>JAWZYV010002197.1:0-2528297 GCA_038373885.1 Cheiracanthium punctorium
GCATTAAAAAGTGCAAATATTATTTTTTGATTATACTTTTCTGCTGAAATTAAAAATATTTAAAATTAAGAATTGCTGTTTATTTAGCTATTGAAAAACAAATTAAATGTACTTAAGATTTATGCAGGATTTTAATTTGAAAGAACCTTTTCAAAATTTTAATAATTATTTTCTAAACAAAGTAAAAATCACTATAACGTAAAATATTTCATTTTGGAGATTTAACTGCTTATAAAACAAGCAAGGTTTCATTTTTGGAATTTATATCATTTGCTTTTTGGCCCATTTGTGTTTTTGATAATAATTTAAATAACTATATGTTGTACCTTATTATACCTGTGGTTCTTTAGCATTAACAAAAGCCAAATAAAGTAGAAATTGGACCACTTCTATAGGTGAAATTACCCCAAAGATTTCAAGATAAATGAAGAAAGTTTTTGAATTCATGTAACTGAATATTAAATTAAAAATTAAATAACATATAGCATTAATCTAACCATTTATTTTAAAATATTATAATTACATGCCACTCGTCTATGGTAATAATAGTTACATTTTTATTTTATCCTGTTTTCATACTGATAAGTATGGAATTTTTTTATTGTATAAATATTTATACCATATGCTAATGTCTGAGATTTTCGTCAAATATGGATGTGCGTGCAATTTATAAGTTTTTGACTCAGCACACTATTTTATAAAAACTTGTCGTCTTGTATCACATTCTTTTGTTTTGTAAGATCACATTTTTTCCGCTCCTGGATTAGTATTCATGTGTATATAGACAGGGAGGGTCCACGCCCTCTAGCAAATTACCTTATGATTTACATACTGTTTTAGCATAGAAATCTTAAAACACTAAACTATAATGTCATTTGAGGAAGGATCCTTGACTTCCTCGCCCCCTCCTACAAACAATCATATGCGCGCCCACGCTAATGTTCCATATTAGTACATGATTGCATGCATATGAATATCATGCTAAGAATTTAATGTAATGAAGTGAAGAAAGGTGTTATCAGCCGAAGACTGTTTAAATCGTAAAATTGCTGTGCATCTTTATTGTTTTGGAAAGATTGGCTTTGCCAAAAAAATGAAAATGTTTGTATAGAAGTTTGCATTATCTATGCTTCGCCCTTTAAATAGAAAATTGTTGTAAAAATTGTGTTGCTGATTTTAAAAATTGGATTTTAGATCTCGCTGTCATACTTAACCAAAAATTGAAAAATGAACATGTACATGTAACATTGAAAGTTCCATTTAGCGATTCTTACCCAAAATTTAAAATTTTGCATAACCACTAAATATTCTGTAGGCATTTTATGATTAATGATTATGTTAATCATACCATACATTCAAAGTCACACTCCAAATATTACTTACTCATTCTACATATTGCTTATTGTGATATGTGTTTAAATAAATTGAAATTAAAATGAAAAAACGTTTAAATTTCAACTATAAGGTAAATGAAGAAACATGATAACTATCTAAAACTTTAATGCATAATGCTTATCATTATTACTTAGAATGATGCAATAAAAAAAAACAGAAATAAAATCTAGGTATGTGAAAATCAAACCTTATTAAAAGTTTAGTGCAATGTGTTCGTTTCATTATTTTTAGAAACTTGACAAATCCATGGACAAAATTAAAAAATCTCCCACAGGTCGCAAGAATTAGTAACACTAATATTTGCAAAATTCAGTAAAGCATAAATACCATGTCATAAGCCAACCGCATCAAGAAAATCTTTATAAATTAAATTTATAAAAAAGGTACTAATCGTACGTATACACAGAGACGCATAATCTGGAGAGTCATTTATCAGAATTCACACCCAAAGCGTACTCAAAATGCATTTGGAGAGGGTACTTGATTGCTTTCACAGAGAATGGAAGCTGAGTCCCAAAAGGCTCCTTCTTGACAAATGGGATTACATTAAAAGTGTAGGTTGCGGCGGAGTCCTCTCTATGAGAGTAGAGTTACACGGCATGAGGATCCTCCGGGGAATTCTTCAGATGTACCTCGTAGCGAATTCTTTTCATTCCTTTTCCATTCGAAACTAAAGGAAAGAGAACGATGGCCTTTAGATCTGTGTGCTTGAATATTTCTGTTTCGCACGAGTTGTTTTCTCTTTTAGCAAAGATAAATGAAAAAAAAAAAGTTTACGTTTCTCACGAATTTTTAAAAATTCTCAAAATTTTACACAGAATCTTTCGTACTGATTTCCGCAAAAATAAAATATTTGTAACCCTTCTCAGAAGAAAGCTTCATTTACTGAACTTGTTTTCGGTATAATATTCATCGTTCGTCGATTTGCTAAAACTCGGAGAAATTAAATATATATTTTTCAGAGTTTAAAACAAAAAATATTAGTTAGAGGTTATTTTATCTAAATAATGTTTCTTGTATCATTACAATAATTAAGAAAGACCTATAGAGATATTTTTTTAAAATTCTCACATCGCTTTCGCGCAGTTTTTAACATTGAAAAATCATTGCAGTACATTTTTAAATAAAAATAATACAATAAGGTAACTACATATATTTTATTGTGAATTTTATTTCCAAATTTACAAAACAAACGGAGGACACATGATGGCATTCTAATATTTTACTGTTAATTTTACTTCGTATCGACCATATAACTGACTTTCAGGCTTCAATGGTTCAGTTGCCTGAGTATTATTTGGCTGAGTATATTTGTTTCAGACACGGGATTTTAGCACTTTATACAGAAATCAACTTCTTTTATTACCTTGTTAAGCGAAATTTGTCCCATTGACCAACCAGATAATAGAACCAGAGTTATGTGAAAGGTAGAGATATGTAAAACCATCGCTTATTGATTTTTATTAGGAATAAACTCTCACAATCACGGATAAAAATGAAAATGTAAAATTTAAAAATCTGGTTCCCTTCTCCTGTATATAAGATGGAAAAAGTACACACACAAAAAAAAAAGAAAAATCTTTCAAACTTTCAATGCGAAATCAAATTTGGACAAGTAAGACACGTGTAAAGAATATCATTCTAAACAATTTATGGCAGCCGAAAAGATTCTTACTGACACACTTAAACCTTTTCGGTACTGAAGAGCTGGCCGCGGCTATACATTCGTGGTACGACGAAGTGGTTGCACTGTTCGTCAGCGAAAGCCGCGGAAACGTGTTTTGCGGCATTCATAGGAATCTCGAACGTGATTGACATTGAACTTTTAATTCGGATCACGAAAGTCATCGGTGGCGATCAGTACCCATGACTCATGATAAAAGGGTTAGTTTTACATCTTCTGCGGTCAAAAAGACATGGAGCACCGAATTAGAAGTCTGAAATCTATTGTATAGCTGTTTAAAAAGGCTTTAGATATGCTGATGATATTGCTAACTGTGATTTTGAGAGCATATGGACTTCAACTGACAGCAGATCTTCAATTCAACACCTAAGTAACTGGAAGGATGTTGGTGACAGGGCAGAAATATCTATCACAATGTTAATTAATACACTCCCAGACAAGATGCACTTTGGATACCGTCTCACGTTGGGGTAGTTGGGAATGAGAAAGCAGACTCTTTAGCGAAAGTTGCTTCCATGGAGTCTCCCCGATCAGACGTGCCTTCTACTTTTATTGAGATATTCTCTGATAACAAGAAAATAAATGGAGATCTGTGAAATGTCAATCCCGTACATAATTGGTACTTAAGTAGGTCCCCTGTCGGTACCCTATCCTTTACAGATCAGAGACGCTGGCAGATGATTTTTTTTCCGTCACCTCCGATAAACAAGGCCCGCGCACCGAATGCAGCAATTTGCAAGATGGCGCATTCCGTAATTTCAAGCACCGTTGCTTTATTCACATATTTACATCTGTTGTTGTTGTTGTTGCTAATGCCTTCTGGCAACCGCGGGGCAGTGCCAGATCCCCATATAGGCAGGCGATGGGCGGAAGGGGCGGCTTCTATTTTAATGAGCCCCAGTGGGAGGAAATCCGACTCAGCTCGGGGTCCCATAATTTTGAAACATTTCCAGAGGAGGGACCAACTCCCTGGTTTGGCACCCCCAGAGGTATCGTTTAAAAACTTGGAGGACATGTGAGCCACGACGGATTTTACGTGCACCAACTCCCATTAGCATACACGGTCCCACAGCAGTCGATCCGAGAGGAAGTTGACCCTTCCAAGCACTGTCCAAGTCGGATGTAGCTTCACTTGCCGTGTTCTTATGGGAACGCAGTTTAGCTCCCAGACCACTGCGGGACCATATTTACATCCAGTTTTGACGTGCTCGTGAATATACTCTCTCTAGTGTTGTCTTGTTAGTTATGAGCTCTACGTTCAGGAGCTAATTTTGGCAGAGAGAAGGTAAGCGGGAGAGATGACTCATACATCATTTTAAATATCTTTTCTTTGCCAACATTTTGTTACCGAATTTATTGTAAAATCATAAAAAATAACTAGCCTATGAATGTTCAAAATCTGTTCAAATACGCATAAAAATTTTATATCGTTATTTATATTTTTGTTAATTATATTATGGCAATAGTCACCAAGTTACGTGAATTTCAATGGCATAATTACAATATTTAATAGAATTATGAGTTAAAACTTGGCATGATTGGTTGCCATGATACATAAATGTTCTTCGTCTGTACTTAAATAGTATGTAATCTTGCCTTTAATATTGCTTATGTGTTATTGAGTTATTTATAATAATGAACCAAATGTCAATGGTTAACGTGTCATTTCCCATGGGGATTTCTTCTATTTCTAAAATGGAACAGGCTAATAGCACATTAAAATACTTTTAATATTACGAACATTGCACTAAAAGAACTTTTTATGGTGTAAATAAATTTCTTTGATTATATTATTTGGTTTAAATATCTAGATGCGCACTTAGATATCTGGGATTTTGTTGCAAAATGCCAATAAATCTCTAGCACGTCTGTTGTTCTAATGATTTAGGCTCATAAGAATAGCAACCAATCTATAATTTCATGTGTCTGGCATGCATCATGGCGAAAAGTCACTCTTCTTGGCGGACCGCCGGTGTAATACATAAATACTAAATTTTGCATACATTTTTATTAGTTTGGTAAAAATCTTGAAATGAGAGTTGTATATATGCCTAAAAGGGTATGTTTTTTTTTTTTTACCTATTATGTAGAATCCGATGGAAAGCATTTTACACTCCAGAAAGTCGTAATTTATTCTATTCTGGGGTATAGTGGAATTAGCAATAACCGGAACTCCATGCCGAAAGACAGTTGCACAATATGTTATTGAGATTATCAATGATGAAAAATTACATTCAGTTAGTACGGTGGCTGGCAGAATAGCGACATGAAACGTGACTAATTGGGCAGAGACCAAAAGCTTGAAGTGTGCGTGAAAAAGGTCTGATAATCTAAAGCGAACTTGGCGATAGAGCAGAACGCTAAAAGAGACTGTCGCCAAATGAATCGCCAGACTGTAAAAATGAAAAGAAACGTTGCGCTTTATATGTGTATGCAAAAATTTAAATGTGACACGCCACAAGGGGGATCAATAGAGATAAAATGTAACCTATGCAAAATTATTAAAACCCCTTGGGAGCGAAGAAAACTGAATGAATTCTCAGACTATAGGTACCAACAAACTGTACTGCAAATGCTAAAACCAAAGTAATTTAAGAAAAAGTTAAATAACATTGTAGATAGATGGGAGATTTAAAAATGGCAAAGAGTATTGAATTTAGAATAGGTAAAGGGAAAACAGTAATAATTATAAATGTGTGAATTAACTGTATGAAAATGTATTATAAATATGTGATTAACTGCATCACATATATCTCCCCAAAGGCCCCCAAAAAAATCTCTCTAGCTACCAATACAAAAGTCCTGCCACCAAAATACAAAAAATTTCAGACATCCAAATACAATGTAAATCTGATTCCCCCTGCTTCATAAGAAAGCTACTAATGAGTTAAATAAATCCCCATGAAAAGACGTTGAATTTGATGTAATAAATTTATGAAACGAATATTTTTATCAAATTAAATTGGTAAGTTCTTATGAAGACTTTTTCTATTCTCATAAAGGCAGTTTCATGTGAATAAATGTTTATTTACTGTTCAAAAAAAAGTTGACCACTATTTCTCTCAAAACTCATTTAAATGAACGCAGAGGTGTGGACTTCGGAGTCGGCCATTTTGAATAGGCGTGGAGGCTTTCATTATCGGAGGTGACGGTTTTTCTCGCTTTGCTAGTAGGCATTGAAGTGCCTCAGCTTTCAACAACGACAGAAGGATTTTAGGCTCTGCACGAAGTGCAGGGCTGCTCAAACCTCGCCTGGGCATCTTTTAAATTGAACTGTCTTAACATTAGAGGAGGAATTTTCAAATCCTCTTTTGTTTGCAGACTTTTTAGAAATTCATGCACTGAGAGAATTGGTCACTATTGTTAGCCAATTAGGGATGAGGAACAACAACAACAGAATCGATGAGTATCTCGTAAGAATGTAAACAAAAATTTGCTAATTATAGTCTGAAATCGGTTAATTATATGCTGGAAATGGCCGGGGGTGGCACCCAAAGAATGTTTCATGAATGCCGTCAATGGGAAGTCGTAGTACACAGAGAACAGTTCAAGGATTCTACGAGTGCATTTGTGCCACAAAGTATAGGTGGCAGGAGTAGGTGGCACCTACTTTAGACGGCAGGTTAGGTTGGAGAAATACCCAGAGAACGTTTCGTGGCAGCCGGCAATAGGCGGGAGTTGTACCGAAAGGTTAAATGACTTAAAGTAGACAAACAGCAGGTGCACACTGATTTTGAAGCACCATAGTCAAGTCGCCGTTGGCGGAAAATTATGATGGAGGACAGGGAAAAAAAAATTTTAAAGAAAAAGAAATTCTTTTTTCTTTGAACTCAAAATAGGTAGTGTTATCTGGCACATTCCTAATACTTACAGCCAAATAACCTGATAAAAGAGCATAGCTCTATTAAATGAATGCTGAAAAAATAAACACTGAATGAACAATGCACATTATGGTGAGTCGAATTTTTTTGTGTCGAAATCTTTATCTCCTGAGGTCTTAAAAGTTGTATATTGATATGAATAAAACATGTGTAAAATTTGAATGTTCTACGACAGCGTCTTCGGATTGCGCATCGAGATTGAAATCTACAAATTTTTGAAAAATATGATTTCTTTAAAAAATGGACCAAAAAAAATTATTTCCAAAGTTAATAGGACTCGATAAACATGATTTGTTAAGTATCCTCACAGGAAAAAAATCACAGGGATTAAGAACCTGAGAGCGAGATGACTAGGCTATCGGAAACGCATGATTAACTAATCTATCACTAATGAAATATTGCCGAAGAAACTGCCTCCAATGTGTGGAGGCGCTCCATCTTTCATAAAGATAATTAAATCAAGATATTAGCACTGTTGCATTAGGGGGTACAACAAAATTTTCGAGCATGTTTTGGTACCTCTTGGCCGTCACAGTGCATGCCACAGAGCTATTGCGAATAGCCTCTTCGAAAAAGAAATGTTCAAGAATGAATGTGGCTGTGAATCGACACAAAACTGTGACTTTCGGTAAGTGAAGCGGAATCTCTTAGTAGGTTCGAGGGTTTTCCGAGTCCCAAATGCGACAGCTATGCCTGATGATTGTTTCACTTAGAAGGAAATGCGCTTCATCGCTTCATATAATCTCCCTTTCCATGATGCGTTACTTCAACTCTATCCAGAAATGTCAATAAAAAAGGCCAGCTGCTTCTCCCTGTCGATAGCCAGCAGCTGCATTTTGTGATGAATTTTGTACTACTGGAAAAAATGCATCATTTTTCTCAGTACGTTCCGAAATGCACTGTAAAAGAACATACAAGTGTCGTGACATTGCAAGTGCTGTATTGCAACTTACAACGGTATCCATTGATTGTTCAACAATAGCTATAGCAACATTTTCAACGGCATCTGCACGAGTGCATTTGTGTCCTCGACCCTGTAAACTCTAAAGTGTCCAGTTTTATTGAATCTAGCTGTCATTCTCCTGAGAGCGTATCGAAGTAATGAACCTTTGCGCAAATTCTTAAATTGACGATACTCTCGAAGTGCAGCTGCAATATTTCTTTTCTTTTCATAAAAGCCCTTCAGAAGCATAGCGCGTTTTGGCAGCGTGACAACCATCGCCGATAAGAATAACATTTTCCCAGTTTTATCCCCAGAACAGTAGCTACAAACCAGAGGTTTATGATTTTTTTATAGTGCGAAATTATAGTTACAATGACTGTTTAAGTTTATTCACTTTTTTTATCTTCTTTTTTTTTCATATCTGCAACAGAAATTAAAACAGAAAACATCCATATCACATGCTTTTTTTCTTATTATTTGTGTCTTTTCAGCCTATTTTCTGCTGTATAGCGCCATTTATCGGTGTTTCTGAAACTAACTAAGCTTTTTTTCGTGTAATCCGTTTTCCCTATGTTTTGCATAGTATGTTCAACAATTTTGGAGTCTTTACTCTGAGTACTTCGATGTATAGAGACCTCAGAGTAGGGGTGTTTTCATTCTGAGTACCTTGTATATGTATGCATATAAATTGCGCAAAATTTAAATATTTTTTAAAATAATATTTATCAGTTCTTTTGTAATTTCTACTATTTAAAAATTTTTAAACACCATTTTAAACTCATTCTAATAAAATGCAAATTTTTCTGGTACCATAAAATGAAAACAAAGATGATTTTATATTTCAATATGTTTTTTATTTTTATATTTTTCGCAATATTTAAAATAATGCCTTTTATATATTCTGTATTTTCTCAGTAAAAAAAAATCTAATTTACCTTCCATTTAGTCGGCAAAAAGACATCTATTGTAATACCGAAATCATTTTTTCAGTGCATTTGCGGTGATACCTAATTTAAAGCGAAAAAATAATTATGTTATACTTTCTACTGCCAACACTCCTTTTCACGACAAAATTTTCCGGCCATAGAAAATGAAATTATATCGCATCTCTACAGCTATATTGTTTGAGATGACAGGTGCCACTTAAGTAAATTAAGTAAAAGTGCAGGTAAATGATTTGCCTTTTTGTACTAGTCAAACGCAGTGGATGATTTATATCTGCATAAAATTATGCGTCCCGTTTTTCTGTTAAATTTAACTAAAAGGAATACTTATTGGATAATATTTTCTTGCTACAGCGAGCTGAAAATGTTTTTCCACTAAACTTATAGGGATGCTTTGATACAGATCACTTACTTTAATATTCATTTTGGGTAGAATTTTTGTTTTGTTACGTGTAATCTATTTTAAAATATTTATTTTCTTATTTGGTTTATTTTTTCATTTATTTTAATAGTAATAAAGTAATTCTATGAATTCCGAAAAAAAATTCATAAAATCCGAAATGCGGCATGATGCATGACTTTGTGTATTATGTCCTCACGTTAATAAGATATTCATGTCATTACAAACTGCATGCTAGTATGATTTAAAAATTTTAAATCATCATAAATCTAAAATTATAAACTGCATTCCAAGATATATGCGAGTTTCTCCATAAATGCTATTTAAAAAACGCACCGAAAAATATGCAACGGAAGAGCATGTGGGCGTTTTTTAAACGTCATTCTGAAGTAATTACGCGTATGTTTTTTTTTTTTTTTTTCATTTTTAAATGTATCCTGTATCAAGTTAAGTTTTTGCTAATATTTTTTTTTTTGCAAGAAAGAAAAAGGCAATTACGCTGATTACAGTGAGCAGTCAGATATCACCCTAAATATGCAATGTAAAAAAGAAGCAATTAACTTATTGCAATCAATAAATATCTGGCTAAAAATTTTAGGAATTTATTTTGTTCAAAGACCACACGTAAGACGTGAAGGTCTTCAAATATATGTTCAGTAACATTTAATTAGAAAATGGCTTTAGGCATAATTACTTTGGAAAAATGTGATCGGGCCAATTACTTTCTTATGATTGTGAAAAGTATTAAGCATAAAAACTGTTTATATGATTGCAGTGTAAAATTTATTGTATCCAATAATTGAAACGCAATTCAGGTTTTATATTTTACTGAAATTTCTTTAATGAAAAATTATTCAAGTAATTAATATAAAAATCGCTAAAATGAATTGCATTTTTTTCAGATATTTAATTAGAGTGTTCATGTCTAGTGTAAATGCGTTCTATTTATAGTTTTCTTTTAGTGCTCAGAAGTTTTATATAATACATGTTAAGCATTCCACAAATAAAAATGTTTTGCTTTGTATATAATCAGCAGTCATTTAAAAAAATAATATTATTAATCTAAAGCTGTACTGTTTACTTTAATTGTATTGTAATGTGATCTTTTACAGACGCTTTCAAACCAATTGCAATACATTACGCTAAATAGTAGTTTAGATATATGAATACATTTCAAGCATATTACTATATGTACGAAGTTAGGCTGAAAAGATACGCACACATGCTTGTAGAATACGAAAAAAAATTAATATCAAGGTTGGGTAAAAGGTACATTAAAATACAGTTATGAGAATCTTCAATCTCATGTATTTATTTTTCAACATAGTCACGGTTAAGACCAAAATATTTCTCCTAACGTGTAACAAGTCTTTTTCATTTCGTCACTGAAATATTCTTCCAATTTTTCTCGAATCGAAGATTTGACAGCTGATTTCACTTCCTTTTCCGAGGTGTAATGATCATCCCAGATGACACTCCTGAGTATAGGTAAAGAATAAAAATCGCAAGCCGCAAGATCAGGAAAGCAAGGAGAGCGGAATCGTTTGAAACTTCAGGTTTCGCACTGCCTCTTCAGTTGAGAACCATGTAGAGCTGAAGCAAACCGCATGTATTCGGTACTAAGATACTGATAATCACTCAGACTCGAAGTAACGAATTGTTACTTTTCGGTTGATATCGTTACTACTCGATCCGAAGATGTTTCGGATCGAGCAGCTTCGAACTTCGAATACAGACTGCCAGGCGAGGCGAACTAGAAGAGAAACGGGTTCCAGTAATCGAGTACTAATATCTTCTGTTATTTGTTACTGGGGTTGCTGGATATCGGATCGCGGTTTCAAGGGGGAAAATGACTTTCGAGTTTGCATTTCGGATCGACCAGGTTCGAACTTCGAATACAAGACTGCGGGAGGGAGAAAATGAATTTCGGTATTTGAGTAATAGTATGTTCCTTTCCGTTACTAGATACCGGAAGTATTATGGATTCTCGCTGTTGGGAGGGAAAAATCAGTTTCGGTATTTGAGTAGTAGTATGTTCTGGTTGCAATTCGTTTGTGCCGCGCCGAATGGTATCGTTTTGATGAGGTTTGGAAGAATCCGTATGTTTCGTTACAGTTATGGAGATGGAATAGTATCTGCTGCTCTATTGATATGGGTCGTACAATGGGGGGATACGATCCGGTGTATCAGGCGCGTAGCCAGGAAAATTTTTCGGGGGGGGATATGCGCCTGGAAAAAAAATTTCGGGGGGGGATATGAACTTATATGAGTATAAATAGACGCAATTTCATCACTAATCCAAACATTTCGGGGGGGGATATATCCCGATATCCCCCCCCCTGGCTACGCCCCTGCGGTGTATAGTATGTTATTATGCGCAGTAACCATGTGCGTGGACAAGCGTTGTTATGTTGCAAGATTATTACCACCAAACTTCCTAGGATATTTCAGTATTGCTTGCGATGATTTTTTGAGTGATTCGCCATTTATTTTGAATCAAATCGTCTAAGAGTTTACTATGCTGATCGTCTGTGGCAGTGATTCGACGTTTATTGTGTGTTTCATCAACGATTATGACTTTTCCAGGCTCGCAAACACAAAACTTTATTACAAATCGATTAATAGTAGACCTATCAACTGCGTCGTCACTATTAACAGACTTTAATTGACTTTAAATTTCAATAGGAGTCATTTTTGCAGTAGTTAAAAATTTGATAACAGCATGCTGTTTAAAGCACGTTGGAATAACGCTGGAACGTGTCTCCATTCGTTCATTACTCATAATGCTTGGATGAACACAATGTTTCAAACTGCTCATGCGTATAGAGAAGGGATATCACTTATACAATTTTTCTTTTTTCTGTCTTTCAACAATACAACATTTTCTCTCTGAGGTTTGTTTTAACTTTTTATCTAAAGCTATTTCTTATTTAATTTATTTATTCATTTTCTTAAAAGAAATTTTATTTTTAATGCAACTGCCTTAAAAAATTAAAAAATAAATAAATAAATAGTCGCTTAAAATTTTGCAAATACAATGCATGTTTAAAACCAGCATCTTAAAGAAAGCATGTTTAAAATACATCAGGAACTCATCCTTTTTAAAAGATGTTGGAGAACTCTCATTATTAAAGCACCCACAGCAGGTGCTTTGGCATCAACCCACGAGCATATCCAGCCTTGATCTTGCCACCGCGCATCAATAGGAACCATGAACTAACAGTTTTAATAAGGTATATGAGCTAGATTTTTTTTACTGAATTTATGAATCTATAAAATGTATGGATGCCCAGGTTGTGTACGCCTAAAGAATCATACTATCACACCTTGACTCGTTTCCCACTTGTAAGTGGATGTTAAACTGCTCGTTTCACAGGTGGCAACACAGGCCGCCCTTTGGGTGCCCCATGATGAAATCGCCAGTACTTCGGGGGTTAGAAATGGCAAAGGCTTGTGGCCAGTTCCAGCCCATTGGAAAAAAAAATGTAAATGTAACCAATCCTAGTATATATTTCTACATACCTCCTGATTTATACCACATGGTCCTTTCTATAAACACTGCACACGCTTTATTATTAAATTGATAAGAAGAAAAAAATCTTGCCTTTGCTTCTTCCCTAATATATTGTAATTTTCTGAAATACAGTGTCATGAAAACACTTGATTAGTAAACGTTTATACTCTCTAATACATGTCTGTCAGCATAGTTAATTTCATATCACCTTGTTTATTTACCAGAGTCAAAAATATAAAAGCATATCTCAAAAGAAAATAAAAATCTTGCAGACATTATTATCCGAGAAAAATAATACTTGGAGCCCAAGAAGAATTAATTGGATTTATCGCCATAAATTTTTCAAACTCTTTTCAGAAATGAAGAATGATTGCTTCTGCTGTAGAGAAAGGTCATCCCCCGAGGGGAAGTTTGAGGCAGCAAAAGGATAACATTTAGTTTTCTTGGAGGATGTCGCGGCTGAAACATCTTCTGTGTCATCGAAATGGGGAATTAAATTTACTTTCCAAAACATTCTTCCTTCTAAGAGATATTTGTTTGCGGTGTACGGCATTAGTATATCCGAGGAAATTTAATTTATGGGCAACCTGCTGTTGCTGGTTTTCTTGTGTTTTAAGAATAAGCCGAAGCCGCTTTTAAAAAAATGGCTCGCAGTTATTCAAGTTTAAAATGCAACTAAATCAGTTTAATGCTGCGTAATATGTTAAGCTGAAATATGAAGTGCGATAAATATAGGAATTGATGAAATTTATTCAACGTTAAAGAATGGGCTGAATAGATAAATGAAGTGTTTACATTAGTGTATATTATAAGTAAATTTGTGCATTGATGTACAGTTATTAAAATTCTATAACCTGATACTTGATTTGGAAGGACAGTAACTCTTGTAACTCAATAGCTGCACTTAAGTGCCTATTGTACGTGATTGTGCTGTTGTACGGATTTCAGTTAAGTGAGTGTAGAGATAATTTTAAGATGAATATATCACATCTACAGTTATTCCATAAAAGTGTGACGGATTTTATTGCGCTGTTAATATATTGGGCATTAAGTTTTACACTCGTTTACACGTCCCATTTTTAATATTTCTTCCACATATACAAAGCGTTGCCCCATTAATTTCAGGTTTTATCGTAGAAAAAAGTAAAAATCGGGAGGAGCTAAATAAGGCAAGTTGGTGAGATGATAGATAGACTTCAGATGCGACTTCATTGATCTTCCACGTGTCCTTCAAATCATTCACGTCTGTCTACGTGAATGATTTGAAGGACGTGTTCAATCATTACATTGAAAGTGAATATAGAAGGCTTGCTGTCTTAAAAACTTGTGCGGTTTTAACGAAAAAAACTTGTGCAGTTCCAACATTTGTGTTTTTCCCCTCGTATTCTTATTATCTAAAGAATTTTTTTATCTGAAGGTGATTTCTTTAATAAAATGCACATTTTATTGCTTGCACGTTATTTGTAATGCGATTTTTCTGCAAATAATTTATCTAAATGAAATTTTTGGGGACAGTCATCTATATCAATAGTAGAAAAGGAACGTTTTAATAAATATAAAAGCATATTTTTTAAATAAAATATTTCAGACGAAGTTGAGGGGAAGGAGTTGCTGCGCCTAAAAATAAGTCTATATATATAGACAGAGTTTGTCTGCAATGCAATGGGACTGGGTCTTGTAGAAAGAATTTATTAATAGGATTGGTCCACATTCTTAAAAATCTTCAAAATAGTCTCCCTAGGCGTCGATATACAGCTGCCCGTTCGATTCCCACGCTGTAAAGGATCCCTGGAAGTCAGCTAGCCTAACCTCTTTCAGAGACTTGTGACAGCTTGTTGAATAGCGGGAGCATCTTCGAAAATATGATCTTTCAGATTGCTCTTGCGCTTTGGAAACAGGAAGAATCTGACGGACTCACATTGGAGGTATACGGTGGCTGTGGCAGGGTTTCAACCCTTATCCGGGACAATTAGTTGGTCACAACAATTCGGTGTAGGTTGGAGCGTTGTTGTGGTGTAGCTCCCAGCGATCAGCAATCTCCGGTCATTCAGTTAGACTGCTCTGTTGAAGGACATTTTTGTAGAAAACGCCGTTCACTGTTTGTCCGGGAGGTACAATTTCATTGTGGACCATACTATGTCAAAAAAAAAAGCAGTGATCATTGTCTTGGATTTCGGCATTCTTGCTTTCTTGGGGCGTGGGGCGAAGTGTGCCCTTTTTGGCTGTTTGCTCGTTTTTGTAAGCCTCCTTAAATAAGGCAAGCGTTTCGGAAGCGGTTTTGCCCAGGTAAAAACAAAATTTAAATACATAACGCTGCTCCAGCGAACGCTCCTTTTTCGATGTTTTCTGCCGTGTCAAGAACGTCTTTCGCCGCCACGCGTGATCTTCAGTACGTCAGAGCTCAGGTGCTACTGCCACCTGCTGTCTTATTTAGTTTAGACCCCCGTCTATAAATTCCACCGGAAGAGAGTGCACTTCTGGCAACTAGAGCGGCATGCTGTGGCCAGTCTCATCACTTTTCGAACAAACCCTGCGAGTATATATGCATGGTGGTCAATTTAAAAGATTATCCGGTAGTTTTTATTAATAATCTCAAATCTGATGGATTTGGCAACTATTCTAATGCTGAAGCATCATTGTTGAACCTTGTTTAAGTTTGAAAGGCAATTTTTAGCACAGTAGAACAACTTTAGATGCGCGGCAAAACAGACATGAAACAATGCACAGTGTTACTTAATCCTGTGATAATTTTGCTTTTGAGAAACATAATTAAAATCAAATATTTGCATTATAATTACTTTAAGCAAATGTTGAAAATGTATGCCACCATTTTGAATGCAAACATGAACACGTCGTACCAAGTTTTTTTATACCCTTTCGCAACGTTTTTGATGTTATTGACAAAATTTCTTCAGTTATGATTTGTTTTAATTCATCGTTGTTTGCAGAAATTCTCTGGAAGGCTCTATCAGCTAGCAAGCATTTTCAAAATTTTCTGAAAGGAATAATAATGTAAAAAATTCGAATTAAATTATGATTTTCAAAAATAAAAATAACACAAGATTATCTAACATTGTACGTCACCATGTCTGTTTTACTTCATAAATAAAGTTGTAACTGTCCAAGAGAGATTTAAAATGTCTTCCGCAATTAAACACAGTTTAAACAAGTATACAGAGCGTGTTTACACATTTCTAGAACGATTTCGATAAAGAATTTTAAAAAAGGAAATGTTTCAGAATAAAAATTTTTGGGAACAGCTTATTATTTGAAATGAGAAATATCGTATGCTACTTTTAAATTTATTCTTCTTTCTAAATGCCATATGTAAACAAGCTGTGGATTGAAGGATATGTTTTTGCGCTTTCCGAAGAGAAATAATCTTATTCCATAATTCTAAAACGTTGTGAAATGCATGGCATTAAAAGTTTTAAAGTGCAAAATAAGCAACATTATTAATCGGTAAGGTAAAAACCGTCAGTCATTATTTCTGCATGGAAAGAAGACGCCAAACGAATTTCCGAAAAAGGTATGTACAGTTTGAAGTGTTTCTAAAGTGAAATCACATTAGAAAGAGATCGCACAGAGATCGGACACAGAGATCAATTGCAAAGTCTCTAGATACATCTGTAGGCTGCTAATTAAAATCAGGAGCTTTCCTCATGCAGTGGACAACAATAAATAAAATAGTGTAGCAACAATAAATAAAATAATAAACCAACATTTACAACTTCAAAATGCTAAAAAACATAATGTTCACAAGTTTTTGTCGAGACATGTGGCTCAACACAAGTCATACTTCGAAATCTATCAGTGCATTCCTTGAAAAAATGAAGACTGATACAGGTATTGCATATATACCTTTTCAAGATATTCCTGCGAAGTCCCCTGACGTTTCACCTACGGACTATTGTTCCTTTGGTCTGTTAAAAAGAGCTCTTTCTAAACGCAAACCCACCACGATAGATGGACTCTGGAAAGTAGAGGAAGAGGAATGGAAAGCAATACCCCTGGAAATTCTACGAAAAGCTCTTCTATCAGGGAAATCACGATGCAGATTTATTGTCCAGAAAAAAGGCTATCAGATCGAAGATTTAAAAAAAATAGTCTTTACATTTTAAAAATTAATTAAACGGCCCCGAAATCGTTCTAAAAATGTGTAAACACCCTCTGTATTTCCGTTTCAGAATAGTTGACACATCCGTCAGATTTAAGTATAATAAGAAAAACTAACGGGTACTCTTTTAAATTGATCACCCTGTGTATGTGTGTGTTTGGCATATATATCTATATAAATAAAATTAGACTTTTGTCTGTACATTTCTTGGAATTCAAAAATTTTGCGATTTCTATCCGTTTCAAGCACCCGGAAATCCGATGCCACCCTCAAAAAAAAGTTTTTCTGTCTGTAATTCTGTCATTCTGTCATTCTGTCATTCTGTCCGTGACGCTTTTTTTGTTTAAGCATCACGCAAAAACGACTGAAGCGAATGATATGAAATTGGGTGTCATGATAGATGGTCATTCAACTTAAAACATAGGCGTCCAATTTTTAAAAAATCTTGATTAGATTTTCAGATTTTGCGAAAACCGTTTCAAACTGCTTAAATTTGTGTTCAAGCATCACGCAAAAACGACTGAAGCGAATGATATGAAATTGGGTGTCGTGATAGGTGGTCACTTAGCTTAAAACATAGGCGTCCAATTTTTAAAAAATTCTGATTGGATTTTGAGATTTTGAGAAAATCCTTTCAAACTGCGTAAATTTGTGTTCAAGCATCACGTAAAAACGACTGAAGCGAATGATATGAAATTGAGTGACATGATAGGTGGTCACTCAACTTAAAATATAGGCGTCGAATTAAAAAAAATCTTGATTAGATTTTGAAATTTTGCGAAAATTATTTCAAACTGCGTAAATTTGTGTTCGCACATCACGTAATAACTGCAAAGGTGAAAAAATGATATTTGGTGAAATGATAGGTGGTCACTCACCTTAAACTATAAGCATCTAATTTAAAAAAATCCATCAGATTTCGAGATTTTGTGAAAATCGTTTAAAACTCAGTGAATCTTTGTTCCCGTATTACGTAATAACGACTAAAGCGAATGATATGAAATTTGGTCACAGGATAGATGGTTGCTCAACATAAACTATAGGAGTCCAATTTTTTAAACATTTTTAGATTTTGAGATTTTGTGAAAATTCTCTCAAAATACGTTTATATTTCTTCAAACATCACGTAACAACGACTAATACGAATGATATGAAATTGAGTGATATGATAGGTAGTTGGTAATCTTAATTTATAGGCGTTGAATTTTAAAAATATTTTGCTTACATTTTGAGATTTTTCGAAAATCGTTTTAAAATGCTGAAAATTTGTTCCGGCATCACGAAATAAAGACTGCAGGGAATGAAACGAATTTGGGTGACATGATACGTTGTCACTCAACTTAAATTCTAGGCTTCAAATTTTTCAAAAATGTTGATTAAATTTTGAGATTTTGCGAAAATTATTTCAATATGCGTAAATATTCGTTCGCGCATCCCATAATTACGACTAAAGCGAATGAAATGATAGTACTTAGTTACTCTCTAACCTGTAATATTTTAACAATACATGAAAATTATAACTTCGCTTTCTTTACTTTGGCAACATACTACATCCATTCTGTGTACTCCTACAATGCTGACGAAAGTTCTTGCTTTTTGGAAATTTTCATTCACTAACCCGTCGAGGACGGGTAC
Organism: Cheiracanthium punctorium; assembly: GCA_038373885.1. Lineage (NCBI taxonomy): Eukaryota > Metazoa > Arthropoda > Arachnida > Araneae > Cheiracanthiidae > Cheiracanthium > Cheiracanthium punctorium. The sequence continues at coordinate 18,514 of JAWZYV010002197.1, forward strand.
TTCAGCTAGTATATATCTATATATATATATATGCCAAATTGTAGGTGGCCAAATTATTAGAGGCATTCACAAAAATTGAATTTTTGCATTTTAGTTAAGAAGAAAAATTCGAAAGACACATTATAAAAGATTTTATTTTTAGGATAAATAATTTTATTTCAATTTTTTATTTATTTCTATATTATTTTCAGCCAAATAGTTATAAAAGTAAATAAAATAATATCTAGAAACTGAGGGAAATGACTGTCAGTCCCTTTGGCACCTGTAACGTCTCCTATAATCCTAGGTATATTTTTCATGCACTTTGCTGCACTTTCTTTGATTACTGGAATGTGATGCCAAACATTTTTTTATAACCTGCTGACAGCGGAGGCGCAACTTACGGTTTAACCCTTTGAGGTGCAATCCTTTCCCAATGCTGAAAAAAGGGCAGCCGTTGCCATCTCTCGACTTAACTACCAGCAAAATGGCGGACAATCGAAACGTTCATCGCGTGCCGACAGAACAGAGACCCTTTTTTGACGTCACAGCCAGCTGCGTCAAAAAAGGGTCTCTAGATCTGTGGCACGCAATGGACGTTTCGATCGTCCGCCCTCTTACTGGTAGTTAAGTTGAGCGATGGCAACTGCTGCACTTTTTTCAGCATTGGGTAATCTATCCGGCTGTTCTCGCATTCTTCCATTTTTCAGGAGATGTCAGTGCTGTTGAAAATTCTTTAACGGGAAATGACGTGCTAAAAAGTAAAGGATTCTCGTTGAGCTATGTCACCCGCAACTATTTTTATAGAAATCAGGTCTATTCTTCGTGACTGGCAACACTCAAAACATCAGAGTTTGGTGTTCCCAGAGCGGGAACACTGCGCGTTAAAGGGTTAAATCCCGTTGAGGGGTGGCAGATCGCCGCATGGGCAACAGATCGCGTTACCCAGACTACCATTGGGGCAGGATAGCTTTCATGCTGGTAGGGTCTCCTGGCAATTTGGAGGACAAATTTCTTACATAGTGGCGCTCTTTGTCTAATGGTCCTTTTGATGTTTTGAGAATGTTGCTTGGCTGTGACAGTGAATGATTCTTTTGATATTTTGCGAAGTTGGTGTTCTAGCCAGTGATTTCTTTCAGTGCTGATAGAGTTTATTTTTAGTGTTACACATGTTATTTTTAGTGTCACACATGCTTTTTTGCCGCATTGACGGAATTGGTGGTCTCTTTATTATGGGGCCACCTAGTAGGTATGCCAACGTCGCCCCTTATGAAGGGACGGACATGACAACCGCACCCAGTCGGGAATCGAACCCCGGCCGCCGGGAGTTGAACCCGAAACCGGCGTACGATGCTTTACCCATCATACAACTCGGTCGGCAATTTTTATCCCCCCCACAAACGTTCGATAGTGTTTATATGTTTAAAATTTCCATTTGAGACAACTGTATGGGTGAAACTGCTGCCATGTGATGTCCATGAACGCTGTTACGTCCCAAAACTGTTATGGAAAGGGTTGAGTCATGCATAAACATGAACTTCTCATAGTAAGAACACCATTTCTAAAGTTGTAGTATCAGGCGAGTTGAGAGGACTTGCCTCTATTTGTGATGTTCCCATGGTTCCTTGTATACCGTAAAGACGTCAAGCCCTTTTAGCACGTTTGAAAGCCCACACTACTATTTTAACATGGTATTGTATCTTCTCCACGATGCAGTTACAGTGATACTTTTTATTTTGCTGCCACTACACAAAGCTTTTTTCTCTTCTAATTATATGGATCGTTGACTCGCCCGAGCAATACACCTGAAAAAGACAATTTAGGTTAATTATTTTGAAAAGTGTTGTTCTAAATAGTCTATAATAGTAACATTAATAATGAAGACTGAAAGTACAATGATAATTTTGTTTTTAAAATTACTGTTTGATCTATAAAAGCCGTTTAATTATGAATTAAACGTGTTCCGGCAGAATTCAGAATTCAGTATTTATTTTTAGCCAGATTTATTTTACTTATACACTTCATTGAAGAAAACTTTTGTTAAGGAAAACGGCTACTCTGTTTTTTCCCAGGATCTAGCTCGATATGTTTTTAATTCTGGCTGGTATTCGAAAGTCGCATTTCGTTCTGTTTCTTCGCTATTTAAAGAATATACTTCTGTAATTTGTTTATTTATTATTCAATTCGGTGATGCAAAGTCGTAAATATTCGAAATCTATTCATTTCTAAATAAATGTATACAGTGCTATTATTATTCTGGAATTTTTTGGTTTATTGTGTGGCCAGTGCTCGTTTTTATTTTTTTTCAGTCGGGAAGCCTATGGGATTGGGTTGAGTATCGTTCTAAATTTTTTATTCAATTTTAAGTCAATATATTATTCGCCGTTTTTCTTAGCAAGCAATTCTTTTCAGTCGACCGCGATTATGTTGGCAATATTTGATAACATAAATCTTTTGGTCTTCGACCTGGGAGCGACTTATAGAAATAAAGAACAATAGTTTTGTTTCATGTTTTATTCTTCTTAGGCTGTTATTAGGCTTTGTTTTGCCCGTGTTTGGCAAAAATTGTCAATGTTTATTTTTTTCGTCTTCAAACAAGTCTTATTGGTGTGTTATTATTTACTTAAGTGTAAGTGTACTGTGATTAGCAGAATTGGTTTATTGTATGTACTGTTATTGTGTTTCTAAAGATTAAGCATGGTTAAATCGTCTAAAGCGTTAGTACATTTTAAAGCAGTAGGCAGGGTGCGAATTGACGGGGGGATGCCGGGGATCGTCCCCGGCTGAAGCATGTAATATCTCTGGCTAGAGAAATATTAATGGATCCCTGCCAGGGATACTATTCATCCCCTGCTGGAGAAATGTTAAATTAAATCTCTGTCCCTACAAGTTACTAAGTACTTAACGATTGTAAGTATTGAGAATAGAAATACTTATTTTGTTTACTAGAGAAGGGAGCAATTTACAAGCGTCCTTTTGAAATAGATATACACATGCCTTATGCCGCACTTCTCATACTGTAACTGAGTCAGTTTTCAAAGAAAGACTGCAAAATGATAGGAGAAGCACTGTTCTGCCGCGGGCCGAATTTGAGGGTGGACGTAGAATCGACATCGCAGGAATATATGTGCATAGAAAATCGGGGATCGACTTTTGTTTGAATGTAAGTCACTTCCCAGACATATTGGCGAGGCGACTGCATTTGCCATGTAATGCCTAATATATTATCTGAGTGGAGCATTTACACCTTCCCTCCTTTTTATTTCTTTTCTTTTTTCAAATGTCCCCTCCTGGAGAATTTTTTCTGTCAAATACCCCCCCCCCCCTGGATATAGTGTTCAATTCGCACCCCGGCAGTAGGGAAGCAGCTGGAATCGCTTGAAATATCTATTTAGAATTGGGAGAGTTCAGAACAGAATAGGGCACAAATTTTGAAGGCAAAATCGTTAGAACAAGGTCTAGAAAATACGTTCGCTGAACTGTCGATGAATAATCCGAAGAATTTATGCAAACCTTGTTAGACTTCCAAGATTTAATTATGGATTTAGGAGTAGATTTAGAAAAGTAAACTGATTCGAAATTCAATAAAGAAATATACTAATATAAGAAAATGTTTGTAGAACTGCAAAGTCTCTATATCTCATCTACTTGACTCATTTAAAGCACAAAAAGCCTCAAATTCATTAAACCCCGATTCTTGCCAGCGAATTTCAGATCTTAACTGGAACCAATTCTACTTCCAAATGCAGCCAGTCAAAACTATGTCCATTCCTCGATTTATAACCTGTTCCCAGCCTGTACATATTCAAGTTCGTGAGTCCTGTAATACGTCGACTAAAGCATTTACAGAGCTAATCGATCTCAAAATCTTGAGTAATCCAAGTCAAGTCACATTAGTTGCTGCTAAAACCGCAATTGAGCCCTTCACGACTGTTACAATGCCAAGGTTGGAACTTTGTTCAGCTCTTCTTTTGGCGGAATTAAACAATGCTGTTAAAGATATCCTACTATTCACGATCCATTAACCTTTTATGTGGACCGATTCGATTATTACTCTTAGCTGGATTCAAATCCACCACCTAAAGGCATCCAGTTTGTCCGACATCGAGCAAACCAAATTCGAACCTTAACAATCACAACACACTGTCATCACCTTTCCGCTAATTTTAACCCCGTTGACTGCGCAACTCGTGGCCTCTGTCCGCACCAAATAAAGACCTGCGACACTTGGTGGTCTGGTCCCTAATGGTGGTTTGAATCATCAGGCCCACATTCGTCGATAAATGTCGTCATTGCAAACGATGCATCCGCAAAGCCTCATAGTCAAAGTTCATCCAGTGACACTCAAGCTTGCGAAAAACGGGATATACTTACTCGTTTCTCTTCTTGTACGAGATTAAGAGTCGTCGCTTGGATAAAGCGGTTTGGACACAATGATCATTCCTTTTCGAAAGTTACGGGTCCTTTAAATGACAGAGAACTTTCCGGGGCCTCTAAAGATGTTGTTAAATTTGTGCAAAAGGCAGAATTCGCAAAAGACGTATTCACGTTAGTGAACAAGAATTCCTCGAGCAGGTTCTTGTCGTTGACTATCGTCTTAGATGTAGACTTTATTCTATGTGTCGGATTACGCTTAAGAAAAATTAAAACTTTGCCATTCGATTCTAAACATCAAATGCTCCTACAGATATCGCAACCAGAAAAGTCAGTCACAGAAGCATTTTTACGCACTTTGAAATGGTTTGTTGCACGACATGTTTGGCCGTCTGATATTTATTCGGACAAAGACTGTAATGTAGTCGGTGCTCTTCTTATCTTAAAACTTAATAAGCATAAATTAGCGCAAGATTCCATAATCCAGAACTGTTCGTCAAACCTTCACATCTTGTAGCACTTCCTCATCGGGGTTCCGTTATACCATTTCCACTCACCTTCTCCAGAACTCATCACTAATCCAAATCTTAGTCTTTCTTGCAGGTTTAAGTTTTTGGGAAAACTGCAGTCAACTGTCTGGCAGAGGTGGAAAAGAAAATATCTGTATGCCCTGTGCATAACCACTCAGCCTGGGCCGGACTACTTCGTGAGACTGGTAACCCTGAGGACTGCTCCAGTAAGCTTCCGTTCCAGGGGCTCTAGCACGATCTTATCGGAAAGAATCCGTGACGGATAGTTCTCACTCGCGGATATTAGAAATCTTCGGATAAATAGCCGCTACCCTCATTTTGACTCTACCACCATGGTTTCGTCTAATGGAAGTGAGAATTTTTATGCCTCTTCCGAAAGTATCGGAAGGGGACGCTATCAACCAATCAAAACAAGGCACTCTTTGCCGAATTCGAGCACGTAGTTTAAGTTTATGACATAGTACTTAAATAGGTTTCCACGTCTTGTCTTAGTTTGTGAGTCGATCTCTGGCTGTGTTACACCATGTGAATATACATCGTGTAAGGTACTAATGAGCAGTACACAAATACAGTGGGAAAAAATTATCGATTTTCGAACCGCTTTACCAAAACTTTAATTGTAAGTCGCGTGCAAAGTTATTTACGCTTCGGTGACTGAATCAGTAAGACGCGGGACTATTACTAGGGCTTTATGTGATCGAACCCCGTGCTGTGCTATATTTTCCCGCACATTTTTTTTTTTTTTAAATACGCGAATCCTGGTAATTACTTCATTTTTTAGTCAAGTAAATATTTATTTACTTATTCATTTATTTATTATTTTTTTACTACCTCTTTATGGATTTTATATTATTATTTAAATTTTATTTCTTTTTGTAAAATCTTTATACTTTGTGCAATCAGAAATTTACACTTTCAAAATAAATCACTTTTAACACCCACAAAACTCAATATTTCTTTAAGGTACATTAATTTTTGTCAGACAGACTATTTTCTCCTAATTTTCACCCGTTCGTAATGCAACAGCAAGAGTATTAATTTTGTAAGCATAATCAATTGTAAAAATGTATTCTTTGAATAGCAGAAATAAAATTTTAAAAATATATAAATAAATATACAATCAACTCACAATTTAACGACCCTCTGATGAAGTGCTGACAGTTTTCAATACCTTTTATAAACTTTTGATTTAACAACCATTTGATTTAACATCCTACTTGCCAAGGTTCCCTTTAAGTTCGATAAATCGCGAGTCGATTGTATATATTAACAAATTAAGATATATATTAAAAAATTCAATAACTAGTAAAAATAAATAAATAAATAAAAAAGTAAATAAATATTTACTTGACTAAAAAATGAATTAATTACCAGTATTCGCGTATTAAAGAAAAGCACGTAAAAAAGGTAAGCAGACTGTTATTTTATAAATTTTAAATATCATTAAAAATTAGCATTATTATATTCTAATTGTTCTAGCCTCTAAATATTTTTTAAACTCTTGAATCAGTTGGAATGGTAATGATTTATTCAACCGAAAATTTTTGATAAATTCGTCGTCGCTTAATTCAAGTGATTTACACCTAGGAATCGAATTTCGATTCCTATGAACCCTTCTAGCATCTTATTGTTGTGCTACAGTTGCTAAAATTAAAATCGAGCCATTATTTTGATGTAAACAACTACCATCAGAACAAATGACCACGCACGCTGACTTGTATCCAAAGCGGAAAGAGCTTTTCACTTGCATTCACCCTGCCAGAAAAAAAAAAAAAGTGGAATTTCCGATATTGGAACGTTCCCGAGAGCATCATGGTAGACCAAAATGACGCCCCTTCGGAATGTGACGTCATGAGTAAGAAAAGGGTTGTTTTTCCGTTTCGTAAAGGTTTCCGAAACGATCGTACTAGAGCCCATTGCCTCGCCTGCATTAGAGGACCACCCCCACCCCACCCCCGGGTAAATGTTCAGGCAGAATTGACAATTTACTTTTAGACGATTTTGTTATACTTATAATGTATGTAGAAGAAAGCTTCTGTTAAGGAAAATGGCAACTCTCTTTTTTTCCCAAGATCCAACTCGATATGTTTCTTAATTCTGGTTGGTATTCGAAAGTCGCATTTCGTTCTGTTTATTCGCTATTGTAATTTTTATATTTATTATTCAGTTTGGTTGTGCTAAGTCGTAAATATGCGAAATCTATTCATTTCTAAATAAATGTATACATTGCTAATGTAATTCTAGAGTTGTTTGGTTTATCGTGTGGTCAGTTCTCGTTTTTATTTTTTGCAGTCTCTAAGCGTATGGGACTGAAGTGAGTATCATTACAAATCCCTTATTCAATTTTTAGTCAAATATTATTCGCCGTTTACTTAGAAAGCAATTCTTTTCAGACGCCCTCAATTATGTTGGCTACATTTTTTAACAAAACGCTTTATGTATGTTTCAAAAGAATAATTGCAGGTTTTCATTAATTAAAATTTAATTATTAGATTCATATTTTTATTTTAAATCAAAGCCGCCATATATATTTTATTTCTTTAACAAATAATAAATCTTCTTTTAATTTCCTGTTTTTCGTGTGCATGGTTATGATCTACTTATTAGATATTATGAGACAAAATGTAAATTTACTATTTTTTAAATCATCCTATACAGAATTTTTCTCCCATTTCGAAAAATTACATAATTCTGGCTGTCACACGTAGAGCTTTATTATTCGAAACTTAATTATTCTATTTAATTAAATACGATATCTAACTGAGCACTCACTTTCAAAAAGGCTGTTTAAAATTAATTTACATAAATTAGTATAATTAAAGATTCACTTAAATTTCGTTTCCTTCATATTATCAAACAATATTTCCAACTTAAAATTAGTGAACAGTTTTCGAATCACTATGTTTTAAGATGAAATATAATTAATCTGTTAATTTTGTCTTGTTGACTTGTCTCTTGATTCAAGTTTTGAGCCGATTTTTTACATAAATTTGGACCTAGCTTCGTTGAGCTTTAACAATAAATCATATTTCTTCTTATTTACAGCATAGCAAAGGAAATTGATTGTTAGTACCCTAATGCTAATTTTATATAAGATTTTTTAAAAATGCAAAATAACTTTATATAAGATCGCCTAAATTTTATTATTTATATTTGTGAGGAAAAAAAAGAGTAACACTTCTTTTTAACGTATGATTACATTCTTCCACAACGGTTCTCTAAAGAAAAAAATTCAGCGGTTTTGCAAGTTTCAGTGTTTAGCTTTAGAAAACTAATTGGGCAAACTAACACAGATGAACTGATGCTAACTGGGTTATCTGGGTTTACTAACTGGAATTCTTTTACAGCAGTAAAAAAGTCATGTCATGAATTAAATATTGAGTAAGAGGGATAAACTCCCACGAAATTTACGACATGTCCGCAATTTTTATATTAATTAACTAACTTTTATTTTATTATATTACTTATGTTTGATTTAAATATTTAAATTTAGCGCTTAAGGGCGAGAAACAAAGACCTGTATCATTACTATAATTAATAGTAGTATTAGCAGATTTTTAAGATTTGGACTAAAGCACAATATACCGTGTTAATAAACTTTCTGCGCAAATTAAATTTAAAAAGTCTATTTATTTCATCCTTTTTCAAACGAAGCTTTAGAACTTACTAAACGACAAGTTATGCTACGTTACGTCAAAAATTCGCGTTAGTTTCAACAGAAAAGACCGTTTGAATGTTTTAATGAAGGATTACTTCCCAACGTAACCGCCCTATCTAAAAAAATTCTATAGTTTTAATTTTATGGTGGTACCTATGATACTAAAAAAATTCTAAATATCCCATGTTTGATCAATGATAAAAATTACAGCCTTTATCTAAGAGACTAATGAAATTTATTTATCGAAAATATACATTTAGTCATTTCTGTTACGATCCCCCAAAGTGTAGAATAGTGAAATGGAATTTCGAAAGATCCTCATACATATATATCAATCAAAATCTGAAGTAGCTCATATCCGAATTCCGCTTTCAGATAAACCAATTTTAACACATTAATCTCGCTAACCTATCCAGCACATAGCAACGCACTGTACTCTTAAATGATAATTTATACAGAATGTCGGTGCTATTTAGCAAATCTATTCCTATACATAAAATATTTATTTTGCAGACAGCTTCATATTTACCGTTCATCGAAGCTTGTACCTGATACTCGGCAAGATGTATTTCCACAGTAAACTGTGATTATTTAAGTCACCGAGGAAAATGAATGGGGGCTGGAATCTGTTCAAATATATTGGAGTACGGACGTGATCGATACAGTCACAGAATTCTGAGAGCATTTATGAAATAGTAATTCCGCTGGATCAAAGCTCAAGCCCGTTTGCATTTTCATTAAAATCATTATAAATTGCACTTCAATTCAAATTATTATATACATTAAAAATTCTTCGCATTTGAATGAACTTACCTACACAAGTATGTGAAAATAGACAGAATTTCAGTTTAGCACAAAAAATAGTTGTTTACAGCTATCGCTTCAAGCTTTTAATCATCTTTAAATGTTGTACTCATCAGATATTTTTAAAATTAATCTAACTCAATATATCTATGAAAGAACTAATTATTGGAAAGAATTAGCATACAAATTATACGTATGCAGGTCGCTAAAATCGCAGCCATTTTGTTTTACAACTAACAAGTGCATTACTACTTCTTCAAGAGTTATTTTGGGATATAGATATTTTTGTGCAATTTAAAAAGAATCAGTTATATAGATAATTGTATAAATTGAAACGTTTTTCTAAAATTTCGTTACACATGAGTTAAAAAGGTTTAAAAAATATACAAACTCTTTGATACTGCAAGGAGTGGGTTTTGAACTTAAGAAGCATGCAATTCGGCATCCATAGACTACTGATATTTTAACTGAATGGTTTGGAGAACATTTACAAATGTAACACACTTCTCGCGTAGCGTATTAGTAGAGATTGCTATTTTTGTTCACTTGAGATTCTACTGGCGTTTCGTAGATAATGGTCTTTGTAGTACCCCACAAAAAATTATCGCAATAAGCAATGAAACATGAGATGTTGGTGCCCGTGCGAGGGTGTAGGTGTTGTTTCGCCGCGGAAGAAGGGGAAAGGAGTGACCCCTTGCTGGTTAGCTATTTCCTGAGTTCCAAATAAACCAGGCGAAAAGGGAGACCGCCATTTTCACCACACACGAAACGGACTTGGGGAAAAGATTCTTCCTCCCTTTCCCCGCTTGTTGCTGTGCTTTCAAGTGAAATAGAAAATTTGTCATGCAGGGGCTTTCATAAGCTATTTATTTATTTTATTATTAGATACGCCACTTTTCAGTGTTTTGTAACTTCAATTTTTGAAACTTAAGAAAAATGTATTTGGCGTGAACCATAATTAATATGCACAGTATGTATCGAAACATAATTTGTGTTTCAGAGCCGTACACCGGACATGGACGGGAGAGCTGTACGTGTTTTTAAAGTGTCAAATTACATGTAGAATTTTTCATTTACGAAAAAGCTGCCTTTATTTTCTTCGTTTATAAGTAAAATAATTTAGAAATTAATTTACATTAGGTATAGTTATATATACATATATATGTACAAATTTAAAAAAAGGAATAAAAATGGAAACAATAAGAGACACACACGCGCACGCACACATATATACAGTTGACTCTCAATAGCTCGAAGTCGGCTGGACCGGCAAAAAATATTCGATATAACAGAAATTCGAGATATCGAAAATCGCACATAATATCTTATTCAGGGGCAAGTTTTTACCGTGTTTAACACACGGTAACAACAAGCTAATTTCTAAGTAACTGTAAATATCGAGATAAGCGGAATGATAGATTAGTATCTTAGATAGTAAAAAAAAATTCACTTAAACTATATATTAGGTCAATATGGGGCTGTAAAAAAACTTGGAGATTATCAAAAATCAAGATAAACGAAGTCGAGATATCGAGATTCAATTGTATGTATGAAGTTCACACCCCAAAACACTAATTTAAACGCATATTTTATGTATAAGTTTCCCCAACCCATTATTTAGTTTAAACCTGTTTTGCTAAAATTTAACGATTAAAAAAAAATTCACCTAACCTATAATACAAAGCTTATCCCTTGAAAGAAATAGATATTTCCTGTATGGGCTTTGCTATCTGAATGACATAATTTTGAGAAATTTTGCCCAACAAATATTTAGTGGTGTTTACCTTCTCTAAAGCGATATAGCGTGAAGTTGACAGCAACAAACACGAATTAAAATATAAAATTTTGAACAAATTTTAGGAAGTTTTGCCCTGTTTCACCCATCTTTTGCAAGTGTATTATATCTACACAATGCAACATAATTTTGCGCCCAGCAACTGTCTGGAGTTTTTGAAGGTTTTCTCCAGATGTAACCTGAATACGTCAGAAACCCTTGAAAAGTCCGCCGCTCAAGGCATAACCCCCTACGCAGATACCATTGTGCAAATTTTCACTTAAAATAATTTGATTTGTTCATTTGCTGAAAAGCCATTCAAAGATAATTTTCCCCCACTGGTTATGGTTTGTGTGTACGCGATCTTGTAGACAGGTTTTGTAGACATGAACTTTTCAAATGTGTTTGCCAGATAACGTGGAGGGGAGGGGCCTTAATAAAATGTTAAAAGTCGCACAAGAATTGCAATTTTTGATAACTGATCGCTAACTTTGGTGCCAAAACGCGACAATTTATTATAAAGGGACAGTATGGTTAGAAAATGCCTGCGAAGATTGTACGGTAGTTTTAGTAGGCGATTTTAATATAGATTTCAATTCCGAAGAAATTTTTTATGGAATAGAGATAACAAATACAGTTCACTCACAGATTATGATACACCTGCTTGCTTACAAAACTGTAGTATTTTTTCCACCAAATTCATAAAATTTTAAACAAGTGTCATACCTTTTATTTAGGTTATTCGTTTACTTTCCAATCACATAATAACTTCACAAAAAGTCATGTTAACAAAGACCAATTTCTTTATATATCCCTTTAGAGAAGGTAAACGTCACTAAATAATTGTTTAGCGAAATTTCTCAAAATTATGTCATTCAGATATCATAGCCCATATAGGAACTATCTATTTCTTTCAAGGGATGAGCTTTGTATTATAGGTAAGTTAAATTTTTTTTATCGTTAAATTTTAGCAAAAATGGTTTTAACTAAATAATGGTTGGGGAAACTTATACATAAAATATGCGTTTAAATTCGTGTTTTGGGGTGTGAACTTCATACATACAATTGAATCTCGATATCTCGACTTCGTTTATCTCGATTTTCGATAATCTCCAAGTTTTTTTACAGCCCCATATTGACCTAATGTATAATTTAAGAGAATTTTTTTCTCACTATCTCGAAGATACTAATCTATCATTCCGCTTATCTCGATATTTACAGTTACTTAGAAATTTGCAAGCCGTGTTAACTTGCCGGAAGATATCTTTAATGCTTTGTATAAAAATAATGATAAGTATAACATGAAATCGAAACTAAAAAATGTAATTGTGAAAAATTATCTAGTACCCCAATCCTAAATAAAATTGGTCAATTAATGCTTTGATTCTGTGTATTATCTATTAATTCTTCTGGGGCCGAACACAGCAATACATTTTGGAGGGGTACCAAACGGTGAAAAAGGCCGAATTGTTCACAAAAAGACTTCACATTATCATTTTGTTAACAAAATTTTAAATTTCGGAGGAGGGGGGACGGACCCCCCTGGTCCACCTTGGTACCGTTTTGATTCTTCTAACATTATTACTAACGATCAAATTACCCACTTATCATTAGAAAAGTAGGAACATTTTGCTTCATAGAGTTTGATTTAATGATATATTCAGGGCAGGGGAGTAGCCAAGGGGGGGGGGGTTAGGGGGTCATAACGCCCCCATGAGAAATTTTTGACATACAAAATGTATATCTTCACTACATTATCACACACACGTATACATATATATGAGCTGTAGTAGCCGTAACCCCCCCATGAAAAATTTCTGGCTACGCCCCTGATTCAGTTGTATATTTTTACTGTGTGTTAAACACGGTAAAAACATGCCCCTGAATAAGATATTATGTGCGATTTTCGATATCTCGAATTTCTGTTATATCGATTATTTTTTGCCGGTCCAGCCGACTTCGAGCTATTGAGAGTCGACTGTATATATGTGTGCGTGCGCGTGTGTGTCTCTTATTGATTCCAGTTTTATTCCTTTTTTTAAAATTGTACTATATATCTATATATAACTATACCTAATGTAAATTAATTCCTAAGTTATTTTACTTATAAACGAAGAAAATAAAGGCAGCTTTTTCGTAAATGAAAAATTCTACACGGAATTTGACATTGTAAAAACACGTACAGCTCTCCCGTCCATGTCCGGTGTACGGCTCTGAAACACAAATTATGTTTCGATACATACTGTGCATATTAATTATGGTTCACGCCAAATAAACTTTTCTTAAGTTCCAAAAACTGAAGTTACAAAACACTGAAAAGTGGCCTATCTAATAATAAAATAAATAAATAGCTTATGAAAGCCCCTGCATGACAAATTTTCTATTTCACTTGAAAGCACAGCAAGCGGGGAAAGGGAGGAAGAATCTTTTCCCTATGTCCGCTTCGTGTGTGGGTGAAAATGGCGGTATCCCTTTTCGCCTGGTTTATTTGGAACGCAGGAAATAGCTAACCAGCAAGAGTTCATTCCTTTCCCCCACTTACGCGGCGAAACAACACCTAAGCTCATGCGAGGGGATAATCATACCCAATCCATCTATCTTCAAATGTTTTGTTCACATAGTCACGTACGAAAAGTACACAAAGATGAAATGGATTCCCATAGTTTTGAGACCACGTTTATCGTCAACATGAGCAAGTGCATCGGTCAGAAATTTTCGGAAAGACCTTCTTATAAGAGATGTACAGCTGACATCTGTACTTTTTTGTACTTGTACAAGTACCATTCTCGCACACGCAATAGCTGCAAATCGTGGTTGTGCCACGTATGGTCTGGTTTCGTTTGAATTGCTTTGTGGCCAAATTTTGAGAATATTTGATTTCTGCCATGTCTAAAAGACGCTTCATCAGAGAATGAAACAAAATATGGAGAGCGGCAATCATCGGACACGCTTAAAAAATCCGCTCTGATGCAAAATGTGACTAAGCTGAAGTGCGCATAAATATTCACTTCGCAGAAGGCGCCACACAGTTGATGCGGGACAATTGTAACAGCCGCAAGCCAAAGTCAACAGAAAAAGGACTTTATTTTCGAAATTGACGTTACAATTTAGGTGAACGAGCTTTTAAATTCAACATGATTGCCTGCCTGTAACTAAAGTTATTTGTTTCTATCTCTGTTTTCTAATATTATGCCCAAGAAAAATTTTCACAATTTTTTATGCATTCAGAATTTGGAGGATGAAGGGAACCAGAACATGTTTCTCAGATGTCTTTTGTATTTCTAAGAAAATAACGTATAGCTTATACAGACCATATTTTAAAGGGTGCTTGGCCAGTGCTTCGGAAGGTGAACTCCTCTAGCGGCTGGGCTGCTGTGGGATCGTGTTCGCTAATGGGAGCTGGTGTACGTAAAATCCGTCGTGGCTTCAACCTCCTCCATGTGTAACGCAACCTCTGGGGGTGTCGATTTAAAATGGTTGGTCCCTCATCTGGAATTGGTTCAAAATTAGGGAACCCCGAGCTATGTCGGACGTCTTCCCACTGGGCTCATTGAAATGGAAGCCTGCCCTTCGCCTTCCTATATGGGGGATCTGGCACCGCTCCGCCGTTGCCAGAGGGCATTAGAAACAACAACAACAACAACTTTAAAATGTAACAAACTTAAATGCTGAAAAATAAGTTTCAAGGCATTTTTAGATTTATTTCTCTAGAAATAAAGGAGAAATAAATGTTTTGTTTACTATTCACTATATTCTTGAGAGTAATTCATGATCTGTACTTGATACTACGTCTTATGTAAGCAAGTTAGAACCCAAGTAACCCTTCGGGGAAAATATTATCACATTATAGTGAATTTAACTTTCGTTGATAAATTTCCAAAGCTAACAAGAAGACTTTGAATGGCTTGACAAATTGATAGATAAATATTGTCTTTTCGATTTCTATGGGGAATGTTTTTAAAAACATTTATCTCTTGTTCTTTTTTCCTTAAATTTTGCAATTTATTAATATATTCTTTTACATTTATGGCAGATATGAAAAATTGAACATAATGAGCATGGTGAACATAAAAAAAATGTACCCGGATCTGAATAATTTATCTATAATTTTTTTTATATCTATCCCATCAGCAATATTTTAAGAATTTTAGAAAAGAAAGTTTCACTAAAGACTTCTGCAGAAAATCGGCACACCTATGTCTTATTAAAGTTTCACGAATTTCCCTGTACAGTAAAAAAGCTCTCGAAATTGTGTGATATGCTATTTGAAGGAATTAAAGTTAGAACTTAAACCTAAATGATAAAGTTTGATTCTGTAGAAAAAAGACATTTCGAAAGTGAAATGTTTGATTCCAACCCAAGGGACTTCATTCAAGACACGTCACTGTAAATTGAATTCTACTTTATTTAAATACCAGCACTTATCATTTTATTCACACATTGACAAACAATTTACTATCATCCTAAATCTTGGCAGTATGAGTTCTGACAGTCAGGAAGGAGATAATGATTTAGCAGCAACCGAACTCGAAACTTTGAGACTGACCATCATTTTCCTTTGCAGTGCTGTTCAATTGTACTAGAAATATCCTGATGGAATCGCTCTCCTTTTTCAACAGTAAGAGCGGTGCAATTCTCTGGGAAGACATCCATATGTGAATGCAGGAAGTGCATTTTTAGTGACATTCTGCATCCAATTTTCTCGTATGTAGATATAAGTTCTTCCACTAGATCTTCCTCATTTTGCCCAGAAATATTGTACTAACATTTTGGAAACAATGCCAAGAGTGTAGCTCATCAAGACTGAGATTGGATTCAAACTATTAGTCTGGACAATTGAGCAAATAGATGGCATTACAGAGTAACGCAATCATTTTCTTATTGATTCCTTTCTTCAAAGCCTGGTTTGTTGGTTCATGAGAAATGACAGGCACTCCAAAACACATAGTTTTTTTTATGCGTCCAAGTATTTAAGGTATACATAAATACTTTGATGGGTATTTAAATATACCTTAATGGTATAACCTGGGATATACCTGGGATTAAGGTATATGAACAAGTTGAACAGCAAACGTAGGGAGTCCACAGATTATCTTGGTCTCCAACCGAACATCCGAAGTACTGTGCCTATGACTTTTTCACTATAAAAATAAAAGACCACTTCCTGGACCCAAAAATCACTTCAGGGAATATGTAAGAAAAGTACTAAAAATATATGCAAACTTGAAATTTTAAAAATTTGTGTTTTTAAAATATTTTTGGTAAATGGAATGTTTCAACGTTTACAGTGGTGACTATTTTTTTTTTTAAATAGTCACCACTGTAATAACAAAAGCTTTCTTTATCCGTGTAATTCTGGTAAATTTATTGTCTATTGGAATTCCAAAAAAAAAATAATAATAATATTTCAAATTATTCCACAAACATTTTTATAACATAAACGCGTTCTCTTCGTTAGAAATTAAAAACATTACAATTTCTGATAGAACTGCAAATTTAAAATTACACGTGTATTAATGATCTGAAATTCTTTGAAAAATAACGTGCAATGAACGTTTTATTTGACATTTACATGAAACATAAAAGATAAATGATTGAAGAAGAAAGGGGAATTCATCATAAATATGATATATACTGTAGCAAAACTAACTTAAAAGTTTAGCTTGCGAAATACAATATCGTTCAGCATTTTTCTCAGTATGAATTTCTCTCTCCAAATTACCTAACAAGAAAGCTGTTTATGTTTCACAAAATTATGCATACAATTTTTGAATCGGAATATTTATAAAACTTTCATGTTAAATTCATGAAGACTTATTAACATGGTGCAGTCGGTAGCTGCGAATAATGCAAATGATGAGAGTTTTTAACGTCTTGTCTGTTATTTTTCTTCTTGCGAAAAACAGGCACATAAATGTTTTAAATATAATAGTTTATTGGTTGTTTCATAATTCCATTAATCGTGATATAGCGAAACCTTCTATATGGTCACCCGCTTATAGGGCCAGCCCACATATATGGTCACTGCATTCCGGCTGACTAAATAGAAATTCTGTATATTTTAATACCGCTTATATGGTCATGACATCATAGCTATACTCGCGTAAACGGTCACTTTCACTACTGTGGGAAGTACTTCTGAAAACTGACAAAGCTATATTTTAGTAAGAAATAAGCGACCTAGCTTTTCTTCACTGTTTACCAAGTTAGAAAAGGGCTTAACTACCCTACGTTTATAACTGAATAAGTCCATTCATTTCTTTGAAAAGAGGATTGCGCATTGCTCTATTCATTGTTTACAAAGGAAAAAATGTCATATGCAGAAAATGTGTCAAACCCATCCCTGGTATAAGTTCCAAGTTTTTTCACGTATTTTCTCACTGAGTTTTCGTTGACATTGTTAGGTGTTTCTTTACGCAATCTGAGGCCTCAGAGAAACATTTAGAAACTGTTAGTGATGTTGGAAATTTAGTGGTAAGATCATCTAACCTAAGGAAAGACAATCCTTCACAAATGAATATTTTATATGCCGAGTTGTTTTCCCAACTCCTGTAAGTATATTATGCGACAATTATCATTTTCTTGTTTCATAATTTCAAGATTTTCCTGTCGTACAGATGATATATAAATAAGAAATATTAATCCAGTAACAATATATAATTCTGCTTTTCCTTATGCATTTATGTATAATATTACTTTCAAAAACTGAGTTAAAATAGATGGCTGTTTACTTGTATCGCATACATTGTCACTCCTCTTATAAGGTCACTTTTCTACGGTACCCACGGGTGCCCTTATAATGAAGTTTGACTGTATAATGCTGATTAAAAAGCATGTATGTGACAAAGTTGAAGTATTTAAATTAAATCTGCTGATTTTCAGCTTTTATTCTTCAGGCGTGTGTGTCCATGTGAACAAATTAAATTTGCTGGTACATTTCTCACTACCTGTGAGCCGATGAATGGCTGAGTGGATAAAACACTGAATATACGGAAATGGCTGAAAAATGCAGGTTCAAGGTTCTGGCCTCTTGTACTGGGCTATCGGTCTAACGGCCAGGGAATACGGTGCTTTTCTCGAGATGTAACGAAAATAATACGAAAAACCCCTTAAAATGCCATCCACGCAAAGTATCTTCTTCATTAGGCAATATCTCTCGACGGATTTGTGCATGTAAACTCCTTGTGTGGGGTTTCCCCATCCCTCATTAGTCATATAGAATTCATGTAGATTTACCTTAAACACACATGCCCTTACCAATCCTTGTAGAATTTCTAAACACAATTAATTGCCACATTCAAATACTGGCAGAGTCATATTTATGAAAGATAGAAAAGGCATTTTAGTAGCATTTCTATGCATTTTACAATTGTTATTAACAATAGTATGGTACACACATATGTAAAAACCAAATACTATAATTTTCCTGCATTACTACTTTTTTACATTAAATAAAATACTTTAGAATATATATATCTATAGAGTTTAACCTATAAGAGTATATTTTTAAACTTTACCCCAAAGAAAATGTGACTGAGCTACCAGATACCCTTGACACGGATGGTTTCCGACTGATAAACGACAGACTAGAATTCTACTCGAGAAAGTCCATTCGTCTTTCTTTTTTATCCCCCTGTACACGAACTGTCTCGATTTGAAACTTTCTCGAGAGAATACAAATCTCTGTTCTGCTTCAGATATATTTTCCAATATAGTTCTGTGGAATAAAGTTTAATTTAAGCCAACAAAAATTAAATACTTCAGGCCCATGACAATTTTTTTTTGAGTTCGTCTGTGCAAAGATCAAAGTAAATTTTAAACTGCAAGTTGTTATATAACAGAATTTGTTATATAACAGAATTGTTATATAACAGAATTTGTATGTTGTTATATAATGTTTGTTATATAACAGAATTTGTATGTTGTTATATAATGTTTGTTATATAACAGAATTTGTATGTTGTTATATAATGTTTGTTATATAACAGAATTTGTATGTTGTTATATAATGTTTGTTATATAACAGAATTTGTATGTTGTTATATAATGTTTGTTATATAACAGAATTTGTATGTTTCCAAATAAACATAACACTTTCCGTTAGAATATTGTTAAGTTTTGATTGGCTTCCATTACACTGGCCTAAAGTGTGTCGCTAACAACAACCAAATTATTATTTTTATAATTGATTCATATTGTTATTTAAATAATTGCAAGTATAAAAGTCCCACCACGTCTCATTTTTTGCATAACAAAAAATGGAATTGTCCACTATTTTTCATGATTTTTGCTCCAAATGCCCAGGCCAATCCCTGCTGGCAACCCAGCAAAACCGTCTAATCCAGTCATTTCCGGCTTCGCAGAATATAAAAAATTCTTTTTTAAGTGTGGTTGTGTGCTTTTATAATAGTTCATATCGAAAATGGCAAGTTTTTAGCGTAGATGTTGCAAAACTACGCCTGATAAATTCTGTTACATTTGTGGACGTTTTATATTAAAATCACAAGTCAGACATTTATCACAAAAAGTTACTTCTGTCTAATGAACACAGAAGGATATTCAAAACAGCAAATACATAAAATTGAATATCTTAATATACCATCTGCACTCCAACCTGTTCCTCATCGTGAAGGCTTACCAATACCAGCTCCACCATTGAATTGGAAAGATATTGGCATTCAAGAGGTGAGTGACACTGAAGATGCATCCGAAGCAGATATAGCTCAAGACAATTTTGACCCTAACTTTAGACCTGAGACTTCGAGAGAACCTCGTTTTATTTGTCAAAATGAACTCAATGATTTGGTGCGGTATCTGGGCCTATCGAAACCAAAGGCGGAACTTCACGGTACTAGACTGCAAGAGTAGAATATTTTAGCAGATGGATCAAGTATTACATATTTTCGAAAAAGAAATGTGCTTTACCCAGAATTCTATAGAACGGAAGTTTCGGTTTGTGTTTATTTTGATATAGATGGATTAATGAAGGAACTAGATGTCGAGCATGAACCATCAGAATGGCGCCTTTTTATAGATTCTTCCTAATACAGCTTAAAAGCTGTATTGCTACATAATGGAAACAAGAAACCATCTATACCAGTTGCTTATTCAGCTTCTATGGAAGAAACTTATACAAACATGGTAACTATTCTAAAAGCAATTAAGTATAAACAATACAATTGGCAAATTTGTGGTGATTTAAAGATCATAGCCATATGAGTGGGTCTTCAAGCAGTGCCTCCTAGAAAAGGTAAAAAGTGGTAAACAATTTTTTAGGAAACAAGAAGGACAAAAATTATAATATCTTGTTAGAAGAGCTTCTTAAGTCCTACCAAGCTATGGGGTGTCGAATATCACTCAAAATGAACGTTTTACATTCACATTTGGATTTTTTTCCAGAAAAATCTTGGCATGGTTAGTGAAGAACAAGGGAAAAGATTCCATCAGGACATTAGGACTCTAGAAATTCGATATCAAAGTCATTGGGAACCAGCAATGATGGTTCCCAATGGTTACTGCTGGTTTCTGAAGAAAGAAGATTTTAACGACACATAAAATAAGAAAGTGGCATTATTTCATCGTACTTAATTAAGGCTTAATAGATATATCTTCCTCTTTGTTTAAAATATGTATATCATCTCAATTACAATAGCATTCCATGATAAATTAATGAAATTAATAATAAAAAAAGTTTGTTTAAATAGCCTATTTCAGTTACTTTTAATACTGGTAAGATAGCCATGACAAAGAAAATGTACCTGCTACAGCTTTAATACTATTACTTTTAAATTCTACACTGCAAAATGAGTTATAGCAATTAATTCCATTTTTGTTAGGAAAGAAAAGTAAATTTTTGTCGACTAGTGATTGGAAAAACAAAATATGTTTTATATTAAACTTTTTAGTACAACAAAATATTTTATCGGTACTTCAATTCAATTATTGATGAACTGAAAAGCATGAATTAATGCAATGTGAAAATAAACATAGAATTATAAAAGAAAATATAATTTATCTAACTAAAGTACTAGCTGAGTACCCTTTCTTCGTACGGAAAAAAGCCGATATTTTTCTGACGCACATAAATAAAGTTTATTCAATCGTGGCAGGACGCTCAAATCGCTACAGTCTAATCTGACACGATGAAAGCTCGCGGAAGGGGGCACGGTATCATTAGAAAGTGAGCGGAAAGCAGACTATTTAAAAACTTCTACTCTAATACAACATGCAATCGTGATATAAACTGATTAAATGAAGTATTTGATAGTGATTTTTCAAAGGAATGGTTACAATTGTAGGGAGAGCGCGTGGCGACAGCTGGGTTTGAACCCGAGGACCCTGGGTGGTAGGATGAGGCGCAATCCAGCTCGGCCAAAAGGTACTCCATTTGACCGGCCTTCAATTGCCGTTTGTTGTGTGCGCGGAGGCGATATTCGTGTAGCCACACAATGAATAGATTTTTCTTTTTTTACAATTTTAATTTAACGATACTTCTAAGTGCCGTCAGTTGATAAAGGGTTAAATAGTCATATTCCTGCATCCACCACTAGAGGACCAATGGCGGTACATTAATTTGAATTGGATTAAGTTTTGATTTTCATTTTCGTTTGTCCATTGACAAGACATAATCCATATGGCATAAAAAAATGTTTGGCGGAAAGTTCGTTTGTTGTTACGCTGCAACAGAAAGCTCCGTAGCTACAATTTCTGAGAATTTATTCTTTTAAATATAGTTTTTTTAAACTTAAGATAAATAGAAGTATTTAACTAACACTAATAGTATTATAAAGTGTTTTTTTAAATTTATTTAATGTTTTATGGAAAAAGAACAGTATAAAAGATAGTGACAATTAAAATTTCAGTTTTCAAACTAAGTTTTGCAATTATTCAACATTTAAAAGGAACAGAAAAAAAGTCTCATTTTGTAAATCTTGTTCACCTATTAGCTGAAAATGAATGTTTGAGTAGCTCTGCACTGAAAATTGTGAAAAATCGCTAAAAATCAGCACTATTGAAAGCAAGCTTGAAAAAGTAGTTCAGCCCTAGTTCTAAGAGCTCTGTTTACCACGAATATACAATTCTTATTACTTTATACCTACATTTTTTGTATTCTTTTTAAAGTGTTCCTGCTCAATTTTATATTGTTTGTGATACTACACCGAAAGACAAAATCGGTAAAATATAATGGCAAAAATATTTAATATCGAAGATCAGGTTCTCGTAAGAAATTTCGCAGAATATCAAAATATTTTTATGTAAACATAAGCCTCTTATTCCTTTATGTGTATTTCTTTATTTGAACGAGCAAAAACTCCAATAAGGAAAACACTATTTTCAATCTGAAGATATAAATATAACTGAAAAAGTAGTTTCAAGGAATCATTCCACAAAATGAGTTCTAGAAGTGAAATAATCAATAGGAGGGTCATTGAAATCTTGTGCAAGCACAGGGGAGCTATTTAGAAGATGATTTTGTATTGGAAAAATCGTCAACTGTTCAATTCTCATCTCAGAAAACCACTTTTTTATTTCAGGGTATCGCTAACTGTTAATATCAAGATTACATTAGAACACCTCATGGGATTTGAGACGCGCTTTTCGAAAAGTTCTCCAAATGCATTAGTTTGAGCGTCTCGTAAAAATTTAAATAATTTGAACTCTTGATTCATTTTTATAAATTCAAATAATTTCAGCTATAGAATAAGCCTGATTATCAAAAATTTGGAGACGCAGATGTTAATATCAAGATTATCACTAAGTGCAACAATTTATAAGCTTTTATATTATGATTAAGGGCGTCCCAGATGGTGTAATCATCAGCACACTATTCTACCACACCTTGTATCCACATTCGGAAATAGTATTTTTCTTTTTTTTCTCTTTGTTGGGGGGTGGTGTGGGGGCGGGGGGTGGGGTCGGTGTTTTTTTAGAATAATAGTGCGCCTTTACAAATGGTCATCCCGTCTGCGACCCTCCTGACAAGGGTTGATGTGCCTATGCCGCGTCGATTTTTATAAAAAGTATTGCATCTGTATTGTAAGAATATCGATAATTATTTTTAATAGGTAACAATATTTTTGTGCAAAAGTTGAATAATTTATAAAATTAAACATATTTGTATTTGTGAACAGTTGAAATCATTCATTATCTCTTTTTTTCTTTCTTAAAACAAACATGTTTTCAAACATTTTGAAGACATTAAAAAATACAGATAAATACTAGAAAATCAGGAAAATTTTACTTATCAAATCATGTTAGACATGACCAATCTGTTTCAATGAAAACGGTATGTTGCATCTACTTAAATTATATATAATACTCACTATTTTGCTGTTGATGCTTCCTAATTGAGTGTATTATTAAGAGGATAATATTTGGCACCGAGTAAAAAATATTTATTAATAATAAGTCATTCATTCATCAATGATGGTGTAATTAATAGCATACAATTAAAAATTACCTTACGATTTTCTTAGAAAAATGTCATATTCGTCAGACATTCTAAGGAAATAAGATAACTTCAGATTAAACTTATCGTTAAAATATGTGCAGATTGTTCTTGAAAAATGAAAGATATATATTCTTTTTTTTAATTAGATTTTCTTGAGAATTCTTAAGATATCTTGTAGATTTCTCTTCACAGCGAAAAAATTGGTTGAACTTTCATAGCGCTTCGCAAATCGCCACAAAATAACTAAATTCTGTTTTCGAAAAATTCATAACTGGCGAAATTATAAATCCATTTTCTTTTGCTACGTATCATTTTGAAGGTAATATGTGAGTGCTTCCAAAGAAGCTGAGCTAATTTCGAAAAATGCGTACCAGATCACAGTTAGGATTAATTAGCTCCTACCTGGACTGCGACGCCAACCGTAGAGTTAGGAGAAAGGAATTACTTCTTAACTCATTCTGAGATAAACAAACATGCCAAGGGTTCCAATTTTATAAAAATATTATGACCTGTTGGTCCACAGTCTATTAGTAAAAAAATACATTAATTAGACAGCGTATAATTCAACTTTTAATTTTCTTTCGTTTGATATAAAACATCTTCACCCCTACTGCTTGTGTAAAAAATGAAGATTTAAAGTTTTGAGAGCGGCCTCCTTAATCATCAGCACAATTTTAGTATTCCTGTTTAAATTGTTCACCATCATTTTTTTTTCCTGCGCTCCAACATTTATGATCGCTGTAACTGTTAGTTCAGTTCTTAATTAATGTCTCCTGTCCGTATGTGTCTGCATGCTACCTAAATCTTTCGCACATCAGTTAATTTCTATATCCTACACAACAGCGTAAATTCCCTTTTATGCGTTTTTAGTAGTTTTTAATAGTTCTATTATTAACTTTGGAGCTAGCAGGCATTTTTTACGCGTTCAATAATGTGGTTTTCTTTCAATGACCAACTTAAAAAATATCATTAATTTCCTGCAATAAAACTCATCTTCAATTCATTTCATAACTGTTTTTAAACACTTATTCCTTAATAGTACTTGTTTAGAGGTTCATTTTGATGGATCCCTAATTCAAACCTGAATTTTAAAATATTGACTTGTGTATTTTTTGTTAATGCATACCGTGTTGACCATGTGCACTAAAGGGAGCTGATGCACGTAAAGTCATTCCTGATTAAACGTTTTTTACGTTCAAACTATTTTTATGGAGGTGCCAATTCAGTTGCACATCCCTCATATTTAATTGCTTTAAAATTAGAAGACCACACATAGAGAGCACGGTGGCCTGGATAGTAGGCACCCGCATAATGAATATGATTGTCATCTGAGGCCCTCATATCGGTCAAGCCTGCAGTAGCCCGCTGTCCTGGTCATTAGAAAGAAAACTTTACCTAATCCCGAAACTTGGCGCGTACGCATCCCAAAATGTAAAACCTTTAGAGTATCTCCAAACTGCTTAATAAAAATTTAAAAAAGGGGGAGGACTGAAAAAAAACAAGTTACTTGGCATATTATATTTTGAAAAATACCTGCAGAATATAATCAGAATTATTTTCTTCATATGTTTTTCAGAATTTGATGTTGCAAATTACATACCATTTTCTGTTATTTATTTATTTATTTACAAGATTATTTTAATTGAGGTACTGTTAAAGATCGTTTTATATTTTCTTTAAATTGTGAAAAAGCAATAGATTTTCTTTTATTATATAGTATCGGAGTTTCTGGCTTTGAAAAGAGCTGCAATTAATAATCTGCACTACATCTAATATTGTTACCAGAAGCACTTGATGTCAAATAGAACATTTTTTTTACACCAATGAGAGCAGCAGGTTAAATGAATTAATGCGTAACTTCAAGAGATGTTCGTTATTACAGAAAGTTGCTTATAAGTATGCATTATTTTCATGTGCCTAAAGATTATTTTTATAAATAAATAAATTTAATGCTAAAGACAGTATTTCGATAAATCCACGTTTAGTAAAATTCGAGTACATACAAGGGCAATACTAAAGAAATGGGTCTCCTATTTAAAAACGTAGAGAAGCCGCTTGTTTGTCACAATGCTGTGGAGGGCGATTCCTGCATACTCAAAGAAGCACGCATGCTCTTTGCCCTTATGGTCAGTCTTGATTTCAGAATAGAGTTCTTGTAGAATCCTATCAAGTGCGAAGTTCGTGCAGTTCTTGGACTTTTAAACTACGTACGTTGTCGTCAAGTCGGAACTGATCGCTGATTGAAGTGCATGGACAGTCGTGGGATAGACTTCAAACGATCACTCATTTAAACAATGTCCGGACACCGATTCGACGAAATACCACCTGTTCTTAGAGTGGGAAAGAAATCAAATTTGTCTGGATGGTGGTTCTGTTCCGACGGCAAGCTGAAATATGAAATTCAACGCTTCCTGAAGGACAATGTGACAAGCTGGCATGATATGGGAAGTGTAAAACTGTGACAGCTTCTACAAAAATGCAGTGTCCGAAATGGTGATTATGTTGAAAAAGAAAGTAATTTGTAGTTTTTTAACTCCCAGCTAGCCTGACGATGTTGCAAAAGATCCAAGAGTTTGTTGACTTTTAGAAAATCGTATAGTGGGTAGAAGTCAGGAAGATAGACCCCTCATCGTCTCTTTTGCTCACTATTAATAGCCAAAGCCTGGCGTTTATCGCAATTTTGGCAGAGAGAGTAGGTTTTGTCTTGTGAAAAAAAACTCAAAATACTGGTGTTAAATGATAAAATAAATAAAAACTTTATAAAAAAAAGCACATAAAAAGTAAAATATGAAAGTCTTATAAGTCTTGTAAGTAATTTTTTATGTGTGTTTTTTTTTACAAAGTTTTTATTTATTCTAGGTTTTGTCTTCTAAATAGTCAGATTAAATGTTGGGGTTTTGTCAGGATAAATGACATTTCAGGTAGCCACTGTCTTGTCGTGATATGGTGGTATAAGTTTTTTTTATCAAATGAACGAATTAAAATAGCTCTAGTTAACTACCCCTATATCATTATTGAGTACGGGCATCAGCCGCTCCTTTTCATGTGGAAACTTTTTAAATTCTTAAAATATGAAATTGTTATAGAAAATGAACGATCGCTTGTGCATAAAAAGGCAAAAAAAATAAAAATAAAAAACAATAAAATAAAATTAGAAGACCTTACATTTGGTATTATCCTCGTAGCTCGAAATGTTTTTATAAGATAGTGAAGATATTTTCAAAATTTAAGCATTTTCAACATATTGATAAACAATATGATACGAAGCTCTTTTAAGAAATTCAAATATTCTATTTTCATTCTTAATCTAGAAAAATAAAACGTTAATATTCATAAAATTTAAAATTTATAAACTCGAGGCAAGAAATTATTATTTTTAGTCAATGCACAAATATATAAAAACTATGCAGAATAAACTGTTGCTTGGCCCTTTTGTGTGCTTGAATGAAAAGAAAAAAAAATGGTTCCAATGTAATTACCATCTAACAATTATTTTTGAAATATATTTCTCGAGTTTCACACATAAAGGCATTAAAAAAGAATTTAGATATTTAATTTTATACTTTGTATAAAACATAAGAGTTTTATTTTACTCTCATGCATATTGTATGCGAAATAATTTATTTTACTTTAAAGAAGCTTGAGTATTTTTTTAAATTGTGTTGTCAAGAAAGTAGTTTAGGGTTTGCGTAAGTGCGAGGGACTGGGGATATTTGATCATATGAGATTTTTGTGCCATCGCTTTATTCCCTTCTATCAGTTCATTTTTCTTTCTTAAACTAACGACATCTAAACAGATTGATAGTTTTAATAATTTAAAAAAAGAAATGAAGTGTCTCAGTGCCGTTTTGAATGTGTATTGAACAATTATTGTTTTTTTTTTATTGTCTAAAATACTTCAGACTATATCCAGGCTACTGATTTTTAATTTTTTATGTGTAAAAATTTTGTTTTTAAGCTGTGATAGTACTCCTAATTGTTAAAACAGGTACATTATAAATTTAAAATACTTAATTATTCACAAA
Source organism: Cheiracanthium punctorium (assembly GCA_038373885.1). Lineage (NCBI taxonomy): Eukaryota > Metazoa > Arthropoda > Arachnida > Araneae > Cheiracanthiidae > Cheiracanthium > Cheiracanthium punctorium. Next base: position 46,109 of record JAWZYV010002197.1, read on the forward strand.
CTTTATTTAGCTGCGACTTGGTGCACAAAAATTGTGGTAGCGGGGATACTTGTGACACTGAGATCCGGAATACATGAGTCATGACTCAACTTATACCAAAGATTTGCCTAGAATTATAAAAAGATTTAGAAAAGAGTTAAATCAGCTTGAGGAAGATTTCCACGAAACAATAGACATTCCGGCAGTGCACAGACGTGGTGTGTCAGCGCAGTTTGGATAGTGCCTTTTAGGCGTTTTGCCTGGTTCGGCAGTTCTGTAAGTTTCATGATAGCTGAACATGTTGTGATGCTCAGGTTAAAGTATTAACTATGCATCATTCTTGTTTTTCTAATAACCAAGAAGTAGTGTGTTAATAATAAAAATTGACATTTAATCATTTAAAAGCGGTAAGCAGATAGATTTTCACTTAAAGATCTGCTGAATTCCTCACTGCTGCATAAATCAGGTAAGCGATTACTTACCTAGATTTACTGAGAACTTTAAGAAATCTAAGAGAAATTCTACACAGCTTTTTTTTTACTTCCAAATATTTAAAGATCGGAAACCTAGAGCTACAAAGATAACAATTCAAATTTTCTTTTTAAAAAATGTTAAAACAAAATCTCTCCTTTAAAAAAAAGATTACTCCTCTAATTTAATTTCTGACAGATATTCAATTGAAAGCCAAATTTTAATAATCTTCGTAAATCTAAGAACTGAAAGTGACGATTTTATCAGTCAGAAACCTGCTACTGATGATTGGCTATTGGTAAGATATCCAGTGAAAAAAAAAATATACGATTGATTATCCAAATTCTTAACACTTCTGGAAAAAGATTGAGCATCGAATATGCTGAAAGAATTGTAGATTCCAAATTTAAATGACTACCAAATAGTGATATTGGGGCCATTGATGAAAACTAAATTTAATGGATTCTTCGACCACCAAATGCTACTGAAAAGAAAAAAGACCGTATGACATGGTTGGGAGAACTTTTTGAACCTTAAATACGACACGAAACTTTTCTAACATGATAATGAGCAATAAACCTTAATGATCCAAAAGCGAAGTATAGTATTGCAACTAGTACATGTGAAAAAAAATAAATGCAAGAAACCTATCATAAATAATATATAGTTGTATTGAAATGTCACGCACTTAATTTAAAATCTAAGTGCTAAATGAAACGCATTATATAACAACATACGCGGCAATTATAGCCGTAATCCTCCTAAGCATGCTTTCCGGAAGTCCTTGTTTGACGGGTATGCATATTTTCTTCACGCCATTTAGAGATGACGTAATTTTCTTCATCGACTTTGGATGGTTTTTGCACCTCTAAATAAGGCGATCCAACTCGCCCCAGAGGGTCTCGAAATAGTTTAAGTCTGGGCTTTGAGCAGGCCAATCCTTTCTTTCAACATTACTTTACCATTACTCTACCATACGATGGTAGATCTCACAACACGAAAATTAGGGCTGTCTTTCTGCAAATAAAATTTCAAACACCAGAGCGCAGAAAGCACAATATCATCAAAAACCGTGCAGTAGTTGCTGGCGTTGAGGTTATCATGGATTTACAATTAGGGTCACTGGCCATGCCATAATAAAAGCCCCCAGAATACAATTTTTCGTCCACCAAACTCACTGTGCACATAAGCATTCTGCCAGGAGGCGTTATCCCATCAGATGTCAGACCGATACTCTGCCATCCAAACGGTAGAGAGTGAAAATTGATTCTTCGGATTAGAGAACCCGTTTTCACTCATCTGCAGTTTACCGTCCACGTGATTTTCAGCATATTAACAGAGCAACACACTTGGACTTTGTGATCAAAAGCTTACATGCCAAAAAATCATAAGAACGACACAGATGTGGTACAGATGTGTTACAGTTAGTATTCATTGAGAAAACACTCCCAGATGTAGATGCAACTCCTAGAGAATGTGAACATTGGTTTGGTGTGGTTCTTCGAATTTCTCTGGATAGCACCTGTCTGTACCGTTGATCTTCGTCAGTCTGCAGGCACGTAAAACATCTCGACAATTACCAATCACGTTCCATTTAGGACACATACAGGCTACTGTCGATTTTCGGTAATTGGAATTAATCCCTTCAGGATCTGCACATTTTGTGATGTTCGGCAATTACACCTTTCAATAAATCAGATAAATCTACACTCCATCTCATCCTGCTTTCGACTAATTTTAACGCTATTTCCTACCCGATATTTAAAGGCGGATGGACTGACATACATTCCGGATCGCAGACATGCATTTGGATGAGTATCCAATTACTTATTGGTATGTAGTGTACTTAAGTGGTAATGTCAGTTGTTTTACACGCGTTATGGATAATGAGGTGTTAGAATGCAAAAAAAAAAGAGAGAGAGAAGCTTATTAATGTATTATTAAACTACATATTCGTATTATTCTCTAAATAAATCAGAGTTTAAAATATCAAGAATGTTCATAAATACTTTTATTTATAGGAAATTTTCAAACTATGTAAAAAATAATGTTCCGAAGAAACTAAAAAATGAAAGAAAACGCTATTGCTTTTGCTTATTTTTATATTATTCGATATTGTTGCAGTATAAGTATCTATATATAGTAAATTTTAAGTAAAGACAAGAATTTTTGATAAATGCTTACCAATAATAAAATGAAAACAAATGGAGTTTATTTTTCTAAATCATAGTATCTCGTATAAATTTATTCTGAAAAGTTAATCCACACGTTGTAAAAGTTATATTATGTCTAGGATTCATCTATCACAATTTCATCTAGCTGTATATCCCACATTTCGACAGGTACTTTTGTTCTGCTTGAGTTCCTTCAGATAAATAGAGTAGAAGGAAATACCTCGAAACCCTAACTATGACATTTAACATGTTTTCAGTTACAGAAATTGTAGGAAGCTGTGAAAATCCAACCAAACAGAAAGAAATATTTAAATAACTTTTTTTAGAAAATCAAGATTCTCGTTTTTCATAAACTGATACATAAAATCAATGCTCTTGTTAGATATTTGACAAAAGATTTGGCAAACATTTTAAACGTTGTTTTTTAAAAGTCAAGAGACATGAAAAATTAAATAAATAAATAAACATTATAAATCTCCACTGTGATCAATCGTCAAAATTTGCATTTAATAATTGCACTATGATTCGTTCTTAGATGTCACTAATAGATTTAATGTAAAAAATTCTATACTAGGATTCTATTTAATTTCATTTACAAAACTGCAGTTATCTCTTCAGTATTGCCCTATGTACTCTTAATTGAATGTTTAAAATCTGCTGTGTCCAAACTATACATGTAACTATGGATGTCTGTCTTCGAATAAAATTTGATGTATATAATGCACTTATTATGGCCATAATAACGGCTGCCGTGAATTTATTTAAGTACAGTTAACCTCTAAATAAAAATATTTAAAGGTTAATGGTGGAGTGATAAAAAGTAGGTTGTCCACTATATGAGTGATCCATCTAGAATGTAGAAAGCCACAAATGCTTCTTGGCACTGTCATGTGTACAGTGCGTTAAAACATTGCCATAAATACCGTACATCATGCGGCACATGCTTACATTTATAATTTTTTTCAGACAGCATTTTTATTACTTAAAAAAATCATGGATAATTCTTGGCGAAACAATGTTATTGTTGCTATCGTTGTTGTTTATTCATTAACCCGTAATATAGCTTTATAAAATAGCCCATTAGCGATTAACATACTAGTTTTAGAAAAGTAGGAAAGATATGAAAGTTAGGGTCCTGTTACTGGTACACGCTTACCTATTCTCATAATCCACTAAAAGCACTGGGTCGTAAATACAGGTTAGGACTTTTAAAGGGACGCTCCAAGGGGGAACCCCATAGAAAGTCCCACTTGGAGGGTAATCCAATTCCCGGCCTAGATCCCTAGAGTATATAATTGGCCGTAACCCACATTTCCATTTTTAAATTTCCAAAAGCAGTGGTTTATAAAAGCAGTAATTATTACTAAATATTTTAAACTCTCATTATTTTATGATGCTGAAGGTATCTAAATATACTATGAAAACTTTTTTTTTTGAGGTTTCAGAAAAATATAATTTTTCAATTAATAGTCTGTTTCTTAAGAGTAAAATTTCGCGAAATATTAAAATTTTACTTATAAATTATTTAATGTAAATATTACTTAATTTCTTAATTTTAAGAAGATATATGTTGCAACATTTCAAGTATTCAATGAACTGCTTACTTTTAATGAAGCAGATGAGATTTTTTGAGCAATAAGTGAAAGTCAAATATTGCTATATAATCACGTTCATTAGAAAAAGTAAGTCTTGCGAAATTATTACGAAATAAGTTATGATCTGATTTCTAGATGGATTGATGTTCTTTATCAATGATTTTGCTTAGTTTGATGGAATACAGTTTCAGTAATTAATTTCTGCAAATTTCTCTAGATGCAAAAGTGAGTGAGAATTGAAATCTTCACATTAATACAGAAACCGAGAAAATATGTGAAAGTAACATGTTAATTACTGTTAAAAATATCAATCATGTTTATCTGCTGAAAGAATTAAATTCCTGTTTTCTGTGCAAAAATGAAAAACGTATATTAGAAAGGAAGTCACATATTTTCAACTTATTAACATAATAAAATTTTTCTGAGTGAACTCTATTAAGCGATCCCATCCCCGAACGATCAATTTTTAAGTCATCGATTTTCTACCATATCTACTTAATTTTAAGAGATCCTCTGGAAGAGACCACACAATTCTCTATAAGCAACCGAACATGGTTCTACCCCTAAAATTTTCTGGCATTTTTACGGAAGCAAAAGCCACATTCCTAAACAGTCGTTTTACTGTAAATCAACAGCAGATACAACTACACGTACGCATCACGGACAAATCTAGTGGGTTAGAGAAGATATATATGCCTCAGAAACGAGTGACTTTACCTTTGCAGCAGCGCATTCATGTGATGAAGTTACACGAAAAAAGGAAATCTGGAGAAGAAATTGGTGGCAAACTTTAAAGCCGGTGGATTTTATTGTGACAAATTCAGAATGTATGAATAGTATCAGGGTAAATTCTATTCTTTCAGATGTAAAAAATAAAGTATGGAGAGAGCTAGGAGCTCTTGGAGAGAGGAAAAAAAAAATAAAACAATTCAAAACTTATAAATGCTACATTAAAATTTAAAATTAAAAACTTGGTTAAATAATTACTTATGTATCAATATGCAGATTCATAAAAAACAAAACGATTTTTTTCCGAATTTTTTTTCTTGCGTATAAATTGTTTATACCTTTTTGAGCGTCCCGCCTCTCTTTAACGACCGATTTTTCACGGAACGGAGGCTGGTCATTCCCTGGAAGTCTCGCTGTATGTGTAGTAGAATGCAAATGCAGTCAAGTGACATCTTGCATATGAAAGCTCCTGCATGCACATTCAAAGAAGATGTCAAAACTTTTGAAAAAAAGATAGAATGATTGTTTTGCTTTACTTAAGTAAAAGCATATGTTTTTAATCATGTAATAACATGAATTTAGATCTTCTGATCAAAGTTCCAAATACTATACGTCAGAACGAGTATAAAAACCCTTGCATGTTAAGAAACCACAATAGGTATAGCAGTTGAATCAGGGCCACTTATTGCAACAATTAGAGCAACCATAAAATACTTTGGTATTTCTTTATAATCAATTTCTCTTAAAACCAGAAGTATTGCAAATAACACTTCTTTACGAGTTCCAAGAACTTAAATAATATATTTATTGTATTTTCTATCTAAATGTATGAATATATTCATCTTCAGCGTCGACTGTTCTTAAACAACAGGTAATATTTCTAATGGCGAATGCGTCACTAGAAAGTCACTGACAACACTATGTTACAAATAACGTAATAGATCACACATAAAGATCTATTAGGTAAAATTCAGAAAATCCGCATGAAAATGTATTTTAACACACAAATAAAAAACCACAGAGTAAAAATGTCACAATGAAAAAAGAAATATACTTAAACGCAATTGAAAATTTCAGGATATTTTTAGTACTCTAGGAAATGAGAAACGCATGCAGACAATTGGGTGTTCTGTGTATGACAAACTCCGGAGCACATTTATAAAGCATAGATAAAAATATTTTTGTGGAAAATGCAATAAATTATTTAGTTCCTATACCTTCCGAGAGTCCCCTAAAAAAGAAAAGCTTCGAAAGTTATCCTTTAAAAAGAGTTTTGAACAAAAGCCAACAAAATTGACAGACAGATACTAGTTTCAAAAACCACATGGGACAGATTCTCTTGTTATTGTATTCGAAAGTACATTCCTATTATAAATCTTTTCTTCCTGCATTTGTTTAAACAAATCAAAATGGATTGCTTTCAATGTTTTAAATCTAGATAATCGTCACTTTCAAATGTCCCAGAAAACTGAGGAAAAGTTTTTATCTCCCTACGAGACCATGATATCTAATGTCTCTTATTTGTTGTTTTCAAAGAAATTTTGATTTATTTGAACTTTTTTCTTATCCACTTCTCCTAAAACGATTACATATATATTCTGATCTTTTTATATGCAATGAGATGGTTGGAATAATGTTTCTCCTGAGACTGCAGTGTAAATCTTGTTAAACCTACACTGTAATTAAACAACGAGGACATGTTTTGCTGCTAACTTTGTAAAAAATGCCTTAAAAGTGAAATTTTACTTACGGTATTTTTTAATGCAGCTGTATATAAGAACAGAAAACATTTTTTTTAGAATTTCATTCTCTTTATTCGTTGGATATTTAATATGCTTCTGCAAAACCTGTTATTACTAAATTCAAAACAAAAATTTAAGAGACGTTGGTACAGATCTACGCATGTGCAAATAATGTACTCTAGGACTGTGCTAACACACACTGGTCATTTTAATGATGATGAAACGTTAAAAAAACTTTAGGTAGTGAACATTTTACATATTGACGCATCTCATTTTCATTGATTTACGAAACATTTGAATTTGAAACTAATATCGTTTAAATCTACGCAAAGCCGGGTGAATCTAACATTTTATACTTTTCAGGCCAAACATAAATCTCACATCAGAAACTAAAGAACAATCTAATAATTGTTTTTAAAACATTACACATTAAAACGATAAGTAAAAAACATATTTTCAAATAATTTCTCTAATTAAAAGACTCATTAATAAAGACCTCCAGTAAAGGCAGACCGTCAAGAAACATTTGAAGGTAAAATTATGTTATACAAGGTCATTTCAGCTATGTAAAATTTGAAAATAAATTATTCGCAAATTCAGTAAAGTGAATTTCCATAAAATTCAAATGCTTTTTTTCGTGTGTGTAAAGGCAAACAGAAATAAAATATGCGCGTTCGTGGGCAGAATTTACGCATTCGCATGCATTAAAATCATTTTATTCAAAATTAAAGCATACACGAATGTGCGTGTCATTTCAGAACTCTGGAAAATCTTATACGATCTTTTTTAAAGTGGGAAATCGAAGGTCTTAAATGTTAAATAAAATTTTATACAAATAGTAATATTTATATACATAAAAGTAACATTTGTTTTGCCACCACTATTGCCACATTTTCATTCACTATTGCCACCTAATAACCCTGTTGAACATTTGTTTAAACACTAGATCTAAACTCTCTTACTCCTCCTAAAGCGTGTTAGCTGATGAAATAAAAATTTTTCATAGCTTTTCTGAACTCATCGTCAGCAATCTTAACACATACATTTTCATCAATGAATTTTACATTTCTGGAAAATGTGTGAAAAATTCAAGAATTTGTCAACATTTTCTTCCTATCACTTTTTTTAGAACTATATGCAGTTGAATTTCGTTAACAACTCATGCAACTCTAGCATCAGGACCAGTTGCCCGTCACCAGTTGCGATGAGTTTTACAGATAATGATGGTTGTTACTGTGTTAGAGTTATTCTGAGAAACAGCGGTCCTTCTGAATCTAGAGTGAGAAACGATTTCATACAACTAAACAGAATGTTTTTTTTTCATGAATAAAAAGGTTTCTTTTGAGATTGAGGCTGAGTCTTCCTTCCTCTCCGCTAAGCGGATGGTCGTGGGCTCAATTCCAACTAATCCCCTCGTTGTTCATAATCATCCACACGTCCGCTGGTTCGTCTGTGCTGGTAAAAACTGTCATTTCAATGTCCACTTTTTTCGACGGTGATTTATCAGCGTGCTCCTGAAACACAGCAATCGAATCCGGGAATGAATGTGTACCAAATACAAAACCAACAATAACAGCATTTGAGAATGTAAGCATCATGTTGCTAGATATTAATTTCAACTTTGTTCGAAATGACTTGGACTTCATATAAAAATTTTACTTTATGTTGAATCATAATTCTTACTGAAGTTGTTTTTTGTGACAATTATTACTATACCATTCAGAATACACTATAATTGAAAACACTTATTCTTTCTATAGTATGTAAGATTTATGGAGATATTTGAGAATATTTCAAGATTTTTGCACTTTAAATGTTTAGTGGTTGAGCTCCATATCGTGCGAATGTCATATTTTTATTTATAATTTATAGTAAATTATACTACCTTATTTTAATGTTCTCATTTTTTTAAAAAAGCTGTTTATGAATTTTTATTTAAACTTTGAAGTTATTTTGATCTTAACTTTGTTTATGCTATTCTTGTCTTTTTTTTTACTTTCACCGTAAATGCGAAATTACGGACACACATTTAAATTCCCTAGCTAGACATTAAAGAATGTGAGTGCAAGGCAATGGTTCTTAATTAACGAATTATATTCGAATCGAATTTAATATCTTTTATTAAACTGCACATGAAGCTCAATATTACAAGTGGAAAGTTTGAGTTGTTTTCCAGATATATTTATTTAATGAAGTATTAAAAAAAGTAAATTGTTTCTTTTTCTTTTACAAAAATACACACCATCATACTTTAGTAAAATTCCAAAAAAAAAGGTTTTACGAGGAATTGATAAAACATTTGTGACTAAAAAACTGAAAACTAGTCACTTTATTTGTACGTTTAGTTTAAAAAATAACAGAATACTTTATACATTTATTTTTCAATTTGCTAAAATTAAAATTATTCTTTCCATTTTTAAATCTCTATCAGCTAACATTAGTCAAGCTAGTACCTGTCATTCATACTTCTCAACATTTTCTTTTAAATTATAAGTTTACCCTACGCTTAAGCCTATGCACACACATAGAAAGAACATGATTACTTAAACAATGTTTATAGAGGGAAATACAAACAAAATTTATGTCCCTGAAAAAGAAAATACACGGCAAAGAAAATGTGCCAAGGGGTAGTCTGTTCAAAGGAAAATGCCTATATATATTTTTTCTGATACGCAGCATATTACGTGTGAAGAAAAATAAGCTACAGGAAGGCAACAAAGTTATGACATTGCTCCTGTTCTATCATTTTATATCGCATTTTCTGACAAACTTTCTGCTCATGCCAACACTGTGCTATTTCAATATTTAGTTAAGCATAGTCTTTCACATTTGGTTGGCAGTTGTTTGTGCATTTTCATTCTTGAAATCAAAGTTTACTGAACTATGTTTATCCGGCATCGTACACGTAAACAAAAGCAGCACAAAATATTAAATAAATGAAATAAGTTTCTGAATAATGTGCTTTTTTGAAAATATGTGCATTTACAGAGTATTCAAATTACTTAAACGTACTTCTATAATAAAATACCCACACTTTTATACTACAAATTACTATAGAACAAAATAACAGCTACATTCTAGTGTCTAAAAAAGCATTTTTAATATAGTAATGACATTCCTCAAGTAAGTTAAGATAATGCTTTCATGTTTTATGTTTGGTTATCGAGTAACGAAGTTGTAATTTTACAGCACTATCATAAATCTATGTTGTTTATATATAATTTTTAGTACAAAAATATTGTACAATTTACTTTATTGTTGCTTTGTGTTATAGCAAGTCGACAACGAAGAGGATCTACCTGGGCCGGATAACTTTTAAAGGGTTCCAAAGCACATTGACGTTACTTCTGGCGAAAACCGCCAAAAAGTCCTGACCCTTAGATAAAAAGCTAGCTGTGTGACAGGCGTGATTCCGGGACCTTCAGACTTCAGCCATCTATCATGTTCAGTGTCTTATAGACTCGGCCATAGTGGGGCCTTATATAGTTTACTACTATATGAAGAAGCGACATAATATTGCCTCACCATGGCACAGTGGTTATGTCACTGAAAATGGTAGACGCAGAAGTGTGAAGGTCCCGGGTTGGGGTCCCATCGCGCGGCTGTCGATCTAACGGACTGGAGTTTTGGTAGTATTGCTCCAGATGTAACGTGAATACGCGTTAGAACCCCTTAGAAAGTCCTCCCAACCAGGGCACCCCCCATTGGCAGATCGCCCTTGTGATGCGTTGCCATAATCACACACACACGCGCGCGACATGATATTTATATTACTGTGTGTCTGTATGACATCCGTTCAATTTTGAAAAGAATTTCAGATGTGCAATTTATTCAATAAGTTAAACATAAATAATGATACGCATATTATGCATGTACATATTTACTAAGTTCATTTCTATACACACGGTGGTGAGAAATAATTTTCCCGACTTATGGACTTCTTGCCGCCTCGTTTCGTTCAACCTATGGAGATGAGGTTTCAGATATGGTTCTTCGAAGGTTAATTTGTGATTTGATTGATTTGGGAATACATTGGGTTATCTCTACTAGGGATCAAGCCCGAAGGGGGATGCCCTAGAAGGTGGGTCTTTCTTTTTAAGAGCTCCTAACCCGTATTCACGCTAATTTTCGGAGAAAACTACTCAAAACTCCAAACAGCTATGTCGACAGGCGCAACCTAAGTTTGAATCAGATGCTTCCCGCCTCCCTGTTGAGAGCGCTGTGCGTTAGGCCACTTTTGGGGGGATTATTCGAAGGCATGAGCTCGCGATTGGAATTATTTAAAATAATGGAGCTTTCGTGGTGACGGTTACAGTGCAAAAATTTTCGAAGCTCTGCAATGACAACACACTTTTTCCTGCTAAAGTTGATCATCGCATTTAAAAACTGCAAATGGCCTTGCAACGATACACATACAACGAAAATCGGTGGCTTAAAACTAGTGCAAAGAAGAGCGTAGTAAAAATAAAACAAACTCAAATGAGAAAGAAAGTGCACTGACGCAATTTTCATTTTCCCACGGGAATAGACAACAAAAATGTTAAACTATCAAGCTCTTGGAAACTTTTAATTCCAATAAAAACAATTTCCCTCTCTTCTCTCATCATCGGTTCCTTACAATTATCTTCTTTGTAAACGTTTCACTTCGCCAATTTCCAACATCCGTGAATCAATCCAACACCATTTATGATTTTTCAATGCGCTAATCAACTTTCCTGGGAAAAAGTAAGTATTGGCATTGAAAATTTTCTAAATTATTTCTCTGTAACCGTAATCGTGACTCTATTAAATAAAGGGATCCCAATCCCAAGCGCACACCTCTGAATACCTGGAATCTCATCTCCATTGGTTGAACGAAACGTTTGCTAGAGGTCCATGATGGGGGAAGTGTTTCTTTCTATGATCCCCCTATATACTATAGGAGAAATGGACAAATGTTTTGATCCATCTACACAAATATTATTGTGATAAAAAAATAACCTTGATTTCAAATTTAACTGAGGTTTAATGAATTCATTTAAAAATAGTATCACATAATAAAATGTTTTATATAAAATTATAAATAATGACTCTGCTGTCTGCTTCACAGTGAATGATGGCCTTATTTATGCATTATTACCAAGCTATTAGTACACTGACAGTCATACTATTGGAAATATTCGTAAATTCAAAAGGGACTCATAATATTCTGTCAAAAATATCACTTCATTAAACATATCGCATTTTAACTTCAAATGAAATCAAACCAAACCCTGGACAACATTTTTAAGCCGTATAAGGAATTGACTGGCAGCATAAATAATGAAGTGCAGGAAGTGATCGCGAAAACATCTTGTCAAAGTTTTGAAACTGCTCTTTCCTAATCCAATTATGATAATTTTAGCATGACACATGAAATATTTTCGCGTTAATTCTGTGGTTTACATATTTAGAATTGAAAGTTTTCTATGCTTAACTGACTTTAGAATGCATTAGAGATGTTTGAATGAAATAATATGCTTCATGTTGCATATTCTGTTTGACATACCCTTTACAATTTGTTTCTCTGCTTCAATCATATAGTAGTGGCAGAAAGTTAAATTACATAAATTTTGTATTTTGCATTTATTGTGTAATTGAAAGTATATATGTAACATAAATATGAGTCTTCCATGTGTATAGTTTGTACCGTTTGGATTTTTTTAAACACATTTTCAAAATAATTAAAACTCAATGATCAAATTTACAACAACGGACACATTAATAAAAGCTCTAACTGATGAGATTAACAATACTTTTTTATCTCTAGTGGCTAGAGCCATGAGTAAAAATAGCAGCAAGAAACGTAAACGAAGAATAGCTTTAATTACATCGGAAATTTCATGATAACCGAAGTCTAACGCCCCGTAAGTTCCCTTGCTTCCCAATATCTCGATGATTCCGTATCTCCATGGAGGGCGTCAGAGGTACGTAGGCGGTATTTGTCCTTAGGTCGTTTATCTTGTCTCACAGTGGGTAAGAAGCATCGGCAAGAATGCCAATACGATATAGATGGGGAGTAAGGCAGTCATGCACAGTAAGTAAATGGCAAGCTACTGCTTCCCGTCTTGGTTTGTCAGTTATATCTAAAAAACAATTATGTTTTCCATACATATTTTTTTTTTCCAATTTAGATCTTAATTCGTGTTGGTGTGTCGACTGCGTAATCTGTTTGAGCAGGTTAGAGGTGAGGAAGAATGTCTCTCGCTTTGAACAATGAATTAACAGTGCACCTTTTATGGCAAGTAAGATATTGACAATGCAATATTATTAAAATATATAATGTCTTTAAAAGAATTTACATTTTAAAAGTAGTATGTACTATTTATTTTGATATAGTATATAATTTACACATTTCAATAAGAATTTATTCTAATCACTTATGTATAATCACAACATGTTGTAGAACCCAATTAATGATCTGTATGGAGTACATACAAAGAAAAAAGAATAATATAAATAAAAAAACTTGTTATACATATGAGGTGTATCAATATTTTCAATTTTTACAAAATATTTGGAGGTCTTTAGCATTTAAAAGATACTTTTCGAGCCTTCTTTTTCATAAATGATTGAACATCAATAATAATTTTGTAAGAAAACATTAAAAGAAAATTAATTAGATTAATGAAAATTAAAAGAAAATTTTCTGTGAATTTTTTATACTAATCTTGAGTTAAAAAAATGGTTTATCAGAAATAACGATATCATTATTTTTGATTTTTAAGTGCATTTTCAGAAAATGTCTATGTTACTATCTGATAATGAAATTTGGCAACTACCATATTGTATATTTTAAACCAAAGTTATGAAAAATAAAAATTTCCCGTGATCAAAAAATAAGTAATAATAAAAATAAAAAATAAATAAAAGTACAAATTTATATCATGGACATATTTAAAACTTGTATGTTCACAGAAATTACTTTTATTGTTCATTAAATTCTATCATAGTATTTATACTTATAACATAAATTTATTTAAAATTCAGTAGATAATTTATGAATTGCTTTATTTAATCAAATCTGTGGACTATTTGTTATTAAAAGGACCGAGTAATACATATATTGCATATTAACGCTTCATTAAGTTAAAAAATTCATTAATGAATTTACTTGTTGGTAAGGATAAAAGACTTTGAATAAACTTTGAAAAGACTTACTGTTCATATTATTGGCAAAACTGATTGAAATTTAAACAGTAATCTTTCGAATGTGGTTTTGTTTATTTTAGAAAATTAACAAAAAATAGTTAGTAAAGAGTTTTGACCCGGAAAAAATAGCCGTGTGTGGTAGTTGTCATATCAAGAAATGATTTGAATACTGAAATTTTAAACTAAATAACAAAAATGTATAGCTAAGGCCCAGTGTATCCCATACAAAACTGGAATAAAAAAGTGATATTTAGTAAAATTTTAGGTTATTATTTTGTAAACTATTTTTCCCCAAATAATAATCACTTACATTATCGCATATATTTATTTAAGTCACAGTAAAAAAAAAATGAGCCTTGTAGGGTTAAAACTAGTTTACACTAAATTAAATTCATGTCATACAATTAAATAAGAACCAGAAAATTCATATAAATCAATAATAGGAATAAAATGTTGTCCTTATTCAGTCTATATGCCATCTTTTTGATTTATGCTAATTTGACAAGTCAGAGTGACTTATGCTGTAACGAAAACAAGGAAATTTTATTTATTTATTTATTTTGACGGGAGGATGATTTTAAAATACACTATATGTAGAGGGTCTGGAGTTGTTTACATGTGATATTCAGTTTGCATGCATATCTCATGAACATCCTTTATACATCCCATACTTTTAAGGCTACATATACTTTCTTTATTTTATTTTATTTACTTATTATTTACTTTTGTACGTTGTGTATTTTGTTGCAGGTTTAAGGTGGGAAAAAATATTTTATGCTACTTTCGACAGAAACGGCAAATTTGCTGAAAGGTAATAAACGCTGCGTGATGAAAAAATAACAGACACAAGTTTATACGTAAAATATTTACAAAGCGAAACGTCATTTTTACATAATGTCACGTCTGTTAAGCCCAAACAATATTCTGTGGTGCACGTCACAGCTGTTCGAAAGTGTCTACCACATATTATATGGTCGAGTTATTATGTATTTTTATTCTAGTTACAGCATTATCTTTAATTATGAACCGTCTGTATTTTTGAGGTATTTTTATGCATAACTAAATATTGATATGATGTAAAATGCAATGGTATAAAAAAGTGTGCACATATGCAATAATCACCAAATAAAGAATATGCTTGACTGTAAAAAATATTCGTGTTTTTTTTTTCTTTTTTGCATAGGTAGACTAAAATGAATATTTAATGCACAGTTTCTCTAACTTATTGAAGAAAAAAAAATATATATATATTCATTACGTATATGTCTATATTCTTTTAGTATTGAAGTGAATTAATGTGGTGATATATAAAAGCATTTTTTTTTTCGAACAGAAATTCACGTGTTAGTCTCAGGTAAACAGAAATGAATGAGTTCAATGTCAAATCCATTCTACTGCAGAAACACATACAAACGAACACTTAAAGAATGTCCTGAAAACTTTTTAATGAGATGTAGAAAATTATTTCTATAATTTTAATAATATGAATAAGAACAACACAATAACTGTAGAAAAAAATGACAGCATGGAAAAATTATAAATAAGCAACTATCCCTAAGTAATTCGATAAAGTTACTGTCAATCTATAAGTCTATATTTCATGAAAATTCAGTCATACTTTTGTTAGAAGTACTGGATATTACCAATTATTTCTAGAAATAAAAAGTAAAAAGCTAAACACAAAAAACTAAAATGAGTATTTATGTTTGTATATATATATATATATACAAACATAAATACTCATTTTAGTTTTTTGTGTTTAGCTTTTTACTTTTTATTTCTAGAAATAATTGGTAATATCCAGTACTTCTAACAAAAGTATGACTGAATTTTCATGAAATATAGACTTATAGATTGACAGTAACTTTGTCGAATTACTTAGGGATAGTTGCTTATTTATAATTTTTCCATGCTGTCATATGTGCGTGTGCGTGTATTTTATTGGATTTCATAATGAATATTATTATTGTCATAGTTATTATTGTAGTTGTTGTTACTTATATCATCCTAAGCTGAGTTTTCATATGGGTATTATGAGATTGATATAAATCAACTCGCAATACACAATTTGTATCTTAGATTTCGTGGAACAAAAAAATGAGCCAAAAAAGTGATAAATTTCAATTCACTTCATTTAACTCAATAAGAATTCTTCATAAAATAGAATAATTCTAACACCTAAACAATATGTAAATAAGAAAAGTAAGTAGAGTTTTTTCCCCTTTTATTCTGGATTTGGGAAGCCTTCAAAATGTAAAGTTAAAAAGATTATGTGTTAAAATGCTGTATAATTGAAGAAGAATTCTGGAGTTTTTGTTGTAAAGAGAAAAAAAAAAGATAAAAAGTACTATTTAAGTATTTAAAATTTTTTTCTTTATTTTATTATTTACTCTTTTTTACTCATAACAATTACACTGAAAAATTGCTTTTAAAATTTTCTGTTTCCTTTAATCTAAGAAAAATTTGGATTTTAGATCTTATAAACTGATCAATGAAGAATAGAATTATTTTTAAAAAATCACCGCCTAATCCTTTAATTAAAAGTAAAATATAAATGAAAAATAAGTAAATAGAAAATAAATTTAAGTTACTGGACAAGATTTTTATTTTTATTTTACATAATGATTTTATTGATAGTTGTAGATCGTTTAATTCGTTTTTAATAATTTCTTTTTAGTCTAGAAAGAAACTTAAGAAGAATGTTTTTTTTTTTCAGTAAACGTGTTTTATTGAAGAAAGCACGAAGATTTAATGATTCTTTACAAAAGATTTTCCTTAATTTAAAACATCCCGTTTATTTTATTATATATTTTTTTTTATAGTGCATGCTGTTTCTTAACAGTCCTCATCTTTTTCAAGCAAATGAGAAGAAATTTTTCATAATCATGCAGAATATCATATACCTTTTATATATAAAAAAAATTATTCATATCCGTTATTCTTAACAATTGAAATTTTCAGTATTAAGCGCTTTATAACAATTTTTTTAATTTATTTTTAAGACTAATTAAAATAAACGGAATTTTATTATACATTACATAATATGTAGTAAGAAAACATAACCCATGTTTTAATTGTTGTTTTACTGTGTTAAATGATATGTGCAATTCAAAAAATTTTATGTTGAGAAAGCAAGTTCGAATAATTTTTTCATTTTTAAAAATATATATTTTTAATTTTAAAGTACGGAATAATCTTAAGAAAACGTCATTTATTTTTTTAAATTAAGAATTTTGCAAATCGTGAGATAAAACATTTGTGAAAAACATGTCTGCTAACTTCTTATAAATATTACTCAAATTAGATTACTTTAAGAAAATATGAGAGCGAGTAAATCCAGCAAAAACGATTATTTTCATGTAAACAAAAAGTTTCATGTTTAAAAAAAAAGTTTGCTGAATGTTACATTCATACATGAATTAGTAATTATTATGAGATATTTCATGTTATGTATATCAGTAAAACAATATTCAAATTTTTACATTAAATAGCTTAATTACGTAGAAATTCAAAATAAAATAAATTCAAAATAAAGTGGTGTTTATAGTTATTTTATTAAAAATACTATTTTCACACTCAGGAAGGCAGTGCTAGTAATCGTACGCTATATGATAACTGTTACTTTAGATATCAAATGCCCATATTCCATTAAGAAATTTAATTTTACATACTATGTAATATCAAAAGTCAAGCATTGGAGCAAATGTACCTCTGCGGACTAAGGCCAGCTCTGCCCAACCGTGCCTTCGCGACCATGGGCTTTCGGATGCGGATGCATTAGCCTCATCCATGTGGACTGTGTAATGTACTGATGGCATTAAAACCTACAAATGCGGTGAAAATATTGCTGTTATTTATGTAAGCTATTACATGCTCAGTGTTGAATTCATATAAAACTTTAAAAACTGATGAATAAAGATGAAAAAGTTCCCTGGGACTATTCCCTGGGACTTACAAGATAAAGGCATATTAGATCATTATCACACAATATTTTGTACTTGATTCTGAATGCAATATCTAAAGTACAACCCCTTTGTAGCAGCCTATACTATTTTTCATATATACTTCCTAATCACATGTTAAAGGCTGACGTATTTCAGAATAAATTCTAAAGTTAAAACAAACCCAAGATCAGAGTAGTCCGGAGCATTTAAATCCTACGAAAGCATAAAATGCATTCCATCAGAATCGATTTTTCAGCGGATTTATGTGGTTTTCAACACAGACAAAACTATTTTTTGACGGAGATGATATTTCTCTATTTCTCTGTATTATGCTTTATATGACAAGTAACGTATTTCATTCAAAACTCTTGACTGCAACTGAGAATTCAGATATTTTTGTTTGTTTATTTATTTCTTGTAAATACATAAAAACATTTGAAGAAACATTTTATATTTGCTTTGAAGTTTACGATTCGCGGAATTTTTACGAGAGGAAGTAGAATGCATACAGAAAAATATTGTTTTCAGTAAATATCATTAAAATATGAGGACTGCTTTTCGGTTAAAAAAATATATTTTTTTTCTTTGCACGACATTTTTACAAGAATACTTTGCTAAAATCTACATTTTTAGTCTGATCTATTTTTACTATCAAGCCTAATGATATATTCTACAATGTATTTTTACCGCTAGGCTGCAATCAACTTTAAGCATCTTTTCCTTTTTTTTTTCTTGTTTTGTCTACGTTGTTTCTTTAAGCATTGCCTTAAGAGTCGAAAAATAGCGGTGGAATAGTGATATCATAATAATAATCGCCAAGGTTCAGAATTTTTGGTGATTTATCACCAAGTATAGTTTTAAAAATAAGCCCTAAAACTGAACTCACCTGGCGATGTCTTCTTAAGTTCGTTATAAATTGGAAAACCCTACTATTTATTCGATGAGAATATTAATTAGTGTCAATAAAGTTATCAACACCATTTCAAATAAATCTGAAGTATAACCAGAACATATCTGACAAAGGTTTTAAAACAGTTTTAGTAGGCGCGATTCTGATGTAGATTTTTATTATCAAGAAGCGTTGCTTGGAACATGAAAGGCAAATACGAAACACTCATGGATTATATTACACTTTACAATGTAATGGAAGACTTATAGATCCGAGACATAGATAATGATATACTTTCCAACATATAGGGAACGACAAATAGGGACTGGACGAGAAAGACAACAAATAGGGCTGGCACATGGATTATAATACACTTTCCATCTTGAGGAAAAAAGAAGACAAATAGGACCTATGCACGGATGATAATGCACTTTCTTGAGAAACGGAGTAAGAAAGACGAATATGGTCGACGAACGAATTATGATACGCGTCAGCTTTCTTTTTTTAATTCTTTATTTCAAAATTTTAATGAAAATTAATCACAATAGTCATGAAAACTTTAGTAGAATTATAAATTTTTGATTGAGGACGAACTTTGCTTTGCTATTATTATTATTATTATTATTTAGCGAAACTAAATTTCCAAAATTAATAAATATTTCTATATATTTTCTAAATGAAGTATTTTCTAAGTATTTGTAAGAATTTAGTTGGCTAAATATCTTTTTTATGAATATATAAATTATGCGTCATTGGTTGAACCTCAAAAAATTGCTAAATTATATAAAAATATATTTAAACAAATATTTCCCGCAATATATATATATATATATATATATATATGTGTGTGTGTGTGTGTGTGTGTGTGTGTGTGTATAGTAAAATGACCTTTTCAAATTTAATCAAACCTAATTTAAGGTCATCTGAAAAAAAATTCTTTAATCTCTGTTACTCTAACTGTAAAGTTTGTTTCTCTGCCTTTTGGAATTCCTAACTAAGCAAATATTTATCATGGCTTGATTGACAATGTAGTCAACTAATTACATTTGAGAGTAACCCCTTCGCGATCGTGCTGCACCCTGGCAAATGGCGTAGTAAATAGGGGAGTATTTAAACAAGAGCACGGAAATTTCGGGAGCTTTTAGATTTTTAGGAGCTTTTTCGTGACTTCAGTCGTCATGTAAAATTGTGTGAAAACTAAAATATGAAATCGTAAACCAGCGGGATCTCCTTTTGCATGGCCCGACTATGAGTACTAGCAACGGGCGGCTGGGGAAGGCTCTACGCCAGGGTCCCACCGAGCCTCCTGTCCAACGACGATGCTGGGACCTAACACCGAGTACTGGTATACCAACACCGAGTATATATATATATATATATATATATGCAGTACAGCCCACTTAGAGGTATAAAATAATATCTCGCATTATGTAATAACTTTTCGATGTTTCAAATTTTCAAATAGTAGTAAATTGTCAGTTCGTGGCAAATAATTGGCTATTCCATTAAGTGGGCTCGGCTGTACGTGTATATACAGAAAAAGAGACAATGTACAGTGCATTCTTCAAAAGTTTAAAAAAAAGCAACAACAAAAAAACTATGCAATATGTGCTAAAATTTTGGCTTACTTCACCCGTTATTTTAATTTTTTATTCAAAACTTTTGGAGCGTGATATTTCGAAACCTTTTTTAGTAATCTGAATAGTTAAATAAAATAAGTGTAGTTAATATGTACTCAACGAACATATTAACCTTTTTTATCCAAGTGGATTAATTAATTTTAATGGTAAGACTTGTCAATATGTTGTTAAAGCGGGGAATGTTATGAAATTCTGAAGGGATATTAAAATATTACTTTGGTAACTATGTGTTGGTTGACTTTTCCTGGCATGCAGCAGGCTTTGGCGAATTCTAACCACTAGCTGCAACCTTTCAATGCTTTTCCTCTGTGGTCTAGAGTAGAAAAGCTGGGTGAAAAGATTTATTGAAAACACAAACGCAGTAGGGAGCGCCTTAACAATGCCCAGAAAGGTTGTAACATTCAGTCAAACTTTCGAAATTTAAATATTTTTATTAATTTTAAATGTTTGACAAATGCTTGTGCTGTCTGACACTAACAATTGTATATAACACGTTTTCTTCATGTCT
The DNA here is from genome assembly GCA_038373885.1 of Cheiracanthium punctorium. Classification (NCBI taxonomy): domain Eukaryota; kingdom Metazoa; phylum Arthropoda; class Arachnida; order Araneae; family Cheiracanthiidae; genus Cheiracanthium; species Cheiracanthium punctorium. The sequence continues at coordinate 66,950 of JAWZYV010002197.1, forward strand.
TCAACTGCTGTGAGTGGTCAAAAAGACTGCTTGTTTTGAAAGGTATAAATAACGCAGTTTTTGGATTTATGCAAATTCAAAACTAATAATGAGTGCAATGATTGTGCTTTTGTGTCATGTATACGAATTGAAGAAATGTAATCCCAAAAATTAGACCATTTACATCTTTCAAAATAACCGGACTTTTTGACCGCTCACCCTAATTGGTGATATACAGGGTGTCCCAAAGAGGTGGTAACGGGCTTCTTTATGTATTAGATATAAATGGGTAGAGTAAATTGAAAAAAAAAATGTTCAAAATAAGGTCGGAAATAAGACTCCGTTAAATATCCTCTCGTTATTTTTCAAAAAGTTACACATTTTAAAATTGCATAAGACCAGTATAGATCAGTACGCACAGTACAGAAATATTTCCCAATTAGTAAAATGTGCCCCATACACTAATGAGGTCATACAAAATTTGACAATTATACCTTAAAAAGTGGTAATGCTAGTGTTAAAGATTTTTAAGAGTAAAATTCAAAAGAATAAAATGGAAAATATATTGAAGTATTGATGGAAGTACATAAGTATGATTTGCGGAAATTTAATTACATTTTTCGAATATTCTGAACTATAAAATTTCCAATCCTTGTATGTTATTTCAAATGATACATCTTTTCTTTCTTTTATTACTACTGAAAAACCCCGTTAGAGAAACCCGAAGAAAAACGTAAAAGCATGTGAATGAATTTTCATCTACTAATATTATTTAATTAGCAAACTCATGTCAGTATGAATTTGGACGCAGGGACCATCTATTATGCACGTTATGCATATTCCGCTTTCTAATCATATATATGAATACTGCAGGTGAAAAGCTATATATTTTCCATCAACAAAAATTTTAGATTAACCAAATGAACATTTATAAAGATCATACATAGAATTACTTAAAGATCACACATAAAAAAAACCTTTACTTTCAAAAGTATTGAATAGAGAGAAAAATAAAAGAAAAATAAACGCGTTGGGGGAGAAGCAATCACACTATCTATCAAATCAAACACATTTTCAAACATTCGTAGCTAACAAGTGCATCTTCCACTGATAAGCATTTAAAAATATAACATACAATTTAGTAAATAACACGGAAAAAATTATAAAACTGAAAGATAATTTCTTTATTCGCGTTTGTTTTAATTTTTTTATGTTTGCACTATTGTCTTTTCTAATCTAAACGGGTGATATTATTAAAACTGTGCTCCTAATATTGTATCACACTTCACTTATAAAAGTATTAAAAATAATAGTAAAAGAAAAGATACGTGAAAATTAGTATCTTTAAATCAAAAACATTTTCAGACATTCTTGGCTGAAAACTTTATTTTCCTCCGACAAGCATTTCAAATTATCAAGTGCATTTTATTAAAGATTATGAAAAAAAAAAAGCAAAAACATATTCTTTTTTTTTTATTCTTTATATTCACACGATCGCCTTTCGCAACTTATAGGAGTAGTAATCAAATTATATTTCTAATCAAGGACATAAATATTCTTGTCTGAAAGCTAGAATTTTCTCTGATACGCATTTCAAAATATGAAATGCATTTTAGTAAACGACGTAAAAGATACATTTAAGAAAATGAAAATATAAAAATGGTGTTGCCACAAAATAAAAGTGGAAAAGTGGAAAGAAGAAAGTATAGGAGTTGCCATATACTAAAAGGTAATATTATTATACTTTAAGAGTCTTCAGGTATATTAATATAATTAAATATATATAGAATAATAATAAATTAAAATTATTGAATAAAATAGTATAGCCAATTAATTATAAAATATTGTTTAAAAAATATAATGATTATTATTAGTGACAAAGTATGAATAATAAGTTATTGTATGAAAGAAGATTAATCTAATAAATAAATAAAAAAAATATTTAGGGCAGAATAATCACAATATAGGAACCCCGTTTTTTTTTAAATCCCTCCAGATATATATATGCATGCATGTACACATCCAAATTATTTAAATATATATATATATATATTGGCACTATCGGCTTTCCCAATCTAAACTGGTGATATCAACAAAACGGTGCCTCTGACGCTATATCACCCTTCACTTGTAAAAGTATTAAAAAAAAGAAGTAGAAGAAGCGCGGAAGAGGAGAAGTAAAACAAAAATAAAAAATAACTTCATGCTTCCCCTTTACTGGCGCTTACACGGCGTGGAAACTCGGCAGGGAAAACTGCTCTCAGTGCGCAGGCTCTCGCATCTCGATGGGGAACATATAAGCACGTGCATTCCAAGCATCCCCTTTCACCCGTTAGAACGACATCGAACCATCCAGTCGCTGTTCCTCGGGATCCCTTTTCCCGGAGTTTTTAAGAGGGAAAAAAAACTGTCACAAAGCACCTCAACTCCACTTCGTATTATCGGCACAAAGGGGAGAAAATAGGTGCGAAAAATATTATTCCTACGAAGTGGAAAAAAAGAGTGATGTATTAATTCGGCTCAGTGAGCAAAGTTAATGCGCTAAAATGGATGTTTGAAAGAGGGTAAAGAACGAAGGGAAAAAATAATATATATAAATATATATAATAAATATTGCTCACTTATATCTATATGTAAGGAGAAGGAAGAAAATATTGCATCATTTGTTATCAAGGTAAATGCTGTATTTCGGATAATACTGAAAAAGGTGTCCGGGCGTATTCGGATCGTTCATTATTCTGACGGAAAACAAATTGATCTTGTTGAAACATGATGCGCGCTGAAGTTTTGTGCGTTTGGTGAAATATACCCTGATATTTTACTGCGGAAAATAGGAGATTGATGTAGATTGTGGTATTAGAGCTGTTATTCGTGTTCGAAAAAAAAAAAAGATTTTTTGCATATCTGTAATTAATTACATTTTATATTGAAGTTTTTGAAGATAAATTTTCTTTTACTTCAAATAGGTACATGGTTTTTAATCTAAGATGTTTAAATAAATAGTGACAAAAAATGAAGAAATTATTTTTTATTGAAACAAGAAATTGAGAAATTATTATTTGTTGAAACAAGAAATTTTTAATTAATATACTACAACCAATTAATTGGTGAAGTTCATGTGGTAAATGTTATAAGAAGAATTTATTTGAAAGCAACTTAGTAATACTTATTAAAAGTTATAATTTTTGCTGACTATTACTTATCCTGCTTCTTTTTTTCCAGTTATATAAATGTTTGCGATATAAAAATCTGTGCTTAAGAAATAATCTAGCAGTACCCCGAACCAGTTTCACGAACTTAAACAAATTGTGATTTAGTGGTTGATCATGACTGGAAACGGAAGAGACATGCGTTGAACAAGTAGTGAACAAAGGAATTCAACAATGAATGGATGACTGTTTTAGAAAAATAGTATTTTTTCCCCGCACGAAAATATAAAATGTGCTCGAGACCGTTGTGCTCTGAATGAATACATTGCACTGAACAGAAAAATGTGTACCTCATCAATGATGCATTTAGTCGTGCTCCGGATGCTGTTATTGATTACCACTGTTGGTGTTGCACAAAGCTGTGAGTATTGTTTGTTTTCTTTTATATGTATTGAATATTAACTTTACATTTTGTTTCTTTCTAGTACAGTAATATTACAACTTTTTATACTTATCGGTCTGTAGTTAATGTTCTTGAAAAAATATGGTGTGGCAGAATCACAGTAAACTGTCACATATGTCTGGCAAATGATTTCGAAAAATTTCAGTTAAAATAATAGTTTTACAATTTCACATAATTTTACGAATTTACTTTTATAAATAAATTACACTGCTGTGACAAACTCGGAGATGAGGATTAACAAACTACTTCTGACTCTTGAAATGGGTATTTTCAATTCAATGTGTCGGCATTTTAAGTATTCTCTTAAAAATCATCTTTAAAATGCAAACTTGACAAAACAGATAATTGTATGTAAATTTTGACACAAATTTGAGAAACTGTGAAAGTTAGATTCTTTCCTTTTGAACAATATCATTCAAATATATTAAGTCAGTTTATAATAAGTCGATAAAATTATTCGCTTAATATTTTAAGATGTTTGTTTTTTATCTTAAAATAACAGATCATTCAATTTCCTTATATAAATCATATAACAGGTGTATAGTAATGATATTTAAACAAATAAACATATAATAAATGACAATAAATTTATAACTTTATAATTTGTTTTTTCTGCAATTCTGACTTTTAATTTTAATATTTAAAAACTTTTAACTTTCGGAAAAGTATGTTTAAGCTGGGTAGGAACAAACGCGATTATATACTATTAATATATGAGCTTATTGCGTTTTTTAGATATTTTTTTTTTATTTATTTAAAGTATACGTAGAAACATAAGCCTTTTCACATGTTGATGGTTTGTGATTCCACTTTAATATGAATTTCATCTTTTTCCTAGTAATCACTATACATCTGCCCGTAAAAATATTGTACTAATGAATGATAGTTTAATCTCGCGCTCTTTAATTTATCCTACGCATTATATTTCGGGTCGGATTTACAATGCTATTTTGAATTTATGCTTATGTAATTATATATTTATGGTAAAAGTTAATCATGGTTCTATAATTTCTAATTATTAGTTTCAATTTATACTTACCTTTGAAAAGAAAAATGCAGTATTATTACTTATCAGAGACATAGTTGTTTCTCAAAAGCATTTATTTCGAGGGTACCCATGAAGTTTGCACAAAATTTTCGATTTATTTCATTTTGACAAAGCTTTTGATTTTATCTTATAAATAAAATAAATCTGTGTCCCCTCTCCAACTTTTTTTAAACCACGAACGTTTTCTAAATTCTTACTTCGTGATGCTGAATCACTTGAAGAACGTGCCTTCCATATAAATGGACGCTTGCAACAACGAAGTTCGCTATTCGACATATTTAGTTTTACGGCACAATTCTTACATTGCCTTGTTACGCTACTAGGAGATTTCATGCATTACTTTGTTTTAAATTTTGTTAAAAAATTATTATTCCATTGTAAGTTTTAATTGAATCAAAAACGTGTCTTAAATATATTTTAAACAATCAATCCGAAAATATGTACTTATAAATCTATAATATATTTTATTATTTCATATATTGCACAATTAAGGGGATGGTGGACACCCAAATCATCAAAATTAGCCAAAAATGTGTTTTTTCTTTTTTACGTACTAATATTCTATAGTTAAAGCTGAAACATGGAGAAAAAACCGCGTATGTCTACGACAATTTTTTAAAAAAGATATTAGGGTTTGAAAAAAAATTAAAGGGACCGTTAAATGTCCACAAAAATGCGAACAAACGCGTAAATAAACACGTGACAATTTTTTATTAAACTTTTACAAAATAAGCTAATGTTTGAATGAAATTATTTGAAAAATATGTTTTGTTAAGGTAAAATCATAAATAAAAATATTCAGAAGAGACTATTAAAGCCAAGTGGAAAACTATAGTTTAAATTGGATTTTCTCCAAATCAAGTTTTTTGTGATTTTCTTGCCTTCGAAATTCTCCATGCGTCTTAATTTTTGTCGGAATTGTTCAAAATTTACTACAATCATTCTTCTCATGTATTACAATAAATCTGCGTATCCTTTTTAAATATGGTCAAAATTTCGATTATGAAATTTCACTTTATATATGGAAACTGAAAACTTCCGGGAAAATTTGGTATATATCCATGAAAATATTTCTAGAAAATTAACTACTAAAATTAACCAATACACAGACTTTTTTAAAATCTATTTTTATGCTTATGCTTTATTATGTTTTATGATAAAACAAAATTAGTAAAAAAGTTAGTAAAAAAAAGTTAAAGTTAGAACGCATGGAGCATTTTTTCGAAATTAAAAAAAATAATTCATTTTTAATTAATTACTAATATTTTTTAAATTTATTTCAATTTTTTCAGTTGTTTATAATTCTTTTAGTTTAACTTGCTTCAGTTATTTATAATGCTTTTAGTTTAGTTAAAATACAAAATTTCATAATCCTATCTTATTAAAAAAAAAAAAAAAAAAAACTTTTTAATGTCCACCGTCCCAAACAAACTACACATTTTGCACAGTATAAGTATTTTGAATAGAAGATATTCATATCTCACTTTTAAAATGTCTCTTGTAATATGTTGTACGAAGGTAAATAAATATTATCAACATCCACAAACATAATATTTGACTTAAAGTATTTTAATTCATTCATGAAAATAGTTTTTAAAAAAATCTGTGGATAAATCAAATGATATTCATATAATTGAAAACTAAAGCATGTGGAAGTTGCGATTTGAATCTGTGAGTGTTTGAATTTACAGAAAGTAAATAAATATCCTTTTTTAAACATCTACTGATTAAATTCCGTCGTTTAACTACAATGGACATAGAAAATATATGATGAAGGGTATATATTTGTAAGTGGAAAATAATTGAAATTTTAAATAAAATTATAAAAAAGAGCCTTATACAGTGTTCGAAAACCTTAAAAATCAGAGACCGTAATCAGACAGTGTTGAACTTTAAGATAATAATGTAAAGATACCTAAAATATAGACAATATAAATACGCCTGAGTTTAAAATTAACAATTTTTCTCAATTTAAATGTTTATGAAATCATAAATAAAATTAAATTGGTTTATTTCTTGTAGAACAACTTCTATGTGTGAATACAATCCATAAATTTTGATGTGTGCGTGCGTGTCTAAAAGATAATTTCAAATTAACTACTACTTTGATAATACTACTTAGTAGAAAATCCTTGATACTTAATCTATTTTAAATAGCTCCTCATAAGATTAATAATTCCTGTCAAGTTTCGTATTAATTCTGGTATTAATTATTAATCGAAATTTTATTATCGTAAAATATCTTAAATATAAAGATATTTTATTCATTCAATTAGCTCAAAACTTAATGTATTCCGTGGATATGGTTATTCAATTTTAAACAGAATATGCTTGTTAATTTGAATAAAGTTATGCGCGCACTTAACCCGCTGCACACAAACCTCTCATTTATTTAACCGGAACATCAGTGTTTGTCCTTGAAAGAATGGAAATTGTTGGATCTAGGCATCATAAACAACAGTGAAGTAATATATGACTGCCGGTTAGATCTAACTTCCTTCTTTTTTGTAAATGTGCAGATATAAAATTTAAATCTGTGTAGTAAGGTATGTTATATGTATTATGTGATAACTGTGATTAATCGAAATTACTAATTACAAAAGTTTTAGGTGATATGAGTCCAAAACGTTATAAAAGTTCTTTAATTATGTGCAGCGCCTGACTTTTATCATGATATAGATTTTAAGACCCTCTCATCCACAACGGATGCAGGACCAACAGATGAGTGTTAGATCATTATGCAAATGAATGATCCACTTTTACATCCTTGTAGGAAGTAAAAGGAAATATAGAAATGACGGAAAATTTCTGTATAAAGATTTTGATGGAAAAAAGTCGCTTTTGAATACCTCTAAATTTACACTGAAGAGTTTTTGTAAGATGTGTCAACATACGCATTTGTATGTTTATATAAATGCACTGGTCCATTTTGGCTAGTTTTTTTTTTTCCTGACGCAGGTATGTACTTATGTATGCATTTACGTGACTCACAAAAACTATTGGTCATAGAATGTTGAAATTTTATTTTTACCATTGTTGTAACACCTAGTTCTGAACCATCTTTTAGATTCCATTTTACTGCACATTTTATTTACAGAGTCTCACAAAATAATTTTGATACAAGATCTATGGACATCTTTTATATGTTATGCTTATAGTCAGCCTTGTTTGGACCATGCCTGAAACCTTGCCAACTGTCATCGACCTTGGCGAGATATCCGAAATATTTGTAAATTTGGAGCCGAAATAATTATGTATTTGTCATAACCTTAATACATTAAGAACTACGGATAGCTTCAATTTATTAAATCTCTGTAATCAATCACTATTTCGGTTATGTAAAAAAGCTCGTAAATTATCGCAGGATTTGAGGCTTTTCGATAAATATCGTCAAATTAAGTACCAAAAGGAAGCTTTTAAAACTGAGCCAATCTTTTCGATACCTTAAATATCTGGCTAGGAATCGCTAAGCCTGAGTATTATTCCAGTATTGTATCTCTTTCAAATGAAATAAGTTGAAATGAAGTGCTCTGAAAATATTTATGATTTAATAGACATACGAGGAAGTTGTGTGTGACCGTATCGGATGTTTACTTATATTTTTATTTTTAAATAAAACGTATATAATATATTTAAATAAACATTTTAATATTTTTAAATAACTAATTTGGCTCTTAGTGCAAAAACTAAATGCCAATTTAGTTATTGTAATCTCAATGAATGGGAATTAAACATGTTTAACGTGAATAATATTCAATTATTTATAATATTGATCTTATTCACGGTAATATTGGTGACTATATACAGTAAAGCAGAATTATAAATCTCCAGTTTATGGCATACTGTGAGATATACCATATGTCATGGCATGCCATAAACTGATATGCCATGGCATACTGTGAGATATACCATATGTCATGGCATGCCATAAACTGACATGCCAAATATAGCATGTATGGCATACCATGAACCGCACGAACTTTTGTTTTGCAGGTTAAAATTAAAACTTAAATAATATTTAGTGTGAGTCATAAACAGAAATGTTTTGGAGTATGTTTGGAAAAATACATAATGGGAAAGTAAGAACTGTTCTCGGAATGAGCCTAAGCGGATATTTTTTTCTCAACAGAGCCTTAACAATGTGTACGTTTCTTTGGTCTTCATTAGTATCAGACGTCCACCGAAATGGCTTATACGAAAAGAAAGAAATTTTTTTGAGATGTTAGCTTCTTCCAGAATAAGATTGTTTAAATGACTATTAACGTAGTTCAAATTTTGTCTGTACTGATTTATCCTTTTAGAATTACGTAAGAATCGGATCGTGCTGAATGATAATTGACTTTTTTGCACATTTTGAGTAATAAATGTAATTTGTATGCTGATACTAAATTCAACCGGAAACATAACAGTTGATAAACCATATGAATTTGCTTTAATTGGCGTAGAAAGGTCCCCAGTATATTTACTAAATCTTTAAACAGTGATTTTTAGCACAAATATCTTCGTTTTAATATGTGTATGCTGCATTAGGAAACATTATGAAATGATGTTGAATTCTATATAAATATTTTAGCAGTGCTTACAAATAAGTCAAGCGAAGATAATTAGTATAGGAAGACGAAAAAAAGGTTTTGTAAGGTTTGCGTGGGGGATCGGGAATAGGTTAAAAAAGTAGCATAATTTAATTTGAAAAGGAAAGACTGTATTAGAATTCTCTAGTCAGAACATATTTATTCATAGCAAATTTTAAAACTTGTTCCTGCATTTTATAAATTAATTAATTGAATTACATAATTAACTTAATTTAAAACATTGATAAACATTAATTTAGATTATAGCTACATATACTTGCATTTATCAGAATTTCTGAAAAAAAAAATAGTAATGCATATTTGTAACAAGCGCCTTAATTTACTATACATTATTTATTATTTTCTGTAAGTTTTAAAATGAAATTACAAGTGAATTAAAATTTAAAATATTTGCGATTCTATACGTAGAAGCGTGTGTGTATTATGCTCATTGTTTTGTATTTAATGTACGCCTTTTCATTCAGAAAAGTGTTTATTCTTAACTTTCGAAATTTAAGCACATGACTTTTAATCTCTAAACCAATTTAATGAGATTAAAAGTCTTTAATTTTTTTTAATATAAACTGAATTTAAATTGGGTTCATGTATAACATTGAATTATGACTTAAAAAATGAAATATGCAGGAAGATTATAATTAAACGTCCCCTATAAACATCATTTGGCAGCTGAAACGGGTGAGCTGATTGTCACAGAATTTGGCATATGAATTGTACATGACGTACGCACAAGGAATAATGTTTAAATGTTTAGTTACAATATTGTCTTTCAGGTGACACTTTCCATGGAGTATTCTGCTCAAAAAATGACCCAAATTAGTACATAACAGTTCAAAAATTATTGAATAAATTTTGAAATTGTTTGTAATTGTAGCCCACAATTTACAAAAAAAAATTGAATTAAATGGAAAATTAATTAATTTTGTACTGGCACCCAAAAAAAGAAAACAGTATGACAACTGAAAGTTTACGGTGCTTATTTTGATGATGAACGATGAGAAAGATCGTGTGGTTTAACACCATTGTATTTCTTTATTTCTTAATATGGGGTCTATGTCAGCAAGCCACCCGCACATTGAAAGAGATATGTGGAGGACTCAATGCTGCATCAACGAAATTCAGCCGCATTTATTCCAAGTGGTCCTGAAAAATTTCTACAAAAGAGTGCCTATGTGCCAGTAAAGCAGTGGAGGTCATTTTCCAGATGTTCTGTTCCGTATATAACCCTATCCTATGTAATTTATGTTAAAAAAAAACAATTGAAAAAACCTGTGTTTTCTATTTAGTTCAAATCTCGCGTAGATTTTGGAACACCTTCACATTAGCCAATTCAGTTGTGAAATGTGCTGTTTTTCGTGCAAAATGCCATCTAGTGGAAATTTTTTGTATTATTTTTTCTTCGATATTTCTTGAGCACATCTCATGTATTGTCTGTACACCAACTTTGGTTACATTTTGCTCGCCCGTTTTAACTATAGAACCTTGTTTGTAGGATAAGCTCAACCCTTCCGATTCCGAGACGGCTCAGACGGCTGTAAAAAAGTTCCCGAAAGAGGCAGGCGGCTGCTCACAGGTCTTACGCATCCCTTTTGTTCAGTGCTATCCATTTGCAAATATCAAGATGGGGGAGTTTTTTTTTGTGCACATCTGTTCCCCCCTCCCTCATCTGCGTTTTGGAACCGGTGCTTTCGCAATATTTCGTTAACTTGATTACTGTTCTCTATCTGACATCCATATCTTAAAAATGGGATACGTTTAGTGAGACACAAGAAACACACTGCTCGGAAGCAATCCGCGGAATGGAATTACATTTGTTGTGATCGGGATTTACAGTTATCTTCCCAAAAATAAGCGTAGGAATAAAAGGTTTTAATTATAATCACCCTATACATATGAACGATTATGATGAAATAAGTGTAACACCCTTCCGTTAACATTAATATTGAACGAAAATTTATAAACGTTTTTAACCAACTCCAGTCACGAAGTCTGATCAACGGTATAAGGCGAAATGAAACATTACCTAAACTACTCATAACAATTCAATGAGGGACAAAAAATCATGAGTCCTTAACTTTGTTTTAGAAAAATTACCTTCTGCAGTTTCAAATAAAATAATGATACTAAAATTGTACACAAGTTAATTAATTATTCGCTTAATTAAATTAAGGACTTTTTTCATTTGGATAGATTAATAGTTTACGGTTTTATGTTTTTCAACTGGGATTAAATATTATCAGTTGTTATTATTTCAATTTTCTTCCTTTAATATTAATGTATATGCACTAAAATGTTCACTTCATTCAAACTTGTTTAATGAACATTTTCCCGAGTATTTTATAAAAGACGGGCAAATCAAAAGGTCTTTCGAAAATTTAGAAAAAGTCAAACTTATGCCGATAATACTAAGTTGCTTTTTATAATTGGAATATTTCATAAGTAGATATAGATCTGTTATATATGATACTAGCTGAAGTACCCGTCCTCGACGGGTTAGTGAATGAAAATTTCTAAAAAGCAAGAACTTTCGTCAGCATTGTAGGAGTACACAGAATATATGTAGTATGTTGCCAAAGTAAAGAAAGCGAAGTTATAATTTTCATGTATTGTTAAAATATTACATGTTAGAGAGTAACTAAGTAATATCATTTCATTCGCTTCAGTCGTAATTTGTGATGCGCGAACGAATATTTACGCATATTGAAATAATTTTCGCAAAATCTCAAAATTTAATCAACATTTTTGAAAAATTTGAAACCTAGAATTTAAGTTGAGTGACAACCTATCATTTCACCCAAATTCCTTTCATTCCCTGCAGTCTTTATTTCGTGATGCTGGAACAAATTTTCAGCATTTTAAAACGATTTTCGAAAAAACTCAATGTAAGCAAAATATTTTTAAAATTCAACACCTATAAATTAAGATTAGCAACTACCTATCATATCACTCAATTTCGTAACATTCGTATCAGTCGTTATTATGTGATGTTTGAAGAAATATAAACGTATTTTGAGAGAATTTTCACAAAATCTCAAAAATCTAATAAAAATGTTTAAAAAATTGGACTCCTATAGTTTATGTTGAGTAACCATCTATCGTGTGACCAAATTTCATATCATTCGCTTTAGTCGTTATTACATAATACGGGAACAAAGATTCACTCAGTTTTAAACGATTTTCACAAAATCTCGAAATCTGATGGATTTTTTTTAATTAGATGCTTATAGTTTAAGGTGAGTGACCACCTATCATTTCACCAAATATCATTTTTTCGCCTTTGCAGTTATTACGTGATGTGCGAACACAAATTTACGCAGTTTGAAATGATTTTTGCAAAATCTCAAAATCCAATCAAGATTTTTTTAAAGTTCGAGGCCTATGTTTTAAGTTGAGTGACCACCTATCATGTCACTCAATTTCATATCATTCGCTTCCGTCGTTTTTACGTGATGCTTGAAGACAAATTTACGCAGTTTGAAAGGATTTTCGCAAAATCTCAAAATCCAATCAGGATTTTTTAAAAATTGTACGCCTATGTCTTAAGTTGAATGACCACCTATCATGTCACTCAATTTCATATCATTCGCTTCTGTCGTTTTTACGTGATGCTTGAACACAAATTTACACAGTTTGAAAGGATTTTCGCAAAATCTCAAAATCCAATCAGGATTTTTAAAAAATTGGACGCCTATGTTTTAAGTTGAGTGACCACCTATCATGACACCCAATTTCATATCATTCGCTTCAGTCGTTTTTACCTGATGCTTGAACACAAATTTACGCAGTTTGAAAGGATTTTCGCAAAATCTCAAAATCCAATCAGGATTTTTTAAAAATTCGACGCCTATGTCTTAAGATGAGTGACCACCTATCATGACATCCAATTTCATATCATTCGCTTCTGTCGTTTTTGCGTGATGCTTGAACATAAATTTACGCAGTTTGAAACGATTTTCGCAGAGTCTGAAAATCTAATCAAGATTTTTTAAAAATTCGACGCCTATGTTTTAAGTTGAGTGACCACCTATCATGACACCAAATTTCATATCATTCGCTTCAGTCGTTTTTACGTGATGCTTAAACAAAAAAAGCGTCACGGACAGAATGACAGAATGACAGAATGACAGACAGACAAACTTTTTTTTGAGGGTCGCATCGAATTCCCGGGTGCTTGAAACGGATAGAAATCGCAAAATTTTTGAATTCCAAGAAATGTACAGACAAAAGTCTAATTTTATTTATATAGATTATACATGGAAAATATTCTGTTCACGGGATAACTGTCAGTGGACAAAAGAAAAAATTAAAAATAATACAAACCGTTCAATTTGCGGGACTTGCTGTGAATAAAAATATTTTTAGAAAGTGATGTAAGGATTAAAGTACGTAGATGAACACTATCGAACGTACTTTCGGGCAACGAGAATATAAAATATATGTATGTTATAAGGTCATCCAAGAAAAAAAAAAAAATCTCCCAGATATTTAACGCCATAGGTAGACAATGCATTTAACACCGGAATATGTTAGAATTTTTAGCACTTCCAATGGATTTTCAATCTATATAAATAAAAGTAGACTTTTGTCTGTGCATTTCTTGGATTTCAAAATTTTTGCGATTTCTATCCGTTTCAAGCACCTGAGAATCCGGTACGACTCTGAAAAAAATTTATCTGTCTGTCGTTCTGTCATTTTGCCATTGTGTCATTCTGTCCGTGACACTTTTTTTGTTTAAGCATCACGTAAAAACGACAGAAGCGAATGATATGAAATTTGGTGTCATGATAGGTGGTCACTCAACTTAAAACATAGGCGTCGAATTTTTAAAAAATCTTGATTTTTCAGATTTTGTGAAAATTGTTTCAAACTGCGTAAATTTGTGTTCGAACATCTCGTAAAAACAACTGAAGCGATTGAAATGTATTTTGGTATCATGAGTTTTGGTTACTCAACTTAAAACCTAGGCGTCGATTTAAAAAAAATCTTGATTAGATTTTGAGATTTTGCGAAAATTGTTTCAAACTGCGTAAATTCATTTGTGTTCGAGCATCATGTAAAAACGACTGAAGCGATTGAAATGAATTTTGGTATCATGATTGGTGGTCACTCAATTTAAAACACAGGCGTCGAATTTAAAAAAAAATCTTGATTAGGTTTTGAGATTTTGTGAAAATCCTCTCAAACTGCGTAAATTTGTGTTCGGCATCACGTAAACACGACTGAAGCGATTGAAATGAAATTGGGTATCTTGATTGGTGGTCATCTAACTTAAAACATAGGCGTCAAATTTTTAAAAAATATTCTCTTGATTAGATTTTCAGATTTTGAGAAAATCGTTCCAAACTCCTTAAAATTGTGTTGGAGCATCACGTAAAAACGACTGAAGCGAATACGAACGACTGAAGTGAATGAAATGAAATTTGGTATCATGATAGGTGGTCACTCCAAACACTGTCGTCGAATTTTAAAAAACTATCTCAAAATCTTTATTAGATTTTGAGATTTTGCGAAAATTGTTTCAAACTGCGTAAATTTGTTTTTGCACATCACGTAATAAAGGTGAAAAAAATGATATTTGGTGAAATGATAGGTGGTCACTCACCTTAAACTATAAGCATCTAAAAAAACAAAATTGATTAGATTTTGGGATTTTACGAAAATCTCTTCAAAATAAGGGAATATTTGTTCACGCATTTACGTAACAACGACTAAAGCGAATGATATGAAATTTTGTCACATGATACGTTGTTGCTCAACATAAAGTGTAGGTGTAAATTTTTTAAACATTTTTATTAGATTTTAAGATTTTGTGAAAATTCTCTCAAAATGCGGTTGTATTTCTTCAAGCATCGCGTAATAACGACAAATACGAAAGTGATGTGATATGCAGTTGCTAATCTTAATTTATATGTGTTGAATTTTTAAAATATTTTTATTAGCGATTTTGTGTGAAAATCGTTTTAAAATGCTGAAATTTTTGTTCCAGCATCACGAAATAAAGACTGCAGGGAATGAATCGAAATTTGGTGACATGATAGGTTGTCCATCAACTTAAATTCTAGGTTTCCAATTTTTCAAAAATGTTGCATTGATTTTGAGATTTTGTGAAAATTATTTCAATATGCGGAAATGTTCGTTTGCGCATCACATAATTACGACTAAAGCGAATGAAATGATATTACATAGTTACTCTCTAACCTGGAATATTTTAACAATACATAAAAATTACAACTTCGTTTACTTTACTTTTGGCAGTATACTACTCCCATTCTGTGTACTCCTACAATGACGACGAAAGTTCTTGCTTTTTGGAAATTTGCATTCAGTACTAGCCCGTCAACGACGGGTGTAACTTCAGCTAGTGCATACATAAAACCGTAGTATCCGATTAACTGTAGTTAGTCACCTTGAGTGCGACATTTTATCTGGTAAGATGTTTGCCAGATGTGATGGTGGGCAATTCTACAAGGATTGCATTGAAATTGCTAAGCATTCACAAGAAGATCTTGGCCGATTCTACCAGAGATCTACTTTAGATCCATTTTTTTTCCATAAAGCTCTTGAAATAAATGGTAGAGTGGCATTCGTTACATTGAAAAAAAACCGGATAAATCAATATAATGGTTTTTTTAGGAAATGTTCTAATTGTGATTTCACGCCTTTTTATGCCCTGTATTAACAGATATGCCATCGGAACCAATTACAACCAGTATAGATCAGTTTAGATTATTGTTTGGAGAAAATTTAAGAAGAACTACTTTCTGGTCTAACGTGGGCCATGTACAACGAGTCGGGTTCGGCTAGGATAAACACACGCGTGTTCTTTCATTATAATCTCTTAATGGAGATTATCTCTTTTCTTTTCATGAACAACTGTGCTATCTTTTCTGCAAAATTATATACTTAAGGGTACTGTTAGCAAGTAAATGTTCTGTAAAATATCACAGACTCTATTTTGATCTCTTCTGATTTACTTTTGTCTATAATCTGCGTGTGATTATCTAGATTTACCACGCCAATGTCATGAAGTACTGCAGAATCAATGATAGCCGCCATCCAATCCTATCCGCATCTGATCAGTTCTTGAAGTAGATGGTTTCTCCAGAAAGTAGGCTTCAGACATCTCCTCTTCTGCAGTAGGCTGTTCTTCAGAAACCACTGTCCCCTTGTTAAGTTCTTCATCGAAGTTTTCTTTCTTTCTATCAGCTCCTTTTTTTCCTCTGAAATTTTTGTTCCAGCTTTTAACTTTTTTTTTTCACATCCAATGGTCCTATAATCAATTTTTTCCCCTTTGATCCAAAGTTGCGTTCATTTATTAGGACTTCAAGGTCTTTATTTATATTTATGATAATCGCAGCATTTGCAAACACACATAGCAAACTGACATAAGTTATGGCTGCATTTTCTCTTCCACCCCCCTCCCCCCACACACAGAACGTTAAATTCCTGAAGCTTACTCTTGCGGAGGGGGACACCAATCGTCATTGGGATATTTTCTTTTAAATGGGACTATAGGTGTTTCACTATTCAAGCCTTAAAAATAATTGTTTATCCAGAAAAAATTCAAGCTGGTAAGGCTTTAGTCCTTTACTCCTTACGCCAACATCAAATGCTGCCTCCTCAACAGGTGAATTCAACCGCACCCCTATTTTAAAATGCATAGGCACCCTTTTTTGCATCTCCTAATCCTATGGATGCGTTAAGGGATGATGTTAAAAATCATTTACCAATTTTCATTTTTTTTTTTACTTTATAACCTAAAATTGAAGCACGATGCGTCACCTGGAGACGACGTTTCTAATCAAAATGCTTGTGGGGATATGTTTAGCTCGCTCGTTGACAACTATTGAACATATATGCGATCCAAAAATCAGAGCTTTAATTTTTCGTTCCACCCTATTGTACAGTACTGTAGAAAAACAATTGTTTTTCGTCTACGATTATAAAGTATTATCTGACAATGGAACTAAGAAAATAGCACGTACAAAAAAATGACAGCAATTAAAAAATTTTCTTATATAAGAATGAATTGAATAGAGTGAATCAACCAAAACAGAGGGAAATGCAATTACTCATGCGATTTGTAATTGAAAGAATGTAACTGCATGTTTTGTGTTTTCGAACAAAGTAAAAATGAAAAAAAAATGTCAATCACGGTTACGTTTGGAGTAAAAAGAGGCAGTTTATACAATAAAAATATTTGTTTAGCAACAGCAACAAAAAAACCTCGGTGGAATTAAATGTTTTTAGTTTAAAATGGAAAAAAATCTCAGAAATATATATATATTTCCGAGATTTTATAAATATATATATATGTATTTAAAATCCTTCCCCTTCTGCATAATAATTGATATGAAATCAATATTGAATAAATAAGTTGCCACTTTCTGTCTAAAATTGTTCCTCTTAATTAAGGAGTTTTTTTTAATTAAGTGATTACGGCGTGTTTTAATGACATAATAGGTACAAATGCATTTGCAGACTGATTAATATGTAGCAACTATACTGCATTCTTTTCAGAATCATAATAAATGTAAATCAATGTCAGAAAGTTTTCATAGCACATATGTTCACGCAGTGACTTATGCTGAGTGTGGTTGCTGGCCTCAACGATTTTGTCTGTTCTCATATTTGTTTAAAAAGACCAAAATGATTATGTTTTCCTTTCTTAAACGTTGAATGTGGGCATTTTAAACACGCGGAATATTCATAGGAAGAGAAAACTTCATTTGAAAAATTTTTACAGTTCACTTCGCCAAGTTTAACTTCTAAAATTTAATTTTAATAAAAATAATATTTCTTTTTATTAAAATTAAATTTAAATATATATTACTAGAGAAATTACTAGAAATATATATTAAAATTAAATATATATTACTAGAGACTAGAGACTAATAGCAAAATATATTAGTAGAGAATATAAAATGAAATATTAGCTCCACATTGAAAATTGAACTATTTTAGTATGGATGTGTTTGTTATTTCTTAAAGAAACATTTATGTTAGTGCTTAAAAGATATTGCTTAAGGAAAGACCAGTACACGAAATTTTTATTCACAGCTGCTGGAGGATTTAAAATAATTATCATTTTCTCAAAATGGATTTAATAACAAAGAATCCATTAAGCTTGAGCTTGTTGCTTTGATGTGAAGAAAAATCTAAATTTCTTTTTTCTTTTATAAAACATTTACAGACCTTTAGAATATTTTTCCCCGATTTATTAACTTGAATATTTTGTAAAAATGATATTAAAAATAAGAGTAATATTAATCATGGCTTTATACAACTTTCTGTAAGAAAATGCAAATAGGAAAATATTTTAGGGATGTAAGTAAATCACACTTTGAGTCATTCTTTCAATTCAGAGTTCCTTAAAAAAACGACAATAACTTCATTAGGGATACTTGCAGATTATATAGACAATATCGGCTTGGTGTAAATACCCCAAAAAACTTTTAAAAATATACCCAAGCCGCAGAAAAATTAATTGAGCCAACACAGCAATTTATTTTAGCGCTAATTGCTTTTCAGGTTTCTGTTTTTATGTAAATTGCGGCCAAAAATAATGACACACGGGCATCTGCGCATAATTGGTAAATTTATCTCGCCATATTACTGGTATAACTTAAGTTTTTAGAGAATGATTTTCTGTTTTCTTTCGTGGGACATATTTCAAACAGCACGTTTCAGGGAGTTTTCCTTGGAACTCATTAATCGAAGTGGATTTCTTAGAGTTAACACACATCACGACAAAATTAAACGTATAAAGATATTTTTTTATGTAGGCTGCACTAGTTAGACGTTTTAATTTATTTCATAATAGATCCGCAAGGCCTGATTTTTTTAAACATTCATATGAGCTTTTGTTTTAAGAATGAAGTGGGTGCTAAGAGTTTTCAAATTATACATGACATATACTTCAATATAAATTAAACTTTATTCAATTATTAGAGACATTTCCCTTGCTACAATTATTGTACTTTCTAACAGCTTATGATTTATGGACTGCTTTCTAATATTTTATCAGAACGAATTTTGCACTCATGTTCAAAACTAAGGCAACACACAAAACCTGTAACGACTGCAGAAACATTAAGCCTTACCAGCTTCAATTGTTTTTCTGGATTAACAACTGTTTTTAAGATTTGGATTATTGTAAGGAAATTTGGCAGAGAAATATATTTTTATGGGACAAATAATATAGCAATAAAATACTGAAAAAAGGCAAATTTTTAGTTAGTGTACTGATAAGCGAGAGAGAAAGGAGCAATATAACAATGAAACAGGCGAATTGTTAGTTGATATATTGTTACGGGAGAAAGAATATAGCAACAGTGAAAAAGGCGAATTGTTAGAAAATATATTGTTATCGGAGAAAGAATATAGCAAACTAACTATGAAAAAAGGCGAATTGTAAGTTAATGTAAAAGCTGCATGAAAGACGATTTGATCAAGATGTTTTATATCTAATAAAATATCCACTTGAGAACATCATGGCTGTGAGGGTTTGCGTACCTATCTGTGCCACTGGTGCCACACCCCTGCGAAAGGTGAGGTTTCGGATTCGAATTCCATTAACCCATGTTTGTCACTTTCCCCTTCTTTTGTGTTTGTACTTCTATCGTGTTGTTCTGTGATTGTTCATAAATGTAGTTTGGAATTAATAAATATTAAACGGATGTACAGACGTGTAAGATCATTTTTGAGATTTCACCCAGAAATCCCAATTGTTGTTGTTGTTGTTGGAACATGTAATCGAATTTGTGTTCTTGTTCATGAGGAACAGCTTATAAATCCACGTCAAAGAAAGGAGAAACACAAGGGGGGATGCCAAGGGGGAGGACTTTTCTGGGTATATAGCTCGTGTTCACGTTACATCTGGAGGAAACCGCCCAAAACTCCAGACCGCTAGACCGACGGCGCCGCGAGAGGACAGAGCCCAGCCATTTTCCTCCACTTGAGCCATCTACCAATGTCAGTGGCTTTAAACACTGTGCTACACATGGGTCAGAAATCCCAAGAAAAATTCTCAATTACAACGACAACAATAACAAAAGATCCACGTAATGCTGTGCAGCTTTACCCTGCACTACCATACAAGCCTCACAACAAGCCGTCATAGTATTAAACAGGGTGTCTATTATTTAGTGGGTGTCGTACCGATTAAACTGTTCTGATATATTCTGTGTGTTAAACCATTAGCATCCGACTTTTTTTCAGCACATTTTCTAATTTATGTTGATACCAGAAGTGACAAATAAATTTCCGATATTTGTGGGGTATGACGAATGTGATACTTTTCTAAAAATATAAATAAACAATGAAATATTAACATTGTTAAGGCTATTTAACTAAGGAGTAATTTGTGGAAATCAGATTTTTATTCGAGAAATGAAAGTAGAAAAAAATGAATGCTTAAATATTTTTGCGACTTACACTTTTTGCGACAGTCTAAAAATAGATTGCTGGGCTTCAACGGGTTAACTAATAATTCATCTTTATGCTTTTTCGGATAATAATACATATATTTAAGCACCAAGTTAATTATAATAAACCAAATATTTCCTCAATTATTGCAGATTTGATGTTTATAACCTTAATTTTGGACATTAGTGTATAGTTAGTTTTTAATGCATTACTTTAAAACAATTTTATAAAAAGTAAGGAAACTATAAAAGATATGTCCTTGCATATTTGGGGCACAAAAGGAATCAGTCACACCACGAATAATTGTAAAGTGCGTAATTATTACTTTTTCGATAACTGTAGAGATTCAAGATAGAAGGATTGAAAGAACACCAAAAATAATTGTCTTAGTAACGGCACACAAGACATTTTATTGTTTCAAACAACAGTGTAATTTCCTTCTTTCAGAAATATCTTGACGACTCTGGTGAAATGAGAATCATAACTTTCTATTCCCAGAGTACATTATAATTTAATACGAAATTTCCTTTCTTAATTACTTGGCCATGTCTTTATTGATTAATAATTCTGCTGACATGTCCTGAGCTTGTTTCGTTTCAGAATGGGTATCTCTCACGACTCATAACATGCACAATCTATATTTCTAATTTAGTTGATGCCCACTATAACTTACGACGGAATAATAACAATAATAATAAAATCGCGATTACGCAAG
This sequence comes from Cheiracanthium punctorium, assembly GCA_038373885.1. NCBI lineage: Eukaryota > Metazoa > Arthropoda > Arachnida > Araneae > Cheiracanthiidae > Cheiracanthium > Cheiracanthium punctorium. Next base: position 88,320 of record JAWZYV010002197.1, read on the forward strand.
CTGATAAAGGTCTCATATCGATTAAAATTCTCCGTACGATGATCAGGGATAGGTTTCCCATTCAATGTAAAGATGCAAAAAGTTTCAGTCATCTAAAATTTCTACCACTTTTATCGCACTTTTAGGACTTACTGCTTTCGGAGATTTTAGTATATTAATGCGTAGCATCAGTGATATTTGTATGCATTTTGTTTACTATATAACAAAACATTTCTAAATAAAAATCACGTACTTATTACCACTTCTATGTAAACAACTTAATTTTTAAAATTTTTACTGCAATGCTTAGAAACAAATCATAATCGTACTGAGCGATTTTATTTTGCAGTTCTCTAATTGATGTAAAATTTACTGACCGAAATTGTGCTTATTCTAGAGTTCAATGAAACGCCTATTTTAAATTTTGTATTACTTTAAAAAATGTCTGCAATGTACCGAAGTGTTACTGTCGTGTTTGAGAACAGTCTAAGCTGAGATTCTTTTAAACAATCATTAAGACGTTCGTGTAAAGTTCACCTACGAAAAAATACTGTAAGTGCTGCAATAACCAATAATGCAACTGTTTAGGACAAAGTACAGTATCGTGTTACCATATTAGTTTACCCATTAGTGCCAGACGTTTTCAAGAATATTGATTACTTCTGGCATTATGCTAATGCCAGAAGTGATAAATAAATTTCCGACGCTTGTGTGGTCTGAAGAATGTAATTCGTTTTCTAAAAATATTAGTAAGACAGTAAATGATTATCATTTTACTTTGTTACACCTCAGTATTTTGTGAAAATCAGATTTATTACTCGAGAGTTTAAAATAGAAAAATAAATTAATTCTTAAATATTTTATAGACTTACACTTTTTTCGACCGTCTAAAAAAATAAATCGCTAGCCGTTAATGGGTTAAATATCAAAATTTTTTAAATTTTTTAAATGTTAATTTTAAGCTTACGTTATTTTATAAAAAAAACTGTCATTCAAATATTTTTAAATATACAATTAGTAATGGGTGCGTTCTTAAACGACAAACGCGTTGCGCGAGTTTTCGTAAGAAAACTGGAATGAGTTTGTTCAGTGCAGTTAAATACTATCAGTCTCTTTTGCCTTTACGAAAAACTTCATATTATTTAGTTTCGTCACCTAAGAGATGTTTTTATTCACCATTTGTGTAGGTTGTTATTTTTCTTGAGGTGTTTTTAGTTCATACTCAATATAAAATCAACATTATTTAAAAAAGAAAGAATGGTCATCAATGAAAAGCACTGATCAAAATTTAGAAATTTCAACTGCAACTTGCATTTTTTCAAACGCATTTAGCAAGAGAAGTTCATATTTCGCTAATAACGCTTTAAATCAACATCAATCTCAGCACTAAAGTATGCATTTTTGAATTTAGTAAAATGAAAAATAAAAGAAAATGATTACCTTTGAAACATTATGTATCTTCGTTGCAGTTTCCAATGTATGCATGAATTTCCTCCTCGAAAAAATAATATTTGCAGCTTCAGCAAACGTAAAATACCTTTTCATAACAACATTCTTTTCCATAACAGCGGACGCCATTTCGAAACAAAAACAACAAGCAGAAGTGTATCTTCTCAACAACTGGATGAACCTGCTCCGTGCTCAGTTTTTTTTAGTTTGAAACTAACCGCATTCAGTTTTGTGTACGAACGCTATAGTTTATAAGCTGAATGCACTCAGTTTCCTTTACGAACACCTTACATAGAAACTTATTACACGAGTGTAACTCTTTTAGCGTTTACGAATGCGGCCAATTTATACAGCTTTAATTGGCATGTTGCAGATCTGCAACACCTTGATATAAAGGGTTAAGTTAACCTATTCATGCCTAGTGTCGCTATCAGTCGGAAAAGTTATTTATTTTTCCTAGCCTTTATTCACGAGTATTGAAATTCAACTCCACAAAATAGTTTAACATGACCAGGTAGGATGTGGGCATTTCAATTTTGAATGATTTTAAAAGAAACCATCCCTTGTTCAAGAAGTTCGCATCAGAAATTTATCTATTATTGCTAGTATTAGCAAAAATCGAAGAAAGCCGCAAATATATCTGGGCACAAATAGGTTAAAAACACGTACAGTACTTGTAAAATTACCACTGGATTCTCCTGCTCACTTAATGACAGAAGGAAATTATGCACAAAATGTCTTGAATAATAGTGATATCTGAGTATCTAAAAGCGATTTTTATGTCAACAAAATATTCCAAAACAAAAATAGCCTGTTGTTAAATTAAAAACATGTTCTGCGTTTGTAAAGTCACCAGAGTTTTCTCCTCGCTTTATGAAAGAAAAAATGAATAGTATTTCTTGCATAATGTTACAAGTGGGTAACCAAAAAAAAATATTGACCGCATTCGTAAACGCCAAACGAGACAAACTCATACAGCAAGTGTCTATCTAAGGTGTTCGTAAAGGAAACTGAATGCATTCAGTTTATAAACTATGCGTTCGTATACAAAACTGAGGGCGGTTAGTTTCAAACTAAATAAACTGGTTGCGGAGCAGGTTCATCGAGTTTGTTTAGAATATTACTTGCTGAACCTTGTTTTTGTTTTGAAATGGCGTCCGTTGTTATGGAAAAGTATGCTGTTATAAAAAGTATTTTACGTTTACTGGAGCTGCAAATATTATTATTTTGAGGAGAAATTCAGGCATGCATTAGAAACTGCAAAGGAGGTTGATAATTATTCAAAGGTTATCATTTTCTTGTATTTTTCACTTTAGTAAATTAAAAAATGCATATTTTAGTGTTGAGATTTAAGTTGATGTAAACCATTATTAGCGAAATTTGAACTTCTCTTGCTAAATACTTTTGAATATGCAAGTTAACTTGAAATTTCTAAATTTTGATCAGTGCATTCAATGGTGGCCATTCTTTCATTTTAAATCCTGTTGATTTTATATTGAGTATGTACTAGAAACTCTTCGAGAAGAATAACAACATACTCAAATTGTAAACAAATACAACGACGAAACTCAATAAACTGAAGTTGTTCGTAAAGACAAAAGAAACTGAACTGCATTGAACAAACGCATTCCAGTTTTCTTACGAAAACTCGTGCAACGAGTTGCAAGTTTACGAATGCACACATTGTATATGTTTATGAATTCCATTCGAAATTCAAGAAATATAAACACATCACTCAATTGAGTGGCACTAGGGGGTTTCAGAATACAAAATATAAGAATGGATATCAGTTTTTTTTTTCCTTAATGTCAACATATTTTAATCGAAGATTCATATTTTTGTCGCAAATTGGAAGTTTAAAAAACTGCTAAAAATAAATAAGTAATAGTAACCTGCTACTTTTGGTCTGTTTTAGAATATATTATTATCATGAACAAAAAGTGAATCGTAAATTCTCATAGGCGTTTTGGCTAAACATTTTGGAAAACAGGTTTGATGTTTTGAGATGAAATGGTGCTTTTAAATTCATCTTCAACAGCGATGTATGGGACAATGCCTAATCAGCAAGTTCCCGCTCATAGGAAAAAAAATGAAAAACGAGGAAAATCAAATCTGTTGGAGAATGGATAGCATTCAAAACGCTATGGGTTTTCACAAAAACCTTTTTGCTTAAATAAAAAAATTCTAATTTGATGCTAAAAGTTTTTTTCCCTGATGATTTCCAAAAAAGTGCAGCCTGTTGGAAACCCCTTATTTAAAATATGCCTGACGGAGGTTGTAAAACAGCTTTAGTAGGCCCTTTTAATACAGATTTCAACCCTGAGAAAGTGCTTTACTGACAAATTATAACACACTTTCCAAGTTAGTGGAATAAGGTAGACAAATTGGGCCAACACATGGATTATAATGCGCTATTTAACATATACTGTTGTATTGCGTATTTAAAACATGAAAGTGTTTCAAATTCTTTTATAAATCATAGACTGTGTTTTTAAAAGAGTTTTTAAAAGAACGGTAAGCTACATTTTTAAACACAAAAATGCGTTTTAAACTCATTGATCATATTGAGTCATAAGCACTCTAAATTGAAATGAAAGCAAAATGATAAGGGCAGCCTAAGTGAAGGACTCTGAATGTGCAATGAGATACTATTGGGCTGGGGCATGCCTGTGTGAGCTGTATACCGGGATATATACTCCAGATAAGTTAGTCTAAGTTTTATGTCGTGTAGAAATTGAGTTCATTTTCTCATAATTTCTTTCATATCACAGTCCCGAAACATTTTCCTGGTTACGCTACTGCTATTGGGTGAAAGTGCAATATTTTTTCGATTAACAATTTAAAAAAAAATGTCTTTTAATTTTTACTGTCACGAGTGTTAAGTGTGGGTAAAATTTTATTTATTTATATTTTCTAAAATTCCTGATTTATACAAATTCTGTATAAACCAAATAATATTACTACATATTCCCGGGAAAGACAATCATAGCTCAAAATAATTTGTCATTCGCTTACAAATAACAAGCTTAAAAGATTAAAATTGTGACGTGTTATGATACATTGTTTAAAAATCAAGGGAAAGCATCGGGCAAGAAGCCGTCAGTTCTTTCATCAGACGTAGAGAGCATATTAAAGAAGTGGAATTAACTATATATATAGCGGTGAAACGATCAAACCAAGTATGAGCTATATTGCCATCATCAGGTTTTTAAATTATTCTGAGTGTTATAAAAATTGGAACAAAAGTTATTAAATATTTCATTTTACTTTTATATCAGTTAAAAACACATTTTTAAGTTCTTTGTGATAACGAATATCGAAGAATTGAAAAAAGTCTTTAAAATCTTACATTCAGTTTGGATATCATTATTTTTTATCTCTTAACCTATTAAATGTTGCTCTATGAAACACATGTTAAACAGTTTCAAATATATATATTCATATAGCTTATATCAGAAAAAGTAACTGAAATTTACTAAACGGAGTTCAAATGAAATGTATTTCATGATCTTTTTTCTGATTTTACATTTTAATTTATTTAAAACTCCTAACGCATTCATTTAAATCAGTTTGCACACAGTAATTGTGACACGGATAGATTTCTTTAATAATTAACAATAAACAGCTTCAGAATTCTGAAAATTCAGAACTTTCTGGCAATTTATTTCCAGATATAAATTCTAAATTATGTTATCAATAAAGCAAAAACAATTTTCCCTTCATCGTGGGTTGGGTAGAGTTGAGGCGCAACTAGATCTATGATAAAGCCTTCAAGGCAGGACGAGAAACTTATGCATAAATATGTGTACATAACCCGAACCTATTTGCATAACCTTATGAAAGTCCTTCCCCTTCAATATAATTTTATTTTACCCATGTTTTCTAATACCATCCTGGCAAATATTTATATGCAGTTTAGAACGCAACTTTATTTGGACATAAGATTTGTCGTAGTCTGAGTAATATATATTTTTTACAGTATCCAATATCCTTCGCCTGGGGTAACACAGGAGTTATAAAAATATAAATAAATAAATATATCCCATGTTGATTTAAGAAATGTGCTTTTTTATAGCACGAGAAAAAAAGTATATGTCAAAATGTATTTTTAAAATCATCTTTTCGGCTTCGGTATTTGGCACCTCGGGCCAATTTCCTCTGCCTCCGAAAAAAAAAATGCAGAATAAAAAGTTATATGAAATTGCACTTCATTAAAATTGAAGCCGGCATTTTAAGTTCGATTTTTATGATACGGAAAATAATCCAAGTGGTTTTAGAGAGGTATATAACTTTACGCACATCAAAATTCCGAAGTCTTTTCATCTCTTTCAGGCAAAAAAAAAAAAGAGTAAAAAATTTCACTCCAATTGAGAGAATGATACTGTGAATTTTATTAAGGTATTTTTTAAAAACTTCTTACCCAAAATATGGAATTCACGAAATCCATTTCTTTTAATTTGAAGAAAGTGTCATTTTTTTCCCTCGAAAAGTATTAAAAAGGGGAATATTTTCCTTAAACTGCACTAAAAAAGTTACGTAATAATTCTCTTGCAGCTTGTTGATAAAATTTCTTTTCCATAATCATATTCGAAGTCTTCGCAGGCACGCATGCTTTTGGGGTTATCTCGTGGAATAATAATCATAAAAATAAAGTGTTTTGGAACATGTGATTTCAGGTTTTTTTTCTTGAGAATCAAGATTAAACCATGAACTTGTTGCAGTTAATGGAAAGAGTTGTTATTTCAAATGATTCTTGGCAAATATAAAAATCTTTTTCAGAATCTACCAAAATAGCAGTTTATTCAAATACAACTATATACTTTCTATTTAACTAATTCTTTCTTTTTATATTTTTTTATAAAAAAATATTTATAGTCATTTGCACCTTTATGTATCATTATTAATACAGAATAATTTTGTAATAGTTATTGTAAAATGAGATGCTTAGAGGTAAAAATTACTAAAATTTCGCAGTTACCATGCATAATAAAAAAAAAATATTTATCAAAAACTTTTCGGATTGTAGAACGAGTCTCTCCTTCATCTTTTTTAAAAATAATGAAATTTCAAACAAGCAGGAAAGTGAGAGAACTAAAAGTAAAGACAAGGCGCTAAGTAAAATATAAGAAACGAGTGAGAATAAAAGTAAAAAAAAAGTTGGAAGGTTATTTAGAAAAAAGGAAGACAAAGTTTAAAGAAAAATGAATAAAATTAGAATCATAATTAACAAAATTATAGGAACATTAAACTTAAAATCTAAAAATGAAATCATCAATTATATTTGCATCACAAAATAGAAGAAACGAGTAGATAAAAGATTTGATAGAGTAGATTGTTTATCTTAATAAATATTGGTGTTTATTACACTGTTACTTTATTTCATCTTTCCGATTTACTATTTTATATTTCTATATATATATGTTCATTTTTATTGCATTTTATTTATTTTTTTCCAATGGGCGGGCACTACCCACAAGCCTTTGCTACTGCCAAGGCCCTATCTACCGTCCATTTTATAGTGGGTAATTGAACCCGGGCCCAAGGTTGATAGAATGATCCTTAAGCCACTAAATCACCTCGGCAGCATTATTCATTATTTTATTGATATAATTTTTTTTTTCTGAAAAATATTCTTTTCGCTAACTTCTTTGTCGCCCTGTTCAACATTTTCTTTCTTTCGTTTCTTTTTTTTTTTCATTTTCTTTCTTCAGAATAGCAAAATATTTTTCTATTGCGCCTTTTGCTTGTATTTAGTTCCCTAACCTGTTGAATGCATTGGAAGAGAAAATTTATGCCTCCGATGAAGGGTGGACATTTAGCATTACCTAAAACGTTCATTTTAGTATAAATTTATGTATATGGTTAAATAAATAGCTCTTTGTTAGTTCTGACTTGCCTGACCATTTTTACTAGATGCAAACTAAAATAAGATCATGCATAAAACTACAGCTTTTAAGCAGTGCTTAGCTACAATAAACTACATCCCCAGCTTCAGCAGCGAAAAGACTAGCATTATTAATGCACATATTTGTTAAAATCATCGCAAGATTTTTTTGCAATATAAAACTTAATACAAAAAATTAAACCATGAAATAGAAATTTTGCATATTTTATTTTTAAATTTCACGCACTAGAACAAAAATTGTTCAGTATATGATCAGCTACTAAAATTGTTACTAATCACATGCAAAAGTGTAGTATTATGAAAACGCATACCTATATGTTAAAATTTGATTGTAAAATATTATTTTTTTTGTTTTAAAATCGAGCAAATCAACCTAGCTGAGATGTTCGAACCATACGAAAGTTATTTCGCAAATATTTGCAATAGGGAATATACTATACGGAATTCTTTAAAAATATTTTGAGAAATAGTTTAATTATTTCTCTCAGTATACAGCTATGTGTATATTTTTTGTTCAAATTATAGTTGTTACAGTAAAAATAGTTACACATGGCCGTTTGGTTCTTTTTCGACCCACACAGAGTTTTCAATTCTTAGCCAGAAGACCAGCTTAGTGTTTAATTTGTTGCTCAACCATTACTTCTATGACATATTCCTTTCTCTTTATTTCTGTTGTTTATTTTTGTTTTCTGATCACTTAATAGATGATACTGTAGTCACGTAACGATATATTTATTATAAAACACATTGTAGTGTGACTTTGGATAGTTTTTTCATAGCAAAAAATAGTGACAATGATCAGAACAAACAGAAAGAAAAAATAATATCCTCTCCTATGCAGTTCCTTGGGGAACAAATGGGAAGTTCCAAAATACACATCAGAATTGGAATAGAGAAGATACAGACATTTCGTATCTTGCATCCCTGAAGAGCTCTGAGAACAAATACTCGCACAGCATTCATAGAAAGAAGAAAGAGTGGTAGGCATACACACAGTTGCGGATCGTCATTAGGGTTCAAAGGGGTCTTGTAAATCAAAAACTTTTCTTATTACATAAAATAATTATTTTAATCATTATTTAAAAACTGCACAAATTTCACACAACTTGAAAATTATCAATTAAAACTATCTTAAAAGAACGCCACACTGCAAAAAAGTCTGTCAAATTTACAGAAAAAAACTGTCAGTCAGGACGCCAGTTTATTTCCGTTTTTTTTTTTTTTTTTTTTTTACAGGAGTCTTCCGTAAATTTTACATATTCTCAGTTTATTTCACATAAATCTTCCGAATACGGAAAAAGATACGGAAGACTTCTGTAAAATATGCGGAAATAAACTGGCGCCCAGGCAGACAGTCTTTTTTTCTGTTCTCTAACAGACCTGTATTTTGAAGTGAGATACGTTTTCTTTCTATTTCAAACATGTGCGGGCGAGCTCATCGCTGGTACAAAATTTGGCATTTTTCTCTGTTGTTTTGGAATTGGCATGTTTGGCTATTTAGCACAAAAAATATATTCCATCTTGGTTGGTCTGTCGTCTTACTTGGTGAAAACTCTTACTTTGCGTAGTCTTTAGTGCTGGCCAATGTGCGGCCCTACAATGTTGTTCTTCACTTTATCAGGATGTATTTCGCCAACCCGTAGTTTTATTGTCTAATTAGTCCCCATCACAGTAATAAATCACTTATCGTTCCCATGATCCTTGTCAGATATTTTTCTGTAAGGAATTCACATTTTACAAGTTTGTTTTCCTGATTTTTCAAATTCAGTGTGTAGGTGCATTTCATTTTAATAAGACTGATTTGAAATTAGTGATGACGTTTTAGAATTAGGAATAAACAGTTGTAATGGATATACATTACAAATAAAAAAAAAAATATCCAGAGAAATATTTTCCATTATTTGTAGAATAATGGTTCTGCAAGTAACGCAGTTAAAGTATGTGGCCGGAAAAATTTCTCTTATACATTTGATAATCATTTCCCCCCCCCCTTAAAAAATTTGCAATACTTAACGCTGTTCGTATGATAAATAAAGTGTTATATGTACGTACATACATATTTTTACCGATCGAGCTTACACTTTCTTTTGCGGGCCGCACCGCTAAAATGGAGCTCGAGCTGCCACTATACACACAAAAAATTTCATAATTCTGAACTATGCCAAACGAGGGATAGAAACATTAAATAAACTATTCTTTCACTATTCGTGTATTATAAACTGATAGCTCATCACACTTTTCTTTAGAAATTTCTACCATTTTAGAGTATAATACATCAGTACTATTCTTAACAATGAATAATAAATTCATAAAAGTGAATTTTTTTTATATAATACAAGAGGAATTCATTTTACAAAATGAAAATCTTAAATGAGAAATTTGGCATGATTATTATAATTTTTTCCCACAAGAAAGAAAATAGTTTTCAAGTATACAAAACTCAAAATAACCTGATTGAAGAATCTGAAAGTGAAGCAGTTGCTAGCTTCAAAGAGATTATCGGGAAGGCATTCCTTAAAGTTTGCAATGTTCAGTCGTAAGAAATATTTCATTCAAATGTGTAAAAATTTTACGTAATCAGAACGAACTGTATTGTTAGACACAAGCTCAAATTTCTAAACATGTTTTCTCTTTAACAAATTATTCAATTTTTAAAAATAAATACTAGTCGCTAGTCTTTTTTGCATTAAATTAACTTGAAAACAAATATCTTTAGTAGCTTAAGAAAACTATATTCTATTCCGTACTGTATTTAAAAGGTTTCTGTGGTAATTGCGGGTGAAATATCAAATTATAACAATTTTAATTCATAACAAAAGAGTGACTTATTCAGATCATAATTTCTTTTAATCATGAAATTTTCGCCTTTAAAACAATATTAAAATGCATAATAGTACAGGAAAAAGATGGTAAAATTACTAATATATATATATACTATAACTGTTTATTTAATTAAATGCGAGTACAGTTCATTAATACTGAAAATTACAGCTTGGGCCTTTTTCAACCCGAACACCTTTATGTTTGTTATATTGGAACGCCATAAGGGGGTTAACTTTGCGTCTCTGCTCTAGATATAACACAAATAACATAAGTATACTAATTCGCTATATTTCACTTCCTTATTTCAACAATACGCACTGTATTGTGTACACTAAAAAAAAATATTTACCTAGATTACTGCACAGACTGTGGGTAAACGTAACGCCAACACGTTGCGATGTAAGAACTGTGTCAAGTTGTTGTACAAGGCTCTTCGTGATTGGCTTTTCAATGGCTTTTCAACGTCATTTCGTGAGTGAATTTACAACACGCAGTGCTGTACTCCAAAGCTGAAGAAATTGTGCTGCATTATTTCACAGCAATATGTGTGGTAAAATTGCAAGTTTTTCTTACAGTGTAGCAGTAATGAGAAAAAAAATACGCTTTGACTTACGCTTGTCCTACCTATCATATTTTTCCCTTTTCTTCATTTGTTTCTTTTGTCATTACAATAAGAGAGGAAAAAACATAGTTTAAAAAATTGACTGGAGAGTGCACTTAACTACCAGGTCACAAATCCAATTTTCAAACAATAGTTATCTGTTAAGAAATACGACAAGAAATATAAAATTCGTGCTTATTTTAACAAGAAAAATATAAATGAAAAGCATTTCTGAATTTATAAAAAATTTAACACATGCAATGCATTTTTTTGGACGTACATTTCAAAGAAAATTAAATATTACATTAATTCAAATAAAACAGCTTGAAAAAAAATTCTATTTACAACAGGAATACCAAAGTATTAGTAAAACTTCATAAAGCTATTTTCTTTGCTTGTCTTCTTAATCAATAAAAGTATCTGTTGATATCCTCTGTGAAAATTGATTCTTTATCGAGTTTCAATAATGTGAAGTAAGAATAGAATCGTAAAAGCAAATAATACTTAATCTTTTAATGCGTCGAATGAAATGAAAATGGATTTTTAGATGCCTAAGAGCTATTTCTTTAGTGTCTAACATCATATTTGTAGTGCGATTTGATATGATGCACTTCCATGAAATATGCAAAAGCTAATCAATAAATATTATTGTTAAGAAATTTGTTAACATTATTCTTTCAAAAGATATTTCAGAAATGCTGATCCATAATTTCAGTGCACAATGACGATTCCTTTAAAGAACGATACGATGAATTAAAAGCATAAAAGCTCAGACATGCTCCATACATTGTAGAGACAATGCAATATACGATAGCCAGAAAGCAGTACATTTTTAAACGAAAGAAAATGTAATGTAAAAATATGCTTTTATGCTTTTAATTCATCGTATCGTTCTTTAAAGGAATCGTCATTGTGTCTAAGGCTCTTAATAAAATAACTATAGTTGCTGTGGAGAACGGGAATAGTTAACGATTTTTACGTATCGAATTTTTTAATTTTATTTTAAAATTGTGTCATTAAAAAATAACCAAGCATTAGTTAATCTATAATTAATTAATATTTTCATCAAATAGAGAACATCATATTTTTCTATGTGAGGTATTCTCTCATAAAAAGAAGCATTTCAAGCTATAAAAAATTTATTTGCCTGAAAATTTTCAATCAAACCATATTTAACAACCGAAAAACACAAGTTTAAGCTATAGCTATCACGAAATTTTGGATATTCAGTTCCTCAATTTAAAATTTTATCTTGTATGATTTCTCCTGAGGTGTATCATATACTGATGTATAACTACTGTGTCTCTAAGAGATTAATATTCATAGAAATAAAGAAAAAAACAATTTCGCTAAGCTTATAATTCGTAGCAATCTGTGTAAGTTACATATGTAACTTACACAGATTGCTACAAAGGGTGTACTTGAGAATAAATAATTAAAATGTATACCAATTATAAGCTTAGCGAAATTCTTTAGCTTCTCTTATAATGTATGCGAAATTATAAGCTTAGATCAATGGTAAAACTGTTACATTATTTAATATATGTTTAATATTCGTGTGACGTGTACATAATATAATCATCTTATAAGACAAAGTTTCTGTTAAAACTGCTATCCTTAAATGTGTGGTAACAGCTTGTTACATACACAAAATCTTCTTCGCAAAAGCGATGTAACCTTTTATTCGAAACATTCTATGGTTAGAAGGCAATATAAATAATGTGTATGATGTATTTTGTAACCATCCAATGTTTAGGTATATATACCGAGTGCAAAAAGTTGAAGTATTTGAAAAAGAGGCACGACAAAGAGGAGGCACGAAATTGATAGATATCAGCATAACACTATTATTCTGGCAATAATAACGAAAGCTCCAAAAATACATATAACTTTACTTCTCTTCTGATGTGTAATATTCACATAAAATGTCTTTTCACACTTTGCATTGCATTTACCTTACTAATTTAAGAAATGCACAAAATAATTTGTAGAGATTTGAAATCATTTCGAGCAACTTTATGATTTAAAGATAAAAGATGCTCTGTTGTACAGGGCGTTCCGAAAGGTAGTTACGGGCTTTAATTCTTTATACATTAGGGATAAGAGGCCGATGGAAATTGAAAAAAATGCTAAAAACAAGGTCCTAAATAAGATTCCGTTACGAAAATATTCATCCCGTTAATTTTCAAAAAGTTACACTTTTAAATTTGTATGCGACCCCTGTACAAAAAAAAACTATTAGTAAAACTAGTTCCATAAGGTGGTGTACAGAATTTGAGATATACATCCTAAAAACTGTCAGAGGTATGAATATAATTATATGCTGACTTAAACAACTCTCGAAGGAAAAAAATAGAACAAAAAGATCATTGGGTGATCGAATTTCAGAGGTCGTACAGAAATTTTGAAAGGAAAAATATGTTTTTTCCAATCTGACAATAAACTTTTTCATTCGAATTCATGTACCCCCTCCCCCGGTCATCTTTGTTTAAAGATATCTCTGAGACGTTTTATGATGAAAGCCCAAAGTTTTGTACATAGCATCGTTAGTGTATGGGTACACTTTGCTAATTGGGATTTTTCTTTTCACAAAGATCGCATAAAAATTTTAAAAAGTGCAACTTTTTGAAAATCAACGAGAGGAGTTTTTTTAACACATATTCCCTTACAGAATTTGAATATTTTTTTTTCAATTTACATTGAACACTCTTCTCTAATAGATAAATAATTAAAGCTCGTTAATACTTTTTTGGGACACCCTGTATAACATGTATTTTTTTAAACACGCACGCACATAATATTATATATTTTAATTTGTCCCGCACACTTAATAAAAATTTATTTAAAATAATTTCAATTCACAAAAATCCTTTCCAGAATAAAAATACGGTGGTTTAGATATACGTACAATCTTTGATTGCATCATGGATAATTTAAATAATTCCAGCAAATGATATTCCCAAGCATCTCCTTCTCTCTGTCTTCATCATCCCACTATTAATACGGTCTTATGGCAGTTTCAGAAAGTATTATCAATCAAATAAGTAACTAATTTAAACAACGCGGTAGACTCTACACCAAGAATATTTCTTATCTTCATATTGCATATTAAAATGCCCGGCTATTGTGATGTTTTCGCGAAATTGCTTTCATGCAGAGATGCTTTAATCAATTGGAGTAACTGTTAATTTGTCTACCGCGAATAGTTGAATTTGTTTGATCTAATATTCCTACCAGGAGGTGGGTTGGGGCAGATTTATGAATACACAAAGCCATAATATATCCAAATTCAAAGTATTATTTAGAATCGAAATCATAGTTAGTATAGGATATATGTTTAGGAAAGCTGAAACGTGTTTCATTCTCCTGAATATTATTGCAATTCTATTTGACGTCATGTGCATATAGTGCGAAAGTTGTGATTATGATATACTTTTATTTATACATATTTTATAATAGAAGTGTTTATGAATATTGCGCTACTTAATTCTTAAAATAACACTTTAGTTATACGAAATTTTTATAAATATATTTTTACACACACTTAATCTCCTTAAGAACATATACTGCTCAAAACAATTAAAGGATATTGTAAGTTTTATATAAAATAAAGATATAAGCGGATTTTTTTTGCCGAAAATGGAAGAAGAGAATCACAAATTCAAATTTTTCTGATTTTCAAACTGTGGAGTATGCTGATTTTGAGCTCGACGTCAAAAACGTCGCTTCAGCGACAGCGAATGAAATTGGACTTTCAACTGAATAAAAGACAATGAAGACAAGGATGATCGGCATTCAGTGACTGCTTTGTTTCGATGAGTACGATGTCTCAGCGAAGTCATTTAACCGATTCAGAAGCTTGGAGAGCTGTCGGTAGGTTAGAAGGGGGCCAGACTCAAGCCGAAGTAGCGCAAGACATTGGAGTGTCACAAAGTGTGATTTCCAGGATCTGGACCGGTTTTGGCGACTGGAAGTGCAGGCCGAAGACCAGGGCAAGGTCGTAGACGGGCAAAAACGCCCAATGAAGATCGTTATTAAGTGTTAACGGCTCGGAGACACCGGAATATGAACGCTACTCTTCTCCAACAACACCTTCGCTCGGCTACTGGCACCACGGTTTCAACTCAGACTGTCCGAAACCGGCTCCATGATGTAGAATGTATGCTCGCCGACCGATGGTATGTGTTAGACTAACATCAAGGCAGCGTCGCGACCGCAGGGAGTGGGCAACAGAGCATGTGAACTGGAGGATAAATGAATGGAGCAATGTTCTTTTTTCTGACGAGTCTCGTTTTTCAGTTCATCCTGATAATAGGCGCATTTTCATCTGGAGGGACCGTGGCAGTAGGAATAATCCTGCGTTCGTGCACGAAAGTGTCAGCTTTGGCGGTGGGGGAGTGTTGGTGTATGGTGGCATCTCCATTGACGGGCGCACAACCTCTACATCATTCGAGATGGACCTCTGACTGGTCGCCGATATAGGGATGAGATCCTCAGACCTATTGTAGTCCCTTACGCTGCAGCAATCGGAGATGACTTCATTTTAATGGACGATAACTGCAGGTCACATCGTGCTAACCTGGTGGAGGATTTCCTTTTCGAGGAATTAATCGTACGAATAGAATGGCCAGCGTGTTCTCCAGACATGAATCCGATAAAGTACGTTTGGGACGCTCTGGGAAGACGAGTTGCTGGCCACCAACCACCCCCACAAACTCTCCAAGAACTGGAAAGAGCTCTTCTGGAAGAGTGGGACAGAATACCCCAACTCGTGATTAATAGCCTCATTGACTCCATGCCTCAAAGGTGTTCAAAGTTGCTGGCCGTCCTTGGAAACCACACTCCTTACTGAAAATGATTTCCTTTGAAGGAAACCCCTTTTCTTATTCTTTTTTTCTCACATGCACAAATTGTGTTTTTTTCCTTTTCTACACAAATGCGCAATAAAATGCATTTTTTCTGCCAAATATGTGTAATATATTCTTATATAACCTACTATGTCTGTCGACCATGTATCAATCAGCTAAAAAGTTTCACAGCCACAAGATCCACCTAAAACCGCAATATCCTTTAATTGTTTTGAGCAGTGTATATTTACGGATCTACAGAGTGTTTCACTATGTTACATAGGAACATTATGGAGTAGTAGATGTACAGAGATATCTAATAAGTACATAGTGATGTAAGGTCACAAAATCTACCTTCATAATCATACAACATTTTAATCAATTCCAAAAATATCAGTAAAAAATGAACTGGTCAAATCACGCATAAGATTCTTTAGAAAAATTATTTTCATTTTCGTTATAGTGCAATAAGTGTTATATTGGATTAATAAAAGTCTTTTTATAATATTTTAATTCAATAATTTTCTTGAATTTAACAAAAATTTCTTTGAAAGCTCTTAAATGAGCAAAATTTGTGTTCATGCAATTGTTTTGAAATTGTTTTTTATTTTGGTAGATGTGGTTTTCGGAGAACTAATGTATACCTTTTTTATTCCTTAAGAATCATGAAAGACGTTTTAACGTCACTTTTAACGCAATTTCAAAATCGTAGTAGTGCAGAAATAAAACGTTCTCAATCATTACGTTTAATCATTTCTTAATACTGTTGTTTTCATAGAGTTATAAAACTTTTATTATAGTTATACGATTATATAATTATATCCAATAATTTGCGATAATTATTTTTTTAAATATAATAAGAAATGCACTAAGAGTAGCTTTAAAATATTCTATTTTTCCCTAATCGAAATTCGTTTTCGCCATTTCCGACTGTACATATGTATCCCAGGAATAAAAGTTTACAAGGATTAAAAGTCACTGAGATTGGGAACTGCATCAGCATAATTAAAAAAAAAATTCATTTTGAGCAATCTTGTATGCTGTTTATAGCCATGCCTTAACCCCGTCTATGACGGTAAGCGACTGTACTTCCAATTCTGTTAGTGTTGAAATCCAATGTACACAATCATGTCTACAGAACGAGAATGGGAAGCGAATTGGAAAGCTCATTTTCACTCTCAAAAATCCAAGTCTTGGTAGGAATGGAAGCGTACGTATTTCAATTTGGTTTTATTTACTCCCGATATTACGAAAGTTTAAACCAATTAAATAGCCTTCTTTGTCCAGACATTTACTCCGTGATATAAACTTACAATTCTTAAACATGAACTTTCAAAAGTGGAAAACAATGGAAAACAAAAAGAAAACCAACCTTGAAAAGTTGTGAAAATGACTACAGTTGAGACATTTATTCATTTGAATAGTCTATTTCTTCTACTAGATATAAATTTCTGAGTACCTACGCATTTGCCCGTCCACATTTTTATAATTTGTTTTTTTCTTCGATTTAGAAACAAATGCTCATAAGCTTCAGTTTCTACAACCATATTTTAACTAATTTTCCGTTTGCTGCTTAAATATGTCACCATTTTTAGCCATGGCAGTTATAAAACAGCTTCGGCAGCCAAAATAATTGACACCAGTTTAGTACGATCGAACGTCTATTGCACAGGTATTCAAATCTGCTTATTTTGCCATTTTTGTTTCTGACGGACATTTGTTTTAAGTGTAAAAATATTCAAATAAGTTTCAATTTCTGTCGCCCGCCCGGGTCTTTAGTTATTAGAGAGCCAGTCTAGCACACCACGAGTCCGGGTTCGAATCCCGGCACGGGTAATTTCGTCTGTCTCTTCTTAGGAGGTAACGATGGAGCACCTATTAGGTGCCAACATAATAAAGAGACCAGTAATTCCGGACTTGGTAGTGGCCAATGCTTATACGGCAAGTGACCGCCTTTAGAAGTTTCATTTTCTTATAAACTTATACTTTTTTTTCCATTAATGCAATCTTAGAGGTAGCTTGAATGTGATAATATAGTTATTAACGTTAAATATTGTTACTAATTTTTCAAAAAATGAATTTCTGTACAAAATGCAGATATCTATTATAGGTAAATACACTATAAAGTAAAATTGAAATACCGCTGCCTATATGCGATTCTATAATTCGTAATTTAAGGGGTCGTGTACATTTCAGAAATTTTGCACACCAATGCAATAGTGTTTTCTGTTTATATTAATGTTTTTAAAAGATTTCGAAGTTTATTAGGAAATTTGAATTAATTAACATATTAAAATACACTATTGTCCATATGTGGCTGGCTCACTGTGTGCAGCTTAAGAAACGCAAATATCATTTTAGAGACTCAATAATTTTTCTACAAGGGATATTCAGAAAGTAAGTACCGTTTTGGTTTTAAAAAAATAGTAATTTTTAAAACGTAATTTTATTTTTACATGAAAGGGCATACCTTAAACTATTTTTCTACATTGTTACCACTTTGTTCAGACAATTGTCGTGGCTCTTTACCAGCTTTTCAATATTTGCTTCATAGAAACTTCCCGCCAATGATGACAACCACGAGTTTAAGAAAACTACAGTATGAAATTCAAAGTAAACGGAGAGGAATACTCTGTAAAGGAATTGGATTGCTCCATGGCAATGCTCGGCCCTATACTTCTGGTGACACTCAAACTATGATTCAAAAGTTTCGTTGGGAACAGTTCGATCACTCGCCGTACGCGCAGACCGTCCGACTACCGCTTGACGCCATCCGACTACCACTTGTTGTTTCACATGAAACGCGAAGCGCTTTGGATTCCGTCGATCAGGTGAGACATGTAGTAGAGCAGCGTTTCTCAAACTGTGGGGCGCGAGAAAAACCAAAGGCGAGAAAAAACAAAGAGCAAGTAGCGATGCATGTTTTTAAAAAAACATTTTATTTATTCTCATTTTTACTCAAAAATATATCCATTTTCGCTTAAAATGTTCATTCAAACTTTACTGATAGCATTATTTTGTAGAAAATTCGACCAAATGTTCATTTTTAAAGATTAAAAATATGAATGTATGCTGAAAAATGTGAGGGGGTGGTGCCACCGTAAGTGAGCCTTGGTTGGGGGAGAACGCGAAGATTGAGAACCGCAGCTGTAGAGTCGTTGTTACGTCATTGGCGGAAGTTTACATGAAGAAGATATAGAAAAACTGGTAACCCGCTTTACAGCAAGTGTTTGAACATTGGCGGAAAAGTATGTAGAGTGATAGTTTGAGGTATGCTCTTTTATGTAAAAATAAAATTGACTTGAATAAAAAAAATACTTATTTTTTTCACAACGATGGTTACTTTCTGACTACCCCTTGTACATACACTCTGATAATGCACAACTAAAATGGCCTATTTTTATAACCGGCTTTATATATTATTTTACAATTTACAAATGATTTAATTTAATTATTATTAAAATTTTATATATATATATATATATATATGTAACATCTGAATAATTCATTTTAACTATTTGTCATCAGAGTGTATGTAAAGAAAAGTAGTGAGTCTGTAAATATGATTTTTTTGTGTGTAACAGGCTGCTCGCAGTGAACAAAATATGGAAAATTATTGCTTGTAATGAGATAATAAATTAATTCTTTGTAACTAACTCAGAAATCTCTTGAAGACATTAAACAAACAATTTTATTGTACTGCTATACAAAATTTCTTACATTTAAATAAATTACCTCTGTACATATAGGATCATATACATAAAAAAAAAAAAATTCTTTCACTTTTCACCTTTTTTAACGAGCTTAAGACCCTTAAACTGTGTGTACTTCCTCCGTCCTTAAAAATCTTTTTTCAGTACTTTACATATAACACAGCCTTGTGTAAGTTCCAAAAAGCATTACTAATAAAATAAATAAAGCGTTTAAGCAGTGTGATAGACTCTACTCCAAGAGTATTTCTTATCTTCGTATTGAATATTAAAATGTCCGGCTATTGTGATGCTTTCACGAAATTGCTTTCCTGCAGAGGCATCTTAATCAATGGGAGTAAATGTTAATTTGTCTACCGCGAATAACTGCGTTAGTTTGATGTAATATTCGCAGAGGGGAGGTATATTGAAGCAGATTTATGAATGAGAAAGCGGTATTACTTTGAAACATAAAATATTATTCACAATATAAATCTTTGCTAGAATGTATAAATATATTTAGAGAAGCTGATATTCATATCACGTTACTCTCTCAAATCAGAATTCTACGTAATTTAATTGCATGCTGAGATTAATTATGAAGAACTCGGCATTGTTAAACATTTTACAATAGATTCTATGAATATTATGTAATTTGAGTACTAAGAAAATTTTAAAAAGCATAAGTATGAGTTACTAATCTCCCATTTCATCATTTTATACATTCAGTGAATAAAAGCTTGGAAATGAAGGACATAATTAACAGAGTTATGGAAAATAAAACCAAAAACGTTACAGCTTCATGTATTTTTCTCTTAAGTGTCCCTCCTTGCAAAGGCGATATTCTGATGCATGTATGAATAACATAATGTTGCGTTTCTGTTAAAATTATGTCCAAGATGCAAGAATAGATACATTTGAGGTAATCATTTTTTTTTTTACCTGACACGCATGTTCAGACATGTCCGGGATCGATCCAGGAATTTTTTCCAAGGACCCATTTTTGTGAAAATTGCTTATTTTTGTGAATTTCAATACTTAATTTTTTGAATTTAAACTCTTATTTTTGTGAATTTTCATGCCAATTTTTAATGATAGTCACTTTTTCTGTTAAAATAATTGATAAAACAAATTAAAATGTGTAGGGTGAAAAGCCAAGGAAGGGCCGTGTTCGTCGATGGTATTTTTGTGAAGGTGCCGTTTTAATCGATTGTAATTTTGTGAAGTGGCCTCAAAGCGGACCCAATTTTCATCTGCATCGACCCCTGCATGTAATAATATAATATTATTGGCTGCTATTTTCTGACAGATAGATCGGTTTAGCTCAATGGTTCCTTAATAAATCCCTTTTCATTTCTTCCACCTTTGTCTTATACCCCGACATATAATATGTTGATTTTATTTGAGAAAAGACTTAAGAGTTGCGAATTTATAAGTAATAGAATATTGAAATATAAAATACTATTTTAGTCATAAATCGTACTTTGTATGGAAAATTTATTTAATGAAGCAGATATTACATTACACTCGCTTTAATTCATTATATGTGATTTATAAGTATGCAATTTTTTAAAAATGTATAAAATGAGGTGTAAAAAAAGACTACCATACTGAATGGTCCTCGCGATAATTTTCAAAAAAGTTACACATTTAAAAAGTTTACACTTTAAAAATGTTACACTTTTAAATTAAAAGTTACACTTTTGTATACGATCCCCGTACAAAAATTACCAAGTAGTAAAATATCTTCCATTCACCTAAGAGGTGATACACAAAATTTCAGCTCTTCATTATAAACCTTCTCTGTGATAGATAATAATGAAGAGGTGTTTTTAAATAAATGTGATCAGGGGCTGCTCATGAATTTTAAAACAAATATTTCTAGCTAGAGAAAAAAAAAATATTATATCTCGTTATTACTGTACTGCCCCTGAACTGCGATCATCCGACGCACTTTTTTCCCTTCGAGGGCCATTGAAAAGTGGTTTAAGTTAGCATATATTTATCTTCATATCTTGAGACTCATTATGATGGGATTATGAAATTTTGTTATATCAAGTCATAGGTGTCTGGGGCACATATTATCAAGAGTATTTTTTTGTACAGGTGCAGTATAAATAAAATTTAAAAGTCTATCATTTTGAGCATTAGCGAGAGGCAATTTTCATTAATGCAGTATTTTCTTCCGCCTTATTTTTAACTTTTTTTTCCAGTTTCATTGCCCAATTATCTCTAATGGATAAAGAATAAAAGCGTGTTAAAAATTTGAGGCACCCTGTATATATACATATATAAAAGTATATGTGTGTGTGTGCGTGTAATTACTTTATTATAAATCTTACTGTGGGGAAATCTATTTCTTCTGTATGTGTGTTTAATATGTACAAATTAAAGCACTTTTCATGTGTTTGCTTCCAAAAACAGTAAAACTGTTTCTAACATTTTGTATTAGGGTTAATGGATTTATTGAAATCCGATAATTGTGCGGTAAATACATTAAATCGCTACATATTATTTATTTCAATCAATTTATCAAAGAACAATACGATACAATATGAAAAATATATGTATTATTTATTTAGACTAGGGGCCAAGGCCCCCAGACTCGCTACGCTCGCTTTTCGTATGAGGCATTCGGCCCCTAATCAGGCTTATTCGTAAAAATATATAATTTCAACAGACAAAACCCGAAGATTGGATCAGATAAAATGTTACTGAGCTACACATTGCTTAGTTCTTGCATCTTCATTGGTACATAAAAATTTAAACTTCACACTACAGTAGACCCCCTCCCCCTCATAACACGGAAGATATTTTGTTATGGGAATCCGTGCTGTACGGGTCCTGAGCTATACTCCACCTGGAGTGCGGACTCCGCTTATAATCGCTGGAAGAATTATTCGCACTCCTCAGAAACACAATGATATTTAATGTTGCCATTTAAAAGTTATATTAATTAGGATCTAAAGTGTAATAAAATCAGAACATATGTTTCAGCTGTATTTTTAATAATGTAAAGCCTATTGGACACCTTGAGAATTTGCCACACATGGCGATTTTTCATTATTTGGCGACTTGCGTACATGTAAAGTTAATAAAAGCTACAGAACAGATAGAATAGCCTGCCACCAATGGCAACTTTTCATTATTTGGCGATTTATACATGCTCACAATTTATATTTACTGTTCATTTAAGGTTACCAGAAAACCGTTATCCATATTTTCATTTACATAATCGTTTGCAGATTGGCGTACTTAACACCACGAATTATACCATCTCGTCGCGCTAGCAAATATCCAAAGTGTACTATAACTGCTATAATGGCATAGTTAAAGCCGCCAAATATTTCTACTGGTAGCAAATAATCCAGCTGGACGAGAACCGGCTTTAAAATAATCTGCATTTTAATTATTTTTCATTTTCAAGATATTAGTTACTCTGTTTTGGAAAAACGAATAATCGCTAATTCTAAACTCCTGTTGTCTAAGCGAACTTACTATTTGAAAATTGTCAACTTTGTGCAACACATTTTGAGTTACTTATTTCATATAGTTTTTATTTTGGCGTAAAATGGGCGTAATTTTAACTCATGTTTGTATATTTCATGCGATTCTAGATACTTGGAAACGCTTTGTTGCAAAGGAATGAATGATTTTATGCCAAATCTGACAACCATTCGGTTTATTTTTTCACTTTTTTTTAATAGCTTCTAAAATTATTCGATTTTCGAATTTTAAATCAGCTTAGCAGGTTCCTCGGATCTTTTCGTATCTGTGGGCACCTTTGTCGAAACTCAAATCCCTACGGTTTTGGGGAGATAGGTCAACAAGCTTTGACAGCGCCAGCGGCCTTTACTTTTTTTTTAGAATAGAGAGATAATCTAGAAAGCTTTTCTTTATATTTTGAAAAATTAAGTTCTACCTATTGAGTTCTAAAAAAGAAGACACATGATAGACACTAATTTAATAGAAAACTGTGAAGGTTGGCAGCATATTTGTAAATAATCTTTAAAATAGCTTTAATATTTGAGAGAATATTCATATACCAGTTGATAATTATAGTTCGAATATGTTGATATATGTATCAAACTCCCGTTTATAATTTTTGAAGAAATTTTTTGTTCCACCCACACTTCGAAAAAAAATTACTCGTAAATTAAGAATTAGAAATAAATATCTTATTTTCCTTTGAATTCTGAAACTATTGCAAAAATAAAATAAAAATAAATTTGTTTTTCCTAAAATCTAATTATAATTTGTCTATTATTTTAACATTTTCAAGTGATTACTAGTTTTGGCATAAATATAGCACTTGCTTAAAATCGTTCTTTTGATGCCCTGCAATGCTTGCATTGATGTGTTCTATTAATTTATAAGATTTGACCTAACATATTTCAAAATCCTCCACTATAAATAGACATGTGTACTATGTTTATTTTGTATATTTTCAAAATTACAGTTCTTCATTATCAGCTTTTCGTTCCAAGTCTTTTTGTTCTCAAAATTACTTCTTCCTCTGATACTAAACTCATTAGTATCGTTGCTTTTTTCTTAAGCTTATTTCAGAATTTTCTTAGTTTCTATTTTTTTTCTCTCACATAAAAGCAATTGAAACGTAAGAGAACGAGCGCTGAGAATTTTTCTCAAAGGCTGTCCCATTCATTTTATTTTTTTGCAAATCTTTTCTGAGCCTGAGACGCTTTTATGAAGAAGACAAAGGGTTTTAAGGTACTACGTAATTTATTTTATAAGTAGAAGCACTTACTCCTCTCTAAAGAAAAATTTAAACTATTTTGTGTGTTATAAAGGAGTATTTTGAAAGCGCATTCTCAAATTACTTACAAAAAGGAACTTTTGAAACTTTATCAGCTAAATGAACATACTAAAATTTACTCTAATAGCTCATTTTAATAAAAACAATAGATTCTTTTTTTAATTATTTGTCAGAATAATTATTCATTTCAGCATTCCTCCATAACGTTCTTATGTACAGTTAAAGCTAATTTTTAACGTCGTACTTAGTTTTACTATCACTCCGTTATAAAACTAATTGTGTGAAATAACTAGATGAACTGAATCAACTATCCCGGGGACCTTTTAAAGCAGTTAAAACGAGACTTTAAAAGCTAAGAATTGTGTGATATTCATCATGTTCGCGATTTGTATGATTCTAAATATCCACTAGGGATTGCATGGTTTTGCATTTTGCACGAAATGGAGGATTTAAATAAGAAATGGTTTATCGGGAGATTTGCTGCAATTACATGGATTAAATACATCGTACTAATAAATATTTCGTTTATTTTATATTAAATTTGTTTGTTATACTCATCTTTTTTTAAAGGTGGTTTAACAATCTACTAAACGATATGCAATCTTACATTGCTTAAGAGATGAGACTACGTGAATTTTTTTTTTCAGCCATTCACAACCATAATAAAAATAACAGTAAAGAAAAAGAATGCTAGGAAATAATGTGTTTAAAGATGTGTTTGCACGTAAGAGGCTCGCTCTTTACACAAAAATTCAGACCCGTGGAAAAAATTTGTACACATTTTATGCAATTATATTTAATGAAATACTTAACATGAACAAGCAAGTCTTTCTTTTCAGAATGCAGAATTTGATAGAATTTCACCTTAATAAATTTCAATATGAACAGCATTGGTATAAATGCACAAATGAAGTTGATAATCAATCTCCAAAAAGGTATTACGGAGCATCACTGAGGGAATCGCATCGAAGATTCTCTTCCGTAAATGTTCCCCGAGTCTCTAAGCTGTAAATAATGTTCTTGGCGTAACCTCAGTAAAAGAAGTACAGAGGTGTTAAAATGTGCCATAGAGCAGGATGGTTTCAACCGACTGTTGGAAGCTTACTTGTTGGAAATCAGTAAAGTGCAGTTGAGGACAATGGCTCCAGGCACTGCTAATAAGTTTTCATAATGTTTCCAACGTTAAGATTGCGTACCAGTTACATTTACAAATATTGGATGCATACATCAAGTCGACAATCAATCCCTGAAAAGGTATTACGGAGCATCACTGAGGCAATCGCATTGAGAATTCTCTCCCATAAATGTGTATCGAGTCTCTAACCTGTAAACAATGTCCTTCCCATAACCTTAGTAAAATAAGTCGAGAGGTGTGAAAATGTGCCATAGTGCAGGATGGCTTCTACCGAATGTTGGAAGCTTACTTGTTGGAAATCAGTAAAGCTCAGTTAAGGCACTGCGAATCAGTTTTCGTAATGCTTCCAACATAAACGTTTCGTACCAGTTACAAATAATGAATACGTATCTGGAGACATCAAAATGTTTGAAAATAATATCAAGTCGTTTACTTAATTTCTTCAAGAGTCCATTCTTTTTCGATGAGTTTCAGTGTTCTTTCACATTGCAATTTTTACTAGAATATTAAAATCTGGGTAGTTATTTAATTACTACTTTAGAATAATTGAAAAATCTTTGTAGCTTCACTGTCAAAAATTATTTTTTCAATTCACAGAAATTTTGCGGCAGTCAGTACTGCCGGAATATTTCTGTTAATTGACGAATATCCGTTACTTTTTTTATCCTGGCAATTGAAGAAACTTCTTTAAAATTGACAAAATTTTTCCTCAGATTTTAGGGAAGAATTCATGGAAATGTTACGTTTCCAAGGAGTTCGGAAATTATTCGTTGAAAAATGAGGGATAAATTAGTGTATAAGACGCACTCTCAAAAATTATTTCTTCAATTCACGGGAATTTTTGCTGGCAGCAGAACGGGAATTTTTGCTGGCTGCCGGAATATTTCCGTTATTTGACGAATGAATTGAAGAAACTTCTCCGGGTTCAACGAATTATTTTCCTCGTCTTCAGATTCGCGGAAAAATTTGGTTTTCAAAGGAGTAAGGAAATGATTCGTTGAAAAATGAGCTGTAAATAATGTTCGTCTTTATACACTAATGTAATGATAAATTAGCGTATTCTAGTATCGAAGATCTATTCTAGTATCTAGTATCTAGTGTATCGAATTTTTCTAGGTGTGTTCCTTTTTGTTACGATAAGGCAAGGGTTTAATTCCATACACACACTCAGTCTGAAAGTTTGTGACAGTGAAGTATTTAACAAGCAATTTCGACGGGCACATTCAAGACAAATTGATTTTTATAGTGAGATTATGAGATTAACTCTTTCAGCTTGTGTGGTGAGGAGATAAAAACCTACTTCCTTTAGGCCACCAGTTTCTCATTATATAATAGAAAGGATGAACTTCACAAGACGGACTTTTATTTACAAAGCAACCTCGTTTTATTGCGATTTAGCGATATTTATAATCTCCAAAGGCAAATATACATCACTGTAGCCGGTAAATGGAACGACGACTTCAAAGCGGCCTTCCCAATTTCCCAATGCCAATTATTTCTCAACAATCCCTATTTTTTTACTTTCAACTACCCGTCTGATGCTGGCTGGTTTTTTCTTTAAAGTAAAAATCTCTTCCTAAAACGGTTCCATCCAGAAAAAGATATAGAATCTATACTTAGGTATTTCTCATTATTTTGTTATTTTGTATTTTAAAGTTTTGAAACATACATCTCCAATAATTTATATATTTTTTTTAACAATTTATTGCGAATAGAATTTAACACTAGAAAAATATTCTTTTTGTACTTCGCATCAATTAACTTTTAAATTACATTAAATACCACACTTTATGAATTTCACTGTCAGAAGCTCTCGTTAATTTACAAATCTATAGTACGTTTGTTTCATCTCATTAGTAAGGCAAAGTGCTTCCAAATTAGTGCAAAATATTTCTATGTAATTAGTGTTCACAAGTGTAAAATGCTATCAAAGAGAATATAGTTAATGCAAATTAAATGACGGGAGTCTGAACTCATATACGACGGTAAAATGCACTTTTATTTTTGGTAATTGAATTTATAATGTGTTTAGCTGACTTTCAGTTGCATTTTTTTCTCAAATGTATTCATTTTCAGACAATTTTCTGAAGTCATTTCATAAAATTATTTGGAATGATCATTTGATTAAATAGAAAATTTCCTCTTTTACTAATAACACCATAATATACAGTTGCATTTCATTAATAAAAAAAAGTAAAATGAAAAAATACAATAAAATGAAAAATGTCATTTTTATTATAGACTAATGGTTGTATTAAATAAAATGACCGTGTTTTTCACTGAAGAAAATTATTTATTAAAATAGTAAATGTATTTTTAATAATTCTCTTACCCTTCAAAAAACTAGAAAATGATATATAACATACAAATACCTATCTTTTTATTACCTGTAACTTTAAATAGCATCTTTGAGTTACTTATTATAGTTTAGTCTTTGACTTTTCAAAATCTTTAATATCGGCATAAACGCAGTAGAGTTCCTATATCTGATTCTAATGATTACTCGTACTAATGAATTTAGGGCACACATCAAATACAGCCCTATCGGGTAATTTCTTGTCGATGCTTATATGTCGGTGCAGCACACGCTGGCACGGCACCGGGTAAGCAATATCAAATAAGTCAAAATTACGTACGCGTCGGGCAAAAGTGGCATGTCCGTTTTAGTCTGCAGTAGGCTAATATGGTTGGCTAAAGAGTATTCCAGCTTTGAACATAAAAGCTATGTTTTAGGTCTTGCATCGGTAATAACAAAACAGAAAGATTGCTACCTTATAGATTTGTTCAATATGCTTGTAATTAGTTCCTGGATGGGGACATTACAAATTTCACTTCATTTGGTAAAATTTATTTTATTATTTTAATCGTTTTATTTTACTTTAGCTAATTTTATAAAAATTATTTGGTTAAATCAACAAAAAGTAATGTTTATTTTAAGAAAAAATGTTTAATTAAATTAGAAAATGTTGTTAATTCAACCAAATTATATTTTTTTAATCAATGACATTCTTTTGTTAATTACCAATTGATATTTTCATTATCTTAATGCAATTGTAAATAAAATAAAAAAAATTGCAGTCTCTTTCTGTTTTGTGAGAAGTCACTGTAACCACATTACGGCTGAGTGAATTTCATATCTTTAATATGCAGGTGTTTAAAAAATTTTTGCTTTTAAAATTATATAGACGGAAATGTTTCAAATTTAATTAAAATTCTTAATACTATAATTATGTTTAAATACCAGTTAGTCGCAATGCTATCTTCTGCAGAAGTCTGATGAAGTTTAAAACCAAAAGTCTCTCTTTCCTCTTTCTTCACCGCTAGTTTCTGTCGACCATCTCAACTATCCACTTGTAAATAAGCAACGAAGCACCACAGATATTATAGGAGAAATTTTTCAGCTGTTATACTCAATCAGTTTTACTTTCGACATGTGTGGGGTGCATTACACTCGGAAAGTACAATACAAACAGTGTTAAGACAGGAAGAAAAGAAAAGAAATTAGTTGGCTCTTTTGGATTGTCCTTGACTACTAAGAAGTGGACATGGAATGTTGGTATGTTTCCATTTACAGTTTTAAGTCAAAAGGAAGCGATATTGTTTCTGAAAATCCTATAACCCGAAGTTGATAGCTAGGAATATCGATTCAGATCATCAATACTGACATGAATAGTGTGTGGATCTTATATATCATCAACAAGTCTTGTAAAAACATTATTAGATTAAACAAAACTATTAATAAAACGTACAAAAAGCACAATATTTTGAATGTATTATTAATTTTTTTTTCAATTGTACAGTTTCAAGCTTAATATTGTATTTGCGAAATATGGGGAACGACGCTGTAGTTCCTTTAAACATTAACTATTATTTAGCTTAATTGTATAATGCAGTTTTAATCTCCAACACCTGAAGAATACTGTATTTTAAATTATATGAAATGTTGTGTTTCCTTTCATTTTTTTCCGTATTTCTCAATTTATTTTTTTTTCCTTTTTAGACCATTTAGAGAAATGATATGTGTCACATTTCTTCGTAATCAAAAATTAAAACTGTACAGAATTAAAATGTAGCAGAAACATGACTTCACGAAAGCTCAGTACTCGCTGCAAAACTAAATTCATTACAGGAAATATTTGACTGACAAAAAATCTAACTGTGCTCAAAAATTACAATGTATGGTGATTGTCTCAAATGTAACATCGTGGTTAAATCCTTAGGGAGTATTCACAAAGATGTATTTTAATTTGTATTTTACGGGAAATGATTCGTGTAAAAGTTGATAAACAAAAGTTTCAAAATAGTGGAATGATTAGCACGTAAAAATTTTTTAAGAGATGAATATTTTTTAAAAACCTTTTAGCATATTAAATGTAGGTTTTACTTGTTATTTCTCCTCATTGAAAAATTCATCGGTTAAGAATTCCCATTTAGAAACAGTATCGCTATCCAGTCAAGATCTGTGCGAACGCAATTCTAGTCATAGAAGGGTAATTTTCACCGCTGCATTTTTTGAATGGTGAGAGTGAATAGACTAAAAATGAGCTCAATTATGGATGCAAAGCTCTAACAACTAAACAGAGTTTTAGGTTCAAGAATGCTGAGGAAAGCCCATTATGAATACGCCACTGGCATTAGCAGCTTTGAAACTATCTGACTCAACCTGGAAATATTCAGGACCTTATACATGCGTTACTTTCTGGAATATAAATAGAGCATCATCACAGACAAGTTATTATCCGAATCTACTTAACTTTTTCGGCTAAAGACCCAATACAGAGAGCGTGCATAGAAAGTCACAGATTTAAAAGGCACAATTAGCACGAAATACACAGCAGTCTTTCATAACTTCGAAAAAAAGTTGAATGATGTTTTTTCATCCAGAGACTGAACTCATACGAAACAGGATTTCGTGGTCCTTTTTTCAATTTATTTGGCCAAATTAAAATCTATGTGGCATGATACAGGAACTGTATCCTCTGAAGGGGAGGAAGCTGCATTGAAAAGTCCAACCCCAATCAGAAAAAGGAATCTAACTAGGGAATGCGGGTATTTTTAGAGGTAGGAGCTCGACGGGCGCAAAACACTGTAAAGGATAAGTATTAAAAACATCCGTAGACATAGTACTTCTCCGACAGCGCTTACCATACCTAAAAACTACGGAGAGCGGACTGTTAAATTGCCAAACCGCGATTTCGCTTGATTAAGCCAGCTTAGATAGCAGAACCAATGCTGCGACAATTACCAACATGCCAATGACGATGCTGAACCAGCATAACCGGTATTGCCCCTCCACGAACTAATTGAGCATATTCATGGGTAAGAACATACTGTTTTCGTCTGTTGAAATTAATTTTTATTCAAAACAGGTTCTTTAAACATACATTCCGTTAATGGATTACGTAGAATACAGCCGTTGATTTGAAATTTCGAAAAAGTAAGGATTCCTCTTTCTTTCTTCTCTTTCAAATTTCAAATCCTCCTATTCTTTAGGCATTCATACTGAATGTCTATATTACCATAAAAATAGCATTTTAGCCCATAAACTGAAAAAAATACTTAAGAATATATGATTAGTCTTTATTAAATACAAGAGATATAATAAATGTATTTATTTACTTCAACAAATTCTTATACTCGTCAAGTATGAAGAAAATTAGTTAAAGTATTCCGTGATTTAAAAAGGAATTTGAATTTAGCCAAATGAATATTTATATTCAAACATTCTATGATCTGGCGTAAATTTTAAACGCAAACTCGAAATGAATTTTTAATTAATGAAATAAATATTAAACCTAAAATATTGTGAAATGTTATTGTTACTAAACATATTTAACTCTCACTGTATTTTTAAAATTCTAATAAAATAATTTCGTTCTATCTTTTACAGTATTTTTTCACATGAAAATCATTGAAACGTGAGAGAAGTTTGAGATAAAAAAATCTTTCAAAGTGCAGACATTTTTTTCTTTCTTAAATTCTTTCTTTTAAACGTAAGGAGACATTATAGGAGAAAACAAAGAACTTTAAAAGTATTCTACGCTTTATGCAGCGAGTAAAACTTCTTTATGTTGAAAGAAAAGTAGTCTATTTATAGTATTACAATAGACTTAGCATGTGTGCAATCTAAATTTTCAATGACAATGAGATTTTTAATGATTTTTCCTTTTAAATTAGGGATTAAAATGTGCTGCATTATTAAAATTATCACTGATTCATGTATACATGAACATCAATACTTTTGTCCATTTTAAATAACAAAAGTAAAGTCTAAAATTTATTTTAATTAAACGATACATTTTGCTATGAAATTTTAAATATTAAAATATAATCATCTCTGGAAGATTTTTATTTTTCAGCAACAAAAATATATCTAAACACTTGAGTAATTCAAATTTTTAATTACAAAATTAGTTTAATAAATAAAGCATAATGTATTTTCGTTTCGTCACAATATCTCTTTTCAAATTATCAACTAGCTGATTATTGAGACAATTGAGGCCTTCATACGCTCATACGAAGGTATCATATGGATATATATATATCCATATTAAGGTGACGCAAAAAAGAATATTTTCTTTTTTTGAGTCTCGAGTGAAAAAATGTTAGTTTTTTATGTTTTAAGAGCCCCCTCCAAAGGACAGCTCAAAAATTTAAGAGGTCGCTCCAAATTTTTTGAAACTTAAAAAATCGTCAAAAATGGAATTTTTTGTTTTTCAATTTTTTTTCTCGTTACGGTATAATTTTATAGACAAAAAAAAAGAAAGTTTCAGTTGAAAATTTGAATTTTGAAAGGTTGCTCACAATTTGTTTTAATATATTAGTCTAAAAAATCTAAAGTAATGCACTAATAAATTTTAAAAATATATGAGGGACCCTATTTCTGATCATTTTTAAATTTAATTTTCACTTTCACAAATTTAAAAGTATTTCTATTTACATAATTTATACAGCAGAATTTTTTAGCTGCATGACAGCAGCAGAATACAGCAGCATGACAAACAAATATAAGATTCAATAAAATAATCATGAGCACTGAAAAAATTTGAAAATGCAGTTTAAAAGATTTTTAATGGTTAAAATGCCTATATTTGATTCGGATAAGATATGTTTCGAATCTTTCTTTATATTTTCTCGAAGTGTGGCCATTTAAATTGACTTTAAGCTATTTTTATACTGTCTATAAGTACAATATATTTTCTCTGCGTCAGTTTATATATACTTCCTACATTAAGCTTAAAATTGACTTCCAAAGAATCTTTTAGCTCTTTTAGAGATTCATATAGAATGCTAGTGTTTCATCTCTATTCATGCGTTCAATCTGCTTTTTGCACATAATATGACAACATTCTGTTGTTGCTTTCGATAATGCTGGAAAAACGTTAGCCTGTATAAAAATAAACTTCCGCTATGGAGTCGTTTTAGTCGCAATTCAGTATCTTACAATACAGATTTTAATGCACGGGAGTTTATGAAGTAAATATCTTGTAATTTTTTTTTGTATTTGTAAATAGTTATGGCACGGTTTAGATTAAATTTATGTGCGTAACAGTGTTTTACACTCATACAAAAATTCTTTATTAACATTAAAATGTCATTTTTGAAATATTATAGTCAATGAATCAATTAAAAAATTCAATGTTTAATGTAAATTACATTAACTGAAGATTAAATCTTCCAAACCATGATACTTGGAAATTGATAGAGACACAAATTTCTATTGCATATATTATGTTATGCATTTTCTGCAAAAGCCACTTTTGTGCATTATTACACTACTGCCCCAAGGGTGCGAAATTTTACTAAAAACACAAATGCATGAAATTAGATCAATGGTTTAATTAAAAAGCTTTGTAGTAATTTGATGCATTAATAATAGTTACATTTCTTATTACTATTTGAACTGTGAAAATAAGAAAAATGTCATTTTTAAATGTGGGGTAACAAACAATAAATTATATCGATCGGAAATATTTCGCAATCCGATTCTTATTGCATTATCACTCAATCATTTTTTTTCGGAATCAACCAAATTCATATTTTTATCATATCTCCCCACTTTTATCACATTCAGGCCTTTCATAAAACATGCGTTAAAAGAGGTTGAAAAAATACATTAGAAACACTATGCAACATTTTATTTTTTCATTTAAATGCTAAGTGTAATCATATTGCACGTAGAAAGAATCGTTAATTACAATTACCTTTTCTTAGAAAGAAAAGTATAAATTGAAAACCCAGCTAATTACCAGATGGAAGAGGTTTTTTCTTTATCATCCGAGATTACTTTTTTCTGTGAAAATTATCTTTAGCATACGGTATTGGCTGAAGAATAAGGGGAAAAAATCATTATACGGTGTGAAAACAAAGAGAACTCTAGAGCAATTTGTTATGGTAATGATCAGAATGACCCAGCATTCAAAATTATTTGAATAGAGGAAGTATCAAATGACTAAGTTTGTTAGTTCTTTTTATTTCCCTTATAAAGTAAAATTAATTTGTACAGCAAGTGTTTAAGTAAATTGTTCTTCACTTGTTATTTTTTATTTTAATTATAATTATGTATAAGTATTGTACTTAACTCCGAATACTTGCTTTTTGAATGTCTTTTGTCAGTTAAATGAACTTTTATTGTGTTAAGCATTTTTCAGAAAATTAAGAGAATGAGTGATGCGCAATTAAGGTTTTTTTTTAGTGTTTTCATACGATTTTTAACATTCTATTTATTTTAACTTCATTTAATTTATTATTTGAGTATGTAGATGTTTCGTTTTTTAAATGAAAGATTTAATTAGGTTAATTAATTAGTATAATCAAGGCTTTTGATAGATAGTTTTTTTTATCCCATCACTGGATATTTTCACATTATAGAGATTTAAATTTAATTTTAGCATGTAAAATTTCATTAAAACTTTTTATATAGGTAGATATTAATCAGAAGTACCAGGAAATACGTATAATTGTTTTAAAATTAATCAAAATAAATAAATTTATATAAAATATTAAAAGAACAGAAAATGCATGAAAATACAACGGATAGCATAATTCTTCTGCTTTATGAAAATAACATAATCAAGAACGGAATTTAGATTTAAATCTTATACTCATCCATAGAGTGCTTGTTTAACTGTTGTTTAGTTATTTTTGAAAAAAAAAATTGAATCACTTCTGATATATATATTAAGTCAATTTTCATAGCGAAATTTCATATTTAACCATCGATTTTGATATATAGGGAAAGGTGGTCCAAACTGATCCCTTTAGAGGAAATATTTTATAACATAAATGTTAAATAAATCTTTGGCCAATTGCCACAATTTTTTACACTATATATCATAAACATATTTTAATAATATTTTAAACCGAAAAAGATTTAAGAAAACATGAAATTTTGAAAAAGAGTCCAAAGGATCATTTTACCCTCAACCAAGTGCAAAATGATCCTCCATTTGTAAATAATTGTAAATTGTTTTTTATCGGCAAAATAAAAGATGTAAAAATAATTATGACTATACATGGTGAAATAAAATAAGTTTTACTATCATGCATAATGTATGAAAACTTTTAAATAAAAAAGTGTCAGAAACAATGAAATGGAATATTTCACAATTATATTTAAAAAATTATGGCCTAGAATAAATTCAGAAATAAATTAATTAATGTAATGGGGAGTCACGCATTTTAAGAACATCTGAAGGGCTGCCATGATGCCTAGAACCCGGTACTGGAGTTTCGTCAGGCGATGGAACATTTTACCCGCTAGTGTATGGCTGTCCACTTTAGGTCATATTAGTGGAACACGCCGAGAAACATAAACTAAACAAGTGTAATTAACATCTAAAATCATACTCTACAATAAACCAAGTCAAATTTCTGTACATCCTGAAGATTGTACTTCTAAATAAATACGGAAGTTAGTGCTTACCTTATAAGAGATATGATAAAACCCAGTTTTTGGAAGATTCCACTTAGACCGATCGCTTACACCAATCGCTTCAATATTGTCATTGCTTATTCTTGACTTGACACAACAAGTTTATATGTTACCAAGTTTATCTGGAAGAAAACGCATGCGTATCGTTTTGCCAGCTAGGATCATTTTGGCAACTTTCTCCTAGATATATTTCGCATTCAAATTTTATGACTGACTAATCTCTATACTGCAAATGTGAGAGAAAAAATATGTCACATTTTTGTTGACTGTAGTTTGTGTATCATTGTCTCAACGAATTGCAACTTAACATTTTTCATTAGAATTAGGAGAGAATTGCGAGATTTGGCCACTTTTTTGGAACTCAACTATATCGTGCTTATTTTCTTTCTTAATATCAGAAAAAAATGTTCAAAATAGATGGAGAAATTGTTTACTTTCAGATGAAAAACAATTCCTAATAAATAAACAATGTAAGAAAAAGTGAAGGAAATCGAAAATTTTACAAAAATTATTTTTTATGTATATAAGTGATTCTTATGATTCAGTCTAATGATAAAACAGTACTTTCAATATTTGAAACTCATTAAGATACGTTAAAACAAGTGCAACAATAATGGTTCAACTATAGTATAATGAGGCCCTTGGTAGTTTTAGGCCGTGGAGTCAGGATTAACGATGCTTGTGTCTTTGTTTTGGGCTAAATATTACAGCTAAAATTAATTCTTCCATTTATCCTGATTTCACATTAATAGGGAAAATGGTGAAATAATCTTTCCAGTTTTTTTTAACAGATATTATTTTTACTATACGTGTGATTTCAATCCCTCCTTCATAATACAGAATGGAAAAGTCACTGAAATCAGCGAAATTTTTTTTTATGAATATTCATAAGAATAATTCTACTTCGGCATTCTTACTTACGAAAAAAGCTTTTCTTATGTTTTGTTGATGGACGTTCTTTGGCTGTGATCGAGTCCCCACACCGAAAAAAGAAAAGAAGGAGAATAATATATCTAACATAAATATGTCCTTAGAATGAAAAAACAGCATGCATTGCATTTAAATATCGTACTTTAAGCATTAATGAATGCTAGGGCATTCTATCAATATCCACGACGAGTTATTTTGCAAAAATTAAAAATATTAACTATCTATTTAAAAACAAATTAGATTTTATGATATCCGAGAATCCGCCCTTATATTCAAAATAAACATGCCTGAATTAAAATTTGGAGCCACGAAATTGGCAAGGAATAATTTTATTAGTGCTGCTACTAACAAAAATGTATGAATATAATATTTTTGCTTTGATCCTACATACAAGTCACAGAGTTTTCATGCCTAAAGGCGTTTTTCGCATGCATATTATTTTATTTATTACAACTATTCTGAGTTGAATATATCAAGCAAATGTAGTCAATCTAGCAAAGACAATCAATACTTTTGAAAAAAAAATCGTGTATAACGGAATGTAATAATAAAACATACTCAAAAAAGCATTACATTTAATAAAAATAAAACAATTTAAAGGGATATTTTCGCAATCAGAATTAAAGTACATGAAAATTTAGTCCCATGAGAACTAAGAATCTAGATTTGAAAAAATAAAATAGTAACATTTTAATTCAGGGTATCCTCTTAAAAGTCTGTACTGTACGCCACTTAATGCTAAGTATGCTAAATAATTGAATAATGAACCTGGATATTACGGATGGAAATTAAATTATAATCATATTTTCAATAATAGATCTTATTTACCTTGTATTTAATAACAATGGATAGCACATGCTAAAATGTGAAACTGAGTTAATGATATTCAAGCTAGAAACTATAAAAGACCAACAGCACCAGAACAATTTCAGCACCTATAAACCGAACGAATAATAACGAATAACATAAAATATCCTCTGTTAAATATACTCTCATTTTCAGAATAATCTTACTTCTATAATACAGATATGATGATTTTTGAGTGATCAAGTCAAGAATATTCAAGAAATTAGCGTATTAAGAAAACATTATTTTGAATCATTTGAAGAATACCTTAAGAATCATCACCTGAATTGTAATATGCCATAATAGTAAGCAAATTTAAAAGCCAGCAAGCACAGTTGCATAAATTATATAAAAATTAATCCATTTTGTTTTCTTTTAAATTATGAAAAAGCTAGAATGTAAAATAAATTAAACCAGTAAAACTTTTATTTTTAAATTTTAAGAGTCTGAATTGATTTAACAGGAAATGCGAATTTAAGAAATGAGTAGATTTTCTGCTAAATACTATTCTGAAGATGTGAAACTACATCAATTTCTACAAAATAACAACTTTTAAAACAAATATATTCCATTTGGTTTTGTTTTCAAAACTTTCTCTATCACAGTTGTAATTAACATAAATATACATTGGGAAAACCTTTTTTGATACCTGATTTAAATGTAAATATGTTAAATTTATTCTAAAGCATAATATTGGTTATGAATCAGATTAAAAAATATATTCCTCTTCTACCTGATCCAATTCATATTTAATTAAGAAAAATAACTATTGCCACTGAGTTTGACTTTCAGAAATTTCTTTTAATTAAATAGTGCATGCACTGAATTGTGAATGCGGGCGAGATGAATCGTGAATTGAGTATTGCTATGGTAATTGGATTTACCTCTGAAAAAAAAAATCATACGCAAGCGAAAATTATTTTATAAAGTGGATGCCAATTATTCATCTTGAACTTTCACTACGAAAAGGAAGCGAAAAAGTCAGGAATCTTGTCTCAAGAGTCAAATTAAGTACTAGTTGATTTCTATATTGACCTGGTACGTATTTGCAAACCACCGAATCCAAAGGCATAATGAAAATATTTGTAAAAATTATCAACACGTGGTATCTTAAGAAACCGCATAAAATGAAAAATGTTAAGGTTTATAAGTATTGATTCACACGCAAAAAGGAAATTGAGCAGGAAAATATTTTTTTGAGCAGAATAAGATCGATAGAATTTCCTCGAGGCAGATAGAATTCTGCTGCTAAACTTTATGGCATTTTTTCAGCCATAAATGGTTATTTTTCGAAAGTTTAGTTTAGATAAATGTTCCAGAAATTCAGAGAATATCTGTTGAAGATTTCTGATACATTCTCTCTGGGTCAACCTGAAATCTCATTTGATTCATTCGAATTTAAAGATATTTTTTTTAATCTTTCATACATTCAGTACGTGAAATGTATATGAGATGCCTTAAGTTAAAGTCGAATATATTTCGACTCGAATGCATCGAGTAATGATTAATATTTAGGGCCGCACTATATTTGATAATAATGTAGAAATATTATTGTCTAGATTATTATCAAATGCAGACAATAATATTTACCGAAAAGGGTGTCCATCAGACCAGCCATTTTGACCTTAAACAGAGATTAGGTCTATTTAAAAGAAATGCAAATTTATTATAAATTCAGACTGCATTATATTTTAAACGTATTATCTATCAATAACTAACTTAGTTATAAGCATTTTAATAAATTTGAAAATAATTTAAAAAACTGATATTCAAGAAAATTTTGATTATTATTAAACTATCAGAATTTTGCATTTACAGAAATTCATTTTAAAAATCGCATTACATGGTATTACTTGAACCCTACGCAAAAGACGAATTTTTTTCTATGCGGATATAAAAGTCGATGATAATCTTAATTTGTCCAATATTACCAACAGTTATCATATATTACTATTATTTTTATTTATTTATTACTATTTTTGGTTATTGGTTAAGATAAATCTACTCTCGCGCGCGAGATAGAGAGAGAGAGAGAGAGAGCTATCCGTCTAAGGGGGGGGGGGGTGACTGGGAGAAGGAGGTTTCAAGAAACTCTAACGCGAATCCACGTTGCTTAAGTAGAAAACTGCCCAAAATTTCAGACTGTTGAATCGACGGGGGAGAGACAAGAACCGTGGACTTGCACACTTTAGCCATATCGCAATGTTCTGAGCCTGATCCACTCGGTTATTGGTCAGTCTCATGGACATTTTTAATTCTGAAATGTATAAAAAAAATGTTCAGTAGTTTATGTCAAAATATTCGATTGTGTCCTCTTCGTCTTTCTCACTTCTATACATGATATTTTATTTAAATACAGTTGAAATAAACGATCTGTATCATCATGGGCGTCAGCAGTACACAAGGTTGCATGGATTTCTGAATATTGTTTCATTTAATCACTGCCAGTGATTTTGACAATTTCAAAGGACTCATTTTCATCAGAAGTATTTGCAACAGGGAAAATGGCGTAGGAATGCTGGAGATCAGGAGAGGCTCTTGTAGAAGAGGTGAAGGTAGAAAGGGATTATCCAGATATGGTGTCATTTTATAATAATATTTAAAAGATACTATCCTTCCCTACAAAATAAATAAATATTGTATTGTTAATTTCTTCTTTTAAAATACTCAAACCTGAAAAGTAGAATCCTAATTCCATAAAACAGTGTTGAACAAAGCTTTGTGATATCAATGTATAAGCCAGATATACGCATTTATAAGTTACCACATTAACTATTTTTGCTTTGTTGATGTAGAAAATATTGTTTGAAAATTGTGTAAGAGTTACACACACAATTCTAAAAGTATACCACCACTACACACTTACCCTTATTGCTACTAGTGATATTTATGATTTCTGGAGTGAGTACGTACTTCTGTCTGCCTTTTAACAACTTTCCGACCATTTTACATCTGTAACAATACATTTTAGAATTAACCGTTTTATACGTGGTTATTTGAACAAATCTATTGAACAATTAAAAAGAAATCGATGCAATAAGACTAGGAAATTTAAGTCATATCACGTTGTCCAGCGAAATGCGTCTTGGAATGCGCGACTCGCATGTTGCTGGAAAACCTGCCCTGTTACCATATTGGAACTTTGACACTACCTCAACAAGTAGAGATTTTTGCAAAGCAAACGCATAGCTACGCGAAAAAAGAATCCCTTATTAGTACAAGGAATTCCAAAATAGAAAGTTTAATACAAACATGTTTATTTTATGTTTCCATATAGATCTGAAAGTTTAAGATCTGGAAATTTACTACCTATGGAAAAATACAGAAAATAGCGTCTTCTAACGAAGTGACAGCAAGTACTGTACTATAACTTTCGGAGATGATGTGTGCTGTGTTACTATATCTCTCAGGTCATCCCTCAGACATGTAGTGCTCGATTCAAAACTAAAGCTAGTTTGAAAACGCACTCCTATGGAAAATGTGACCCGGTTTTCCCTACAGTGAGGCAGTTTTTAAAGTATTTCTTTAAATTTAGTGAATGAATACAGAGAAGCAGAAATATGCTTTATAGTATTTTCAATGAATTTTCTACTAAACAAAACATGCATCAATTTTAGTGTCGTTATAACAATTCCCCAATGATTAAAATGATGTAAATAAATATTTTATACTAAATCTGATATCACTGCATAGGCGTTTTAATGAATTCATGGAAAATTGTTAAAAAATTATAAGATGGGGAAAAATAATAAGAATAAAGTAACTAAAATATTGTATTTTTTAATTATATTTCTGCATAGGTACATACGTTTACAGGTAATAATTTACAACATAAAAAATAAGTGTTTTCTTCAGATAAAATGCTTCAATTAAAAATTATAGGAATTACATTTTGTTTATTTTCATAAAAATGAGAAAAACTAAAAAGAAAATTCTGAGCAAAATTTATTATACCCCTGAGGTTATTTTCTAATAAGAACTAGTTTCCGCTTAAAACTTTCAACTTGTAAATTATAATTAAACAAGTAATAGCGTACTTTTTAAAGAATATCATTAAAGCTAAAATTTTTTCTAAGGAACATTATTTTACTATGTTCCATTAGAAGGACTTTTTGAGACCTAGCTGAAATGATAAAAGGAGACTGAAATTCAATAGATTGTCTCACATTGATGTCTTGAAATTGGAAGCCCTTTACCAAGAACCTTTAAGAGAAGGGTGTTTTTTCACTGGGCTCTCAAGAAGAAATAAAGATCTTAGAACTATTAAGGAGAGTAAAGACTCTATTGATTCTCTTCGTTGTTCCGAGAGGTTTATTAGGTCCTTTAAAATGGAACTGCGTCGACGAATTTAAAAGATGTAATTCTTTTCAAAGGAAAACCGAATATTCGAATTGTGTAATCTATCGCATTTTCACTTTGCGAAAGGCAATCAGACAAATAAATAAATAAATAAAAAAGATGGCATATAAATGTCTTATGCAAATCAAAGAAATCAAATTTTACGCATGCTCGTTTAGGTAGAATGTTATTTTGTAAGAAATTTTCAAATTAATGATATGGTAAATAAAACTTAATTTCTTTAAATAGGAAATCTTTAGTGTGAAAATTAATGGCGCGAAAACAATTCTTCATGCACTAACAATCTTACTTAATAATCATAAGTAAATAAAAGCAGAAATAATGCTTATGCTTGAAAAAATCTGCATGAGTGGGATAAAAATCTTCTTCATAAGAATTAAAACCCTACTAAGATTGAAAATCTTAATAGGGTTTGATAAGATTGAAAATGTTATTGAAACAGTTTCCCATATTCAAATGGAACTAGAGATAAACTCCTCTAAAGTGGAATTGTAACACCAAGAAATAATGCAAGTAGCCTCATGCGAATTTCCGAGAGATTGTGGTGAGATGGATTTGTAAATTATTAAATCTGCGTACGCAACTGATCACATGTTACTCATATTCGAGCTATAAAGGCCATCAACTTTCCCTTCTTGTAATTAGCATCTGAAGTTTTGCATAGCACTTGTGACTTTTGAAGAAGCGTATAAAATTCCTCTGAGACGTCGGCGAGCGCAATACTATGAGCTAACGACCGGGGATCGTGACCATAATATCGAATTCCATGAAACTGGTTGTCGCTGCATACGGTAGATACCGGTGTGGGTCACAACTAGAGTACCATCAAACGTCATGTTCGTTCCAACGTATTCAGGAAGGTCTACAAGCACGAAGAAAAAGTGATGTGCACAGGAGAACTTCAGAGCGTACAGGCCGGTGTATTTGCCCTATTGAAATCATTTTCACTATTTGAAACCCTTTCTCCATGGCACGTGACATCCGAAGCCGCTTGCCTTCCGGAGCAAGTGGATCTGTGTGGATCCAAACAATATGCAGCAGATTGCATGAAGTACAAATAACTGCACCGGTACCAGAATAAGAGGACCGTTGACCGCTCAACATAGGGCTATAAATCTCTGACGTGGTGTCACCTTTATCGCACTTGGATCATCGAATGACATCGGGTAGTGTCCACGGACTAATCTCGTTACTGTCTGTGGAGGAATGACGACCGTCGATGAATATGGCGGCAACAAGGAGAACTGTACGAACCAGCCCATTTCGACGAGCACCATGCCAGTCATACACCGGGCATCATGGTTGGGGTTTAATACTTTTTGGTCAGAGGACGCCTCTGGTACGCATTGACCGCAGTTTGACAGTGGACCGCTGCGTCACACAGTTGTGGAGCATGTTGTTCTGTCCTTGTTGCAGGGCGCACTCAACACGGTATTCCTTCAAAACAATGTCAAACCGCATGTCGTACGGCGAACTCTTACCCGCCTGACCGGATTAGGCATCCTTCCCTGGCCACAAGCCTCTTCAGATCTGAATCCCATCAAACACCTGTGGGATTTCATTGGATCACATGATACCAGGACCACTGGTGCTAACCATCGATGATCTGCGCACACCAGTGGATGCAGCATGCCAAAAGCTACCTCAGAAAACCATCAACGAACTTATTGATAGCATGCCTCGCCGGATTGGAGCCTGTACAGCTGCCCGATGTGGGCACATTAGACACTGAAAAAATTAGTTTATAAATAGTTTCCTTGCCTGTTTGTTAATCATTTGCGTATCCTTCTCACCACCATCGCTCCTGAAATTTGTATGACGCTACGTGCATTATTTCTTGGTGCTGCAATTTCAATTTTCAGGAGTGTATCACAATGAAATAATAAATATATTTTGCAGGTGACAAAAGTTTTAAATTTAAATTACATTGTTTTGTTCGTATTCCAGTTCATATAATTGACAAAAGCAAAACTTGTTTGTCTTCTCAGGAATTGCTAGTAATTGTGATATATAGACATGTTATGTAATTTGAAGAGCCCTGATATTG
Source organism: Cheiracanthium punctorium (assembly GCA_038373885.1). NCBI lineage: Eukaryota > Metazoa > Arthropoda > Arachnida > Araneae > Cheiracanthiidae > Cheiracanthium > Cheiracanthium punctorium. The sequence goes on from JAWZYV010002197.1 coordinate 131,638, forward strand.
TCATTTCATAAAAGAGAAAAAACACAATTTCGCTTTCATAAGGAAAAACTTCTGAAAAAACAAAAACCACAATATTTTATTAATGCATTGCTTGTCAGTTCCATTTGTCTTTTTCATCCACTTCTAGCAGCTATAGATTTTTCTTTTTTTCGGCTTAGCAGTTTTGAACGATGTTAGGGTGTTACGATATTTTTTTTTTTTTTAATTTAAAATATGTCATCATATTTCAGTATGCCTTCATAAAATGAAAATGTATTTTAGTATAAAACGCAATTTCTAGTAAAATCATGCTGCACTTTTGTACAAGATAAGCAAAAATAAATATTTGGCCAATTACTAATATTCCATTAATTCAAGGTCTACATAAATTTCAGACAAAATTTGTGGAATTATCGTTATTTGAATGTTTATTTATAAAACTGACATTAACTTGCATGATGTGAATTTTTGATTATTTTGCTAAGAATGTTTCAATTCGATAGTTTTCTAAACATGAAATGCCTCACTAAAGTCACGTGATACATAAAAAATAACAAAAACCAATCTAGATTAAAAGTTTTTTTATGAATTGCCTACAAAAGCCGTGAAATTATTAAAGAGCAAAAGAAGCTACATGCTGTATTCATTATTCTGTAATAAATAGCCATCTTTACACATTTCTTAAAATCATTAAAAAGTCAATTCTTTTTTAAACATCATGAATGATGCTGTTGTTGTTGTAAATGGAGCATACATTTAGGATTTGAGTGCTTGGTTTGAAGAAGCCGCTTATAAAGCCTCGTCAAATGAAGTGCACAGCACAATAGGGAGAGTACGTTGGAGTTTTCCGAAGGAGTCCTTACCTGCATTTACACTAAGTTTCGGAGAAAACCACAGAAAACTCAGAACGTCTACGCCGGCTGACGCGACCTGGTTTTGAACCATGCACCTTTCTGTACAGTTCAGGTCACTATGCGCTCGGCCACTGGTTGGGCTTATGAATGATCTGTACCCCAAAAGACATGATGGTCTATTCTGCCACGTACGTTTAAGTGAACGTTCGGATGTGTGACATCAAATTGACGTTTTTCGCAACCCGCTAATTCGCTATAGTTATTCTGCAAGGTACGGTAGAGCTGTACAGTAGATGGAGATTGTCCCTGCCGAATGTTTACATTCTAGCATGCGTTTCGAATTACGTCACAAATGTGAAAGTTCGCTTAAACAAACGTGGAAAAATAGAGCCTATTGTTTTGAAAAGGCTGAATGTAAATAAAGGAAATGTGCAAATGTAACCGAAAACGAGTCGCAATTAATTATAAAAAATACAGTATTCTGAAAATAGGCATTAATTTTGTACGGTAATTTTTTTATTTATTCTTAAGATTTTGCATTTTCTTTAACACTACGCTTGTAACATCACCAAACTATTGCATTTACCTCTTTCTTGGATGCGATAGAACAGAGATGCCCAATTTTTTATGCAAGGAGCGACTTGAAGATGGAATTGATTGGCCATCAAAATGTAAATTTACTTTAAGTGTGTGTGTGGATTTCGGCAGACATCTCATTATTGTATTTGTTAAAGAAATTTAGGGATGTTCTAAAAAGAACTCATATGAGAAGGGAGATTGGACTGTAAATGAATCCCTGACTACAAGTTTCAAAAAACAAAGCGTAACGGGAAACGCATTGAAAATTGACAATAAGAGTTGATAGTCACATTTTCTACCTTATTATCTTTTTCCGGTTACATTAAAAGGCGTAATTTTGTAAATTTTTTATAAATAAGTTATTAAAAGCAAACCTCAAGACACTAGTATGCACTCAGTGCTCCGTGGTCCGTTTGTTGGACTACCCTGTGCTAACGAACTTGACGATTTTATCAAACAAACCTTATAACAATTTCATTATCTTTTGTTTCATTTCATGTTAATTTTTGAGCTACTACACCTAGCTATTCTTCATCAGCTACGATAATATAATAATTGTTTGAGATACTGATATTAGTTATACTGATTATACTGATATTAATATTATAACACTTTGAATATTACCTATACACGCATATAGAGTACCGAATGTTACAGTAGGAAGTTACAAACATGTATAACAAACCTATGATCAAAAAGGCTTTAGTTAAAGCTATCTCCATCTTTCCTAAAATATTTCACACACACACACACACACACACACACACACACATATATATATATTGCATAGAATCCTTTAATATTCATTTTTTCTTAAGTATATTGCAACTACAGTATCAGAATTTTACTTCGAGAGGCTCTCGGCAGATGAACCGTGAAAGACTTCCAGAAATACTGAATATATTTTTCGTCAGCGAAAAAGAAAACATATCTTGAAAAATTCCACTTTATAAAGTCTAACGAAATTTCCCTCGCTCGAGAAAAGTAAAGAAATATTCAGAGGAAATGCGATGAAATGCAATATCAGAGAATGCCTAATGCTGAAAAAAAAATTCAATTTTCAGTCTTCCTTGCCTTGAAGATACTACGCTATTTTTTTCTGTCGGCTGATTCTTCCGAATAGTTTAATTCATATGATACAGAATAGAAGGAGACACCAAATACAAGTTTCTTCCACTTTAAAATGGGTTGTAAGTTTTTGCACATCCATTTATCTCTATCAGGTAACACAAATGTTATGCATTTCCTTCTTTTCTTCTTTTTATACTGCTCTGTGAAATTGCATGTAACCGTAACGCTAAAAGTTGTAGCACTGGATTTTCTATTGAAGGATTTATTCTCTTCTTGAATCATTTTAAAGAACAAAGAATGATGAATGGCGTTGTGAAGAAAGTACTTTGAAACGATCTTTTGTTGCGAAGTAACGTTTGAGCCACTATACTTTTTTTTTTTACAAAGAACGCCGTGTACGCTTTTAAATAACTGTAAAATTGATTAACTAAGTGACATATGTTAGTACAAATTTGTCTGCCTTCTGGTAGCCTAATACACTTTTTTATTTGCAACTCGTAAATAATACTTTTGAAAATACCTAAAAAAAGAAATACTATTTTCTTGCTTGTTAAATACAAATGAATACTTGGGATAAACTAGGTGAAATAAACTGTCATTCGAATTTTGTGGACAATTTCACACACAAAATTCGAGAAGCACGACATTAAAGTAAAACAGCTACTTAGAATTTATCCAAACAAACGTATAGAATTTAAAATTAGTTCACTAACACAATCGTAAAAAATTGCTACTTCACTATTAAAATGTATTTTTTTTAGATATACAAGACAACTATAGAGTAAGAAACTATAAAATGTGAACAAAATTTAATGTTCTGAAATTTGAATGTGATAATATTTTAATTATTTGAGCTTCTTAATGTAATAAGTCCATATTTTGATAATTAATGAATGTTATTTATTTTGATTGAACATTGCATATTAATTATGCTTACTTGCATCTTATTCTTATGCGAAGTTTGGAAAATTTTATGGAAATATGTCACAAAATAATTACAATATTCTCTATAGCTATATTTCCCGGGAAACGTAGCTTTTTAACGAATTAAGTCTGATTAGACACAATCCATCAATGGCATGTTCAGTTAAAAAACAAACTTTCAAAATTTAAGCAGTTTATTGTCTTTTTCATACATCAATTTTACTGTAAAACTGTCTGTATGTTTGAATTCTTAAGATGCTTATAAACTGAGTAAACGATTCCTGACCTCAGTGTAAATTCAAAAGTGTCATTACCACATTCAAGCATGTGGCTACGTGCAAACATACTTTCCCCTTTAAACTCTGAAAATACCGGATAATTCTTCACAGTCAAAAGCGCAACTTCTTAATCTCATCAAAAATGTGAGTATGTCAGCATTTTACTGACTATATTCAAATGGCATAAGATAAAAAAGAGATACATTTCCTAGGCAGCACACGCAGGTTCCCTGAACTTTCAGAGAATTGTCAGTAATATTTTCTGAACGTCTATTAACGTGTAAAGAACCTCTCTGTTCTGTATGTTTAAATAATAAATGCTTAATATTGGAAATATATTTAGACTGAACAGTTTTATCAGATCAGAAATTAAAAGCACACATTTTCACCTCATAGAATAAGGGGTATAATCAAAGCACCAGAGTGGTAACAGGTTTAAGACCTACCAGTAAAAAATATTACATAACATGTCTCAGGTATCAGAAATTAAAATTATTAAAACTCAGTAAAATAGCATACATAAAATGTACTTATCAAACTGGACATGTTTTCCAATCGAAAAAATTTCGATCTCAGTCAGCAGCAGCACAAGTCCATACACAGACTGAGTCGAAATTTTTTTCATTGAGACTTCTATTCAGTTTTATAAGTACCTGTTATGAATATTATTTTACAATTTTATTTTTATACACAAGCTTTTTTGAGTGTTCATTTGTTTTCGCAACAAGGTCTGTAAATACCTATTAACATACAGATAACGCTCTTAAATTTTCTCCGAATTTTCTTAACGTTGACAGACGTTCAGACAACTTTTAAATGCTGCCTGGTGTGGGAGAAGAAACATGCTATATCCCAAGTAGCATTAGTTCAAAAGTTGTTCAAAAGACAGACGTCTTTTGAATGCCTTTTGAAAGTCTTTTGAACTAGATGTGCTAGTAAGGATCTGTTGTTCCAAAAGTCCACTCGAAGTATGCTAATGACCAAAATGTCGGTTAAAGGCCCATGTTATCTAAACGACATGTTAAGTGTCCAACGTATGACATACATAGCTTCAAAGTTTGAGAATTTCTCCAAGTTTTCAGCCTTAAAACCATGCGTTACAAGATCTGAGATAGTTCATCGATTAAGGTTTAAGACCAATGATCCCATTACGATTTCATCGATAAACGACCACTGAAGTCCGCTGTTTACTAGTGTTCACTGTTCGTTCGCAATAAAGCAAACCTCAGAACGAAAGTATATTAGAGATGAATCGAATGTACTGATTACTCAAACTTTGCATTGAAAAATAAATGCAATATGGAAGAAGGGAAATATTTTAAAGATATTTTTAGGTAGCGAATATTAATTTAGCTATGAAGTCTAAGATGTATTATTTGGGGTTTCTATATTCAATCTAAGATCAATTATTCGGTGTGTTTTTTAATCTAAGATCAAATATTTATTTAATTAACTGTTGCGTATTGGAATACAATTATTAAGTTAATATGATTATATATATTCTGTTTAAGATTTAATTCACCATCATACAAAAGCAAATAAACAACCGTCTATCCTTTCGCGAAAAAGTCCTATTTTTTAATAAAGTGCAAAATCATACACATGAATAATTTCAAGCTTTAGAAATATATGTTGAAGTTAAAATACACAAAAAGAAATATTTACGAAACATGGATGAATCACATGCAATAAATATTAAAATTAGTTTTCACATTATTTTTTTAACTTGGATAATTCCCATGATCTATTCTTTAAAGCACTTGTTTATTGAATTGATTAAAATATTCCTTAGAGCACTTTAATTGTAAGATTTTTTATCTGTACAAAATAGAGCCATGTTTGTGAAAAAGTGGATGTATAGTGAAGTAATTTGTGAGCTTTGTTTTCAAAATTTTCTGAGCTTGAATAATACATATATCAAGATAATTCATTCAAGACGTAATGGTGTGATGTAATTGTTTATACAAAAGGTAAATTGTGCAAAAAAAAATGTTTAATTTGTTCTTCAAGAACAGAGATTTAATTTTGCATAAAATGAGAGACAATTCAATAAAAAGGAAAAAAAAAACGGGAATCTTTACTTTTTGTGAAATTCATTTTCAAATGTGTGTTATAGTGTTCATTATTTGAAAGACATTTTTTTGAAAAACATAAAAAGGTCATTTTTTTAATATTTAACTCTGCGAAAAAGAAAAAAAAATAGTTTTATGGATTTTTATTTCTAAGAATAATAAAATAAAATAAATATCCTGTTCTAGCACATTTTTTTTAATTAATTAAATGTGGATGTTTTCATAAAGGATTCCAACTGACATCAAACTATAATAATTGATTTTTCGTTATATAGTCGTACATTAAATTGGTATTCAGTATTTTTTTCTATAAATTTATATGATTTATTCATAGTTCAAAAGTAGTTTAAAACCCTGATTTATTTAAAATCTAGTATTCTCGTATCTACAAAAAAAAAAAAAAAAAATAACTGGCAATATTAGAGAATGGCAAATACTTTTGATAATTCTGAATGCTAATAATCAATATGCCTTAGCATTACTTGAACTATTTAAAAATCAGCATGATTAATTATGATACTTCTTTTAAATATCAGTTACTTCTCTTAAATTTAAACACCTAAAATTTGCAGTATAGTTAAACGTTTTTGCTATCTAACAGCAATGAAAGGATTATTACATAAAATTTTACCGTTGAAAAAATGCGAAAAGTAAATAAATTTAGGAATGCTTCAGTGGTTGGTTTTACCACGAAGTTTTGAATATTCATAAAGAATATCGGAAAAAATAGGGTCTTTTTTTCCCTAATTTATACACGTTTTCCGAGATTTCCAAATTTAAGCCTATCATTTAGGATCCCTGGCATATCCTCGTACAACCTTTCGTAAATCCTGATGTAACAGTGAAAATAAAAAAAAAATCTACTTTTTGTGCCAAGGAAAAAGAGCGTCAGATTTCTTTTCACTAATTTGAACTTATTCCACTATTTAATCTTCCTGTCAATTTAATCCTGTTTAACTTTTCACTCCCGCATTCATGAATAATAAAACAATTTTTCTTTATAAGCGAGTTACACGAAGATAATAAATGGACATATTTTCATTAACGCTAATGTCCAAAAAACGCTTAATTAGGTAAATTTTTAAGTACGTTGTTTTGTGAAAAATTAACTTGATTTTTTAAGCACACACACACATATATTTATAGGGTAGTGTGGCCTAAAATGATTTTCTTAAGAGAAAACTTGTTTAAAATAACATAAATGTTACACTATATTTCGCATCAGAAACGTGTTTTAATAATATACTAGCTTCTTACCCGTTCTCCGCACGGTAGGAGACGAATATTTTCCTTACAAATATAATTCGAATTAAACCCAGTGATAGGAATCTCTAATAGTGAAAAATTGCTGGAATTCTGACGAAAAGCTGACTCCATGAGTGGAAATTTGAGACGATTGCAGCATGATGACACAAAAACTACGTCATTGTCACTGGCGATCAGAAAAGTAAGAACTTTACGGTATGCAGGCGAAACTTTTCTCTTTCGGAAATTGCCTTATTTCTACATCATATAATTCTCCTTTTTAGGTTTAATTTATAGCATTCATACATACCATATGAATAACATTACATGATGTTGAATACTATTTTATCTTATCTTGCATTTCGTAAAGCGTGGACAATGCATTAGCACAGTTATGTTGCAGATGACTTTATTAAATTTTACCCAAATTTAAAAAACCTACACGAAACAATCGATGCACATTGTACGTTCAGAAACCAAAAATGCATCCTGGTTCCGTGAAGATCTTGTCGCTTTCGTAAATGAAAACATTTGTGACGTAACTTAAGCCGAAAAGCTTATTACCCTTACTGAACTCTTAATATAGTAGCACACTTGTTACATAAAATTAACGTTGATTTCACTGCCAATTCACACTAAATAAAAAACTAATTTCATATTTTATTTTTATCATGGATGAATTGCATAGTGTCAAATTCAATATTAAACAAAATCTGAAATCGTTTCTAGAGCTCTAGGTCTTGTAACTGGAGTAACTGGAATATATATGAAAAAATAAATAGAACTTTAACATATAAGTAATTTATATGAAATATTCTAAGCACATTGGATCCCGTTATTCGGAAAGATTCCGCAAACGCCATGGGAAGAAAGAGCAATTAATTTCATATTATATTTTGTATTCCTTGCAACCGCCTTTGTTATGTACATGATTGCAATATCATTCTCGTACACGATGCTTATCCTATAGTCTCTGGTGATTTATTTTGGATTGTCATTTCATATTCCTGACTTTTCATACTGTCGAAATTTTGTTGCTTTGCCCATGTGAATAATCGATTATCATTTCGCATTACGGCTACCAATTAAATAGTTTTCCATATATTTTTTTTCCACGTTAACGACGTTAATCTGCCTTTTTCTAGTTTAAAAAAAACGCCTACAAAGTTTCATTCCTTCAGTTTAGACACACAGAGGGGTTAGTCAAATACGCAACCGACAAATTGCTTCCTTATGTCCGCCGAAGCAGCACATACGTTAGCGTGCAAGGGGCGTAGCCAAGGGGGAGGTTAGGGGATCATAGCCCCCCCATGAGGAATTTTTCGCCATACGAAATGTATATTCTTCACTACATTGTCACACCCACGTACACATATATATGAGTTGTAGTAGTCGTAATCCCCCCCATGAAAAATTTCTGGCTACGCCCCTGTTAGCGTGTAATGTGCTTCTCCAGATAATCTGACAGCAAAACAGAAGACAATGACGTGAAAATGACGTCACACGCGAAGGAAATAAAATGAAAAATATGCAGAATTGCCTGAAAAAACTTCGATTATTTTTAATGCGCAAATATGTTAAAATTATGTTTGTTTCATATTTAATGCGTTTTCACTTTTTTGGGTCTTAAGAGCTGTAGAAATGAGTGGTTTCACTTAATTATTAAATTGAACAACTTAAGTGGCAACAATGGATTCCGTTGCTACGGAAACTGTAGCAGTGTTAAAAATAGAATATGAAATGATTTATTTATGTTTACTTTGCTAGAACTGCCATTTTGGCGTAATTAACGTCGGCAGTCGATGGCAAATAGCCAAAATGAATCACACATAAAACTTGACAATAAATGCAACAATTTAAAAGCATTACCAGCTAGTCTTACTGGGTTTAAAAAATATTCTCATTCATCTCAAACAGCATTCGTATTTATAAAGACTTCCTATTTTATTACAACTTGTTTGGCGGGATTAAAAAATATTATCTATTCATACGCTCGTAACACCAACTCATATCAATCGGGGCATAGAATCAGCAATACAAATGATAAAGTTTAATTTTCTGAAATTTGGCGGGGTTTCCCTAACTTAAATCAATTTATTTAACTTGATGAAAATCATTTAAAATCGCCTTAATAACTGCATTATTTCTGAACAGAAAATTAAAATTTCAGGCTAAATTCTAGTAAAACCTGCACTTGTTTTTAAAAATACTATTTCTTTACGCTCTCAGTAAATTGCGCCAAGCCTAAAATTGTGTGAAAACCACTAGAATCCACTTTCCCAAATCGCCATATAAGCCATTTGTTTTTCGCCAAATTATAAGGTTATGCACTTTAGTCTCTGAAATTTACAAATCCTTTTTCTTTTGCGTATAAAAAATATTGAATTCCTGCTCTGATTTCCCACGCAGACGATATTTTAATTAAAAAATAACCTAGCAAATATTAAAAACAGAAAAAAAGTATTATTCCTTTATTTTTAATGCATGAGTGTAAATCATTTAATAAATTCGCCAAACATGGCAACCTCGATGCTTATTTCTCACATTTTCACTGCAGAGGTTACAATCGCGGAGTTGCGGAGAGCAAAAATTAGTGTTTTTGACGGGGTTTTTTATCAATATCTCCTAAACTAATTCGAATTTCGAAATTTAAATTAGCGGAGGTTCTTTCTCGAAATTTTCCGAATAAGTGGATACCTCGTTCGAAACTCAACTCCCTGCCGTTTAGGAGGAGATGGTGTTACACAAAAACACACACACACACAGACAGACAGACGCTCACAGATTTTAATAGAATAGACTAGCTGCTTGCCCGTTCTCCGCACAGTAGGAAACGAACATTTTCCTAATACATATAAGTCAAATTAAACACAGTAATGCGGAATCTCTAACAGTGAAAAAATGCTGGAATTCTGACGAAAAGCTGACCCCATGAGTGGAAATTTGAGACGATTGCAACATGATGACACAAAAACTACGTCATTGTCACTGGCGAACAGAAAAGTAAGAACTTTACGGTATGCAGACGAAACTTTTCTCTTTCGAAAAATGCCTTATTTCTACATCATACAATTCTCTTTTTTTAGGTATAATTTATAGCATTCATACATACCATATGAATAACATTGCATGATGTTGAATACTATTTTATCTTATCTTGCATTTCGTAAAGCGTGGACAATGCATTAGCACAGTTATGTTGCAGATGACTTTATTAAATTTTACCCAAATAAAAAAAAACTATACGAAACAATCGATGCACATTGTACGTTCAGAAACGAAAAATGCATCCTTTTTCCGTGAAGATCTTGTCGCTTTCGTAAATGAAAAAATTTTTGACATAACTTAAGCGGAAAAGCTTATTACCCTTACTGAACTCTTAATACAGTAGCACGCTTGTTACATAAAACTAACGTTGATCTCACTGCCAATTCACACTAAATAAATAACTAATTTCATATTTTATTTTTAACATAGATGAATTGCATAGTGTCAAATTCAATATTAAACAAAATCTGAAATCGTTTCTAGAGCTCTAGGTCTTGTAACTGGAGTAACTGGAATATATATGAAAAAATAAATAGAACTTTAACATATAAGTAATTTATATGAAATATTCTAAGCACATTGGATCACGTTATTCGGAAAGATTCCACAAACGCCATGGGAAGAAAGAGCAATTAATTTCATATTATATTTTGTATTCTTTGCAAGCGCCTTTGTTATGTACATGATTGCAATATCATTCTCGTACACGATGCTTATTCTATAGTCTCTGGTGATTTATTTTGGATTTTCATTTCATATTCCTGACTTTTCATACTGTCGAAATTTTGTTGCTTTGCGCATGTGAATAATCGATTATCATTTCGCATTACGGCTACCAATTAAACAGTTTTCCATATCGCTTCTTCCACGTTAACGACGTTAATCTGCCTTTTTCTAGTTTAAAAAAAAAACGCCTACAAAGTTTCATTGCTTCAATTTAGACACACAGAGGGGTTAGGCAAATACGCACACGACAAATTGCTTCCTTAAGTACGCCGAAGCAGCACATACGTTAGCGTGTAATGTGCTTCTCCGGATAGTCTGACAGCAAAACAGAAGACAATGACGTGAAATGACGTCACACGCTGAGGAAATAAAATGAAAAATATGAAGAATTGCCTGAAAAAACTTCGATTATTTTTAATGCGCAAATATGTTAAAATTCTATTTGTTTCATATTTAATGCGTTTTCACTTTTTTGGGTCTTAAGAGCTGTAGAAATGAGTAGTTTCACTTAATTATTAAATTGAACAACGTGGCAAGAACGGAATACAATTGGCAACAATGGATTCCGTTGCTACGGAAACTGTAGCAGTTTTAAAAATAGAATATGAAATGATTTATTTATGTTTACTTTGCTAGAACTGCAGTTTTGGCGTAATTAACGTCGGCAGTCGATGGCAAATAGCCAAAATGAATCACACATAAAACTTGACAATAAATGCAATAATTTAAAGGCATTACCAGCTAGTCTAACTGGGTTTTAAAAATATTCTCATTCATCTCAAACAGCATTCGTATTTATAAAGACTTCCTATTTTATTACACCTTGTTCGGCGGGAATAGAAAATATTATCTATTCATACGCTCATAACACCAACTCATATCAATCGGGGCATAGAATTAGCAATACAATTGAAAAAGTTTAATTTTCTGAAATTTGGCGGGTTTTCCCTAACTTAAATCAATTTATTTAACTTTATGAAAATCATTTAAAATCTCCTTAATAACTGCATTATTTCTGAACAGAAAATTAAAATTTCAGGCTAAATTCTAGTAAAACCTACACTTGTTTTTAAAAATACTATTTCTTTACGCTCTCAGTAAATTGCGCCAAGCCTAAAATTGTGCAAACCACTAGAATCCACTTTCTCAAAATCGCCATATAAGCCATGTTTTTCGCCAAATTATAAGGTTATACACTTTAGTCTCTGAAATTTACAAATCCTTTTTCTTTTGCGTATAAAAAATATTGAATTCCTGCTCTGATTTCCCACGCAGACGATATTTTAATTAAAAAATAACCTAGCAAATATTCGAAACAGAAAAAAAGTATTATTCCTTTATTTTTAACCCAAGAGTATAAATCATTTAATAAATTCGCCAAACATGGCAACCTCGATGCTTATTTCTCACATTTTCACTACAGGGGTTACAATCGCGGAGATGCGGAGAGCAAAAATTAGTGTTTTTGACGGGGTTTTTTTATCAATCTCCTAAACTAATTCGAATTTCAAAATTTAAATTAGCGGAAGACCTTCCTCGGAATTTTTTGAATAAGTGGACACCTCGATCGAAACTCAACTCCCAGCGGTTTCGGAGGAGATGATGCTACACACAGACAGACAGACGCGCACAGATTTTAATAGTATAGACTAGCTGCTTACCCGTTCTCCGCACGGAAGGAGACGAATATTTTCCTTACACACATATAATTCGAATTAAACCCAGTGATAGGAATCTCTAATAGTGAAAAATTGCTGGAGTTCTGACGAAAAGCTGATGAGTGGAAATTTGAGACGATAGCAACATGATGACACAAAAACTGCGTCATTGTCCCTGGCGATCAGAAAAGTAAGAACTTTACGGTATGCAGACGAAACGTTTCTCTTTCGAAAAATGCCTTATTTCTACATCATATAATTCTCTTTTTTAGGTTTAATTTATAGCATTCATACATACCATATGGATAACTTTACATCATGTTGAATACTATTTTATCTTATCTTGCATTTCGTAAAGCGTGGACAATGCATTAGCACAGTTATGTTGCAGATGACTTTATTAAATTTTACTCAAATTTAAAAAACCTACACGAAACAATCGATGCACATTGTACGTTCAGAAACCAAAAATGCATCCTGTTTCCGTGAAGATCTTGTCGTTTTCGCAAATGGAAAAATTTGTGACATAACTTAAGCGGAAAAGCTTATTACCCTTACTGAACTCTTAATACAGTAGCACACTTGTTACATAAAACTAACGTTGATCTCACTGCCAATTCACACTGAATAAATAACTAATTTCATATTTTATTTTTAACATAGATTAATTGCATAGTGTCAAATTCAATATTAAACAAAATCTGAAATCGTTTCTAGAGCTCTAGGTCTTGTAACTGGAGTAACTGGAATATATATGAAAAAATAAATAGAACTTTTACATATAAGTAATTTATATGAAATATTCTAAGCACATTGGATCCCGTTATTCGGAAAGATTCCACAAACGCCATGGGAAGAAAGAGCAATTAATTTCATATTGTTGCGGAATTACTCTGCTACTCCTGGGGTTCGTCGTTCTAAAGTCCAGTGGTGTAAAAAGTTCAAGTAAAAAGTCACTTGTCAGGATGGAACACAAACTTTATTTCTTCTAGAACTTCGTAGAACAATCAGCTGCACACAATACACAAGCACAATCTAGCAGTAACGTGCTTTTAACAATCCGCTTGGATCAGAAGCTCTCACAAATGCTGTATTTCTCACACAAAATAAGACACTTTTACAGGCAAAAATTCCGTGGAAATATTCAAAGGATATAGTACACTATCCCTTAAGACACAGCAATGAAGAATTTACACACAGCACTTTAAAAACAGCTTCACAAAGCAAGCTAAAACACAGCTTCTATAGCACTATCAGTTCACACAAAACAAGCGTACTCACAGCTCCTCACACATTGAATGTTCAACTTGCAACTGACTCTCGGGGCGACGCGCTCTTCTATAAATAGCCGGCGCAGGAGGTACAAGAGGTTTCCAGAAAAGTCAATTTCTCGAGGGTTCTACATAAAGCGTGAATTTTGATTACGTCATAGAAGATAAATGTTAGGTTATTATGCGTTTTTAATGCAGGAAAAACAACTTCCAGGCCCCATTGGGAAAATCGCGCCAAATGACCAAAAAGTTGCCAAGCATGGCGACTTTTGGCGAAATATCGCCAAATTTGGCGCCAAAAATAAGTCCTCAAAAGTGAAGAGATCTAAGCTCTAGGACTAATATTTCTCGAGTTTTCTAGAAGCCCATAGAAAAACATATGGGAAAGCGAAACCTCCGTATCTCCGGTTCTAATTGGCCGATTTTGATGCAACAAAAAGCAAAATTTATCTATTTGAAGCGTAGAATACGAATTTTAAATCATTTTAAGCCCCAGAGCAGCGGGTTGCCCCGAAAATTCGTAACATTGCCCCCTTCCCAAGGACTGCACGTCCCGGGCAGTACAATCCCTAGTTAGGAGGTCACACAGGTACCTACACTGTATAACACTTAACAAGATCTTAAGAACATAATTCAAGCAAGTAATCAAGAGCACAATAAGCAAATACACATTAATAAATAAATAATCATCATAATAAATAATTACACTGTAATAAGTAATCAATGTAATAACAAATACACATTAATAAAATCCAATATATTACAAATATGTACACTAAACATGGCGTAAGTAGTGAGAGAAAAAAAAGAGTTGAAGAAAGAGGAAGAGAAGAGAAAGACAGGAAAGGAATGAGAGATGAAAGAAAAGAGGAAGTACGCCATAGTGACCATAGTCTGAGCTAATTACAACCGCGGTAGATGGCTAGTCGATCGTAATGTACAACTCTTGGCTTCGAGTTTGGTGACTTACGAATCCGTACGATGACGTCATTCAGCCGGTTTAGGACTGTGTAAGGACCGTCCCACGGCGATTGCAGCTTGGGAGACAGGCCTTTCCGTCGAGTAGGATTCCATAGCCAAACTTTGTCACCTGCGTTGAACTCGTGTCCCGTAGCCTTCGTGTCGTAGCGAGTCTTCATCTTTTCCGTGCGCAGGTTGATCCGCTCCCGAGCAAAATGATGTACATCTTCAAACCGTGCCCGAAGGTTTTCCACGTACTCCTCTGGCGATGAAGGCGCATCTGGAGGGCGGCCGAACACTAGATCGGCGGGAAACGAAGATCTCTGCCGAACAGCATCTGGGAAGGTGTGAAGCCGGTAGTCTCATGGACGGCACTCCTATAGGCCAGCAGGAACAGGGGGAGTTTCTTGTCCCAGTCCTCTTGATTCCTAGATACCAGGAGCGAGAGGTTGTTCAAAATTGTACGATTGAACCTCTCCACCATGCCGTCGGATTGTGGGTGTAAAGGCGTAATCTGGGTTTTGTCCATTCCGAGAAGTTGGCATAGTCCTTTAAAGACTGCAGAGGTAAAGTTCGTTCCTTGGTCGGAATGAAGTTGCGAGGGGTTCCATATCTGGAAATCCATTCTTGCAACAGTACCTCTGCTACGGTCGTAGCTTCTTGATCGGGAATAGGAAACGCTTCGGGCCATTTAGAGAAGTAGTCAATGACAACTAGGATGTATTTGTTGCCATCCGAAGTTCGCGGAAGAGGTCCCAGGATGTCGAGGGCAATCCTCTCAAAAGGCGCTCCTACATTATAACGGTGTAGTCTTCCACGGCTTCGTTTCTTCGGGCCTTTGCGGGCGGCACAGGCGTCACAAGCTTGACACCACTTTTCGACGTCGCCTCGAGACCTAACCCAGTAGAAGCGCTCGCGAACTTTCTGCAGGGTCTTCATTACGCCAAAATGGCCCCCAGTTAAGCCATTATGAAGTTCTTCTAGAACCTTCGGAATCCTCGAGCGAGGGAGTACCAACTGCCATCGGAGCATCTTGCCGTCGTCCGACTCCCATTTACGATACAGGACTCCATTTCTCTGGCGAAGCGAATCCCATAAAGCCCAGTACTGTTTTGTTGCCGGACTGTAAGATGATATTTCTTGCCAACTGGGCTTAGCGCTGGATTTTTCCATAAATTCCACAATAGGTTTGATGTCGCTGTCTGTTAATTGGTCCGCCCGAACATTTTCGTCACTCCAGGGATCTTGAGATGATGCCGATGATGTAACTTGGCGGACAGCGGGATGTTTCAGATGGTAATTTTTCTCTGCCATGGAGCAATAGCGACAACTGTCTATGCAGGGCCTTCTCGACAAAGCATCTGCATTTCCATGAGATGACCCTTTCCGATGACGTATCTCGATGTCATATTCTTGTAGTCGCTGTATCCACCTGGCTATTTGGCCCTCCGGATTCTTGAAATTTAGAAGCCAGGTTAAAGAGGCATGGTCCGTTCGGAGCAGGAACTTTCGGCCGTACAGGTAATGATGGAAGTGCTCCACGGCCTTAATGATAGCAAGGAGTTCCTTTCTCGTAACACAATAGTTACGTTCTGCCTTTGAAAGGCATTTGCTCCAGTAAGCAATGACGTGTTCTTGGCCATCTATCTCCTGGGACAAAACTGCTCCGACACTCTCCTTACTTGCGTCTGTGTCCAGGATAAATGGCTTGTCAGGGTGAGGATACGACAAGATCGGCGAAGATGTTAAAGCCGTCTTCAGTTCGTTGAATGCGTCCTCACATTCCTCAGTCCATAGAAATTTCTGTCCAGTCTCTGTCAAATTGTGAAGAGGTCTTGCAATTTGAGAAAAGCCCTTCACGAATTTTCGATAGTAAGTACACAGACCGAGAAAACTTCTTAAGTCGTGGATATTCTCGGGACGACTCCAGTTCTGGACTGCGGACGTCTTTTCGGGATCGGTTCGGACTCCGTGGGCGGATATTATGTGCCCGAGGTAACGTACTTCCCGACGAAACAAATTGCACTTCGATGGACTCAGTTTCAAGTTCGCCTCCTTTAATTTCTGCAGCACCTTTCGGATGTTCTCTAGATGCTCTTCGAAAGTCCTTCCGACGATGATGATATCGTCCAAATAAACGAGACATGCTTCGTAGGAAAGCCCTCTCAACACTGTCTCCATTAGTCGCTCGAATGTAGCAGGTGCGTTGCAGAGTCCAAAAGGCATAACTTTGAACTGCCATAATCCTTGTCCCGTGGTGAACGCAGTCTTTTCACGGTCGTCGGGATGAATTTCCACTTGCCAGTAACCACTTTTCAGATCCAGAGTGGAAAACCATTCGTTTCCCGATAAAGTGTCCAAAGTGTCGTCTATCCTGGGAAGAGGGTAGCTGTCTTTCTTGGTAATGTCATTCAGACGTCTGTAGTCAACACAGAACCGGGTGGAACCATCCTTCTTTCGGACCAAAACAATTGGCGAGGCCCAGGGACTAGTCGATGGCTCGATGACGTCATCACGCTTCATCTCCTCTAAAAGTCTGCTCACCTCTTCTTGCTTAGCAAACGGCAGCCGCCTAGCTTGATGGGAGAATGGCTGCCTGTATCTATCCTATGTTGAGTTAAGCTCGTACGGCCAAAGTCACCCGAAGTACGGGAGAAGAGGTCTTCAAATTCAGCTATTACTTTCTCCGCAGCGCTTCTCTGTTCTGCCGTTAACTCCACGTCTTGTATTAATTCCTTCGTCAGGCACTCGGAAGATTTAGCTGTCGTTTGGCTGATGTTCTTATTAATGCAGGTAACAGGAGTGCATGTCGCCAACACTTCATTTTTCTTTATCACCTTCGACTTGTCCGTCACATTTACTACTCTAACTGGAATTTCTGTTCTCGACAAGTCCACAAGTGTTGCTCCCACAAGTACTCCTCTGATGGAATCACTATTGCTTGGGTGTTCGATTAATCCAAAACGGAATTTATTGCTTTCTTTTACTGTTCCAGAAATTATTGAATCAGTTCTGGGAGGTAGAGTGATATCAGTCTGGGCTATTATTTGCTGAACAGGCAAAACAGTTTCATTTCTAATATCGAACGCAGCTATTTCTTCTGAGTCTGAACGAAGCTCATTATTCTTAAAGTCCAAATTAAATTTGTGTGATTTTAAAAAGTCCAGTCCGAGAATAAAAGAGTCTGTAATATTGGCGACATATACCACATGGTCGTATCTGGCATTTCCAAACGTGATTTCTACTTGCGCTTTTCCGCCCACTTCGATCTTGTCACCTGTCACAGTCTGGAGGGTCAGCGAGGGCGGAGTCCAGATAATCTTCAAATTTAATTTCGTGGCCAGATCCGTCCTTATGATAGTTACGTTCGCTCCAGTATCAATCACCATGTGGCATGGGGAACCATTAACATATCCCAGTACGAAGAGTCCATTACTGCCGCCATTCACTGATGAAATCTGTAAGACTTTCAAACGAGGCTTTTGAATATCCCTCAGCCTCTGTTCCTGAAAGTCGTCTCTTTTCTGTCTTCCTTCATGGGCTTCTCTGGTGCATTGATAACTGCGATCTTTACGACGAGAGTTCTTTTGTGCGTCACAGTATTTTCGTAAATGCCCCTCGCTGTTGCACCTCCAACATTTTACTTTCTTTGGGCCATCTCTCGTTCTATCGGATCTTAATTTTCGTTCTATGAGATCTTCAATTCTCTTCAACCTGTTCTCGACGCTCTCTGTGTCTTTGTCAGCTCCCTCTTGGACCGTGACCGCTCTAACAGCATGCCGATCTTTTCTCACGGCCCGCTGGGCTGCCTCTAGCTTCATTGCGAACACCAGAGCAGACTTCAAATCCTGATAATCCTCCAACATGAGTGCCTTTTGGGTTTCTGGATCACGGATGGCTTCAATAAAATGACGCACCGCCATTTCCTCTCGGACATTATCAAGGTGGTCCATGTAGGCTAGATGACACAGCCTATCTATGTCCGAAGCCAGCTCTTGAAGGGTCTCGCCAGATCTCTGCATCCTTGACTTAAGTTGGATTCTACTATATTCTTTCTGGCACTTCTCTCCGAATTTCATCTCCAAGGCACTGGCAAGGGCGTCAAAATCTCCTATCTTCGTCGCTCCGATAGTTTGCAATACATTAATTGCATCTCCGCTAAGGGAAGCGGCCAGTTGATTAGCTTTCTCGGACTCGCTCCAACCATTGGCTCTGGCGACGATTGAAAATTGGGTCTTGTAAGCCTCCCAGGGAGTCTTTCCGTCATAAGGCGTTAGTTTCACTGCTGGGTGGCGTGACGACAGTCTGATGTTTTCCGGTAACTTTCCCAGCTTGACGAGAGAGTCCAATTTTTCTTCCATTTTAGCTTCACATTCTTCCCGTATTTTCGAAACTATATTTTCTTTCCAATCCAATTTGTCCCCGATTTTATTATTAAATTCTTCACGTAATTCTATCAAGTTTCTTGCTTGGCTTTCTTCTAGTATCGACATTCTCTTCTCCATATTTTCTTGATTTGTCTGTATTTTTTCCTCCAGTCCGGATTTCATTTCTTCCAGTCCGGCTTCTATTTTCCGCTCCAGTCCGGATTTCATCACGTCGTGTGCGGCTCTTAATTCTTCCAGTCCGGTCTTCACATCGTCGTGTGCGGCTCTTAACTCCTCCAGTCCGGTTTTCACTTCATTGTGCGCTGTCTTTAACTCGTCCAATCCGGATTTCATTTCGCCTTGTACAGCTTTTATCTCATCTTGTCCGGCTTTCATCTCATCTTGTCCGGCTTTCATCTCTTGTCCGGCTTTCATCTCTTTTTTTATCTCATCTTGTCCGGATTTCATTTCGTCTTGTCCGGATTTCATTTCCTGCATCATATTCATGAGCTTTTGAAGTTGTTCTTCCATTTTTTGTCTAGTCAAAACCATAAACTGGAAAATTAAAGTCTTTCTTTAGAATCCCGATTCTGACACCAAATGTTGCGGAATTACTCTGCTACTCCTGGGGTTCGTCGTTCTAAAGTCCAGTTGGTGTAAAAAGTTCAAGTAAAAAGTCACTTGTCAGGATGGAACACAAACTTTATTGCTTCTAGAACTTCGTAGAACAATCAGCTGTACACAATTCACAAGCACAATCTAGCAGTAACGTGCTTTTAACAATCCGCTTGGATCAGAAGCTCTCACAAATGCTGTATTTCTCACACAAAATAAGTCACTTTTACAGGCAAAAATTCCGTGGAAATATTCAAGGGATATAGTACACTATCCCTTAAGACACAGCAATGAAGAATTTACACACAGCACTTTAAAAACAGCTTCACAAAGCAAGCTAAAACACAGCTTCTATAGCACTATCAGTTCACACAAAACAAGCGTACTCAGAGCTCTTCACACATTGAATGTTCAACTCGCAACTGACTCTCGGGGCGACGCGCTCTTCTATAAATAGCCGGCGCAGGAGGTACAAGAGGTTTCCAGAAAAGTCAATTTCTCGAGGGTTCTACATAAAGCGTGAATTTTGATTACGTCATAGAAGAGAAATGTTAGGTTATTATGCGTTTTTAATGCAGGAAAAACAACTTCCAGGCCCCATTGGGAAAATCGCGCCAAATGACCAAAAAGTCGCCAAGCTTGGCGACTTTTGGCGAAATATCGCCAAATTTGGCGCCAAAAATAAGTCCTCAAAAGTGAAGAGATCTAAGCTCTAGGACTAATATTTCTCGAGTTTTCTAGAAGCCCATAGAAAAACATATGGGAAAGCGAAACCTCCGTATCTCCGGTTCTAATTGGCCGATTTTGATGCAACAAAAAGCAAAATTTATCTATTTGAAGCGTAAATACGAATTTTAAATCATTTTAAGCCCCAGAGCAGCGGGTTGCCTCGAAAATTCGTAAAAATAATATATTTTGTATTCCTTGCAACCGCCTTTGTTATGTACATGATTGCAATATCATTCTCGTACACGATGCTTATTCTATAGTCTCTGGTGATTTATTTTGGATTTTCATTTCATATTCCTGTCTTTCCATACTTTTGAAATTTTGTTGCTTTGCGCATGTGAATAATCGATTATCATTTCGCATTACGGCTACCAATTAAACAGTTTTCCATATCGCTTCTTCCACGTTAACGACGTTAATCTGCCTTTTTCTAGTTTAAAAAAAAAACGCCTACAAAGTTTCATTGCTTCAATTTAGACACACAGAGGGGTTAGGCAAATACGCACCCGACAAATTGCTTCCTTAAGTACGCCGAAGCAGCACATACGTTAGCGTGTAATGTGCTTCTCCGGATAATCTGACAGCAAAACAGAAGACAATGACGTGAAAATGACGTCACACGGAAGGAAATATGTTAAAATTCTATTTGTTTCATATATAATGCGTTTTCACTTTTTTGGGTCTTAAGAGATGTAGAAATGAGTAGCTTCACTTAATTATTAAATTGAACAACTTGGCAACAACGGAATCCAATTGGCAACAATGGATTCCGTTGCTACGGAAACTGTAGCAGTGTTAAAAATAGAATATGAAATGATTTATTTATGTTTACTTTGCTAGAACTGCCATTTTGGCGTAATTAACGTCGGCAGTCGATGGCAAATAGCCAAAATGAGTCACACATTAAACTTGGCAATAAATGCAATAATTTAAAGGCATTACCAGCTAGTCTAACTGGGTTTAAAAAATATTCTCATTCATCTCAAACAGCATTCGTATTTATAAAGACTTTTTATTTTATTACACCTTGTTTGGCGGGATTAAAAAATATTATCTATTCATACGCTCGTAACACCAACTCATATCAACCGTGGCATAGAATTAGCAATACAAATGATAAAGTTTAATTTTCTAAAATTTGGCGGGGTTTCCCTAACTTAAATCAATTTATTTAACTTGATGAAAATCATTTAAAATCGCCTTAATAACTGTATTATTTCTGAACAGAAAATTAAAATTTCAGGCTAAATTCTAGTAAAACCTGCACTTGTTTTTAAAAATACTAATTCTTTACGCTCTCGGTAAATTGCGCCAAGCCTAAAATTGTGTGCAAACCACTAGAATCCACTTTCCCAAATCGCCATATAAGCCATTTTTTTTCGCCAAATTATAAGGTTATGCACTTAAGTCTCTGAAATTTACAAATCCTTTTTCTTTTGCGTATAAAAAATATTGAATTCCTGCTCTGATTTCCCACGCAGACGATATTTTAATTAAAAAATAACCTAGCAAATATTCGAAACAGAAAAAAAAGTATTATTCCTTTATTTTTAATGCAAGAGTGTAAATCATTTAATAAATTCGCCAAACATGGCAACCTCGATGCTTATTTCTCACATTTTCATTACAGGGGATACAATCGCGTAGTTGCGGAGAGCAAAAATTAGTGTTTTTGACGGGGTTTTTTATCAATATCTCCTAAACTAATTCGAATTTCGAAATTTAAATTAGCGGAAGACCTTCCTCGGAATTTTTCGAATAAGTGGACACCTCGATCGAAACTCCCAGCGGTTTCGGAGGAGATGATGCTACACACAGACAGACAGACGCGCACAGATTTTAATAGTATAGAAGATAGCTGCTTGCCAGTTCTCCGCACGGTAGGAAACAAATATTTTCCTAATACATATAAGTCAAATTAAACACAGTAATGCGGAATCTCTAACAGTGAAAAAATGCTGGAATTCTGACGAAAAGCTGACTCCATGAATGGAAATTTGAGACGATTGCAACATGATGACACAAAAACTACGTCATTGTCACTGGCGATCAGAAAAGTAAGAACTTTACGGTATGCAGACGAAACATTTCTCTTTCAAAAAATGCCTTATTTCTACATCATATAATTCTCTCTTTTTAGGTTTAATTTATAGCATTCATGCATACCATATGAATAACATTGCATGATGTTGAATACTATTTTATCTTATCTTGCATTTCGTAAAGCGTAGACAATGCATTAGCACAGTTATGTTGCAGATGACTTTATTAAATTTTACCCAAATTTAAAAAACCTATACGAAACAATCGATGCACATTGTACGTTCAGAAACCAAAAATGCATCCTGTTTCCGTGAAGATCTTGTCGCTTTCGTAAATGAAAAAATTTGTGACGTAACTTAAGCGCAAAAGCTTATTACCCTTACTGAATTCTTAATACAATAGCACACTTGTTACATAAAACTAACGTTGATCTCACTGCCAATTCACACTAAATAAATAACTAATTTCATATTTTATTTTTATCATGGATGAATTGCATAGTGTCAAATTCAATATTAAACAAAATCTGAAATCGTTTCTAGAGCTCTAGGTCTTGTAACTGGAGTAACTGGAATATATATGAAAAAATAAATAGAACTTTAACATATAAGTAATTTATATGAAATATTCTAAGCACATTGGATCCCGTTATTCGGAAAGATTCCACAAACGCCATGGGAAGAAAGAGCAATTAATTTCATATTATATTTTGTATTCCTTGCAACCGCCTTTGTTATGTACATGATTGCAATATCATTCTCGTACACGATGCTTATTCTATAGTCTCTGGTGATTTATTTTGGATTTTCATTTCATATTCCTGTCTTTCCATACTTTTGAAATTTTGTTGCTTTGCGCATGTGAATAATCGATTATCATTTCGCATTACGGCTACCAATTAAACAGTTTTCCATATCGCTTCTTCCACGTTAACGACGTTAATCTGCCTTTTTCTAGTTTAAAAAAAAACGCCTACAAAGTTTCATTGCTTCAATTTAGACACACAGAGGGGTTAGGCAAATACGCACCCGACAAATTGCTTCCTTAAGTACGCCGAAGCAGCACATACGTTAGCGTGTAATGTGCTTCTCCGGATAATCTGACAGCAAAACAGAAGACAATGACGTGAAATGACGTCACACGCGAAGGAAATAAAATGAAAAATATGCAGAATTGCCTGAAAAAAACTTCGATTATTTTTAATGCGCAAATATTTTAAAATTCTATTTGTTTCATATTTAATGCGTTTTCACTTTTTTGGGTCTTACGAGATGTAGAAATGAGTGGTTTCACTTAATTATTAAATTGAACAACTTGGCAACAACGGAATCCAATTGGCAACAATGGATTCCGTTGCTACGGAAACTGTAGCAGTTTTAAAAATAGAATATGAAATGATTTATTTATGTTTACTTTGCTAGAACTGTAAATTTGGCGTAATTAACGTCGGCAGGCGATGGCAAATAGCCAAAATGAATCACACATTAAACTTTGCAATAAATGCAATAATTTAAGGCATTACCAGCTAGTCTAACTGGGTTTAAAAAATATTCTCATTCATCTCTAACAGCATTCGTATTTATAAAGACTTCCTATTTTATTACACCTTGTTCAGCGGGAAAAGAAAATATTATCTATTTATACGCTCGTAACACCAACTCATATCAATCGGGGCATAGAATTAGCAATACAAATGAAAAAGTTTAATTTTCTGAAATTTGACGGGGTTTCCCTAACTTAAATCATTTTATTTAACTTGATGAAAATCATTTAAAATCGCCTTAATAACTGCATTATTTCTGTACAGAAAATTAAAATTTCAGGCTAAATTCTAGTAAAACATACACTTGTTTTTTAAAATACTATTTCTTTATGCTCTCAGTAAATTGCGCCAAGCCTAAAATTGTGCAAACCACTAGAATCCACTTTCTCAAAATCGCCATATAAGCCATTTTTTTCTCCGAATTATAAGGTTATACACTTTAGTCTCTGAAATTTACAAATCCTTTTTCTTTTCCGTATAAAAAATATTGAATTCCTGCTCTGATTTCCCACGCAGACGATATTTTAATTAAAAAATAACCTAGCAAATATACGAAAGAGAAAAAAAGTATTATTTCTTTATTTTTAATGCAAGAGTATAAATCATTTAATAAATTCGCCAAACATGGCAACCTCGATGCTTATTTCTCACATTTTCACTACAGGGGTTACAATCGCGGAGATGCGGAGAGCAAAAATTAGTGTTTTTGACGGGGTTTTTTATCAATCTCCTAAACTAATTCGAATTTCGAAATTTAAATTAGCGGAAGACCGTCCTCGGAATTTTTCGAATAAGTGGACACCTCGATCTAAACTCAACTCCCATCGGTTTCGGAGGAGATGATGCTACACACATTCAGACAGACGCGCACAGATTTTAATAGTATAGAAGATAGATTAAAAGCACATTGAGTAATGAAAAAAAATAGAATTTTGAGAAAGTGTCCAAAGGATTATTTTACACTCAACCAAAGGGCTAAATGATTTGAAAATAATTGTAAATTGCTTTTTATGGGGAAAATAAATTATGTAAAAGCAACTATTACAATGTATACTGAAATAAAACAAGTTTTACTATAATGCTGTATGTATAATTTATTAAAAGTATGCTGTATGCATAACTTATAAACAAAAAAGTGTCACAAACAATAAAATGTAATATTTCAAAATTGTATTGAAAAAATTATGCCCACCAATAAACGCTGAAATAAATTAAATAATGTAATTGGGAGTCACGCATTTTGAGAAATATTGAGGGGCTCCATGATGGCTAGGATCCGGTACTGGAGTTTCTTTAGTCGACGTATCATTTTACCCGGTGATCCCAGCAAACACAGCCCTATTGGGTATGTGACGGCCCGACACCGGAATTATGTGTGCAGCATCGGCATTGGCACGGTGGTAAGTTAGCGATGTCAATTTTGCACCAGTTAAAACTAAGTTGGTGCAATCAAACGAAAACGATTTCCTGGCACGCAACGGTCCGATATCCATTAGTATTTAGGGTTACAAGGGAATTTTCTGCACATCTTTTAATATTAAAATCCCTCACATGTGAATTGTTTTTTTAATCTACCTACAAGTGTATTATTCTTCAAAAGCTGAAAATTCCCGCACACTGTTATTTTATTTATTTCTTATTTTTTTACTTATTCTCTACTAGCTAGTTTATCTTTTTACCCCCCATAGAGAAATGCAGAAACTTGTTTTGGGAATATAAATGTTACAGAATTTTGGTTGGGACTTAAAAACTTTGTTTCTCATGATACGTAAATTTGTTTTGGAAGTCTCTAATTAAAAAAAAAAAACTTTATTTGATTTAAATAAACGTAAAATAGAACAAAATATTACCTTAAAAATTAATTTTTTTCAGAAGAGACTAATTAAAAAAATAATAACATATAATTTTCACAAATCATTTTCTTAAGCAATGCATTTTTTGTTGGGAGGGCGCTCTTAACTCCCCTGGATCCCTCCCCTGAATGCACTATTGCCCTCATCATCTATTTTCTTTAATTTATCTCACAAAATTTAAGTTCTTTCTCGCCATGGATTGAAAGTGTCCGTTTAGTAGGAATTAAGGTTCCCTTATCGAATGACGGTCACAAATCAACATAATAAAAGATCACTGTGTGTTTTGTGATGACTATGCTAGTCCATTTAGCCTGAAGGAATCTACTCTGTACTTTGGAGAGAACTACCTCATATATGGTGATATTCGACCTACATTCTAAAATATACAGATCTTTATGCCCTGAAAAACCCCCAGGGTGATGCCAATCATTTTGATTACGTTGAATTTAGTTGGAAGTCATTCCACATCTGAACCCAACATTAACCCATAACCGCCCCACAATTTTTCAGCATATTTCTCCATTTTATGCTGATGCCAGGAGTGATCAGTAAATTTCCGGTAATTATTTTTCTAAAAATGTGATTAAGACAAAGTAAAATTCTCTTTTTCTTTTGTTATGGCTCAGTATTTTGGGGAAATCAGATTTATTATCCGAAAAACAAAAATAAAAAAATATTTAAATACTAAAGTATTTGTGCGACTGTCTAAAAATGGGTTGCTGGGCGTTTATAAATTAATCTATTTGCTCTGATCATTGATAAAAGGCAGCGACGTAGATTCCCCTTATATAAATTTCACAATGCTTGGGTTCAAATATAGCATTGAAAAGTTTAGTTTAAGTTTGAGTTCTGTGTTATAGCAGATCTACACGAGCGGCATCTGCCTGTGAGGGAGGTTCAAACGCATGTTCACGTTACATCAGGAAAAACCCGACCAAATTTATAGACTATTAGATCGACAGCTATACATTAAGCCTAAACGCTGGATCTTCAGCCGTCTGCTATGTTGAGTGTCTTATCCACTTGGTCATGGTAAAAAAAAAAAAAAAAACTTAAAAAGTTTCAACTGAGTATCAACACTGATCACACATCAAAACAACATTCATTCTCAACGGATTCAAAAAGAAAATAAAATGTGAGATTTCGCTCACTGCGTAATACAAGTTTCACGTTTATAATACTCATCGGGTGAGGGCATTTAAAATTCGATCTAAAATTAAAGTGTATATATAAAAGCCGAAAGGTGCGGGAAAGTCCCAAGGAATTTCTTCATTTCAATCGCTCAGTGTGAAGAGATTCTTGAGTCAGTTGTCATTCCAGGGGCTTAAGTAAATCATATTCAAGTTTTCTTTTATACTCCATTCTTTTTCTCTGAAGATTACGCTAAAATGCGCTAGTCAGTTGTCCGTCCCGATCACTCACAGTTTTTCGGAGGTTGCATAAATACGTATGCACTATATTTCACGGCTGATCAGCTGATCTCTTTGATTACATACCCAAGTTGTTTGCGTAGAACTTTGTAGAAATCATCTAACAGATGAATGTGATTTTTGAATGTTAGATGGATGTAGCTTAGTTCTGTGCAATGAACATAGGGAACCTTGCTCCCGTTTCTTCTCTGGATATTTTTTTCTTTTTTTTTTTTTCTTTTCTTTTCTTTCCTTTTTTTTTACTAAAAGGTACTAGCCGCGGTTAAGACAAAATTTTTAAAGTCGTCGAAGTGTGGTTATTGCTTTTTAGTTCCTTGCGAGATTCATTTTCCAATTAAAAAAGCAAAGTTATTTTTTATTAAACTATAAATCAAAATAAAATAAAATGAAACAAATAAGAATTTGCATTTTTCTTCTAATCACTTTTTTGGTTCAAACATTTAATTTTCTTTTCAATTCTGTTTGTAAAATACGACCCCTATAAACAATTAAATATTAATATTACACTCAAATATTTCTAATCTTTTATAAAATACTCTAACAAAAATATTTTTTCTTCTACAGAAAGGAGCTTATAGAATGAAATATGAATGTGCGTCAATACAAAATAAGATCTTATCTTGAAATTTACATTTTTCTAAAAGCAAACGATGTAAATTTTAATTTAATTTTATTTTTCGAATGAAAGGGAATGATCATACAATAAAATATAAAATTTAGTAAGATAAAATAAAACATTTACATGAAATAAGTACTTCTCTCATAATAAAATGATTTTATTAATAACTGATTCCGTATTTAGTTATAGGGCAACAATCAACCAATTAAAAAATATAATTATTATGGGTTTATTATAAATGGGGTTAATTATAAATGGTTTTACACCACTGGGACTAATTTTGTTAAAAATAGTTAAACCAAGAAAATAACGTGTTTGTTTTTAGGAAAATGTCTGATTAAATTAAAAAGAAAAGCCTTTTGTGAATTTTACTGTATTATTTGTTGAATCAACCAATATGATAGTCTCTTTTATTATTCAAATAATTTCTCTTTGAGCAAAAAACATGCCTATTTGACAATCTAGTTTTAGAATTAGTTAATGGAATTAAGTAGGTTATTTCTATAAAATAGATTATTTTTGTAGATGCTTTCTTTTCATAAAATATCATAAAATTATCTGCAATTTTCTTGTTGCTATCAAACTGTATTTTGAAAATCCACTTATACACATTATTTATTTTTATTTTCCATTGCATCTACTTGTATATTTAAATATAATGCTTGCGTGCACATTCTACTATGCAGTTTAATATATATTTGTTTAACATAGAAATATTCGCAGAAAAATGATATCGGATATATCATTTTGTTAAAACAGTGAAATTAATGTAAAAACTGTATTTCAAAAGAAAATTAATGCGAAAGTTCATATTTTGCAGTCACTATATATTATCGAACAGTAGTCTTAGTAAAACATTCGTACACAGTTTTTACCTCAAGAATATTTTACTTATTTTTATCTAAAAATGTCTGAAGTAACACTTGTTTCAAATTTAAGAGCATGTCGCATAACACAAATCCTATTTAAATTTATTATCTGAACAGTAAAATAAATTCATTTTTTTCTGCTCAAAGCTAAGTCCAACTGCATGACGTATAACAACAACAACTGGAAAAAATCGTATTTATTTAATTATGTGCATATGACTATTCATTTGAAATTAGTGGACCGAAATAGCGCAGTTTTAAGTTTTATTTTTCCAGGAAAACTTTTCGTCCTCGCTTGGTCTTCGGTTAATATCAACTTATTTGTTCAAATTAATAAGATTAATTTGGTATAAAACATAATCCACGAAATTATGTAAGTACCATGCCATACAGTATAATATATACAGTTATTTATTCTAAATACAATATCTCATTTTATCTATGAATTTCCATATGTGTGTCAGTTATTTAAAATCCTTTATTAACAGTCTTTAAAACATGTGAAAAAAAATTAAGTCATGCACAATGCAGGCAAAAAAAAGGAAAAGAAAACTCGACATTTTACTTGGGTAGCAATAATGTTGAGAGTTAAATTTTGCGCAAAAAGTCTATTGCAAGTCTTCCTGGAAATGCGGTTATTGATAATGATCATATATTTACTTTGGCATGCTGAGAGCTTTTTTGCTGTATACAGGGTTGCCGCAGGTTAGGAAAACCTGAAAAGACTGGAACTTTTAGGAATTTTAATTCAAATAGAAAATGTCCGATTAAAAGCAGAAAAATCTTGAAATGTGATCTGGAAAATTATCATAACTCAGCATCTATAAATAAAATTTTGCATTTGTTGGTTGATGTAGGATACTGCAATGCTAAATACAAATAAATACGTGTGCGCAAAAGTTGTGGATACTTGATTTACAGAATGGAGTATGCTTTTAGATAGGAATTTGTTTTCATAAACATTAATCTGACAAAACTGCTAAAACTTTCTCGCTAAACTCGATTATTGCAGTATTATTGGAAGATTTGTATTTAGTTAGCTATTCTCAGAAGCAGGTACTTTCAAATTTTGGTCGTTCAGAATGTGTTTCATACCTTTCAACTAGGCTTCACATTTATTAAATTTTTGAGTTTTTGACAAAATCTGCTTAAATCAATTGTTCATTCCAGTTGAAAACATAATAAAGGGACTTATACCTCACAAGTATGTTTAATAACTTACCTGTGCCGCACATTTCACTGATTCATTATAGCATTTTTGAACCATAAAAAGGCTTTGAATTATGAAAGAAAAAAGAGTTTCATATGCCACAAATTTTCAATCACGGGTTAAAACATTTTTCCACCAAATTTATCTAAATATTCTACATGATATATAGCTGAAAGTGGGGCTCAAGATATAGGGGCTCAAGACGACCCCCTTAAGGGAAAAAACTTGCAAAAAATAACGTAAATGTTTCACAACATTTTTCTCCTATGCTGTAATATTTTACACTATATTTTGCGTTATAAACATATTTTAATAATATTTTAAACACAAATTGAGTAACGAAAATAAAAACAGAATTTTGTAAAATTGTCCAAAGGATCATTTTACCCTCACCCCAGGTCAAAACGATCCCTCATCTGAAAATAACTGTAAATTGTATTTTATGGGAAAAATAAAAGATGCGAAAGCAATTTTGACTATGCAAACTGAAATAAAATAAGTTTTACAATCATATAGTACACATAATTTATTTTGTGATAATTTTAAAATTAAAAAAGTGTCACAAACAATAAAATTGTATATTTCAAAATTATAAGTCAAAACTTTTGAATACAATAAACGCAGAAATATATTAAATGGTGCAATGGGGAGTCAAGCATTTTGAGAGCGACTGAAGGGCTGCCATGATGACTAGGAACCGGTACTGGGGTACCCGGTCCTAGTATACCCGGTACCCGGAACAATTTTCATGATACTTCGATCATGAAAATAGTTCATTTGTAGTTTTACTTTAATGAAATCTGAAGCACTTGAAATTATCCTTCATAATGTTTTAAAAAACTTTTGAATACAATAAACGCAGATATATATTAAATGGTGCAATGGGGAGTCAAGCATTTTGAGAGCGACTGAAGGGCTGCCATGATGACTAGGACCCGGTACTGGAGTTTCTTTACTCGATGGGTCATTTTAACAGGGAGTACGGCAGACCATTTTAGGTAATATTACTAGAACACGCTTAAAAACATAACAGATTTACAAGTGTAATTGACATCTAAAATCATACTTTATTTAGTAAATCAAGTCGTATTTCTGTACATTGAAGACTGTATTTCTTTATATGTAAGGAAAGTTCATAATGTATTCAAAACTTTTGAATACAATAAACGCAGATATATATTAAATGGTGCAATGGGGAGTCAAGCATTTTGAGAGCGACTGAAGGGCTGCCATGATGACTAGGACCCGGTACTGGAGTTTCTTTACTCGATGAGTCATTTTAACAGGGAGTACGGCAGATCATTTTAGGTCATATTACTAGAACACGCTTAAAAACATAACAGATTAACAAGTGTAATTGACATCTAAAATCATACTTTATTTAGTAAATCAAGTCGTATTTCTGTGCATTGAAGACTGTATTTCTTTATATGTAGGAAAGTTAGTGCTTATCTTACATCATAAAACCCGTTTTTTTTAAAGAATTTTACTCCACGTAATTACACAAACACACAAACCGCTAAAATATCGAAATGATTTCTTCTAGACTGGACACAATTAGTTTATCTATTACCTAGCAGATAATCTAAGAAAACATGTGTGGATCATTTTGCACGCTAGGATAATTTGGGGACAAATTCCCTTATTTGATGATGTTAAATTATCAGCGATAGAATTTAACTTCATATTTTTAAGTATGAGTACTTGTTTTTTATTCTCCTTTGTATATAGCGCTTCCCCAAAATACATATAAAATGTATTTTTGATACTTCGATCATGAAAATAGTTCATTTGTAGTTTTACTTTAATGAAATCTGAAGCTCTTGAAATTATCCTTCATAATTTTGATTCCGGATGTCAGTTGAAACGCTGAATATGTCAGCAAATCTATGTTAAGAAAAAACAAGTCAACAAAATCAATGATTTCTTTTCGTTTGAAAAAAATATTTCTTTGGTTTTGGAAGCTCAGTTAAAAATCGAGAAACTTCCGTACTTGTGAGCTGATAGCTACTCTACAAGAAAGTAATTTTCATTTATTAAAGCTGCAAGGAGTCTATTATTATATATATTTTTTAAAAGTGAGTTTTTGTGGGTTTTGTTCCACATATTTTCAAACTGAAACATCTTTTCACTGTACGAATTTTTATTTCATTTTAAATTTGTTTTATTACTATATTCATGCAAAATTTTATGAACGAGTTTATTTACGTACAAAATTTTTTAATGGCAAATTTTGACTGTATTGTTCTTGCCGCTTTCTTTAGAATTCAATATTAATATTTGTTTTTCAAAAGCATACGATTAATACTTTTTTAAAGCCAGACATATTTTTTTCCTTTTTTCTTTGAGATAAGTAACTTTTCGACTTATTTCGCAATATGCAAAATTGCATGTTTGCTTTTGCCAAAAAAGGCATTTTCAAAGAATTAATTAATAACTTATATTATTATTAATTCCACGTTAGTTTTATTCCCTTTATTTAAGACACCATCAGTTTCTCTTTGATGAATTTATATTACATTTAACAAAATTGTAGAAACGATGTTGAAGCCGTTTCATGATATAATCGGGTGGGCAAAATTATTTCTTATTATAGAGAAATAGTGCAGAGAAGTACGATTGGTGGCACAAAGTGCACGTAAAATCCTGAAATTTGTATGCCACTTTACCCATCTATTTTAAAATTTCAAGGAATTGCTATCATTTGACATTTGAAACAAAATTCTTAAATTGAATAACTCGTAAGAAATGTAGTGGTTTTCAGTCTTTTCGTTTTATTTTATTTTTTTAATGGAACAAACATTGGCACAACTAATTAATGACTACAACGAACCATGTAAGGCCCTAAATGCATTTGGACCCTAATTAGATGATTTAGGTGCCCTAAATACATGACTACAAGAAATCATAAAAGAAAAGCAGGTTTATGCAAAGCATTAATGACTAGCTTGTCTTTCTGTTGTCGGTGGCACTTGCCTTTTTTTAGAATCCCTTATAAAGTCCTCTGCATAAGACATTACTAAATGTTACGTAGTTGCGTTCGTTACCTTGAGGCTGAGAGTTTGGATGGAAAGTTTCAGAAGATGGCTTTTCAAACGGACGGAGGAGGCTTATTTTCGAGCGGCTCCGTACAGAGAAATTGATATGATGTAGATGTATAGAAAGTGAATTGTAAATATCTGTACTTTCTTGTAAAAAAAATTAATTTACAAACAAATATCAGAGATCATGTTATCACTATGGTGCGAGGTTACAGCAGGTAGCTCCAATGTTGCTTTGCAGCTACAATTACAGTTATTTTTCCTTGTTGAATAAGACAGCATTTCTGTTTCCATCAAATAGTAAATTATTATTTGTTAAACCTAGATTTTCCTTTATATTTCCTACAGTTTTCATTATTACTCAGTGGAACAGGATCTTATTCTTCTCATTGATGATATGCTTATATATTTTTTGTTTCAATCCCTGTATATTGTAGCCTTTCTGAAGCAATCAGCACTGCATTTTTTTTTCTTTCACACACAAATTCTAAACATAAATTAACTTAAATCTCTCTATTTTTCAAAACTGTCTTTCATTGAATCTTCTGTAGATTTCAGTTGCACAACCGCGAAATGAAAGCCTCTCGTCGTCTCATGGAATAGGCTTCATTCGGTGCCCACACAATGACGTATTGCCAAAAACGAACTAATGGCGCACGGAAAGGATAAAAGGAGACAGAACTAGCTACATTGAAGCAAACTATTTTTATAGCAATAAATTAATAATATTAAAACTCATTTTATAACAAAAACTTCATTGCAGATAAAAATACTGAGCATTTGTTACAGTACGTGATACTAGATACAACTAAGTAAAATAATAATAATTTTAATGCAGTAAATAAAAAAATAATAAAAAAATGAGTCTTTTGTGAAATTTTCTACACACTTTCGAGAAAATCGAGCAATTCGTCTATAAACCTGTAAATTTCAGTTCTATTTACTAATTTTTCTGTCAACTAAAGTGACACCAATACCATGCCCATTGCATTATCGCAATGCCCATCGAATAAAACAACCACACAAAATCGAATTTTTGTTAAATAAGTAAAACAACTAGAATTTTTCAATTTTAATCGGCACTCAAGGATTTTATTTTAACAAACTTTAAACATTTCTGTGAACTCGCACATAAGGAAATAAATTTTCAGTACAAGCGATAACTTTTTCTCTTAGTAAATGGAATCAGTATGAATAGAAAATGTCAAATGCTACCACTGGTAAATTGCAAGTTGATTTCAATAAATGAATTAGAATTAAGTGCATATTTACATTTTCAATCGAGTCAAATATACTAGGGGATTTCGTTATTCTATCTAAATGTGAAGCTGTAATTAGCAGATGGCATGCGTCCTTCAATATCCAAGGTCGCTCTTTATAACTGATTTAGTCTAGCTACATTCCATTTTCAATCATGTAAAATTTCTTAAAATTTTTCATGAAGATTCTTAAAATTTTATTACCAAGTGGTGCAATTATAGTACTAGTAATGTATCAACTTTTTTTCGCCGGTTGAGGGTAATTTCTGTAGTCTAGAAATTCACCCTGAAACAAAAACTTTTTTACTAACTATGCAAAACAGACTACAGATTAGCTTTGCTATTTTCTGTGGACAAGTGTCTGTTTCTCTCTTTTTGGGAAATTTATTTTGGCGATTAACATTTTATTGTCTTTTAAGATGGGCAACTTGCTATTAGCTGAGATGATTGGTAATGTAAGTTTATATCTCTACTTTGAAATAACTTCTTTAATCGGCTGGTTTATTTCTGGAACCAACGAATAAGCAAAAATAAAAATTGTGTATATTTTTTTCTTATACCAATGTACCAACGTTTGCAACCAATTTTTATGTAGATGTCTTTTACTGTCTACCAATATGTTAAGTGATGCGAGAAATTTAAAATCAATATGTTATAAGATCGCAAAGTCTCAGTATCACTTCAAAAGTGTCATTGAAGTTATTATTAAATGACTTCAATGATCTATCGAAAATCACACTTTTACAGTAAAAATTGCTCATTTTGTTAAGTTGTTTCACCATTTAAATGTTTTCTATAATCGCAGTAATACGCTATCTTTTCATACTTACCAGAATAAATAGGCTAAATAAATAAGCAACGTTCAAATATAGTTTTGTTAATAATTAAAAAAAAAACCATACAGTACAATATCTTTCTATTTTACATAATGCTTTCTTCAAAACCAATCGTAACTTCCACTATAATCAATTTAATTTATTATTCCTATTTTATTTACCTGCAAAGAAATTTTTATCTATAACTCCCTTAACATTTTAAATATGAAATACGAGCCAATTATTTTCATCCATAAATAGATTTTTTCGCCGTTTCGTTTACGCATCATTGAAATAGGTTATACAGTGTATTATTAATCAGTAACAAAACATGGCTCCGCTCTCTCAGTCTGTATATGATTTATGTTTGCTAATTACATCGCTGAAGTTTCTAATTGCAATCGTTTATCATGTTTAATGAATTTAAAAAGGTTTAAATTTTCTTTTTAATGCAGTATAATTTCACGCTATTCGTTTATTTATTCATTCAACGAATGACAAACTTTTAAGATTCACAGAGGAATTTTCTGAAAACGAGTAAAATAATTATTTTGTTTATGTTTCTTAGAGACGTTTAAGTTTTAATTTCAATTTCTATAGGTTTCGAATCAGTAATTTTAAAACGTTCCTTCTGAAAAGACTAATATAATTTATTTCTAATTTGTATTTTATAACTTTTTGGAAATATTAAAAAAGGAAGATCTTCAACAAGTTGCATTAGAAATTACTGTTAACATTTTTTGAAACAATAGATTACAAGGAGATATGTTCTAAGCAGCAAAGAACACTGATTAAAGACTCATTTAAAAATTTCTTTAAATAATGTGTTAAGGGGTTTGTAAAATTTCTTCAGAAGATTTCATTACTGGTGTTTCGAATCCATACTTAACTGCAAAAATTGCTCCGTGTATTCAATCGTATTAGATATTTGATTATCTTAGGCACACCGATGCCGTAATCATACTCTGACAGATATTTGCAGATATTTACATTATTTTATTTTTTATGCTTTTTACTTCACCTGTAAGCATTTTGTTGTTCTGGAAAAGCTCTACAAGTTTGTGTGCGGCTTTTTTACCCCTATCTATAAGCCTTTATGACGTAGAAAAAACGGCATTTATGCTTGCCGCAAGGTGGCGATGTAACCAATCTGCTCTTGTACAGCTTAGCCCATTAACTATACCTAGAAACGATATTTAAGGCAATAGCTGTCAAGATTGCTAGATAAACAAGGTGATGGACAGGACTTAGGTGTCATCCTTTATAACGCAAAATTTTTATGGTGATATCGAGAACTTCAAGAGGTTTAACTTTGAGTTTATATACTTTCTGTAACGTTTCATTTAAAAGAAAATAACAGTATGAAACGGACTTTAAGTCAAATTAATGTAATTAATCAAAGCTTAATTTTAAGTTTCGTGTTTATTTTTTAAATATTTAAGCTGTCAGTACTTTGCTTAAATATTTTGTAGTTCTTGTTTTATTGTTATTCCCATCTATATTGTTTTCTTTAACATAAAAATTAGTACAAATTTTAATTCACTTAATTTTCTAGAAATTATATATATATTAGCTGTACTGAAACTTTTAAACTGCGCACTCTTTTAGAGGTATGAATAATTTAACTTATTCGAAGAATAAATCCATTTATTGCAATGATATCTACCTTTCAAATGCACTTTTATATGTTAAAAAACTCACAACACACTTTTTTTTTCTCAAAGTGCATGTGAAATACTGACTTTCCTCCCTTTGCATAAGAATGTGATCTGATCTTCTAGAAAAATATACAATCATGGGATTTTGCTTTTTTATTTAATTTTACCAAAAAAAGAATTCATTGAATTTTTAATGAAACGTAGATGCTTTTTAAACGAATAATTTTGTTAAATCAACAAAGTTTCGTTTATATTTTGTTCTGTTAATATTTTGTTGAATCATCAAGTTAATGTTTAGATGATGTTTAAAGATTTTTATATATAAGACCAATCAAATATTTATTAAATCAAAATTGAAAAAAATAATATAAATTAAAAAAGCAAAATCTCACCGATATTTTTGTTCATATAATTTACCTGTTTGCATAAATAAAATTTACCTGCTTACATACATAATACAAGTTTGCAGAATTACAATCCTAAGGGAAAGGAAGGTAAGAGTACGCAGGGATTTTTTTCCCTGTTGGCAACACTGCAAGCTGAAGCGAGTGCGATCCTATCAACATGTTTGTTTTCAGCTCGCTCAAGAGACCTCTATTATTATTTTCACCCTTGCTGTCATTTATTTATTAGGTAAAATATGGTTTCGTTATGTTAGCATGTAATTTTTCTGTGATGAAATCTTAATTTTTTTTGTAAATAAAGGACTGATGCTTGCTTTCTAAGTAAATATCATTATGAGGTTTGTTCCCTTCCGAACAACGTGGGCACATTAGAATTTAACTAATGTGAATGCTACTGCCATCTATGGACGATTTAGAGAAGCAATACATCGGCGGGTAAGAGTACGCACAGACCAGATATGCGTACTCTTATCCGCTCTGTGATTTGAAGCAGCCATACCAATAAAACTTGCATTTTATTTTAACATTATTAGTATTATAAACATTGTTAAGGGTATTGAGCCGTACAACCCTGACATTATAAGTGAAGATTGCTATTCTCCTTCACTAGTAACTTAAGCACCTTTGGATAACGATTGTACAGTTGCAGTAGCACCTGAACAGAACGAAGTCTCACCTTCCACTTCTCAGATAGATGTCAGTATCCAGTCAATCGTACTACTTCCTAGACATGGAGAACGAGGAATTAAAAGGAAAAAAAATCTCAAACATCTGAGATCATGACTTCGTCTCCATTAAAAAATATGTTAAAGGAAAAGGTAGAGCGAGGGAGAGAATTAGAAGAAGCAAAGGTTAATCGAGCTGTTATGAAAAGCTAGTTGACCCGTGCGAAAATTTCGCACAATATCGTATTTAATACCACAACTGTAAATATTATAGTGTGAAAATGAATAAATGTGTCTATAAGTACATAATATTCTGTTAAATATTTTCACGAGTCAGTTAGATGTTTGATTGGAAATCATTCAAAAAGTAGACATTTATTTTAACAGAAATAAATTTATTTTAACTGTTTTATTTTATAACTCTTTAAAAACAATATTAGCAGTTGTTATGTGATCATCATTGATTTTTTGACGATATGTTTCTTTAATACAAACATGAACATTACTGAATTTGCGAACTCGCGTAAAAGCCACATATAATTGTCCGTGTGAAAATACAGGTTCTGGTAAATACAATCCTGCCCTTTGAAGCATTCGGCCTTGAGCTTTATTATTAATGGTCATAGTGAAAGCTACTTTTATTGGGAATTCTTTTCTCATCATTTGGAAGGGTACGGTTGGATCTGAAGGTGTGAGATTAATCCGGGAATAAGTACAGTTTTATCGGAGCCGCCCACCCGGGGGCGCCAGGAAAATGTCGCCAAACCTTCGAGAAAATGGCATAGAACAAAATATTCTGCCGGAGACTGATGAACACAACTCACTGAATTATCAAAATGAGACGGCTCGATTAGAAAGAAAAAATAAGAAGTTCTTTTAACCTCATTTAAATATTTATTTTACAAACTATTTACAAAAAAAAAGCCTGTATTTCTAGTTACCTTCAATCATCCATCCAATCATACAAAAAACATAACTCCGAGCTGCTCTGTTTTTCTTACATTTTTTATTTGTCGTTGCCACTTATTTTTAAAGCAAGTATATTCAATTCATCTGACTCCATGGCAATCTGGAACCATGGAGTCTGTTACATTTTTTTTGGTCACGTACTTAATGACATCTATCCGCGCCAGAAAAAAACACCTTTGAGAAATAATAATATATGATTTATTTTTTATTTTTTTATTAACAATAAGATTTTTTTCCGAATTTTTGCATATTTTTCGTCAAAAGTAGAAATTATAAGCTTTAACTTCATGGGTATTTTTTATATTTTTTTGGTCAAGTATTTAATGAGATCTAGCCGAGCCAGAAAAAAACACCTTTGAGGAATAATATATATGATAAAAATGGAGCCAAAACTAAAAAAGGACAAACTCTGAAAGCAAAGAAAAAACTTATTCTGAATGTATCGACAACCCAGTTCCCTCAACAAGTTAAGAAAACAATGAGGCGACAATATACGCAGGTTGCAAACAATCATATGATAAAGATTGGATCCAGTGTGGATTATGTAAGGAGTGGTGGCATGGGGACTGTTCAAGTTACGAAGTCACTGGAGCATTTGTGACTACTGTTAAATTTTCTGGGTGCGTACTCTTGGACTCACGCCCTGCGTACTCTTACCCGCCATGTCGGGAAAGGAGTACGCATTTGCCATTTTTTTCCCTTGCATTATTTAATATATATACTTTTTAAGATAAAACTTTCATTTTGTGTACCCTTCTTTCTAAGTTAATAAACTATGATTCAGTCTATTCTCGAGGTTCTCTCCTTTCAATTCACATTTTGTAACGAAAAATCCACTAGATACGTACTCTACCCTCCTTTCCCTTACTTTATAGTCACGCTGATTCCTGACTCAGTGACTCAGGGACTGATTGACTGTGTAAAGAATCCGGTTGTACGAAACTTATACCTCTAAAAAGATATAAAAAGTTAATCCCATAAACCTAATGATATCTACACCTTTTGTATGATACGCTTGCAATTCGTCTTGTATAAAAATAAATAAAATAATCTGTGCTGGTTTAAAAATTTGAAAATCCACCCACTCACCTATTTTTGTGCAATTTTACGCTATTTTTAGCTTTCTTTTATTTCCGAGAGTAGAAATAGTTAATCATTTGTTTGAAAAAAATTAAGTGAAGCGAGATATACTTAAGTCCTACTGAAGTCACGGTTATCAGGCTTTCAAAGGGAAATTTGCTATTCCAATTTATTTAAAATGAATTTCCAGATTATCCAGTTAACTTTTTCCCCAAATAAAATGATTTCCTTCGCACGAAACATTGATATATGATGGGGCGTTCCCATCGAAACGAAATCTTCCGAATACGAAATGTTCTCGCACGTTTTTAGAAGAAATGCTATTCCGATTTCGAAATATAATAAAAACCGAATTATGATTTTTTTAAAGTGAACAAAATATATGAAGTGCAGACATTTTTTTTCCTAGCACCAGTTGTAATGGACTCCACAAGTGTCTTTGACTTCTAGTTTTTTTTTTTTTTTACCCTCCGCTAAAGAGGGTAATAGTTTTCGGCAGACGAAAAAAGTCGTGGATGATAATTGATAGTAAATAAAATCTTACAGATCTCACGGAAATTTGAAACACACCAAGATCCGACACATGATTGGAATAATGGATACTTGAAAAATTTCAAAGTAACGTCAGATGAAACAAAAGGGGAAACTGTAAGATTTTGTCAGAGCGTCTGCGACTGGCTGTCAACTTCCCGAGGTTCCGATTTCATTTTTCAGAACTTGGATTTGTTTCCAGAGTCGCGTTCAAACTTTTGTCCCTCCTCGGAGCAAGTGGTGGTGTTCTGTCGTGGCATTTCTAAAATTTTCATTTTTGCGGGATCAGTGTGAAATAGCTCGTAGGCTTGGTATTTCACGCTCTACTTTCAGTATTACATCGTTAAATATCAGAAGAATATACCCGGGACTGTTGTTCAAGGCCGCGCTGGCCGTCCTCGCCAGTTGTCTAATCCGGAAGAAAGTCATCGTGAAACTAACCGTCTATTTATGCAAAGAAAAAGAGAAGATCCAGATTTTCGTGCTCAAGAAGCGGAATCCAAATCCAGAAGACAAGACAGAAAATGTTTACGACTCTGTCTAGATATACCATCGAAAAGACAGATACTGATCTAAATGTAAGGTGTGAAGAACTAGAATTTCGTAAATTAGCTGAGAAATTTTTCGAAGCTGTTGCTGATGGTCCAATCCACCAATGCTATTGTTGTGATCGACTGTGGTTCAAAAAGTCAATAAGAACCCATTCCAAAACAACTTTACTGTCCAAAGGAGCGACAACGGACTTTATAAAACTAGTCTTTTACAAAGATATCGATGATATTGGCAAATTTTGCAAAACATGTTACGATTGTTTGATTAAATTGACAATACCAGAATTAGCTATAAGCAATGGCTTCGAATTCCCCGAAATACCGGATTGTTTAAAATACTTGACACCACTGGAAGAACGGTTGGTTTCTCCCCGTTTGATTTACATGCAAATACATCCTGTACATGGCTGCCAATACAAATTAAAAGGTTCTGTCAAAAAACCTCTTTAGCGGAGGGGAAACTAATTTCAGCTGAAGGCTGAATATTATAATTAAATTTAGAGGTAGTCAAAATCGGTTTTTATTTATTTATTTTTTTTTTAATAGCATCTCTCAAAGCTCTTGTTAGACTTCCATTGAAATATTAGTGTTCTTTAATTCCAAGGGTGCATTCTACAATAGGAATCGAAAACAACGTGATAGATAAACTATTCAGAGTATATTGGTGCAACTCGTATGGAAATGTAATCGATGCTTTTGAACTGTAGTGACCGATCTGTAGGCTTTCTGTGTTCATATTTCCCATTAAACCTAATTCTCCCTATCCATCTAATATATAATGCTCTCTCGCTTAGTTAATATAGCATTGGGAACAACTATATTCACAGAATTAGCTTCGGCCATCTTTCAAGGAATATAATATAACGTAGCTGTTTAACATCAAAGGGAAGCATTAGGTTATAAATTTGCGTAATTTGATTTCTGTCATTTTATATATAATGACCCTTCTACTTAACAAAGATGTTATGGATGTGAGTAGACTGTTATCTTTACTATAACTAAGGATAACTTATGCTAGTTAAGCTCAAAGACGGAGAAATAATTCAAGATTAAATGAGAGTTAATGGAACGTCTCGAACTCTGCCGCCAACAAATATGCCTGCAATTAGAAATGCAAACACGTGAATTTCGATACTGAAGCAAAATCGAAACATTTTGAATAGTTATCAGAAATGTAACTGTCAAAAAATAGAGTTATTTAATAGAAGAAAGAATAGAAATGTTAAATGCAAGATATATACTATAGATATATACATCCCTTTTTATGACTGTATGAAATAATATTAAATTTTATATCTCACAGAAGAGTCAAATAATTAAAAATTGTTGTTACAAAAAATAAAATAAGTGAATTTATTTATTTTTTACTTATTTTTCCGTGACAATATACAGAAATTTTGCTTATTTTCCTGTTTTAAATTAATTTTTAAATAGGAGTATAGTTTTAATTAACTTTCCATTTTTAATTCAAATGACATGACTCTGAACTGTAAACCGTATTTATAAAAAGTACATTTTTTATTTTATAATGCTCGGATATTTTGCATTTTGATTATAGGTAAAACAAAATCAAGTAAAAGAGATGCCACATATAGAGATTCCATTTCAAATCTTGATGCGTTTTTCTCTGTTTTCAAGCTTATTTTGTATATTATTTCTCTTGCAATATAGTAGCTTCCAATTAAAATTTCTTGATTTTTTTATCTTGAATAAATTCAGCATGAATTAAACTAGGAACAAAATCTTTATTCATTTTTTTTAATTAGTAAAGCAGGTTCGTCTAATTTTGATAACAAGAATAAACTATATATTTTTATTTATTTATTTAATATTTGCAAGTCACGTCCTGAAAAATTTATTTTTTTAAGAATAAAAGGATAGAATGATAAAAGCTTCTTCTTTAAAGCAACCTCCCATAGTGACGGTTCAGATTTATTGAAAAGTAATTTTAAGCAATTTTTTCTTTATTGAATATTAAAAAAAATTAGCTTGAATCTACTGTCATATAACTAACTGGTCTCCTTTTATCTATGATTACATTCGATATTTTTCTTGGCATCCATCTCAGCAATGGATTCAATATATACCATTGCTGAGAAGTATTGGCTCATGCTGACATAAAGGCAAATCTAACTGGGGTCTGGCATTATTCTTTAAAGTAGTCAAATGGAAGGAGAAATCCAAGAATATGTTTTGCTTCCGACATGTTTTGATCCTGCCACCTGACTGATGGATCGCGGAACTAGATTAATTGAAGCGTAACATAGCATCCATTCCTTAAGAGTCTACTCGACCTCTCGAAAACAAGAGGCCCATTTTCCAATTATTCTCTGATAGCAAAGACAATTTGGTGGTTTCCTGTTACTAAAGGCCATACTTTTCAATGTCCGTTTTGCTGTGAATCGAAATTATGTTTTGTTTCACCTTCATTGAGATTCTGCTGTAATTTGCCGGGTTCTCGTCTTTCTGTTGCAGAGAACTGTGATTTTTTATTCACCCTTCTCCGCTTTTTTTCGCCAGCTATTTGCAACAATTCTTTGAACACCCGAGAAAATGCTCGAAAATAAAATCCAAAAAAGTTGCCGTTTTAGAGATGATGACGCTAGCTCTTCTTTCACATATGTTTTACTCTTGTTCAAAGTCAATTAAGTCTTTTGACTTACCAACTGGACACTAAAATCTGTGATAATTATATTGTCTGAAGTTGAACTTTCCTTATAAAAGCAACTCATTGTTTGCACTTCCTTCTACTAGCAGACGGACTAGTTTGCATTCAGAGAAAGGGGACAGTAATGCATTATCTACTCGACCAATAATGTTTATAATAATTGAATGATGCAAAATTTAATAAAAACTCGGTAGTGGTAGTCATGTGAAACATGTAATACCTACTGAATGTTAAATGCAGATAAAAATCAACTGTACTAATTTTGAACAAATATTCTTAGAACAACTTAAGAGGTGCAACTTATTTGGTGAATTTCATTTAACTTATTTTAAGAAATACTATAAGTTAAATGAAATTCACCTACATAAACCTTTTACTTATTACCATTGAAAGAGCGCTTTTTGGCCCACGAAAATTATAGTTATCAAATTTAACTAAAAACTGCTTTTTGCATTGTACTTGAATAATTATATTCTGGAATCTTAGTGGAACAAGTAGAAAACAAGATAAAAATATTCTTAGATAGCTTTTAACCTCTTTCATGGATTTTGAATACCAGTTCTTATTGTACTGTAAAAATGACTTTATGGCGAAATCACCCCAAAAACTGAATTGCCAGAGCCCAAAAGCAACTATTTTGCTGTAATTGGGAGCAACTGCTCATACGAATCCTGTGTGTATGCTCTATCTGCTTCCTCACCATACTTGCACCTGGATTCGGACGGTAACCATGGCAACTGCACTTAGCACTGGTTATCAGGTTAACATTCTACATCTAACGGATTAGCATTCTCCACCGAGTTGTTAACAGAAAGTTAATTTTAGAAGGGCAGCACCTGGCTGTTTTTTTGGC
Source organism: Cheiracanthium punctorium (assembly GCA_038373885.1). NCBI lineage: Eukaryota > Metazoa > Arthropoda > Arachnida > Araneae > Cheiracanthiidae > Cheiracanthium > Cheiracanthium punctorium. The sequence goes on from JAWZYV010002197.1 coordinate 176,075, forward strand.
AATACGAAAAATCCGTCAAGGGAATAATACCTATCGCAAGAAAAAGTAAATGATTTTATCAAATTCCGTAAAGTTAAAACAAAATTCATAATCAGAAAACGACATTATAGCATTTTTATACAAAATCGATATCCATAAAACGTGAATGTTACGTGACAGTCAGCACCCAACCAAAAATGCTAACACCGAAGATGCAGATGTGAAACTATATAAGGCTAAACTAGCGGCAATATTGGAATGGTACAAATATTCAGGTGATGTTTGTCATTTCTTTTTTATGTTTGTCTTCTAGACGTAACTGTCTCTTATTTTTTGCGTTTCTCTTCTCGGTATTTCTCTCAAATACATTTTATACATGTCCATAGATTATAGAGTATTGAATTTCTTCTGTGTGCCCACTTTAAGGGAACTGTTCATGTTATATACATTATTTTCATTATTATTGTGTTTTCAACTATTTTTAAAATGTTTGCAGAGTTATAATTTAATTGGAGTTATAGGAAAATGTATTAAGAAATTCGATATTAATATAAACCAGACTTACTCTGTAAGTAAACAATTAAAAAAGTAAAATAAATCAAAGCTATTTCACAAAAAAATTATTTGGAAAATAAAAATATATATTAAGAATTTTTAATGCAATCGATGTCTTATAGACCATAGAGCATGATATTAAAACCCATGAACAGAAATAATTTAACTTGCAAATGATTTAACTTTAAAGGAAATCAGTTAAATCAAATTTGAAACTAAGTTTTAAAAGCCAGTCGCCGGTAAATTACATTTTTATTTATTTTTTTTTTTTTTTACAAAATAAACTTGAATATACTAGAATAAACTTGAATAAGCCTGAATAAAAATAAATTTTGAATTGAATATGTATACTTCATAAATGCTTATGTTCATTTATTCAATATTACCTTTTGAATTTAGTAGAATACATAAATATTCAGAAAGATATTGGATAGAAAAATACCAATGAAAATATTTTAACTTTTTGTATTTCAAATGCTGTAAGGAGAAAATTTAAAACTGAATAGGAGTTTAAATAAAAACTTTTTTTCATAACACAGCATTTTACAGAGCATCATTCATGTTAAAGCTAGATTAATTCCTCAGATTATTTTAAATGAAATAACAGAGATAAATCAAGCAATCATAAGCATACAAACAAAATGTTATCTAAGTAACATTTTAAGGGTAAAGATAAATTGTTCTATTCTTTAAATTTCTGAATGCTTATTATCGTGAATTTGACGCTTGAGACTCATAAATATACTATATAGCTATTGAATGTAGTTAGAAGTATAAAAAGTAAGATTTTGATCAACCATAATTATTCAAGGCTTTAATGGGCTTTGAACTTTTAGAGACATCCGAACTTGTTATTTGTATACCCGTGAGTTATTTATGCTTGTGGATTTTTCCCCACCAAATAATAAATTGTGATATGCAAATAGCAAGTGATTATAACTTAGCAGGGGAGGTTGGACCACAATGAGAAAAAAAAAACACTTAAAAAGGTTTCATAATTATTTCATCAAAGTGTACGTCACAAAAAATATCAGATACACTAGTTTACTTAACGCTTATACATTGCACCAGTTTTTAGCCTCATATGTATGAAAACAAGTACTTTACAACACTTTTAAAAAAGATAAATAAATGTCTCATTGTATCCCTGGCATGTGTGAGGAATTCTATGAGCTCCGATGAGACAAGAAAGAAACCCTTAAATTTTGTATTACACTTACATAAAATTGTTGGTTTTGAAAATACTAGCAGTCGGAATGAAAGTAATTTCATACCATTTTATTTTTATTTTTTAGTAAATTAAAAATAAGAAAAAATATAATTCTTCTGTATTTTATTATAAACAAATGCAATATATCGTTGGAAAGGCTTCTTTGAGGAGGAACGTAGGATTCTTTAGAGAGTTTAATGCAATAGAAAAATTCAAAATCTATTTTTTTGACCGAATTCCTCTTATCTGGTCTCCAAAGAACCCATTAATATATATTTACTAATTTCTAATATTAACAAGTTGCCTGATTATTAATCTTATCAAGTTTCCTCTGCTTAGGGCCACACGAGATGTATCATTCTGGCCCAAAAGAACGAAATTGTAAAAAATGTTCTTAAGGTAATAAAATGTACACTAATTTAACAAAATTATAGGTTATAATAACGTGATATATTAATAATGAATTACTCAACATACCAACATATATTATTCAAATGAAACTAGATTACATTAGATGAAAACGTCTCTAAAAGTAACTTTAAGTAACTAAAAGTAACAAAAAAGTAACTAAAAGTAACTTGTGTAAACACAACCAAAGAAATGTCAGTTTATGCTCTACATGAGTTAGGTTTGGTTTGGTTTGTGGGATTACGGCCGATTAGCTACGCGAGGGCTCTAGGCCGAGGGCTGGGAATGCCCTCCGTGGGGGACTTTCTAGGGAGTCCTAACCCGTATTTACGCGAAGTTTCGGAGGAAACCACGGAAAACTCCGAGTGGTTAGGTCGGCGGACGTGACCTGGTTGTGAACCAGGCACCTTCCGTCTCCCAGTTCAAAGCGCTAGCGCTATGCCACTGCTCGGGCTACATGAGTTAGGAGCAATTTGTAACGTGGAATTCTGGATAGCATTTAACTTGCACTTATCACAGGTAAAAGACAATAGTTGTCAACAAAGTAGTAGTTTGTGAAATTGCACTGTCTCATTGTGACTCACCTTCCCTTACACAGGAAAAAAAAATCCAAATATGTATCTTGATATTTATTCAAAACATTTATATGTATATTCCAGATGTCCGGAGCTTCGTGTACAAAAGTTGTAAGGGTCGTAGACAACAACATTAGGAACCATAGTTACATAGAAAAGTATGAATGGAAATCGATAGGTGGCGATGTACACGAGCTCTCAAGGTTGGTCCATCAGGTTTCCTCATTCAATATCATAGCTGAAAATTATTGCACTTTTTTTTAGGGAGATTATCTATCGCAATATTTAAACTATTTTATTCTATATTAAAATTTTGGATTCACTTAAACATCAAATCGCTAAATAACAGCTAAATTTCTCAGCTAACTTTCAAATATCATACAACCTCAAAAGATTCAGTAGTCACTAATTAAAATAGTGGGATTACTAGCATTACCAAAGAGTGAAATCTTTGAAACTTACACATAAATAAGAGTGCTCAACTCAGAAAAAATATTGATGACTCATATTCTTTCAAAGGAGTCCTTAGTGGAAAGAACACTAGACTGGGCAGTACACACTAAAGAACCTTAGTTGTGGTTGTTTATTTAGCTGATGACAAGCGAAAAGTTTTCCGACGAAACGTGCATCCTGATTGATAAGCATATTTTGTGTGTATGTGTAATTTTACAAATTTTTAATTATTTCGTTTTTTAAACATGCTCCTTTCCAATGATTTTTGTTGGCACTATTGAAAAAGTTTGTGAAAAAATACACATATCGTAAATAAATTAACTAACATTTAAGTATCTAATTGCATATATATTAAATATCAATAAAAATTAACAATTTAGCGATTGAGAATTCAATTTGAAGTATCGTATTCATCAAATAAATGTATAATTTAATAGAAATCTAAAAATTTTTCTGAGATGTTCACATAATATTTACATAATAAGGAAACTTTCAATTTTTGGCTTATATTTTGCTGTTTAGAGTTTTTGTATACCAAAAAATATATAATGATACCATCAAGAAATTCATCATTAAATTGTATCTATTTAATAAGTAGAAATTTATAAGTATGCTATGCTAAACAAGCCTCTATAAAAAACATACAATTTCTGAAATGTACTTACAACATCGTAATCGATAAACTTTTCCGCACACCTTCATAAATTATGGTAAAATAAATTCTGAAATCCTAAATCACATTTAATATTGTTAATCACTCTGGAAAAATCAGCCTTGCATTGGGTAACGGAAATAAGTATTTAAAACTTCCAACTAACATCCAATGCTCGCACAGATTTATCACTTACAGTATTATTTGCTCTGCCTTACATGAATCAAAGGAAGCATTTGACGCTTTAATGAATTTAGAGTGACTTAGCGTTCAGAAATATTGCCTAATCCATACATTTCCCGAAACTACACGTACTAACACTCTAAGCCCTCTTTCCGTAATAATTAACGGAAATTAACTGAGGAAATACATTTTCTGAGAGTGGCTGTGTATATTTCCTTTAGTTTTCTATTTCATCAAAACGAGAAAAATTCCTCTCTTCATTATGTCGTGGTAATTACCCATTTCTGACTGTATTTTGACATAACAAGATGGCAGTTTTCCTGAGATATAAATTAAGCAGCCAATTAAGTCTGCCGAGGCTATGTTTTCAGCAGATGGCACGTTTTAAGAAAATATCCTTACCAAGGGAGGGAAATGTTATTTGTTTCTTGGAAGATGTGTTTCCGAACTCCTCATAGCTTGCGTCTATACGAGGTGTTTCTTCGGGAACATTTGCGTTAACTCTGTATTTCAAAGTTCTCCAAACATTCGGCTGTGTCAAAATTCTTTCTTAAAATGTGTGTCAGAATTAAACAGATTAACTGAAACGGTGTAATTTTGTTAGCAAAATTTACGGCGTGTTATAAAATGTGCATAGTAGCCTTAACAGTCAATTTGTTACTTAACAAAATCTTAAACGGTTAATTTGTATTTGCTATGGAGAAGATTTTGTACAAGTTCGATCAGTATCTTGGTGATGCATTTTTCGTGTGTTAATTGTTATGCATTGTACATGATTTAGAGCAACTGAAAAATCTTTTTTTAGGCGGAAATACATATCTATGAATTAGCCTTAGACGAAAGTATTGATTCTTCCCTGCATACAACTCACAATAAATTAATACTGAAAATTAGAGCAGTTGTATCATTCAGAAGCTTAAAATGTCTTGAAACCTGCTTTATTTCGAAATATGGTTAGTAATTCTGTAATCCAAACACTGTTATCCATTTGACTGTGACTTAATTTGGTGATTCCTTAGCAATTCTATTTTTAATCAATCTTTTAAATAAGTTATACGAATGTAATTATGGCAACAATCTATTTTTTCTACACTGGTCTTTCATTTAATAAAAACATAAAAAAAAACAGAAAAAAATACTCTAACTTGAAATAAATTTGCCCATGATTTTTTTACTAGGAAAGTTTATAACACAAAAGTCAATATGAGATAATTATATTAAGTAAATTTATTTCCTATTGTAAACGATACGAAATATACTGACCTACATTTTTAACCAATATTGGACCGCCCCGTCCTATTTATAGGACTGTTGAATTAAATACGGGTGAAATAAAAGAAAATAAATGAAATCGACATAAAAATTCTTGAAAATTACTCCAAAGATGCAAAATTTAAGGTATTAATGAGGAAATATGTAATTCGGGAAAAAAAATTAGGAAAAAAATACCTTTAAGTTTACCCTTAAAAAATATCATAGCTTTAAGCCATTAAATAACAGAAGATTTTTTTCCCTTGAACAAACATATATTGTTTTTTAATAGATTATCACTGTTATTCAAAACATTAAGAATAACCGTGAAAAAAAATAAATATTACAGACATGTGACCCGCGTTTACTAACTGTTCTATAAATAGGACAACAGTCCTATACCCACCTTAAAAAAAAAAAAAAAAAAAAAAAAAAAAAAAAAAAAACTCACACTTCTAGATTGCATTCCTTGAATGGAGGGAACAATGCACCTTTTTATCTTTGCATGATCAGTGGCAGCCAGCAATTAAAATGCGGAAAGTTTTTCAATTTCTTCGTATCAGCACCCCATGGTTTGTTTGCAACTAAGAGGATTTTGCACCACTGAAACTGTTGGAGATAATTAAATGGTAAAATACACTCAAATATCTTCGAAATCATTAACTAAAACTTAAAAAGGAATATCTGATGCACTATTTGGCAAAGCCAATAAAATAGCTTCTGTTTGCTGGAATGTTAACCATGTACTTTCATTACTAACAAATTTAGAAGTTACGAAAGTGGACAGTAAATTACAGCATCGTGCGAAAGAAGGCACAAAGGATATTGGTGTACCATGTTGCGTTACGTATTAAAAGAAATATAAAAATGTAACGGACGTGTTCAACAGTATTATGGAAAATTACTTTATTTCTATTCAAGGAAAATTGTGATACTGGACTCTTTTTCTCTGAATTTTTTTTTAACCATTCTCACAGAGCCTGGAATTTATCAAATCAAATAAGCTTAATTTATCAAATCAAATGAAAAATTAATTTTAATTAAAAATATGTGGATCGTGCATATTGTTTCTTTCTTTTTTCTTTTTCTTTGCGTTGACTCAATGATAATGTCTCCTTAAAGATATAAGACACACAGAAATTTATACAGCTATACCGAATTTCAAAATTTTCTTTATTTAATACGAAAAAATATTTTTCATGTATGATAGCATAATTAGGAACCATAAAAAATAAATCTATCGATCACTAATAAAATGAAGAAGTTTGAAAATATAAGTGAGGGCATAGCGACAGATATGATGTAACAATATGACAGAGTAGTTTAAAATCGTTCAAAAATTTCCCTATCTTTAAAAATATTCCTCTATTAAAAGAAATTTTTCTTTTAAACTTTTATCTGTAATTTTTATTTAATATTAAAAATACCAAACTTAATATGCCTCGTTCTAGACATGATTTTGTCATAATTGATTCAATAAAATATCAGTATTAAACTAACGTACTCACTGAGAAAGAGCAAATGTTCATCAAAATATTTAATCAATATAATTTAAAAATAATAATTCTAATATAAAATTTTATTTGTTCTTGTACAATTTTCAGTTACAAAAATGTTTAATTTTTATACCTTCTACGATTCACATAAACAAAATTGTAAAACTCAACTAGGTTATGGTGAAGAATTTTAAAGTAATACGGTAATATTAAGATATAATTACTTTATCTCTACTTATTATAAAAGAAGGTGTCTGTCTGTGTGTGTGTGTGGGTGTGTGTGTCTGTCTGCAGCGTTACGGACAAACGGCTACACCTAGAAACACCAAATTTGGTATTCGGGAAGATGTAAATATGTAGTTGTGCGAAAGCGATTTTTTCAAAATTCGACCTAGATTTTTTTTTATTTTATGTTTTATGCGATTTTTGGCATTTTTTCTCACCTAATTCGTAACGGCGGAAATTACGCTCGCAGCAAAACGGCATTTGTATCATCGGATAGAGGAGAAAATTTTCTTTTAAAAACAGTTTGTTCTGAATACTTAACCTGATTTACCGATTTTTAGGAATTTTTTTACTAAACATCTGCTTCGCGATTTTTTTTCGTAAAATAATTTTAAAACTGTCGCATCTTGAATTCTATCCGTCATAACTTTTAGATATTTTGACAAATCGTGAAACATTCTTTTCTCCCTCTTTTAAAATAAAAACGAAAAAATTATGTAAATTAGATGATTTTTTACGAATTTTAATGCAGCCTAATGTTTAGAATTTAATAGCATCAACGCGATCTTACGCCATTCATTACATTGCGATCACGGCACGAGAATTTATGTTCGGCTGTTGCCACAGAAAGGATTAGAAAAAAGGGTTTTTTCAACCAATCGAGTTTTTAAATGGGATATCAGAATTTCAATTCGCAAGTGAGGATCTATGACGTCAAATGCTTTAAGATACCTAAAAATTACGCCATAATTTTAACTCATTTATTCCAGCTCTATTTTCAACACAGGGAGACGATATTTTGATTAAAATTTACTGTAGAAATAAACTAAGAAATTCACGATTATTATTATTAGAAGTGGTATTTTAATCCGGTGCTTATTTAAAAATTGAAATGTTTTCACGGCGCTGAAAATTTTAAAAGTTACAAAGTTCGTTTCAAAGCGCGATATATTAAAATTTTTCTATTTATTATTTTTATTTTTGGCATTTAATTTAGCGCAGGCGTTGCCTAACATACGCATGCAGGTTGCGAGTATAGTTTTATTTTAACGTTGAATTACGTTCCTCCATAAAGGTCACGCAAAGTTTTAATGATACCGTTTGAAAACAATTATGCGAAATATCGAAAGTAACTCCGAAATTAATCTACCGGGGTATCCTTTACGGCAGTCAAACAGTGACGTCATAAATTAAAAAAAATGTGTGAAATTTGTAAACTCTGCAACTCTAACGCCCTGTCACAATTAAAATGGGAATAAGTAGCTCCTCGAGATTACACAGTTTGATGTTTTTCAGGAGACAGGACTATGGAGGATATAAAAGATATCGCTATTGGATATTTAAAATGGCACCCCTTGGATATTTTCTCCCCACAGTAAGATGAAATGGTTTACGGCGCTAAATACGCCAATCTTATAAAACTATGTATAAATTAAATATATATGGAGAGTTTCCTTAATGGCAACCATTATGTGAAATGATTATTATTTATGCTAATGCGTAAATTGCAAAGAATCGCCACAGAATCAAAAGATCCCATTGAGGCCAAATAATCTAAGCTGTTTCTTTTAAGGGAGCCTTGAAGAGGGAGAAGCGAGTATAGATAGTATTAATGTACGTAATAGGTAGTATTATTAGATTTGTAAAGATAGTATGAATAAATCGCAATGTACCACGTTAATAAATATTTCATGAAATTAAAAGTGTTTATCCGTTTTCAACGGTTGTCTTACAACCAACTAAACGAAAAGTAATTCTAATTTGCGTTAATATATCCCGCAGTCATTTCAACAGAGGGGATTACTTGAACTTTTTTAAAAATGAAATTCTGTTTTGTCACATGCAGATATGATTTTAGTAGTAAAATATTCCTTTCTTCCCGTATGAAGAGCCGGTGCGCAGCTATTTTAAAAACATCTCTTGAAAATAGCATAAATGAATTCAGAAGACCTCAAAACGTGTAAATACACCAAAATCTCGAAGTCGAATTTTTTTCATGATTGCAATACTTTCCTTATATGGTACATTTTCGGAAAGAAATAAATGGTGCTCCATTTCATGTAGTGTCTTAGGTATTTAATGCTACAACTTGAGCCTAAAAAACAGTATGATGTAGAAATAAGACATTTTGAAAGCCAGGAGTTCTCTGCAAACTATTAAGCTTTCCACTTTTTTAATAGTGAATGACACTGACGTAGTTTTTTGAGTCATTATACTGCAATGATCAGGTTAGTACTCATGAAACAAACTTTACATTAAGAGTCAAATAATTTTGCTCTTTTTTTTTTTAAATTCCACATCACGAATAATTTCGAATTACACATGTAAGGAAAATTTTCGTTTCCTACTGTGCGAAGAACGGGCACGCAGCTAGTAAATGATATAAAATAATAAGATACGTAATTTTTTATACATTAAAGTTTCTATTTCGTTTCCAGACCAAATTCGATAAACTTCCATCTTACTAAACATCAAATGTCAGAGGGAAAACCTATCTTTTAGGCTATCGTTTGATGTTCAAATGCGTAACCGAGCTATCTCTAGAACTAGGATATCATCAATAAATTTTTGCACCTCAAAGAGTTTGTATATCTAGTTTTCGACGTCGCAGAAAGAGGAAGCTGAAAATTGCGTGTAGAAAATAAACTGGAGGTGATCGATATTAAATTGCGTTAAAGTACTTTCAAATAACATATTTGTGCTTTGCAAGTTTACATTTGTACTTATTCGTAGGCCACAAATATTATTAGATACAAAGTTTATGAAAGGTATTGCAACTCTTGATTTCTTTATTTGGGAAAAAAAAAACTTTCTTCTTTCAAATGTCTTCTTTCTTCTTTCAAATTTACTTTTAAATACTGTAAAAGCAAATTTTTATTTTTTAAAGTTTTTATGATTTTTTATGAGTTTTTATGATTTGATTTTTTAAAGTTAAAAATACTTGTAACGTACTATTTACATCCAGGTTTTAAATTTTCAGATACTTTAGGATATGACTTTTAATATTATGTTATGAAACTATTTGTACATGAAATTCTCATAAATATTTTTGCCAATAATATGAGGATAGATTTGAGTTTTTATATTTAATGTTACAGTTTATGTATACTATCTCATGATTGTTTTTTCAGGAATCTATTATGACATACAGTTTTAAGGACCCGTATAAGAAATAAAAAAAGAGGAGAACTAAAGGTTTAATCTAGTTTGTTGCATAAGACTTTGCTGTTGTAAAAAATCTACTGCACATGAACTTGATGTTCATAAAATTGCTTTGTGTGAAAAAGCGATGTACAAATAGTTTAATTCCATTGTTATTTTAGAGGAAATGTTTAATTGTTCATTTAATTAATGCAATTCGATTGTATTTTGGAAGCTGCCTTAGAATTTACTTTTAAAAAACTTATCAGTGCTTGTATATAAATTTACGTGTTTATTTATTTATAGAAACAAAACATTTTTAGATGCAAAAGCAATGGAACAGTCTGGCAATACTCTATCATATTAATTATTTATATATATAATCATTCAATGTTAGTACTTGGGATTTTAGGTTTTGAATGTTTAGCAGTGAAATCAAAATCATGATGATCATGATGAATCAATCGTCTAAATGAATCTCAAATAATTCAATAAACGTTTTAATAATTTTAATGCAATTTATATTTAACGCATTTTAGGTGTTATTTATAGCTAAATATATAATAAATGTTTGCATTTATTAACCAGAAATGATAAAAGAAACGTTATTAAAAAAGCTTTTATTTCAAAAAATTTGGAATCTAGTATAGCTTATCTATATAATAAGTGAATAAATAAAATAAATAATATCTATCTCTCTGTGTGAGTAACCTGTGAAAACAAAACACTTAGAACAATCAACACTAAATTCACGACAAATCCTACTTAAAAAACAATTTATTAAGCTTATAATCTTATAAACGAACATATGCATGTTTAAAATGTCCGTACTCCTTGATCTGATACAAAATTAAAATTTACTTATCAAAATCAATATAAACAATATTTTCCCCTAAATTTAAGTATATTTTAAATACCCAAAGCTTTACACCCTTAATCACATAGAATAGTAATTATTTTCCAGTTAGAAGAAACACAAGTTTGATGATGAATAGATACATTTAGATTATCTATTTTTTAGAAAATATTTTAGTGTGTAGCAATGTATTTAATGCTTATCAACAAGCATTTTTTCTAGAAATTATAACAACTATGCAAAACTTTTATGAAAATACGAACATATTGTGTTTCCATTTAAGAACCTATCAGCTGATCAACAGTGCAATTTACGAGAATTCCTTAATAGCTCTAATAATATCGTGACCGTTAGTGACAACAAATTGAAGACCCAAAATGGTTACATACGAGTACTCTATAGTCACTGCGACGTGACGATCTCGTCAACCTACGACTGTCCCGATATCAGTCCAGTCTCGTTACAAAGATGACGATTGCCATTGCAAATCTGTTGTTAATTATTTTATTAATTATTAATTACGTAAATATCCCATGAATTAAGAAATTTCCAATACTCTAAACATGCTATCTAATAGCTCAACAAACTTTGAGAAGTAAATTTATTTTTTGAAGTAATAAAACTATACAGTTCTGTAATATCTTTCTCCAGGTGTTTGCAAAGATCAAATCATAAACACTCAAAAATATTCATTAAATTATGCGCCAAGGTTTGAAAAATATGAACTTCTTACCAATTTTACCTAAAAAATAATTTAAAAATTGTCACATATGCAATTTAAATTAGAAAATTACAGTGAAACACCGTAACATTCCACCGTAACCACCGAAAAGTGTTAGGATGCCTAACACTTTTCTGTGGTTAAACGCATATTACAAAAAGACAACGGATGAAATACCTAATCTATTTTCCATTTTTTGTTTTTCTTTAAAGAAAGTCATTACGTCAGTGTGTGATTAGGATATATAACATAGCTCTCTCTTTCTATATATATATATTTTCCTTCACCCACAAGCTATATTAGTAAATACACTGTATCAAACCACAAACCCATGTTTCAAAAATTTTTCATCACATTATTTATCTTTAAGATTTATACAAGAGTCAGAGTTTATAATAACTGATCGATATTTATTGTAGGTTACAGTAAAGACTAAAGACTGTGGGAAACAGCCTAAATATTCTTTGTGTATCTTAAGAAATTCGTACAATTTAATTTGAGGCCAACTGCCACGACACATTTTTTTTCGAAGAACAGCTTTAATCCAGGTAGTTTCTGAGAAGTAATTTCTCTGAACGTTTATTAATCAAGAAATCTACTAAATAACATGATAGGAATGTAAACATGAACCGCATTTTTAAGAATTGATAAAACATCGAAAATTTTGCATTAATTCTGGGACACAGGAATCTCTGTTTCTGAGGAAGCAGAATATCGTTCTCTGAACATTGGTAAAGTTCATAGAATATTTTTTGAAAGTTCTCCGAACGTTGCCGGACGGAGAGTGTATTTTAATTTACAGCTAGCCGGTCGGAGAAGGTTAACTCAATTGTATGATGAAAGGTGATTGCATTAAGAAAGTCATTTTTTTCAAAGTTTCGTTACCATTTTTTCTATAAAGGAAGGCTGGTTATTAGTCTTTCTGATTATACTGAATTTACAAATAGAACTGTAATTTAATTTTTTACCTCCAACTGTCGCGCATATGTGAGAGCAATAAATGCATTCATTTCCCGAACGGTGCACTGACATTCCAGAACGTATTTTCGTTTACCCCAGCCGTTAGACATTTGTTCCAGTTTTCTGGAACATTTTCAAAAACTTTTTAGTAACATATTTAGTTTTCAAATGTCTGGTTTTAAAATTCATTAAACGTCAGCAAATATTTAAAATAAAATATGTAAAAAATGTATTTAAATAAGGAACATCTCAACTGAAGTTCAAGAATGTTTTTTTTTTTCTTATTCTGTTTATATACTCTAAAGAGCGTTATTAAAAACCGCTTTCTTAATCACATGTATTTAAGATTAAAAGCAGAAAAAAGTACCTTCGACCCTAAATAATAAAGGCAAATATTAGTAACCCTAAATAGTAAAGACAATAAAATGAAACTGCCGGCCAGAGTGATAAGTTCGTGTTTAAGCCTATCGCCGGCTTTAACACGAACAAAGTTTTGATTTCAGATATTTCAGCTGAACAGAAGTGGGAATAATAAAATAAAATTAACCACGTAAGAAAAAAAATGCCAAACGCATAACCTATCAATAACTTTTTAACATAGTTATCTTATTTGTACTCATGCAGTAACATGACGCATAATTACAACTGAATAAATATCGTTATCATTCCGAACCTAACTCTATTAATCTTCAGCTACTTGGCTATTTCAGCCAAACGTACCATTTTAAGATTACGATCTGCTGCAAAGAAGATACAAATGTTCGCAGTTAAGAATAACAATATACAGTCAAACCTGTTTAATGGAATAGCCAATTTGCCACAAAAATCTATTCTAATAAGCGTGGTTTTCCAGTACCTGGGATCACATTGATTAAGTATTACTGTTTCGTGCATTGAAAATTTATTAACGATAAACGAAATATTCCTTTAACCGATATTCCATTTAGCGGGTTCGAGTGCACCTCAATCCTTAGCAATAATTTTATTGCGATTGGAATGCATGTACGTCTCTAAATTTCACATTTCATGTGATTAGCTGCTGATCTTAATGTATTGGATACCAGTGCCGGATTAACAATATAGCAGAAGTAGCAAATGCTACGGGCCCCGCGCTTTTGGGGGGCCCGAGCCTTTACCTGAAAGTTTTCGTTCTCTCCCCCTCTAGATCTAGCTTTTTTCAACATTTTCCAACAAGGTAGAAAAGTGTTTAAGATTTCGATTCGTCTGTCATAGATCTAACTCGCGTAAATATGCATTGATTTCTACGAAATTTATATATGTTATCCTTATCTACAGTAGCACTCACTTCTTGAGGAGCACTCAAAATACTCTAAATACATTGCGCTCTATGGGAAGTTATTCTTTAAAGCGTATCATCCTACTTTATAGTTACGCTGAACCCTGACTTCAAGATAAAACTTTTTTCGCCATTACTGCAAAAAAGATTACAATGTCAAGGGCAAAAGCCTAATAACTTCTACACCGTTTGTACGATCCGCTTGAAATTTTTCACAACTATGTAAAAAAATATAGAAAACAATCTGTCAATTTTAAAAATCGGAAAATCCACCCGTTCCCTCATTTTAAAGTGATTTTTCGCTATTTTCAGCATCATTTCGTTTCCGAGAGTCAAAAAAGGTGAATCATTTGAGTGACAAAATTACCTAATTCAAGTGAAAATACGTCATACGATTGGGGGATTCCAATACGTTTAAAATAATTTTTCCAAATTACACAGTTTGTTATTATCTTTTTCCCCACAAATAAATCTTCTGCTGGATATTCGAATGTTTGTGCACACAAAACGAAAGATTTCGACTGCAAAAAGTTTCCGCGCGTTTCCAGATGAGCATGAAATTCGATTTGGGTTGTAATGAAAATTGAATATGAACTTATTTATTTTAGATGGATGAAAATTAAATATATTGAATGAAAGACATATTTTCGTAAAATGCTTTTTCTAGCGCCCGTTGAAATTGCCTCCACAAAAAGCTTTGACTTCTGCATAGTTAACAGTTTTTCTGAGGGAGCACTCAAAATAATTTCAATACAATACGGTCAATGGCAGTTTAGAGACAGGCATCTATTTTAAGCATATAATATTATCCTACAATATGATTAGCTAATAATCCAACGACGATGTTGGCGACTTTTGCGCTAAATTGTCATGCGAAAAAAATACTCTTGAAAAATGAGCCGAACTTGGCGATAAATCGAAAAAGGTATTTACGTATTATCCCGGCGGTCATTAACACCAAACTATTTTTTCCTCAAATTTGCTGCATACTTTTGTCAATCGTATTCCGAGCCATCAATAATTTCATGTGTCCGGCATTTATCTTGGCGAAAAGGTTGCTTGTCTTGGCGGATCGCCGGGATAATATGTATACCTGGAAAATGTCTAATGTGATTATATTAAGCTATGACGATTTATTTGGAATTTTGAAAATTCGTTACTCGCACTCTAATTAACCGATTTATTGTATTGTGTTTTGTTAAGGAATGGATAAGAGCTATCTGCCTAGGAGTAGGAGGAGGTCTCCGGCCGACGAAAATCCGTTAATGCATTAGAACCCAAAGCGGGTTAACGGATTTACACGGAACAAAATTGCAAACTTTGATTATTTAGCGCGTGGAAAATTAATTTTAGGCTGCTAACTCTTAAAAGAATAAGTTTCTCGCTCTCCGTGTTCGTCGGATACACTTATGTTGTATTAAAGGAATATTTATACATTACCAGCTAACTTACCAGCAAGTTTAAGATGATTTCAGTTATTTGTCTATTCTGATGTCCACCCCCATCCAGTGTTCTAACTGCTGTAGATATACATCGATTTGTGTCAAATTTATGTTTTATTAAGTACAGCGCCATGTACCTTATTTAAAATGGTGTAAGTAGCATTTATAGTTAAAAAAAAATATCCAATGTATTGCACTCTATAGACAGTCATTCTTGAAAAAGTATTTTAGAGATATTCGATTTTTGAAAGAAAACAAAGTTGGCATATATATTACTAAGGCTCTCAAAATAATGCTCTCCATTGAGAATAACGTCCGTATTATTTATTAATAGTTCTTCTACATGAGGACTCACAAGAATTCCAATGCATTACAGTCTGTGGCATTTGAAAGGCACTAATACATTTCTAGCACAAGACAATGAGTGCAAAATTTTTATATTCTTCAGTTAAACGTTAAAAAAAAATTAATGGTCTTTTACAGGCTCTCATAAAGTTGCATTTATAGTGATAATACAACATTTTCTTATCTACGAAATCTCGCCAGTTTTAAGGAAAATACAACGCAGATTTGTCGCAAAAATATTTTTGTATTGGAAGGTGTTTTACAATCTATGAGCTTGGCATGATTTATCTTTCTACCTTTTTTAAGGCAACAGATAAATATTGTAATTCTTTTTTTTCTTTCGTTCTTTTTCTTTTTTTTTGGATAAGACAATTTCTGAAGCTCTATATAGTGGAACTGTAAATTAGTTGTAGGCAATTCATTGAATGAATATATATATATAATTATATATATATATTATATATAATGTGGCTGTTGCATGCCTGCATTATTTAGTCAACTCATTGCCTAGAGGAAACTGGGTGAGAATTCTAAAGTCAGCAGTAAGACACACAAGAGTATATTTAACAATACTGTGGAACAAAAACGCAGTGCTTAGAAAAAAATTTCAGGGAGCATCCAAAAAGTGGGAAAGGCAGAATTTTAAATAAAAGAAAGACAGTAAGAAAGGCATTATCATTATCTTCTTGTTGACTCAAAGCGAAACTCTGACAAACGGAGGAGGGGGTATCCAGATCCTTGCACCACCTACCAATGGTGCAAGGTGCCAATGGTGCCACCTACCAATGGTGGCCTTTAGAAAAAGTATTCCTTACCAATAAATGTTTGTCTTTATTTGAAGAATAAATCCAGAAATAAACAAAATATAGGAAGAAAACTAAGTGCCGAAACAAAAGAACAGACTAAGGTTCTTTTCAAGGGCGGATTAAAGGGAGGGGGTCGGAGTAGGCGACCGCCCCTCCCGAGAAAAATGAAATAAATGTAAGCAATCCCAACTTACTTCCATAAAATGGATATGTATGTGAATCTTCCATCCAAGCCTCCACCACAAAATTGTATCAATCTGTCAGTGGGCCGGATTATTCATTAGGCTGTAGCCTATCTGACCCGATCATTTCAAGGACTTTTCAGTAACAAGTCGAATGAATTTTTTAATGAAGTTGTAATCAAATTTATCAAAATGACTCAATATAACGAAAATATTTGTGGCTATTTCTGAAGATGTTCTCTGAAAAGCGAGTTGACCTTCTACATTTCCCCGAGAGCTGAGATCCATAGGATTAGGATTGTAGGAAAAACGCGCCCCATAATAAAGATATTCACCCACGAAACAATAATTTTTATTTAAATATTGGACATAGACTTATTTTGTTTTGCAGTAAATATGAGGATGGTATTTTAAACGGATGTAGGCAGGCCCAAAGTTCTTTTGTTTTAGAGTAAATGTGGGTGGCTTTGGCAAAATTCGAAGGTGTACTAGGGTGTAAGCCATCTTAGAAGGCTTTTGGTAGTTGGCTTGCTTTGTTTTTATTTAATTATTTATTTTACATTTTACAATATTTAAGCAAAGGCGAATTATTTTTTGAAACAATAATAATATATAGATTGTAAATCATTTTTTTAATAATTGGGGCATCCACAATTACGATAAATTATCTTATTAATGACGAAAATTAACCACGTTAAATATAAAAGAATTGATTTTAGCCGGTCGAAACCACAGGTCAAGGGCTCGAATGCCAGTACATTCGTTCAAATAAAATAATAAGAACCGAGAGGATCTTCGCACAAAGACAAGACGGTCGGGGTATCCGAGAAGCTATAACCCCACGCAAACTGAAAACAAAGAGAATTTTCGCATACTCTTGATCCACAAAGGAACTCACAAATTTGATCTTAAGATTATTATATCTTGCAAAAACATTTGAACGTAATACGTAATACGATAATGAATGCTTTATCCGAATTTTTTATTATTTATTATATAGATTATTCTATTTAGAAAAGATACAATCCTCTTATTAAGATTTTTTGAACAAAATATTTTATATCATTTTAACGAGGATAATTTGAAAAGTAATGCACATATGCTTGTAGAACACAAACTAAATGAACTTTAGAAGTGTTCCAAGCGGTATGTGGAAGTAACAGTCCCCCTGTACAAGCATGTGCAGTTTAAATGCCTTCCTTTCATGCAGTGTATTTTGAATAGTGGAGATATTATTGTGCTAGATCTATCTATCTATCCTCAGTTCGATTTCTTATGAATTAACCCATTAAATAAATTAACAGAAGTTAAAAATATGTAGCCTATTATTACAAAAGATAATGGAGTAATTTTACAAGCATGCATTTCTACAGGGAAAAAAATAGTGTTTAAAGGCACAGTTTAAAATACATATTGATTTCGAAGGTTCTAAAAATTTTACAGAAAAATTATTATTTTATGTGTGTAAACTTGTCTAGTTAAAGGTTTGCGTATGGGAAAGGTGGGATGTGTTAGAAATTCCATGAACATTAACATTCATTAGAAAAACCCGAGTTGTACGCATAAATAACTTTAAGCATCGTCAGTCTCACTATCTATCTAGTCCCCTCCCCCCCCCCCCCGATAAAAACCTTTATTTTGACGGGCATTTTTTCCGCGCACCAACTTAATTGGAGAAATTGTTTTGTCTAGTGTTAACTCAAATTTGCTCATTTTGAATCAAGAAAATTCGTAAAAGTTGTGATTTTTTTTTATTATCGCACAAAACCTAGAGATTAGCTCACCCACGCTGGAGGAAGGGCTGGGATAACATCTCGCTAATATAACACGTGGGACCTTTTAGTTTTGTTTACATCTAATTAGCATTAGTAATCCCATTAACTAACTAATTAGCATTAAACATAAATTATAATATAATTAGCACTATTTATTTTCTAATTTAATTTAGCTCTACTACTTTAATGAGAGTGTGAACAACTCCCCTCAAAAAAAAATATGGGCGTGTCACTGAACAGGGGCCCCCTTGGTAAAATTTGCTACGGGCCCCGCGTTGTCTTAATCCGGCACTGTTGGATACTTATCCTATTCTGTGTTTTTGTGAAAGAGGTTTTGACGGTGACACTCATTTTCAGTAGGGGACATGGTATAATGAATTGCGATAAAATTTGTAAATTTCTTATCAATACGTACACTAACAAAGCAATCATGTTGACAGTGGCATTGAGGCGACATTACATTTTGTAACTTCATCACACCACGATTGTAACACAAATGCTAACCTTCTGTGTCGTCCTTTCTCTTCGTGTCAAGCATGTGAAGTCGATGTGTGATTGATAATTAGAAACGAGGTGACGTTACTCTGGAAGAAACATGTGACGTTGCGGGGTGACGTCACCATGTAGTGTCTCATGACGTCCATGATGGTAATCATATGACGTTACAAACACTGTCACAGGTGGCCGTTCTTCCACCCTCTCTGCGAAGAACACATCACAACGAATTTGTCACATGAAGTCTTAAAATAACAGTATGACCTGTATGCATACATGTTTCGGCGTCACAATGTTATATGGATATTTACTAAAGTTGCAGCATGAAAAGTTCAAGAAAAAATGAAGCACGAAAAGTGAAATTATAATCACGTTTCAACTCGGAAGTTTCATTAACGGAAAAGCAAAGGACATGAGAAGACTCAACAATGATGCAAAACGCATTCAGAAAAAAATAAAACATTTGTTTTAATTGCATTTACACATTAAAATTAATGTGAATTATAAAGAATCCAAAAACATTTTAATCCATCTGTTTCAGGCATCTAATATTTTAAATAACGCAACCAATAAGACCGATAATAATAATATTGTTAATACGATTGCAAAAAATTATTTTATCTCTCTTGCTACTATTCAATTTATCTAACAAAGTTAATACCATTTTAATTTCTTTTCTTTTTAGTATAATGTATATTAAAATGTAATTAGTTTCACTAACTGAATATATTTAATTCCCCTTTTTAGAAAAAATATGCACAAAATGAAGCTTAAATTTAAAATGTTTTGCAAGAGGGAATAGCATATTAAATCCTTTTTCTTTCACAAAATACTAAGCCATCTAAATTGCTTGAGGAAAAATGGAATAATAACACTTGTTTTTATATAAATGTGACTTATTATCCCCAGAAGCATTATTATTCGTCTAATTATGCCTGTGCGTTTCCAAACTTAGATGCTAAGAACCACATTTTTTTTTCCTTTTAAATTTTTCTTTTATATTGTTTTATGAGTGGTACACATTTATTTGTTTTGTGTTTGTTTGAAAACATTTTCCATGATCTTCATAAAGCATTTTAGGATTTCAGAACGAGAAAGGTAAATAAAGAAAATACATCAATTATACAACACCGTCCAACTCGGGCGTATTTTCGAAAAATAAAATATGTCGCTTCAAAAGTACAACCACCGTGTCTTGTACCAGTGGGATTGTTCCCAATAAACAAACTATACACTCAATAATATACGAAATTTTTTATTTTAATAATTTATCTCCAAACCTAAAATTAAAGACACTTGTTTTGGGTTAATTTATAAAGCACAATTATCATTATTACGTTAACTTTCAGAAGTAAACATTGTTTTAAGAAACTTTTATTGCTATACTTAAATTTTAAACAAGTTGAAAAAGATTAAAGCTCTCCAAATCAAACTGGCCTTTATGCATTGAATTACTTTTCTACTTTTGATTATTTTTTCCCACTTTGGAAAGTGTTGAAAAAATAATGCTACACAATTATTTCTGTATTCTTTTCATTTATTGAGGCTGTTTCATTAAGATATATCGCGAATGGTGATCAGTCATTTTTAAGAAGTAAAATACCCGGCAAAGCATTCAGACGAAATTTTACGTTTTTCAGTAGACGTAATTAGTATTAGATTTATGTGAAGAAATGAATTCTTAAATTCCCTCTCTATTTTCTTCATACACTACCTTATATTCCTTAATTTACTATAGACTGGGTCCGTTCTATAATGGATCCCGGATAGTCTAAGCAGTTAACTGTTCGTTCACACGTTAGGATTGACTTTCAATTATTTTTATTTTTTCGAAGATAATAAATTTACTTTTTAGGAAAAACTAAAATGAAAATAACTGCTCGAACATAATACATTTTAATTATGCGTTCTTTATTTTTGACTAAAAATTCATCATTAAGGAATGTCGCTAAACCTATAACTGCAGAAGAGTATGTTTAAAGGCCTTATAATTTTTATTAAAGCTAAATTAAACACAATTTCTCGAAGATAATGTGTATTCCTTTGTCGGAATTCTAGCGTATATTAATCTTCGTTAATACTGCGTTAATACCATTAAATTATAATTTCGAGTTTTAAAAAAGGCATTTTATGCCAAAAATACCTTTCTTAACCTTTATCTCAAGATATTTAAACATAATTAAATCATTTAAACAGTTTGAAATGTCTTACATAACTCACTTGGTGAACGCCACACTCTTTGGCGTTTTGTTGATTTTTAAAAATTATATTTCTTAAAGTGAAATTTTTCTTTACGCTGGGCTTTTCATCACCTATTTAAAAGCGATTTTGCATGCCATGTATGGCAGATACTTTCAAAATTATAAAATTTTAATGAAATGTTGAAGAATTACGGCCAACTAGCTACAATTAGGCTCTAGGCGGAGGGGTGGCCCTCCCTGGGGGCTTTTTGAGGGGGTCTTTACCTTTATTTAAGCTAAATTTAGGGGAAACCTACGAAAACCTAAGGAATGTCGCTAAACCCATAATTGCAGAAGAGTATGTTTAAAGGCCTTATATTTTTTATTAAAGCTAGATTAATAAAAGAAAAACCGCGAACGGTTAGGTCAACGGACACGACCTGGTTTTGAAGCAGTCACCTTCCGTCTTCCAGTTCAGAGTGCTATGCGCTCGGCCGCTCATACATCTGTTAGGAAATATAGGTAAACGTATACTAATATAATTTACTAATAATTATAATTTCGTTACTTAAAATTTCAATCAGGGTTTCTGATTTAAAAAAGAAAAAATTTTTTTTTCAAAAGGTAAGGTAAGATGAAATAAAGCAAAACAGCAATAAAGAGGGTTTTATTTATTTTATTTTTTCAAATAATGAAAGACTAATCTTAACATTGCTTCTAAATAATCGAATTTTACAATTTCAGAGAATTATAAATCAATGATTTTAAATCAAAACAATGAAATATATATATATATCACATATATTTAAAAGAAATATTTTCATCTCAAAATATTAGTAAATTTTAAAACTATATAAAAATAGTGCATGTGTTAAAATTATGCACTATATTAAATTTTTCAGGAAGGCATTATTAGGCTTCCCTCTGTATAAAAAGTATAAGAGGAAGAACAAAGCATTATTTCTTGAAAAGCTAAAAACTAATTAACAATTCTGATAACCGTTAGTTTTTAATCATAACACAAGTTTAGAATAAGATTTTATCTCAACAATGCTAGCTCTTGCTTTAATTAAATTTATTCACTCATTATCTTAATGAATAAAGAATCTGAAGATTTTAAATTAAGATAAAGAATAACGAAAAAACTATCCATACTAGTTTTTCGACTTTCACGAAAAAACAAATCATTAATGATGCAGAAAATATAGTTCATAATGTTTAAGTAGATAATTAAAATAAACTTTAAAGTATACTTGCATTTGTCAAAAGATAATGAAATACCTTAGTTATTTCTTTTTAAAGAAACATCATATTTTATGAAAATTTTATAATTTTGATGTTTCTTCACTGTTTTTAAAAGCTCTAATAAATTAATAATTAAAGTACAAATAAAACAAGATAATTTTAACCAGCTATTTTTTTCCTTAGCTTTAAGCTAGGAAACCTTAACTTTAGCTTAAGCTTTAGCTTTCCTTAACTTTAAGCTAGATGCCGATTTCGAAAACATACCTGTTACGTATAAATTAATGTAGTACGTAGTTTTATGTACTTTTTTCAGCCTCTGGCGGACAATAAAAACAAAATTAATTTTTAAAAACATATATTTTAGTTTTTAAAACTAAGCAAAAGTAAAGTGCCAGTTCAGAATCATTTCCCTGGAAATTTATAGAATTCTCTTATCGGTAGAAGAGCTTTATGGTTTGCTTTCCGCAGTAGTGGAAATGTCCTCACTCCAGCGACCTATAGACTTGTATATGTACAAGGTAACTCAAAACTTTGCATAAGAAGTGTAAAGGGTGATAGAGTGGACCAACGAAATTCAGAATCCCATAGCAATGTGGGATCGGAAACGTCGTCTTTATTTATACGGTATGATTCACTATGGAAGAAGTGTTTAAGTAACAGTGAACTTTCTGACAATCGTACGCCAAATGCACATGCACCTTTCTCAGAAAAAAAAAACTTATCCAAAATTAGTAGCTTACAAAATTATGTTTCATTTTATTATTGGGAGTGTTGGAGAAAAGCTCATTGCTTATGGAACTCGATTGAGAATTTAGACAAACACTCCAAAGTTCTTCCAATGTGATTATTAACAGTTAAATGAAGTCGATGTTTCCGAACACACATTGCTATGTGATTCCGAATACTCTTTGTCTCCTCTACCATTCTATAGATTTCCCACATAAAGTTTTGAATCATCCCTGTATATGTCGACCATACGGGTGGGGTATCCAATTATCCATCTTGGGAGTAGCGAAGGGGTGGCGTAAGTATACGTGCACTTGTGACTTTGAAATAATTGGGAGAAAGGGTGTATGTTAAAGTAATAAAAGCTAATAAATTAGTACTGCAGCATTTTAGGCAGTTTTTAAAGTACGAGATAGTGTACTAGGTAAAATGTTATGACGCTTTTATATTCAATTTAATTTAGAATAAGTTTAAAAAACATGTATATATGTACAAAATACACCTATATGCAGTTCACAATGGAAATAGAGCAGTAAATAAATTTGGATTTGACACTTGTAGACTCAAAACCTTTTGCAGAATCCCCTCTGTTCAAAAGGTAATTAAAAAAATATTTAAAAAAATATCCAGAAAGCATTATACTGCTATGGTTTAAATTCTTTAAAGAAAAGCAAAATCGTAACATCGCAGACATTAAAAGTTTAACTGTGTTCGTGTTCAGTTATATCAAGAGCAAAATACACTTGAATAGGGGAACAGAATTTGTATATTTATAGAATGTTGGTCCTTTAGTATCATTCTTATGTCACATTTTCCATGTAATACCTACTTTCCTCCTTCATCTTTCTTGAAATCTCCACTAACAGAAAAAAGAAGTAAAAAAATAAATATCAGCGAATCATGTTTCATACGATATTATATTTATTTTTTTGCCTCCCTCATATTTTTTAGATGTGGAAGAGAAGAAAGAAAAATTGACTTTGAAGTGACTTTCGTCTTTGCATATTCGAAATTCGATTACAAGAAGGAGGAAAAAAAAAGTATCAAGGTAGAAAACTCCGACTTCAACTTCAATAGAATATTTACTTCTGAAATATTTGATGTGAGCCCCATGAAAAATGATTCGAGATGGTATAATGTGTAATGGGCTATGGGAAGGGCTTCGGATTATATTTAGATATGGCAGGCAAATAAAAGGAAATCAAAGACGATGCGTGTAAAGTTGAGAATCTTTCCTGCTGTATGAAAAGCTTTTAAAAATATTGTTGATAAAGATAAAATGTTTACGTTTTAAGTTAAATTTTTCGATTTTGTGAAACATAACGCTTAGGCAAATATGTACTTTGTTCGATACCAAATGCGAAAGTTTATCTGCTTGTTGTACGAAATTCTCGCATAAGAGAAGATGTATATACATAATTTTTTTTAACTTCCTCTGTTAACTTAAAGAATATTCTCTGATTTGCAAAAGCTTGATTATATATGTTATTGTTTAATGTTAGAAGCATAAACTGGAATCAAGGCAGGAATATAATACATTAAAGATACATTTGAATTCATTTAATATACAAAACATATATTTGTAAAGTATTTCAAAAATATTTTCTGATATTAAATATCCGTTTCTTAATTTGAGTAAACCTTATAAAAGTAGTTAAAATACTTAACACTTTTATAAAATAATTTAGTTGACATCGTTTTAAAAATACAAAGCTTTTAAGGATTTGTTATTTAAAAAGACGTAGAACATAGTAGAACATGGTTTGAATTTTTTATTTCTTGAGAGTGATCTTTTTAGACATGTAAATTATTAGATATTATCTTACATGCAATTAGTAGAAGAAACAGAAATGGAATCCAGAAGAAAACTTCCAATAAATGTTAAATACATCTAATTTAACACTAACATAAATTAAATGCGGTAATCTGATATTAAATTTGTATTAAAAAGTAGGATTCATGCTCTGAACAGATGTAATCCAGAATGTTTATTAAAATTATATTCGTTATTTATGATAAAAAGTCACAAACACAATCAAAATAACTCATTGTAATGACATTTACTTTGCTTAATGAGCATGACAATAATGAATATAGTTCCTTTTTTGAATTCTCTCTCGATACAAATACTTTGTCTAAGTTAATAACTAAAATTTATGTCTAAAATTTTTTAGCCTGGGATAAGCTGAAAAAACGGCTTTTTTTCAGCTCGGAAAAAAATGAGGGAAAATTTCGAATTCGGGTGACTATAAAGATTTCAAAAATGAAATAATATCAGTTTATATCTTCCATTCTCGCATCAGCACTAAATGTTGTCGAAATTTGTAAAAAAAAAAAAATACGATTTTATGTTAATTTTTAACTTTAACAATAGCCTCTTTCTGAATGTAATACTTCAAATTCTTATATAATCGAAAAAAAGCAAAAAGTAATGCTTAAACATCACTTAAATCCATCAGCAACTTCCGACAACACATAGAAGGTTGTCTATTGTGTTTTTGATAAATATTTACAAAGAATTTCAGATTTCTGTTAAGGTGAGAATATACACTTACTTGCTTCACAAACTTTCCTTCATGATTCTGTTACGATTACCCTTTAAGATCCATAATAACTGCCGAACATTTGGAAAAGTGCAAATGTAATTTAAAAAAAAAAGGAAACAAAGATCTTAGGAATCAAAGTCCTATAGGCAGTAGTTCCTAAAGTGTGTGCCACGACAAGGCAAGAGAGAGGCATGAAGAGAGAGGCAAGGGGTGGCGCGATGTGACCACGATTTCATTAAATTACTTTCTTGAATTTTTAATTAGAAATGTATTAATTATGCTTATATTCTTACTGCTTTACTATATTAATTTGTTGCTCACGATTGTACAAATAAGATTTATGTACCGCTGTGACAATAGTAAAACCGGACTGCGTTTGCCCTAGTCGTTTGGGTTTTGGTGTGGAGTAATGGAAATGGAATGGCGTTGAGTTGGATGCTTCCAATGCAGGTGGTACGTTATCCCGTCCCTCTATCTAGTTTAATGTATTTCTTTTTAAATGCTTGTTTGAGTAAGACGCAGTTGTGTCGACGTGCCTCGATCATTATAAGCTTAAAAATCTAGTAAAGCAAAACCAAAGTAAAGTACTACTGCTAGTAAAGCAAAACCAAACCCCTCTCCCACACACACACACATCTATTGTTACGATAAAATCAACTACACATTTTCTTGTTCTACTTGGAAATTCATACTGAATGTGTCCTTTTTTTTGTAGGAAAAATATGAATATTTCATTTCACTCTAACTTAAATGCGTCAAACATTTAAAGCACTTAAAATTCCAATAGTATATGAAATTGTTCCACTAATTGGCAGCTCTTAACCAAATATATTTCATCGAAATATTAAATATTGTATATGTTTTAATACATTTATGCAGGGGCGTAGCCAGAAATTTTTCATGAGGAGGGGTTACGACTACTACAACTCATATATATGTATACGTGTGTGTGATAATGTAGTGAAGAATATACATTTTGTATGGTAAAACATTTCTCATGGGGTGGTTATGACTCCCTAACCCCTACCCCCTTGGCTACGCCCCTGCATTTATGGTATCTTCTGAAACTTTGATACTTTTAAAAATTCAAAACAGAAATATGTAAAGATGATTTTAAAATAAGAGTCAATGAGGCAATTAAACTTGACCATCGATCTTAATTGCATTGAAATCAATCTTTTCTGCACGTGGATATTTAATTACTACTTTGAGTTATTTATACAGAAAAAGTAATAATCAGTAATCTTATCTTGCCCAATTTACTTGCAGTCCGAAATCAATTTAGAAAGGAATTAAAACGTTCATATCCTTTAAACTGGCAAATTCCTTTAAAATCGTGTAACATTTGCATCCACCTTCCATCATTATTAAAGCTTTACACTCAAACCACTGGATTCAAATTGGCAACAATACTTACGCGATCCGTCATTCCCCACTTTGTAGAGTTTCAGATGAAAGGATTAAGCCGGCGCCAAGCAATTAATATTAAATTTATCCGGATATGGAATATGTGAAATGGTTGGATTAAAGAAACTGCAGTTCTAACGATTCATAAGCTGCATGTAAATCCTTAATTAGGCAATTATAATTCCGCCCCTTGGTGTTACATAATAGATAATTAGAAAATAAATGATATTCATAGTTATTTTAATGAATAGTGCATTTAATTGTGTAAAAATAATTTTAAAAATCCATTTAAAATATTTTTCAGAAACATATATTTGAAAACAACTTTTAGAACTAAAATTTTTGCTGTTTTATGCAACTTACTTTTCATTTTACAAAATCATTTTTAAAGTTTTCTTTTTCTTAATTTGTGATGAATGTTTTTAGATTTGCAAGAATACTTCTATTATGCTTACTTTGAACCTTGTTATCGATTTTTTTTAAATCATACAAAGCTATTTTTTTTCTTCTGGTGATTAAACCTAGACAAGCTCAATAACATCATTGAGCCTGAATAAGATACGATGCCTCATAGCCTTGTCACGTTTAAGGCGGATTCAGCATTTTACTGAAATTCATTTAGATATTTAGACATTATTAGATTTTATTTTATATTAATATATTTATAAGAAATAAACTATTATCTATTATCTAAAACAAAAACTTAAATGCAATTAGATCGGGTAGCTCCTTTTGCCATACTTATGGTAACTGAAAGCTAAATTAGATGACTTGCAGTCATCTAATGATGATCAAAATACTTAGATGTGACTATAAATATTTGCGTGTAGTTATATCTGGTTCTTAATTGCTAGTTTCAAAAATACTATACGGTTGAGATTTGAAAAAAAACTTATCATTCATATTTTATATAATCCAGTATAATGAAACTAGGTACTGAGCAAATAAACATTCTCCTCTTCGGTATCATTCTCCACATTTTGGGTGAATTGAGGAAGCTTGAAAATGAGTGACATGTATTCTAGTAAAAGTTGCTCAGCAAAAAAGTCTTTAAATGAAACGGAATACTTTGAGTTTTATTCCTGAATTTTGGATCGCTTTTTTTTAACTTTTGCAGTTAGATATAAATAAATGCAGCATTTATCACATTTATGAGTTATCACATTTAGAAACATTGATCTTACGATTTATTCAAAAGAAACACATTTAACTGCTTCTGAATCCAACCACTGAGAAAATTTACAACACAAATAATTACAATTCAAAACAATACCGAAAAAAATAGTACACCTGCCTCTTGTGACCGAAAACTGACCATGCAATGCAGCCGAATTAGAGTTACAAGTATTCGCTGTGAATGGGTTATGTGGTCTCGATATGGTCCCTACGGTTGCCCGCTGTGACTTCAGTAACCCTACAGTTCAGTGGCAATTCAACACGGATGCGACTCAGGTAGGGGAAAACTAATTTTCTGACATCTCTGTTATTAGAGCAAGCGGAACACAGTCTTACTATTGTTAACACAAGCATTTTCTAATGCGTTATACTGTCATTCATTGTTATTATCAGGTGTATCAAAAGTAGAATTGTGATTGAACAGTTGATAAGTCACAAACTTGAAAAACATTCTTATAAAACCTTTAAATACTTAATTTAATTCATCTGTGTAAGTGAGAATTGTATCGATTTCTGTTAATCTGTATCGATTTACGAAGAAGTTCAGGATTATAGTGCTAGAGTACGATATACTTGATAAATATGTACACATAAATAAATAATTCGTTCATATTTGTTTTTATTTATTTAGCTGATTAGCTTAAGCTTGTCTCTTCAAAATGCTTTAATAATCCTATTATGAGAACCAGTCAAGTCTTAACTGGAATTATCAGCTTCATTGAGTCTTTTATTGCATTTGCTGATTTGTATATAACCTTTGCAAGAGCTGAAAGACTGGTTGATTTATTTATTTATCTATTTTTACTCTTATTATTCTCGAAAAATCCACTTTACTAAAGAAAAGTAAATAAAGTTTCTGTTTTCTCTCATTCGAAATTATAAGTAAAGCACGATACCCTAATATGAACGTATATTGTTAGTGCGAACCACTATAAGAATCATTTGTTATTATAAATGAGAGCAGGAGTCTGCAAACTACAGAGCTCGACTATACATCCACAAATGCTTCATGTTTCAAACACTTTTTCGAAATAAAATTAATATTTATTATCTTTGGATTTATATAAAGGTACGAGGAAATGAACAAATATGTAGCAAGATACACAGCCCAATAGAAGTTATATAAGTGAATAACCAAGCGTCTGTAAACTTCCTCTGCCAAAAGCAGTTTCAAATTCAATAACAGGGATGACGTTATTTTTCAAACGTTGCCGTGCACTCTCCAATGCTAAAAGTCTAATAACGATATATAAACATATTTAAAACATATTTTTTTCTGATACATTACGCAACTTTCCCTATAAAACTAGATACCCGGAAACTTTGAAAGAAATGTCATCGATCAATGTCTTTTTTTTCCCATTAGAAATGTTTGCGATCACCGTTGAAACATTTAATCGCAGTAACTGAAACATCCGATTTTTTTTTCGAATTAATAGAAAATAATCCATGGGTGATATTTCAGCATAATATTTGTAAAAAAATTCTGACTTTTTAGTATTATGACAAAGTAGCTTGAAGTCAAAATAAGAAAAAAAAATATTATATTGTTTTTTTTTCCTGTTTTAAAACTTAAGTCTGAAAAATTGAGTAAGTATAAATTTTAATGCTTAAAATGCTTCAGTTAATATTTCTCCGTGTTTAATTAAGACGTATGATAGGAGATTTAATATCCCGAGTTTTTTTTTTTTCAAAGAAAGTTGTTGTAAGGACAAATAGTTACTGCTATTAGATAAATCTTTAAATATCGCGGACTCGCATCCCCAGGTTGTTTGCTTAGTAACGCACCACACTCTACCACTGTGGGTTTGCGTATTACTCCAGATATGGGCTCCGCTTATAATACGCCCTTCCATTCGTAGTGGATAACGTTGTCATGCTTAATGTTTGAATAATTAAATGGTCAATACTTTTGGTTTTCGCAGCGCGAACAAATATATGGCAAATGCCGATGGGGGGGGGGATACATGTAACACCGATTCACCTGGTTGTGCCCAGGATTGTTTAAAACAGTGGTTCCCAATTTTTTTTTAACCTATGGGCCACTTTTCAAATCCGAAAACGTTCCGGCTGGTTAGCCGATGGCTTAGAACAAAATGAGGAATTAAGTACAGTACTTTTAAGTTTCAGAAGAATGAAATTTTTCATTTATTACTTTAAAGATGTGATAAATAGAAAATATCTTGGCCATACCGAGCTTAATAATTTTTTGTATGTTTTTCATCAGTTTGCATCATTTGAACACTTTAATGTAATTTTCTTGGGAAATGAAATCCTTTACTTAGGAGATTTTAAGTCCCAAATAGCTCTTTTCTAATTCGTCAAATTTTAGTTTTAATTTTCCAACAATGAAACAACAAAATTTAAAAGCGATATTTCGTTTTCTATATTTATACATCGAACAATGAACTAATTGCCATAAATAAACATCGATTCATACGAAATTTACGTATGTTATTGCCATGTCTTATACGCTGAACCTTATTAAAAATTGGAAATTATTTCCGGGACTGTAAGCTCTGTGAGCAGTTCTTTTTTAAAGTGCATTTCAGCAGCATATCTACAACATACAAAACAAAGTTTATATATGTAATTAAAATTTATAATTATGTTATCAAATGTAAAGTTTAAAAATGGAGAAAGTATGTTCATTATAAAATGTTAAAGTTTGCCTGTAATTATAATAATGGCACTTTCATTTTATTGTGTTTAAAAGCGATTTCACAAACACACATACACAAATACGAGAAAAATCTGCAGTGAAATTTGTTTTGCACTTATATTTCTAAAGTTAGAAAAATAATTATTTAAAAAAAGTATCATAAAACCTATCACTCGGGATATTTAAGTTATTTCTTTATGCATACTTCCAAAAAGCAGTGTTCTTAAATCCGTTTAAGATCTGACTTTATTTATACAAGCATAATCAATCACGCAATACTAATTTTGTACTTACGTAATTAGTATTTCTTACGCAACAAGATCGAAGATTCCAGTAACCTACCCAGATGCCTTTACCTTGATTCTAGAATGTAATAATCTTGTTCTATACGTCAACGTTACTGATCATATAATTCAATACCTGGATACCTATCATCCGAAGCGTATCAAGATTAAATGATATCGCTGGCCGCAATGCGCTACAAATTAGTTCCGGTGCATTAAATACAGGATTGATGACTATTTATTAGTAATCTTATATATAATGTTAAATTTTTAAAATCATTCAATGAATTTAGCTCAAATATTGAGAAAAGGTAATACATTTCAAACTGGTTTTAGAACCTTTTCGCAGTAACTATTGTTAAAATTATCTATCTGCATTGGACAACATTTTCTTAGGATGCTTCATTAAAATAAACCATATTTTCGAGTAAAAATTAAATAATGTGTTCCACGGGTGTAATTTGTATCATATTTTTTAAATTTCTCCAAAAAAGTGTCTTCTTCATAATTTTTGACTTACCTAGATTGTCCAACGGTTTTCCTGTTTTGAAGATAATTATGTCACTAAAGAACGACGTCTTTCGTCATAGTGTCTGTAGTCATAGTGTTTTGGGGGAAAAAAGACCGTGAACCTATGTATACTTTTCATTTCCTCTGTCTTTAAAAAGTTTATTTTCCAAACATCTCTTTATTTTAAACAGTATTAAAAATTAAATAGTAATAAGAATAATAACTGTAAATTAAATTATGAAAAATAGAAAATAAAAATATAAAACGATTATTCTATCATATTCATTATCCATATTTACTATTTTTGTATTTTCATGCATTATGTCTTCTGTCTTTTTTGTCTTCTCTTTTTTTAAACTTTTTTTTAAGTTACGTCTTTTTTATAGCTTTCTGTGAATATCACTCTTTTTTTTTCACTTTGCGGCTTTTCTTTGATCTTTAATTGTTTTCTATTAACCTGTTTTGTTTATTATTTCTTTTTTTACCTTTTCTTGATGTTTTACATTTCTTCACATTGATTATGCACTAAGTGAAAAGAAAATCTGAAAAATGATATATTGATTGTTTTCGAAACGTTTCACATAGCATAAAAAAATACTTATCGTCTAGGTTCGGTAAATATTATCTCAAAGTGTATACTTTTAACACTTGATATGTTTTTTAAATTGCTAAAAACTACGCAAAATATCTAAAAGGTTGTTTCAACGGGCCAATTATTATGCAAATCATATTCAAAATATTAAAGTTATTATTAAATTCCCTCATTCTACCTATGCGATCATGTACACAGGATCTATCTTAAGATACAAGCACCGTTTTAATATTCTGTTTCTAAAATTTTATAATGCTGTTAACTATTTTCTACGACACTACTTCAACCTGCAATACCCCTTTAGAGGACGAAACTTTAATCAATGAATTTTTTCCTCTGAAGTGAAATATTTAATTTCCTCTAAATTTCTCATTTTCCACTGCTCCATTTAAAGCGAAGAAATACTAATCAGCCCATTCTGTTTTAATCTCAGATACCAACCCTTGATGTAAGTAGGAAATATTTTTAAATGGACATGGAATGGCTCATTTGGCACTTAGCCAGTACGTTCTATGAATGAACATTGTTAGAATGAGAAAAAAGTAAAACAAGGTACATAAATAAAAAATTAAAAGAGTTGAAGTCTGTCTGAAAATCTAGAGAATTTAATTTTTAGTAGGATGCTGATTTAGACACAAAAAAAAAGAAATGTAACATTATGGATTTTTCTCTGAATCTGAAAGTTATAAATTTCACCTGTATGTCAATTTCGGGAAAAATTTATTTATTTATTTGTTCTTTTTAAAATACTAATATGTGTGAAAAACTTGTGAAAAAACAACATGGATATATTATTATATTGGTTTTAGAAAATCACCCTCCCAGTCCCCCTCTTCCCTAAATAAACGGTTTGTGGCATTGCACAGTTGGGATGAAAAAATGTAATATAACTCTAAATTAAAAATTACGAAATAAGCTGATTTTTATTCATATTATATCAAATTTGATCGACGCAATAAATATCTATGAAATAGCAATAAGAAAAACACATCCTGAAAACACATGCTAAAGTATATCCGTAAAATTTGTTGTGTTTAATGTGCAATGAAAATTCTTTTCGGCGTTTAAATGGGAGGCACCTAGTACCCTTACTAGGGACAGAGATTCCCAATATGACATAACTACGGCGGTTAGTTTTTTAATACAAAAACACGTATCCTTTAAAATATATTCTCGGTGAAATTATCTTATAATACTTCTAGAATAATAGTAAATACTAATAAATTACCTTATTTCACTAAACATAATTACAGGTAATGCAGATAATGTCAAATCCGCAAAGTTCAAAATCTACATGTGTATTTTGTAAGTCTATTTACATTGGTGCTTTTAGAAATTTCCTAGTAAAATAATACGAGTATGTAAGCCAATGAACGAATATTTTCTGAACTCGCATATGTAAGCTAATGGTACACTCTATCTAGTGAGATATTCATAAATTTATGCATGTTACATAATGGCAACAAATGAGCAGTTCTAATACACACAGGATTGCGCTACTTTCTTTTTAAGCAGGTTATTACGTAAAGTTATAAAAAAAAAGATGTCTGTCTATAAATTTCAACACAGTCTGTTTCTATACTGTGTAAAAGTAAATACTTTTTTCAGAACTTATCTTTCAAATTTTTAATCATACCACCGTATATCTTTGATATAGAATAATGAAACCGCTAATAATGAAACATATTATTTCTTTTCAATTTTTTAACCCTTTTAACATATACTTTTAAAACTATGCTACTTCTTGATCTCTTCAAGCATTCTAAAACATTAAATAACAAAAAAGGATTAAGGTAGTGTGATAGCGGTACATTATGCAATCTTCCATTTTTATTTTTAAACCACTTACAATATAAATTAATGTTTCCAATTTCTTTTAAACCTAATATTTAATTATGTTATACGACACGTAATAAATGGTTGCAAGAATACCTGCTATCCCACTAAAAACAGATTTTAAGAAGTTAATTTACTAAATCAAACAAATACAATCTCTACTGCATTTTACGTCGAAGCCTAAAATGTAAATTATTTATTACAAAATACTTTATTTGCACGTAACTGAAAAAAGAGTGATACAGTGTGAAATGGCCTCTAAACCATGAAAATCCTAGACAAGTAAATACATGAAATACAATATAAGAAGTTAATTCCTACAACCCATTTACTTATGGAGATATAACGAACTCTTTCACTTTTAGAGGTTGGATGGAGTAATCATTCACATAAGTACGTAACAGTTATTTATTTATTTATTTGTTTTTTTTTTGTTAATTAATGTCCATTTTAATGTCTTGAGTTACTCTGTTGCTTTATAAATACTTCCCAATACATTTTTGTGCAGAATGTTAAAAACCATCGGCACTCATTTTCTTTTCTATATTAATCAGGAATATAAAGACAGTCAAATGAAAGCAGATTAACACAACACCAGTCCAGTATAAATCACTAGAGTCACGCATTCTTAAAACTACTACCGTTACACACTTCTGTGAAAAACAAATGTTTAACATGACTTTACAAGGCAAACATGCAATCACTAATTTTGCAACTTTTGAGCATCGCTCAGAAGTTTAAACTCATATGTACAAAATTTACGCTTGGATTGGTTTTGTTTACGGAAATTATCATTTTCAGCGGTAGAAAGTGAATTTCGAATAGAGATACCAGTACACTGCTTTTTGAAAAGACGGTTTGATCATTTATACTGTAAATTATGATAAATTATTCCAGTTGTGAGCATTGTTTAGAAAGAAACAATTAACATTTTCCGACGATTAACTGAAATACTTGATATTACAAGTTATATTGAATATGTTTGTAAAGCATAATTTTCATTAGCAACAGTTGGATATGAGAAAACGTAACGTGGTATTGTGGTAGTGAATGAATATCTAAAGATATGTGTAGTTCTGTCACAATTAATTTGAAATACATAAATAAACAAATAAATAACACGTTCCGTGACAAGTAAAATAAAATACACTTTTTA
The DNA here is from genome assembly GCA_038373885.1 of Cheiracanthium punctorium. Classification (NCBI taxonomy): domain Eukaryota; kingdom Metazoa; phylum Arthropoda; class Arachnida; order Araneae; family Cheiracanthiidae; genus Cheiracanthium; species Cheiracanthium punctorium. The sequence goes on from JAWZYV010002197.1 coordinate 211,402, forward strand.
TCATTAATTTAGAAAAAATCACAAAAATGAATTTTCCTAAATAAATGATAAACAGTGTTATCATTAACAGTCACTTCAGTTCACTTTTATCTTCACATGGAACTAGTAAGAAGAGAAATAAACATTCTTAAGTGAAGTTAATAAGCGAAAATCACAAAAATGACAATTACTCAAAAAGTTACATGTAGAATTAAATGAAACTGACTCACAATATACGTACAATGGGCAGTAAGCTATAAAATAACATAAAAAGAAATTGCGAGACATACATTATTATAAAATACATATATAGAATCAACTAACTGGGTGTGTCATTTTTGTATAGGAATATGTCACCTACAGCGATCTGCGCTGCTGTTAGTTATGCGGTCAATCCATATCGTTGTAAGCGAGAGTATGCCCTTGCAAAGCACTTAGCAATAATCTGGAGGATTGCGAACAACTATATGTCTTGCGAATTCTATATGTCTTGCGAACACTAAATCACTCTAGACATGCTCGAAAGCAGTGCCATACCCAGAAAAAAATTGGGATGGGGTCCAAACGGTGAAAATGCAGAATTTTTCTCTAAAACACTTTATCATTATTATGCTGTTAACAAAACTCTAAGTTTAGTATGGGCGTACTTATTGGCTCTTATTTGTTCGCTGCTGAAGATAATCATCCACGATGCAAGTCTTCTGGGGTTTAGTATTGTTGTCCTGAAGCAGGAAATCATTACCTATTGCCCCCCGGCTTAGGTGAGTAAGCATCAAGAGTGGCATCTATAAAGGTCTGAGCATTCAAGGTTCCACGTGGAAAGACATGGGGTCCTGAGTGTCCGCTGAAAGACATTACACTCTAAGCACAATTACTGCTTCCTGCGTCTGTATCAGTTTCACTAATGTTTAATGGATGATAAGGAGTTCCATTTCTCACGAATTCAAACAACGCCTAATATGGCAGGAGAACCTTCTACTGATTCGCTGTCTAGTGGACATGTTGATGTGAACATCACGAACGTTCCTTTCTGTGGCGTGATGCAAGTTGCAAGCAAATGGCTGGTCGCCTCGCGTACAGATCACCTTCGTGGAGCCTTCTAATTTCAGTTCACTTTTATTTTCACGTGGAACTACTAATAAGAGATATAAACAGTCTGAAAGGACGTAAATAAGGTTTTCCAAGTGTAACCTTTTAAAATCACTGGCTGCTACGACTGGTGAGTCCTGCGGTGGCCTATTCACTAAACTCCGCCTTCCGTAAGAACACGGAAAGGGAAGCAACACCCAGCTTGGTTAGTGCTTTGGAGGGTGATGTGCTCTCGCGGCCTCTGCGGGACCGTGTACGCTAATGGTGCACGTAAAATCCGTTGTGGCTCTAATATCCTCCATCTTTAACGCTACCTTTGGGGGGCGCCGGTTTCAGATGGCTGTTCCTTCATCTGGAATTGGTTCAAATTTAAGAGACTCCGAGCCAAGTGGGTCTTCCTCCCACTGGGGCTCATTAAATTGGAAGACACATTTGACGACCTTCGTCTTCCAATATGGATTTGGAACCACACCGCTGTTTTCAGAGGGCATTATCCACATCAAAGCTCCAGCTTGTAGTCAGCAAATTTGTAAATATGTAAAATGTTTGTCTTAGTCCAGTTTCGATCCTACAGGCGTTCCAATACTTTATTTTTACCTTTACTGGAGGTATAATTTATTCCATCACATTTTGTATATATCATGTTTAATCCACTAGCTTAAAAATTTTATTCTTCAGAAATGACCTAAGTTGATTTTTCAACAAAACTCATTTTTCGTATACCGCTTTCAAGTAAAGAGTATGCACGTAACAATGTCTAAATTAAGCATTAATATCATTGAAATTTTAGTATTAAAGGGATTACAAAATGAACAATAATTTTTTTAATATGGGATAACGTGCATCTCTCAAAAATGAGAAAGGAATTCTTATGAACTGTGTCAAATTGAGAGATAATGAGTAATTTCCTGCAGGATCTTCGAAATTAATAAAAATTTAACCTCTCAATCGTTTCTTCTGTTTATTTATTTACGTATTTATTTATTCATTGCGAGAGTTGATCATTACCATTACTTACTAAGAATCATCAAAACCTAGTATGCTTTCTCAATGCTTTCAGGAAATTTTAATAAATCCAAACACATGCATTATACAATTTCTAGCCACTGGAACCGCACCGTGTGCACTAAACTATCCTTTATCACGTTTCGTGCTAAAGGACGTGTTTATAGTCAACACTTCTAGCATCGTGCAATTTTTCACGCTTCGTATTTCATGACAATCCTTGGTATCATACAGTGCATAATTCATAAACTTAAGTTTACTCTCTCTTTGGAATTTTAAGTATATGCTCCTTATTTCGTTTTAAGAACGTAAGGTGCATTAGACTAGAATGCATCGCTAGATTGGCATTCGTATATCTGGAAGTCACGGTGCATTCATTTAGCGTCCATTTTACCTAAGCAGTCTCAAAGTGTAAATGATCTTTGAGAATTTTTAACAGAGAAATGAGAGAACTCACACTAGTGATAATATTCTTTGGTTTATAAATAAATGCAACATAACAAACTTTAATGGAACTACAGAGCTCCATAATCAATTCGTGGATTTCTTCAGAGGCCATGTGGGTCATTCTAAAAAAAAATTAGAAATTATGTCCCTTTCATTAAACGATATTCAATTTTGTTTTATTAGTAGTTACATCTTTTACATAAAGATTTTGAAAAAGAGGATTGCTTTAACACGTTATTTCGTTTGTTTTAATGTAGAAAATCATTCGCGAAATACATACATAACATTCATACTCACTCAAAATCCCTTGTTTTTCTGTAAAAACGTCAAAGTAACGTTATAAAGTTAAAAAATGATTTACAATTAAAGGGACATCTAACTAAGGATTACAGTTATGCCTCCTTCATGCATAATAAATAATTAAATTTATTCAAGAGCATATTTTTCTGCTGCACGCTAAGATTTGTTTTATTGAATTTAACAAAACTTCAAAAAAATTGGTAGCTTTGTTTGTTGATTTAATAAAAGTTTGATATTGCCAAATTGATTTAACAAGTCATTTTAATTTTAACAAAATGTTTTTATTGAAACTCGGAACGAATGAAATTTGAAATTGCTCAACAGTTAACTTACACATGAGTCTAGGACATGCGCAGGACATTGAAAGACAAGAGCCAGACGTAGAAGAGAAACTCATATTTACTGAAGAGCGGGGAATCTGCACTATCATCTTTTAACACGTTTAAAAATGGATAATACCAAATTCAAAAATAAATTGGGGTTTTCCGCAGTTAGTTGAAAATTTCAGAGGTAAGCCTAATTAGTTTATCCATTTATAAAAATTTCGACTTTTATTTTAATGTTTTCATACACACACACACATATATATATATAAGGGGAGACGAGGCAGTTGAAAATATATACGTGCATATTTTTCCCCATCTGCTGTAATCTGCATCGTTATTATTTAGTCACGTATACTAGGTCTCGTTATAATGTAAAATTTGAGAAAATGGTAGACATGCTTATTTTATCATGAGCGCAAAAGCGATTTTAGATAACCTTACCAATTTTTTGTTCGAGCAAAAAAGAACTGATTTTGATTTTCTAGATTTGTAACTACACGAAAATAAAAATGTTAATTTTGAGGAATGGATAAATTATTTAGTTCTACCACTGAAACTTTCACCCAAGTGTTTGTGGATGAGAAAATATAACAGTGAAATCAACAAAATAATTTTGTTTAATAAGCCAGTACAACATCAGTTAACAAAGATTTTTTTGAAATTCAAACAAATAATTTGGTTGATTTTAACCAAACTGTTAACTGTTTAACTTTTAACTGTTAAAGTTAAATACCTATAAAATTCTTATGGAACTTCAAGATAATGAGATAGAAGCCAAAACTAAATAGAATAAATGACACGAGCAAACCTCAAATGGAAGTGTTTTTTTTTTTGTCGAATGTCAGTAGAGTTAAAATTAAATTAAAAGTTCAACTTAAATTATGTTTTAACTTTTGCATTAAGATACTTAAGGCTTACATATTAAATTTATTAGCTAGGAACACAATAAATTAACATTTGAGAAATATTAATACTTCTTTTTTTATGAAGAAGTAATGTACTGTCCGCATTGAACGTAACAAAGTGGACCTATATTAATAAACAATTCACAGAAATGTATTTCTTTATTTATTTTTCGACATATTTACGATAATTTTTGCTTGTCAAATTCTTTAGTCGCAAAGCTAGTTCAAAATACGTTCAAAAGACATTCAGCCTGCGCTATGAGAACGCAAAAATGAGCATTTTATCTTCATTTTTAAAAAAGATAGTCTGTTAACCGCAAATGAATATTTCCCTCTTTCTATTCAATCAAAAAAATAATAATAAAGAATTCTTTTATATGAGGAAAGTGCATGAATTCATGTGCATTGTATTGAAAGAGGTTTTCTGTCTAATAATATTTAAAAGTTCCAGAACAAAGAAGCTTTTTTCAAGCGCACGTTGAACAGGGGAATTGTAAAGTTTTCCGAGAATGACAGATATCTCTCTTCCACTCTAAATTTATCACGGTGTCTTCGCATAACGTGCATATAGCAGTCACACTGTGACATTATGACTTTTTGTAGTAATATGTTTGTCATAGTGAGGTTGAGGTGACGGTGTGACTTTGGAAACCTGCGACAGTTATTATGACGTCATTTAGTTATAAATTTTAGTTCGACTTCTCTCTGCATCTTACTTATTTGTCACACAATGACGTCACACCGTGTCTAATTATCGGTTAAACTGCGACATTCTTCTGAAACGTCACATGTTTGACAGGAGGGGACAGAGGAGAAAACGTATATTCATTGCTGCATAAATAGGAAGTACAGGAATGTTTTTCAATGCAATTTAAATTTTAAATAGAGTTCATATTTGAAACACGTAATTTATCGTAGTAAGTATACTTGGTGGTACTTTGATAAACGATTGGCCCTACCATGACTGAGTCTTTAAAGACACTGAAGAACATCTTTAGATGGCTGAAGTGTGAGGGTCACGGGTTTAGGCCTATCCTGCGACCATCGGTCCAACGATCTGGAGTTTGGGCGTTTTTCTCCTGATGTAACACGAATACGCGTTAGAACCCTTTACAAAGTCCTCCACCCGAGGCATCCCTCCATAGACAGATAATTCACGAGTAGCTTTGCCTTAATACGCAATACCAATTGAGATACGCGTACCTTTCTATACGAGTTTTCCCGGGATACGAACCATCATAACATTGATTTTGATCTGAATAGCGAAATTCGGGATACGACTAACCTTCGGTAACGTCGCTTATCTCACCGCACACTATTGAAAGTAAGATATAGAAAATTGCCTATAAAGGCAGAGGACTGGACTTTTCGTCCTTGTACAGAGTGTCAAAGAAGGAAATTATGTTTTAAGACAGAATAAGTCAAAAGTGTAAAATTAAATTACCAAACAGAAGTCAAGTTAAAAAAATCCAATGCCCAATGTTAAAATGGCTCTGACAATATACGTATGATTGGAATTTAACATTTCTCAAGTCAGAATAACTTCTCATACAGTGTTTTTATATATGGTCGTAATTACCCCACTTTTCAGAAAAAAACGGGATAATTGCCACCACGGATTAAAAATATTTAACAATGTTATTAAAAAATAAAAACATGTCGGGTGATATTAAATACATTAAAAAGAAGCTTTTTCATATGAATTAGCCTGACTGAAAATTTTGCAACTGCACGAAGCATTATTTGAATACTTTTTAATTATCTGATAGAACGTAATTCGATTTTTTGCAAATTTTTCAGACAGATATTTAACCTCAAAAACGCTTGTAAATATGCAAAATATATATATGAAATTTGCTTTGTAATAGCTTAAAATTATTATAGTAAAAAGTAATTGTGTTTCAAAACTTTCAGCTCAGGTTTTCTTCACTAAGGAGAAAGAAAATGTTCAACATAATTTTGATAAGCAAACAATTTAACGGAATGTATTTTAATGTAAACTGGTTAACTTTTGAAACTTAATGCATGGAGTCAGAAAACATGTAGAGAAGTCTTTGTTAAATTTTTGAAGAAAATATGAGTAATCGAGAGGAAAAGGACATTATTTTCAACACATCTTAAATATCTTTTTGTATTTCGTTTTCAAAAAGTACAGAGAATTTTTGTACAAAAAAAAATTAGTTAAGAAAAAAAAATGAAGCATCAGAAAATGAATCTGCTTTGATATCGTTGGACCAAATTACTTTAAATTTTAAATATATATACACAAAAATGTATATACTATTTTAAATCCAAAAATTCATCTTTTCTTAAGTATTCATTGATTTTTCAATTATCAATGTAATTTTGTCACAATTGACTGGATTTTTAAAAATAATTTGCCCATGTACACAGAAAAAAAGAAAGATGCAGTTTTTTTTTTTATATATGTTATTCAGAAGTATATGTTCTTCAGAAACTTTTGCATTGCATTCAACTTCAACTAAAAAACGTCCCAAAATCCCTTATAAAAACAAGTTATTTTAAGCAGTTACAAGGAAATCTAAGGAAAAGTTTTATCTCTTATATAAGTGGCCTTGTCATAAATTTATGTAAATATTTTTTTGGAGATTTTGTCCCTGGAAAAATATCAAAAATTGGAGGAGCAATTGCAAAAACCCTTGTACAAATATGCAGAAATGCAGAATATTCCTTGATTTTTTAAATTTCAAAAATTCTTCCATTAATATATTTGTGTCAGCTCTTAGCTTCAAGCACTTTTCTGATACCACCAGGCTTATCGTCTTAGAACTCGTACATATATGTAGACAGATAAAGGGAGTTAAGCTGCTTATGCATATGTCGCACATGTTTTACTTTTCTGTCATCTAAGAATATAATTTTCTTTCTCTGGCGAAGAACACATACGTTACCTAGATTGCTATAAATGTAACAAGAAGTGAAATCTTCATATTCTCTTATCTTCCTCTAAAAACTCTAAAATTTGGAAACTCCATAGGTAAAATTTTTAGAAATTTCAATGATAAATCTTCTTAGAAGTTGTAAGAATTGTGACGTATAACGTCACCAATTCAAAGCCAGCACTACATGTTATTGTGGAATAATTCATGCATAATATTTTCTAGCTGGCATGAATCTTGTCCTCCTGCATTATTCATGAACTTAACTTTGTTCTCAGTTGACGTCTTGGCAAACATCTGTTTTGCACTGATAGTTAGAGTTTTGTATTTTGCCTTCAGATTCGTCTTATCTGCGATTCTTGGCGACTTTTATCACAGAACTTTGAGGATATCATTCTAAAAGTAATGGCTGTTGTTTTTGTAAATCAAGAAATTTCAGCAAAATTTTAGCATTCTTTAATATTTACCTATTGAAAAAAAAACATTATTGTTTCTTTACGATGGAAGTAAAATAATAAATCATGAAAATGAATGTATTTATAAATATATTCAGGATGTCACGAAAATCCGTGTACATACATGTAAGTGTGGGTACAGGACACTAAAATTAATCACTTATTTTATAGGAATGTATAAGCGCAAACTATTCTTGTTGACTTTTATCACAGTACTTTTAGGATATCATTCTAAAAGTAATGGCTGTTGTTTTTGTAAATCAAGAAATTTCAGCAAAATTTCATGTAATACGTAATAATCACTTTGATAGATGTATTGTAAAACCAGAGAAAACTGGCTGTTTTTCTGAGAAATTAGATTTATCGTCTGTAAAATCATTAACCTAAAATACTTAACAAATATTGTTGCATTTTTAAAAATGAAGTTTTCGTAGAGCACATTCATAGAGCCTGATTTCCAGTTAAGGAATAAAAGCTAACGCTTTTTTGAGAGTGATTATTACCTAGAAACAGAAAACAACGTCCGTGCCCATCTATTCCTTCAAAATAAATGATTATTACCGTGTCGTGTACCTGCATTTAAATTTTTTACACGAAGTTCGGGGACACCACGCATTGTATAAACTAAGTACTAAAATCAACACCCTCATTAAATTAAGAATATTTAATATGATGGTTTAGAATTAAGAAGAACAGGTTAGAATCAAAGGCAATCATGTAAAAGAAAATAACACACGAGCGCAATAAAGAATACTATACAGAATCTCATTTATGTACTGCTGTTTCATTTGTATTTTGTATACTGATTTGAGTGCTTCGTTTAACTTATGCATGAAAATAAGTTTATCGATAACATTTCCTCACTCATTTAAATTCCAGATATTTAAAAACAGAACTGGCTTAAGTTTGATTGTCACTACTGAAATTTAGTTTACACTTAAAATAAATAAAATTAAGTTGCATTTTATTTTCAGTAAACTTTTATTATGTGAAATACGTCTGCTAATAGTATTTTGTAAATGCATCTATAAGAAAACTGACATAAAAAAACTATTTTTTTACATCATTAATACGTTATTCCTTTATTAATACGTTTTACTCTATTTGCGGAAAATTAACTCATTGTTTTTCACTTTCCATCGAGAAATACACTGAAAGGTTATCAATTTAAAGTCAGTATGTTATTCTACGCATACAATAGCATATCTTTATAAGCTAAATAACTTTAAGTTTCGTAAAATTGATGAGTTCTTTTCATAGCTATGTAGTGTACTTTCATAGAATAAACTGTGTTTGGTTGCTGAAATAGAAGGTTTTGTACAATTATTTGTAAAACATACTTACATTCTGTCAAAAAAGTACCGGGAATTGGTCTTGTAAAAAGCCCGACTAAAGAGATTGTCAAAATTCCTTTTTCCACCAAGTTGGCATAACTGTCCTCTATACTGACGCGGAGTTTGAGCATTATCTGTCATTTAGTTTGTTTACAGTGCTCGATTTTGCCAGTTCATTTGAAGTGTAATTTGCGATGACCACAGCGACCCTACTCACAAGAAACGACCCAGGACATCCTTGGCTACCCTGGATCCTAACTAACTCTTTCAGATGGTCGAGCAACCCTTCCCTTGAAGTCCGCTTGTCGGGGGGAGGAAGAGTCAACACCCATATCTGACAACCCCCACCTTTCATCTTAGAATGCACTCTTTTTCCTTCACTTCACTGACTTGACTGATCTTTTTGCCCAAACTTAAGGACCTTTTACTACACGATACCAAATGACAACGCTCACATTACACACTGAAGATAACCGCTTCGCGCACGTGCTCCCGTAATTTCCCTCTATCAGTCAGTCAGTGAGTGGTGCTATTTCAACTGGATAAGTTTGTTTAATTAAAAAGTTTTTGTTGAGTCAACAAATCTTTTATTTCAGTATATAGGTATACATACAATAACCAGTAAATCAATTAGTGTAAATGCACGCAACGTATGTATGTGAACAAAATTCAAGATTAGAAAAAGGAAAGCAACATAGAAAGAATTCGCAGCAAAATGAAAATTTTGCATTCTATTTAAAAAAATAACGGTTAAAATGATTACTCCCGCAATTCTAGTGTTAAAGAATTGATACATGCATATATTCTTTTAATTGCACAAGATCTTGCCTTTACCTGTAGCTAAGTATGTGTTAAAGGCTGTAGTTCTGAAATCAATACTATTCGTCTCCTTTACTTCCCCTCTCACCCCCTTTCTTTTAGGGATAAACAACTGTTATTATCAAAAGAAAACCGAATTCTTCAGATATTGTAATTACAAGAATGTCTACACTTTTAATTTGGCTTTTATTCAAGTCTAATTAATAAAAATATATTTTACTCATGTAGTCGTATTAATTTTCTAAAAGCGGACATCTTTGAGCTTATTTTATATGATATTAAGGAAAAAAAAGTTTAAAAGAAGGTTGACAGTTTCGATGTAGAGACCGCAGTCGTTGGGAATATCTTGCCACAGCAAACATTAACACCGCCTATACTCTTTGAAACTAGTGCTATAGTAGAACCGCGGATCAAAATTTTAATTGAAATTTTCGAGACAGAACTTCAGATTTGGAGGCTAATTGTTCGGAATTCTACTTCATTAGTTTTCCTCTAAATCCTTCAACACTTCGTCATAAATCTTCATTCCATTGTGTCTGACTCCCCTTGTTAGTTATATACTTTATATTATACGACTCTCATACATAGTGTTCTACACGTTTCGAGAACATAAAGTCGCAACCAATATTCAACTAATATCCCTATTAGCACAACTTGTTTAAAAGAGGTTCAAAAGACTCTTTTCAATTAGTTATGCTACCAGGAACTGTGGGTGTTTTGCTTGGGAATTCCGACGTAAGCGCACCTAAATCTAGTTCGTGACAAAAACAACGGCTGGTCGTACTTAAAACGTCTTCTTTACGATCTTGAATAATATGGGTGATTGAAGAATATGGTGCACGGTGATTGAAGAATATGGTAATTGAAGAATATGGTGCACGATATACTCTTCATTAGACTTTGATACAGAAATGTCATGGTTTTCATTCCTTGAACTTAACGAACTCTATTAAAGCTTTTGGTTTACGTAATAGAATTAAACAAAAACAAAAGGTTTTGGTTCACGTTATAGAATGAAACAAAAACACAGTGTAAAGCACTTCGTTCACGTTATAGAATGAAACCAAAACGCTGCATTAAAGCTTTTGCTTCATGTTAAACAATGAAACAAAAACACTGTATGAAAGCTTTTGTGGTTCACGGTATAAATGAAACAAAATCTCTTTTTTTTTCATACAGGTAAGGTAATTTTCTGTATATTATTATGAGGAACTCTTTATAAGCTATTTTGCCTTCTAGTTAACGAAGAATTATGCTTCCTTCTTTGCGACAAGTCTTAATGCACATAATCAAATTTATGTTCTCCTTATCCGAATCATAATCAGTGAAAACGGCGTGCTTTTCATCAAATCAACTCATGAATTCAAATAAGATTTTCATTAATTTACTTACGCTTCGCCGGATTATTTTTCACTTTCATCCTTCACTCGTTATTAAATAAAAAGAGAAAATTTTGAAAACTTGATGAAGCGAAAGGATTCTTGAAACTTTGATGCGCAGTAACGGTTCAAAGTTTTAAGGTTTGTTTGAAAAGTCATCACTTCACTTCGTTCTCTTTATTGTTTTGAAATAAGTCATGCATAATATTATTGAAGATGCACATGCATTATTTATGAAATCAGTTTATTTTTAGTTTATTGAGTTTTACTGGTTAGAAATGCTATGTGGTGGCTGTCATAGTTTCATTCTATACTGTTGTTTATACTTTAACATAGATTTATAAGATTATCCTAAAAATACTAATAAAGTAGTTTTTAAAATAGTTTGGATGATTTTATTACACTCAACAAAAATGCATTTTTAAGTTAGCCGACTGCACTGTAAAGATCATTTTTGGCAACATACACAATTTTGTTTTGATTTTCACTTCCTTAAATTGAAGACATATTCTCTAGTTCAATGATATAGCTGTTAAACTATAATGCGAAAAACACCGGGTAACGGATAGCCATCTGTAGTTTGGAAGCGAACTGATTAAACCTGATTTGAGTATTTTAAATTATAAAACTACATTCTCTACTTCGAAAAATTGAGTCAAAATTTCAGATAAGGCAAATATGAAAAAGTAAATAATAATAATAATAATACCAACAACTATGTATAAATGAAAATCCTATATTACACTGCTTAATTAAAAAAATTAATTCATAAAAGTATGTTAATGACTATTCAGTTATATTGAATGGACACCAGTAGGACAGTGAACAAAGTTTTATGTCTAAGTACGATATTTTTAAAATGGACCTTGCTTTTCCTTTGTACTCTAAGAGCCATATATTTGCATAAATTTTACTTTTCACAGTTTATAACTATAACGTATGATGTTTGTTACAAAAATCCTAATGCAGAAGGTCATATTTTCAAATTATTTACTTTTGTAATTTTTAAAAGTGTTTTTATGTGGTCCATCTTTCCCGGAGTAATCTCGGTGCGATGAGCTACAATGAAATAATGAAACAATGGCACATATATTGAATTTGCAAACTTGAATTCTTTATTTAAAGCATTGGATATCAATCAAGGAATGATTGCAACCACTCATAACGACACTTTCATTTGACACTTCCTCTTCGACACTTTCAGTTGACATCTGAGAAGTACAAAGCACCTTAAAGTTGGACCCTAGTTCGCATGTCGTTCACGTGTTAGAGTCTCTAAAGGGTGTAATCTCCGGTTTGGAAGGTTTTTCGCATGAACAATAATTTTGTTTTCATTATTACAGCTCAGAGCTGCAGCTTAAATTGCACACAATTGCAGCTTAAATTGCACCAGTGTTCTTTTCTTTAACGGATTGAATAGAATTTTTTTTTAAATTTCTTGTTGTCCGTTCCCCGCTCGTGCACTAGCTTACTCTGTAGTTGGCATGTTCTAAATAAAAAATACGATATGTTAGCATTTTAAATTCAACAGCTATTTAAAAAGCAAAACTTGAATATGCTAAATCTTTCCTGACATAAATTATTTTACTTATCAACAGTATCAGAATTTTAGCTGAAAAAAAAGTTGTTTTTTTGAACAGCAAATAGCAGTACGTCATACAAAATATCATTCAGTAACTGACCGAATTAGTTTGTCTATCTATGAAGAGGTTTATTAATGAAATATCTGCCTGTCCCATTTAACCCGATGGTTCATCTCTCCTGGAATTACCCAATATTTTATTAAAAATTATTTTTACAATTACTTATGAAAGGTGCTCTATTTTCAAATGTTTTAATCTTTCGCTTTTATAGCACTTAAAAAAATTTCGTTTCTACGTATTTTACTTGCACTCTTACTAAATACTAAAGACTAAATATAAATTTTAATTAAAAAAATACAGCAATAATATTTTAATACTAGCAACTGCGTAATGACACAACGTTCTACTATTAATTTGCTTGGGAAAAAGCAAAGAGTTGGAAAATTTCACGAATTAATACTTTCTTTCTCTTGTGTTAAACTTCAACCTTACAGAAATGAATACATCTATATCTTTCCTGTGCCCCGAAAAGCAAAAATAAAGAGTTCATGAATAATGAAAAATTGATTGTTAAGGAGCTTCAGGGAGCAGCATGCTTACTTTATCCCTTCATAATAGAGCATCCTGCGCCAAGGTTATTTTGTTTAATAGTCTTAAAACGTCAAAAAATATATATCCATAAAGATTTCTTTTCTTTTCAGTAAAATTTATGCCCGTTATTTTGCTTATGAGCATCTTACATAATCTTGATTTTTTAACACATGGGGCGGCTTAAAATTATATTTTTTTGTCAATTTCCATTAACTGCAAAAAATATCGGCTCATTTCTAAAAATGTCAGCATCATCAGAGTCAAGCAGCTTCGGGTGCGGTCAGCATTTGCGAGGGTAGAATAGTGGGAAAATCTCATGTTGTTGTCATTTTTTATATGCGTATATTAGTTATACTCTTATTTAGTCATTTTCAGCAATATAAATGAAGTAAAGCTTGCATTATTTGTTTTTAAAACTAATATGGTGTTTTTTTTTTGCACTGAAATTTTATTTATAGTGTGTAGTGAGAATTAAAAAAAATAAGCAGTTTATAAATCTCTAATAATCAATACTGAAAAAAATAACATTTAAAAAAATCTCTAGTATTTTTCTATGCAGTCATTAAGCTATTTACCGCACAGATTTTGCATGTAATAAATAACAATACTTTAGTACGAAAATTAAATGTACTTTTATTTATTAAACAAAATTCTGCTATTCCCTTTTGTATAAAAAAACCTCATGGAGTAGAGAGTTACAATATGGCTGTCATATGGCTACTTCACGGCAATCTGATTTTTCAAGACTAAAGTAGTCAGAAAAAAATAACTACAAGATATTACACTCTTTATTGTAAAATTATTCATGAGAGATACTGTAGTTCTAGTATGTCATTTAATGAATTATTCATGTACTGCAGTTTGAATGTAAATGTTTTTCCGCGATATATCGTAACTACTCTTACTTTCTATCAAAAACCACAACATCGTCAAGAAATTTCAAACTGGTCTTGGTTTATGTGTGTCATATTATTCCATGAAAAAGAAACAAGTATGAATAATAAATTTACTTTCAGTACAAATATTTACATATGAATGATTATGATATGAAGTTTATAATAAAACCTTAATCTCCAAGCTATGGGTTTACCTACAGACTTACCGAAAAGGAATTGCTAGCCCAGCTTTAAATTACTGTACGTTATAGATTTACGAACTACATTCCAGTTATATAACAACTCCGATTTTTTCTTGAGACAGGAGGCAGAGGGAAACGGGCAGTTTGTATTAAAATACGGGTGAACTCACAGTAAATGCTTGAAGTTAATTTTAGCAATGTTTGGCAACAATGGCAGCAGCTATGAGTGTGAGGACTGTTTCTCATAGCGATGTTTTTATTACAAGAACAGGGTGTAATTATTTGCTTTTCCGATTTATGCGATGTGACACCGGCTGATTCATAGGCATCTGAGTGGTTATATGCGATGATGGCGTTATAGATGTATCTAATGCAAGGGTAGGTATAAGAATGTTTGTCAGTGGTCCAGAGGACTAGTGATTCCATCATTTCCCTAGACTCTTAACATCGTTATTGCTGGTCCGTGTGCATGATTAAAAAAAATCAAAACAAAGGGAATTATACGGACAATGTAAATCGATTTCCGTTTAAAGCTTAAAAAGAAAATGTAAAAATTTATTACAAAATGTTAAATAGATCAAATCATATGACATGCATTGGTAAAATTATATGACATGTAGTGGAACCAAATGAGGAAAGTTTGCAAGACAAAAATGTAGATCCGTTATATATTTTACTTATCTGAGACCAGAGGACCACCGTAAATTTCGAGCTCATGTCTAACGTGTGTCGGTGTGTACGACAAATCAAAGGCAGAAAGTTATGTGACAACAAACCAAGACCAGCCGCCATAGCATGATCAAGTGTGTGGAAAACGGGAAAAGGGTCCTAAAGTTGAATGCCACAAATGCTGACCTAGCACCATGAGGGCAAATGAAAATATTTAAGCTATATACTTACATGACGTATCAACTAGGCACTTTTGACTATTCTCAACGACGAAAGCCCTTTTCGTGGTAGCACATTCATAGGCCGTGCTGCTGCTGCATCAGCGATTTTCCAGTCGTACAATCAAACTTTTGAAGAAGCGCTCGTAGCGGCCATGGAAACTTGTTATCGACGCTCTGCAATCACGCTCTCATTTGCACGTCTGCTATCAGACTCCATTGAGAAGTAACGAAAGTTTTACAGTTTTCGTGTGATTACTTTGTCAGAAAAAAATAGGAAGTGCCTTGAATGCACAGCGTAGTTAGAAATGAAAACTTTCTTAGCCGTAATATGATTTTTTGAAAATAGCCCTAAAAAAATCACGTTTATGAATGTTTTAGAAATGACAACCAAATTTTAAAATGCGAAAACTTCGTGAGTTTTCCTTGACGTGTTTTGAACGTACGTGAGTGATACAGAATCCTTACACTCATTTTTGTAGATATTACACATAAATAATTGAAACATGTATATAATTTCCATTACAGTTTCGTTTCTCTTATTAAAAATATTAAGACGCAATATAACTTCTGGGGCTTGGACATGATTCGGGATGTTTTATTTCATTTTATTTTTTCTATATACCGTCACCATTTTATTTTGAGCAAAGAAAGCTTCCAAACATATAAAATAAGGATGTAAGAAAAAAGAATATTAAAAAGAATAAACATTAGTCCTTGAATAAAATCGTCGAAAGTGCTTTAAAGGATTACTGAATACGATTTTTAGAATTAAAATAATAGGACATGCTCATAATTATTTATAGTACTACAATGCTTTAACTGCATTAGTCTGTACATTTTCTGTACTAGAGAGTTTCACTAGAGAATTCATATAGTCACTTTTTTGCAATCAGATTTTTCAAGACTAAAGCATTCAAAAAAAGAGAAATCTACAAGCTACTGCACTCTTTATTGTAAAAATATTCATGAGAGATAGTATCGCGCGAGTATATCATTAAATGAATTATTCATGCACTGTACTTTGAATGTAAATGTTTTTTTTTTTTCACCATACATCAAAACCACTTTTTCATTCACTCAATAACCACAACTTTTTGAACGTTACTGAATTTAAAGTCAGTCTAGGTTTGGAGATCATGTTGTAGTGTATATAAAAGGAAAAGAAAGCTCCATGAAAAAAGTTATTTTTTAAACAAATATTTACATTCTGGAATGATAATAAGCTTGTATAAATGTTATATTTAATGACAGGAAATAAGGTTACTCCCACGCGCATTTTGTTAAATAAAAATTTGCTTATTTTCTCAGCTTGAAGCATCATGGATTTTTAAATACAATATGGTTCTTTTCTTATCAAAAGCAATTTGCGAAAAGAAAACTCCGTCAACAAAATGGAAATTGCAGGAAGATCAAATTTATATGTTTTAAGGAGAAAATTTTAGTTAGGGGATAAATAACACGCTGTTTTTCAATTGTTTGATATTTTATACGGAGTTAACGTTGAAGAGACAAAAATAAAGTACACCTGTAAAGGTTGTAAAATAATTTATTTTGATAAATATAATTTACCTTGAATATACAGGTACCCAAATTTCTATCGGTGTTCTACGCAGTTAGAAACAATCTGAGAATTCAGGTTGTTTCTACTCTTGTTATTCAGTAAAGTGGTATTTATGAATTATTATTCTGCATGAATTATTATTATTTTATTAAAGAAAGGAAAATATTTTGATTTTTAGAAAGTTCATATGAAAACGGTAAATTTTCTGATTCGGTTCGTTTCGTTCGCATTTTGTACCCAGTTTTGATAAATCGATTTTCGATAGATACTTTCATATGAAATTAATTCAATTTCAATTAATATTTCTCTATGCAGGGATACAGGGATATTACATTCTTCAGCCGGCGACGATCCCCGGTATCCCCCCCCCCGTCAATTCGCACCCTGCTCCGATTGGAGAAGTAGAGAAAAAAATGTTGAAAATGAAACTGTTAATCTGCATCCGCAGTAAGATAATGCACAGCAAGCTGAACATATAAACTGTACAGTTTATATGGTGTTTACTTTAAGAATGATTAAAATATCCTGGCAAAATTCAAAGTCAATATTTTAAACACGTTATTTAGTATGGCGTTTATTGTAAAGAAAACTTATTAAGAACACATTTTGTCAGAAAACGCGTTTAAATATTTTAATACTTTACAAAATACTATCATTCTAATTCATTTTATTATTTCTTGTATAACTTAGCTCCTAGTTATCTTAGAAAAAAAAAGCAAAAAAAAAAAAAGAGAATAGTGTTAGAGTCCTAATCCCTTTAAAATAAGAAGAAAACAAACGGAAATTTTTCGCAAAAAAATAAGTTTTTGAGCAGCCTCACACATTAACTGGAGTAGCATTTCCTTTTGACAGATATAACTCGTATCATAACAGTTTAGAATAAATAAACCAATTACAAATTCGGAATTCATTTTGTCCCATTCAATAAGAATCTTCCTGGTGTACATTTGCGTTTATCACTGAATCGGCAACGCTCTAAGATGGCACTAACTTCGTGTTGCAGTGAGACATTCCGGAAAATACTTTTTTTATGCATTGGCTTGCACATGTGGAATGTAATGTATTTGTTCATTGGAAATTTATTTCTGGTGCTATTTTCGAAAATATTGTTTTTTTTTTTATGTACCGTAAAATGTTAATTCAAATTGCTCAATCATGTTCACATTAAGCATTTCATGCCTGTCCTTCTATTTGAAGTTTAGTGATATCTAATATCAATTGAGTCATTTATTTAACATTTAAAATGCATGAAAAATGTAAAATAAAACATACTTTAAGTACTGAAAGTAATAAATTACCAATAATTTACCATAATCTGAAGGGCCTTTCGTGGGGGGCATCTTTTAGTGCATCAAGTTATGTTAAAGGCAAGTTTTCTATAAAAAGTGATTCTGTCATAGTCTTTGACTACTTACCATGGCCGAGTGGATAACACACTGAAACTGATAGATGGCTGAAGAGTGAAGTTCCCTGTTCGAGTAAAGCGTACGGCTATCGATCCAACGGTCTGCAGTTTCGATTCTTTTACTCCAGATGTAACGTAAATATTCGCTAAAGCCCCTTAAGCAATCGTCCAACCAAGGCACCCTCTCCCAGTAAGCAGATGCCCCGCATATAGGCTTGCAAAAATGCAAACAATCAACCTGTTCTTTGAAGTTGCAAACGTAGAGGTTGATGGTTTCTGGAACTCTACAAGATCGCACTGCTGTATAGTATTGTTCACTTCCAGTCCCGTTTGTTATTATTCTATGAACTGCAAAGATTCTCTGTTTTGTATTAACAGAGAAGAGAAAGAGCGACGAGTATAGTGGTGACGTAAAAAACCTTACTTTTAATTTGAAAACAATAATTTTGGCTGTTAAAATGTGAACCAAAATAACTATTGCACGATTTCATTCAAATGGAGTTTTATAAAATGTGTGTTATTTTTCGTGTGTTTAACTTAGGTACTTTTTTTTTGCACATACAGAGTCGGCAATGGCCAAGGAAAGCCTGAAAAACCTGGGATAATCAGGACTTTTTACTTTAACAGAAAAGTTCCGGGAAAATCGCAGATATTTTTTCAGACTTGGAAAATTTTGAAGTTTTATCTGGAAAAATTATTTGAAATCTGCATTTATAAATTACTTTTACGTTTATCGTATGTCTGGAAGAAAAATAAGAATTTCGTGATAGGTACAGGTCCCCGACAGTGGTAGATATTGTATTTTTTTTGGGGGGGGGAGGATAGCCTACATTTAAAAAAAGGTTATTTAATATAAAATATGATATAATAAAGCAAAACGCTACTCTAAAACAATATATTTTCTTTTCTTTTTCAAATAAGTGTTACATCAAAAAAAGTCCTCTATCCGTCACTCTTGTGCATCTATAACAAATCGTACTTATTTATAAATGCAAAAATAAATCATTATCCAGACTACATTTCATGATTTACCCAAATGGTTTTCAGCCAAAAGTTTCGATTTCCTCCGACTTTTTCTGTTAAAATAAAATATCCTGACTATTCCAGGTTTTACAGGGCATCCTTGACCGGAGGCAGTAGATTAGAAAACATAAGAAGAGTGAAAATAACTACTTTTTAAAAGATTAAATTCAATGAAAAAAAAGCAAAAATGAATTTTAAAATAAATGATATGCATCATAAGAAGTTTTCTGGGAATTTTGTTATGAGAAAAGTTGAAAATCACAAAAACAGTTACCGGTATCAGCAATTTTTTTTTAAATATTAACAAGAAAAACGTTATAAAACTTACATGCATTAAAACTAAAAACATATATTTAAGTTAATAGATGAATATGAGTATTTTTCAAGAAGTTATACTCTGTATTTTTAACGGAAGTAGTCGACTTTTCGGAAAAGAAAGCATAAGTAAATTATGTTTTCACAATACCCAAAATCGCTTTAATTTCTTTTATGATTTATTTGTTTGTTTTACAAAATAATACATTTTGTCAATACACAGGAAAATATATCTACTCAATCGAAAGTAAAATATGCATTTTTATGTTACACTCTAAAATGCAGCTAGGAAAGTTCTAATCGTAGCAAAGTGGTCGAAGGCGGCAGATTTAATCTCTCGGTTTTCGATACCTCATCATTCACAAAAATTCACTTTTTACCAAATGTGGTTCATTTTGATCATTAAAATGTGAGAATGTTTATTTTTTTCGCATACAAATAACTATAATACGTATAATATAAATAAAATCTGCATAATGTTAAAATATTTGAATTTTTAATTATTATTTCCAGAGCATCAAATTAAAGGGTTTGTTGAATTCATCATTTTTAATAGGCGTCACAGGCGCTTTCAACTGAATAGTACTTCAAAGCCATGTAAATTATTGAAAATACACATTTAAGAGTAAGTGCAGTTTACTTGAAGAAATTTCCATAAATTTTAATTATTACTGGAATTAAAGATATTTTTAAAAATGGCATACATGACAAAAAAGTGGTAGTGAGTAGAGATTGACTGTTTCTTCCTCACTTTATTTCAATACCAAGTATTGAATACATTCATTACTCATTTATCTGAACTGAGGTACAGCACAAACCCCAAAACAGCTGTTACTATGTGACATATATTATAATCATTAATAATGATATGAATAATATTACCATATGCCATATCATTTTATGACAGTTTATATCGGAATTTTGAAACATTTATCAACAAAGGTAATATTATAAGAAATTTAAAACTAATAAAATAAAATTGAACTTAAAATGCCACTAATATTTCAACGAAATGACGTGAAAACCGTTACATTTATGAAATTTATTTATTTATTAAATATAGTCTTCTGTTAACAATAAAACAAATTCAATGTTTAACATCGCTTTAATGCAATTATTCTTCAATGTTTCCCAATTCAGTTTGTACTAACCATCTATGTAGTATTTGAAAAAGTATCTTCAAACCCGCATCATTTTATACAAGTAATACCACTTTCATGCATCTTCCTATACATTTCTGAACTACAGTGAGTTCATTAAAAGGGAACATCCTGTAAACCACAGCCACTTTCTAAAATGACTAACCCATTGTTGTAAAACTTTTTTTTGAAAAGGAGCAGTTTTCATTTTAATGAGATACCTTTTGTATAAAGTGGAAAGATATGAAGTACTATTGTGTGCCTATTAATTTTCGGTTTAAGTCGCTACTTTGGGACTAATTTCTGTTCTCTGTACCTGCTCCTTAGAAGAAATTTGTAAAGATAGCTCATCTTTTTTAACAACTCCCTGCAGGATATTTCCCTTTTTTTCAAACTCATTCGAAAGCAAAGAGAGCATCTTAATTTGCGTTATTTATGAACTGAGGTTAAAAATTATGTTAAAGCTCTTGGCTCCGAATTGAATGTAGCCGCATCGAAACAAAAGATAAGGCTGTACGTTTAAGAAAGAATTGCGTATTATTTTTGTTAACTCGGAGTTTATCTTTACGGCGAAAGTGTGCTGATAAGTATAAGTTGCTAGAATTTTAAAAAGAAGTTAGTGCGTAATTATTTCAGTGTAAATGTATAGAAAAACATAAACGGAATATGTAAATGTTTAAATAAATTATGAAATACTTCAAGAATTTTGTCCAGTGTTGTATTTTTTAAAAGTTCATGGAGATTTCATACACAATGTACTAACTATTTTTTAAAAAATCAACATGATTGTTTTTCCTACGTGTGAACTGCATAATGCGTGAATAAATTTAATAAAATAAGAGAACCAAAGTATTTCTAGTATTTTTAACGCTAAACCGTGATCATGCACACAATGTTATTCTGTATGGTAAAACAACTCAATAATGTACTTATGTTCCGGAGCATACAGTCACTAACTTCATAACTAAAACTGGATATACACACAAAATCGCAAATCTTAAATATTTGATTTACATGATTATATTCATGGGTATTCATATTTGTGAACTCAAAAATTTGCGTATAAATGTGTATACCCATATGTTTTAGTACGATTTTTTTAATATGTGGTACTTTATGCAAATACCAATTGCCGACCAGATTGTATGGGGGATAAAGCACCGTACTACGGTTTCCGGTTCAACTCCCGGCGGTCGAGGTTCGATATCCGGCTGGGAGTAGATATCATTGTGTCTGTCCCTTTATAGGGGCAACGTTGATCCACCTACTAGGTGCCCCCATAATAAAGGGACAAAAACTCCAGCCTTAGTAGCGGCCAATGCCTCCAAGGCATTGTTAAGGCCCGAATTGAAAAAAAAAATACCAATTTGTCTTCAGAATTACATTTGGAGTAATACAAATATGCAGTATTTATCTAAATACAACCGCGCAAAGTAAACTGACTGAGTCGTTGCTCGTCGAAGAGATTCATATTTTCTAATATATATATATATATTCATATATACATCAAATGATATCGACAAGAGGTTTGGTTTAATCTCTCTGTATATACACACACATATATATATGTGTGTGTAAGTA
This sequence comes from Cheiracanthium punctorium, assembly GCA_038373885.1. Taxonomy (NCBI): domain Eukaryota; kingdom Metazoa; phylum Arthropoda; class Arachnida; order Araneae; family Cheiracanthiidae; genus Cheiracanthium; species Cheiracanthium punctorium. The sequence continues at coordinate 233,506 of JAWZYV010002197.1, forward strand.
TGTATGTACGTATCTATCAGTAGTGCAGTTTAAACCTGTTTCTAATGTGAAGTATTTTTTCGTACCAAAATGATACTCTAAATTAAAAATGATACTCTGATAAGTGGCACTTTCAGTTTAAGTATGCATTACCATAAATAAATTTTCACTGGAAAAAATTGACGAGTTTGTTTCCTTTTTGTTAGTGTTATATTTATATTTGTAATTTTTTATGCAGAAATATACAGTATATTCAGAGCGTGTATAAGTATCCACGTTTCACGCATTTGTAATAATTCTTCATATTTTCAATGATATATAATAACAATGTTTTACTTACTTACTTCTTTTAAAAACAATCGAAATATTTAAGCCTTCTTTTAGATTGCATTTACTTAAAAAAAGGATTATATGAAATTTTTTGAAAATTCCTTCGTAAAATACTTTCCAATCAATAAAACTTTTGATAAAACAAGGTTAAGTTGAACTACAACTTCAGCGGTTTTAATTTTTTCTCCATCCTATTACGGTGAAATCTTACACCGCATATTTTTATTGATCGAACAATTTAATAAGACTTTTTCTCAAGAGAGTGAATTATATATAGGGCGAAAAAAAACGAAAACTTATTTTATGGGTTGACACGTTTTTCTTTTATTTTATTATTAAAAGGCAGTTGCATGCATTCCTATAAGCATTATAGAAGGTCTTCTTGGAAATGATAATGCAAGAAAACATTTACAATTCCTTAGAAGTATAGATTTTTTATATTGTGCAAAAAACTTCTCCTTCTGTTTTTTTATTTAAATGACTTTTAAAAATATTTTATGTATTTGAAATATACTAATTATGAATTTTCTGTTCGGTTTGCCGAAATGTATCACATTTTATGTTATTTTAAATCCACGGTAAGGTATAATAATAATTCTCTGTCGTAAGTGAATGAGACTATAATAAATATGATTTCTTGTGCTTGTTTATGTGGCTAGATTGCTATTTTATTTAAAACTAAAAGCAAATATTATATTTTAACATAGCTTCAAATGTTAAAATGCCTGCGATTTGACCCATAATAACCCGTTGTCAAGCTCATTTCATTCAGATTGATCACGGGTTAGTATGGGCACTTTTTAATCTTATGTTGTATCAAAATGATCTTTTTTGCATTTAATTTAGAAATGAAATCCCCTCAAAAATAATATTTGCCTTTGTTATAGCCTACTAGTGTTTTTTTCGAGTTTAAAATCGTTCATAAATATTAAAACTGTTTAAAATGTTTTTAGATTAAACGTTGAGTTGAATTGCAACTTATATAAAATACTTAATGAAATAAATCATTTCTGACTTCTGATGATTCATTCATTCAGATGATTCATTAAATACGGCATTCTTTAAATATTTCACAACTATAAGCACTGATCAAAACTATTATTTATCATTAAAATCTATTACTGACACATGTAAGACATATTGACAATCGAGACACTTATAAGATTATACTAAAATTTGAGATTAAACACTTAAATACACCTAAAGCATTTAAGAGAAAATGTTGTATCTTCTAGAGTAGGTGACCACATTAATAGGGACTGTACTCAAACTTTCTAATTTAAGATAATTTTTTGAGTAAAATGGAGGTATTCATGAAATTATTCTGCTTTTATCACAAACATAATACATATTATTTTCTCGTAAAAGTAATATTTGCATATAACGAAAATCTTATGAAAATAATGTTAGTATTTGCTGGTGCTAAAGTTAGCCTTTATTTGGCACATGCTCACTTCAGATATTTTTGTATATTGCTGGACTTCAGGCTTTATAATTCAATATAAACACGACGACACATTGTTCACATTTCATAAAAACAAGAATAATAATACCAGCAGCAAATACAAAATATACGTATAATGTTACGAAATATACGTATATGTTTATATGCTGAAAAGGAATTTTTTCAAATTGTTCTCATATATATGAGAACAATTTTATATGCTGAAAAAAATTCCTTTATGCTAGATAAATACAAGCGTTATAGTAGTGTCCCTAATAGTTTGACCACCTACTGTATATTCTTAAAACACAATCTTAAAAATACAAATTAAACAATGAGTATTTATATAATTTTATGTAATTCACTGTGGCATGCATGGAAATACGCGGAAAGACGAACTTGCGAAAGCCAGATCTCTTATGACCCAGCCAAACCCTTCTTTACCTTTGTAGGTAAGATAATAACAGAGTAACAACTGGATATAGAAAACAAATGCAACTTAATGGTATCAGAAAAATGGTCACTTAACAATTTTACAAATACTTTTTTTTTAACAAAAGGCTTATTTCTGCATCACAGTAAACGAAAGCAAAACATGTATCATGTCCTTTCGTGCAGTCTTCATACGGCCATTTCTTCCACTTGGTGCATTTCACCCACTTAACTTAACCCATATGGGGACCTTTTCGTCCCACTGTTAAAAGTGATTCTTTAAAATTTTTTGTAGCTCATAATTTTCATACATATTCGTCAATGGTTTAATTCTGAATAAACGATGTCAACGCAAGTTAATGTGAAAATAATACACACTGACGCATGCATTTCACTTTTGTTTGCCGTTACACAAAAGAATAGTTGAATGTTAGGGAATTTTCGAAGTCGACTTTTTGCATATTTGCGAAAATCAAATAGCTGAAAAGAACTTGAAGGACATCCTTTACCTTTAAAAAATCTTGTCAGTCTTCCTTTAACGCGATAACAACATTTTACTACTGAAACTGTGACTGCGAATGAAGCTTTTATTCGAAATATTATTTGTAAATGCGCTTTCTAGTCATTTTAAATGTAACAGTTTTTTGTAATTATTATGAAATTGCTCTTTAATTTGACATGTCACATTTTTGTCGGATCTGAAAAGGTTAGACAGCGTATCGTGCTACTTTTCTGTTTTTTAGGATTTGATATTTTAATGCCTAATGCATGTGAAAACGAGTATAGAAACAGCTTCTGGCTACACTTGACTTCTCTCCTCTTTGTGATTTATTTTGCATTTACTTCTTATTTTAGAAATTTTAGAGGGATTATGATTTAGTAAGCTGTATTCCTTTTATTTCTTTTTCCTCGTCGTATTTTCTTAGTAGAATGGAAGAAAGCGCGCTTTCCAATGAGACAAGCATCGGCATACATATCCTGTATGTTGCTGGAAAACTTGTCCTGTCGCAAATTGAAACGCCACAACATCAACGACTTGAAAGTTATTTGAAAAATAAACGTATAGTTACGTGAAGAAAGAAGAAACCTAATTTTAGTTCAAGTAAAATCAAACCAGTAAAGTTAATACTAGTAATTTGACATTAGCTGGTGAACTGAAATTTTCATACATGGCAGAAGGCATTTCGCATCTTCTGCTAGTTTGCGTCCTGCCGTCTAGCGTCTTATTTCAAAACTAAAACGAGTTGGAAAATTTGCCTAGGTCTCCTTTGTATAGTCCAAGAACACAAAGATAAAATCAAATATCCCCTTTTCAAAGTGCTTCAGAAATTGTCGGAAGGATTCGAATGTAAATATCTACAAATAATAAAGTAAATTATTTCTAGTAGGTTATTTCATTTACCTACTTTTTGAGAAAGTTTACTAACCACAACTCAATGAACAGTGTAAGAGACATATGATAGTTTTTGAAAAATTCCTTATGAAAACGTATTCTCCTAAGGTTATTTCTGCAACAGCATATTTTTAAAAATTATATATAGTGTAACAATTTTTAGAGAGAAATATGAGAAAACAAATTTTATTAGAGGCATTTTTAGTAAAATTAATAATATACATAAAATAATGATTATTTTAGAAGTCATCTTTAAAATGTCTAAAGAAAATATTAATCCTATAAACATCTTGCGAATATTTAAGTTTCGTAGAAAGACCAAATATTTTATTATGGTACACCCTCCAAAAAAAGTATTCGACCAAGAGAGAAATTTCCTACGTTAGTTTTCTATATTAAAAATTATTTATCATATAATATGAATTAGGTTATGTATAAATATGACTGTCCATATTTCTGTCAAGCTGCGCGTTTATCAAAAACTCATTTTTTATTCGTAATTCTAAAATAGGAAATTTCTCCCTTGCTCGAATACCTTTTGGGATTCGTGTACAAATTATAAAAAAGCAACATTTAATTCATCGTATCATAATGCATAAAAATATCATTTAGTAACATAATTAAAGAAATCCACGTAAAACCATTACGCATGTTTTTTTTATATTCTTCGAGGGAATATTTCAGTCTCTTGGGAAACATTTAATATTAAATTGTTTAGTCAATAAAGTAAAAAACGTAGTTTAGGATTTTACTGTAATAGGATGAAAATAAAAAAAAATCTAAAACCACGGAAGTTTTACTTAATTTTGTTTTCCGAAAAAAATTATTGTTTCTGAAAGTATTTTGTGAAAGAATCCTTAAGAAATTTTATATCGTCCGTTTTCAGAATGCATTCTAGTGAAAAATACTTAAGTATTTCAAGTATCTTTCAAGGAAATCCGTAATTAAATGAGTGCTATTTTTATAACACTAAATCCATCATAAGTACATGGATCGTTATTACTTATTTTCTGAATAGAGTAAATTTTGTATTGAAAGGTATAGTTTTTTAAAAATTTTACTAAAGAAAATTATATGTTTTCAATATGGATTAAGAATAACCTTAAGACAAAAATCTGCAAATCGTTGGCATTTTGAGTTACGCACATGCCCTAATAACATGCGTAAGTGAGAGACTTTAAAAGCTTAGAGAATTTGTATTCCTTTTTAGCAATATAAAACGTCTTTACCACATGTTTAATTGAGACATTATATATATATGCATACATATATTACATATATATGTATGCATTTATACATATATGTATACATATATATTATGTATATATGTATCCATACATGTATACATGTATATATGTATCTATATATATATGTATATATGTATATGTATATATATATATGTATATATGTATATGTATATATATATATATATATATATATATATATATATATATATATATATATATATATATATGTATATATATATGTATACATATATATGTATTATATATGTATGTATATAATATATATATATATATATATATATATGTATACATATATGTATACATATATATATATATATATATATATATATATATATATATATATATATACATATATATATATATATATATATATATATTATATATATATATATATAGTATACGTATATATATATATATGTATACATATATGTATATATATATATATATATATATATATATATATATATATATATTATATATATGTATATATATATATGTACATATGTATGTATATATATATATATATGTGTGTGTGTGTGTGTGTGTATGTGTGTGGCAGTTAATTAATACTGTAGGTCGTATAAGACCAATTGGCAGGGTATACATGACTGGGTCGAATGATCAGATTTCGAATCCCGAATGACATTTAAAGACTTTCGTGTTCGTGTGACGAATATGTACGTTTAATATGTTGGACCAAATATCCTCTCGATTGGTAGGTGGGAGAGAGGTGAGGATCCGATAATGATCTCTTGTTCGTCGGCATGCTAAATTTTTGGGAAATGTGAAAGTCTACGCTGTTGATTAATCCCAAGGCTAACGTTCATAGATTTAAAGCATTCAAATGCAGCTAAGATATCGTTATTCGGCTATAACGTTTATAAAGTCTATAAAGTTTAACGTTTATATGCACATACGTAAAATAAGAAATGTTTATTTCAATTACGCCAGATTGGAACTATTCAATTGCATTACGTGAACATTTGTTTTAATCATTGTTGTGTAAATTGCCTGTTTGTGAACTTGGATCTAACTGATCATTTAGCAATATAATGGTCTCGCATTTTGACTAAAATAATTTCATCAGCCTCTTTCATTAGTAAATCAGAAATTACACCTCTAAACAAGACAGTTTAAAGATATATATATATATATATATATATTTATATATGTATATGAGATAGAGATTCCATACATTTAAATTTATGAAAGTAAAGACAGTAGAAGAAAGAAGTAGTTATTATAAGCAGAATGATTAAAAAAAATTTCAAATTTTTAAGAAAAATTTGCAGTGATGTTTAAAAACATCGAAAAATCACATACTTATAAGGGATTTATGCATTTCAGTATGTTTCTTAGCAAGAATAATACTTATTATTTTACCCCTTATTTAATATATAATTTCATAAGCTTCCGCATTCTTTTGTTGCACTAATTATCATGCTTTAAAAAAAACTGAATTTTAACTTCAGTAGCACAGCCACACCTAAAGACGTTCCTTGAACGTCTTTTGAACTATTTGTGCTACTAGGGTAATGCCTTAGAAAAGTATAATACAGTATATATTGGTCGCTTTAACTCAAGGCCTGACATATTTTTAAAAAAATACGACGTACTGCAGTTTTAAAAATTCGGACAGATTTTGCATAAAATATTTATTGGCTTTCAAAAAAATATATAATTTGGGTGTACACCCTCCAAAAATCATTCGAGTAAGACATAAATTTCCTACTTTGGTACTAAAATTTATTTATCATAGAATATGAATTAGGCTATGTATAAACATGAGTTTCCATATTTCTGTCAAGTTTTGCGTTTTTCAAAAACTCAATTATAATAATAAAATATAAAATACTAAATTTACCTCATACTGGAATACTTATTTTGGAGGTGTATTTTTTGTAGTAGTTTAAAAAATTATTCTCAAGAAATTATCTTTCACAGTTGTTTATGAAAATAACAATGTAAAAGCATTTTGTGAAAATTTATTCCAACCCTATGATTAACATTATATTTCAAGAAAGGAACACCGCAATTAAAATAAATGTTAGTATAATCTTAAAAAGTTAAACGCGTAATATGTACTATAATGTATAAAATGTATCTTATATGATAAAATGCCGAAGTTAACAAAGTTTGTAGCTGGCTCGCTATGTAAATTTGTAGGTTTGTGGCCTCCTATCTTCATATGCGTGTGCTTTTCCACGGCATAGCGCCTAAACGGTGGTCGTAGACCTACCAAATTTTGTAGACGACTTAAATACGACAGGCTCTAGCACGTCTCGAAGCGATTTTTTAAAATTCGAATTCGATTATTTTTATTTTATGTTTTATATGTTTTTTTAGCATTTTTTTCTCGCATAATACGTAATAATGCCGGTAATTACGCTCGCAGTAAAACGATATTTACATCATCAGATGGAGGAGAAAATGTTGTTTTAAAAACAGTTTGTTTTGACTATAACATAATTTGGAGATTTTTGAGAATTTCTTTAAGAAAATGACTTTTGACAAAAATTTTTATAAAATAGCTGCAAAATAGCTGAAGTAGCAGTAAGAATCTAACAATTTTAAAAACTACTGTAAAATTATGTTTTTATTATAATATGTACTTTTATTTTCTTAAACTAAGAACTCTAAAAATTAGCTTATATTTCATTTTATTGTAGAATTTGGCAGCTTAAGTGACAGCAATAGACAAGGTCTCACTCAAGAAAAAAATTTGGGGAGGGGGTGGTACAAACTTTGGAAAGGGTTGAACTTTTATGTAAAATTCTAATCGCAGGTGAATTTGACATCAATTTGATGTCATGAATTTCAAATTGCATCAAAACTTTAATGAGCGTAACGTACTTTTCGGAAAAATTACTTCACTAAGGTTTACTTTTACGACAGCCATGATAGCCAAAAACTTCACGGTACAATGAATATTTCATGATGATATTTCTATGTCTGTCCTATCAACAGTATCTTAAGACTATTTATATGCACCAAGGTGTTCTGCAGAATGAATGAGATTACACATCGATTACGCTTTTAGTAAGTAGAAGACAAGTAAAAAAGTGGTCCACACCATTTAATTTTATTTTAGAACTTAAGCCAAAAAAAAAAAAAAAAAAAACCTACAGAAGCACTTAGGAAACGAATAGATTTGTTTGTTTGCAATACACTGTATTACGTTTTGTTTGATCTCAAATAACGCTGGCATAAATTTTGTGTTATGATTTTACAGTTACAATAGCATCTCAAGTCAGTACCGTAAGGAAAAGCTTGTGTCACGATTGAACGAACTTCTCACATTTTGAAATTTCGTAAAGATGGAATTCATTTCACTTATATGAGTAAGAAAATCATTTGATTCCTTCCGTACGAAGAACAGGTACGCAGCTAGTAATATTTTAAAAATTCGTAGAATTTTTATAAAAAATTAATACAAGATTGTGAATAAATTGTACAATGTAATAACATACAGGTTGTTGTTTTGTTGAAAGCAAAGTACACCAGGACTATCTGCCAGAGGGAGGAACGAGGATTTTTAACATAAATGAAATAAACAAGATAAATATTTCCTATATTTCCTGTGTAAACAACTGTGTAAATACAAAGGAAATAGCGTGGTACTATTATGTGTAATACAATGTATATCCCCAGCAAAATATTTTAACAAGAGATTTGTAAAAAGAAGTGCACATAAAAAATTATCTCTTAAAATAATTTCTTTGCAGAGTAAGAGAAGTATCTGAAAAAACATGAAACATCGAATAAATTCACACAATCTTTTAAACGCTTTTCAATTCCTAAACTTTATGCTGTTTGAATCTCATTCAGAAAAAGATCCAGATGCAAATGCTTATGCATTTATGGAATAATTCATGCATGAACTTTTATAACACATATTTATCTCATTACTTGTTTTATTCATGAATAAAGTTCCCATTTGTCGTTTCAGTAAACACATGTTTTGCTTCGATAACTCCTTTTTAACATTTCCACTTGCTTTGCTAGTCACAAATGTGTAATCATTTCTTTACTTTCCGATCAATAAAGGGTATGACATCCAACTAAGTACTACACAAAGAGATAGTCCTTATAAATAGAAGATACAGTGTGGTTTATAAAGACAAAGTAGAGCAGACAATGTGAAACAGGCTCGAAAAAATTCCTATTTCTTTGTGTCATAAGTAAAAAAAAAGTTGCGACCTCTGTATATGTATATATGTATAATGTAAACGAGTAAATAAATTTTGTTGCAGTACTTGGCCAAATAATCCATTTTTTTTTTCCTTTTTTTTGTAATCTGTCATATTTATTTTAGTAATAAAAACATGTGAAAGATACTGTTTTTTTTAAATAATTTTATCAAATTTATAAAATAAAGAAAAATCATAAATCATACTTAATAACGATTCAGATCTATACAAATTATAATGTGCATACACTTGAAATTGAATCAGACTTTTGAAAAGTCACATAAATCTTGATTTTTCAAATATATTAAAAAATAAGTATTATTTTTATTTTTATTATATTAATTAGATAAACGTATTCTCATAGTTTAAAGACTATTCTTCAAAATTTATACTTTATTTTACAAAGTCCGAACATTAGCACCTAAGTCATTAGTCCACGGGTTCTCCTATACTTTTTAAAAATGCCCTCATACTGAGAAAGTACAACATAATTATATAAATGTTCAAAAGTCATTGGTTGATTAGAGTCATACAAAACACAGTCCGGGGAATTCACCTTTTTAATTCTATATAGTCTTGTAAACAGTCACGTCCAGTCAGATCTCTAAAAATGGCCACTGCAGTCATTCGTAGAAAACTGGGAAATAGCTCTCTCTTCCCCCAAAATCTTTCACCTCTTATTTGCCGCATGTTGAACCATATCTTGTTTAATTGTTTTCTTGTGAGTCAGATTAACAAACAATTTAGTTGTATGAAATGAAAGAGGGCGATTCATTCGTCGACTTATCAAGGCTCCCTTTTTAGACAGAGTATCAGCCATTTTATTGCCCCAAATTCCACAATGGACAGCAATCCACTGGAAAGAAATTATGTGTGCCAGTGTCTTAAGCAAAGGTCTACATTCTAAAATTCTTTGGGAACTGCTTTGACTATTCCAGAAAGCTTGAAGCGCACTATTAGAATCCGACAAAATGACTTCTCTTGTAAAAGAGTGACTGCGAACCGATAGCTGTTGAATAGCTACTGCAATAGCTTCAATTTCACAATCCAAGGCAGTGGTAAGAGGGCCCATTGGTAAGTAAAAACTAAAAAGCTAAAAATGGATACCTGCTGCAGGACCGTGCGTTCTCTCCTACATACAATAATTTAAAAAATCTGGAGTGACTCCACTTGACTTTCCGAACACTCACTATTAAGATCATTACCAAGCATTTAAATGAATTTTAATCGATGAATAATTCAAACATATATACCCAATTTGAGCTCCATCGAATGTACCATTTAAACGCTAGCGCACTTTCAAGAATTTCCCCCCCATAGGCCATAATGTAAAATAAATCTTTGTCTTAGCCCTGTAGGAAAACTATAAGTCCTATGCATACCAAAATCAATTCCGGTCTTGCGACGGTGGTTTATAACATATATACCCAATTTGAGCTCAATCGAATGCCCTGTTTAGGAGCTATCGTGTTCACTCACATACACACACACACATACATACATACATCTCGTAAAAACAGCATAAATGAATTCAGAAAACCTCAAAACGTGTAAATACACCAAAATCTCGAATTTTTTCATCATTACAATACTTTCCTTCCATGTACATGTTCGGAAAGTAAAAATAAAAAAAAAACTGTGCAAGGCATTGAAAAAAGCATTGGTTTTTGTATACTTTGCCATGTAGTTATAACTGGTTTTTGAAAAAAAAAACGATTCAGTTACTTCAGGATGCTTGAAATCCAAGCTAAATTCGATACATCTCCGAAATAGTTATGAAAAGTTCATAAAGCATATAATAGAAACGAAATTACTACGTTCTGCAAATAGTTTTAGTAGCAATTTAGTAGCAATCAAGCCGTTCAACCTCCTTCCTTTTACAATATGTTCTGTGCGTACACGTAGACGTTAGTAAAACGGATGATCTTTATGTCCCGTGAACGTGTAAACAAAATATTCTTAGTTCTTTCTCTGAACGTAAGTTTTCTGCTTGCGTCATAAATTAAGCCAGTCTGTAAATTATATGGTTAAGTTACTGATTCTAGATGTGTGTTCAAAAAATAAAAATAATTAAATAAATATAGATAGATAGATAGATAGTGGTAACATGCTTTAATTATTTATTAACTAGACATAAGCGGGCAAGGAAATTGAAAAAAAAGTTCAAATAAGGTAGAATTAAAAAAAATTACGTTTAGATAAAGTTCCTCTCGTTAGTTTTTAATTTGCAAAAAAATTCCTCGTTAATAAACGTGTTTCACACACTAATGAATTGATGGACAAAATTTCAGTGCTTCATCATAAAACATCTTAGAGATATATATAAGCAAAAGTGGTTGTGGAATGTGGATGAATTTTAATGTTAATGTATATTGCTATTTATAAAACTTTTATAGCTACATTACTTAAAAAAATATTTTCGGTCGTAATTTCTGTATTACCACTGAAATGCTTTCATCCGACGCAATATTTTCCCTTCGTGATTTGTTAAAATTGTGGCTCAAATCAGCATTCATTTATCTACATATCTCTGCTATTTCCTAGGGCATACTTTTTAAATTTGTACATCACCTCATTAGTGTACTGGACACATTTTACTATTTCGGATTTTTATTTATATGAGAGTCGTATACAAATTTGAAGAGTGTAACTTTTTGAAAATTAACGAGAGGAAATTTTTATTAGTGTAGACTTCTTTTACCAACCACCTTATTTTGAACATTTTTTGTCAATTTACATTACCCAGTTATCTCTAATAGATAAAGAATTAAAGTTTTTTACCACTTTTCGGGAAAATCCTGCATAGTTGCAATTTTTCAGATTCACTTTGCATTGAGAAATATCTTACAGAACAGAAGAACAAATTAAAGCAATCGAACAAGTATTTAACCAATTTTTGATTTGATTACAAAATATATTCATATACAAATTTTGAAATACAAATTCCTAAAATCCATAAACTTTAAAACAGCTACTCAATATTTAAGTGTATTCAACGTAAAAAAAAGTGAATACAATAAATTCCTGTACGTTTCATTTAAGCACTAAGTTTACAGTAATTGTGTAAATATCGTGTAAATTTTATAGTAATTTACTTGTGACCTATTACGATGTAAAATACAATATTTAGAAACACATATTTTTCGACGAATTTGCAATGATGTAACAGTAATAAATTTCGTATAATTTGGATTATGACAGTCTTCTCTGCTAATGGTAATTATAATTTATCGAGCTTATTTTTAATTCAAATCAATTTGAGTTTCTCTTAACTAAATAATATTTAATTAAAGACTATACAAAACTTTTTGAAATCATTCACTCTTGTAGCAGTGGACACATAGTTTTTGTTTATTTATTTAATGTCAAAAGTAAAATATAATACAAAAAAGGGCAGATAGAGAAAAAAATCCAAATAGAATAAAAAATGTATTTGTGACTGTATTGCTCAACAGATTTATATCACAGTAAATAATGTTTTTCTAAAATTAGTAATAAATTAAAACAAATATTTTATCCACTTTTTTGTTTTCTAGTTTAAAAATGTTAACGCGAAGTTTTTAATGATGTTATAAATTATTAAAAAATGCGAAATAAAAGAATAATTTTCGTTTCTTTCCCTTTTTATTTTAGATTGGTTATTTTTTTCTTTTCATGGTACATTCTAATTAGAATTTCAAACGTTGTTTCACTCATAAGATCTCTAATTATGTAGAATATAACGGTATGGAAAATATCCGATTTCTAATGCAACATTACGAAATTAATTAGAAGTAGAAACTTGATATTAACTACTCTGTTTTTTATAAGTGTTTTTACATCTGTTTTATGCTATGTCTGAAAAGCATTCAGATTTTTATACTTCTACTCACAGTATTACATAACATCATTATTAAATATAATCAAACTGCCTTCTATGACGTTGAATCAAATTATAATTGGAATCTTCATTCTGTATTGTTTAGTTAAATAAATTTTGATTCTAATGTTATACCCATCATGTTAATGCTTGCCTATTGGAAACAATGATATCTTGTTGCAAATTTTTATATTCACTATTTCTAAAATCTGAAGGTTTTTCTATTTTCAACCTTGGATTAAGTTCTTCCATTACTGCCCTGTGTAAAGAAAAAAAATGAACGCCGTTGCAGTTTCAATATAACTTCCTTTGGAAATTAACTGTGTGAAACAACCATATGATCTGACTAAACCATCTGGGGTTTCTTTTACTCCAGTCAGAAACACGACGCCATAGGTGAAAAGTATGTGAGATGTATAAACTCTTTCGCAAATTTTACTTCGTACTCGCAGTTTGTGCAGTTGACGTTTCACAAGATTGAACATGGTTGATTTATATTAGCATTTATAAGGGATAAACGACAGTATCAGTTTTACCCATTAGAACCCGACTTTTTTCATCCCATTCTCCAATTTATGTTGACGCCAGAAGTGATAAAGGAATTTCAGACATTGGTGGGATATGAAGAGAGTATTTATTTTTCTAAAAATATGGATAAAATTGCGAAATATTCGCATTTTATTTTGTTATCGCTGAGTATTTTTTTAGAAATCCGATTTATTATTCGAGAATTTGAAATAGGAAAATAAATTGATATTTGTTTATTTTTGCAGGTACCGAATTTTGAGACTGTCCTAAAAATAGGACGCTGAACGCTAATGGGTTAAGTAATATAGGTAGTATTAGTAAATTTGTCATGATAACATGGATTAAAGCACAAAGCATCGTGTTAGTAAATATTTTCTAAAATTGAAAGTGTTTTGATATATTCATCACTTTTCAAGCGATAATTAACGATACGTTAATGTATATCACGCGGTAGTTTGAACAAAAGAGCCTGTCCGAGCATGCTTCTTTTTTTCATTTTGCTAGCAGGATTAGTTTCTGTAATTTGTCCTGAAACGTAAATATAAAAAAAAACATTTAACAGATATTTCTTATTACAGTATAAAAGCAATAAAAAATTATAAACTTAATCTGCTTATAAAACCTCATCTGATACTTTATATGAAACGAACGATCATCACACAAGCGTGTGTATAACGTTTTAAAATATGCTATAGTTAACTAGATCGCGAACGTAATTAGCTAGAAATATCTATCTCTAGTTTACTTTTAATTTCTTACAGAACGCGCTAACACTATACTTAACATGTCTCTACTGAGACCTACAATCAATTACCGAGTTGCTTATGTTATATGATCAAGTAGTAGGAATATCGCATGAATAACAATAATTAATTTTGGTTAATTGATATATACAGAACGCAATTTGCGTAATGCAATCATTTTGATTTATGAATAACGGTTAAGAATTAATTATATTCATATGGGACATATCGTTGGAATTTTTTAAGAACAAACTTACGCTTCTACTCAATGCTCGAAACTTTCGGAAAAATTGGATAATTCTATGCGTTCTATTTGTAAATATATCAGTAATGCTAATGGATCATTCAAGTAACCATGCATCAGAATTGAAGGAAAATAATATTTATTATAAATAAACAGTAAATTTATAACTATGAACATATGAGAAAATATCTTTTATAATTTATTATTACCATTTTTTTAGTGAATGTAATCGGCTAACCCAACTGTCTCTACTAAAGTAAATGTATGTGTTATGCTCTACATTACAGAGTAAATGTTTATCTGAAATGCTGAAGTCAAATCACTCAAACCTCCAACCACCCATTGCAAACGCTGTCGAAAATTCAGAAATGTTATATATTTATTGCAGAATATTTCCGAAAAAACACATCTTAAAGTACCGATTCGCTGAATTCAGACTCTCGAATTTTGGAAACATAACAGTCGTTTTGAAGTAAAGTATTCATGGTGAAAAGAAAATATCTGTGGCGTTCTTCAGATCTGCGTTTAAAACTTTTTTTTTCATTCTATATTTGTTTGTTTTTCCAATCAGAGAAGGCGCCACTAAAATTTCCATGATTCGTTTTATAGAGCAAGAGCCAGCGGCCGCCAGACCTTCGTCATAGTATAAAAGCTGAAACTTTCTCTGCGCATACCCCCCAACAGAGGTAGGAACAATTGGCCACTCTAAAGTTTGGATGATCGTGGCTTTGGCAGGTAACAGATGGCAAAGGTGTATAAAATTGCAGAAAATTTTCGTCATTTCATAGAGCTTAATTTTTTAATATGTTCTTCTTCGCAGTACTAGAAATCACTTTATCCCTTGCCAGACACTTTTCCATCGTGGCAAACCCCTGCCAGACAACGTCAAAGTCAACGGGAGTCATGCAAAACTGTTGTGTTCGTAAACTCCCGCGACGAAGTACGTCAAGCTGCACAAAGTGCCAAGCACATTTTATACTGCTACTTCTGAACTTTCTTACGATGATGCAGCGCGCTCGTAATAGAAATACGTTTTTCAAGACTTTGGGGTTGTCTGCCGGGAGTTTGCCACGATGGAAAAGTGTCTGGCAAGGGATAAAGTGATTTCTAGTACTGCGAAGAAGAACATATTAACCCTTTTATGCCTAGCTTCCCTTTTTTGGCACGGCATTTTCGCTATTAGTTGAAAACGTTATTTATTTTTCCTAGCCTTTATTCATGAGTATTGAGCCTCTACAAAATATTTTAACATCGCCAAGTAGGATGTTGATATTTCGATTTTTATGCATAATGATTTTAAAAGAAATCATCCCTTGTTCAAGAAGTTGACATCAGAAATTTATCTATTATTTCTGTTATCAGTAAAAATCGAAGAAAGTCGCAAAAATATCCAGGCACAAATGGGTTAAAAAATTAAGCTTTATGAAATGACGAAAATATTCTGCAATTTTATACACCTTTGCCACCTGTTACCTGCCAAAGCCACGATCATCCAAACTTTAGAGTGGCCGATTGTTCCTGCCTCTGTTGGGGGTTATGCGCAGAGAAAGTTTCAGCTTTTATACTATGACGAAGGTTTGGCGGTCGCTGGCTCTTAGACTATTAGCGATCACTTCAATATTTCTTTAATTGAACCAATTTTTTCTCTGTACAGTGCTTTAGATATCCATCTTCCGTCCGAGGGTCTTCACTTCGAAACCAACAAAAGGGTAAATGCATTACCACTTGCAAGTATTAAAATAATAGTCCTGTAATCCTCGCCTGGTTTTCAATAAAAATTTAATGCTGAAAGACTTAGAAAAATAGCGAAATCAAAAACTGACAGGCCGTGATTTTTACGGTATAATTTTTTTACACTGCTGCAACATTTCTGAAAATATTTCCGAAATATACAGAAACGTATCGGAATACTTTTCCGTTAGATGCGGAAACATTTGTGAATATTTTCTCGCAGCATGTGGAAACGTTCCTGCAATTTTATTCGACAATTTTTGCCCCATTATTTAGGTAACGTTTATGATATTTTTTACAGTGAAGATACAGATAAGGTTTTAAGTAAAACTTTGATCATTTTAAAGGAATACGAAGTGTAATTCTTATTTAATAAAATTATTAAATAAGATAGATTTCCATTTGCGTTTATACAACGCTCTTTGTTTTAGAATAATGATAAGAAGAATTATCTGTGAATTCAATGACACATAAATGCGTAATATTTTATAACAATAAAACCTAAAAACTTAGCGAGGGTATCTTCATTTTCTTTTTTCTGTACCCTGGATTTATTAGCTATGATTCAAATTCAGACAAGTTTTCAGGTTTTTGGTTGGACTGAAATCGCTTAAAAACAAAATGCCTGTAAATGTTTAAATGTTTTTCATGGCAATATCGAAACACATACTCTAAATTTTATTTTTAATGTTACGGAGAAACTTTGAGCTTTAAAAAGAACGTTTTTCACACACAACTTTTAAAAAATATCATTGAAATATGTCCATCCATGATTTAGAAGATCTTGAAATAGGTAGATCGGTAAATTATAAATTCAGAGCTCAAACTACGATAATATTAAAATCCCCAATTCGTAGTTAAATCTCTGGAGCCTCGCAGCACTCATATCATCATGTCATACTAGAAGTCACACTCATTAGAATAGCAAAACATCCTATTCCTAATCAGTAGGTACATTCAATATAAAGGTGGATTCAAAATAAGTATCAAAATCATGTTCGAGGTTATAACTGTCGGAACTATTCTGACTGGTGGATAATATTAAACGTCGCAGCAACTGCAAGGAGGATATTGCGTATCTGTTGCCATACATGCAAAGCAAAAACAAACAATCGAACAAAAAAGTTACAAAGCGAAAATGACACTAAAAATTAAATCTTTTCTAAAAAGCCTGAAAATCATCGTTAAATTTGTAGCATATTTAAGTATTTTTACTTTCTAATACTTAAATTTCTTTTTTAACATCCAACATTCAATTAAAAAACCTAGCATTAAGGAAGTGAAAGCAAAGAACTTTTACCCGCAGAAACTAGCATGACATTTTATACGAAATTTCTTGAGTCATTCGCATGCAATAATAGTTAACAACTGCTTTCACATAACATTAAAAAATGTCAGAAATTAATTATAGATAAACGAGAAGATCTAATTTTGGTTCTGAAAATATGTAACCGGCTCACTAACGTACAGATATAAGATGCTCATTTCAGAGGGTTCAAATTGTTCCATATGAGATAAAATTTGAACGGCAGATAATTCAAATAATGCGCTGACTTTCTTTAAAAACAGTACTACCAAAATTGTAAAATCAGTATGTGGCGCTGTAGCTCAGAAGTGTTATTTGCACATATTGAAAATCTGAAACACTATTTGCTTTACAATGTATGTGTATTAGCATTATTCCCTGGATAAAAAGAAGGCAGATTCTGCAGGTACATTAGTTATTTTTCTGGACACCATGCCTACGTCGCAAGCAGAAGCACTACTGGTAAGATTGCTCTAAAGAAAAGAAGAATTCACTGTTGCAACTGTAAAGGAATTACGTCTTATGAAGAAGATACGAAGAGGTCCAATGTCTCCCTTTAATCTACTGAAAATGTTACAGAAATTCGAAAAAACTTGGCAATTTAGTACTCTTTCAGGCTGATCCTTTCTTCTAGCCTCAAAAATGTGACTACCCTAGTCTTCGAAGAAATTGTGCGTGAGCCAGTTGTTTTCATTAATGCAAATTAAATGTCTTTATTACAGTACTATCTATTGGCGGATTTTCTAACTAAACTGCATTTAATATATGTCAAGCGCACCATTTGAATTATTTGTATATCAAATTTTACCTTATATGGACGAACAGAATGCATTTTAGAGCACATTGAAGTTATTTCTAGTTACATTAAAGTTAAATCAGGTTGTTCACGTGATTTTCTTTCTTCATTGGCTCAACTGGCATTTAAAAAATATATGACATTTCCATACGAAAAGAAGAGGTTATAATTACATTCTAACAAATGCTAAATATACGCATTTAACGTAACGGTGTAAACTGACCATTTTCATGATAAAAGATCCATGTTTTGTTTGCAGGGGTTTACTATTCCCATTTGATTCAGCTTGTAACTTGTAAAACTCAGCATCGAAATGAAATTTTCGCAGCTTCATATATTTACGGTTGTACATCCAATCGAGTTTCTCCATATACAGGCAAATTTGTTGGAATTAAATGATGGCGGTGTTTAGATGCCATTAAAAATTCAAATGTTAAATGATATCTGAATCATAAATATTTATGCCGATAATTTCATTATTTGTTCATGTAATGCTAATATCAAATGTTATATAAAGTGTATATATCGGTTTAAATTTCAATTTACTCATAGAATGGGTATTAGTCTTTAATTTATGTGCTACAGATTGATCAGATTGAAGTAAAACAAGACAAGTTTATGTGAAATTGAATGAAAAAAATTGATTAGAGTTACATTTTTTATTGCGAATTATATTTTCAAAATGTAAATCCTGGAATGGATGACGGAAATGTTGGAATCTGGGCCTATTATTGATTGTTATTATAATTTTCGTGAAGAGCCTAACGATATCTCGACGCATGCTATATAGGTTTAAAGGGTCTAGTTACCGCACAATTTTATCTATAACTACTCTGTTTAGGATTTCCAAAGTTAACTGCCTTTGAGGAAATGTTATACTGTCTTGGTACTTTGTCTGTCATCCAAGTAACTTAGAAGTTACTTTTAGCCATTCTGTTGCAGTATTGGATGGTTTTAATATAAGTTAATTTCTTATATTTCCACTCAGAACATCTGTAAGTCTTTCCGAAGTAAGAAGGTTCGACAATCTCAATATTTTCAATGTTTTTGTGGAAGTGTTGGACTAAGTCCGAATTCGCTTCAAGCTTCAGGCAAGTAAAGTCTGCAAATGTAAATAAAGCACATGATATGTACTTTTCCATTAAATTTTACTTCATTGGGCCCAACTACTATAATCAAATGAATAATGTAATTTGTTAAGAAGACACATTCAGACATTTGCCTATGTTATACTATTTAAATGTATCATTCTTACTTTCTGTAATAGAATATGCCTCAAAATATTCTACCCAGCATTTAAAAATCGTACCATGCTGTACAAAAGTCAGCAATTTACTCATTAATTAAAATCCGGGAGGATGAATCAATTTCCATTTTCCCATTATCAGTCATTGTGTCATTATTTTTGGAGATCGTTGCATTTCGAGATTTTACGATGATAAGTAACATTTATAAGTTACAATGCAGAATAATACTGAAATTAACAAAATCTACTCTCCTTTTATTAATTAATCACCAAAATCGTCAGTTAAATTAATGTCAAAAATTTTCTCAATTGCGAAATGATAAATTTTCAAGATAATAATAATAGTTTAAGGATGTCACTGCTAAAACAAAAAATATTTTGAATATTAATACCAAAAGTATCTTACTTCGTTACATAAATGGGGGAAAATGAAAAGTAAAATAGAATCAAAAACCCCCAAAGCTATAAAATACTCACTGAAAATTGAAAAAATATTTTTCTCCTAATTTTCAGAAGTGGCAGTCGAGTTTTGTTCTTGATTATTGTTGAAAAGGGGAGACATTTCGACTGGGAGTGCACACGAGTACAATTAATGAAGTACACCGAAATCCCTCTATAACGTCAAAATAACATATCGTTGGAAGGGTCATTATCGTCATAGGAAAGGAATTAATACGCGTACGAATACAATTTTGTTCTTAATACAGATTATGGAGTGTCATTACGGGGTGTTCTTCTTTCACGCAGCTCCCCACTTGCGGTCACTCAAACAATGATACATATTAAATGTATGAGAAGAACATATTTGTAACCTTTAGTAATTTTTACAACACCCCAAACTATCTTCAAATATCCTTTTCAAGAAATTTAGAGACGCACCGTAACCTCTCCCCCTCATAAATATTTATCACACACTTAACCCTCTCGTCACCGAATTATGAAAAATCAAAGATCTAGAATCTATCTAGCATTTAATGCATCTAAAATACTATTATAAATCATGCAAAAATATTTTTTCTAATGTCGATTAATATTAGATTTTTCTAATATTAATTTCTGCATTTTCGAAGCATTTTGTTAGGCTAAAATTAATTTAAAAGGATGCACATATTAGGTAAAGGTTGAGGAATAACAAAAAAAACAAAAAAAAACTATACTTACCTTAAAAAACGGTAAAAAAGTAGCGTAAATATTTTCTTAATTTTTCTCCCGAAACAATAAAGCGAAAACTGTAAAAAATTATCTAAATTGACAAGTACTGCAATCTAGGCACGATTTATTCATCTAGTTAAGAGCCTCATATGCTTTCTATATGAATGAATGATATGGATATCACTGAAAGAAAAAAATACTAAATTCAATTGTTTTCTCTCTAAATATTGCTATTTGAAGTAGGAGCCTCATATGAGGTTCAGGGTGACGAGAGGGTTAAATAATGATGTTTTTTGTCTAAATCAGCAGTTAAAAATCGATGGGGCAGTCTCCCCTTTGGGGGACGCAGAGTGTTTGCAGGGGAGGCGCGAGAAAAACAGCCGAAGATCAAGTGATAATGCATGTTTTTAAAAAAATATATTATTTTTCATATTTTTACTCCTAAAGATGTTTTTCAGCCTAAAATATGTATCAAATCTTTACCGATAATGTTATGTTATACTTTGGCTTAGACAGGATTTTTTTCTTTTTTTTTGAGGGGATGGAAAATCGTGGTCTTCGTCCTTTTGATATGCACCTGATTTTGTACAAAAACGTCTAAATGTTCATTGCTGAAGCGAAACAAAATGTACGCATGCTGAGGAATGTGAGGGAAGGGCTCCATTCTAAGTTATAATTTGTCGGGGGTTGGGTTTTGTGGGGGGAGAATGTTAAAACGTTGGGAACAGATGGTCTAAATAAATATATTCCCAAAACTTTTCTATAAAATGTATTACGCAATGTTATTAGCAATATGAAACCGAAAGTTTGAATTTTTCGACGCAGGATATAACCTAAGACCACCGTAAAAAGGTCCAATCATTATCTAGACTTCCTATCCATTATCTAGACCATTTGATCTAACTTCCTGTTTGCAGCGTTCAATTGATAAGTATCAGTCGGACATCGTAAAATATCGTAAAAATCTTGTAAAAATCTCATTAAAATGTCGTAACATCGTAATATAGTGATTTATTGCGATAGAAGTGATAATATTACCATCGTTGTAATGTATATCGTGTGATACAGTGAACTGCTTTACATTAATCTAAAGGAAAATAAGCCAGGACTATGAAAGTCATGCTGGTAAAAATATCATATCACCGCAAAAATGGAGCTATTTTCATTTTTTATATTTGTAATACCTTTATAAATAATTGATGTTGTGAGCACGGATGAAGTATTTCACATTGAACAAATATTGAATGCATCGTAATACAGAGAATTATCGTTAAAGAGGACACCATTGTGGCGAGATTCTACTGTATTACTTCTCAGATTGAAACAGAAGTCGAACAGTCCTGTTTCTCGATAGACCGGGATTTTTCTAGAAATGGAATCTCGTAGAATTGATAGAAATTTCGCAGAGACTATATAAAAAGAGCGGACCACTTACACCGAGGAGCCATTAATTATGATCAACCACACAATTTTCGACCGTTTATTATTTATAAGGAAAAAGGTAGCAATTCCAACTCAATGAATACATCTTCACTTCTCCATTTATATCCGAGCTATTTTCATGTGTTAACTTTTGTTCTAGGTTGAGACATTTTTTTTTTTTTTTTTTTTTTTTCCAATTCTTTTCAACTTTCAATGTTTTGCAAAAGTAAAAAGTTTGTTATATTGCACTGACATGCTGAGCACTTTGAATTGGAGTAATGTGTTCTGATAGAGTATATTATCAAAGTTAGATATACATTCTACTATTTTTAAAGAAAATCCGTTATTTGATTTAAACATTTTTTCAGTACACCCCCTAAAAGCTATTAGCAGATCGCACATAGTATTTATATAAGGCGATCGGCTTGCTCCCTCTAGGCCCCTGCTAGGGGATGCTACGCCCCTCATGCATCCCCGGATTGACTCCATAGATTAGCTGTGAGATTAACTGCTCTATCTCTGTACTGCGGTATTATAAGCGACACGATTGCTTATCGCTTGTTTGAAAAGCCTTATTTTTGAGGGCTGTTTGTGAATTCTTCATCGTTGAATGCTGAGGAGGTTTGTTGGAGAATTTCCTTTGAGTTTTCAAACTGTGGAAGGATTTTATTGTACACGAAATGCAGCATCAGTGATAGGCTGACTCTTATAAATCAATTTACTGGCTGTTAATTCCTGCGAATTGTGTATAGCAGAACTGTTGGCCGAAGTTCTAGAATAAATAAAATTTTTGTTCCATTCTATTAACTGGACTATTTACCAGAATATTTCATATGCACAGGACTTCTAAGCTATCAACCCGTTTCTTTGACAGCATATAACAAACAGAAAAATGCACAATACTGATAAACTAAATTAATAATAATAAATATATCAAAATTATTAATTAAAAACATATAAGGCACATTAATGAATGCTTTTTCATGAAATATGAAAAGAATATTTAACTCTCAATATTTAACACTGTAATGAAAAAGTAATTTAAAACTTTTATTATGCAAATGTGAAAAAAATTATTAGTTTTTAATTACCATCTTATTTAAACTAATTAAAATTCTTGTTTCAATAAACTGCATTTAAGTTTAACTAGATTTTTTGTTTCTTTTATGTTTGCAAAATTATAAAAATATGTATTTTGATTTTAGATAATAGTGCCTAACTTTCTCTTATCTCCTAAAAGAATTATCTTTTCATGAGTTTTGGCAAAAATTCTACTAGATATAGTTTTTTTCTATGAAAATTACTTCTCAAAAATGCTTTTAAAAAACGCACTACTCTATGCTTAATATATTCTTTAGTTATTTTTAATAATTATGTCTATTCAACGAAACGTGTTTTTAATTATTTTAAAAATTTGAACCATAAATAAAATTGTCCCTTCTCTACGAAATTTTATTTTCAAGAATCTCAATTGAATATAATTTTTTTCATTAATTGTGTATTTTATTTTTAAAAGTGTTGCTTTAAAATGCTTCCGAATATACGTTTTCAAATAGCTTCATTTTATTTATGTAGTTTTTTTTTTCTTTCTTTCTCCAATTCATTAAAACGTTATTTCAAACGTTATTGTTGTCTCAAATTCCTCTTATGTAAAATTTTAAAATGCTGAGAAACAATTATTTTCTTATTACAATTTTATATTTTAATAATGATATAGAAATAAATCTCTAAAACTAGACAGAGAAAAATTTGATAACATGAATGTATATTTTACAAGAAGCTCAGATACGAACTAAAGGTTTTATTTCGCAACTAACAGATTTACTGTTTTGTTTTCTGAAAAAGTTTCTTAATTTGAGCATTTAATTAAAAAGATATTTGTGTGATAAATTTAATTTATCATTCTGCACATCTTAAATATCAATTTATTGTAAACTAGCCACCTTCGGCAACCAATTTTGGCTGTCGATGGCCGCTTCGTATGCAAAATGTGCAATCTAGAACACGCTGGCCGCTTCGCGACGGGCTTTTGCAACCTACGGTATACGTGCCTCTTCGCAGCCGAAATTTGCAACCTGCGGTTCGTCCGCCTTCAGCAACTAGTTGGTCCTACCGCTTCCCGTCCAGAATATACCACTTACGCTTTTACACGTTTAGGTGAGCAGCCGCATCCAGTAATCAGCTGGTCCGCCGACGACCTCTTCGCGACCAAAAAGTGCAACCTACGGACTGCCCGCCTTCGGCGTCTACCTGGTCCACCAACAGGCCGCTTTAAAAAAAAATGTGCAACCTACAGGTCGCTCGCCTTCGACGACCAGCCTGAATGAGGAGGAGATCGTAACTGTGTCAGTCAGTTTAACGACTACATATATGATTTTTTTTTTTTTTAAATTGAAGTCGTGTTTCAACAACTCTACTCTAGACTTTCTTTCAGTTTTCTCAAGATATTGGACTCAACAGAAAGAAATTCTAAATTTCAGAGTTGAGGTGGTGAAACACGACTCCAATTTTTAAAAAATAGAATCGTAGACGTAGTGGTTAGACTGACTGACACAGTTAACAGAGGCACTTATTGCACGCTGGTCGGCAATTTTTAAAAGCAAATTTTCCGATGCTGCACGGCTTGTGGCTCGTAATTATAGATTTACGACAAAAACAAAATAAATGACACCAAATTAACTAAATAAAAGCTATGATGCAACAACGTTGAAATCCAAATCCATCCGGTTAAATTAATTTAAAATTATACAAATGTTTATGACAAAAATCTCCCAAAACAATCTAAAAAACTCAATTAAACACTTCAAAATTAAACAAACGCTTATGGATTCATGAAAAAAATAAAACAAATGTCCCAAAGCACATATTTGGGATTGGGGATCTGGATTCTTCGCAGGCCAGCTCATACAGAGACTATTCTCTGATACAAGAAGATCATCAACAATCTGAAGTCTGTTTGCCCTCACATTATCGTCCATGAAAAAGAAGCCCGGGACTCTAAAAAATCTTATTGAGTGTTCCTCTCAAATTTCCGAAAATTAAAGTAATGTTTGTAAACTTTAATGTTGGTACTCAAATTCTTTCAGTACCAACATGCGTAAAATGGACTACTTAGCTTACATGCGCAAAATGGACTAGAAAAAAATCTCGTCAAATGTATAAAATATAGTTTGTACAGTGGATAACCGGAAATAAACACCCATGCTAGGAAGAATCAGTCTGCAACATTATCATAAAACTCTCTGTGCACATACCTTCTGTTTTGCGAATTATATATTGTGATATTATAGAATTACTTAAGTAAAATCACATGACCAATTAGAAATGGTGTAATACTGTCTAATGCAGGGGTGATAAGCATTACAAGTAGGGGTAATGTCATTCGCGATAAGGTGAAGAGTTTGTTGTAGAAATGAAGACAACACACTCTCTGACAATATTGTTTACAACTACCGCATTTAGAATTTTTTAACTATAGAATGTTGTTCCACTTCTTATATATATATATATATCTTATAAATATTCTTATATATATATAATGTATGATGTCATGCATGTGTAATATGCATGTCATGTATAAAACCAAAAAAAGCATTTTCCACTTTCTAAATTCTTTTCAATTTCCTTTAAAAGTAAATGGGCGTAAGAAAACTTTATTTAAAAAAAGAAAAGAGTTCTCAGTGACCTAAAAACGCAACAGTAGACAATTAATAGACAGTCCCTCAATCTCCAGTCCAGTAACACCTAAAATGATGGTCTGGGAGTTTTGAGCCCATATAAATAAATTTGTCGAGGAATGCATATTGCATAGGTCATGTGACAAGACCTCATGGAGAGTATTTAGACTGGAACTGTGGTGAAGTGAAACAGCAGTAAAATATAATTTTGAGACGGTTCCCATGGGAAGACCACACAAGTAGACCGTAAATTAGAAGAGGCGCCAGGCAATGGACAGTCTGGACACTATAGCACAATGAACTGTCAACGTTAAAATATTTATGGCCGAAAATATTTATGGCCGAAAATGATATGCAAATTTGGCGGGGTATATTCCCGAATGATCCACCTACATGTCTGGGATTCGACGAGAGGATGCATTAATTCCCCGAGACGAACAAATCAGAAACTCCAGCCAATGATGTAAGAGGGGGTAAGAAAAGAGGAAACAACCCCGTGGGAGAAGAAAAAAAGACGACAGAACGAGTGTGCGAGAGAAAAAGAAGCAGAAGAGAGTTTGAAAAAGGTGTGAACGGACTTAAAAAATCAGTGTGTGCTTCGAATCAATATGATCAAGTTGTGTTCAAAAGAAACATGGAATCAGAGGCCAGATGATGGCTTAAGAGAAAGACAGCGGTTCCAAGAGGGCACGCGTCGATCGTGTCTTGTGTAAAGACGGCTACCTCATCAGAATGGTGAATATTCCCAGTAATCTATTTATTATTTGCGTTTCAAAACTTTTGTGGATACCCCTTATCCTCCAAAACCACATCTCCCCCAGACATGTTTAAGTTTAAAATTATGTCAATATCGTCTGTTAATTAATATTAGTGGAATGACTAAGAATAAATGGTATTTAGTTGCAATTCATAGAGTCTTTAGTTTTTTTAGTGTTTTGGTGTATGTCAATCATTTTTCAATTTTTTCAGCATAATACTAGGAGTACTTGCCAGGCAGGTTATGCGCGGCATAATACCACTGTACGATCATTTTAGGCTTTAGTTTTCCTCAAATTTTAACCAATGCTGCAACAAACCACCACAGGAACACTTCTTAAAGACCCATCATTGCGTTGGCTAACATTTCCTATAAAACTGTAGCAAGTTGTGCAGTTACAATACATTTTTCCAGCCCTCAAGAACGCAGATTTTTAATGCACGCGACACCGACATTCCGGGCAACGGGATATACGCCTATCCGCCCGGTCATCATCCAACGAGCAAAGCCCTTCACCTCACAAAACAATTGGAGTTGTCCATCATCCAAGCTCGTAACACCATTGTGTGTATGTGTGTGTACGTGTGTGTATCTATTTAATTTAACATACTGCATAAAAAAAATTGTTTTTAAAATTGATGAACTCCATTATTTTCGCTAAATTCAAACTGCCACTTTCTTTTTGCCTTGTTAATAGTATTTTCAGAATACAGTACATGATATTTTTTTTTCTTATTTATATTAATCGAAAATATCACATTTTAAAGTAGTAATATTTTATTTCAAATATTAAATAAATGTGAGTAATATTTACTTTTAAAATAAATAAGATGAAGCAATTTTTTCCTATAGAGCATAGCATTTGCTTTTTTATTTTTAAAAGGAAACGATTTTCTCAGGGAGATAAAATTAATTCAACTTTTTCAAATTTTGGAACAATACATGTTTCAAAGAAAATTAGATTTAGAATTCTTGTTTATATTTCCCATCCATTCCAGCCAATCTCTGTTCGCCTTCGAAAATTATTTCAAACTCTCTTTTCAATTTCAGATACGCATTCAATTTCTGTGAAATTATCAACGAATTTCAGTGCCGTGACTTTCGACTTGAAAAAACTAGTTGTAAGAAATCGGTTTTTCTTTAGAATAGTTTTCTCCCATTTTTTATTAAAAAATAGCCTAAAATCTATTCTTATTTCTTAGAAAGGATTTCACGATATTTCAAATTAACAGGGATGATACCACTGGAACTTTATTTTTCTATTATCTGAAGAACGAACTATAATATTAATAGCTGAAATAAAAGGAAATGTTTTTATTAAAATTATGCTTTAATTTAAAGGATACATAACGACTCCTTTAAAGGATTTACTTTCAAAGAAAAACAATTTTTAGACAATAAGAAAGCGCTTACTCTAAATATTTGTAGTGTTAAAATGTAGTGTTTATTACTTTAAGGAAGATTTCTTTCGTCAAAGCACACTGAAAAATTTTTCATTACATTAAATGTTCGAAGTTTTCAGACCATGTGTGTTTAGATGAATACAATTTAAAATATAAATTATTTTTTGAACAATAATAATATGATAAGCATTTAATAATATTTTCTGTAATTTATACACTAAAAATTTATACTACATATGTGAAAATATTTAAAATCCCTATTATATTATAGTAAATAATCTGTCTATTTATTTTTTATTGATAGGTCAAAAAAAAATTAATTATCTACCAAATAAGCGCTTGTTTTTAATTTGAATAATTAATAATATTATTTTTGTTTTCAGAATTCATTTGATCAAGGAAATTATAGGAAAATATTTAAATAAACAATTTATTTAGCCCAAAAAGAAGTCCAAGCGTCAAACAAGTGGAATTTGCCCGATAAGCGTTTAAGCTCGAGTTGAGAACATATACACCAAAAAATGATTCTTTATTTTTAGCTGCTGAACTTTAATTATAGCCAAATGACAATGCAATACAAGAACATAATATACAAGACTATTCCACAAGAATGTAATAGCTCCTACGCTAGCCGACATGGGGGCATTACTTCTTCCGAATTTTAAAACTTAAGTCTGCTGGTATCATATACCTTTTCACTTCGCTGTTTTAATATATGCATAAAATCAATAAATACCTCTTTTTGCAAAGATATATCCAAATGTATTCTATGGCTTTGGCACAATATAGTGTTTATGAACAGAAGGTAGAACTTGAAACCTTACCAGGTTGTTTCGATTACTATTAATCTCTACAATATAACAAAAATATTTTGTATTCTTACACTATTGATAGAAGTAATTCAACATTTTACAATAAGAAGATGAAAAATAAAATGGCTCTGAATTACAAGAGCCACAGAGTTCTAAATTAAATATAGACTTCTTCTTCCATGATTTGGTTCCATTGACTTATTTACGCTCCAGCGCATGGTGCCACATTTCTCCATAGAAAGTTAAAGCTAATTGAGCACCATTTTATGACGAACAACTGCAAAGCGTTATCTTGATCTAACGAATTGTTTTATACAAAATAATAAAAAAATAAATGTTTGATATAAAACTTTGCATAAAAGTTTCTTTGAGATAAACAAGTTTTCTATCTGCTTTTATTTTTAAGTTAAACTAGCATTGTGACAAATACAGTTTAATTTTAACCTTTCTTTTTGAAGTTTTAAATGTCGCCTTTCTTCAGAAATTATGACATTGTTAGAAGTCATATAACTTCCTTGTAGACTGCTTTGCTTGATGTCTGTTCATATTTGAAATGCACATATGAATATCTATGTAAATGGATTAAGAAGAATCTGACTGACAATAATGTTTATCCTGTTGAATATGAATGAAGAAGATCTGCAAAACTTACTCTTTCATGACGTGTTTATGATTCTTTTTTCCACTCGAATCCAAATAAGTTATAAATATGTATGATAATTAAACGATTCCAGTAATTGGTCTAGTGTGAGATGAATGTATTAAATTATTCTGTGCTTTATAACATAAACGTTGTTAGAAGAACGAAAATATTCTAAGGACGCGCACAGAACATCAAATACACAGCAATGAAATAATTTTATGAAATTACAAATTTCCTCATTTGGAATAAATCACTAAATCCTTTTTCCTTATGTTTTTGTAAAGAAATAATTAATGTGTTAAAAAACCCAAGAAAAACATATTTAGAAACGTGGTTGTTCTTTTTACTTTCTTACGTTGATAGGACATAATGATGTTACGTTACATCATTGTAGCGTCATTACGTGTATCAACGTAATAATCTTCAAAGTAGCTTATAAATGAATTCTATACGATTTTAATTCATGAAATTTATGTGTAAATAAATATGCAGTTTAATAAATTATACTTTACTTTTACCAGTTGTTTTACTTAAGTCAAATATGTACATATTTTTAAATATCTAAAATTGTTTTACATTTATGATTCAAATAATCGCTTAAAAATTAATGTACTATAAAAATACCATTCTATAAAAAATAGAATTAATTAAACTTTTTTTTTACGATTCAAACAAATAAATGTAAAAGAAAAAAACGATAATTAAACATTTATTGAAATAAGAAAGTCGTTTAATTAATATCAAATTAAGTTTTCTTTAAATATTTAATTTGAGCAAAAGTTCACAAAGAAAACCAATAAAAAAATAATAACTCGATGGAATATTTTAGAATTATCGAACTGTAATGGTATGCGAGAAATATATTTTTTTTCATTTTTAATTTGATTACTTTAGAAATAAAAAGAAAGATAATTGCTTTCTGGTATTTCGTGATTTCGTTAACGACCGACCAGATTATAGTACTGTCGTGATTTTCAGGTGGTACTTCTTCTGATAAAATAAATTTATAATGTTGGAAATATTGAACATAAACTCAAAGCGTATTAGGAATACGCTTTTTTAAGAAAACAATTATTTTTAATCAGTTAAAATAAATAAGTATTACTAAATAATTTAAAGCACAATACAGTCGAACCTCGTAAGTACATTCACTCACAAGGTCACTTAAAAATGACTTACTAAGCGGAGTGACGTCTTAAAAGGAGTTTTTGTTTAAATGTAATACGAAATTCTAAATTTTTATACATTGTGATTCAAAACTTTATGTAACAGGTGATACACCGGGATCAGATATGTTGTCTTCATGTACCTGTTAATAATCACTTTGCAAGAAGTGCTTGAAGGTTCGTATAAATTCTCAGTCCAATTTCATAAGCAATTAGCTTTTCTCCACCATTTTGAACAGTGAATAGGAATAGAATTCGTAAGTCACCAATTTTGGTTAAGTGTTTTCTGTGAAAGATGCATTAGTTTTTGACATAGCGCCCGGGGCACGTGCCCTGTTTATCCTTATCCCTCCGAAAAATGCTGACAGTCTTGCACAACAAAAATTAATGTTTTTCGAGATACTGTCAAACTCGCTTATAACGAGAACAAAGGTATCGTGAAATTTGCTCGTTATAACTGAGTACTCGTAATAAACGGCTCGTGAAAAAATAATAAATATTTATACATACTTACTACGTTAATTATTTTTTTAAATATGTACAGTACAAAAGAAGTTTTTAATTTGCTTTGCACTGCTCATTTTTGTGCTATTGTTCTTTGGAGAAGACTCATGGACCAAGAACATCACCATTTGCACCCATGGCTTCGAAAAAAGTTTGAGGTTCTTGCGTGTACTCCAAAGCAATATAAGAAGTGTTAGAGGATGAAATTTCTCATGGTATTTGTTTTCATTAACCGCTTAATGTTAAAAGGAATTTTCTAAGAACAGATTACCTGAACTGAATGTCAATCGAAGTATTATGAATCACAAAAATATTGCTCGCTATAACCAGGCTTTACTCATTAAAAGCAAGTTAAGCTCCATCAGACTTTGCATTGTATCAAGCAAGTATTTCCGATTTCCTCATTAACTCAGAGTTCTCGTTAAATCAGGGCGCGTTATAAAAGAATTTGACTGTAACTTTCATAAAGGAATGGAACCAAGTCCGTATATTGTACACTTAAAAAAGGACGGATTAAGCCGAATGGTTGAAAAAATAGCGATGCAATAAAGAGTACAATCTGTGAAAAGACGTATAAAAAGGTCGGGGCTTCTGAACGATGACGTAATATGCGGAGTGGCGTCTTATACAGGTGACTTACTAACGTGGTCTGAGCGTACTATGTGCCTTAAAAATATTGTTTTGTTTTAATATTTTCGCGGGTTTTGATAAAAATGAAAACGAAATTTAACTCTTATGTTTCGTTTAACTCTTATGTTAAGTGTTTAAAAATGTCTCATAGTTATCAGAGTTGCCAACTGATCCGGTAAATAATGAACCTCTTTTTTAAACAAGAAGGTTTGGCTTCAATTAGCGCAAAATTTCCAGTTAAACGCGTGGTCTGACTACCATTTTCAAAAGATATTTAATAAAATTACTGTTTACAAAAAGTGGTTAATTATATTCCTGAGCAGTTGGCAACTCTGCAGTAGTTATAAGAATATTTTATAAACGATTTTCTTTTCATTTAAATTGATGTAAAGTGTAAGTTTTCTCCAAAGTTCATTCACTTTTGTATAAAGTGATATCTAATGTACTCCCATCACTAAAATATAACTCTCCAACCTCCTTAAGTAAAACTCGTTTTGCCGATATTTTGGTAAAAAATGCGTCCTTAATACAGTAAAGTTGATTTTTTTCTGTAGTTGCATGGAAGCATGGTATGTCTTTGAGACTTATTCTTCAGAGCTAGTGTGACTCCTAAATAATTTATGCAATGAAGAGCTCCGTTAAAATATTTTAAATAGTGTTCAAGTAAAATTATGTAGAATGTTAATAACCGTCACTTATAGTTTAATTCAGTTATTCCGGCAAATGTTATAAATAAGAAAAACTTACAGCTTTTCAAATTTAACAGCTGAAATTTAAACAGCTGAAACAATTTAATATCCCTATTTTTAAATGAAAAACAGATCTTCATCACCAAGCATCTTATTTCACATGGTTTTTACGGATTTTTTCAATGAGTGTGTGTGTTATGTGCATTTGTGTGCAACCAAAGACTAAGTATTAACGGAAGCATCCCGAAATAATTAAAATTAATTGAAAATTTAAATAATCAAGTTTTAAATTGTGTACACGCCTATTAAGCAACCGAATTTCATTAGACTTACTTCAGCTGATAGTGTACGAAGCTCAAAAATCTATTCGTTCCGGTCGGAATTAGGACAAGGTTCATCATAAATGTCATTTTGGATTTGTCAGTATATGAATTTTAATTATTTAATGAAACTCTTCAATTTTAAACAATGTCCACAATATTTACAAATTTCATACATCACATGAAACTAACTGACAATTGCATTCCAGTGTTAGGGAGACTCGT
This sequence comes from Cheiracanthium punctorium, assembly GCA_038373885.1. Classification (NCBI taxonomy): domain Eukaryota; kingdom Metazoa; phylum Arthropoda; class Arachnida; order Araneae; family Cheiracanthiidae; genus Cheiracanthium; species Cheiracanthium punctorium. Next base: position 266,392 of record JAWZYV010002197.1, read on the forward strand.
TTCTGAATGCACTACTAAATAATAACATTTTAAAAAGTGTTAAATTGTCAATTAATTTCCCTGCCACACTTTACTAAAAGTATTTAAAAAGAAGAATAAAACAAATAAATTCAAATCTATAATTAACTACATAAAGACCAGTTAGACTGTTCGTCAGGGTATCATGGTATTTACCTTAGCAGTACCTTTCATTTCTGGAAAAGTAGATAGTGCTTCTCAGTCGTCCAAGTGGTCTGCTGTCACCGACAGAACAGAATTGCACGAAATACAATGGTGAGTGTTCAATACCTTTCCGTTGTAAATGGGCGTGTCCCTGAAGAGTAAGAGAGAACACCCGCAACGGTTCACGGGAGGTCTGGTACAAGAGTGGGGCCCATGAGCGTCCATATGATTGTTTATATGGGATCAACTGAGGGATTCTACCTTAAGAAAATACTATACAGGGGATTCAAAAGTTTGTGTCAGAAATGTAAACGGAGGATGGAAGAGTAGTCGAAGACGTTTCAGAGTCTCATAGCACTGTCATCTGTACTTACCTATTAATAATCACTTTGGAAGAGGGGTTGAAGTAACAGTGAACTTTCCGACCATTGTATGGAAAATACTAATGCAAATACTAATGCATGCTTCATCGAGAGCACTTAACCGAAATTGGTAATTTTCAACTTTTTTTCATTTCATGGATGGAGCCCCATTGTTTGTAAAACTAAGAAATTAGACGAACACTTCATACTTTTCCCAAGATGATTATTAGTAGGTAAGGAAAACGGTTTTTCTGACCCTAGATTGCTATGTGATTCTGAATCGTCTTGGTCTCCTCTATCACCCTTTACGTCTATGACAAAATGTTTTGAAACTCCCTGTATTTTAACATTTTGGTAATCTACGTTATACCAGTACGCTTATAATTACGGTAATACGTATAGATTTTTCCTGAGAACTAGAAGGAGAGGGCAACGCCTCACCCTGCCACAAGTGTGGGGGCCGCCAAAGGTGTAGTCCACAGAGAGCATAGGACTTTCAGGACCTGAAAGAGAAACAATATCTTTAAAGGAATGTAGAAATAAATGTCGGAACTTTCTTGAATGAAAACTAACTTCATTTCAGACTTCTGAAGAACCGCAGATCCTTTTTTGACAAGCATATTTACTATACCATTTTTTTCTCTGATGGCGGGACTCTACCTTGGAAGCATTGCTCACTACTAAGGCCGGAGTTGTTGGTCTATTTGTTATGGGGGCACCTAGTAGATGGACCAACGTCGCCCCTTATGAATTAAGGACACAATGACGGTCACGCCCAATCGTGGATCGAACCTCGACCTCTAAGTGTTGAACCCGTAACAATAGTACGGTGCGTTACCCAGCATACAATCTAGTCGGCTAGATTTACCACACCGTTCCCATGAACTTCGCTGCAAGAAACTTATTCAAAAGAAATTCTATACTTAAACACCTAAACACATGGTCTGTTAGGCTCATGGCACGGATAGTATCATCGACTAGCAATAGAAAGGCCGAAAAAGCGTCAGCCTCTCAAAGGAAAATACTCGACCCCCTTTTAATGATAAGTTACATATGCGCCCTCTAGCGAAACATAGCGAACGGGCGATGATGCAATCTAGTACAATAGATAGTATTGCATTCATGCGCAGAACATAAATTTAATGATTGCGACGTACAACGCCATCTTACAGGCAAATTTCCTTTAGCTCTTTTAGATTACGTCGATGATCAGTTCGGGGCTCACGATTATATAGAACATGGTTTGTAGTACAGAAATCGTATTTACTTTCCAGTTACCCAATGTTTGGAGGATAAAGTTATTAGGAGGACCGGCATTCTCTTTCTCTACGTAAATTCAAACAAATCAATTGCCAACAAGCTATTATTTACAATTATGCTGTGCCTAAACACAGAATTCATATTTGTAACATTTTAAAGCAAAATTGTATAGGTAATTTTTATTTTCATAAAATATAGTCACCCTACCCCCTTTTCTACGTTTACCTTGCTTGAAGGACGATATTCAAAACATTCTGAAGTTGATTTTTCGGTTATTCGTGTGTGTTTTATTTTACAAGAATGATTTTATTGATATCTCTTTTTGTATTTGAGATCACGCGATATATATTAAAAAAAACGGACATTACTTAATTCGAAAGGTTACGAAATTTGAAAACCGAAAATGAAATCTTATTTAACACCTATCTTAAAAAAATCAGGTACATGCCGAATTTCGTTGTACTAGCTTCAGCAATTTTGTCTAATTGAAATATTTACATAGGAATAAACGGTTATAACTTTCCGGTTCCTCTAATAATTCTTATAAGATTCAATTTCTTTACCCTACAATGCATACTGTAATCATTTTCCTACACTCTCATTTTTCCGTAATAAGAAGAAAATTTTGTCGTTTTTATCTAAAACATGAATTTAAAATAAATATAAGACCGTTGTAACAATAACTTTAAGTTTTTAAAAATGTATGGCAAAATTATTTTTTGAGCAAACAAGCATAAATTAAGAGCATGTATATACAGTTCTCTCAACAAATTTCTTTGCGAATTTTCGATTGATTCTAATTTTTATTGGTAAATGAAAACAAATACAAAACTACTAACAATAGTAGTATTAGGACTAATAAAGTAGTACGCTGTTACGCTGTATGAGAGCTTTAGGGTGATCATTCTAAAATTTTGCTAATTTGAACTTTTTTCATGATTTTTCAGGTAAAATGCATGCTGATTTTTTTAAATATCAGCATGCATAGAATAAGTAAGCCTACGCGAAATTACAATTTTTTTTCAGTACATCTTAAAAAATCATGAATTTTAGGATTGATTAACAAACTTTTTTTACAAGTGATTACTAGCAGGTTATAAAAGAAAGCAAAAATCCATGTTTTTCAGTTTTGGAACACGCAGTATGTAGCGATGTCTCTCATGATTTTCTATTTTAAGTTTAGAGAACAGGTATAAACCCATTACGAACTTTTACTTAAATTGGCTCTATTTACATGCGTTAGGCTATTGAAATTGTGCAATGACTATCTGAGATAGGTGTCTTAATTCATACATATATGCATGCGTATCTGTCCAGGCTACTGTCTTCTAACACGCATTAATCACCCTCGAACAGTGTCATCAGTTATAGCGGAAGGGGGGGGGGAGCGGAGCAGACAGTGATTGTAATGATCGCGCTCTTATGCGGGAAACATTATGTACATGAAACACATTGTAAGGGTTATTGATGGTTTAAAGAGCATAATCAAATTGGCACAGCTTCTGCCTCATTTTTTAAATAGTAAATAAGATATGTATAGGCTTATGAAGCAATCGTCCGATTGATTTCACTATTGTCCTAGGCCTGTAGGGGGAATGTCATCATGGGGCACTTTCTAAGGGATCTTAGCCAAAAGAAAGCTGATGAAAAGGGATTGGTAGATATATATTGATACCTTTTAGTTATAAAAAGAAGTCAAATTTTAATAAGTATAATAATTTTTAAAATATTTAAATATCTTTTGTCTTTTGAAATCAAGCGAAATAAAAGTCATTGGCAAATCGATAAAGATCACCTTTTCCGGTAACCTGAGAAGAATACATATAAATAAAATTAAAATGTATAAATGGGATTGCCATATTCAGCTTTAATCATTGTGGTGAATAGATATTCTAACTTATTAAAACTTAGATAAGTTTTTAAAGGATGTATGGCAAAGCATAAAAACCATTATTTATTACTAGAGTATTAGGCTTCATTTTATACGATTAAACTTGATCGAAAATTTCTAGAACGTATTTAAACTATGTAATTTAGTACGAAATCTAATGTAATTTACCTCATGTATCAATTTTAACATACTATCACAAATTTTCTGAAAATGTGTAAGGCATGATATTGGAATCTTTATGTAATCCACACTCTATTTCTTTGAAATTACGCATATAAAAGGGATAAAATGTGTATTTTATATAGTTTTAATCATTTTTAAAATCAAAATAAAGTCGTAGTAGTATATTTGTCTCCAGACAGAATACACAAGGTGTTTTCGAAAAGTTCGGTGAATGGTATTATTGGTTCGGCATTTTCAAAATCGTACAATTAAGGTGTTGCTCTTACGCACATTCTGTGAAAGACAAGGTAACTAGGCAGATCATTGCGAATGACAGTGGGCATCGTAACGAAGGCATGTCAGGGAGCAATGCCTGAACATCAAGTTTTGCTTCTAATTAGGCGAAACGGTGACGGAGAAATATGAAATGGTAATGAATGTTTACAGTGTTTAAACAGTGAGTAAAATTGTGCTTTCGAGTGTTTTAAACGCTTTAGAGAGGAAAAGGAAATTGTCAGAGATAAGCCTATTGAGCCAGTTCCTGTACATCCTCTATACCTGGTACCTGCAGACTTCTTGTTTCCCTCATCGAACAAAGAAATTTTGAAAGGACTATGTTTTTCTTGCAACGCGTGGTAAGGACAACAGATCCAACAACATGTGGCAACGGTGCTTTGAGCAATTCCAGAAAAAGCCTCTGACAGTTTCCAGCTATCTGATGTCAAAGTGTGTTGTAACTAATAGTAATTACTTTGAAAGCCTGTAAAGGTATTTTGTTTGTAACTCTTTTTTCCTTTATTTTATTATATCATTCACCTATTTTTTTGGACACACCTTATATTTCTCTAAATGTTCTGTTCTGGATTTTGATAGAATTTACGGACATAGACAATACTTATTTCTTTGAAAACAATTTTCAACGTGAACGTACCGCAAAGCATGACTGAAGAGTTCTGTAGAATGTTTGAAAAAAACGTATTGCTTTGAAATATTTAAACTTTAGCTTTTGAAAAGATATTATAAATGTCTGCAAAACTCTCAAAATCGTATTATTTAGTAATCGATACGTATTATCTTTAAAAAGATCAGAATGATAAGAATAACATTCGTTTATACACTATATATATACTGAAAGCTATTTACTAACTTTACTTTGCGGTATGGTTTTATGCATACTTTACTTATAAATGTATGCCATTCAAATATTCAAATACTATGCAATGTTGGCAAAACGATCGTAAAAGGGTTTGCAAAGTCTAAAGTGTAAAAGTTTTACACGGGATAAATTTACATATAATCTATCATGAATTCTAATAATCTTGAAAATAAAATGTTTCATCTGCAAAATAGTAACTTTTTTCACACAAAATCACAGAACGCATTTGACATGCATGTTTTATTTAAATATCGATGAGATCTCTCGGGCAGTTTTCTCGACTTCCGTCTACTGACGCAATTTGTGTGAAATGATATCCGTAACCCTGACACATAAATATGGCCAACTATTAAACTTTGATGCTTACTTTAATTATTCGCATGTTATATACACCTTGATGGAAGCTGTTATTGTGCAAATACGGGGGCGTATTCGCACATATGGGCAGTGCGCCTCACGGCTACAGCCATGTAAAACGCATTAATCACTATGAAAGGAGTACCATCAGTAATTGTGCGTGGGACACATGGTGATTGTGATGGAAGAGTGTGCTGGTACAAATAGAGGAAGTTAAAATAGTTCTCGAAAAAATAAACATTGGTGTGGTGTCTAAATTCAATTTTGGAGGGGGGGGGGAAATAAGGCAAATAAATACTATATTTTTGGACACTTTTTGTGTAAAAAATCAGATTTTTCTCATATTTTCCGTTCTTCCCTAGAAAGTAACACATAATTTTTCTTCATTGTTACTTCTCTAATTTAAATAATCGTATTTATTGGAGTGTCAAGTTGATGAATATACTCATTTCCTCATTAAAAATCTGAAAATGTTAAGATATAACATCACACAGTTCTAATTTACATTTATTTCTTCTACCCTCCGTTGATAGAATACTTTAAAAATCATATGAAAGAAATTTGCCATGGATGAAATACATTTATGTGATTTTTTCTGGCAATTTTAGAATACTCAAACTGTCTGTCACTGTGCATCATTGAGATTTCTAAAGCAATTATCTTCTTAAAAATGCTTGAATCAAAGCATTAATAATAAGGCATATTTATTATATTGATTTATATTCAGTTTTCGAAGCTTGTTAACTGACTTATTTGCTTGAAATTATATTCGAAACTGAAATAGGCAGATGGCCAAGTATTCAATTTGCACATGTTAAATATACCTTGATGGAATCTGTTAGTGTGCAAATACCGATGCGTATCTGCACATATAGACAGCATACCTCTGGGCTACAGTTGAACAAGAAGGATTAATCAATCTTAGTGGAGTATTATCAATTATACGTAGGGCACAGAGTCATTGTGATATCAGCTTCAAGTGGAACAAATTTCTTAAACCATCTCACAAAAACTTAAAATTGCAAAGTTTAGCTATGAATATTTTATTAAAAAATATTTGTTAAATGTTCTATTTCTTTAAAGTTTCTCGGTTGTTTATTAGCAATAGAATGATCATCTACCTATAAAGTATTAATGAACAATATACCTTGCACACACCTCTGAAAACCTAACAAAATATAAAGCTGTATAATAAGAATTATTTTTACTTAAAACTACTGAAGGGATCAGTTGGCATTCGTACTTAATTTTCCATTTTAATAACTCAAAAACAATAATTTATTAAAACTAATTGACAGAAACATTTATATTCTATTACTTTTAATAAAATAAGAATTATTTTTACTTAAAACTACAGAAGGAATCAGTCAGCATAAGTGTACTTAATTTTTCATTTTAATAAGTCAAAAACAGTAATTTATTAAACCTAATTGACAAAAACATTTATATTCTATTGCTTTTAAAAAACAAAAATTTATTTTTCTCTTTTGAATATTAATCAGTATTGGACAGTGCATTAGAATACGGTGTCTGTGTTTTGCAGGTACGGATATGTAGCATACCTGAGTTCAAATGATCTGAAGATAGAATTGGTTTATTAAAAATAACTGCATGCCCGTTAATTTATCCTTGAATTGTAAACTTTGCGCCAAATCATTTTCACGGCATAATTAAGAATTTTGATGAATATTTCCTTGGACTGATATTTCACCTTATTAACAAGTTATGGAATACCGTTTAGCATGAAAGCGAAACGCGCAAAATTGGGAGGCGACATGGTACCAAAACCCAAATCACAGGACTGTTAAGCCCTAGAATATTATCATTTAAGGAATGACACACTTTCTATTAAAAACATGCAGGTTCGTTTGGTTATTTATTATAGATTTAGCTCACATAATCAGACTAAATGCTTTAAAATAACTCATATACTTGATGACACTGGAGTAAAATCTTTCACTATTTGCTTTTCCTTCCTTGTAGTTATTTGACTAGAACCCCTTAAAATGTCCTCTTCCCAAGGCAGCATCCATAGGCTAATTGAAATGTTGTGGATTTCTTTCCCTTTTCACATTAACAACAACTTGCATTGTAAATGTTTGGTCAGCATGGAAAAGCATTTTAAAATTTCTTCAGTGAGACCAAGAACGAGGTGTATTTCTCCGCGTTAAAAATTCCTGTGGCTCCCCACTTTTAAATCTAAACCTTTTAATCCTTTCTACGGACAGAATTTGGCACATATCTTAAAAATGAAAAGAACAGACTTATCTGAGAACATTTTTTGAACATGTTCTGGTCTGTTTCCCCTTTGTGAAAGAATTATGCCTCTCTTATTTGCGATCGGTATACAATATCACTACCACTGGAATCTGTAAATTCGGCAAATTTTACATAAATGGTTTTTCGGTAGGACTCTGAAATTTTGCTTACTATACCAAAGCTTGAAATCTTAATTTTAAATAATTTATATGAAAAATGACCATTGTGTGTTTCGCGTATCTACATAATTATACTGAAGCAACAAAACTTCGAAGTTATTTTTCTTGAAACTACGAAAATGCAGATTCGCGTTTTTGGCGTGGTGGTAGCGATGCTTATTAGGGTGGAGCGGAAAAAGTCAAATTGATATTTTCGAGTCGCTATAGTGCGGAAAAGTTGCGATTGGTGAATACAAGGAAAACAAAAAAAAAATATTCAAATCGGACTTTATCTTCCGATCACGCAAACCGTCTAAATATTAAAAAAAATTGGAAGTTTCCGATTTTTTCTGAATTAAAAAAAAATTATATATATTTTTTATCGCTATATGTAAAAATATTGACAGATTGTACTGTTTAATAATAATAATGAAAAATGACTGTGTCTAGGGAATATCTTCCGATCGCGCAAGCTCAATAAAACTAGGGAAAAATTCAATTTTTGAGTGATTTTGCAGGCAGAAAGGTTTAGTACTTCACCCAAACCAAACAAAATTTCAGTCATGGAGCATAAATCCATCTACCTCCAGAGAAAGTACGGAATAGGAAAAATCGGTAATATAGATCAAAAGGAGACGAAAGAACTGAGTGCTAGAGTTGGAAGACGAAACTATACATTAAAAAGGCAGCCTTGCCTTCCAAGCCTGTTGAAGGTGAAATGAAAGAGCCTGGGGATTTGGATGAAATACAATAGAGTTTTAATGCCAATGTAGAATTTGATGACGACCATTACAAGCCTAGCAGCTCTAAGAAGAAAAAATTCCCATGGCAGATGAGGGTGAAGTTACAATCTACATCTTTACATTGTGCTCGCTACGGGGTATTTGACCGTGCAGCTGCTGCTATAGCATCGAGTGTGCTGGAAGATATCGGTGTAATAACTGAAACAGACATTTCTCAAGTCATTGACAGACACAAAATTAGAAGGGAAAGGAGCCGTATTAGAAAATATTTACAGGAAAGTCATCTATATTCAGATGAACTACATAGCATATATTTTGACGGAAGAAAAGATGATACCTTAGTTATAGAAAGAATCGGATCGAAGCAGTATCGTCGAACTAATAAAGAAGACCACTATTCTATCATAAAAGCACCTGGCTCAGTTTATTTGGGTCATGTGTCTCCAAACTCGGGATCCGCTAAGGACATTGAAGCTTTAATAGTATCGTGTCTTACTCAACAAGGGGTTTCACTAGAATACTTAGATTTGGTAGCCTGTGATGGTACAAATACCAATACTGAATGGAAAGGTGGTACTATCAGACAGCTGGAAGTATATCTCGGACGATCACTCCAGTGGGCTTTTTGTTTGTTGAATTTTATTGAGTTACGTTTTCGCCATCTTTTTCAACATTTGGATGGTGAAACAACTGGCCCAAGATCCTTTAGTGGGCCTATTGGGCAGAGTCTTATTGGTTGTGAAAAGCTCACAGTTGCAAAATTTCAAATAATTGATTGTGAAATTCCTGAAGTGGATAGGCAACTGCTGATCAAGGACCAAATGTATCTTTTCGACATAAGTCAAGCAATCAAAAGTGGCAAGATTTCAAATGACTTATCAAAGAGGGACCCCGGCCCAATTTCACATGCCAGATGGCTCACTTGTGCAAATAGAGTCCTTCGACTTTACGTGAGCGTATAAAACCCATCGGATTCCTTAAAAACTATAGTGACATTCATTTTAAAATGTTACATGCCAGTTTGGTTTGAAATAAAATGCAGTAAGTACATTACAGACGGGCCTATTCACCTGTACAGAACAACAGAAACATCTCGATGCTTGCCTGACGACCTGAAGAAAGTGGTATTCAGTATAATTGAACAAAACTCGTTCTTTGCTCATCCAGAAAACCTACTCTTGGCAATGATCTTTGATAAGAGAAGGCACATAAGAGATCTAGGCCTAAAAAGAGTGTTAAAAGCCAGGCAGACAGTTTCAAAAGGTAAAGGCATCAGAAACTTTATCACACCTACTTTAAACTTCGATGCGGCAGACTATACAGAAGTAATTGATTGGAATGTAGCAAAATGATCATCTCCACGTATTCTTCGGAGAATAACCAATGAAGAAATACATTCCTTTATACAATCAGGTGATATCCCAGACTGGGATGTTAAAAAATTTCCCTGCCACACGCAAGCTGTCGAGCGGTGTGTTAAATTGGTAACGGAAGCCTCGCTCAAGGTATGTGGGTCCCAATCAGGAGAAGGATTCATCAGGGCCACACTGAAATCAAGATACGTGATACAGGAATTTGACACAAAATCGCAGTACAAAGTCGAGTCTAAAAGTCAGACTTAAACAGATGAAAAAACAAATTACCGATTTAAGTAATGTCAATGCAAGCACTCTCATTGGTTGGATGGAGGGAAGAGTGTGGGTGGAACTCTAGGTTCAACCACCTACCCTTGGGGGGTTCTACGTTGCTTAAATATCATCAAGTATCTAAATAAGCAGAGTTGCACACTTTGTATGAAAATGTTAACATTGGAACGCAAACTGACCTCAGAGGATTAGTTTCTTAATATATCAAAATCACTCAGAGTTTTTTCCTATTTTTATTGAGCTTGCGCCATCGGAAGATATTCCCTAAAAGCAGTCATTTTTTATTATTATTATTAAACAGTACAATCTGTCAATATATTTCCATATAGCAATAAAAAATATATATAATAATTTTTTTTAATTCAGAAAAAATCGGAAATTTTCAATTTTTTAAAAATTTTTAGACGGTTTGCGCGAACGGAAGATAAAGTCCGATTTGAATAATTTTTTTTTGTTTTTCTTGTATTCACCAATCGCAACTTTTCCGCACTATAGCGACTCGAAAATATCAATTTGACATTTTTCGCTCCACCCTAATGCTTATATGAGCTATATATTTAGAAGCATGTCAGAATAATGTTATCTTATTACAGTTTACATGAAAAGCTCATTTAATCTTGCTCAAAATCTAGTTGCTATTCTGCATTATTAACACAATTTTATTACTCTTACTGTATGTATCAATGCAATGGAATCTTGCAATCCAATTTTCACACATTTCCATACATATAGGTAACTTGAAATTTTGCAGGCTCATAAAAAGTCGATGTCAATGTAACAGTATTGAAAACCGTGTACTTAGCAGTTATACAGAGGGTATCCGCTCTTTTATTAAACGAGGAATGTTTGTGTGTGTGTGTGTGTGTGTGTATATTTCCGAACGATCTCGAAAACTGCTCTAAGGATTCTTTTTAAATTTCGTACCTGGGGGTTTTTTGGGCCCCTCAAAAGATTGAGCTAGGTCAATTGATTGAAAAAACTCTAAAACGCTCAAAATTTAAAATTTAAAATTTTTGGACGGTAGCGCCATCTATTGAGCGGTTGAAAAACACACTTGATGCAATTTTCCTAAAAGGGACGCTCAAATAAGTTTGGGGCGGGTTAAAAAATACACGCCATCGAAATATAATAGTAAAAATTAATTTCGCAAAGAAATAAAATAAATGGAACTTGATATTCAGTACACAGACAAATAAATATTTTAGTAACTAGATATATTACTCCATTCAGCTACATAAATTTGTTTAGAATTAAAAAGTTATTTTTATTTCAAAATATCGTCCTGGCAACCAGCGAAAGAAAAAGAGAAAAGTGTCTTCGTTGCTATCCCCGCAAGCACCTTGATGTAATATACGTAAATAATTTAATTATTCTTAATTCATAGTTATTAATACAAAACTATTCGTAAATCTTATGTGACAATTGCCTGAATTTATTACAATTATCCTTTTGTAACTAACGTAAAGCTAAATGTATTTTCACGTATATACTAAAACAATAAATATTTTTCATGTATTTTATTGATTCATATGATGCGAATTTCAAAAGTGCATAAAAGTTTCAGCTTAGCCGAATAATTTAAATGAAAATGACACCCTTTTCAGTCATTCACAGTAAGAAAAAAGATCCTGTGACGTAACGTGAAAATTCCATTTTCTTTTTTTAAATAACGGCACTAGGTTGAATTCTATTTTAACTGCCTTATTCCGCCAAGTTGACGATAAATATTTAAATGTAGTTACCCTGACGATTTTTTTTTAATGGGTCAACCGTTTATAATGAAACGATGTTCGAAACTCCGATGAAAAAATGATACGATCGATTCCTAAATTGGGCTCGCAGCCGATATTCAAATTAATTTTGCAGATGATTAGCCATCAGTTTAGTTTTCATTCACTGCAGTTGATGATTTCAACTCATTTATTTTATCATCGTATGGACAACCTTTTAAAAGTTGCGGGCAGAACTTTACGAAAGTGGCCTCCTGGGCCTGACTTCAGGATGTTAGGGAAATCGCGGGCCGTATAATTCGTATTTATATGGAAGTTTGAATGTTTTATATAGGTTTTATACAGGGTTTTGACTTGTTCTGAGGGCTGGTCCAAAAGCCATGGCGGGCCCCATCCGGCCACAGGCTGGGAGTTGTCCATATGTGGAAGCAGTAAATTGGGAGGCTGAAATCTGGTTACTAAGATTTCTTCTAATAAATTTTCAATTCTTATTTAGACGTGGATTAGACTGTGTTGTTTTGTGTTGTGTACTATCATTAAACTAAAGGATAAAGCTCTTTGTGGAGACAATTAGATAGGCAATAGAATGTCTACACTCAGAATATTTAATATTTACCCACTTAAAATCAAATAACTTCATATTCAATTTTTATTATACATCGAAATTCGAATTGTATAATCTGCAGAAACATTTCGTATTCGAAACATTTCGTTTGGTATCAACATCCTCTCCTATATCCATGCTTAATGCATAGAAAACCGTTTTATTTTTGAAAAAAAGTTAAACTGAGTAGTAATTTAGAAAAGCTATCTTAAGCGAATTGGAATCGTAATTTTTCCTCCAAAGCCTGATAACCGTGACTTCAATGTAACGCCAATGTCACTTGCAATAGGTATTTCTGACACTCAAATAATTAGCTTTTTTTATTCTCTTAAATGAAATAGAGCTAAAAATAAAAAAAAATAAAAAAAAAATAAATAAAAACGCTTAAAAATCAGGGAACGGGTGGATTATCAGATTTTTTCTTTCTTTTTTTTTTTTTTTTCTTTCTTTTTTTTACATAATTTTGATAATTATCAGGCTGATCGCACCAACGAACCGTGTAAATTTTAAGTTATTAGACAATGCATTTTTAATCTGTTTGGATGGAAAAAGTTTTATTTTGAGTGGTTGAACTGGAATTGTGAGTGAAAAGTCAGGGATCAGCGTAACTATATAGGAGCGATGAATTTTTGATTTATTCGAGGTTAGAAGTCCATTTTCTTCAGTCCATCCGTTTGTTCTATTATTGTCAACGTTTAAGTAGTTGTTAGGGTTATTATAAAAGAATATTTTTGATCTATTCTGTTTTTGATTTCATGATTTCGAAGTGTCCTTTTGTACTAATAATTTAAATTGCGTTACACTTTTTAACGCCTTTTTAACGTTTTCTTAACGTGAGTTTATAAAATAAAATTATGTTTAAAGCATATTTATATAAGATTATACTTTTATGGCATCTATATTTATGTATCTATAAGATTGAATTTATACGTTTGTATAATTTGTTTATGCATGATGTATTTTCTTTGAATTAGAAAAAAAATAAGTAATTTATGTTTGAATTTAAGCACTATAGAGAAATTTACAATTTCAATTGTAAATAATTATCATCATAGATGTATAATAAAGACGTAAATGCATGAAAGTGTAGCAAAAACGAGCTGTGCAAACATATGATCACCGACAGCAGCACTTAGCCCAAATGTGTGAACGTGCAGTTCAAACACAAGCAGATGAAACAGCTGATTAGTATTTGGAAGGAGAACGACATGGAACAGCTAGACGTCGACAAATACTTCGGGTAAACAGTCTCTACAAAGCTGCCACAAATGTGGGTACTTATTACATAGCTGCCAACTACTACGGAATATAATTAACCACTTTTTTAAAACAATAATTTTCGGCTTAAAATATAGCAAAATTTTTGAACTGCACAGTTGGCCTGGCTACTATTTCGAAAAAAATACTAAAAAAATATACTAATTACAAAAAGTGGTTAATTATATTCCGTAGTAGTTGGCAGCTATGCTTATTATCATAGTTTAAAACTTTTTAACATGGATTGCATTCACCCTGGAGCTTTGCATTTTTCTGAAGAGTAAAAACAAAAATTAACCGAAACCATTTTGGGGACTGTAAGATTGATGTAGGACATTCCGAATTTCCTAATGAATTGGTGTGGCTGTTTCTTCGATGTCACCCACATTTCAAAGAATTCGAAATTCGAAAGCATGCTTTACAATGGCTTTGTTCACAGTATATGACGAGTGAAACTATTAACGATTTTGGTGTGTACTGCTATGTTGCGAACAGTGTATAACAGACTTGATGAATTTTTTTTTATAAACTCTTTCATCTGACAGTTCAACCAACTCAAATTCTTGATGCTGAATTTGAACGTCCTCAATATGGACAGATATATTTCTGAAGTAATGAAGACGCTGTTAGTGAATGCATCGCCCAAGATCTTCGCTGATACCCTCGCTGATCTGCTACAGAAGGAAAGGAAGCACCTTACGTTAAACTACTTTTTGCTCAACTCTGATGGCACCGACCATCGAATATTTAGCACCCCTCTTCAAAACAAAGTATATGCCATTGTAACATTGAATGCCGACCAAAGCTTACCTGATAATGTATGGGTGATCCGACAGCAATGAAAATCTTTGGCAACCTTGAAGATTATTGATACGTGCCAAGGCATTTACGTATTCATTATTTTACACTTAAGGAGCCTTTAGATTCTGAGCATGGCTCGGTAACCTGGTACTTTACACATTTATAGAACGATTTCGATAAAGAATTAAAAAAAAGTAAATGTTTCAGGATAAAAATTTTTGGAAACAGATTATTATTTGAAATGAGAAATATCGTCTGCTTCTTTCAAATTTATTCTTCTTTCAAAGTGTCATTATGTAAACAAACTGTGGATTGAAGGATATGTTTTCGCGCTTTCCGAAGAGAAATATTCCATAATTCAAAAACGTTGTGAAATGCATGATATTAAAATTTCTAAGTGCAAAATAAGCAGCATTATTAATCGGCAAGGTAAAAACCGTCAAACATCGTTTCTACAAAGAAAGAAGACTCCAAACGAATATTCGAAAAAGTACGTACTGTTTCAAACGTTTCTAAAGTGAAATCACTGGTAACAAAAGAAAATCCGCCAACACAGGGATCAGTTGCAAAGTATTTAGATACATCTATAGCAAGAATAAATAAAATAATAAACCAAGATTTACAACTTAAAAAAGCTAAAAAACATAATGTTCACCAGCTTTTCCGAGACATGTGGCTCAACACAAGTCATATTTCGAAAACTACCACTGCATTCCTTAAAAAATGAAGACTGATACAGGTATTGCATATATACCTTTTCAGCATATGCCTGCGAAGTCCCCTGACGTTTCACCTATGGACTATTCTGCCTTTGGTCTGTTAAAAAGAGCTCTTTCTAAACGCAAACCCACCACGATAGATAGACTCTGGAAAGTAGTGGAAGAGGAATGGAAAGCAATAGCCCTGGAAATTTTACGAAAAGCTCTCCTATCATGGAAATCACGATGCAGACTTATAGTCCAGAAAAAAAGCTATCAGATAGGTTGTTTAAAAAAATAGTCTTTACATTTTAAACATTAATTAAACGCCCCGAAATCGTTCTAAAAAAATTTAAACACCCTCTGTATTTTTCTACAGCAGCAAGCAAACGAATTCCAATGCATCACGCACTATGAAACGTAATCGTTTAAAGTGTATTTCAGAAGCTTTCAACTATTTTTTAAGAAATAATATTCGTTGTTAAGTATTAAAAAATAAGGCCCTACTGCAAAAATAGTGCGTGTGGTATTTCTAGATTTTTTACAGGTTCACTCAAAAGAATTCCAACACATTACGGACTATCCCAGTTTAGGCATTTATATATTTCATGCACAATATAAGTATACAGATGTTTATAAAGGTTTACTTTTCATTTAAATGATGGGAATGATGTTTAAAGCTATTTTACAGGGCCTCGCAAAATTGCATTAATAGTCTTGCTCGTTTTAACAAGATTATATTAGTTTCAGCTGTCTGTATTATAGTAATGGAATCGATTTTCACCCACTTACAGACTTACTTTGCACATCCAAGTAACTTGAGATTTTGCAGGTGCATAAAGAATAGATCAAAATACAATATGTTAAATTTTACAGACCTGTGGGAAATTATACTGCTGTTGAACGAAATATGTACATTTAAAGATTATTATTTTAGTTCATATTGCCATAAAAGCGTATTTAGTTTTTTTAGACTATATCGTTAATTTGAATTATTTCTGTCATCACGTTGAACAAATTCACTTCTTGAGAAAATAAATTAGCATTTAGAATTGTTTCTACACTTTTAATTTTGTTTAACACATTTGTGGTAAACCGGAATGCTAATTACATATGTACTGATTAATCGGACTGTACTACACCTATCCTCCCACTGACAAGACCGTATTTGTAAATTTCTCTCCATAATTAACGGCAATACATGTAATTTATATTTATAAATGTACACTTTAATTAACCACACCATTTTCTAAATTAAGAGTTCTAAGCATTTACTACAAAATGGCTTTCAACGCATAAATGTATATTAATGGAAGTTTCAAGAAATGTTAATCTTTCTAAAGCGTTAGGCTGAAAATAAATGTATACATTGCCTTTAGGTTGGACAGCCATTGGTTTAAAATGTATTTCGATATAAATACTGAAAATAATTCCATAAGTATCATTATTATTTTAAATTATGAAGATGGATCAGATAAATTAATTTTATTCAAACGAGTACTAATTGAGCTATCAAACACAAAGAAGTATGAAAAATATACCTGTATACCGTTAATTCCCACCGCTTGGGTTGTGCAGTGGCTGGGGAATATTCTACTACACACCGAGTTCGATTCCCGCAATAGGCATGGTTGTCATATTTGTCATTCTTTGTCATTCTTCCATCCCATCATAGGAAGCAACGTTGGTCCACCTATGAGGTGCCTCCATAATAAAGTACCCACTTGCGGAAATGTAATGATCAATGCCTTTTAATAATTAGTGACCAGAATCAGAAAAGAAAAGAAAGCGTTAAATCCATTTATTTTTACAATGATTGAACCATTTTAAGTACTTATACACAAATTTCGAAAACAAGATTAAATTTTCAATTATTATTTATGCTCTACTCGGTTAAAATATTGGAAGATGGGGACATATTTACTGAAAAAAAAAAACAGTTTCCGAAAATCTAGCGAAAACTACCAATAATTAGTTCGGCATCTCACATTCGGAAAAAAAAAACATGCATTTCTAAATAAATGTTTGCAGCGGCAAAAAAAATCTTTGTCCCGTTCGTTCTGCACATAAGCATATTGATATTTTCTTACTTTATGAAAGCAAGATTTGAGAATAAAAAGAACTTATACCCTCAATTTCCCAATGGCATGCGCAATAGGCAGGATCGTAAAAATGTTTTTTTTATTATTATTATTATTATTCTTTTCCGCTAGCGCAGAAAGGTAGTAGAATGGTCTTAGAAACATAATCAAAAAATTTCATTTTAATCAATTAATACCTTTCGGTTCCAATTCGTTGTTGAAGTATGCAAAATTAGCCGAAAATTATGTAAATTTTCACATGTCTGTGATATATTTATATTATTTATGTATATTTACTTATTTAAAATTCCGATTTTCTATTCCTGCTAACAAAGAAAGTTGAAAGAATATGAAAGAAACATTAATGGGAAATTTTAGAGTAATCAATAAATGTCCCCCGATTCCCCTTTGTGGTCTAAATATGCCGAAATCATCGAATATTATGCAAAATTTACATTTGAGTGATTTTTTTAACTTTCGATTTCCTCTTACCCTCGGCGCAGAAAAGTCAGAAGAGCATATTAAAATTATAAGAACTATCCCAGCAAACATACACAGGTTCTCTGAACGTATATTAACGTTTCAAAGACGTTTTCTGAACGTTAATAAACGTTCAGAGATCCTGTGTGTGTTTGCAGGGATACCTTGACGGTCGAATGAAAATTGACGGTTAAATGAAATGCGCTTAATGCAAATTTGCAGCATTTATTCTGGAACTAGAAATACTTTTCCTTGTACAGAGGCTGTGTATTGAGTTAATATTTAATGTTTAGATTGTTAATATTTAATGTTTAATATTCATAATTATTTTTTTCGTATACCCAATTTTGGATAAAAAATGTTTAAAATTTAAAAAAACAAATTTTTATCCCGCTTATAAATCCTCGTCACAAGGACAGAAAAAGGGGGGGTGCCCTCCGTGGGGGTCTTTCTAAGGGGTTCCTAACCTACATTCGCCCTAGCTTTGGAGAAAGCCACGGAAAACTCCGGTTAGATCGACAGCCGCGCGATGGAACCCGAACCTGGGACCTTCATACTTCGGCTGTCAACCATTTTCAGTGACATAACCATTGTGCCATGGTGAGACTCGTGGTACAGTGTGAGAACACTGTATAGTTAGTGTGATTTCCTCCTTTCTTTACAATCTCATATAATTCGTTTTAATTGCCAGCTGCCCTTCTCGGTCAAGCAGGCCCCACCATGGCCAAATGATTAAGACACCGAACATGATGGACAGCTGAAGTGTGGTCCTACTACCCGACTGTCGATTTTACGGTATAGAGCTTTGGTCAATTTTCTCCAGATGTAACGTTTATGCGCATTAGAACCACTTAACAATGTTACAATTTTCTACAGCGCAGGTCTTTATGACAACTATGTACTGCTGCCAACTTTTGGGAAGAAGGCAAACTAAAAATCTAGATTTGACAAATACTGTAATTTTTAACCGTGCTGGAAGTTTTCTGAACATCCTTCTGAAATGTACACAAACATATCTGAATACTTTTTCCAACAGATGCTGAAAATTTTCTGCAATTTTAAGTTTCCTTTGGTGCCCCATATTTTCTTGTAATGCTTTCAATTATTGTTTTATTTTTCAGTGCAAATTTAACTTTATTTTGTAAATATTTTGCTTGCTATTTTGATTATAAAATGCTATGTTTCTCGTCCTATATTTGTGTACTTTGGAGACAATGTCCTTAAAACATAGTCCCTGACAAATGATCGAATATGATAGTTGATACCTTCTTTCATTATTCACACCTGGCCGTTCCCGGATGCTTACTTCTGGTTAGTCAAGGTCATGAGTAAGATCTGTCGTCGCATTTTGATTGGCCTGTATAGAGATTAATCTTTACCTGGCTAAGCACGTGAAGTAGTAAACGTCATATTCTCTCATTTACTATTTGACTATATGTAGTGTAACTAATAATTTACTTCCTTTTTGCTAACATATTACTTAATATTTACCACTATATATTATGTAACTAATACCTTTGTATTACTACATGTTTCCATCTACCTCACTTTTTGTTTTGGGGTGCAAAATGGTATGATTTGTACAAATAAATTCTAAACTTTTCCTCAAATCCAATCAGAATATATAATAGTAAATAGTACGCTAAATGACTATTTATGCATGTATGTTCGCTTCTTACATTTACTACACATCACACTTTCTTAATAATAAATTTTCATCGATGAAATAATTGCGTACAAATTGCAACGAATATGAGCATATTGAAGAAATTAAATACTCAAGACTACATATATTTTCCGATGCATAATTCATGTATTTCTGAAAGTAAAAGCTACATGCTTCAAAATAATTAGTATACATTAAAATATTAATTATTTAAATCATTTCTTATTCATATTTTGCACCATATCTTAAATTCATCTGCAGACATTCAATCTTTTTAATATACTTTGAAGCATGAGAGTTTAAAATAATTAAACTTGTTAATTTAAATATATAATGTCTAGAATATTTATGTTTGACGGTATAAAATGTATATGTGTGTTTTGCATTAGTAATTTTTCACATTAAACGTTTATCGTTTGTTTGAATAAATTAATCAAAAATGTAAAAATCGAGTCGTTTTGTATACTCTCAAAAAAAAAAAAAAAAAAAAAAAATATAGATTGGCACAAATTTGTTCTTCTTTTTTGTTTTTCTTTTTAGTTATTTGAAAACGATACGTAATAAATGTGTTCAGTAAATTTAAATTTCCCTTCTCGTCAATGGCTCAACCTAGACCACCGTAGACCAGTCCATACCAGACCATAGTACCAAACTGGGACTGTATGGTGGATGTTGCCAGACCTCCCCTCTTAAACTGCAAAGCAAACTCTGTGTTTTGGGATTTTTATTTGTCGTGTAGGAGGACAAAGCCATTGCTTAAATTTCCATCCCTTTTATTTACATGAACATGGACACTTTTATAGACACTAACTAACATTTCCACTGAATAACAGTAGCGTATGACAATCTCCCACCAAGCTGGGCTCAGTATGGGGAACTTCCATTTTTGCGTCAAACTTGATGATTACTCTGGATGAATTACTATAAATAGTCAACTTTGGCGTCTTTCTGCTGTCTCATATCCCTTTTGGCAATGGCTTAAAAACATTCATTTCGTATTTATTTATACACATTGAAAATTTAATTCCATATTTCTCAGTAGACAACATGGGTAGATTGAATACCACGTCTCAAATGATGAGTACTGTAATGTTCAAAATATGTGTAACACCCTGCATTTAAGCGGCTGTTCTTAAAACATTTTTCTTCCTTAAAAATCCCGATGCACCCTGAAAATAGAAAATGCAAATACATGTCATCTATGAATATTTTATCAAAAAAGACCTTCTTAGATTCTGAATGTATCGTAAATGCTGCTGTTCAAATATTAATAAACATATGTTGACGGTTATCATTTGCTGACATTCTGTGATCGGTCCCCAGTTGTTTGATAAAGCATTTTGTGTCAGATCTGATTTTAATACGGAGATGCTAAAAGGAGCCATATAAAATACTTGACGCTGTCTTTAATTATTCACAGAATTTGAAATATCTCTGGGATTACTGTAATTGTGAGAAATAGAGAGATGTTTTCATTAGTACTTGCGTGCTATGAATTTTGCTTACAGATTTGTGGCGTATTTTAACAGCACGGCAAAAGAATCTCTTTCATCATAACTAACTTGAAAATGAGGATTATTTTAAGATAAAATTTTTCATAGAAAATTTTGGATAGAACCTTGATTTGGTTTATTTCCTCCCTCTAAGGGGGGAAGGGTGTTAGTTGTAGAAACCTACAGCTTTCCACCGTTTATCTCACTTGTTCCTATTAACTCCAACCGTTACACATAAAATTTGAGAAAGGTATAAAACAAAGCAACAGGCTAGAGTACACAGGACAAAGAAGAACAAAAAAAGGAGAAGAAAAGAGAGAAGTACATAGAAGAAAATAAAACTTTAAAAGAGTGAAAGAAAAGGAAGATGGAGTATCATGTGCAGAGAGCAAAACAGATCACATTTATATCATTTTTTTCATCATTATGTATAGCAAAAACCTGTATGATTAAGCAAATACAACGGCCCTCGAAAGTTAACCTTGCTTTATGAAATTTATAAAAAGTGGGAAATTTTTCGAAATTAGAAATAGTTTATTGAAACTGGAGCGTTATCCATTTGCAAAACATTTCAGCTGACATCAACATGCACAAACAAACTGCGCCCATAAGAATGCGGACACAGTTCAGGCTGTTGCTCTGCAAAAAGGCTTTAGAATGCATTTTTATTTGAGAAATGCAACTAAATCTATTCTAAACGTATTTCTTATTAAAGTAAAAAATTGAAGAAGGAGGTATAAGAAACTTAACGAAGACATATAAAGCTGTCTATTTAAATACCTTAATAGAAGCAGGATACTTAGAATCATAAATAAATGATTGTTAATACACTATCGAAATATTTATTTATAACAGCAAACTAGTAGAGTAACTCTTCCATTGTGAGATGCATGCCTGGACTTAAAAATACCGAGCATGAACAAGTTTTATCTTAATATATTTGGTACATGTATGTAGCAAATCAGTTAATCCGTCAGCATTCTGTAACTTTTAGGAGGAATCATAGAATTTTTTTTTTTTTTAATTCTGTTTGTATTTTGCTAAAATGCTTGGCATAAATGCCCATCTTTTCCGGTTGCAACACCGCATCCAACCTTCCAGAATCTAATATGGAATACGATTCGTTATAAATATGTAGTCTGTTCTTTTTCTACACCAAAATGCTACCAAGATTCGTCAGTGTTACAACAGATTTCATTTAGACAAACAGATTTTGTTTATGTTTTCTATTTTTCATTTTAGAATTTTTCTTTTTGTCTAATCTTCAGTTTTAATTTACAAAATTTAAAGATAAGAAATGCATTCTTCCCTTGACGCTGGTAAGGCTTCTTTAGTCTTAACCGAGTAATATCGGTCCTATCCAATAATCGAGGTCTGAGTTTCATATGATAATGTAATTTAAAGGAAATAAGAATTGCACACTTTTAATATAATGCAAAGTCAATTTTAGTATTTAAAAATAATTTAAAAAGGCGTTCAAATGATGAGATCATCTAAAATAAATAAAGCAATTAGTAAATAAAATCAATGCCGTAAAATTTAACTATTTTTTTATTAGAATTTTTCAAAATATTGCTGTCAAACAAATAAATAGTCTGTGTACCGAGTTTCATTCAATTCGAATTCCACTGATTTCAACATCATGTGGACGGTTATCTGCTAAAACTTTACAAAAGGGTTAAGCATATTCCGTACATGTTGCTAAATCATAAAGTATACAATCAATTAAGTGAAAAAGATCGATGTCAAACAAAACATCAGTTTCAATACATCGATGATTAAAATATCGATATTTAAAAGGAAAAAAAAGCTTCGATGCCGCATCCTTATTACCTGCTACTACTTTTCTGTGATTTAGACACCTGTCAGAGGTAATTAATTGAAAGCTGTCAGGTTACTATTTTATTTCCCCTGCCAGACTTTCCCAATTTTTTTTTCTGTTTCACTCACTTAAAATATGTAAATTACTAGCTGTACTTATGGATTTTTAAAGCCCTCAAACATTAGCCCTCAGAAATAGCACATCTTCAGTTTCATTCCCGATTATTAATAGATATGTCTTAAAATATTGTATTCCTCTGGTCATCATCTTAACACCTAGAGATGGTTGACGCAACATGTTAATGATTGTGCACATCCTGAGATGTTAATGCTGAAAGACGACCTAACCTAATGCTTCTCTGTCTCTAATTATTTGCAAGTTCGTGGAACTGTGTAATACTCTAATTCTGAAGAGATAACGGCCTGCTTTGTTACGCACGTATGCAGTAAGCATGCAGCCTATGGTTTTAAGGCGCGCATTAATCACCGTGAAATGGAGTGCCAAAAGCTCAGTGATCTCTGGTGAACAAGAGAGCAATAGTTTCTCCGATTGCATTTTAGAGGGATAACAATAATTTTGTGTCTGAACCGTTCGAGAGAAAATGACACATAATATATATATATATATATATATATATATATATATAATGCGTCATCATATATATATATGTGTGTGTGTGTGTGTGTTTAATAAGCACATGAATGTACTCTGGATCGTTAAAACTTAGCGGTAATCTCCACATCTTTATATAATAAGCTGTAAATTACACTACACTACACTCGACTTCAGATCAGGGGAGAGTGAAAGCGTTTAGTACAGTACTGGTCAGAATCCAGCCAATAACTGGCGATTTCACTTTGATGCGCAGCATCTGTACGCTTAATTTTACACTGAATTGTTTATTCTAGAAAACATATGCAGAGTCATAATCTAACGACCCTACTGGAGCCTCGCACAGTAAAATCTATAATTTGTAGCTTAGAAATTAATTAAGAAGTAGTATTTCAGATGCATAACTCTCTTTCAGTCAAAGAATTCAGTGTTCATTAAGACGATTCATTGTTTGAAATAAAGCTTAAAGTATTCAAAGTGAATTATGATTCCAGTTGAAGGCAAATTTACTAATTCATAAAATATTTAGAGAAACCCAGCTAGAAAAAGTCTGCACTTTTTTTGCAAAAAAGTGTAGATTGTGCACAATTTGTGCATAAAAAGTAGGTATTAACTTTTTATGCACAATTACGATTATTTTGAAAGTATACACTTTTTGTACAAATTATTTGCAGCTTTTATGCATACTAAAAAGTCCATATTCTATATTGCCAAAAATTGTGCACAAAAAGTGTATATTTTAAAAGTATTAAGTTCATATGTACATTTTTTGCAGAAAAAGTGCAAACATTTTCTAGCTGGGGTTTAAGCAGTTTGAAACAATTTTCGCAAAATCTCAAAATCTAATCCAAATTATAAGAAACTCTAGGGACAAGACCGTACCCGGGGGGGGACCGGACCCCCTGCCCCCCCGAAATTTAAAATTTTGTTAACAAAACAATAATAATGTAGCCTTTTGTGAAAAATTTAGCCTTTTTCACCTTTTAGTCCCCCCCCCCCCGAAATTTTTGCTCCCTCCACCGGAAATTTTTTTCTGGGTGCGTCTCTGTCTAGGGACATTGTTTAAGTTGTATGACGGCATATCGCGTCGCTAAATTTTACTTTATTCATTTAAGTCGTACGTGAAGCGCGAACAAAAATATAACGGTTCTGAACGATTTTTAGAAGCATCTCAAAATCTAATCAGAAAAATTTTATTTTAATCCGACACCTATAGCTTAAATTGAGTGATCATCTATCATGTCACCAAATTTCATTTCTTTCGCTTTAGTCGTTCATACCTGATCTGCGAACAAAAATGTACGCACTTTGAAATAATTTTTGGAAAATCTCAAAATCTAATGTTTTTTTTTTAAATATAGTTCAATATGAATGACCACCTATCATGTTACCAAATTTTATTTCATTCGCTTCAGTCTGTTTTACGTGATGTGCGAATAAAAAAAGCGTCACGCACAGAATGGCAGAACGACAGACGGACAATTTTTTTTTTTTTTTTTTTTTTTTTTTCGGTGGTACTCGAGTCCCAAAAGCTTAAAATGCATAGAAATCGCATTTTTTTTTTTTTTTGAGAAGTGCACAGGCAAAGTGTAGTTTATTTATTTAAATACAGAAGTGTTCCCGATTCCGAACTTGAAACAACAACCACTTCAAACTTAAGACACATCATTTTGAGTTAACTCCAGTCTAGTGGTTAGAATGCTCGCCTACGACACGTAGGTTCCCCAGTTCGAACCCAATCTTCGGAAGTTTGAAGAAAGGAGCAAGTTCTTTAGTATGATTATAGATGGCGACACTAATATGGAAAGAAATGACGAAAAAGTCGTTCGTTAAAATCAACAGACCACGCCCTCTACATTTTTTCGTCTAGTTCCCTAGATACTAATCAAATAGTACACTTTTTGTGCACAATTTAGTTTGCACATTTTATGCACAAGCAGAGGTGCCAAATACGCTCGGATTCTGTACACTTTTTTTTTTTACACTTTTTGTGCATTTTTTTTTTTTTTTTTGGTTGGCTGGGAAGTTCGCCGTTTAATAATTTTAAAAATGCTTTTTATGAATGGGGAAAATATTGTTTACACCATAACCCGTCTTAAAATGTTAACTCGCGATTATACAGGGAATTCACTTACTATAATATTAGATAAAAATCGACTTTCAGCCATATTTTTAAATCCATCACATATATGTCTCCTAGGATAATAAAGACTGAATTAATATAATAAAAAGCAGAGCGAAATATTTGCCCGATTCCACAAGTGGATATAGATATATTTTTAGATATTTATCAGGGAGGGTACTGAGAAGTCCTGCACTTTCTTGCTCTTAACAAGAAAATTATGTGCATACCTTCTCAATTACATATAAATTATTAAGGTTTATGAAAAATCAAGTAATCGGACCACAAAAAATCCGCATTTACATGTAAAATTGTAATGCCTGAAAGTATAGTTTCATTCCATTAATATAAAACTCTGCCATTAAAATATTTAAAATATTAATTAATTCAGTGAGAAAAACAAAAAAAAAAAGATTTTTAAAAAGGTATTTCAAATTTCATTCAAAAAGTAATATTTTATTATGAGCGAAGTGCATAGAAAAAATTAAAAGTAAAAGTTTATTTTATCCCATCCTATTCTCAGCTGATTCAATCACGTTTACATTTTGTATTAGAAAGCAAACTAGACAAATTAAATTATTACAACCTGAGAGAATATAGGATTAGTGATTTAACACTTTATTAGAGCATGCAGTATGCGTATATAGCGCAATAGGTATTCTCTCACCCCACCTAAAACAATTTATATACTATATGATAAGCCGTGGAAAACGGATAGAGAGTATTCCGAGATCATGTGACACATTGGGTGGTTACAAAGAACGCGATAGGCAGTGACGTCTATAGCTCAGTAATGCCAGCAAACATTCATTGGTCTTGTCGGTCATGACGTTTCCACCGAGAATGAGGCTTGGGAAAGGAACTAGCTTATAGCAACACTTTCGCGGGATTCAGGTCCGATACAATTCCATGGTGTTCTGTCAGAAGCGCCATGGAACAAAATTAAGAAGAAGAACTGAAAAGAATGCATTTTAAAATGATTTGAAATACAAAATACTATTTCTGAAAAGAGATATTCCTTTTATAATAAGTTTAGAATGAAAACATTTCACATAAATATACAAAAATGGGTACTACGGGATCGTCTGATTTAAAATCTCTATATATTTTTGTTTATTCATTTTGTTTTTCTTTCTTTCTTTTATTTTGTGTGTATTGAAAACAGCAAAGTAGTTTAAATTAATTGATAGGCAGAATTGTTGGTTTTATTTTTTCTTTCTTGTAATTTGTCAAATAGCAATTAAAACAAGCAAATAATTTCAGGATTAAAAAAAGTAAAATATAATCAGGAGTAATATTTTTGGCTTATCTTGATTTTGTAGGCCATGAAACATAGAGTAGCCAAAACAACGAATAATATTTGGTGACATAGAAAGGTATTGCGAGTGTTTAAACTTGCCAAAAATGGTTTAAAAATTTTGTAATGGTCATTTATCACTGGGAAAGGCACCCTTTTTCTAGACTAATTGAAGTTCTGTGCAGTAACATCAAAAGGATAATTGAAAACAGTCACCATTAAACAACACATGATATATCCATGGTAAACACATTTAAATCAATTGTTGGAAAGGGGAGAAACTTTTTTGCTAAGCCATTATAATACGATGTTGAAAATTTCTTATATTTGTAACGTAAAAATATGTTTATGAATTTTCACAGAAATTGAACTTGAACCTGTTTTTTGTAAATGTATTATGAGAATAATATATGGTATCATTTATGTTCATATAAACCATTAAAATTTATTTTAGGTAAATACTATTTACCTGCAAACTATTTCATATTTATTCTACTACTGTTTTATTACATGAATCATTCTTTCTTCTTTTTTACTGAACACACTTTCTATTTTCTATATCTTTTATTAGTAAACAAAATAAATGTATACATAAAGGATGTTTCTAAATAAATTAAAGTTTTGTTTAAAATAAACATGACTCTGCCCCTTTGCGAGTATAAGGGGCAGTGCCCTAAGAAATAAGTAAGCCAAATGGAGCATTAAATTGTATTTTTTGTAAACTGAAAATACTTTATTTCTGTACTAATCAACAAAAAACATTTTTTTTTATATTTTCTGATATATCTATGTGTATAGTTACTAGACATTAAAAAGAAAATATTAAATAAATGAAAATTGAAATTAAAACGGTTGATATATTATACAAAAGAACAGCGCGTAAATAAACATAATATGTAATGAAAAAGCTGTAGGAAAATTTCAGCATTCAAAGTAATGCCATCTTTTTGTTTTACTAGATATTTATCTGTAATTAAAATAGAATAAAATACAATAACTAAAATTGTTTTCCTTTGAGCTGCTTCTATGAATGTCTGTTTACATTATTTCAGATACAGTCCTGAAGGTGGAACAGTTAGTTCCACAAATATATTCTTGCCAACGGTTCGCCATTTGAAATGGACTATCATAAATTATATGCTAATATAGAGAGCAGCGATAATTACGATGACTGTGCTGTTAGGGAATAACTTGCATGTATATGTAATGCATTTTCAGGAATTAATCCACCGTTATAGAGATTAAACTAGGTTGTTACCGTCTAATGTTAGTGACGAAGTAAAAGGCGTAAGTAAGAAAGTGCGAATGAGTTACACTCAATGATATTTCATTTTTAAATAATACCAAAAATCAATAGCTTCAAAAATTTTGCAAAATGATAAACTTTTAATGCATTTCTTTAAAATAAGATGGCATAAAATTTGCACCAGGACAAAAATACAATTGTATTTATTGGGGTTAATAAGACTTTTTCTCCACAGTATTTTTTAGATGTAAATGGAGTAATGGAGTACAGCGTCGTTATTCAGATTATCCTGATATATACTTATAAATAGTGGATATATTATAAATAGTGGATTTGTAGGATACTGATAGTATAAATATAATTTAAAAAATAATGATGATACGATAAGAAAAAACCATTTCAATAAATATTGAACATTAAATGACTAAACTGGGATAGATAATAACTATCTCAATTACACTAAATCCACTGCATCAAAATAAACATTGGGGGTAATGGTTAAACTGTTGGTGGATTTGCTGTTACAAAATATACAGTAATGCCCTTTAAATAACCATTTTTGTTAATTTATAAAACATAACAAACAATATTTTTCGACATAGTTATGAATTTTTGTTTATATTTTGCGACATTGTAACATGATTAAGTTAGCATATTTCAACACATTAAAGCCCAAACTATTATTATTATTTAAAACAGTTGAATAAAAATCTATAATATGATTATTTTACCTTTAATATGAATCTTTTAATCAAATTTGATCGAAACTGACAATAGTTTCCTTTAGAAAAAGGACCTACTAAGAATAAATATCTGGTTGTTGTCTCGATAGTATTTTAGCATACAGCAAACAAGTAGTAGCAGTAGAAAGAACATGTCTAAAAAGGATGACATGTATAAATACAAAAACACATTCCTTAAAAAAACATGTATATATTTCGACATACATAAAAATATTTAAAGATTTACGTAAAATAAAAATAAAATACAATAATTTATATAGATTTACAGTTATTTTATGCAGTATACATGAGTTCACAGCATCCAAAGGGAATTAACAGGGATTAACACAAGTTTACACTTTAAAAATGCATAGTGCGTACATTTAAAAAAAAAATTCAATAAACTGATGCACAAGTAATAGTAAGAAATACGTAGAATTTTTGTTTGAAACAGTTACTTCTTAAAATGACATTGCACTTACAAATGCAAGAGGCCTTGTTCGGCAACTATCATATCGGCAGTATTTTTGTGTATTTAGCAGAAATGCAACAACTACTGCTTACAGTATCCTGGGAAAATCTTAACTATGGCGTCCCAGTTCCACTAATAATACCCGATTCAAGCGCCTCCTTTAACACATTTCCCAGAGCACATGCCCCGCTTACAACGCCCTAGTGTCGGCCTTATGTGACTTTTTAGTAGATCACTAACATGCATTGTTAGATCACTAATTTTAATCAAATGAACAAACAATTAAAAGAACAAGTAAAATGCATTTTAATTAATAAATAAGCCCATTCGGCTAATCTATTACTTATACTACTGATATACCTAAAATCGTTTTGTTCCTCATCACCCGGAGTAGCAACATTTTTTTTTTTTTTCTAACAGGGAAAAAAAAAAAAAAAAAAAAAAAAAAAAAAACATCCTAAATCGATTTTTTTTTTCAGTCTGAAGAAAAACTAAATGATGTTATCATACTGTCTGAAATAAAGGGAAAAAAATGTTTGATCGCCCAGTGATCTATTTTCAGTACATGAAAATTCCAATGCTAATTTTAACCTAACTAAACCAATTTGTTGTTGTTGTTGTGAACATTTATATCGGATTTTTATGCTTGGCTCCAATTCCGCTTATAAATCCTCATCAGAAGGACGACACAAGAGGGGTGCCCTCCGTGGAGGTCTTACTAAGGAGTCCTAACCCGTATTTATGGTAAGTTTAGGAGAAAACCACGGAAAACTCCGAACGGCTAGGTCGATGGACGCGCGATAGGACCCGAACCTGGAACCTTCACACTTCACCCGTCTACCATTTCCAGTGACAAAAATACTGTGCTATGGTGACGCCTAAACTAATTTTCAGCAAAATCGCACTAAAGCTAAATAGTATATCTGTAAGGATGAAATAGAATCAAATAAAGTTTCAGTTGCTGGTATTACTTACTGTTTTCTCAATGATTAAAGAGCAAAGAAAAAAATGCATTCTGAAAAATTCTGACTATTTTATAACAATTGCTACTAACAAATAAACTTATGATTTTTGAACTGGCGAATCTTTTTTCACGCTGTCGATGTAATTTCACCACAGTGGAGGGAATTGGAAGTCATTTAATATATTCTTTACATGTTCATCGATTAGAGGTCTAAAAATATGCCGCTGGGTGATTATGGATTAATACAATTTTTTTTATAATTATTTGAAAGTCTTTATAATGTGAATGAAGTTCCAAAGTGAACATTTCTTTCTTTCTTTAACTATCATTTTGCCTATGGCATTTTGCTAATCTGCCTTGCTAAGGTGTTCCTATTCAGGTCTTTTTCGATCCATACGAAATCTATTTCTCGTAGATTTACTATACTATTGGAAACTTTTGAAAACTATTTTGAGATATTTTTATGAAAGATACGTGTGATTCTGTTTTTTCGCAACACTTGTTGAGTCTTTTTTCGATCCATATAGAGTTTTCAATGCATATCCAGATGATGATTGAAATTTTCTAAGCGTTACTCAATTATTACAGGTGGGACTACATAGTTATGCTACTTGTTATTTCTGTTGAATATACATTTGTAGAGGAGCGTGCTATCGGCTCCTTACTAAAGATAAAAATTAAGAATACGTCGAGTGTAACATCAGTTGAATGAAAATACTACCTAATAAAAACTTAACGATATTTATTCAGATTTTAAGTCGAGCATGCAAGCTCTGCACGATACGGTCAATTTACATCCAGCGGTACAATCAACATAGAGTTCTGGTAACGACAACAGCAACGCGATAACGCGAACCATGCCTGAACACTTCCTTTTATATTCCAGACTGCACATCAGCGTTGCCAGATTCCCTGGCTCTGCTATCGTGGGAGTAGCCACTAGCGCTCCTCACAGGATGCGCGGAAGATTGTTCGATGTGGGCGACCGCTGAAGGATCAGATTGGTGCTCGGGGACGCACCGATCGCAGACGCGGCGGCTGCCACACACACATTTTTTATTTCCTGTTGACTCAATATATGGTATTAAGGACCATAGAATAATTGATCACATCGTGATTCTGGACCATAGAGTAATTGATCAATGAGTCACTTCGTGGCATGGTTTCGGAAAGCTTTCTCACCGAAGAAAAATCGTGACAATGATTAGAACAATCAGAAAGATTAAGCCTACCTTCCTGTGCAGATTCGTTGGACTAAAGAAGAGCGAGGGAAGGGATCACCCACCGGTAGAGCTGACAGCCAAAGGCTGTGTACAACTTACGACCCCCCCCCGGAGGGATTCCAAAGTAGGAATCCACATTTGAATATACAGCAGATACGCACATATTATATCTTACTTTAGATGCGGCATTCATAATAAGCACTTGTGATGCCGACATCGCATATTGCTTTTTGGCACTAGTATATAACCCCTGTCATGTATTTTATGCCATGAATATTACACACAACCCCCCATCCGCTCAATGCATTTCGGTTCTTCGAGGTTTACGACCGCAGATTTGCTAATACTTATTCAATACGTTAAAAGGTTTTTCTTTTGCCGCTGCTAACTTTCGGAGACTGTCAACTTTTGCTATAGCCAGCAATTTCTTACGCTTGGATATTGGCGACTTTCTTCTTTGGCACGTTTTGGAAACATTTTTAAATTTATGCGCCTAGTTGTTTTTGTTCATAAAATTAATACATATTTTATTCTTAACTGCTCCGGATGTGTGGGGCTAATTTTGTTCATTGGCGTTTTTTTTTTTTTTTTTTTTTTTTTTTTTTTTTTTTTTTTAAGCGCTGAATGGCTAAGTTTGTTGGTTGGGTCTAATTGCTATGGTCCTAAAAGACTTCACTCGAGCTCAGGTTTTTGCAACTGGCTGCAGAAAGAAACGAAAACTAACCAGAAAAGTATCTGATATCATACGAAGAGTCTGTCCCTCTCTGCATTATCCAATGAATATAAACGATGTCATTCATAAAGAATGTATTGTCACAATATTTATTTACAATATTTCTGAATGAACAAGAGGAACTATTTTCAAGTAAAAGACATACAATTTTAACTGAAATGTTAGAAGAAAGCTCTCATAAATTCAGAAGACGCATTTTTTTAATTCCGTATATTGTGATGCAACATTGAAGTAAAGCATAATCAAGGAAAATATTTTAAGATAAAAGTTTAAACTAATGAAACAGAGAATGTGCCAACCTTGCAATAAAAATTGTATGTCGCTTAAACATAATGGCTGTTTTTCACTATGGAATATTGTAAACAAATTGTAGCAACATTACATTCTTTATCAATGACATCGTTTATATTCATTATATTCATTAGATCATGTAGAGAAGAGCAAACTCTTGCATGATATCGGATACATTTCTGTCCAGTTTTTGTTTTAAAGCTTGTTTGGAAGAGGGCGATTTCAATACTTTTTAAGTTTTTATTGAACTGTTTCATTGTAAGAAACCTTTCATTAAACTGTGCAATAGCTGTATGTAAACATATCAAACGGTTCAAGAAATTTATGAAAAGGCTTCTATTTGTTCATATTTAAATTTTCAAATCAGTACTTTTAGACATGAACTGAATATTACGCAAATATTTTGTCTTTAAAATGCTATTTTTTAAAATTAACATCATCACTAGCTTTATCATTTTCATTCGTTCTATTAAACGAATGTGAAAATAAATTATTTGTAGTAGTTTAGAAACACATTTTTCATTTTGTATTGCATTTTAAAGATTCCAGCGATATTGGTGATTGAATGAAACATTTTATTTCATAGATGATATAAGTAGAGAGTGGGTTATTAATTTCATAATGCCTTATAATCATGAAATATTACCTTTAAAACAATGTTAAAATATGTAAAGGTACAGAAGAAAACGAAGATATAATGTTAATTGAATGAACAATTATATTATATTTATTAATAAAACGTTAGTAGAGTTCATTAATGTTGAAAATTATACAATGGGTCTTTTTGCACCCGAAGACCTTATGTTAATATTACATTGGAAAACCGTAAAAGGTTTAAAACAAAATAAAAGCACAGAAAAGGGGTTAAAACAAAACAGTATAACCCCCTCCCCCCCAAAAAAAAAAACATGCATGGGTACCAGTGCTACTTAATAAGGAAAATATAGTTTGAGTTTAGCAACAATATGACACCACTTTGATATTCATGAGATTACTACAAAAAGAAACTATAATGGTTGCAACACTTTTTTAAATATTTGTAGAGTAATTATTAAAAATCCCACGTCTCAAGTTTTATAACACGCCTATTCTTTAAAGATTTTTTTTTCCCAACACTGCTGAAATATTACAGCCTTCAAAATATTTTAAAAGAATGAAGCTGTCATATCTCGATGCACATTCTTTCACAACATTACATCAAAGGCGCAGGAAAAGAAGGAAGGAGCAAGAAATGTGAAAGGCGCAGATATATCGATTTTACGTTACTTTTCTCTTATTCGAAATTTTTAATAACTTAAGAAGTTAGAAAGTGAACACTTTATTGTCAGGTGTTAAATCGGAGAAAGATTGAAAGAGAATTCTCAGGGAAGAGTGAACATTAATAATTATTTTGTCATTTCTGTGTTCGAGAAATAAGTATT
Organism: Cheiracanthium punctorium; assembly: GCA_038373885.1. Classification (NCBI taxonomy): domain Eukaryota; kingdom Metazoa; phylum Arthropoda; class Arachnida; order Araneae; family Cheiracanthiidae; genus Cheiracanthium; species Cheiracanthium punctorium. The sequence goes on from JAWZYV010002197.1 coordinate 300,283, forward strand.
ATTCTCTTGCATGAAATTGCAGGTCAGGATTTTTGATTTATTTTGAAAATGAACTTTTATTTCGAAAATTCTTCTTTTTTTACAAATAAAACTTTTTTGGGATAGTTGCATAAATGTAATGACCGGGATATGTGGGAATTATTAAATAGAGGTATTTGCTGGTTATTTAAAATTTAATAGAAAATTAATTAACTGGGTAAGTATAGCAGCAGCTAAGGCTAACTTAATTAATACATTTCCTATTTATGTTTTTTTTTCTATCACTGAAAATAGAATGAAAATAATAAAATTTTAAATTTATTGAAAAAATTCTGTCGCTGGCAGGAAATTGCAGGCAAGGGTTTTTTTATTTATTTTGAAAAAGAACTTTTTTCGTCTTCGGATTTTTTTAATTTGCTAAACACGAGTTTGAATTATAATATGACATGAATAGTCTGTTTTTAAACTCACAGCAAACAAAACCTCTCCGCTCAAACAACTCTTTTTCGGTTTTTTTTCTTTCTTTTTCTTTTTCGTTTTCTTTCTTGTGACAAAGAAAGAAATAATGCATGAACAGTACTCATAAATTACTGTTTACCCTCTTTTTAACGTTTTCGGCACGGATAAGCTACATATTCGTGGTATGAGAAAGTTTTCGAAAAGAGTGACTGCACTGTACGAAAGCGTAAACCGCGAAAACGGGGACGCGGCACCCATTGGAGAATAAAGAAAAAATGTTATATTCTTAGATAAAAATGTTATAAAAAGTGGTTAGTTATATTCTAGAATTACTGGTAGCTATGGTAATCATACTCATAAAACTTTCCGTTAATGCAGATTTTAGGTGGAGCAGCGGTAATACTTAGGGAGAATTTTTTCGGAAGCCGCCAATAAGCGGCAGGAGTACCCAGAGAACGTTTCGTGGCCGCCACCAATCGACGGCAGTAGTGGCGAAAGGATTAAGAGTAATTTTATACGATGAATTTCTTAAAAAGTTGAAGGAGAAAATGTCATTATAAGGATTTTTTTTACTTCAAATGTGCTTATGACCTAATATTAAAAATTGATAGCTAGAGTTTAGCAATGAGTTAATAAATAATGCTTAATAAAAGAGAGATTTCCTTAAAAAAAACCATGACAGTGCCTGCTAAAGATTATTACTTTCATGTTTTGAGAAAAGTAACTCTAAATAACTCTTCCAATTCCGGAAAAAAAGCTTAAATATTTAGGACTTATCAAAGTATCACTGAGTTATTAAAGTAATCTCAAAAGTTGTTCTAGATAGATTCAACGCTCTCCATTGAAGAATTCATCATAGTTGCTTTCCGACACATTGTCTAAATTTTAATTTAATTTTTAAATTTCTACATTACGCAAATATATGTGAAATGTATTTACCTATTACATCCATTTCAACTAATCTAATATCCAAGAGAGTTCAAAAGTACGTCTAGACATTTAAATTTATGTTGAACTAAATTTTGATTATTAATTAAATCGGAAAATGTGTTTTAAACTCTGCTGAAAGAACTTTGGCGACCACCTGAATTTCGGCGAGTATGATTGATAAAAAGTTGTGTTGGGTAAAGCAAAACGATAAATCAATAATATTTACGTATGAAATGAAATTACTGTATTATATCTAAAGCAATAAAGATTATAACGAGAAACGCGAAAACGAGATGGGCAAAACTTTAGGTCCAGGTATTTCAAATCAATATAAGTGATCCGTTACCAGTTTAGCTTGCAGGTGTCGCAAGAAGAATGCAGTAATTTAAAGACATTAAGGATGATCACTAAGGAGAAACGTGACAAAATCATCAGATTTTATGGCCCGCTTAAAAATATCAGAAAATCAGCTGCCCAAGTAAGTTTTTACATGGATACAGTCATCGGAGTGCTTAACAATAGGAATCTTAAAACAAGGAAGAAGACTGGAAGTACTCAAGTTTTATCTGTCCGTGATACAAGTGGAATTAGGAGGACCACTCGTTAGTTAATAGGCCAAGATGAACAAATCACCAGCCATATCATTAAAAGTAAAACCGGTGTTACAGCATAACGTCAGACTATTGTCGAGCGATAGCTAAACAAGACTTAAGCTACGAAAGAATCAAGAAACAGTTGTCGTTCACGCCGACACACAACAAAGAGCGTCCAGTTTGCACGCAAACACATTGTCGACTCCACGGAAGTGGTTTTCACGGATGAGTAAAGCTTTTGCTTAGATGGACATAGCAATGTTAGTTTATATGTCGAACATAGAGATGATAGCGCCTTCGCAACCCATTGCGTGAAGCATCAAATGGATGGTATCGGTGCCATGATTTAAGGTGCCATCTCCAGCTTTAGTAATCTCATGATAAATGTTTTTGAAGACAAATGTAACATCCTGAAATATCTTGATGACCTACGAACTACCTTCTTCCCGTGGTGTCACGGATAATTTGGCCAGAAAAAATGGATTTGGCAGGAAGACAATGCGAGCATTCATATTGCAAAAAAAGTGCTGGAATACGTTGAGTTCAATAACATTGCTGTCTTAGATTTTTCCACGCGCAGCCTGATCCGTGCTCTGGGAAGATGTGAAAAGAAGTTCAATAAGGAAATCATAATGAAACTATACAAATCCTTTCCTGCACGTTTGCTAAAGGTCGTTGATGTTAAAGGGGCACAAATTCAGTAACTTTTTTTCCATTTTGTTACCTTGTATTTGTTACACATGTGTGATTATTTAGAGGTATCCAATGTTTTGACTACCCATTATCATGTATTTTCTGCACAATGCTTTAATTTATAGATATTAAACAGTTTCAGATATTAACTTTTGCTCCATGTTGTCCCTTGAAGTCAGCGTAGGGAACACACCCGTACATCATTTGCAGTGTTTTAGAATCAGTTGATTGCCATAAGTTTTGTCGATTAGTGCATATGCATATATATATATAGTACCAGGTTACCGAGCCATGCTCAGAATCTAAAGGCTCCTTAAGTGTAAAATAATGAATACGTAAATGCCTTGGCACGTATCAATAATCTTCATGGTTGCCAAAGATTTTCATTGCTGTCGGATCACCCATACATTATCAGGTAAGCTTTGGTCGGCATTCAATGTTACAATGGCATATACTTTGTTTTGGAGAGGGGTGCTAAATATTCGATGGTCGGTGCCATCAGAGTTGAGCAAAAAGTAGTTTAACGTAAGGTGCTTCCTTTCCTTCTGTAGCAGATCAGCGAGGGTATCAGCGAAGATCTTGGGCGATGCATTCACTAACAGCGTCTTCATTACTTCAGAAATATATCTGTCCATATTGAGGACGTTCAAATTCAGCATCAAGAATTTGAGTTGGTTGAACTGTCAGATGAATGAGTTTATAAAAAAAATTCATCAAGTCTGTTATACACTGTTCGCAACATAGCAGTACACACCAAAATCGTTAATAGTTTCACTCGTCATATACTGTGAACAAAGCCATTGTAAAGCATGCTTTCAAATTTCGAATTCTTTGAAATGTGGGTGACATCGAAGAAACAGCCACACCAATTCATTAGGAAATTCGGAATGTCCTACATCAATCTTACAGTCCCCAAAATGGTTTCGGTTAATTTTTGTTTTTAGTCTTCAGAAAAATGCAAAGCTCCAGGGTGAATGCAATCCATGTTAAAAAGTTTTAAACTATGATAATAAGTACCCACATTTGTGGCAGCTTTGTAGAGACTGTTTACCCGAAGTATTTGTCGACGTCTAGCTGTTCCATGTCGTTCTCCTTCCAAATACTAATCAGCTGTTTCATCTGCTTGTGTTTGAACTGCACGTTCACACATTTGGGCTAAGTGCTGCTGTCGGTGATCATATGTTTCCACAGCTCGTTTTTGCTACACTTTCATGCATTTACGTCTTTATTATACATCTATGATGATAATTATTTACGATTGAAATTGTAAATTTCTCTATAGTGCTTAAATTCAAACATAAAATACTTATTTTTTTTCTAATTCAAAGAAAATGCATCATGCATAAACAAATTCTACAAACGTAAATTCAATCTTATAGATACATAAATATAGATGCCATAAAAGTATAATCTTATATAAATATGCTTTAAACATAATTTTATTTTATAAACTCACGCTTAAGAAAATAAAAAGTGTAACGCAATTTAAATTATTAGTACAAAAGGACACTTCGAAATCATGAAATCAAAAACAGAATAGATCAAAAATATTCTTTTATAATAACCCTAACAACTACTTAAACGTTGACAATAATAGAACAAACGGATGGACTGAAGAAAATGGACTTCTAACCTCGAATAAATCAAAAATACATCGCTCCTATATAGTTACGCTGATCCCTGACTTTTCACTCACAATTCCAGTTCAACCACTCAAAATAAAACTTTTTCCATCCAAACAGATTAAAAATGTATTGTCTAATAACTTAAAATTTACACGGTTTGTTGGTGCTATCAGCCTGATAATTATAATAATTATTTAAAAAATGAAAGAAAAAGAAGAAAGAAAAAAAAAGAAAGAAAAAATCTGATAATCCACCCGTTCCCTGATTTTTAAGCGTTTTTATTTATTTATTTTTTATTTTTTTTATTTTTAGCTCTATTTCATTTAAGAGAATAAAAAAAGCTAATCATTTGAGTGTCAGAATTACCTATTGCAAGTTACATTGGCGTTACATTGAAGTCACGGTTATCAGGCTTTGGAGGAAAAATTACGATTCCAATTCGCTTAAGATAGCTTTTCTAAATTACTACTCAGTTTAACTTTTTTTCAAAAATAAAACGGTTTTCTATGCATTAAGCATGGATATAGGAGAGGATGTTGATACCAAACGAAATGTTTCGAATACGAAATGTTTCTGCAGATTATACAATTCGAATTTCGATGTATAATAAAAATTGAATATGAAGTTATTTGATTTTAAGTGGGTAAATATTAAATATTTTGAGTGTAGACATTCTATTGCCTATCTAATTGTCTCCAGAAAGAGCTTTATCCTTTAGTTTAATGATAGTACACAACACAAAACAACACAGTCTAATCCACGTCTAAATAAGAATTGAAAATTTATTAGAAGAAATCTTAATAACCAGATTTCAGCCTCCCAATTTACTGCTTCCACATATGGACAACTCCCAGCCTGCGGCCGGATGGGGCCCGCCATGGCTTTTGGACCAGCCCTCAGAACAAGTCAAAACCCTGTATAAAACCTATATAAAACATTCAAACTTCTATATAAATACGAATTATACGGCCCGTGATTTCCCTAACATCCTGAAGTCAGGCCCAGGAGGCCACTTTCGTAAAGTTCTGCCCGCAACTTTTAAAAGGTTGTCCATACGATGATAAAATAAATGAGTTGAAATCATCAACTGCAGTGAATGAAAACTAAACTGATGGCTAATCATCTGCAAAATTAATTTGAATATCGGCTGCGAGCCCAATTTAGGAATCGATCGTATCATTTTTTCATCGGAGTTTCGAACATCGTTTCATTATAAACGGTTGACCCATTAAAAAAAAATCGTCAGGATAACTACATTTAAATATTTATCGTCAACTTGGCGGAATAAGGCAGTTAAAATAGAATTCAACCTAGTGCCGTTATTTAAAAAAAGAAAATGGAATTTTCACGTTACGTCACAGGATCTTTTTTCTTACTGTGAATGACTGAAAAGGGTGTCATTTTCATTTAAATTATTCGGCTAAGCTGAAACTTTTATGCACTTTTGAAATTCGCATCATATGAATCAATAAAATACATGAAAAATATTTATTGTTTTAGTATATACGTGAAAATACATTTAGCTTTACGTTAGTTACAAAAGGATAATTGTAATAAATTCAGGCAATTTTCACATAAGATTTACGAATAGTTTTGTATTAATAACTATGAATTAAGAATAATTAAATTATTTACGTATATTACATCAAGGTGCTTGCGGGGATGGCAACGAAGACTCTTTTCTCTTTTTCTTTCGCTGGTTGCCAGGACAATATTTTGAAATAAAAATAACTTTTTAATTCTAAACAAATTTATGTAGCTGAATGGTGTAATATATCTAGTTACTAAAATATTTATTTGTCTGTGTACTGAATATCAAGTTCCATTTATTTTATTTCTTTGCGAAATTAATTTTTACTATTATATATCGATGGCGTGTATTTTTTAATCCGCCCCAAACTTATTTGAGCGTCCCTTTTAGGAAAATTGCATCAAGTGTGTTTTTCAAACGCTCAATAGATGGCGCTACCGTCCAAAAATTTTAAATTTTAAATTTTGAGCGTTTTAGAGTTTTTTCAATCAATTGACCTAGCTCAATCGTTTCAGGGGCCCAAAAAACCCCCAGGTACGAAATTTAAAAAGAATCCTTAGAGCAGTTTTCGAGATCGTTTGGAAATACACACACACACACACACAAACATTCCTCGTTTAATATAAGAGCGGATATATACATGCATATATGTTTATAATATTGTATTCAAGAAAACCCCCTATATGAGGGAATTTCCCTTGTGGGTATAACATTTTAAGGGGTTCTAACGTATATTTACGTTACATTTGGAGAAAAACGCCACAAACTCCAGACCGTTAGAAAGGAAGCATTGCGGTTTGCTAGAAACCAAGACCTTACGCACTTCAGTCATGTACTATGTTAAGTGCTTTATCCGCTTGGACGTGGTGGGGCCTTTTTATAGATATAGATGCTACGATAAGCTTGTTTATAGCTCCCAGTTTTTTCTTGGTTTCAGATGGATGTCCTTTCACAGAATATTTTCTTTACAATGGTTTGCCTGTTTTAGGCAACAGGATCGTTTATAATTTGTTAATACCTCAAAAATTGTATAATTTCCAAGAAAGCGGTCATAAAAGTACCAATTTTTTATTCGAGAATATTGTATAAAATTAAGTGTATTTGCAATATATGCATTCATTCTAAGGGTTTAAACATATTTAGCACAAAATAATAATAATAATTAAATTTGTAGGAAAAGCCAAAATTTAGGGTAGCTATTGCGACCGAAAGTGTTTCCTAGTAAGCAAGGAAAAAATTAAAATATAAGTTTTGAACACTAAACGAGAATTTTATTAAACTTACTTCATAACATAAATAAATATTTGTAAAATATTTTTTGAGCATAAGTACAAAAGTGAGCTAACATAGCAAAATAGCAAAAGGCATATCACAGATACACATATTTGAATAGTGCTACCATCTATTTAAAAATAAATTATCACCAATTAAGTTAAAAATAGTCTAGTCATCTATTAGGTAAAATGAGATATGAAATATTCCTTGCGTGAGAATTGAAATGCTCTACTCTCTCTGGCGCATAACCTTTCAACATTCTTGCCCGGAAATATTATGAGCACGAGAAATAGAGGGAGAAAGCTCAGCCCGTGATCTGATGGAAGCGATAAGGAAGGGGTTTAAATGTTGATTGGAGCTTTGCTGTGTCGAAAGCACACTTTTCTTCATAGTCATAAATTTTCATTGTAGCTATTTTAATCCTTCTTTTTTTCCGACACAAGTGACATGTTCAGCACAAAGTTTGATTGTTTGTTTGCTTGTTCTTTTCAAAATCGATCCCGATGCTTTGCTGTCTTCAACTTCCAGGAAAAGACTTGTCAACGACAGACTTATTGTGCAGGCTGCTAGCTGATAACACTTGAAAAGTATTTGAGGCATTCGTAGTATTTCGAAGCTCTGATGTTAATTTTGCAGTTTTTTACTGTTTCCTAAAAGCTTTTATGTTTGCTTGCTGCTTTTTTTAAAATTATACATGTGATTGCTCCGATACATTGTTTTTTCTCAGTTTGAACTGTTAACAGTATTGCATACTTATTGATATTACATATTGGCTATGAAAAATGGTAATTAAAAGTTCAATTAAGATATAGTAAGAAATTTTACTATGCAAAAATGTTTCATTCACATCCACTTTGTTATGAGTTTTTCGCTTAAGTTAGCTTCATGTAGTTACTAGAAAAGAAAAAAAAAATATTTTTGTATTTAAATGCGATTTATTAGTAAAATTTTAATTAAAACTACAAAAACATGTAAAACTAGTTATCCTCGAATATTTATGAAGGACATTTTTTAGAACAAATTTTCAGTAAAATACAAAAGTAAGTTAATAAATAAATAAAAATAAAAAATCACATGCAGCTTTTATAAGTAAAATTATTAATTAGTATGTATTAATTTTCTACGTTTTTTAACCTCTGAGATTAGTTTTGATTTACTATTTTTTATAATCAAAACACTGTATTAATATGTTTGTATTAAAATTTTATATCGATTACTTAAAAAAATGTTTTTTATGGTGATTTGTTGCGTAAGTCTTTCTGCACACCATGGTTCTATTTTACAAAACACTACACTTCCACTAAAACAGCAGTGCGCAATATAACTTAAGGTGTGTACGAACAGTGTCTATTATAGATTACATAGGGGATTTATAGATAGTCCAATTGTAAAGGGCTTGCAATTGCAGGCTTTAATCATTATTGCTTAATATCTTGACGTGAAAGTTGGTTTTCTAGGTTATTCAGGATGTTAATGTCAAAATTAGTATTACCATAATCCTGCATGATGGTTAGGGCCCGAATACCCTTGTCCTCTACTGTTCCACTGTCTGAACACACTATTACGGCTTCGTCAGGCTTCGAGGTATTATGTGCAAGTATAAAAATTATGCCAGTGGTGAGAAAAATGGATTGTGGAATCGAAACTGGCTTTTCTATTTCGAAGCAGTACAGGGCAATGTGTCGCTGCAGAAGTATAAAAAATATAAAAAATAAACATACATATAGAATGAAATATTAAAAGTGCCCTGAAGATAAGAAACATTAATGCATTTTTCACATCCAGGTGCAATCCCAAAGAACATACAATATATATATATATATATATATATATGTATACTGTATCTTTTAATAACTGTTTGAAAATCATTTGAACCATTTAGATAGACCATTCTCGAAATTTTTGATTTCTGGGCTGGGCTTGGTGGGCTCAAAGTTTCATTTCTTGAGTGCATAGACAAAATGAATTTGAATTTGAATTTGAATGCTACAGGTTTGCCGGCTTGGTTGGCGGAGCTAACCTTCAAGCCTTTAGCGGCAATCTGCGGAGTTCATTCTAAAAAGAAAGAAAAAAAAAGGATATTTACAAAATATAGCTGGGAAGGCCGGAAAAAAACTTGCTGAGAGGGAAATTAACTGGGGTTCTTGTTTTGGGGTGACTATCATGCCGGGGACTTTACGTCACACTTCGCGCCATCGAGCTAATGAAGACTTCCATGAGCAGCGCAGGCCTTAATCTCATATATGGACACTGCTGTGTCACTGAAGGAGTGAAACAAAAATAAATATGGAAAGTATGTTTATAGAAATTTTTTGCTTTAAAAATCACAAAATTACCTTTTAGTCTATTCTACAAAAGTTCAGGTTATCTGCCATTGGCTTTACTCGTGTGAACGACTGAATTCTAACAGAAATACTAAAGTATAAGTTCAAAGACCGTTTTCCCAAGTTCATTCTATAAATTGCATTCTACGTCACTACAATCTGTAGATGAAAAAGGAGCAAAGCACAACCTATGAACAGCTTTGACAAGCCTACTTTGAAGCAAAACATAAGAAGACACTATAGTTTACAAAAGCAGACACCTAAATATTTTTCAAAAACGTAATTCACTTTATAAAGTATACTTTTACGTTCACATATTTACTTTGGTAAAAAGAAAAATATATCAGACAGAGTTCCTGACAAAATTTGAAGCTGTATTACACATGTAACCATTTTTTTTTCATCCTTTTAAATGGCTCCATCGTGGTAATCCTGACAAATTTAAGACGCCATTACTCTTATTTTATTCCATGGCACCATTATACAAGATACATCGTAACACATTTATCTGAACTACATTCAGTTTCCAGAATTTAATCCCGGGCCTCACATCTGACTTAACCACCTTTCCTTCTTACTTTGTCTTCCTTGAAGGATAGAGGCGTCGAATGCAATGATTTTACAGAAACCGATGACGGAGGAATGTTCGGGGCGCTTTATTCCCCTTTTCCTGTTTTTATTTTTCCAGCGGCCAGCTTTCCAATGACCAATTTCGACGTAAAGCCTATCGTTTTTCCTAGAGGTAGTTGTAACCAACTGGGTAGGAAAAGTAGAAGAAAAAAAAGTCAAAGAACCAAAGAAAGCAGAAGCACAAAAAAAGGGGATAATTTATTTTCTCCCACAAACTCAAAATGGCGATGGCTGAGGCAGGAGAAAGTTTTCATTTTGTTATTTCGTCTTTTTTTTTTTGCTATTTTTTGTCTTCTTTTTTACGCGCGTGTGTGTGTGTATGCGCCGCAGCTTAAGCTTCTATTCTTTCTTCCAACGTTTTATCGTGGTGGGTTTTGTTTTCAGTAATTTTATGGTCTTAAGATCTAAATGTTGGGTTTGAGGTGATATTTCAAGGAAATCGAATTGTCGGGAGACGTACAGAGTTATTTTATGCGTCAAAAGTTTAGGTACAGTGTTACATGGAATGATAAAGTATGCTGGCCATTCTAGTTTGAAATTGAGAAGGAGTGAACAGTCTTTTTTTATTAAACTTTTCACTCATCAATTAATCTTTGGAGAAAGACGATGAGTAATTGCCCCATTCTGTGTATTTTTGCGTGTCTGTAACAAATAATGCTCCGTTGGAACTCGATAAATAAATGTTCTTGCTTGATGCACAGAAACTGAGATTATGTTAGCGAATTTGAAACATAAGAACATACAGAATCTATTTATCCAGCAACTGAGTGCTAAAGCAATGAAAAGTTTTATTAAACCTGGCAGTACTCGTGTAAGGCATAATGTGCCCGCTACCTTTTTTGATTCTGGTGTGCCTTCCTAACTTTCTTGAAAATCGATGAGACCTGGTATAGCTGACTCTGAAGTCTCAATCTTAAGGTGGATTTTTTTTTTAATTCTTCATATATGTTTTCAGATATCACCAGGTCGACTGCGTCACCCTACGTGAGTATTTCTGCTATTTTTCTGCTTTCATGTGCCTTCCTAACTTCTTTCTTTTTTTTTTTTTTTTGAAAATGGATGAGGCCTGGTGCAGCCTGGGGCCGATCGAATTCTTCAAATAGGTTTTCAAATATTGCCACCCCCGGCTGTGTCACACTCTGCATGAGTGCTTTTGATATTATTATGAGACAGGCTCTCTTTCTGAGTTTTTATATTGTTCTTAGAGTAGCATTTATGAATTTATGGTTACAATTGTACTTTCGCATTTACTTTTCTTTATATTTACATCTCATGTATCGGTTTTACGGTTAAAAAGAAAGAAAAAAAATTAAAAATTAAACCTTTGGGCATGAGATACCTGCGCGAGTAATTCCGCTCGTTTTTGTAGCGCGACTAATCCTGGTTTAAGTATTTCATTTAGTCACATTTACACATTTTTAAGTATAGTTTTATTTAGTAGGGAGACTGGGTTGAGTTGGTAACAGGAGTGAATAAGCGCAGTCTTCAAATTTCGCCTGTTTATGGATAGACTGAAACCAGTAATTTTTGACAGATTTATCATTTTTTTAATTTCTAATACTAATTGACTTATTCCAATTTACTAGTGATTAATTTATAATTATTTGCGTATTGAGTCGTATATATCTCACTTTGTAGAAAAAAGTAGAATTATGGGTCAATCAGGTGCAATGCATACGTAGCAAGTTGACTTTGAGCATAAACTGAACTCTTTACAGTGTTTCAGAATATTTTGTGCTATTAATCGCGATTTTTAGATAACCAGTGCGTATGAAATGTCTTTCAAATTGTATAAAACGTATTTCAATAGCAAAGACGAAAATTAAGGAAAAGATCGTCCAGCGTATTAAAATGCGTTAGACGGCCACTTCTGCAGGTCTCCTTACATCGGCGATTCGGAACTGTGAAAAATCTAGTAAAAGTTACACTGCCACAAAGGTACAAACAAATAAGCTTCAAACACAGAGAAAAGTGGTTTCAAAATATTGGGCACAAAAGGCCTTCACAAACGCACAATTTTACATTTATGATAACTGTAAACCTCATGATGATATCGGGTAAGACAAAAGCTTACTCAAACTTGATGCTTCATTTATTTTTTCTACGCCTTTATAAATTAGAGTTCGCATCGTACGGAAATAAGAAATTCATTTGCTCAAACTTGCCAGAAAAATACAGATCATTTCTTTTATATACCTGTTTTTTGGGGTTTCATTCAACTTCTTACGAACTAGAATATTCTAGTTCATTTAATTTATAAAGCATGTACCAACTCACTCCATAGAGATACTCAATTTTCCCAGCAATGGAGCAAGATTTCACACATTTTTTTTTCTTTTCTCTTAATTCAGGGTTCCGTTAAACCTAAACTACGCACATTAGAAACACTGAACTGCTGGGTATTTATGGCCAAATATCTCTGCTTTAAAATTGCAGTTTAATTTTGTTAAGCAACTAGTTAAAAAACACGGGTTCCGGACAGAGAAAAAATGCATAAAAAACCCATAACTGAAAACTGTGTGTTATATCCCCGGTCTCCCCTTACACTATATCTCAAAAAATCATGCTATAAAAAATGTCGTCTTCTTTTTTCTTTATCCTTAATCGTTCTATGAAGATTTAAAATACTCTGTGTAAATCAGGACAGGTATAATACTAAGAATTCTAAAAAAGTAATTTATGGCTTTGTTTGTTAAGATAGTACATAATACAAAAAATATATATATTTAAAGGCCAATGAACTATTTAGACTTGAGCCCAACATGATATACTATTAGCGAATTGGTTCTTTAAACTCCGTGACGTGAACTGTTGCAGTTAAATCTATTTGAAGTTAAATTCTGCAAACTGCATTGCAAATTTTAAGTATAGTAATCACTATTAAGTTTAAAACTGTAATGCTTATAAATTGGAAAACTCAGTCTAATACGATAATACATCTTTGTCTAGCTAAACAATTTATGAAAAAAACGGATTACAGTTATTCTTTTGGAAAAAATTGCAGTAACTCTTCTAACAATAGTCAGCGATCTATTAATGCGACTTCATTACGTCTCAAAACCGTGTTTTCATATCAGGTTTCAGATTCAACTAAAATTTTGCAAGGAAACGGGTTTTGTCTACATGTTCACAACTCAAAATTCATGCACTGCAATTCACAGCACATTTAAGATTTTTACAGTAAATAAATAATATAAATTGAATTTGGTATAAAATTTGTCATCGTTGTTTCATTTAAATCTGTTTGAAATTAAGTTCTGTAAACTGTACCTGAAATTTTTAAATTTTCATTTTAAGTCGAGTAACACTGTAGAGTTTAGAATTGAAGTAAGCTTTCGAGAATCATACCTGAGAAATTGTAGCATTCTGCTCCTTATACAACGTTCTTACGCACAACAAAAATAATCATTTTAATGATTTTTATTGCTAAAAATATCCATAGGAACTTTTCGAAATATTTTAGTAGTATGGAGGATGCTCTGAAAACGGTAAATTAAAAAAAATAATTTAACGCAAATTTTCAGAACTAAAGATTTTATTCAATTCATAAATTATACACACGTTTGTTTTCAAAATGTACTGTAAAATTAAATACAAAGATACAAAAATATGTTGTTCATAAAATATGAAACTTATGAGGTAAGCATGCATGATAAGCGTTTAATATTCAGTAGGTTGCGTTTTCAGCACTTTTTGCAGGAAACAAAATGCCTAAATAACACAAAATACACGCAACGGAAAACTGGTGTTCAGTCTCTGGATGAAGTAATAAACCCTTAGTAAAATAACACACATAAAAAGGGATTTATTGACAGAATAGGCATTCTGTTCAAAAGCACTTTTTAATGGGTGTTACTTTACGAAGTTATAATTAATCCATGCTAATTTACAGTTAAGTCATTCATATTGTGACAGATTTTTTGTAATTTTATTTCTCCTAACCTACTTCAAATAAAAATGTCTAGTGATAAACATAAAATGGGGTTCAAAAAGTAAGGTAACAAGTTCTTTAACCGAAAGTTTATTCACGAAATTAAAAAGATACAGACATTTTTTACAGAATATTTTTGGACATAGCCAACATGGGAATCAAAGCATTTATTCCATCTGTATGATAGAGTGCCCTGTATGTCACTCGAAAAGGACCTACAGTGTAAACTCGTAATCATCCACATTCAGGGAAGCTATTATTTAAAGTCTCTAGAGCACAGACGAAAAGAACTTCAGGAAGGGTATAGTCTTATATAATAAAATCCGAGAGTAAACATCGTATGTAGTAAACATCGTAGGTAGGTAGGTTTGTGACCACCGATCTTTTTGCGCCCGTGTCTCGATCGCATTGCGCCGAGACGGTTGGTCGCAGACCTACCGAATTTTGCATACGGCTTCACTAGGACAGATCCTAAAACGCCTCGGAGCGATTTTTTCGGAATTCGAATTAGAAAAGGTTTTATTTTATGTTTTGTCCGATTTTTAGCGATTTTTCTTACATAATACGTAATAACGCCGGTAATTGCACTCGCAGTAAAACAATGTTTACATTATGAGATAGAGGAGAAAATTTCTTTCGAAAACAGTTTGTTTTGACTATGTAAAATATTTGGCCGATTTTTGGGGAATTTTTAAAAAGAATTTCTCTTGTGACGAAGTTTGCGTAAAATAATTTTAAAACTGTTGCATCTTTAATTCTATCCTTCATAACTTTTTTATATTGCGGCAAAAGACGGAGCATACAATTCGCGCCCACTTTTAAAAGAAGAACGGAGGAAAAATATAAATTAGGAGATTTTTTACGAATTTTTATGTAAAGAAGGATTTTGAATTCAAAAGCAGCTGCTTTAAGATTTCGGTATGATATCTTCCGCTATGGTTGTCTTGGAAACAGTAACAATGAATAAAATTGCCAGTTGAAAAAAAAATAAAATGACTTTAAAATAACTGAATTTTCGCATGCGAAATCTACGTCATTTACATGCAACGAGTTTAAAACCCCTTTCGAAACTCAATCAGAATAACAGAGTCACAAGCAAAACATACGGCCCCTACGAAATAATTCCATGTTTTATATTACGTTGCCAGAAAAAGAAATGAATGCTGTTTTTTAAACAATGAATTACCCAGCATTATTTTCGATTGCGTTTTTAAACGGGACATGTTTTCGAATCGCAAGAAATATTTTGCGGAGCTAAATACGCCAATCTGACAAGAATAATGCATAAAAACGTATGGAGAGCTATTTTAATGGCAACGATAAAGTGAAACGATTATCGTTTTTGCTAATGCGTAAATTGCAAAGAATCGCCAAACAATAAAAGACTACATTCGTTGCAAATATCTAAACCGTTTCTTTAAATTAAGCATTAAAGATGGAAAAACGAAAATATATTGGTTTCAGTAAAAGAACGTATAAGTAATAGTTAGTAGATATGCTAGGGCAATATTGATCAAAGCACAATATACTGCATTAATAAATACTTCGTGAAACTATTCGTTTCTATTCGTTTTTCAACAGCCGTCTTACATCACAGCTAACTAAACATTAAATAATTTTAAGTCACGTTAATATATCCCGCGGTAGTTTCCACAGAAAATACAGTACCTGAACTTTTTTTTTTCTTCGAGATTTTGATTTGTCACAAGTAGTTATGCTCAGATTTTAGGAAAATGTTCTCCTCTTGCCTTGCGAAGAGCGGGTACAGAACTATTTAATTATAAAATAAAACGGTTCTCCACATCATGTAGTATCTAAGGTATTAATGGAATAACTTAAATCTAAAAAATAGTATGTTGCAGAAATGAGACATTTTGAAAATTAGGAATTTTCACTGAAAACTATAACGCCTTTTTAACACGCTTTTATTAGCTTCACCTGTATGTATATTTATGTTTGTAACCGACTCCATTAGACTCGATTTTGACCCACATTAAACGGACAGATTTAATTCAAACTTTGTACATTTATCAAGAACCGGTGACAATACAATAATCTTATAAGATTATCCTGATCAGGATCGCAAGGATTAAATAATTTCCTCATTTCTTATCCTGATTGAAAGTAGAACACTTCCAAACATTACAATCTTAAGAAAACCCTTTCTGTGGCCGTGATCATATAGTGGTTAGTACATTACGTTGTGGCCGCAATAACCCAGGTTCGAATCCTGGTCACGACAACATTTTTTTTTTTTTTTTACAAAATATCGTCATCCATCACATTATGGAAGAGTTGAGTACAAGAACATGTTAAGGCCATTCTTTTTAACACGCTTTTATTTGTTGATTAGAGACCTATTTTTCCTTTTTAGTGAGGAAGGTAGCATTTAACTGCAGGTTGATTTTGGTGATTAGAGACCTATTTTTCTTTTTTAGTGAGGAAGGTAGCATTTAACTGCAGGTTGATTTTGGTGCACAGCAGGGGCGTATCCGGAGGGGGGGGGTCAGGGGGCTTCTCCCCTCCCCGAAATGGGGCCCTTTACTTAGCTTACAATTGAACTTTAGCTTTAAATTTGATACCCAGCTCACCAATAAAATCCTGGCTACGCCACTGGTGCACAGTGAAAATAAATTATCTCTTTGTACTTTCCAACTTAGTGCTCCTTTGTGTCTTATGAGAGATATCGAAAATTAAAAATAAATTTTAAATACATACAGTTAAAATAACTAAAAAACACGCTTTTATAGCAAATCAAACTAAAAAGTGAAAAATAAAAATATAGTTTAAAAAACCAAAAAACACGCTTTAGTGATAAATTGAACTAACTAAAAGGCGAAAAATAATTCTTAATATAGAAATAAATTCATGAACGAAAACTAATATTATTGTGAAAAAGCGTGGGGTGCTCCTTATATATCAGTTCTTGTGAATATTCGGTCGGTACGATTAGTACAAAAATGATACAAAAAATATAGCACAAAGCACCCCACGCTTTTTTCACAATAATATTAGTTTTCGTTCATTAATTTATTTCTATATTAATAATTATTTTTCGCCTTTTAGTTAGTTCAATTTATCACTAAAGCGTGTTTTTTGGTTTTTTAAACTATATTTTTATTCTTTTCTGATCGTGAATGACACCGACATAGTTTTTTCCGTCATGATATTAACAGTGGTCACAGGTCAGTACTTATACTAACTTTACGAATAACTAATGAGTAATTTTACGCCAAGAGTTAAGTCATTTTCCTTATTTTTAGATTCCAAATCACTGGAATGAATTCGAATTATACATGTAAGAAATATTTTCGTTCCCTGCCGTGCGGAGAACGGGCACGCAGCTAGAATTTTAGAAATGAAGATTGAAGCTCTAGACATGCCAGTGTCAATAAATAATGATTATAATTAAAACTTTTGTGCATAAAAATATGACTGGACAACAGCTCCTACTTATTTTCCAACTGTGCATAGGTATTAATTTTTCGAACTTTACGGTACTGCTATCTGTCATCGTATGTGGTAAGCCCACTCAAAAAGATATCTAATATAAGAAAAATTTCCTGAATTAATTTTGAGTAACTGATTAATTTTTTTTTCAAAAATTCATGCATCTGAAATTAAATATTAGAAATTGTTTTTATAAAATACATAATCTAATTTTTATGACGAACAATTCTCTGACGCCAATATATGAAAATGGACTTCACTCGAATACTTTGAGAGGGTGCAAATCCACTCTTCGTCCAGCTAAATCGCATAGCATTCCAATTGCTTGACGAACATATGCAGTCAAGAGAGATTGTTATCCTACTTTTTTAATTACCTAAGTACTAATGAACTCTTCTTTGGTCAAAGGTACGAATTAAGTATCGAAAAATAGCGTCTTAGCCGGAGAGTGTGCCTATTTCATTTGCTTATATTTAAGGTGTAGAATTCTTCTTTGTCGAAGAAAACTTAGATAGTACTTTTCTGATTACTCAAAACTACCTCATATTTTGAAGCTTAGTTTTGGATTCAAAGTCATCTTTTTAGTTTTAAAATAAATTTTCGCCTTAAAGCAATTCAAATTATTTCCAGAATTCATGTTGCAACTGCAGTTAACTTTCAAGAATGTAAATAGCTCTTTACCCCTGCCAAATCTTGTAAATTGTTTGGTGAAAAAATTGTCTATATGTTTAATCATTCCTTATTAGGGATACATTAAAAAACTACAGAAAATATACCCTACACCATAAATCACGTGTTGATTTCTGAGACAAAAACGCTTCTCTCATTTCTTCGTTCGCCTTTTATTTATCCTTCGTGCCAACTCAGAAAATAGCAATCAACCATGTCCTGCGTAGGACAATAGGATAATCAATGAAAACTGGAATTTTATGCCATTCATCTTAGAAATAATTCCTTTAGGGAAAAAATTCGTGTCTCTCTTCTGGGGAACAATTTATTTCCTTTTCGCAAATCTCCCGAAATGTTTTCGACGAACGTCCTTTTTGTCATCTGATTTATGTTTATAAAAACATTTCTTTCCTATTCCTTTACGTCTTAACCAGATGTTTTCCAGATTTCACCATAACAAATAATGAAAAACACATTTTATATAAAAAGTAATTTACTATATTTTTGAACATACTGTGTTATTTTAAAATTAATGTAACTAACTTACTAATCTTTTCTATAGTGGTTTCTTTTGTATCAGGAAACACACCACACACATTTTTTTGTGAAAGTTAATTTATTATCGAAAACTATTATACAGTTTCTTTGTTTATTTAGAATTTTTTAATCTGAAAAAACTTTTTATAGAGTTTAAAAATAATTTTGTATGATATTCTTTGGAATATTGAAACAAAAGTTAATGTGTTTTATAAAATGTATTATTTAAGTTAGTAGCTGAATAACGTTTTAGAGCTCATCACCTAATTTTCGAATAAATATTTTATAAATTATTTCTGTGATATGAGATGGTTAACTAGTAAGTTCTAGAACTTAATTTGGCCTAGGAAAATGATTTTTCTTTTTCTCTTTATATTAAGTTCAAGTAGCATCCAACACAAGTTAAGCGTGTCGGCTCATAATTGAAAAATTACAACGGTAAGGATACCATTCATAGAATAGGATTCTATATTTTTAGATTCGTAATGATAGCTGCAAAGCCCTCAGTCAAATATTCCATTTAAAGTTAAACGAAATTAGTAGCTACACTCTGTTTCACCTAAAAATGAAAGATTTATCAATTTTTTGTTAGCAAAATTTATGAACCTGTCGGAAAAGTTGAGAGTTGCTCCAAAAATTCTGCCAGACTACTAACAAATTCAAAAAGACAATCATTATTAATGATACCGAATTATTACTTGATTAATCTTTATTTGAGTAACTTACCCTTTCCAAAGTGCTACCGCAATTATATTGTAAATCGCCTTGTATATAAATAAACTGAAAGTCCGTCCCTTCATTTCCTTGTTTTTGAAGTGAGCATAAATTGACACCATTGAGCTGACTGTCTTGAAATTTAGCATAGATATTCAAAATGGCGTAGAAAATAACATAGTTGACTTAAAGTATGAACGTTTTCACACCTACGATTTATAGTGTTTTTGCAATTCACAACGTTGAAAAAAGATGCTGCAGAGAAATCTGTTCCGTACCTGAAATCCAATCGGACAAAAAATATACACGCAGGTGTAACAATGTTTCGTCAATCTCACAATTCAAAAATACAATTAATCCTTCAAGCCTATTGTTCAATTTTTGGTAGGCTGTGAGTCGCCAAATTTTGTAAACGTTATTTAATTTCACTAGCCTTAATTAACGAGTTTTAAACCTCAGTTTCGCAAAATACTTTAACAAGATGAAATGAGATGTAAAATGTTCACTTTTTATGAATAGCGTTTTTAAATTTTTTTTTAAATAGTTGATGTGGAAACAAATTTCTGACATTGCTAGCATCAACTGAGATTAGAGAAAGTCATGCAAACAGTTTGGATGGAAATGTGCATAAAATTTCATAGAGAT
Organism: Cheiracanthium punctorium; assembly: GCA_038373885.1. Lineage (NCBI taxonomy): Eukaryota > Metazoa > Arthropoda > Arachnida > Araneae > Cheiracanthiidae > Cheiracanthium > Cheiracanthium punctorium. Next base: position 320,268 of record JAWZYV010002197.1, read on the forward strand.
ATGCAGAAGATATCGATAACTAAAATGAATACTTTTTCCCCATATTTCATATGTCTGTATACAGTATCTTTGAAATTAAGTTTTACTTTTTGAAAATAACGAATGCTTAATGTAGTTTTAAAAAATGACATTTTTCAATTAAAATGTCTCCTAAAAATTAAAGTGTGTAAAATTAACATACTTAATTCAGAAAGAATAAATTGAATGTGCAAAATTTCAAATTCGCACACTTCTTCCAAATGCTTATTGATGCACCCTGTTACATCGCAAGTAATGATAGCAATATTTTATTGGTTTAAAGAACTTGGAATTATTTAATAAACTCTTTCAAGTTTCCGTGCTTTATTTTTTTTAAATGCAACGTTTCCCATTATATCTTAAACATATTGCAAGTACCGCCAGAATTAATTAAATGGAATTTACGGAATTTTCTTCACTAAATAACAAATAAACCTATTTGCTTGAAGTAAAATTTGGCCATTGTTATTAAGCAGTACACATTTCTAAGAAGGCAGTTTCGAAAGCTGACGCTGCATTTAAATGAATTTCACATCTGATTTAATTTGTTTTCAGTTCGTTGAGCTATGAAGGAAGTTATTAGCTTATTCTGCTGTGTTATTGATCGTTTGTGTATAAGTAACGAAATCAAGTATGCAAATTTCATTATAACTAACAGTGCTGAGATTTCAATCTGCTAAGCTGAATTCTTGAAGCAGGGAGTTTTATTTCAATTTGTTTCGTTAACTTATTTGAAATACTTATTTTATAATAATAATAAAAAAACCGGCTATTTATTTCTGACATTATCATGGAGTATTTGGTATTGAAGTTTCATTGTTTTTGCGTCCAAAGTTTGAATAAAAACATAAAAAGAGATTGCCACATTGTGTATCCAATTTCTATCTGATTTTTCGTTCCTAAATAAATGTAAAATCGAATAATGAAATTACATTCATTGTTTTTCTGTTAATTCACAGTTTTCCAAACAAAAACAGATTCAAAAGTGTACCGCTAAAACGGTTTTCATGAACACCAAAAAGAAAAATAATAATAAATAAATATAACCTTTTAGAATGCGTATATTTGATTTGCCATTAAGGTACGAAGTTTCAAATACTCAATTTTCATTTTTATTTTTGTTCCTATAAAAGTATTTTACGTAAAGACTTAAACGATGTGATGCGTCTGTACATGAAACAAACAAACAAAAAATATATATAAATAAAAATCATGCATAAAAATTAGTATATTTTAAATTAAATTTCTATAAAATTTATTTCATTAACATTTCATTGCTTCTAATTTTTCAAAACTTGTGAGTAGAAGCTTTACCATTGTTTACTAAACCAAAAAAAGATACGCATACCTGCACATTTGAATATTATTGCTAGGGAAACATTCATTATACACCTAATCGTCTATACACAGCGTGTTTCAAAATTCGACCGACATATTCATAAATGATAGAATGCATCCAGCGGATTAAACATTAACATAGAACATTGGGTCGCAAAAATAGTTGAGAGGGTGAAAATTGCGAAAAATTGCATGCAGGTTTCGACGTCACGCTGGAAAGACAAAGGGTAATATTAATTACAAAAACGATTCATTTGAGTAATTATTACAAGAGTTGTTGGTAGTGACAAACTCTTACATCATTTCGAAGTCTTGAACGACGTAAAAACGATTCCAAACGGGCTCGAAGACGTGAGGTGTGCTTATGATGTCTGCCGTACGATTCTCGCTATGATATCCTACGATTTGTCCACAGGCGTCGAATGAAAGAGGCGTTTAAGATGATCCCATAAAGAAAGGTTATACGGACTGAGATCCGGGGAAGGCGGAGGAGATGCAATGGATCCTGCACATCAGAACATGCATGTCCTTATTGTGAATTTCACTAATTCAACGTAGCTTGCCACTCTATGTTTTATAGTAAGTTTCCTTCGTTTTTCGGTCAAATTTTGGAACAATCTCTACTATAAATGAATATACAAGATACATTCAATTAATAAACAAAAAAGATGTATAAGAAATACAAAATTTGTATAAAAATGTTTGTGTTCTTGTATTTTATATTATTGTCCAACGTGTATAAACAGATGGCTCTGGTACACCTGAGTAATTAACCGGATGCTAGGATTCGGTGAAATAATATGGCAGTTCACTTGCACATTTGCGGCAGCGTAGAATGGCAGTGTTGTTAGATTTTTGTTAATCCTCTCGTGCACTTCAGCCCGATTCAAACAACTTTCACGATGGCATCCCACAGTGAGTTTCAGTCGGTTTCAACACTTCTTCCATAAGGTTTACTACGGAAATATCTATAAAATACGCACTAATTTGAAAGTTTGTTGCTGATACCGCCAGAAATTTGTCTATTTGTAAAAATACTTTAGGATAATTTTGTTTTGGTTTTAGTTTCAACATCAGACACACTAAAGAAAATATCAGTATTATGCTAATGATCCTTGTGATGTAGATCACATGTCTAATTTTAATTATCATTAATTTGTGTTTCTTAAATTCAATCTGTCCAAAATCATGCATTCTAAATTATTTTTCTGTTCTCATTTTTCTATGATTTCGGTTTTTAAACCTGTATATTCGCTTCTTTCCGTATGCATTATTCTTAATTGTATTTACTCGTCAGAACCTTGTAGTCATCTGGACTAAAAATAAAATTACATTACTTCGGTTAGTACAACGGACCTTTTTGATTCCTTCTATCGGCGTTAAGTTTTCTCGGCCAAGTCTTTGTTCTCCCCAATGTGCAATTTTTTATTGGCGTAATGTTTACGTCATTCCATCTCAAGGGCGGATTAAAGGGGGGGGCGGAGGGGGCGACCGCCCCCCCCGAGAAAAAAGAAATTAATGTAAAAGATCCTATTTTACATCCATAAAATGGATGTATATGTCAATCTTCTAACTAACCGCCCCCCACCGACAAGCTAACCGCCCCCCCCGACAAACTTCCAATAATCCGCCACTGTTCCATCTTATCCTCACTCTCCTTGTAGGACATACTGTTCTTCTGCCCGCAACCACGTATTGTTTCAGTATTTTTAATCTTCAATAGCGCTCGTACTTTTCAATAAACAGTTAAGGAAGCATTTGAATGTCTGAATGTTTAAGCATGATCAGTTTTAATTTAGAACGGAAAATTAAGTCTGCAAACATTCAAATTGCAGTAGGCACCCATAATGCTCAATGCAGCGTAAAATATGGCATCATTTTGGCTTTTGATCATCTCCCTCCTCCTCCTCCTCTCACACTTAAGTATTAGCGCCAAATTTTGACAGTAAGATAAATACAGCGATTGTGAGTAGATGTATGCCTAACGAATAAGTGTAATGAATGCGTGTGCATCTGTGCACACACATTCTGAAAACAAAATAAGCTACGATATATTTTATTCAAGTGTATTGCATTGCTCTATATTGGAAATAATCCATGCTCAAGTTTCTCAAACCTTTAGTAGAATCGAACACTTTTTAAGCTCTTTGAATATTGCCGAAACGCATTGTGTAAATCTGACACTAGTGAATTCGAAACCAAGGCAACTCCATTTTTTTTTCTTTTTTTTTTTTCGCGGGGGGGGTGAATTTTCTACCATTGCACAGAGCACAGTTTGAGAAACCTTGATCTATTGTATATATAGTTTGAAGTATGGTTGTAGCTTATTAAAATATTTTCCTCATCATATGGCCTGCGAATTCTGAAGAGCTGATTGATTTACAATATGAAAAACACCTTACAAATCCTATGTTTTGTTTGGTTTGTCATTTGCCAAGATATTTTGCATTCTGAAGTTCATTATGTAAATTTAGTAATCTTATAAATAAAAATGAAATTCTGTTTGTTTGTTTGTTTGTTTGTTTGTTTGTGGATTTGATTCGTATACAAATCGACAAAAATGGACCTATCGGCCTGAAATTTAGTACAGATATGTAAAATAATATAGAATAACTCATAGTCCACTTTAAAACTTTGAAAGTCCACCCGTTCCCGGAATTTCAGAGATTTTTTATGCTCTTCACGCAAAAATCTTTCCGTAATTGTAACCCCTGTAGTGAAAAAAGTGTAAAATAAGGATCGTGGTTGCCATGTGTGGCGATTTTGCCGAATAAAATGTCGTTCGTATACAAATCCACAAAAATGAACCTATCGGCCTGAAATTTAGCACAGATATGTAAAATAATATAGAATAAATCGTAGTCCACTTTAAAACTTTGAAAGTCTACCCGTTCCCGGAATTTAAGAGATTTTTTATGCTCTTCACGCAAAAATCTTTCCGTAATTGTAACCCCTGTAGTGAAAAAAGTGTGAAATAAGGATCGTGGTTGCCATGTGTGGCGATTTTGAAGAATAAAATGTCGTTCGTATACAAATCCACAAAAATGAACCTATCGGCCTGAAATTTAGCACAGATATGTAAAATAATATAGAATAAATCGTAGTCCACTTTAAAACTTTGAAAGTCTACCCGTTCCCGGAATTTAAGAGATTTTTTATGCTCTTCACGCAAAAATCTTTCCGTAATTGTAACCCCTGTAGTGAAAAAAGTGTGAAATAAGGATCGTGGTTGCCATGTGTGGCGATTTTGCCGAATAAAATGTCGTTCGTATACAAATCCACAAAAATGAACCTATCGGCCTGAAATTTAGCACAGATATGTAAAATAATATAGAATAAATCGTAGTCCACTTTAAAACTTTGAAAGTCTACCCGTTCCCGGAATTTAAGAGATTTTTTATGCTATTCACGCAAAAAGCTTTCCGTAATTGTAACCCCTGTAGTGAAAAAAGTGTGAAATAAGGATCGTGGTTGCCATGTGTGGCGATTTTGCCGAATAAAATGTTTTAAATTCTCAAAGTAAAAATAAAAGAATAATAATGATTTTTTTTGTTAGTTTATATTCGTAAGGTTATTTTTTTTTAATTATAATATCGTGTGCATGGGAAATCAGAGCAGGAATGTAATGCTTTACACGCAAAACAATAAGAATTGAAGATTTCCGAGGCTAATAGGTAAATTCTTTAAGTTTGGCGAAAAAATAAAATGGCTCAAATGCCGATTTTGTGGAAGTGAGTTCTAGCGGTTTGCACAGATTTCGGCTTGGCGCAATTTATTGAGAGCTTAAGGAAATAGATTTTTGAAAACAAGTGCAAAGGTTTTATTAGAATACAGCGTTAAATTTTAATGATCCGTGAAGAAATAATGCAGTTATTAAGGGATTTCAATTGATCTATCTCCAGATTCTCGCCAAATGAGTACATTGATTTAAGTTGGGGGAATTCCGCCAAATTTCGGAAAATTGAAATCTTTTCATTTAGTACATCGGAGTAATGATGAATAAAACACGTTATAGTTGATAATTTTAAAAAATTCGGCTGTATTAAGGGATTCAACTTTTCAAATAAAGGCTTGCTTTACTTTTTCGCGGTCGAACCATTTCCCATATATTATTGCTGCTAAGTCAATGCTTCGAATGATTTCCTGAAAAAACGCTTGCAAAATGGCGTATGTTGGCACTGTGGCGAGGATTAGATTTGAAACTGGATTTTATTTGAGACTGGGATATATAATGACACTGGTTATAGATAAAAATGATTGTTGGTATGAGTGTATGAGGTTGAAAAACTCCAGCACTGTTGCACCATGAAATTTGGTTCACCTAAGTCTTTTATCATGGAGAAGCTTTTTATGCTATCCGTTTTCCTCTAACTTGCCACCAGGTGGCGCAGCAGAACGTCGAATTCTATTCCGTTTAGCCGTTTGCTATGCGAATATCGTCCAACCGATTTCGATGAAATTTGGTACACGCGAATATTAGAACACGGAGAATATTTTTCACTATCCATTTTGCTGTAACTCGCCGCTAAATGGCGCTGAAAAGCATCAACTTCTATACCGTTCGACCGATCGGCATAAAATTTTTTATACTTACACATTTGAGCACGAAGAATATATTCTAACTGCGTTCCTTTTGATGTTACTCACCACTAGATGACACTGCAATGGATTATTATTTTAAGTCGCCACTAGATGACGCTGCAGCAGGCCAAATTCTTGACCATTCAAACGGTCGCTATGAAAATCAGTATACATAGCTATTTGAACAATGAGAATATTTTGGCGTTATCCATTTTGCTATAACTCGCCACTTGACGGCGCTATAGCAAATCATTACTTTAATTAACTACTAGATGGCCCTGCAGTGTATCACTTCTTGACTGTGCAAATGATCGTTATGAAAATTGGTATACATAGATAGTTGAACACGGTCGCAATGAAAATCAGTATACATAGCTACTTGAACAATGAGAATATTTTGGCGTTATCCATTTTGCTATAACTCGCCACTTGACGGTGCTGTAGCAAATCATTACTTTATTGAACCACTGGATGGCCCTGCAGTGTATCACTTCTTGACTGTGCAAATGATCGCTATGAAAATAGGTATACATAGATATTTGAACACGGGGAAGAGTTTGGCGCTATCCATTTTCCTATAACTTGCCACTAGATGTCGCGTCAACACATGAACTTCAGGACTGTCCAGCCGATAGTCATGAAAATTCGTATACATCTATATCTGAATGCGAAAAATATTTTCGCCGTATCCGTTTTGCTAAAACTCGCCACTAGATTGCGCTACGCCGCAGGGCCTTCTGCACCGTACAAACGATTGCCTTGCAATTCGGTATGCATGATTATTGGACACAATATAACGCGATATCCACTTTGCTATATCTGTTTATTACAATGAATAGTAATCACCACAAATCGTATTATCAAAAAGTCCATTCATTCCCGTGCGAAGAACGGGTACTTCAGCTAGTTGAAAATAAAAATTAATGATCATTTTAGAATATTATTTTGCTCTTTTTAACGTTTATTAAAGACGCTAAAGCGAAAGCAGAAATATATAATGCAGGAATTGCTTGTATAATGTTAAAATTGCTTAACGATTTCCTTTCAGTTGTAGAAAAAATAAACAAATAAAAAAAAAGCTCATCATATTATATATATATGTGTATGTATAATTTTCGAAATACGATTTTTCGACTCAAGAGACATTAATAAATGAATCTTAGATAAATTTAATAATTAAACTCCTTTTCACTTTTATTTAATTACGAAAAAGCAAAACGCTAGATTTACTTTTCACTTTTTACAGTTTATTTTTGATGCAGTATATCGATTGATAAGTAATTAGAAATAAACATAGGTTTGTCAGCAAGCCAGTTTAATTAAAATTTCAGATTTAGGATTTTACTTTAAAAATATTTTTAAACATTTATAGTTGAATGCAATAACTTTTAGAAATATTTTGTGAAATTAATTGAATTATTGTTTGATAGAGCTAGATCATGTAATCCTTTTCATTAATTTAATAATTAAATTAAGAGATAAATGTCAGATATAAAATATTTATTATTAAAGTATACAAAAAATGAATTTAAAATTAAAATTTTGTTTTATTTGATAATAATTATTTAAATTGCATATATAATTGCAAAAATTAACATGTATATGACTATTTATTTATATTTAATTATCAGTATCTTTTCACTGTTTACAGTTACATTTATTTTACTACTTTTTTCAATTAATGCATTTATGCATTTCTTTAATTATATATTTAAAATTACAAGATTAAAAGTATAAACATATTTCTATTTAATTACGCTCCCTTAATTTCATTTCAAGAAACTTTAGATTAAAAATCACATACAGCATTATAAGCTTATATTAAATATATACGATAAATAAAATTATTTTACATATTTTTTTTCAAAGAAATGATTTGATATAACTAATTTAGTTTCGCACACTCTCTACAATCTTAGTTTCTGCCATGTATAGAAGCTTCCCAGAGAAACACTATCTGATTTAAAAATTTAAAAATTCGAAAACAAAAATCGACAGAGTAATAAAACAGATACTATTTGATTGTTTTCAAAGCTTTAAAAATCCGGTTAAGAAATCTCAAAATCAGTTACAAATGTTATTAAAAGTTGATGGTGTAAATAGCTCCAACAGGAAATCTCTATCAACTAGCTTATATAGGCTGATGCCACATCTGGAGAAATTCAAATATTAGACAATGTTGGCTAAGGGCGTTGGTTTATGTGAATTCTTGATCCATGTGTTTTACGCATGAAGTGCATTAAATGATGAAACATTGTTCTTAATTTTGTGCAATACGAGAAAGTCTTCCATTCATTCGCATCCATAGGCAACGTGCTGTAATTTATAAGGTTAATACAGCAAAACGCGCCTTGTAATCTCGTGGACTGTGATACAGTGGAACCTCCCATCTTAAGCAGCCCCCAAAACTTCGACACCGTTTGAGGGAGTTTTTTACAGGTGTTCAACTTAAGGGGTTTTAACTGTAACAGGATGATCTAACGTTCTTGAATTGTTACTGACACTGCCACCGAAAACGGTTTCAACGACTCTTTGCGTGATTTTGTCCTGACATCCCGCACTGTCTCGTTATCAATATTTATCCATCTTTTATCGGATCGTGCATCGACGACTATTAATTTTATCGTCATTTTAAGTATCCCACAGCTTCTCATTAAACTTCATGGAATTCTTTTCAAGGTCCAATGTCAGAGCTAAACCGCAGGAGAAGAATTACTGTTGTGGTAAGAGTTTTACGTGTAAAGCTCGATCTTAATGAGCAACAATCATTCTCAGGCGGAAAACTAATGAAATATTTAAAATTAATAAAAATAGCTGTAGAAAGTTTTTATTAACTTTACATTCTAGATAAGGTGACTATCTTTCTGAAGTTCAAATATGGGATACTCACGGATGGGGGGAGGGGGGGGGGCGTTAAAAATTATGAAAACAGCAGTTTTCAATTTTTTATGCAAATCTATATTCAGTGGGATATAACACTGATAATCGCACAGACACGCAAATATTTAATGTTTCGCTGTTCCTTTCAAATCAATTAAAAAAATGAAATTGCAAGGCTAATAAAATCAAAATTCTTAACGTAGAGCGGCTATTTTCTGGCAGTGATAACGGGGATGAAAATACGGAACAAACTATTAAAATGCGGGACTGTCCGGTATATAGGGGACTGTTTGCCACTTTAATTGTAACACTAATTTCGTTCAGTGTTACTTTTAGTGTCACTTTTTTAAAAATGAATTATTTGTTATGCAGATGTTCATTACCCTGCTTGTCGGAAAAAGTCGTGCATATCAGAAACATTTTGAAAGATTCCCACCACCCCCCCGCAAAAAAAAACCTCTCTCAAACCGTCTGCAATATTTTTTTTTGTTTTTTTTTTTTTGTTTGCAAATTTGGCAGCATAGACGTGTTTGCTGAACACTGTTCTGACTAGATAAACTTTAATTAGGAACATCTTTGAAATTGTTTGAAAATGTTTTTAAAATGAATATAACATAATTTTTATTTGTTTGTTTACATCTTTGCTATTACTAGAAGTCTTTTTTCTTGTTCTGAATTTTATCCTTTCCATTTTATCTTTCAGCTATTTATGTAGAACAGTGATCCTTTTTATACAGGCTTATTTATTTAGCAAGCATTATATAATTTGAAAATCTTCGACACGGCTTACTGTTCAAGTTATAAGGTGTCCTCAAAAGCGTGATAGAATTAATCTTTGGGAGTCAAACGTAATGCCTTGCAATGCATTTCAGCATTTTGTTGACAAGCATGACAAAACAGCATGCAATTTTGGCTGGCAGTTATGTCAGCTGTTTCAATAGAGGCAACATCTGGCATATTCCCTATCTGACCTATGAATAAATAATAATAAATTGATAGTAATTCTATACTGATTTTCGATATTTTTAAATCAACGGATCTTTATTAAAAGTTTTTTCTGAATTTTATTGAACTGGTGATAACACTTAACATACGTGAAATTAAATGTTTTTCTCTTTATAATTAATATATAATTATTTTTTAATTGTAATGTTTGTGATACACCAGGGCATATAATAATTCCGTATTAGTATATAGCTTAACCGTTTCGTCACTGCTGCCACGAAAGATTCTCTGGGTATTATTGTCGCCTATTGGCGACATTCACAAACATTCTCTTGGTACTACTGTCGCCCATAGGTGGCATACACGAATCGTTATCTTAATACTATCGTTGCTTCACCTATAATCTGCACGGAAAGTTATGTGGGGAAGATTAACACAGCTGCCCACAATTCCGGGATGTAATTAACCACTTTTTGTAAATAGTAATTTTTGTGTTACAGATTTTTTTTTTAAAGGAATATGACACGTTTCGATGAAACATGTTTTCAAGGTATATTCTTCCGTACAATGCAACCGCACTTTTGAAAACTCCCACGCTTCACGAATGTATAACCACGGCCAGTTGATCCGTACCGAAAAGTTTAACTGTTGCACATAAATTTTGTTCTTTAGTTTTATAGCGTGTTCTTTGGGTTCTGATGAAGAAAATACATTTTGAGACTTCCAATTCTATTTCTATTGCATTTTCTACATTTGTAGTCTGCATAATTTTTGTCCATCATGCAAGTGCACAATACTGAAGTGAGGTGTGTGAATGTTTAATTCCCTTTTAAACACTTTGTCATATTTTGATACCATCTGTATAGTATTTAATCGAAGAATAAATATAAGTGGCGCAAATGCAAGCAACGATTACATGTATAAATAGCGTTAGAAGCAGACTCAGAAAAAAATTGTAATTCTTCAAGATTTAATTAGTAAAAGGTGATTGGATGACATTGTTTTTTTAGCTTGGTTTTTAAATTTTCTATCGCTTCATGGGAAATTAAGCTGACCCGCCTATAGGAGGCTAAAACAATAGTGTTCAACACTTGACCAGCCTTATTAGTGACCTGTTCCTGTATGGTACAAGTGAAGGCCATCGAAAAAAAAATTAACTTACACCTATTTTTTATTTATTTTTAATCACAATAAGAAACATGACTTTAAATAAATATGATAAAGTGATAGATGTAAGTCATGACTTTTAGCTTACTGGGAATTTCATAGATAGCTTACTCTTCATTCAAAAGAGATCTGCTTCAAAATACATAACATTCCCATAAATGAATACACTTTAACTCCTACACAGTCCCTTATAGCGTCCATGTGACAGTCTGTAAACGGAAAATACTTCAGAAATTTCCCAAGAAAAAAAAATGGAAAACTTCTAAAGAAAAACTTCCTCTATGAGCTAGAATATTCCGCAATCCGCAGTGGCTAGAAATTTCCGACCTCGACTTTTGACAGCTGATACTCGTAAATCGGTACAAAAGAGTCAGGGGTTGTAGAATGTAGACTCCACTGGAACTATGGGGGTGTGGGCAGTGGGAAGGAATTTTTGAAGGGGAGAAGTCTTTTCGGGCACCGGGCGGGTGGTGGAGTGATATCAGCTCGCTTTAAGCCAAACAGCGGCCATATGGCTCATGACGGATGGCTTCCCGTTCTGGAAATCATCGATTTTTCCGGAAATTTATTTTTGCTATTTTTCTCTCCCTCCTTCGGCCTCTTCTCACGTTTAATGACTTAAGGCTAAGAATGTTTCGCCATCACGCTTTTCTTTGGATAGAGATGCTATTAATGGAGAAATGGTTTTCTCCGTAAAATTGATAATGGTCCGGGAGTTTTGTTTCGAGGCGAGAACACTGACGAAGAACGATTGTGGAAAGAGAGAGGGTGTAAGGCATAAAATCGTAAGAATCGGTATAATTGGTTATAACACCTTTCGGTTATGAAATAAAGATTAATGCTGTGTTTTTATGTGCGCTTTAGTTGCTAAAACAGGGAGTATGTAAACCGAAATTGTTTTCCGTTGGGGGCTGTAATTATGTTATTTTCCCGGAATTGTTGAATTGTGGTCCATATATAGTGTGACGCAAGAACTATGTATAAAAGCTGTGGTAAAGCTTTCAAATATGAAAATTTATATCCGAAAAGTAAATATAATAACATTTTTTTAAAATGTACTCCAAATAAGCATTCATGCACTTAAAGCGAAATTTAATTTACAAAATGAAACACTTCCATTATGCATATAAATTTATGTAAATTTGAATAATGCATATAGAGCCTAAATAGTAAACAATAATAAAATTTTTAATGAATTGTTTAATTTAAATGTATTGTCACGTTTGTACATCATTTTCTACAGCAATAAATACAATAGAATTTTTTAACAAATCTCGTACTTTATTATTATTATTATATCTTTGAACAATATATAATTTGCAAGTATATGTTTTCCAGAAATACCGGATTATGTGTAGAAAAATTGTATTACTTTCAAAATATATAAATAAATATATATATGTTCCCGGTGAATAAAGTACAGTATCTCTTTACAAACTCCTGTTCACTTTATAAAATAAAAAGACAGAAAGAAAGCATTCTAATGTCTTACATTTTTCTTTTAATTGCATATATATTTTCTTTGAAGCAAGTAAAATAATGTTGAGTTAATCGTATAATTTAGAAGTCGATTCTTTTCATTCTGGCGTTATGTTTTCTTTTAAATCCGTAAATCATGTTTTATGGGCAAAATAAATTACACGAAACATTATTTTGGGTAGACTAAAAACACAAAATACTTCTTCAGAATAGGAAGTTTAATATTCATGAAATTAAATTACTTTTAATTTATGTCTAAGCGCACATTCTCGTCTTTAAAATATATGAATACCACAAATCATTTAATTGAATATTCATGAAACGTTTTGGCACAAGTGACTTTTGGCACTTGGACCACAGTGTCCAAGGAAAGTTTGAAAAAGAACTCTCAAAGCGGTTCGACATACCTCAGCTATTTGAACAAACACACTCAATAGTTAAATTTTCTAAATTTAGAACATATTTAAATTTAAAAAGAAACTTTTAAGTTCTTTCAGGGAGTATACCGTTTCTAGCAATATACCTGCAAAGGCGAACGTCGTTTAGAATGCGCATTTATTTTAACAATGAAGATGAATGTTGGGAAAACCACTTTGCAAGTACTATGAAGCTGTTTGTTTGCGTGGTTCGCAACAGTTCTTTTATGCTAAGCTTTTAAATTTTTCAACGGTGCAGATAAATATTTTCCCATGCATAAAAAGTTGAATAAATCTAGATTTGAATTGGTGACAAAAAGAACGTCAGTCTGAGTTTCCACGTTCAAGGTGCATAGCGTCAAAATTTTTTGAAGGAAAACATTTGTACATTTTTTCATTTTATTCTTTTAAAATGTCTGGCTAAAAAAAAAGACTTAAAGTGGATAGATTTATGCGTTGATAGGCTAGACCAGCGATTCCTAACCTTTTAGAATTGTGCCTCTCCCAACAAAGGTTACCTTACGTCTATGCCTCCCCAAGCGTACATACTGTTTATTTTTCCTTCAATAATGAACATTTATTCATTCACCTTTTATGCAAAATATTGCTATCGGCGAACTTTAATAAACATTTTAAGAGAAAATAGATACGCTTAGGCGTAAAACTGAGAATATTTTAAAGCCCACATTATCAAGCGTTTTTATTCGCGCCCCCACCCTGATTGACGCCGCACAGGTTGGGAACCGCTGGATTAGACATACGCAAGTGCACTTTGAAAATGCGTCTTATTAGTCTTGATTGCAATGAATTAAACTAGAATAATTTGGGTTCTCTAAAAATTTTGAAGCATATATATGTTTTCAAAATGAATAAACATCTAAATCAGTAACCTTTAAATTGTACAGTTTAATTGAATGTTGACATATTATAATTTACTAGGTTTCAAAACAGGTACGGTAGTTTAAAAAATAAGTTCATAATAAAAGGGTTTGTCACAAAAACGAGGTAGCTCCATCTATTTAAATTTGTGGGGAAATGTATTGATAACATTCCCTCTTTTATTCGGCTTAACCGTCATTTCTCTTATTTATTTTCTGTAACTAAAATACAGAGATATTTTTAATTTAATACTACCTCAAATAATTTTGAAATCCACACTACATACGTTTTCTTGAGAATGATAGGGTGTTTCACGAAGAACCCCTAACTGAAAATAAGTAAAATTTGATTGATGGAAGCATGAAACTTGTGGCATTTTAGTTCCAAAGCCACGGTTGGTAAGCCAAAAAATTTTTCTTACAAATAGAGTCGACAAGTGGTAATTTGAGAGAATACAGAAATCACCAAGGATCACTGCAAGTGGTAATACTGATCTTAAAAATCCTCATTTACTGCACAAATGACCGCTTCGTAGCCAAAACTTATCGTTTGGGCTTTAATATCTTGCAAAGGCATTATTTGAGCTTTATTCCTTCAAGAAACGATGTATTTAGCTTTTGAAATATATTTCACTTCTCAAAAAACGTTGCATGATCGGTGACACAATACATTTTAAACTTTCTGGACGAATAATTTGGTGATAGAGCTACTAGCTACTGCTATTCGACAGTTGTGAGAAAAGTGATGCATTGACTTCAGTACTCTTTCGACATTAGCTCCTTCCTCACTCCAGAAATTTTTTTCTCGGTACAAACCTTGGCATGCAGAGTGGAAGATGCCCATATCAAATCATACGTATTGCCGCTTATAGTGTCACTTATTGGTGTAATTTGTAACCACAATTTTGTGGCTTCTGCATCCAATTCTTACGGTTTTTTGAATAACATACCTCTTGTTTCATGCTTCTATCTATCACCGGAGTTACTCATTTTGAAAGTTAGAGGTTCTCCATGAAATATCTTGGGCATGTGCAGTGTTACTGCTGATAATTTCATACATACATACTGCCCAATTTTAATGAAATAGTCATTTCCAATCTCTTTATACAACGCAGTCAAATACCTCTTTCTGTGAATACGAATTTTATGCGAACGATAATAAAATAAAACTGCTACATACACTGAAGACTAATCATTATAACAGCCCAAATTAGTTCTTTAAAATTCGCTTGTTTGTGTATTGCGCAGTTTTCATTAATTTCTGAAAAATATGTCTTAAGTGATTGTGGAATAACCGATTCATTTATTAATATATATATGTGTGTGTGTGTGTATTTTTTTTTTCTTGTAAAACATTCTCACACATAAATAAACTTACTTTAACTTTCCTGATTGCAAAATAACTTTTCGTAGAACAAGAATAACGTAACATCACTTTTATGAGTTGCTTATTTAAAGATTATGGTCACGCCTGCTTCGTTAATTATTATGTTTTTATATTTCAGTCACATCTCAGAAAGAAACCGTAAGCACGGACCCTGTTTTTGCCGAGCCAATACCGAACATAACAGTAACAGCTGGCAGGAATGTGAGCTTACCCTGCATTGTTGACAATCTTCAAAATTACAGGGTGAAGTATTCTTTTTCTTATCTTCCAGTAAAATCCGTGTTTTATTGATGTTTATTTAATATCTTACTAGTAAGAGCTTGAGATAAAAAATCTGATGTGGACACCACATGACTTTCTTAGACGTCAATTAAATTAAAATTTTTTCGGCTCACTTCACTTAAACGTATTTTGTTTGAATGAGATAAAATACTGCAGCAATACTAAGGTTTAGCGATTTCTAGCCTGATATTTACGATATCGTGAAGCTGTGTTGAATTTGAAAGATTTGTTTTTGACAGTTACTTTGCGATATTAAACAGCAAGCGACAAGATTAAGGTTGTTTGCGAGATTTTGGGGATAGCCAAAGTAGTAATTGACCACAGACTTTCAGTGAATTGAATGTATACATACACCTCAATTTATATAAAGTCATTTAGCTGACCCTGTAAATAAATTATCCAGTTGATCGCAATCAAAAACGACATGCACAGTTAGATGTTACAATAGTTCTAAATACAAAATTTCAACATTTTACGGATAAAAATTTTAGAGATATGCTACATAAGGAATTATTTTTGGTGAAAAATTTGGCTATATTTCGGCAATATTTGCCAAGGTCGATGACAAATGGCGAAATTTTTGGCAAGGACCAAACAGTGAGTGGCGGTAGACGTAATATTTTCAAGGTGTCCATAGACATTAATGTATAGATTTTTTTTTGGGTGTTCTTGTAAATAACCAGCCAGTAGCTTGGAACCAAAAATCGAGAAGCACAACTACATGTTACAACAATCTTATATATGAAATTTCAACATTCTACGACTAATATATTTTGAGATATGAGAGTTATATTCATTCGCATGTACATGAAAATTCACTAAGCTTGGCGACTTTTGGTGTAATTGTTAAGGAGATACGTGACTGTCGTCAGACCATTACCTAACTATATGGTAGGACGGTATTGTTCTTAAAATGGATGAATGTCCCTAAAACTCCCACTGACCGTAATGCGTCGGAAATATTTTGAATGTTCCTGTAACAGAAGTTATAAATGATACAAACACGATTGTCGATATAGAAATTCATTTTGTAACCCTTAACAACCGCTTTTGAGTCGTTTGAAATAGCCTAATACCTCTAAAATACGCTTTAATGAATTATGTCCACAGAGCCTAATATATTTAGAATCTTCTGGGCGGCCGTGTAGATAAACTATCCAGTCCATTGGGAAAAAAAGTATAGGTGCACAACTAGATGTTAGAAAAATTCTAAATATAATGTTTCATTATTCTACGACCAATATATTTAGATATGCCAGTTTAATGAATTTCTGCCCATAGAGCGTAATGTATTTAAAATATTTTGGGTGGCCCTGTAAATAAATTATCCAGTCGATTGAGACCAAAAGGGAAGGCGCCCAACTGTATATTATAACAGTTCTAAACGTAAAGTTTCTTTTTCTACGACCAAAATTTTTTAAGATAATCGATTTAGTTACATAGGTACGTACAGACGACATGGAAAACTGGCCAAAATGGACGCGTGGTCGGCCAAAATTGGTTGTACATCTAATTATATGAACATGCATAGAAGCGCATGATGAGATGCATCGTAAAAATTCTTAAAAGTAAATTTAGAGGTAGTCAAAATTGTTTTTTCTCGTCAAAATCTGGCTGCAGAATCCTACATTACTACGGTATAAAGTGTGCTATTGTTAAACATTAATAATATATAATACTAGTTTCTGGTAGTTAATACTGGACTTTTGATATTACGATTTGTGGTGATTACTATTCATTGTAATAAACAGATATAGCAAAATGGATATCGCGTTATATTGTGTCCAATAATCATGCATACCAAATTTCAAGGCAATTGTTTGTACGGTGCAGAAGTCCATGCGGCGTAGCGCAATCTAGGGGCGAGTTTTAGTAAAACGGATACGGCGAAAATATTCTTCGCATTCACATATCGATGTATACGAATTTTCATGACGATCGGCTGGACAGTCCTGAAGTTCATGTGTTGACGCGACATCTAGTGGCAAGTTATAGGAAAATGGATAGCGCCAAACTCTTCCCCGTGTTCAAATATCTATCTATACCTATTTTCATAGCGATCATTTGCACAGTTAAGAAGTGATACACTCCAGGGCCATCTAGTGGTTAATTAAAGAAATGATTTGCTACAGCGCCATCAAGTGGCGAGTTATAGCAAAATGGATAACGCCAAAATATTCTCATTGTTCAAATAGCTATGTATACTGATTTTCATAGCGACCGTTTGAATGGTCAAGAATTTGGCCTGCTGCAGCGTCATCTAGTGGCGAGTTAAAATAATAATGCATTGCAGTGTCATCTAGTGGTGAGTAACATCAAAAGGAACGCAGTTAGAATATATTCTTCGTGCTCAAATGTGTAAGTATAAAAAATTTTATTCCGATCGGTCGAACGGTATAGAGGTTGATGCGTTGCAGTGCCATTTAGCGGCAAGTTACGGCAAAATGGATAGTGAAAAATATTCTCCGTGTTCTAATATTTGCGTGTACCAAATTTCATCGAAATCGGTTGGACGATATTCACATAGCAAACAGCTAAATGGAATAGAATTCGACGTTGTGCTGCGGCACCAAGTGGCAAGTTAGAGAAAAACGGATAGCATAAAAACCTTCTCCATGATAAAAGACTTAGGTGAACCAAATTTCATGGTGATTAGTCAAACGGTGGAGGAGTTTTTCAACCTCATTCACACGTACCAACATCATTTTAATCTATAACCAGTGTCATTATACATACCAGTCTCAAATAAAATCCAGTTTCAAATCTAAGCCTCGCCAAAGTGCCAACATACGCCATTTTGCAAGAGTTTTTTCAGGGAATCATTCGAAGCATTGACTTCGCAGCAATCAATATGGGAAATAATTCGAGCGTCAAAAAGTAAAGCACGCATATATTTGAAAAGTGGAATCTCTTAATACAGCCGAATTTTTTAAAATTATCAACTATAACGTGTTTTATTCATCGTTACTCCGATGTACTAAATGAGAAGATTTCAATTTTCTGAAATTTGGCGGAATTCCCCCAACTTAAATCAATGTACTCAATTGGCGAGAATTCTGAAGATATATCGCTTGAAATCCCTTAATAACTGCATTATTTCTTCACGGATCATTAAAATTTAACGCTGTATTCTAATAAAACCTTTCCACTTGTTTTCAAAAATCTATTTCCTTAAGCTCTCAATAAATTGCGCCAAGCCGAAAACTGTGCAAACCGCTAGAACTCACTTTCTGGGCATTTGAGCCATTTTATTTTTTCGCGAAACTAAAAAATTTTACATATTAACCTCGGAAATCTTCAATTCTTATTGTTTTTCGTATAAAACATTTCATTCCTGCTCTGATTTCCCATGTACACGATATTATAATAAAAAATAATAATCTTACAAATATAAACTAACAAAAAAATCATTATTATTCTTTTATTTTTACTTTGAGAATTTAAAACATTTTATTCGGCAAAATCGCCACACATGGAAACCACGATGCCTATTTCAGACTTTTTTGATTACAGGGGTTACAATTACGGAAAGCTTTTTGCGTCGAGAACATAAAAAATCTCTTAAATTCCGGGAACGGGTGGACTTTCAAAGTTTTAAAGTGGACTATGATTTATTCTATATTATTTTACATGTCTGTGCAAAATTTCAGGCTGATAGGTCCATTTTTGTGGATTTGTATACGAATCAAACGAACAAACAAACAAACAGAATTTCATTTTTATTTATAAGGATTAAGCTCAGTGTTAAGTTACGCATCGGAAGTAATTCGAGGAGAGACACAAGTTGGTTGCTAGGAATGTGCTAACAGATTTGTGCTTACTGGCTCTCGAGTGTTGTGTTATGGCATAGCAGGGCTGTCTGAAAGGGATGGAGGGCGCTTGGTCGGGAGACTTTTTAAGGGGTTTTAACATGTATTTACGTTACATATGAAAAAAAAAATTCAAAACTCGAGACCGTTAGATTGACAGCCGGAAAGTAAAGCTTGAATCCGGGCTCTTTACACTTCAGCCATCTACCATATCGTGTAAGGAGTCTTCCTGGTGTACTCGTACATTGTGAATTCATCTTAATTTGCCGTTGCTTTAGTCACCGTTATTTTTGAATCTCGTGAACATTTAACCTGGTGTGTAAAGCCGTTATAATATTTCGCTGCTCATTTTAAAGTTTATGAATGAATGCTGCATTTCAATTAAAGTATTAGCAATGTAACTGAGTTCGCATACTGTTACACACAAAAGGCAAGCGGAGGCGGCCACAACCTTGCAGCAGTCCGAAAAAAATGTGTGTAAGGCATATACATCCTATACGAGGGAGAAGAAACAACATAGTTCTGAAACGAACTGAATCATTTTTGCATAATGTTAATTAGGTTAATATGTAAATGGAATTAATAATTATAATGGTTATATCATAGTAATTGTCATTTTTATGTTATCTTAATTGAAATATTTTGCAAATACTTATCATTGCCTATAATATGTTTGCATTACTGCTTTTATATCTTCTTTTGATTTTTAAAGATATATTAATAACTAGCTGAAGTACCCGTCCTCGACGGGTTAGTGAATGAAAATTTCCAAAAAGCAAGAACTTTCGTCAGCATTGTAGGAGTACACAGAATGGATGTAGTATGTTGCCAAAGTAAAGAAAGCGAAGTTATAATTTTCATGTATTGTTAAAATATTGCAGGTTAGAGTGTAACTAAGTAATATCATTTAATTCGCATTAGTCGTAATTATGTGATGCGCGATGAATATTTACGCATATTGAAATAATTTTCGCAAAATATTAAAATTTAATCAACATTTTTGAAAAATTGGAAGCCTAGAATTTAAGTGGAGTGTCACCCAAATTCGTTTCATTCCCTGCAGTCTTTATTTCGTGATGCTGGAACAAATTTTCAGCATTTTAAAACGATTTTCGAAAAATCTCAAAATGTAAGCAAAATATTTTTAAAATTCAACGCCTATAAATTAAGATTAGCAACTACCTATCCTATCACTCAATTTCGTATCATTCCTATTAGTCGTTATTACGTGATGTTTGAAGAAATATAAACGTATTTTGAGAGAATTTTCACAAAATCTCAAAATCTAATAAAAATGTTTAAAAATTGGACTCCTATAGCTTGAGCAACCATCTATCCTGTGACCAAATTTCATATCATTCGCTTTAGTCGTTATTACGTAATACGGAAACAAAGATTCTCTCAGTTTTAAACGATTTTCACAAAATTTCGAAATCTGATGGATATTTTTTAATTAGATGCTTATAGTTTAAGGTGAGTGACCACCTATCATTTCACCAAATATCATTTTTTCACCTTTGCAGTTATTACGTGATGTGCGAACACAAATTTACGCAGTTTGAAATGATTTTCGCAAAATCTCAAAATCCAATCAAGATTTTTTAAAAATTGGACGCCTATGTTTTAAGTTGAGTGACCACCTATCATGACACCCAATTTCATATCATTCGCTTCAGTCGATTTTACGTGATGCTTGAACACAAATTTACGCAGTTTGAAAGGATTTTCGCAAAATCTCAAAATCCAATCAGGATTTTTTAAAAATTGGACGTCTATGTTTTAAGTTGAGTGACCACCTATCATGACACCCAATTTCATATCATTCGCTTCAGTCGTTTTTGCGTGTTGCTTGAACACAAGTTTACGCAGTTTGAAACGATTTTCGCAAAATCTGAAAATCTAATCAAGAT
Source organism: Cheiracanthium punctorium (assembly GCA_038373885.1). NCBI lineage: Eukaryota > Metazoa > Arthropoda > Arachnida > Araneae > Cheiracanthiidae > Cheiracanthium > Cheiracanthium punctorium. The sequence continues at coordinate 341,358 of JAWZYV010002197.1, forward strand.
TTTTTAAAAATTCGACGCCTATGTTTTAAGTTGAGTGACCACCTATCATGACACCAAATTTCATATCATTCGCTTCAGTCATTTTTAGGTGATGTTTAAACAAAAAAAGCGTCACGGACAGAATGACAGAATGACAGACAGACAAACTTTTTTTTGAGGGTCGCATCGGATTCCCGGGTGCTTGAAACGGATAGAAATCGCAAAATTTTTGAATTCCAAGAAATGTACAGACAAAAGTCTAATTTTATTTATATAGATGTTACATGCATGTAAATCCCTTTTTAATATCATACAGAACTTGCCTAAAACGTAAAAAGAGAAATTGATGAATATTCTTAATCAGAATCAAATTTAATTCAATTTAGCAATTTAAATGTTTGTCAAGATTAAATTTATGCTGTATGTAACAGATACTTTTAAGCTAAAAAAGGTTTCAAGTGCGATTGGATCAGTGCATCAAAGACATTTTGGCGCTGGATTAAGCCACCTATTCGAATATCTGGTCAAGTGGTCAGCCCGATCACAAACTCTGAATTCATGTGAATTCTGTATGTTTAGATTCTTAAAGACATCCGTCTATCAAAAGCTTAAATCTGATGAACCAGAAATGTAAGTTGTCACTATGCGCTAGAACAAATCCATTGTTTTCGTTTAATTTTAACCACAGTATTTTTTTTATTTAATTATTTTGTTTCTAGAGTTACAATCGCATCATCTTCCATGAATTTTCAAGTCAAATTAACATTTATAAAAACGAGTTTTCATTTTATTTTCTCATTGTTTAAAAATTAAAGATTTTTAAATATACTATGTACAATAAAAAGTGCAAAATAGAAATATTTACTTGAATAAAATGACTTAGATAATTTGTTATTGACTTCAAATAAAGTGAAAAATATCAAAATATGAGATTATTTATTTGAAATTATATTTTAATCGAATTCATTAAATATTTGAAATTAACCATCAAAGTCACTTAAGTTTATGATACATTTTAAGTATTAAAGCGGGATGAAATTTTTTTATAGCAATGATTTATTTCTTGTGAAATTATATTGTTGCTGTGTTACTTAAAGCACATAGAGCTTTTTTTTGTAGTACGCTAATTTCTTAAGTCAGTGCTACATTTACAAGCTGCTGATATTGTTGTAACATTGTTAATTAATAATCAGGTTTATTATTTTTTGACGGTAGTTTTAAGGCTACTTAAATGACATTTATTCTCTCCAAGTATATGCCTTTGAGGATAATTTCTTAGGCATGTTTGAAAACTGAATAAACTTCCTTCAAAACATCATAGAAATGTAAGGATAAGTAAAATTATGCGCTGCATATTTTTGCTCTTTAAAACATTTTTCGTTGCTTATGCAAGTCCATTGTCACAAAGTCCTAATCTCCAGTTATTTGTATACGTCGGTTCATACATTAAACGATGAGACCATATTTTCTTGATAATTAGATATTTGTTAAACAACGCACTTAATAATAAGCTGAAATTCATGGAAGCTGTTTGAGTTTCTAGAGCAGTTTTAATCTCAGAAGCTTCACACTAGAGACTTAAACTAGCATTTAATTGGTTACATAAGTAAAACTTCTCTGTGTTAAAGCAAATTAAGATGCAAATTAAGAAAATGATGCTTTGTTTAACAAATTAGGACATAACTCTTTCGTACATTCTGCAAAACCAAAAGTAGATTATTTCTTCCGCTTTCGCTAATTGTGAGTCCAAAATGATTTCCCGAGAGGACACATAATATCTTGAATAAATTGTGATTATTCATTTAAAAAATATGTGTCAGTATAAAAAGGAAATATTTAATGTGTAGAAAAACACAGGTAAACCTCGGACTTGATTGAGTTTGTTCAGATAACAGTTGAAAATTCCTACTCCATGGAAATCGAATTATTTTACTAAACATACTTAATAATTTGTAATCAGATAAGTTATATTTATCCTTTTAAATAATAACATTTATAAAAAGCTGTATTAGAAAAGATTATTATAGTGTTATTACTTACGAAAGGCTAATTTAATTTTTCCAGACATTTTACAAAATCTTTTCGTTATATATTTTATGTCTGCTGCTTTCATTTAACTTCAGAAAAGTTCAAGAATTACGCCTTTAATTTAAAATTTAATTGTACTATACATAATTTGTTAATCAATATTGTCACTTTTACATACAGTTTGGTTTATACATACGAGTTATTGTTCTTAAATAACGAGACTGTGTAAATGATTTTTTTTTTATTTCATACAAATTTACTTATTATCACCTTCAATTTACACCGCTCCTATATCCCTAAAGTACTCTATGAGAATTTCCCATTGTTTGAAACAGTCGTGGTAGTCTTCTTCTGTCAAGTCCATCAGGACACTTGCAGCTTTCTTTTCCACAGCTTCAAAGGACTCAAATCTTGTTCCTTTGAAAACAAATTTTATCGTAAGAAACGGATAGAAGGCTCATGGCCATGACTTGCCCTTCCACAATTTAGGTCATTTTTTCCTTATTCTTTCACAGAGCTCCATTGCAGAACAAAAGCTCCATTGCAGAATGTAGAACAAAAGCAATCATCATCGCTTTGACTTCTGATTTGCTCATTCGAGATTTTTTAGTTCTCGGCGAAACTGAGCTTTTCCAGTGAAGGATCATAAGTAAAAACCCAGTATTTGTCATATAATATTATCCTTTCCAATAAGTTTGGGTCATTTTCAATGGCATTCAAAGTGTTAGTACAAACATTTTTGCGAGGTTCTTCCTCTTCAAACATGAGAATTTTAGGCGCCATTTCACGCACATTTTGCATGTTAAGATTATTATGCAAAATTTACCGTACGGATTCTATATCAATCTTTACAGTTTGAGCAATCTAACGAATACTAAACTCACGGTCAAAAAATCCGTTTTCACTTACCTGGTAATAATCAGTTTAGAAAAAGTTTTAAGTGTTTCTCTAATTCTTAACTAAATTCCATAAACAATGGGTTTTTCTCAAACAATTTCATCAATGAAATGAAAAAGAGCAGAAGGTAAGATGATAAAGAGTCCAGTTTCTTTTTTTTTAAGAAAAGAAAATGTAATGTATTATTTTGCTCGAAATAGAGAAAAAAAGGTATTTTAACGGAATTCCAAGGTGGCCGACTTGTGCCAGCATAGAGAGTTTGTGATGAGTGCAGCTCGGAATTGAGACAACAATCATTCTATGGGCAACAAGCAATCTAATGGGGTTGCCTGTACACTTCGAAGAAGGACTATGATTAGCATAGCAGTTAATTAATTATGATTACCATATCAGAACATCAAGAACTGCATTGATCTTCAGCCCATTGAAAGATATACGGGAATAAGAAAGCATATATGTTGGCCAAGAATGAATCCCAAGTGAACCAACATGATCCGGATTTACCTTTGCGACATATATAGCAAAACATTTGCTGCTTGAATAATCAGTGAGTTATTCGAGCCAAAGGATTAAATCCGAAATATCAGTCAATCAACCAAAGGATTAAATCCAACCGTTCCAGCCAGTATAGTAAGAAAGCCTCTGGGAAAAATTGGTACTGAGTATTGAATAAATCATCCAGCATTTCCAGTTACCTGCTAGAGCGGTCGACGTGGCCTACTTTAGACTTCGCACGGGACATGACTACTTACAGAGTCATCTGTATTGACTGGGGCTGGACAGATACATTTTTTGCCCCCCTTTGCGACAATGGCGTACCTCTGACTGGAGATTGCCTCAGTAATTGTCGTGCTGCCTTTAATTCTTTACCTTTTTATGTTATTGACAAAATGTTTGGCGATTGTTTTTATCATACTTTTCTGTATTGGTGTTCTCTTCGACTTATGACCGAGAGGCCGGAGACGCGCATAAGATAACAAATAAACAAATAATACCAATTGAATTTTTAACCGTTCGATGTGTTCATTAAATGTTGTCGCCGTCGTGTTTAAAATAAGAGATCGTGAAGGCTGTGTGGACCAAAGGTGGCCCACACAGCCATGGTGATTTTGATGCACTTGTTCCCATAAAGGTCAGCATGGGGATTGTTGGTTAATGGTTGTAATTTTTCCAGAATGGCAGGACAATCAATGATATATTGAGATTTCAATTCAATGTTAGGACAGTTTCTGCAGCTCTAGTAGGTTCTGGTTACATATCTTTGGATTTTCATCCCTGTAGGTATTTTTTCTGAGTCTGACCCCGGTCTTTGCAGAAGCTCTTTCAGCTTCTGAGAGATTTATGTATTGATTTAGTGCTTCTTGAATAGCGAAGAATTTGTATGTCTATTTTGAGGCTATTTTACCCGCACCGACCCTTAAATATTTTGTACTGCACTAAGGAATAGTGAGGTTGACTCCAGTTCCTCTATTCTCAAGAGTTCTATCCGAAGATCATCCGTAAATGCATACAAAAAGTTTCCTCCTGAATAAGAATCGATAGCTCAAGTTCCTTTAGCTTTGATTTCAGAGCCTGGCTCTTTCTCAGAGCAGAGCTCAAGAAGCTCAGTTATAAAGCTGGGGTTATCAATAAAATAGAGGGTAAAAGTGGTTCTTCAAAAATCTCGTATGTATGATGTTCAAGTCTAGTTTGCTGTCTGGTAACTTGGTCGTACTGTAGAGTAGAGGATCGTTTAAGTCTAAGGCCTTCAATCCACTTCGGGAAGGTTTTGTTGCTAATGTGATCTTTTTCACGACTTCTGATCCAATTAGTACATTTAATGGCATTGTTTTTTCTTACGTTCTCGAGAAGTTGACGATAGCATTCCTGTTATGACTAATATTATTGGTTGAAGAGACAGCTGCGATAATGATCTTCGCGGTAATGTCTTGTATTCTATGGAGCCTTTGAAGAGTTGAAATTGAAGCATCACACCAAATTGGAAAAGCATACTCTATTATAGGCCGAACTAATATGATATGAGTGGTTTTCAAGGTTTTGTTGTTTGTTCCCCAGTCAGTGCCACGCACACATTTTAGGATTCTTAATTTTTAAAGTACCGTAAAATACGCCTCCCCCTTCTAATAAACGCCACCCCCCCTTTTCTTGTGCATTTACTTTGCTCTTAAAATACCGAATAAACGTCCCTTAAGGTGGATACATACTGGCCGGAGACTTGCAGCGGCTAAATGCACGGCCGCGGATTCGATTCCCCTCATATCCTCTTTTTAAAAATTGCATTTCTCTGTGTTAGTAAAAACTTTCACTGTGATTCAATAGATGACACCAATGAAATCAGGCCATTTGCCAGGGAAGTGTGACGTCAGAAGAATGCTCGCCACTTTGTTGCGCTGAGTGACGTCATCGCGACATCTTACAGGTATAAATCCAGACACACTTGAAGATAGAGTGGGTGCTTGAATAGTATATTTTTCTGACGCTTACCATTTATCCGCCACTGTAAATCCCGATTTTCCTTGCAGATTTCTTGACATAAGCATATTTCTTGAGATTAGCAGATTTCTTGACATAAATGTCCGAAGCACATTGGATTTTCTGCCTTTGTCAGGAGTTGGTTATTTTAAATCAAGTTTAGTGGGAAAGAACGTCTATGTTTTCTGTCTGTAGAAAAGATGCTGCACGACGTTTGGACTAGTTATAGTTTCAGGTTTAAAGTGTTTGACCTATCCAAGATTCACTTTAGTGAGTGATTTAGAGAGCTTTCAGATTTACATCCTCCAAGTATTGGAGTAAGAGATAATTTTCCTACTTTAGATCTGGGAATAATAATTGAGTTTTTGGAAAACGTACAACTTGACAGAAATATGAAAATTCATATTTATACATAGCCTAATTCATATTCTATAATAAATAATTGTTAATATACGAAACCAACGTATGAAATTTATCTCTTACTCGAATACTTTTTTTGGAGGGTGTACATCAGCATGACAAATGGCAGCATAGTCTGCATAACATGCCACTTTTACGTTTGCATGGAGGTATGTATGGATATTATTTACATAGACTAGGAATCACAGAGGACTAAGAACTGACCCCTGTGGAACTCCACCCGAAGTTCTTCTTTCTCGTGAGTGGGCTCCATTGAAACGCACTCTAATTTTCCTATTTTTGAGAAAATCAAAGATCCAAATTAACACATTGCCTTGGACACCTGTTTCATGAGGAATTTGTTTAAGTTTCTTGTGTCATTTGGTATCAAAGTTGAGGTTATATTCAAAAAAGGCCACAGTTGTCTTGTCTTTTTATATAATCTGGCCTGTAAACCGACAATAATATATTGACAGAGGTAAAAAATGTTGGTATTCTGTTGAGTATTGCCTTCTGAAAGCCGTATAATAAAAGTTAATTGCATTTCTTTTGAGAAGTTCGTTGATTGAGACCCTTAGTCAAAAGGCCGTCGTCTCGATTGTTCTGAAGGTAAAAGTTCATTTTCTTTTCCCTTAAAAGCTCAATCATAATCCTTGTTTGTATAATTTGTTCCATTACCTGACATAAAATGCTAGTAATTCCAATAGGTGTATAATTTTTGCATTCATCTGTCAGTTTGCCGGGTTTAGCAATGGGAACAAGAAACAAGGTCTTCCAAATTCTGGGAAGTATTTCCTTGGACCATGAAATGTTTATGATATCCAGGGTCAAGCTCTAACATTCTCTCTGAAATGCTTTGATTTGATCAACAGCCACATCCAGTTCTTGTTCAGGAATGGGTCTGGAGAAGTTATCGATGATTTCATACGTTGTAGCTTTTAGGAGAATTTTTCAAAGTCTTCGGAGTTCAAAGTTTTAGGAGAATTTTTCAGTCATTTCAAAGTCTTACTAAATGATTGCAGATTTCTTATCTGTATCTGCAATTTTTTCGGGTGAAATAATGATATTAGATATTTGTGTTATATAGTCAAGCCACAATTTATAGATCTATCCATGGGTGCCAAACCCCCCGAAGAGGTTTTTACTTCTGCACGTTGGTCCTCGAGATGTATTTTATTTTCCTTCTACCACCCAAAGGTAACCCGATGGAGGTATTCCCCGATCCTCCCCCAAGGAACTCTATGGGTTACAGATTCCTCCGAGGTTTCATTAAATAGAAATACAAATTTAAGTCTAGATATCAAATATAAATACATTTAAATACGCTTTTTAGGTCTAATTAAAAATTCCTACAGTACCAACATAGTAATTTTTAATTTTCATTCTTCATACTTAATTCTATCTTATACAAGAAATACTCCGGACATATATATATAACTAATAAGTAAAACACAAAACATACTACAAATAAGACATACCTCGCATAAAAATATAACAGCTATTAGCAAGAATTAGAAACCACATTTTGAATAGATAATAAATAAATTTAAAAAAAATAATAAAAATATAAATAAAATAAAAGCTAAGCCAAATAAAGTGCAAGAATTATTGTGAAAATAGAATGGAACGGAAATTATAACCACTGTCACCATCTTCAGGGGCCACAAATAGTGGATTATAATTAAAAGCAAACCAAATAGTAGGGTTTCGGCTGTGTGGCATATCAGAAGAGATATTAACTCCACACATCTGGGCCCTACCCTACTATATAAAATGGAAAAAAAAGGAATAAAAAAGATAACAAATATAGAAATCGCAATTATAATCTACATACCAGAGAGCACATGGTAATCTTAGTGAACACAAGTAATATGTGTTGCCAATGTTACGAAATGTAAAAAGTGAGAAATATTGTTGCCACAAAATAAAAGTGGAAAAGTGAAAAAAAGAAAGTATAGGTGTTGCCATAGACTGAAACGTAATATTATTATACTTGAATAGTATCCAGGTGTATTAAAATAATTAAATATATATAGAATAATAATAAATAAAAATTATTGAATGGTCAATTAAATATAGCATATTGTTTTAAAAAATATAATGATTATTATTAGTGACAAAGTATGAATAATAAGTTATTGTATGACAGAAGATTAATCTATATATATATATATATATATATATATATATATATATATATATATATATGTATGTATGCTTACGTGTTGCTAATATTTTTTATTACTATTATTATCATTTTCTCTAAAACATTTGAACTCTTAAATTGCATTTTTTTATACAGCATTCATACTGAAAAATGAAACCAGCCATTTATGAAATGCTTATAATGCATCGACTTTCATGATTGTTATTACCATTTCTAAGCTGACGGAGACTAAAATAAATAATACCACTATTCTCTATTAAAGCACATATTCAAAGATTTAATAACACTTTTAAAACATTACAGTTTAGCACAGTATAGCAATGTTCGTTTTTGGATAAGATAAAAAGGCTTTTCTGCTTTAAAATAAGCTTTTTACAGCACTCTATCTTTGGTCTTGTTAAAGAATTCTTTCCCATAAAATACAGCGTACCTTGTGTCTATATAAAAGTTTCCTAAATCATCAAAAATTATGGCTTCCTTCTAGTAGAAAGAAAAAGGCGATTTCGTATACGTACAAAATAAGGTTATAGCGAAAATAATAAAATAAAGGAAAGACCTTACATTTCCTGGTGGTATAATTTTATCAGGTGTTTACATTGGCTAGGTATTTATTTTTCCTTTCAGGAAAATAATTTTTCGGCCTTATGTAATGCCAAGTAGAGGTGATAACTATTTCCCTCTTTTTTACATTAATATTTAATGGTTTGTAAATCTAACAAGTCATATCTTTCATACCTTTTCGAATGTTTATGATCTAAAAACGACTAGGTTTCTTTCTTTCTTTTTGCGTAAGATATTAATCGAGTTAGATCTTTTTATTACATATTTAAATTATTTCTGCTTATTTCTCACAAACACGTGCTAAATATCTATTAAGATTTTTTATTTTTATATTTTTGCTGAAATGGAATATGTTATTAAGACTAGAATGCTATTTCGTTCACTCTGGGTTTTTCAGTGGCCATATTTTTAAAGGCCGATTTGCATCGACACGTTTTCGTTGCATTTTTCAAAAAGTTTGTCAGATTGCCTGTGGGGGAGAGAGAATGAAATATTGAAAGTTGGCAAGGACATTCAACTTTCAATGATTTATTGATAAGCTTGGTGCCAAAAATTAAATCCCAAACCTAACGTGTCTTAGCGATATCTTCCATATCTGGTGAGACACTGGCAAACGCTACAGTTTATTAAAAAGGGGAAGTATAGATAGAATAGGCCAGATGTAAATTGTAAAACAGTTTTAGCAGGCGATTTTAATGTAGATTTCAATTTCCACAGAAGTGTTTTATGGAACAAAGGAACCAATATGGTGTGTTCATGAATAATGTGGGATACACTTTCCAACTTAGCGGAATGAGGAAGAAAAATAGAGACCAACGTATGGATTATGATATGCTTTTAATACGTATATCGCTTAAGTGGATGTTTAAAATATGGAAGTGTTTAGTATTTTTTACTTTCTATCACTTTGATCTTTTAAGAACATCTAGTAAAACTTTTCCCCCCATAATTACTTTCTCTAAAATTTAATTGCGAAGTCGGAACCCAAAAAAATCACAAAACTGAAAATAACAAACAATGTAAATATGTTTTTTTGGTAATTATATTCACTTGATTTCTTTTGATACTTAATATTAAAGCTTTCGTTTGAGAAATTGATACTGTTATTATTGTTTTTGTTAGTGATTGAAATTACCCTTATTAGAAAATAATTGATGCGAATTGGGTAATAATGTTATAATTTTTACTTCTTCAATCAAAATTGCATTTTGCTGCTAAGATGTCTTGAAAGTCACTCATTTTATGAACGGAAAAATATTGTCAGTAAGAATTGGTAAAAATATTGCATTAAGTATCCATTCTTAAGCTTTTAAGAACAAAATAAAATCTGAATAAAGAATAAAAAACAAAGCCAGAATAAATCTTAATGCTCTTGTCACAGGGTGGTTATAAAGAAATAACCCTATTCCAACCCCTCTAGAATCCGTTCTTCCTATCAGATTCTGATGAAATTTGGTATACACCTTATGGATAAAGCCTTCTATAATTAAATGAAAAGTATTTGAAATTTTGACTAATTTGAATTGGGAATTGTGGCGCCTAAAGAAGAACAAATAATCTGCCAGAATCATTAAAATTTATTCAGTTACAGGATATGCTCACCGGTTACTTCATTGACAGTTGACATACATTACATTTTGAAAACCCATTATAGCGTGTTTAATGATTATGTGAAGAAACTTGAGCAATTTCAGGAACATGACGTTCAATGCTGACTTTCAACTCAGGTGACTTTCTAATTTCTCCTCCATAAACGCGGTCTTTTAGGAATCTTCACAACCAGAAATCACACGGATTTCAGTTGGGCGAATGAGGAAGCCAGGCGTTTGGAGAAGCTATGGATATTACAGGATCCTCGCCAAAGGAGTTCGTTGATTTGGCGCCCAATGTGGGGAGTTGCTCCGTCTTTCACGAATACAGGGGCCAAGTATTTTTGTTCCTGTAAAGCAAGAATGACATCCTGTCGGAGGAATTTGCTGTACATTGCACTAGTGGTAGAGACAGTTTTAAAACCTTGAGGAGTGTAATTTTTAAAGAAAAACAGTCAGCAGTAAATTCCCACTATGCAGTCACTTAATCAGAATAAAGTGTTTGTTGGTGCAGAACATAAAGGAGTGAAGCACCCTACATGCGGCATTAAGATTATTCACAGCTCCATCTAAAGAAAAGTGGCCTCGTCTGACAATAGAATTTTCCAAGACTACTCATTATCAACTTCCATTCTCTCCAATATTCGACAAGTAAAATTCAAAGCATGTTTGATCGTCATGAAGTACCAGCATTTCCACTACGTGGATCTTACTCGGATAACATTTTAAAATGGATCGCGGAATTTTTTGAACTGTCGACTATGAAATCGCCAACTCCCGTGACACCGACTGAGCACTTGCTGAAGAATAGCTAGAATCTGAGGGTCTTTCTGCCACAGCAGAAGTGACTTTCACGCCTTTTCATTGGAAAGCGGTTTCCTGGCAACACATTCAAGTCTCTTCAAATTTCATAATCATCTTCTTTAAATCATTCTTCGAAATAGGCCCTTTTTGAAAGCCCTTTAAACGAGGATCAGCACAAAGTTCAGCTAAGCTATTGCTTGTTCTGATAAAAGAGTTTTGAAAGGAAAGAATTATTTGAATATGAAAAGGTGACTATTTGTTTTAAGGAAATGTCCATTTTCTAATGAAGCTTTCGTATTTATTTATCTCATTTATGTTCATTACAAACTCTTATCTGGTACAATTTTAATGTCTTAGAATGAATTTCTGTCTATATTGAGAGGACATAACGACAAGTTTTAAAAATTTGAACTTAAAAAAAAATAGCAACATTTCTATTTTATAAATTACTATTAAATTAAGTATAACAAAAAAGCAGATTTTTCTTTCTCTTGGGGTTTTAAGCGATATAAGACAAGCATGCGCTTTTTCAAGTCAAATCTTTTTCTACCATGTTTTTATACATAATCGAAACTACCCCACATTTAAAAAAACTGTGGACCAATTATGACCACGGATTTAAAAATATTTAAGTATGTTAGGAAAATCAGAAACGCGTCAGAAGCTCTTAAATACTTTTTAATATGAATTTGTGTACCAAAAGAATTTATGTTTTTCACCAAATAGCATTAAACACCCAAAATTAAAAAGCGTTTATTGAAAATTTTTGCACCGTGCTTATTTTTCAATTGGTTTTATCTTAAATGTACTTAATATTAATGATTAAAAATACCTATCATGTAAAATAGATTATAGGATTTATGCCAAATAATTTTGTGAAAATTTATTGTTTATAGATTTTTGAAAAGTTACGCTAGTCTTTATTACCTCACCTGACTGTATGCATAATCTGTAAAATACATTCACTACATTTACATCAAAATAAAATGCACTCACTCGTTTTGAATTTTGTTAAACTAGGACATTTGAGGATATAACAAGAACATAAACATTTGAAAGCTTGTAAAATCAGTTTCTGGATGACTTAAAACGAAACATACAACTTTGCGTTCCCTTCTAAATTATTTATATAAGTATTTTAGATATATAAATAATTTAGTTATTTTTATGTTATTGTTAAATTATTCGTATTGATACAATACATTATTTTGTCTAACATTTTAAAATGAAATATTGTATAATCTTGAAGAAAATTTTTAAATGGCTGCTTTGTTACAGTTAAAATTTACACAGTTTTTAGGACTTTCTGTTTCACACTCACTCACATATAAACAAAAAAATGTGCATTTAGGCATTTAATATCATTGAAAAATTGTCTTTAAAATAAGACCTTAAAAGCTTTAGATACAGAGTAAAACGTGTGTAAATCACAAGCCTTTCTGATATATTCTACACCCTTTTAAACAGTTTAATAGATAATGCACAATAATTATGAGCAAGAACAATAAAATAATACTAAAGAGCTATCTATTTAAAATAACACCTTAAAATATTAAAATTGCTCGAACTTAGTGACAAACAAAAGAATAAGATAAAAATTAGCAATGACAGTTTTCTTGATTACAGCCCTCAAATCCTTTTAAAAAACGTACAGCTCAAAATAAATATTAGAAGCTATACTGTAAAATCTTTTTTTTTAAATTAGTAACAGCATTTTATATTGAAATCGATATATGACTTGCACTAGAATACTTTTACATAGGTGCCAAGTAGTACGGATATAATTAATCACTTTCTGTGAACGGCAATTTTCTGTTTAAAATATTACAAAAGTTCTAAGCTAAAAGCGTGAACTGGTTACAATTTTAGAAGAAATATTCAAAAAATTTACGGTTTACAAAAAGTGGTCAACTATACACCGTAATACTTGGCACCTATGCTTTTATGACAGTGTGTACAATACAACCTTTCTAAAAAAGATCTTATGTTTAACTGAAGGAATCTCATATATAGAAGATTTTATTGTATTCGAAATTGCATTTATTGAAGAGAACACGAGAACACCTATATATTCCTACTATTAGGAATAGAAGTCTAATTTTTTCTTGTTTATCTGTATATAATGTATTATCGTAACGATAAAAAGTAAATTTTAATTAAAAAATAAATATTTAACTTATTTCAATTTAAATTCGTTTGCATAAGTTCCTGGTTGAACGTGCTTTCAAACTATAAGTGTTTTGATTAAAAACAAGATATAAAATAACATTTTAAGTCGTATTCTATAAACCGCGCCTTAACTGTAAGGACTTGCATATAATCTTCCACCTTCTAATAACTTTACAAACATATACCGTATATTACCTTAACGTCTCAAAACACGAGTTTGCCTAAAATATTCTTCGATATTCAAACGAAAATAATCCTGAATTGCTTCTGTATTTGATAATAAATATTTTCAATTACGACCTTTTCCGTCTGTGGCTCTGGCGCTTTTACGGCTCGGAAGACCGCGCCAATTCTATGCAAATTATCCTATTCTGTGGGTATAGACCCCATTTACCCAGGCGCTCCCGAAACGCGCCAGGCATTTAACATGTCAGATGAACGCCATAAATAAATAGATTTCTGGAAACATTATCCCTGAGAAAGGAACGAAGTTTGCATACTTGGGAGAAATATTTTCGTTTTATCCAATTGATTTTTCCTGAGACCTGCGTCTTGAAAAATCTTTACTTTTAAAGTCTTGAGATAAAATGGTCGGTCCATTATCTTGCAATAAGGATAAGACAATATATAGATATATAGGACTTGGTTTTATGTAAAAGAGAGTCTGGGATCCATTTTATTACCTATTTTGCATTTTACTCTCTTTTGGTTCTTGTATATTGAAATAAAATTCAGAATAATTTTGTAAATGCACTTCCACAGAAAGTACCGAAATTACCCATCGAGATAAGGGTGGTTTGGGTATTATTCTGTTGCTCTTTATATACTTAGAATATTAAAAGACATTGAGCTGGGTTTAAATGAATGAAAGGTTTTCATTCTACATGCGTTCTTTAAAACAAATACTTCTGAGGAAAGCATCGAAACATATCCATCGAAAGAATAGGTTCATTCTTTCTTCGAGTTCCTTTTAAGATAAATATGTCCGACGCTACAACTGTATTAGGTCGTATATTTTATACATGAGATTCGTTCTCAACATCTTTAAATTCGACAACCTGGTCAACAAAAGAACTTTCATGTCGATAGAGTTCTTTCATATTTTTCGTTGAACAAATTTAAGCGATAGTTCTGAAATATCTTCTAGTTTTTTTATCAGTGTGTATTTTTTATCTTTATTTATCTATTCCCCTTTTTTAGACACATACATGCATTTATACTTATGAAATATGATACCTAAGGATATCTAAAGGTTTCGTTATCTAATTTTTTCATACGTAATATGATTGTATTTTTAATTTTAGCTGGTACTGAGTGATGTTTTGCGATTATGAAATGTAAGAAGCACAGTGTTTAAGAGTCACTTTACTATTTTTGAAGATCGCTACAGTTATTAGTAAGTGATGCTTGTAAGTATATGTTGCAACTTACAACTACATATAATTACAAACGACATATTCAAAACGATATAAGACAATATATGACATACTAAAAAAGATAAAAATTCCCATTTTCTTTTTAATGATTCTTAACTCTTGATAAGAATTGTTCTAATTTAATTCTCAAATGTTCTGAGTAGTTACTCAATAAGTTATCTGAAATAAAATTAGGTTATGTTTCAATAATGTTGATAAAGCTGCTTTTTTTTCGTAATTTTGCAGTTTTTTAATAAATGCAGATCATCGGATGTCAGTCAGACAGATCATTTTAATTAAAATAAGACATCTTCATTACAACTAAATTTTGCAATAAGTACAATAACGATAATCGGTTTTTCTTAACGATTTTACCTTAATATCGGTTTCATTACCGGAATTGATAAGATAAATAAAATATTAATTTATAATATTGGAAACAAGGAATGTAGTATAAAAATTTAACCCCTACAGTACATGAAGATACTGAAAGGTACAAATAAGTAGTATTAGCATTAAGAGTAAATATCACATTGAAGACAATCTTGTAGATTAGTCTGTTATATAACATCTATTAAAATAGAAAAATCTAAATCATAAACACCTATCAATCTTGCCGGAAAGGCGAAACTATAAATATGTATTCCTCTTATACAAAATAACGGTATGCTTCGAACACGGAGAACTAGAAATTTATTCTTTTAAAGGTTAGAAGTCTAAAATTAGTGTTCCACTGGCTAGGCTAAAAAACCAATGTTTGCAATTTTGTTGCATGTAAATCGGTTAATGCATTAGAAAACCTTAAAAATTCCTTAGACCAACGCAATCCTCCTCCTAGTCAGATAGCCCTTGCTTCTGTAGCTTTTTTGTCATAACGGAACACAACACACTAAATTAGTTGATTCGAGCCAGTAACGAATTTTCAAAATTCCATTAAAATCGTCATAGCTTAATATCATCACATTAGGTATATTTTTGATTTCCCGCCAAATAATGAAAAAATTGCCAAGCTAGGATTCATTTTTCGAAAAAAAATCCCACATCCTGTTTGGAGATTTATCGCAGAAGTCGCCAACATTGGCGACTTTTTGCGCACCTTTTGAGGGAGCACGCAATCGTCGTTAGATCATTAACTAATTATA
The DNA here is from genome assembly GCA_038373885.1 of Cheiracanthium punctorium. Classification (NCBI taxonomy): domain Eukaryota; kingdom Metazoa; phylum Arthropoda; class Arachnida; order Araneae; family Cheiracanthiidae; genus Cheiracanthium; species Cheiracanthium punctorium. Next base: position 356,980 of record JAWZYV010002197.1, read on the forward strand.
TATAGTAGGATACTATTGTGCTTTAAATAGATGACTGCCTCTAAACTGCCATTGAACGTGATGCATTGGAATTATTTTGAGTGCTCCTGTAGAAGAACTATTAATGAAACAGACACTATTTTCGATAAAGAGCGTTAACTTTTAATCCTTAATATCTTGTATCAATTTTGTTTCATTTGATATGAATATCTCTTAAATACACTTTAAAGAATGACGGACCATAGAGTGTAATGTATTGGAAATCTTTTGATCTCTCCTGTAGAACAACTACAAATGCTACCTTTCACCATTTGCAATAGGGTACATGGTATAGTACCTATAGGAGCAACATATATCGATTGCGTAAAAATCGATGCATATTTATGCAAGTTAGAGCACGGACGGGCGGACAGACATACAAACCGAAGTGCCCATTCATCTGTCCACACTTTTCACCTTTGTTGGTGAGTGTTTGATTTTCAAAACAATTTTTGTTGGAAATTTACGACGAACTTATTTAATTTGATCTTGGAACTTCTTCTCCACTTTTACATTTTCATTTTTACAATCGTTATAATTATCTAAATACCTAAAACTATTGTCTAATTCACTGTGCCTTTTCTTTATGCGAATCTTTAGTGAACTGAACATTGCACAATTCGTGAGATAATGGCGTACTTCGATCTTTAAGGGGATGGTGGACATTAAAAATTTTTTTTTTTAAATTTAATAAGACAGGATAATAAAATTTTGTGTTTTAATATATCAAACTAAAAGCATTATAAACAACTGAAAAAAAATTAAATAAATTTTAAAAATATTAGTAATTAATTAAAAATTAATTAATTTTTTATTTTCGAAAAAAATGCTCCATGCGTTTCATTTTAACTTTTTTTTGTAATTTTATTTTATAATAGCATAAAAATATATTTTAAAAAAGTCTGTGTGTCGGTTTTTGATTCGAACGAGTAGTTAATTTTTTAGAAATATTTTCATGGATATATACCAAACTATCCCGAAATTTTTCAGATTTCGTAAATAAAAGTGAAATTTCCTAATCGAAATTTTGACCATATTTAAAAAGGATACACAGATTTATTGTAATATATGAGAAGAATGTTTGTAGTAAATTTTGTACAATTCCGACCAAAATTAAGTCGCATAGAGCATTTTTAAGGCAAGAAAATCACAAAAAACTTGATTTGGAGAAAAAACAGTTTAAAGTGTAATTTTCCATTTACCTTTAATACCGTCTCTTCTGAATAATTTTATTTATGATTTTACCTTAACAAAACATATTTTTAAAATAATTTCATTCGAATATTAGCTTATTTTGTAAAACGTTCAATAAAAATTGTGACGTGTTTATTCACGCGTTTGTTTGCATTTTTGTGGGCATTTAACTGTCCCTTTTAATTTTTTCAAACCCTAATATCTTTTTAAAAATTGCCGTAGACATACGCGGTTTTTTCCCCATGGTTCAGCTTTAACTGTAGAATATTAGTATGTAAAAAAGAAAAAACACATTTTTGGGGCCAATGATGATTTGGGTGTCCACCATCCCCTTAAGGGACTGTAACATAAGATTTATTGAGCATTCGCTATTAGATGTCCATTTTTTCCTTTGGTATTATCCTTTCCTTTGGTCTTTTGCTTTATGCATCCTTCCTATTTGACCTCGAAATTACGCAGGCAGAGAGGACATAACGGAGAGAAAGATGGGAATTTAAAAAAATTGCAAAGAGTATTTGTTTGCTTTTCAAAGCATTTTTTTTAGACTTTCTTGTCACTGCACTTAATGCAAAATCCTTTTTCAATTAATTATACTTTGATTAACGAAATAGCTTAAGTTCTGTAACTTCCCTTTAAAATCTGCAAATTATCGTACTTTACCGTATTTTAATGGCGGCAGTACTTCTGGAAAATCTAAAACCTTTTAAATTATCTTTATTAAATCTTAAGCAACTCGTAAAGGGCGATACCGCTACTCAAATTGCGTTAATCTAACTACTCACTTTCTTTCGGCTGTTAAAACGTGCAGTGATGCTAATTTGCCGCGCTCTTACGTCACTATATGACGTTTTTCCCTCTCGGCGAATGACGGGGAACTCTTTGTTTACTCGGTCGTCCGCCAGGGGCCTTTAAATGCTGTTACATTTAGTAAAGCATTCTCTTGCCGGTCAATTTGTTTGATTGCACGGCAACTGGTCAGCCATTTTTGTTTCAGCCTGCAATTATGTTTTTGCTGTAACTCCAGCACAAAAATGTGCTTATGTGGACTGTAAGACATTTATGTTTCTACCCTTTTTAATAAACTGCTTTTATCTGCTAAAAGGTGTCTTCATCTATTTGCCATCATGCATTTTTAGACTGTTTCTTTAAACAACCTGCTTCCTCTGCCAATTAAGAAAAATCTGCTAGTTTTAGATGTTCGACGTAGACTTTAGAACGTCAGTTATATAAGAAATTCATTGAACGTTTAGCCCAGTCGACTTTGAACAACAGTATTGCATTTAGAAAAGGAAATTAAAATCAGAACTAATTAAAAATATGTGACGAACTACTTCACATAGATATTTTACATTAGGAAATAATGGTTTCACGAAATTGCACAACACAAAATACCGGTATTCACTATACCGGTACGACACTCACTCACCACCTCGTCTTTAAAGAAATAATATTATAAAACCTGCAAAAGCTGTATTCTACTTTAGTTTGCTTTTTTTTTTAACCGAGATACAAGTTCTAGTTTAAATAAATATTTACTAATAGCTTGTGGAACTGTACAGGCATGGAGGCAGGTAAACAGGTTTGACTTTAAGGTAAAATCCTTTATTGACAAACTGGCTTTCATAGATTAAAGTCCAATACTGGGTGCACAGGATATAGAATGTACTCTTCTAGCCAGGTGGTAGGATAAGATTTTCAGAGCTTTTCAAGAAGACACAAATACAGGCTTCCGGGTTGCAAGACACGACAGGAGACGACTTGGCGTCAGCCTGACTGATTGATAGAACTCACCTTCTTCACAGTAAATATCGCCCAGCCTGCCCTTCATCAGTTTAGTTGGAGATCCGGAACAGGCTTACTCGTTTACTATAAATTCAGCAATAATAATTATAGACAGTCATATAATCAACATTGGAGTATACTTATATTAACCATAAGCGTCTTGTTTGTGTGTATTGTGTATTGTGCTTAATGAAAACTCAACCAAGGGGGTATATGCCTAGGGGTGAGGGTGCCTTGAGAGTTGGATTTTTTCAGGGGTTCAAGTAAAGTGTTATTTATAGTATGTGTATTTTGCAAAGGAAATTTACAGAAAGGTGATAATTTCGCGTGTCAGGTTTATATGGAATACTAGCTGAAGTACCCGTTCTTCGCACGGGAATGAATGGACTTTTTGATATTACGATTTGTGGTGATTACTATTTATTGTAATAAAGAGATATAGCAAAATGGATATCACTTTATATTGTGTTCAATAACCATGCATACCGAATTTCAACGCAATCGTTTGTACGGTGCAGAAGGTCATGCGGCGTAGCGCAATCTAGTGGAGAGTTTTAGCAAAACGGATACGCTGAAATATTCTTCGCATTCAGATATCGATGAATACAAAATTTCAGGACGATCGGCTGGACAGCTCTGTGAAGTTCATGTGTTGACGCGACATCTAGTGGCAAATTATGTAGGAAAATGGATAGCGCCAAACTCTTCCCCGTGTTCAAAAATCTATGTATACCTATTTTCATAGCGATTAGTTGCACAGTCAAGAAGTGATGCACTGCAGCGCGATCTAGTGGTTAATTAAAGTAATGATTTGCTACAGGGCCGTCAAGTGGCGAGTTATAGCAAAATGGATAACGCCAAAATATTCTCATTGTTCAAATAGCTATGTATACTGATTTTCATAGCGACCGTTTGAATGGTCAAGAATTTGGCCTGCTGCAGCGTCATCTAGTGGCGAGTTAAAATAATAGTGCATTGCAGTGCCATCTAGTGGTGAGTAACATCAAAAGGAACACAGTTAGAATATATTCTTCGTGCTGAAATGTGGAAGTATAAGAAATTTTATGCTGGTCGGTCGAACGGTATAGAAGTTGATGCGTTGCAGCGCCATTTAGCGGCAAGTTACAGCAAAATGGATAGTGAAAAATATTCTCCGTGTTCTAATATCCGAGTGTACCAAATTTCATCGAAATCGGTTGGACGATATTCGCATAGTAAACGGATAAACAGAATAGAATTCGACGTTCTGCTGCGCCACCTAGTGGCAAGCTAGAGGAAAACGGATAGCATAAAAAGCTTCTCAATGATAAAAGACTTAGGTGAACCAAATTTCATGGTGCAACTGTCTAGAGTTTTTCAACCTCATACCACATAGCAACATTCATTTTTATCTATAACCATTGTCATTATATATCTCAGTCTCAAATAAAATCCAGTTTCAAATCTAAGCCTCGCCAAAGTGCCAACATACGCCATTGTGCAAGCGTTTTTTCAGGAAATCATTCTAAGCATTGACTTAGCAGCAATCAATATGGGAAATGGTTCGACCGCGAAAAAGTAAAGCAAGCCTTTATTTCAAAAGTGGAATCACTTAATACAGCCGAAATTTTTAAAATTATCAACTATAACGCGTTTTATTCATCGTTACTCCGATGTAGTAAATGAGAAGATTTCAATTTTCTGAAATTTGGCGAAATTCCCCCAACTTAAATCAATGTACTCATTTGGCGAGAATTCTGAGATAGATCGCTTGAAATCCCTTAACAACTGCATTATTTCTTCACGGATCATTAAAATTTAACGCTGTATTCTAATAAAACCTTTACACTTGTTTTCAAAAATCTATTTCCTTAAGCTCTCAATAAATTGCGCCTAGCCGAAATCTGTGCAAACCGCTAGAACTCACTTTCTCAAAATCGGCATTTGAGCCATTTTATTTTTTCGCCAAACTAAAAAAAATTACCTATTAGCCTCGGAAATCTTCAATTTTTATTGTTTTGCGTATAAAACATTTCATTCCTGCTCCGATTTCCCATGCACACGATATTATAATTTAAAAAAAAAATAGCCTTACGCATATAAACTAACAAAAAAAAATCATTATTATTCTTTTATTTTTACTTTGAGAATTTAAAACATCTTATTCGGCAAAATCGCCAGACATGGCAACCATGATCCTTATTTCACACATTTTTCACTACAGGGGTTACAATTACGGAAAGCTTTTTGCGTGGAGAGCATAAAAAATCTCTTAAATTCCGGGAACGGGTGGACTTTCAAAGTTTTAAAGTGGACTATGATTTATTCTATATTATTTTACATATCTGTGCAAAATTTCAGGCTGATATGTCCATTTTTGTGGATTTGTATACAACTCAAATCCACAAACAAACAAACAAATAAACAAACAAACAAACAAACAAACAAACAAACAGAATTTCATTTTTATTTATAAGATTATAAAACAATATATATGGAATTTTTCAGCTCTTTAGTGTGAAGAGCGTTAGGTCTTGGTTGCTCAACTACCTCTTAAGTTTGGGCCGATGAATCTCGTTTATTTGAAGAGGATTTAAAAAATCAAATAAACGATATTCATCAGCCCAAACTCATAAAGAACTTTTGATAAATTCTTTATGATGTCTCCCCTGTTTGTTTAAATTGCATAACGGACATGAAGGTAGGGATACAACTGTAATTCCTTTAATTTCTAAACAACAAGCATAACTATAACTATCTTAAGTATATAACTTTAGAAATCAATATAATATAAATAAATCCCCTGAAACATCAAGAAGAATACAGGAAATAAAACAAGCCAATGGAGTATTAAAGCATTTACATAATGTGCAGAATGACTGCAAAAGCAGGTCAATATTTAATTTATATGAATATATATATATTGTTAATTTTAATGTATTTCCAAAATTTGTAAAAAAGACAGTGAAATTTATGCATGGGAAAGTTCTTTACTGAAAAATAGAAACGCAATAAAACACTATTAATATTTTTTCTCCAGTTACAGAGATAAATGGTATATTTTCTCTACCAGGTTTCAGCTGTCTTCTACAATTCTGAAGGCCAAATGCTGACGTCTTGGATGAAAAAGTCACTAAAGTTAGCATCGTCAGAATAAATGTAATCCTAAAAATAACATTTGGTCATAATTCATACTGCAAGCCATTTTTTAAAAATCTTATTGAAAGTGAATTATAAGTATTGCAGTTTATGCGAATTGAAAAATGAATGTCGTGTACAAAATGCTATCTCACTGTTTTAAAGAAAATGAATTCAATATCTTTATCCTATAACCTTCTAAAATGCAGTAATTTTATAGTGCATTAAGAAACAAGCAGTGCACCCCGATTTTTTTCCAATCTACTATACATTTTTGATGTAATATGTGTGCAGTCAGACATTGTCTGGGCCATGCGCAAAATTTTGCCAACTATTCTTAATCTTGGCGAGTTTCTCCGAAATATTGCCAAATTTCGCACCAAACATTGTTACGTATTTCTTATAACTATAAAGATGTTCACCGTAGAAAGCAGAGACTACATTTAGATTGTATTGTAACATATGATTGTGCATTACATTTTTGATGCAATTGACTGGGTAATTTGTTTAAGCAGCCAACCAATTTACTTTAAATACATTAAGGTGTATGGATACATTCTATTCATCGAAACACTGTGATCAATTACTAATCTCGCAGACTATATGAAGCTTGTCGCTTTTTTGCGAAATATCGCCAAATTAAGTACCAAAAAGAAATGTTTCAAACTGAGCTCAGTTTGACGATACCTCAAATATTACTCTAGAAATCTCTAAACCTTAGTATTATTTCAGTATTTTATCTCTTTCAAAGAAAATAAGTTTAGATGAAGTGCACCGAAAAGTCTATGGAAATACATTATACATCAAAATAGATACAGAGTATAAATTACAAATATCCAAAAACAAATATTTGTGGAAAGAATTTTCTACACTCTCATAACACTTTACTAGAAATGAAACATCCAATTCTATTGAAATTTATTAAATGTCACTTAAAAATTCGTGGGAGTATAGCTAAAATACATTAAGCTATTCAGCGAAGAATTTTTATTTCAGCGCATCCTAGCATACCCAATAATTTCGCTTTTAGAAACTACGATGAAGATAGTTATTTTTCCTGAAAATAATTTTATGTTTTTCAAACCCGTTATCAAAGAACTTAAATCCCATGAAAGCATTTTTTACGCTTTTAAAACTTCTGCCATCTTAATAATAATGGACAGACGTATAAATTTCCGCGTTTGTAAATGTTTCGACTTGCAAAGCTTTAAACCTGCGTTTTTCTGCAAGCGCACTTTCATCTATAATTTATGGCGCACATATGCATATTTAGAGCTTATTTTTCTATACGTTGCGAGCATTTAAAAATGTGTTACGCCGTATATTATCGTGAATAACTTCATTTAATTCTCTAAGCTGTAATTCTTATATTTTTAACGCATTTTCTAGCTTACAAAATGTTTCTCTGATACTTATTTTTTTTAGAAATATTGTGTTTCGTTTGCTTTTCCTGCTACTGCAAACTGTGTGTTCTTTTTTAAAACTATGTATTAAGCCTTACTGCATTTCATGTTCAAAATTCGTGGTGTGAAAATATTCGAATAGTTCAGTCAACAGCGTTTGCGCCGAGTATTTTTTTTATCCAGTTACATAAACATTCCAAATAAAAAAGTATTATCATTTACTTTTCGCTATTATGCGAATACAAGGGGGTACGAGGGTAGTCCGAAAAGTAACTTTCCTACTGCCAATAAAAAGGAACAAAGCATAATTACCTTGAAAAAATGCTTGAAAAAGATTTAGCAATTTTCTTTCGACTATTTTTCAGCAGAAGAATAACCTTAAGAATAGCATTTGTCACACCCTGGGGTAAGTTTTGTATTAAAGCACCATCGAAATCTACCGCCTGAGAAAGGAGTTAGAAAGTCACAGTTGTTTGCAGTCTCCGTCAGTGGAAAAGTGACGCCCTGACAGGTATTTCTTTAAGTGCAAGTGACTCGGAGCAAGATCGGTACTATATGGTGGTCCACTTACTCCTGTCCCGGTTACATTTTTTTCCAATAAATTATTCAAGGTAATAATGATTTGTTACATTTTATTGGCCGTTGGAAACTTACTTTGCGGACGACCTATGTATATATTTATAAATATAAGGTGGATCGAATGTAAACGGGACAGTGGTCGTAATTTGGTATTTGTGCGTGTGTCAGTAAACTAGGACTGCGTGTCGAGATTGAGAAATAAGACAAACTCTACTGAATAAAAAACTAATTCTTTTTAAGCGCGTAATCATGTTGTTTGAGCTGGTGATCGGCCAAGGGGGTCGTCTGGGAGAGAACCAACATCATACTGCTGTGTTCTCCTTGCATTCCTGGACTGTGATTAACGATATACACGGATGAGTATTGCACTACCCTCTGGACCGTTCATGTGCAGCAACTAAAGACATGCATCCGGGCCTGTTCTCGTCCGGAGTGGTTTTATTTCACGAATATTCATGTCCGCATATGGATACTTGCATACTGAACAGAGCATACTGGAGCAGTCCCCTTCGAGTGCGCTGGAACACCTGATATTTAGCTTCGAAATTTTCATCGTGTAACTTTCATTTTAGTTTTCAGCTAAGAAAGTCGTGGGAAGTGTCGACATCTTAACTGGAACATCGCGATCACGAAAACTGTTCGAAACTTATTCTGATATGATCCAAGCGCTTTCAACGAACAAGGTACTCATCGCCTGGTGAAACATTATGACACGTTCTTGTGAAATTTTGGTGATTACCTTTGAAAATAAATAGTAGAGGAGAAAAAAGTTTCATGGAATATCATTTACGTTTCTAAATATATCGTAATATATCGTTCAAACGCCCCCCCCCTCCCAATCTTCAAGGAAAATTGAGAGTTATTTAGGGAGGGGGCGGTTAAATGGTAAAATAACCTTAGAGTATCGTAAAAGAACGTTCAAGTCCCCCCCCCACACACACACACACCACCTTAAAGAAAAATCGGGATTTCATCATCTAAATTTTCCGATAACGGCTTTCGTCCAATAGTTAACTTTTGGGAATGTTGTTTCGTTGAAATGTTCGTTGAAAACGAAATTCATTTGCTTAATTGAAGTGGGGGGGGGCGTTTTGGAGGTATTTTATGGTATCTTTGCACGTTTTTGAATAAAATGTCCAAAAACTGACAAGAGCACATACTATAACTAACTGTAATGAAATGTCACTTGGTAATAAACAAACAATTTATTTTTTTGTTGTACAAAAAATTGCTAAAAAGGAAGTTACAAAAGAGGTTAATATGAAATACGTGGCTTAAGCCGTTGAAAAATTAACTATACTTCGTAAAACATAGTTATTTTTAAATATAAATCCATATTTTTAAAACTATGTTCAAGTCATTTCTGTGTCGACTCTATTTACAAAAGTCGCTGACATAATCTTTGTCTACTCCTATATAGGCCAGGTGAGCCTACAGAGAACAGCTAAAACAATGTTCGCGTTGATCTTCCGAGAATTTTCTGTTACAGAAGATATATCAGTGTCTTTGTTTCCCGGTTCTTTATTTGATGGCATGAAATATGTTCCATAATACCCTACACGTCATCGACACGCTTAAAAAAAGGAGTTAAATTTCACTCCTAAGGAGCGAGAATGACTCCGGAGGATTTGAAACTGGGACAAGTTTGTCTGGATTTCCAGCCTTAGGAGTAATTTTTTATTCTTTTTTTTATTGTAGGAAAATGAGCCTTTAAAGGGATGGGCAAAACACTGTAAGCTCTAAAACAAGCCCAGTACAACAAACTACAATAATTCTGGTGTACATTATACGCACCATCAATGTTCAAGTCACGTGTGTACTAGTAGGCTTGAAAGTTTGAAACTTATGCTCAAAAACTCTTCAAAATCACAAAACTCACTTTGTTCTGTAGCGGGTGGTGCGACAACTAAACGCAATCACTGTATTGTAACGTGGGAATCTGTCATTGGTAGTTCGTGGTGTTCCCGCGTAGCAACAGCAAGTAACAGAGCTGAAAACTCGCTATTCCACACTTTCCGACTATTAGATAATACCCTATTCCCCTATACCTTTTAATTTTGCGGCTTATGTCCCAATTTAATTATATATATAGACATAAGGTGATCAATTTGAAAGAGCACTTAACCCTTTCGCTATCAATCCGCCCGTACCGGGTCAAAATGCACGCTCCCAGATCCGGCCCTACGCCTGGACGAAGCTTTGTCTCCCCCGTGCTTTGCAACATCCATTTATAAGTGTCAAGTGTGAAAAACCCCTTTCTTGTGTTTGCTACTGTAAGTCCCTTCTCCCTTTGGGTGATCTCATGGTGATCAGCTGCATTTACGAACGGGTGCTTTTCAAATCCTTCGGGGGAAGCACGCCCACTGATTCTTTGCACTCCTGTTTTGACAGAGATATATATACACAGGTACAAAAGAAACGTGTTTCGTGGGGGAAAGCATACAAAAACATTTCTCGGGCGTTTTCGGGGAGCATTCCAATTCAAAGCTTGGGAGCGAAAGGGCTAATGGTTTTTCTTATTATTCTTAAATCTGACGGATGTGGCATCTAGTCTAAAACTGAAATATGATTGTCTGAACTTTGTTCAAGGGTGGGAGACAATTTCCTACCCTTTGAACTGTTAGAACTTCATTTATGGGGGAAAAAGAAAAGGAGACGCACAATGTTACTTAATCCTGTGACAAATTATTTTTGTAAAGAATAATTTAATTCAGATTTTTTAACTGTCATTCCTTTCTGCAAATGTTGAATGTGTTCGTGGCAGATAGAATTTTCCAGAGAACTGCAAAGATTGATGAATTAAAATAAATCATAACCCAAGAAGTCACGTCAATAACACCAAGAATGTTGTGAAGTGTGCCAAAAAACTTGGTTCGACGTGTTCATACTTGCATTCAAAGTTGTGGCGAACATTTTCAACATTTGCTGTGAGGAATGTGATAATGTAAAAAAAAAATTGAGTTAAAATATGTTTTTCAAAAATGAAATTATCACAGGATTAATTATCATTGTTAGCCTCCATTTCTGCCTTACCTAACAAACAACAGTCCAACAGTATTGAAATTGTCTCCCGATCTTAAAGAAGCTTCAAACAGTGATACTTCACTGCTAAAATAGTTGCCAATTACGCCAGATTTAATGGTAATTAGATCTGACGGATGTTGCAACTAACCAACGGGTACTCTTTTAATTGATCACCCTGTATATATATTACATAAATATGCAATGCACGCGTATACCTACGATAGAATTGCCCAAAGATTCCAAATTTCTTGGTTTTTGCCAGGAACTAATTAATGTTTGCAAAGAAGTTGGAACAAGTTAGTAAGCTGTAACTCTCATTATACGTTCAGCGCTTTTAGAAATAGATAGCTGTTAGGGGGCTTCGACAAATTACACTCAAAATGTGGGGAGGGACGTGATGAAATGTGAAAGCCTAATATAAAGAAGTAGGGAGGGTTCGTTGATAAAAAGGCTTCCACTGGTATTGCAGATTTATTCGTATAAGACTTAACTTAAAACTTCAGAATAATCAGCAACCGGTGCAGCATCCCAATAAGTAATGACAATTAAAAAGACAAAACAGACTACTGATGTTCTTCCACATTGCCAAAGCTTTAGTGATAAGCCACTGCAGAGTAAATACTGATTTCTACTTCCATTCTCAGATTGAGTACGGCTATTATAAAAATCATAATTAAGAATTTTACGTTAATAAGATACAGGTGGGTGTTGTTGCAAGTTTTGTGGAAAGGTGTGACATAGAGTAGGAGGCTCACAGTTTTCCAAGGAATGTGCTGCCTAACATATGGAAGCCCCCTACCCACGCTGAAACAATTGTATTAATTTTACCCGTACAATGTGCAGTAGTTACTTGTAATTGCAGCGAAACGTGCTACTTTTTACCCTCGAATTGCGCGACATTACTAGGAATTACACACCAACGTGCGATTAAAGTTACAGATTTTATTTTCAATGCAGTCCGTGCACTCGACAATTTGTAGTTTCGTCTTTAGTAGTAGAATTACTATAGTTTCATTCGGATAAATTAATGACTTTTTTAAAGCACTAACATTTTTATTGGCTATGTTTCTTGTAAAAAAATCATGATTGCAAGTAATTTTTCATGCGAGATTAAGGCAAATGCCCACCATGTTCAGTGGATAAAATACGGAACGTGGTATACGGCTGAAATGTAAAGGTCTAGGGTTCTGGCTTACCGTGCTGCTGTCAATCTAACAGTCTGGAGCTCTGGACAGTTTTCTAACGTGAATACGCGTTATAACCCCTTAAAATGCCCTCAGCTCCAGGCACCCCAACCTTGTATGCAGATGCTCCTCATATTGCAAAACACAAAACTCTCAAAACATAAGACTGGTGTAGCCAAATAGAACCATTAATTTTCGTACAACAACTCGGAAGTGTGTGCGTACGTGAAATCATAACATATTTTTTATTCTGCGAGCAAATCCGTCTCTGCTAATAGAATTTCAAGGCCATTCGGAACCAATATCTAAACCATATTGGTATATCTCTTATTATATAACGAATGTTCATTTTTAGTATCACAGTGAATAGTTTGCATTAACTGGAACGCATTGAATCTCATGTGCTATAATCTTGAGTTTCATTTTCAGATATTTGAAATTCGCGTTCTCGGAAAAGAGAAGCTAATAAAAAATTAAAAGAATTTTTCAAAAAATTCTATATATATTTTAAATAAAATGATTAAGATAAAAAAATGACTAGTTAAATAATAGCGATCTTGTGTATTTGGAGCATTGATTCTTATTGAACATTAGAGCTTCACCAAGCTTTATTCATACTCAAAATTTTCACATCTATAAGAACTTAAAATGTTTTTATCTGTATTATAAAATTGTGATAATTTCTAAATTGCTGTGTTGGTTTCATTTAACATGACAACATTTTATTTATATATAAAATTGTTGTTGGAAATACTAACTCAGAATTTAAACATCAAAACATTTATGAATTATGTTGAAAGATTCAACTGCCATTATTCAAGAAACGTGTTAGAAAAACTTACATTGGCTATCAAAATTACAAAGATAATGGTTTTACTAATTAAAAAAAACTCTGGCATTTTAAAACATTTCAAAATTTTACTGTTATTCTGTTACATTCTTTTTGTTTTTACTATTATTAATATTCCTTATTTAAATCATATAAAATAAACCTTAGTAGATACACTTAAGTCTAAGAGATAAGATGAAATTTGAAAGTAAAATTGTAGACTTTTATGATGAAAATTATACATTACCGAGAAGTTCATAAAATTTCACTTTGCACTGGAAATCCATAGCCAGCATTATATTTTATCGCATTTTCGAGCGCATTAACTCCAAATGAGTATAGGGGATAGCAGAGTTTTAACTGATTAAAAATATGTCGATTTCAAAATGCTTCCCTTAAAAATATAAATAGTTCACGCTACAAAACAAATTAACTTCGTGTGTAAAATATAATAAAATTCACGGCTGCAACAAAACACTGAATATAACTTTTTTTTCTTGATACGGAAAAACAATTTCCCGACTGTAATAGAAAACTTTAAACTGAATGTTTTCTTAAAAGAAATAAATGTGTAATAGCTCCTGAAGACTGCTTCAGAGAAAAGAGCAACAAAATTGAACGTTACGTAGAAAATCAATTGGAAAAAAAAAGAGTTAAGTTTTCCCGTATTTGAACTAGATACACCAGAATCCTTATAATTCTGAAATCGTCCAACCGGATGATTTCTAACTTTTATTTAACTCTTAAAAAGTTAAATGTTGAAATGGCATTCAATAATTATGTCATTTTATAAAATGTTCTTTTAAATTCACCACGTAAGATAAAACATACTATTTAATATTTCGCATAAATGAATTCATATTTAAAAGCTTTGTAATACTTTGTTAATATATAATTGTGTGTGTGTGTGTGTGTGAATACTTATTTAAAGTGCTAGAATGTACTTGATATCAGCAATAAAAATCGAATAATATAGGTATACCCTTGGAAGAGTAAAATTTAAATTAAAAAAAGACTAGTTAGTAACTGTTGCATATTTGAAATGTGTATACTGTCATTTTATTAGCTCAAGTAAACGTTTTCCCCACGGAATTGGGATTGTTTAAAAAACAAAAAATAATTTTAAATAGTTAAAGGAACCTTAATACATTTTCATTTTATACTTACTTGCTTTGCCAGTGAGTAGGACGGTGAACTGGTCTCTCGACTCCTGTGAGACTGTGTACGTTAATGGTTGCTGGTACATGTAAAATCCGTCGTGGTTCCAATGTCCTCCATGTTAAAACAATGCCTCGGGAGGTGCCAATTTTAGGTGGTTGGTCCCTCATCTGGATATGTTTCAAAATTAGGGACCAACAGGCAGAATCCCAACCCCCTCGTGGTCTTTGGCACCATGGATAATGCGACCCCCTATCCATGGACACAAGAAGAACAACAACTTACCAGCTTGTTGTTAGAAAGTAGCATTCATTCCCTTAGCTGTTCGGCTTTAGGGAATGCAATCCCGCACTGTTTTTCGCTTCGCGGGATTGCGGGATTGAGATTTGTTGATCCCACGGGATCCCGCAATTCCGCGGGGTTAATATTTCATTGAACTAAAAATTGAGTTCGGTAGAGAAAAGCAGGAAAAAAGTAAGATTGTAAACAGTAGTTTCTAAGCACTAGATTGTAAGCAAGTTTAACTTTAATAATAATTATTTATCTTCTTTGATAATTAATACAATACCTTGCATAAATTTGAAAATTCTAGTCATGATATTCATAATAATATTCTGTTATTTTTTAGTTGATAAAAAATGTAGAATGCAAAAAAGACAACGTAAAGAGGCACTCGTCTACCTACTCTTCATCTAATTTTGATAGAGAATACAAAGGCGCTTAACAAACGATTTTTTTTTCTTTCTATGAAACCCTGAAGGAGCCGTGCAATTTTTAGTGGTTACCTGAAGTTCACGTTTTAAAGATATCCCTAGCATGAATGGCCATATGGTTGTTAATGGAGGGTGAGGACAGGTCAAGGGTTCTGTTCCAGAAAGATACAATATTTACTGTTGAAGCACTTCCCGTTATACCAGTGCGTAAATCATAACAGCATGGGAGCCATGGGGGGAGTAAGGCGCCTACCTGTCAATAGGTATGATCGCCCAAGATCACTGGTTCTTATTGTTTATCTTATGCAAAAATTTTCGGCCAATTGATGATCGGGAAAGCGGCCTGATAAAGTAATAAAAATACTTTATTTTTCAGTTTCAATCCCGCAGGATTACGGTGTTAATTCCACGGGACTAGTCCCGCAAATATTTGTCCGGGATCCCGCAGGATCCCGTCCCCGCGGGATCGGGATTGCATTGCCTAATCGGCTTATTGCACTCCTCGTAAACAAACTATGTTGACTTTCCTACTTCACAGCCATTGACTTGGATATAGGATGATCATCGGATAGCGGCAGTAGAGCGAAATAGCTTCACACTCTCAAAGAGAAATACTCGATCCCTTTTAATGATTAGCTACAGAAGCCTCTCTAACAACTCATACCAATGGATCATTATTCAAGCTACTACTAATGCACTCATGCGCACATCATAAACTTAATGATTAGACTCAAAGCGTCATCCTACAGGCAAATTTCCCTCAAGTCTTTGAGAATACGTCGATGATCTTCCTGTATCCAAGTCTGTCTTTACAGTTTCTAGTATTTCCGTGCAGTCACTGTACCGTCTCTGAGCGCATGTGTACTATCACCATCGGACGCTTCATTCATTTTTCCACTGTCACAGTACGATATCTGAAGACGTGCGTTCTATCATCTTCCTTCGCTGCCATGGGGTCCAGCGATCTTACAGCAGAGTTTTTCGCCCTGCGACAATTTTAACTGTGTGGTATTTTTTGCTAAAAAGTTTAAGCAGCAGCCAACGAGGCTGAGTGGAAGTCGGCCAGCGACCTAGATTTTTTTTTCCCCGGCGCTTGCACTGCTAGCAGAGTATTTTTCTAACGTTTAAAATGCTCTGTGGAGAAACATTAATTAGACGAAATGCTTTACATGCACATGTTCGACAAACCTTATGTGTGTGATACATGTAATCAAACTTTTTCTGCTAAAATAAGTTAAATACACAACTTAATCCTACTCACACTTAACTCACACAGAGGAAAACCTTATGTGTGTGACCTATGTAATAAGTCTTAATGTCTACGTAATAAGTTAACCTACCCAGCAAACACAGCCGTATCGGGTTAGGGATGGGCCGTCATCGGCAGTACCGTTTCGATGTCGGCATTGGCATAATGGTAATTGGGACGGTGTCGGTTCTGTGCTGGCGAAACGATTTGGCGTAGGCAAATAAAAGTTGATTTCGGGCATGCAACGGTCCGATAGCGGCTAGCCTTTAAGGGTTAACATGTGATTTTGGCGATATACTGCACCAAACGTCAAAACCGATATCAGTCCAGAAGGGTAATTTCTAAACTGAACGGTATAAAGCCAGCACAAGCAGCACATATATATTGTTATAATAATTCTTTTTAATTTATGATTTCAATACTTACTATTTACAATGTTTTGAGCCCGTAGGATTCAAGTGCCTCCAAACTGTGTGTCGCCAATTGCGAAAAAAAGGAGGGGAGGTGGGGAATCATTCTATCTGGTTAATTTACCTGAGGTCCTGTCCAGGGTTCTGGTCTACCGCGCATCTGTCAATCTACATTTTAGATGTTGTTGATTTTCTCCAGATGTATTGTGAATATGCGTTAGATAAGTTTACCAGTATTTTATGACTTAGTATTGAAGGGGTTTCTAAGCGCTCACCCCCACCCCTCAATTGGGGCAGTTTCTGTCTAGTTATTCAGAACTCTGAAATAATTATATGACTATAAATTTCATTTTATATAAAGTGATAGTTGTTAAGTACTTCCAATTTAAAAATAATAATAAAATTAATTAAAAATAAAATACATACAATGCAGAACATTAAACGCTGCATTTTAAAAGTTCACAAAACGAGCCCACCATGGCCGAGTGGATAAGACACCGAATATGGTTGAAGTCATTGGCGGATGCAGAGCCCCATCTCCCCCCTTCCAGACGAATGAAGTTTACACTATAGAGCATTGACTTGTTTTGTAAATTCAAGTCATTCTATAAGAAAATGTAACAAAAATTGTCTTGTGCCCCCTCCAGAATTTTTTTTTCTGGATCCGCCGCTGGTTGAAGTGTGAAGGTCCAGGGTTCAGGTCTACCGCGCATCTGTCAATTTACAGTTTGGATGTTGGGTGATTTTCTCCAGATGTAATGTGAATTTGGGTTCTATAAATTAACCAGATTTTTGAACATAAAATTGAGGACAAATCACCGTTGTATCCCCAATTCTGGAACAAAAATTGGGGATATTTTATAAATTTTATATAAATTCAAAACATTATCTAATATTTATAAAATCAAGGAAATATGTTTGATTTTTATAAAATTAGGGAACAAATAATTATTATAATTACTGTTCAACCCCAATTTTATTGCTTATTGATTGTTTTATATATTGGAGCAAACGCTAGAAGCCTTCTTCCGCTCAGCGCACCTTGCCCTAAGGATTAACTCCTGTGTTTTTGCCTTACAAAAAACACAAAACAACAAAACTTTCTGAAATTAAATTGGATTAAAATAGTAGAAAAAATACCTTTTCATTAGTATTTCCATAAAAATAAAAAAATATCAGTATAATTTATAGTTAAGGTATTTTTTTTATAATACATTGGATGCTGTTGTTAAAAAAATAATAATAATAAAATTAAATAAATAAATAAATGTTTTAATTCACTATACTGAATAATTATAAATTGAAAAAATAATAAGTTTCATTTTAAATTATAACTATTAATAATTAATTTAATAGCATTTATTTGAAGAACTTGTCTGTCATGTTTCTGGTCCAATAAAATAATAGTAAAAATTACGCCAAAATCATGTTTTGCTACAACATTGTAAAATGCTGTTACAAATTAAATAGAATTTAATGCTCTTATCTCCATAAAAATGAATACAAGTAACCATTTTTTGCTGTTTATAGTACTTTACCTTTCTAAAAATTATTTGATTAATTCATTGCAGATATTGAAGTATAAACTATTTTGCAGTAGAATAACACTATTTTTTTCCACGCGATCTAATTTAAAGTGAATAATTTAAAAGCTAAAATCTCTCGTACTTTCTTTTCCAATTAGCCCGTGTCCGCGTACACATAACATGTAGCCCAGGCGCAGTGGGGGGGGGGAGGACTGGGCGAGTTCATTCCTAGGGGGCTTTCCACCCCTTGTAGGAACCACAGTATTACGCAGGAGGAAGAAATGGACCTTTCCCTATTCTTTGGGTCCCTATTCACGGTCAATCGAAGAGCGGAAGTTGGTATTTTTTTTTCGTTTGCCTTTTGTATTTCTCCATGTCCAGTCCATTCCAAGGCTGTAACAGAAATCATCTCGCAACGTAAACTTTTCAGTAACGTGGATTTTGAGTTGTCTCAGAGCAATGAAGATGGGAGTTTGCTGCATTTTTCTCTGGATTAATTGCGATTTTTTTTCCTATACTAAATGGCACTGACTGCAGCTAGACAAAAATTTTAAAATTGCCTGAATGTGGTTAGTGCTTTTTGGTTTTCATTTTGCTAAGTTCTCACGACAGTTAAAAAGGGGTAAGTTGATTTTTAAGTATATATTAAGAATTTGTATTTTTTCTTAGCTAGATTTTTTTAAGGTTATCTCAGGGACTACTAAAATAAGATGTAGTTCAAAACTGCTAATTACTTCTAAATAATGCGAAAATGAAATTTATAATTCAAATAAACAAACTTGAAAATTATTAATAAACAAGCAGGACGGTATTTTTAATAAATAACTTACATACTGCATTGAAAAATGTGTCTATTTACTTAAGTACTTAATTTCATATTACTCAAAACAACAGAAAAAAATACGTATATTCTGTTATAGAAAGTAACTTTCTTCTACTAAAGGATAGTCCTGTGAAAATTCAGTAATATAAAATATTTACTTAAAGTAAGTATCTTCTAATAATAAACATGGTTTTATTAATACTTATTAGTTTCATATATAGTTTAGCACTAATCAACCTATTAAAAATAATAATTATTATTATATAAATTACTTACATCACTGGGACTAATTTTGCCAAAAATACTTAGTTAAAATTCAAAAAATTCTTAGCTATTAAGTACAAACAAAATAATTTGTTTGTATATGAAAATGTTTAATTATTTTGAAGAGAAAAGGTTTTTATGAAATTAACCGTTTATTTGTAGAATCAGCCAATATTTTAATTTCTTTTAACGTATGTTGTTTACATTCTTCTTTAAAATAATATATAAAATCAAAAGTCAACTTTATTTTGTATTATGACATAACTTAACAAAAAAATAAATTAAAACATTTTTTAAAAAAGCATGTTGTATAACTTTAATTTTTTCTCTCTCTTTTTTTAGCATCGCATGGATGTTTATTTATAATCTTTGGTTCTAGAAAATTGTAAATTTTCTTGGCTTCTAAAAAATTTTTGGAAAAGAAAAGGAAAATTGTCTAGTTGATCCTAATATTTTGTTTAAAAAAATGTATATGGTCTGATAAACATATAATAACACGTTTAAATAAAGTAAAACATAGGTTGATGCATAAAAAAATAATACGGTTAATTTTAAAAAGAGCTTTCCTTCTTAAATTCATCAAATATTTTCTTAAAAACAAAATATTTTGCTAATTGGGTATTTTTAATAAATTTAGTCCTAGTGGTGTAAAGTCATTTATATAATAATAATTATTATTACTTTAATTTGTTAATTAATACTTTAGAGAACTAACTACGGAGCTAATTAGGGTATTTTGGAAATCACTAAGGTGCTGACCGGTTTTCGATATTTTGTCGTTGCCGATACCACACCAAAAACGTAATGGTTTTGGTTCAAAAGTGGTACAGGGCTGGGCCGACGCCTTTATCGTTTTTGCCGACACCGAACCAGAACCACCCCATCCTTTCGGCCCGACACACGCCCAGGCGGACGCAATTTTGTCGTTTTTGGTACCGCTTGAGCGATATCGCGCAGGCGCATTCTGCGCCGGCATGCCAGTGTCGGCTCAAAACTTATCCGATAGGGCTGTGTTTGCTGGGTATGTAATAAGTCCTATGTAATAAACATTAATTAGACGAAACGTTAATGTTATCGAAAATATTATGCATTTAGTTTAATATTTTGATGTTATTTTAACGAAATTCTCCGGCTGGGGATGGTTTTTTTTTTTCATAATCGTAACGGTTAAGCTAAATTAACGATTTTATTTATATTTTTTAAATAAATATTGAATTACCAATTTTTAACTATGAATTAATATAGAGAAAAACTATACCAGAAAACATAATTTATTAACAAAATTTTAAGAAATAAACATTATTAAGGGGCATCTTCCGCAGCAAAAGGTGGCCCTCAGGACAGTGTTGTAAAATGCTTTTCCCTGTGCCTTACTTTTATAACAGGTGTCTAGTCAGGTATTTCCTTCTTCACGAACAACCTTCTATTCATACTTGGGTAATGGAAATGTCTAAAGATTCTTTGATAATCTGCTGTTTCCACATTACCCCTGAAATCCTAACTTCGAAACAAGAGGGCTCTTTACACTGGCACATCTCTATAAAGGAGGTGGGGGGGGAGGGGAGTGAAAAATTTTGATTGCGTTGAATTCTTTTCTCAACTGAGTATAAATGTTTACTCTCAGCACGCCGGATGAAAACATTAGCTTATAACATTTTTGCTGGTTCATAAAATGTCAAAATAATTAAATAATTCTAACAATCTAATTTATAATATTGCAATAAAAGACTAGCATTCGTTACGGTGCAATACTTCAATTTTACTTTCATAAATATAAAAACTGTGTCACGAAGCGATTCATGTTACTTGAAAGTACCTTGAAAATTATTTCTTAGTCCCATTCAGTAAATCCTTTTCACCTTCACTTCGTTCTTCAGTTGCTCAAGGGCAAGTCAAATGGCGTCTAGTGGATAGAAGCGGCAATCCTGGGCTTCGGAGGTGGGTGGTTTTATCCCAGAGAGGGTAAATAAGATACAATGTGCAGTAATAAAAATATTCCCCATGTCAGAGATTAAGAAATATTTAAAATGAATTATCAATAATTAAAGCGCCAGTTAATCGTTATTTTTTATTTTTAGCTTAGCAAATAAATTTTTGCTGTAAATAGATACTTAAATACAGGGTGGCCATAATTAAACTGCAAGTGTTCAAGGGGTTCTGGAGAGAAAGCTACCGATAATATTCCAGTGAAATTTGGTATCTACACGTTTCAGAAC
Source organism: Cheiracanthium punctorium (assembly GCA_038373885.1). NCBI lineage: Eukaryota > Metazoa > Arthropoda > Arachnida > Araneae > Cheiracanthiidae > Cheiracanthium > Cheiracanthium punctorium. The sequence continues at coordinate 378,469 of JAWZYV010002197.1, forward strand.
ATGCGCAAATCAAATATGCCAAAAAATCGTCATTTTCACCCGATAGATGGCGCTGTACCGTATTTCAAAGCTCACCAGTGCCATATACAATTTCCAAAACTGATAGAGAGAGCATAGTGACATTCTAAGAGGCATATAAACAATATAAAACAACATTTACAGTTTATCGAAATTCTATACAATTCGCTTCAGTAATTAAATTTTTACAGTAACATGTAATCAAAAATTAACGTAAATTAAGATGACAAATTAAGCAATTTATAAAGACACTTTGGAAAACAATTAAACCATTATTTATTCTCATTGACACTCATTGGACCTCTTCTTAATCGTTTCATACGCCGGTATTATTTCAGAGTAGCTGAATAATTGCTACCATTCTGATAGAATATCTCCACTAACAAGGCACGTTCCTTTTTATTCAGAGTCATGATTGACCATTACTCAATGTGGTCTTGTTTTTACACTGTTCGATGTCCTTAAAAATTGCATATATGACGTCCATAAGCATTGAAACACGATATAGCCCTATCTATCGGGTGAAAATGGCGATCTTTTTATTACCTATTTGACTTGCGCATGTTCTGAAACGTGTAGATACCAAGTTTCACTGGAATATTCCTGGTAGTTTTCTCTCCAGCACCCCTTGAACACTTGCAGTTTAATTATGGCCACCCTGTACATTCCTGATGTTATCATGTTCCAAAAAGGATCGATTAATTCTTGCTCCTTTATTGAGAAAAAAATTTACTCCATATTAATAATTTGTTTACTAATAATCTAAAAGTATAAAATGCAGTTTAATTCTTGTTTTAGCATAATATTGTGATCCCTAAAGTAGAAAAAAAGAAACATGAAAATTATGTAAAAAAATAAAGTAGGAAAAACGTAAAAATCATGTTAAGGAAAGGTAGTATTAAAGGCAAAATTTAACGTACTTTTATCGTGGAAAGTGGCGGATATTTTAAAGTTTATATTGCGCTCCGGAGAAACGTTAAATTGATGAAAGTTCGTTAAAAGGACAGGGCAAAAATACGACATTTTGCCGTTTATTTAATGGTTGTCTGCAACTTGTGGGTATTAAGTGTGATTTTCAAGACTTTCTAGATATATCATATTTAATTCAAGGGTAATTGAGACCACATGTGCCTGTGTAGATTTTTTCTTCCTCTTTTCTTTTTTAAATAAGAGGTTTTCAAATCTTGTGTGCACTTTTAAAGCTTTTTTTTTTCAACCTTTATAACGGGGTTCCATCCGTCTAATAATGTGAATATTGTAATGCATATATGCTTTGCTTTCGCACGAGAATATCGGAATGAGAACTATTTCGTAAGAAATAAAAGTTTGCTTATTATTCAGTTAATAGAAAATTGATAGAAATTCTTAAATCCTACAGAATACATTTCTGATTCCTATTTTCATATTCCCTTCGAGAACTGTAAGGGCTGCTCAGCTGCTCAGAAATGGAGCTGCTTGAAAAATCTAACATGTTTGAAGTAAGCTAATTTTAGCCACCCAGAACAATAAAATCTCATTTTAGAGCAACGTTCCATGGAGAACCCACTCACACCTGATTTTTTCCTGTAACTACGAAAAACAAATAATGTCTTTAATTTGGATGCAATGCTATTTGTCCCATTACCATGTACATGGCAAAAGACGCATTTTCCTTAAATTTTACGCAGTCTCTTGTTTTTCAACATAGTTGACTTTTTGAAACAGTATTTCTCTGATAAATATTTGTTCTGTGCTGTCATCGTCACCATGCAGAATTTAAGATAAAGAATTCCGCGGATAATTTCACTAACAAATGGTTTTGATAACTTCAAACAGTACCATTTAAGAATAATCCTGTGTACTGAAGTTAATAAAACTCTGAAATTTTAATATGATCTCCCATCAATGATATACAATAATAGGATTGCACAAACATTATTATTGTAGAAAAACATATAATATTAAAAAAGAAAGAAAAAAACGGACTATAGAAATAGTCTTCTAAGTAAACCGGATAACATGATTTTGAAATGCTAGTACTGTATAGTGACGTCACTATAAGCTTTCGATATGCAATGGTTTAAAATATAGTTATTTATATTTCACCATCAGTGAACGAATGTCAATTAAGTCTCACACATATCTCTAAACACATGCTACATTTCATTTCATTATTATTAATTATAAACTTCTAGCTTAGTTAAATTTTTTTAAAATGGAAACACCTAAAAACTGAGTTTACTCTATAATTAAACCTTAATTAAAGTACGCTAACAATGGATTAGCGTTCTAATAAAAGAAAAAACTCAGTCTCTAGAGTGAGTAGGCCAAAAAGCTAGACATCGAAGTTTTAGAGTAGCTAGATAAGATAAGTTAAGAAATCGAATCCCTTAAGTATCTTGGCAAAATAAAATAACACATCTAAGGTAACCTTAACTAATACGCCATTACACTCATTCATCATGTCCGAGTGGGAACACTGTCTTATAAATGAACCCAATAATATCTTTAGCAAATGTTAGCACTATATAGAAAACACCTACGCGTAAAAAAGTCAGGAACGGAACTTCAATATTTAGCAACGAAAACATGTATTCTCAAGGGCATGCTACAATACCGTTATGAATATAGAACAACATATAAGACGAAACAAACGAGAACACCTTCTAATATAAAATACATGGTTCTCAGGGAGAATGACAACAAGAAAAATGAAACGGGAAAATAATGAAAACTATGCTACTCATCTTTTATTTTTCTTTCTTAAAATAAAGAAATATGCTTTGCCTTGTTTAAAAATGAATAACAAGAGCACAAATTCTAAATCACCAGAAGAAATACTTTTCTGTTATCTCAATATAACAAAAATATTTATTTTACAAATAACTTATGTTTTATTTTTCCTCGCCAAGTTTTCTTTTACGGAAGAGATAAATAAAGTTTTGTATTAAATGCGTTTTTGTATTTAATAAAAGTTACTTAAAGTAAAAACTCTAATTTAAGAATATAATTTCACAGTTCGGCTGTCTTAATTTTAGTTGTGAATTGATATGTAATTTTTAAATGATAAAATCAGTTTCAAGAGGCATATAAAAAGTCACCCAAAAAGAAATATGGGTATCTTTTTGCTACAAGGTTTAATACGCAAAATGAGATTTATGTGGCTGATTCATTTAAATTTTTGCAGTATAACTTTTAATAAACCTAGAACAAGAAAAATGAAAAATAAGAATGAAAATATAAGAATAAACACAATTCTTCCTAAAAAACAATTTACTTCAAGTTTATACCTGTAGAAATTTATTTAAATGACACAATGTTGTTTTTTTTAAATAATATGTGATATATTACACTAAAATGATGCTTTTTTTAACTATCAGTTCATCATTCTTATACTTAACTTTTGATTTTTAATATTTAATATAGATTTTTGATATTTAATATAGATTCTCAAGTTATCCAGGTTCGAAATAATTTACACATGCTATATAAAATATTTGAATCAGATACAAGTAAGAAGTATCAGTAAATGAGACTTATCGTGATTTAAATATTTTTCATCATTCCAGAATTTATTGAAACCTCTAAAGTTTAGATGATCTGTCTATTTATAGTTTTAACTGCATGATAAAAGCAAAAATTAAGTGAAGTATAACTGCTTCAACATGAAAAACATATGTCTTGCTAATTACCAAAAACTGCTAAGCATCTTTAGTTATGGGTCATGTCACTATCAAATACGGATACATTTAAATAAATAAATAAATATGTGTATGCATATTTTTTTTTAACTTCATTTCTGATAGCTCTCCACTAGACATCTATAATTACTGTTTTTGATAATTTATGTATACGTGTATTTATTTTACTGTTATGGCTAATTACGTAACCGTAAAAACAATGAAGTAAACCACCATTGTAGAACACTGTCAAGTAAATTATCTTTGAGCTATGGCTACGAAGCATTTTTAATTTACTTCGTCTTTGGATGTATTCCCTAAGGCTAAATGATTCTCGTCTTCAAAACAGAAAATTAAAAAGATTTGGATAATGGAAACAAGACAAACGTATATTTCCTTTTCTATTTTTTTCAGTACAATGATGATTAAGTAAATTTATATTTTTAAGTAGTGCACTCAACAAGAAAATTATATTACTTCCAAGTAATTTATTGACTATTTTTGTTTATAGAAAAACCCCTTTGATGCTGGTACTCTTTCAGTCATTACCAGCATTGTTTTGATGCCAATGCTGATTTTGTAATGAATTTCTATATCATTTATGTTTCATAGTTAGTAAATGTTAGTAAAAATATTTTCTTAGATTTATGTAATATTTTATCTATGCTGTAATAAGATTATATCTGAAGTAAAGTAGGTAGTGTGCGCAAATTAGAGGTAAAATTAAAAAAAAAGAACGTGGGGGGAGGGGTAGACAATCATGAGAGAATACTAATGTGATTTTGTCGCTTATTATTTGAATTTATGTTAAAATATTTTATCAAAATTGTTGTTTACTTTATTTTATTTTTTTATTAAAACATTTTTATTAGCCGCGGCTGTATATTTAAAAGCTGTAATGTAGCGCAGTAAATTTTATCCGTTTTTTTTTTATAAATTAAAAATCTTTTTAATCAGTGAAGCTCTTTCAAATTATTTATGTGTAAGTGCACATATGCGGCCACTCACTGTCACAATGAAAATGCTTTACCGAGGCTAACAGGACAGGCTACTTCGTTTATATAGCTGCAAGAAATCAGTTCAGGTTAATGCAATGCTCATTAGAGTTCATTGTTTGATCACAGACTCGATATTATTGCGAAGAAGTACTTCTTGATTGAAAAATACGACACTGTCACCGTGATTATGCCGATCCCCTAGCGCATACCACATAGTTTTGTACGATTAACTTTAGCAAGAGCATTCTACAATTAGTAGTAGAGCTGACTCTAAATTTTCTTACAGCGCGTTCTACTTTTACAGACAGTTTTAGACAAATTATCAAACAAATATAGAAACTATTAGTACTGATCCATTTTCATTTCACCTAATGAATTTATCCATGGAAGCTCGGAATAATTATTGTACTCATAAAGATTCTGCATGTAGTTTTTGTTCTTTCTTCATTGTGTATTGAATATTCTAAATATATTTATTAACATGGATATTCTTTACAGGTAGCATGGATTCATACCAACCGTTACACCCTTCTCACCCTACAAAACCGAGTGATAAGCCGAAGCTCGCGATACAAGGTTAGCCATAACAGCCACAGAACATGGTGGCTCCACATTACCAATGTCCAAGAGCGAGATCGCGGTGAATACATGTGCCAAATAAATACCATACCTATGATGACTCAAACAGGTTACCTTGAAGTGGTTGGTAAGTAATACATATTTTATGAAGCGATGTTTTTTTTAACTATAACTTTATTATAACCCTGTTCTTTGGGTACTCTGTTTTCAGGGCGATGCAGATCTTTATTATAGCCAATTCTCATGCCCTTATCAAGCATTGAATGTAGATACTTTCCTGCTTATCGCGCCGCTGTTGCCTGAGCATTTAGTACAAACACTATTTCTAAGTAACGTACATTATGCGATCATAATGTTGTCATTCACGACATGCAACTCATATAATCGTGAAGCAAATATGTAAAAAAAATATTGTGTAAAATATACAGGTCGTCTTTTGCAATTCTCTCTACAGCTGGCTTTATCTCTTAGTCCAAAAAAGTGAGCATTACTCGAACTTAAATTACGCCATGAATAGCGTTTTGTAAAATTTTTACTAGAAAGTATGGCTAACTTTGCATCTTTGATGTCAGGCAAGATTTTCTTATTTTTTCATGAAACATGAAATAAGTGAAAAAAAAAAGAAATTCTTTCAATAACAAAAACACATGTCGACGATGGTTACAATAATATTGTTCCGAAACTACTCTGCTACTCCTGGGGTTCGTCGTTCTAAAGTCCAGTTGGTGTAAAAAGTTCAAGTAAAAAGTCACTTGTCAGGATGGAACACAAACTTTATTGCTTCTAGAACTTCGTAGAACAATCAGCTGTACACAATTCACAAGCACAATCTAACGGTAACGTGCTTTTAACAATCCGCTAAGCTGAGAAGCTTTCACAAATGCTGTAATTCTCACATAAAATAAAACACACCCACAGGTAAAACTTCAGTGGAAATATTCGAGGGATAACACTAACAGTCCTTCAAGACTCAGCAGTGAAGAATCTGCACACAGCACTTAAATTCAAAGCTTCAAAAAGCAAGCCAAAACACAGCTTCTATTGCACTATCAAGTCACAAAACAAGAGTACTCGCTCAGAGAGCTTCGGGGCAGCGCGCGGTTCTATATATATCCGAGGCAGAAGCTGCGAGCAGCTTCCAGAAGTCTTTTTTCTCGAGGATTCTACATAAAGCGTGAATTTTGATTACGTCATAGAAGAGAAATGTTAGGTTATTATGCGTTTTTAATGCAGGAAAAACAACTTCCAGGCTCCATTGGGAAAATCACGCCAAATGACCAAAAAGTCTCCAAGCTTGGCGACTTTTGGCGAAATATCGCCTAATTTGGCGCCAAAAATAAGTCCCCAAAAGTGAAGAGATCGAAGCCCTAGGACCCATATTTCTCGAGTTTTCTAGAAACCCCTTATATTTGAATGGGAAACCGAAACCTCCGTATCTCCGGTTCTAATTGGCCGATTTTGATGCAACAAAAAGCAAAATTTATCTATTTGAAGCGTAGAATACGAATTTTAAACTATTTTAAGCCCCAGAGCAGCGGGTTGCCCCGAAAATTCGTAACAATATGCATTCAAATTTTGAAACAAATTCATACTGATAACAATAAATTTAGAGAGACAATCACGCACTCTGTAAGTATAAATGAGCGGTGTAATTTCATTTCAAATTTATAGTTGGAATTGCTCAAGTAAAATTACTAATATATCTACAATTTCCTTGCTAACAGTACGCCAAAATTTTATTCATTTATATTTTTTCAATATATTTAATCCGATAAAATTGGTTACATTAAAAGTATAAGAAATTATTAATTTTTATTTATTGCAGAAAATGCACAGCATTCATTTTGATATTTTTATACAAAAAAATTAAGGTAATTTGACTTCTGAAGAGAGCAGGTTTTCATTGAAAAATAAGAATTTAAAAAAAGAAGACAATGAAAAAAAATATATATAATAACAATTTCTATGGCAATTTAAATAATGCATTTTTAATAATTTTTGAATCTGCATTGACAATATTCCATATTTTGATACAAAAAGAATATTTCAAATTTATAAAACAACCAAAAACTTATTCTTTTTCACTAACCTTATGCAAACATATTTTCTCTCATAACATTCTCTTCCCATTTTACTCCAAGAACAATTTTATTTAAATTGGATTCGAAAAGAACTCAAACTTTATGCAACAACTAATACTTCAATACTTTTATTCCATGTTGCAATAACACAGTATTTTCAAATCCTATTGTTTAAAATTCTCGGGAAAAAATACCAACTACAGATTCGGCAGAATTCGTAAAATGAGCCTGATAAATTAATTTAAACATTTCCATATCCGTTGCAGTTTGGACTCGAACTTAGATTTCATGCACAATTTTCGATGAACTTTTTATTTTTAAATATATGAATTATCTTATAGAGCTTGTTATTTTTTTACATTTTTCTCTCATTAATAATTTACGCTATAAAATTCAAGCTTTCATAAAAACTCAATTTTAGACTATTAGTTTATACCATTATCTTAAATTTTTGATTTCACTGTTTTTGTACTTTAGAATGTTTCATCGTTAATTTACAAATAAGAATTCTAGAAATTTTATCATACATAGGGATGAATAAAAGTTACTTTTAAAATAAAAATAAAATGACTTTATCCAGAAGCTAGAAACAATTAGTAATTTAGTATGCTTAATTCGCTGAGTTGGCTAAATGTTAATTAAATTGCTCAATATTTGCTTCATAGGAAATTTTCGTTAAAAAACTCTTTTTTTAATCAACAGTTTTACTCTACAAAAATGTAGATTGTTTTATAATAAATGTTATACAAAAACAATGTTATATGGCGAAAGTGCCTATGAAACTGTAGGAAAAGCAGAGGGTACCAAGATGATTAGGAACTACATAAAGCCTGAGGTCACGGGTTTTATATTGAAGCACTAGTTAAAAAATGTTTTTTATTATGTGCTAAAGTCGATATGAACCTAGGTTTGGGAAATAACTAATTATTCAGAAAAAAATACACCCAGTTATACTTTCGTGAAATAGTATTTTACGGCAAATGACAATTTTCGAAGGTTAACAAGTATATTGTTTTCGCAGTTTCTTTATGGAGCGCTATTCTGGTACTAGAGTGCTATGTTCAGGTATTGCTTATGGAGCGAAGTTCATAAATGCAATTAATTTTTGAGATGTTCAATTTTAATTTAAAGAGAATCTTTCCTAAAGCTAAGATTATTCGAAGCTGAAAACTATCAAAATGAAACACCATTTTTTCTGTTTAGAATTCTCCATTTGAAGGTTAAGGAATTTATTATACAATCTAAGTCACAGTATATGTGTGTTAATAATTATGCTACCAAGATAATTTTTGTTGTAAGTTATTTCTTTGAAAAAGAATGGTATGAACCTTTGCTTAACTGCTCTTTTCCCATACATTTCTTTATGGCTTCAGACGTCATTCAAACGATTTCTTTGTTCTATCTGCAAATCCATTAAGGAGAAATCTCTTGCCATTTATTCTATAATCTTGCTTCCGTTTGCATATTTTTTTTCTCTTATATTCGACCCAAAATGTTACGGGCGATTTAACTTCACGTGTAAGATTAAGCTTTAAAAAAGTACAGGCTTGCAAATTTTAATATGAAATCCATTATAAAGCAATCATGGATTAAAAAACATTCCTGGCCTTGTTTTATTTTCGAGTGGAAGAATATTAAAAATAACTTTACATTATTAACTTTGTATTTTTATTTCTCTTACATCTCTTTTTTTCCTTTCATTTATTATCATTGTAGAAGTGCGCGGCGTACGTTCAGACGAAATTACGAATGCCCTTAATGGAAAAACGAAGATGGGAAAAATGCAATTATCTAGTAAGACATATATCTTAATAAGATTACATATATAAAAGTGTTTCTAAGAATTTGGAATAAAATCTAAAACATGATCTAACACTATATTTTATGTTGCCAGGGAAGAAATTGAAGATTATAATGCCTGTTCTCTGAGGCTTAAGAATTAAATTGCCCTGCTTATGTCATACCAAAGAATAATATAACGTTACTTTTAAGTGTCATAAAAAGGATTTTCTCTTATGTCAAGTATCTTGTTAAACAAAACCAAGGATAAATATTTACAGATTTTTCTTTTTCTAAGATATATATGTATGCCTTTTGTTCCATATGTTTTTGTTAGTGTTTAAATCCGACAAGTGTTGAAAATGGTTTACATTTATGATATATAACTAAGAACATTGTAAATGATCGGTTTTGAGAAGGATTACAGTTTTTTACGGGGGGTGAGGAGGTTTAGGTTTCTCAAGTATCCAATTAGACTAATGCATGCATTTTTTTTCAGTCGAGCAAAAATTTTAAATTGTGAAGTATTGCAAATTAAATAAGAAAATGATGTTTGCACTGAAAAAATCTTATTTCTTCTTCACTAAACAAAAGTATTTTATGACAAATACGACAAACTACAAGTAATCTTTTGTAAATGTAGTTAATTTGCAATATTCGAACAATGCAAATTGAATGCAATATGACTTGTGATGATCTGTCAATAATGGTAACTGAAACATTAATTTAATTCTAGCCTTTGACATAATTTTTGCATATTCTAATGCACAAAAATTTATCTGAGTCGTTGTCGCCATTTTTTTTTATTTCAATCACAATGAATCGTGGATGTGATAGACGGTGTGTTTCTTCATTTTCGCGTATCACTTAGTTTAATACACATGTATCAATTTTGAACACATAAATATTTCAAGTCCTTTTGCTTATTTGGGCTAAACCCTTTCTAAAGGAAAATTTTCTTAATTTCAATATTTTAGAGTATTTACTACTTAAGAGCGCAACACAAATCTGGAATTGCCTTTCTAATACTAAATTTAAGAAAAAAATAAATCAATACTTCTTCTTTTATTTAATTTCTTAAACAACATAACATTTCCCAGCATTGCTGTTTAGCGTATGTACAATAAAACGATAAACAATTAAGAAAATAAATATTCATTAAGGCATTTATCAATTCTTCCATCGAAAAAACACTCGGAAAATGTGATAAACTACGACTGAGACACAATTGGAAACATTCTATTAAATAGAATTGCTCTTGATTATTTGCGACCGTTTGCTTATTAATGAATTAACAATGAAAGGAAATAAGATTACCAAAGAGTTTAAACGGCTGTTATATCAATAAGCATAAAAACATCCATTTATCATAAAAGTAACCATTAATTCGAAATCTTTCAAAACATGTTTCGGCAGCGAAGAACGTGTAAGTAATTAATTTTCAGTATGTTGATGCAGTTTCTGACGATATACATTAATATTTTTTTCGAACAAAATTAATATTTACTTCGACGCCTTTTTCATCATTTTTTGTCACTCAATTTTTCTACTTGACAATTTTTAATTTGTTTTGTGTAAATTGTCTCTTGGCTCACACTTGCTTTCTTCGAACTTTTCATTCATGGGTGTTTTAAATTAAGTTTTAAATCTCAAGTAATCTATACACGGAGTAAGATTAGTTTTCTTAATTAAGTGCCTGATGGAAAGAAGGATGTACATGTAGGTCATTTGATGTTAAAATGACTAGAATGTGAGTTGTGTCGGGATGATAGTAAAGCAATTAAAAGTGAGTAATACTCATGTTTACATATAAAAAGTAAAAACTTTAAAACTAGGTGAACATATTGACTTAATAATGAATTAAGGAATAGGTCTGTATTTTTGGAACTAAAAAAGCATTGCTCCACTTCAACAGTCAGTGCATTAAAAGAATAAAAACTTTGTAACATATCACCATAAAGATTACGTGAATGGCCATTAAATAATTACAGCTGTTTCGAACAAAAACTTTTTGATCTTCATAAGTGACAATCACCTGAAGCCAGGAACGGGGAACTGAAAAGAAAGTGAACAGAAAACACAAGCAGCGAACAAGTCGTTGCCAAACGGAAGTAGAAAAAAGGAAGAAACCATAGAGGGCAAGAGAAAGGAGGGAAGGTTCAAGTTGTCTTTATGGTGTTATGGCCGTTCAAGTAACATTTATTTTATTACTTTACGAAGTTTTTTATTATTATATGTTTTAAACACCAGTTATTTTGAGTGTTTTTTTAGTTAGTGCATTGATCATTGGAAGAGTTAGCATAGAAAGCAATAATGTTAGTAAGCGTCAATGAGATTTTAAGTGACGCAATAATTTTCCAAAAGTTGCAATGATGATAATAAGTATAACTTACTAGACCGGTTTAATGTTTTTTTTTAATAAGTTAACTAATTTGTTCCAAGCAACTAACTTTAGGTAATATTGCAAAAATAATACTCTTGCAAATATTTGTGAGAAGCATATTAATGGTAAATATCATTTTAAATTTCTGTGTAAGTTTTAGAATAGTTTCAAAGAAGAAAATTTATAATGATATTTATGAATGAGGTGACTGGGGGATATCTGCAGGTTATGCATTTATGTACATACATATAAGAAAGCTCTAAACTAAGCGGCACAGCAGACAATAATGGCTAAGCGCTGCGATCTTCAACTACGACATTCTTAACCGTAGGTCCTGCAGTGCAAACACATATGCCCCTGCAAGTTTTTGTTCAACCTCATATAGTGCTCCTTTGCATTTTGTTACTCAAACAAGGTTGACACTTATTTTATCGACCCACTCAAGGGATAATGGCCTGGACCATATAGGGAAAGAGGGGAATAGGATTACGAAATATCACAGGAAATAAGATTATAAAAGTTTTGTTATAAAAAATCCTTAGGAACCTTCTTTTACTTTAAACAAAAATATAAGCTCTAGTCTTCAAGCTTTCAAGTGAATTTCAGTAGAAAAGTCCATATACGTAATTAATTTTCAGTATCTTGCTGCAGTTTCAGATGATAAATATTTTTTTAAGCGGAATTACTATTAATTTGACATGATTTATAATTTTTTGTCACCCAATTTATCTGCTATAAAATCTTCTTTTTGTTTTAATAAAATAGTCCTTTGAATTACTAGCTTATTTATTCATGAATATTTTTAACCAGGAAACCAATCTTGAGCCATCTAAACAAGAATTACATTTGTTTAATAAAGCGTCTGACATAAAGAAAAAACATATGCACGTCAGTTAATATTGCAACGACGAGAATGTGTTTTGAATAGTATAATTCTAAAGAAATTCCACACATGCAAATGACGCCAAAATACTAGTAAATGTTAACTTTCTGTACTGTCGATGCATATTTTATTGAAGAAAATGAACTTTACGATGCCACTTTCTCCTTTGTTGGTGTAATCAGAACTTTGTTTTAAACCTTAAAAAAAGAAGTTCATGGTCCAGTTAGTGTTTACTGCGAATTTGATTCAGTTAGACCCAGCAATGTTCTCACAATCCGGCTCTAAACACCTCTACTATAATTATGGCCACCGTGTACATATAAGAAAAAATTTGAACTTCTAAAAGTATACTCAGCAATATTCATAACCCTGGACGCATGCTAGGTATTCCATTAACATTGAGAATTCTTTCCATTTCTCCCATAACGTTCGAACACGTAATTATTGAAAATTTAAAACTCCTTATCAGAGTGAAGGTCGTTTGTAAATTTAATGGCCGTAGTTTCCGTAGGCCGTAGTATATACAAACGGAATACAAATTCCATATACAAACGGAATGGCCGTTTGTAAATTTAATGGCCGTAGTTTGTAAATTTAATGCCTGTTCTCTAACTAGCAAATTAAACGACCTATAATCGCGTGTTTGCACACTTCATCTTTTTGAGACCTAATTGCTTTGAATAATTTATCAAAATTTACGATTGTTCGTGAAATATGTTCAATTAAATAGCAGCCGACATTAATTATTTTTGTGTATTTTATTAATTGGTCTGGCATGCATATTGTACTTGAATAAATGCTGCTACTCCATGTAATTTAACATTACGTGAAAGCTATGATACGAATGATAATTGTTATTATATATGACAATCAATTTTGCAGCTGCAAGTAAAACCACTTAAACAAACATAATGCGTTTCGTGAAAATAAATTATGCAATGCAATATATATTTTCACAAAAGATTTTAAAACTCCTTTAGTTGTGAAGATATTTATGTATTATCTAAGGGTAGCATGTAAAATATTCTTATTAAGTGATAATAAATCTCACTTTTGTAAAATCTTTTAAATCATCTTTATTACACGAAAGAATTGATAAGAAAAATAAATAAATAATGAATTTTTGGGAGACATTTATACAAGGAGTCAGTCAATCTATAGCTATAATGATGACAGCAATATTATCAAAATACAAAAGCAAATGAAGGGCATATCAACCAAACATTGCAAACTAAGTCCACTTGACATGTTACTGTCCGGTGGGCTTCGTATGTAATGACTAGTCATAATTATGTGCATAATACAATTATTATATACGTATATAACTATTTTATTAACTAATATTTTCAACTGTATTGATATAAAGCACGTATATTGTTCGCGAGAAAGTATTTAAAAACAAATCCAACAATTATTCCACAGAATCAACTCAGTCGTCTCTAGTATTATCTAACAATAATTTTGAGGGATAAACTTACATTGCAGGTGAGATATCATTAATTTTATCAAATGTTTTACGCGATGATCATTGGAATTAGGTTTTAAAAAATACTGTTTCTCATTGCATGGCCATTCTTCTTCTTAGAAGATTTAACTTCTTAGAAGATTACTTTTCTAACATTTAGATTTCTTCAAAATCTAAATTTAAAGTAAAGACACCAGTAAACTCAAAAGTTTATATAGGACTTTCACAGTTCGATCATTTAACTTTTCAAACAGTTTAATTTATTTCAAGCCCTGTGTTACATTTGTTTTAGTTAACAAAAATATTTTTACGATATTTTCAAGCATTTTGATTACATTTCTTGAAATTGTGAACGAAAAATATCCAGTTTTAAGTAAAATATTTGACTTCAGTTTGATCTTAATTAATCGTTAGATACTCGTATTAGATCGCACAATGACGTTAATTCGATTTTTTGAAGATGCTGTTAACGTAGATACATTTATAGAAGTGAATATTTTGTTTTGTACAAAAAAATAATAAATAAATAAAATAAACTCGTTTTAGATTTTTAATCCATTAATATGAAATTAAATATAGCTGTATTAGTATTTTTAAGCGTAAAATTAGTGTTTAGTTAAACAACAACGCAAACAAAATAAATTGTAATCCTAAAAATGAAAAAAAATGCAACTTTAATGCGAATAAACGTACATTTCTCCTCTTTTTATTCAGTGGCAAGACGTCAACTTTTTTTCAGTTTCCAAAGCAGTACAAAATAAAAGCTGTGCGGATCTTTTGGTGTAGATTTTCTTTTTTTTTTTCGTATAGAACATCAAAATAAAAAGGTTTAATCTTAGCATATTAAAATTCAAAAGAAAAAGTTTTTAATATCAGTTTTAAAAAAAGAACTTTTTTTTTATCACAGGAAGGTTCTTGGATTAAAACCTCTTAAACATGAAAACTAGAAAAGCTTTTAGAATAAGTATATTTTAATAAATATTTTTTTCATTCACTCATAACATTAAATGTTCTTAAATATTTACTTCAATTTATTTTCATTTTCTTCAACAAACAGTACGGAGCATATGCAAATAAAACATAAATTAGTGAAAAAAAAGACAAAGTATTTTTGCAATAACCTTCCGTAAGTATGAATAGGTCAACAAACAACCAATTTATATGTAATGAAAAAAAAGTGTTAAACATTTTAAATGTATTCTTCAAAGTGAAATGAAAGTCTTTAAGCATTTTATTTTTATTTTGAATATTTTTAAAGCTTTCCGCCTTATAGAACGTTTTGAATTAACTTTTAATAAATATTTTTGCCAAAGAAAACTAAAATTTAAGTGGAATTATAAAACATTCGAAAAAGTGAGGTTATAAATCAGAAAAAATCATTTAATAGATTTCTATCTTATTTATTTTTATGCAATTAATTTTTAAATATAATTTAACCTTTTAATCTCAGAAACTGAAAATTTAAAAAAATACTGTGTGCAGAAATAGATTATAAGCATATTTAAATTTAATTCCTTTTTCAGTTTTGTAATTGCAAAAGTTTATTGTCGAAAATGTGATTGTTGTAGAGTTCAATAAAACAGTTATTTTTATTTTATTATTGCTTGAAAATATATCTAACCTATAACAAAGTTTTACAAAGTGTTTGTAAACAGTTTAATCTCACAACTTTAAAAGATTCATTGGCATTCTTGTAAGATTGACCTACTAAAAAACCCTATAAGTTCTGCAATAACCTATAGTGCGATTGCTGAAAGACGAAATACAATTTCGTATTTACAGAATTAATTAAATACCTATTTTTTTCAGATTTTCGAAATTATTTTATGCGCAATTTATTCTAGAAAAAAAAAACAGTCATACAGTCATTCAAATGTTTTTTTTTTATATACAGTATGATTAACTTATATAGCTTTAATTGTTTTGCTGTTGATCTTCAAAACGGTCATACAAAGATTTAAATACTTTCTTGATATATAAACTTTTTACATTATAATGGGATATTAATTTTAAAAGCAAAAAATAGTTGAACAACAAAATTGCATCGTAGTTTTAAAATTCCTGTAAAGTGAATTGTATTGAACTAAGTTTTATCAGAATTAAAATAATGTAAAAAAAAAGCTCTTTTTTATAATCTCGAAAGAAAATCAGATCAGATTTAATAAGACCAGCTTGCAACATACTTTTGAACAGTATGGGACGAAATCATTCAGCTCAAAAATAATTAATGGAAGTACGACAAACATTGCTTCCTAAATTGTAAAGATTATCATTAAGATTTTCTTAATAATAAAATGTATTCATGAATAGATACAGATTTTTACTAATTTAATCACTTTTTGTATGCATCTAAATCTGTAAAATCAAAAATTAATATTGGTGGAAAAAGTTCTCTTATCACACAGAAGTGTCTCATTACCATTGATCTCATGCCTTGATATTTTTTTTGGACATCAATTCCCTTACATATTGCCTGTCGTGCACTACAATGGCCAATAACATTTTTGAAAATATGCTAAGGACATTAGAAAACCAGGCATTTGTTTGAATCATTAGATCCACGATTTTTAGAAGATCATCTGGCAAATGTCTTGTGACCTGTATAAATTTTAATAAGCGTACAGGTCCACGTTTCACATAATTTTTTTTTATGTCTGTGATACTGATGCATATTTTTTTTCAGTATATTCAACTCATCTGCAGGTTCAGTTTTAAAAATATTGAGCTGCGTAACTTGGTTAGCACACTTTAACCAACGTGGATGACAAATTTGCAATTCTCTGACAGTATCTGCATTTCTGATCAAAGCAACCGTATTTTTTTTCTGTAATTACTCTGACAATATCCAATAAATACTTTTGGTCGTTACTTAAGTTAGTTTTTTAAAATTCGATTTTTTTTCGACTGAATTCTTCTTTCATAGCGGTTCATTTTTCACAGACGTTCAAGAAAATTCTGGAAAACGTAACCAGGCTTATAGTTAGGCAATTTATAAAAGTTGAGAATCATGTCTAAAAGGAAGCTCATTAAAATTAAAAAACAAATAAACAATGTACCGCCGTTGAAGTTTACTTTCAATGTTGTGAATTATCTAATTTTTCCAGCCCATATTTACAGGTGTGAAGCTCACTGCTATGCCGTGCTATAGGTCCGGGATCGATAATCGGGATGGGCAAGGTTGACTCAGCAATTCATCCCTTGTCTTACCTCACCAACTGTTCTACATCCACTAGAGAATTTTTTCCAAAAATATTAAATTGTGAAACTTCAAACTATGAATTTTTGAAAATATGCTAAGGACATTTTGTGACGGCTGAAAGGTTTGTGCAAATGGGAAACGAATCTGCCGAAAAGGTATTTGTGAAAGATGCAAGAGATGGATTTATAAAAATAAATTTATACTCGTGATCATCAATGCCAAAATTGAGTAATATCAAAAGACAAACTTCAAACAATAAATCCGTAAATAGAAACTCGTTTAAAATCATATAGTAACTGTAGATGCAACTTTATTATAAACATATAAATAATACAAATAACTGTGTTTCATGATTGCGCGGTTGGGAAATGCCGAGTGAGAATCCAAGTGCAACCACCTCATTGTGGTGAGTTTGGGCATGTTTGGCATGTTGGGTGAGTTATGGGAATGGGTTGTCAATGTAATAATTATAATTGCATAACAAGCGAAGAGCTGCAGAGTCCATAGACATTCATTCCGAAAAATGCAAAACTAGTCAATAAGAGGAGGAATATTATATAATGTAAAAAATAAAGCAAGAAAACTCTCATGTTGGTTAAATTCAAAGAATTTTATGCCTCACGCGTGGTTTTAAAAACTTTAAAACAATATAAATATTTAGAAAGATTCCTGAAAAATGTTACAAATTGAAACATTTGACTGTTATAAGGAAAACAGTTAATAGCATTATAATTTCAACAAATGAAATTTAATTTGGCCCTTTTCCCATATTTTGTTGGTCATACGCGGCCTCCTTAATTATTTTTCCCTACTAACGATGCCAGTACAACTTATTTGCTTTTAGAAGTAACTTTAATAAAATATTCATTTTTCGGTTCACCCTGTTATTTATGAATTTAATGTCAAACACATAATAATAAGAAGAACCTAAAACAATTAGCATATATATTAATATAATATTTTCACACCAACTCCTAATCCACTATTAGGTTATTGCAAAACTTCTATTAGTTTACTACTTCTATTAGTTTTGCAAACTTTTCACTTTTGAACGAGCACACTCAGTGGTCTTCTAATAATGAAATCCTACAAAGTGCTAACCAGATATTTATACTGGTTTTAATTTTAATTATGTTGTTGTTGTGTCTGACGCCCTCCGTCAGCCGAAGAGTGGTACCAGGTCCTCCATGGCGGACACCAATGGGCGAAAGTGCGAAGAGTGGTACCAGGTCCTCCATGGCAGACACCAATGGGCGAAAGTGAGCGGGTTTCATTTAAATCCCTTACTTTCGCCCATCAATGGCTGGTATGCCCGTAATGGCATCCCAGTGGGAGGAATACAGGCTTATCTCGGTGTCCCCTAATTTTGAAACAATTCCTTATGAGAGACCTAGCACCTGAATTCAACATCCCCAGAGGTATCGTTTGAACATGAGGACATTGGATCCACGGCAGATTTTACGTGCACCAGATCCAATTAACATATTCACTGCATTATAATTATAGAGAGGCTATCCAGCAGAAATTGCGAAATTTTCCTCTATTTTAGAGAAAAACTAGTTTTGTACTTTGTTTGAAAGTTAAATGCTTTAGGAGAGCTGGGGGAAATATCAGATTACATTTTCTAAGAATAAGTTTCACTTTCCCATTTTGATGACTGGGAAACATCAAAATATTGAAAGACACATTAATGTGGAAAACTAGCAACTCTAAGAAAATCACACCTGAGAGTGGAGTTGTCATCCTCAATAGATAAAAATGTAAAACAGCCCACATTTCTTTATCACAATCATACGTAAATTTTTGAATCCCTTTACGATTTTACAATCCTGTACAAATTCATATTTAATTATCTTTACCATGATCAGGACACAACTTCAAACTTCGATGTTCCATCGAGTAAAATCATTTAAACTCAATTTAAACACCCCAAGAAAAAAGTTTTTTCGCTGCGTTGTAATAAGTTTTCCACTTGTCATCACTTTATTTTTTTCCTTTCGAGAAGAAAAAATATATAATTTTCTCCCCCCTCCTTCTTATTTTTTAGTTCCACCTTATCTGAATGAAGAGCTTACAAGTTCCGATACGGATGTTCGTGAAGGAACTGACGTTAGTTTGAAGTGTCACGCAAAAGGGTCTCCCGTACCGGAAGTGACGTGGAGGAGAGAAGATGGCCAGGAAATTTCTCTGGGCAAAACTAAAGGTAAGATACCAATGCCGTGTTATGAATGCTTTTTGTCACTGTTTTGATAAACGAATCCACAGTTTTTGTATGAATTTCAAAAAATTTATGTATGCCTATGGTGAATAGAACGGAAGAGGGTAAGTATCCAAATATTTTTTGTACACTTTTTGTTAAATTTGTATTTCCTCCAAAAACTTTTAATCAATTTGCCATTTTTTATTTTATTTTAAAAGAGCCAGTTTTATTTCAGTTTTGAAGATGTTCACTGATTATAATTACACAACATGGAAATTTAGTTTTACAAAATATACTTCCAAAAATAACAATATGAATGAAAAACCTTCCAAAATGCAGGGTGATCAGTTTAAAAGAATACCCTATATTTTTTCTTATGACGCTTACATTTGACGGATGTGGCTACTATTCTAAGAGTACAATAGTAACGTTTGAACCTTGTTCAAGGGTAGGAGACGATTTCCAATACTATTCGACTGTTACAACTTTATTTGTTCATAAGACAGAAAATGAGGCGCACAGTATTACTCAATCATGTGATAATTTTATTTTTGAAAAACATAATTTAACTATCTGGTGCTCTTTTAAATTGTTGATATATGATATAACAAATAAAGTATAGTGATTATGCGTCTCTCAGTTATACGCTTCTCTTTTTATGCTCAAATTTCGAAAGGTCCTGTCACGAGGAATATGTAAATAATTATACAGGTTTCTCATTTATTTTTGAATTTAAAAGTTAAACTAAATTGTATATTAAAATACTTTTTAACTAATATTAGTCGTTTTAACTGAAAAAGTATTATTACTTATTGGTTTTCTTTTTATTACTTATGTTTTGTCTCTCATAATTTAGATGAAGCGTTAGAAAATAAGACTCTATCAGTTATACAAGACTCTCATTTATACACGTTTTGATAGCGTGTGTAAGTGAGAGATCACTGTAGCTATAGAATTTAGATTAATTACAGCTCCAGTAGTTGACAAAACTGTTTAAGAAAGAGCTCTATTTTTACATTTAGTTAACGGGTTTCATTTCTTTCTATATAATGCACAATTTCAAACTAGCGACCTTCAGAATAAGGCGCTGATCTCATATGTTTCTTATTCTGCAAGATACTGAAATTAGCGTATATCTTTTGAGGTGATTTTTTTTTTTTCATATATAGAAATTTAAATGATAACTGAAAAACTAGGATTCTTAGTTATCTTTCTCAAACTTCAATGATCTCTCCCAAACTTTTTCATTCCTTCGTAATCACTCAGAAAATCAAGTTTTGAAGAAAGTTGCATATTTCATTTTTTTTGCTATACTGCATCACAAAGTTTTAAAATTTAGTTCAAAGACTCTTTCAAGGTACAGCATTTTTACATGGTTTAGTAGTATGAAAATTTAAAAAAAAATCGAAAAGAATTCAAAAGAACAACATAACCCTCTCAAATAGATTAAGCCGTTTTGTGTTCTTGGAATAGCATATTGTTACATTTTTGTGCATAGCATCTGCGGCTGATATATTCCTCAAACGTTTAATGTTTTTGCTTTAATATTTTTTTAAAACTTGTATTGTAATTCATGCCGATAAATGTTTTATTGCACTTGTATGAGGGTTTAATTGCCACGAATGTCTTTAAAAAGATTATAATTATGTGCTGACAGATACCGGATTAGCTAAAGGAGACTTACGGTTTCCCAAAATTTATAACAAAAAAACGGTTAAAGTTTTAAAAAATGCTGAGAATTCAAAAGAGGATAAATTTTATAAGACAAAAACAACTTCGAAGTTACAAAAGTTAGGAATAGATCGCGGTGAAATACATGATATGAAGCCAGTTTCTTACTCTGAAAAATCTTAGGTATCTCTACTACTATTGATGTAACAGGTAACTTTATATCAATACATGTACCTTTTATTTTATTTTATTTATTTATTTTATTTATTTATTTTTTAGCACCCAGTGTGTGAAAGAAATTCGTTCCAAACATCAAACATTCATTAAAAGAGAACAAATAAGGGTAAAAAATATGCGACTTGCAAGAATAGAGTTATAGAAAGATATTTCTTATATCGGAATCTCTTACTTTATATATGTAATAAAAAGGTTGAATGTCCTTTCACAGTTATGTCAAAGAATTTCACGTAGAGCCACGACTGAAGTTTATGTTCACCAGGGCAAAACTTAAAACGTCCGCTTCATATGTTGCTACGGCTTTGGCGTTCCTTTAGCACACAGCGAACAAGACATGTACTCTGCCCCTTTCCTCCCTAGTTACAGTTATACAGTACACAGACCGATGTGTTGTCTTGGTTGTGCGTACTAGCACTGCTTACATTATAACTGAAGTTTTATTTAAATTCTGTGACATTTTGAACACAATAAAATGTGTATTAGCTTTTAAAGCCACCTATTTTAGAATAAAAATCTACTCAGTTTAAAATAGGCAATGTATAGGTTGATAAAAGAGAGTTTCATGAAAACTGAGAATTGCGCAATTCTACAAGTTTTTGTATGCTTTCGCTAAGAAATAAAATTGAATATCAAGTTTTCTTCACTAAATTTGACTCCGAATTCCAATATTTAAAGTGAGAGAGATGGAAAAAATGAAACTTTCCAAATAAATAGTTAATAGAAAAGATTATCTTCCCTTTAAATTTAACGAGAAAAGATGGTTCGTATCACAACAAAATATACCGAATAAAGCGTATTTTGTATTTTTAGGTTGCTTTAATCAGGAAACTTACTACGAATGTAACTACATTTAATTGCCATTGTATGTTGGTACGACTTTTAATATATTAAATGGATGCAGACATTTTAGGAAAAAGTCAAATATACAACTGATATCGAAGCAGGACTATGTTCAACTATCAATTAAAAAAATATATAGCACAGGATGATCGTTCCGGGTGGTACAATAGGTTCATCATTCTTCAGCTGCTAAAAACTCAACCATCCACAGGCTGGAAGGTTAGAACTGAAAGTAAGCACGAGGCATGGTGCCATCCAGAAGAAAGAAAAAGTAAGAAAGTGAGAGCATAAAAATTATCGAAACGTTTTTAAAAAGTTACAAATAAAAAGAAATAGATGAAAAGAAATAATAATATGAAAAATAAGTATAGAAGTATAAAATAATATTAATAAAAGTAAAAAAAAAAACAGAAATTGAAAAATAAAAGAAAATGGACACATATTTTTTTGCTTATGTTAGATGGAATCTAGCATATCACCTATGTATAGTATGTTTGATTAAAAAAAGGCTCAATTAGTATACACATAATACATATGCTTATTAAAACATTTAACAGAAAATGGCTACAGAAGATTTTCTGTTTAATTTTTTTCATAATGATTAATTCTCCCCAAGAGTCCGATTTTCTTGAACGTTTATGTACTTTAAAGTAAACAAATAGCTAAATATAAATATAAACTTAAGTATACACATAAAGTTGCTGTAAGTTTTTTTTTCGAAATATACCCTAGAAAATACATATGGTTAAACAATATTTATATTAAGAGAATGCTCCAAGCTGAATATCTGAAGTCCATAAAAAAATAGACGTTTTATTATAAAAACATTTTCTAATTTTTGGATATCATTATCAAACCAAAGAGGAAAAACCAAAGAGGTTTATTAAACTTTTTTTTAGAAAAAATCGACTTTTACGATAGTTTTCCTGCATAAGGGTCATGCTTTGAATAAAGAAAATTGTTAGATGATTTAGATAGCAAAAAGCATAACTTGCGTTTTTATAAGTTCTTTATTTTAATGGATTGTATTAAGACAAGTGAAATTCGTAAATATTTGAATAAACTATAAATTATTAAAAGAACTGTGTTACATAATAGAAAGAGGTTTCTATTCAGATGGTTCGGCGAGGGCCCTCCAGTCTCTAATGATGAGTCGTCACTCAATCGAATAATTAAACGTAACATTCTTCCTAGTAGGAATATGCGAAACAGTGGTTACCAAAACAATTAAAAACAGATCTTGATAAGTTTATGATCCCGCACTTCAAGACGTACAGCAGCAAATACTGGAAATAAAACAGATTATGCGTTACTGTGGTAATTGCCCATCCCCAGTTGAACAACGCTGTTTTAAGGACTAGATGGCTCTTGAAAAGTGTTTGCGAGTTGCAATGTCCTTCCCACAGCGTGAAATCTGGTTGACTACTCTATCAGGCGAACGTCTTCCTTTTTCAGAAAATCGTCGACCACATGAGCTTCTCTGAAAAAAGGAATAAAATACACCATAATTTCTTCCCTATACTTTAGAGAAGTCGCAGTGCCTCTTTTAAAGACTAAGGAAGTTGTAATGAGTTTCAACATAATTCCCACTAATAGAACGTATGCACGAGGCCATCAAGCCTCTGATTCTATCAGTAGCGTATACAGGTTTCCGTTTTGGTGGGTGGGGAGATCGGGTATTTTAAACTTTGTTACTATAGGTAATATAAATGATTTAAAATAGCTGCTTATTAATAACTGTTTTACATTTTCAGAGAAGGTCCGGGTCCCTCTTCCCCCGCCTTATATATACACCTCTAAACTTATTACACGCCAAATGTGGCGATACAGCACAAGTCTAGCCTCTCTACGCGTTTTTCTGCCACAAATCACTCAAGGTTCACCTTGCCTCACATTACCAAGGGATTTCGAATGGCAATGCGCTGTCTAGGGTATTTCTTCTCTCTGGTTATACTGCTTTTAATACTATCATACTTACTAGTCCATTGAATTTCTGAAACATAAATACAAACATTAGCCGTTTAAAGCTCAGTGTCCTGCCGTGAGGACACAAAACTCTGCCATTTGATTGTTGTCAATCATGAAGAATAAATTTGATTTCTATAAAAATACTTGAGCATGACAAAGCTACATGAGTAACGCTTTACTTTTCAGCACGTCATTTTCCATTAAAATTGGCGATTATTTTTCAAATTTTCAGTATTATTTTTAACATCTCTGGCATCTGCTGGAGAATACGATGGAAGTACATTGATATAGAAGAATAACTGGATAGGCTGCCCAATGCTGAAAAAAAGAAAAGCCGTTGCCATCGCTCGATTTAACTACCTGCAACATGGCGTCAATCGAATCTTTCATCACGCGCCTCAGATCTAGAGACCCTTTTCGACACATCTGACAGTGCGAATACAGCCAGCTGTGTCAAAAATTGTTAAATCGCACGATAGCAATATTTGCCCGTTTTCCAGCATTGAGAAATGGCTGCACTTCAAAGGGTTAAAGGAAGTATGCTTTTAATAAACATGCTACGTATCTTTTTGATACATGCATACACACACTCACAAAAACAAAAAAAAAACTTTTTGAATACGTATGAGATAAATACTTATTTTTTTCTCATTTATGTTTATATGTATATAGATATATATTACATAACACATATACTTGTGTTAAAGTAATTTCATATAAATAATATTATCTACACTGGAACGTCTGAAAGATTTATTATTAATGTTTTTAGAAAATATAAACATATAGAGTTAATAAGCTAAAATAAATAGAACTATTTCCTAGAAATATACCATTAAGATTCGGAGACTATTTATAATAACTTCTTGTTTGACTTCCAGGAAGATGGTTGAAATCTCCAGTATATGATGTATGTGTCTGCTTATTTTGTCAGACGAGACGTCTGAATTCTGAAAACTGCTGGAAAGTTTTAGAATGCAGTACATGTACCCTATAAAGTATCAAATGACATACCTTACATTACGGGAAATTGAAAGCATATCTTTTCCTAAGTATAAAGTTTCGTAATATTTCAGTGTAATTCAAAACAGTGTCTGACAGAACAGAGAATAAAATAGACAGATCTTATAAAAAAACGATAAGGAATTATGCTGAATTCAAAGAAGAATCGTTTAGGATTTACGTTTTTGGTATCAGCAGTACTAGAATTCTATTAGGTTTGTTGACTGTAGTAACGAGATATTTCTGCTATCATTAATTCTCCAAAGGTATTATTTAAATAAATAAGAAAAAGTGGGCTATCACTAGCTATTATTCTTTGAAAAAGTAAGTCACAATAAATATCTCTGATCATATGAGCAGTAGAACATAGTTGCAGGTAAAGCAGAAAAGGAGATCCAGTTTTATTCCAATGGATCAGTTTTAACTCTCTCTGAATGGAGCTGATTAAACCTTTTATGAATTAAATTTTAAATATATTTATATAATTTTTATATTTTAAGACGTAAACTACATACTTGTGCTTGAATAGCAAACCATGGCTTCTTAATTTCAATCGATTTAGCCATACTATCAGTAATCTGAATATGAACATTCAGCGTAATCTCGGATTTCAAGGTTATTCTTGCTGTTTTACATTTTATTTCCTTGACATAAGCGGCAAGAGGACTTTCGAATGACCGAAGCCGATTATGCGCTCAGTTCCTCGGGAGATTTCATCACCGCAAAATTGGTAAAATTTGCACGGTTGTTGGGCGATTGAATTTCTATAGCCGCTACAGCCCACCAGAGTGGCTTATTAACATAATGTTACAAATTTTCGGTCTGTTCTGCTTCCTGGCTGCTAAAAATAATTTACAATTCGTATTCTAATCGTCAAATAGTTAAATTTTGCTTTTTGTTTTATCAAAATCGGTCAATTAGAAACAGAGATACGGAGTTTTTGGTATCCCCATTGATTAGTATAGTGTTACTAGAAATATTGGTTCGAGAAACATTGGTCCTAGGCCTTCGCTAACCCCACTTTTGGGGACTTATTTTAGGTGCCAAATTTGGCGATATTTCACAAAAGTCGCCAAGCCTGGCCACACTTTGGTCATTTGGCGCGATTTTCTCAATGGGGCTTGTAAAGTTAGTTTTTCTGCATTAACGTAATATAATAGCCCAATATTACTCTATTTCTCTTGTATGGCGTAATCAAAACTAGATTGTGCTGGGAGTTTCTACAAATCCCGATTTTTCTAGAAAGTACGTTGGAGTATATAAATAGGCAGACAGGCCGGAGAATTCAAGTCAGTTTCTCACCGAGCATTTGTTGAGTGTGTTCGCTGTATTACGCTGTGAATTGTATTGTACTATGTAAGCGATATTTTTGCTTGCCTTTTTGAAGCCTCGTTTTGAAGTGCTGTGTGTAAATTCTTCACTGTTGAGTCTTGAGGGACTGTTTACGAAATCTCTCGTATATTTCCACTGAATTTTTGCCTGTGGAAGTGTTTTATTTTGTGTGAGACATACAGCATTTGTGAAAGCTATTAAGTGGATTGTTATAGAACGTTATACTGGCTGATCCAGCTTGTGAATTTTGTACAGCTGATTGTTCGACGAAGCTCTAGAAGGCTTAAATTTAGTGTTCCATCCTGACGAATGGATTGTTTACTAGAAAGTTCTACACCTACTGGAGTTTAGAACGACGAACCCAGGAAACAAGCAGAGTATTCTGCAACAATACAAATTTTAAGTTTTTTTTTTTTTTCCTTTTTGAACATGGATGAAGCCTCCTTGAAATCCTCTGTACGCTATGGTGGTGTTCTGCAAAATTCGTCGTTAGTGGTTTTTTTAAGTGATTGATCCCGATAAAGAATTTAGAGAGAACAAACCTCTATTGTCTCCTTTCTCTTGTAAAAGACACAAATCAATCCGTAGTATGACTTCTCGTTTGATGAGAGTATTTTGCTTGCGTGGAGCAAGTAACTTTTTTTATATTGCATTCGTAAGAAAGATCATCACCGATATAATTTTTTTTCATCTGAAACACTTTTCTATATTAAATACACACTGAAGTGCTATAAATTAAAAGCGTACCGCAGTACATGTGTCAGGCTCTATTTGACTTTCCTGCTTCATTACGATGAAAATCTATTTTTACCAATGCTTCGGACCTATTTGTCTTCCTTGTTTCATTACTTTACCTACTCACCTTTGCTATCTGACAGCCCTGGAAAGTGGAACGCTGTTTCCTGAGTAAGCGAAAATCGTTTTCTATAACTAATAGCATTTTAGGGGATCGAATTTTAAAAAGAACCCTAAAAGTATTTATATATATATATGCTCTTAATTTTTAATGCAAGATTTTTCTGATTGTCTGTATTTTCCTCTGAATTATGAAAGGGACTGTGGAAAGTTCGTTTTGGCCCCCCAACTCCGTTCGGGTGCAAATTCTAAGATATGCTGATTTATTTTAGCTTCATTTCGAAGGATGAATTTTATGGTTATCTAATTTTTCTTCGAGAGATTAAAATAAACTTGAAAATAACGTTTTTTCCCTTACTTTATCTATGACTCATTGACTTTGTCACATTTCCGCTTCAAACACTACAAAATAAATTTTTCACCGTCATTACTCCGAAAAGATTAAAAATTTAAGTACGAAAACGTATTAAAATCCACACCATTTGTCAGTGTCACATAATCATCGGCATGCAATTTTTCATAAATATGTAAAAAATGCATAGAAAACAATCTCCTCTATTTAAAAATATTAAAATCGACCTATTCCCTAATTTTTCATAATTTTCAGCCCCTCTCTATATACGGAAGTAAAAAAAAAAATTAATCTTTTGAGTGAAAAAATTAAGTATCGTAATCGATATTGATGTCAGGTTATCAGACTTTGAAGGAAAAATTGTGATACCTATTCGTCTGAAATAATTTTTGTAGATTACGTAATTGATCTTTCTTCTCACAAACGAAATGATTCGCACTGCATGAAGCATTGATATGATATAAGAACTGATGTTCCCAGGAAAATGAACTGTTTCGAATGCGAAATTGCCGCAAACATGCAGAGAGATTCCGTACGTTTACAGAATTCCGAGGAATTCCGATTTTGGTGCTCAGTAAAAGTTGAACATGAAATCCTTTATTTTAAGAGGACAACTATTAATTATATCGAATGTAGACATATTTTTGTCAAATGTTTTTTCTAGCTTCCGTTGCAAATGTTTATCAACAGCTTTATCCTCTAGTACCTTATATTTATCTTTATTGCTTAGCACAATAAAATGTACGAAGATCGTTTTATTTTCAAAGTGTAAACCCCAAATAAATACTTGATCCGCGGACGCATTTCTTACTATGTGGTCTCTGTAGAGTCATTTTCATTACTTTATTCATTATATTTTTATGAAATTTCACGATTGATTTTATGTACACCATAGAAATCCAATAATACTTTCAAAATTTCTTTTTTTAAAGAAAAATTTTAATGAACTAATTTTAATACTTATTGCATCTATTTTCTTTTTCAGTGACTTCCGTTCGCGGAAATGTTTTGAATATAACCAAAGTAAGCCGTCTACATATGGGTGCATACTTATGCATAGCTTCAAACGGCGTTCAACCGGCTTTAAGCAAAAGAATATTACTTGGAGTTAGCTGTAAGTATTTATTACGTTCATTAAAATTATAAAGTAGCACAATGTCTCATGTTTGTAACAATTTTTTTAATTAAAGAATTAATAAAATTGAGTGTCCCTCTTTTCACTTAACTATTTTATTTATTTATAACAAATGACAGGCTTCAATAATCAAGTCATTAGCTTTCGGGATTCCCAATATTTTTGAACACTACAATTAAAACTTTCAAGTTCAAAAAGCATGTCAATATGAGTTCATTATATATTATTTATTTGTCCATTAGAATTTAAAGTCACACAGACAACAAGCCGGAAATATTTCACTAAACTAATTTGGAAAGTCCTTTCTGTGTCTAATGTAGGAAATAGCAGTGAGATCAGTGCAAATCACATTTAGTATATGCCATTTGGATCTGTTAAAATATTTTGGACCGCATGAAAGGAAAGTATATAAAACATTGCATTTGTATAGTATTGCTTTGTTTTAAACTTTTATAATATTTCTAAATTTCGTTATCTTATAAATAAAAATGAAATTCTGTTTGTTTGTTTGTTTGTTTGTTTGTTTGTTGATTTGATTCGTATACAAATCCACAAAAATGGACCTATCGGCCTGAAATTTAGCACAGATATGTAAAATAATACAGAATAAATCACAGTCCACTTTAAAACTTTGAAAGTCCACCCGTTCCCGGAATTTAAGAGATTTTTTATGCTCTTCAAGCAAAAATCTTTCCGTAATTGTAACCCCTGTAGTGAAGAAAATGTGAAATAAGGATCGTGGTTGCCATGTGTGGCGATTTTGCCGAATAAAATGTCGTTCGTATACAAATCCACAAAAATGAACCTATCGGCCTGAAATTTAGCACAGATATGTAAAATAATATAGAATAAATCGTAGTCCACTTTAAAACTTTGCAAGTCCACCCGTTCCCGGAATTTAAGAGATTTTTTCTGCTCTTCACGCAAAAAGCTTTCCGTAATTGTAACCCCTGTAGTGAAAAAAGTGTGAAATAAGGATCGTGGCTGCCATGTGTGGCGATTTTGCCGAATAAAATGTTTGAAATTCTCAAAGTAAAAATAAAAGCATAATAATGATTTTTTTTTTGTTAGTTTATATTCGTAAGGTTATTTTTTTTTAAATTATAATATCGTGTGCATCGGAAATCAGAGCAGGAATGTAATGCTTTACACGCAAAACAATAAGAATTAAAGATTTCCGAGGCTAATGTGTAAATTCTTTTAGTTTGGCGAAAAAATAAAATGGCTGAAATATGGATTTTGAGTAAGTGAGTTCTAGCGGTTTGCACAGTTTTCGGCTTTGCGCAATTTATTGAGAGCTTAAGGAAATAGATTTTTGAAAACAAGTTCAAAGGTTTTATTAGAATACAGCGTTAAATTTTAATGATCCGTGAAGAAATAATGCAGTTATTAAGGGATTTCAAGCGATCTAACTTCAGAATTCTCGCCAATTGAGTACATTGATTTAAGTTGGGGGAATTCCGCCAAATTTCAGAAAATTGAAATCTTCTCATTTAGTACATCGGAGTAACGATGAATAAAACACATGATAGTTGATAATTAAAAAAAAAATCGGCTGTATTAAGGGATTCCAATTTTCAAATAAATGCGTGCTACTCTTTGGCGGTCGAACCATTTCCCATATTGACTGCTGCTAAGTCAATGCTTCGAATGATTCCCTGAAAAAACTCTTGCAAAATGGCGTATGTTGGCACTTTGGCGAGTCTTAGATTTGAAACTGGATTTTATTTGAGACTGGTATATATAATAACACTGGTTATAGATAAAAATGAATGTTGGTATTTGTTTATGAGGTTGAAAAACTCCAGCACCGTTGAGCACCGTTGCACGATGAAATTTGGTTCACCTAAGTCTTTTATGATGGAGAAGGTTTTTATGCTATCCGTTTTCCTTAACTTGCCACTTGGTGCCGCAGCACAACGTTGAATTCTATTCCGTTTAGCCGTTTGCTATGCGAATATCGTCCAACCGATTTCGATGAAATTTGGTACACGCGAATATTAGAACACGGAGAATATTTTTCACTATCCATTTTGCTGTAACTTGCCGCTAAATGGCGCTGCAAAGCATCAACTTCTATACCGTTCGACGGATCGGCATAAAATTTTTTATACTTACACATTTGAGCACGAAGAATATATTCTAACTGCGTTCCTTTTGATGTTACTCACCACTAGATGACACTGCAATGCATTATTATTTTAACTCGCCACTAGATGACGCTGCAGCAGGCCAAATTCTTGACCATTCAAACGGTCGCTATGAAAATCAGTATACATAGCTATTTGAACAATGAGAATATTTTGGCGTTATCCATTTTGCTATAACTCGCCACTTGACGGCGCTGTAGCAAATCATTACTTTAATTAACTACTAGATGGCCCTGCAGTGTATCACTTCTTGACTGTGCAAATGATCGTTATGAAAATTGGTATGCATAGATAGTTGAACACGGTCGCTATGAAAATCAGTATACATAGCTATTTGAACAATGAGAATATTTTGGCGTTATCCATTTTGCTATAACTCGCCACTTGACGGCGCTGTAGCAAATCATTACTTTATTGAACCACTAGATGGCCCTGCAGTGTATCACTTCTTGACTGTGCAAATAATCGCTATGAAAATAGGTATACATAGATATTTGAACACGGGGAAGAGTTTGGCGCTATCCATTTTCCTATAACTTGCCACTAGATGTCGCGTCAACACATGAACTTCCGGACTGTCTAGCCGATAGTCATGAAAATTCGTATACATCGATATCTGAATGCGAAAAATATTTTCGACGTATCCGTTTTGCTAAAACTCGCCACTAGATTGCGCTACGCCGCATGGCCTGCACCGTACAAACGATTGCCTTGCAATTCGGTATGCATGATTATTGGACACAATATAACGCGATATCCACTTTGCTATATCTGTTTATTACAATGAATAGTAATCACCACAAATCGTAATATCAAAAAGTCCATTCATTCCCGTGCAAAGAACGGGTACTTCAGCTAGTATATTTATACAAATGCCTCAATTATTTCACACGCGACTCATAACTGAACATCAGCTGGAGTTTCGCTAAAAAGGGTTATTGTTTCTGACTGACGATATGTGCCTAATTGACTCCTTTAATTTTCTTTTGGATGTCATGGGCGTTTTTATTAGAAACCATTCTCGATATGTTTGTGGTTCAAGAGAGTGAGATATAAGAGTATTATTTTAGAACACTCACAGTGTCCCTGAAAAGAAATCTGAAGACACAGTTGGCACAGTATGTTCCAAAATCAATAATTGCATTAGTGAAAGTCGGCGTTTTAAACACAACTCGTATAACGCTTAACGTTTTGAAATTGAGCCTTAAGTGCACCAAATTTTACAGTCATATGCTTAAGACGTTTTAAAACTTATATTTTTGTTCTAAATCAAACTGTACAAGAGTTATGTTTTTCTGTTCAACAGATTCTGTTTTTACCAACTGTACATTCAGTTGGTAAGAAGAGAAAAAAAATCCTTTTTTCCTTGATTTTATAAACAAAAAAAATGTAAAAAAAACTAAAAAAAATGTTAAACAATAAATATTTCGACAAATTTGGTTGAAAAATTAGTTTCAAAATAATCACATGTTAGTAAGAAATGTACATTATCTTTTTAATTGCAATATATACCTTCTTTATAATATATCGAAACAATATAAAAAACAGTAATTATATTACATACAACATCAACAGTTTTTGCTGAAAACAAATTATAAAATTAAGTTGAAACTTCATATGTTACAGACAATAGATTGTTGTTTGTTTAAAAAATAATAATAGTACCAGTAGTAGTTGAAGAAAAGTTCAATTTGAGCCGTGAAAGCTATTTTCTATGACAATAAATTTCAATAGATAGGCAAATAATTTTTAATTATTTAAGGAATTTTTAGCATCAATGACTGAAAAGGAAAAGATCCTGTATTTTATTTTCCTATAAAGTTTAACAAGGGATCTTGCTATTCAGAATTGTTTCAAAAGTTCTGTAACAGTTTAGTGCTTTACTTTATAATGTGAGGAAAAGTATGCAAATGAAAAATTTAAAAATTCACTTACACTGTACAAAATCTATCCTATAAAAAGGTACATCCGACAACTTCTAATGCCTTAATGAATTAAATTAGTTTAATACAAGTAGAAGTGTATATTACCATATAAAATCCTTTTACATTTTCTTAGAAAAAAATTCAACTATCAAAATATTATGATTATGTCTCCGATTTTGCGCTTTTTTTATTTATGGTGGTTTATTTAAACAATACGGCTCCATTATTATCTATATAAAAGCATCAATTCTGGCGATATTTCTTTTAGATCCTATAACAATGCACCAAGCTTCCCGTTACTGCCAACAAGAAAGAAAAAAGAAAGCGAAAAAAGAAAGCTTTATTCCATGTTTTATTTATTTTTTTGCTTTG
Source organism: Cheiracanthium punctorium (assembly GCA_038373885.1). Classification (NCBI taxonomy): domain Eukaryota; kingdom Metazoa; phylum Arthropoda; class Arachnida; order Araneae; family Cheiracanthiidae; genus Cheiracanthium; species Cheiracanthium punctorium. The sequence goes on from JAWZYV010002197.1 coordinate 411,552, forward strand.
CCATTAAGGAAACAAAATCGATTATCCACTTCTGCCAGGAGAGGGCGCTATTGACACCGTTAATAGAAAAGAAGTCGCTTAACGATTCTGTTTGCCGTTTCCTGGCTCTTAGACTTACAACGGAAATTAATACGTGCTACTGGCTGGAAAGGTGTAGAAATATTAGATGTTTGGATAAGTATGATCAATAAATTAAAATGAAAATTATAAAAAATATGCAAATGTGTGAAAAAAATTCCTATATAGGTAACAGGACTTAAGTTTTGCAGTGCAAAATTACTGAAAAAGAAAAAATTTATAAAAAAAATCTTGGAGCTTTCATAAGAATTGTTCAATCAGAAACGTAAACAATATAAACAGCAAAAAGTATTATTACTCCAAGCAAGATGTGCTAATTGTAATCTCAAGATATCAATAAAATACCATATATCTCTGCGTATAACACGCTCTTTTAACTTCGAAAAATGACTTTATTTTTCGCGTGCGTGCTATACACCGAATGTAAAATGCAGAATATTGAATGCAGAAATAATTGCGTGATATATCTAAAATTTACTGATGCGTGTTATACGTCAGAGCGTGCTATACTGTATATATTTCTAGAACGTGCAAGCATGTATGCGTGTGTGTGTGTGTGTGTGTGTGTGTGTTATGTAATCCTTAATAATCGGTATATTTTCGAAAAGATTCATCAATCATGTAAGTATTTATAAGAATTTAGGCCAATTTTTCCTGAAATTCTTATGTTAAAACAAAATTTTGTATTTATTTTTATCTCGCAGTTTAATATCTGATATGTAACTTTTGGATTTTCTTTAAATTATGGTACTTATAAGGTGAACTCACATGATCATCGAAAGCTCATATAAAGTTTGAAAGCACCCAACACATAGATTTATACGAAAAAATTTTTATTCTAATTTAAACATCATATACTATTGCGTAGTGAAATGTATATAGATTTCGATTGAAAATATACATTTTTCGAAAGTGTGTACAATTATTTATTTTTACCCCAACATGGCCGAGTGGAAAAGGCACTCAAAATGGTAGACGGATAAAGTTTGAAAATCCTGGTCTCGGGCCTGTCTATGTAACACTATGGAATTTTGGTCAGTTTCCTCCAGATGTAACTTGAATATGCTCTGAAACCCCTTAGAAAGTCCTCCGACCAAGGCATTCACCCCATACTAAGTAAATACCCCTCGTGCAGGTTTGCCTTAATACACACAATGCAAAACAATAAAAAAAAATTTCTGCGGATTTCTACATATAGCAGTAATATACATTTCAACCAAAAGTTATTAAAAATTTAAAACTTCAAAATATGAAAAACTAAAGCTAACGCACTTTATGCATCAAATTTAGTAATGTGATTTTAATTTAAATAGTCGTAATGTAACATCACTTTAGAAATTCAGTAGATAGATATCCAACTTTCTTCACTAATAAAAAAAAAGTACTTGGCTCCTGAAAAGCGAAAGCAATTTCTTCAATGATACATAGATATCGACGACCCTTTAAAGGAAAAGTATTCTGCCCACATTTCAGGATATTGATCAAATCTTCTATGGATTTACATGACACAAGTCCCTTGTACTCCCCTTTCTTTTAAGATTTCCTCTCACTTTTCCATGTCAAATATCTGGAAAGTTACTATCTACCAGGATATTTCCTTTTCAGACGTATTCCACAAATACTTCAGAAATCTTATATTGCTTGAAGTTTTAGTATAAAGTATCATCAAATTCTAAGTATGCAGGAAATGCATTAGATTCTTAGAATTTGTTCGGTGGTTGAAAAAATTAATTTTGAAAGATTTCACTTTTACCAGTTTATGATATTTGCCCGATTCAAACATAAATGTAAGTCGCTAATTATTGTTTATATGCTATTTATGCATTCCGCTGTATTTCTCAGCGATATTTAAAAAGGATATTGAAAATTAAATATCAATAGCTTAGATTTATTAACAAAATAATGGAAAGAAGTATTCATTACTACAGGCGATAAAATTCATTTTCATTTTCATAGGAAATACCAACACAGTTTCAAGTTAAATATATTTTAATTATTAGTTGAATGAAAGTTAAACAACTGAATAGCTGGATATTTAGCAGAAACCATTTTAATATGTCTTCTATCTTTATACATACAGCTTATAATGAGAAACTGGAGAGACTTCATATCTAGTCTGAAACCGGAAATAATAGGAAAGTAAGTGCGAATACGCCTCCCCTCTCCCTAAAAATTAATTAATGCGTAAAATTAATAAATGAATCGTGTCAGCTGTGAAAAGTAAGATCACTAGAAAAAAAGCGCTCCATTTCTTGAAAACGAAATACCACATTCATTTGATGATTATTTTGATGAAACAAATGAAAAATCAAGATGTCTACTTATTGTTGTTTTTCTCCTTAACTAATTTCAAGACAAAATGAAGTATTTTCTTTTTTTCAGTAAAAATTAAAGAGATTTTATGATCTTGTTGTGAGATAAATTTTTAAAAGAATCAACAAACACATTCCCATGTTTGCATGCCAAAATCATACACGTACACCTACAGAATTACCAAACGTTTTAGAATTTTTATACGATAGTTCACACTTTGAAAATGCTAAAATTAAAACTACATTGACTGGCATTGCACGAAATCTAATACTGGGTGCATGCTAAAGTAGTCCAGCAAGCTTGAAAAATCGAAAATATCACTTAATTCAACGAAACGAAGCACTATATCTCACAATAAATGCAGCATCTTTAACACATATCACGGCGGATCATTAAAATATCACAACAATAACACTACTCAAATGACAATATCAGTCGTATCGCCTTCAGTCGTATCGCCTTATCAGTCGTATCGCTCTCTCCATATCCGCAATCTATCATTCACTAACTCGACAAGGGAGAGTGACTCCTTTATATATTTCAGAGGGGGCAGGACGTCAAAAGGAATGGGACATCATTTTTCTTGACTTTTTCAGTATGTTCACTACTAATATTGAGATAGAGCCAAATTCCACTAGTTTCGAAATCTTTCTTTTTGTCGCCAGTGGCCAAAATTGTCGCCGAGTTCAAAGGATTACATGCTCATTTCACTTACAAAAATGCCTGTACAACTCACTTTCCCGCAGCAGCAGAAGCATAGTCGTAGACTTTGAAAGTACTACGCGATGATAATTTTAATCGCATCCCTTCTTTTTTTTTACTCTTTAATTAATTGAGCTACAGTAAGCATTCGATTTTTAATTTAAAAATCTAGAGTGACTCCACTCGACTTTCCGAACACTTACGATTAAGATCATTACCAACCATTTAAATAAATTTTAATCGATGAATAATTCAATCATATATACCAAATTAAGCTCAATCGAACGCGCCGTTTAAACGCTAGCGCACTTTCAAGAATTTCTCCCCATAATGTAAAGGAAATCTTTGTCATAGCCCATTACTACATCTTCTACACACCAAAATCAATACCGGTCTAACGATGGTGATTTATAACATATATACCGAATTTGAGCTCAATCGAATGTACCGTTTAAACGCTAGCGCACTTTGAAGAATTTCCTCCCATAATCCATAATGTGAAACAAATCTTTGTCGTAGCCCTGTAGAAAAACTATAAGTCCTATACACACCAAAATCCCTACCGGTCTTGCGACGGTGGTCTATGACATATATACCCAATTTGAGCTCAATCGAATTCCCCGTTTAGGAGCTATCGTGTTCACACACACACTCACATACACACAAACATACATACATATATACATCTCGTAAAAATAGCATAAATGAATTCAAAAGAACTCAAAACGTGTAAATACACCAAAATCTCGAAGTCGAATTTTTTCATGATTACAATACTTTCCTTACATGATACATGCTCGGAAAGCAAAAATGAGTAAATATTTGATTTTTAATGTATAAATGAAAAATAATTAACTCTCTCTGTGAAAAGAATCAAGTGTCCCCAAAATCGGGGAGGATTAATCACTTATTTAATTGATAGTAAAGAATCTCCATATATTTTTTGAAATGTCTATCTGAAAAAAAAAGTAGTGCACAAAGAAGATAGTTTAGTACTTAATAAGTGAACTTATTAAAAATAAATAAACACTATAAAGTGGAAAAATTGACCGAATACCTAATAAAATCCTTACTTTAACGGTAAAGTAATTAATTAAATCATTGGCAATTATTTTTTACTAGTTTGCGAAATTCAGCATTTAGACTTCAATAATAGCCAATTTCCCATTGGCAAAAATCCCATACGTACAAGACACTTCCATCTCCATTATCTTCTTCTCTGGAAAGCAAACTAAAAATATAGTTTATGTAAGCATTTTAACAAGCGTGTAGTTTTATCTAAAATATCAAATGTCTATTAAGCATTTTCAATATTTATTCTATTTCAGAAATTTGAGAATTCTCATACAATAGTTGCTTTATAAATATCTAACTAAAACATATCTGTTTAAAACTAAATAAACTGTTGTCATTATATGTTGTTTATTCAGTAATCCTATAAAGCTTTGCGTACACAGTAAATGATGTATTCAGACTGGAGAAAAACAATGACTATACCATTTTATTTTCCCCAGACATACAAAATGGGATTTTAAAAATCGCATTTGTGGGCAGACGGAAAGGAGAAAACTTTAAACGACTGGAAGTACATTTTTTAGTATTAACATTTTTTTCTTTAAGTAGTGATTGCTTTTTATTATGGATTATTACAGAAAAACATTATGTATGTTTTTTTTATCTTTGCAATTCTCCAAAGGTAAAAAAAGAATGTATCTTTGCATTAAAAAAACATGGAACATTCCTCGATTACTTTAAAAAATATGCATTATACTTTTATTTCATTTTTTGAATCAATTATTTTCTCATCATACTTTTTTCCCGTAGTAATTCAATTGTTTTATGAACAATATCTCTCCAGGAAATATAATTTTCTAGAAAGTATAGATAGAACATTTCGTATTTTCGTATATTAAATTCAGTTTGACTTTTGAAGACTTAATTCCGCCTCCGGCGAAAATGATTTAATCATCAAGTACTAGGTAAACGAGACTTTAATAACGTTAGGTTTCTTTCTGTTTTTGGAAAAGAAGTATTTCAGAACTTCATAATTTGTAAGAGGAGAGTTTTGAGTTTCCTTTCTGCAGTTGTATTCTACACATTTCATTAGTAATAGATAAGAGAATACATTAAAAAAAAAGTATTTCATTTAGTTAACTATAAAGTTTCAGTTGTAGAATAAATTGCAACTTCGAACACATTTTACAGAATATAGGGAATGTGGAAATTAGTATGTCAATCGAAATAACTCGAAGTTTCAAATCCTCATGGGAGAAATAAAAACTTAAAGGATTAAAAAGTAAAATTTAGAATTTAACTTTTGATGCTATATTCAACGTATCGATTTATTGAAAGATAATAAATTCGTTTCATTTAGTTAACTGTCGAATCTTAGTTAGAAAGTACGTTCCTTCTTGAAGTCTTCATAAAATTAAGACATTTGAAATCTAGTTAAAATACTTTTCTAGAACCCGTGGAATAAAGCATTTTTAACCAAACATAAAAGACTAGACCTTTCAAAAACTAAATATATATTTTTCCTTTTCAGAAGATCAGAAGCGAATTACATGAATGAATACTGATAATTTGTTGAAAGCAAATCCTAATACGTGCCCAAGTAGCAATAAATCATAGGCCGCATCTCGGCCAACTGTCTTCACGGAACCCCTATTCCACCCGCCCGACCTTGGCGCGCCACCTCCGTTCTAGGTTGGGGATGTCAGGTTGGGAAACTTTCCCTGGACTGTCCGCTCCGGAGCAATTCTGGGCGTCACCGGACGATCCGAACGATTCTGCACGTCTCAGACGATATTCCGAGGATTCTTCGATCGATTCTACTTGTCTCCGGACGATTTCCCGACAATACCGCGATTCTACGTAGTTCCGAAGGAAAGTAATAATTAAGAAACACAGTAATCCAAAATAAGAAACACAGCAATGCAGGCAAGTGCAGCAGCACAAGACCATAACGTAACTAGCGAGCCGATTAAAGTTAAATACTCAATACACTAATCAAAGATTAAGTTTAATCCGTGACATAAATGAAAACTGATACACGGAAAATAAATTTAAAAATATTTACTTACCAGGATTAACTTTGACAAGCTCGACGCGCCAACAAAAGAAAGACGAACGGGAACGGGGCTCGACTACGAAACAGAATGACGAAGAAGTTCAGGGAAAAATCGAAGCAATAGAACTGGCGGGAAAACTGTCAGCGCTATCTGCAAATAGTCCTGCAGTAGTTTTCCATGGACCACGGTACGACATACGGAATGGACGACAAACCGAGAACTTCTTATGGGAGGCCGTATGGGTCATCTCCCAACTTTTGAATTTGATGGATGAATCAGACGTTGGAAGGTGAGTTCCAGCGGACGTTCTGTCGAAGTTAGAGAAAAACAGATTACTACAAGCCGATAAAATTGATAGTTGCGGACGTTTTACCGAGCTCTCTTACTGCCTGGGTGGTTATGTTCATCACTGACTCACTAAATAACTTACTCACTGACTCTAGAAAGCTTCCTTGTTTATGCCACTCAAAAACAAAGCTTTTACCATCATTACTCAAAAAAAAAGGAAAGAAAGAAAAGGAGAAACAAAATAAACTCGAGAAACGTAGTAAAATAAAAACCGTTTGAGAACCCCGCTTGACTTTTTTCATAATCAATATATATATATATATATATATATATAATACATATACAAAACAATATGTTCTACTTCAAATATCTCAAAATCCATCCGTTCCCTAAATTTAAGTGATTTTTCGCAATTTTCAGACTACTTTTATTTCTGAGAGTAAAACAGTTAACCCATTGACTAAAGAACTCAGGTATTGTAAATGAGTTTGACGTCACTTTGATGTCACGGTTATGGTGTGTTTTGAAGGGTACATTGCGAAAATCAATGCAATTTAAAATATGAGTATGCGATGCCTGGGAAGTCTTGCTTTTGGTGGATATCTAATAGACCTTCTGTCCCTGTTAGTAGAAGAGAAACCTCCACTAGAAAAACGTGAAATGCATGTTTGCTGGCTTTTATTATCCTCAAATAGAAGAGCACACCAGGATAATCGCTACATTGCCCGTCATCCACAGGTGGGACTTTCCAAAGACCCATATGTTATTTTTATTCCGAGAAACCTCACTGAATATGAAAGGCATATTCGACAGCAAAGTCTCCAAAGAAGCAGCCTTAACTAAGTTATCAGCAATTTCGCTGCCATTATTTGCGATGTAGGATGGAATCAATTGAATACGCACAATGAAATTCAATGAAAGGCGCTCTTAATCAATTGAATCGGTGAGTGCAGATACCACCTCAGTCACAAAAAGGAAATTTTTCAGGGGAGAGGAAAAACTTCATAACTCCTCCAAATTTTCAAATATTTAAACTTTTTTTCCCTCTGTCATAACATGCATTTATGTTTCTGTCATGCAAATATTACCTAATTTCGACATCAATTAGGCTCAGAAAAATTTTAAATTTGATTCGGTCTTATGCTGTTTCTGCACTCAACTGGTTTTTAGTCATCTGAAAACTTGGAAAAAGGTAATCATTCAAATCAAATCACCATTTATTGTCTAACCATATTATATAAAAGTCAAAAACATGAATTTAGGAGAAGGAAAATGCTTTGCTTGCAGAAAATGATGGAGATGAAAATCTGACATTGAAGCTGGAATAACTATTTTTTAGAAAACCACCCCTAGGGCAGGTCAGGTGGCCAATAATAGTGTTAAAATAGATCATTCTCGACCATTCATTCATTGTTGTGTGACGACCATTGATCATTGTCGTCCATTGTTCGAAAAAGAAGCCCCGTATCTACGAAACTACTCAACAGACTAACGTCGTTCTTGCCCTCAACACGCATCTTGCCTTTCTAAGCTTATTTTCGTCGAAAACGATTTTTCGCATTTTTGTGACTGAAGTGGTTTCTCCACTCACCGATTCAATTTTAAAACGAATATTCCAGTCCTCTCACATAAATTCATCCAGTTACTTAGGTGTTGCATTGAGGATCGGGGTGTTAGTAAGTATCCATATATTCACAACATGAGGATAGGCAATATTCTCGACATAGCTTAAGCCTTTTTCTAGAGTGAGTAATTCTGATATCATAAATTTGAATTCCTATATTTAAAATTAAATGTACAGGTAGAAATCCTGATGAAGACACTGCTACTAGAACGCCCTGGTCTCTCTTGCTGCCGTATGTATAGATTTGAAGTGAATCTCGCGGTATTTTACTGATAGTCTCAAGAGCCATTTGTCTCATGAATTAAGGATCGTCAATGGTTTTTTTTTTCGATTGGTTCAGTGGATCCGTGTGAATGTAAAAGCAGCCAAAGTCAACAATGATGCAACTGAAACATTGTGTCAAAGAACGGTTTTCAATCCATCAAGATGATAGCAACGAAATTATATTTTACTTAAGTGCATGAGGAAAGGTACTGCTTCTTTTCAATTTTTGTTTATTGTCGCAGTTCTCGTTATAACAGGGGCTCTAATCTGGTTTTCATAGCTGTTTATTAAAGTATTTCTCAAGACTATTAGTTTTTCCTCAGTCTCAAAGGTTGAATATCACGTTCGAATAGAACAATATTGTCGGGGAAGCTACGCCTTAAGCCACCAAGTATTTGTGCTGCACCAAATGCAACTCTTTCCAGTCTACTGAAGCTGGAATCTCAAGCGCCAGAATATATGAGGTAACCATATTCCAGAATTGTTCTAATAAGTGATGTCTAAGTTAATTTAACAGTCGCAGATTCCTCTTCCCACTCATGCCCATAAATATATGTTAGAATGTTTAGTCTCTTCCTGCATGTCAATTCCAGAGATTCAAAGTGCCTATTGCTAAGAATCACTTAATTAGTAATAAATTCCAAATACTTAGCATAAATTTTACTTTTTGATATTTTTTATCGTACATAAAAAAGCGAGTACGCCATATAACTGCATTTTATTTTTTAAGAATGATTGCTCAGTTCTTGACCGATAAAATAATAGCATAAATAGAAGAGAATTACGAGTGAGAAATATTTTATAGACTTATAAATATAAAGGGGATAGGGTATTAAGGTATGATTGGGTATTTTCGTATAACGACCAGTACCGTTCAAGTGCAGTTTAGAACACTTGTTACATACCACCTTATCAAGTGTCAGTATGTTGTTGGAATTTGTTTTATTTTGCTTATTCTAACAAAAAATGCTCATTGTCGTTTAGTCATAGTATGTAAATCTCTTTAAACTTTATACCTATTTGGTAATTCATGATTCAGTTTATGATGTTCGGGCTGTATCGGACAGAAGTGTTGCGGGTTGTATTTGGCACATATTAATGCTGATTAGAATTACATTCTAATGGAATCTTTTTTTTTTTTACTGTACATGTACATTATGGTATACTAAGTCAGACGTGGGAGCTTTTACCACAAAATAAACCCACAGTACATTTGTCATTAAAAACACTTGTCAAAGTTTCAAACATTGATGATGTTTAAAATTTCTCCATTCCACTTTCTTATCTATTAAATCAGTTTTAATATAGGTACTTTTTTAAATTTCTGAAAAAAACATTTGCTTGGTTTAAAAAAAAGTTATTTGCATAATAATTAGTGACTTTCTGCCTGTTGTGCACTTTATTCGTCTTTTACATTCCTGATACAACGCCCTGAAGTAATAAAATTTCAACGACTTCAAAAAGAGTAGAAAAAATATTTTTTATCAAAGAAAAAATTATATTTAAGGTATATTTATATATATATATATATATATATATATATATATATATATATATATATATATATATATATTTAATATGATGCTTTATATGGGATTAGGGAATACTATCTGGTTAAATTGACCTGCAAAACTCTTTTAAAGTACAGTAGAAGCTCAGATGGTCGATACTACCTGACTTTCCTCTTATATTTCGATGTATTGCTGTTCGGTTTATGTAAGCATAGCTTCATTGATCAATGTTTCCTGCAATCTACCAGTACAGCTTCTAATGCAGGCATTTATTCGGTGTTTCAATTTTACAATGATAAACCATACATTTGTCACCTCCATTTGCACAAGGTTCACCAAAATTTCTCCCCAGCTATGCGGACAAACACCACAACATCTGTTAACTCGTTTCATTGCTTCATAATTCAGTTCTATCGCTTGGCAGCGTCAGTCAGACGCATGAAATATCGGCTTAATTACCTCGAAACTTATTGTTACGTCGTTAGGCTCCTGAACCCAGTTCCAAATCCCTTGCGCCTAATTAGTTACGACTATTAAAATCCCCTTTTAAAGAGAAGAGGAATTTATATGCGTAATAGCTGGTGGTAGTCGGGACCATCGAGCGGTTGTCTATCTACCAGCAAATTATCAATGCAGCAAAAAGTTAAGCGGGGATTCCGAGTGCAGATGGTGGCGACTGATTATATTTTAAACGTGCTTAGTCTCAATTGAAGCAAGTTTAACCAAAATTAAATTGATGCCACTGTATCACATTATATTTTGTTAAAAGAACACTTACAAGGGAAATGTGACGATTGCGACTGTTTCAGGAATTAATTGTAGATAATAGTGTAAAAATTAGTATAAAAGTACATTTTGAGCAAGAATGACCCATACTTGCTGCGAATTGTATATATTTTTTTAAAGCAAATCAACTTAAATAAACAAACAACTATAAAGAAAACTTTAACTGAATTGTATAATGTTGAAATTACATATTGATTACATACAAAAGCGGAACAAAGGCTTTTTTATTTTAATGACTGTCTAACATTAGAAAATGTACGAAATATAATAAATTTATAAAGTTAAATGATGACTCCACTCAAAATATTACCAAACAATTTTATATACAAAGCATACCTCTTATATTTACTAACATATTTGGTTATTTTAGATCTATGGAATGCAATATGAAATTACTACATTTCTGTAGAATAGAATCTTTTTTATTTCTTGAAATTATTTTCGTGAAAAGAAGAGAGAAGAGGTGATTTCCAATAAAATTATTAATGAGTTGTTATTTTTCCCAGCGGCCATGGCAAGCAGTTTTATTATTAATGATAAAACAAAATATGGTTTCTAATCCCATCAATTTTACTACCCATCAATATTTTGGGAATTAATATTTATTTGTGTATTCATTATAACATTTTCTAGGTATATTGAACTGATATATATTCAGAAAAATATCAAATATCAGAAGAGAATGTTTTATTTATTTATTTTCCTTTTTCCTTCTATTTATTATTTTCTTTTAATATTTGCACATATCACTAAGCAAACTATGTTGTTCGGTAATACTTTTATTTTACTATAATCTTGGCCATATCTATATTTTGTTATTAGTGCAGTTAAAATATTGTTACGAATTTCTGGTTCCTTCCTACCTCCAAGGGTTAACTATAGTTCAAAAAAGCGTGCTTCGCGCCAAATAATTAAAATATGCATTTTTTTGTATCAAAATCGGTTAACCTTGCAACTTTGTATGGTATGGCTTATTTCACGGTGCACGCAGAACAAAAATTCAGAGATAGCTATGCTAGACATGATGCGTATCATACTAATTGTACACGGACTTCGTTCAGTGAAAGAGAAAGGAATGAATCCATACAGAAGATAAGTATCGGGAACTGTTGGAGTCATCAAGTGTAGAAAAATGATTACGATACTACACATCACTAAAGCCAGAAAAAAATCACTTTTTTATACCTTCTTCAGATATGTTTAATTTTCGTTAAGTTTATACATTTTAGCCATTTTTATGGCGTATTTAAACTTTTGGTTTGTGGTATACAGTAAAATCTTATATAAAAAATTTCAAATCGTCAGTATATTACTAAAGATTATTATTTTACTGATATTAATCCCAAAGCATATCAGATAGACAGTAAAAGATTTCCATAAAATGATTTTAAAATTATTCTCTTTCCTGATTATAAAATTATATTTTCACAAAATGCTTATAGATATATTAAAGCATAATATGAAGAGTTCATAGTTGTATTCATATTCTTAAGAAAAGGAAATATAGCCTTCATATCACTGATGTCGCAATTTATTTATCACAGCATAAATTGGCATCAGTAAAAATTGAAAAATATTATTGAAATGGCTGTGCACTAGCGGGTTAAATATTATTTTAACAAGGCAAACATATTCCTTTATTCAAATTCCCTACATTGTTTTCAGTGCATACGTACACAGTAGATTCCTTCTTAAGCGACACTATGTGTGATAAGCAAAAATGTCCGATAATAAGGAGGAGTCGTGAGAAAGCTTCTTGAACGTTAAGTTACATTGTACCTTGAAACATAATATATACATACATATATTATAAAACAAGTTATGGTCTCGTATCATAATCATGCTCTATGAGCTCTAAAAAAATATTAAAAATGAATTGAAAAGATGGACTTACAGTTAGAAAACAAGAGTGCCAATGTGAAATTTCATCTTCGATTTCAATTGGATATTTAAGCATTCTGTGGCTTTTACTGAAATGATCCGAATGTTTGATGATTGATAAACCACCCATATGCATTATCTCTCAGATTCAAGTCATGTAATTGAGTGTTTTGAGATTAAACATAACAAAATAGTCGCCTGTGTTAGAACAATGGCCGATCCACCAATTATGGCAAACATTTGGCCTAAAAATACAGTTGCGCCAGATCATATTAGTACCAGCTTTAGGTGGACCATATGGCGTTTTGGAAATAAGGGATGAATGCCAGCCACATAATTCAGCAAAAAATAGACTGCGTCCCCTGGCTTCACCCGACATCGGATAATACGGTTTGTCGGATATGCGAAGGTCAGACGAGTAAAACTATATCCAGGCACCATAATAAGTTCTCTGACGGTTGGTTAATGTTCAGAGAACGTTCAGTAATGTTCTCTGAACGTCTATTAACGTTCGAGAACTTTGCTGTGCTTCCTGGGTACTGTTCTGGTAGGTTTGCGGACATTTCATTTTTTAATTATGCCATAGAATTGTTGTGATCTCTTCACTTTTAAAGTATTAACATGGACCTAAAACAACCACCAAATAGGCAACCATCCAGGAACATATACATAACATTTGTTATCCAGTTTTTATTCGTTCATAATTTCACTTTGTGAAAAGCCAGTTCTAATCCTGAAATATTGGCTTGATTATCTGGAAACTTACTATTTCGTCGTTACGCCCTTGAGCCAAGTTTCAAAGCCTTTTCGCCTAATTAGGTAGGAGTTAGGACTATTAAAATACCCTTTTAAACCGAAAAGGAAATGAATGCTAGATAGCTGTAGCAGTCGGCATCATTGGTGGGGAAGTGGGTTGTTGATCCACCAGTAAATTATCAATCCAGCAAGTAGTTAGTCGAGGAGTTTAAGTATAGATGGTGGCGGCTGATTAGATTCTAAACATGCTTAGTCTCAATTGAAGAGAGTTTCATCAAAAATGTATTGATGGAGCTGGGTCGTTTCGAAAATGGTGAACATTTTCGAAGGAGAATTGATGACAGTAATTGCTTAAAGAATTATCAGATCGAAAATGAAATTTTCCATATCATAAAGGCATTCGAAATAATAAGTAAATCTGTTGCAGCTAAAATTATTGAAATTACTTTTATTTTTTTAAAGGTCAAATGAAATATTCTATAAACAAACCTACCACCTATCAAACAAAAATTTGTGACAGTAAAAATTAATTATAAAAGCATAGGTATCAAAATTATGTGTATTCTAAAATATTAAAGTACGAATTATAAAGTAGGTTAAATTTTTGGTTAAAAATTATTATCAACAATTTAAATGTAAAAAAACCTGATATAACCTGACACATTTAATTAAGATATTGAGAGAGCTGGATTACATTTAAACATGTTATATGAGCATGATCAGAGAAATGCGATGATGGAATGATATGAAATAATGTATATGGAATATATATATAAGTGGAATATAAAACATATAAAATTGAATCCAGCATTGTATCGGAATTACTGAAGGGCTTGAAGTCAGTTAAATTATAATTAAAGCATGGAAATAGTCTTTGAATATTTTAGTTTTACCGTTACAGATCTTACATTTTAAGAAAAAGCACTTTGGTGGGAAAAAAATACAATATCGTGTAAAATAGATAAAATCATTTTAGGGGATTTAGTTGTAAATTAGTAGAACAATCTATAATTTTGCTATATAAACATTTCACGAACTGCATTTGAATAAATCGGTATTTTGGTAATAGGTATTATTTTACAGATCGGGAAATCCATCTATAATAAAAGAGATTTTATAATAATAATTTTAAGAAAATAAAATTAAAGCACTACTAACTTTTAAATACTATTTTAAAGCTAAACAATGGCACAACAACACACGGTAATGCGAAGGCTTGGCAGCCCAACCACGCCTTCGCGACGAGGTGCTCTGGGGTGCGGAAGCATATGGCTCGATCAGGTGGTCAGCCTGACGCGAAGATCCTAGGGTGCGTTCGAGAATTCATCGGTTGTGCACCGGTAACACCGGTGCACGACCAGAGCGTTCGAAAAGGCGGAGCGTGGGGCGGAGCTCTAGAAGTAACCGCGTTCGAAAACGTTTCGGTCATGTAGCGGTTGTCTGCTCAGTGTGACCAGAGCGCAACCAGAATGACCCTGCTAGCGAGGTGGGTTATTCCGGTTATTATCGTAGTGTTGCCAGCGTTTATTTTTGTTTTCTCGGCTTAGAATCCGATGTGGTGAGGATGACCGAAACCGGTTGACAACCGTGACGTCACTTAACCGGAGAATGACCGCGACCGGTAGCACCGGTGCATAACCAACCGGTGAATTCTCGAACGGGCCCCGAGTGTTTAACTCCCAAGTAAGCTTGGTCTTTATTTGATAGATCCACTCATTGAATGAAAGGCTGACTGAACCTTCATCGGATCAGGAGTCGAACCCCTAACCCCTAACCAGTGGCACGGGAGCGCAATGCGCTAACCCTTTCACCACCGGGCTTCATAATACCATTACTTTTTTAGTAATTTAGAGCAAAGCTCTTTACATATTCCTTTTTAAGGTTCATGAAGTATTTTCAATACATTTATAGTATATTATCTATATTACATATCATTTTTTGGTTAAAAAACACATAGGTTTTACTTCTGACCTATAATTGCTAACAGTACATGAAAAACGCGTCCGCATTCAATCAGGGAAGCACCTCAATTTCTGTTACCCACTATCATTGTTTCAAAATTGAGGCCTATCACTGCAAGCAACGTCAGCCACGTGTATCGGCTTTCAACTTAATTGACTCGAAACTTATTATTTAGTCGTTAGACTCCTGAACCAGTTTCAAAATACTTCGCGCCTAATTAGTTAGCACTATTAAAATCGACTTTTAAAGGGAATTGCTTTAGTAGTCGGAATTAACCAGCAGTTGTTGATCCACCTGGAAATTATTAATGCAGCAAATAGTTAGGGCGGAAGTGGAGTTGTTGGAGTACAGATGGTGGAGAATGATTAGATTCTAAACGTGATTACTTACAGATGAAGAGACTTAAATCAAAAACATAATGATGAGTCTGAAATAAGATCGAATATCCGAGATGAATGTTTTCGAAGGAAATGTGAGGATAGCCACTTAAGAAATAAACATATAAAAATTATTGTATTTCTGTTTACAGATTTTTAGTGTGATGCGTAGTGAAAAACTATATCTACCAAATATCAAAGCAATAGAAGAAAACAATTTTTAAGAACAATATGTAAATTACGAACTGAAATCAAAAATGAAATGTCAATAATCTAATTATGTACCAGAAGTTTTTTGTTTAAAAAGTAATTTTAATATTTTGTTAAAAAAGCTTATGTTATGCGAATTAAAAAACTGCCTAAAGCTTTAACCAAGCTAAATATCTCAATAAAATAAATTAAATAAATATAGAATTAAGAATTTTAGAGAATTCATATTACACCAGAGTTTCTAATTTTACTGATATGAACTGTAACTTGCAACAGGCTTTTGGTCCAATAGCAAAAGTAGCAGAAAGAAACTGATGCAACTTCGCAGATAGAAAATGAATGCTCTGTAAAAACATTGAAACAATAAATAGAAAAATTGAAATGACATTTCTCCAGTAATTTAGACTTTACACACATTTTTATGCAAGAACTGATAAACTTTTTCCAATGTTGGTATGCATTTGTTTTACGACATAAACTTAAACCACACATATGTTACCTTCAACGTACAATTACATGCTGCGTGAAACTCATGAGCACAATTAAAGGGGGGAACACCATAGTAAATTAATCCCAGTTTTATTGCTTCAGAATGCAGCGTCAGGTGCATGAAATATCGGCCTAACCCCAAAAGTTATTATTTTGTCATTAGGCCTCTGAACAAGTTTCAAATCGCTTTGCGTTTAATTAGTTAGGACTATTAAAATTTCCTTTGAAAGTGAAAAGGAATTTATGCGAGGTAGCACAAATGGACAATCAATCAGCGGTTGTTGATCCACCAGGAAATTATAAAAGCGGCAAACAGTTATCCTGGATGTTGTGTTTACAGTTGATGTCTAATGATTAGCCTTTAAAAGTTCACACTTGCATTTGTATGGATATTAAGGAAAAACAATTCATTGAGTTTAATTTCAAAGAAACATGCTATATTAACATGTTGGAAGAAAATAACACGATAGTACGAATGATAAAGAAATTTCAGAACGAAAAATAAATATCTACTGCATTATGATTTATGAGGTAATAAATTAGAAAAAAGGAAATCAAAACCATTTGATCTACTACAGAAGTATTTTAAATATAATGTTTAAAGGAAAAATTTCAGTAGAATAAGCTGTCAGCAACTGCAGCTGTGTTGGTATTATGAGAAAAATTATTATTTTGTGAAACGCGGAGTTTCAGAGAAATTTCTTAACAGGGTTATTTTCTTTTAGAATATTGCTGTAACATTATGCGGAGAGCAATATAAATCGATACTGAAGGTATTAGCAACTAGATGCAAATTAATAGTGTACTAGATTTTATTAGATCACTGCTTAGGTGTACTAGGTATAATACTGTCGTAGGATAAGGTATTGGGGTAAATGTAGGGTAAGGACTGCATAAAATAAATGAAAACTGTTTGAAAAAAACACACATAAAAGGTTACTTATAATCCGTAACGATTGTTTCGATCAAAAAATTCTTTCGGTCTTCATCAGACAAGAGCTTTCGTCTTACTCGGAAGACAGAGGGCTCGGAAGGGCTTGTCTGATGAGGACCGAAAGAAGTTTTTGGTCGAAACGACCGTTAAGGAACCTTTCATATGTGTTTTTTTCACAATTTTTTTTATTTATTTTATCATTTGACACCTGTATTTTGAGTGGTTTTTCATAAGGACTGCATAGTTGTAAGCTTATGCTGCATATACAAAGTGATCCCAAGTTAGACAGACAAATTTCCAAGTGGGGTGGGATACACTAAAACATTTCAGAATCACATAATAATGTGGAGTTGGAAACATCGCCTTCGTATGCACCCGTTAATAATCATTTTAGAAGAAATTGTTGAACTGTTCTTCCAGTTTCTTACAAGAGTTTCCTCTGTGTATTAGGAAGAATAACGTTTATCTTCAGACTATAAAAATATTATATTTCAACTAAACATATAAAAGCTTTTTATTATTTGAATTACTTTTACAAAAGCTTTATTTGAATTATTTTTGCAATATATCCAAGAATGGCCTAATCGCTAAACTCCGTACCCATAAGAACTTAGAGAGTGTATCCAGTGCTTGGGAGGGCGAAAACCTCTCTCAGTTGGGCTGTTGTAGAACAGTGTACCCTAATGGGAGCTGGTACACTTAAAATCTGACCGTGGCTGAAATGTCATTCATTTTCAAATGATGCCACTGGGACTGCTAGGTCTCTCATACGGAATTTATTCATATTAGCATACCACTCATAAGAGACAACGTTGGTCTTCCTAAAAGGTGCCCCATATTGAAATTACCAGCATTTTTTCCTTCCGTAGCGGTCAAGCCTCCAGTAGGCCGCTGACCGGGGCATTAGAATTTTTTTTTCTTTTTTGCAATGCGAGTGTACATGGCACTATTATTAAGTATAAAAAGTAAATATATGTTTTTTTCTTGATAATACAACTAAATTATTTCAATGAAACGTATTTAATGCAAAGCTATCTAACTTTAATTTACTATCCAAATGTTAAATGGCAAGTTTTGAAATGTTATTTTGTGTTATATCTTTTAATTATTTTGAAATTCCTTCATTATAAAATTAGTGTTTAATTTATTTTATCAACATAAAAAAGGGTAAATATTAATTCCATAACTTATGGACAATCTATTTTAGCAAAACCGGAATTCTTTGAGTTTAAATATACATTGAAAATTCTATACTTTTAAAGATTAATAGAAGTATTTTGAATGAAAACTTGTATTCAATTAAAGTTTTAAAAATTAAGGGTATACTATATTTAACATTACGCATATATTTTTGTAAGAATTTTATTTTATTTGTAACCATTGATGATGTGCTAAACACTCAAATGTAACGCATGATACAAGTGACAGATTTTTAGAGGCATATTAATTTCCGATTAGAACTGTACTATGGTTATTCAATTTAAAATACGTTAACTGGACTTAAAGATACTGAGTTCTAAAAAAGAATCAGTCAGTTTGCTACTTCACTTGCATTTTCAAAGAAAATTGCTCTTTGTTTCTCTCTTTTTACATTAATAACTAAAAAAATATTTCAATTTACAAAATTTTGCAAAACACGGTAGACAAAAATAAGGATTGATAGGGCAGTATTAACACTATGATAACTTACAGTTTTTTTTGTAAATAATGAACCTTTCAAAACAATACCTTGAAATATTTTATTATAATTAAGTACAATTATTATTGAACAAGAGTTATTTAAACAAATAATACTAATTAAGAAGATAATTTTTCCGAATTAAATAGTTGAATAATTGATCACTCAGCGTAATTATTTGGTTGGAGTTATCATACTGAGGAATGGGACATGCATAATGTATATAATCTCAAATTAAAGTCTTTAGCGCAACATATAAGTAGTTGATAGTTGAAAGCTTACTCTTTTAGTCTAACTATATTGCAGTTCATTAAAGTTTTTATGTTTGAACCTGAATAGCATTACATAGAATTATATTGAATTCTAATGAACGCTATCGATTCCGTATACATTGAAAATATAAGAAAAAGTACTCAGTTTGTAAAATCGTGTTTTTTTTTTTTTTTTTCTATATAAAGTTTGTTATATATATTAAACCTGCAACTTTTGCAAGACAAATAAAAGCTTCATTTCTTATTCTTTTTTAAACAAACTTTCGTTAAATTTGTTATTAAATCATTTTAATACAGTTTTGTGGATTTCAGATCCAAGGTAAAAAATAATAAGTGCCATTTAAGCCACGCTTGAATGTCTGGTGTATCTCTGTCCATTTAAATGTTTCAAGCTTTAGTCTGAATTTATTTCTAGTATATTATAATAAAGATTGTATTTATAATAAAGATGTTTTCTAATTATTCTGAATACATTACAGTTCAAAAAAGTTTTCTTAAGATACTTCATCAGCAAAATAAAGAGCATATTACTCTCCAAATTTATTCAATGAAACACTTAAGAAAGGGTTCTTTATTACATATCAATTTTGAAGGCATTTCTTATGCAAATCATTTCTGTATAATCTTTTTTTAGATTTGATCAATAAATAAAAAATTCAAAATCACTTAAAACATGTATAGTACTGCATTTTTAAATAAATATAGTATATTTTAATTTAATTACAAAAAGACAATTAAAATATATATTATCTTAAATTTTTCAAAAAGTACACAACACTGTTCTATGAAAATCGTTATGAACTACATTATATGCATCATGGGAACATCATCCATTAACATTAAGTCAAAGAAATACTAAGACTTTATTTTATGATTATGTTTCCATTAAACATGATTTCGATTACATTTCCTTAATCGTTTTCTAAATAAAAAGCCATTAGTAGAACAAAAAATTAATGGCTTATTGAAGTGCACTGTTTCTTCAATGAGAAAAAATGTAATTTTTTTATTTATTTGTCTTTTTATACTTTAATTTATGTAGCCACATTTTTATAAGTTTGAAAATAAACACAAATTTTAATTTCTAGAGCATATCATATAATGAAACATATTTCAGAAAAGCTGTAAATACTTCTGCACAGGAAATTTCGGAGGTCTGATTACGTTTTTAAAAGCTTAATCCTATATTCCTCTGTGTATTTTTGAACTAAATTTGCTCAATAGTTTTCCAAATGAAAATCCTTTCGTTTTGGAAAAAAGATTAATGACTTTCCAGATTCTACAGCTCTTTTAAATTACGAACAGTAAAACTTTACATTCCCATATCATTCTTTGTTACATTTCTGATGCGAAATTCATTTTAAATCTAAAAAAGAAAAAATTTTTTCCATCCCGGGCTTCGCAACAGAGATAATCAGAAACAAAATCTTCTAATTTTATACTGTTCCCATTGAGATAATAAAAATTGGACACTACCATTTAAGGATATTTTTTTTTCTTTTACTCTCTCTACCCCACCCTCTTCCTTGGCACTTAGCTCCAGTAAGTACTTCGTTTTTCCACTGTTCTTTTAAGTGCACAGTTGTTAGTGCCCTAAAGATTTAGGTTCTTCTAAGATGGCCATTTAGTCGTAATTCTTCAGAACTGGCTCCCTTAGTAGGAAATCCTAAAACTAAGGATTAGGTACTGAAGTTGCATTGAAAAAAAAATAATAATGAGAACGAGGCTAAGTGGTAATCTGAATCTGGAAATGCCCTTGAAAGATAAGGATTGCGAGGCTTTCGAAAGCAAAATTTTATCAGGAAAATTAATGTTTTAGTCTCGGAAGAGCGATTATTTTGAAATGCTTTTTCCTCAAAAAGAAGTGAGAGAAAATTGCAGTTCCAGTGCTTAACTGTTAGACTAAATATCTAGTTTGAGTTTAATTTATTACGTTAGGAAAAGTACTGAGTGTATTTTGTTCTAGTTTTTCAGTTTAATTTTGTTCGCAGATAAAACGATCTAAGCACATTATTTATTGAAATGAAATATAATCTTGCATAATGATAAATTTTTTTAATTTATTTATTCGTTTTTTGTCTAAGAAATAAATTTAAATTTATGCCATTGTGAATTATCAGATAAGTCAAAGCTGATAAAGAAGTAGTGAGGAATAATAATATTTCCCAAATTTAATAATTAAGAAAATAATTTTAAATAAAAAATCTAAAGCCCAGATCTGTAACGATTAGAACATTGCGAGGCCGTGCCACAGGTCCGAGGCTCGATTCCCGGGCTTGGTAAGGTTGACTCATCCTTTTAAAACAAGTCCAAGCGTGCTAGGGAGTTAAACACTGGTTGACTTCACGTCAGGCTGGCCACCTGGCCGAGGCATATGCTTCCGCACCCCCTTGTCCATGGTCCCGAAGACGTGGTTTGGCAGAGCAGGCCTTGTCCCCGCAGAGGGCTGTTGCGGCAATGTTTTACTTAATAAAAATTCTAAAAATTTTAGAAAACTATTTCGTCTAATCATGAGAGCCAGAAAATATATAATTTAGAGTAGTATTATGCATATGAAATAAATGATGGCACGTACGTTGCAGATCAGAAACTACAAAAGTCGTTTTTCAAATAAAATGCATTTTGCCTCTATAAAAATAAGAAGCAAAGAACACAAACAGAATGGAGACTAGTTATTTCAGGCTTGAAAAATACAGATATTTAGATAGATAGAAATGGTTCCTGCTACTGTAAATAAATACGCATGCTTCATACTATATTTACTTCAATGTGCAAACTAAGTTTTACTTTAGCACACTTTACCTTTACCTTTTTGTTATCCGCACTAAAATTCTTTACTATATTGAAAATATTATATTACAAAACTGCAGGATTATATAAAATTTTTGGCTTTTGTTATTGATTAAATAAAGTTTACTTACAGTAAAATTAACAAAATCTTAGTTATGGCAAAAATTTTCATTTTGTTGCGTTAAATAGGTTCGACATTCTATTAAAAATTAAGTTTAACGCTTCACAGTAAAGATTCAGAATTTAGCTGCAAGAAACATTTTGAGAAATATGCTTTTTCATTTTGAGGTGATTAAAAAGAAGGGGAAAATGGAAATGGAATATTTCATATTTATATAATTTTAATATTATTCCAAATGGTCATCAAATTTTGAACCAAAATATTTTGGAAGGTTGCACCGATGTATCGGATTTACATAAAAACACTATTCTTTCGTATAAACCATTCGTTCAACAGCGGTGTCCTCTGCTGGATTCAGTCTTCAGGACCTTTTTAGGAAAAAGAATTTTCTAGATTCTGACGGACAAATTCGAGCACACAGCATCCTATGACAGAAAAGATTGTGTATGGTCCTAAAGTCAGATTATTAGGATTGCTATCAGAGGGAGGTCACATTTAAGTGCTAGTGGCTAGAGTTGCTGACATTGTTTTTGAGTAGCTTTAGATACATTAATTTTGCATGTTACAGCTATACTTTTAAAATATTATGCTTTCAGTAACATGAAATACAAAACATTTTAGAATTTTGCTGTTTGGGTTGTGCAGTGCTTAGAGAACCATTCTACCACACCACGGGTCCAGTTCGATTCCCTGGACGGACTTGGGTGTGATTTCGTCCGTCCCTTCATAGGGTGCAACGCTGGTCAATCTATTATTAAGAGACCGGTAATTCCAGAATTGGTAGTGACCAATGCCTATAAATGCGCAAATGTCCGCCATTAGGAAAAAAGAAAATATTTAGGAATGTTGTCATCTAAATACATTTCTATTCTATTTTTTCTTCTATTCTATTTTTCATTTTTATACATTTCTGTCTGATTGTGGAAACCAGGGAAGATTGCGTTTCAACTGTGTAAAAGTTAAAAGTTTTGAAGATGTATCACCCAAAATCATTCATATTGGTAAACTAGTAAGTTATAGGGTATGTTTTTTTTTTTTCTGATAGGGATTTTTAAAAACTTCTTGAATAATTATAAATAGGAAATGAGAAAAAAAATATAATATCTTGCAATGAATGTCAAAAGCCTATGTAAGCATTTATGTATGCTGTTCAAGTCAGTTATGATTCATTCAGTTTGTTTTGCGTTCAGTTGAGAAGTTATTCGGTTTAGTTAACCGAAACCTTTTATGCTCGGGCAAACCAGCAATTCTAGACGAGTTAATCGATCCTGCCCAATGTCTACGGAATATAACTAACCACTTTTTGTAAACAGCAATTTTTAACTTAGAGTATTGCAAAATATCTGCGTTTAACGTGCGAGACGTTTGCTGTCTTGAAACAATATTCAAAAAATATACTGTCAACTAAAAGTGGTTAATTATATTCCGTAGATGTTGACAATTATGGGCTTACCGTTTCACATACTGTGGTAAGTGAGAGGCACCTCTCGAGCTCCATGCAAAATATTTGAATTTTAGTACGTGGCTTTACGTACTCTATAGTTTCTTCCGAGGATGCTGGTTTGGCCGTTTGTTATGATTAAGAAAATAATGATTTTCATTTGAATGTGCAATCTACTAATTGTTTTAGTGGCAGTATATCTCTCTCATTCATATACGTACATACATACGTGGCGATTCGCGACCAGACTTGAACACTAATTCTCAAGTGATTATTAACAAGTACATGAAGACGACGTTTCCGACCCCGCATTGCTAAATGATTCTGAACCATTTCCGTACCCCTTACACCTCTTACAAGTTTGTCAGTCTGGTAGCGAATCACCCTGTATATAGTAGATACACATATATATATATATATAAATATATATACACGAAGTCTAGATTTAGAAAAATTGCTTATTCCTTAAATTCTTCAGCTGACTGATTTATTTGTCTGGTGTACAAAGGGACATTATCAATTAAAGTCTCACATTTTTGAGAGACGTGTAAAATATATATGAAGTAAAACGTTATACATTCTAAAGAATCGCCTATACCTTCATTTCAAATGTACTTTTATTTTTTTCAATATGGAAATCCATTAGGCATTAGTAAGCTATCTGCAATGAAACTGTGCTGATATGTGCAGAATAATGTTGGGAAGAAAATGTACAATATGTCTTTAAAATTTTTAAATCTGACATTGTCCGACACCATTTAATTGAGTTCTACTTTTCGTTGTCATTGTTTCTTAAGGATTTCTTTACTGCTTTGAAATTTTATAATTTCTTTTGGAAAGTTACTAGAGGCAAAGACTCTCAAACGATTAGCTTAGCAAAGAGTTTGTATCTCCGGCAAATGCTAGTTTTTTTTAAATTCAGTTATATTTCAATGCATGGTTTCGGATAATTTTTGACTGCATGCTGAATAAAACGAAATATGCATCGTTCATATACAAAACATATTATACTTGCGGTAATTTACTTTTTTTACATATTTCTAGTTACACCCATGATATGGATACCAAACCAACTCGTTGGCGCACCTGTTGGAACTGATATTCTGTTGCAGTGCAACCTGGAGTCGCATCCACGATCAGTTACGTACTGGATGAAAGGCGGAGGAATAATGGTTCTGACAAATAACAAGTACAAAATAGAAGTACACCCAACAGTACTCTACAAAGTTAACCTCAATCTGCACATCAAGAATTTGCAGCCAGAAGATTTCGGATCGTATACATGCGTTGCAAAGAACTCTCTTGGTGAAACAGAGGGCACAATAAGGTTATACGGTAAGTAGTCTTGAAAAATAATAGCCAGAGCAGTGTTTCAGGAAGTAAACATGGTACTTGCATTTACAGTGGAACTCAAAATTGCATTTTTAACCACTTTAAGTTCATATAATTTTAAAGAAAGCGGTCATAAAAGTGAATTTGTTTGAAGAAAATTCTATCAAAATAAGCGTCTGTACAATTTATGTATTTACTTTAAGTTATTGGACGTTTTTTTAGCATGAAATATGGAAAATAATTTTTTAAGGACAGCCAACATTTACGGTTACCCTGTCCGCGTGTTTTCAACTAAGCAGGGGAAAATTAAAAATGTATGTTTTTAGTATTAAACGGAAACCTACTTTACAACATCAATAAATATTAGAAAACTTTTCTTGTGGGATAAATTTAAAAGACTACAAAAGACATCTCACAAATACAGGAGGCTGAAAACAGCAACGGACAAATCTAATTGGCTTCCGAACGCTTCAGTTTTAAACACACAGGTTTTAATATTGATTGTATCATTAATATGTATAATGGGTGAAATTAAAACACCCAATTTTTATAGTACTGTATATTTGTTAAATACAGCCGTATTCTACTTATCATACAAGTAGTTGCTATTGTTAAAACTATATTGGGCACCCGTGACGGTTTGTTAACGTCATGTCTTACTAGCCAATACAAATATTTGTCCCGTTACTATTTCTAGTCACTTTACACACAAATATACATATTTAAGTAGTGCTACTATCTATTTTAAAATAAACTATCTCCAATTGAGTTTAAAATAGTGTGGCACTGCCATCCTTTGTGTAAAATGAGATACAAAATTTCCACCATGAGAATGAAAT
This sequence comes from Cheiracanthium punctorium, assembly GCA_038373885.1. NCBI lineage: Eukaryota > Metazoa > Arthropoda > Arachnida > Araneae > Cheiracanthiidae > Cheiracanthium > Cheiracanthium punctorium. The sequence continues at coordinate 437,271 of JAWZYV010002197.1, forward strand.
GTTCTGTGGTGCAAAACTTTTAAACACTCCAGCCGGGAAATATCTCGGGCAGAAAAAATAAGAGATGAAAGCACTGTCCATGATACTGCTGGGAGTCAGAAGGAAGAGGTTAATTAATGCCTAGCGTAGTGGATAATATACACATTCTCTACTGCTTTTAGCTATCTGTATATGCGACAGAAACATTCAAAAAGAAAATAGAGTTAAAAGGTGTAATTTGTTAAAAACTAAAATAACACAGAAAAATGTAGCAAGACGACCATTCTGAATTTCGGTGATTCCCTACCTCAGTTGAACAGACTAACCGTAGGCAGGAAAGTTAGAAAGCATTATAACTTAGTTAACAATTTCCTGGCTGCATGGATGGTGGGATAATTTTGGAACTGATGTAAGGTGGACAATTTGTACTACCCGTCATAATTGACTTGCTAAATTTTTATACGTTTTATTTTTTAAAGTTTTTGTAAATTTATTGTAAATGTATGTATGTTCAAGTTTGTTTAATACTAAATATAGGGACATTGTTAACCATCTTAATGAAATCATCCAATACGCTTAAACAAACATAACAATTTTAGTAATGATTCAGTAAATTTCAGTATCTTCACTCTTACTTTAAAGGTGCAAAGTTATAAAATATCAAAAGCGTTTTGTAACTATTATCAACGTATCTTAGAAAACTATTTGCAGGATAAGCGAAATTTCTTTTACTTCTTTGATTTATTTAATTAGCTTTACAACAGGGACTTTGACTTGCACTGAGAACGTTTTCAGAAGACACGATTAATTCAAAAAGTGTCGATCAGTTTTGAAGATAAATGCCTAGAGAGCATTCTCGTGACATAATTTAAAACATATACTAAACTACTCAAATACATGTAACAAACAAAGTATCCCAGCTTTAGTAAGATGCAAGCTGTAAGTTAGTATAATGCATTAAAAGGGAGATAAACATTTTTCCAAAAAGAATATCTTATTCTTTATTTCAGTTACGTAAGTTTGAAAATATCTTATTAGATTAAAAACTGTAACTTGTTTCTTTCATCAAATGTAGTTTCTTTTTACAATAGTTTTATAAACTAACTACTTATTTATATAGTTAGTTTTTTTTATATTCGAGAATATTTCTTGAAAACCAAGAAATTATTTCAACCGTATATTATCGAAGTACATATTTTGTATCATTTAAACTGAAATGTGTGTTTTGCCTTGAGATAAAAATATATTTCTGTGATGAAACATTTATCTACCGGAATAGCGCATGGCAGAAAAATATATCCTTTACTATGGTTCTTTCGAAATTGCGACTTTTTATTATATTCGTACTTTTCAAATTTTAAAATAAATTTTCCAATTTTATTGTAAGAGCTTATAGTTTCAACGTTATTTAAACTTTATATCAAATTTCCCAAAATTAGTTAAACACATTTAATGAAAATACAGCTTTAAGCTATTTCAAATTTGATAAGCTTCGAAACATTCTATTTCTTAGCAATTTGTTAGAATACAAAATGAAATTTAGTTTTAACTGTAGCTTTAAACATTTCAACTTGGGAATGTAACAATAAATTATGTATTAAATTTCTTGTTTCCAATGCAGCAGACGATTTGAACATTATCCTAATGTCATACAGCGAACAAATACAAAAATAACGAAAACACTGAAGAAATTCAATAAATAAGCAACACGAAACAACGTATTATAGCACTACTAAAAAGAACTAAAATAGAAGAAAGGTTTGAGCATGTGTGACATGCCCACGTCAGTGCTAGAATATTACTGAATCTGATCTCTATGAAAAGAGTCTTAAGAATTTGATACAGAAACCACAAAATTTCAGTTAAAATATCGCCGATAGATGGCGCTGCATGCAATCCGGTAATAAGGTTCTAAGAAAATTCTCATTTGTCGCATACATGACCACTCCATTGCCTAAAAATTATCGTTTGGACTGCAGTCTCTAGAAAAGGCATCATTTGATGCTGCTTTTTTTTTTTTTTTTTGAGAAACGATGACGAATGAGCGTATATTGTGTTTTTGAAACATTTGCCGCCATTTAAGAGCCGTTGTATAATCGACCAGCACGGCATGATTCATGCAATAGCAGTTCCTCCATTCCTTGCACAAGACCTGGAAAAATAATTCGATGATAGAGATTCGATGATTGCGCTGAATTAATAACCAGTTATGGGAAAAGGCATAGATTGGCTTCCACATTCTTTCGACCTTGTCTTTTTTAACAACCGATTTTTTTCCAAGCGTGCACGTTGGAAGATACTCACATAAAATCGGTTTTGTAGTGATTCTCGATGTCTGAGCTCTCTTTCTGGGATCCATATTGCCGCTTAAAATGCCATCTATCGATGCAATTTGTTACTGAAATTTTTCGGTTTCTGTATCAAATTCTTACGGTTTCTTTAAATAACATAACTCTAGATTCATCTTTATCTATCATCGTTTTTGATTTACTCATTTGCAAAGTTAAGGGTTTTTCGTGAAACACCGTGTGTATGTATTTTCCTTCAGTTACATAACATTTTTAATCTCCTTCAGTCCTAAATCTACTGTTAATTGAGATTTTATAAAGTTTAGATTTTACATAATGCTGCTATTGTATAACTGAGTATTTTACAGAGTTATTTTCTTTATATAGTTCGAAAATTTGTAATTTAAGTAATTTGAAACATTTAACCCAGCATACGACAATACTAATTTAATTAGAAGAAATATTAAAACGACAATTTCTAAATTATATGTCATTAACAATTATTACTTTTTTGTGCATTTATGTTCTACAGTAATTTTGAATTAATCATTAAACACTATCGAAAGTCTGATTAATGTAGTTTAAAAAGTTTATATAATCATGATCATAGACTTGTACTATTTTACACATTGATTTGCAGTCAAAGTAATACTTATTTTAAGATTAAAAAAAAACATTTTCATATGCTTTCATTTTTGAAAAATTCAAGTTTCTACAAGCTAAAAGCAATTCGATCACATTTAAAAGAAGATAAACCCTTAATGCTTAAGTATCAAGATATATGCGTCTCATATTGATGAATAAAACATATTTATTGATGATACCATATCTTTTCCCAGTATAAAGCTTAAAAACCTGCATAAATTTGAAAAAAGGAATGGATTATGTTAAGTTTAAAGGATTAAGCCACTATTCAAGCGCAAGAAAGTCTTTTTTAAAATATAATTCCTTCGGTGACTGCAGTAATGGAAGAATTTTTGGTGAAGAACATTTTTTTAGAATAATATAGAATATGTGAAGGAAGATTTTTTAATACACATATTTTAAATACAGTTTTACCACCTTAAAATTTTAATACTTAGTTATTTGTTTCAAAATAACTTTCAGATTTAATATTTTCTGTACATTCAAATTGTAATTAGAAATGAATCTTCATTTTTATAAATTCTGTATTTTAATCATATTTAAACGAGTATGAAGTTCTAAGAAACAAGCACTTGCATTTCATAATAACTTAATGCATTCACGAATATTTTTTTTTCCCAGACGAATTCATAATACTTGTGACAAAATTAAGAATTAGAAAATTTAGGAAAACAGCAAAAGAAAAATATATTTGTCATATTTTTAATGCAATTAATTTAAAATAAAATATAAAATTCCGTAAAATAGTAGTCGAAAATTTAATTATTTTGCGTAGAATAACAGTAGATTTTTTAATTACGTTTTTAATCAATAAATGCCATTTCTACTTATTTCAACATATGGTTACATCTTGCTAAATCCAACTCTTGTTCTTTTAACTTGTAAATATTGTTACAGCTATAAACCCTAATTAAATTAATATCCTGCAGCTTAAATGGGCTAACGGATCGCCACTAACTTTGGTCTATGCGCTAAATAACAAATATGCTCTAAGAATTAATTTTTCTTAATTTTAGATTAAAAATTTCCACTAGGTATCATTTTTAGTGAAAAAATTATAAATATAACTCAGAAATCGCCAATTCTCGAAATGTACAAAAATGTAGTTCACTGGTTTGTAATTAGTTTTAACTAGTTTGAGTAATTTAGTGATATTCTCCGTTATCACAGCCTCTGAAAATATACTATTTAATGGACATTTGTTAACTAAAGAAAAGTTTAAAAAACCACATCTCGAGCATAATCCATATACAAAGGTTGATGAAAGCCAACTCTCATGGTGTAACTGCAGGATGCTATTTATAGCGTTTTAGAGATGGACAAATAATGTAACTTCCACAAGAAAAAAAGAAATGTCATGCAGCTTTAAAGCATTAGAAAAAAAGAAGAAAAAATTGATGTGCACAACACACACACATGACTTCCTTTGCACGTCTATTAAATAAAAAATATTTTCTGCACAGTTAATCTAATCTTATTTTGCTCGAAAGAGATAAAATACTGCAGTAATACTCAGGTTTAGCGATTTATTTTACTCAGGTTTAGCCAAATATTTGAATACTCAGGTTTAGCCAAATATTTGAAATATCTCCAAGCTGGGTTCAATTTGAAATATTTGCTTTTGACACTTAATTTGGCGATATTTCGCCAAAACCCGACAAGCTTGAGATCGTTTGCCAGATTTTCGGGATAGCCAAAGAGTAATTGACTACAGACTTTCAATGAATTGAATGTATCCATACACCTTAATGTGCATAAAGTCTTTCGGGAGACCCTGTAAATAAATTACCCAGTCATTTGCAGTCAATAAAGAGATGCAAGATAGATGTTACAATAATTCTAAATTCAAACCTTCCACATTCTAGGGTTAAAATTTTTAGAGTTATGCGAAATACAAAATTATTTTGGCGCCAAATTTGGCGATATTTCTGAAAAACTTTCCAAGGTCTGTCTCTGCAAATTAGTCCCTGATAGCATAATTGCATTGTCATATTACAATTTTCACTGCTCAGACCCTACTGTCCCACATTGTGCCTAATAAATTCTTTGACTTTTAATTTGTGTTCAATTCCCATAAGAATAAGAAATGCATGCATTTAATGAAGCGGCAGTACCGCGCATTACTTTCATCGAAGTTGTAACTAAAAATAGTCTTATTTAACAAAATTAAATAGTCATAAATGTGATTTCATTAAATGAAAAACGAAATTTAGTTGAAAATATATGTATAGTGGTAGCAAAAAGACCTAAACACACACCCACAATTTTCTGCTTAAATTTTATGGTTGATTGAATTTTTCACTGTGAGATTATATGGCAATAACTCTGATGGTGTTTTTAACCCTTTCCAGCAAGACTGAAAGTGTTTACATTTTAGTTTCGATTTGTTTTTCTGTTTGCCCGTCCGTACTCTAGCAGCCGTAAATACAGAAGTTGCTTAAACATTTTTAGAAGGATTTTGTGGCCATAAATTCATATTTAAAATATAAAGATTTTTTTTAAATTCCTGTAGAAATGTGTATAGAAAATAGAGCTCTTCTAAGGTCACTTTTCATGTATAAAATAAATAAAAAAAAAATACTTATTTTAAAAATTTATTAAGTTTTACTTTTTAAACGTGTAGTTTTTCAACTAATCTTCATAGAAATAAGTCTACCAGTTGGTTCTTTAACAAATAATTGCGAGAAATCGAATGCTGACAACCAAAGTATTAAATAGATAGGCATACTTAAAGTAATTTTCCTTTAAATATTCAGCTTTTGATATATATTAATATATAAATAGCATTAATATACCTTTAAATGTTACTCATACTAAATTTCCATTTTTTTATTCATGAATCACCAAAAAAAAATGAGTTTTAAAATTGCTTTATGGGAAAATAAGTGTTTTCAGAAAATTATGGTTACTATAGTCTATGCAACTTCTTTTATAATATATGGAGAATAAAATACTATCAATTGTCATTATGTTTAATTCCTTTGAGATAAACAATCTTTTTACAGTAACCAAAGTAAACAATTCAAATTACACCAGATTCCGCCCTTTCAATGAGGCTTTAAGGGTAAAGGACAAAATAGAGATATCAGAACAGGGTTCTACATTTAAAGCTGTTGTCGCGATTGCCTTTAATTACGACAAAAGTTTAATTAACATTTGATAGGGATTTCGTTTATAGAATAAAAGGGGAAAGATTAGAGTTTAGATTGTTTGATACTTGATTACAGAGATTACGGAATCCAAACAGAGCTAAAATGTTGGTGTTATAATACTTTAATAGTAGATAATTTAAAAGAAAATGCAGGTGGCCTGCAAAAATAAAATTAATTAATTTTAACAAGGTATTATTTAATTCGTGAGGAATAAAGAGTTAATTTATTAGATCCGATATTGAATGTAACACTGTTAGCAGAAGAGACATTACTATACTTACTAATTATTTTAGTATTCAGTTGCTTTTTAGTCAAATTTACTCATTTAATGTGTTTTGCAAACACAAGTGTGCAAGATATTTTCACGTGTAATTACTGGCAATAAACTATACATAGTTAAATAACTTTAAGTGTAAACAGTTAAGCATTTAAATAAAATTATTTAACACGCTATTTTTGTAAAATTGATTTTATTTATGCAAAATTTAATGTTTATTTAAATTCATGTATAACCGACAATAACTTATAACATACCAATACTATTCTGTGTTATATTAAAGACACCCAAACAAAAAGTTAGTATTAAGAAAGAAAAAAAGAAAGAAAGAAAGGACTTGTTATAAATACACAGGTTTGAACTTGAAGCGCATGCATGAAATGTTTGATCTCGAAACTTGTTGATGCTCAATCCACATAAAATATTGTGGCTTGAGTATCTTAATTATTTCTTCAACTCCACTTTTCTTAATGCTCCATTTTTTATTAGCACTAATTACATAAGGGACACATTCAGTTTTATTTAATTAGAAATTTTAAGGTATGCATGCTTTGAAAATTTAAAAGTGAGAGATTCAATTTCATGTAAATATAAAAATAAAATCCTGAAGTATGTGTTAATAATAATTTGTATTTTTCTTTTTGAACTCTTTTTTTTCTTTACATCAATTTTGAGAAACTAAAAAAAAGCAAAATATTTTAATATTGTAGAATAGATAGTTTATATATTTGTGTTTATAGCACTAACAGTAAGTGTACACAAGACTTAACTTATTTTAAATAGTAAAATATATTCATTTCGGTATGTTTTCATTTTATGTTGATTTCAAGCTTTTACAAACTGAAATTAATCCCAAAATGTTTAAAGTAATATAATCTGTCTATGCTTAAATATCAAGATATATGTGCCCTAATCTTATTAATAAAACCAATTTACTGAACAAACAATAGATTTTCCAAGCCTGAAAACTCGCATAAATGGAAAAAAATGGGCTATGTTAAATTTAAAGGATTAAATCACTTTTGAAACATTTTTTTTGAAAATATGATTCTTTTTTTAATGCATTAACAGAAATAAAGATAGTAGAAATAATTTTTGTAGATATTAATGTGGAGTATGTAAAGGTAAATAATGCACCAATCTGTTACCGGGAAAGTTTAAAATCCGGCATTCTACAGAATGCCTAGGCATTTCATATAGTGCATAAAACTAGCCGGCAATGCATGAAACGATTCATAGTTAACACATTTCCTAGGCATTTAAGATTATCAAATGAGAAACCTGGAAAAATATAAAATACATCTCCGATTCTTTTCGAATATCATATGGCAAGGCAACGTCACTTTTAATGCTCACCTCAGGAACATAATTTGCCAGTGCGGTTTGTTCGGAGTGACAAGATACGCAATTTTACTTAAATTTATCCAACAAAAAATTATTTATTTATTTCATGAAAGTTGAGGACCAAGCAAGAGTATTGGAGAAGTAGCCATGGCCTGTTTATAGACATGAAACAACGATTCGGCGATGAACTGTCCGCTTGTATTTTTGAGGAATGCACATTATTTATCCAATAGCCTTATCAGTACCTTTTTTTATCTTTACCCAAATGAAATTTTACATTCTATAGAAGGCCTAGTTATTATATACAATACTTAGGGAAAGGGTACAGTAATTCTCATATTCCATACTCTTCCTAGGTATTCTACAGAATGCCGGCGTTTTATACTTTGCCGGTAACATACCGGGTGTTTCAAAAATGACCGGTATATTTGAAAAATTAATAAAAACTAAACGGGCAGCGATAGAAATAAACCGTTTGTTGCAATATCCTTGGGACAACAGTAAATTTTCAGGCAGACAAACTTTCGAAATTAGTTAAAATTTTCAACAACAGATGGCGTTGCAGGCAATTTAATACATATAGAAGTAAACGTAGTATGTGGGTTTGCCATTCTGTTAGTCGCCCTTCTGCTGTCAGCGTATGCAGTTCAGATTGCAAGTATGCTGTGAAAAAATGGTTTATTCCTTTGTAGAATAGAGGATTTTTCTTGTTGGAATTCTACCGAAACACAGTATTGTTGCAACAAGACGAAGTTTTCAACGGGAAGTTTAATGTAACCAAAGGACCGAAAAGCGATACAATAAAAGATCTGTTTGAAAATTTTCAAACAGATCAGAAGAATGATCATGATGTTTGAAAAGAGCATTTCAAATAGAAGAATGAACGTGCTGGAAAGGTAGGGAGACCGCGTACGGCAAACACAGAGGGCAATGCTCAGCTTGTGCAACAGGTGATCCAACTGCGGCCTCCTGTTTCCATTCGCCGTGTTGCAGCTGCTGTCCAAATTAAGCCAACGTCCAAGTATCGTCTTATGAGCTAGAGTTTACACCTCTATCCATACAAAATTCAAACTCGGCAACCCCTCAGCGCTGCTTCCATTAATGCAGGAGAGATATTCGCTAAGGATATGGTGCAAAGGATTGATGACGGCGATATCCATATGGTTTACTGACGAAGTTTATTTTTACCTGGACGGCTTCGTCAATAAACAGAATTGGCGCATATGGGCCATATTATTGCTGTGCATGGTGGATATGTGGAAAATATTGTAGTTTATATTTTTCCAGACTGCAGCGCCATCTGTTGTGGAACATTGTAACTCATTTTTAAAGTTTGTCTGCCTGAAAATTTACTGTTGTCCCAAGCATATTGCAACAAACGGTTTATTTATATCACTGCCCGTTTAGTTTTTATTGATTTTTCAAATATACCGGTCATTTTTGAAACACCCGGTAAACATTTAAAAGAAATTTTTTGCTGGTTCAAACTTTTACTTCACAGTTATTTTCGAAAAAAATCAGGAATAATATTTTGCTTCAAGATGCGATTACAAATGAAAGTATTTTTTTTTATAAATTATGTTTCAATCAAATTGAAATAAAATTCTATGTGCATTTTGTGTTCTCAGAATAAACTAAATTATTTAAAAATTTAATACATTTATAAAAAATGTATCCATTTCCCTTTTTATACGTGATATATAATGATAGTTTCAGAAGTTACAATTGGACTGTTACAATTTCATATTATAAGATACTGAAGTTACAATTTCATATTATAAGATACTGAAAAATAGCTAAAACAATTCATTCACAATATTTTTTGGACAATACATTTTTTCAATGTGTTACTAATTTCCATAAAGAGATGATCTGAATGTTTTATTTTTAAAAAATATTGAATTCATGGATATCTTTTGATTTTTTTAATTTGATCTTCAATGATTACCTCCATGTACACCTTCTGCGTATATATATATATATATATATATTTCATAGTAGGACAATCGCTTAAATTTGATATAAACGAGATGGCGTATCTTAATTACGTTACATAAAAAATGGTCAAATGTCATCCCCTGCAGTGTTATGACGTGTTGTCCTCATGAAGTCACAGTTGTCACAGTTCACTTACATGTTAAATACCTACATATATATATGTGTGTGTGTGTGTATGCATTCATATATCTATATATATACAGATGTATATACATACAGATGTATATACATACATATAGATTTATATATATGTATATATATATATTCCTGATATATGGACCTCTAGCGGCCGTTCCGTTCAACGGTTCTATATAAGAATTCCGATGTAGATTCAGAGGCAAAAGCTCCGAATTTTGGAAATGATGACAAAATGACGCTCATGGTTATGGTTACAAGAATGGGAACTAAAAAGTTTTGCATGGCAACGCAATTTTTTTCGTCGTAAAATGCTCAGTGCATGCTAAATCCCTAGAGAGCGCTGTAGCAGTGCATGTATCGCAAAAAATGGGAGAATTATATATGCACAAAAAAACAGCTACGTAAACGGCCAAGAAAAACACGATCCGGCTACACGGAGGATATTTGCATGTGGCAGAGGCAAGACACCAATCACAGAATAACATTCGATACATATTCAAAGTGAAAAGTGGATACAGAGAAGTGTGGAAATGCTTTTTTTATGTCGGGCGTTTTGAAATGCCGATGCAATAATTTTCTTGCAGCTAAACTTCAGCTGATTTTCCGTGCTCAATGCATCCCATTTTGCGATACATGCATTGCTCCAACGCTCTGCAGGGTTTACGCATGCGCTGAACATTTTGCGCCGAAAAAAAATGGCATTGCCATTGGAAAGTATCGAGTTTCTGTAACTGCAATCGTAACCGTGAGCACATATTGACTTTTACAGGATTCTGAGATCATATCTCTGAATATCTATATCCGAAATCTCATCTTGATCTGTTGAAAGGGACGGCCGCTAGGCGTCCATATTCGAGATAATTGTTTTATGACCGCCCTTTATATCTAAAATGAATCCTTAGCAGTCGAAGAACTGGAAGGAAATCTCAGGTCTTATTACTTGAAGATATGCTCTCAAGATTGTGTATAATCAAAATAACAAAGCTCTCATAGCTACGGTTAAAATTCGACAAAACAAATTCGAAATTTCCCAATGGTGTTACACATTTCTTCCTCTCCAAAATTTATCAACGAACTGGAAACCCATAAATTTTAGTTCTCGACCGTGTGACAGAATTATTCAGAGAAAACATTTTCAAAAAAGATCATTGCTTAGTTTGAAAATCATCACAGAGAATATATGCATTGACACAATTTGCATAATTCAAGAATAGACATTAGAAGTGTCAGATAAACAGTAGAGCACGATCAACACTTACAATTTCCTTTTCTTTAATTGTTTCCATTTCTCTGATACATAGGTCTTTTATGCTGCTCTTCTTTGTAAATGTTTGATTCCGCCAAATTTTTATGTAGACTTATGACTTTAATCAGCAATATCTGAAATTTAATATTGATTGATTGAACTAATAATCTGCTAGGCGTTCTGTTCATGTACCTAGATACTTCTTTTTAATAATAAACTCGAACACGTATATTATTTTCAATTACATACCTGTCTTCCATGCATATGTTGAATATATTTCAATTTTTGTATATTTTTAGTTGCACAAATAAAAAAAATCCTAACGTGTATTTTCAGAAAGATTATATAATTGTTTTAGAATATCTGCGGAATGGATTTCTTTTATACAGTAGCTTAGTAATCAGAATCTGAAATCATTTAATTTTTTAGAGACACTTTAGATTCACTTGCCTGATTACATTCTATGTTTCGCACTTTATGGATGTAAAACACTGATGTGCATAGATATTGTTTTTTGAAGGTAGGCTACAAGATCTTTTATTTGTTTCTTTGTATTATTTAACTTCCAAACGCGAGATTAAAAGTTATCCCTTACATAGTTTTCAGATTTTCTTATCACTATGCGTGATGTATGGTCATTCTCTCAACCCAAGCTAACTATTATTTTTTCCAAAAAATATCTCAGTCAAACCTTAAATGTATAGACTTTTTTATTGAAAATATTTTAATTTTCGATAAGATTTTTTATTTTAAGATTAAAACATCAAGAAGTAACATAGATTTCTGATATTTGAGAGCTATGTTACTTCCACATTATTATGACGTCTATTTTGTAAGTGTAAAATAAATTATCCATTATTGAAAATTTCGTAAATGAATGTTTCAATAAGTTTTAGAAGTAACAATCATTGCATAACATTGCTTACTGAAAATATTTTATATCAAAAATATCCAATTCTAAAATGGCTCTTTAGATAATAGTTTATGCAATATCACATCAATTTTTAATTCTTCCATTACGATTTTTTTATTCAGTATTGATCAATTTACGATTAAATTTGGCAAAAACTTTCATTTTTTTTTTCTTTGTAACCCACATCGTGATATTTACAATTGAATTTCTGTGTAAAAGTGTTTTTATATTTTCAAGTGTATACAATACCAATAAAATTATTTATCTATGAGGTACTGTGGAATGCTTTAATGTATACATTATCGTGTTTATGTTTTTCAATTCATGCAAAGCCAATAAAATAATTATTTTTCAATAGCTTTCCTACGAGGTTTGGTGGATAATTTTAATGCATACATTATCCAGACATTATATAGCACTTAGGAAAGAATAAAAAGGTTAATTTACAGTAAAATAAGATGGTAGAATATGCAAATTAGGGTTGCTATGACCAATATTGGAAAGAAAGGAAAGTTATAAAATAAATATTGTTGCGAAATAATAACTAATTTGCTCTCGCATTGCATGCGCCGCCGTGAGACTAATTTTACAGGCATAATAGCGAAGTCCTCAGGTAATGGTAAACCTGTGGAAGTAACCCTGTAGCCTTGACGACAAACTTGGCGATCGTCTTGCCGACTTGGCGACGGATTTGGCGACCTTGGCGACAAATGGTGGCTTCTGGAAAATTCATGTCTCGAGACCATATTTCAATTTGATAAGATTGTTCCAGAAATTTCTCGGCAATTCTGGTGACGTCATCATCGCTATAAAAGCGCTAGGATTTCTCTCCGGGAAGTTTAGTTGAGTGATAGACTTTGAAGCGCACGGTTGATTCTGTGAAATGAATAGCGTTATTGTTGTGCTTTATGATTTTAGCTAGTGCATGTTAATGTTTCTTGTATTATTTTGAGCTATTGAGTTGCGAGCCTGAAATAAAGTGTTATTTTTGTTTACTGTGCTCATTTTACTGCTTTAAAATACACCCACTTGGCGATTTTCGTAAGAATATATATATATACTCGTATAAATGCAGATTCTTCATCCTTTGAAACAACTATTTTATCATCACAGTGCTTAAGTGTCTTTATCAATAAAAATAGATTTATGTTTGATAAAATTAGGTATAAACATAGAAAGTAAATTTCAAATATTATATCCAAGCTTTAACATTAACAATTTCAATACATACGGGAGTTAAGTATAATAAAACATTTAGAGGTATTGATTTGAAAGCGTAATTAGCTCAGAACATTTAACTATAGGATACGAGACTCTGTGCCTTCAAACAACTCATCAGAATTATGTGACCTTGTTTACTGCATTATTCTATATGGCTTTTTCTGAAAAATTTTTACTGAGAAGAAATGCTCTCAGAGCGTACTGTTAAATAATAGACTTATGGAATCAGTCATGTTGAAAACAGAAAGAATGAAGGTTTTAATTTGTATGTAATGATTTTAAAATTACTAATTCTTATGGTTTCACCACACACGAAACACCGGTTTCGTTGCTGACGAGAAATATACTATGGTAGTGCAGAAACAAGTTAGCTTTAAATAAAACAAATTCAATTCAAAGACTTCATTAGATAGCACAGACGTATTTATCAGTTCGAATTTATTCATTTAACCAAAAAATTCGCAAATATTTCTCAGTTTTTAGTCAACGAATGCATTTAATTTTTTCACATTTTTACATTTTTTTTTTCCTTTGCTGCTTTATTGAGAATTTAAAGGAAACATTTTCAACTATAATAGTCAAAGAATCTTTAAAAAGCACCAAAACAAATGTTTATGATTTTAAAATTACATGGTGGGGGAAATCTCATTTAATATCAGTCAATGTAGCTTTTTATTAATGCCTTTGAATCAAATAATATATGTTATTAATAATTAAGTTTTTTAAGAAGAAACTGATTTGTAACAGTGTAAGAACATTTAAATGTCATAAAGTGTTTACAATTTGAAATGTTATTTCTTTAAAAAAATGTTTAATTTATTATGAATCAACCTAACATTTATTTAAAAAGAATATCTTTGAATTGAGTTGCATATATTATTAATACTAATGTAAAAACTCACTTCAACTGTAAGATTATACTTCCAGCAAATGCCACTATATTTTCCCATCTAAACAAGATTCCGTGTAAGTAAATGCGGATAATATTCCCCAGACTGTCAAGATAAGTTATTTTTATTTGTGCACTCACCTTTCCTGCTCATCCTTTATTATATCAGTTTTTACTTTAAAGAAAAACTACACGTCCTTTATTCCCCGATGTCTCATGATCTAGTCTAGTGAGGAGCGTGAAGCTTTAAACTAAAAACTAATCTTTCAAGATTAATGAGCATGCTTCGAGAAATTCAAGTACCTCATAAAATCATGAGTGCCAAAAACGAAGAAAAGGAGGTTGTAATTTTATTGGAGGTTTCTTTGAAGGCTCTCTTTTTTTTTCAGTATTCTCTTTATTTATTTATTTTTCCAATGCTATACGAATCAAAGAGTTTAGTCATCTGCAAATTAATTGTTGCGTACAGTTCCTGATGAATTAACTGAATGTGGAATTTAAAATTAAAACTAATGATTATTTTTTTATGTTGCTTTGAGAATATCAAATAAAGGTTTAAATATTAGTGAAGTGAATGAAACGAAATCTACTAAATTTATATTAAAATAATTATTACCGAATCAGAATGAGGAGCAATAACAGGCAAGATGTTGACTCTGTTGTAAGATACAGTGTCAGATACTGTATCTTTTAAAAGGTTTTTATGTCTCTTTTTAAGGAAATTTGGAGAATTTGTACAACATTTTCGATGAATATTTAAAAAAGAATCAAAGTACATGGGGCACTCAAAAAAAGGAATTGTATTTTCCATGCAAAGATTTACACTCTGTTAAACGGTAAAACTATCGGTAAAAAACGGTAATATAAGTTGTAAATTTGCATTATTTTACATATTCTATCTCAGTGCTTATCAAATCTGAGACAACCTCTTTACACAATGTCTGGGTTTTTTTCCCCGAGAATTACATAATTTACTTACTTTATTGTTTATGAGAATGAATGGCATAGGTGATTTAAAAAAAAAATCTTTTGGATTTTTTTGATAAATCTTATTTACTTTTAAAATTCTAACGTGCATTTTTAATGGTGATATATGTATATGTAGCAAAAGTAAAATAATCTAACGACGAAATCAACTACCTGCGGTCGATCACATGTGTGAAAACAGAAATATAAGAAATACGATTTTTTTTAAATGGAAAATGAACATTTTTTAAAATCAGTGCGACTTTTAGGTGCTAAACACAGCAGACTGTAAATATAAAGACAAAAATAGCAGGATATCGGTAAGTGGCTTAACAAAAGTCTCAAAAATCTACTTAGGGTACATGTAAGAAACTGAACATATGACGAAACAAAAGGATCGACTTCAAATATCTCTCTTCAAATCAGCCAGTACAAGAACAACAATACTTGAACTCAGAGTGTTTCCAAAACCAAAACCGAAGAATAATATTAATTCTAAAAATTAATAATCCGAAACTTGTTAATTACCTGAAAAAATAATATATGCTTGCTTTAATATTCAGAAATATTATTAAAACTCGAAATTGAATTTCATTAATCATTAATTAACAATGTTATATCACTAACAATTGTAATAACGATAAATAATCCTTTAATAAAAATCACAGAACCATTTTTTTAATAAAATGTTTTAACATTTGTATGAGAAAAAAACTCCCTCCCCCCCCCCCAACCTCCAAACGCAATCTACGACCAATTTAGATCAAGAGTATGAAAGAGATTTTAGAAATGTAGACAAGTAGTTATATTTAGTGGCAGATTGAAATAAAAGTTTAGAGTTGATGACATTGTAACAATCTTACATGTACATATAAGATGCACACACTCACACTCACACACACACATATATATATATATATATATATATATATATATATATATATATATATATATATATATATATATATATATATATATATATATATATATATATATATATATATATATCATCGTAAGAATTATACGGTGATTTGTCATCGCTAAATAAATTACTATGCCATGTTAATCAGACAGAATATTATCAAATAATACTGCCAATGAAAACTGTTAATAATAAATATACTTTTAGCATAGAGCAGATATTCGTTTGACAATGACAAATGTACGGTTATTAGAGGAGGAGAGAGGAAAACTTTATGCAGGCAGTTTATTTCTCAAGAAAAAGATGGTAATTTTAAATGGCAGAGCAAATTACACATTGTTGAGAATTCCTCCTTTAATCAATAATAGCAATAACACACACATACAATACACACAATTTGCATTTGTCCCAATTGAAGCACATTTTTATTTAAGTTACACAATATTTCAGAAAAGTTTTTATTTGCGATATTCTTGAAGCACAAAGCAAACTACGTAAACGTTCAATAAACTATATTCAACACAGTAAAACACACGTGAAAATTTTCTTCTGAATCTCTTAAAAAGTTGAAAAATGAACTAATGTTTTCTTCTTTATATTTCAGAAATCCCACCTCCATCATCAATTGTAAATTCTCAAGGAGTGGATATCTATCATTCGAAATCTGAAAAATTGAGAAATGGCCACCAACAAAACTCGTATAAAAAACACGAAGAGAAAGGTACGTACATATGTATATCTATATAAAAATGGTTACTTTGAAAGGTGTGTTTCATAAAGTAATAAAAACCGACACAGAAATTTGTGTAAACGATTTAAGTAGAAAGGGATATTCAGAATTTCAATATTTCGTTTATTTTTTAACTGCAAATTTCTGGAGGTTTTATCTGGAATATAAACCAACTATAATGTATAAACATTTCAATATGCTGTCAAAAATACACCCATGTATAAATTATTATATAAATATTTAAAACTTGCTTTAATTTTCCTAAATTAAACTGACGATTACAGATTCAAAGATTCATTATCTCTTGATTTGAAGAAACAATAATTATCAAATCATTGTTCACTACATATCAGTACGATAACAAATTTGTTTATGTATGCGTAGCGTCTTTGAAACACATAAATATAAATAAACCGCATTCCCGCATTCTGGCTCAGTTAACGACTAAAATAGGTTAATATTTTGTGATGATGGAAAATATTTGTTGTTGCATTTAATATGAACTAATGTTCCCATAGTTGTTTTTTTTCATAATAAAATTTAAATTGAATTAAGGGGTCAGGGGTAGTCAGAGGCGTGAAAAAATGCCATTTTTTATTAATTTTTTTTTTACTATTAATTAAGTTTATTTCACATAAGTAAAAACATAGTATCATTTCATCATACTTTAACATTACTTCACTTAAATTTAAAAAAAAATAATAATTATTTTACAAGTTATGGCGGTCTAAGTTGAACAGGTTTTAATAATGGGTCCTTGCGGTGACCATTACAGCTCCTTGGAGATTCATCTAAAATCAATGAAACAAAAAAGATTATTTTTATGGATAGATAATCTTGTGCCTGATCGAAGCTTTTTTTTTCAAAATTAACAAAATGGCGGTCTCTGGAAATTTTTTTGCATATTTTCGGGAAAAAACCAACAATTAATTGTTTATAAAAAATCGAAGTTTAAAAAAAAATCCTTCGATCAGGCACTAGCTTTTTATGTTTACTAAAAGCTGTATAAGTTTCATTCAAATCCATCGAGCGGTTTTTGAGTTACAGTGGTCACCAGTTCAAAAAACATAGTTTTGAGAAAAACGCATTTAAAGTTTTACAGTCGATTGATGTACAGTAATACGAATAATTTCAATACTTACACTGAGTCATCTATTCCTGGACCATATAAGAGTTCTTCAGTCGTTGTAGAACTTTCTAAAACATCAATTTGTTGTTGTCTAAGTCGCATTCTACCTTCGCGAGTGTTGTCGTTAGCGCGCTGATCAGCTACTTTTACACGTGCACTATCGGTTTTTTCAGTATACCGATGCGAATTAGGCCCACAACTAAGTCCCAGTGTGTTCATTATTACTAATAATGACTTTTTCCCTTCATTAAATATACTCATAGCTACGTATGCAGCAATTTGAACAATGGTAAAACTAGTATTGATAGTTTTTGGGCATATTTTCCACACTAGTTGGTTGAAGCTCTCATTATTATTTTGATTAAATCCACCTACACATCTTGAAAGTAAATTTTCATTACTAAGATCTTCATAAATAGGCTTGATTGCTTTTAAAACTTCAGGAGGTAAGGGAGAATTATGCCGATAGCTAATTGTTCTCGGAAATATTAGACCGCTCGAGAGCCTTTTATTCTTCGCTAAATAACTCGAAAGATATTTGTCGGATTCACTTCAAACTTTCAGAGAATATTTTTAAGATACTATACTTTAAGAAAATGCAAAAAAAAGTAAATCAATTTTTTGAAAATTCTGACTACCCCTAACCCCTTAAGTCATTAGAAACATTAGATAACATGTCAAGCTTTACTAGAGTAATGAAATGAATTAATTCATTCGCATAGATAAAACGAACCAAATTTGGGCATTTTACAGCGTTCATAACGTTACAGCAATGGGTAGTTACTAAGCTACATGAACATCCCAAATATCTACTTTATAACGACAATTTGTAGAACAATGAAAATACCCTTAATTCTCATATACTTAATTTCCCTACTCTCACTTACATTTTAACGTAAACATGTTGAAAGTGTATGTAGTTTTCTCTTTGTAAGCATTTCTCAAGAAGTTCTCAAGAAATTTTAAATTTGAATTAAATCAGTTTATTTATTTATTGCATACTTTCCTAGATTAATAAAATTTCAATTAAATGTTATTACCTTACTTTACTCTTCACCTTACAGACTTCTATTATTATGCATCTTAGGTTTTGATGATATTTTAAATATCTAAAACCTACAAAATTTTTATAAAAATTGGATTTGATTATTATACCTTATTCATTTAAGTGCACCTAATCAGCTAGTATGCATTTCTGTACTTAGTACCAATGCTCAATCTCAGGTATAGTTTTTTGTCGAATGTCAAAGAGAACCAGTGATATATCTCAGTTCTTCACAGACCAAAAATTAATACCAAAATTGCTTTCATAAACAATTTGGTACTAGTTTGTCATCTATCATACATTTATATTATGTATTTCCTGGAAGTACAATATATAATATTTAATGTTACTGTATAGACCATTATATAAATTTATATTGCAGGGCGCTTTGATTAATAGTTACAGACCGTGCGACCTCAACTGAGGACAAAAAAAATTCTTGTCATATTACGGTTGCCCTAATTTGTCCGCATAAAAAGAAACCAATTTTCCAGAAATGTGAGAATTTTTCACTACAAACTTAATCTTTGCTGTCAAAAGAAAAATATTTAGTTCCAAGAGAAATTATTTTTTTCAGGATTGAAAGGGATAATATTATTATACGCTATTGCAGGGATAAAAACATCACTTTGAACACATTGTATTCATACGACATCAATTATAATTCATTCTGCATGGCTTAAACAAATTTCAAGGTATAATGAAATTTCTAAGACGAAGATTTACCTATTTGTTTTCAAAAAATCTCTAAAATTTATATGCAATAATTGTATTTAAAATTTGCATTTTTTAATGTACAAAATTTGAGATTTTTCCCTGAAAAATGTTTGAAAAATTAAAATAAGTGTATAATTTAAGCCATTTTTCAACGTATCTCGAAGGGAAAATAACATGCCGAATGATTGCGCTTCAGAAGTACTACACAAATTACGAAAGATATAAAAGGATACAATAATTGAATAACCGCATAATACTTTGCTATCGTATACTAACATTTTAATATGTCCATGAACGTTTTAATAATTAAAACTTGAAAATTTCTTCATCACCTCAATAATGTATGAGACACATTTTACTAATTCAGAAATGTTTCGTTCAGGAACGGCATAAAAATTTAAACTTTGTATTTATTTAATTTTAATATACTAGAAATTTTAATCGATATCATGAAATTCTAAATCTTTTAAAAATAATTTTGTAATTTATTGTATATATCTATAATCAATATGTAAGAAGTAAAAGTTTAGTGTTTTTGGACACCTTGATATTTTGTTCACATTTCTATGTGATTTAGTTAAGAATTATACAAAAATTGCACTTTTAGTTAAAGTACTTTTTTTCAATAACGGTCAGACCGTAATTATTCATTCTAATGAACGTTAATTTAAAGTTGTGTTTTGGAATTTGTTAGCTGTTGAGAGTTTGTAAAATGACTTCACATATGACACAACACCTTAGACAGAACAGCATACGAACTGGAAATGATTTGTTAAAGTGTTAAGTTCTTAATTCACACCTTCTACCAGAAATGTTAACATGAGCAAAACAGATTGCAATTAATGAAAATGGAAACCTGATAATCTAATGCACTCTCAAAAGGAAACAACAGCTCCCAAGAATTTGCCGAGTAATAGCTGTAAAGTATTTTCAGAATTCGTTTTCTTGATTAAATTTGTCTCGACCAATGGAACGTCTGAAATGTTCTGCTTTAGATGTACTAATTTAGAAATTGATTTCGTTCTGTAAAGAAGGATTTTATTTTGCGTCTTAACATTTCTCCTTCGCTGTTTGTTTGCTTTATCTTTCTACTTTAACTTTAGTTTTGCTGATGATGAGGATTTATGAAGTCAAATTAGATTTGAAAGTTAAGTAATATTTTGGAAAATGCATACTCTGATGATTTTTTTGTTTCATGTACAATTTTCTGCGCAATCTATGAAACATGAGTATGTTTACTTTTTTTTAGGCGAGAAGGTTATTAGTGAATTATTTTTGTCAAAAGTAGAAGTGCTTAACAAATGAATTAAGCAATTTCCTTTTTAGATGTTATACTTCTTTATTTAAAATATTTTTTTTCTATGCTTTGAGTCGTGAAAATAGGTGAAATTGCTTAGAAGCTTCATACTTACATTGAATATTGTCGTATTACATTGGGAAAAAATTAAATGTTCCAACTCATTCATTACACATAAGCTTTTTCTGCTGCTACAGAATTAATATTTTATGTTGCGGTGACATCAATGTATATTATCTATTGTCGCCATTATCTTTTTAATTTTTCTGCTTTCAAAATTTAATTCTTTCCTATAAATTAAAAAGAGGACTTTGTGAAACTTATGCTTCATTAAAATTTTATGGCGTCCCTCAAACGCTCTGTTGTTGGCAAGTTGTACATGCAATGATCAACTCCATTGAAAAGCCGTATTCTCTTCCCTGTTCCTATAAATATCCTTTGAGAAGAAATTGATGTGAACACATTCAAGCAACACCAACAAATATTTAATGAAATTTCTCAATTATTAGATTAAAAAATTCCTGGAATATTAAAAAATTTAAAATATTGTTATAGTTACTGTTATTATTCATTTAATTAGCAAAAAAGACTTTCACAGTTTTAACTTACACACTTAAACAATAAGAAGAAGAAGGAGGAGGAGAATTGATACAAGTAAATTATGAAAAAAAAAAAGTTTACTTTTTCAAAAACATTAATTTTCTACCGACGAGAAAATACTATACTTTAGTGATACATATAAGGGATTCAATAGTCGTGATGAAAATATGCTCAATATATTGAAATAACTTAAGCATCCTTACATTATTTGTACTTATTGAAATGAATTTTATTAAAATAGAAGTGGGATTCTTTCTTTTAATTGCTATTTATAAATAATCACAATAATTTATCGATTTCATTCAAAACTGTTTGCTTGTGACATTTTTCTCTTGCTAAAAAGTAATCTTTGTTTAGATTACTTTATCATAAATCTACCACATTAATGCGAAAAATAAAATTAGCAATTTGCTTAATATCTGAATGATTGGGAAAATTCATATTTTTTTACTGTTTTATTTTTAAAATAATCAAGATTCTAAAGCTCCGTTTTCAATTAATCTTTAAGACCATATGAAAATGAAAACAATTTTAGTTTATTCATGTATAAAAATAATGCATTTTACTATTTGAAAAAGTTTCCCATTCCTTCGTGTAACAGACAGTTCAACAAACTTCTATATTTGTAAATAATGGCGCCTGAAGCATTCGGTTGAATTGAACTTTAAAACGCAACAAATTTGACATGCTCTAATTATTTTTTCGATCGTTAAGCTTTAAATTAATTACATTTCTCCAGAGTGATGCAACTTTCTTCTTTGTAAAAAAATAGCAATTTTTCATTATTTAATAAAACGCCAAAGAAAAGGGGAGGAAAAAGCCTTTTCTAACCAACAGATATTATTTAATTTCTTTTATTTTTATTCTAGAGAAAAGGGGATATGAAATTAAAATTAATCATTTTTCTTCAGACAATCATATCTTAAAACAAAAGCTTTTATTTATCTAATCTTTCTCCTTTTTTAATTCTTTTCTTTGCTGTACAAATGAAGCTACACAAAGAAATCTTGCTTCCTTTCATCTTTTAATCAGTCAAGCTATTTAATATTTATGGCAGGGAATCTGACGTAAAGAATCTGTTTTACTTCTTCAGCTTCCTCTTAGTAGGAGATTCTAATTAAATATTTATTTTTCAATCTGTTCCCCCGAACAACTGTTTGATTTTGAGAGAGGTTGCATGTATGAATGAGTGTTTGTATTTGTTGGGAAGAAAAAAGAATGAAAGTATCCACTTTTAGAAATATGAATGAGACTTCAGGAAGTCAGTTCGCTTCGATAAACAATGGGAGTAAATAAATCTTTGAAAGATTATTAGCTGTGTTGTTTAAGATGTCTCTCCGATAATTTGAGGATGGGATTGAAATTAATTTGAAATATATTTCAATACTCTTGCTTTGAAATTTTACAAGAAGTAAATTAAAGTACATAATCGATTTTACCCACTAGAAGTAAAATCAAACAATCTACACTCTGGGGTTAACTTAATTCTCAAGAAAACAAACAATATCGGCCAAATTAAAATCAAGTCATTTGTTTATATAAAAATAGAAAATTATAGCAGAATTTGTATTGTTATGACATGTGTTTCATGTTCGTCTTCTTGTTTTCTGTTACTTATCAGAAAAATTATAAATCGTATATTATCTTATAAAGTAATATGAAGTCTGATTAAAATTACCCTATTTATACCCACAAATAGTCCAATCTATTCCAAGCTTTGACTGAGATTAACGTATTTTCAACCGAGGGAAAAATAAGTCTGTAGTCTAAGGTAAGGGCTGGGTAAGGTAAGTCAGTATTAGGGTAAGGACACCAGTAATTGACACTTTAAGAACAATAATAAGCATTAACTAGTAACTGCTGATCACTAAAACTATCAAAAAACTATCAAGACTTTTGTTTTCGAAACTTAAATAAACTTTAAAAATTCCTGTAAGGTATTATTTGTTACAGATTATTGTAAATTTCTATTTTTTCTATATTTTATATGTTTTCGTGGTAGCGACACCAGGAGTTGACACCAAGAACAAAATTTAGGCTCCAGTGATTGGCACTTCCTGCCCTAGTAACTAACACCCAAGAAATGAGTAGAAAAACAAGCTGATTTAATTTTTAATGTAATGACATAAAAATGATTCAAGAAAATAGAGTTAAATTTGGTAACATAATAGAAGGACACTCAAATTAAACTATAGGAGTAGAATTTAAAATGATTCGATTTTGAAATTTTGCGAAAATTGTCGAACTGCGTATATTTATGTTCGTGCATCAAATAAAAATGACTACGGCAAATGCATTGAAATTTGGTGACATAATAGTTGATCACTCTACTTAAACTATAACGTCGAATTTTAAAAAAAATATCAGTTTTTGAAATTTTGCAAAAATTGTTTCAAACTGCGCAAATATTTGTCCGTACATCAGGTAATATGAGCTAAAGTAACTGAAATGAAATTTGGTGACATGATAAGTGATCACTCAACTTAAACAATAGGCATCAGTTTTGTTAGATTTTGAGATTTTGCGAAAATCGTGTCAAACAGCGTAAATATTTGTTCGTGCAACTTGTAATAACGACTAAAGCAAATGAAAGGAAAATTAGTGGCATGATAAGTGGTCACTCAACTTAAACTATAGACAACGAACTTATGAAAAATTTTTATTAGATTTTAAGATTTTTTTAGAAAATCTCTTAGTTGCGCATTTTTTTTTTGACTCATCAGGTAAGAACGGCTAAAGCGAACGAAATGAAATTTGGTGGCATAATAGATGAACATCCAGCTTAAACTATAGCCGTCCAATATTTTAAAATTTGGATTTGTTTTTGAGATTTCGAGAAAATATATTTAAATGTGAAAATATTTGTTTGTGTATCACATATAAGCATTTAAAAGGAATGAATTAAAATTTAGCATCATCATAGGTGGTCACTTAAATTGTAGGTGTCAAAGAATTACAATTGTTGTTTTCTTTTTAGATTTTGAAATTTTGCGAAAACAGGGAAAATGTTTGTTCCTTTCCTGCAAAATTGTGATGGAATAGAATGAATTTGAAATTGTGTTATGTGGCAAGTAACTGTGTAAACTATAGATGCCCGAATTGTTTGAAGTATTTCAAAGCTTTTGAGATTGTGTAAAAATCGTGTAAATGTTTGTTCTCGTGTCCCTCAAAAACATCATGAGAGAATAGAATGAAATTTAGTGACATGAAGATTAGTAACGAATAAAACAATAAATGTCTGATTTTTTATTTTTATTTTTTGAATTTGAATAAATTAGAAAACTTTGCAATATTGCATTTTTTAAAAACTTAAATAACTAAAGGCACCCGTAGTTAATATATTACACAGCTATTTATTTTTTAAAACTTTCTTCGATTTTTTTTTAATGTTTATTTGCCATTTTAGATTTTTTGAAATTTTCGCAGTTTTCTGGTAAAAAAAAATCTAAATAAAATTTACTTAAAAGAGAGGAATGACCTCTTGGCATTAATACATTTACCACTAAAATAAAACATTAATTTTGAATATAAAATATTTTCTTTATTGAGCATTTCACTCAGTATTCACGTAATACCTTAACTAGACAGAAGCTATAACTCTGCTTTCTATATTTTTGCTAATACGCTATTTCCGTTCTTTGAACTCTTATAATGCTGACGAAAAGTCAGGCTTTTTGTAAATCTGCACTACATGTTAACTTATGAGCGATGTGTACTTCATCTAATTATCTGATACAATTCAATTTAAAGTAATTTCTAAAAGAAATATGCTTTAAATAGAATCAGTTTGATAAAATTATCTTAATTTCAGTACTAAGCCAGCTACCGAGAATAACAACCGAGAATTTTTTAAACTCAAATAAACCAAATTTTGAATAAAATATTATTTAAACTCAAATAAACCAAATTTTAAATACAATATTTTTTTAAACTCAAATAAATCAAATTTTGAATAAAATATTTTTTAAACTCAAACTAATCACATTTTGATAACTAGAAATAAAAAGAAGCAAAAAAGTGAAGATAAATGCCTAAATTGTTACCAGACAGCACCATTTGATAAAAGTTTTATTAGATAAAGAATTAAAGCGTGTTACCACCTTTTTGGAATATTCTGTATATTAAAAATTATCTAAAGATAACCTTCTCAATAGCTATTTACTGCATTTATTAGAAATTGTGTGCAATTATCATAAACATTTCTAAAACACCATTAACAAACGTAAGTGTCAATTACTTGTGAAATCGATATTTTTCGTACCCAATAATTGACACTCCAACTTAAGTAAATAAATTTATTTTTACAAAAAAAAGTTTACATATTTAATTTATGTACTATTATCTAATACAATTCAATTTACATTTATTTCTAAAAAGAAGTGTTCTTGAAATAGAAATAGGTTGATAATGAACTAATCTTAATTTCAAGATTAAGATGGCTACTTTTTCACGGATTCAGACATTTTTTAACACACAATATAAAATTTCAATTTTTGATACCTAGATCCCCTTGACGGTAAAAGAAAATTGAATAAAATGCAGTACAAATATCTAAATGCGTATTAAATAGCATCATTTGATAACAATTCTGAAATAAATAATTATTATAATAAATTATCGGGCAAAGTGTCAAAGGCTAGTGTAGTGCCAATTATTGGTGCACCTACCCTATTACCGTATTAGCCCAAATATAATGCGATGCCGAAATGTTTCATTAAGATAATTAGAAAAATTCTAGATTTAGACCTTGCGCGATTCATGTTTTTAGATTTAGATGGTTATCCTATGGAGATGTACACGGTGGAAGGCGGTGATCGTAAAATGACGATGAATTATTTTGTAAAGATTATAACTGGTACGACTTTGTAATGAGAGCGACATAGTTTTTAAGAACACGATCGGATGGGTCACATTTTAAATTCACACTTGCAACGATGTTGAAAGGAGAATTATTCCCCTTAGATAGAACATGCTTTTCTTCCCCACTGAACGAAATCACATATGCACTAGAAATCCCTCATCAGAGCGACGAGGAAGGACAAATTCCAAAATCAAGAGTGAAATTCGCTTTTGATGGCGCATGTCGTTTTACTTCTCTGAAACATGATCACACAAACACTTTGAACACTTCACTGAGCTAACACATTTTACTTCCGGAGAAAAACACATTTTGAAGACCACATTCCCTTTAAATAAGGAGTCTCAGTCAACACCTTTAAACTTAAAACATATTGCTTTATGACAGTAACAAGTGTCAAGAAGTTATAAACAATAGCTTCTTGACAGTTTTTTATCCTCTTCCTCGCGGTACGCAGTTCTCCCAGGCTATGCCAATTTATAAATGATATATTTCAACACTTGTGATGATACAAACCCTTTCTTTAAGACCTTCAATAGTCAATATCTTGAAATTACCGTTCAAAAATTACATACGGTTCAAGAAACCAATTCAAGAGGAAATCATTGAAGAAGACACTTTTAAAATGCAAAAGAATGAAAATAATTTTAACTTTAATGTTTTTGACTTTTCTAGGCTATTCTTTCTCGTCTTTTTGCTTTGCCACTTCCATTTTTTCGCACGAAAATGTGCTTTTTCAATGTAAATAAAACTCGAGATCTAAGAATCCTTGTTCTACGTATCTTTGCTTTCACTACTCTGTACATATGTCTATGTACATCAGAAATTTTTGCTTGTAAGGCAAACATTATAGTTAAAATTACTCCCATTTATTTGAGCCTGCTCTAGTAGACGTATTTCGTTAACTTAGTATATTTGTTACATACACAACCAGAAAAAAAAGCTGCAGTGAAAAAATAATAGTTCAAGTTTCGACTGATAGATGGCGCTTTTCGTGTAATGCAGCAAAGAATCATTGCAAAAATGTAGCCATTTAAAATTTCAGTAATGAATGGTACGGAATCATTCTTCATCTTGCCTTTGGCGAAAGATCAGGTTGTTTTTTAACTTTCTACTTTTCTTAGGTTTTTTTTTAAAGTCTTTTTTCTTACAGTACTTTGAACACTTTTATTTTGATGCACATTGGCAAATTATGTATGATGCGGCATTTAAAGCATGTTGCCATTTTGGGAGAGCCTTTATATATGAGCACATATCTTATTTTTTAATAAAAAATACGTAATTTTAGAGTTAAATCTTATAAAGAGCACATAAACTAATTTGAAACAAAAATTACATTTTCTGATTAAAGGGAATCGTTGATAACGATCTGTATTATAATTGCCTCAAATTTTATCATCCTCTCAAATTAATTGTATCACTGACAAAATAACTTTACTAGACTGTTGAATTCGAATGACCAGAGACCACCCCTTCAGCATTCATTAGAAAAGAGTGCTCGACCAATTCACTAGATATTCGTTAAGTTGCTATTACTCTAGAGGGAAATTAAATGTTGTAGAATTAGGATTTAGAACTAAACAATACATTTCCAATTCACGTGTTAACATTTATGGAAGCCTCCAGAGAATAATCTCTGTTTAGTTCGTATGTACACTGTTACGTGGAAATTTGCACGACAGCTAGCTGCAAACAAATACTATCACTTACAACATATGTTTTATTGTTTAACTTGCAGGTTTATTTTCTAAAGTAAATTCGGAATGTATGGTTTTGCCGCCTGTATGTACTACTCACTCTGAAGGTATCTTTTGAAATTGCTTTTATAAAGATGATAAAATTACTGTGTATTAGGCAGTAGTTTAGAATACGTAAATAATTCAAGAGAGTTATTTTGTTGATTTTAAGCAGACATAGCTTTGATGTGCAAACTATTATAATGTTTATCCTATATATTTAATCCCCTACAAACTGATTAAATTGGTTAAAAATAATTAATACTGAAAAGCCGTGCAAATACAAATATTTCTTTACTATGAATTTAGGATATCGTTTTCTTATAAAAACTATATTTTGACAATAATACTTTTAAATGTTTTAAAGATATTTTTTATTAATAGTTATTGATAAAATATAAAGTCTTATTCAATAAATTTTTGTTTCCAAAATTTACGCTCTTATTAAAGATTAGGTTACATTAGTATCAAGTATATTAAAAGATAACTAAACAAACTCTCAGAAATATAATTTTAAAATGTTTTCTACATTTTCAAACCATAAAATTAAAAACTGACACGTTTTTTTCTTATTTAAGCATATTTAAAAGTGCATATTCATGATATGGAAAATAATATTTAAATTATCAGAACCTTAACCCTTAAAAGCCTGAAATTAAAAAAAATAAATTTAAAAAGTAGCTTGCATTTCTTAAATAAATCATGGGTAAAATACTTTTAAAAATCATACTGTATTTTAGGAGTGGTTTACAGCTAAAAACTTCCACAAAGTACTTAGAAGTAGTTAATTCCTTTTACAAATACAAAAATTTATTTCAAATTATAGAAAAAATATGAGGAATACAAAATAAATTTTCTTTTTGATACTTGACTGTATGACTACCAACTACTTAGCTAAGAAATTGTATGGACGTTTTTTGAACCGTTATTATTTTTAATAAAAGACAATCCAACACTACATTTTTCACATTTTTTTACGGTGTATCCTTTATAGTTTGGAAATTTTCAGCGAATAATATGTATAAAATATCTTATATACATTAAAAAATAAATAAACTACAAAATATAAATAGTCTCCTTACAATTTGAGTCAAATATATTGAGTGCATCTTTATTATTTCTCACAATCAAAAACCATAACTGATCATTGCTCTCTAGGCTTAGGGGAACTTAATGCTAGTGCTGCCAATCGGCGACTCATACAAAAACCTGCCTCCTTTACAGTTTATTATGCAAAAATAGTCATTAAAAATAGGTAATATACCATTTCACTTGATCAGCGCAGATCAAAATAGGGCATTTGCAAGATTTCAAACTAAACAAAAACACACGCAGAAAAAACTGAAAAAATACATCGATCTTTATTCTTAAACAGCACTAGTGCTGCAATCTATGTGTTGAAAATTGATTTAATGATATTTTCAGTATGTATCTTCATTATGTATGTATGCAGCATTAGGCATCATATGTTTAATATTATTCTGATAGTATTGTAATAGGCCAAATTGGGTATATTGCCGAAAGGCAGCGCACTGATTTAAGGGTGAAAAACCAGACAAAATCGAAAACGAAACCTGAGTATGCATGAAAAGGGAAATGGTGTATAACAAAGTAAAAAATTACCAATATATGCCGTTGTGAAGGTCACTTGTACACTAAGAGTTAAAGTCCGAATGAAAACATGCAACGCAGCGAGTTCGACCACTTATGAAAATAATTTCTGGTGTTAACAATGAGAAATAATTTTATTTACTGTTAGTTTGAAAATAAATACTAGGATAGAAGTTAATTCCTATAAATCGATAAATTTGTTCCACGATATGTTCATTATCATTTACAGGGAAAATGTTATGTATCGCTAAAGCATGTCATTTGGCCGTTCTGCAAGAAACAACGTCTGAAAATGAGTAACGTTTTGTAGGTAATATTATTTTAAGAGCTTAATTGAAAGTTTTACAGTCAGTTCAAAAGGTAACAAGTGAATTATTTGGGACTACAAATTCTATCTCACCCAATCCAAAGGGCCACCTCACTTTTTCTCTTTCTCAGTAAAATTGAATCCTCATTATTTAAGATATATTAATTAATTTCTCAACTTGAAATTAAACAAATCTATCTCTTGAAACTTGCGAATCTACAGTTGTAAGTCGTATATAGATAGTAAACCTAATTTATACTGTTTACCTGCTCACTCATGGCAGCTAGGTTGAATCATATGCTGAATGTAATGCTTATAGTAAGTTAGAAAGTGAAGAATTAAAAAACACAACAGTAAGAAAAATACATTTAGTAATTAATATTAATGCTATATTGAAATAGGTTATTCTCATTTAATGTTTAAATGAAACAATCCTTTCTTTTTAAATAAAAATGTAATTACATTTTATAAACACAAATCTATGCCAAATTTTTTAGTGACATTTTTATTGAATTTGGGCAGTTTTTGTAAAGTTATGCACAAATAATACTTGGTACAAAATAAACAATTGAAAAATAATAATTCTGTAGTTCCATAATATGCTTATACAATAAATTAAACAGTAAAGTATACTGATTAAAAAAAATAGAGGGGAAAACTTTTATCCTTTTACGACATTATTGATAACAATCCATTCTGTTTAAATTTATTACTACCTAAATGTAATTTTCCTTCCGGAAGAGTTAAATTAAATGGAAAATTTAAAGCATGATTGCCTTAACAGATAAGTAACAGAAAGGTATTTTTCAACCGTTCTGCAACAATGTTCTTTTGCTGCGCAGAAAGAAAAGAGTCTCCATACAAGAAAAATACTCAATTAAATTACAAAACTTTATGGCTTATAATTTTCAAATAAAAATTACTCGTAGTCGAATGTTAAAAAATAACAAAATATCCGCATTTCAAATGAAAAAACATGTGTATGCTTTAAAATGCAATTTTGTAGCACTAGATTAGCAAAATTATTTCACAAAATCTAAAAGTAAATACGAGTATATTTAGAAAAAAAGAAAGAAAAACTTGACCACCGACAATGAACCACCATTGCTCATTTCGCCTTTTATCGCTTCTGAGATAGCAACTTGAGGACAACATGCGTTAGTTCAAGGACAGCTTTATTTTACTATTGTCATTTCTATATATAATTTTGGTCAAACATTAGTATGTACGCCTATACCCCTATCTACAATATTGTCGCTATGATTAACGTACTGGTATAACACAGAAGTGGTGCGACACTAAAAAATATTATCTTTCTAGGGTAGGACTCTTGACTTCTGCCCTACAAAAAATCATATGAGAGCTCATGGAAAGTTGACTGAAGATTACGTCGCATTTTTAAATAATATTAAACTAAATATCTCACATTAAACTAAACATTTATATACTAATTTGACATACCTTATTCGTTTTTTTTAGTGGAAAAGTATTTTCTTAGGTTTTGATGAGCGATCATGATTATTTTTAGGTCAATATAATTAGAATGTCAGTGGCTAAGTTATGATATAAATTGTCAAGAGAAATCCCAATATGAGGTATATAATTTAGATGACTTAAATTGCGAAAAGTCGAATATTTCTTTTAAGAAGATAAGAAAAAAGCATCACAGTTGCCATGTTCGGGGATTTTCGGAGTGAAAAATGAGTTAAGTCCCTTTCATGAAAGCAGTGGACTGAAATTCCGCATATGATTAGAAGTATAATCATGAAATTCCTCTCGTTGGTTTCAGAAAAATATAGTCTGGGTATGAAAAGAGAGTAGGAATGAATTAGTGTAAATAAATGAACATAGATTATCATGCACTTCTAGTAAATTGCACTATAGTACGTATCTAAAACCTGACAGAATTTCGGACTTTTTTACTTTTTTTACTGCATTTTATTTTACTTTTTTAGTTATTTATGAACAGTTTTAGTTTTTATGAACAGTTTTATTTTGATTCCCGTCTCTTTATCTCCATTACTAGTCGAAAAAAAAATCCTTACACACACACACACACACATATATATATATATATATATATATATCTTAACCTTTTTTAAAGATAACTTTTCATTAAAATTCGTTATGTAAAATGATGGAACCAGGAAAAACAACTTTTTACTTCAATTAGGATTTTTTTCAAGTAATATAAATTCCATTTTTTAAAGTACCATTTCATTTCGTTTCAAAACTCAGGCTTTGGATGCTACATCTAAACTTAAAAGCAAGGGCAGTGCC
The DNA here is from genome assembly GCA_038373885.1 of Cheiracanthium punctorium. NCBI lineage: Eukaryota > Metazoa > Arthropoda > Arachnida > Araneae > Cheiracanthiidae > Cheiracanthium > Cheiracanthium punctorium. Next base: position 469,559 of record JAWZYV010002197.1, read on the forward strand.
ATCCTACGAATCATATCTACCACTTAAGACTACCATGCATATGAGGTGTATGGCTACGTTAAATCCTGATTCCGAAGGTCTTCTCGGCGATTTCTAGCAATTTTCAAGAGGTTACAATTTTCAAAAGCTTCCCTCTCCCCTTTTTATGACAATCCAAATTGTGTCGGGAAGAAGGACGTACATAGTTCTAAATGACCCATTCGGTGACGTCAGCTGCTATCTCAAACAGACAAACTTAAACGAGAAAGCAATTGAGAAATATATGAATTAACGGCATAAAAATGGACTGTGTGTAGCGTGGTGAAAAGTGGCTGAGTGATGTGCAGCCAAACATGTTCAGGGGATATGCCGAAATAATCGCACAATTTTCGTCATAATAACCAATTCACTCAGCTGGAGGCAGGATAGAAAAGTTTTAGTGGACCTGCCTCACAGAAAATCCTCATTGAAATAAACTAAGTTGATACTAATTAGCAAATTCTGAATCACACATATATTTGAATCTAACAGTTATGCATAATACATATATACATAAGCTTTTTAGCAGCATAGCTGTAAAATAAATAAACAGTTTTTTTAAATCAGTAATTTAGAGGTAATTAGAGGAAATATTTATTTATTTTAACTCAATTGGGTACTGCAGAAATGGGTGTCAACAGTAGCGATAGTCCGTTATTCTCTTAAATTTTTAATTTCTTACAGGGTCTCGATATTTTATGCAGCCATTTCGTGTTCTAAAATAAAAGTCTAAGTGTTGATAGCATGTGTTCCAGTAATCCGAAGCAACAAGTCTGTGGGACAGGTTTTTGTGTTCTAAATTTGCTTATTTTACTTGATATTGTCCAGATCTCACATCGGAACGTCTACCCACGTGCCTGGAAAAAGCAGTCCTTAATGTAAATCAAGCAATTACAGGGAGCATTTAAAGGAAGGGTATATGTAATATTTCTGAAAATTCCTCGTTTGTTATTTTACATAATTAATATAAAAGTCTTAACCGTCAAATTCTGCAAGCGGATGAAGAAATGATAAAAAGAAAAGTTGCATGCATTGAAAGAGTAAAGCTGTTTTTAAACCCAACGTGCTGTGCGAAATATGTTTTCTTTATTTTAGCTCTAATTCGTACTTATGCTAAAACATTTTTTCCTAGCATTTTTTTGTAAATTTTAGAGGTAAATAACTAAATATCTAAATAAATAAATAATACGGTGCAAGACCGCATCTATCTTAATTGTAATTTTAAAATAAACGTGTCTGTGTTATGAGTAAATCTTCAAAATAACTATGCGTAGCCCCTTTGGTCGAAATCTGCTTTCTAAAAGGCGAGACATTTTATTAAATTTTAACTCCATTATCCAAAATTAACCCGTACTCTGCACTTTTGTCTGAACTAGATTAAAACATCCGCCGCGAATAATGTAAATCATATTGAATAGAATCTGATGCTAATTACTTTCCGATAATGAAATTTCTCTGAGATTGATAAACCACCTACTTTTCTGTGATTATATAATTTAGTTAAATATCAGATATTAAAGAGATAAAAATTATATTTATATTTTCATTGAAGCGATTAGAAAAGGATTCCGTTCTTTATATTACAGGAGAGCAGAATATTGAGAATAAATCGCATTTAACAAACTAGTTCCTGTTCATTATTTTAAGATGGTTACAAAATAAGCATCGTTCTCGTAGCTTCAAATATTTTTATTAGTTCAGACGAATGTGGCTGGCCGGGTTTAAAAGAATCCAAAAAATCAATAATCTTTAAAAAAAGTTACTTTTTATCCTTACTTACAAATTGCTTAAATTTAAAAGTATTATGGCCAGGGCTGTTTGACTTGGGTTAACGATGGACATTGTATTTCAACACTTAAATTTTGATGGGTAAGGTGGTGTAAAATGAGTGAGTATTTCTTTTGGGTCAAAAATATGAATCAGTTGTTTTTAAATTATTATTTTAGCCTACATTTTCAAGCATTAGTATATAATATTTAAATTCATGAAAATGTTTATTAGGAGCATTTGGAAGCATACTATTAACTGGACCTTACAATATGTCGATTATACTCCACCGCACTGAAACAGGAAAGAAAAACATTTTTTAAAATTCTTAACTTTTTTAAATAAGCTGATTAGATTTTTGCTTAAAATTGAAAGTAAAAACAAACCTTCTGAAATTTTCTGGAGTATATTAGTTCCTTGAATGTTTTTGAACACACACAAAAAAAACCTGGATTTAATATGCGTATAAAAGCTAAATTTTTATTTCCAAATGTGATTAATAAATTTTCAATGAGCACAAATTCTGCCATTTAATTCCTGAAAACGTAGGCTGAAAAATAAGCATCGTTTTTATAAGACAATATATTTATATTTTTAATCTGAAAGAAATATACCTACCCATTTTACCTCACCATAAGTATTGAGAAGAAAAAAAAATAGTTTGAAACTGTCCTTTGAAAAATGGCATAGTTTACTGTTTTATTATTTTTATCCACTCATTAAAACTTAGGTATTCTTATGATATACTTGTATACCTGTTATGCTTTTATACTTTGTAGCAAAAACAATCTAACACATGTTTGAATCCTTAAATTCCTTAAATTGCATACTTTTCCTTTCTGCCACCATTTCTATAAAAAGGAATGCTGGCAATTTCTGGTTTATCTTTTAAGTAAATAATTTTAAATGATTTTATAAACGTTAATAAATAAAATGCAATTCAAGGATATATTGATGAAAACTTAAATAGACAGTATATCACGAATACAAAAAAAAAATAGTTAAAAAGTAGAAAGAAAAATTACAAATGCAACTTTCAACTGATAGAGTTAATAATGTTACAGATAACTTTTAAATACTTGTGAGAATGTGTTTTCGAAGCTTCGTAATGCAGTTTCCAAAGGACAATCATTAATTAATTTCTGAATAGAATTACCATGAACTCCGTGAAGATTAATATACATAGGTTTATGAAATTTCAAAAGATATTTATTAGCATTAAAAGGTCGAGACCAAAGATTATGGATAAAGACTTAATAATAATTAATATCATAGAAAACAAAGAACTGATAACTATTTAAGCAAACTTTAAATGTGGATATACAGAAACCACAACTATAAAATTATCCTACTTATGTGTGCTATTTTATTACAGAATAAAAATTTGAAATTAAATAATATACTCCCATAAGGAAATTAACTTAAAAAGTGGTGACTACTACACTTTAACCCTTAACTTGTACCCAGATTTCTCTTTTTGCTCCTGCAGCAACAAAGAAACAACCATAAAGGTTCTCAAATTTATTGCCCTTGTGGATCTCTGAAAAACTCTGAAAGTTGGATACTTAAAGTTGGATACTTAAAGATAAGTCTTTTCAGCATTAATGAGCACAGAAAAGTGTATTCAACAGCATATTTTGCAATGATCAGTGGAAAGAATTTAGTTCATTATTTGATGTTAAGGGCAAGGAAATATATATAGGGATAGGTGGCCTAAAATGATCCCAGCAGGCAAAACAATACACATATATACGGGTAGCGTTATCTACTGGGTAACACATAAACAAGTTGTGCCAAGTCAAGAAGAAGCAGTGGCGATATTTAAGCGATCGATGTATTACGTGTCTGAGTAGTATTCTTATAAAAACTGGATTTTATCATATCTCTTATATTGTAAGCACTAACTTTCCTATTTATTTATAAATAAAGTCTTTAATGTACAGAAATATGACTTGGTTTACTGAATATAGTATGTTTTTATTCCTGAATTACACTTGTTTTGTTTGTTATGTTTCTTGATGTGTTCTAATAACATGACCTAAAGTGGGAACTGCATGGATAAAACGGCCCATCGACTTCTCCAGTCCCGGGTAATAGTCATCATGGAAGCCCTCCAGATGTTCTCAAAATGCGTGACTATCCATTACATAAATTAAGTAATGTAATGCGTGCGTATATTTCTGCGTTTATTGTAGGCCATAGTTTTTTAATTATAATCGTGCAGTATTTCATTTTATTGTTTGTGACGCTTTTATATTTTAAAATTTTCATAAAATAAATTATGCATACTATATTATTATGTATAGTCATAATTACTTTTCCACCTTTTATTTTACCGATAAAATATAACAATTATTTTCAAATGAAGGATTATTTTCTCTTGGGTGGAAATCGGGTAAAATGAGTACGAGTAAAATGATATTGACGCATTTTTAAAATTCTATTTTTCTTTCATGGCTTAGTGATGGATTTAAAATATCATTAATATATGTTTATGGTGCAAAATATCGTGTAAAATATTGTGGCGAAAAGCAAAAGTTTCATTTACCATTTGTGGTATTTCATGCAAGTTTTCCTCTTAAGGGAATCATTCCTAGCACCTTCCCCTATATGTAAAAAATGGAATTTAGTTAACAGAATATGACTTTCAGCAGAGTAGGGTTTGTAGGGGAATACAAATAATCTCATGTTTAATAAATAATACAAAATGAATTTAATATATTTTCTGTAAAAAGTGTCGGCATTTCTTAAACGTGACGATAAAATTTTACTGCCTTAAAAAAGCCGTAATAACCATTAATTGTAAGTTTTTTAATCAAAAAAAGCCTATTTAATCCATTTCCATATTTATGTTTTAGATTACTCACCGCAAGATTCTGCGGATCATCATTCAAATTTCCAGCCCAAGGAAGAATTTTCGCAAACATTAAAAACTAAAAGTACGTAATTTTACATTCAAATTCAAGTTGCAAGTAGATTTAAGTTTTCATTAGTTACTTATTCTTGTATTATTTCATTTATCGCTTGTTTATTTATTTTTGCATTTATAACTTTAGTTATTTTTTCAGTTTTGTTTAATTATTTTTTTTCGATTAAAAAAAATATGCAAAATAAATCTAGTAATATTGTAAACATTTGCGCCTTTTTTAAAAGTATTAGGTTACAAGATGAACAATACTAATATACAATGTCACAGTTCAGGTTTTAAGCACTCCAAAATAAAACTTAACTGCAATTACTCAAAAAAGATTTAAAAGTTAAAAACGCAAAATTAATAAAGTACTTACCATATATGGGATCTTCTTAAATGTTTTCATAATTATGCAAGGAAATAAGAAAACCACTTTCTTTACTTTAAAAATTTGAAAATCCACCCTTTCCGAAAATTTAAGCGTTGCCCGAGCATAAAAAACTAATCATTTAACTGACACAATTAGGTATCGTAAATGATATTGACTGAAGGCATATTGATCTCAAGGTTATATGGCTTTGAAGGGAAAATTGGGATTTCCATTCGTTTTAAATAGTTTTTCGAAATTACCCAGTTCAACTTTTTTTTCACGAATGAAATTATTCTCTCTACTTTAGGAATTAATAGTTGTTCCCAGCAAAACAAAATGTTTCGAATACGAAGTTCTCTCAAACACGCAGAGAGATTCTGCATGTTTTCAGAAAGCTCAGTTATTCCGATTTTGGTATACAATAAAAATTTAGTAAGAATTTATTTACTGCAAGTGCGAAAATATTAAATATATTCAGTGTAGACGTGTAGACGTGTCTAGTATATATATATATATATTAATCTTCATAAATAAAATAAAATTTGCAGTAATTAATGTCCTAATTAAGGAAGGTATTTCCGAATTACTTGTTATCTTAAATTATCAATTTTTAATAATCAATTTTTAAGTAGTAGGGTATTCATCTAGTGCTTTTATTTTAATTGTTTGTTTTACAGCATATGGCTATTTAAAACTATTACCTGTTTTTCAAATTTCGACGATGATATCAAAACATGTAAAAATAAATAATTTAAAAATGTTTCGAAACTAACTGTGGTAATAAAATGAACAAGACTGAGTATTTAATTTTAGTCGTACTATTCAGCATCATACTCACAGTGGCAGAATGAAGTTCTATCTGAAATATCTCTCAAATTTCTAGCTAAAAAATTAGCGAATTTAAAAATACTGGGCTCTTAATTTTAATACTCTGGACATTTGAATTAATGTAATTATTAATGATACAGATTTCATTACCAAGAAGTATAGTCTTGTTTGGTGCAAAAATAGAAGCTCTTCTAACACGCAATAAACATCCGTATATATGCGGCGAATGTGCACGTTAAATCTGTAGGCCAGTATGTCCTTTCGCACCCAGAAATATTTTGAATATGGATATGCTCTAAATCGTGTAGGTTCACCAGACAGGTACAACTGCGGAAAAAAAAAGTCCCACTTGTACTTTTTTCGGCTGTCGATCGTCGTACAACAAAGTTACAGATGCCAATCGTTTTCGATTGCTTTAATTTCGATTAGCTTTAATTTCCTATGCATAAAAATTACATAAGGGGCCATCTTCATATTGAAATTCACACCAACTTTTTTTCCCATTAGCAACCCCTAGATTTCACTTCATATTTCAAAAATTTAGCTCATTTTAACCCCGGATACCCATTCTCAATAAATTTGAACCGAAAATGTGTGAGTTATGAGCACCCCAAATCCCCCTCCCCATATGTTAAAATATTTTTTCATACTTTAAATCATATCCCATATAATATTGATAATAAGAAGCTGATTTTTTTCGTACTATTAGAACTAAACGACCCAAACATAATTCACTGTTATTATGATTTTTTAATAAATTATTAATATGAATTATGAATTATTAAATTAATATTCAAAAAAGTTATGAATAGCGACCTAGCCCAATTTCGATGGAAATAGATACAGAAAGTAATATTAAATGGCTGTGCAAAATTTCAAATTTTTACGTTCAGTAGTTTAATTTATATTAAATAAAATGTGTTATTTTCATGAGTTAAGGGACCATATATAAATCTATTAAGTGACAATTTTTTGAAACTGCTTAAAATAAGCGTAAATTAGATTTCTTTTGCCCCAAAACACAGTAAAAGATAACGGTATTAAAAAAAATCAAATTTTGAAGCAAATAAATTAGAGGTTTTTAGAGTTTGATGGTGATTCTATAAAGCTTCTATTGTTGCGTCCGCTATCATATCCCCCAAATAATTTTTTTTTCAGGTATAGAATTAGATGCAGTAGATGTATATGTCTTCTAATACAACATCCTATTTCTGAAAGACTAACATCCTCAACATTCCATGCATGAATTTGACCTTTTTTAATATTGGAAACATTGGGTCTTTGGTCTTCCCCATATTTTCGTAAACATTCAAAAATCATTCAAAATCACGTTTTTCTATCTAAATTTTCATCTGACAATAAATTAAAGTACCACCAAAAGTCTTATAAGAATATTGCTCATTGTAGACAATAATATTAAATGAAGAAAGTGAAATAACAAACACAGTCATAATATTGGCTCAGCAAAAAAATAACTGCGTTTTATAGATGAATTTCAAACAAATAAATTTTCAATCATGAAACCGTTCTTCTAGTTCGACCGTAGCTGGGTAACATTCATGCTTGCAGTCAGAAAAGCAGAGAACAGCCTCTCACTCCTGCCAACATTTCACCTGTCTAAGAGAACTATGAAGGGAAATACTTAATAACAATTTCAAAATTAGAAAGATTTTCAGAATCGTGAGCAGTCGTTTTGCATTTTTCCTTTAAGTCTTGAGTACGAGCCAAGGAAGTTATGAATTCACGAGTCATTTGGACCTCTGACTAAACATTCTATTTTCTACCCTTGATATTCTCAGTACAAAAAAATTTAAGAGAGATGGTAACAATATTTTCCTTGAAAATAACATTTATTTCTTTTAACTCTCTCGAGCGAAATGAATGAAAGGCGAAAAGTTCGGAACCTACAAATAGCGCTTTTCAATTTGTAGAAAGTCCCGTAAAAACGTGCGTGTGAAGGTCCCGGGTTCGGGTCCCATCGCACGTCCGTCGACCTAACCGTTCGGATTTTTACGTGGTTTTTTTCCGAAACTTAGCGTAAATACGTTTTAGGACCCCTTAGAAAGACCCCCCACGGAGGGCATCCCACCCGTAGGCCTAGAGCCCATGCGTAGCTAATAGGCCTTAATCCCACAATAACAACAACAACAACAACAAAAACGCGCAAATAATAGCTCGCAATATCTCCGGAAATTTTCGTAGAAAATTGGTGAAAATTTATATTTAGGGTAATTTGAAGGTTTTATTTCGTTTAATAAAGACAAAATACAGTGTTGCCATTGAGACAAACGAAGTTGATGCATAATTACATACGAAGACGGCCCCTTATGCAAATTAAATTAATAGTAAATTAAAGTATGCGTTATTTGAAAACGAATGGTGTATATAACTTTGCTGTAGGACGAACGATGCCAAAATAAAGAGCAAGTGGGACTTTTTTTTTCCGCAGCTGTACCTCGTAAATACCACGTGAGCTGCTTCCACTGTAAAGGGGGGGGGACTGAAGTACTTTGATATCGTAACATTTTCGGACCGGATTGAAAAAGTTCTCTGTGAATCAAATAATTTTTCGTTTGATGATAGATAGTAATATTTTGATTAGAAAATGAAATTAAAAATCCCGATTACTAAACTTTCGATGATAATTGGTTTTATGTGCACAAATTAGGATATTCATCCATAAATTGTGTGTCTGAATTGTGCATGTTTGGTCTGAAAAGATTCAACTGACAGTAATGTACTGTATACTGGCAGTATCTCATAATCCATGAGTCAGCCCTGTTTGTCTTTCTTATTTTATCATGCTGGAAAGTGTAACATAATCCATGCGTTAGCTCTGTTGGTCATTCATGTTTCATTTAAGCTTGTTCTTTTTTTCCCTTGATTCAGTATGTTGTAAAATGAATCATACTTTATTTATTTAAAAGAATTCATCCACCCTCTTTTTCTTACACGAATAGTGTATTTTGATAAAATCAACTGGGGAGACATTAGTATTCTCCTTTCCGAAAATGATATTTCATCCACGAATTATATCACGGAACTTAAATCGCCAAAAATTGCAATTATTGCATCTTATTTTATCGTTCGTTGCAATAATTTCTAAACTAATTCCAATTTCAGAATTGAAGTTATCGGAAAGAATAGTTTATGAAATTTAAGAATAGATTATGCATAATCCACACAATAAAATTACAGGATTCCAAAACACAATTAAGTACTTTTAAAATGTAATTAGAAAATTGGAAAAAAAAAATCTAGCTTCGAGGCATATTGTACCCGTGTTACCTCTTTATTTATACTATTTGGAAAGTGACACGACATAATTCATTCCTAATAATCATTAAAAAAAATCAAAATGTCTAAAAAAGGCCTTAGCCTGTAGATGTGTGATCAAAAGAGAAAAATAGATAAAATAATAAAAATACGAGGTTGAAACTCGATGGGGAGGGGGAGGAGGAGGATTGAATCTAATACTATCAAATATCTGAAATTCTTCCAGATTTTATTTACGCACTTGAGTGTGCTTTTACGCTCTCTCTCACACACACGAAACCACCAAGATTTTATATGTCGGTTCCAAGTATGCAGTATGCTTCAACATGGCACAGTGGTTATGTCCTTGGAAATAATAGGCAGGCGAAGCGTTAAGCGGGTCTTATCGCGCGTCTGTCAACCTAACCGAAACCACCGCCACCGTCAGACTATCGCAGAATTTGGCGATATATCGCTAAAACTCGCCCAGAACGATGACAAATTGCGAGATTTTGGGCATGGACTAAACAATGACTGTCTACAGTTAAATTATATTAAAGATGTCCATAGACATTAAAGTATTGAAATTCTTTTCGGTGGTCCTGTAAATAAACTCTCCAGTAGATTGGAACTGAAAATCCAGATGCACAACTACATGTTACAACAATCGTATGTATGAAATTTCAACATTCTACGACTAAAATTTTTTGAGATTTGAGAGTTAAATACATACACAAGTTGCCAAAATTTGCCAAGCTTGGCGACTTTTGGCGTAGTTCTTGAGGGAGGCACGTGACAGTGGTCGGACCATTACCTAACTTATATGGTAGGACGGTATTGTGTTTGAAATGGATAAATACCCCTAAAATTGCCGTTGACCGTAAAGTATTGGAAATCTTTTGAGTGTTCCTGTAGAAGAACTATAAATGATAAAGACACTTCTTTTAATGGAGAAATTCATTTTGTAACTCTTAACAGCATATATCCCTTTTGAGTCGTTTGAAATAGCCCAATACCTCTAAAAATGCTTTGATGGATTTCGGCCCATAGAGCGTAATGTATTTCGAATCTTTTGGGCGGTCCTGTAGATAAACTATCCAGTCGAATGGAACCGAATGGAGAGGTGCACAACTAGATGTTACAACAATCCTAAATATAAAGTTTCAACATTCTACGCCTAATAGTTTTTGAGATATGCGAGTTTAATGAATTTCGGCCCATAGAGCGCAATGTATTTCGAATCTTTTGGGCGGTCCTGTACATAAACTATCCATTCGATTGAGACCAAAAGGGGAGGTGCACAACTAAAACCACACAAAATGCAACAATATAGATTGAAAACTAAAGAAAACCCTACCCAAGTCCCTAAAATCAACAAAACTTGAAAAGTGACTCGACGCGCTCGCGTAGGCAAAAAACCCGTGATTGAAAGAAATAGGTCTCTCAAGTGCTAAAATAAAACCGTGTTATATTAGTAGCACATGCAAAACCAGAAGTTGCTATTTCGCTTCATTGAAAAAAAATCATCTCTCTTTGACAGAGGGTTATATGTAAAAATTTTCATTAATTTTAATTTAAAAAAGATTTTTTGTCGTCTTTTATTGCAACTAAATGTTCTGCAGAACCTGCGTTTTGCGTCCTCAACACTAATTATGAATTTCATACATTTAGCTAAATTCTTCATTTCAATATCTACTGAAGTTTTATTATTTTGGATAAGGTGAAGTTTAGGAAAAAAAATAGAAATTGTTAAACGGAAAGCCTGATACTGTTCATTTTATCTTAGAATGAGAATTGGAGATAATTTTATATGGAATACTTTTGTGTAGTTTTGTATTTATGTGCTGTGGAAAGTTACGTAGATTCTGTAAGTAATATAAATCTTATAAGCGTTGTATACTACACTCATGTCCATAAATTAAGGATAATGTAGTTCAGGCAAAGAAAGAGAAAGAAGCAAAACAAATTTGACTTATTTTTAAAGTCTATTTATTAAACAAAAAGTAAAGAGCAAAAAAGATGCTATATGTTTGACATAATTAATAAAAATTGCAAGTTTTACTCACTTGACCAAATTTCAAAAAAGAACCAATTTACTAAAAACAGTATAACATGGTTAGTAGGATGGTTAATACGGAGTATGTCTCCCGGACGATGCAATACAGGCCTGACAACGCCTAGGTGGCTGAGTATCAAATGATCAATCTGATCTTGGGGAATATTACACCACTCATCGAGCAATGCACTCCGAAGTTCCGGTAGACAGGTGGGAGGGGGTTGACAGGCTGCAATTCGTCGGCCAAGCATATCCCACACATGCTCTATTGGATTCAAGTCCGGTGAGTATGCTGGCCAATGCATACGGGTGATATCCTCCGATTGAAGGCATTCGTCTACAATGTTTGCACGGTGAGGACGGGCGTTGTCATCCATAAACACAAATTCAGCACCCATGGCGCCCCGAAACAAACGTACATGTTGTTCCAGAATGACATCCCGATAGATGTGGCCTGTCATCGTTACACTCTGAACATGCAGGTCAGTTCTGGAACCAAGAATAATTCCTACCCAAACGAGCCATCCTGCACCACCGTAACGGTGTCTTTCAATGGTGTCCTCTTGGTGGTAACGGGTACCTGGCGCTCTCCAGATGAATGTCCGGCGAGAATCAGACTCCAAACTAAACCTGGACTCGTCGGAAACATCACACAAGACCACTGTTGCGGTGTCCACAATGCATGCTCTCTACTCCAGGTTAATCGCAGGCGACAGTGAGTTGCGGTAAGTGGAACACATCTGACAGGCCTACGAGCATATAGACCAATGTGCCCTAAGCGTCTGTACACGGTCTGCCTTGAAACTGTCGTACCGGTAGCTGAAGAGAGCTGACGAGACAGGTCTGATGCTGTACTCCGTCTGTTTCTTTTGGCAGTAACTGCCAAATAGCGGTCCTCATTCGGCGTTGTAACTCGGGGCGACCTGTGCTGTAACGTCTACTCAAATTACCATCACCTTGGAATCGTTGCCAAAGCCTGGAGATGACACTCTCGGCGATTCCAAGCTCCTCGGATACTTCCAGCTGGGTACGTCCACATTCCAGTCGTCCGATAATTCTGCTACGTAAAAGATCATCCAAATGCCTCCTTTGTGCCATAACTATGCGGGTTTTGCACTGAAAGGCTTTCACAGCGCTTTTGAACAATTTTACTTCTTTGCCACCATTCCTTATATACCCCTCTCTTACACTCTCGTCATTGTGACGTACCATCCACGCCATCTGGTGGTTTCCTGTAATTTGCATATTCTTCTTCAAGATGTGTGTGATCATTCAATAGGTGAAATTTTTATTTTAGAGATCAATTTCTGTGTGATTCTGAATTATCCTTAATTTATGGACATAAGTGTACATTTGCAAGCGTTGTAGACTACATTGTATTTCTTTACTCATTCCATATATTTGCGAATTAAACAGACTGATAGAACTCCCGATGTTAATCGAATACTATGCATTTAAATACTAAAATGCAGATTATTTTACCCTACAAGGCACCTGGTTCCATATGTGGAACAACCACTTTAATTATTCCTCTACGTCTCTGAAATACTAGTATCGACATTTGTCGTTTTTTTAGTGTATTTATTCATAGAAAGGAAATAATTCAGGCTGTTGCGTATAGATGTACTTACTGTTCATATTATTGCCAAAACTGATTGAAATTTAAACGGTAATCATTCCAGTGTGTTATTGCTTATTTCAGAAAATTAACAAAATATAGTTAGCAAAGAGTTTTGAACAGCAAAAAATTACTGTGTGCTGGAGTTCATCATATCAAGAAATGATTTGAATACTAAATTTCAAAATAAATGCCAAAAAAGTGCAGCTAAGGCCTAGTGTACCGCATACAAAACCTAAATAAAAAAAGTGATTTTATAGTAAAATAGTAGGTTATTATTTTTTAAACCATTTTTCCCCACATGATAATCACTAACATTATCACATATATATATTTCAGACACATAAATAAAAATTGAGCCTTGCAGAGTTAAGATGAAAAATCGCAAAATATCTATGGAAACTGTTGATTTTATTTTATGTTGGGAAAAGTATATCAATTCGTGCAAAAATAAACATTTTTTTTTTTTTTTCAAAAGTCTTTCACAGTTTTTGGTAAATTTATTTATTGGTAAAAATTTTTTAAATATGAAAATAAAAATGATCATTTAGGTGGAATAATTTTTTTTATATAATTCGTTTTGTTTAATTTTTAAAGAAGATATATTAAATACGTTCAATAAAAAATAGTCAAATTCAGATTTCTGAAATCAAGTTTTAGTTCATTTATGTTTTTAATTTATTTATTTATATATTGAATGTAAAGTTTGAAAAACAATTATATTTTTATTTTGTAAGTAATGAAAGAACTTTCACGTAAGTAAAGTTTATTCAAAGTTAACGACATTTTCAACGCCCTCCTTAGTCATTATCGCAAATGTTAAACTTTCTCCCTTGACAACAGAATAGCAGCTGCATCAAAGAAATGTACAAGGGTTCTCATGTAGTTTATAAAATAGTGATTAAAGCTAAAGAACTGTCACGTTAAAGTAATGTCCTACAAATCTTTTATAATTGGTGCCAAACTATACGGCCATTTCCGACATGCCTCAATGTACCCAAGTAGTTTCACATCACGTTTCACTTGTCACGAAGTGATAGTTACTCTTACATCTTAATGCAGTACCAGTCAAGCTAAAACTATGCACATCAGTCAAAAAAAAATTTCAATCTGTGTCTACATGTAACAAGAAATCATTTAGCTGGAAACGTGATAATGCTGTGTGACAAGCTTCAGGAAGTGAAATATTTTTGAGGACAAAAGAAGAACAATGATGTGTCGGGCTGAAAAGAATTATGCAAATCAAAGTAGCCAAAGTTATTTCAGAAACGTCTTCTCTGAAATGTAAGAGCGTTTTAGCTTGTTGGTATTATTTATGTATTTTTGGAATTAATACTATAGAAATCTGATGACTAGAATGAAATGCTTTTATTAAGGTCAAAAAAGTAAGCAATGATTTCAATGAAACAGATTTACAAATAAAATATAGTTGTCACCATATTTTTAGATTAACTATACATATTTATATAGTGTATTGTGTGTGTTTGTGTGTTTAGATAAAAATTTTCTTAACTAAATTTCAGTTTTACCTCTAAAATGTTATCAAATTTACAAAAGCTGTTTTTTTATTCTGTTTTAAGTAAAATATTTTTTTCCGACGTTCTTAATGTACGAAATGCCCTGGAGTAAAAATTTTAATTTAGGCTGAATGTTTTTCTTCTGAAAAACAAAATAACTCTAACAAAGGTTTCGTAAAGACGATAATGAATATGTGTTTCACAAAATAACTATATTTTTAGGTGAAAAATTATATAAAACAAAATTTATTGCACTTTTATTAAAAGAAAGTGTTATTTTAAATACTGATATACTCCCGTAATTAATATTTAAACATTTTCCTTTATATGCAAAATTAAATAAATGTATCTTTCTATAATTCATTGCTGGAAAATTTTTAAGAAACTAACTTACTTAGAGATGAAATACAATAATTTGGATATTTTCATTATTTTAGATTATAGATAACTTATATTTTGGGCTGTAATTTCCTTTCCTGTGAAAAATTTTACGAGAAATTTGCCTTTATAGTTAAATATGCCTTAAATAATTGCATTATTTGAATTTAGAACACAAACGTTGAATATTATAAAACTTATTGTGACTTGAAATTTCCTCTATGCTGATTTGGGATTATACATGCGTGTTTTATCCACATGATCAAGTGCGTGGTAATCATTCGCTGACTAATCAACCAATTCATATTTTCATCTTTAGTACCACCTCCATGTATGAAAGTTACTTTGCTGTAATAGACAGGCTGAAATGTTCCTCGGGGCAAACCAAGTTCCGTATGTTCCCTAGGTTTGGACCCAACACAGAGGTATAATGCATCAAAGACATGGCGACTGTGACAAAAAGTTTGTTGCTAAACAATGTTTGAGTCTGAGGTGGTTGGGATCATGATTGCTTGAACGAATGAAGTGACTCAGTGTTCCGAGACACGCGACTCGTATGAACAATCTGTCTCCAATGGTTGACTGATTTTAGAAATACGGCCAATTATCTACACGAGGGATCAAGGCCAACAATGGTGTTCTACAAAAGGGGTCTTTCTAAGGGGTCCTAAACCGTATTTACGTGAAGTTTCGGAGAAACCAAGGAAAACTCGGAAAGACTAGGTCGACGGGCGCGACCAGGCATCTGGCGCCTTTCGTCGCCCAGGTGAGAATATGTACTCTGGTCGAGCCTGTCTCTGATGACTGCCACCCTGTTGGTAATAGGAAAAATTCGATTACAAAATTTAATATTTTTCATAATTATGTATAGAAAATTGCCTTCCCGGAATCTGCGTATCAGCCTTTTCTTGTTTGAAAAAGTTATTCGCACAACTTCTTTAAGCATGCTATTGAATAATTAAGAATAATATTTAATGAAATATTACTGTCAGCTTTGAATACAGAAGCATTGCGTTTTCAAAAACCAATGACAAATTTTAAAATTTAATCGTTAATAATTAAATACTATACTATAATATCAATGTAGTTTTTATGATATATTAGTGATCTTTATCAAAAATTTCAATTTCAGTGAGAAAATTTGAGAGACATTTGCTCCAAGTGATTGAATCTAAAATCTAATAACTATTTTTTTTTTACTTAAATTTTACTCTTGTGTCCAAAATAAAGCTACGAAGTCGGTGATAATCTGTAAAAAGAGAATATTTAACGCATAGTGTGGCCAGTGAAGTATCCAGACATCAGTACCGTAGAGCACATAAACCAGCGGAATGCTCAAGGCCACTGCATTCTTGTAAAATGGAAACTAATACCGCGATCGCTGATAAATAACCTTATTAACAGTATGATAACTTGGTGTGACACTTGTGCAGCCGCAAGAGGTAGCCCCACTTCTTATTAGACGAACAATAAACAGTTATGGTATATACCAGGGGTGGACATGGACAACCTTCTGCATATCATACGCCATTTTATTAACGGGCGAGCCTTATAACTGTAGCACTTTTTCACTTCATAACTTTCAGGGGTACATTTAGAAAATATAAATACGGATAGGCTTTGATTTAGGGGAAATGAATATATAAACAAGTGAACACGAGACTTAAATTGTTGCTCTGAGGGGGGGAAAAATCTAGAATTAATTTATCAGACATTTGGTAAGGGATCCGAATTAGTTGGATTTTTCATGCCCGTATACTTTAGAGTGTACAAATATTTCCTCTTTATATAGTATCATAAATTAATTGAAAAAAATATTTCCCTCGAACAGAATTATTTCGAAAGTTTTCAATCTGTCTCACAACATTAAGTAGGCAGAAGGATGCAATGCACCTCTTGAAATCGCCGAATACGCATGTGCCACGATTTAGCCATCCCTGACATATCGTATTTTGAAAAATATTGCTATCACTTGCATATCAACTTGCTTCATTAGACTCCTTTTGCAAATATTTTTTGTTACCATTTACTGTCTTACAGCATGATGTGTTAATACATCAAAAACACATTTTTTATCGAAAGACTCATCTTTTATGTGTATAACCATAATCTTCTGCAAGTGTTTAGAAAAAAAATGAACTGAAACTTAATTTAATAAAACAATGACGATACCTGAAAATGCATGGATTTTTTTCTGTACGATTTTATGTATGCTTTTCTTAAGCTTTTACATTTTAACGATTCAAAAGTATAATGTTTAACCTATTTATATGATTTTTTTCTTCCATTATATATCTTTGCAGGTGAAAGCAGTTTGTCTGGAGAGAGTCTCATATCCCCAACTTCATGTCTGTCCAAATTGATGTTTGTCGTGTTTTTGTTTTTAAATCAGATATTTGTATTTTACATATCATGATTTATTTTACAAAAACCGGAAGATATGAAACAAGCAAAATCATGTAAAAGACTATAAAATTATCAATAAGTTATTGATCCATCTCGTCATGACTGTTTTGTAGATTTACTTTTTTAAAACATTTTGGATCAAGCAGAGAAATAAAAGTATTAACGTAAGAAAAAAATAATGCAAAATATATTGTTTTGAATTATAATTTATAAGCATTTTATTTAATTTTTTTTATTAATAACCTATTTTTTTTATTTATAAAATATTTGCGTTTAAGTTTAATTTTTAGTATAAGAAGAATTGTCATGTACAAAATACAATGTTTGAAAAAATTATTTTATATGAGCAACAACAATTAGTACTATGCACATGAAACATTAACTATTAAATTCACACTTTTGAAATACTTGCTGGTTTCAAAGTGACTGAATGTTATTTTTCTAGTGAAATTTAATGCAATAATTGAGCTTTAGTAACTTGAATTAAAAAGGACCCAATTATATGAAAGTAAAATATAAAAGAATTATTATTTCTGTAAAATTAAGTTATTTTCAATATTCCATAAATATGTTTGCGAAATTAGATTGCAATAAGATTAATTTTTATAGTTCTGTCAATTCTATGACAAGTAATATTCTCAGTATTCCATAATTTAATTATGGATTCTTACTGAGTTACGACTTTCCTTTTAACCGTTTTATTCAATATTTTATTAAGGTAAAATATCGTAAAAAAGTACATTTCCAAATAATACATTGAGAAAACTTTGAGATAGTGATCTTCAACAATATTTCCACAAAACCATAAATAATTATTTTTTAAAAATCTAAATAAACTAAAGCATTCTACTTTTCAAGGTACTAAAACGCATTATCTAATAAAGAATGAAAAAAACTACTGACTTTTTTTCAAAATATTGTGCTTCATAAACAAATGTCAGTTCTTTAAACATAAGATAAGGGTCACTAGTATCTCGGTTTTCATTTTTACAATGTAAAGTATAACTTCTAAAAGAAACATTTTACTAGAGTATTTTTTCTGAATGTTTATTTAATTCACAACAAACCATATATTCAAATTTCACTAATACTATTTCAGCCTTTATTTAAAATTATTTTTAACTGTATGACGCTATCGTTTAAGATCATACAATATCTCTCATCGTCTTCCTTAACCTTTTATTTCAATTTAATTTGTAAACGACTTATTGCGACACATTTCAGCTTAACCCTGGCATCAATGATCGGGTACCCGGATACCTTTTTTAGAGAGGATGGCATGGTAATTTGAATAATTTCTAATTAAGCCCATCTTCGTTATTTACATGAATCTGAATTAAATATACAGTTTTAACCCTTTTTGGAAGAAAAATCTTTGTTGGGTATTTATGCGTTGTAATTTTCTATATCATTATTCAATGTCCACGGTACTAAGATCCAAATTATTATTGTCTCTTGTGTATATACTGGTTGTAAATGATTTTTATGACAAATGTAATCAAGCATAGTAATAGTAATTCTTATTATTATGAATGATTTGTTTTTCTCTTAATTATTTAATTATCATTTTAATTTGTTATTTGACTCGTGCAGTAAGTTATTACTTGAATATAAAAATGGTACCAGGTAATGAAGCAAACAGGGAGAGTAGGTCGTCCATGTCGGTATTGAAGTACCCAGTTTATTAAAAATACGGGACGTGTTTAGTCATTGACGAAAGGGTTAAAATGAAATTCTTAAATGTATCTGTATACGAAAACAATAGTTCTCCACTTGATCCAATTTATCTATCGCTCAATTACCCTGAACATCTCTTTTGTAGAAAAAAAAGTTCATTCTTATAAAATTGAACATCAATCACGAGGTGTAGCTCAACCTAATTATATTTAATTTTATTCGAATACTAGTTGTGTGCCTCATCAAAATGAAGGCGTATTTTAATTTCAATCGCTTTGTCAAGATCTTTTTGAAACAATGATATATATGATCACTTTTGTCAAAGGTAACCGAAGAAAGAAATTACTAGTTCTTAAGCACGAACAAAATAAAAAGGACATTTTTACCAGTAGGTTTTAATACTTTGTGTGCTTCAAGGAAAGTCTTTTTGATTATAAAATAAAAGAGCTATAAAAAATCGACATAATTTCTAGGTTATAAAGATTTTGTTTTCATTGCAGCATTTAAAGTACCACATGCTTAAAATTAAAAACGATTATTATTACCACTATCTTTTATGAACTAATAATAATCATAACAATCCGTCAAACTGTAAATTGACTAGAACTTTACCAAATTTCGCAGATATTTAATGGCAAAATTAAAAAAAATAAATCTTAATGAAGATTCGTTCATAAAGTTACGGTTAGGGAAACATATGTCAGTGCTGTAATTTGCAGAGCTCACCCAAAGCTTGCCCAAAAAATTATGAATTTCGTAGGTACTTAACATTTCGGAAAGAGAAGGCAAACACTTTGCAAAAGATGAAAGCATTTGTTCCTTTAAAGTCGTTTATTCACTGAAAGTTATAGAAATTGTACACGTTCCAAAAATGTTGCATTTTAAAACAAAAAATTAAATTTTGAAAAATATAAATCTTAAAAGTTTTATCATAAGTCAAAAATTATTTAGCTGATTCAATGGCACAGAAAAACAAATTTAATGAACTAACTAACTCATAGAAATTTAACTGATTTTTAGCAATTCAATAAAGAATTAAAAATATTTAATTTATAAGTGCAGAGGACTTGTAAAAGAAAATCGAATCTTGATAAGGATATGTTAATAATTATATGTTTGAAAACACAATGTGCAGATTTACAGTTCAGTACATCTATATGTTTTAACAGGACTATTAACTACAAAATAAAACAAAAGTTCTAAATAACAAATTTAATAATGTTAATGAGTCACTATTATACGTCCTTATATAATTAATATATGTTTACAAATATTAAAAGTACATTATGAAAACATACAAATAAGTAATTGAATATAAGATTGTACTATGGATCACAGTTTATTCAAATGTAGCTATTTAAGAGTTATTTAAGTACACTTGTTATCATTAATTAAGGAAAAATCACAAAAATGGCGATCACTCAAAAAGTTAATATATAAGTTATAGAATTTAATGAAGCTGACCTTCAGTATACAATAGATAGTAAGCTGTAAAATAGCATGAAAAGAAATTAACAGACATCCATGGTGTTATAGAAATTAGTATATGCATAACATCAACAAACGAGATGTGTCAGTTTGTTAATGTATTTTGTTGTATTGTGTCAGTTTGTTCTGTATAGGAGAAGTACATTCAATATGGAATATGATCCGACCAGAAGGAATACAGAACCTACAGCGACATGTGATGCTGTCAATTATGCAGTCTATCAGCTCCGTTGGAAGTGAGAGCCATTGCTCTTGCAAAGTAATTGCAAGCGTGGGAAGGTTCTTAGAAGGAGGTTTAAAAACAGCTTTACCTCTTCCCAAATAACCCCAGACATGTTCTGTAGGATTTGGATCCGGTGACTGAGCTGACCTCTTTATGCGCCGAATTTTTTTTATGCTCAGGAGATAATCAATCATCCACGATGCGAGCCCTATTATGTTTGGTACTGTCGAAGCAGGAAATCAAGACCTATTGCCCGGGCATAAGTGAGCCCATAAACATTGATGCTCTCATCTATATAGATCTGAGCATTCACGGATCCACACGTGGGGATATGGATATCCGTGAATCCACCCAAAGAGAGTCCACCACAAACACAGACATTGCCTCTTGCGTATGCATCTCTTTCACGGATGTTTGGTGGATGATAACGGATTTCAGGGTCTTTCCAAATTAAACAACCCCTGCTCCCGCTTTTGAGGCTAAACCTGGACTCATGCGTAGTGATAACTGCCCTCTATTGACTCCAATAGATATGTTGACGTGCCTACCCCAAATGGTTTCTCCTATGGCGTGGCGTGAGTTGCACAGAAATGGCTGGCTGCCTCCCGTGCAGACTATTTTCGTGAAGCATTATACGCAAAATTGACGTTGACATTAACCTTTTACTAGTTGCAGGAAGGAATTATCTGGGTTCAGTTTGAGTTGTAGTTCTATTTCCTCCTGCGCACAACGATAAATATCGATCATCGGCACTGGTTGCAACAACAGGCTGTCCTTGATGAAACTCCTTGATGCCCAGTCTGTAGTTAGAAATTTTTGTCAAAGTCTATGAACCACAGAAGAACTGAGAATTAACCATCTAAGCTCTTACGCCAGATTTTGGCCTACCTCTAGTTTTCATCAGTTCTTCGATCAAATGATGTCTGTCAAACGATGTTATTCGATGAAATCATGTCATTGTTACAAATTCATTGTTCCCTACTTCTTATCTTGGAGGATCGATTTAAAGCATGCAATTTTATGCTCCTGACAAATTATTTAGTCTGGTTGCAATACTACTGATTTGCATATTTCAAATTTACTCAATAAGATTTGTTTGATAACATATTCAATTTCATACGGATTGCCTTATTTTTGAGCAAGTAATCGCTATTTTTGTGATTTTTCGTTTAATTTTGGAAACCAGTGTGCATCGTGACATTGATACACATTGATTTTGAAAACCCTAGTAGCACAATTAGTCCAAAAAAACATTTAAAACACGTTTTTTAACGTCAAAAACCGTGTTTCCAACGTAATTTAAACGTTTTTTGAACTAGTTGCGCTACTAGGGAAGTTTCGTGAATAAATTTTAATCTTATCTCATAAAAACATCCAAAAAAAAAGCAGAACAATTCATAAATGAATGAATAAAACAGTTCTGTTAGTTGCCTATTGAAAGAAAATATGAAATAAAATAAAGGCTAACTATGCTTTATGTATACTTTTTAAGAATCATATTATCCTGTTTAATTGCTTTTTAATTTGACACAAAAAGTCAATCGGGAAATGATATGTTGACAGTATCATTTTCTTATCTGCCACAAATATATGCTTGATATTTCTGTGAAAAGTTTAAAATTTTCCTTATCGTTAACAAACAAAATTACAATTTAAATTTGATTAGAATAAATGATAATATCAGCGTTCAGCTTATTACATACATTTGCATAGAAATTGAAGCTAGATCAAATCGCTTGGGAGTTGCATACAAACCATATGTTTATGTTCTCGTGATTGTTAAAACAAAATATGTTTGAAATGTACTTTCTGATTTCTCTTTAATGTGGTAATGTGACACTTGACTGCATATTGTATAATGTAAGTAATTATTTGAAATCTGTATTATGATGAATATTATTTTAAAATATCAAACATTTATTGTAAATAGACATGTTATGAATATTATGTTATATTAAAATGCATTTTGTTAAAATATCTGATACTTCTTGACTGTTTTAATTATAAGAATATCAATTACTGATCCATTTCAACAAATAACACATACATATTAGTTAAAATGTTTTAATAACTCTATTAATGATGTTTTAAAGATGCATAAGAGTTGGTTCAAAATTAGGTAAAATGGAATTTAAAATATAATTCTTAGTTGAAAAGTGGACTGGTGGTTTTGCAAACTTTTCTACAATTACTTTAAACAATTAATATTTATACCAAATAATATTTTTATTTTCTTATTCTTATCCATAAATATGATGACAATAATAATATATTAAATATTATACACACACAGAATGTAATTCATAAAACCAGGGGTGCCTCAGGAAGTGCCGACCAGAGATGCATGACTTACTTCCTATAGATCAAGGATAGGGTACCTTGGGAAAATTTCGGGCCAAATTTTAGGATGTTCGTAATGTCGCAGGTCGTATACATGGGATTTTGAATGGTTAATATAGGTTTTCTATAGGAATTTGAAATGATCCGAGGTGCAGATGAAAAATCGTCGTTGTGGAGAATTGCACATATGCGTTATTTTTGCAATATAACATTAAAAAAATATCGGGAATGACTTTTTAGCAATGAAAAACTACAGGATAATGAGAAGTCCATGAAGGTACTGTTTTTAGAGATTGTTCCTTTATGACATAACTGATCCGAACAAAAGTCGCAAAATTGAATCATAAAACTTTCCCCACTTCCTGGTAAGCTCAGCAATAATATATTTTAATGTATTGCAAATTAATACAGGAAACTACAAAATAATATCATACGGTAATAGTGCAAAGTAAAATAAATAACTTACATTAGCTATGATATGCATGCTTTGAAAAATTTATAATTTAAAACTTACATATGAGCAAGATCCGTGTTAAAAATAAATAATACATGCATTGGTTAATTAAGATGCATTTATCTATAAATATAAGCACAATAACAAACTTCTTTTCATATAACTCTAATTACACAAGAATGTTTCATCGCAGAATAGTTTAAAATGCTTTAATTGAACATGCAGAAAGAAAAGGGAGTGAAATAACGATATTAGAAACCAGAGAGAAACTTGCTACACACCGTAACTAATTTTTCTAGCAAACTTTTATAACATATTTCGAACAAATTTGCTTCTTTAACATTATAATTGAATTTTTAGTGCTATTTTAATTGATAAGGTGTTGAGGTTACAGAAATATATATTGTATTTATTTATATATACACTCACTCGAATTGCCTATTTATGCGAAAAATCTTTATCTCAAGTTTCATAGTGGATTTCGGTTTTCCCACTTCAAACAAAATGTAGCATGTTTGGAGTAAGAATTACAAAAAGCAATTAACTTGTAAAACTAAATTAAGTGTTATTACGTTCTTCGATTATAAAAATAAATTAAATTTCGGAAGTCTGGAATCTTTTGAATAAAAATCTAAAAATACTGTTATAATTTTGCCGGCACGGTACATAATTTTGAATTCATTAAAATTTAGTTATTGATAAGGCCGAAAATGATCGTCAAGTGCAATTGTACCGCTAATAGTCTACCTGGCAAGTACTGCTGTAATGGATCTAAAAAAAAAAAATAAATAAAGAAATACACACAAAACAACTGAAATAAATCTAAGGGATTTGAATTCCGAAAATAACATATTTTCATTTTAGGAGGATTAAATATTATTTTTTCAATACGAAATACTCTAATATACAAACAGAAAATATAGTCTGGTGTAAAAATAATCTGGGGAGATGTGGTTATTAGGAACGATATTTAACAAACTGTTTCTAAGGGCACTTTCACGGGAAATGGAAAAAAGTCGTATATTCATGATTTCTTGATGCAGTCGCAGTTCTGTCATCCTGAGCACAGCCAGCCTTCTGGCGGGATTTTGGGAGCTGGAGCTCGGCCACTTTTTCTTGCGATCAGTACGCCTATATCATACCGTCATGGTATTTCTCCATCTCATCTCCAGTTTATGTCACACTTCTCTCTCTCTCTTAGAATGAGACTCCTTCTCTCCTTCTCTCTCTGGTTCTCTCTCTTTTTCTCTTAAAGGGGCTTTTTTTCGAATCCCCTTCTCCTTATAGGCTGATAGTTACGATTTGTTGGCATATAAGGACAATCTCCGCCGTCTGCCGATTCACCGCTTGGAGGCGGGCTTATGTGCCCCTCCATGTGCCGTTCTGTCATAAATATTTCCTATCTATGACAGTCCATTATGCTCATAGTGTCGGAAATGTCGACTAACAGGCGCCCCTTCTAATTTATTGGCCACCTGTGTGGTCTTTCCACGGGAACAACATCAGTGTCTCAAAAAATTCTCTTAAAAAAATCAAATTCCCACGATTGGACATTTTACTCCACCACAATAACAGCGTTTAAAAAAAGAATGAAAAATTGAAATGAAAAATATATTTCAAAAATCTATGTGTAACAGTGTTTGGATTAAAATTTCTCAAATGAACATATTCCCTCCCCTCCACCCCCAACACGCACAATGAATACGCAGAACAAATAGTTTTCATCTCTGCGTGTTTGTAACGTAGGAAGCCGAGTGGTTATAATAGGAAGGCAATTAGTTATGTGCACGGTCACTTGCCTTTCTACGGTACAAAGACTCCCGGGATGAAAATTCTCCCTCTGAGTTACTACTGTGTGGGGTTTAAGTGTAGTGGTGTTAACGTGTTCATTTGAGAATTTTTTATCCAAACAAATTCCACATCCAAAAGAAACTTCGTCAACCAATCTATAAAGATTGCTAGAAAACAGATATAGGAATCAGACGATATTGTGACGTCATCCTTTAGACTTATCGAACTGACCCAAGTATATCCCTGAATATTATAAAATAAGTCTATTGTAAATACTGAAACAGTAACTGGTTAAAGACTTAGAAGTCAGCAACAACCTTTTGTTACTAAATAATTTTGTTTACAATTTAATATACCATAGATTTTTATCAAAGACGTTACAATACGAATGTTAAGCAATTACATTTTCAGTAATATTTAGAAAAGTTAATCCGACCAGCGGCTGAGTAGATAAAACAGTGAACATATGCAGACTGTTGTGCGAAGTTCCAGGGTTCTTGCCAACCGCGCCGAAATGTATCTAAAAGCCAGAAATTTTTGGGGTTTTTTCCAGAATTTATGTGACAGTATTCGCGTTAGAACCCTTTAAAAAATACTTCGTCTAAAACATGCCTTTCTTTGACAAATATGCTTAGTGTTCTTTGACTTAACAAAAGCAGAGCAGCAAATAAGTTAAGTAATGTATTTAGGCAAACACAATACTTTTCATAATGCTATATTTTTTGCATATAGCTATTTTGCATATTGCTTTATTTTTTGCATTTATTTTATATTTTGCATATATGAAAATACCATTCTTTGGATAATACTATGGATTTCCGTTTCTGTACTTTTTGAAGCTGAAGATAAAATAACAAGATAAAAAACACTTGAAAAACTAAAAAAATATTTCTGTTGTACTCGTGAATTAATTCTATAATTTTTCTAGTAGTAAAATTAAATTTGTTCCTACTACGCAGAACATTTTAGATAATAATAGAAACTCTAACTGAATACGTGATTAAAAAGAGAAAAAAATAGTACAAAACTAATAGAAGATCCTTTTCATAAGAATCGTAGAAGAAAAAAAAAACGCAACGTTAAAAGCAGATTTGATGCTCTATAAATATATATGGCAGAAAAAAAAGACCATGCAATGACAGGTAAGACTTTTAATTTACTTCACGCTTTAAAATAGAAATGTGTTTTATTTTTGTAATTCCATTTTCACTAAAGAGCGAATTTTTAAAAGTGCAAAAATATAGTTTTTCACATGCTTAAAATTAATTGTTGGCTTTTATAATAGTTCCCCGAATACTTTTAAAGTTTAAACAATAAAACTAAACAAAAAGAGCGCTTTACAAAATACAAGCCTATTATAGTTCTTTAAATGTTTAAGTCGGTTTTATCCTGAAAAGAAAATTATCAGTTTCTGAAAGATTACCCCTAATATTGGCCGTAATTGTTTGAAATGATCTGTCGACCACGTAAAAATAGAATGTATATAGGATGTCCCGAAAACATTGACCTAGCCTTTTACTACATAAATATTGATCATAGAAATATACAATAAATTATATAGAAATATACAATAAATTATATGTTTTATCTATAAAAAATGATAGAGAGAACTTTATGGTATCGATTTTAATTTTCAGGAGAATAAATGTAAATAATCTAATACGTAAATCTAAATATAAAATTTACATTTTGTGTGTTCTTCGAAAAAGAAATTCTAATTTAGACCCCCCCCCCCCACACACACACACCATAGGTCCAGTAGTAGCCTTAATGTGCCAAATAAACCAGCGAGGTGATGGACAAAATTTGAATATTTTATTATGAAAAGATTCGGAAATATGAAAATAAATATATGCTTGCTTAATTTTTTTTTTTATGGCTCTCGAAGGGAAAGACTTTAAGTCGAATGATCGCTCTTCAACTGTCGTATGCATATCATGAAATATAGCACTGATTGTACAGCTACATAATATGTTTATTCTTATTGGTATTGTATAGACCTTTGTCATTTTTTTTTCAAACACAACAGTGAAATTTTATGCATCACCTAATTAACGTATAGGGCAATTTTTACAAAACTGGGAATTTTTTGTACGGAGGCCGCATAAAAATTTAACTTTGTATTTATTTACATTTAACTTCCTGAAAATTTCAATCTATACCTGAAACTCTCTACTGTTTTTACGCAACTTTGTAATTTATTGTATAAGCCTATGATAAATATTTAAAGAATAAAAGCCTAAGTAATATATGGGAGACATCTCGCATATATATATATTCGAATGCGCCTTAGAAATCTTAAATTTATTTAATAAATTGCAAATGACTTACACAGCCTAACTAGAACTACACCAATTCATTAGAAATTGGAGTACCGTAAAATAACGCGAAAATGCACCCACCCCCCCATCCTCAACCTTCTAGGAAAATCACGATCTATGGGGGGCGGATAAATAGTAAAAATCGGGAAAATGTTCCTTTCAAGTGCCCCCTCTATCTTCAAGTAAAGCTGGATTCATACTGTCAGTTCCGTACTGCTAAGACGCCGCTATGACGTCACTCAGCAAAGTGAAGCGGACAGCATTGTTAAGACGTCACACTTCGCTGTCATATGGAGTGATTTCATTGGCACATTTACATTGGCTCAGATAGCTCGTACGCTGGCAATCAAAGTTTCATAACGGAAAAGAACGGAGGGACAGAGCTAAGTCTGAGCGACACGGAACGGCCAGTATGAACCCACCTTAAGACGGCATTAATTAGGTATTTTAAAAGCAAACGAATTGCACAAGAAAAGCAGGGCTGGCTATTTATAAGTTGGGGGGGGCGCTTTTGCTGTATTTTACGGTATCAATCGAATTAAAAAATTTCGCCTCTCGAAATGTAAAATGTCACTATCTTTCAATAAGTCACATGGTATTACGTCTCTTTGAAGTAAAAAGACAAACTCTGAGCGAGCCTCTCTAGCTGTCACTTATAACATATTTAAATTTTAATGACACGTATTGCTCAAATGACATCTATACCAAAGATGAGGCTAGGGCGGAGAATATGAAAAGCAGTTATAAATAATAAAATGCCATTCCTTAAAGTGCGTGAAAAACCCTTTCATGGCTCGTTTTTTGTGATGCACGTACCGATTCAACGTTGCTTTGGGATTTGGAATGCTCTGAAAAAAAATGAGTGTTGCCGTTTGAAAATTTCGAGTTTCTGTACCCACAACAGTAACCGTGAACGTCATATTGTTGCTGTTCACAGAATCTCGAGAATGTATTTCTGGGCGGGCCTTCCTCTCACACATTTTTTTCCCAACTGACGACCACTGCCTAAAAGAGACGTTATTAGTCCGAGAACGTTCCAGAATATACTATTGTTTTGTGCATAAGTCACTGTACATGATGAAATAAGTAGGTCGAACGTTCTCAAGTGCCGTGTGGACGTAGATCTAACGGTCTGGAGTTGGGGTCGATTTTTTCCTAATGAAAGGCGAATATGCATTATCTCCCCTTATGTCCTCACCCAGTGTATTCCCTTCTTGTATGCTTGCGGTAACACAAAACACTGGCAAACACTCCAGATTGTACTGGAATAAACAAGTCAGTTCACCTACCTTTGCATAAATGAAACATAAAAATAGATACAACAAGTCAAACGCCAAATGAGTTTTAATTGAGAAAATTTTTTTTCTCTATTAACAGACATGCATGCAAAAAAATTGATCGTGGGTTATTGAAAAATGACTCTTACAGTTCTTCAATAGGCGCATGAACAGGACGGAAAAGACAAAATTTAGAACGATTTTTCTCAGAAGCACTATGCAATAACGAACTAGTTTATTCTCAGCAGTATTATGCTTTAACCAAATAGTTGATGGATTTCGTGCTGCTTCAGCTCAAATGTGTGACAGAACAGAAATTGGATCGTTTGAACTAAAGTACTGCTTTGACTGTTTGTTTGTTTGAGATTAAGGTCGATTGACTGCATTGGGGTCCTAGGCTTATAGGTGGAATGCCCTCCTTGG
The DNA here is from genome assembly GCA_038373885.1 of Cheiracanthium punctorium. Lineage (NCBI taxonomy): Eukaryota > Metazoa > Arthropoda > Arachnida > Araneae > Cheiracanthiidae > Cheiracanthium > Cheiracanthium punctorium. The sequence goes on from JAWZYV010002197.1 coordinate 498,677, forward strand.
GGAACTTTCTGGGGGATCCCAGCCCGTATTTACGCGAGGTTTCGGATAAAACTAAGGAAATTTCCAAACTGCTAGGTCGACAGGCGCGACCAGGGTTTGAACCTGCCACATCCCGCCTTCCAATTTCGTGAGCAGAACCACTCAGCCACTGGTGGGGCAAGTACTTCTTTGAATATTACAAGCTAGACAAAACATATTTAAAGCATCAGTCTGTTTGGAATACAAGTTTAAAATTAAGAAGGATTTAAAGGAAATTACTTAAATAAGTTTTGACTAATTTAAATAAATAACGACTAAATATTGATTAACAGAAATAACTAAAAATTATATTGTAAAAGAAAAAATTCATGATACGAAAATATATGAATACATGATGATAGATCATCAATATGATTGAATCATCAATATGATGAAGTGATGATGATTGATCATCAATACATGATGATAGAGGATCCTCATGCAATTTTTTAATGTGTTCAAATTTGGAGAGACCATAAATTTTCGGGATACACACAGCGTTGATGATAGCGACGCTGCTGTATTGAATGGAATACTTTCTGAATTGTTTAACTTTTTAAAATTAAAACTTTAGAAATGCAATTCACAATTTTTAAAGATAGAAGTTTATATGATTTATGTGTTTCACTCTGTAAATAACCATAATTTAGATCTCTTTAAATAAAACACAATCTTTCAGATAATGCAGTTAACTCTAAATAGGAAAAATCAACACCTTTTGTACACTGCATTTTCAACAGACAGAATGTAGACACACTCGTATCTCAATTATCTACTGAAAAAAACAACAAAAGAACTAAATTTGACAGTATTACCCTTTCGTTTATTTGTGCATTTATTTATTATTAGTCATACTTTACTTCAAACTGCTTCGAGGCTATTCTCAAACACACTACCTCATTTTAAGTTTTATATTTTACTTTATGATTAATTTATTTAAATTTTACTCCTCAGATGAAACAATATTGAAAATGTAACCACCCGATGTTTTATTGCGTTTACATCTTTAGATATATTTTTTTAGTGAAAGAAAACATACATTTTAGTGAAAGAAAACAGCACAGTTTCTGAGCACCCCCCTTACTTAAAACGCTAATTACAATCAAATATTCACCTTTTGAATCCATCGATCAAAATTGGATACGGCAAAAAATAATTACATTTTCTATACAATTTGAAAACAAGACTAAAATGAAAAAATAAATAAATAAATTTTGTAGATCCTATTAATTAAGTGGTAACTAGTTCTGTAAATAATATAAAAACTTTTACTGCTTTTGAAAATTTTTACTTGATATTTATAGCAAAATTGACTTTCAAACAATCTCCCTTCTCAGTTGGGCCTCTCTCAGAAGAAAGCTATAGCTACTTCCGTGGTGCAGATACTATTCAACTTTCAAATGTTTAGATCCATATCATATTAAAAATGCACTTAATTTTTATAGCGTGTTTCTCAAGAATTTATTTTTAAAATCTATATTTAAAAACAACTTTTATTTCTCTGTTTAAGTAATAATAGAATTTTCTTGGATATGTAAAAGTTTCTATACGTTTTCTGAAACAAAGACAATTGAAAGACTAAATTTGAGCGACTTTAAAAGTACTATATCATAATAAGAGGAATATGTGGATATTTAAAATGAAAATAATGACCATAATTACCCATCGTTGAAATTGGTAAAATTCGTGGAATTTTTTAAAGAGATTGTTTGGTGCTGCCATCTTCTAAGTTAACTCTTAAACAAAGTACTACTTTATTAGGTTTAAAAAAGAATACGTTCGTATTTTAAAGAAAATGGAGCCATATTTAGGCCCATACCGTCCGTATAAAAAATAAAATCTTCCCTCGCCATGATTTCCTTCTAGTTTTATATCCCCATGAATACTATTAGTGCGCTGTTAATCTTAAAAATATACTCTGGAGAAAAATGTAGAGTCAAATTGATAGAGTCATAGCTATAAACAGTAAATTTGGATGTGGTTTATTAATTCTATAAGGAATATTTTTGAACACATGTATTCATGTTCATTTCACATTGCGAGTTCGTCTTTAATAGTCATTCACCCCAGAAAATAGTGACCAGGCATCGATAGTGACCAGTCTCGATGAAACAAACGCATTTGTGGGTAATTTTTTTTAGCACAGAACTAGAAAATAAAGATAGTCTGCATTATCTTCATTCCGCCTTTAAAATTTTGCTGTCCTAGGCTGCGGCCTACCCTGGACTTCTTAGAAATAAGGCCCTGAACGTGCGCTTCATAGTAATGAATAATAAAAACTCACTAGTTAAAGATAATTATAATCTCTTTCGAATTTCGATTAACGGTAGAAAGATTTTTGGAAATATGAATAATTTTATATGGTAGAATAGGGAAGGATAAGCAGAAACTTTTGCGTATTAACACTTATAATTGCGAAATTAAAGCGAAATTAATTCATTAAATCAACATTTGCGAAATTAATTCATTAAATCAACATGTAATGTAAGCAAACATAAATAAAATAATTTTTCCCTGTTCAATAGTATTTTCTAAGAAAAATGTAGTTAATAGAACATTTTGTGTTATTTCTTCTCATGTAAAATATTAAAGCCTGTATGAAACTGAAATTAAGGTTGTGACATGTTTCAAAACTTCAAACTAAAATCGTGTTAATTAGTATTTGAAAGTAATACTGTAGGATAGTTTATTTTAAGAAATTGCATAAAACACCCATTGTTATAAATTAACCTTAAGCATTGCTGCTATTTTTATTAGGCTGGAAGGGTTTCCTAAATCGTATTCTTTGTTTGTTCGATTAGAGCCGATTATCTATACAACGAATGCAGGCCGAAAGGGAAATGCCCTCCGTGGGGTTCTAAAAGCAACTAAATATATTTCATTGATTTTCCAAAAGAAATTGAAATACTACCTGAATAATTCTTTTTAGTTAACGCATAGTGCTCTCCCCTGGGAGACAGAAAGTGCCTGGTTCAAACCCAGGTCGCATTCCATTGACCTAGCCGTTCAGAGCTTTTCAGTTTTCTTCGCTTCGCTTAAATACGGGTAAGGACCCCTAAGAAAGTCTTTCTTTTTTTATTTTTTAACAGCTTTAAATAAAAGCTGTGTGAAAAATAACTGGGTTCTGTGCCTGTAAAACCACTTTTACCTTTAATACACTGTCAATGTTGAAAAGGCAAATACGTGCGTGAAAAATTATTGGTTTCTATGCCTAAAAACTATTTCTTTTAAGACGCAATAAGGTAATCAAAATGCTACAGTTTTCATGCCCATATGTATGGCCAAAAATCAATAGTTTTTGAAGAAATTGAATTTTGCATTTTTTTCTTGAATAACCCATTATTTGACAATCAAGAGCAAATTTTAAAAGATATATTCATTAAATGGGTTTTATTTTAAATTATTTTAATAGCTGAAACTCTAATTAAGCTAACATAATCATGAAAAGTAAAAAACTACTTTTAGTTCACTAGCCATTGCATGTTTCTTTTTTTAATTCACATGTTTTCTTTCACAAGGTCGTACTTTTTGAAATGAATAACATAGCAACTAGCAAGTGTAATAGAATAACTAGTAAGTGTGCAAACTACAAATAAAATTTCTCACATTAATCAGCTATCCAAAAACGTGTTAATGTCCATCCAAGGATATGAAAGGACAAAGAAGGGCGATTTTTACTTAGCGCAGGTAAAAACATGAACGGATGCCCCCCCCCATTCATCCTTTAGTATAGTAAGCCAACTATCCTAAAAATAAACAAAACAAGTTGACACCGATTGTTTTATTTAGTTGTTTAATTTTTTTTCATAACTGAGACTCTAAGCTAATGGAATCGTGAAAATTTACAATTAAATATTCAAATACAATTAAACAAAGAAAAAATTAATACATTTTTGGATAGCTCATTACTGGGAGAAATTTTATTTCTAATTTGTACGCTTAATGCTATGTTATTTATTTCACAAAAGTACGTTCTTTTGAAAAGAAACCTGTGAATTGAAAATTTAAAAAAAGCACATATAATGGTTCGTACAGTAAAATTTTAAAGTTGTTTTGTACTTTTTATGATTATGTTCGCTTAAATAGAGTTTCAACCATGAAAATAAATTAAAATAAAATCCATTTATAAAGTAGACTTTTTAAAATTCGCACTTCAATGTCAAATTTTGGGTTATTTAAGAAAAACGCTTCAAATTCAATTTTCTCGAACACTATTGATTTTCGGCCATACAAAGGGGGGGTGAAAATGGTAGCATTTTTGGTTCTCCTATCACGTCTTAAAAGGAATACACTGTGTTACCAGTAACCTTCACCCGTGTATACCAGTACCAACGGTATAAATTAATGTTGGTGTGTGTGTGTGTGTGTGTGTATGTATGTGTATATGACGTCGAAAAACTCCAAAACCGGTTGACCGATCACGAGGAAATTTGGTATGTAGTCTTTTATCATGGAGAAGGTTTTCATTCTGTCGATTCATCTCTAACTCACCGCTAAGTGGCGTACCAGAACGTCAAACTCTTCCTAAACCGCTTGCTACGAAAACACCGTTCAGCCTATTTTGACGAAAATTGGTGCAAATGGATATTTGCACACTGAGAATGTTTTTACACTATCCATTTTGCTATCAGTTGCCGCTAGATGACGCTGCAAAACGTTGAATTTATTCCGTTCAACCGCTTTCTGTGAAAATACCATTAGAACCGATTTTGATGAAAATTGGTACGCATGGATATTTGAACACGGTGAATATTTTTACACAATCTATTTTGCTGTAGGTTGCCGCTAGATGGCACTGCAGAGCATCAACTTCTATACCGTTCGACTGATTGCCATAAAATTTTGTACTTACACATTTGAGCACTGAGAATATATTCTAACTATTGATTTAGCTGCTACTCACCACTAGACGTTACTGTATCACATTATTACTTTAACTTTCCATTAGATGGCGCTGCAGTTAACCAACATCTTGACAGTACAATTGATCTCTATGAAAATTGATAGGTGGATATTTCAAAACGGAGAGCATTTCCATGATTTTGAATTCTAACTCTTTTCTGAAAAATTGCAGCAAGTTATGTGCCTAAACTTTTTATTAGAATATAGCTTAAACCTATACCTCAGTTATCTGAATTATCACTTTTATCTAAAAGTACTGTCAGTTAAATTTAATTAAAGAAACTTAATTGGGGGGAAGCCAGTTGATCGTTACACAATTGAAAGGTACTCAAATCTCTTAGGGCCATAGAAAATCTAATCATATTGCTGAAATGAACTGATGTGAAAGTAAATGCTGCAATCACAAACCGAATTAAAGGCAAATAAATAAATAAATAAAATACACACCTGGCTAAAGTTTTAAATGCCCCGGACATGTCGGGGAATAGATTTTTCCGGCCCAGAAGGGCATCATCGTTAGAAGGCCCAAAACGTAGCCCAATATGATGGTTATTGGAAGGATCAGGACTTGACACAACATGTGAATATCAAACAAGCAAAACCATGACAGCCCAAAACATCTGCAATCTGATCTTTACCCCATCGTACATGCGGATTCTTCCCCCATTTGATAAAGATATGAAATTTGCTTTCCTGCGGTTTTTTTCAAAACTTGCATCGCTTGAAATACAAAGTAAGGATATCATTATTAGGTTAGCTCAACATACAAAAAAACCTTTAAAATATAAATCTGCAAAATTGCCAGCAAAATATACGTTCAAAAATTTTTTAAAAACTGCATCAAAAGAAGTATTAAAGTAATTTACATTATAGTATGAAATCTGAAAATCGCACATCCGTGATTCTTCTTCTGAAAAACCAGTGCCATCTAGGGAACTTGTGAAAAAGTGGGTGTGACTAATTTAGATTTCTTAAAAAAAAAAAAAAAAAGCATCCGGATCTTTATCGCTAGATGGCGCTGCAGCATACCAACAGCTTACTTTAACTGTTTACTGGATGGAGCTACAGCGTATAAAGACTGTTCAACTGATCGCAACGAAAACTGATATACATAGATATTTGAACACGGAGAATATTTTGGCATTATCCATTTTGTTATAATTTGCCACTAAATGCCACTTCAAACCATTAACTTCAGGACCGTTCAACTAATCAATATGAAAATTCGTATATATAGATACTTGAACGGGAAGAATATTTTCGCCCCATCCGATTTGCGATAACTCGCCAGTAGATGGCGCTGCGCAGTATCATTCTCTTCACCCTCCAAACGATCGCCATGAAATTTGGTATGCATGATTATTGAACACAGATAATAAATACGCGATATCCATTTTGCTATATATATTTATTAAGATAAATAGCAATTACAACAAGTTGCAATATAAAAAACTATTCTTCCCCATGTGTAGAACGGGTACTTCAGATAACATATGTAAAAAATAATTGGCTTATATGCCTGTAAAACTACTTTCACCTTTAATACATTGTCAATGTTGAAAAGTCATATATGTGAAAAATAATTGGCTTCTATGCCTGTAAAACTACTTTCACGATTAATACACTGATAATGTTGAAAAAGAATGTTTGTGAAAGATAATTTAGTAATCGAATAGAATCAATAATTAAATGATCGTTATTTATTCGCGTTTTACTAGTATTTGAATACTATTTGCGTTTTTACAATTCGAATAGTACTTGCGATTTTTATTCGTACAGTATTCACGGGTTCACTATTCGAATAATATTCGAGATTTCTATTCGAGATTTCGAATGCTGTGTGCTGAGCATTTAAATGAATTTTCAAAAATAGATTATCCAGAATACATTTAATAATCGACTAATTCGAACAGTTTCCTTCATTTCTGCACATCACTAAGTAGTCGTATGCTTCACGATTTCTTTCAGAACATTTATTGTATAATACTGAATACCGATTGGCTTCTTCAAGGTGAATCAAACATCTTGGGTCATTTGAAGAGGAATGAATATCGGTAGTGTCCCGAGTGGTGCCATACTCAACAATTAATCGCTACAAACAATGGACGGATTTGTCATTTAAATTTTAAGCAAATGATTGCTAAATGGTAATCGTCATTTTTTCAAAAGGAAATTTAATTTTCTGAAAAATATTGCAGCGTATCAACTTCTTATTTTAACTCACCGCTAGATGGTGCTGCAGCGTACAAAGGCTGTTCAACGGATCGCTACAAACACTGGTATACATAGATATATGACCGCGAAGAATATTTCCTCAGCATCTCGATGTATCTCGCTGCGCAGCATCATTTTCTTCACCATACAAACCATCGCAATGAAATTTGCTACGCATGCTTATTGAACACGGATAGTAAATATGCAATATCCATTTTGTTATATCTATTAATTAGGATAAATAGTAATTACAATATGTCGAAATATATATATAAAATAGCTACATTAAAATATATTAATGACAATATCATTTCATCTCCCACCCCCTTTATTGAAAATTGTCCGAAAAATGTGTCCCAAAAATGCGACATAATTTGACATTTAGTTAAATACTATTAGTTCACAATAGTTTTAATCTATTGTTACAATATTTCATAAGCTGTAGAATATGCATAACATGTATTTTTCTATAAATAGGTTACAATCATAAAAAATTGAACATAAGGTTACCAGGCGAAATCCACGAGAGATAAAATGGCATAGTCAATTAATATCGATTTTACATGGCAATAATAAAACTAAAAAATTAGGGGGTTTCAGGAGGGGGGTTCCTCCTGGAGAGTTTATATATATATATATATATATAGATATATACAGGGTGTCCAGCCTTAATGTGACCCAATAGCTAATTCCCGAACCGTTCGGTTTAGATATGCACTTCCAATTTAAAAAATGTTTTAAAAAGGGTAAAGAATGTTTTTACGTGCTTTTCGAACCAAAAAACCCATTTAGAAAAAAAATTACAAAAATTAAATTTTTATACGGTCCCCAGGTCCTATCACTTATATTTAGGAAAAGATGCAGTACACAAAAACAAAGTAAACACAAAAAGTTTCATTTTATTACGATAAAAACTGACCAAGTTATGGAACTTTGAAAATCATACATTTCATCCATTTACTCGGCCAATTTCAAGAAGCTAGTAAGGGACCGTCTCCAAAGTGAAATTAATTGGAACTCTGCCAGGAAACTTTCGCTCTTGCACGTTACTCTTATGTAAATCGTTTTTAAATTTCAAAGTACATACATTACGTTAATATTACAATAATTGAGTACTTAAGAAACAAAACTTATTCTGTGTACGTGTAAAACATAGATAAAATAAAATATTTTGGACGAAGAAAACTTTTCAAAAGCAGTTCCAAAAAAATAGACTTATTTGCCTGCGGCTTCAGACTGATTTGCTGCGATACTGATCATGGCGAACGTTAAAAATCTGTTGTGTAGTCGCTTGCAATTGCATACAGCCGTATTCTAATATTACCTGTATATATATATATATATAGATAGATAGATAGATAGATAGATATACATATATAAAATCCATCCCCACACAAAGAACGGGTGCTTCCGCCATTATATGTGCAATATAATTACTTTCTATGCCTGTAAAACTACTTTCACCTTTAATACACGTCCATTGTTTAAAAGTGATATATGGAGAAAGTAATTGGTTTCTATGCTACTATTTTCACATTTAATAAACTGTCAATGTTGAAAAAGCATATTTACGAAAAATAATTACAGTAATCTATTATTACCTTTCTAATAGAATCAATAATCGATATATTAAATAGTTATTCGCGTTTTACTATCAAGTAGCTCTTGGGACTATTATTCGTTAAGTTTTCGTGGTTTCACTCTTCCAATAGTACTTGCGATTTCTGTTCGAGATTTCGAATACTGTGTGCTTAGCATTGGAATGAATTTTTAAAAATCGATTATCCAGAATGCATTCGACTTTCCTGCCATTTCAACTGTCCCCGGCTGAATTATATTAGTACATTACCAATTGTACTAGATTATTTTTATCAGTCCTAATGTAAACCCTATTTTCATTATCAAGCATTTAGAACACGAGCATGGTTTTCGGTGATTGAAATAGAAATTCAGAAATGGCAACGATGAAGCGATGGAATTAAAAAAAATGATTAGGAATTAAATGCGTTGAAAGAAGTTTTTTAAAAATATATGTACGAAGTACGGTAATAGAAAGTTACGTTGTATGTTTTTGTGAAATAAATGTTTTGTTTTGTTTATAAAAGTTGAAGTGTGTCGAATCTAACACACAGATTGCGTATGTGTATGCCAAATATTTCATAAAGCAGGAGTGCTCATTATAACTAATTACTTACTCTTAAAACTAAATTTGTAACAGAAAACAAAAATGAAAAAGGCTATTAACTTTTGGGATGGTCATATTGTTGGTCTCAAAACATCGTTATATTGGATATCGTTATTAGTTTATTGCAGTGACCCAGCAGGAAAATAAATTCGAGGAGGGCCCAAAAATTAGAAAATGTAGAATATCTAGCAAAAAAAGGATTACTTACGTCTAATAATCAAAACATCCTATTTTCGAGTGGGCTCATTCCTTCGTTGCCCCATTGCTGCGTCTTTAGCTTCATGCGTCAGGTATTATTCCTTTTCCCAAGAATGATCAAGGAATAACGTTATTAAGAATGAGGTTATACTCGCACGATAACTAAAAGAATAGTAACAGAACTGTTGAGCTTCAGCAACATACGCCTTTCATTATTAAAGAATTGATAACTTAATTATTTGACAGCAATTCGGTACCAATAAGTTTGAAAATGAAAAAAAAGTATTATTAAAAAACTTAATTACAGTTCAAGTCAATGTTGCGATTTGAGGAGTAAATATGTTGTCAAGCCTAAGTACATGGAAATGAAAAGAGCCAAACATCGTCATTTACTGTTTAGGGTAGAATATGATTTTTCTTCTGCGCAAACAAAATAGGGGAAATCCAGGAGAGAATATAAATCAGGTAGTATATGAAAAGAAAGCAGTATGCAGGGTACTCATTGCGAGAAAGGTATCTTACTGGAGCTGCTATCTGAGAAAGATTATTTGAAGATTGAGTACCACTAATTTAAAAATTCTTTTCTGAAAACATACAATAGGTTTTACATACGGAAAACAGTATATCACGTTATATATCTTATAAACAAACAAGAGTATGAAATTATAAATAACATTCTTAACAGAGTTCTCGTGAATTGCAGCGGCATGCAACTATATAGCTGTATTAGAAAGTCAACCAGAAAGTATTGAATGGGGAAAAGTACAAACTTTTTCACCTGATCATACCTTGAGAATGTGGTCGAGCTACTTGCGTTGGCTAGATGTCTCAATCTTCAAACGCTGCTAACACAGCAAACGAAGTAAGGAACAAAATAACCAACCAACAGAACGTACAGGTAAGGCAAGAACTTTGTCCGTTGGTTGAAAATTAGTAATCTAATGATTTAACATCATTGGGATAAGAAATATATTTAACTGAAAAATATCCATCTGCTTTTATCCGATTAGCAAATTTGCAATCAACTAATTGCTTACTTTCACACAAATGAATTGAATTCAATAAAAATTAAAACTGATAATTCAAATTAAAAAAATTTAGCCAGTGACTCGAGCGAGGTGAACTGTGTACAATCCTTTTCAGTTCTTGTCAGTTTGTACACCATGCTTATGCTGTTTGGAAGACATTAACTCATTTATTTTATTTTATATTATTTATTAACGCAAAGACTAGAATTGTTAAAACTCACAATTGCACTCAGAAATCACGAAACTTAAACGGAAGTAGAAGTCGTTTTGATTGGGCATCACAAGCGATTCCACTATGTCACACTGAGCTGTCGTGTTTTGCCCAAAAGGTAATCATTTCTCCTTCTATTCTGGTTTCGTGACGTCACATTGTAGGAAACCATGATAAAACAAATGCGTGTTTTAACCATTCTTTTCTTTGCATTAATGTCAAAAAGTTGTATTTTCGTACTAAATCGATGATGCTCTAATACTTTGTAAATATATATATATATTTCCCTATCTCGTTAGGCTTTCTAGATAGGGATACTAACAAAAAAGTTTTCCGCCAGGTGGCACAGTGGGTGGTTTCATTCAGTAACGCATGGTTACTTTACTATACCTATATATCCCTTCGTTTATATACAGAGTGTACCAAAAAGGTAGTAACGGGCTTTAGTTATTTATCCATTAAAGGTAAGTGTATAATGTAAGTAGAAAAAATGTTCGATATAAGGTCGGAAATAGGCCTCCGTTAAGAAAAGTTTTCTCTCTTTCATTTACAAAAAGTTAAACTTTTTAAATTTGTATACGATCCCCGCACATAAAAAATCTCACCTTGAAAAATGTGCCCCGTACACGGATGAGGCGATGAAAAAAATTTCAGCCTTTCATCATACAACGTATCAGAGATATCTTTAAAGGAAGATGATGGGGGCTATACACGATTTTTAATGTAAACGTTTGTTGCTAGAATGGAAAAAAATATTCTCTCGAAATTTCTACACGACCCCTGAAACACGATCATTCGACGTGATTATTTTCCCTTCGAGAGCCACTGCAAAGTGGTTTAAGCCAGCATTATATTTATCTTCATATCTCTGGCAATTTTAAGTATATAATTCTCAAATTTTGTATGTCTCCTCATTAGGGTATGGGGCACATTCTACTAACTGAGAATTTTTTTTGTACGGGGGTTGTATACAAATTTAAAAGGTGTAATTTTTTCAAAATTAAAAAGAAGAATTTTTTCGTATAGAAATCTTTTTTCAGACTTCATTTTCAACACTTTTTAAATTTACGTTACCCACCTATATGTAATAGATAAAGAATAAAAGCCCGTAACCACCTTTTGGGGACACCCTGTATATAGAAGCAGCCTTTCCGAAATTAAGAGGGGGAGTAAAAAATTTTAGTGGGTTATAATGTAAAATATAGTGAAAAGTTTTGGTAGTTTGTGAAATGAAATAAGTAATACACTTTTTCATATATTTAACTATGTTTATTGTTAGTTTTCGTCTTTATTAGAGTGGAAGATCTCAAATAATGCTTGATCTGTTGAGTATGTTTGACGCACGCTAAATTAAGTCAAGTCAGTGTTCTACAAATTGCGATTCTGCAAATTAAGTGTGACTTGTTCCCACTTAAACATCACTAGCTTCTTATATTTTGGTGTGTTTTTCAGGGAGATACTTTGATGTATAGATAATTTAAACTATTCATTCAAATAATTCGTCGAATTTCAGTGGGTATATTATCGTACTGCATCATAAATCACAAGTACCTGACTTTGGGTATTGGTTGGGCAGATCGACTAGGAAATAGGCTGAAAAATATCTCTCAACTTACTCCTCAAGGGTTAGCATCCTATGATTATTACATGTTGGAAGAAAAATATTGAAAGCGAAGAGCTATTAATCTTTTTTCTGCTGAAACTGATGCTTAAAATATTGCTATCACGCACGGTTCTGGCCATTATATCATAACTAATTTTTGTTTGATGTTTATATAAATACAATTTTTAATGTAAAATAAAATTGCTAGAAAGCAGTAGTAGATAAAGAAAAAAAAAACGTAAAAATTGACAGCTGGTGGACAGACGATGAGGAAGCCACACATGCCGACCTTGAGAACTCTCGGAAAGTGCCGCGGCCTATTGATTTCCGCCCGTGCTTTTCAGTGTAATTATGGCGTCTAAAAAAGTTATGTACCTGTCTTCCAATATTTTACACGAAGTTCCGGGACAACCAGTAACTATTAATAGAAATTGAACCATCAAAACTTCAATAAAATATAAATTTATTCATTAAGATTATTTTGTTCATAAAATATTTTCCTAAATACTGAAAATCAATAAATAAATATTAGAGTGAAAATATTAATGTAGTTTTAAAAATTGTAGTGCGTGCACATGTTTTGAAAGTGTATGAAAGAAAAGGGAAATATTCTGATACAAATACCTGAACATAAAATTGAAGTTTTTTATCTGTATCACACATGCAAACGGTGCAACAAATAATTGTGACGAACTAATTTTTTTTTAATTTTGACATTATAGGAATCCAAAATAATCCCCATTAACTTCCATTCAGCTTTTATATGGATCATACAAGTTTTTGAAAAAACGCTGGGAGTCATTCTTGTGTATCTCTTTCAGTTTGTTCGTCACAGGCACAAGTCAATAAAGTGATTGACTGCGAACCGGATCACTGCTCATAACACTTAAAGAATTTTGTAGCATCGAAACAGACATATGTAAGTGAACACGCACTATATTCGTCTGATTTGTTACTTGCAGACCTTTTTATAGTTACGAAAATTAAACGGGCTTTAAAAGGAAAACGTTTCAGTGATAGTGAGGGCTTCCAGCGTGCTATGATCAGCCCACTGAAGGTGGTACACAATGAGGACTTGCCACCCTCTTTTAACAGCTTGTATGATCGATGTCAATGTTGCATAGAGGTCAATGCCAATGTGTTTTCACTTCAGGGCCCATGATTCAGAAGGCGTGGCTAGACGTTGCAATGTTCTGCTATTAAGTACTTTGTTCTCTCTTATAAGCGTAGGAGCACTCAGGAATGAGGTAATGGGGGGGGCGTAAAGCTCCTCCCCTCTAAAGGTGGAAAGTCAGAAGTGAAAAGCTTTAAAAATAGTATAACTTCTCACTTAATGAATTAAAATATTTTTTTAACTGCCTTCAAATTGTTTCTAAAATGTTAAAAATAAGACACTAGTTTTTAAATAAATACTTACAGTTAGTGTATGAAATACAGTTGAATTCTCAGTTAGCACGTCATTGTAATAGGTCAGATGGCTCGTCAGATGTTTATGGCTCTAATAATGAGCTATGTTGATAAAGGACTTGTGCTGCATATGGGCAAGTGTTACAGAATATTTTTACGTTATAAGAGAATTGTAACTATAATCGAGGTCACTATAACAGTGTTCAGCAGTATTTTCTCTAGTAACTATAGCCTCCCTCTAAACTAAAATCTTGTGTGCGTCACTGCTCATAAGCTTAGTTCTTTTTAATATTTCTGTTCTTCACTTGGAACAATAACTTACATCTTTCAGAATAAACTTGCATAAAAATAATGTCTTCAAGAATTATTGAACACTTATTCAACTAAATGCTAATCAAGAAAAAAACAGTTTTGATGAAAACATAAAAGTTTCTTTAGATATTTCTGAACTGACGTAAAATGTAATACAATTTTTATCTGACAAAAAAAAAAAAAAAATAGTTTACACACAAACCCGCTGGTTTTTCTCAATGGGAAACAGCTAAAACATCACTCTGAAAGAAAAAAGGAAAATCAAATCAGCAGGAAAAGGAGTAACCACAATATAAACTGGCCTTTCTAGGTTTATACTCACGCCCTCAGAGCTGTTTCGGTAATAAAAGATTTTCATTAAGACGTAGAGAAACAAGCTGCCACGTTCCCTTCTCAGTAGATTTCTTTTTTTTCTCCCCTTCTTTCTTTCCATTTCGCCCCACCCGCAAGTCCCAGGCAATTGAAGTTAGCGTAACGGGCGGCAGGGAGAGAGCCTGAATTGTTTATCAATAATCAATCAAGGCTTTATCAAGAATTCTTCCCGCTCTAAGGCTTAGCCTAAGAGGCTAAGTTCTCCGTGACTTGAATAATAGATATTCGTATCGTCTGACTTCCTCGGTATTGAGAGCTGTGTTGACTCAAGAATGCATTTCCCTCTGTTCCGTTACAGGCGGGGTCCTTCGTAGAGAAATCGAGGGGATGTTACTCGTCGAATATTAATAATAATACAAAAAAGAGAGAATTGAAAGTAAATAAACGTAAAGCATTAGATTTCAACCGTTTTCAATATTTTTTTTTTGCCTCAAATTTAATACATATTTTCAGATTTTGCATACATTACTCGTGCATACATCTGTATGCATAAATTTGCAATATTAAATTTCTTTTTCTCCTTTTTTTTCCAAATAATATTATTTAGTAATAAATACACAAAACTTCTAATTCGTATTTAGAATTCTGTAGCATTAAATTTTGTTATTATATTACATTTTTCAAAACTTAAACCTTGCTTCTTCAGTGTTCATAACTTTTTTCCTCGTTTTTAATTTATTTTAAAAATTTAAAAAGAAGGAAAAACAAACAAACAAAAAATACTTTGCTGTACATAAATGATTTTTAAAGCTGCTGGGATGCATACACAAATAATGCGTAAGGTTATTAGATTAGCCGTTACTGATGACGCACTTAGATTATTCTTCCTTTTCTACTTTTCGTTAAGCACACCGCCAAAAAATATTTTCTTAGATAACAGCACAAAGTGTGCGTAAACGTAACGCCAATCCGTTGTGATGCAAAGACTATCTCAATCTGTTGTACAAGGTTCTTCGTGATTGGCTCATCAATATGATTATGTCCTTTCCTGAATGGAATTACAACGCACAGTGCTGTGCTTCCAAAGCTGGTACTTGTGCTGTATTATTTTACAGCAATATGTGAGGTAAAACTGATGGTATTTCGTACAGAGCACTTCGGTTTAGATAAACAACATGCATTTTTTAAGCATTTAAATTTTTAAGTAAAAAATAATTAAGTACAGCTGTTAGGAGATGGACAAAATGAAAATTATGTATTGATAAGTGAAGTTGGGTGGTGGTGAAGCCGACGAAAGATGTTAAATTCCCAGATAACTTCTCATAGGCGAAAACATATTTCTTTGTAATGACGGGCACTCCATGTTTATAGCTGCAAGCTATTACTAAGGGCGGAAATGCTAGTCACTTTATTATGTAGACGCTTATTGGGTGGACAAGCGACGCTTCCTATGAGAGGACGGGCAAAATGACAACCAAGTCCATTCCAGGGATCGAACCCGGACCCGTGGTGTTGTAGAATGGTTCTTTAGTCAAAACACAACCTTCTCGGGAGGCGAAAACATACAGATGGAAAGCCAAAAAAAGCTCCAATTACAGAGCTACAATACAGTTAGACCAACGAAGTTAAGGTAAGGAAGGAACAATTTGGTGTTTTTGAAACGGGTGGCATAGCATATGCTCATAGGGAGAAAATAGAGTCAACATAAAAACTCATTGTTGAGTGGGGGTGGGGGGAGGAATAAAAGGAATACACAAAAAACGTTCGCATTCCAAACTGGAATAGGAAGATCTATTTTTAAAGCCAATGGTGCAAGTCCGTCTCTGTGTCCTTAATGAATAAATAAATACCGCATGCAAAAAAGATAATGCAAATTTAAAAGAGAATATAAGGAATCAAATGAGAATAGGAGCTAAAATTTTGAAATGCTTAATTTTGTACGCATTTAAAAAACTGGAAAATAAAATAAAATGAATATAAAATATCTGTTTTGAATTACACGTGTCCATATATATATATATATATATATATATGTATGTATATCCTATATATAGATTCTACTATTTAACATCCCAAAAATGGGTGTATATGTTCTTATAAGCCTTTTTAACACACCTGTATATATATATATATATATAATAACTTATTATACATACTTTGTCAATAATAATAATCATTATATTTTTTAAACAATATGTTATATTTAATTTTGCTATACTATTTATTTTATTCAATCATTTTAATTTATTATTATTCAATATATATTTATTATATTAATATACCTGGATATTCTTAAAATTTAATAATATTACCTTTTAGTATTTGGCAACTCCTATACTTTCTTCTTTCCACTTTTACACTTTTATTTAGTGGCAACACCATTTTTCACTTTTTACAATTCTTAGCATTGGCAACACATATCAATTGTTCAAATGAAATTTCCATGTGCTCAAGGTCTGGTATGTAAAATTATATTCCTATTTCTAATTTTTGTTATCTTTTTGATTTCTTCTTTCCTTTATATAGTAGGGTAGGGCCCAGATGTGTGGAGTTAATATCTCTTCTGATATGCCACACAACCGAAACCCTACTATTTGGTTTGCTGTAAATTATAATCCACTGTTTGTGGCCCCTGACGATGGTGACAGTGGTTATAATTTCCGTTCCATTATATTTTCACAATAATTCTTGCACTTTATTTGGCTTCAAAATCTGGTTTCTAATTCTTGCTAATAGCTGTTATATTTTTTTGCGAGATATGTCTTATTTGTAGTATGTTTTGTATTTTACTTGTTAGTTATATATATATATATATATATATATATATAGAGGAGTTCCGTAAGAAGTCGATTGAATTTACTTATTCCTTGGTCATTTCCCACTTCTGTTTTATAAATCTCAAACCAGTAACTCTTGCAGGTCACTTTACTTCATCTTTTTTTCTTTTTTTCAACTAAAGCAAAATTAGAAATTTAGTGAATAGTTAATGAAAACTTAAAGAAAAAATCCAGATTGTAGAGAAAATTTAAATCACAAAGCATTTTTACACACACTAACAAACAAAACAGAACGTTTTTAAAAACATTTTTGGAACATGCACTCAAGCCTGAACAAATATTATGATTCTTAGAAGGTTATAGAGTGCATGGGTTGACCAAGTGAGCTAAAATTTAGTAAATATGTATCCTCGCACGCATTTCTAAATATTACTGTATATAAGTAATTATACATGAACTAAATCACATTGGACTCTAAATGAATACTTTTTTATTAGGATTCCTTTCATCTCTTAAATATTTTATACTGCAATTAGAACCTTAAATGCGAATATCGCCTCAAATGTAATGTGTGTACAAAAAAGCAGCCCTTCAACGAAACAACAAATCAACGTGGTGACTCTGGATTTCTGTTTTTATTTAATATCCTAATGTACGAAACACTTTAACAAAATACTTAATCCAGTCTGTTGCAGCCCTGTCAAACGGGGCGCAACCCATAAAGATTTCTTACATATCCATCGAGTAGCTTTCAGAAAGGAATACCGAAGCCATAACATTCATCAAATATCTTTTGTAGTATGAGAAAATGGAGAAAAAAAATGCGAGTTGAGATTTATACTCTCTGCAGCCCGGGGCGTAAGGGGGATTATGCATGATCCCGTTATGGGTCCCGGAATTCTGTCAATAACGTCGTTAGTGGCTGCGCGATACGTCTTGGCCTTAATGGGGCGGCAAAAGTGAGAAGCCAAGACTTGGCAGGGAAGTATGAAACGGTGACAGATGGCTCTGATATTGCGGGGATTGTGCATAAATTGAAATGCTTAGGTGACGAGATGTATCTTCTTTTACTTGCATTATTTCAAGCCTACACGAAGGACATCTAACCATGTGGGGTTCGCCTTGATCGGAGAACTTTAATAGGGGTTCTAAATTCTAACGCGCATTCACGTCATATCTGGAGAAAATCGACTTTAACTCCAGACTACTAGATCGACAGATACGCGAACCTTCAGTTCTTGAGTATCTAAAAATTTACACCTGTTGCTTGTATGTGATATTGGAGTACACTACCTGTAAACAGTAAACATTAATTTTATTTATGTGACGCAAGCCTGGTAAATAAGAAATTACGGAAGAATTATTTTAATTTTTAAAGCTTTATATTCATGTCGGTAGCTACATTTCATAAAATGATTTTTTTTTATTTGGTAGGTTTGGGGGGTTACGAAAGTAAGTGTAATTCTTCCAGAATCCATTTCATCTCTAAAGGTTTGCAATCAAAACATTACATTTTAATCCAATTGTCGTACCAAATAATCATACCAAAAAAATCAACCATTACCAAAAAATCATAATTAGAACTTTTTTGAAATTTGCCGTCCAAGGACTGTGTACTCGTGGCCAAGCTCCCTTTTTTTCTCATATCTTCTTGTAGGGAAAATAAGATTAGCTACGAAATTCTTGTTTGAAACTATAGCAAAGTTAATCTATTGTTTAGGGCAAGTATTTTGCCATTATAAGCTTGTTAAAATTTCTCATATTTGAATTTAATGAACAATTGAAAAATGGCACATCTATTAGAAATGAAATTCTACAACTCGCTGAACACGTCGGGTTTCATTTTAATCATTGAAAACAATGGCAGTAAAACTTACATAAAGACTAACTTTGTGTCTGTGCAAGTGGGAAAATTGAAACAGAAATATAAATTTCAGTCGAAATATATATGTATATTAATCAAAATAAAGTAATATATTATTAATTATTATTTAAAAAATAGCATAAACGAATACAGAGGACCTGAAAACGTGTAAATACGTTAAATTCTCAAAGTCGAATTATTTACATGATTACAATGCTTTCCTTACGCCGTGCAAGTTCAGAAAGTAATAATTAACATGATAATTGGATCACTAAAAATGTGTTGTTTAAAGGTTAAAATAAAAAAATAACTTTGCCAATAACACTATAGTGTTGAAAATAGTAGAGTATGAACATTTCGGGTTGTACAAAGGGATTATTACCTTTCTTAAGTGAAAAGATGCTTACAGCTGAAGAAAACTGGACACTTTGTATAACCATTGTACCTGCATCTATGTTATTTGCAGTGTTATTTATTAATTTTAATTGAGATGGTATTTGTCATTGTTTGGTTTTCCGCACAGTCCTGGTACGTAAAGATACTTCTCTCGTGGTGCACTTCATTTGTATTTTCGCAATATAAGAAATATCCTTAGTCATTGATGAAAATTTAAAACATAAAAAATCAAATTCGAAAAGTCATTGGATTCGATTTTCACATGTGCAGTTTTATGTGAAAATCATTTTAAATATCGGACTTGATTTTTCTAACTGAAATTACTTAAATACAGTTTCACAATAAGACGCTATTTTAGTATACATCTCCTCTCAGCATTCATGTCTTAGAAAGCATATGGTCAACCTCTGGCCAGCGGGTCGGATGTGGCTCGCCACGGTCTTTGATCCGGCCCACGAAACATATCAAAACCACGTATGAAATCCATATAAACCATCCAAAATCCCAATTATACGGCTCGTAACTTAGCTAACACCCTAAAGCTTGGCCCACAACTTTTCAAAGGTTGCCCATACCTGTCTTAGAAAATAGCCGCAGGCCAATAACGAACTTTTTTTTTTCTAATTGGAACTATCTAGTTATTGTCAACAGTTAAGTACCCTGCTGATCAAAAAGTTTGAAACACATGTTATACATTGACTCGATATATTATGTATCTTCTCCCTTGTACCCGAACAGTTTATATTTTATAGCATACTTAGATGATTTTTATTGTGTTTGCTTTACGATGTCAGAGAGTCCCTTCAAAAAGTACTCGAATTGGCACCAACGCCTACAACAGAAGACGTTTTTAGAAAAATGGAGGAAAATAGAACTCTTGAAAACTACAAATCATTACATAAAATACTGGTATGAATAATTTACCTCTGATCTGGAAATGTCAATGGCCGATGATGCAGACGTCGTCGTTGCAATTCATTAGAAGCAAGTGCGTAAAGCTCAAGGCATAAAACTGCTGTGTAACTCCCTGATTTCCGATGCCTTATATGCTTTTCTGTCCAGAAGTTTTCTGTACACAAAATTTCTTAGCAGCGTCCCAGGTGATGTAATGGCTTAAGAACCATTCTATCACGCCTTACATCCGTGTTCGAATCCCGGCTTGGGAATGGGTGTTAACTTGCCCGTCAATTTATAGGGGCTAACGCTGGCGGCCCTATCTGAGCCCCCACAATAAAATGGCACGACTAATGTTACGTGTGGAAATTCTTGACATAAAAAATACTAAACATGAATTTGAAAAAAAAGTGAAAGCACAGAAGTTTTGAGACGATTTGATAAAATTCATGTTTCTAACAATTGAATAGTATATATGTGATACTGAGTGGCTATAATAGCTGAATTTCTGTACGAAAAACACTAAGCGTGAAAAGCTGAAAACACAAGTTTTGGGACGATCTAATAAATTTCAATTTTATGATATTAAAAAAAAAAAAAATGTGATATCATCACGCACTAAACACCTCAGCTATCTCAATGACTATAAAAAAGGAATTCCATGCAGAAGATGCGCATTCAACTTCTATCCTAGTTTTTACATTGTAATTTCGTTTTTTAATTTTTATACGAATGGCTTTATAGTATTGACTTTATAATGCACTTTATAATTTCGATACTTGTGCTGATGTATTCAAATTAGGTTTTATCCATACACCAGCAGAATTCTATTTCTTAATTGAAAATATTTATATTCGATTATTATGACAAGGAAAAATATACCTTTTTGGCCAGACATCTTTCAATTATTAAAGAGGAAGAAGGGGAGGGGGGGGTTATATTCTGGTATAGCGAGGAAGTTCGGAATTAAACTCGAATGAAAGTGTGTTTTATTCTCCTAGGCTAAAATCCCCATACACACACAAAAAAAAAAAAACGACTTAAAGTTAGAAATCGTTTATCCAAAGAAAGTCGGTTGATGATTTGAATAACAATGATGCTCAAATATGCAAGGAGAAAGCATGTTCTCAGTGAGTAAGTAAACAGTGAGAACATGCTTTGAGGACGCACTGAGAACATTCACTGAGTCGGTATCCCGGGATTACAAACAGAACTCTACTTACTCGCGCAGGGTATCTCAAACCCAAGGGTGTTTTTTAGTTTTTTTGGTCATAAAATCTATACATGAGAGTTAAAAAAGAAAAAATAATACAAAAATGCAATTGTAACCGTAAATTAATAAATATTACTGAAAGAACATTATAAAAACGTATTTATCAACTCAGAACTGGAACCTCTCTCAGAATACCATAAGTACACGCGCCTGATATGACATACCGGGCGTGGCAATCATTGAAAACCTATTTCAAAAATTCCCTCACAAGTTTTATCCCTTGAAAGATATGACTTTAAAGTCATTTACCTCCTACAGGGCTCAATCCAATTAAAAAAATTAGTAAGGCACATGAAAACAGAAAGGTAGTGTAGAACAATGGCACAAGCACTCTCGCAAGGTATGTCACATCCGACGTGGTGCTATGTGAAAATCTATGTGAAGAATTACAAAACAAGTTCCTATAAAAAATCTCTAAATGTATAATGAATTCTGATTGAAATTGACGAATATGCACGAACTGTGGACAAACAAAGATTAGAAAAGGGACCTTTTGAGTGATTAATCCAAATTTAATATGTTCGGCAGTGTTGGCCAACGTTATATTCGTCATTCAAAAAGCGCCAGAATGGATCCCAGGTGACACTAGTGAAGCACAGAAACGAATCAGCAACGATCTGTGGAACTTTACATGATGATTTAGTCCCTGTATTGGTACATATCGTTGTACATACGTAACAAAATTTTATACAAGCTTTTTATGACATACAAATGCTCTACGCTCGTAAAAACCAACATATCTCGGGAATGGATGTCCTGTAAGATAATGATCGAAAGCACACCTCCAAAATGATGAAAAATTGGTTACGGCTAAGAAATCTAAAGCTGTGTCAGTCTCCTGACCTTAATCCAATTGAATCCTTCTGGGAATACATTGGAAAAAATGTCTGAACGCAAAAACAACCTTCAAAGGCAGAACTCTTCAGATCTTCAGTACGAATGGGTGAAAATCCATATGTTCACCGCAGAATGCTTGATTAATTCCATGCTCAGACGATGTGACAAATTGGCAAAATTAATGACCGTGGGAAAAACTGAAAACGCAACAAGTTATGAAAAGCCATACCTTATATTGTATCCTAATAATAGAATTATTTTAAGCAAATAAAACTAAAAACAGTTAAAAGATATACTAGTAATAGAAACTTTAAACGTTTCATTTAGTCTAAAAGCTCTTTATTATTCAACAGTAAAGCATCGCCAAACAATATATAGCCATAAAGGCTAAAACAGAAAAAGAAAAAAAATTAAAGAGAGATAACTAAGGATTCTAGTGTATTTTGCCTTTTATTTTCAAATAGCGTTTTTTAACATTTTGGAGGAAGTTTTGATGCATTTAAGTTTTTCTTTTTTTTTTCGGATAAATATTTTCGTATTTTGTATGTTTCCCTTGCGTACGTATCCCAGAACTATGTTTATTTTTATTTAATTATTTATTTGTATTTTTTTAAATGTATTTGAGTTATGTGCACATATTTTAGAATACTTTGTTATGATTAGTGTACTGCATTTTGGGGCTTAAATTGTGTTACATATTATGCACGGTTATGTCATGATTAGGTGGAAAAGTGCTCACCAAGATAGACATTGGCTACAAAAAATTGTCGCCAGATTGGCCTGCCCCGCTCACAGAACTTTTCAATTTTGGGTAGTTTTCTCCAGATGTAACGTGACAACACATTAGAGCCCTACAAAAGGTTCCACTACAAGGCATCCTTCCCTCTTAGGTAACTATCTTTCATGTAGTTTTGCCTTAATCACGAACACATATGAGCTGATTTTTGTCGGTTTAATCATTGATTCTGCCAGACCAGTGGCCGAGCGCATAGCTCTCGAAACTGCGAAGCGAGAAGCCAGGTCGCATCCGCTGACCTAACTGTCGGAGTTTTTCGCGGTTTTCTCCTAAAAGTAGCGTAAATACAGGCTAGGATCCCTTAGAAAAGGCACCCCTCGGCCTAGAACCTATGTGTAGTTAATTGGCCGTAATACCACAACACGCATTAATTATTGATTCTATATTCTATTTAAATATTATCTGTAAAACAAATGTGAGGTATTATTTAAGTCAGATGTCCAATTTTTTTAGGTATTTTAAAGAATTGTAAAAGTAATAATAAATAAATAAATAAATAAATAAAAATTGGTATCATATCGAATTCAAAAAATTTCAATACCAGTATATATTTTTTGCAATGAGACTGCTGTATGATTATTTTCGTTCCAGAACGAAACTCTGAAGAAAATAATTATAAGTCATTTTAGTAACAAATAAATTTCAATTCGATTATGCAAAACTTTTGTGTATTATACTTATGAAAATGTTCAATACAAAAAATATAAGGAAGGAATTTTAATACTGTGTGACCATAATTAAAATTCTAAAAATCCCGAAAGAATTCGGAAAATCCAGGAAGCTAGTTGGTGTCTCCATCTATCCGAAATAGCTTTACTCAAACCTGAAATTAAATAAAACACTTTAGATTATAAAATAAAAAAGTCGTAATTAGATGCAAATGCATTTAAATTTCTGTGTACATTTTATAATTATGATTTATTTAATAAGTAGAAAAAAGTATTTAAAAAAATAAGAATTTGAGAGATTTAGTATATCTACTATTAATTTTAGAATGAGCACTATTAAAACCATCGTTTAAAATAAATGGTAAACAGACATTAAAATACATCAATAAAAATACTAAGTAATATGGCTGCGAATTTAAAATGTTTAATTTATTTTACAAAGATATAAATAATTCCCCTTTCAAAACTGAAATCAGTTTTCAGCAGTATCTCCGACCCCACTGACCTGAAGAGTGCATCAGAGAAATTAAATGTAAAATATAATGAAATTAGGAAATTTTAAATATAAAATCATGATAAATTTTTGATGAGTAAAGTTAACAGCTGAAGAAGTAAGAATAACGTTAAAGGAAATCTCCTTCAACTAATTCAAATCTTTGAATGGTTTGATCTCGGGGCAGTATTTTTATATAATGAAACAAAAAAAAAAAGAGAATAATAGTAATAGTGCACACGCATGAGTAATAGCGAGCTTACATAAATATATTTATGTGGGAATTCAATGTTCAGCTATTAATAAATTAAAAAGCAATCAGAGGGCTAGGCTAAATATAACCAGGATTGAATTATCGGATGCAAACTCGTTTCAATGCAGATCACTGGAAAATTCTTCAATTACTGGCATATATTTATCACATAGATTGTAGGACTGAAGGTTTCTTCTTAAAAAAAATTCAATCATACCACTGATGAAAAATTAGTAAAATTCCACAAGATTTTCCAAGCATATATTATCTCGTAACTTCCTGTACTGAACATGCTTACAATAGAAAAGTTAATGTGAAACACAGAATTTAAAAAAAAAAAAAATTCTTGATATACGAGTCGATGTGAAGCTATGTTTAAATTTTATCTCAATTTTAATTGTAAGAATGAACCTTGCGAAGAAAATATTCATGCTTTATAGAAACGTGAATATAAGCTCTTTTTTTGCAAAATGAGTTCTAGGACAGACAATTCCTGCGGCTTAAAAAAATTTGTATATATCAAAAGAATATTTTCTGAAAACTGAAGCCAGCATGTTTCTTTTTGTGAATCAATAGTGCATAATAATTACTGCACATTCTCTTCGGAGAAATTTCACATTTTCACCTTGAAATGTTCTTTTTTATAAAGAATAACTTGCTGGTAAATACTATAATACTATAATAACCCAATTAATACTAATTTTTTCCTCTTTGAAAACCATATTATGTAATAACTATATTTGTAACTAGCTGAAGTACCGGTCGTTTACGGGTTAGTATGTAATGCAGATTTCCAAAAAAGACCTGAATTTTCGTCAGCATTGTAGTACAAAGAATGGAATTAGCATATCGGCAAAAGTATAGATAGGGAATTTATAACTTCTGTGTATTGTTAAAATATTACAGGTTAGAAAGTAACGAAGTGCTGACTGAAAAATCAACAGAGGGGAAAATTTACTTTCAAATTTACATTGTAACCACCGTAAATACTCATGTAATTTGCATCCATGTTGCTGTGCCATGTGTGTTTACGTGTTTAATTATTCTTTACCTGTTTATGATTGTGTGTGTGTTTGCGTGTAACTTCCGTGCTCCCGGGATTGGGATTTGCGCGCGCTAGAATGAAATTGTATTTGGGAGAAGACATTTTTTTTTTTCAGTTATTAAAAGTTTAATCCACTGTTCCATAGATTTTTATATTTTTCTTGACAGCTATGCCATCTAAAATGACTTTTACGTCGTGTAAAGTGTTTTTTGTGGTTATATGTAATAAAATGTTTGTCTGAATTTTGGGTTGTCATCAATTGAGAGAAGGCCTTCAGTTACAAGTTTTAGTTTAATGTAATGGGCTTTTAGAGTTAAGGTTATTTCTAGTCTGTAACAAAATTTTGTGTAATTCACTCTCATTTTAAAATTATACCTCAAGAAAATTTTGCAGAAGTTTTACAAAATCTAGAAAATGCAAGTAAAAATATGCACAAAATTTATTTTAAATTACTAACGAACTAATATGTTAGCTTCACATGCTTTAAAGAAACTCCCTCCAAAAAGGGGGGGGGGGTGAAATGAAATTTCTGCAGATTTTTAAAATGTATTCAATTTTTTCAAAAAATTCAGAAATTTATTTTTATCATGTTAATGAATTTCATTTTATTCTCTTAAGCGATTTTCTAGGGATGCAGAAGTCATCACGTTGACGCATCCTGGGTAGATAAAAGTTTAAAAGTTCAATCAAAAATAACAAATAAAGATATAAAATTGCGCTTTGCTTGGATAAGATTAGAGAGATTTCGAAATTTATTTTATTGGAAACTTGCTTCCCATTGTACTTGTCAGCGCCACCTATCGGTGGGATCTAAAATTGCAACCTTTTTTGTCATTAAAGAAAAAGAAAAAGAAAAAAATGATCCGATCATCCTCTAAACCTATCTGTGCAAACTGCAATTTTCTATCATTATTTCTTCTTTTTTAATGATTTTTTAAAGTTTTTACGGACTTCTTGAATACTCTAAGTAAACGTTTTAGTATCAAACTAAACTCAACACTCATTGGTGGCAAAACAAACAAGATAAGCGTTAAGGCCTGAGATAACCTAGCACCGACTTTTCAAATCATGGGGACTTTCGTGCAGACACATATTTCCCTGCCAAGGCATTGCGATATTACCTGGTTTCTTGCTTGTCTCTCCCCTGTTTGTCTGTTAGGACATTTTTACCTTAATTGGTGACAGTTAGACTGTCAGAACACTAATTAACTCTAATTTGGTACCATAAAATTACTATTGAAGAAGGCATTTTCGGCTCATGTGAAAATGATCGAATACAGTAATTACGCTGTTTACTAACCCTACATAAAACAATCCTATACTAATTTTACAAAAGTATTTATATGTATGTAAAATATACAAAATCATGTCCAGCATAAAAAATAAACAAAAAAATATGGGCTTTCAAAGTTGACTCAAAATTGTAACCTTTGTTACTGGACAAACTCTACTCAATAATGTAATTATATTCCAATCAATACATATTTTTATATATTAACTTACGTTTAAGGTCCTTTGTCCAAAATAATATTTTTGCGAATAAAAAATATGAATTGTTAATAATTATTAAAATAATGATAATTTGTAATTCTTGTAACTTATAACAAAATTCGCATTACAATCTCTCCTTGTAATACATTGTGATTAATATATTAGATATTTGTAGAACATTCAGGGCTTGACAGTTTGCATATTTTGGGCGAATTGCTATTTATTATTGCAAAAAAAAATAATAAATAAATACATTTTTAGTAAGAGAATTTATACTGCTTAAAAGAGTCTAGGAGCGTGCAGTAAAAGAAATGTAATGCATTTCAAATAATTATTATGACACATGAAACAAACTAACTTACTTATTTTTCTAACACTGAAATCGAGCAGGGAAACTTGTAAAAGAATCTATCTCCCTTTTGAACAATTGTTGGCAATGGTAGAACATATTTTATTTGGTCGAATTCAACAAAGGCAATTCAACATAGGTTCCGGTTCTATCACAGACTTTCAAGTGCATTACTTGTACTTCATCATCATCTTCCAGGTCATCCTGTTATAGTGCAACATATCGACATTTCATTTTTTTTAAGATACACATTCAATTAGAAAAAATGTTCTTTTCTGCATTTTATTTACTGTAACATCATTTCCTATAAAGTTAGTTCTGCTGTGTTACCATTTCCTATAAAGGCAGGTCCAAGCTGCTCTGAATGTTCAATTCATTGACTGGTCCTATATTTTATTTCCATACTTTTATCTATATGGAAAGTTTGTGGGCCGAATTTTCTCAGCATTTGTCCCTTCGTTTCTTAGGAGGTACTATGGTATCTGAAAGTACTGTTTATGCCTCATCAAAAACTTAACTGTTATCACTTATCGATAGATTAATATTAGTATTTGTACATTTATTATTTACATTAGAACATACCTAGCGTAATTATTTTTTACATTGTAACGTAGCTATTAGCTTTCTATGCCAAGACAGAATAAAATTTTACAACTACCAAAGAAATATATAACTTATCGCACATCTTAGTAATATATTCAACATGCACTTATTCAATTTCTAAGGCATTTCTCAATTATATAAAGCAATTTCTACTGAAAAGCGTAACTTTTGTTGCTGCGCTTCACCTTTGTTGCAAACGAAGAATAACATAGGTAATTTGCAAATGCTGCTGTTGATGCGTCAAGCAAAGTATTTTGTTCTTGAACCAGATCAAACATCATACTTTGATTTTCCTATTTTTTTTCAAAAACTATGCGCCATACAGGTACAGCTCTTTGGTCATTTTTTATGTACTCCAAATGAGAAATGGATTTCAGATTGGAGATCCAGAAATTTCTAGATGTGCAGAGTTAGGGTGGTATTTATGAGACATTCCGTATAAAGGGAATATAGAACGAGCCTTGTTGGAATTGTTCCTCCAATTCCAACTGTATTCTATACCCACTAGCAGCTTTCTTGGGGCGGAACAATGCAGGCAGTGGTGTAAACAGTTCGAGGAATTTTACAGGCGGACTGTATATAGGGTAATATGGGAGAATTATGGGTTAAAAAACAACAACAATTTAATATTTTCTAAAGTATGAAAGATAAAAGGATTTAATTTGGCATGCAGTAAGCTTAAATAATTTAAAAATTATTCAAATAATACCTTTACCTGAAATTGAATTATTATTTACTTTATTTATATTATTTATTGACGAGGAGTTACACCAGATTCGGGAAATTATGGGTCACATATGGGGTGAACATGAGCCATCCCCTTTTTTATAGTAATGCATATCAAAAGTAAATAAATATTGTCAATTATCATTATTTAGCACACAATCAATTTTTTTATTTATCTAATGTGCTGCATTTAAGAAAAAATTTAAATAATAAGATTATTTTTACGAGTCTGTTACAACTTGTTTTAGCTCTAAGCCCACAATTCCGGACAGAACTTTTTGTAACATCGTACCATATATACCATTTGTATACCATATTTATCCTGCTACTATCAGCAACAAAGGGATTATTTCCATTTAAATTAACTGGCCTGTAGAATATGCACTTGTTTTGAATTAATTCCAAAATATCTTGTTTGGGACAGTGAAAATTACCTGCACCTTGTTTCAGAAATTTCATTTCTACTTTTTCCTTATCCAAAATTTTAGTTATTTTCCTATTGCAGAATTGTGATTATTATGCAAAATATTTCTGGTGTTCACGTAGAGGCTGTATTTTCTTGTAACACCTTTTTAGAATTTTCTAAGGAGTAATATATTTTTACAGCAATTTCTTCAATCTTATTTTCACTGTCATTAGACGCTTCCAAATTAGCTTGTTTCGCTTTCGGGAACTATCTATATCTTCTTGGGATGATTTTACTGTTTTGAAAGCAAGGTTCCTCTTAATGTCCACGTTTTTATGCTTTGGAGTTTCCTTTTCCTTCTCTTCATTTGATTTCTCTTCTATTTCCTTCTCTCTTGCAGTTACAGGGTCCAAGAAAGTTTGATTTGCTATAACTGCCTAGTTTGTATTAATTTATCTTATTTCGGGATTCAGTACTCGAGATGTACTTTGTAATTGCTGACTTTGTATGTGTAATAAAAATTTTTTGGAATATTGTATGAAAATTTAAATCAACAATAAATTAATTTAAAATTATTCAATTAAAACTATTTTAATCTTACCTGACAGTACATTGCGTTTAACACTAATTCATCTCAAGTTATGCAAATATTATTAAGTAGATTACTCAGAAAGAATGCGATTTGAAGTTAACTTGATTAAGTTTATTTTTAAAAAACATATTCAATAAAACATTACAAGGAGATATGCATATCAAATTTCTAAGTTACACAATACTATCTATTTGAAACAACACAATTCTTAAGTATCTTACACCCCTTCTGGAGCTGTTTGGTTATTGAACAAATTTATCAAATCACAATATTTTTAGTTTTACTACCTGCTACACAGGAGAAGGATGAGGCATCTTTGGAAAGGATATTACGTTCACATGTGACCACCTTGAAGTGTTGTCACGTGGAAAAAAAAACATATTTTTCTTCATGGTACTTTCACAAACACTTGTAAACCACATATTTCACTAATCTGAATTACCAAGAAGACACCAAGCACTTATGCAAACAGAACTACAAACGGTTGTGCTGGATTAAAAGAGATGAACTCCATCAGGAGCTTTCAGAGAATACACGCACATGGCACACACAATTTTCTTCACAAATACATTTTCTTCATCTCATGGTAACACACAGAGTAAAAAAATTTCTCTTTCGCAAATTTATATTCTGCTGCATTTAGACACAAAATTTAAAAACATAAACTTCATTTTTCACCAAAGCAAAAACTTCAAATTTTAGGCATCATCGAGAACGCAGACACGCACACCAAACCAAAAATTTCGTGAATAAATTCCACCGGAAAAATGTTTTTCCCGCTCAGTTCGTTGTTGCCAGAAACAAAATCAAAAATAATCCTCGCTGCTAACACGGCAAACCGGAGAGAAGTTGCTTTGCTGTTGTCATTCCGGCTGCGAAGCAAAACTGGTTCTGGCACCTGCTGCTTTGGAGGTCGGCGCGGTGTTTTACTAACTTGTGTATCGGCGCTTGCTCTGCTTTGGTCCTTTCTTTGTGTTGGTAAACAGTTCTGGCGTAGTTCTGGCTTTGTCACAAGATTTATTTTTGTGACAGTATGTTTGTCAAATTTACGGTATTTTGTTACAGTATATATAAGTTACTCGAATTGATTCACGAGCCAGAATGGTGTGAAAGTTACAGTTACAGTATAATATATCACAGTAAAGTGTGACAGTTTTAGTAAATATTACTATTAATTATACAAAAATGAATAAAAAATGCACCTAAAATATCAAGAAATGTCACTGATAAAGTATTACACCAGAGACCCAGTCTTGCCCCAGTAAACTGGGGGATAAATCAGCATACTTTATAAATTAATTTTAAAAATAGTGAGGAAAATTATGCGTACGTATGAAAATCTTAGATCATCTGCAAGTAAAAAACAGCACTAAGAAACAGCACTAACAAAATGGCTTTTTTCAAAAGTATTTCACTGACATGAATCTTTAAAAATCATAATTTTCAAATTTTTTAAGATGTTTTACAGTAGTGCAAAAAGTCTTTTTTTCTCTCTTATTTGATTCATAGTTACATTGCTTTTGAACTTAATATAAGAAAATAGAATGTATAAGGATGACTTGGCATAATTTAGCTGTTCTGTAAAAAATTTTGTAATGACAGAAAGTTAGTGATCCGTAATTCTCCCCATATGGACCTATATTACAATGTAGAGCAATGTAAAGTTGCACTGTTAACTTTTATGGAGACATACATTTTCACTATGATTCAATCACGCCATTAGTGTGTAATTAGTTGTAATTTATTTACAAGTCTGAAATGAAATTTGTATGTGATAACAGCCTAATACTGCATCTTGGTTTCATGTAAATCGAGCTTTTGAAGATATCACTTGGCGGTATATCGTTAATAGTCGTCAAATATTCAACATTTGCAAGCTTTTAAATATAATCTCCAAAAGATTATTAAAATTTATCTAATTATTTGAAATAATTTGACTACAAATACAAGGTAGTTTTAATTAAAGTTAGCATGTTTACAATAACGTATAGCCCGTTCTGGTGGACATATTTTGTTGAAACTGTGCAAATGCGTTGCATAGAACATGGGAAAAAGAAGTCTGCAATTTAAAAAAATATTCTTCAAACTTCGTCCTATATATGACGCTTTTCATCTAGAAAAGGCTTTAAGTAAATTTGGAGCGTTTTAAAAAGTCAACGGCGTTTAATCATCAAGTTGTTTTATCGGAACTGCAATGATTTATCAACAGCATTGTGAAATTACGGACGCACGAAAGACAAAAGCCCTTTTCGCAAGCATTTCAAGCGACGATATTCTCGCAATGTTGTTAATAAATTACAGCAGATTGGATTAAACAGTTTCATCACAAACCATCGCTTTTTCTTCTCTAAGAGCATGATGAAGAAGGATTACAGAGCATTGAATACTGATCTTTTAAAACGTTCCGAGTTTTCGTAACGTCCTTTCTACCAGAAAAATGCCATGTATATCGGCTGATTTTTAATTTTTTTTTAAATTAATTATATATATATATATTTATTTATATATATATATATATATATATATACATTTTTTTTTCTCCGTGCAAAGTATTAACCAAATTTCAATAAAATGCATCCACCAGAACCTACGTAGATGTAAACAGGGTTGCTTTATTACAACCACCCCGTTCTTATTTTATTTACTCATTTGTGCCTAGATATTTTTGCAAATTTCTTCGATTTTCG
Organism: Cheiracanthium punctorium; assembly: GCA_038373885.1. Taxonomy (NCBI): domain Eukaryota; kingdom Metazoa; phylum Arthropoda; class Arachnida; order Araneae; family Cheiracanthiidae; genus Cheiracanthium; species Cheiracanthium punctorium. The sequence continues at coordinate 531,217 of JAWZYV010002197.1, forward strand.
CTAATTCAAGCAATAATAGATAAATTTCTGATGTCAACTTCTTGAACGAGGGTTGATTTCTTTTAAAATCATTATGTATAAAAATTGAAATAAAAACATCCTACTTGGACATGTTAAAATACTTGTTGAGTTGAGGTTCAGTACTCGTGAATAAAGGCTAGGAAAAATAAATAACGTTTTCGACAGTAAGCAAAAATGCCGTCCCAAAAAAAGGGGCACTAGGTATAAATGGGTTAATGAAATTCCATGTGAGCTCTTGTAAAAAACTACAGATGCTGAATAAACTTTTTTGGATGAAGACCATCGTTCCATAAATTTCATTAACATGGATTAATTTTGCTTTGTTTGAAATTTACGCCTCCAAAATATATTTTCTACAACAACTGTCCATAAAGTGAACGATATTTGAATACTTTTCAGTTCCCTTGTCAGAGAAGTTTTCCTGCTATACGGGATATCCCATAGCTATTGGTGCAGAGTTTAAGGGAGGTAGAGCATATTATAAGGAACAAAAATCTTACAGCAGTGAAGGGTCGGAAACGTCATCTTAATACAGCTGTTAATAATCATTTTTAGTCAGAGATGAAATAATAGCGTTAGTGGACTTTCCGACATCTATTCATCAAAAAATAATCTATGTTTCACAGAAAACACGTAATTGAAATTGGTAATTTAAGAATTCTATTTTATTTCATTGAATTTTTTGGAGACAAACTCATTGCTTATAAAACTTGGTTAAGAAATTAGATGAACTCTTCAACGCTTTCATCAAAGTGATTATTAACAAGGAAGGGAAAACGGCGTTTTTAATCCCACATTGCTATGTGATTCTGATTCCTTATTATGTGTACTACCTCTCTTTAAATTTCGTAGCAATAGTTATGGCGCACCCTGTATACATCATTCTGAACAGGGTACGTAATAAAGTATGTGGCGAGCATAATACTGGGATTTAGTGTATTGATCAAATAAATAAATAACAATTTCTTCATTATCTTATTTTATTCTTAAAATTATGCATTATAAATGTCATCAAAATTGTAGTTTAGTGTTCACAGCAAATTTTAATTTATTTTAATCTAAACAATGGCCGCATTCGTTAACGACAAACCAGTTACACTCGTGCTACGAGTTTCCATATAAGGTTTTCGTAAACGGAACTGAGGGCATTCAGTTTCTAAAGTAGAGCTTTCATGTACAAAACTGAGTCCGGTTAGTTTCAATCTAAGTGGACTGAGAATGGAGCAGGCTTATTTAGTTTGTGGAAATTATTTATTTGCTGCAAGTTATTCTTGCTATAAAATGGTGTCTGAGTTTCAAATACTTTGCGTTTGCTGAAGCTGCAAATATTATTCTACCCAGGAGGAAATTCACTCACACGCTAGAAACAGCTACGAAGGTACACAATTTCTCAAAGGTTATCATTTTCTTCTATTTTTTTCATTTTATTAAATTCAAAAATTCATATTTTTTGGGTTGAGATTGAAGTTTATTTAAACCGTTATTGGCAAACTTTTAACATCTCTTGCTAAATACTTTTGAAAAAATGCATTTAGCATTTCATTAAGTTGAAAAAATTTAGAAAGTCCAACTTAATCTAAGTTGAAATTTCTAAATTTCAATCAGAAAAAAATCAGATTTATATTGAGTATGTACTAAAAACTGCCATCGACCAAAATAACAACAGACGAGAATAGTAAACAAATACATCTCCTAGATGACGAAAATAAATAAACTGAAGTTGTTCGTAAAGTCAAAACAATCTCAGAGCACCAAACAAACGCATTCCAGTTTTCCAAAGAAAACTCGTGCAACGAGTTTCTCGTTTACGAATGCTGCCATGAACGTGCAGTTATATCATGTGTAACATGTACGCTATCTACTTCCATATGCTAGATCTTTATGCTTATATATATATTAAGTCTTTTTCTGATTTCGAAAGAAAATCGCCTAGGCCAATAAAATGTAAACACTCCTGCAAGCAGTACAATGCGGGACTATAGATAAAGTTACGCTTCAAAGGTTTACGAAATAGTCATATTGGGAGATACTTGAAGAAAATTCGATTGAAATCATACAGATAGCGAAAGGGATCGACTACGAAAAAAATATTTGAAGGAATAACTCCGGTTCCCAATTTTTCTTCTTCTTAAATATTTACAGAGCGGACAATAACATTAAGTGACTAAATGTAAAGGAAATGTAATAAGAGCTTGTATGGTCACGTATTGCTTTTTCTTCTCTGGTCATTTTAAACTTCCATTTAAATTTTATATACAGTATATTTAAAAATTAGAGGAAAAAACTTCTAGGACAGATAGTTTACACCTAGATGGTTCAGAATCACATAGAAATGTAGGGTCGGAAACGCTGTCTTCATGTACTTGTTAGTAATCACTTTGGAAGAAGCCCTGAAGTGTGCATCCAAATTCTTAACCAGGTTTCACAAACAATGGGCGCTCCACCAACAATTTTATCAGTCTAATGAAAAAAATTGTGAATTAACAATTTTTCTCAAGTGCAATCTATGAAACAGAAAAGGGACAGTTTTTAGAAAAAGTGTTCAATAAGTTCACTATTATTTTAACAATCGGAACCCCAAATATTCATTAGCTGTTTTACCTGTGACAAATTTGTATCACAGCTTGTTAAATGACTATTGCAAGTGGATGAGAAAAATGATGTCTTTTATTTTTTGATAAAAAGCTATAAGTTAGAAATATAAACACTACAATACGCAGATCAATAGTTCTAATAGCCATTGCTCATGCAGAAAAATCTAAACTTCCTTAGATTTATTTATGTTGTGCTCTTAAAGAATATCTTGATAAGCTTTTCTGAATTATTAAAAATCCCAGAAAAACTATATCATATTATTTCGATCCTGGTATTTTAAACATTTTGAGTATTAGATTACATGAAATTTTGGGGATGAAAAAGGAATGTTCATATTACTAGAATTTTTTTAATTTCTAAAGGATAAGTTTTATGAAGATTGCAAAACTTCATGAAATAAATAAAGAAAGAAAAATAGAAATGAAATTTATTTAGAAAATAAATTTGATTCATTTGAAGTTTCAGAATTTTTGTAGTACACTTGCAAAAGTAAATATGCTACAGTTATCAGTATATTTACAAAAAAAAAGTTTTTCTGTTTATTTCTATCTCGCTTTATTTATTTTCCTCTTACATATGTCTGAAAATTTGTAAATTTTTAGATCAAAAGGTAGCTAAGAAATATTTTTACACAGCAACAGACATGCAAACAATCGTATTTTCTATCTCTATATGTAAAGGAAGATATCTTGACTGACTGACTGACGATCACCTAACAGCCAAATCTACCAGAGATACAGACATGAAATTTTAGGAGCTTATAGCTTTTGTGCCCAAGGCGTCATTTAAGAAGCGATTTTAAAAATTCGGACCCAGACGGGGGTGGCTGCCCGAAACGTTCTTTTCACGTTTCCCTTCATAGCTCAGGGGGGAAAGAGATAGTGATAAACTTGTTTCTTTAAAATGTTACTAAGAGAGATATCTAAAAATCAATTTCAGTTGTTTTTTTTTTCATTCGCACCCAAACAGGGAAAAAGGGTCCAAAACGTTCTTTTCTTATTTATATTCATATCTCAGAGAGAAAAAAAGAGATAGCCTTAAAATTCTTGCTTTAAAATGTAACTAACATCAGTACCTGAAAATTATTTTTGGGGTGTTTTTAGAATTCGGACACAAACGGGTGTAAGGAGCTTAAACGTTATTTTCACTTTTATTTCTTATCTCAGCGAAAAAAATAGACAATCATAAAATTTCTGCTTTAAAGTGTAACTAGCACCAATACCTAAAAATCGTTTGTAGTGTTTTTTAGAATTCGCACCCCAACGGAGTAATTAGCCCAAAACGTTCTTTTCGTATTTCCCTTCATATCTCAGAGGAGGAAAGAGATAGTTAAAGTTTAAAGCAGGGATATTACAGTCGTACCTATTAATAGCATTCAGTGTTTTTTAGAATTCACACCCAAACGGGGGTAGGGTCTAAAACGTTCTTTTCATGTTTCTTTCATATCTTAGAGGAAGAAAATAGACAGTCATAAAATACTTGCTTTAAAATGCAACAAATAGAAATACCTAAAAACCATTTTGAGGTATTTTTAGAATTCGCACCCAAACGGGGGTAAGTGTCTGAAACGTTCTTTTCACGTTTTCCTTCAATTTTCAGAGGAAAAAGAAATAGCCATGAAATTCTTGCTTTAAAATGCAACTAACAGAAATAACTAAAATTGTTTTTAGGGTTTTTTAGAATTCGGGTACAAACTGGTGTGAGAGACCAAAACGTTATTTTCATGTCATCTTATATCGAAGGGAAATTGAAGGTAGCCATAAAAATATTGCATTAAAATATATCGAACACAAATTCATAAAAATATTTTTGAAAGTTTTTTAAAAATTGATCTCAATAGGGGTAGGTTGACAAAAAAGGTGTTTTTCACGTATTTTTTAGCTCTTTTTTGCTGTTAATTTCAGACAAATATTTTTGTCTACCTGGTGAAAGGGCGAATCAATTTTCAAGGGTTGCCAGATTAAATGTGAAAAGTTGTAAAGATTTGTCGTTTTTGGTAATTTATCACCAAGTTTAGCATAAAAAAATTATCCCCCCCAAAAAAGCTGGACCCAGATTGGCGATATCTTCTTTATTTGTCGAGAAATTACATAACCTTACTGTTTATTTAATTGGAGTGTTGGTGTCTATGTCCGTGTAAATAAAGGTGGAGAATAGTAAGAACATACCTAGCGAGGATTTCAAAACAGCTTTAGTAGACGATTTTAATATAGATTTCAGATTTGAAGAAGTATTGTATGGAACAAGGAAAACAACTACGGCACACTCGCGGATTATGATGCACATTCCAAACTGTATTTAAAAAAATGAAGTATAGGCAGATTATGCCTAACTAATATTGTAAAACAGTTTTTGTAGGCAATTAAATCTATAAACAAAATATGTTTAGGATAATTCATCTATTTTCAATTTCTTTTAGTTGGTTTAAATATCCATTCCGTGCGAAGAACGGGTCCTTCAGCTATATTTTTATAAATTCAATTTATTATGGACAGCGTTAATGGATATTTGTGAAAATCTACAGGAACATATTACACGTTTTTCATAAAAGAATTTTAAATTTTTTATATGCAAGTCATAGTTTTTCATCTAATTAAAAAAAACCTTACAGACAGTTTCAAAAAGTAACTAAAAATACCATGCTAAAATTTTAAATACAAAATTAAATATTTAAGGTTGTGTAATAAAATAAATCCTTTAAATAAAAGAATGTTTTACCGTGTTTCGTTAAAAAATATCAATATCTGACTTCCATGATTGCTAACTGTAGAAAATGAACTTGCATGAGAATTGTAGTCAAATACCATGAAAATATCTATGAATATATAAATGCGCTAAGCAAAACCTGTGTGTCCCTTTTGCAGCGCACTGCCTTAACGGATGACCGTGAAATTCGGCACAGTTAAAGTTCGTATGGAGGTGGTTCTGCGAATGTTAAAATTTTTGTGTAGTATGCTAATGCACCGTAAAAAATTAGAGAAGTCATTTGGCTCGCGTATTTCGCGCCTAGTCGGGCGATGGTTCCATTGTGGTGTCAATTTTGAAATAACTACACTTAGTTTCAGAAGTACTGTAGGATTATATTATAACAAAATTATCAAAAAAGTCAAAAAAGTGGAATTATTCCCCAGTTTGGTGATACGCCAAACGCCTGGCGAATATTGTAAAATAGTTTTAGTAGGCGATTTACATATAGATAATAATTCCGAAGAAGTATTTTATAGAAGACAAATACGGTACACTCATAGATTATGATACACTTTCTAAATGGTATTTATAAAGGTGAAGTATAGTTTGACTATGCCTGGCGAAAATTTGTAAAGAGTTTTGGTTTTCGATTCCAAAAATGTGTTTTATGGTTCAAGAAAGAGTGGATTCTTATTTTAACGCCCCTTACTCTCACCAACCTAAAGATTCCCCGCTCTTTGGCGAGAATTGTAGTCATTATCTAGGAGTTGTTCACAAGTTTCAATGCTCCCAAAAAAACTAGATGAAAACTAAAGTGAACAAATGAGCGATAAACGCACCAGTTAAGGAATTTGAAGACACTTAATTATTAAAACTACATTAATTGGCAACCCAAAATAATAAATGACGGATGCTGTACTTACAGGTTGTTCCAAATCGCTATTTAATTCTAAATTACGATTGCCACATAAATGCACAAAATCGTCATATTTACTGCATATGTTTAATGATCGCCACCTTGGCGAGAGTCGGGGCATTGAAGTAGGAATCAACTCAAGAAAGACAAATACGGCACACTCATGGATTATGATGCACATTCGAACCAATATTTAAAACGGTGAAGTATAGTTGTAATATACTTGGCGAAGATTGTAAAATAGTTTAAGTAGGCGATTTTAAGATAGAATTTCGATTCCAAAGATGGGTTTTATGAAACAAGGAAGCAAAATACGGCACATTCATGAATAATGATACACTTTCCAACTTAATAGAATACGGAAGAAAAATAGGGACAAAGCAAAAATTATGATACGCTTTTAATATAAAGCACTATAGTGCGTATTTAAAATCTGAAAGTGTTTCAGATTTTCTTCCTTTTTTTTTTCGGTTAGCCGGGAGCAAGTGAAAAATTGCCAAATAATTGTGATCTGCGCCAAATTCTTACAAACCTAAAGCGGTTTCCACTACATAGTTGTTTATCCCTTTCCATATTTTGGAAGTTTAATTTAATTTCGTATTTTTATTAATACGAAATTATTATTATTTATTATTATTAATACGTGTGGACTCGAATTCCACACGTTTTCAGAAATTCCCCATTATGTAACCAATAAGCATACAAATTTCTTTTTAGTATATCGATATTTTTGTATATATTGAATTCTGTATCTAAATACTATTTTGTATACGGATTAAAATTTCCGCCTTTTTTTTGGGGGGGGGAAAGACAGTGTTTCAGAAGTAGTCTTTAAACGTTTCCCAGAAAAAACAGTTGGCGGGATTTGCACCTGGCAAACAGAAAAATACCATAGTTTGCCATTACATAAGTTAGTAAATTGCATCGTTATACTAATAAGAAACTTAACTACAAAGGAAGCATTCGTCAGTGGAACAGGAATGCGCATCAAGTTTATACATCCTAATGCTATTGATTGCGAAGTTTAAACTGGAACCGCAAGCAATGAAAGAATTTTAATTCCACTTATGAAATATTCTGGTACTATTTTACCATATCTTTTCAAAAAACTCAATTTCCAAGTATATCTGCATCAGTGGTACGCCTGAGCAAGTAGAATTGAATCATTCGACTTTTTAAGATTTTATAACTCCAAACATAATGGGCCTTTAGCCGAGGACAGGTCCAGGCTCAATTTTCGGAGGGGGCCACTAGACTTTTTAGATTAGCTTAAATTGTTCAAAATGCAAACTGAATGTGTGAAATCCAAGGTCGGTAGAGGGAGATGACCCTATGACCCACTCGCTGGAGCTGCCTTTGCATTTAGCAAAATATCATCGAGTTTTTACAAAAACACCGTCTTCACAGAAAAGTGTGGTGGTTGTAAAGTGAAATTGTACAAAAGTGGTCACTAAAGATTAATAGTCTCTTAGCCAAGGTGGTCACTTTAGTAGGTTCCAGTGTATATGAAATGGTGAGACATATTCTTCGACAGAAGAACTTTATTCACACTCAAATTTTTAAAAAAATAATGCTTTATCGTGGAATTTCGACCACTGGCAGACATCTAGTATTAATAAATCAGCTAATTCATTTTTCTTCAAGAAAAGAAATTTACATAAATTCATGGAAATTTGTATAATTTGCAATAAAAGGTATTTTTAGAAAATAGGCAATCATCTACATTCTAAAATATATCCAAAACACGGATCCTTTCATTAATAGTTCAAGTTTTCAGTGAGAAACTTTTTATATTACTGTTTTAAACTATGTATTAATACTCTTTTAGAACACAAAAAATTAAAAATGAAGTAAAAATTTATTAAGGAATAAAACAGAAAACATTAATTTTTTTGATTTAGTTTTATGCAGAAGAAGGTCTGACCTTTTTATTTGAACTGATATAATATTTACAAAGCTTTTAAAATTTGCTTGCTTAGAAATTATATAACTTCAAACATATTTTAGTAGCAACTCTATTTGCAGCTTTTTTTTCTTCTTTATTTTCATGACCATATTTAAATATTCAAAACATTCTACACATCAATTATCATTTTTTTTTTCCTTTCTCAGAAACAACAGCAATTCACAGTAAAAAAATTTAACATGTAGTATGCTTTCAATTAGTGTAAAATCTAAAGGTGAAATATACGTGTAGTTAGTTTTTTTTGAACCAAATGTGTTTTAGTTGTTCGGACAAGTTTGCGAAAAACTCGACGGAAAGCAATAAATATTTAATTTCAATGACGTAACATCTGTTTTTTGTAAGTTAATTTAAAATATCAAAGATAGAATAAAATAAAAATTTATTTTATTTTACAGAATTGTGAGAAAACGAAGAAAATGAAATCAGTGTAAAGCTTTGCGAGTAAATTGGCATACAACTTTCAGTTTTTAGCTTCCAAACGTTGCACAGAATTTTTATTTTTACACTGCTTTCTTTTTATAAATAAAAAAAAAATGTTGATGCTATTCAAATCGAGTTATTTTTTTTTATTCAACAAAATTTAGGTTTATGTTTTACCATTAATTGATCCAACTATATTTTCATTTTAATACAAAACTACTTGTTTAAAATAAAGCTAAAAAGATTCAATGATTAATTCAACATAATATTTTGGGTAGAAAAGCATAAATGTATTGCAAATCTAGTAATGCTTTCTTTTTTATTTATATTAATTATAGCAGAAAATGCTTCAAGGTTAATTATTTTATATTTCATATTAAGATTCAATTTAATATCTCTATCCAAAATATATCCTTTAAATGTGCTGAAACATTCTATGCTTATAGAAGCGTTAAAAGACGAAAACTATTCCAACATTTTTACCTAACAAGAAAGGAAAACATCAGAGACTACATTCTCGGAGCCTTAATATAATATTTATCATTGTGTATTTTCCGATAAAATGTCGCCTTTGCTTGCTGACAAAGTTAAATAAATTCCTTACCATGTCTTGTCCAACAGCCCCATCAGCTTGCGTAATACATGGGGAAAATGCGATGATAATGAAAGAATCTTAATTAGGGCTTTAGAAAGTTAGCTTAATTTCTACTTTGATTATGATTTTCATTTAATTGCAGTGACGAGGTTGTTAAAATTGTTCCCTGTAGACACAGATATTGCTTAATGAAGTTTGGTAGCTGACTCAGGGTGCGAACCGCACTTAGTTTTAATGAGATAATAAATTATAAAACTTAGAAGTGCGCAGTAAAAGTGTACTTAAAATCCTTTGTTTGAAGTTTGCGTTATCATGGTTTTGTAATAAATGCATTTTGACTTTCGGAGCTTGAACATTTTACAACGCGTGCAGCTGTGTTCACTGAAGGTCTTTTGAAATAATACTTATGTACAATTAATGCTGCTGTTTTGCTAACAAAAATAAGACCGAGGAATGTGTTCAATTTTGTTTACTATTAATTTTGTTCAATAACGTTATGTTTGACGATTAGAAACATTTTCATATTTTCACTATTACACGCCGTTTTGTTGGATTTAGGTTATGATAATAAACAACGAAAATCTGTGCTATTATTTTTATTAAGCGAACCTTTATTAATTGTACGAGCTAAAGTGATCATATCTCTACTGAATACCATATTTTAACAAGCTTCTTTCTGTCTCACGTTCAGATTAAGTATACGCAGGTTAAGGTTTCATAAAAGACATGTCATGTTGAATTGCTGATGCGGAGCAGCGAGGGTTTATGGGGCTGCCATGCACTGACAACATATAGCAGCCACTACATCGAAAAGACGCTATGTGCGAATTCAAAGACCTTTAGATCAGTATTACCATTTTTTAACTTGTGGACCTGTGGAAATAGAAAAATTAATCACCGAAAATCGTGATCTAATAATATAAAACATAAAATAAGTATTTTATTAACCGGTCATTAAAAGAAGGAAATTATAAATTTGTCGGAATCTCTTTTTTGTGTATGTTAGTATGTTATCTATTAATTTTTGCCAAGAGAATCTATTTCTCGACGATACTTTTTAATGGAAAGAGGGGGTACTTTAGGGGTGGTCCCATATTAACTTAATTGATAAAGTTTTCATGATATTATCATTCTCCTTAAAATCGAAAAGAGGAAGGTTTTTTTATCTATTGTCTAAAGGGTTATCAGTAGTGGCGATAGTTGAAGTATGTCAAAAGTCGCCAACGTTAGCCTTTTTGACGATTCATCACGAAGTTTGGTGCCGAAAATTAAGTCACCAAAGCAGAACTCAGTTAGGTGATATCTATATTTTGCGAGAAGTGTCTAAACCGTACAGTTATTCAATAGGAATATTAGTTCGAGTTTTTAGTGAAACGGCTTTTTGGGGTTGGGAGGATTTCTTGGGAGGAATGTTCAAGATATCGTTTATATGCTCCACTGTCGTTTATAGTGGAGCATATAAACGATACTCCGGAAAAACTCTTAGCATATCGGGATGCATCCGTTATTGTGATGTTGGTATGGTGAAGTAATTTGATGTCTGGTTTACTTCCCGAAAAAGCAGGTAATACTTATTTGTTCAATCAGATGTCATTCTAATACAGTTTTTAGTTAGTGCGGCACATGCTGATGGTTATATACTCAATCCTGCTCATATTAAATTCTTTCACGAACCGAACGGTAAAATCCAGTTGTTGGGAAACACTGCTTTAAATTAAGTGTAATTTATCAATACAGGTCAGTATTCAGGGATACTTATTGAAAAACGTTCTTTCATAAATCTAAAACTAATCAGAATTTTGAAATAGATTATTTTAGATATTATCAGTGAGTGAAAAATATCTTTGTCGCATAAATTTATATCAATTCTGTTCTCTCTTATTTTGCGTAATACATTAACAAAAAATTATGTGACTTAAGTTCTTTTACTTCTTTAACTTAGGCCGTTTACAAATGATGAGTCAAGAAAGAAAAAAAACTATTTAATGTATTCGAAAAATAAATTATGATTGTATTTTAAATTTTGAAAAACAAAATTCTAGAAACAATTGCGAAAATTAATTTCTTTAAATTCATCCATACTTAAGAAATGAATGCACGAACAATTTTAAAAGGTGCTGAAAGATCAGAGGAATTTTTTCGTCCTTCATGAAACAAAAGAAGTAAATATTAAAATATTTCATAATATCTTTTTAGGCTTTAGTGGAAAAAATAGTTAAATAAGAAATAGTATTTAGGTTTGAATTGTAAACAGGGGTTTTTTGTAAAAAATCGAAATTCCCAAAAAAGTTTATATAATGATTGTTCAATGCTCATCATGGAATGCTCAGTATTAGATAATGCAGAATATGTGTTGAAATCAATGTTAGACTTGTAGAATAAAAAAAGTACTAACATTGTAGCTTTAATGTAATTTTATTAAAGTTGATCAATGAAACTTAACTGATACCTGTAACTTCATTCGCAATATTTCTCCAAAGAAAAAAAAAACGGCATTTAACATTATGATTTTTAAAAATTAATATTTGACTATACATTTCCTAACCCATTCTTTGGAGTTTGTAATCCCACTTCTTTTTCAGAAGTTTCATTTCATTATTTTGAGAAAAACACACATCGAAAAAAAAGCTAAATAAATTTATTGCGATGCAAAGTAATGTTTCCATATTGATCTATTTGAGAAATGTTAGGCTCTTTCATCTTTATTGTTCCTTTTATGTCAGTAAGAGGTAAATTAAATCTATTGCGTTTTTCATGCAATATCTGTCACCTTTTTCAGTCAAAACACATAAAAAAATAACAGGCCATGGGAAGACGAAATAACTGTGCTTTTTATGTATCCTGCAGTTTCATTGACGTTAAACATAAATGACTGTTCGTGAAAACATAAATTAAAATGCAATTGCAATTGCAATTGTGTCAGGTAGAAATAACTTAATTCATGAAGATGAAGTATAAAAGCTATTCTATAATATAAATGTGACCGATTTATGTATTTGATGTTCTCTATTAATTTGGTAGAATAAATTAATAAGCTAATCCAAACAGCCAGTTTACCTGCAAAAAAATTACACAAAATACTTCATCTTCAAATACTTTTCAAAAGCGCATACTTAAAATATTTAAAAAAATAATATTTAAAAAATAATATTAAAAAATAGTATTATTTAAAAAAAATAATTAAAAAGGTAATATTTAACATATTTAAAAAAATTTCACCAAAATTTCAGAGTGTGAAACTTTAGTGAATATTATTTTTTTTTAACTTTTATGTGAAGAACACAGTACATATTTCCTCATATTCTGTTCCTCAAGTCTTTTTAAAGTTAACCGTATGTCTTAAACTGTATATGAAAGTTCCTTTATACATTTGAAATTCCCTTAATTAGTCAAATACTCACTTTAATTTGGACACGCATTTAATAAAAGGGAAGTATGTGTTGTCCACCTATAGACTATTTTTAAACACAGCAAAGAAAGAAAAATAAATGGCTTTCTTCCACTTTATAGCTGTTGATCTTCTTACATGAAAGTTACATATACCAATCGTTTACGAATAAATTACATTTTAATTTGCTATGCATGAAATTTGCGTAAGGAACTATCTATTGATCTTCATAGTTAAATGCACGCTAATTTTATTTTATCCAATGGTAGAGATCACTTGATATTTCGAAAATTTAGCCCATTTTAACGCTGCATACCATTTTCAATAGATTTAATCTAAAAATCAGTGAGTTATGAGCATCCAAAATTTTCCTCCCCTAGTGTTAAATTATTTTTTCATACTTAAATCCATATTTCATTTATTATTAAGAAGCTGATTTTTGTTTTTGCTACTAAAGCTAAACAGGGAAAACATAATTTGTTATTGCTAAAATTTTTTAGTAAAATATTAGTATAAATTATGAATTATTAAGTTAATAGTATATAAATTTATGAATAGCAACCTATCCAAATTTCGACGAAAATAGATGCAGAAAGTAACTTTCATTCTTTCTGCACCTATTTTCGTTCAGATTTAATAATTAATAATTATTAAATCTGAACGAAAATTAATTAATTTTTACGTTCAGAAGTCCATTTTATAATAATTAAAATGTCTTACATTCATAAGTTAGGGAGCCTTATTTCAATTCATAAAGGGATAAATTTGCGATTTTATTTTAATTTCGAGATGCGGCCGAAATCTACACAAAAGATCAAGGCCGAGGGGGAGGGGCCCTTTGTGTGATACTTTCCAAGGAGTCCTAACCCGTATTAAAGCGAAGTTTCGGAGAAAACACGGAAGACTCCCAATGACTTGGTCAACGTGACTTGGATTTGAACGAGGGGCCTTCCGTCTCCGAACTGAGAGCACTATGCTCTCGGCCACTGGTCGGACAATAAATTTGCGGAAATATAAATAAAATAGATGTTTATTGATGTAGTGTGTTTCTAAAGCGCCAGTACAAAATAACAGAGGATGCAATTCAGTGTACATCACGAGGATTAGGAATTGCATACGAAACCATAACTCAAATATCTGTATCTTAAAAATATAGCAATATCGAATACAATTTTTCATGATTCAAAAGATTGTAATATATCTTCAGACATATTCTATTATGCAGCTACTTGTTCTGAAGTAACGATGACACTTTATCCTCATTTTGTATACACATTGAATATGAAATGCAAGTTTTCATGTTTCAAGAGGATGTAATGTCAGCAGAATTTGAAGATTTCATGATGAAAATGCATTATCGTTAGACAATAGAAAATAATTTATGTGTATGAATGGAAACGTGTGTCATTCCATTTACTTTTGTCAACTTAAAATATATACTCAATTATTATTCCGATTTTGACATTAGAATCATCGTAGTAGAGGCAATGATATCTATTATTAAGAGACATTGAAATCGTCTTATACACTTTAATCCATTAGATTATGCCAATCCTCAAATAAGAAGGTATGTAAATAATTATCCACAATGTTGACATAATTGTTACAATTTTGGTACTGATCTCTGTCCACGTTTATTTTATTGTCATGCTGTTGCGGTCCTGCTATGAAAGTTAGATACTAATTCCTCTATCTATCGTCTTTTTGTAGAAGATATATATATCATGGACGGGCCATTAGAATTTCGTAACGAAAGAAAGAACAAGTAACGATCCTGGTTTTGTGGTCGGAATAGGAAGGTTTGGTAGGGTCCGCTATCCATCAAAGACTTAAGCTCAATACGAGAGCAATGTCTTGCTGAAACGGAGTGTCTACGAGTGGATTAAAAATAAAAAAACAAAAGATTACACAAACATTACGCATGAGGAGAGTCGGAAGAATATTTATTTTTTAAATCCATCCATTGATGCCCCGATAGAGCAAGGCGCTGTTCCAATACTGTACCGAAAGTCTTTCATGGATCGTGGCCCCTGAAAGACATTCCTACCGCAATAACCTGATCACTGCAAATGTTCCTCTTTGGCGCAAACTTCTAATGGTCTGTCTGCATTAGTCTATCTGTCATGGTCTATCTCAAGGGAAGACAAATTGAGGAATTAATATCAAACTTTCACAGTAGGACCACAACAGCACAGCAATAAAATAAACGTGGGTAGATGTCAGAGTCAAAAATATAAGACGAGATATGCAAGCTTTCCGGATACTCTTTGACTTATCATCTTATTAATTCATGACTGGGTATATTGGAGAAACCATACTTCTACCTCAGAAGTCATTATTCGCGTTCTTTCATAAATAATTATGTATATGTTACCGGCAAAATATGAAATCCAGCATTCTATACAATGCTTAGGCATTGTATAGAATGCCTAAAACTAGCCGGCAATGTATGCAACGATAAGTATTTCACACATTTCCTAGGCATTCTATAGAATGCCAAATGAGAAACCGGCAAAGTATGAAATACATATCCGACTGTTTGTAAAATGTAATGAAATGTAACTTAAAATGACATTCAAGCCTTCCACGCTGCATATGTAGGTTAGTTTTAATTTCTTATTTTTATATGAAAATTTTGCTTCCCTTAATAAGAAATGCATAAGTTTTGTTTCCTTCAACTTTGATTTTTCTTTACGTATTATGAATAACATTTTATGGCACACTGATAATTTTTTTTCAGGAAACATTTGTATTTTTGAGGAATGCATGCATTTTATATGGAAATGGGTAACTTGCTCTGGGCCGAGGGAGAAAAGGGCGAATTGCACAGCGGATGAATTTAATCCATGTTCGAGTGGCACCCGCGAAATGGAAGGGAGGGGGACAGTCATAGGGGTTCCCTTCGGTCTGGCAAAGGCATAGAGATGGCATATTTTCGAAGAGCCCCCTACGCAGATATGGCTGGACCCAGTGATATTTTTTGGGATCTCGCAAAAGGCCACCAGTAGCATTTTTTGGAGGGGGCCCCCTACCGCGTTGGCCGGACGTAGTGATTTCTTTTTTAGTGGGGCGGGGGGGGGGCGCTCGCAAAGAGCTAGCGGTAGCATATTTTCGACGGGGAAGCAAGATAAGAATTTCGGTGAAACTCGACCCTCGATTTGATTGACAGCTGCTGGCGCAGGTGCAACTGACCCTCATCCCTTTATATAGGGTGTCCCAAAAATGTGATAACTGGTTTATTTCATTAGCTATTAGAGGTAAGTGGGTAAAATGAATTGAAAAATTTCTTCAAAATAAGGTCAGGAATAACACTCCATTAAAAAGATTCATCTCGTTAATTTTTCCAAAAAGTTACATTTTTTAAATATGTATACGACCCTGCGCAAAAAAATTCACAGTTAGTAAAATGTGCTCCAAACACTCATGAGGTGACATACAAAATTTGAGAATTATATACCTTAAAAAGCGTCAGAAATGTGGAGATAAATGTAACGTTGACTTAAACCACTTTTCAATGACTCCCGAAGGGAAAAAATCACGTTGAATGATCGCATTTCAGAGGCCGTACAGAAATTAGGAAAGAAAATCTTTTCTTACTCTAGGAATAAACGTTTATATTCAAAATAATATACAGTCCCCGATCATCTTTCATTAAAGATTTATCTGTGACGCTGTATGATGAAAGCCTCACAAATTTAATACACAACCTAATTAGTGTATGAGGCACATTTTACTAACTGGGAATTTTTTTATACGGGTGTCGTATACGAATTTAAAATGTGTAACTTTTTGAAAATTAACAAGAGAAATGTTTTTTTTATTTTTATTTATTTTTTTTTTTATTGGAGTCTTATTTCCGATCTTATTTTGAACATTTTTACAATTTACACTGCCCAATCTTATAAATAAAAATGAAATTCTGTTTGTTTGTTTGTTTGTTTGTCTGTGGATTTGATTCGTATACAAATCCACAAAAATGGACCTATCGGCCTGAAATTTAGTACAAATATGTAAAATAATATAGAATAACTCATAGTCCACTTTAAAACTTTGAAAGTCCACCCGTTCCCGGAATTTAAGAGATTTTTTATGCTCTTCACGCAAAAATCTTTCCGTAATTGTAACCCCTGTAGTGAAAAAAGTGTGAAATAAGGATCGTGGTTGCCATGTGTGGCGATTTTGCCGAATAAAATGTCGTTCGTATACAAATCCACAAAAATGGACCTATCGGCCTGAAATTTAGCACAGATATGTAAAATAATATAGAATAAATCGTAGTCCACTTTAAAACTTTGAAAGTCCACCCGTTCCCGGAATTTAAGAGATTTTTTATGCTATTCACGCAAAAAGCTTTCCGTAATTGTAACCCCTGTAGTGAAAAAAGTGTGAAATAAGGATCGTGGTTGCCATGTGTGGCGATTTTGCCGAATAAAATGTTTTAAATTCTCAAAGTAAAAATAAAAGAATAATAATGATTTTTTTTTGTTAGTTTATATTCGTAAGGTTATTTTTTTTTAAATTATAATATCGTGTGCATGGGAAATCAGAGCAGGAATGTAATGCTTTACACGCAAAACAATAAGAATTGAAGATTTCCGAGGCTAATAGGTAAATTATTTTAGTTTGGCGAAAAAATAAAATGGCTCAAATGCCGATTTTGTGAAAGTGAGTTCTAGCGGTTTGCACAGATTTCGGCTTGGCGCAATTTATTGAGAGCTTAAGGAAATAGATTTTTGAAAACAAGTGCAAAGGTTTTATTAGAATACAGCCTTAAATTTTAATGATCCGTGAAGAAATAATGCAGTTATTAAGGGATTTCAATTGATCTATCTCCAGAATTCTCGCCAAATGAGTACATTGATTTAAGTTGGGGGAATTCCGCCAAATTTCAGAAAATTGAAATCTTCTCATTTAGTAAATCGGAGTAATGATGAATAAAACGCGTTATAGTTGATAATTTTAAAAAATTCGGCTGTATTAAGGGATTCAACTTTTCAAATAAAGGCTTGCTTTACTTTTTCGCGGTCGAACCATTTCCCATATATCATTGCTGCTAAGTCAATACTTCGAATGATTTCCTGAAAAAACGCTTGCAAAATGGCGTATGTTGGCACTTTGGCGAGGCTTAGATTTGAAACTGGATTTTATTTGAGACTGGGATATATAATGACACTGGTTATAGATAAAAATGAATGTTGGTATGAGTGTATGAGGTTGAAAAACTCCAGCACCGTTGAGCATCGTTGCACCATGAAATTTGGTTCACCTAAGTCTTTTATCATGGAGAAGCTTTTTATGCTATTCGTTTTCCTCTAACTTGCCACCAGGTGGCGCAGCAGAACGTCGAATTCTATTCCGTTTAGCTGTTTGCTATGCGAATATCGTCCAACCGATTTCGATGAAATTTGGTACACGCGAATATTAGAACACGGAGAATATTTTTCACTATCCATTTTGCTGTAACTTGCCGCTAAATGGCGCTGAAAAGCATCAACTTCTATACCGTTCGACCGATCGGCATAAAATTTTTTATACTTACACATTTGAGCACGAAGAATATATTCTAACTGCGTTCCTTTTGATGTTACTCACCACTAGATGACACTGCAATGCATTATTATTTTAAGTCGCCACTAGATGACGCTGCAGCTGGCCAAATTCTTGACCATTCAAACGGTCGCTATGAAAATCAGTATACATAGCTATTTGAACAATGAGAATATTTTGGCGTTATCCATTTTGCTATAACTCGCCACTTGACGGCGCTGTAGCAAATCATTACTTTATTGAACCACTGGATGGCCCTGCATTGTATCACTTCTTGACTGTGCAAATGATCGCTATGAAAATAGGTATATTTAGATATTTGAACACGGGGAAGAGTTTGGCGCTATCCATTTTCCTATAACTTGCCACTAGATGTCGCGTCAACACATGAACTTCAGGACTGTCCAGCCGATAGTCATGAAAATTCGTATACATCGATATCTGAATGCGAAAAATATTTTCGCCGTATCCGTTTTGCTAAAACTCGCCACTAGATTGCGCTACGCCGCATGGCCTTCTGCACCGTACAAACGATTGCCTTGCAATTCGGTATGCATGATTATTGGACACAATATAACGCGATATCCACTTTGCTATATCTGTTTATTACAATGAATAGTAATCACCACAAATCGTAATATCAAAAAGTCCATTCATTCCCGTGCGAAGAACGGGTACTTCAGCTAGTTATCTCTAAGAGAGATAAAGCATTAAATCCCGTTACCACCTTTTTGCTACACCCTGTATAATAGCCTCATCAGAATCTTTTTTCATACATATCCTAAATAGCGTTTGTCATTGTATAGAATGCCTAGGATATTATATACAATGTCTAGGGAAAGTATGTAACAATTCTCATATTTCATACTTTGCCAAAAAACGCCCGGCATTGTATACAATGCCTAGGCATTCTATAGAATGCGGGCGTTTCATACTTTGCCTGTAACATATATAATAAAAATGAATATCGAATCATAAAGTCATTTAGGGATCTTTTTTTTTTTAGAAATATCCACTTAACTTATCACATTTATCTAAGAAATATGTGAATTCTTTAAAAAGGCTTTAATAATTGTATAGAGACACGATATAAGTTAATCCACCTGTGAACCTCAGCAATTTTGGATATAACTTTGAATAAAATATTTTAAATATCAATTGGTTTTTTAAGCTCAAAACTTTAGATTCTTGACACTTGAAATTTTTTCGATACTTGAAATATGAAATAACAATATGCTTAAAAAATTCTAAAAAGTTAATACGTAGAACAAATATGTGTGATTTTCTGTGCGTGTAGCTACACTCCGAAAAAGGCATGACAAAGCAATGGGAGTTACATGGTATATGAACCCTTTAACCCTTATCGATGAAGAAGATTTCGATTTAGAAATTCAGGGGTTGGGTTCGAATATACGGGGATAAAAACAATTAAAGCAATTCTACCAGTGGACTTCTAATTGAAATTTAACTTTTACATCAAAAGAAAGCGTGGTTTTTTTGTGCATTTTGCTAAATCCTCGCAACAAGTAAGCGCAGCCCAATAGGTAAAATATGGTATGCTAGTACAGAATGGTACCGAATTTTGGAGTCAAAAGTAGACACGAATGGGTTTTAAAGGGAAATCAGTGAAAAAGTTTGGAATCAAGTGATTGAGTGTTATGTTTGTAGAGTTGTCGAATGCTTGAGAATGCTTTTGAATCTTTTAAGATGTTCGAAATTTTCTAGAATGTCCTATAAGGTTTTGGACATACGAAATCAATTTCGACGCGTTTTCGGAGACTTAATATTAAACTGCAAAATACCCCATTATCATCATCCCAATCGATAGAGTTTTGGTACCGGGTAAGTACATTATTTGCTCTCTCAGATCGAGATTTTATATTACAATGATTATTCAAAACTTAAATGAAAATTATTATTGTGAAATTAAAAGAAATTTGAGCTAGGCATTCGGATAATTTGCTATATCTAGGTATAAAGTCTTAATGAATTTTTTTATATTTTTTATTTATTTTATATTTTAAGGAAGCTGTTTTCTCCTCTTGAGTAGAACGGTGTCACTCATCTAATGCATTTAAAAAGATGTTTGAAAATTAAATTGAGTGAAAAAATTTGAAATGTACGATTATACTGTAGGAAAAGATTTTTTTATTATAGCAATCCAACTTTTTCCAGACAATACTGAACTAAGGCACAACTCACAAAATTACAGAATTTCTTCAGAACAAACAATGATTCACCTTCCATCTCCCAAATCACTTTTATTTTATTTTTTTTTAAATTATGCAAATGAATAATTGTTCATGAATGGACGGACCCTTAAATATAATTTCTATTTACCATAAAAAAGTGAACTTATACTTTTATTAAGCGTGTTGTGACTATAATAATTACATTAATGCTAAAGCACACATGAACGATTATTATTGTTTTAAGCCTTCAATACAGGTTTTATACAAAAATATACTTATCGAGTTTTTATCTAAGTATTATTACAGTAATTTACAAAATTACAATGATGAACAATGTATTGATTACCTTTAAAATAATGATAAAAATCAGAAGTTGTTAAAAGTATAACATTCACCACACCCATTTGGCTAATGACAATCGCAGCCACACCCATGGTTCGACGGCTTACTTCTAAAAACTGCAAGCTCACCACCGTTATAATTTAAATATTTTGAAAATTAAAAAGTACTTTATTTAGAATATCTTCGAGATTGAGATATTGAAGCTGGAAATAACAAATTTGGGACCGTCCAAGAAATAGAAATAAGAAAAATTTAATTATTTTTCTTCGAAAGCGTCGTAAGTTATCTTAAATCACTCTTCTGATATGAAGATAATGGGCTGATGTATAAATTTAGAATGTAAATTATTCCCTTGAACACTGAAGGAACATGCGAAATTTGTAAGAAAAAAATATAAGAGAGATATCAGTCTGAAAGAAAACAACATTTGCCCTTCGAAATCTTAAATGTAGCCACGCGTTTCTTCTTCTCCGACCTTCAGGCAATGCATTGTTAAGAGAATGTGTGTGGTGAGAAACGCATTAAAATGTTTTAAAGCGTGTTTATTTTGTCGGTGTTATAGTGAATCAATTCGGAAGTGAGTATTTGAATGGCATTACTTCGGCATGTTAAAATCAATACATCGCCAAATTGCATTTTGAAAAGGGGAATAAGTTATTTTCGGATTCATTATATTATTAAAATTGGGGATTTAGAATCAAAAAGCAGGTTTGCAATTTTATACAGTCAATCATTTTGGGGCATATTAAAATCTGAGACTAAGCAAGGTTTGCCGGTTTGATAATGGATCACTTTGTCAGTTTTGTTCATCTGCGGTCATCTGGTCGACAACCGAAGAATTTGAAAACCACCTCCAAAACGCTTAAAAATCATGACCCCTCTACCTAACAAAAAAAATGAAACATTAAAATTTTAAGCAGAAGAAATTGAAGAGTGGCCGTAAAATTACCCGATATGATTCGTAGTCTTCTCCTGTTTGATTTAATGAATATAAATCACATAAATCATTGTAGTGTTGCACCAAACAGCAAAAGAATGTACATAGTAAATTTAACCATTACAGATTCGGCCGTCTTTTATATTAACTCGCTAATCTGAAATTCCAATTTTAAATTTTAATACTTCCACAATTATATGTATAGATAATTGTTTTTCCAAATTCTTTCAGTGGCTTTTTATTAGTGACAACAAAATACCTACACACAAGATACTAACGAAATAATTCGAACCTATTTATATATTAACGCCCTACTGTGAAAATCCAATTTTATATTTGAACGCTGAAACAGGCTTAAACGCTTGCACAAAAGGATTTACCATTAGTCCAATTCATTTGAAATTCGGTATGGTTTTGTAAGTTTCAAAGGAAATAATAATTTTTTTCAGGTTAATTTCTTTATTTAGAAAAAAAAAATAAAAAACAAAAAGAAAGAAAGAATATTTTCATTACTGACGCCAAAAGAAAATTACATGCCAAATTTCAAGAAAATTGATCATGTAGTTTTTCGTATTAACTTGCTAATCTCAAAATGCAACTTTAAGGTTTTTCAAGATAAATCAGTCATTAAAACTTTGCGAGTTTTTTTCTAAAAAACTTCGCTCAGACCGTATTTTAAAGTATGCGAAAAATCACGGAGAAAAGTATTTTGCACTATTTTGATACAATGCATAGTTTTTGAGGAAATGAGACCATACACACACACACACATAAAAAAACAAGCGTTACCCAAAAATATGGGGCGGCAATTATAGTTTAAAAAGGCAGGAACGTTTCCCCGTCTGGTGAGAAAGTATTCAAAAACGTTTCTGTGTATTTCTGGAACGTTTCCGAATCCGAAGGCAATATAAGTGGCGCAGTATGTCCTTTTTGGACCTTGTGCCAATAAACTCCAACTAACCGAATAACAAACCGAATTCGAAGGCAAAGCATTCAGCAAAGTTTCAGTATATTCCTGATTTATCTCCAGAAACCTCCAGTTCTGTAAATTAAAAAAAAAAAAAATGTTCCTGTAAGAATTACGGCCAGTCAGTTTTTCATTTCTAATTTTATTTCAATTGCCGTATTTCCAACTCATTTAGGATTATATTTTTTTATTGACACCTGAGAAGAGGTAACTGAGCTATTATTTTAGTACTCACGATAAATAATTCATTTGCCCTTTTTAGGTTTCGAATTGAGACACTCGGATGAAAGATGAATGTTTAAACCACTATACATAGAATAAGACAAAGTTTACTGAAGTGGTTTTGCGAATTCCCTAACGATTTATCGAAATTTTAGTAATGCCCTTTTAGAGTGGAAAAGCAATCAAATCTAGAAAGTAAGAAGGTTTAAACGCGCATGCGCGGTGCGTCCGAGATTAAGATTTTGATGCAGCCGTGAATATTTTACTTCGAAATGCAGGTTATGTTTCCGAATTCGAGAGTCCGAATTGAAGATCAGAAGCTTATGCCATATTTAGAGAAACCTTTCTGCAAAAATTAAGATTCACATTTATGAAATTTTTTCGTGTAAGCGCTATGCGCTATATCAAGGCGCAGTTCAGTATGGAATATATAGCCACACCGATGGTTGCCTTGTCGCCATCGCTGCTTTAAGATTAATTTAAACTTACAAGCAGGAGGCACGGCGGCACGGCTTCAGGGAAATGAATTTCAATTATCTTTGGCATAGTGGTAGTATACCATGTGAATATACGTGTAAAATACTAAGACGCAATACTCAAATACAGTTGAAGAAAATAATATTTATTTTCGAACCACTTTACCGAAACTTTAAATCTAAGTTACTCGTATAAGTGGTTGAGTAGCGTGGTCAAGTCGGCAAGGCTGTGGAGTTCCGGTTTCGAACCTCATGCGGCGCAAGCGTTTTTTTCCGCTCTTTTTTAAGTACACCAATACTGGTAATTAATTAATTTTAATAAAGTAAATATTTAATTATTTTTTCAATTATTTATTTATTTATTTTTACTACATATTGATTTTTTTTAATATTTTCATTTATTTATATACATTTTTTAAACTTTTATTTCTATTATTGGATGTTTATTTTTACAATTGATTAAGGTTATGGTTATTTGAATGTAATAACTATGATAAATAATAGAGTTATGATTATTTGAAATTCTTTATTTTTTTCCATCTGGTATATAGTGATCAGATGAGTTATCTTTAACTGATTCGAAAATTTCTTTTGTAGGTAACTGTAGGTAAATTTCTTCTGTTAGTAATAAACTCTTCTTGAGGATGAATCAATTCATCAGTTAAAAGCGTCTTTTTACTCATCACATCCAATGTATTATTATACAATTCTGTGCATATCATCACAGCTTTTTCAGATAGCGTATCAGAAGCTGTTGTTGCAATTAAATTATTTTTAAGAAGTAAACTCTCGTAATATGCTACTCCATCTTTTAGCCTCTGCTTCAAAACAGCACTATCAGCAGCTTTTTCATCGCAACAATAAGAACTTGCTTGATTTGATGACATATTATCAACTTTAATATTAATCTTCAAAATAAATTTCACTGCTAATGCATCTGTTCGAAATTTTAACATCTGATATTTTAAAGTTGACAAACCATTACAAATGTCAGACGATTGAAAGAAATAATTATGTTGCTGTGGCAGCACGAACGGGTGAAAATTGAAAAAAAAGTCTGTCCTACGATTGTGACCCCCCCCCCCCCCACAAAAAAGGACCTTAACTAAATATTGAGTTTTGCGAGTGTTGAAAGTGAATTATTTTGAAAGTGTAAAATTCTGATTCCAAAGTAAAAGATTTTAAAAATAGAAATAAAATTTACATAATAATAATTAAAAATCAATAAGTAGGTAATAAAAAAGTAAACGAATACAAAAATAAGTAAATTATTTACTTGACGAAAAAATGAATTAATTACCCGTGTTGGTGAACAAAACGCATGAGGTTTAAACTCGGGACGCCAGAGCAGAAGTCTACAGCCTTGCCGATTTCGCCACGCTGCTCTACCGGTTTTGGGCGTAAGTTAAATTCAAAGTTTTGGTGACGTGGTTCGAAAATAAATATTAATTTATCTCGACTTTATTTGGAGTATTGTGTCTTAGTATTTTACACGTAGTATATTCACCACTATGCCAAAGAACATTGAAGTCCGTTTCCCTGATGCAGTGCCTCCTCCTCTTTAGATATCCGTATGCTTTAGGAGAGTGGCGGCAGAACGATTGCTGTGCTGCATACAGACAAGATATCGAAAATTGGGGAAGAATTCAGGGATGTCATAGGAGTAACTTGAGTTTAGAAATTCAAACTAATCTAGCTATGTGTACAAAAGTATTTTTTTAACACAATAAAAATAAATAAATAAAAAATGCAAATAACAATTGTTTCATGTACATGATGCTGTAAATAATGTTAAGATATAAATTCATTTATTTGCCTTCAAATATAGAAGTTATTGAAATCAGTATAAACTAATGACATCATAAACTAAACGTTATTCATAAATGCTGTATATAATTTTCAACTGCACAGATGAATTTGTTTTCGTTCAGCCTGTATTAAAGCAATAAATGAATAGGTAGAATCTTTCTAATTACAAGCTTGCTGCATTAAACGGCAGAGATGAATTCAATTTCTAAAGAAACCATTAGGGCTCCAAAATTGACGTACAGCAAATCATACTTATGGATGCTTAAGTGTTGAAAAACATTGATGCGAAATATATGAAAACGGGTTGAAATGGTTGAAAAATATTCACCTAGGTTACCTAGAGGGTGTTGTTTGAAGGAACGAAATTTTACAGACATACTTTTTACACAGCGGTAAACTAGTTGCGCCAGGGAGTTAAAAATTAGGAATAATTCTTCATAAGCTGCTCAAAGCGCCGCCGCAATAAATGAAGAAACAGTGGCCTTTTTGAAACTTCGTGAAAAAATTCTTCAACATGGAGTTGTGCAGCAAAAATTTTCGAAGAGTGACACATCCTGAAGATTTTTTTTTTTTTTTAAATAAAGTTCCGTACCTGAAAAAGGTTTATTATTTATTACTGTGCATAGTACAGCTTATAAAAGGGGTGTTCTAAAAATTCTGAAAGGCTTGTAATAATTCTTTTATTTCTCTGTGTATTTTGGAAAGAAAATACTAACATAATCTTGAAGAGAAGTAACGTCAATTTGTGGCCAGTCCCCGTCGTGACAATATGAATGGAGGGAATACCCAATCCATAAAGGGAAGCCTGCGGTAGCGAGGTTAATTACACTATTTGGAGAGTCAAACCGTGAAGAATTTCGCCTCTGGGATTCAGAGAGTGTTCAGAAATGCTCCTCCGTGTCCCACAGATATTAGGAATTAAGATGAATAATCACGATAAGAACACTCCACAAAAGGAGAAGAAAATCTGTTTCCGACATCTTAGTGTTGTAATGAATTAAATTTGAGGAAGAATGTGGCGCAAATTGACATCCTAACAAGGTGATGTGTTTAGGAGATTAATTTACACGGTTCAAAATACGCGGAGAGTAGAAATGCGGATAATTGAAGTCATATTTCGATGCAGATAATGTGAGAGAAAATATCAGGTTAGAATGTTTCCAGTTCTTCTTGACAATGGATATTCCATGAAATGTTCTCGTATCGTGAAAATCACTTTTTAAAAATGTAGAAAATGGTTTTGAATACGAAATATTTCGTGAAATTTAAAAAACATTTTTGATGATATTATAAGTTGTGTATCGTAAAATCCTACTCATGATGTTTATTTATTTATTTTATCATATATTTATTTTAAATATTATGAAAATATTTCAGTTTCAATAAAATTTCATTTTTGGTTCATTAGTTTGTTCAATAAGTATTTTTACTGTTACATTTTCCTCCTGTCATGACATGTTCCGTTGGCAGCTCGTTTAGGAAATGTCATTTTTTAAATGCGTCAAAAGTAACAGAATACAGAAAATGCGTTGAATAAAAATTAAAATTTATATGTCAATAAAAAGCACATGGAATGCGTTAAAAATAAAACAATTTGCAGAAATAAGGAAAAAAAAGAATTAAAAAATTCTTCAAACAATTTAACGAAAAAATAAGGAATAGGCATGACATAAAAGAAAAAAGAGCAAATATACAAACGATTTAAACAATACAGTTATGTGCGGCGAATTAATATTAACACTGACAATTTCAAGCTATCACTAATTAGTTACAATCAATAAACAAATAAGAAAAATAAGAAAAAGAACATATTAAACGTATCCGTTATGAAAAAATTTACAACACAACAGTCATTTTTTGTGAAATTTGCGAGATTTTTGGGATAATCTCTAAAAAGTTGTGAATCACATTTTAGCAATTTTGCGAGACCCTGTAGAAGAACTGTAAATTTCATTCTTTAAATTAGCAGTGCTAGTTTATATGGTGCACATACCATATAGTGCTTGAAATTAATTAACGTTTCTAATCGTCAAAACGCATTGGGATGCTTGGTAATGATTATATAAAACTATGAATGCTACGTACATCATCTTCGATACAAAGCATCATTTTTAATTCTTAATAATATATATCAATTTAACGTTCTTATTCCTTTTTGATTATTATTTATATACTACAAATGATTTTTTGAAATTAGAACTTGTGTTCACATTACTGTCACGCAGTACTCTACATATTTATAACTAATTACATAAACAGCAAATGTATCCATAGTTTCATTGAGTATATTTTAAATATGAACCTGTTCTTATGTTGAAGGTTTGTATAAAAAGCGATTTTTATATTTTAAAATGGAGTTACACCATCTGTCTTTTAATCATCGGGAAATATTTAGTACAGAAAAAAATTAAATGTTAAACGCAAATATAAAAATTGGTTAATTGTCCTTCGAACGCCAGATATCAATAGCCTCGAAGCTAAACAGGGCTTTACCACGACAAAATTAGGAAATGGACATGACTATATACCTAGCGAAACTATCAATAAGGACTTCAATATGAAAACTATCAGGGATCATATCCACAAGATACAAGCTGTTCCAACCCCAGCAAACACAGCCCTATCGGATAAGTTTTGGGCCGACACTGGCATGCCGGCGCAGAATGTGCCGGGGCGACATCGCTCACGTGGTACCGAAAACGACAAAATTGCGTCCGCCTGGGCGTGTGTCGGGCCGAAAGGATGGGGTGGTTCTGGTTCGGTGTCGGCAGAAACGATAACGGCGTCGGCCCAGCCCTGTGCCACTTTTGAACCAAAACCATTACGTTTTTGGTGTGGTATCGGCAACGACAAAATATCGAAAACCGGCCAGCACCTTATTGATTCCCAAAATACCCTAATTAGCTCCGTAGTTAGTTCTCTAAAGTAGTATTAATCAACAAATTAAAGAAATAATAATTATTATTATATAAATGACTTTACACCACTAGGACTAAATTTATTAAAAATACCTAATTAGCAAATTATTTTGTTTTTAAGAAAATATTTAATGAATTTAAGAAGGAAAGCTCTTTTTAAAATTAATTTAATGTAATTATTTTTTATGCATCAACCAATGGTTTACTTTTTTTAAACGTGTTACTATATGTTTATCAGACCATATACATTTTTTAAACAACATATTAGGCTCAAATAGACAATGTTCCTTTTTCTCTTCCAAAAATTTTTTAGAAGCCAAGAAAATTTATAATTTTCTAGAACCAAAGATTATAAATAAACATTCATGCAATGCTAAAAAAAGAGAGAGAAAATATATTAAAGTTATACAACATGCTTTTTTAAAAATGTTTTAATTTATTTTTTTGTTAAGTTATGTCATAATACAAAATAAAGTTGACTTTTGATTTTATATATTATTTTAAAGAAGAATGTAAACAACATACGTTAAAAGAAATTAAAATATTGGCTGATTCTACAAATAAACGGTTAATTCCATAAAAACGTTTTCTCTTCAAAATAATTAAACATTTTCATATACAAACAAATTATTTTGTTTATACTTAATAACTAAGTATTTTGTATATTTCAAAATTAGCCCCAGTGATGTAAAGTAATTTATATAATAATAATAATTATTTTTAATAGGTTGATTAGTGCTAAACTATATATGAAACTAATAAGTATTAATAAAACCATGTTTATTATTAGAAGATACTTACTTTAAGTATTAAATATTTTATATATTACTGAATTTTCATAGGATTATCCTTTAGTATAAGAAAGGAACTTTCTATAACAGAATATACTTATTTTTTTCTGTTGTTTTGAGTAATATGAAATTAAGTACTTAAGTAAATAGACACATTTTTCAATGCAGTATGTAAGTTATTTATTAAAAATACCGTCCTGCTTGTTTATTAATAGTTTCCAAGTTTGCTTATTTGAATTATAAATTTCATTTTCGCATTATTTAGAAATAATTAGCAGTTTTGAACTACATCTTATTTTAGTAGTCCCTGAGATAACATAAAAAAATCTAGCTAAGAAAAAATACAAATTCTTAATATATACTTAAAAATCAACTTACCCCTTTTTAACTGTCGTGAGAACTTAGCAAAATGAAAACCAAAAAGCACTAACCACATTTAGACAACTTTAAAGTTTTTGTCTAGTTGAGGTTAATACCAGTTAGTCTTTAGAAAAAAATCACAGTTTATCCAGAGAAAACTACAGCAAAGTCCGATCTAACTGACGTAAGAACTTAGCCTATTTAAAACTAAAAAGCACTAATCACATTCAGACTATTTTAAAATTTTTGTCTAGCTGCAGTCAGTGCCATTTAGTCTAGGAAAAAAAAATCGCAATTTATCCAGGGAAAAATGCAGCAATCTCTCATCTTCATTGCTCTGAGAAAACTCAAAATCTACGTTACTGAAAAGTTTACGTTGCGAGATGATTTCTATTACAGCCTTGGAATGGAATGGACAAGCAAACGAAAAAAAACAACAAACCACCAACTTCCGCTCTTCGATTGACCATGGGACCCAAACAATAGGGAAAGGTCCATTTCGTCTTCCTGTGTAATACTGTGGTTCCTACAAGGGGTGGAAAGCTCTTAGGAATGCACTCGTCCCCCCTCACCCCCCCCCACTGCGCCTACATGTTATGTGTACGCTGGCATGGTGTAATTGGAAAAGAAAGTCCGAGGGATTTTAGCTTTTAAATTATTCACTTTAAATTAGATCGCGTGGAAAAAAACACAACAAATTAGTGTTATTCTACTGCAAAATAGTTTATACTTCAATATCTGCAATGAATTAATCAATTAATTTTTAGAAAGATAAAGTACTACAATCAGGAAAAAATGGTTATTTTTATTCATTTTTAAAGAGATAAGAGCATTAAATTTTATTTAATTTGTAACAGCATTTTACAATGCTGTTACAACAGCAAAACATGACTTTGGCGACATGACTTTTCTACAGCAAAACATGATTTTGGCATAATTTTTACTATTATTTTATTTGAACAGAAACATGACAAACAAGTTGTTCAAATAAATGCTATTAAATTAATTATTCATAGTGATAATTTTAAAATGAAACTATTATTATTTTTTTCAATTTATAATTATTCAGTATAGTGAATTAAAACTTTTATTTATTTATTTAATTTTATTATTATTTTTTTTTTTAACAACAGCAGCTAATGTATTATAAAAAAAATTCCTTAACTATAAATTATACTGATATTTTTTATTTTTATGGAAATACTAATGAAAAGGTATTTTTTCTACTATTTTAATCCAATTTAATTTCAGAAAGTTTTGTTGTTTTGTGTTTTTTGTAAGGAAAAAACACAGGAGTTAAGCCTTAGGGCGTCGGTGCCCTGAGCGGAAGAAGGCTTCTAGCGTTTGTTCCAATATATAAAACAATTAATAAGCAATAAAATTGGGGTTGAACAGTAATTATAATAATTATTTGTTCCCTAATTTTATAAAAATCAACCATATTTCCTTCATTTTATAAATATTAGATAATGTTTTGAATTTATATAAAATTTGCAAAATATCCCCAAATTTTGTTCCAGAATTGGGGATACAACGGTGATTTGTCCTCAATTCTATGTTCAAAAATCTGGTTAATTTATATAACTCATATTCACATTACATCTGGAGAAAATCACTCAACATCCAAACTGTAAATTGACAGATGCTCGGTAGACCTGAACCCTGGACCTTCACACTTGAACCAGCGGCGGATCCAGAAAAAAAAATTCTGGAGGGTGCACAAGACAATTTTTGTTACATTTTCTTATAGAATGACTTGAATTTACAAAACAAGTCAATGCTCTATAGTGTAAACTTCATTCGTCTGGGGGGGGGGCTCTGGATCCGCCAATGACTTCAACCATATTCGGTGTCTTATCCACTCGGCCATGGTGGGCTCCTTTTGTGAACTTTTAAAATGCAGCGTTTAATGTTCTGCATTGTATGTATTTTATTTTTAATTAATTAATAAATTAATTTTATTATTATTTTTAAATTGGAAGTACTTAACAACTATCACTTTATATAAAATGAAATTTATAGTCATATAATTATTTCAGAGTTGTGAATAACTAGACAGAAACTGCCCCAATTGAGGGGTGGGGGTGGGCGCTTAGAAACCCCTTCAATACTAAGTCATAAAAAACTGGTTAACTTATCTAACGCATATTCACAATACATCTGGAGAAAATCACCAACATCTAAACTGTAGATTGACAGATGCGCGGTAGACCAGAACGCTGGACAGGACCTCAGGTAAATTAACCAGATAGAATGATTGCCCCCTTTCCCTCCTTTTTTTCGCATGTGAAGGAGGCACTTGAATCCAACGGACTCAAAACATTGTAAATAGTAAGTATTGAAATCATAAATTAAAAAGAATTATTATAACAATATATATGTGCTGCTTGTGCTGGCTTTATACCGTTCAGTTTAGAAATTACACTTCTGGACCGATATCGGTTTTGACGTTTGGTGCAGTACATCGCCAAAATCACATGTTAACCCTAAAAGGCTAGCCGCTATCGGACCGTTGCATGCCCGAAATCAACTTTTATTTGCCTACGCCAAATCGTTTTGCCAGCACAGAACCGACACCGTCCCAATTACCATTATGCCAATGCCGACATCGAAACGGTACTGCCGATGACGGCCCATCCCTAACCCGATACGGCAGTGTTTGCTGGGAACAATTAAATACTAACCAACAAATTGCGAGCTGAACTTCCGTACTACAACTTTGGCGATGTTGCGTACCGAATAAGACTAAATGTTTCTTGCTCTTTTTTGACCCTCACCAACCCATGCCCCCCCTCCTCGCCTATAGCTTTCGAAAAACTGCTTCAAAAGCATGTCTCGGCTCACGAGACTGTAGTACACCCGCATATGTTATAATACATAGGCGGCAGTCTGCGAACTAACAGCTGGCGAATTCTAACCTCTTGTGAATAAACTATATTTTAACCCGAAAATTACGAATTCATAATACCTGAGTTCATTTAAAAAAACTGGTATAATTCTCACGGAAAAAGAAAATGTTTTAAATGGCATGTTTTCTTGCCCTAACCTTTTTCTGTCAGCAGATGTAAATTCGTATTTTGTAGCCTTAGTCCTATGAAATATTTCGCAATTAATATTGCGTGTGAAAATTGTGAATTTAATAATATACCAAGCGAGAATTTGAAATGTTGAAAGCAGAAGGTTGTTGTCTTTTAGGGTGCTCCCGCTCTACGTTGTAAAACACATGTAAAAAATTTATTTTGCCTGTTATCGCTTATTGTTGTGAGAACTGAAAGTTATACAAAACCAGGCCTTCAGGTTGATCATTGGTGCATTGAAGACTACTCCCATAGACTCTCTTCTATTCCTGACTAATAATAGACAAGTCCAGTCTATTATGAGAAGAGAACTCTTATCAAAAGCTAATTAGAACTAATGTACCTTTTTGGGACTGTTATGAAAATATACCAAGACATGTAAAGACCCAGGGTGGTTTTCAGCTGAAAGTTCTAGAATTAAGCGCATAACTGGAAATCGATGATAAAATTGCCCAGGGTTCTTAAAAACCCCTAACCCTGTAAACCATGTCAACTACCAAACTTGACCTTGTCCAACCATTTCTAAAGAGCCAATTGCCTCAAAGTAGCTTAAAGAGCCTTGCACTCGAGACCATCTACACCCACTACCCTGATCCTGAATGGCTACATATATACATCGATGGTTCTTTGACGGAACTCTCACCGAATGTTGGAGCAAGGATATTCCCTTCTATCTTTTCTTTTTACGTGTCTGTTGAGAAACAAAAAAAAACGTCTTTGATGGCGAGATAATGGCTATTTATGTGGCACTGGAGCAACTTCTCCCCAGACATCTTTACAATGAGGTGGTTATTCTGTCCGACACAAGGCTGCCATTCAGACTATCGGATCCAGGGAAATACCCATCTCTAATAATATCCTAGATTGTCGGGCTCTCCTGGAGAGATTAAAAATAGAGAGGCGGCAAATAACACATCAATGCATTCCGGGACATAGTGATATTTTCGGCAACGAACATAGGGATGGACGCGAGACGTGCGAGACGAGAATCGGGGCTGTCTCGTCTCGTCTCGCAGTGGTAAACCTCTGTCTCGTCTC
This sequence comes from Cheiracanthium punctorium, assembly GCA_038373885.1. Lineage (NCBI taxonomy): Eukaryota > Metazoa > Arthropoda > Arachnida > Araneae > Cheiracanthiidae > Cheiracanthium > Cheiracanthium punctorium. Next base: position 564,482 of record JAWZYV010002197.1, read on the forward strand.
GTCTTGCAAACAGTGAGTCTCGTCTCGCGTCTCGCAAAGAAATTGCTTTCTCGTCCCGCGCGAGACGCGAGACGTCTCGCGAGTCTCGCAAAATTAAGGACTGCGATTTCGTTACCATTTTATATAACTTATTATTGGGATTTTATTGAAAATTAATATTAATAATAACAATTACTTACATATAGCCACATTAGTAGATATATTAATAACTATATCGGCATTTGAAGTAAAAGAAATTGAGATTTAATCCGTATATATAATGTCACACCGAAAATATAGTATTTATTTTTATTTACTAGCTGCGTGCCCGTTCTTCGCACTGTAGTAAACGAAAATTTTCCAAAAATGAGTAATTTCAATTAATTCCAGTGATGTGGAATCTAAAATAAAAGCAAAATTATTTGACTCTTGATGTAAAGTTTGCGTCATGAGTATTAACCTGGCATCATTGCAATATAATGACTCAAAAAACTACGTCAGTGTCATTCGCGATCAGAAAAGTGAAAAGCTTAGCGGTTTGCAGAGAACTCCCGACTTTCAAAATGTGTTATTTCTACATCATACTGTTCAAGTTGTAGCATTAAATACCTCAGACACTACATGAAATGGACAACCGTTTGTTTTAAAATAGCAGCGCACCCGCTCTTCATACGAGAAGTAGCGAATATTTTACTAAAATCATATATGCATGAGACAAAACAGATTTTTTTTTTTTTAAGTTCAAGTAATCTCCTCTGTTGAAATTACTGCGGGATATATTAACACAAATTAGAATTACTCATCGTTCGATTGGTTGTAAGATAACCCTTGAAAAATTATAAACTGAACAGTTTTAGTCTTTATTAAATCTCTACTATTTTTTTTAACGTCAATTTCAAGTCTCTAAAATATGTGTAATTTTTATATTAATGAAAACAATATTATATTAACGATAATTATAATTATTTGCCTAATATTTCCAATAACATTACCGTGTGTGCATTTTTAGATTTCATTATAGTATCTCAGTTGGTTAATAGACGTCTTATTTTTTTGTTTATATTTTAAATTACTGAACAGTTAAATTGTTGACGACTATCCGTTATTACTTTTCCACAATAATTTTTAGCGATTGTACTACAGTCGTTATGGTCGCCCTGTTTACAGAAAAATTAAACCATAATCCCCCTAATGTATATCCAGTGTGGATTTTTTTTAAAAATGAAAAGACATCTAACAGGCGAAGATAATTTTAGAATAGGAACCCAACTGCAAGATAAAATGATGGGGAGGAAAAAAATTTATAAAAGTTTTGCAAGCCGAAGGAAGGGAAAACATGATAATATAAACGAAAAGAGAAATAGTTTTTTAAAAAATTGCTTGCATTTCTTTCCGTCTGATATTAATATATAAGAATAAAAAATGTCATTTTAATCTCTTTAAAATAGGCCAACAATAGGGATTTAACCGCCCCTAGAAAGTTGTTACCAGGGTGGGCGCCCCCCCCCTACGCACGCCGCAACGTGCGGGAAAGTTTGAGGATAATATCGGTACAAGGATATTTCAACCAAGGATATTCAACCATATTTCAACCTACTCAGACTAAGCATCAATGCGAATGCAAGTTGCTCTTCTTCTAATCTCTCTCTGATATACCCGAAACCCGATTATCACAGGGGCAAAGGGGGGGGGGGGGTAGTCCGGTGCCCCTGAAGAAAAAGGGGGCCTTTATATATATCCCGATTATCTAAATTATAAATTCATATGTACTGAAATAGTAATTGTGGGGGAAAAACTGAATTTCCTCTATAATATAGGTATTACCTAATTGTCTATCACTAGATCATGTTAGAGATATTTTTTTGGGGTGATAAATACGATTTGATTAAAGTAGAAAAACTACAGTTAACTGAAATGCAATTTTCGAGTATAACAGCGGTCAAAACTGGGTTTAAAATGCTTAAAAAAGGGGGGCTCAGTAAAGGGGCTTAATGCGTAAAAAAGTGGATAGTAAGGGGGGTCCCAAACTTAATGCCCCGGCCCCGTCTAAAAGTGGTCAGATTTGAACATACCGTACCGCCTTTCCTATTTACATATTATTTTTCTTTCAACTCTTCTCTGTTTTCTTTTTTTTCAGCCTCTTTCTTTATCCTCTCCTTTGTGTGTTTTGTATATCTCTCGTCTGTTTTAATTTTAAATGTTACGTGTTTGTGCGTATTGTAGACTGCTGATAGTATACCAGGACCGAAAACGAAGGAGACGCAAGTTAAACGGTAGAGGCTTCAGGCAAATTGTCGCTTTTCAGATCGTATTTATGCGAGACGGAAAAAATGCGAGAATTCTCGCGCGAGACAAGACTCTGTCTCGTCTCGCAACAAAATGCCTGTCTCGTCTCGCGTCTCGTCTCGCGGGACAATGCGAGAACGCGAGACAATGCGAGAATTCTCGCGTCTCGCGTCCATCCCTAAACGAACAGGCCGGCATGCTAAGAAGAGCACCCAAATAATTCAGCTGCTGAATACTTATGAAAAATCCTTCCATTCCACAAAACTTTATATAAAATAATCTAATACGACAAAACTGAAGCCATTGTTTACTTCTCGTATTTCTTCAATAAGTTGCTGGAACAACTTGTAGCGGGGTGTTTCTGATAAAACCAGTGAAAAATCTGTGGCGGAATTTTGACTTGCCCTCTTGGAGACTTGTCCATGACTGCCTGGTGGCCCACCTTTATCGTATTAGGTTTTTTATGAGCCCAAACTGCCCACTCTGTTGGAAATACGAAGTTATGGACAGGAACTATTTGTTGGTATAATCGGCTCTGCGACGAGACTCCGAGGTTAAGAGATATTGGAGTGACAGACATCTGTGAATGAGACATCGACTTTTCTCTCTCACTGTATTTCCTTTCATGTTTCTTGTTATTTTGTAAGAGTTTGTCATTTTCGCATGTCATTGGTAAAAGAACCACCCCTCAATGTTGCATGAAATTTAAAGAAACATGCGGTGAAATCATTGAACATGAAAAAAAAATTAATTAAAAAAAACCGAATTTGTTGTTTTTTATATTTTTACTTGATTTAACAAAATTTCGGAAAAATTGCTCGAAAATCATGACTGACAAGCACAATTTCGGTTTCTCGGCTTTAGCAAACAAAATGGCACGTTTGTACATTGGCATACTTCATAAATAACCTTTAAAATTTTGAGTATTCTTTTGTAAATAATGTATCGTAAAATAATTCTCATTCAGGGAGAGAGTGAACCCTGTAAAGTTCTTTATTTCTAAAATATAATCAAATACATCATTCGCAGTTTTATGTTGATTCTTTCTTAATTTGTCAAAAAAAAATAAGCGACAAAACTTTGTTTTTGTAAATGTAACCCTTCAATATAACGTAGTTTTTTGTGCATCCTGTATGATACCTTAATTAGATATTGAAAATAAACATATCTTCAAGAAAATAGGTTATTTTGCCAGCCTGCAGAAAGAAAGGCTTAGCATACAAGACGGGACAAACAGGACTTAATGCCTCAACCAGAAAGTAACAGGTACGTTTTGACCTGCCCAATCTATCACTGGTTCTCCTTAATTTTCTTACCTTAGAAATGACAATGACACCCATATTTTATTGCAACGTCTCAGCATACAATCAAACTGATCACACTGTGACTTTGTGACTTCGTGTGACTTGCTCGTCTCAAAGAAGCTGCGGCGACAGACAAATGGCTGCCTGGAACAGTTCTTATGCCGTGTAATGATGACCCTTATGGATATAGCATAGTGATCAATACGAAGAAAGAAATCTGATTGAGACGTTACTCTGCAACGTCACTCGTTTTATATGACGGGACGTCACAAAAGTTGTACATTACATTACATCTGTGATCGTGTCGAAATGCAACGTCGCTGCCAACATCAGTAATCTTTGGGAATGAATGAGAAGTAATAAGTGTGGTCGTTAAATAAAGTTCTCCAATTTCCACTTTTAAATGTTCTTAAGAAGTTCTTTTTCTAAAATGTATAATCCTTATTGGCTAGAAACTATTTCATTTAGACTTTACCGAAACTGGATACATTATTAACATTATAAATAACAAAATTCACGTATTGGATTTCAAATAAGGGCTAATATCCACTCTGCTGCCAAACATTAAATTAAAAATGAAAAACAAAGTTCAGTTTGACATAAGGATTTTAGCATTTGCATGTACTATTTATACAGAAACTGAACAATTATCAGAAATAATGTTCTGCATCATTTAAATTAATGCAGTGGTTCAAATTATTAACCGATAAATGCGTGTTCACCTTGATACCTAGGTATAATACGGTTTTCCTTGGTGAAACCACAGGAAATATTATTAGTTTAAAAATATTAGTTAACTAAAATTAATTTGTTTTACTATGTTTTGATCAAAATACATTTATATTTATCAATGTATCATTTGAATAAACAAAGAAATATGTATTCCACTGAATACAAGGATCAAGATTCGTAATTTTTTTATACTGGTTATCTATCTATTTATTTAAAAATTATTTAATAATGTATTGAAAAAAAGTAAATATTTTTTAGTATTTATTTCATATTTAAAAAAAATTAAATTAAACTCAAGAAAATGCGCATTAGGCATTCGTTTAAGTTTTCAAAAGTTCACAATTGGATTAATTGCAGAGAAAATGTCAAAATGTGAAATTAAACGTAATGTTAGGTCTAAATCTAAATTAAAATTCTTATGTCTCTGAAGAAAAAAAAATCCTATCTATTTACGTCCAGAATAGGCCAAAAAGTTCTATAACTTTGTTCCTGGAACGGGAACCTTTGTGGGTTCATAAAATACAAACAATTCAATAAAAGAGCTTTAAAGACCTCAAACTTCTTTTATGGAGTCCGCAATAGGGTAGTTAATTATTCGCTGTGTTATGGCTCGAAAGGAAAAAAAAAAAGGCTGTTCAGCGAAGAATTTTATTTTGGAATTTAATATAGGAGGAAAAGAGGATAATTTGAATTGGGAGTGATAAATATATGAAATCGTTTGTAAAATATTTCTGTTCGATTAATTTATACATTACTATGTACCCTTTTTTGGAAATTTTAAGCAAATATGATCTGAAAAACAACATTTTATCACTGACTACGCAGTGTGATCTCTAAAGTTTCTACTGAACAAGTTGATGAGCTATTTCTTGTTTTCAAATTTTCTGATATATGTATTGGAGTCGCATTTTAAATTTTTAAAGAGATTTTTAAAGAGATTTTCTAAACACCCTGGGACTTTTAGACTTCTCAAAATTCTAAGAAATTTGTAAAAATACAGCTATTAGCATCAACGAAAAATTGGTAGGTAGGAAAAGGTGCTTAATTTGTTCGCCTTGATTAAAATCCAAGATTAATCTAAATGTACAAACTTATGAAAAAGAGTCCTTGATCATTAGAACCTGAGTGAGAAAGCTCTTGTTCATTAAATGATAGGCCGAAAGAGGTATACATTTTAGAAGAAATTAGCAAGAAGCAAAAGTGCATTTCTCTGCTACTATATAGTTACGCTGATCCCTGACTCAGTCTAACAACTGCGAGCAACCACTTCAAGATAAAACGTTTACCAGCATTATCCGATTAGAAAATTCAAAAATATTAAACAGCACAAAAAGCATAATAACATCTACACCGTTTGTACGATCCGCTTGAAAATTTTTATAATCATGTATAAAAATAAAAAAAAAAACAATCTGCGCTACTTTAAAAATCCGAAAATCCTTCCGTTCCCTCATTTTTTAGCAATTTTTTGCTATTTTCAGATAAATTTTATTTCCGAGAATAAAAAACGTAAATCATCTGCGTAACAAAATTAGGATCTGCAAGTGACCATGACATCATATGTGAAGTTATGGTCATAGTGCCTTTAAAGGAAAATAGCGATTTCAGTTCGTTTTAAACAGTTTTTCCAGATAACATTGCTTATTTTTTTTAATATTCATGCCGTCTGCATGAAGCTTTGATATAGTTAGTCTATTTACACAAAACGAAATCGTTCGAATGCGAAACGTTTCCGCGCGTTTTCAGAAGAGCATGAAATTCAATTTGGGTATAATAAGAATTGAATATGAAGTTATTTATTTTAGGTAGACGAAGATGCAATTGTTGAAGGTAGTCCTATTTTCGCCAAATGTATTTTCTAGCGCCAGGTGTAATTGCCTCCACAACTTGGCTTTGACTTCTAGTTAAAAATAGTGATCGATTGAGGCAAGGTTATACTCAGAGAGTAAGGGTACCAGATACGCTAAAGAAAGTATATTTTAGTTAATAATAAATTTTGCGTATAGTAAATTTTTGCCTTTTACAGCGTGAAATTCGCCTCTAATTTCTTTTTTCTAGCCCTAAGGATAAAAAAATAACAACAGCATTGATAGTACTATGTTGAGACGCCTGTCAAAGAAATGGAACTATTACATTAATGCAGGACATCTGACCAAGTTTTCACAACTGTAAAGTATGTAAATAATGCTTGATTTGCTTTCGTATTAACCCGAATGTTCTTTTCTGTGTTATATTCGCCTTATTTTTATTATTTATTTATTTATTTATTTATTTATTTTACTATAACTCTTTGAAACTCAGGAGGGAGTTGTGAATAACCTGTACAAGGCAAAAGTATCAGTGCAAAGTCTTTTCAAATGGCCGTAATAAATCGAAACTGATTTGGCGACACAGGATTGCTCCGAGAAAGGTATTTGCAAATGCTGTAAAGTGCCGTGCTAAATGTCAAAGTTCCAATCGTGATTGTCTATAAATAATGCGCTTCTGCAGGTTTCAGATGAGAGTACAATTCGATATTGGATTTCTTTTTCTGTTTCGTCGTCTGCTCAATAGCAAACCGTAGACTTGACCATTGCGAGGGCCTGAGATGTTGGCCAACGTTTCCCTTAAACGTTGCCACTTAATTTGAAAAGAATTTGGAATGAGAGACCTAGCACCTGGATCAGCACCACCAGATGTATCGTTTTATTGGGAGGACATTGAAGCTACGATAAATTTTACTAGCACCAGATGCCTTTAGGGTACATGATCCTACAGACCGAGAGAACGTGTCAACCCTGCCAAGCTCTGACCAAGGTCGGTGCCACTTCACTCTTGGCGTTTTTATGAGAACTGAGATTTGTAGACTGGGATACTACAGAATACGGATCTTGAAAATCAATCTTGTATATTTTCATCTGTATTTAATGGCGATAAAATCTAAAATAAAATATTTTTTTTAAATCTGGAAAGCTTTCACATTTCAATTAGAAATTTATTTATAAAAATGAAGTAAGAATTGAAGCTTTAAAAACGTTTTTGTAAATTTAACCATACAGGATGTATATTTTTATTTCCATTCTAACATGCACAGCTGTGTAACGCTATCTCAAAATATGTAATATTATAAAATGCTACCAAATTTATATTCCCCCGAAAATGCATTTCACAGGAAGTTTAGAGTTACCAACATGAAATTTAAGAGATAATGTTTCCCAGATTCCCATATAAAATTCTTGCTATTTTTTCACCGCGTATACAGCAAAAACTTACATCTTTATTTTCTTGCATGTTTACTGAAGCTTGTAACTACTTATGAAAGGAAAATATTGTACTGCTAGGAAAGATGTTTCTTCCTTGTTTATGGCAACGTAATATTGCAGAATAATTTCCTTACTAAAATGAGTGTTCAGATTTTACTTTACATTTCGAACAGATTGGTATTTTCTTAGGAAAAAAATGTAATTTAAAATGTTAAATGAGTTGGAAAGAAGCAAGTAAAAAATAAAACTTCTTTTATTTAAATAGCAGAGTTTTTCTACTCATTAAATACCCATAAAAACTGGAAGAAATCATAACAACCCGTCAGAGTATTTTAGAGTTTTCCTATTTTGTTTCAATATACGATATATATTCTATATAAATCTAAATTAAATTAATTTTAAATTTTATTCGAGACAATTGATTCCTTTCCTTTTTATATCTCTAATATTCCATATAAGAGATAGCACAGATTTCCTTTTATTTATTTATTTATTTTTAAATGAGGCCCGTCGATGAAAATGATCTACAAATAGAGTGATAAGGGAATTCTTCTCTTTTAATTTTCTAATAAAATTCATATTTATATACAATATCAATTGCTAATAAAATTCATATTTACCTGGTGTTTCAAAAATGACCGTTATATTTGAAAAATCAATAAAAATTACACGGGAAGCGATAGAGATAAACCATTTGTTGCAATATGCTTGTGACAACAGTAAATTTTCAGGCAGACAAAATTTCAAAATTAGTTACAATGTTCCACAACAGATGGCGCTGCAGTCTGGAAAAATCTAAACTACGATATTTTCCACATATCCACCATGCACAGAAATAATATGGCCCATATTCGCCAATTCTTATTATTGACGAAGCCGTCCAGGTAAAAATAAGCTTCGTCAGTAAACCAAATGCTGCCCACATGCATATCGCATTCATCAATCCTTTGCACCATATCGTTAGCGAATGTCTCTCCTGCATTAATGGAAGCAGCACTGGGGGGGGGGGGTACCGAGTTTGAATTCTGTATGGATAGAGGTGTAAACTCTGGCGCATGAGGCAATATTTGGCCGTTGGCTTAATTTGGACCTCAGCTGCAACACGGCGAACGGAAACCGGAGGTCGCTGTTGGATCACTTGTTGCACAAGCTGAGCATTGCCCTCTGTGGTCGCCCTCCCTTTCCAGAGCGTCCATTCTTCACGTTCCCAGCCCGTTGAAATTTTTCAAACAGGTCCTTTATTGTATCGCTTTCCAGTCCGTTGGTTACATTAAATTTCCGATGAAAACTTCGACTTGTTGCAACAAAACTGTGTTTCAGTGGAATTCCAACAAGAAAAATCGTCTGTTCTAAGGAATAAACCATTGTTTCTCAGCAAACTTGCAATCTGTGAACAGCAGAAGGGTGACTAATAGAATGGCAAACTCACAGACTGCGTTTTCTTCTATATCTTTCAAATTGCCTGTAACGCCATCTGTTGTTGAAAATTGTAACTAATTTCGAAAGTTTGTCTGTCTGAAATTTACTGTTGTCCCAAGCATATTGCAACAAACGGTTTATTTCTATCACTGCACGTTTAGTTTTTATTGATTTTTCAAATATACCGGTCATTTTGAAACACCCGATATATACACATATACAATATCAATTTATGTTTTTCAGTTCATCAATTGATATTGTATATCAATTTACTTTTTCACTTAAGTAACATGCTTTTAAAAGTAATTACTCTTTTTAAAAGGATAAGGGAAACTTTCAAACTAGTATGTCATGTAAAATGCGCTCCGTGAGATAGACTCATTTTTAAATGTTGTATTTGAGCACTGTAAATTTTTAAGCAGGACATCAAAGATATCCCTTCTCTACAGATGTATGTGTCTGCCAGTGTCTAGGTTTTTCGTTTTGGAGAACAACAGCATGCACAAATACAATATTTACAGTATAAGTATAACGTACATTACTCAGAAATATTTTTTAAATTTACTTAATGGTCTGTCACAAAATTTTCATTTTTGGCATATTTTAACGCAAATAAGTTCGATTTGATATTATTATAACTATGCTATTTATGATATTTACATCCCCGGAAAAAAATCTAAAAAATGAAATCAATTTTGATTTTATATTTAAAATTTTGAATTTTTAGATTTTTTTAAATGATTTTTACTATTATTGTCAAAATTTATTTATTTTGTCTCATTCAAACGGCTATTCGTTCGACATTTTTCAAAGAACGCTTCACCTTTTGGTCTCTTACTTAGTACCGATGCACGCTGCCCTCTTTTTGTTACTAACAATGAGTCCCCTCTTTTCTCTTCCATACTGTCAATACAAGCCACCCTTTTTTTCATTTGTAACGGTTGATCCTTCCTTTTTTTGTGCACTGTCGATGCACCTTGTATTTTAAAGAAAGGCAAAAATAAGCCTTGCCTCTATTTTAAAGACATTTGCTACAGAAATCGCAGCATTGAAAAAATAATATTAATAACGTTCTTTTTTTAGAAAAAACTTAGCTTTTCAACTTGGAGTAAGCACTGCGTTTGACAAAATAGATTTTATACATTTTTTTCTGAAGTTCTCTGCATAACATACAAAGAAGAATCTGTATACTTGCTACATATAGAAACCAGTGCGATGTCGCGAACAAAATCTTTCTTCTGAACAAAAGACATTTTTCTCAGCAAAAAGTGTTTGAAAAATTTCTCATTTCCCTTTTAAAAGAAAATACAGTGTTAGAAATTATGACGCATGACACAGAGCTATTGAAATATACAAAATAATGTAGAACGTATATTTATATTCATATTTTCTTTTTCTATGCTCACTAGGCACACATTATGTTTTTAATAAATTTTCTTCCAACATAATAGAAATTATGAATACTTAGTTTTAAGCTTCTTCAATAGAATATTTTTGCTTTAAACCATTACACAGAAATCCAAATTAGTAAAAATGATAATCATTTTTATCATACTCTCCATTTTTGGCAGTTGAAGATAAAAATTAAATGTTGAATTTAGTTTAAAGATATTTTTAGCTTAAAATGTGTTTAAAAAAATGTGAATGATTTCATTAATACCCTTCTTCATTTAGTAGAAATCAAATATATAAATCGTAATATAGAAGTAGAAAATTTGACTAATTATTGTACATTTCTACAACTGACAGCGAAAAATTTTAAAAACTAAATGGTTTTTACAGCAAAACCTTGTAACGTTGCAGAGTTAAGTAAACATTTATTGAAGTTGGATTTTTATGTTATCTATTGTTAATGGAACTTATATTTTATAGTTAACAATCGTTTTTACTAATTGTATTTTCTCCTATATGATAAATATGAGCACCCACAATTACAGAGCAGTTTCACGTGAGAGAAATTCCATAACTTTTACCAAATAAAAACCGCCACAACAGAAAAATTTAGTTAAAAGCGGTTTATGATTTTAGATATAACATTATCCTGGTACAATCATACATCATTAGAACTAATATGTAAAGTAATAATAGTTCGATTTATGATTGAATTGTAAGCGCACAGTAACATTTTGATTCATACAAATATGTTTTGTAAATGAATATATGGGATGCATGATAATCAGCTCATTAATTATTTGTTGGTTGTATTTATACAGTTAACTGCAACATATAACCGAATTCATTGATATACTAACTGCGTACCCGTTCTCCGCACGGTAGGGAACGAAATTTTTTCTTACATGTATAGTGCGAATTGATTCCAGTGATTTGGGATCAAAAAATAAGCAAAATGATTTGACTCGTGGCGTAAAGTTACTCATTAGTTATTTGTAAAATTAGTATAAGTACTGACCTGAGACCATTGTTAATATTATGACGCAAAAAACTATGTCGGTGTCATTCGCAATTAGAAAAGAAAAGCGTGACGGTTCGCAGTGAAAATTCCTAATATTCAAAATGTCTCATTTCTGCATCATACTCTTTCTTAGATTTAAGTTATGCCATTAATACCTTAGATACTACATGATGTGGAGAACCGTTTTATTTTATAATTAAATAGTTGTGTACCCGCTCTTCGCAAGGCAAGAAGAGAACATTTTCCTAAAAAATGTGATCATAACTCTTGTGAGAAAACAGAATCTCCAAGAAAAAAGAAAGTTCTGTTACAGTCTTTTCTGTTGAAACTACCGCGGGATATATTAACGCGACTATTAGACTTACTTACAATTTTGTTAACTGTGATGTAAGACGGTTGTTGAAGAATGAATAGAAGGCTTAGTTTCACGAAATATTTATTAATGCGGTATATTGTGCTTTGATCAATATTGCCTTAGCATATCTACTTACTATTAATTATACTATCTTTTACTGATACCAATACAATATACTGTCGTTTTGCAACCGTTAATGCTTAATTTAAAGAAACTGTTTAGATATTCGCCACGATTTTAGGCTTTGGTGATTCTTTGCAATTTACGCATCAGCATAAACGATAATCATTTCAGTTTATGGTTGCCACTAAATCAGCACTCCATAAATTTTTACTAATAATTCTTGTCAGATTTTTGTATTTAGCACCAGTGCCCTATTATATCATGGGCAAATCGGGACTTTGCCATGGGGCCTCCGGCTCGAAATGGCCCCCAATTTCAAATGTTGTCCTTTTTTTACAAACAAATTTATGAAAAATAAAACAAATTTCATACATGGGGGCCCCCAAAATTCATCAATGCCCGGGGCCCCCTGTTGGTCATAACCAAGCCCTGTTTAATACCGCAATATATTTCCTGCTATTCGAAAACGTGACCCGTTTAAAATCTCAATCGAAAATAATGCTGGATAATTAATTCACTGGTGAAAAAAGAAGCATTCAATTATTTATGTGGCAACGTAAAGTAAAATATACAATTATTTCATGCGTGGAGTATGTTTTGCTTGTGAGTCCGTTATTCTGATTGAGTTTCGAAAGAGGTTTTAAACGTATGACATCAAAATCACGCACTTTTCACATGTGAAAACTCAGTTATTTTAAAGAATTTTATTTATTTTTTTCAACTGGCAATTTTAATAATTGTTACTGTCTCCAAGACAGCCAAAACACAGATATCATACCGAAAATTTTAAGCTGCTGGTATTGAAATGAAAATAATTCTTTACTTAAAAATTCGTAAAAAATCTCCTAATTTATATTTTCCACTGGTTTTTCTTTTAAAAGAGGGCGAAATGTATGCTCCGTCATTTGACAAAATATAAAAAAGTTATGACGGATAGAATTCAAGATGCAGCAATTTTAAAAATGTTTACGAAAGTCAGCGTTAAATTTAATTTTATTTGAAAAATTCCCAAAAATCTGGAAAATTATGGTACACAGTCCGAACAAACAATTTTTAAAAGAAAAGTTTCTCCTCTGTCCGATGATGTAAATTTCGTTTTCTTGCGAGTGTAATTACCGGCGTTATTACGTATTAAGCGAGAAAAATCGCTAAAAATCGGACAAAAGATAAAATAAAACATTTTCTAATTCGAATTTCGAAAAAATCACTCCGAGGCATGTTAGGATCTGTTCTAGTGAAACCGTATGCAAAATTTTATTTTGCATACGGCTTCACTAGAACAGATCCTAACGGCTTCACTAGAACAGACCTACCTAAGACGGTAGGTCTGCGACCCACCGTCTCGGCGCAATGCGAACGAGAGACGCGCGCAAGAAGAACGGTGGTCACAAACTTACCTACATAGCTACATACAATGTTTACTCTCGGATTTTATTATATATACTAGCTGCGTACCCGTTCTCCGCACGGTGGGAAACGCATATTTTTCTTAAACATATATAATTCGAATTAAACCCAGTAATTAGGAATCTCAAAACGTGAAAAAAATACTTGAATCGTGACTAAAAGTTGACGTCATGAGTGCAAATTTTAGAGGATTGCAACATGACACAAAAACTACGTCAATGTGACTGGCGATCAAAAAAGAAAGAACTTTACGGTATGCAGACAAAACTTTTCTCTTTCGAAAAAATGCCTGATTTCTACATCATATAATTCTCTTTGTCAGGTTTAATTTATAGCATTAATATATAGTATATACCACATAAATAAAATTACAAAATGTTGACAACATTTTATCTTGCATTTTTCAAAGCGCGGACAATGCATTAGCGCAGTTATGTTACACACGACTTTATTAAATTTTACCTAAATTAAAAAACCTACATGAAACAATGGATGGCATCATTTACGTTTAAAAGCCAAAAATGAACCCTGCTCCAGTGAAAATCATGTCGCTTTTGTAAATGAAAACGTTCGTGATGTAACTTCTGAGAAAAAGCTTATTGCCCTTATTGAACACTTAATGCAGTATCACACTTGTTACATAAAACTGACCTTTATCTCACTGTCAATTCGCTCTAAATAAATAACTAACTTCATTTTTCATTTTTTACAGATTACAGTTGACACCTTTATAACATGGGTCTACAACACGAATTCTTAGAACACGACGAAAACATTACGATTGTTTTCGTGTAACACGTTAAAAGAGACTTGTACAGCACGGTAAAATGAGACATATGTTCTGATAATATGACGCTTTAGCTCCTGTAATTAACAAACCTTTTGAATGGCAACACCAAACATCATTGCATTTTTACGGAGCGCGAATAACTTTTTCCGCGATTATACAGCGCAGTTCACACTCCAGGTGGAGTATAGCGCAGGACCCGTACAACACGGATTCCTATAACATAGAACGTATCAACCGTGTTATAGGGAATCTACTGTAGTTGCATAGTGTCAAATTCAATAGTTAAGAAAATTCTGGGTTGCTGTATTTAGTAATATTTTATCTCACCTTGGTGGCCGAAATGTATTAAAACCAAATATCCGAACTGTATCAAAAGTAAAATTTACTAAAAGTAAAATTTTTAATTTTGTATAACCCTCAGAACAACTTCGGAGTTTGCCATCTACGACGGTTTTTCATGACGTGACAACTGATGCTTGCGGAGGAGCTGCCAAGGAGGGGATAGGGGTCATAACCCCCCATGCGTAGTTTTTTGCCATACAAAATGTATTTTCTTCACTCCCGTAACATTCCCATGAAAAATTTTTGGCTACTCCTGCTTGCATATAATTCATCTTTTTTTCTCATGTATCAGTGATCAATACTTCAGGATCGGAATCTCCACGGTAAAAAAAATGGTCTAAAAAATTTGACACTAGAAAATTCTGATTAACACAGTAGGGTTACACAAATACGCGCCGGACTTACGCTCTTGCTTATGTCCGGAGGAGCAAATACATTAGAGGTTATGTGCTGCTCCGGATAATCTGCCAGCAAAAAAGCAAAAATGACGTAAAAAATGACACCCAAACGCGAAGGAAATAAAATTAAAGATATGCAGAATTGTATGAAAACTTCGATTATTTTTAAAGCGCACTTCTGTTACAGTTCTATTTGTTTCACGTTTGATGCGTTTTCACTTTTTCGAGTCTTAAAAGCTGTAGAAATGAGTGGTTTCACTTAATTGTTAAATTTACCAACTTAAGTGGCAACAATGGATTCCGTTGCTACGGAAATTATAGCAATGTTAAAAATAGAACATGAAATGAATTATTCATGTTTACTTTGCTAGAACTGCCATATTGGCGAAATTATCGCCGCCAGTCGGTGGCAAATAGCTCAAACCACAAATTAAACTTGACACTAAAGGCAATACGCAATACTCTGCTTGTCGGAATTAAAAAAAAAAAAAATCTGATGTGTCCAACACATGACTTCCTTGCACGTCCATTAGAACAAAAATATTTTCGACGCACTTCCTCTAAACTTATTTGTTTGAAAGAGATAAAATATCAATAATAGTAAGGTTTAGCGGTTTCTAGACAAATATTTCGATATCGCCAAGCTGAGTTCAATTTGAAATATTTCCTTCTGACACTTTATTTGGCGATATTTCACCAAAAGCCGACAAACTTGAGATAGTCTGCGAGATTTTGGGGATAGCCAAAGTAGTCATTGACCACAGACTTTCAATGAATTGAATGCATCCATACACCTCAATGTATTTAAAGTCATTTGGCTCACCCTTGCTGTCAAAAAAGATATGGAAAACAGTTATATATTACAATAGTTCTAAATACAAAAGTTCAAAAATCTACGGGTTAAAGTTTTAGTGTTATACAAAATACGAAATAATTTTTGGCGCCAAATTTGGCGATATTTCGGCGAAACTCGTCAATGTCGACGAAATTTTGGCGAGATTTTAAGCATGAACCAAACAATGACAGATTATCGCCAAATTTGGCGATATTTCGCCAAAACTCGCCAAGAACGATGACAAATGGCGATACTTTGGGCATGGACCAAATGACTGACTATCGCCAAATTTGGCGATATTTCGCCAAAACTCGCCAAGGTCGAGCACAGACGGCGAGTTTTTGGGCATGTACCAAACAATGACTGTCTACAGTTGTATTATATTGAAGATGTCCATAGACATTAAAGTACTAAAATTCTTTTCGGTGGTCCTGTAAATAAACTCTCCAGTAGATTGGAACCAAAAATCGAGATACACAACTAGATGTTACAACATTCTTATATATGAAATTTCATAATAGTTTTTGAGATTTGAGAGTTAAATATGCACACACGTACACCAAAAGTCGCCAAGCTTGGCGACTTTTGGCATAGATCTTGAGGGAGGCACGTGACCGTGGTCGGACCATTACCTAACTTATGTGGTAGGACGGTATTGTGCTTGAAATGGATGAATGCCCCTAAAATTGCCATTGACCGTAATGTATTGGAAATCTTTTGAGTGTTCCTGTAGCAGAACTACAAATGATAAAGACACTTTTTTTAATGGAGAAATTCATTTTCTAACTCTTTACAGCATACATCACTTCTGAGTCGTTTGAAATAGCCCAATACCTCTAAAAAACGCTTTGATGAATTTCGGCCCATAGAGCGTAATGTATTTCGAATCTTTTGGGCGGTTCTGTAGATAAACTATCCAGTCGAATGGAATCGAAAGGGGAGGTGCACAACTAGATGTTACAGCAATCCTAAATATAAAGTTTCAACATTCTACGCCTAATAGTTTTTGAGATATGCGAGTTTAATGAGTTTCGGCCCATTGAGCGTAATGTATTTCGAATGTTTTGGGCAGTCCTGTAGATAAACTATCCAGTCGAATAGAACCAAAAGGAGAGGTGCACAACTAGATGTTACAACTATCCAAAATATGAAGTTTCGACATTCTACGCCTAATAGCTTTTGAGTTAGGCGAGTTTAATGAATTTCGGCCCATAGAGCGTAATGTATTTCGAATCTTTTGGGCGGTCCTGTACATAAACTATCCATTCGATTGCCACCAAAAGGGGAGGTGCACAACTAGATCATAGAACAATCCTAAATATCAAATCTCAACATTTTACGACCAATAGTTTTTGAGATATGCGAGTTTAATGAGTTTCGGCCCATTGAGCGTAATGTATTTCGAATGTTTTGGGCAGTCCTGTAGATAAACTATCCAGTCGAATAGAACCAAAAGGAGAGGTGCACAACTAGATGTTACAACTATCCAAAATATGAAGTTTCGACATTCTACGCCTAATAGCTTTTGAGTTAGGCGAGTTTAATGAATTTCGGCCCATAGAGCGTAATGTATTTCGAATCTTTTGGGCGGTCCTGTACATAAACTATCCATTCGATTGCCACCAAAAGGGGAGGTGCACAACTAGATCATAGTACAATCCTAAATATCAAATCTCAACATTCTACGACCCATAGTTTTTGAGATATGCGAGTTACATACATACGTACGTACGTACAGACGGCATGGAAAAACTGGCCACAACAGACTCGCCGCTGGTCAAAATGAGTTGCAGACGCGTTAATATGATCGTGCATGCTAGCCTACGATAGGATGCATCGAAAAAATTTTTAAAATTAAATTTAGAGGTAGTCAAAATCGGTTTTTTTTGTCGAAATTTGGCCCCCAAAATTTTTCGGGATCACATTACTTCCTTATACTACGTACAAGGAAGTAAAAATATCTATGCATACGCTAGTTACATCGGCTCATCTCAATTGTGGAATGGAATTAATAATACGTACAGAGTTGTACTATATTTGAATATTTTTCGCCAACTTTGCTAAGAAATGTACTAAAGTAGGAATCAACATACATTTCAATTCGTAAAACAAAAAATCTGATGTGTCCAACACATGACTTCCTTGCACGTCTATTAAATCAAAAATGTTTTCTACGCACTTCCTCTAAACTTATTTGTTTGAAAGAGATAAAATATCAATAATAGTAAGGTGTAGCGATTTCTAGCCAAATATTTGAATATCGCCAAGCTGAGTTCAATTTGAAAGATTTCGTTCTGACACTTTATTTGGCGATATTTCACCAAACGCCGACAAACTTGAGATAGTTTGCGAGATTTTGGGGATAGCCAAAGTAGTTATTGACCACAGACTTTCAATGAATTGAATGCATCCATACACCTCAATGTATTTAAAGTCATTTGGCTCAGCCTGTAAATAAATTCTCAGTCGATTGCTGTCAAAAAAGATATTGAAAACAGTTAGATATTACAATAGTTCTAAAAAATACGAAATATATTTTGGCGCCAAACGATTTTTCGGCGAAACTCGTCAATGTCGAAGACATTTGGCGAGATTTTAAGCATGAACCAAACAATGACAGATTATCGCCAAATTTGGCGATATTTCGCCTAAACTCGCCAAGAACGATGACAAATGGCGACACTTTGGGCATGGACCAAATGACTGACTATCGCCAAATTTGGCGATATTTCGCCAAAACTCGCGAAGGTCGAGGACAGACGGCGAGATTTTGGGAATGTACCAAACAATGACTGTCTACAGTTGTATTATATTGAAGATGTCCATAGACATTAAAGTACTGAAATTCTTTTCGGTGGTCCTGTAAATAAACTCTCCAGTAGATTGGAACCAAAAATCGAGATGCACAACTAGATGTTACAGCATTCTTATATATGAAATTTCATAATAGTTTTTGAGATTTGAGAGTTAAATATGCACACACGTACACCAAAAGTCGCCAAGCTTGGCGACTTTTGGCATAGTTCTTGAGGGAGGCACGTGACCGTGGTCGGACCATTAACTAACTTATGTGGTAGGACGGTATTGTGCTTGAAATGGATGAATGCCCCTAAAATTGCCATTGACCGTAATGTATTGGAAATCTTTTGAGTGTTCCTGTGGCAGAACTATAAATGATAAAGACATTTTTTTTAATGGAGAAATTCATTTTCTAACTCTTTACAGCATATATCACTTCTGAGTCGTTTGAAATAGCCCAATACCTCTAAAAAACGCTTTGATAAATTTCGGCCCATAGAGCGTAATGTAATTCGAATCTTTTGGGCGGTTCTGTAGATAAACTATCCAGTCGAATGGAACCGAAAGGGGAGGTGCACAACTAGATGTTACAGCAATCCTAAATATAAAGTTTCAACATTCTACGCCTAATAGTTTTTGAGATATGCGAGTTTAATGAATTTCGGCCCATTGAGCGTAATGTATTTCGAATGTTTTGGGCAGTCCTGTAGATAAACTATCCAGACGAATGGAACCAAAAGGGGAGGTGCACAACTAGATGTTACAACTATCCAAAATATGAAGTTTCGACATTCTACGACTAATAGCTTTTGAGTTAGGCGAGTTTAATGAATTTCGGCCCATAGAGCGTAATGTATTTCGAATCTTTTGGGCGGTCCTGTACATAAACTATCCATTCGATTGCCACCAAAAGGGGAGGTGCACAACTAGATCATAGAACAATCCTAAATATCAAATCTCAACATTCTACGACCAATAGTTTTTGAGATATGCGAGTTACATACATACGTACGTACGTACGTACGTACAGACGGCATGGAAAAACTGGCCACAGTAGACTCGCCACTGGTCAAAATGAGTTGCAGACGCGTTAATATGCTCGTGCATGCTAGCCTACGATGAGATGCATCGAAAAAAATTTTAAAATTAAATTTAGATGTAATCAAAATCGGTTTGTTTGTCGAAATTTGGCCCCCAAAATTTTTCGGGATCACATTACTTCCTTATACTACTTACAAGGAAGTAAAAATATATTAGACAGTATTAATTACGCCTTTCTAACAGCTTCTAGTAAAAGAAACTCCCGTAGCGCTGCTTTAACAAATTAGAATCAATTATTTATTACACAGTACTTGGATTGCCAAAATGCCAACATACACCATTTTGCGAGATTTTTTTGTTTTCAGGGAATCATTCCAAGCATTGATTTAACAGCAATCAAAATGGGAAATAGTTATCTATCATTTATATGGTTTGATTGCCAAAATTTAATGTAGGCATTTTATTCATAAGTTGCAGTTATTAAAATTATTAACTATAACGGGTTTTAATCACCGTTAACTACCATGTACAAAATGCGAGAATTTCAATTTTCTGAAATTTGGCGGAATTCCTCTAACTTAAATCAGTTTACTTAATTTGGTGAAAATTCTGTAGATCATTTAAAATCGCCTTAATAACTGCATTATTTCTGTATTAAAAATCGAAGTATAGCGCCGTAAAATTTATACTTGTTATTAAAAATACTATTTCGTTACGCTCTCGGTAATTTGCGCCAAGCCCAAAACTGTACAAATCGGTAGAACCTACTATTTTCTCAAAATCGCCAAATGAGCCATTTATTTTTGGCCAAGCTAAAAAATATACATATTAGTCTCGGAAATCTCCCAATACCTTATTCTTTTACACATAAAAAGCATTGAATTCCTGCTCTGATTTCAAATGCACGCAATACTTCAATTAAAAAATAACTTTGTAAATAATCTAAAAAGAAAAAAAATCATTATTCTTTTATTTTTACTACAGAAGTCTAAATAATTTAATAAAATAGCCAAAAATGGCAACCTCGATGCTTTTTTCTCACATTTTCACTACAAGGGTTACAATCGCGGAATTGCGAAGAGCAAAAATTAGCGTTTTTGACGGGGTTTTTTATCAACATCTCTTAAAATAATTCGAATTTCGAAATTTAAATTAGCGGAGGTTCTTTCTCGAAATTTTCCGAATTTGTGGATACCTCGGTCAAAACTCAACTCCCAGCCGTTTAGGAGGAGATGATGCTACACACACACACACAGACAGACGCGCACAGATTTTAATAGTATAGAAGAAGATTTAAGGTGGAACGATGGAACCTTTGAATGTATTGAACATGTATCTCGAAATCACTCTAACAGGGTCATATTTCAGTATTTTCTTTATAGAATTACAAAATGTTTTGGTGCGCTCAGAATTCAAAGCTATTATTGTTTCTCTTTTTTAATAATTCCCGTAGACATAAGTAAAAATTAGATGCTTTTTTATTATTTTACTTCACATAACAATCTGCTTTTTCTAAAACCGAAAAATTACGTGATCGATTTTAGTTTTAAAATATCTCAATGAGTTTTTAAACCACAATAATTTGCATAAAATAAAACAATCACAAATACTGAAACACTTGATTTGTACAAAAAATGTCTCAAGACACTTGTACTCATAACCATGATAATATTTCTGAATAAAATTAAATAAGGCGGTAGGATAATAAGGGTTTATGTGTTATAGTATTAAACAAAATTATATAATCATTATCTTATCAGATGGTATATTTACACGCATT
This sequence comes from Cheiracanthium punctorium, assembly GCA_038373885.1. Lineage (NCBI taxonomy): Eukaryota > Metazoa > Arthropoda > Arachnida > Araneae > Cheiracanthiidae > Cheiracanthium > Cheiracanthium punctorium. Next base: position 585,727 of record JAWZYV010002197.1, read on the forward strand.
TTTTGTAAACAAGAAAAATATCATTATTATTCCGTTTCAGAATTATAAGCTCTATTTTGTTTAAATGCAGAAATCTCGCAACTGTTCATCTTAATGAATCCTTTAAGCTTATTTACCCGGACACGAAGTCTAGAATATTAATGAGTTCGAATTAGAAAACAGTGCACATAATTTAAGTGGGCTGCCCTATATAAAATTTAAAAGGTTTCCTTCTAAATTAGAAATTGAGCAGGTTCTTTTATTTATTTTACTTATTTTTTATTTATTTATTTTTTTGCTTAAATTTAAGCACTATAAATCTACGCTTAAAATATTTAATCTTGCTAATAGATATTTTATTGCTCTACTGTTAGTTTAAAAACCTTTTTTATCCAAAATAAATCAGATTTTCATTTATTTTTTCTCATTTTCGAAGAAAAAACTCAATTTACGCGAATGACTAATTTAAAGAAGTGTCATAAATATTTATATGTTTTGTGCATTATATATAAGCAAATGCTAGAGATACTTAAAATGATGAAATTCTATCATCTGTAAGCTACTTCCACTCATTATACATTTTGATTAGAAATTGATTGAGGTATTTTTTCAGAAGAAAATTATTCGAATATCCGATTAAATATTTTTATGAAATAATAGAGTAACCATTATGAGAAAAAAATCCTCTAAGTTTGGTACAATCCTGATAAGGTAATTTTTTAATGGAAATCTACCGAGTATGTTGCTACAGTTGAAAAATGCCGAATTTTTATGCCATTAACTCGCGAGAATTTATGTACTTTTGTGAAATATTCTTAAAAAAAATCTTAGTTATTTGTAGAAAACTATGCTTTATGAGTTTCGGGTTGACAGTCGTTCCTTTTCGTGCCAAAAAATAGGACCTTTTATTCCCAGGGATTCCACTGTGAGAAGAAATCCACGATAGTGCTACAACATCTATTAATTTTATCATAATACATCTATAGTTATCTACTAGCTGAAGTATCTACCCGTCGTTGACGGGTTAGTACGTAATGTAAATTTCCAAAAAGCAAGAATTTTTGTCAGCATTGTAGGAGTACAAAGAATGGAAATGTAGCATATTGGCAAAAGTAAAGAAATCAAAGATAACTTTTGTGTAAAGTAAATAAAAAACTTTGTAAAAAACACTAAGATGTTATAGGTAAAAAGACACGTACGTTTCGGCCAAAAATTGTTTTGGCCTTCCTCAGTCCAAGCCCTTCGTCACAAGGAACACAGGGAACTGAAAAGAGTTCTCTGTGTTCCTTGCAAATTGGCATAAACAAGCAAGCATGTTGCCATAAGGTACTATTTGTTAGAAAAAGATGTTATTTCATTGTGTTTTCTACAATTTACATTTGAAAGTTGTGTTCATCTAAAACATTCATCTACTTTGAAATTGCCTCGTATCTGTTTTTATGAATGTCGATCGAATTACAGAGGAAAATGAAATTATTCGTGTTGACAAGGTAATGTACAAAGGTAAGATGAACGAGTATCCAGAGGAAAGTCCAAAACTTTTCGAAAATGCTGGGGCTAGCATTTTCCGGAATATTCCCAAATATTTAACAAATAGTAGCAATAGTTGCAGACAACTAGACTCTAGGATCACGCCTCTTATCCGAAGAGAAATAAATTATCCTGTGTAGATGACATTTGTGTTGCCCTGAAGAAAATAGATAATTATGAACAGAAACAATGATGTACATAAAGGATAACACTAAAGTAACTATTTGTTTTCTAAATTTTAATGATAAATCTGCATATGTTAATGACTTTATATTTATTTTTAAATATTTGGTTTATAACATATTTATTAATAATGTTAAAGTGACGAATGTTGATAAAATTTAAAAATGTGATTGTATTGATTGTGAAAACTTGTTAGAAAAAGCATATTTTCGAAAATTTAATTCAGAGCATTGAAATATTAATTACTATTGAATATTAATTACTATTAAAATACTATTGAAATATTAATTGTGTTTTATCAAAACTTTTAATATGGGCCATAAATTTGCTTGTCTTATAATTATCTGGTTATACTTGTCTTATAATTATCTGAATTTCAATCTGTATAGATTTTTCGTTGATGATTGGTTAAAAATAAAAATTACTAGAGGTGGCATAATTAGGGTGACGAGATTCAGAGATAAAAAATGCAGGACATCACTACAATGCAGTCAGGGGGGGGGGATAGCCAACTTTGCATTGCCTAATGACAAGAAATGATCATGATCATTTAAGCAAACACCATTCTGCGCATACGCATGTCACTACAATGGGTACATGTGACCAGACGTCCTGCGAAATGCAGGACGTCTGGTCACTCTAAGCATAATTTACTTTACATAACGCATATGAAAAAAATGTTTTTTAACAAACTAACATTTTAATATTATTTATATGCACTTTTCACAAAGGAATTGGATAACAGTTAATTATCTCTGGAAAATGAGTAAAAGTGTTTTAATAATTATAACATTAATAGTAATACAAACAGTATGCCTGTTTTCTATTTATTAATCCTTTCAGTATTTGTTACTAATTGATTTTGTAATAACCTTCTAAAAGATATTGATAGCATGTTTTGTAATGTTTGCTCAAATAAATGTTGGATTATTTTATTTGTACATAAAAATAATTTATGCCCTGCATTAAAAATAGATTCAGTGGTTCTTATTGCTGACACCTTATTGCTGCTACGCTCCTTAAATTTATTTATATTCTTCTAAATACATAAATTTATTTACAGCTATTTATATTGGTGTATTATTTATTTTACATAGGTAAAAGTTGGATTATTTTATTTGAACTTAAAATTAATTTGTGTGCTACATTAGAAATTGAGTCAGAGATTCTTACTGCTGAGACATTATTGCTGATATGCTCCTTAAATTTATTTCTACTGAAAACTTGATTTAAGAAAAATATTCTATATGATAAGGTTATATTTTATTTTTATCAAGTTTACATGAATATTAGAATTAGAAGTGAAGAAAAAGTAAGTGATTACCCTTTTTTACAGAATATTAAAAAATGTATTTTTTCATTACTTTTTTTTGTATCAAATTTTTAAGTTTGTATTTATAACAATTTTTATCAAAACTATTTTTTTCTAAAAATGGGTCAGTCCACAAATTTAAGTTATGTGGGCATATATTCAAGAATGTAGTGTGGGGATGTATTCAAATAGTGGAAAAATAAGTGTTCATTTTTATTAGCGAGATTAGATAATATTTATTCTTAAAAAAATAGGAATGTTTTATCAAAGGTAAGTCTAAAAATAAATTGCTTTAAAGCATGTGTGTGTGTGTGTATTGCTCTGAGAAAGCATACGCGTATGAAAAAATCAGATCCTCACTAACTCTGGGTCACGTGACTTTAAAAGTAAGCGTGACCACCTAAGCCTGTCTATTACGTCAGCCAAAGAGAGGCTGGAGTGACATAACAGTTTCGCTCCTTCCCTTGTAAAGTCAAACCAGCTGCGTGAAATAGTCGAACAAGTTGAACCTAATAATTGAATGAATTGACGATTAAACGTAGGAAAAGGTGTGATATGGACATCAGTGATTTCATTTCATTCGGTTTAGTCGTTGTTATGGGATGCGTGAACGAATATTTAGGCATTTCGAAATAATTTTTGCAAAATATCAATTTTTTTGAGAATTAGGAAGACTAGAGTTTCAGTTGAGTGACCACATACCATGTCACAAAATTTCGTTTCATTCCTTGTAGTCTTTATTTCGTGATGCTGGAACAAAAAATTACACAATTTAAAACAATTTTCGCAGAATCTCAAAATGTAATAAATTTTTTCTTTTTTTTTAAATTCACAGCCTATAGTTTTAAGATGAGCAACTACTATGTCACTAAATTTCATATGATTCGTATTAGTCGTTATTACGTGAAAGCTCGAACAAAAACAAAGAAAAAAAAACGTCACGGACAGAACAACAGAATGACGGACAGACAAACTTTGTTTTGACGGTCTTACTGGATTCCCAGGTGTTTGAAACGGATGAAAATAGCAAAATATTTTAATTCCAAGTTGTGTACAGACAAAAGTCCAATTTAAGAAAAAAATATAAAAAATACCAATAATGTTATTGTTTTGTTAGGATTGTAGAGCAGACATTGAATCTGAAAAGTTTACAGCTGCTTAAAAGCATACTTTTACTTTTCTGCAATCGCTGTAATACAATATAGACCGTTTCAATCTCGCTATTAAAATTTGTGAGTCTAGCACCACATGACCTATTTTTAACGTAGTTTTATCTTCAAGACGTTTTTTAAACCTTAGCAACTATTCACCTGGATCAATGTAATAAAATGTTTAAATTCATTGAACTTGATCCAGTAAAAACCGGTGCAACGATAATAGTAACATAAGAGCAATGAAATTAATTTTAGGTTTGTAATAAATAACAAACAAGAAATGCTGATATACTTATTTAAAACTGAAAAACAAATAAACAATGAATCACTTTAAAAATTTTATAACTAACACCTAAAAATGAAACTGCAGTGCTGATATTGTCAAAAAGTTCCATGAAATAATACCGAAATTAAACGACCAGTACAAGATTACAATAGTACAATAACTTAATTCTGCATTACTGAGTGCGTACATATCTTTCTAAGAAAACAAATTTCTTCAATATGCATCATTTATAGTGAATAATATTCGAAAATGAAACAACAACTCTGTATTAAGCAAACATAATATCATTCACTCACAAATAAAAAGATAAAAAGAAACTAACATGAATTTAATTAACTCTGTAATTCAAAAACTCACTTTAAGTTTTATTCAATTAAATAGAAAACTTTCATAAAATCCCCAATGAATTCTAGAATCTCATTTACTTAATCCCGAACATAGACCATTAATTACTCCAAGAATACTTTAAAACAGAAAATGAATACACATTATATAAATCTGTTTTTGTTTAAGTCTAAGAAAGCGAATGCATATTTTTTTTCCCCTTCATAAAACTTAGTGCATAATAAATGTACACAAGTAAATATTTAGTCTCGTTAATGAGAGACTTAACGTTACAGGTATGGTTTTGAAACTTAGTAACAGTTATAACATGCTTTTTCATTATCCAAATTGAATATGCATAAGCGAATTAGTATACAGTTATAGATTTAATAAAAAATTAAGTACTAATTTTTCAGTTGATTCTGAGTTAAAGTGATTTGAAGGGTGTCGAAAGGTAAATATGTGATTTTCTATTTCTGTATTATACTTTTATTCAGTGTAACATCTTCGAAAGCAATTTACTTCATGCATATAATAAAACGAACAATATGCAAAAGTAAATTTTTAATCTCATTAATAGGATACTTCAAGTTTCATATTTTGTTTTGAATATATATATATATATATATATATATATATATATATATATAATTACACGATAATTATGCATAATCATCCAATTACAGTTTTATGTAAAAAAAGAAACAGTGATAAAATAATTGTGACATTAAATATTCGACTCCTGTGAGTGTGAATGTCTTAAATTCAAATTCAATTAATCTGCTTTAATCGGTCATGTTATCGGGAAATAGAAAATACCGTTATAATTTCGGTAAGTTGACCTTTCAAAATTAAATTTGCGAAGTTGACCATTCAAAGCCTTCGAAGCTGGCCTTTGGCAAGTTGACCATTCAAAGCCTTCGAAGCTGGCCTTTGGCAAGTTGACCTTTCAAAATTACATTTGCGAAAGATGTGCGATCATTTTTGCGCCATGTGCGATTCTTTTCACATGGCAGGACAGAATTTGAACTTTCAACCAGCAATGCCCACACTGCCTTAGAATGAGTGGCTAGAAATGGCTACAAATTATTTCGAGTTGAGACGAAAATTTATTAGTCATAACTGACTCCAATAAAATAATTTTTGTTTGCTTCGTTTTTGTGGAACGTCTTTCCTAAACGGAATGAATTGTGATGTCAAGTGAAACTGCCCAATTTTTTTTTTCTACAACCATAAAGTCGTCTGCGAAGCGTTACTTCGCTACCGCATATCTCTACGTGTTGCGCATTATTAAATAAACATATAAATAACATATAATTCAAATGGAAAACTACAGTTGCGGACGAGAGGTACGGGCAGTGTGAACAACGACGGTTGAAAACGGCTAGAAATGACCAGAAGTTGCTTAAAACAGAAAGAATATTGGTAGAAACAGACACAAAATTGCTTAAAGCAGAAAGAAAATGGCTAAAATAGCTACCTGCAGCTTTTTGGCAATTTTTGGCTAGTTAGGTTCTCAAAGTGTCAAGATCTGGCTCCCAAAGTGGCTAAATTGGCAATCAGGATTTCATCCAACCCAACATGCTCTGTGTCAGGCGCGTAGCTAGGAAAATTTTTCGGGTGGGGGGGGGATATGAACTTATATGTTTATAAATAGACGGAATTTCTGCACAGCATTAATCTTGTGACCACTAATCCAAAAATTTCGGATATATCCCCTGGCTACGCCCCTGCTCTGTTATGCCGCGCATCGCCACTCCGGACGTCGAAGCATCCATTTAGAGAACATACACTGGTGGACAAAATTAAGAGATGGAAAGCATTTTCCCAAATATCTCGAGAAATACTGGATAAAAATAAATGAAATCTCCGCTTTCCAGATACTCATCAACCAGGCGAGCTCTACGTGGTCGGGCATTGTCGTCCACAAAAACGAATTCGGGGACTACAGCACCCATGAAAAGACGCACATAGGGCTCTAGGATCTCCTGACTGTACCTCTGGGCATTCACGGAACCAGTGTCAAACACAAGGAGCGGTGTGCGGGTATCTTGCATTATCCCTGTTCAAACCTTCAGTCCTCCACCACCATACTGGTGCCTTTCCATGATGTTGCTGGGATGGTATCGGTCCCCAGGTGCCCTCCATATGAATATTCACCGAGAATGGGGTTGTAGACTGAATCTGGACTCATCTGTGAAGAGAACATTAGCCCATTGGAGCTGTGTCCAATTTTGGTACTGTATGCATAATTGTACACGCTCTCTTCTGTCGGAGGGAGTGAGTGGGATACAAATGGCGGGCTTCCTGGCATGCAGCCCTAATTTACCGAGCCTCCTGGATATTGTCTTCCTTGAAACTAATGTTACTACGGCAGCAGCGAGGTCCCTAGACAGTTGTGTCGCTGTAGACGTCCTCTGGCGCTTGGCTGTAAGTACCAAATACCGGTCTTCATTGGGCGGTTTTGCTCTCGGACGACCTTGTCATGGTCTTCTGGACACTGTCCCACTGTTTTTAAACTGACTCCACAAATTCGAAACAACGCTTGGAGTTACACCCAATTCACTAGCAACCTGAGCTTGGGATTACCCTGCCTCAAGTCTACCTACCAGTCTCTACCTCATACCTTCCTCTAAATGATGATGTTCCCTCATTTCACCTAAAAATCAACAAAAAATAGCAAGATTATTCCAGAAACACAATAAAAACCGCTGCTGTGTTGTAGAGTGGAATGAGCTGAGCAGTTGGATGCAGACTTTTATACCTCCTGCTGGCTTAGCAACGCCCACAAAAATACGTAAACTCAATTCAGCGACATCAACGCCATAGTGGCATTATATGGCAACCAACTGTCCAGGTTTTATGTGATATTTTCCGAGAAATGTGTGAAAATGCTTTCCATCATGAATATGCATGCAAATGCTCCATCTCTTAATTTTGTCCACCAGTGTAATACATCCGACTAAGTTTACGTTGGCTTGGTCTTGCTGTTGCTTTGTGTTCCAGTCTTACACCAAAATTCTCATGCCTGCGCTTCTTACTTTTTCGCAATTACAAGTAGTAAGTGCAGTAAGATAATAGCTTGCCAGGTAAGTACCCAAAAAGGTAGGCTTGCCAACTTCTATGCACGGATTGCCGGGACCTCCACGATTAAAATTTGGGATATGGCAAAAAAAAAACGATATCCAGCTTATTTATTACAGTAAAGCTAGCAACACAATTAAAACCAGACTTAATTTTTACACTTTTAAATATTTTTAATGAATATTATGTTTACTACTTCGGCATAATTATACATGCAACATATTTAACAAAAGTTAAAACGCAAAATATTGAAAAATTAAAATTAATTATTAGTTTTCCATCTTTCTTCTCTTTAAACACAATTAATAATACTATCTTAATAATATTATCATTTGCAAACAAATTAAATACGCTTTTTCCTTTCACGAACAAAAACGAAACTTGTGATTGTGGCAATTAAAACAAAATCTGATGTGGACACCACATGACTTCCTTGCACGTCTCATATGTCGTAAAATTTGTCTCTACAGTGCATCTAAACTTGTTTATTTGAATGAGATGGACTATTGCAATAATACTAAGGTTTAGCAATTTCTAGCCAAATACTAGAGATATCGCCAAGCTGGGTTCAGTTTAAAATATTTATATTCGCCACTTAATTTGACAATGTTCCGTAAAAGCCGACAAGTTTGACATAGTGTACGAGATTTTGGGCATAACCGAAATAGAGATTGACCACAGACTTTTAATGAATTGGAGGTATATGTATAACGAAAGTCTTTTGGGTGACCCAATGGTAGTCTTTTGGGTGTAAATAAAATACCGAGTCGACTATGAAACGAAAAAGAATTGCGCAGTTAGATGTTGCAAAAGTTCTAAAATACAAATTCTCACCATTCTGTTGTTAAATTTTTAGAGTTATGAGATAAACGTAATTATTTAACATAACTAGATTTTGCGAAATTTCGGCAAAACTCATCAAGGCAGATAGTAGTTTGTGAGATTTTGTGCACGGCCCAAACAAAGATTGGGTACAGATACAATCCACTTAACACGTCCATAGACCTTCATGTTTTTAAATTCTGTTGGGCGGTCCTCTAAATAAACTACCCGGTAGATTAAAGCCAAAGAAGAGAGGTGTACAGCTAGATGTTACAATAATCTTAAATATAAAATTTCAACATTCTAAGACTAATAGTTTTGAGATTTGTAATTTACGTTAAGTTCGTACGCACGTATAGATATCAGGGAAAAACTAGTCAAAATGTTTAAAATCTCTGCTGAGATCACTATAATTTATGAAGTTAATATTTCATTTAATCTATCAAAAACAAAGGGAAAAATGGGAAATTTAGCGTCCGGTACACACCACTCGTGAGACGTGCCCTCTAAATCCCTAGAAACGGGGCGTACCGGTTCTCACGGAACGGTTGACAACCCTAACACTAAGATGCAAGTTGTATGTTGTTCGTTTCTACTTTACAAACATGTAGCACAGCACGTAAGGAAAGTATTGTTATCTTGGAAATATTCGATTTGAGCTCAAACTGGGTATATATGTAACAAACAATCGGCGTACGACCGATATTGAATTTTGGTGTATATAGGCCATATGGTTTCTTTTTACACTGCTGCGAAAAAGAATACCTTTACATTATGGCATGTGAGAGGAAAGGCTTATAAGTGAGCGTGCGTCTAAACTGTGCATTCGATAGAGCAAAAAATCCGTATGCATATAATAAGTCATGGTCGCATGTTCTGCATAGATTTTGGTGTATAGAATTGATAGTTTATTCACGGCATTGCGAAAAACAATTCTTATACATTACGGCCTATTGATGCAACTGTTTAAAATGAGCTAGTGCCTAAATGGTGTATTCGAAGAGGTTTAAATTGGATATGTATATTATAGGTCAACGTGACACAACATGTATATATTTTTGTGTGTATAGTACTTGGAGTTTTGTGAATAGACAACAAGTGAGTGTTCTTTTACATTATAGTCTATGGACGGAAATTCTTGAAAGTGTTTGCAGGGTGCATTCGATTAAGCTCAAATTGGGTAGGTACGTTATAGGTCACGATCTCGGGACCTGCATACATTATTGTGTGTGTAGAGCTGATAGTTTGTTCACATGATTGCAAAAAGTAATTCTTAAAGACTAACGACGCAAATCATTTAAAATGAGCTAGTGTCTAAATGGATCATTCGATTGACATCAAATTGGGTCCAAATATTATATGCCACTGAATTACATACTCTATAAATGTTAGCAAGTGTGCGCCTTACAGTTTTTTACAGGAAAAAGTACAAAAAGTATTCCTATACATTTCGGCCTATGTACTCAAATCATTTTAAATGCATTAGTGGCTGAACCAATTTAAATATCTCCGTGATCCTATTCAGTTGAATGGGATTTATTTAAACGCTTTGTAAATATCAAGTGTTAGGAAAATCAAGTAGAGTCACTCCAGATCTTTCTTTTTGGACATTGCTGGGATAGATTGAACTTTTTTAACTGAGGTTTCTCTTTTAAAACCAATTAGCTGTTTCTGTTGATGTCGTAATAAAATGTAAGGTAATCGCATTCTTTGCGCATTTTTATTGAAAATTATTCCGCCTCTCATTGCGCTGTTTGAGGATTTGCGACCTTTTTTTTCTGCGTTGGTAACTTCAAAGTCATGACATTTCGCTTTCCTGATAATTTGAAACTGTAATCTATTTCATTAACCAAGATAGATTTATGTGTTCACTCAATATAACTATAACAAATTTCTTTTTAAATATTAATTACATAATGAGTGCATTATGCTTTTGATGTCTCTGTTCACAAGCCGTCGAGTCGTTATCTGTGATTGCTCCGGAACTTGATTGCGTTTTTTAACTATGTTTTAGCCCTCGATATTGAGGTGAGTGATTTAAATACATTTAATGACAGATATCTGTCGCAAACGCACCTTTTCTGGTCTGTACCCACTTTGATTATCAGTCACTTGTAATGTCGTACGCGTCAGTTTGGGTAATGCAATCCCTAGTTTGACATTGTAGCAATCATGTTCAAAATTATTTTTCGCAGAAGTTCAAGTTATTTCAAAGATGTATAAAGACAAGTAATTCCTTTATAATTTTACTATTTATTGTCTTAAGTCCAAATTTATGCGTTGAAAATTGAATGATTACATGATTATACGATGGCTTTTCAAAAAAGTAAGGAAATACGTCCTTTAACGTTTTTTCACCAAGTAAAAGAGTTCACACATACATATCAAGGCATTTCATAAAATTTATTTTTCAGCACAGCCCATAAGGGCATCGAAGCAGTTGTTTCATTTGTGTACCAATCTAACGAAGCCAGCGTTGAAAAAATAAATTACCAGAAGCCTTACCACGATATTATCGGAGTGAATAAGGAACGGGTAGTTCTCTCTCACGGATACGCAAATCCTTTGGATCAATAGCCGCGACTCTCAATTTGTTACAACCACCATTTGTTCCGTTTAAACAAATTCAGAATTCTATCGTGCTGCCAAGTTGTTCTTCAATGGTCCAAAGAGATGAAATCACTGGGTACGAGATTCAGGGAGATACGAAGTTTAGGGAGGACTTTCGAACACTTTCCATCGAAAGCACTGCAGCCAACAATGTGTCGACTCAGCTTTATTTAGTGGCATTTGATTGCTGTGATCACCCCTTGTAATTAAAATTGGAATTTCATTCGTGCAGGTAATGCGTATGCGAGTGAGAGCTCTTGTTACCTTACTTTTTGAACCACCTGCGTATCAATAAATTTTTATTAGATTTTCAGAAATACTTCCAGATTAAACTTGTACTTCTGATTAAGCATGAAGATACGTATCGAAATTAATGCACCAAATTGAAAAATAAACAAAATTGGTTTTCTATACATTATTTGACGGTACAAAAATTACAGTAGCATATTTCTACAAAGTTTAGCACTTTTCCAAAAAGCTACAGAAGTGCTTCCGACATTGTGCATCATTAATAATGAATGTTATTCAAAAATTAGTAAAAATACATTCCTATAACAAACAAATGATTAATCAATCGCTCAGCAATAGGCTCTTGAAAAGAAAAGAAAAATCATGTTTAAAAAATTTGCAATAAAAAAATAGAGTTTACATTTTATTTTATTAATTGGAGAACGTCCAAAATCCTAACACCCCTCCTTTAGGAAACATTGAACAAAGTATTAATTTTAATAATAACTAAAGTTTTTAATCAAATAAATTTGTATATGGTTTTATCGGAAATATGAAAGACGTTTGTGACCATCCTATGGCTTATACATATTGAGTGCAGAATTTTACGTATCATAAAACATCCTAAAATGGCATTATGTTTCTTTAATAGTCCTTAAAAGGAATATACTGTAGAGCAATTAACTTTTTTAGAAATTATTTATTTATTCATTTATAAAATGCCAGCCGTTTGACCGTCATTAGGCTTTGTAGTTAAACATTTTAATCCTGATTGAGTCCTGTGTACATGTACAACCTTTAAAAAATGTATTCGAGTCTTAAAGTCAATTCCTATGCTGGTTTCATGCATTAAAAATTATTTATCATAAAATGTGAATAATTTTATGAGTATAATTATATTTTATATTTCTGTGAAGTTCTTTTTTTTATATAGAAACTGAATAGGAAACTTATCTAACACTCTAACATTCGAATCTTTTTTGAGAGGTAAAAAAAAAAAAATTAGTTAACTCACATAATTAAGAAATGCTTGGAATTCGATAACAGCAGTCAAAGAAGTAAGAATGTCAAAGATTAAAAAAAATGAAGAAAAATATTAAATGATTAATTATTCTATTACATTCGTATAACTTTTTTACTAATAATTAAACAATGTGCGCATTCGTAAGCACCCAAACAGTGCCACTTGTTCAACTCGTTTTAGTTTGAAGAATTAAACAATTGGTTTTTAAACCTAAACCGGTAGACCGATGTTCTTAAATTCAACTGAATGCAGTCAGTTAAAAATCTAAATCAACTGAGACAGGAGCTAGTTTATAACCGTAGCCGGTTGGTTGTTTACAACTCATCCAAAGACGTTGGGACCTGACAGCCCAACAGGTCAGCGCACATGTCACTGCTGGTCTCGGGTTCGAATCCTGTTAGCCTATGTATGTACGCACACTTAAAAAAAAAGAACTAAATTCGCCCCGAAGGAAATAAAATAACTCAGAAGGATGTAAAACCGGGACAAGTTTGTTTCGGTTTTATGTCCTTCGAAACTATTTTAGTTATTTTGGAGCAAATTTATTTCTTTTTTAAAAAGTGTACGTGTCCAAATTTTGTGATGTAAATTGTTCTTTAAAATAAACTTGTACTTTGGAACAACTTAGATACAGAGACGGATTAATGCAGCTTTGTCGGTGTTGTCGGCTAGATGGGGTTTTAGTCCATTTTAAGGAAATAAAATAGGATATCTTACATTTTTCGTGTAATTTCTTCTTTTTCGATGTGGAGAGCGACCATCTCCTTAACCTCCGCCCTCCTTCGGTGTTCCGATAATGGCCATAAAAAAGGTATACATCGCATTAAATTATCTTTTCTAAGAGTTGAAAAAGCCCTGTCACCCTTGTCAGTGCCTGTCACCCTCGAGTACAATCGTCTATGCGTAAAGTCGGGCGTTCGATTCCCACTCAATCCCCAGGCTAATAAAACCTTTCTTTCTCTGTGGTAGTAAAACCTGTCTCAGTGTTGTCCACTTTGTCCGACGAGGATATATAAGAGGTTTTCTGAAACCAAACGTACCAATACAAAAACTAATGTTCCCAATGCGACAACAATCGCCGCCCAGGCGGTGTAGTGGCTAACGCCCTCTACTACCATTCTTAAGCCTGTGTTGGATTCCCGGCTTTGACCGATGATGTAAACTTGCCCGTCCTTGTGATGACAACTGCACTTTGTAATAAAAGTGATTTTGTACTTAGTAAGAACTGAGATGAAGTGCATAAAATAGACTTAGATCTCGAAAAAGTGTGTCTTTCAATGTGATGTAGCTGTTTACCGTAGTTGATTTGGACAATTGTCCAAAACAACTCATCAATAGCGGTAGACACATCACATAGCGGTAAACATATCACATAGCGGTAGACACATCAAATACGGTAGACACATAACATAGTAACTGAACAAGCTGAAGTCATTCTTAAATCGGAAAAAAATAAGACTAGTAATCATACATTTTCCAGTTTTTGTTGAAAACTTGTGGCAAAAATTGATGAGCTTACGAACACAACGAAAAGCACACTGTCTGAAATGAAAATGGGGAAAAACATAAGATTTCTTTATTGCATGATAAAAAAAATAATAGTGAAACAATAAAGTATATAAGAATTTAAGAAATTCTATTTAAAAGTACAATCTCTCAAAAGAGTATTTGAATAAGAAATAAACTCCCTGCGTTGGTTTCGTAAATTAAAAATGATTTATCATAGAAAATTAATTAGGCTATGTTTAACTATCACATTCCATATTTTTCTCAATTTATAAGTTTTGAAAAACTCAATAATTATCCACAATGCTAAATTAGGAAATTTTGCTTGTATTCTAATCCTTTTTTGAGAGGATATTAGAATTAAACATATACTTTTCGCAGATTTATTCCGACTTAAATATTATATTCATTTAGTTATGAAAATCATAGTTAAAAACATAAATGAAATAATAAAAATACGAAATTTATTTTTTATATTATTAGTGTTACCAGAAATAATGATCTTACATTAATAAATAAATCTGTAAAAAATAAAAAAAATAATCAGTTTATTATTACCCGCACGTTGTGTTGTAGTTACTTGTATATCAGTGCATGATATCATCTATCATTAATAGCCTATAATATCCCAAAACAAACCGAAACACACATTAACATTAAAGAAATAAGCAACCATTCACTCAGAACTAGAAATCTAAAAAGAAACAAACATGCATTTAATTAACTTTGTAATTCAAAAACACAGTTTACGTTTTATTCAATTAATAGAAAACTTTCATAAAATCCCCCAATGAATTCTGGAATCTCATTTACCTAATACCAGAATCTAGACCATTAATTACGCTAAAGGATAATTTAAAACGGAAAATGAATGCACATTATACAAATTTATTTTTGTTTTATTATAAGAAAGTGAATACAAATTCGTGTTTTCTTCATAAACTTGGTGTATAATAAATATTCACAGGGAAACATAAAATCTCATTAATAAGAGGTATCATGTACGTTCTATTTTGAAAATTTGTAATAATTAGAGAATTTTTTGCTTGTTATCGAGACTGAATACCCGTAAGCTGATTAATATAGTTATATGGTTAAATAGATAGTAAGAGTACATTTGATATCTGATGGTTTTCAATTGAAGTTATTCCAGGACGTAAAGGACAAATAGAATAATTTCTACTTTGTTTCTCTATGTAACATTCTAAAAGCAAGAGTAACATAAATTATATCGTGAAAGAACAAAGGTTTATAATTTATAGATTATTCAAAATAATAAATTCGAGGATCTAAATTTTTGGGCATGTTTATACTGTATGCGTGAATTAGAAAAATTCTAATTGAAAACAAAATCTTATTGGCCTGTAAAATGTGGTATTGATAGAAAGTTCGGGGTGGTTCTTGCCAATATCTTAAGTGCTAACCATAGCTCACGAGATATACGTGCTACGGTGCTGGCAATTCATTCACAACCCCTTTTGCTCTCGAAAAGTCATGTGACCATCTTAGTATGAGATAGCCTCACTAAAATGGTCAAGCCCGCTAGATCACATGGCTCTGCAAAGGGGTGTGACTAAAATGTCAGCGCCGTAACCTGTATATCTCGTCATGCACAGCACTAACAAGCTTAAAAATGTCCAGTAAAATGCGTGGTAAAGTTTTTAGCTACAGAGTAACTACAGTGACATGCTATAGTATGTAAAGTCACCAAAATGCTGTTTCTGTATTTAGTTCCAAGAAAGAATTAGAAGACTGCTCAATGAATGGGATACGCGATTTTATTTTTAGTTTATAATGCCTTCCTTCATCATTTGCAGCTAAATATACACAAAATTAAAGTACATAATATAAAAGAGGGTATGAGAATATAACTCACAATTTGGAGACATTTCTTTTGGCTTTTATACCCCTAGGCATAAAAGTGTAGTTCCTTTTTATAAATAGAAAGAAATATATTTAATATTAATGTAAAATATGGATATCAGTGTATAATATTTTAGTACATAAAATAGATTTTTCACCTACACAACCATACGATGCCGTAATTGTAAAAGTAATAATTAAGTGATATTAAACACATTATTTATGTTGTATGAGCATTTGAAGATTATGTCTTAATTTATTGAAATATTGCATACTACACCACCTTAAGCAGCGTTTTTTTTCTTTCCAGTTATTTCATATACTCTAAAAAATCCGCTAACGGTTCTTGGGTATACATGCAATTCTATAAAACTTCAAACTTCAATACAAGGGCCCTCAAACTAATTGTAAAAATATGTGACTATTCCTATTAATTTAACAATACTACTGCATATTAACCATGAAACAACAAACAAAAGATGCGTATACTCAAACTTTGTAAGTATTCATATGTGTTTGCGGTTTGTAGTAAAATTAAGAAATCATTCATTCTTTCCCCATTTTTATTTTTATTCAATCAAGTTTTTAAATCCAAATGTTTCCAACTAAATGTAACATTTTCATCTCACACATTCTTTACAATTTCCATCTCAGTAAAGCTTAAAACTGAGAATCAAAATTTCCAGCCATCAATTCAGCTACAGTGAAACATGTCTAAAAGGAAGCTTTAAAAGAGATTGAAAAATAGATAAGAGGATTTCACAGGACGAGTAAAAAAATTATTCTCCAGACGTGTAAATGATCCATAGGATTTAAAATATGTTAGATGAAAGAGCTTTCATCGTGTGTAAGAAAAAATATATGTGTTCGTCGTTGATTTAGTTTTAATGTATGGAAATGTGTTTCATAACCAATTAAATTGGTAATTAAATTTGCATAGAAATGTAATACATGGCATTAGAATTTCTTGTGAATAAATCATGTTTCAGATAAAAAAGAAATTATTTTCTTAATTTTACTTTTACCGTTAGTTGAAACGACATTTCTGATAATGTCGACTTTTTACAAAAGGTTTATCTGATCATTACTTTAAAAATTATACAGCTATATTAAGCCAGTCTTAAAGAGTTATAACCTTGACATTTTACTGAAAGAAAGAAAAAAAAAAGAATAGAGTTCAGTTTTGCAGAGGGGATTTTTTTAATTATGTGTATATATATTTACTTTTCATTTGTAAAGTGTTAAAATTATGTAAATATATGTTTTTCGTTATCTATGCAACTGTTTACATACATAATTAGGAGTCACTAAATGAAGTCTGAAATTTCTGTGCTTGTATTATTTTACACGAGGTTTTGATCGAAAGTAATGACAACATGTGTAAATGTTAACAACATGAAAACATTCTTGTTAGAAACACGACAAACCTTTTTTACTATAAATGTCAACCACTAAAAGCAGTATGGAATTTCTGTGCGTGCATTAGGCTTATCAGAGCGTACACTAGGCTTATCAGAGATTATGCAATGTGTATTTCGTAAGCTTAGCATGCTAAAAACTACAAATCTAACAGAATTACAAGAAAACATAATCATATCTACTACTACAGAATATTAATCAAACTTGTACTAATAAAGAGTGGTTTATTTTAGTAACTCTCGGACCTCTGGCTTTCACTAGCATACATCTGTATAATTCATTTGCTGAAATGCATGATCATCATGCACAATTTTTCTTTACAAGACACTTACAATAAAATCTTAATTAGAGCTTATTAACTCTCTAGAGATATTATTTTTCCTAAAGAATATGATTTATTTACTACTTATGATAGTATAAAAGTATTTTGGATGTTTTCTATTGCTAAATAAGTTATAGAATGTGGAACAGTTATCCAGTAAAAAAGTTAGACACTCGTATATTGCAAAAAAATAATAGTTATGGTAACTATAAAAATAACACTTAAAGGGTTTTACATATCGTTTGTGCATGCTCAATGAGTATTAATACATTATTTCTTAGTTTATTGAAGCATCTGTATACAAGATCAAGTATGCTTGCCCCAGCACATGCATTGCTTGATACAAATTAGTTGTAAAAGATTCTCTTATACCTCTTCAGAGTCAGATCTCTGTATAATTCAGACTTATATTTATGCTTTGCCAACCAAAATGAGTAGTGGTTAACACACCATTCTACACCTTGTATCCGAGTTCCATTCCGGTATGGACTTGAGTGTTTGTGATGTCTTGAGCAATGCTCCAGAAAATCTTCATTGCCGCCTTATTAGATTAAAAAAAATATACACGTGAAAGGTCTCTAAATAAGTACGCATTACGAGTTTTAAAATAATAATGCAAAGGAAATGTTACGTCAAAGACATAGAAAACGTTGTTTACTGGTGATGTAGGTGAATTAAGTTTTGTTTCTCTCTTGTTGATAAAAGCAACAAACATTCGGTAACTGCGTTGCTAAGAATCATCACGGCCTAAGTGACCCTTTTTACTTTACTTCCTATGTCCCGCGAACAGTACATTTATTTACAAAAGCGGCAATATAGTTGTAGCCCTGGTTTAAGACAATGAACTAGAAAACATGTACAATTTACCTCTAAAACAGACATATTAATACTGAAGACCATCTTGCATTTTCGATATATGTGTTCACTGCCACGGTGGCTGGAAAAATTCTATTGGCTAGTATTTGCAGTTTTTGAGGAGTATCAATTATCAGACGTTCTATCTTTATAAACAAGTAAATCTCGATCACCAGCCAAGACGAGTTTTAAATTGGATTAATGACTGTTCAAGCAAGCGATATTTCGAAAAGTGGATATATAATTATCTTAAACTGGGCTTTTCTGGAAGTCAATTTTTTTCCTGCCTCCTCTCTGAACTTAGACTCTACTTTATACATCATCACTATGCTGAAGATATTTATTTTTTTATGATTTATTTATATGATATATCATTTATTATAAGTTCGTTTGCTAATTATGTAAAAAAAATCCTGTAATGTAAAAATCTTGCTGTGTTTTTCCCCGTGGGTTCGACTTGTCCGTAAACCAATAGATCGGTTGCCTGCTCTCGGAAAATCTGTAAATCTGAGACGCGAAATTGCTGAAGAACGCAATTAGCTCTAAACAAGACATTTATGATTTGTGCTGGACTATTTCGTCAAAAAATAGTCATCAGTATATAGTTAGTGAAAATTTATCTTTAAAACTTTGATCATTTAACCCTGTATATTATTTTCCTATTTTAATTTTGCGAATAGTTATTGCGATTTTGACGATATGCTTACCAACTGCAAAATGCCAAAAGCAAATTTTACAGTGATTTATCTACATTTTTAGAAAAATATATCCATTGTTCACAAAATGGATGTTGAAAGTTTCTTATTCATTGAAATCAACACGAATTGAAAAATTTGATGGAAATAGCCGGGTGTTAATGGGCTTGAAAAAGACATAGTTCTTAATTTGTGTAGATATGTGTTTTAAGCAAGGTATCGGATTAGTCTGCGAGCGAAAGCAGATTTATATATATATATTTTTAATTTAGTGAATGGATGTGTTCTACACTACCTACTCCCCCCTCCCCCCAAAAAAAAAGAAAGGAAAAATGGGAAAGAAAAGAGTTAGTGTTTCCATCTTAGATCATTAGTATTTCAGTCTTCTAAATGATTTCAAAATGTTGAAAATTAAAAAAATATACACAATCATTAATGTGCGTTTCTGTACCAGTTTTCCTACTGCAATTTTACATTTTCATACTGAAAAAAAAAGTTGGGAATTTTGGAAATTTTCCTTATAATCAATTTCAAAAGAAACGTAATTCAAATACTTTGTAATAGTACACTTCTAAACCATTTAAAACGTAAATCTCTATAGAAAGTATCACATTCACATACAAGCATGAAGCAAATGTAATAGAGTTATATATAGTAGAAAGCCTTACATTGATATTTTTAAGATATATCTATAAGAATGTACCTTTCATAAAAAATAGTAATCCTCCGTCGGTTTACTTTTTATCTTTGAAAACCCTGGAACATAAACTCCTAAACATTCCTTCAGTAAGAGATTTAAAATGAATAAAAAAGAAAAGAATAATAAAACTGAGAAGAATGAACTAACTCGTAAAGAGCTCCTTTTTTGTAAAGAAAGCTCGCATAAGGTATGTTTGTTGGTACCTGTCCAAGGAAATGAGTTTCAAGTTGAAACAATAAGAGAAGAATTCTATATATAAAGCTGATCGTATTACTTTTGCTCCAGGGCGAACAAAAAATCGAAGCATTTGCATAGGTAATATTGAACATGGCTTATGTTACGCCGAAGATTTTCATTTTAGTCTCGGAGCCCCGAGGAGAAATTTTCTTGTAAAGCGAATTTTTCCTTCGGACTTTTCCTTTTTAATATGAGGGAATAGTGTATAATAATATGGAGTAAAACATTATTTTACGAAACGTGTTCCTAAAAGTGTATTTTCATGAAAATAAAATGAGAAATAATAACTTTATGGTACTTCAGAGTGAATTTATTAAGTGGCAGATTTTTTATTGAAAGTATTTGCTTCACTGGCAATAATTACGCAAAATTACTAAAGAAATAAAGTATTTTCAACGAAAGATGTTTTTGTTAGGCTTATTATTATTACAACTAGTTGCTGGAGGATTTTTATTTCCTTCCTCTTAGTAAAATGACAAAAGTAAAAGAAGCATGGATTTCCGGTGAAAAGTAAATATATCATGGACTTTTAAAATGATCTTAATTACTCATTTCCATATTACACATGTGGATATAATCGGACATATTTATTGAGCTTTCAAATACATATTCTGTTGATTAATAATGAAAGAAAGATTTCACATATTTAGCATGGTTGTTTGGAATCATTCTTTTATAAATGAAAAATGAGTATTGTGTTATTCTATAAGCGTATGCCGTGGAGTATTTTTTTTTTTTGTTTATCAAACGTAGTACGCTCTAAAATAAGAGAGAAACCAAGTTTCACCCCGTTTCAAACATATTTAGTTGTAACACAAATTAATGGGTGACTCCAATAAAACGGGACGAAAAAGATTGATGATTTTGTATCATTTATGTCACACATTTTTGAAACATTTTTTGTTCTTTTTACTCATTTTGACCCAGCATGTTATGTTTGATGACTAATGAAAATAAAGATATTTGGCATTATTTACTAGAGTATTTTCTGTAGACCTGTTGTGCGGAAAGGATGCACAAGGTACAGAAAATACATTGACAATGACGGAAATTATAAAACTTTTTTTACCCCTAGCAGCAAACGGTCATCGGTTTGTGAAATGCCAATAATCAATTTGGAAGGAAGCACAGCGGAAGCGGTGCAACGTTCTTCATCGAATCGGGGACTCTTGCTCTAAAATGCCCGCTCGGTAACAGTGTAAATAGATAGTGTGCATGAGGTAAAATTAGGCGTGGAGGCGAGGCGATTATGTTGTAGAACATATGACCTTTGTTAAAACCGTGGAATCGATGAAAATTCGGAAAAATCGTATCAATTGCATACTGGCTTCATCATTTCTTTGAATGTTTCATTTACTAATATTTTCATAAATGCATGTTCTTACTTTTCATACTTAATATCATAAGTATAGCGTGACACAATATTTTGGGACCATATGAGATATTTTCCTATTGTAATGAGCATTTTATTCAAAATTTAGGGTGGGGGGGATTTGTTCTATAGAAATGTTAATGGCATTTAAAAATGAAATTGATTTTAAAGGAACCTTAATCTTAAAGTCCATTTCATTTCAGTGCTCATGGAAACTGAATTTTTGGATACTTCACCAACAGAAGTCAGATGAGTACACAGCTATTTTTAATTGATTATTAGAATTGATATGAATTATGATTACGGCTAGATCTTTAAAAAGATCATGCTTCCAGTCAATATCAAATATGTGAAAATGCAGTAATATTGACTTTTATAAAAACATCTCATATTAAAATAAAGAGTAAGAGAAAAATGCAATATGAAAATGTCAAATTCAGACAACCACGAATTAAAAAATATTTACGACACAAATTTCTCCAACATTATAAAAATTCGATATCTATTTAAAACATACCAGAAGTGGTTAGAACACGTAATGGAAAGCTTAGTAAACAACGATTTGTAACACTTATCTTTTTTTTTAATTCATTTTCGTTGTTAAAACACACCGCTTTTTAGTTTACTCTTATCACTTATCCCTTAAAAAGAGAAGTTAGTCAATGCCTAATTGTAATAAAATAGTTTCAATTTAATGAATTACAAATTTTTGAATTAATATGCCTAAAATTTCAGCTTTCTGAAAAATAAAAATATTATCTCTGAATTACATTTGTATTTTTTATGTATTTGTATGTAGACAGAATTATCTTGATTTCGTTTCATGATAAATTCTGAAAAGAAATAAACTTTGAAATTAGTGAAAAGGATTACGCAACGAGCTTAGCTTTCTAAATGCGACATTATTTGGAGGCAACAAACGATAATGATTATTACAAGCATTAAGCAGAAACATTCTTTTGCACTGAAATCTAGAAAGATATTCTAATTTTATTTTTTTATGGATAATGAGTGAATTTACAAAATCCTCATTTGTAGGAGATTAGTCCAAGGCAAGTTTGAATTGTATAAATTACTCATTGAACATCAGGCATGCTAATACGTTAAAGCATTTTTAGCTATGTATTCATGACAAAATTTTCGTATCGAATTTCTTTTCCAAGTTATCATTTAATAGTTTATTACTTTTGAATTTTATAAAATTCTTACTGGACTCATTTCGTTAATTTCTCCACCTAAGAGATTTTACTCTTTTTTAATAGCTAAAAATTGTTTTAAGTTATTGGAAGGAAAATTTGATCTTTATAAAACACTCAATTAAAATTTATTTCCGTAGGTTTGTATATAATTTAATATAGTTGTCATTATCACCGCAACAAAACTACAGAATTACAAAGAAATGTACTATTAGGACCACTAGTAGCTAACATATGACAACTTTGTTTCCTTTAGAGAGGTTTAGGCATCAAACCTTTTGTTAATGCATAAAAGAAAAGTTGTAAAACAGAAATAAATATTTACAGTTTAATTAAACGCGTAAAATATTTTTTGTAATAGCAAATGTGAATACTTGTTGAAAACTTGTTGAAAACTAAAGTATATGAAAAATGCTGAAAGAAATGCAGTCTATCAGGAGAATGATTTTTGTTTCCCTCAGTGACACAAGATTTCTATAAAATTTCGAAACGGACTGAAATATTGCTTTACAAATTTTAACTGCACTTAAAATTAATAATAAAGTAATTTTATTACTAAGAAATGTGCTTCATTTTATTTTATGAAAAATGCAAAATTATATACTTATATTTCATTCTTTAAATATTGTACGTTGACTTTATATCAATTTTAAACATATTTGTCTTAATTAATTTTAATAATTTTAAATCATTAATTCAATAAATGCCTTCAACTTTTCAAAAATATATTTTAATAAATTCAGAAAAAAATCATAAAAATAACAATATTCTAAAATTTTGGGGTGTTCCAAACACCCTGTGTAACAGTGATCTCGAGTTGATCTGGGGTATTCTAAGGACAAGTAAGATTAAAATTTCCTGATGCTTGGTAAATTTTCTGTTTAAACAATATTAGTAAGCAATGAAAACGTTTATAAATTCAAGAGAGGCACGTAAACATCAATATATATATATATATATATATATATATATATATATATATATATATATATATATATATATATATATATATATATATATATATATATATATATATATATATATATATATATATATATATATATGTACATATATATATATATATATGTACATATATATATATATATATGTACATATACCGGTTATAAAATAAGTATCTCTATTTAGAGTTGCTTGTAGCTTGAAAGACGGCTCCAAACGGAACCAAAATCGGTTCACTTACTAATTGAGAAGTGGGGAGAAGCATGGAATAATAAAAACTAAAAATTGCAACAATCGCCAACAGATGGCACTTCCATGACAAACGCCGTTGTAATCATATATTTAAAAAAAAAAAAAAAAAAAAAAAAAAAAAAGAAGCACTCATTTCTGCCAGTAACGTGGTATGAGATGCCTCTTAGTTTGCTAGATCGAGCTTTGGTTTTAACCCATTTATGCCTAGTGTCCCTTTTTTGGGACGGCATTTTCACTATTAGTCGAAAACGTTATTTATTTTTCCTAACCTTTGTTCATGAGTATTGAGCCTCAACTCTACAAAATAGTTTAACATGACGAAGTAGGATGTTGATATTTCGATTTTATGCATAACGATTTTAAAAGAAATCATCCCTTGTTCAAGAAGTTGACATCAGAAATTTATCTATTATTTCTGTTATCAGTAAAAATCGAAGAAAGTCGCAAAAATATCCAGGCACAAATGGGTTAAAATTGCTTTACGTTAACAGCTCAAATACTTCAGATGCTTTTCGTGATTTTAGGGGGTGAGGTGGACTGGGGAATTACTACCTCTCACCAGTAATTAGTACCTCTTCTGTTGCCACTGCAGTTGAGGATATCACATTATCAGAAAACTTTTTTCAATAAATTAGTATGCCATCCGTTGTTACGTTTACATTCTTTGTTCTTGTATTAAACATACATTCAAAAGCGCAACCTGTCGGCGATTATTTTAATTATTATTATTTTTTTTTTTAGTATTCCATTTTTCTACCCCTTTTAGGTTAGTAAGTGCGCCAATTTTAGTTTTATTCGGATTATAGAGATATTTATTTTATGACCATCCTGTAAAATATACACAGTAAATTATATTTTGGGATTCGGTATTTCTTAGTTTAGCTACTCTTCTTCTCACTAAGTTACTTTATACGGGGTGAAGACAGCCTAACAACAGTCTTCACCCCACTCATCTAATTTTTACTCCGAAAACACGATCCCTTTATCTTTAACTAAATCTCGTTTTTCGTGTAAACATCATGTTTTATGGCATTTGTTTGGGAAAGGGTATTTATTTCTTCACACCCTACACAGATGCAATGCATGCCCATGTGACTCACGTTGGAAAAAATAAAACATTCAGACTATTTCAAGAATAAGAGAGCACTTGAGCATTCTTTTTATACATTCAGACTATTTCAAGAATCAAAGAGCAATTGAACATTCTTTTTATAACATTCAGACTATTTCAAGAATAAAAGAGCACTTGAGCATTCTTTTTATAACATTCAGACTATATCAAGAATGAAAGAGCACTTGAAAATTCTTTTTATAACATTCAGAATATTACAAGAATAAAAGAGTACTTGAGCATTCTTTATTCTGTATTCTTCTGCTGAAAACACGTTCCGGTGTCGTACGAAATTTTTAAAGGTTGGAAAATATGTTTTATAATCTTTTTTTTATTTTAAATTTTTATTTTGATCATCAAAATTTAAAAAAAGAACATGCTTGCTTTTGTGAAATCTTTAATTTCGTTAGACAACTTACACTACATTATTTATTTAGACTCATAAATTATGCTTTTAAAAGAGCGGAATTTCTGAGCCTGAACAAATGGCTTTACATTATTCAATTAAAGTTGATGTAACTTATACCATCAATCAATTAGGCGCTACAAGTGATGGTTCTGGTTTCACTTGCTGCGATATAATTTATTTTAAAGTTTCAATAGTTAATATCTAAACAAACTTAGTTTGAAAACATGCAATTTTGAACATAAGGGAATAAACGAATTTTGGGACGTGGAATCGTAGATGTGATGCTCAAACAAACTATTTACTTGCCACTTTAAATTTTGGCTTTGTTTTGAAAATAAAACTACGCACTTGAATCATGAGAGTCTTCGCATATTTAATAACAAGATCAAATATCTTTAAGTTTCTAAAATCTTATTATGACTCAATCATAAAACATTAAGTAACTCTATTTGAGATAAAGGAATCTTCGTAAAATAATGCAATCGCTATAAATATTGTAACATTTACAAACAAAATTAGAATACGCATTGTAAAAATATCTAAATAAAGTTATTTTATTCATAAGTTCATCTGAAGTATATATTTTTTCAGATATACTCAGTAAAGCAAAATTTCTAAGGAAAACATGAAAAACTTCCATGCCTTTGGTTATTTAGAAAAACTAGTCAGCTAATGTTTTTTTCGATACACCTAACTATTTAGAAGTGTTTAAAATGTATTTTCTGAAATTAATAGATATAAAATGTAAGTCAAATCTCATAAAATATAAACATTGACTGTGAATATTTATCTGTTAAATGTACTAATAAGAAAACAAGTTATAGTGTTTGGTGGAGTAAAAAAAAAGTATATTATTTTGAATTGTGATTTTTCATAAATATGAATTAAAATGCCCGCTCTTTGGACGGGAATGCATATTATTAAAACATCTAACACGAATTGTACAAAGTAAATTGCCATCACCTATAAGCTGATATTAAGATAAATCAATGTTCACCCTGTGACATCGGAATGACGTCGAATTTTTTTGCAATACCTCACTGTGCTTACCACACAATGAGATATCGAGGATATGTTATTTACTCGTAGAAGAATGTGGAAATCAAATTTAGATTTTTCCTCGTTTTTTTTCTACAGAAAAGTTTATAATTTTCAGCTCATTATTTTAACAATGATGATGATCTCCTGATTGGGTCTGGTAATAACCTTCCAAAATACTTACCGAAGTAGATGTTAGGGCATAATTTTGCTTGAAAATATTGTTAGCTGGCTATGAGCATTGGGAATTAATCCTGTATGGTTACCTTTAGAGTAAAACATTGCCACTATCTACTCCAGGTGCCTTTGAAAAGTTGCGGGCCAAACTTCAGGATATTACCGAAGTCGAGGGACGTATAATTGACAGTTAAATACAAATTTGAATGTTTTAAATGTGTTTTATACGGGGTTTTGATGTTTCTGCTGGCCGGTTCAAAAGCCGTACCGGGTCACATCCGGCCCGCGTGCCGGAGGTTGCCCACATGGGATCTATTCGAATTATAGAAAATCTTCGGATCTTTCTGTAATTCTATTTTGGGAAGCTTTTTAGAAAGTTGATCGAAAAAAAAACAGAAGAAGAAAAAGCAGATGGGTGCAGCAGGGAGAATTGTTGTTAAGTTGTCAGTCGAGCAAGAGCCTATCTATTCATTCCAAAGCATATATTGCATGTTTAAAATATACCTATCCATATAGCGTAATATATCAGAATTCTTTTGAGTATCCAAAAGAACTATTTATGCTGTACCCATGAAAGTTCACCTATAATATCTTCCAAAAACAAATCGTCCAAGTATACTGTGGCGGTCATTTCTTAAAAATGGAATTAGAATGTTGACAGCATTTTCTTACTTTCATTCTATTAAATTAAATGTTATGTTTAACACCGATGAATTTTAATATGAGATTAGCAATGAACAAGTCATTCTCTTTCTCATGAAAAGCGTAATTATCTACAAAATAATGATTTTTTTTTCACGTGCTCTAAGAGCACAAGTATTAGTGTTCTTGAAGAATATATGCTTATATATCAATCAATCTATCTATATAAAGGATGTTTCTGGATTCATCATCAGATATTGCTGGAAAGATAGGGAATAGGACATTATATATTATAGAAGCAAACGCAATCTTTATCTGTCATGTAAAATTTTAATTTGGTTTCATTAACAGCGGGTTTGTTCTTAAAATATTGCCTTTAAAAAATATTAATTGTGATTATTTTGTACTTGAAGAGTTTTTGCGAAAAATGAAATATTTCTTTAGAAAGCTAGGTCGGACACGTGAAAAACACATTATTGGACTCCATGTGTATGAGCGTGTGCATACATTGGGAAAAACTCGGTATGAACTTCTTGAATACAAACATACAAAAATAAATGTTAGTTCTAATTTTAAATACGATATGGATATGATAAAAATTCAATTAAAATCTCAAACACTCATATTTTAAATACGCACTAAAATGCTGTATATTGAAAGCGTATTATAATCCATGCGTCGTCCCTATTTTTCTTCCTTATTCCACTAATTTGGAAAGTGGATCGTTATTGATGAGTGTGCCGTATTTTTCTTCCTTGTTCCATAAAACGCGTCTTTGGAATTGAAATCTATATTTAAGTCGCATACTAAAATACACTCATGTCCATAAATTAAGGATAATGGAGTTCAGGCAAAGAAAGAGAAAGAAGCAAAACAAATTTGACTTATTTGTAAAGTCTATTTATTAAACAAAAAGTAAAGAGCAAAAAAGATGCTATATGTTTGACATAATTAATAAAAATTGCAAGTTTTACTCCCTTGTCCAAATTTCAAAAAAGAACCTATTTACAAAAAACAGTATAACATGGTTAGTAGGATGGTTAATACGGAGTATGTCTCCCGGACGATGCAATACAGGCCTGACAACGCCTAGGCATGCTGAGTATAAAATGATCAATCTGATCTTTGGGAATATTACACCACTCATCAAGCAATGCACTCCGAAGTTCCGGTAGACAGGTGGGAGGGGGTTGACGGGCTGCAATTCGTCAGCCAAGCATATCACACACATGCTCTATTGGATTCAAGTCCGGTGAGTATGCTGGCCAATGCATACGGGTGATATCCTCCGATTGAAGGCATTCGTCTACAATGTTTGCACGGTGAGGACGGGCGTTGTCATCCATAAACACAAATTCAGCACCCATGGCGCCCCGAAACAAACGTACATGTTGTTCCAGAATGACATTCCGATAGATGTGGCCTGTCATCGTTACACTCTGAACATGCAGGTCAGTTCTGGAACCAAGAATAATTCCTCCCCAAACGAGCCATCCTGCACCACCGTAACGGTGTCTTTCAATGCTGTTCTCTTGGTGGTAACGGGTACCTGGCGCTCTCCAGATGAATGTCCGGCGAGAATCAAACTCCAAACTAAACCCGGACTCGTCGGAAAACATCACACAAGACCACTGTTGCGGTGTCCACAATGCATGCTCTCTACTCCAGGTTAATCGCAGGCGACAGTGAGTTGCGGTAAGTGGAACACATCTGACACAGCCTACGAGCATATAGACCAATGTGCCCTAAGCGTCTGTACACGGTCTGCCTTGAAACTGTCGTACCGGTAGCTGAAGAGAGCTGACGAGACAGGTCTGATGCTGTACTCCGTCTGTTTCTTTTGGCAGTAACTGCCAAATAGCGGTCCTCATTCGGCGTTGTAACTCGGGGGCGGCCTGTGCTGTAACGTCTACTCACATTACCATCATCTTGGAATCGTTGCCAAAGCCTGGAGATGACACTCTGGGCGATTCCAAGTTCCTCGGATACTTCCAGCTGGGTACGTCCACATTCCAGTCGTCCGATAATTCTGCCACGTAAAACATCATCCAAATGCCTCCTTTGTGCCATAACTATGCGGTTTTTGCACTGAAAGGCTTTCACAGCGCTTGTGAACAATCTTACTTCTTTGCCACCATTCCTTATATACCACTCTCTTACACTCTCGTCATTGTGACGTACCATCCACGCCATCTGGTGGTTTCCTGTAATTTGCATATTATTCTTCAAGATGTGTGTGATCATTCCACAGGTGAAATTTTTATTTTAGAGATCAATTTCTGTGTGATTCTGAATTATCCTTAATTTATGGACATGAGTGTAGTTTTACAATCTTCGTCAAGCATATTCTAACTACACTTCACCCTCATAAATATTCCTAGGAATGTGCATCATAGTCCATTAGTATGCTGTGTTTGTCTTTATTATTCCACAAAACATTTCAGAAGTGAAATATATATTGAAATCACCAACCAAAACTGTTTAACAGTTTCCTTCAGTCATGCTCTATCTATACTTCACCTTTTTAACTACTGTTTGGATAGTGTATTATAATCCATGTGTGTGACGTATTTGGTTCCCTGTTCCATAAAACAAATCTTTGGAGTTTAATTCTATATTAAAATCTCCTACTAAAACTATTTTACAATATTCGCCAGGCATATTCTAGCTATACTTCACCTTTGTAATAAACTGTCGCGTTTGCCAGTTTCTAGCAAAATTTGAAAGATATCGTCAAGTTTGGTTCAGTTTTGTGGACTTATTTTTTGACGACAAACTTGGCGATAAATCATCAGAATTTGCAAACCTTGGCGATTTTCAACATTTTATCCCCCGCCTCCAAGGGTGCTATGCACCGTTTTGACGCATTTGAAAAGTGCCTAGCCGTTACAAATCGTGTAGACAAGTTATGTCTGCGCTAAAAAACCTGATTGATTTTAATAGCACTCAAGTGCTAATAATTTCTTATTACCCATTTCATAGTTCATAGAAAGAGGAAGTACAAGTACTTTTGGGTTTGTGTTATAGTGAACCTTCTTGAGTTTTGGAAAAATAAAGTCATAATACCTCAGTGATTCGTAACTCTTGTAAAAAAACATGTAAGAGGTGGTAGTGGAAACCAATATGTTAGTGGTCGAAGACGTCGTTTTCATTTATCTATTAAAATCACCTTAATAATCAATGCAATTGTCATTCCGATAATCAGTATGCAATCCGTACTTTAATAATCAGTATTGTTAATAATCAGCTTTAGCCAAGTTCTTTTGTGAAAGATCCATTTGGTTTTGATGAACCATGGTCGTAAATTTCATTATTTTACCAAGGATATTATTAGAAAGTACATAAAGATGGCGCTTCAGACCTCGCATTTTTATATGATTCTGAACATTGTTGTGTCCCTCAACCTCATTTTACATGTTTTTAACAAGAGGAACTGGCTACTCTGTTAACTATATTTTAAAATAAATCTGAAATAATCTGTATTCATATTTTCCCCCTTATAAATACTCTGTGAAAACTAGTTAAAGCTAAAGGTGCAAAATTAAGACTAAAATTAGAAAGAACTATGAAATTACGGCTAAAATTATTTATTCAGAGTTAAAGAAGCCAAATTTTATTTTATTTAAAAAAATGAAATATCAAGTTTCTTTTTCTTCTTCCTTTCTTTTCATGTATAAATCAAAGTGTTTTTTTTTTTTATTTTTTTTTTCTAAGAAATGTGCAGCTAGAATGTCATATGTATTACTTTTAAAAAATATGAAATCATTCTCACTCAGTTTCATTTCAATTAAAAATAATTTTATGTTTCTTTCAGATTATATTGTCATTCCAACGGAATATAGTTTCTTTTGTTCATAATCTGTGCCTGAAATGAAAAATGCAGGAAGGTATGTAGAAGCTTCAGAGTAATCTCAGTGAAATTTCAGAAATTTCTAGGGTAACATAAAAAATAATGTAAGCTTTATATACGTAGCACGAGTTATTTTTTCCGACAAGTAGAATACAACAGCATGAAAAACATGAATAATCTTCCGTGTTTCATTTTTTTCAGTTTTATGCCATTTTCATGCTGTTTTCAGTCTAGTTTCACGAAAAAGAAATATAACTATATAAATTAAAATTCTGAAAGTATGCACAAAATGTTTCTTGTACATGCGTTTTGGGAAGTAAGGTAGTTTCATAGGAAAATACATAAGTTGGGCTTTCTTAATTTTAGCTGAAACATTTAAATTATTTTTAAATATATATTATGAACTAGTTGTTCTTCGTAAGGTAAAATGCGGTTATTTTTTTAATACTCATTATTGATAATTGGATCGAAGCAGATTTTTCAAATATGTCCAAATGTTTTTCATTCGTCAATTTGACATCTGCATCAACATAATCAACCGAAACTTTTAAAGAATAAGATTTACTTTAATTTTTAGATTTCTATAGTAGCTTTTATCTCCAGTTGCTTACCTCGAGTTTCAAATACGTATCAAAATATTTAGCATATAATCCGATCTCATTTTCTCTGAATTTTTTAAAACTTAAAAATTACATTCAAATAAATAGCTATAGTTCATAATTCTGTAAGCAGTGATTTATTGGATGTTTAGTAAACACACAAAAATAATTATTTTGATATATCTGGCGACAAATTATTTTGATAAGTGCAACTAAAATTACTTATGTCGTTTATGAAGTGATATCAAAATAACGATTTTAGAAAATTGCTGAATTTCATCATGTTTGTTGTAGAAAGACTAATTTTCGTACTTCAAAGCTCAGGAAAGTTTAATATAGCGCCTTTTTTATAAACATTTCTTAGTTGTATTTCTGATAAAAGCAAGTACATAAACAGTAAGTCAAATAAAACTGCAAGTACTGTAGCAGAAAATGATATAAAAGATGTTGTTTATAAAACCCTGTTTCTTCCATTCAATTTTCAAAACACGATTTTTGCTTTTGCTTGAAATGCTAGAACTATAACATGCCACTGACACATCTAAAGAAAGATGCAACATTGACAAAATGGGTAAATATACTGTTGCAGTAAAACGTGTTTATTATGTATCAAACTACAAGAAAAAATACTAATGCCTACGTTTTTCCTACGTTTTTATTAGGTACAGGAGATATGTCGATGATATGTCAGTGCATTAATAAGTATATGCAGGCATACAGTATTGTATTGGTTTTCACTTAAAGTTAAAATCCGTCTCAAAATCGACGGGTGACTATTCTTTTAAATAGCTGAAAATAATTTAGAGTGAGAAGAACAGAAAATATGTTGTATATGAAATCATAAGGTAAATTTATTGCATAACATACTTATATTGCATGCTTTCATGATTACTTGACATGCATATATCGATTGTTTGAACTTAAATAATCAAAATGAGCTGTCTAAAAATAGATGGGCAGTGTAACATTGCTTTTAAGGCTATCGTACAAAAAAGCACATTCTCAGTTCTGTAGACGTACTGAAAATATTTCAAAATACAAAATTACAAAAGAGGTTAATTTGTGATGATATTATGAATTTTTCAAAATAAAAGGTGAGAAAAGAGAATTTTAAAATTTCTGTTTCAATATAACTTGCTTAACCGAACATCTAAGGCTGTCTAAAGACGACGAGCAGTTTTTCACTGCTATATCATGCAGAATTTGCCGCATGCAAAAGAAAGACAAAAAATATACAGAAAATTACAGAAATTGTTGCGTCAAAGAAATCTGTCTGCAGACAAAAATCTGGTTAATATACAAGACGTTGATACTTAATACTTTTCTATTCAGGGCTGTGTACAGCATGAAACTTTCGTAAGAATACCACCAGATTGGCAGAAAACCTTAATTAGACCATGAGAGAGAAACGTATTTGAGCAAAAATTACTTAAAAAATCATCTCCAGGTGGAGCTTTACAAATTTTTAATGGTGATAAATCTGAAAAATAACAATTCTACAGCATGGACAACGACGAAAGGTTTGTGAAGCAGATGTTTTATATCTATTATCGGTGAGATATTTTGCATATTATCAATTTTAACACTGTAAAACACAAACTTGTAATAAATTTTTGAAGTACTTTTTTTTACAAACCAAACGTTTTATAAGCTTTCCTCTGACAGTCTCATTAAGGTTTTCTGCAAATTAGGTAGAACTCTGAGAGTTGTTTTCGCTTTATACAACTCTTAATTGGAAAATACTTCATTGTGATCAAACAACCTGTAATTGATTAAACATGCAGAAGAGAGGTTTTCCAGTTTCAGTTTTTCAAAATACGTACCGTATTTTGAAACATGAAGTTTTATTACATATCCTTTATATGTGACGAATGCAAAGTGTAAATGTTTTATAAGCATTTTTAAATTTCGAAGACTCTCTACGCATAGAAAACTTTTCCACGTTATGACATCTTAAAATTTAATCACCTCATTTTATTTATTTTTTTCTTAAGTCAATAACTCACTGAAATAGCTGGACTTATTTGCCCTGACTGAAAGTATTTTTTTAAGATTATCTTGAGATTTTGAGATTATATACTCATATGAAACGTAATATTTCAGCTTTTATTGAAATTAAACAAAAATAAATATATTTTTTTTACTAGACGATATAGCAACAATTAAACAAATAACGAAACTTTGAATCAATATATATTCATATTAACTCAAATTTCTTTTCTTTTTACAGCAATTATACTTATTTTTGTTTGATCACCATGAAAATGCTTACTTCTTGCTTTATCTCACTTCAAAGTTTTACTATATTGATTCCACAATTAATGTATAATTTTCATATAATTACAAATATTAAATTTACAAATTAAAAGGTAGGCCCTAAAAGCCACTGTATCCAGTATTATCATTTTGTAAGAAGTATTAACAAGCCAAAGAGTGAATGAAGCTCAATCATGAACTATTTTCGTGTTCGAGGAAATATATATAGCAGGTGCTTGATGAAGATATATGAAGCCGATGTAAGACGAGGTACCTAAAATTAATGTAGCGTAGATGTCCTTGTCATACATTATTGTTCTTGTTATTAATGGCTTACCAAAGACTTGTTAAGTATGACTTGGTATGATATTGTTTAAGATAGAAAACCGAAACAGCTTTCGATAACTTAAAAAGAATACTCGAGAATTCTTTTAAAATACCATTACTTGTATATTGACAAATGCAGCATTCTAACAAAAGATATTTATCTCTTTAGAAACCAAAAGAGCTGGATGGCTAAAATGATCATTTATAACATGATAAATAAATGACGAATTTCATTTTAATTAAATTTGTGCATGCACATATAAATTATTGCCCTTAATTTTATTTTTAATCAAATACTTTGAAATTTAACTTTTGTATATGATTAACTCTTAAATTTTAAGTTCGCTACTTTGTACACATATGTAATTTATCAACAAATTTTATGAGTAGGGTAAGGTTTGGTAATATGGGGTGGAAGGTGGTAGGGAAAAACGGGGTTTTTGATTTCCCCCACTTATAAGCTCTGCCACCTCTATGTCATTGCTACAGGTTGTGATTAACGTGTCTATTTTTCCCTTCCATAGTGGGATACTGCTTGCAGAGTCACAGAAAAATACTCTTCTAAGATATATTACTTTTTCAACCAACCTGATCTAAGGTAAGTGTAATGATAGTATATTTATTTTTTAGGTTTGCACGCAGAACATGAAGGTTTAAATTAGCAAAAAGTGATCTTTTTAAAGTAAATTGCATGAATAAGTAGAACTACATTGAGTGAGTGCAATTTGTTAGTTAGGCCTACTTATTTTGAATGACAGCTTGTATGGCAAAACGGGAAATCTTGAGGTGAGACAAAATGGGGTATTGCGCCGACGTCGCGGAAAGTCGCAACAAAAAAAAAAATTCAGATGTCGGACAGTTCACAACCTAAAAGATGCCACGTTGCTACTCTATCAACAGACGAAACAGCGTTAGACAGAGATCCAGATGATGCATATGTTCTATGCTTGTACTGTTCCGATATATATGCAAGATAAGCACAAGGAGAAGGGTGGATCTCAAGTGCAGTGCATCTAACAAATGGGCTCATGACTTGAGTATTGGTGTTGACGAAGATGATGATAAGTTTACATCTGAACTGTGCAACGCGAACTGTGCATTTGCGTTCTGCCCTTGCCCTATGAGATAGACGTACGATGAATAGCTCTTTTTTTTGGTGCCAAATTCACTCGTGCAATCGCATTCAGATAATACATGGAATGGCGGGAAGCAAAGAGCATAAGTTGTGGCCTATATTTTGGTGAAGATCATGAAACATCATTATAAAATATTTAAAAAAAGAGATGCTTCCCCAGTAGCAAACGGACATTCCTGACATGCTGATCATCAGTTTGGGAGGAAGCTCGGCGAAAGTCATGCAAGAAATTCACCACCTCCGGGGAAGGGGGGAGGGGCTTGGACTCTTGATTCGCTATGTCCGCTTGGCAAAAGTGGGAATATATAACTGGCACCTGGGAAAATTCGGCATGGAGCCAAGGCAATTAAGAGGTTGGAACCTATGACCTCCGTTGACAACGTGCGATCGTTGAAAATTTCGGAAAATCGTAACACTGCATACTGACTTGTTAATTTCTTCGAATGCTTCAGTTGATTCTCATTTTCACACGTTCATGTATTTATTTTTTACTTAATATCACAAGTGTAGCATGACCGAAGTTTTTGGGGGCATATAAGGAATTTTTGTAATAAACATTGCCTTCAAAATTTCAGGGATGGGGACATAAGTTTTATACATTAGTGAGATTTAATATGAAATTACTTGTAAAAGAATCCTAATTGCAAAGTCCATTTCTATTCAGTGTTCATGGAAAATGTTTGAATACATTCACTAACAGACAGCAGAAGAGTACACAACTACTTTTAATTGATTATCAGAATTGATATTGATTAGGATTACTGTTAATTTTTAATAAGATTATGTTTGCAGTCAATGTTAAATTTGAAAAAATATCAGTAATCTGGATCTTAATTACAAAAATATTTAAATAATATAAAAAGAAAGAGAGAGATGAATGCAAATGGAAATCATTTATGCAAAACCCACACCATTTTTACAGTGATTAAAGTTATTCCTCTTAATCTGTTTGAAATATGCTTAACAGGTATTACGATAGCAATGCAAAATTTTATAAAAACAACGATTAGACAGCCAAAGAGGAGGTAAAAGAAATTTGACGCTCGAAAAGAGCAGGACCGGCCATAGTGGTATATGGCGCCCCCCTGCAAACATTAAAAAGGTAACCCCTTTTAAACTCTACCGTCTTGGTGTAACCTAGCCAGATCAAGTATTTCTCAGTTTTTGAGTTCGAAAACGCGCCCCTTCGAAGATATCGTCCCGATGCGATGCTTACCCTGCTTACTAAGTCGGGCCGCTCCTGGAACAGACTAGTAAGCATGCGTCCGTCAGCTT
This sequence comes from Cheiracanthium punctorium, assembly GCA_038373885.1. Lineage (NCBI taxonomy): Eukaryota > Metazoa > Arthropoda > Arachnida > Araneae > Cheiracanthiidae > Cheiracanthium > Cheiracanthium punctorium. The sequence goes on from JAWZYV010002197.1 coordinate 622,459, forward strand.
TTAAGAGAGAGGGAAGAATGAATGACCTTATGTGATCTCCTGTCGGGTCACCTCTTTTTGCCTAATGGCTTAGCAAATCAGTAGTTATAGAACACTTATCAGGGGATCGGAAAAGATCTTGAACCGTTCAGGAGATTGAGAGAAAGTGCCGATATGGACCTGATTGTCGGCTTTACCATCTGCAAACACTATCGTGTAATAATCTTAATCGAGAAGAAGTATATATATGTGTTACAGTGAAAACCCGAAATCAGTCAAAACCCGAATTAACTAGGGAAAACGCGTTCTGACTGAGTGCGTTAGGGAAAACTCGAATTAACTAGGGAAAACCCGTTTTATTCGAGTAGCGGTAGCACGTTTTCGAGGGGCCCCCTACAGCGGAGGCATATTTTCCAGGGGGCCCCCTACAGCGATGGCCGGACCCACTGATTTTTTTCGGGTCTCGCAAAGAGCCAGTGTTAGCATATTTTCGAAAGGGGGGCCCCTTACAGTGGTGGCCGGACTCCATGTTTTCCCATGTGAATTCAGGAATGTTAATGCTTTATTCACAAAAAATTGGATCTTGCTCTCCCTTCGAAAATATGCTATTGCTGGCCCTTTGCGAGACCCAAAAGTCCTCACTGTGTCCGGCCGCCGCTGTAGGGGGCTCCCCTCGAAAATATGCTAACGCTGGCCCTCTGCGAGACCCCAAAAAACATCAGTGGGTCCGGCTATCACTTCAAGGGGCCCCCTCAAAAATATCCTTACGTTGGCCCTTTGTGAGACCCCAAAAAACATCAGTGGGTCCGGCCACCATTGTAGGGGCCCCCTGGAAAATATGCTAACGCTGGCCCCCTGCGAGACCCAAAGAAACATCAATGGGTCCGATCATCACTTTAGGGGGCCCCTCGAAAATATGCTAACGCTGTCCCCTTGCGAGCCCCAAAAAATCATCAGTGGGTCCGGCTACCGATGTAGGGCCCCCTGGAAAATATGCTAACGCTGGCCTTCTGCGAGACCCAAAAAATATCAGTGTGTCCGGCCATCACTTCAAGGGGCCCCCTCGAAAAGGAAATATGCTAACGCTGGCCCCTTGCGAGACCCAAAAAAACATCGATGGGTCCGGCCATCGCTTTAGGGGGCCCCCTCGAAAACATGCTAATGCTGTCCCTTTGCGAGACACAAACAAACATCAGTGGGTCCGGCACCGCTGTAGGGGCCCCCCTGGAAAATATGCTAACGCTGGTCCTTTGCGAGACGCAAAAAACATTAGGGAGTTTGTGCAGGCTCGGTTTCACTCACGGTAACGCTAACGTTAAATGACATTGGACAATAAAGCGCATGCGCACACTTAAAAAGCGAAACATGGTTGGTCAAAATACTCCGTATAGCGGATAGCGTTAGCGTTAGCGTAGGAAGAAACGGTATGCACAAACTCCCTATTACTGCGTCCGGCTATCGCTTTAAGGGGCCCAATTGAAAATATGCTAAAGCTGGCCCTTTGCGAGACCCGAAAAAAATCAGTGGGTCCGGCCATCGCTGTAGGGGGCCCCCTGGAAAATATGCCTCCGCTGTAAGGGGCCCCTTGAAAACGTGCTACCGCTACTCCAATAAAACGGGTTTTCCTAGTTAATTCGGGTTTTGCCTAGCGCTGTCAGTCAGAACGCGTTTTGCCTAGTTAATTCGGGTTTTCCCTAATGCACTCAGTCAGAACGCGTTTTCCCTAGTTAATTCGGGTTTTGACTGATTTCGGGTTTTCACTGTAAGATATGCATATATATGCAGTACGCCCATTAAGCGGTTGACCCACATTGAACGTCAATACAATAAAAAATAACAATGCTTTAAATATATCCTCCCTTTGCAGCAATAATGTGGCGTAGTTTTAGAATGATTCCTTTTTCTGTGGATGCTTGAATGAGGAGCATCAAGAAAACGTCAAACTTTTACCGGCATTAAATATTAAGTCTGTAATACCAGCAGTAAATCCCTACTGAGACATTGTCGGAATTTACTGATATTGCAAAATTATCAAAATATTATCCAGTTATTTCTAGTATTAAATATAAGCAATATGAAATAGTTTTATTATTATGGTAGACAAGAGTATAATTCAAAATAATAAAGCAAATTTTGAAATTTTTGGCTTTCTCATTAGTGATGCAAACAGCACATTTCTTTTTTCTCAAACCACACTTTTATTATTTACGTCGAAAATGGGATAGCCATTTAGTGGACACCTTGTGCATATACGTACAAAAGTTTGATATGTAATATAACAAAACGTAATACAACAAAAAAGATATTTAAAAAGTATGCAAGAACCCATATTATCAATTTAAATAACTATCAAAACATGTTCTCAGTTTTTAAGACTAATTATTACAAGTGACTATCATTTTGAATTTGTGACATTTTTATTGGTCGTATTTAAATTAATTACTCAATTTGTAATTGAATTAAAGAGATTTTTTATTATTAAATAAAGGCAATCCTAACTCAAATTATAAATGCGAAAGTTAGTTTGTTTGTTTCTTTGTTTATGACGCTATCACGCCTAAACCGCTTAATCGATTAGGATGCATTTTGGTTTAGATATAGATGGGACCCTGGAGATGGTTATAGGCTACTTAGAATTTTAGATTTTTAATTACTTTTTAATTATTAATTAAAAACCGTTTTTACGTTGCCATGCTTGGCGAGTTTCGCCCGTATCATATGATCCATGTTTTGAGCGAACATGAATGCTATTGCTTCAATAAAGAAGAACGCGCATCTGAAAAACATTAAATAATACGGAAATTATGCCAGTTTTATGCTAAATATATCTATCTATCTCTAATAATAAAAATGAATGTCCTCCAGACAAATCTACAGAAAGCAGATCTTTGAAAATTTGAGCATGCCTGGACGCATGACTTCGGTAAAATGTACCTGAGGCTCGCAAATTTTAATTACTTTTCTAACTATTATATTAAAAACCGTTTTATCACCCGCACAAAATGATTTATGCTTTTGAAATAAAGCAGAAATTCTATTTGCAAAATCACATGCATTTGGAAAACATAAATAAGTATGGAAATTATGTTGATTTTACGCCAAATCAAAAAGCATAAATAAAGAAAACTGTACTTACGTATTATCCCGTCGATCCGCCAAGACGAGCGATTTTTTGCCGAGATAAATGCCGGGCACATGAAATTATTAATGGTTTTGAATACGTTCGGCAACTCATTTGACGAAAAAACAGTTTGGCGGGAATGACCGCCCGGATAATAGGTAAGTACTAAGAAAAGTCCAGATGTGTTTCTTAAAATTCGTAAATTTCCAAATCCTACAAATAATATAAATGTGTACGTTTATGTGTTTCGATGTTTTTGACTGAATCACACAAAAATGGTTGGAAAAATTTGTAATGAAGATAGTTTACGCCCTGGATTAACATACAGGCAAGCTTTCAAGAATATAGCATAAATAATTCTTTTACAAAGACACTCAAAATAATGCTAATGCATTGCGCTCTATGGAAATTTTGTAGCTACTAAACCGATTTTAAAACTTTCTTCACTTATTGAAATTCCTAGGCCTACATGGTCCTAGGCCTATATGGTCCTAAGCCTATATGGTCCAAGGCCTATATGGTCCTAAGCCTATATGGTCCTAGGCGTATATTTAAAATAACTGTGTGTGGAATTTTCTAAGGTTCCTAGCCCGTATTTTCGCGAGGTTATTGAAAAAAACACGGAAAACTGCGAGCGGCTAGGTCGATAGGCGCGACCGGGGTTTGAACCTGGCACCTCCCACCTTCAAGTTTTGAGAGCAGAACCTCTTAGTAACTGGGGGGACCCTGAGTGTTATAGGCTACCTTTTATGCATATATCACAAATAGTACTTTTACAGGGATACTCATAAGAATTACATTACGCTCTATGTGCATCTCTGTAAGTACTGAACCGATTTCAAAACTTTTTTCACTGATAGTAAGCTGCACTATTCTTGAGTATTATAGGCTAAAATTCATGCATGTAGCGCAAATAGTTCCTTTACAGGAACACTCAAAATAATTCTAATACATTACGCTCTATGGGTATCTCTGTAACTATAGAACCGATTCTAAAACTTTTTCGCTAATAGGAAGCTGCACTATTCCTGATTAACATAGGCTAAAATTCATGCATATAGCATAAATATTTATTTTACAAGAACACTCAAAACAGTTCGCAAATACTGTCGTAACTGTCTCTATTCGCCAAATGCCAGAAAAAAATCTAAATTTAGTATGCTCTCTTATTTTAACTGAAGTATACTACCATGCATTATTTATATAAATAAAATTAGACTTTTGTCTGTACATTTCTTGGAATTTAAAAATTTTGCGATTTCTATCCGTTTCAATCACCCGGGAATCCGATGCGACCCTCTAAAAAAAGTTTGTCTGTCTGTCATTCTGTCCATGACGCTTTTTTTGTTTAAGCATCACGTAGAAACGACTGAAGCGAATGATATGAAATTGGGTTTCATGATAGGTGGTCACTCAACTTAAAACATAGGCGTCCAATTTTTAAAAAATCTTGATTAGGTTTTCAGATTTTGCGAAATTCCTTTCAAACTGCGTAAATTTGTGTTCAAGCATCACGTAAAAACGACTGAAGCGAATGATATGAAATTGGGTGTCATGATAGGTGGTCACTCAACTTAAAACATAGGCGTCCAATTTTTAAAAAATGTTGATTAGATTTTCAGATTTTGCGAAAATCGTTTCAAACTGCGTAAATTTGTGTTCAAGCATCACGCAAAAACGACTGAAGCGAATGATATGAAATTGGGTGTCATGATAGGTGGTCACTCAACTTAAAACATAGGCGTCGAATTAAAAAAAATCTTTATTAGATTTTGAAATTTTGCGAAAATCATTTCAAACTGCGTAAATTTGTGTTCGCACATCACGTAATAACTGCAAAGGTGAAAAAATGATATTTGGTGAAATGATAGGTGGTCACTCACCTTAAACTATAAGTATCTAATTAAAACAAATCCATCAGATTTCGAGATTTTGTGAAAATCGTTTAAAACTGAGTGAATCGTTGTTCCCGTATTACGTAATAACGACTAAAGCGAATGATATGAAATTTGGTCACACGATAGATGGTTGCTCAACATAAACTATAGGAGTCCAATTTTTTAAACATTTTTATTCGATTTTGAGATTTTGTGAAAATTCTCTCAAAATACGTTTATATTTCTTCAAACATCACGTAATAACGACTAATACGAATGATACGAAATTGAGTGATATGATAGGTAGTTGCTAATCTTAATTTATAGGCGTTGAATTTTAAAGATATTTTGCTTACATTTTGAGATTTTTCGAAAATCGTTTTAAAATGCTGAAAATTTGTTCCAGCATCACGAAATAAAGACTGCAGGGAATGAAACGAATTTGAGTGACATGATAGGTTGTCACTCAACTTAAATTCTAGGCTTCAAATTTTTCAAAAATGTTGATTAAATTTTGAGATTTTGCGAAAATTATTTCAATATGCGTAAATATTCGTTCGCGCATCCCATAATTACGACTAAAGCGAATGAAATGATATTACTTAGTTACTCTCTAACCTGTAATATTTTAACAATAAATGAAAATTATAACTTCGCTTTCTTTACTTTGGCAACATACTACATCCATTCTGTGTACTCCTACAATGCTGACGAAAGTTCTTGCTTTTTGGAAATTTTCATTCACTAACCCGTCGAGGACGGGTACTTCAGCTAGTACTTAAAATAAGTAAAAAGCAAATAATATTTAAATGCAGTTTCTTTAGTCGCAAACATATTTGTTATTCACACATGCTTCGTTTCTCTCGGGACCTAATTCTACAGCCGACGTGGATGAAGTCGCGGGTAGCCGCTAGTAAATCATAAAGGGAAAAAATAGTGCCTTATTTTTTAAAAGTTATGTGAAAATAAATAATAAGCAAAGTATTACTTAAATTTAACATTAATAAAAAGTAAAGTGTAGAAAAGAAAATAAAAAATGCTCATACTCCTTGAAATCCGGATCATGAAGTATGAGCCAAAGATTTTCAAGCTTATAAAAAGAGAACTTACTTATAAAATTGTTTGGAGAGAGTTCGAACTTTCCTATGCTATTATATAACATCATACACTTGATTAAAATATTTTAACATATATATAAGAGAAAGATTTTCAATAGAATTGTATTCTTTTAATTGGCCTATTATGAGTTGTTTTCTTGTTATAGTAAATAGTATGTTAAAATATATATTAGAATATTTATGATCCTGCATTTTCGTGTATTCCCGTTGAGTATCTTTAGTAATGTATCTGAAAATTACTTTTACATTTTATGACCTATTGCTACAATTTGAATAAACTTAAACTTTTTAATTAACACAATATAAAGTTCAAACATATCTTCCAGTTTTATGTAATTTTTTTCTTGTACAGCTGCGGAAAAAAAAGTCCACCTTGCTGTTTATTTCGCCGTCGTTCGTCGTAGAGAAAAGTTATATATACCATTCGTTTGCAAATAACGCATACTTTAATTTACTATTAATTTAATTTGCATAAGGGGCCGTCTTCATATTTAATTCTGCACCAACTTCGTTTTTCTCAATGGCAACACCGTATTTTGACTTTATTAAACGAAAGAAAAACCTTCAAATTACCCTAAATATAAATTTTCATCAATTTTCAACGATAATTTTCGGAGATTTTGCGAATTAATTTTTGCGCGTTTTTAAGGGACGTTCTGCAAATTGAAAAATGCTATATGTAGGTTTCGAGCTTTTCGCCTCTCCTTAATTTCGCTCGCGAGAGTTAAAAGAAATAAATATTATTTTCAAGGAAAATATTGTTTCCATCTGTCAAAGTTTTTTGTACTGAGAATATCAAGGGTCGAAATTAGAATGTTTAGTCTGTGGTCCAAATGACCCGTGAGTTCATAACTTCCTTGGTCCATACACATGATTTAAGGGGGAAATGCAAAACGACTGCTCGCGATTTTGAAAATCTTTCTAATTTTGAAATTGTTATTCAGTATTTCCCTTGATGTTTCTCTTAGACAGCTGAAATGTTGGTAGGAGTAGAGGCTGCTCTCTGCTCTTCTGACCACAAGCATGAATATTACTCAGCTATGGTCGAACTTGAAGAATGGTTTGATTATTAAAAATTTATTTGTTTGAATTTCCTATAAAAAACGCAATTACTTTTTTGCCAACCCAATATTATCACTGTGTTTGTTATTTCACTTTCTTCATTTAATACTATCGTCTGCAATGTGCAATATTCTTCAGACTTTTGTCGGTATTTTAATTTATAGTCAGATGAAAATTTAGACAGAAAAAGGTGATTTTGAATGTTTGATAAAGTATGGGGAAGTCCCAAGACCTAATGTTTCTGATATTAAAAAAGCTCGCATTCATGCCTGGAAAGTTGAGGATGTTAGTTTTTCAGAAATAGGATGTTGTATTAGAAGACATACATCTACTGAATCTAATTCTATAGCTGGAAAATATTTTATTTGTGGGAATATGGTAGCGGACGCAACAATAGACGCTTTATAGAATCACCACCAAACTGTAAAATCCACTAATTTAGTTGCTTCAAAATTTGATATTTTTTAATACCGGTATCTTTTACTGTGTTTTTGCACAAAATAAATCAAATTTACATTTATTTTATGCAATTTTCAAAAAATTGTCACTTAATAAATTTATATATGGTCATTAACTCGTGAAAATAACATATTTTATTTAATATAAATTAAACTACTGAACTTAAAAATTTGAAATTTTGCACAGCCATGTAATATTACTTTCTGCATCTATTTCCATCGAAATTTGACAAGGTCGCTATTCATAATTTTTTTGACTATTAATTTAATAAATCATAATTAATATTAATATTTTATTAAAAATCATAATAACATTAAATTATGTTTGGGTCGTTTAGTTCTAATAGTACGAATAAAAATCAGCTTCTTATTATCAATATCATATGAGATATGAATTGAAGTATGAAAAAATATTTTAACATATCGGGAGGGGGATTTTTGAAGCTCATAACTCACCCAATTTCAGTTTAAATATCTTGAAAATGGGTATCCGGGGTTAAAATGAGCTAAATTTTTGAAATATGAAGTGAAATGTAGGGGTTACTATTGAGAAAAAAAAAGTTGGTGCGAATTTTAATATGTAGATTACCCCTTATGCAATTTTTATGCATAGCAAATTAAAGTGTACGTCAAACGTAAACGATTGGTATCTGTACCTTTGCTGTACGACGAACGACGGCCGAAAGAAGTACAAGTGGGACTTTTTTTTCCGCAGCTGTACATTGTATAGGTAAAATGAAATAGTATTATTATTATAGCAGACCAGCTTGCCCTAGCTCGTTAATGTAATAAAAAAAAGTACTTAAAATGCTACCAGTTTTATTGAATCTGATTTTCTTTCATTTCATTTCTTTTTTTTTTTAAGTATAGCTTTGATATTTGATTGAAAATATTCAGGGTTACTGGTAAGTTGATGTATTCCTGGTAAGACATGACTGGGGAGCCAAAATGCAACAATTTTCGACCACATATGTGTGGCCGTAAATCAATAGTTTTTGAGATGATTGAATTTTAAACTTTTTATTGAAAATCCCAAATTTGACATTCAAGTGCAAATTTTAAAACTTCTACCAATTAAATAGGTTCTATTTTAACTTATTTCATATTTTAAACTCTAACTAAGCTAACTTAATCATAAAAAGTACAAAACTACTTTAAAATTTATTATCTAATAAAGCTAACTGAACACATTTCACAAAAACCTGACTGCAAAAAAATAATCCCGTTTTACGCAAAAAATAGACGATATATTAAATAAATTACTTATTTAAAAATAATCCATAGTATATTTGAAAATAATCCTAGTTATTTAGAATCTATACGCACGAAAATAAAATATATATACGATTCTTTTTAAATAAAACTTCACAAGCTGTTAGCAATAAAAAATATATAATGATCAATTATTGAAAAGGTGGAAATATTGTTTTTACTGAAATTTCTTTAACACTTTCAAATTTTTACTTAGATCATAGCCGAAGCCATATCCATCAAGAAAAAGCTATGCAAAGAAACCATATTTTAAGTCTGTATACTTTGTAAAAATCCTCTGTATTCTTAACTTTTTATTTTAAAGCAAGGTATTACTTTAAAATTTTTATTTTCTTCCGAATTTTATGTTTCTGGATAAGTAATTCTGTATATCATTTACTGCTGTTAAAGAATGCTCAATTTTTTCTTAGTACGGATTTTGAAATTTCATGTATTTCTATTTACTGACTTTTAATTAGGATTTCAGTTTCTAGACGATATTCTCATCTTTTTTCCCGTTGTACGAGAATATCATTTAAGCAGCTTTAAAAGCTTACATTTTCTTAGTTCGAAAAAAATTCTCTTTTTGGAACTTCTCAATACAGTAACGAATATGGATAACTAACTTCGCACATAGTGTATTTTGAGGAATCATAAAAAAGCAGAAGGGAATAATGCGTGACCTTCCACGAACTTTTAAATGAAGAAAATTTATCATAAAACATGTTAATGAATTTAAAATTTAATTTATTAAAATGCATGCATAAAATTTTCTTTGGGCCTATCGTTTGAGTTGGAATCCGATCCTGAAAACCCAACAGGACAAATAACGATACAAAATTGCTCTTTGTATGGGTGAAATTAGATATATTTCTGATTTATTTTATTGGAAACTATATTCCCATTGTGCATGTCTGTGCCACCTATCGGTAAAATGTGAAACTACAAACTTTCTTGTCATTAACAAAAAAAAAATCCGATCACCTTCTAACCTATTTTTGCAAACCGCAATTTTCTATCTTTATTTGATCTTTTAAATAAATTTATAAAGCAATTACGGGCTTTTTGATCACCCGGTAGAAATTTTAAAGAATGTTATACTGAGAATAGGTAAAACTTTAAAAAAGAAGTATACAGCAAATATAAGCAATCTATTTCACTGGATAAATTTTATATGTTTTAGTACCTACTGATAATTTCCAGCTTTTCATAAAACTAGTATATCTACAAATGGAAATCTATAACAGTGAATAAGAAATATAACATACGTTATGACACATTACGAAGATCTACGATATGATCCATCGCTGTGTATTTAAAAGCATATTGTAAATGAAAGGGGCTTAACAATTTTTAATTACTAGAACGTAAAAATAGCATTAAAATCAAATGCTTTTAAAAAGGTTTTTAGTTTTATTTTATTTCTAATGGCAGAGAATTTGACAAAAAATATCAACAAGAAAAACAAGAAACAAGAAACAAAACAAGGAAATCCATTGTTTCATTTTACTTCTAGCCTCCCAATATCGCCCGACCAAGGAGGTTCCACGAAGAGCTCGGCAGTAGGTGGTGTGGTAGCCATCCATTATGACATGGTCCCCGAAGTGGGTGCAATAGTGGTTCGGAAAGACACCCATGACTTTTAAAAAGTAGTCCATTAAAGTTTTTTAAATTCCAGTTTGAAACACACTGCTGATTGTTTCATTTAACCACCTTTACTATAACTCTTAATGACTTACTGCAGAAGTAACTTTGTAGTAAGTACAAGTATATTAGATATTTTTTTTTTCTGCGATATCTCTCACTGAGTCAGTAAAAGTAGCTGGTTGAAATGAATACTTTACTACTGAAAAGAAAAATTCCTCTACAAACCTAGTTTTATTCATTGAATAGTTCACTTAGGTTTAAAACACTTAGTGAAATCAAATAGTTACATGAGATAATGTAGGGAAAGGTGGCCCAAAAAATGATCCTAACGGTAACACGATCCACATATGTTTTCTTTCATACAGGCAGCACAATCTGCCAGGTAACATATAAGCTAGTTCTGCCAAGTCAAGAAGAAGCAATGACAGTATTTAAGCAATCGGTATATAGCGAATCTGAGTAGAATTCTTCAAAAAACTGGGTTTTATCATATCTCTTATTAGGTAAGCACTAATTTTCCTATTTATTTAGAAATGCAGTCTTTAATGTGAAGAAGTATGACTTCTTTGACTGAATAGAATATGTGTTTAGAGGGTAATTACACTTGCTAAGTTTGTTATGTATCTCGGCGTGTTCCAGTAATATGATCTAAATTAGGAAGCCATATTGTCGGTTGAAAAGTGGTCCCTGGACTGAAGTAAATCCAGGTCCAGGATCTAGACGTCATGGGTACCCTTCAACAGTTCTCAAAATGTATGACTACCCATTACATTATTTAATTTATTTCTGCGTTTGTTATAGGATATAATTTTAAAATTATAATTTTAAATTATTCCATTTTATTGTTTGTGATACTTTTTATTCTATTTTTTTTATAAAATGAATCATGTATACTATATGATTGTAAAATTTATTTTAGTTCATTATGTATAGTCAGAACTACTAGTATATCTTTTATTTTGCCGATAAAAAAACAATTAAAAATTCGTTTCAAATGAAGGATCATTTTGCCCTTGGGTTGAAAGTAAACTGATCCCTTAGACAATTTCTTTTAATTCTATTTTTTCATTACCCATTGTGTTTTCCAAACATTATTAAAATAAGTTTTTTGAGACAAAGTATAGTGTAAACTATGATAGCAAGGGGCTTAAGTCATATTTAAACATATATGTTATTTTATCCAAGTTTTAACCTGAAGGGTATCATTTTGGGACACTTTCTCCTACGTTTATTAAATGTCGGTACACTAACGTCACTGAGGAAATTACAGAAAAAAAACCAGAGCGGGTATTTTATACGCAGGTCAGATAAGAAAATAGAACATCGAGTGCACGAAACTGTTTGAAAAGTTGAATTCTAGGGTGTTGATAGACTGAGGTAAAAGCAGTACAAGTGTCCGATTTCACAAAAATTACTTCTGCGCATCCTGTATGCGTAATAAAATTATTTAAAAATATATAACTTGGTTGTTATTAATTAAAATTTATATTCTCTCTGTATTAAAACACTACGAAAAAGAGATTTTTTTAAATATCTCCTCAATGAGAAAAAAAATTTCATGTATAAGGTGGTTAAAAAAAGGAATGCTAATTTTCGATTTTTGATGACATGCAATGAGAAAAAGCTGACATTAAAGTACTAAGTTTCACATAAACAATAAGTAAAAAATGGAAGAAGAAGAAATTTGTTGGACAACTCCTCACGTTTCAGAAAATGTTTAAAAATTGCTGTAAAATGATTTTTTTCATTAAAATATTTATCTACCTTTATGGAAATCTAGGAATCATTTTAAAAACTGCAATGTTTTCAAACTTAGTTCTACTAATAATACCTTTTCTGCACTACGCATCCTCGAAGAAAAAAACTATTTTTAACCAGGTTATATTAATGATTCAGAAAAATATGATCTCGTTAAAAATATGATTTTTTAAATAAAAATGAAAATGGAATGTAAGGATCACTAAACGAATTTCTCAAAGATGATTTTAATCAACCTTTTTTTTTTTGATACAAACATTATAAATACATATGAATAAATGTAAATTTAGTTCTGTCCATTTAAAATAAAATGTGCATAGAGTTAAAAAGTTTAGATTAAAAGAACATGACACCTTCCAGGAGTTTTAGAGGCACATAAATAAAATTCGAGCTATTCTGCCAGCATGATTTGTTCATAAATATGTATGATTCTAAACCAACACAATGTGCGGTATTGTAATTAAAATATTGAAATTAAATATTAAGTAAATATGAGCAGTGATGCTTGGAATTATAATGCATTTACTAGCAGCAAAATCTAAAATTTTAAAGTAAAAGAAGTAAAGTTATTCTCGTAGGTATATTCTCACGTAACACGAAGCCAGTAGAAGTACTTTGTGCTGCATTATATTTAAAGATGGTTAAAAGTGAATGCTGAAACTACGCACTTGAGCTTTAAGACAGGTATTAATCACTGCTTTTGCTGAATATGCATTAATCTACCTTCGGATAAAAATAAAAAAAAATGGTTCACGCTGACTTTCAAAGGCATTGCGCTACACATATTAACAAATAAAATAATTTTATATACTACTGCATTAAGTACGTGTATGAGGGTACATAAAAGAATATTTTACAGCTTACGTGCTATCCTCACGACACAGACAGAGAGTTTGAAATTGTAGAATTTTCACTACGTTCAACAGTATTTTTGTAAATATGTAACATGTCTGAATGACAGAAAATCTAAAGAAAGGCTGATACAAACGAAATCTATTTTCATTTAAAAATAAAAGAACCACAGAAAGTCTTACAAGTCCTCAGGACTTTGTAAAGGGTTTTAACGGGTATTCTCGTTACATTTAGAGACACCCGCCCGCACATTCGCTTTAGATAGACAGCCGCGCGTTAGAGCAGAGCCCTGGATCTTCAAACTTCAGCCATTCTCTGTATTTACGCTGATGATACCATGTGGGACAGTAGGACATAACTCCGTCTCTCTCTCATCCTTATTCTAATTTCATACATTTGCTTACATGACCAACATTCCATTAGATAGACGCGTGCGCAAGCGTGCGTGGAAAACATTGAGCATAGACTTGGGCGACCACCTGTAATTAAAACTCATTAGAAATACTCACGATAATCAGCAAAAACAGTTGGCCATACATACATGGAGAAAAACAAAATACACCAGAGGCCATAGTAAGAAAAAAGGAATTGATGGAAATTTACATTATTTGAGACACTCGTCGTTTTTAGTTTCATTATTGCCATATTAAAACAATATTAATTGACTATGTCATTTTATCTTTCATCTTACGTGTATTTCCCCTGGTAACCCTATGATGAAATTTTATGATTGTAACCTATTTTTAGAAAAATACATGTAATGCATATTCTACAGCTTACGAAATAGTGCAACAATAGATTAAAGCTGTTGTGAACTAATAGTACTTAAATATATGTAAAATTGTTACTTTTGTAGGCTTTTTGTAATCTTACAATACACTGATTCCATCCTTTAGAGCATTTTTTAATCAAAGAAACAATTAAAATTTAGTAAATATTAGAGAGAAATTAGTTTTTTTTTCAAATGACATGCATTTGCTTATCAAGCTTTCGCCACTACTAAGGTCCGAATTACTGGCCATTTCACTATGGCTAATGGAAGTAATGTGGTCACCCACTGGGTGCTTCCATTTCACTATGGAAGCACCCAGTGGGTGACCAGCATTACTTCCTATGAAGGGACGGACACGTTAACAATCACACCCAAGCCGTGCATAGAGTCCGGACTTAAAGTGTGATGGAATGATACGTTATCTACTACGGTAAGAGAAAGTAGCACTGCAACAGAAAATGTCTCAATTAAAGAATTGCTGAACTTAGTATGAACTTTCTAAGTCATTTCTGACAGATTTTCCCAAAGGAAGACACATTGCCTATTTGAAATATAGCCTTCAAGGAAAGTTTTATTAGATTTAGAGCGACACATAATTAGCTATATACGACAGCATTATCTATACTATTAAAATCTGTGAGCGTCTGTATGTCTGTCTGTGTGTAGCATCATCTCTCCGAAACGGCTGGGAGCTGAGTTTCGATCGAGGTGTCCACGGATTAGGAAAATTCCGAGGAAGGTCTTGCGCTAATTTAAATTTCGAAATTCGAATTAGTTTAGGAGATATTGATAAAAAAACCTGGTGGTCCAGTGGCGCACACAAAGGAGGGTTCCAGGGGGTCCGGACCCTTCCCAAAAGAGTTATCCACTTTTCATCGCAGGATCAGCATGTTGAGAGTTCTTGACATTTTAATACTCGTTAAAAGACTCGTTAAAAAAATGTAAAAAAGAAGTAAAAAAAAAAAAAAAAAAACCGTAATTCAGAAACATATTGCGGCATAAGTATATTAAAGTGAGGGGGGTGTCTTAAAAGGTTCACGAGGAAAATTTTGTTACGCATTCTCTTACATGGTTGGTTGGTGTTGCAACTTTATAGGAACTGGACCTCTTCTAAGAGAGAAACCAGTGTTAGTCACTGGCTGTTTCTATGGCGTTTGTGGAATCTTTCCGAATAACAGGATCCAATGTGCTTAGAATATTTCCCTAAAAGTGCGTTATCTTAAAGTTCTATTTATTTTTTTATATTTTAAAGTTACAGGAAGAACTCTAGAAACGACCTCAGATTTTTGTAAGGTATTGAATTTGATACTATTCAAGTAATCTGTTAAAAATACAATATGAAATTAGTTATTTATTTAGTGCGAACTGACCGTGAGATGTAACAAGTATGATATTGCATTACGAGTTCAGTAAGAGTAATAAACTTTTTCGCAGAAATTACGTCACGAACGTTTTCATTTACAAAAGCCACACGATTTTCACGGGAACAGGGTGCATTTTTGGCTTTTAAATTTAAAGGGTGCATCCGTTGTTTCATGTAGGTTTTTTTAATTTAGATAAATTTCAACGAAGTCATGTGTAACATAATTGCGCTAATGCATTGTCCACTCTTAACGAAATGCAAGGTAAAATAAAATAGTTGTCAAGATCATGTAATGTTATTTATGTGGTTTATATTAATGCTATAAATTAAACCTAAAAAACAGAGTTACATGATGTAGAAATACGGCTTTTGGAAAATGAAAAGTTTCGTCTGCATTGCATAAAGTTCTTCATTTTTTGATCGCCACTTACACTGACATAGTTTTTGTGTCATCATATTGCTTTCATCTCAGATTTGCACTCAGGACGTCAATTTTTAGTCACGATTCAAGTAATTTGTCACTTTTTGAGATTCCGCATTACTGTGGTTTTAGTTCGAATTATTATATGTGTAAGGAAAATGTTGGTTTCCTACCGTGCGGAGAATGTGTATGCAGCTAGTAACCTGTATAAATTTCGTTGCAATCGAAGCATTTTGAAGGAAGTTAGAACACAGACGGACAGATATGCAAACCGAAATCCCAAACACTTTACAACTTTGTCGTGAAGCGTTAAAATCAATTTCTCTAGATTGCAAATGTTGCCCTTTAGGTTAGGTTTAAATAGCGGTTTCCCTCTAGCAAATCTGTCCGCTGTACAGAATTGCTCATTAAATGGAGATTTTGTTCAAAAGCCATGATTTCATAAAATATAAGTGTACTTTATACAGTGGTTTACGTAATAGGGGGATTAACGTTAAAAGTGAGTGTTCCATCAACGTTTCATAACGTCTGTATGAAGTATAGATGTTTTTGTTAAAAGAACATATCTTATTAGTAGAAACGCATGCTATATACAGTTCCGTTCGTTATACAGAGGTGCGATTTACATAGAGGTGTCCGTTAAATAAAATATTTTCCTTAAAGAGAAGCATCCATTAGACGCAGGTTGACACGATAATGAAATGGAAAACTGAGGAAGTGTTTTAAAATAAGTGCGTAAGACATGATTTCCATTGTCTTGAAATTATTTAAAAATTGGTAGGGATTAACATTCTCGAAAAATTCCCGAAAAGGAAAATCACGGAAAAATCGAACAAATGGCTACAAAAAAAAACGACCAGGATTTCCCTTAGCAAATCTGGCAAAGATGAAAAATCCCCTGCGCCTTTCTGGTTACAAGCTGCGAAATTCCAAATATGTAGATGTGTAGGACAATATCTTTTCCTCGCAATCCTGTTCTGAATACATTTGTAAATCGAGATTACGAAATGCAAGTCAAAACCCCTTATTAACGCATAGACGTTCAATTGCGGTATCCATCATAAACTGAGTTGTTCACTATTCACAAGCAAACACCTGTGCGAAAAAACATTTTCTGTACTTCGGGAAGAGTTGTCAAACTAAATCAAGGAATTTTATGTTACTGTACCTTTGGTAGAGTTCAAAAACGCAGTCTATTGGTTTTCATTGAGTGCAGACGATTATCAAATAACTCTTGTTAATACTCGAAATGGTGAAAAGTTTCTGTTTTTCAATACTATTCCTGAAGCAATGTGTGGGTCTCTCCGGGATCAGTTTTCAAACACATCGGATATTTCTTTTAATGCACGGACGTTTGTTAAAGATCTCCTAAAAGAATCTGTTGCTACTCAAGGAGAATCTTAAAATGTCGTAAACAAATTCGCAAGGGGGGAAAAAATGCATTTTCCAGATATGTTATGGGTTTTCTTTCCCGGAATGAGGTAGGGATTTTCAGTCATCGTAGATTTGATTGGGGAAATTTGAGGTTCTTTTTTTGGTTGTCATTTGTTCGAATTTTCTATAATTTTCCCTTTTTTCTCTTTTGGAGGGATTTTCAGGCTAATCATATACTAGTGCTAACATTCAGAGAAATAGTTAGGATTATTTTCCTTGTAGAATCTGATTGTTGAATTCTTTCGATTATCTTGATTGCTAAGATTATCTCAGCTCGGATATAGCTCGGGATACAAAAACCATGTTCAAAGCATTATCAATGAGGCATTTTCCACTTCAATGTGTATTTTATCTTGCATAAAATCCCAGAGTAAACAAAGTTTGTAGCTATGTAGGTTTTTAACCTCCAGATAAGATATTTCACTATTTACTGTAGGACCAAACAGCCTGATAGCACGTGACTGGTCACAAAAAATCGGCAAAAATTCAAAGATGTTGTTGCGCTTATTTAAATTACGAAACTAATTATTGATATACAGGGACACACAAAACAGCTCCGATCATTTTCCTCCATATTGAAAGTGGTAAAAGAAGCATTACATACAGGGACAACCAAAATATATCCGATTTTTTACGGTCTATTTGCGGTAGCAGTAGTATCAAACAATGTTTATTATTGAAGGGTATAACTACACACTCCCCAGTTAAAATGGTATACTGGGATACACAAAATATTTCCAGTCATTACGGTCTGTTGGCGGTATTGGTAGTACAAAACAAAATTAAAATTTATATTAAAGTAAGTAATAAACTGCTACACACTGCCCACTCAAAACGGTAATCCTAGACTTAATACTGTTACGAATTTTCGGGGAAGCCCGCTGTTCTGGGGCTTAAAATAGTTCAAACTTCGTATTCTATGCTTCAAATAGATAAATTTTACTCTTTGTTGCATCAAAATCGGTCAACTAGAACGAGAGATACCGAGGTTTTGGTTTCCCCATGTTTTCCTATGGCGGTTCTAGAAATCTCGAGAAATATTGGTCCTAGGCCTTCGGTAACTTCACTTTTGGGAACTTTTTTTGGCGCCAAATTTGGCGATATTTTGATCATTTGGCGTGATTTTCCGTATGGGGGCTTGTAAAGTTGCTTTTGCTGCATTAAAATCACATAACAACCTAAAGTTTCTCTTCTATGACGTAATAAAAATTCCCGCTTTACGTGGAATCTTCCAGAAATAGACTTTTCTGGAAGCTTCTTGTAGCTTCCTCGTCGACAATAAATACAAGCTGTCAGAGGCCCCAGTTCAGTGTGAGTTGGGTTCCCGTAGTATGAATCGAGCTGTCCGAGTGAGTATGCTTGCTTTGCTCTGTGAATTGATAATGCTATAGAAGTAGTGTTTTGGCTTGCTTTTCGAAGCTGATTTTAAAGTGCTGTGCGTAAATTCTTTCAGTCTTGAGGGATTGCTTGCAGTATCTCTCGTATATTTTCACTGAATTTTTGCCTGTGAAAGTATTTTATTTTGTGTGAAAAATGCAGCATTTGTGAAAGCTTCTGATCCAAGCGCACTGTTAAAAGCATATTACTGTTTGATTGTGCTTGTGAATCTTGTACTGCTGATTTTCTGGACTTTTTATTGGAACTTTCTACACCAATTGGACTTTGTAACGGCGAACCCAGGAAACAAGCAGAGGTTTCTGGAACAATATACAGGATGCTCAGAATATTTCCGATCTTTTCAAGTTTGTTGGCGGTATTAGTAGTACAAAACAAAATGAATATTTATTATTGGAAAATATAACTACATGTTCTTCATTGAAAATGTTAAACTTATCATTAATATGCAGGGAAGCGGACACAAAAAGTATTTCCGATCATTTATTGTCTGTCGGAGATAGTAGGAGGACGAAACAAATGTAATATTTATTACTTTCTTGTACGGAGTATAAGGAAGTAATGTGATCCCGAAAAATTTTGGGGTCCAAATTTCGACGAAAAAACCGATTTTGATTACCTCTAAATTTACTTTTACGAATTTTTTCGATGCATCTCATTGTAAGCTAGCATGCACGGTCATATAAGCGCGTCTGCAACTCATTTTGACCAGCAGCGAGTCTATTTTGGGCATTTTTCCCATGCCGTCTGTACGTACGTATGTATGTAACTCGCATATCTCAAAAACTATAGGTCGTAGAATGTTGAAATTTTATATTTAGTATTTTCTATCATATAGTTGTGCACCTCCCCTTTTGGTCTCAATCGAATGGATAGTTTATGTACAGGACCGCCCAAAAGATTCGAAATAAATTACGCTCTATGGGCCGAAATTCATTAAACTCACATATCTCAAAAACTATTAGGCGTTGAATGTTGAAACTTTATATTTAGAATTATTCTAACATCTAGTTGTGCACCTCTCCTTTGGTCTCAATCGACTGTATAGTTTATCTACAGGGCCGCCCAAAAGATTCTAAATACATTACATCTATGGGCCGAACTTCATTAAAGCGTATTTTAGAGGTATTGGGCTATTTCAAACGACTCAGAAGTGATGTTAAGAGTTACAAAATGAATTTCTCCATTAAAATAAGTATCTTTATCATTTATAGTTCTGCTACAGGAACACTCAAAAGTTTTCCAATATATTACGGTGAATGGCAATTTTAGGGGCATTCATCCATTTCAAGCACAATACCGTCCTACCATATAAGTTAGGTAATAGTCCGACCACGGTCACGAGCCTCCCTCAAGAACTACGCCTAAAGCCTCCAAGCCTGGCGACTTTTGGTGTATGTCTGTATTTATTTAACTCTCAAATCTCTAAAACTATTTGTCGTAGGATGTTGCAATTTCATATATATGATTGTTGTAACATCAAGTTGTGCTTCTCAATTTTTGGTTCCAATCTACTGGAGAGTTTATTTACAGGACCACCGAAAAGAATTTCAATTCTTTAATGTCTATGGACATCTTCAATATAATACAACTGTAGACAGTCATTGTTTGGTCCATGCCCAAAATCTCGCCGTCTGTCGTCTACCTTGGCGAGTTTTACCAAAATGTCCCCAAATTTGGCGATAGTCAGTCATTTGGTCCATGTCCAAAGTATCGCCATTTTGCATCGTCCTTGGCGAGTTTTGGTGAAATATCACAAAATTTCTCGATAGTCAGTCATTGTTTGGTCCATGCTGAAAAAAACTCGCCATATGTCGTCGACCTTGGCGAGTTTCGCCGAAATATCGTCAAATTTGGCGCCAAAAATTATTTCGTATTTTATATAACTCTAAAACTTTAACCCGTAGAATTTTGAACTTTTGTATTTAGAACTATTGCAATATCTAACTGTGTTCAATATCTTTTTTGACTGCAAGCAACTGAGAATTTATTTACAGGATTTGCCAAATGACTTTAAATACATTAAGGTGTACGGATGCATTTAATTCATTGAAAGTCTGTGGTCAATGATTACTTTGACTATCCCCAAAAAATCTCGCAAACTCAAGCTGGTCGGCTTTTGGTGAAATATCGCTAAATAAAGTGTCAGAAGGAAAAAATCTTTCAAACTGAACTCAGCTTGGCGATATCGAAATATTTGGCTAGAAATCGCCAAACCTTACTATTACTGATATTTTATCTCTTTCAAACAAAAGAAGTTTAGATGAAGTGCGCAGAAAATATTCTTGATTTAATAGACGTGCAAGGAAGTCATGTGTTGTCTACATCAGATTTTTTCTAAAGTGTTTAACTACATACTGTTTATTGAAAATGGTAAACGTACCATTAATATACAAGGACACACAAAATATTTCCATTTTTTAAGGTCTATTGACGATAGTAGTAGGACAAAATAAAATGAATATTTATTATTGAATAAGTACATACTGCCCACTCAAAACGGTTAACATAGAATTAATATACAGGGATACACAAAATATTTCTGATTTTTTCAAGTCTGTTGTCGGTATTGGTAGTACAAAACAAAATTAATTTTATTATTGAAAAATATAACTGTATGCTCTTCATTCAAAATGTTGAACGTAGCATTAATATGCAGGGACACGTAAAGCATTTCCGATCTTTTCTAGTGTTTTTGTGGTAGTAGTAGAAAACAATGTTGATAGATATTTATTGTTGAAATGCATAACTACATGCTCCTCACTGCAAATGGTAAACGTATTATTATTATACAGTGACACACCAAGTATATCCGATCTTTTGTTGGTAGTAGTACAAAACAAAGTTAAGTGTGTAACTACAAGTTAAGTGTAAAGCTTTTGAAGTGTATAACTACATGCTCCTCACTGAAAATCGTAAGCGTATTATTAATATACAGGGGCATACAAAATTTTTCCGATCTTTTACGGTCTATTGTTGATAGTAGTAGCATAGCACAAAGTTATTATTTATTGCTAAAGTGTTTAACTACATGATCCTCATTGAAAATGGTAAACGAAACATTAATATACATAGGCACACAAAATACTTTCAACCTTTTCAAGTCTATTGGTAGTATTGGTAATACAAAAAAGTTGATATTTTTTATTGATTATTTCGATCTTTTACGGTGTACAGGGTGTAGCAGAAGGAGAAGAAAAAATATATTTGATATTTATTATTGAATTTTATAACTGTACTTTGGATTTGGTACTATAAGGATTGGGTTTCGAGATGATATGGCAAAAATTAACTTCTTACGGGATACGTAAACTAAATATAAAATTTTGTTATCTATAAGTAAGGTATTTTGAAAATGAGTAGATATGTTTACAAAACACGTTTTTAGATTATTTCTTTTACATCGGAAGTAATGTTGACATAAACTTTTGTGTCATGATTGTGTAATTTCCCTAGTTCTGTTTCAAATTAGCATCTGTAAGGAAAAGTTTATGTTGCAAGCCAAAAAATTTAGTTATTGAGATTTCGCAACCATTAATAAATTTAAATCATATGAACAAGAAAAATATTCTTTTCGTGCAGAGAACGGGTACACAGCTAGTTTATATATAACATTCATCAATTAATTAAGATGTAATTTTATCACCATGGCGAGAGTTGTTTTATATTCCGTTCATTTTGTTAAAATAATCTCACAAGTACAAAAATGTAGCTAACTTTCTTGATTGTATTTGTGATGAAAATGTCAAAAGTATAAATATAGGAGAAAGAGAGGCACATTGGGGCACTAGATATTGTCCTATGATTCAAAAAACTCAATTATAAAAAAGTTCCAAAATATAGTTAACCAGTATTGCAACACTGTAGAAAGTAGTAACTGTCACAATTCATCCTTATGCGATCATCCTTATGCAGCCTCTTTTGTCTCTACTACTATTATTGAAAAAATTGGACAAGTTTACTTTTTTGATTTGAAAAGTATGTTACCTTCCAATAAATAATATATATGCTTTAATTTAAAGCTGAAACTTTTTTAACTGCATGCATGTAATGATTTATTTTATTGATAAACTTTGTACAAATTTTGAGTCTGTAGGTTATACTTCTTGGGGGTACAGTGGGGTATCCTGATTGTAGTACAGTTGGACCGTCTACCTCTGCATGTAAACCTATGGCTTCTGACAAAACAAAAAGGACATTGACTCAATTATCATTATATTTCAGATCTTATTCTATGATGAAATGAACTTTGAAAACATCTTTCTATGATTTAATTTAATGTGTGTGTGTGTGTGTGTGTGTGTGTGTATGTTTATTATTTTCAATTCATCAAATATTATTCGGAGAAGAATTTTTCAACTCTTGAATGCGTTTCATCATTACTAATATCTTAAGTCTTGTAAAATTGCTTTTATAGCTTCTATGTTGAATATTTAAATTTTTATATAATTATGACAAAAATGTCTTGTCATAATGGAGATGACTTTGTTTGTCCCTGTTAGCTCCTTGGTTCCACATTCTTAAGGAAACCTTGATCCATCATGATTTTGTGAGTTTAGTGAGAAGCAATGATAGAGAGTATAAAAAAGAGAAAATAACGTAGAATGAAAAAAATACGCGATGATGGATCTTTTAATAACTTTACGAATAAACAAATAGTTTGAATATATGTAAATTGATTCAACCAATTGACAAAAAAAGAAGGCTTATTCCCTTTAATAAAACTTAAGAATAAGCAAAAATATTACCCTAAAGCAGTGGTCCCCAAATGGCAGAACAAAGTCCGTATTTGGAAAGCGGCAAGGTTTTCACAGAACGTGGGGAAATTGTATATTTTCAGAAAATATACGATTTTATTATTTTCAGGAAATACAAAATTTTAAATATACCATTATGTTTTATAGTACAGATTAATCTAAGGTTATTCCCGAACCTTAAATTTCAGATGTACATAGGGACACAATTAAAGTGCTTGAACGACATATATAGCCCTGATGGAATGAATAAAATATTATATTTACACTTGTGGTGTGTTTATCAGTTCGCATTATTTTGCAAATTATCATGTATTAGCTAGTTTGTACTAAGTCTGGCTCAACTTATCTGTGTGAGGCCGATTTCTCGTAAATGAACTTTATTGAGAACCGGTACAGACCTCGAGTCACAGATGACCACCTTAACAGCTTAATGAGAATCAGTGGCCGAGTCAAAGTGCTCTGAAGTGGGAGCCTGAAAGTGGCTTGCTCAAAACCACGTCGCTACCGTCGACCTTCAGCTGCAGCAACGTGACAATGAATTTCAAACACGTTGTGCAAAATGAAACGTCCCATTGAATATTAAAAACAAATTGAACTAAGTTAGTAGAAATAGTCGGAAGCATAGTCAAACGTGGCTGTAAAAGATCGTTTTCCTTCTTATTTTTAGGGGAGGGGGAAGGGGGGGTAGGTTTAAGTTTACTGGAGCGCCGAAATTCAGCAATGTTTTAGAATGAACCCACTGAGAAAATAATTGGTGACTACTGCCATTAGGCAATACAATTTTTTTGGAGGGTGGGGGATTTTATTTAAAAAAGCTCAGGAGAATCAAATACAGACTGCTATGAAGCAAAATGTGACCCTTTAGCAGGTTTTTTTTTTTTTTTCTTTTTTTTTGGAATGGGGAGCGGAAGGCCTTTAGCCACTCTTATGCTTTCACCACTAGAGAAAGAAGATTTAGGTGGAAACTGCCGACAATGGCAACACTGCGTATGAGAGGGCAGCACTTTAAAGCATGATTTTTCCTATCTTGCCCTCCTGGATAATCTGTTTCACTCTTTGACCTTCATTATATGAGGCGTGAGTGCTGCAATTTCCCTTTTCATTCAGTTCTACCTAAAATATCGTAACTAAAGTAATGGCGTGTTGAAAATGCAATGATAGGCAAACTAACTTGCGTAAATCTAAATACAACCTATACCAAGGAAGTGTCAGGAGTTGTGTGCTGAATAATTTGGAGTTGAAACTAACAAGATAATAAGAATCTAAGCTATGAAGGCATCTGATAAGGTGCCGCTAGAGCTCTAGCTAAAAGCACACTAAAGGATATGTTGCAAAAATTTTGTTTTCAGATGGACATAATAAAGTGGCTTCAAATTTTGAAACAGTGCTCCTGTTTCATTAAACAGTATGGTAGAAAAACTAATGGTATAGGTTATGGAATTTTTGTACTGTCAAGAGCATTTTTGGAAAATGCGAATACTGTTGTATTTAAGACAACAGTATTCGCATTGTAATTGTTTACTTAGTTACGTAAATTGTTTACTTAGTCTTATTACTAAATTTTTTACTAAGTCTTATTGTATACTTAAAGACTAGAGAACTAGTTGACATCAGTCAGATTTTTTTATTTTTTAGAAACATAAACAAAAAATTTGAAAATCATGAAGAACTGTTGGAACTGAAAACATCAGAAACCAGCGCTAAAACTATTGGCATACTCAACACAGTGGACAATGTTATTCCTCAGTATGGAGGTTTTCGAAAATGATGGGCTATTGAAAGAAACTCCCAAAAGGGATTATTAACAGATACATGAAGACAATGTTTCTCAATCTACATTTCTATGTGATTATTAGCAGTCTTAACGTACCCTACCACATCTAAAAGCTACCCTCTACTTTAGAATCACTGTGCATATATTTGTGTAATGGAATTTTATATTATGCTGAATAATTGTTCTCTTAATTATTTTCTAAGGACTTAGTAGCTTGCCTTATATACAAAACTCATAAGTATTTAATGATATAAAATTATATTTTCAAACGAAAATAATAGACTTTCATACGCAAATCTATTTAATGTAGGAATAAAATGCTTTAAAAAGACGAACATAATAACTATGACTAAAAATAAATTTTTGCTAGACTGTATCTTTTGAAAAAACATAAGTACTTCAAACAAGAACAATAAAATTTCAGTACTATTTATGTAATATTACAAGTATAAATTAATCAACTTATAATAAACTAGAGTCTGACCTAAGAGAAAAACAGTTTGCGACCTGAAATTTTAATTAACACATTTGACAAATGATCATGATTAGTTCTTCTCGAAAACACATTACATGGCAGTCAAAACCCCAGTTAACTCACCTTAATCCGTATTCCTTTAGCGATTTTAATGCGTGTAATAAAGTAAAATACTCGAAATGCATTAACATATTTCTTATTTAGATAAGCCTCCTCTAATGTAGAATTATTACTTCATTAAAAAAGATTATTCAAATGTGCTCATGGTTTATTTAAATCTCATGCATTTGAAGCCATGTCTTTAAAATTGGAAAATCTCGGAGATTATTGAAACATACCTCAGTTGGGTCTCAAAAAATATTCACTGCTATTAACATAATCACAAAGTGTGCCAGGTTCGGCGTTTCACTATTTCAGTGAATCAGCCAGTTTAATCTTTTAAAGAAATTTTACACCATGGAATTTGCATTGTGAATGGGCCCAGATAAAGTATTTGTGCTTTGTAAAGAACCAATCTTTAAGCTTTTATATGTTGAATAGTTCATGGATAACACGTTTCTGAAATACATTCTATTAATTACCAAGCAGACTAACTCTAATCAAAATTCTTACCTTAATTTTAATATTAAGTAAGTTATGTGGTTTTAGAAAATTTTTCCAGAATAATTCGATGCAAATCATCATTCATGATTTTGTTAATTATGTTTACGCATTTTCTCATTAATTAGAAATATTTAAAATGAAAGAAATTTTTGTACTTTGAATAAACTGTAATTTGAATATAAGTTAAAAAAACACTAAAACTCTTTGTTATTTGTATACAAAAGCAGTTCAAAAAATGTGTTTTTTAAACAAAAAGATTGAATTGACTATTCAATGAGTTTGTATTTTAATGATAGTTAGTAAGTACTTAAGATATTTATACTAAAGTCTTTATATTTTTTTGTCAGACATA
Source organism: Cheiracanthium punctorium (assembly GCA_038373885.1). Lineage (NCBI taxonomy): Eukaryota > Metazoa > Arthropoda > Arachnida > Araneae > Cheiracanthiidae > Cheiracanthium > Cheiracanthium punctorium. The sequence continues at coordinate 648,928 of JAWZYV010002197.1, forward strand.
ACTAGTGAATATGCACAAGTGAATATTTTACTTGTATTAAAATATTTTCTTAATCTATATAGTACAGTATCCAATTACCATTATTTCAATAATAATCTGTTGATTTCAGTAATAAGCTGATCCATAATCGAGTGCTTAAAATACAACGAAGAATGAGAAATGAATTTTTTAAAGTGGATATAATATAATTTATTTTTGGAGAAAAAATTAATGATTGTGTTTAATTTAAAAAATGTAAAAACAAATGAAATTAAAATTAATGAAGAAAGAAATACCTGCTATGAAATATGAGAAGGAAATCCTTTCTTGTTCGGGAGCTTTGTATTCTTTGTGTACTTTTTAAAAACTTATAAACACATTAATGCAAAACTTTTAAGTTTCTTAGAAAATTGTTTGACATTACGAGTAATATTTTTAAGGTATTTTTTTTCCCTTGTATGATTATGAATCGTATAAAAAAGGTAATTATTTCTATCTATCTTATACTTATTTTATTTTTTCAATGAAGTGAGTTTTTTTAAACCTAAGTAACTTTTTAAATATTTAGAAAGAGTCATGTTAAGATCTGTTAAATTAATTTCTTTTTAAATGCTTCTCAAATAATTAGACAAATGTGGAAATTACTCTTATTTTATGAAACTGAAACTTTCTGCAACACTTGTCGTAAGAATTTCGCAACAGGATGTGCGTGACACCCTTGATTAGTTGTATATTGATTAAAATGTATCGAAGTTTGTTTCCCTTGAATGAAGAGTTATACAATTTGAATTGTACTGGACTTTTTTAGAAATCATTTTCCTTTACTATTTAAGAGATTCTTCGAGGGGTTTACTATGTGGAACAGTTCTTACTCTCACTGCATCGCATAACGTTTATGCAACTACATGAAGTAACGTTTTGGCAGACGTTTGCCGAAAAACAGGTTTTTAAAGGAATGATGCCCACGTAAAATAAAAAAAAAACTGTTCAGTGGTTCAACACTACAGTATGTTCCATAAAAGAATATTCTAGTCATTTATTTTTATGCCATTAACGTAACTGTTGTGTTGTGTAGGTTCAAGATCGCACTCAATGTGTAACTCGGACAGTTTTAGATAGGCGCATACACCATAATTGCTTTGTTGTATTCTCGTTTGTTGGCAGACTTAGGTCAAATAGCAATTCCTGTGCGTAAAGGGTCTACCTGGATATGTTGGAAGAATGACTGTTTTCCCAATAAAATGGTTGGTTGCAAAAAAAAAGGTAGCTACAACTATTCAAGTTTGCAGAAAACTGTATTAAGATTTTGGATATTCAACTCGAACCGACAAGACAGGCAGCTTCATTTCATGAGTAAAAGCGGAAGGCTTTTATTTATTTAAGGATTGTTCGGAAAGTCATTTCGTTTCTTAAGAACATGAGGAATCCATATGTCAATATTTGAGGCGTTTCAAATGACTATGAATGGTCGAATTAGATACATTTAATCTTTAAGTGTTCTCACGAGTTGTCATTCGCCGGTTTTCTTGGTGTAATGCCTTTATTGTGTCTGAATCAACTTCAATGGGCCTTCAAGTACGTTTTCACCACGTCCATCAACATCAAATTTACCGGATCAAAAGTTTAAAAACCTGTTTTGGCACATTTAGTTCTCTGAATACATATTCCCATACACTTGTCATGTTTTCCTTAAGAAAAACATGTCAGGTAAAATATTCATCCTCTCGAGAGCTAGCTAAAAGAGTTAGACTTAGTGCAATGTCCATTAGTCGCGTTAAGCATCGCATAAACTTGACATATTAGGTCAAAAGCTGGGTACCGCGTGAGCTGACTCAAGCAAATCTGGCGGAAAACTTTCGTTACAACCTGATATAATTAAGTCCAATATTGGGAGCAAACAAATTTACCTTCCGAACAAACCACTATTTTTTTACTGCAAGATAATACATATTTATCTCCAAATTCCCATGCAATGGAGCTACTATATTTAAGCAGCAAACCCTTCAGATTGTTGAAAGTGAACCTGTAAAGTTTCTTTAAGCGCAGGATGGAGTCCCTCTTCATTGGAATCTCTTTGTATGACAGTGATTGAACTCGGCATCTTTGATCGTTAGATTGGTCTTCAAAGTCGAGACAGCTTATCTCTAGGCCTTCCATCTTCGCTTTACACAACGACATGCAATTTTATCCTTAGAGGTTTTATAAAAGATGATCTGTAGATTCCGCCGTCACCTAATGATATCCTAAAGTTTAAATGCAGAATTGAAAGGGCTATTGCTTACATTACTCGGGACTTGTTAACTTCCGGTAATTGGTGCCGGATAGAGTCCCTATTTATTGGAATCTCTTTGTATGAGAGTAGTTGAACTCGACATCTTTGACCATTACATTGGTCGTAAAAATCGAGACAGCAGGTGCCTTTTTTCAATTTTTCTGGGCCTCGAACTTCATTTTACATAACGCCACACGATATTTTTCATTGGAATTTTTATAAAAGATCATGTGCAGATTCCACAGGTACCTAATGATTTCCCAAAGTTAAAATGCAGAACTGAAAGAGCTATTGCTTCCGGATTTGTTAACCAAAGTACAGGGATAATAGACTTTTAATTTTATATATACTGTACAGCTTAAATGTTCATATTGAACATTCCTAAGAAAATCTAAACTTTTAATTTGATGTGTGATTTGTTTGTAAATATTCTAAATTAAACTTTTGTAGTATAAATTAAAATTTTTCTAGTTGTGAGGAATGTTCTTGAAATTAAGCAGGCCGTGGTCAAGGTACACGGATTTATTTAATACGGCAATGATAGACACGACAAAAAAAAATCTATATTAAACTTTTATATCATAGAAACTGGGACATTCATTTTCACTCTTTGAGGCGCAACCCTTTTCCAATGCTGAAAAAAGGGCAGCCGTTGCCATCGCTCGACTTAACTACGAGCAAGATGGCGGACGATCGAAACGTTCATCGCATGCCGCAGATCTAGAGACCCTTTTTTACGACAGCTGGCTGTGCCGTACAGCCACCTGCGTCAAAAAAGGGTCTCTAGATCTGTGGCGCGTGATGAACGTTTCGATCGTCCACCATCTTGATGGTAGTTAAGTCGAGCGATGGCAACGGCTGCCCTTTTTTTAGCATTGAGCAATCTATCCAGCTGTTCTCGCATTCTTCCATTTTTCAGCAGATGTCAGAGCTGTTAGAAATAATCGTGACAATTTTTTTACGGGAAATGACGTGCTGAAAAATAAAGGATTCTCGTGGAGCTATGCCACCCGCAACTATTTTTATAGAAATCAAATCTCTTCTTCCTGACTGACAACAGTCAAAGCGTCAGAGTTTGGTGTTCCTAGAGCGGGAACATTGCGCGTTAAAGGGTTAAACTCTGTATTGGCAAGAAAAACACCAAGCACGCTGCTAATCGTTAATTGTTGTGTATGGCAGACGGAAATGTTTTCCCAAGTATACATAATGGTAAGAACAGCTATATCGGAGTTTTAAAACGTCAAATTAAGAGTGTAATATTGATTTGTTAGCATAATGTGGATGTATACAATAATGTGAGCTAACTATATGGGATATACGATAAAAATTTACTAAGAAGAAAGTATGACAATGCTGCACTGTTGGAAAGAAGCTAGCTGAAGAAGAGAATTATGTGGAATTTGCACTGTATCACTTTTCATGGACATACTAAGAGAATCCCTCAAAGCGAAGTTATCCATAGTGATTGTCCTTGTTTACCTATTTTCACTCAGTTCGGTGGTTTCACCCCACGTGCACTGTCTGCTGCTAAAGGTGGGTAAACCCTCTTAAACACGAGGTTCTTAATTAAGTAGTGAGTGAGGCAGAGAAAATGAAAGGTCTGTTGTTTTTACATCTTTCATTGAGACTTCATTTTGCATAGATCATCGGCTTGAGGGAAAATCCTTTTATGAAAAGCTGATCAGAGGACGACTTCTTTCATTGTTCATATTTAGTGTACACTTTTTATGAAACAAAGCGGAAAAGATATCAACACTTATCACTCCATATTGTTTTCTCGATGATGAACATCCAGAGTGAAGTATGAATGAGCCTTTAGTGATATATGATGAGTGTGATTCCTTGAAGGAATCATATTGGCTTCAACTCCATTGTATAAGTCATGTAGGCCACCACGTACATGGAAATATTGTTGAAGTTTTTCACTTTAATTAATAACATTTAAAAAATATCAGTTGCTTTATCAGGAAAAACAAATCAACTCAGAGTTATACGTTTCAGATTGCTCACCCATTCTGTATTTTTTAAGGAATTAATATCCTTTGACATTATCAATGCCTTTCTAAAAAGGTGTTGTGCAATGTTTAAATAATATTCATTTATCCTAATATATTTATATTCTATAAGTGAAACTACCTTTTAATGAATACATTTTAAAAAAAAATAACTTTAGTTTTTTAACAAAAAGGTATTTTCTTAAATGTATATTAATGGTAAGGTCAGACAAAAATTGTACAAATAAAATGCATATTTTTTTCTATTCTATCATGTGAAACATGAATATTAACATGCAAAATTCTGTATTGTAAATTATTTTCCAGGAACATTGTATTATTGATTTATGATAAATAACAGCAGCTTTAGAAGGTAATATTTAACTATTTATTTCTAGTTTAGCATTATTTTAAAATTTTTAGAATGTTTTCCATATTTTTTAACTTGTATATAAAAGTTTAGTAATTATTTAAAATAATTATGAGATTACACCTTAACCCAGCAAAGTCTAGCTACACTTTTCGATACCAGCAATCATACTTTGAAAAACCTCCTTTTCTCTTAGAAAGTTTAATATCCTAGAAGTAACGTTTGTTAAGAACAATTTCTGACTAACATTCTTCAAAATTTATGAAAAAAATGTTTTATATGCTACACTAAGATAGGAAATGAACAAGAAAAATTAAATTTGAGAAAAAAAATTCAAGCTTTGCCTGGTTAATATTAATTTAGAAACTAAATAATTTTACCTTTTAAACCTTTAACTCAAGAAATTATATTTGTTTCACATTATCGTGTTTGTTTGCCTTTTCAATAAATCCTCAAATTATAAATTTATAGTGTATGCTTTCTTATTTTTTTAAATAAGGCGTATTAATTATTTATTAAAAAATAATATAAGCAGAAACATTATTCTACTGCATCTGTTAAATATTTCATACAGTTAGGAATGAAATTTCCTGAATAAAATACACCTTTTTCTCTGGAATAATCAATCAAACTATTTTATGAATGCATATACAACACACTTATATATTAATTATGAAAACATGTTTTAACTTTAAAGTAATTATAATTTTAAATAATTACTTTATAATTACTTTAAAGTTTCATTTCAAACATTTACATTTCTAAATAAAAGGAGATATGTTTGTATCAAATGTTTTCAATCAATTTAATTTTCATGTATAGTCAGTTCACATGCTTCATTGCTCCAATAAATTATTTAAAAATAAAGTCGACAAATTAAGGACAAATTTTTAATGTATAACAATAGGTCAAAATTCACGGAAATCTCATTAAATATAGATAGAAAAAGGTAGAAAAAGAATTTAAAATGGTTGGGAAAATACAATAACTAGTTTTCGTAACAATGTAGCTCTAGGCTGTAAAACTCTTGAATTCAAAAGGTAATATGAACTTTATGTTTTAACATTTTCTTATTTAAAAAGGATCCCCTAAGGCAATCATTTTTTACTCCAAATTTATCAAGGACTTTTAATTCTTGAAATATTAAAGGAACGTACTGTAACAAGCTAGCTTTTTTAAATACTTTTTGTATTCTTTATTTACTTCATTATACATTGTATTAATTATTAAAATTATTAAAGAAGCGTGTTTCATTTATATTAAAGTTAGAACTTTAAGATAAATGATACGGAGCAATTAGCATTTAATGAGCAGTTTTAATGAAATCCCACTCCAAGTTATGAACATAATATTATGAAACTGCCAGAAATTTGAATGTGAGAAAATTAAAAGTTTTATGCATATATTTTAATTGTATGAATATTAAATCACAATTCATCTTTGTGTTTTAAATTTTGTATAAATAATCAAATGCGATACTAAATATACATGAATAAATTAGCAACTAATAATGCCATATTAAAAGATATTCAATGATTAAAATGTAGAAAAATTTACCGATTTATCCAAAATATTTTGCTTAATTGTCCCTTAAATCATGATGATTTTTTAAAAATAAAATCTATGCATATTGATAACATATAATATCTTAATAAACTTTCCCCATTTCATTTTATTAGCTTGGCGTTTATGAACTTTCTACATTTTTTACACAATTCCTTCTCTTTTAGTATTGGAGTACAGACTTATGTTTTTTGCTAACTTTCTTTTTTAGATTCTTCTATGGTAAAAAAGAATACATAACTTCAAAAAGGTTACTTTAAAAGAAGCACTCATAAGATTTATACATAAAAGTTTAAAATTTCTTAAAATAAATTTAGTTAAAAAAATTAGCTTTAATTATAATTTATATTTATAAAAAAATCATTTGCTCTTCTTTTTAGAGATTAGAAGGTTAGATCATGACATAGTACACCCTTAATCGCCATGTTAACCAATTATCAAACCTAAACATTAACTCAGCAGAGTAAGTTAATTCAAAACTTACAAAGAAAATGGTATTCACCATTATAAATGCAAGGGTTATCAATACATCTGACCAATAAAACTTCCTTATTTTCAAACCGGCCATTCAGCTAACCTGAGTCACAGAGTCAAAACTTTTGGTAGACGTCCCGATAAGATGATATTTTCCAATCCGTTAATGGGATATAATTGGGATTGGTAATATGATCCTATTTGGAGATCCCCAAGCTCTGAAGAATATGATTAAGAAGGCCTGTGGTTAGTGGTACATGATATCCTCGATGTAAATTGAAAAATGCATAGACGATCTAAGATTTTACATTTAACTGTGAAATACATAAAAATGCTGGTGTTTAAGCATCTTAAATTAAACTCCTTCATATAAAACACGTATAAGAACAAAATAGAAATCTAATTTTTATTTCAAGATACATAAAAGCTATCTCCTTCCCACAGAAGGCAAGTGCATAATGAAAAAAAACGTAAGCCTATGTGCAAGTAGGCAAAGTAAATGCATTTTTATAAAAATCTATCACTCTTGACGGAGACTTATCACAGTTTAACTGCTTTGATGTACAGGAGAAAAAACATTATGCTGAATGATATCTATGGAAATATAATTATATTTTTGTCTCTATATTACTTGGAATTCAAAAATTTTTCGATTTTTTTCGTTTCAAGCGCTATGGAGTCCAGTACGACCGTCAAAGTAAAAGTTTGTCTGTCTGTCGTTCTATCTGTGACGCTTCTTTTTGTTTGTGCATCATGTAAAAATGACAGAAAGAAATGAAGTGACATTTGGTGACATTATAGGGAGTTACACAACTGAAACTATAGCCATCTAATTTTTTAAAATGTTGATTAGATTTTGAAATTTTGTAAAAATCATTTTAAACTGCACATATTTGTGTTCGCGCATCACGTAAAAATGACAGAAGGAAATGAAATGATATTTGGTGACATAATAGGTAGTCACTCAACTTAAACTATATATATCTATTTTCTTTTTTGTTTTAATTATGATTAGATTTTGAGATTTTGTCAAAATTTCTTAAAACTTCGTGATTCTTGTTCGCGCATTACGCAATACATACTTAAGCGAAATAAATAAAATTTGGTGGCATCATAGGCGGTTGCTCAACTTAAAATATAGCATCGAATTTTTAAAATATTTTGATTTAATTTTTATATTTGCCAAAATTTTTTCAAAATGCATTTTTTTCCAGTATCACGAAATAAAGATTAAATATAATGAAATGAAATTTGGTGACATGATAAGTGGTCACTCAGCTTAAAATATAGGAGTCGAATTAAAAAAATCATTAGACTTTGAGATTTTGCGAAAACTACTTTTGAATTCGTAAATATTCTTTCGCGCATCACATAATACCCACTACAGCATATGAAATGAAATTAGGTAACAGGGTAGGTGGTCACTCAATTTAATTGTAGGTGTTGCATTTAAAAGAAAGTTCAATTAGATTTTGAGTTTTTTCAAATATCGTTTCAAAATGTGTAAATATTTGTTGCAGAACATGTATTAACGTCTAAAGCGTACGAAATGAAGTTTTTAGTGGCATGATAGGCTGTCACTAAACTAAAGACAGAAGTGTCCAATTTAAAAAAAAATAATAGATTTTGAATTTTTGAGAATTTTGAGAATTTTTTCTTTTCAAACTGAATAAATGTTTGTTACATTCCCGAAAAATGGGAATAGAAATATAATAAATTTGGAATAATGCTCGATGCAAGTTAATTTTGCAAGTTAAGAGGCTAAAACTAATTTAAATATTTCTTAGATTTTGGGATTTTGTGAAAACCGAGTTTATGTTCGTTCCATTCCTGAACAATGGCAATGGAATAGAATGGAATTGATATTGTTCAGGAATTATGTTATATGCAGATTAATTTAAACTCTAGATGCCAAAACTGTTTTAAATATTTCATAGATATAGAAAATCGTATAATGCTTGTTCTCGCATTCCTTAAAAATGGATTAAGAGAATACAATGATTTTTAGCAACATGATCAGCAACAACTAAAATATGTGTCGAAATGTTTTGAAAAAATATAATAAATTTTTAACTTTTTTAATGCTTATTTACTTGTTTTAGATTTTATGGAAATCGTGCATTAGATGAAAAAACTTTTGCGTCTAATGCACATAGTTCACACATGCTGCAAACACATGCATAGCACATACTGCTTTCGAGGCATAATGGTAAAATATCGACCGTGAATCAAACAAAATTTAGTTAGAGGTTAGGAATGATCGATTGACTTGAAAACATCATTCAATGAGAATAAAACTTCAATTATTAAAAAAAAATTCTAATCTCAATTTTACTGGGTACTTTTTTACTCTCTAAACTATAATATTTTAACAATATGCAGAAGATATAATTTTCTCTATACTATTGCTCAATTCCATTCTTTGTACTCCTACTATCCTGACGAAAATTCAGGATTTTAATTTGCATTACATACTATCCCGTCAACGGCGGGTATTGCAGCTAGTGGTGAAAATATAAACCATAAAAGAAAATATAAACCATTTACTCTAAACTTGCAACAACTCATACATAAAGTAATACATATGGTCAAAACAAAATAAAGTCAATTAAACAATACAAGGAAGCAAAGCTGACAAAACAGGATGCTTAGTAGATATATCCTCAATACAGGATACTTAATAAACAGGATGTTTAATAGATATAGATAATTATAATCTTAAGGAGATTAACAGGAAAATTTAGCGGATGTATATTAGCAATATCAAGCGAAATTTCTTTGACAAGTTTTCACATCCCTATATTATCTAAAAAGCAATTAGACGCATTATATATATATATATATTTTTATATATATATTGAGAGAGCTTTTAATTAAAATTTCTTATCAGGTTTTTCTGATATGGATGCAGAAATAAATGAAAATGTATTTATGGAGTTGTTCGTGTAAAATAATTTAGAGCAAAATTTTCCTGAAGGCAAAAAATGCTTAATAAATATTTGTTTGCAAAAATTTATTATTTTATTACGCTATCCGATCCGTTAAATTATAATAAAATAAGCGTTTTTAAGACATTTTTGAAATGCGAAGTCCTTTTAAAATTTAGGATATAGAATGCGGCAAAACTGGTATATACCTTTGTGTTATTATTAATAATATTGCTATTTGCATCTTTATGCAATAAAAATTTAAATATTATTTGGAAAAACAAAGTGGCCAAATTACACGACCAAGACTTATTAATGTGTCAGTGAAGCGAAAAAAGAAAAAGAAAAAAAAGAAATTTCGAATATGAGCTGATATCTTTAGTCTGATTTGATCATATTCTACACCACAACATCAATGTCAGGAATAAGTATCATTTACATAGCTCATAATACTTTTTCTTTTACTCCCAAGTCTGCAAAAAAGCAAACTAGATTAAAATTTTAAGCAACTTATTTCCTATTTACAGTTGAATGCTGGTGATACTGTTAGTGGGATGTTGCAAATCTACTTTTTTCTTTCTTACATGTAAGACACATGTAAAAGCTAACTTTTGTGACCTCTTGTGCGTCGTGAACTACAAGAAACGTTTGATTTAGCTAAAAAAAATGTAATTTAATTATCAAGCATTGTATTAATTTTTTACTTTACTTCGAAGCATCTACACATTCTTTTTATAAAGATCTTGAAAGTACGCATAATAATTATGGATAAATTTTATGGAAGGTACATAACACAGACCACATTAATTTTTATTTGAAAAATGAGTTTAAGAATATTTTACCTAGATTACATCAAAAAGGCTTATGTTAGTGTAAAACATGAGAGTCTATTTTGCCCTCATTTATTTACATAATTTCAAAAATACGAATATTAACGACTGCAGCAATGTGTGCAATTCGAAGTTCCCGCATATAACTCACATTAATTTCAATTTAGTGATGGTTTACTTATCTTTACCCGAGTTTTAGATTAAACCGTATGTTTGCAGGCAGCTTAGTTTAAATTACGCACATTTTAATCCAATTCGTTGCGTAACTACAATTAATAGAAGAAAATTCAGTGCATGTGGGCTTTTTTAGTAAACAAAGTTTGGTTACTTTTGAAATAGTTAATTTCAATTATTCCTTTTAAAATTCATATTTTATGTTTCAGCAGAACGCTGTCAAGTATTCCTACCCAGTCTGGCTCAGGCATGCTGGGGAAAGCGCCCCTATTAAGAATATTACTTGCGTATCATAATTATGATACATTGAATAAAATACAGGGTGGTTCAAATCTATGTGTCAGAGAAATGTTAACCCATCTATGCCTAGCGTCAGTTTCTTGGGATGACTTTTTTGGTATCAGTCGAAAACCTTATTTAATTTTCATAGCCTTTATTCACGAGTATCGAACCTCAACTCCACAAAATATTTTAACATGACGAAGGAGGATGCTGGCATTTCAATTCTTATACATAATGAATTTAAAAGATATCCCTTATGCAAGAAGTCGATATCTTAAACTTATCTCAAAAATCAAAGAAAGTCGCAAAAACATCTGAACAGAAATGGATTAAAGATAGTAGGAAAAGGAACTAAGTCAATTCAGAATGACATAGCAGTGTGAAGTCAGAAACGCTGTTTTCAGCTGTGAATAATGAGTTTGGAATAAGGTGTTGAAGTAAAAGTGAACGTCACAACAATTGTTTATGAAAAACTAATGCACCTTTTACTGAATGATTCCATCCGGCATCTTTTCCGACGATTTGTAAACCATCAGTCTAATTCAAGACTAGTAGTTTACAAATCGTCGGAAAACAAGAAAATTCAGGTGATTAGTAATAATAACATTGCATTATCCAATGACACAGTCTGGAATAAGTTGCAATGGATTTGGAGTGCAATGGCGAGATTTTGGTATCATCCAGACATCAGCTGGACTCTTGCAGTATCTTGCAGAGGCGCGTAGTGAGACTTAGCTATCAACCGGAATATCAAAACGCCCATTTTTCACCATGCTGCCTGCACTTCGATCAAAAGGTCGCAGCAGAAGAACACATCCGTCTTTATTCCTCCAAGTCGTCAAAAAAAGAATCTTCATTTTAGAAATCTTGAAAGGGAAGGGAATAATTTTCAAATGTCTCAAAAAGAAATCTTCTTTTTTGCTCCCTTTTTTTTCCGATGCTGCCCTCTCTTCTTATTGATCACCTTGCTTATCTGCCATCTATTTTCGGTACACAACCTCTTGAATCTCCCTTGGCTGGATGATTGTTGTTGTCATCTTGACTTTCCCTTGTGGATAATTTGTTCCATTGACTGCCATAAATTTACTCATAAATTTTACTATCTCTGCATTGCGCTATAATGTGGGATTCCCAGACACCTAGAGTCCATCACCTTAAAATTGCTCTGTTGTGGATCGTTTCCTTACAAATAAAATACGCGAAACTTATGACTTTAGTTTTATTCTTAAATGCAATTCGTGTAATATTACTTAGTTCAATTAGCTTTACAGTATCGAGCTGTCAAGGCGTACGTGGCTTTCAATTATCATTATAGAAGAGTAACTATACAAAGAGGGATATGACAAGTAAATCGAATATATTTTCTTTTAAATCATCTTTTGTAGTGTTTTGGGTACAAAGCATAATATTTGTTGAGAAGTTTTGTGTAATCATGGGCGTCGGCAGAAAATTTTCCATAGGGGGAGGATAAGTGATTATTTCAAATATATCGTTACCATGTTGGAAAGGGCCTCAAAGCATGAGAAAAACTGCTTAGATGTCCTATGATACCGACGCCCATGCTTGTGATAGTGATGAAGCTGATATCCGAAAAATAAACTGCTAGAGATTTTACAGTGCATAAAATTTGTGTTTACATTTAAAAATTGAGTTTCATTATTCTATGAATTTTCATAAATTTATATGCATGGCTATTCGTTGTTGTTTTATACGGAGAAAAATTATTAGTAGAGAAAAAATTTCTATTTTTAAAAATATTTTTCAAAGTAAGATTGCAATTCTCGCTATGTAGGCGAAGCGTTAACTAATTTCGAAGAAAAAGCACCATACGTTTACTTATTTAACTTATTTTTCTAATTTAAAAGGTATAGACAAATAAATTGAACCAAACAAAAGAAGTCTTGTTATAAAAATAAAAATAGAATAATTGTACCTGTGAAGCATTTGAAAAGATGTAATGGAAACAAAAAGGTCACAAAAAAATTCTTTAAAATAGAAATTAAAAAATTATTTATCAGACATCTGCGTATCCCGTTTGGAAAATAGAGCCAGGTTTTACACGACAGAATTATCTTTATTTTTCCACACATCTACATTGTGGTTAAATTTGAAAAGTAAAAAAGCTGAAGAAAAATTTGAAAAAAAAATGTACAGAAATTGCTTTAGAATTAATGAAAAAAGTACAGTTTAGTTTTTTGCACCAAGGTAGATTGCAGCAATTTTTCCTTATCATCCTTTACTTCGTTTCACAATAGAATTTTGTAGTTTTTTTTTACATTTTTCTGAATTATTTTGCATGGTTATATTTTATTTCACATCTGAATACTGATATTTTGTCTGTTTATTTAATTTCCACGAGAAAGAAATTCGTATCACCCGATTTTATTTTCAACTGTAGTCAAGATCATTTATTACCTGCGAAATCAAAAAGTAATGACCCTACTGTATAGTTACCTTGATCCATGACTCATTCACTCACTCACTGATTCGCTGGCTCACTGATTGTTTAACAATTCTCGTTTAACCACTCCAACATGAAACTTTTATCACCATTACCCCCAAAAAAAAGGGAAACGTTAAGCACACAAATTCAATAAAATCTGCCCCGTTTGTACGATCCGTTTGCAAATGCTTCATAATTATGTAAGAAAACAATCTACGCCAATTTAAAAATCTGAAAATCTACCCGTTTACTAATTTTAAAGTGAGTTTTCACTATTTTAAGCTCTATTTTATTGCCGACAGTAAAAAATGTTAATCATTTGTGTAACAAAATTAGGTGTCGTAAATGATAATGTCGTCATACTGAAGTGACGGTTATTAAGCTTTGAAGGGAAAACTACGATACAAATTCGTTTAAAATGGTTTTTCGAGACTAAAAATTTAGCTTCTTTTCAGAATAATATTTTTTCCTCTGCATGTAACAGATATAAAAATGCGGGATGATTCCAGCGAAACGAAATCATTCGAATGCGGGAAGTTTCCGCAAGCTTTTAGAAGAAAATGCAATTGCTATATCGGTATATAATAAAAACTAAATGAGTTATTATATTTATTTTAAGTTGCCAGAGATTAAATATATTGAGTATAGGCATATTTTTGCCGAATGTTTTCTATAGCGTCCGTTGTAATTGCCTTCACACCGGGTTTTATTTTTCAGCACTTTATATTTTGCGAAAATATATTTTTCGCCATTTTATTTTTACTAAGATACATAGTAAAAAAAATATAATCGAACAACAACGATTTTATATTATAAATTAACAATAGTTTTCAAAATTTAAGCTGAAGATTCAATTATATTTGTTAAAGGAAAATCAGTAATCTTCCGAATTTGCAGCAGTGTTCATAATAATTAAGAAATTAAAGAAAAGTGATACTTGAAATCATAAAGAAATGGTGAGTTTGCTGTAACTCAAGTTTTAGCAACAAAATTGTGTTAATTAGCTTATAGTTAAGAGGTCATTTAGTTTATAAACATACTTTACATTATTTATCTGTATTGTGAAAAGATTAAGGTAAAACGAAATTAATCTAAAAACAAATAATATTGGATATCTTTCACTCCTTCATTCTGTTTAACAGTCCAAGTATACATAATTGGGGCATATCCCTTGTTTTCATACCCATATAAACATTAGTGTTAACAACACAACTCATATTTAATCATCTACTTTTATATTAGAAATTCAATATTTCGTCAGCAAGACATTTTACCAAAATTAGCTTGAGGAAATGGCGCTAAACTTTTCAAACTCTAGTTCAGAAAAGACGTTGGCTCATAGTCTTTAGATTCTTTAAATGGGTTCCGATTTAAGTAAAACTTTCTCACATTACGTTAAGATAACTATGATTAAAGTATTTCTAGTGTCTGATGCATACTAAATGCGAAAATTTAAAGAGAATTTCAGGAAATTACTTTGGATGATTAATGATCTTTTAAATCACAAATGTTTAGTCTTTTCAGGGATATCTAGAAAAAACTGCATTATGATATATATATTATTTTTGTTAATTCTTTCTATATAGTTAAAAAGTTATTATGATTTAGTTTAAGTTGTTGCTGTTGTTGTTAACCTGCTTGCTGGTTGTCTGCTTTAATGGTTATTATACAGCGTCAGGTGGGTAATTACGACCAACGGAATTTAAAAAATTTAAATGATGAAAATTTTCAAAAATATTTGGCTTAATGCTTGTAATGTTTTCTTTTATTATTAGAGGTATCTTTCATCATTAATATTGAATATCGTTAAGATTGAATATTCTTAAGACAGTAAGAATTGAAAAAAGATCACCATGTCAAAATTTACAATAAATGGATTTTATACAGTTCGATGTTTGGAATTATTTGGTACAATAGGAAACAAAATGTAGTCAAGCTAATTCATAATGAAACTTGTTTTGTTAATGTATTTAAGAGCTTCCCACATGTTTTTGTTTTTCTAATAAAGTTAAATACTTTTAATTCCATGACCGTAATTATTTCATAGTTCCTTAAAATGTAGGGTAATTGCGACCTAGTATGGAAACATTCTAGGAAAAATTTATTCTGACCTTAAAATGCACATGCTTGGCCTATTTTAATTTAAAAACATCAAGAAAAATAATTAATTTTTATTGAAGTAAAACTTCTTTAGTGGCGTCTAGGGAGTAACTCAGAATTTTTTTTTCTGACGGAAGTAACGCTCACTAAAGGAAGTGACGTATATGTCATACTCCACGCCAAGCGCGCCCCGAAAAATAAGAACTACTGAAAGACCTACCTTTTCGGCCTGCTTCCGCCGTTCCCCAAATTCTTCGTGCAAAAATACGCGGAACCTGTTAGGTAAAAAAACGGCGAGAAAAACAGTCAAGAGCCGTATCTTTGAGACATCAATAAGCGTTTTGAAAGTACATCAAACAAGGGGGTGGTAGCCAGAAATTTTTCGTGGGAGGGTTACGACTACTGCAACGCATATATATGTATACGTGTGTGTGATAATGTAGTGAAGAATATACATTTGTATGGCAAAAATCCCCCCCCTTGGCTACGCCACTGCATCCAACATAATATTTTACATGTAATCCTAACCTCTCCGGAGGTTCTCGATAATCCTTATTTTTTGATGAATAATATACAACACATAGTTTTGGAAAATCACAAAGAAATGGAAACTGCCTGCAATCGAACCTGTAAAGTAGATGGAAACGTCAGTTTAAAAACACTTTTCCTAGATTCTAACCCAACTTCCAGACAGAACACGGGGATGGAACACCACAATTAAAGGGACAGTGGCTGCAAACTAACCTAAACAGCAGAGGGATATTTTCGTTTAAGAACACTGTTGGAGGATCATACTTCGATCCCACGAAGGTAAATTTATAGGAGGAGACACTTAGAAAGTTGGATAACGCTGTAGTTGCAAACAGATGGTGCTACGCACACTGGGTAACTGCGCATCTTCTGCTTCTGCGCATCTCAGGTTGTTTATATTTCCATCGAGTCGAAGTAAATGAAGATCGTTGAATTAGCAGAACTTCAAAAAATTAAATATATAAACATAAGAACGTGATATATAGTATTTACTGGCTTCAGATGTGTTTTAATTACATAATTGTCTTAGAATACTATTTCGTAATGAATACAGGCAATAGTTTCGAAGCGAAATTATATTATTATTTGTCATTTGCCAGTTAAATTGGCCGTTAGGCCATTAAACGCCTAAATATTATGTATGTCATGTCTGTTATTATTTTGCCCAAAAGCTGTATTTTAAGAAATGTTAGTACATTTAGAAAAATGTAGTTTGTGTGAACGCAATATTTATTATGATATATATAGTTGAAAATGATATATATATATATATATATATATATATATATATATATATATATATATATATATATATGATTCTTACTGGAGGTTTTAATGTTAATTTTCGCTCTCAAGAATATCAGCCGTTAGTTGATTTTTTAAGAGAAAAATTTGATCTAACTACGAATACTTCTCGACTTCAATCAACAACGCGTTTCGGTACAAAGATAAATGCTGTATTTTCAAGAAAATTAGCAAATTTAGAGAGTAAAATTTATGTTTCACATTATAGTTTCCACAAACCTATAATTTCATACATAAAAAATTATGATGACATTCAATACATATTTCCAATGAATAATATGAATATAGCATTTATATAATCTTTGTAAAGTACATTAATAATAAATATAATTAAATTATAATATGATATTTATTTTAAGTTAAAGTTTAATCATTTCACTATGTGTCAAAGAAGTTTTACTTCAACCGCGCGTAAAGATTACACACACACACTTTTTTATTCTTTTGTTATATTTAACGGAAAAAGTAATTATAAAAAGGAAATTTTGATGTTGACCATTTTTCTTACACATATTGTCATGACCTTTATATACGGCTATAAGCACTTTCCAAGACGCTAAAATCATAACATATAAGAGTTTGTTGTAAAAATACATAAAACACATAAATACAAGAAAAAAAATATATACCATTTATAGACATCATATACATTTCTTTAAAGCAAATAGTTAGTTTTTCAGTTAAAAAATCATTACAGTTGAAAAATCTTCACAGTTAAAATATCATTAAAACATGCGACTTACCTAGAACAGTAGATTTGCCACTCCTTTATTTTGATTTCTTTATTTTGAACTTCTTTTGTTATTAAAAGGTCAAGAAAACAGTACTTAATATAATTTATTTCAACTTTTTTAACAATTCTTACAGTCAATAAATTTCCATTTATCAAAATAGTCCCTTTCAACACGTCCCTTTCACATCGTCCCTTTCAACACCCTTTCAACACGTCCCTTTCAACACGTCATCACTTTGGCTATTTTGATGTAATAAGTAGAAATCATAACCTTATTACTCCATTTGTATCAATCATTTCCACACCAGGGAAAATTTAAGCATTAACATGAACAAGAATAGTAGTATCAATTGCTTTACCAAATGCTTTAAGCGTAAGCATTAATAAAATGGTCGCAAAAACCCATTTAAAAAAATGTCATTTGTAATTAATCGGTTGCCTTAAATTTTAAGTAGGTAATAAACAAAAATTTTATTATATGTTTTAAAAGGTCCAAGTTTATCCCTCATTAATGAAAACAATATTTTCCTGTGAGTCGAAAATTCACGGAGTTGAATTTTGCAAAGCGTGGTCGTAATAACTCCACCTGCTCCTATATTAAATCCAAGAAGTAGAAATATCTAAATACGACTGCAAAACTGGTATTTAAAATTTTGTAAAAAATTAATATCTTAAACATTTTTTTTTAATTATTTATACTGCTTGAGAGTTACTAAGGAAGAATTGATTTTTCCAAACCGGCATTGTCGACATCAAATCAGAGTAAAATAAAACGCAGAGGGCGTAATTGGATAGGACGTATTATCTGTATGAAAGGCAAAGCATGGATTGCTCTTTATTAATTAGAAATTTAACGCATTTAGCTGTTTGACCAAAATAGCGCCATAGAGTAGTGTATTCGTATAAAAGCAGTTGGGCAAAGCAGGTTAAGTGTCACTACTATCGGCAGAGTGATGGGGCCTATAGTAGTGACACCGATTAAAAAAGGCAGTTGAAACGGGAAATGCAGCGAAAGAATATGTGGTCGAGAAAGGATCACCAAACCTCAAGAGGATCAATACGTTTCCTTTGAAGGCTAAAAGGAACATACATCTCACCCTCCGTCAGATGGCTACAGACCATTCAACCTATGACGGTGCAAATGCAACAGCCACAAACATTCCCAGGCGATTAAATCAGGTTGCTGTTTTATGGACGGAAGTCTGTTCAATACATCCCACTTCAAACACGCCTTTCAGTGAAACATTACGTTGTTGCGAAGAACGTGGGGTCAGCAACAGTGGTGCAGAGTGATCTTCTCCGACGAATCTCATTTCACTTTTACAACTATTTCTGGCCGCCAGTTGGAATGGGTAGAAAGTGAAACACATTCTGTACCACAGAACGTTCAGGACCGTGATCGGTATTGCCAATACGTTTTAGTGTAGGCAAGTACTATGCAATGTGACAGAACATAGCTGCACTCTTTAAACGAAGTACTGCTACATCACAGCGGTATTTCAGACAGATTATTCTGAATGATATTTGTCTGTTTAGGTTGCTGTAGGTCCAGACTTCTGATTATGGACGGCAATGCGAGCCCACACTGGAGCGCCGAAATATCGGACACATTAGAAAGTGAAAATAGTGAAGTTGGCATGGCCTACTTACTTTCCTTACCTAAATCCTATACAGCATGTCTGGGATGCTCTTGTCAGCCGTATTTCTTGATTTCTCAAAGAACTCGCCCTTCCTGAACTGTTTAAAAACTGAAAATCACCTTGAGAGAGGAGTAAGAAACATACCCCAAGAACTTCTGAATAGTTCAGAAGACACCATGAATAACAGATGCAAAGTGGTCACTAGTGTCTGAAGAGGTCACATAGATTACTAAGATTCACATAAATGCTTTTTTCCAACAGGAAGACTAATTTTTGTTCATTTTTGGAAATGATACAAAGAGCATCCTTTGTTTTCTTTTTCGTCCTTTCCCATGTAGGAAAATCAGCACCATTTTACATGATAAGGAATGCACATTATCTCTACTAAATATGTACTAAGTTTACGTCAAGCAATGCTCATAAAAAACTATTGCGAAAAAATGTAACGGTTTCTTAGCAAACTGTCAAGCAGTATTGAAAGAAAAGCGTCATATATATATATATATATATATATAAAGTAATATGTTTAAAAACGATTTGGATGTGTATATGCATGCATATATATATATCTGGAGGGAAAAAAAAGAAAACGGGGTTCCTATATTGTGATTATTCTGTCCTAAACATTATTTTTTATTTTTTTCTTATTTACTAGATTAATCTTCTGTCGTACAATGACTTATTATACATACTTTGTCAATAATAATATTCATTATATTTTTTAAACAATATGTTAAATTTAATTTTGCTATACTATTTATTTTATTCAATCATTTTAATTTATTATTATTCAATATATATTTATTATATTAATATACCTGGATATTCTTAAAATTTAATAATATTACCTTTTAGTATTTGGCAACTCCTATACTTTCTTCTTTCCACTTTTACACTTTTATTTAGTGGCAACACCATTTATCACTTTTTTTAATTCTTAACATTGGCAACACTTATCATTTGTTCAAATGAAATTTACATGTGCTCAAGGTCTGGTATGTAAAATTATATTCCTATTTCTAATTTTTGTTATCTTTTTGATTTCTTCTTTTCTTTTATATAGTAGGGTAGGGCCCAGATGTGTGGAGTTAATATCTCTTCTGATATGCCACACAACCGAAACCCTACTATTTGGTTTGCTGTAAATTATAATCCACTGTTTGTGGCCCCTGAAGATGGTGACAGTGGTTATAATTTCCGTTCCATTATATTATAACAATAATTCTTGCACTTTATTTGGCTTCGAATTCTGGTTTCTAATTCTTGCTAATAGCTGTTATATTTTTTTTACGAGATATGTCTTATTTGTAGTATGTTTTGTGTTTTACTTGTTAGTTATATATATATATATATATATATATATATATATATATATATTTGTTTTTTCAAAAATGAATGCTATTATATATAGACATTTTCATATTTTTTTCGTTAGAAGGAAACAACATGTGTGCAGCGATAGTTTCAAATTCAAACTTTCTCGATTGCATTTATAGTAGTACCTAGCAATCACAATACCTCTGCTTTCATTTTTATTTATTTATTCTTTTAATTTTTCAACTTTAAGCAGCGACACTTTTGGCTGAAATCAGAACACAAGTGCAGCACTTAGAACCATTATTACACCGTAAATATGAACAAATTAAAATTCCATTGAAACTGGATTTCCATGTTTCCACTGAATTTACTCTATGTGTGAAATATATAAAATTTTGTGCTTTTAAGCAAGGTACCATATTTTATGGAAGATACGCCGCAGCGTTTACGAGTATAAAAGTTTAAAAATACTGAGAGCGGTGTTTACGCCAGATGCGGCCATTACGATATTTTTTTGATAAATTCCTTCAGTCGATCGCCGATTTAAAAAAAAAAACAACAACGATTGATCTTCTTACATCGTTGATATCCATCGATGATATCCAACATAAATAAAAATTATGAGGGAGGAGTTTGGAGTTAGCTTTTAGTTAAAATTGCTTGCGGCTGAGCTGCGGCTAAAATCTAGCTGAGCTACGGGTTATAATGAACCGATATTTTGGCCCCTTGAAGGTTCACTATAGCGGGTATGACTGTATTGTGAACTTTAGATACGCAAGCATGTTATCCGTTCGTGAATAATAAAACAGCGCAGTTATAACCTCTCTCTTTTAATAGAAGTTTATGGATTGCATACTAAAAATAACTGAAATATTTTTATAACTTTAAAGAGGTATTATGAGCAGAGGAACAAAAACATCAATACAGCTATTTTTAATTTACCAGCTTAGCACTGAATGAATTTATGCAAGCTTACTATATATTTATATAAGAAAAGAGGAGAAAAAGCACCGAATAATACAGAATATTTAAGAAGAACTGAAAACAAACTGATGTACATATACAAATGTTTCTTTAAATAAATGCAACAAATAATTTTCAAGCACTATTGAGTAAATTAATGCATTAATAAAAATTTACTTAAAAAAGGCATCAAAGTGCTCTATCGAGAACACATGCGTAAGAAAGTAAATAATAAGATACCGATCACTTTTTTCTTTCAATAAAAAGGAAATAGTTTCGTAATAAAGTGCTTTATAAACGGTAGAAACAAGTTATTTGAAGAAAAAAAATGTTAGCTTAAAATATAATATTAAACCTGTGGAATATTGCGTTTTTCCATGGCTTGGAGCAATAAAATGGGAACAAAATCAAATACGGGAAGAAACTGGTTTTGTGATTTATTATAAAGTTTTTACATCGAAATGTTAACCTTAAGGCTTCTTTCTTTTCAAACCTGAAATGAATGTTTTTTTTTTTTTCTTATTTTCTTTCAAAGTGAAAGAGAAGACTTAAATTGAAGATGTGTACAATGTATAGTATGTTCTTTAAACCATTATCTTCATCAGACCTAAATTTTTAGTTAATTCTAGAATTCTAGTTTTATGAATAAAGTTTTATTAATAAAGTTTTATTTTAAGGAATACTTTATTGCGATTATATTTTATTTAAGTATGTTAAGCAAGAGTTACTTAAATCATGAAGACCAGTTGGTACTTGAAAATCTGTTAGATTTGGTATCTTTGACAAAATAATTGCTTCGACTTTAATATAAAAAAGCACGTTTCTGTTTATTTTGGCTCAATATTAAATTTAATATTTGTTGAAAATTTTGTAGCAATTTCAACTTCTATTTTTAAATGTTCTTATGTTAAAGAAACTTTTTATACGCATTAAACACATTCTGGAACTAAAATGCAATTAAATTGCATTTGACGATTATTGTCATTAAATACATAAGTAACTAGCATGCCAATATTAATTTTAACGGGCTCTTTAAAAACACCGTAGTGTTTGCACTTTTTACTAATTTTACATATTAAATATTATACAAACGCATTTATAAAATAATAAACTTATTTCCTCTGAACCAGGATGATCGTTTTGCTACTACACAACTCAATAATCTTGACGACAGGAAATGCAGTGAAATTAAATATTTTTAAATCCAATATAAACTTGAATGTAAGATAATAATTTTAAAAATCACGTTCAATCTGGCTAATCATTAAAAACAAGAAAGTCCCGTACGATAGTAAACCTCAGAGGTACATGTATTCGTTGCAAGATCTAAGTATACTGAAAAGATTTATGAATTAAAGCGATTTCTTTATGGAATGAAATACGGAATCTCAGTCTAAAGAACTGTTAATAAAATATCAATCCAACTCTTTCAGAAAACACATCATGCATCTTTCACGATGCAGAAGTTAAAATTTTTAATTCATTTTTTATTACCATTTTAATAAAATATTTCTCAGCTGTGGACAAACTGGACCACATTTTAATATTTAAAAAAATTAAATAATTAACGCTTAATTTGATGCGGAAATTGTAAAAATTGCCTGTTTATTTATTGCATTCATTGAAGCAAAACTTTCGACTCATTCAGTAAAAAACGTTCCTGTTAAATTATGATTGTAGACAGTTAAAAAGAACTATTTTTGACTAAAATTTTAAAGAAAACATTGCATAGTAACAAATTATAAAATCTCGTTGACTATGCATTTCTTTAAGAATGTTAAGTACGAGTGTTTTAAATTCGTTCAGTGTATCAATATTCTGGAGCAATTACGTATATAAATATAATAGTCAAAATTTTATTCATTTTGAACTAAGCATAAAATTGCTATTTTTAGCACACATACCTTTGAAAGCAAATAACATACGAAACTGCATTATTTTCTTTGATAAAATGTAAGTGGTTTTATAATAAAGTACTTTAAAAGTTATAGAAATATGTTTTGAGAAGAAAATGAAAAGAATGCCAGTTTTAGACATAGTATTGAAACTGTGTAATATTACCTTATCTATTGCTTGAAGCAATAAAATGAAAACAAAATCAAATACGGGAGAAACTTGTTTTTAAAACTTTGTGTAAAAAGATTTTATATAGAAATGTTAAAATTATGGCGTCTTCCTTTGCAAACCCGAAATGAAAATTTTAAAAGTAAAAAAAAGGAACTTAAACTGGAATATATCTATCTATCTATCTATATATCTATGTATCTATATGTATGATTAGCTTTATCTAGACATAATGTACGTTTTGATCTGTTTTCTACGTTATTTTTTGTCAAGAGTTTTTATTTAAACATTGCTTCTTGAAAAATATGTGCTAGAAGTTTAACACCAGAAGAAGATGTGATAATACACGTAATAGCTTTCATGATAATTCTTTTAAAACATGCCTGAATAAGATATCTGAAAGAAATTTATCATTAAAAAATAATAGTTTACATTACACCTTCTATGCTCAACATATTTTTCACTATTGTAATATTTACTAAATCAAATAAATTTTTTTATTCTTTTTATATCCCACTTCTTATTAAAATTTACCAAATTTAAAAAGAAAAAAAAACATTTTACAATTTTAACGAAGGAATATTATGCACTTTAAATAATATGTTAAAAAAATGATAAAAATAATATTTATGATTAAATATGTTCAAATTTGTCTTTTCAAAACTGTTTCTAAAGCTCGATCCTATGTTCAAAATACACACTTTAGTTCTGTTGTGGTAAGAAAAGAAGCTTGTTACTCTAAAAAGGAATAATAATAATAATAATCTGCATAACCTGCTGACGGCTTAGAGCATAATCTCTACTGGTATTTAAAAAAAAATAAATGTTTTTTTGTAATTTTATTTAACGCTGTATTTTTCTAAATTTGTTGATACTTATATAACTAGAAGCATTTTGTACGTTTTGGATGATGTTAGCTGAAGATGAACCAATATATGAGGATTTTGTTGAAAAATTACGTAACAATGAACGTACTGTTATTTTCGCAGTTCAAAACGATAAAGAAAAATATATAATTCTTTTCTTACAGATGGTTACAATTTTTTAGCGTCCATAAATTTAACCTACTCGAGGAAAAATAAAAATGCTTCTAAAAGCAGCAACAGAAGTGAGTTGCACCTGTTGCATTTGTTTAACTCTGGATGATTGAAGTCTTCAGAAACCAGCTTTTACATGCTGTGTTTAGAATGAAAATATACGCAGTGTTAAAATATACTATACAGAATCTTTAATTTGTTGAACGCTCTTGCTATGCACAAAGATAGAGAACGTTTCAATAGGTTTGAAACATGTAAGTTAAGATTTCTGCATCGAATGACATAAAAAATCATATTTTTTTAAATGAAAATAGCGGTATATGTGAATTTGCGTGTATGTAAGAGTTTGAACAGCATTTTTTTTTCTAAATGTTGACTAATCATTTTTAAATTTACAGACAATGATAGAGAAAAACAAATCCTAATTTAAAAGTTCGAAAACCCACCCATTCCACAATTTGAAATGATTATTGATAAATTTCAACTCCAGATAAAAGTTCTAAAATCCAATAGAGTAGAAAAATAAACATCATGAAGTTTTTGCTTCTCATTCAGTACTTCAAATTACATATCGCAAGACAGAATTACGTATTTTTGCAGTTACGGCTGTTATTTTCTGTGTTGGGGGAAAATATTTGAGAATGGTTGATGGGACGATTTATAAATAGCGGAAATAAGTTCGTCTTCAAAGTGTGAAACACTAAAAATTTGAATATCAAACTACTAGAAAGTTTTACATAATAAAGTGAATTTTATTTTACTTTTTATATTTGGGTTAGTTAGTGTGGTAAAAATTACATCCCCGTGAAACAGTTTATCTGAAAAATTTAAAAATTTTGTCCCAATCATATAAACTACAATTACGTGTGTTAGAAATATGTTTCCTTCTTCCTGTAAGAAGACCAGTTATGCAGATAGTATAGAAATTAATATAAAATACATTTGCATCTCCAAATTAGTGTAAATTAGAAAACTAAACATAACTAGTAACTCACTAAGCCTTAAAATGACAAGACATTCACTAATATTAGTAGTATAAATATTCAGTACAATTATAGATATGTTGAAACTTTATTTATATATTCGATTAGTTAGTAAGATTACCTCAAAACCTTTTTCAATTCCTACTGTTAGTTCACACTCTCCCTATACTTACATATCTTGTTCTAACTTTCAATCGTTAATAAAATACTTTTTATTCATCCACTCAAGTTCAAATACATTTTTTAAACTTGTAGTAAATGGCACTTGATGTTAATACAGTTTTTTCAAATATTAATTCATTAATTAAGTTTAATTAATTAATTTTAGATCCTGTTAATTGGGATTAAAAATGAATGAAAACAGTAAATTAAACAAGCAAACTGGATTAACGGTATCGACCCTTGCTTCACAAACGGCCCTGCATTAATTAATTAATTACTAGTTAATTTACTCATTAATTACATTTAATAAAAAGTAACTAAAACAACATTTTTCTTTGTTGACCTAAGTAAGAATTGATATGATTTTTTGTATTACTTGTTTCACTTTAGATTACTATCCGATACGTAAATTATTTTACATAGTGCACATAACGCTCTGTTTAAGCAGTTCTTCAGTAACAAAATTAATAAATATTGTAATGCACTGTAATGGCATGGACGTAAATTTCAATTCTAAATGTATGCTCATATATTGGAATAAATAGGTTGCCGCAAGACGCGCTTAAATAGCCGATCGCACTTACCCACCCGTCGTAATTCTGGAATTTCGAAGAATTTTAAGAAGCAGGTAAATTTTTATTTTACAAAGATTTTCAAAAACCAAAAGTCTTTTCAGTAGAAACAAAAGTATTTCTTATAATTTAAAAATAAATAACTGAATCAAAAATAAAGGGGGACTCCTCGTGCTCAGCAGCGTTTCAAATAGTTCCTTTAGTCTGAGATGCTGGAGCAGCTTTAGAGATATGGGAACTTGTGCGGACATATTTCACACTTTCCAATAAGCAAACTTCAAAAGAAATGTGATATAGCCAGCTGTCGTAATCCATAAAAATTTGCATGCGTCATTGAATTGCTTTTTATAAGACTGAAAAAATAAAATGAAATTAATTTTTAAAGCAATTTTTGCACGAAATTAGCAATTTTATCCTGTTGATTTAGTTTAAATATTGGAAGAATTGCATATTCAAATGTTGGAAATGTTGGAGTTTGACTAATTAAATTAATGTCAATTTTCAGTCTCGACTGCAAGACGATAGCTTATTAACATACACATTGCTAACGAAATATTTACTGCAAATACTTTGAGTCAGGGGGGTAGCTAGGGAGGAGCATATCGGGATATATACCCCTCCCCCGAAATGTTTGGATTACTGATGAAATTCCATCTATTTATACACATATAAGTTAATATCCCCCCCCCGAAAAATTTTCCAGGCGCATATCCCCCCCCCGAAAATTTTCCTGGCTACGCGCCTGCTTTGAGTATTCGTTACAAGAATGCATTTTCTTTCTGCAGCTAAATACAGGTTACCTTATTAGTATTTTGATGTAACAAGAAAAATGATTATTAGCTATATATTCAAATAAACACTATTATCTACATCCGAATTATAAATTAATATTTTAAAGTGTAACCTTGATTAATTCTCGATGCATTGATGTAACTACCAATGTTAAAACCCTTATTTCTAATCTACTGATAATATTTATCTTAAAAACTGTGCAACAAAAATTACATGAAGGAATTTTTTATTTACAAATAAGTCACCACCTCATTAATAATGTGATTTAGCATAATAAAAACTATGCTTACTTATATTATCTAAATTAAGGATTCTAAATAGCTGAAATGTGACTTCTACTGCACCTTTAAAATGTTCATTACACATTAAAAGCACGTTTTATAATTTTACATAATTCCATTGTCGGATGAAAAAAAAAAATAAAATATGGCTTTATTTTTTTAAAAAATGTCCTTATAAAATATTTCACTGATTGTTTTACACAATTTATCGTGCTTGGTATTTGAATATTTTTAATAAAATATCCCTTTTAGTAATAACGATACCAAATCAAGCTAAAGGTAATAAACATTGAAATATGCTTTAAAATAAGTCTTTAGATTTTGTTCAGAATGCTTTTGTTAAGGTGTATCATATGGTTTCAGAAAAATTGTAAGAAAATAAATTGCATCCGAAAGCAGTCTTTACAAAATACAATCAATAGAAAAAATATTTTATATTTTATTTTATTTTATTAAATTTTTTATTAATACAGAGAGAGTGTGTGGTTGTATCATAAAGCGGAATAAATTTCAAGAGAAACCCAATAGGTTTAGCTCATGAAATGTCTTTCACAGACGCCAAAATAACAATACCTCAAAACTCTGTGAGTCTAGGAGAAGTCTGGTTTTAAGAATAGTGCGAAGAAGGTGCACGCGCTTTGTAATCAACTTAGCAATCATCTCAAGTTATAATAAATCTCTCGCGTGTTCTGCAGCAGTAACAGGCATTTAAAATAATAGATCTCGACTGGGCTTTATCATTAGTGTTGAGTTCGAAAAGTAAAAAGAATGTGTCAAGCAAATGATGTTCAAGTTAGAAGAAATAAAGAAACACGTTTTGAAAGCATTTCTTGAATAGAAGATAATGAACAGCAAATAAAGTCAAAATTACTTGTCCCCGGTTTGTTAATAAGTCTAACTGAAGGATTGCTCAATGAGTATTAATTCTTTAATTAGTAGTGGACTTGATTTTCAACTGACTGAAAAAAATAAAAAAATAATGTCATTCATTAGTTCATAGAATATGTATATTTTTTTTTGATATAGCGGATGTAAAGATAATATCTCTGCTGGAGTGCAGAAGAAACAGGCATAAAATACCTCAGGTTTACATTCGCTCTGACTTAAGATCTCGAAGATCTTGAAGTCTTAAAGTTTTAATTGAAAATAAATAAAATAATTATAATCAAAATGTTCGTTGGAAAAAACAGGTAGTCTATCCTATGGGAGTTTCGAGTTACAGTTGCAATGTTTCAAAGGAAAAATTCTCTTTTGTTTAGTACAAACATGAAGTAGCTCCAATCATCAATTCTTATCTTTCTCAAGAGATGAGGAAACCGTCTCCTTAGATTCTGCCCGTCTCCTTAGTTTATGTTGAATTTCCAAACGCCTTTTACATTTAAAACTTGATTAATTAGTATTACCTCCTTTTAGCAGCAAACCCTTTAAATCTTAATTCACTAAAAATATACATCTGTTGCTTGCATGTGACATTTGTATGCACAAATTGGAAAAAAGAGACGTTACATTTTATTTGTGCGACACAAGCATGAAAATAAAAACAAAAACTGAAGTATTTTACTTTTTAAAGCACTATATTTATAACGGCGTCTGCATTTATTCGTATTTTCCCGAGAATACTTTGCTTTTAACATGCTTTGGCGAGTGCTAACAAATTTTATGCAACTCAATTTTTTGCCCTGAAGAAGATATTCATTTAATCTTTGTGACAGAAATTTTTGGTCATAAAAAATAAAAATTAAAACAGGAGACTGAATTTCTATAGTGAAAGAACGAATTTACCTAATCAAGGACCTCCAAGTGATTTCTGAGTATGTCGTGTTGCATTAAGGCAAAGACACGCAAGAGCGATCTTTCTAGTGGAGTATCGTAGGCGGAGGACGACTTTCTAACATTTAATCTATACACGGGAATTCTGCTGGCGTTCTATTCAAGGGGTTCTAACATTTATTCAATTCAAGTTATATTAGGTGAAACCGCCCACACTCAAGACCGTCTAATCGACAGCAGGGAGGTAAGACAGGACTCTGGACTTTCACACTTCAGCCATCTCCCCATGTCCAGTGTATTATCCACTCGGCCATGGTGGGGAACATTTCTGATTGTGATGGTAAAGATGACCTCATGATTTAAAAAAATTTAAAAAAGCTTTTATATAAAGCGCAAGTCATATTTTAAGACAAAAGGAAAAGAAGTGAGAAAAAAGCAGAAAATATGCTTTTCGAAATTCGAAATCCAAAAAGTCACTACTCATTTCCAGCGGAAGGCATCATTACCTAAGGCTTCAAAGTTATTTATGTACTACTGAATCTATGTGCAAGATTATGAATACCCTACCATAAAATATTCATTTTCACTAAGGTATCTGCTCTCTAACTAGTCAGCCGCCAAATAAAATTGAAAAGATAATACTCTATCTGATGAAAATTCAAAAATATGTGGTAAACAAAGCTCTAAAAAATTTTATCATAGTTTTTTTGGCTTTTAACCGCAAAAGAATTTTATTCTTAACTGTTTTATTTTCCAACTTATGCGGTATGTATATTGTTTTCTGTCGTATTTTAAAGTTATACTGTTACCAATTATCATTACTGAATTACGGAATAACCTACTTGTTAAAGGAAATAATTTCTTTTCAAGCATATAAAATATAATTAAGGAAGTATACTAGAAAAACAGAAAATGGTCAATGAAAGGTGTTAGAAAAGTATATTTTCCGTTTTCGAAACTTTTAACTCTTACATCACTACTCCCGTCCATTGGCGGCGGCCACGAAGCGTTCTCTGGATCGCAATGACACCCAATGGCGCAATCCAGAGAACGTTGTTTGGGTGCTACCACGCTCCGCCCAATGGCGACATCCACGAAACTTTCTCTCAGTACTAACGCCACTCCACCTAAAGGTTATGTGGGTATCATTATCATAGCTGAACAATTCCGGAATTATAATTAACCACTTTTTCTAAACAGTAATTTTTGTGTTAGCATATATAGAAACAAATTTTTGTTCTTCTAACGTGGATGCCGTAAAACGCATTTTCGCAGCTTACACTTCCATACACTGAACCCACTCTTGTGAATACTCCATAGTACCACCACGAATATATAACTAAAGCCAGCTCCTCCGTACCTAAAGGGTTAAATATGTAGACATGCGCCTTTGCTCTATCAATTGCTTTATTTTAGAAAGAGTTATCGGTCAGTATACATTTGATAGATGCACTTTGCACACTGTTGTAAATATTTTTTTTTTATTTGAGAAATCGGTTATAAAATGAATTTAGATCTTTTTTTATTATTTGAAGACATTTAAATTCTCTTTCACACCTAATGCAGTCCTTTGAAGCTACAAATTAAAGCTTATAAATCAACTGGAAACTATATAGGTTTCATAAAATTTTTAAAAAGCTGTGATAATTAAAAATAGAGAAAAAATACAAAATCTGAATCTGAAAAAAAAGCCTCATTTAAACATCTATACTTGTCGTAATGTTTTTTTTCAATAAATATTATTTTAAATTTATAGCGATTAAGTAAACATGCTTACTTTATATATATATTTTGACCTACTCATTTCATCGTTTTCCACCTTGTTTCTCTAAAAGCAACCATGAAGAAACGCAGATGAAATTAGCATCACCCGGTTATCATCGAGTGCGCTGTATTGACATTCCACTAATGTTGTTTCACATAATAATTAATGCGACATATCTCTTTGTGTGTGAAAGCAAATGATGAATCCACGATAGCAACTGCTGATGAAAACCAGGGACGCTCACGTAACATGCTTACGTCAATGATTATTAATGAAATCTGATCTAATATTCAATATTTGCTCTTCTCTTCAATTTCTGTGTTAAACATTACGTGAGTTCTGTCATTTTGCTGCGACAGTTAAACTTAAAGTAAGCGAAACATGTATCTATTGTAATTTGTTTAAGTAATTATTTGCATTTATTATTGTGGTTCGCAGAAATTTTTATACATTTGCAAAACAAGTAGTTTCCCTCAACCCTTTGTCAATAACAGCTTATGAGCTTTATGTTTCAGCACATAAACAATTTTAGGAATTCTGAGTAAAATAAGATATTTTGAGCTTTTTTGTCCCAGTAAATAAACAATATTAGGAATTCTGGGCAAAAAATAAAATATTTACAATTTTGAGTGTTATATTTCTCAAGTAATTTGATGAACGGAAAAAAAAAATCAACATTGCTTCAGAATAAAGATTTTGCTACGCTATTTTTAAAATATATTTTTCTGTTCTCTTACATTTCCTGTTTATTTTCAAAAATATGACAAGGAAATAGTCTCGTAAGCATTTTCTGCATTACCTAAACGCTTTTTAATTTTGAGATATGTATCCAAGATTAATTTTTTATCCATTAACATAGATCTTCATCCATCCTGAAATTAAAATTAAAATAAACAAATTTCTTTTACTAAGGCAAAAAATCTTTTTTACTGCCTATGATGCTTCTTTAAAAAAATCATGAACTTTTTTCTATGTTTGTCCCTATGCAAAAACAAAATCTGGAAATTTTCTATTATACTTCCCATTTTTCGTGTTCTTATAGAGTAATACAATCGTCTGTTTACGGCTATTAATTTAGACGGATATTTTCATTTCTTTGTGACTGGATGTTAATAATTTTTTGCTACTGGTTGATTGCGTTCTTTACGTTTCTATATATAAGATGTGCTTGAAAAGTACGGCGAACGGTGCCATCAAACAAAAGAAACAACAGTTACAATCAGAGTAACTCTACCGGCCTTCAAAGTTATTACTAGACCGCGGATTATATGCATTTAAAAAGTGACAAAATATGCATGCTAATATGCATAAAAAAATCTAAAAATATGCATTAAAAATCTAAAAATATGCACTACAAATCTAATAATATGCACTAAAAATCTAAAAAATAAGCACCAAATAACAAAAAAATATTCACATATTAACAGAAAATAAAAACGTATTTACTTGTAAAAGTATTTTCTATCACTTACCTTGCAATTATGACACATTTTTTTTTTCTGTTTGAAACTTCAAAACATCATGAAATACAGATTAAGAAATTTTTATTCACACTGAAATGTGAATTAAAACTGCTTTCAGTAATTTTTGTTGGAATACACAGCTAAGTGTTTTTCTAAATTTTCAATAGTAAGGCTTTGTCTTTTATTATTTAAAATCACTTTATATGCTGAAAATGCTCTTTCAACATCAACTAATGTCACTGGACAGTACTTATAATATTTCGCTTTGGATGATTCTACTTTTTCCGGTAATTCACTCCCCTCACCATTAATAAAATTATTTATTTTATTCACTGCCAAAAATCCTCAATTTTTTTTAAAAATAAAATTCAGTTTCTCGCTGATTTCTTCTCCTAATGACTCTGAAATCTTACCAACGCATTCCTGTACTCTTACAACTTGACTCATTTCATCACTCAGAAGATGATTTTGATATTCTAATTTTGTGATGTCTGATGTTAAGAAGGAAAAATGTGTTTCGATTATCGATACACCTTTTCGGATGGACATATCGCTAAGCATTTCTTCCGCAATGAAAAAAGAAGAAGAATCGACGCTGTCCAAAGCATTAACTACATCTTTTATGGAGTTCGGTCTTGTCCATAATCCGAAATCTACGTCTTGATCAGGGTTGGAATGCTTGCTTTCATTCTAGCCATTTCCAAAATTTTCATACATAGGCTGACTTAATTTAAATTGTTGCAAATGCACACGAAAAAAAAAATGAATGCGTATATGCTATTTTGCTGCGAACCTGGGGTTATATAAAATTTTCAAAGCGTGGGACTTAAAGAGTTAAACAAAAAAAATACTTAAAGGAAGGTAAAAAGTTACAAATTCAAAGCTAAAGATATTGAAATATGCATTCAACAGAGAAAATCTGTCGTTTTATGCAAAATCATCAAAAACACCTGAAATATGCAATTGCATATGCAAATATGCAATTGCATATAATCCGCGGTCTGGTTATCACCAAAAGCCACAACACATTTCTGACTTTGGTCATATAGCTGTCATCGAACACTTCTTTGGGAATCGTTCGAGGCACCTTTTCCACATATTGTTGAGTCTGATGTCTCTAACACATATTTTTGCCAAAGCGTAGGTCTTTAAAGACTTCTTTTTACTGGGGAACAACACGAAGTCCACAAGTGCTAAATCTGGAGTATAGAGAGGTTGCTCAAGAAGCTCATTCTTTATAGCTTTCTTTTCGACTCTAAAATTTTTAAAGCACTCAAAAGCACACTTTTTTATACTTGTTCAAATTTGCACACTTTTATTGCCATCCTGTGTGTGTCTCCATCGCTCTTTTTCTTAATCTGAAACAAAATTGTTGTTCACTAGTAGCTACATTTTGTAATGCCATGCCTTCCGCAATGTCAGTTAAAATACTCACAGCAGGTACTTCGCTTCACTGTTGTTATTTGGACAACAGCGGTCATCAGTTCTCCTGATCTCTTACTTAGTGTGCATGACCCTAACCTTTGCGGTTTTTATAGTATGGAACCATTCATCGAACTTTTCGGACCAACCTTGAATGAATGGAACACGAAACTAGAGGCGATACCATTTCGGAATAGTCTGTCTCACAACACGAGAGCTATTTCAAAGTGGACTGAAACACATATTACTCCTTCGAAAATTTTATATTTCTAAAACAATGAAATGCTTTATTTTGAATAATAAAGTACCATTTAATTAGTTTTTTATTTATTATTAATGCGTACATTCTGAACATCTTTTCATTATTTGTGTAACTTAATGTCCATTTAATCTTTGCTTCAAGCACATCGCAAGATATGTCCTTGATACAGGCTGCCTTATTTATTATCTTTTCATGTGGCTATCAACTATGTTTATATATAACTAAAACCCTAAAAAAGAGTAAACTATGTCTCATTATGCGTATTTAATAGTATAAAAACTATGCAATTGAAATATTAACCCATTACACCCTACCCCGCCTTTTTTAGCATTTTCCGATTTATATGTTCATGCCAGAAGTGATAAATAAATTTCCAACATTTAAGGTATATGAAGAATGTATTTCTTTTTCTAAAAAATATTAATAAAACATTGCAGAAATGCAAGATTAAAATTTAACTTTGCTGTCGCTGAGTGTTTTGTGAAAATCGGATTTTTTATTCGAGAAACGAAACTACGAAAGAATGAATGCTTTATTATTTTTTCGACCCTCTGAAAATAGATGGCTGGACGTTTATGGGTTAACAAACTTCCTATTTTTTCTTTTAATGAAGAAATACAATAAAAAGGAAATATTTTTATTGGCAAACAATGTATATGGAAATAAATTTATTCGGTAAAATTTATTGAAATGTTTTAAAAACCATTATTTAAAAACTTTAATACATGAGCCTTTTTTTAACTCTCTTAAAAAATATAATTCAATAGTTATAATTTCAAAATTGCTTTGACCGGTGTGAAAATTTACATTTGTATGCAGTATGTTGCATAGTTAAGGATTAATTACTTTTTGTAAATAACATATTTGTTAGCATACTTTTGTTAACTAGTATCTTAATTAATTAAAGGTATAAGACAAATCTGAAATAATGTAATTAGATTTTTTTCCATATTCAGTAATCCTTGCTTATGTTAACAGTACCGAAAAGATAATATTTACTCTGAAATGCCCGTGCAAATCAGATAGCTTTCAAGAAATATAAAAATATATATAAATATTCATTTTTTTATAAATTTATTACTTGAAATCTTTCACAATTGTTACTCATTCATGCACTATTAATATCATTGTAAATTGCACTAAAATTAAGAAAAAGCTAATGGGCTTGGTTTTCTTATTAGAAAAAATAATTTTCGCCGATCAACAATTAGAATAATGACACGTAAAGAAAAGTATATTATAAGTTTATTACCACTATGAAAATTCCCGCTGTTTGTGTTATTCGAGATTTTACATTCAATTTCCTTATGAGTCGGTGCAAACAAATCCGAAGATTGAAAAACGAAACTGAATGATGCACATATTCGAAGATAATCTTTTATTCATACAAACAAGGTGCGAAATGAGAATAATGTTCTTACTTTTTAGTTGGATCGATATCGTTAAGCAAAATGTGGAGTTATTTATTCAAAGCATTAATTTAATTGAGCAACCTATCAATATACACATGATTGAAATGACGCAGTGTTTTGGGTAAAACTGAAAAAAATGAAATATATATATCCTATTGGATATAATAAAGTACGGTCGGTACATAAAAATAAATTCGGAAAAACTAGAAAGAAATTTAAATGTTCTTTTGTTGCGGTATAATATAGAAGCAATAATGCAATAATTCAATTATATTTTATGCAACTGAAGCAAGAAAGTTATATTGAAATTATCAAATGCGTAAAGAAGTCAAAATTATCAATCATGTGTAGCTCGAAATATGTTTAAACTGACCTTTCATGCTCTTTAATAAGTAGCTAACAAAGAAGAAAAAAACTGCATTACCAACAAGGTGCAAAAATAGTTTTCATGAAAAGTAATCAAAGCATCCATTCTTAAATAGAAAATAGAATAATAGAAAATTTGCTTACTTAAAGGAAGCCACTAAGTAGAGTTATCCCAATAATATTATTAGGTAGCAGTATATTTTCTATGGTTTTCTGGGATATTTAATTTATATTATAATAGAAACATCATTAAGGCCATAAAATATTCCTAACAAATTCATACATTAACTAATATCATTGATTAACAGAATAATCTTTATTACAGTAAACATAAGTTTATCATAAGTAGTTCAAAATGAATTATGAAATTAATGGAAATTTTTACAGTCCTGTCAAAGGGTAAGTTTTAACGTGAGTTACTGTTTTTAATAATACTAAAAATTTCCCTCTATTTACGTTGCCGTTCAAAACTGCTCAGGTAGTGTACCCTTAATAACTTTTTGACTCTTGGTCAGAATCCAAGAAATTTTGCAATCTCTTAAATAGCCATTTTATTATTAAATAGCCAACAAACCACGCAATGTGTTACACTTAGCCTGGTCTAAAAGCAACTTGTGTGAAATCAAATTAGAGCATCCCTTTTACATAAAAAACTACAACATTATTTTCTTTATATAACAGGATATATTAACTTCATGTCCTAACATGCCTCACTTTCATTTCCCGCCGTTTCATTCACCCCGAGAAAGTGTGGAATATTAACGATACATAGAGCGTCTTACAATATCGCTCATGTAATAAATAACTTACATTATTCTTCATTTATAGGGGATTGTTCTTACTCTGTTGCTCCGAGAAAAAAACACCTCGGCTATTTTTCAGCCACCAATATTAGAATTACCCGTATTTTAAATCCACTTCAGCCTCCTGCCATAATTTATCTTACTAAAAGGGGCTTGAGTGTTTCAATCTATGTACCAGTCTTAATGCTTTTTACCCTCATTTTTCTAAGTTTAAAGATAATTTGAAATTCAAGGATCCTTTCGTGCTACTAAAATATTTAATTCCTTTGTCCTTAAAAGCTGCATTGTATTTAGATAATAGAAAGTAATCACGAAATGAGTTTTAAAATTCAGAGGCGAGTTTTTGCTTCCTACGAAGTGAACACCATTTTACATAACATGTTTTTCGCAAAGAATTTATTGAATTTTCGTCTTCCGTGATCTGGCACGTACACAAAGCCCGAAAAGTGCACAAGAAGGTAGAGTATTTTTTTAGCGTAAGAAAATTGCATGAAAAGTTTTAATGTTAATGTTATAGAGTTTTTTTTTTAAACTAAAACATCTTAATACATTTAATTTATGATAAAAAGCTTATTGGCAATGAACTTAAATTAATGATGTTAACTTTCAATTAAAGAATATATATATAAATGAATTAATACTACTATAGAATATTTGACGCCAATCTATTATATTACTGAATAATTACTAATTCCAAAAAATAAGCACTTATTACATATTTGTTTATCAATGCAGTAGCTACTTAGATTATAGTATACATACATACATAAATACAGGGTGTACCAAAAAGGTGGTAACAGGCTTTAAATCTTTATCTATTAGAGATAAGTGGACAATGTAATTCGAAAAGTAGAGTATTAAGTGTTCCGTTAAGAGAAAGTTCCTGTTATGAATTTTTTTAAAGTTACTCTTTTTATATTTGTATAGAACCCCCGTAAAAAAAAATCTCAATTTTTAAAATGTGTTCCATACCATATGTTGATGCACAAAATTAAAGTATTTCATCATAAAACGTGTGAGAGATATCTTCGGACAAAGATGATCCGGGGCTATAGTGAATTATAGTGTAAACGTTTAATGTTGAAGTGAATAAAATTGTTCTCTCCCGTAATTTCTGCACAACCTTGAATGTCGAACATCTGACAAGACATTTTTCACCTTCAACAGCTAATGAAAAAAGTGGTTTAAATCATCACTGGTTAGTTATCTACATATGTCTGATACTTTTCAGGCTATAACCTTCAAGTCTTGTAAATGATCTCATTCGCATAGTGGCACATTTATTAATTGGGCACTTTTTTGTACGAGGGTCGAATACAAATTTAAAAAGTGTAACTTTTCAAATATTTACGGAAGGAATATTTTCTTAACGCAGTCCTTTTTCCTACCTTATTTTTAACTCTGTTTCCAAGTTACATTTTTCTATAAGTCTCATTTTATGTGTTTTTTATACAAATATTTTATTTATTTTATCGTTTAACACCAGTATTTTGAGTGTTTTTTTCGTACCTGAAATATATTGATACAAAATCCAAGCATTTTGTGGTCCAGAATTGTATTGCTAGAAAATAAAAACTTTATGCAATGATGCTGTGATGAGTTTCCGGAATAATGCAACCGGGTCCGATATGTCGTCAACATAAACTGTGGAGAGATGAGAATACTGCGCAATTTGATTAAATGCAACCAGCTGGGCAAGGAAATCGCTTGTCAGATTGTTTTATAAAATCTTACGGCTATGTGCTTCTGAGAAATAAATGCTGGATCTGGTATCATTCCCTCAAATGCATATGCTGTCAATCAACATTGAGTTAAAAACATTGGCTGAATTCCTCCCCAAAGATATCATATTTGAAATCAGACATTGCCAAACTTCATTGTAAATAGCACCATTCCAAACAATACTATGTACATTGAAGTGTCAGAGGCAGAAGGTAAAATTCTCTTCAAACTCTCAGTCAAACCTCAACTAGAGTTCAACCATCACGAGTAGGTGGTCTGTGAGTAGGTGAGTCACGTGATGTTTTGAGAGTTTATTTGTGTTTTAGCTAAAGAAAGGAGAAATTAAGCACCCCCGTAAGCACCCCAAGATTATCTGCCAGACCATTAATCCTAATTTACGTCTTGATTTCTATTTCCAAGAAAAAAATAAGCTCGCACAACACCACGCGAATCATACGTCACAACTGCCAGCTCGTGATGGTTGAACTATAATAGTCCCTAGTTGTCTTCTCTTTGAGATCAATGAATCCATACAAGAATAAAGTTACTAGAGGTGTAAATGTACTATTATCTTGATTGTACAATCTTTTTGCTCATTAGTGACCATAGTTAACTACACCCACTACGCCCGAAATGAGGCAACTGCTGTAACGGTTCATTTAGC
The DNA here is from genome assembly GCA_038373885.1 of Cheiracanthium punctorium. Lineage (NCBI taxonomy): Eukaryota > Metazoa > Arthropoda > Arachnida > Araneae > Cheiracanthiidae > Cheiracanthium > Cheiracanthium punctorium. The sequence goes on from JAWZYV010002197.1 coordinate 687,864, forward strand.
ATTGTGTCTGTTCTTCTCTCTGTGGCTTATGTTGTCAACTCGCATCTCTTTGGTTTATAATACGACGCCTCACGATTCAACCATCGCAGCTCATGGACGTGTTTGCAGTGGCGGATTATTGCAAATTTGTCGGGGGGGGGGGCGGTTAGTTAGAAGACTGACATATATGTCCACTTTATGGAAGCAAAATAGGATCTTTTACATAAATTTCTTCTTTCTCGGGAGGGGTCGCCCTCTCCGCCCCTCTTTAATCCGCCCTTGCGCATTTGTGACACATTTTTTATCAATGCCGTGCATTTGATAAGTAAGTTCTGCTGTAAATGCTAATCACAGAATGCATTGGACTTCGTAAATTCCCATACACGTCGCTGTTTATCGTGTCACGTTGAATGCTTTTACAATGTTTATATATGATGCACATTTCATTTTCCATAATTTGCCTAAACTAATTTGCATGGCAAGGTAAGTAGTTCTGAATTAATTTATTTCAGTTGCAATTTTTTTCGCTAATAGAGCGCAGTTTCAAATGTTAGAATGGATCGGAAAACTATTTTTTTAACATTAATTGGCCCGTGTTCACAGGATCTTCAACCACATGCCTATTGATTGTTCAATCCAAAGTTTGAAATAAATGACGTAATTGAACGAAAATTGAAATAAATGAAGTGTAAGTGAATTTATTTTCTCTCGCACACAAATAACTTAAACCTCAAAAGGATTGTGGTAGCATTTAAGCCTTCATGGAATGCTATAATCACAGGTTTTTGAAGAACGAAAGCAGACCGTAGATATCGTTAATCTTGCATTATTCATCGAATTGAATATTAGAAAGTTAATTATCATTATTATTATCATACTTTTTATATTCAATCACAAAGTATAAGACAGATTCGCCTAACGAAAGCAAGCATCCACATTTTTTTGTGGAGGGCACAGTTTCAAAAAGAATTTCAAAATGTGCAATAGACAGTTGCGACATAGTGATCACAGATAAAGACAGTCTGTAGGTAAATATCCTAAAAGAATCAATCCGTTTGTAAGATAAAACAAATAATTGTCGCAAGCTGCACGAAACTGGGTATAAAAAAGGTAGACTTAATTTATTTTATGCAGTAAAATTTGGTAAAATATTAACGATAGTGATGTTGAGTGTGAGATATGTGTTTTGATATGTATTAAATACTTTAGATTATGTGGAATGCATATATTAAGCACTTGGATTGGATGATGTAGGATAGTACATTAGGTACTTGGATGCTCAAAGCGTTAGGTGGGAAATATGTCAGGTGAATACCAAGTGAATATCAAATCTGATTTCTCATGTTTGCTGGTTGAAAAGCTTTGTTTTAAAGAACAAAATTAAGATGCATTTAAAGTAAAATAATAAGTGCCCGTGTTAATTAAAATTTATTTTCACTAATTCACTTGCTAAAACTTCAAATAAAATGTTCATGGCTGCCAATCGACCCCAAAATTTGCAGTAGCCCAGTCCTTTAGCTCTCACCAGCAGAAAGGTAACTCTAGTATACCTTTCTACCCAAACAAATACAAAAAGCAACACAATAAATTAAACTTTGTTCGGAAATATATATATATATAATGAAGAGTATTATGTATGCACGGTACATACGTAAATACTGAGCGATACGCAAATAAAGTAAAATAACGCATGCCTCCACCTTTTATATTGAGTACAATAAAAATAAAGGCATGAAAACTTTTGCAATCAATTATTTAAAACGAACTATAGAAAAAAAAGTGATAATAACTTATCTTCATTACAATGTGTATTGATCTCCTCTTTTTTTTTCATCCCTTTTAATTTTAAACACCAAATGATCCCATTCCTAATATTTATTTAAATGTTACAAAGGCAGAACAATGCGCCTTCCGCAACCCTATCTAAGAACCCATTACCTTCTCCACTTTTGCAAACTGTGCCTTTTTTTCAGGGAGAATAAAAAAAAAGAGAAGGCGCTTAGCGAAAAATTTTGCACGTTTCCGTGGTTGATACGGAAGCCGTCCGCCCTATCCCCTGTCGGCGAATCGAAACGAAGACTTTTCCGAATTCTCACGACTTCCCTCCACCCCCGCCCCTCAATTTTTCTACGCTGGCATCAATCGCCCCCTTCCCCCTTTTTTTCCTACCCCCTTCCTCCTCCTCTTTTATCTTTCGTTGCGCACGCGCGTTCTTAAAGCCGTCGCGCCCACTATATAACAACCTGGATTCCAATTTATCCGTTTACTAACGGCAAAGAGCGCAGCTGGCGAAGGTAGCTGACGGTGGCGGACCTACTACAGCGCGGATTATCCGCATGCCTGTGGCTATGTGGGAGTGAGAGAAGACAGACATTTTAAATAATAATAATTTATTATTATTAAAAATAAATAATCGATGTAATGGCTATGTCAATGGCATCCGATATAGACTGACAATAAATAAAAAAAAGGCATGTGGTAAAGTTAATCGAAAAACAGTAGTGTGTTGCATTAAGGCTGAACAATTGCTGGAAACTTTGGCCAAACTTTTACGCAAAAACAAAAAATGCGTTGTCATGTGCTTTTGTGGGTACTTTAGTGGAGAAATGACTATGAATCTGATATATAAGAAAATTTTTTGGACTGCCATTGCTCTAGCAATGATTTTTTCGTTTATACTGGCAGGTAAGAGATATTTTATATGCTTTAAAATCGGCGTACCTGCTTCGGGTAACTAGAAAAGCGAAACGGGTTTATAACATTAAATCAAGATGGAATTGCTGGGCTTGAAAATTATCGATTGTTACGTAGAAAAAAAATACATAAAGCACAAAGTTTTTGTACGATTTGTTAATGACTCGCATTTATTAAAACTAACGCTTGAATGATAATCACTACAACATTTTTTTTTGATTACATGTTTAATACAAGATGTATGTATGTACTGAAATGATTAAAAATTTGTACAATAACACTCATAAAAGGTAATTATCAATCAGGATGCACGTTTCGAGCAAAAAAGAACTTCCGCACTTCATCAAATGAAGGAAGAACCACTGACAGTATATTTACGAATGAGATAAAATAGGGAAGAGATCATCTTATGTTTCTTTGTATTTTTTAAATGAAATTCACATCTAGACGTGTACGGAATTATTAATATAATTTTCATTTTCTTTCTTGATTTCTGCTAAAGTATGCTAATCTAAGTGCAGAATTAATAACTAACTTTTATTTTAATTTTTCGAAAGTTTCTGAACAAGGAAAACAAACCTCTAAAATGCATTCTTATTGGAAGTTTGACCAAATATATATGCATGTACGTTTATCGGAAATATAAAGTAACGAAGAATGTTCATGGACATTCATTACAATAAAACACATTAAAAAAATTTCGTTTGAAAAATATTAGTTATTGATTATCGTGTTCTTGTAAGTTAGAGAATTTTTTTTTAACTTTTACTAAATCACAAAACAACTATATATGTATAAAACTAAAAAGAGTGATATGACTTAAATATTCTCAAATATGTTGAATAATTACATATGTTTTATAATTCAACATAAATGGATGGAAACATATTAAATAATTTCAAAAGAAATATATTACCGAACTTATCTCTCCTGTTCATTTTTAATTTTCTTTCCAAATAGAATTTTTATACGCATGAAAAGTTTTTGCATAATAAATTTTCTATTGTACGTCTAGGAGCAAGATGATAAATTAAGCATTAATTTTCGCATGTGATACTTCACTTTTACTCGTTTTTAAAACTATGAATAAATGACTTCAGTTTCATTTAATATAACGTAAGGAAAATACACTGTTTATTATTATTTTTTAATTATCATTATCGTTGTGACATTTATATATAGATGTGAAAACAAGCTAATGTGATTTTCTGTACATTTTGTATTGTTTTTTCCAGAACAGAGAAACTTAAATATCCCTAAGATTGAATCCGTAGAAATTTAAGAGAATAAGGCCTAAGAGAAGTTCATTGGAGGGACATTGGACACCCCACTCATACGAATAAATAAATAAATAAAACTTAAATTTAACATGGACAGTTTTGACAAATATTTTAATAATTTATTAGCATTGGTGAAACAACTGAAAAAAAATAAATAAAAGAATATTTATACAGTTACATACGTAAAAAAAAATAGTTAATTTTAAAAATCGTGCTCACAACCATGAATACTTAATAACTCGTCTAAAGTATGGTTTACGGAAGATTGTAAGCCAAAACTGATTGGAGTTATTAAAAATACTATAATAGTTAATTCCTGGTAACTTTCAAGTGAATTTTGATGTGTTTTGTATCATCATTTCCCAAAACGTATAAAAATAAATTGCTTCATCATTTAGATAAATTTTTTAGGTATGGAATACATAGGATGTTCTTTTTTCCTCTTTCATTGGTAAACAGCTAAAATTTTAAAATTAGATGTACAACTTCTAAAATCTCTAAATTAATTTCAATCGAACTTTATGAATTTGAATTTAATATTTGCATTTCTGTATAAAAGTTAGTGCACCTTACATTTTTGAAAAAAATTAAAGTGGGTTTTACTTAATCATTGAAATTTCAGATAGAAATGAATATGCATTTTCATATTTAGTTTCACATTGAGGACATAAGTTGCTAAACAAAGTTTTTCATAGATAAGTGCAAATATTTCCTCAACTATCGTGAGATGTGTTTAATAATTCATGATATTTAAAAAATTTTCATTTGTCAAATATACAGTTTTTTGTAAAACTAGTATTAAGCTGTAGGATTCACTAAAATATTTTTTTAAATGTATTTCTGAATAGTAAATAAATTAATGCTATATATGAAATTTAAGATGTAGCCGGATATTTATGAAGGTTTGATAGGCATGCGGCTACTTAATATCGTGTCTTTATGTTTTGAAAATTTAAAAAACATCTACCTAAGTTTCTTGGATGGAATTTATATTTATGCCTAGTCACCCTATTTTTTAGAAATTGTACTTTTTGGATTGTTGTTTGCTAAATTGAAAACATAACTTACCTGAAATTATAAACTAACACACTCACTTTTTATCTATCTTTGTATAAGATTGGAACAGTGGCGGATTAATGCAAGTTTCTCGGGGGGATGGGGGGTTAGTTAGAAGATTGACAGTAAAGAGTATTTGAAGTAAAATAGGATCTTTTACATTAATTTCTTTTGTCTCGGGGGGGCGGTCACCCCCTCCGCCCCCCTCTTTAATCCGCCCTTGGATTGGAAACATAAGTTGATAAAACCACGATAGCGATTATGCCAGCCAAAACATTACAAAATTCTTCATTTTATCAATTTTAGGAGCTATGTATATATTGAGTAAAACACAAAACTGAAGTAAACGATAAAGCGCAAAAATGCTATGGGGAATGTGGGGTAAGATGATGATCTCAAGTTTCAAATATTTTTCCCCATTTCAACAAGTATTTTAAAAACATGAAATTTACGGAAAGACTTCCTTGGAATCTTTGGGTTGCATAAAAAGTTAAACGATTTTACCTCATTTTGAAAGACTGCGAAATATTATAAAAACTGCTTTTCGTCATCTTATCCAGTGGGGTTACTTTGTTTGGGAAAATGACGAAGAGATCACCACTCAATGATATAGTATCAAAAATGCGAAGTCACAATTTAACTTAGCCAGCTAATGAAATTATCACATATAGCACTAAAAGAATAATGACACATCACCTACGATGAAACAAAAAAAAGAGTTCGAAAAAAAAGAAAAATTACAGGTAATAATGTTCTTTAAAAAAAATCACAATTTAAGTGTATCTCTTTAACTTTATTATAATTATCTCAATAGAATCATTGTTCATGTGGCCAAGATATGTATTTGGTACGTTCTCCATTGTTTTCCTGCTGGGTATTCATGTGCTTCTCACCATCTTATCTCACATCGCTATTTCCGATTTCATGTTGTGGTACCAAAACTTTGTATTAGTATAAGACACAGGATTTCGAACTTAGGAGTTGTATTTTGAAAATATTTTATGGTGAGGAATAAGTAACTTACTGTAATCGTTTAACTGCATGCTCTGCGAAATACAAAGTATACAAATACAGATTAAACAAATACATTTGAGCGATTACTCACAAAGCTATCTAAAATTACATTACTTATGGTGGGCTTTATAACCCGACACTAGGGTATTAGGAATTGCTCTGACAGGGGTTGCTGTATGTGATTGCGTTTGAGAAGTACCGAATTCGTCATTTTGCCCTATTCTCACTACATACAATCCTTTATTCTAAAAGAAGAGGTTTCAAGAATTTTAAATTTAACATATGGCACATTTTAGCGTATGACATAGGGAACAATTGTTAATTTTGAAATTAAAATTAATACATGTTTTAGTGCTCCATATGCTTAAAAATAATACTTGTAAAATAAACACCCTCAAGGGAAAATGGAGTTGAAGTGTTCTACAATTTTATGTAAATTGATCTTTCAACAGAAATTAAATGTTCCGAATGAATAAAGAATATATTAACACGTTCAATTTACAGGCAATGAAAAAATACACTAAATTCTAAAATAAACAAACCGTTTTTAGCGTAAATTTGTCATAAGTGGAAATATTTTATGTCCCTCTGCTCTGTTTACTAGTTCGAATATTAAATTATTCAACACAGCCATTTGGATAATTTAAATATAATTCATATATTTGAATTTTTAATAATTAGATACTCACTAGTAAAACCTTTTAAATAAGTAGAAGACTACGTTCATATTATTTATACTATACATTTCAAACAAAATATCTCTTTGAAAACATGAAAATACTCTTTTACATATATAATTTAACTATAATATTTTAATGGTACATCAGCCTGTTATGTAAACATAGAACTGGCTTATGTAACATTTTGAAATATACCTCATACACACACACAAGGAGAGAGAGAGAGAGAGAGATGAAACTAGAAATAATTGTAATAATATGAGTTTAAAATTATTTGGCGTACATTAACGAGTAGGCTTTGCAAATGGGACAAAATGATTTTTCCTCTTGAAAGACTATTTATGGACCTAAAGTCTTAGGTCCTGAACTTAGTCTCCTTAGTCCTGGTCTTAGGTAAAATATCCTGAATATTTTTACTTTAATATCTCTCGAGTAAAAGAAACATTTTTATGTTAGAAAATGCATGTAATCCTTATAAAATCTTTTGCTCTTATTTATTGTTAAAAGAACATTTTACTATTTTTTTAATTTTAGAATTATCAACAGTGTAAGGTAGTTTTAAAAATATAAATTATACAGAATTAAATAAAAAATAATTATACCTCCCGGTTTTAAAACAGAAAAAGATTTACCTAATTTCAAAAACATTTATTTAACAACAAAATATATTTATTTGTGTTATCTGGTTAGTGTTTCATCCTAAAAAGGGCATGGAACATCGAATCTGCGAAAATTCCTTAATTTTAATTTTATTCTTGATTCTTAATTCGTTATTTTATTCAATTGTGTTAGTTTTTGTTGAGCCGTATCACATAAGCTTAATAACAATTTATTGAAGGAATTTAATGCCAATATAAAACAAACGTCAACCAATATACACAAGTTTTCTTTTTCAGTGTTACACATGCTACTAAGAAAACTTGCAAAATTTATGTGTTCAATAATATTCATTAAAAATAAGATTTAAACACCATATTAATATCACCATATATATATATATATATATATATACACATTCGAGAGTTTTTTGAAAGGAAAATCATACCAGCTCTTTAAATTTCCGTTTTTTTAATTTTATGATTAGTCTCAATATTATTGAACTTGAATTTATTTCCACAAATTTATATTTTGAAATACTTTGAATATGTGCTTTGTTAATACTTGATATATACTTTGAATATATACTGGGTATAAGAATCGTGATTGATAGATCAAGTTTTACAAGCGTCTTTAAATGGATTCACATCAGAAATTTTAAGTTGATAACCTGATCAAACATTTGCAGATGAATATCCTCAAATCAATGAATAATCGCAGTCTTGTATAAAACAGGAAGTATAAAGATACTTAAAAATAATACAGAATAAAGTTTTACAGGAGATTGAGATTACAGTTCATCTGGAAATTTTCATTTTCATTAAATCTTTTTGCAGTTAACTTTTCAGCATTCACAAATCGAATTTTCACATTCCTAAACTTTTTTTTAATCTATTCCGTGATTATTCTGTAATTTTTTGTCTTTAAAAAACTGACTGCTTCTAATTTCTTATTCATTTATTCCGTGGAGTATTAAATATGAAAAAGACTGCACGAAATATTTTGAAGAAGTTTTATTCTTTGAAAAAAGAAAAATATTGCAATAAAGTCCTATAGTGGCTTAGAATTAATAGAATTTTATTCTTAATTTTAAAAGATAGATTCTAAAATATGCTCAATCTTTTCAGAAAAGTTTTATTCTCTTTACTAAAAAGATTTATTGATACTGGGTAATTTCTTTTCTTTTCATTTTTTTTTTTTACATATGATAGGGATTATAAGAAGATGACTTTGCTTTAGAACAATTTTTGTATAATCAAACTATTAAAATGAAAAATATAATACATAATATTTTAGTTATTTTGTTTTAAAAATTTAATTATACAATGTATGCAGTTTTCCATAGGGATATAATTTCATCATATTGTTCAGATAGATATGAGCAATAAATAAATTAAATGCGTAATAATTGAAGAAGAAACAATTAAGATTATATTTAAAGGATTTTACATTTAATTGAAGCATAAAAATTAATTAACTAGTTTTTGATTGACATACAAAGATTCATATTTCAGAAATGCACAGTTCATTTCTGCAAGTATTCAGTTTCATAGGCATATCGCAAAATTTCAATTTTATAGGAATATCGCACACTTTCAGGCATATTTTTGTATGGAACGCACATTTTCATCTTTCAACTATGATGAATTCGAACTGAATTTTCAAAGCATGCGACTAACTGGTCCTCATATCCTCTCTCCAGGCCCTCATACTTCTGTGATAAGTAGCATACTTGCGATACTCATCATAAAATTATTAGGGTCAGCACAGGTCATATGAGGTCCAACGTAGGGTTAACGTAGGTCCAATATAGGGAAATATGAGGGCCAACATAGGTCACATGAGGCCAACATAGTTTCCACTGTAATGTATTGATATCTGTTCATAATACTTAAGGACGCTTTGTTTAATCACAGTAAAATGACAATAACAGTAAAGCAATCTAATGTTCAAAGGTAATAGTAATAAACCTTTATAAATAATACACATACAGTGAAAACTATTAACATGAAACTGAGGGAACCAAAATATTTTTCCTTGTTAAAACATTCGTAACAAAGAACAAAACTCACCAATATTTTCGATATTGTTATATTTTATTTCGACTTCATGGCTGATCAGATTGTATGGTGGGTAACGCAGCGAACTACTGTTTCGGGTTCAACTCTCGGAAGTCGGGGTTCGATACCCGACTGGGCGTGGTTGCCATTGTGTCCGTCCCTTCGTAGGGAGCGACGTCGGTCTACCCACTAGGTGCCCCCATAATAAAGAGACCAACAACTGCGGCCTTAGTAGTGGCCAATTCCTTCAAGGCAGAAGCCCGCCATTGAAAAAAATATATATATTGTCTTCCTGTTAAGCTATACGTAGGTCGCATCCATTTGGATGAAAAGCAAGTAGAAAAAGTATTATTTAGAGATGGGAAAAATCAGTTATGTCTTTCGTTTGGAAATTTATTGTTCATGAAAATAGGAGTAGAAACCTGATGGGTGATACTTCTAAGATGACTACTGAGGGAGAAACGCAAAAATAGGGCCATGAGGGAAGAGGAACCAATTCCCAGAAGTTAAACATTTCGAGAAATACATTCTAATAATTTGTCACAAACATACCACAGAACATCAAAAACGAATTTTTTTGTGTTAAACAATTTTTCTTTCGTGTTAAAAGAGAAAAAAGTGCATTAAATTGTGCAGTTTACGGTCCGAACCGCTGTGCCATATCGGGTTAACCGATTTTTCATGTTTAGCGTTTTCGAACTACACGTATTTCACTATACATGTACATTGAAACATAACGTCGTTTTGGGAGGAACATTCGGCTTACACTTCTTCAACTGAAAGTTTAATTAATCTCAAAAATCCGTTATTTCTGTCATTTTCCTACATATACGGAAGGAGGAACTTTTAAATACTGAATAAGAATGGACATATTATACAACCCGAAACGTTCCTATTTTATGTATGTGTGCGTAATTTACAAAGTTTTTAAGTAGTTTTAACACACAGCAGTATATTAATCTCTAAATGATAGCTTCCAGTGTTTAAAAGATTCTTTTTAAATTTTACACGAGATTTCAGATTTCTGGAGAATTATTTTGCAAATATAAGTGATACTATATAACCCTATTAAAACTTAAGAAATGTTTCTGGAAATTTAAGTACAAACATACAGGATCTTTCTAAATTGTTTTTACAAAAGCTTAGGGGAGATAGGGTGCATAAGAAGGAATCAGAATCACATAGCAATAAGGGTGTCGGTATGTAGTATTCATGTAGCTGTTAGTAATCACTTTGGTGCGGATGCTCAAACAATAGTGAGCTTTCCTACCTTTGCTTTCGAAAAACTAACATATTTATCCCATTGTATATGAAATTTCCTTAAGAAATTAGAGAAACACTTCAACACTTTTCATAAAATGATTATTACCAGGTAAGTTAAAACGGCTTTCTTTACCTAACGGCTTACATTGCTATGTGATTCTGATTCCTTATTATATGCCCCATCTCGTCTAAAATTTTATAAAAACAATTTAGAAACACAATATGTATTTCAGTTGAATATGTTATTTCATATGTGTTTGTATAATTTTTTAAAATATTATTTTTTCATTCCCTGAAAATTGCACTAAAGTTGTTTTTAGTAAATTTATACAGTAGAAATAAATTAGAAATTGATCACTTAAAATATCTTAAGCAGAATTTTAAATGTTAATTGCATAAACCTCCGAGACTGATTTCAGGTACTCCAAGAGAATGTTTTTCAAATTTGAAGAGAGACATCGGATAGGATGGTAAATAAATGAACATACTTGAAAGTTCATACTAAATAAAGTTAATGGTGTAACACCCAAAATTTTTGATGCAACAATAGGAGAAACAATATGTGCAATTTTACAAATCGGAATTCTCTAGAATAATTTTATAAGTTAAGGATAAATAATGTTACAAGGTTTAACATAGAGAATATTTGCCTGTTTCTTGAAATAAACAAAATGCACTGTCACAAGGTCACTGCATTTCACAAGGCCTGTATCAAATAGTGTTTAGATTATTTTGTTTTGTTTCGAATAACCACAAGAACATTAGCAGCATTAACATAAAAACAATAAATGTAATAATAGTAACAATAATACATGTATTCTCTATAAATGATACTCAAGTCAATTTAAGTTGATATACATTTAAAGATAAATAATGCGCTCACATAATACTTACTACATTAGAATTTTCATTATTAAAAATAGCCATGCGATTATCAAGAATAATATAAACTGATTATAACACCCCATTGTATACAGTCTCCAGCAGAGAATCTGGGAGTGGCATCGTACTGAATATATTACATGCATTTTATACAAGACGCAATCAAGCATTTAGTCTTATTTTTATTATTTTGCACAGAAGTATTCTCTACGTGTCATTTTTCATACATACATCAACAACAACAAAAGAAACTTTGAAATGTACAATCAATATCGACATTTAGTTTCTAGTGTTTGGCCATTGTTGTCTGGTTCCTCAGTTAAACTAGCTGTTTCTCCATGCAAAGCACCACTCAGTGGACATTCTGAAACTATTTGTTGTTAATTCCTTCAAAACAACTAGATTTTAAATTCGTACTAAAGTACTACTTTTTAGCGGGTGGCAACCAAAGGGGGCGTTGTTGGCAACCCGCTAAAGAGTTTTTCCTAAGGAATTATTTTTGCAGTGGAAATACAACTACAGAGTGCAGCACTTAAAATTGGCCCCTATAAAATGAAATGTAATGTTAATTGTTTAATTATGACGGGCCGGTTTTACGTGAATTCCTTGTGCTGTGCATATCCAATATCCTAAAGTCTACATAATCATTAAGAGGACTGGAAAAAGTCATAACCAAGTCTTTAAAAAATATATATACCAGTAGTGTTAGTAAATTAATAACAATGAAATCGGTGTCCGCTGCTGCACCATTTTGTGAACAAATTATATAAACACGCTTTACGGGAAGAAAACGCGCCGACAAGTGCAGTGTTGATGGAAAAGTAGTAGATTAAAAAAAAAAAAAAAACCCACGTTGTAGTCAAATAGCTCCAAATTTCTCCAATTTGAGGCGCTGGCTGAAAGGATGGCTTTTTTTAAATTATTGTTATTCACTTTTTCAACCATCAGCGCCACCTAGTAGTGAAATTTGGAACTATTTGTTTTTTCAAATTTATGTTATTTCTAATAACAATGCAGCAATTTTTTTTTCTTCTCAAATTGTGTTTTAAATGTTTACTTTCAAATGGGTCAATCATTTAGCGGTCACTATGCACTTTCACTGTAGTTCGTTATTTAATTAGAAAAAAATAAAAATTCATCTTGTATGGAGAATGAGGAATTGCTGCGATTGAATGTGGTAGCATTTCATTGAAGATTTTTTTTTTTTTTTTTTTTTTTTTTGACAAGTAGAAAAATGTAATTTTGCCCGTATTCGTGTGTAAAACCGGGGAATTGTACTTTCGCTTTCAAAAATCTGTTTCTTTTTCAGTTTACAGTGCCTGTTTCACTCCTTTATTTATGTTCATGTCGTACAGGGAAATCTTCATCTCTCTTTTCCGGAATGATTTTATATGTTTGAAACCGCCCTGGAAAGACAGAAAACGGGGGCAGAATTTTCACTTCTTAAGATAACTGCACTTTTTCGTTCCATATCTTTAATTTTATCTATACTTAAAAACAAAAAAATATGCAGTTCATCATACATTAAAATAAAAAAATTGAAATATATAAAAATTGAAAATATTATGTTTTTAAAACCCATTTATATAATTCCAACTTTTTAATTAATGCTAATGTTCTTCACATCAGAACTGTTGAAAACATTTTCTAATGAAAAAAAGAGGCATGTTATTCAAAATTATGACTAATGCACTTCATTTTTTCATTGTAAAATAATATGCATTATAGTAGATTTTTTTTGTCTTTAATGCTGCCTAATTGAAGTAATCATACTTTTTTGTGCATATAAATTGGACATTTCTGTCATGTAGTAAATGGTTGTTTTTTGTTATTATATATTAAAACCTGCGAGTTAACGAATATTTATATCTCATCTCAACGTAATTAAGGACATAAGAAACTACTTTTTAGCTTCTGAATAAGTTTTTAAATAATGCTATTTTCTTAATTTGCAGTTTTACATATTTAGAGACATCCTTAGAGCACTTTTAAATATAACTTTAAAAAATATATTTCTTTTTTTGTGCTAATGTATTCACAGTTAATGCATTTGAAGATGTTATTTCAAATTTATTTAAATTAAAGTAAAAGATTTCTTTCAGTAAGAAATAGATTTAAAGGCTCAGCAGCTATATTATTAAGATATAATGGCGAGCTACAAAGATAATGCCAATACAAAATCTTACACACAACTTTAATAGAGATCCAAATGCAACATTAAATATTTTAAGGACATCAGATCATTCCAATTTTTCTTATACTAAAGAAAAGGATTAATAAAAATTATAATAACTAAGCATTATTACGAATTATGCATATAATATCTACTAAGCCAAACCGCAGAGAATTTTCCAAACTATGTTAGATAAAAACCGTACACCAGTTATACCGCGTGTGCGCGATGGCCTTTAACGAAGATGTATATATTAGACATTAAATGAAAACTTGTAGCAAGTATGATGTTATAATTATTCAAAATATAAATTGAATGCTAAAAATTTTTGGAAGGAAACTGGAATTTACAGATTGTATTTGAAATAATTAAATGTTTAAATTCTTTATCATACTTCGAATAAACCACGATAACTTTTAGGCCTCCTTCATAAATTTATCAAAAGTATTTCTTTAACGGAAAAAAAAAAAATGTTAGGTCTGACTTTATGATCATAATTCGGAGTACTCTGTGAAAAAGGAAGTCACTGCTCTGAGGTAATTTTAGCCTTAACTAAGTTTTAAATTTCAGTTTATAAGTTTTAACCCGAAAAGTTAACGCATATTTCATTTTCAAATTTGTCAGGTATTTAATTACAACAAAAGTTTCCTTACAAAGTAATGGTGCTGAAATGATAAATAGAGGTATTTCTACTTGAAACAATTTTTGCAAGGCTTTCTACTACTTAAGGAACCTTGTTTCTCTAAGAAAATAAGGACTTTGTCGTTTAATTTCTTAAATAAAATGATTTATTGAATAAAAGAAAGTTCTTTCCTGCTATCTGACAAAACTGCTTAAAAATGAAATTGTCTAACTTTAGGTTTAATTTACATACAATGATATGAAAAAGGGTGAAATAGTTTTTAATGTTCTGAATTAATAATTTTAAAAGACCTAAATTTATTTTATGGATCACTTTACTCAATAAGTCAGTCTTACTTTTACAATTAGTAGATAACGCATGTAAAATTTTATTATGAGAATCTGTAAAGTTTTATGTTTGACGCTTTTCAACTTTTAGAAATATTACGATACTTCTAGCTAATTATTTTTGAGAATGAACTCTATTTTTAAACATTCCCAACATACATTTTGAAATGGAATGGAAAACATGAATGCAAGTTACATGTATAAAGAATTTATTGAACATCGTATGACTATTACAAACTGGTGTTTTTTAATGCATTTTCTTCAAACACAAATTTATGTTGTCCTATGTAAATCATTCCTCACTGTGTACATATATCTATTTGTATTGGAAACATCTAATCAACTAAAAAGATGTTATATTAAAAAATATGAAGAAAAAGCAAAAAAATATATTATTTCTTCAGGAAATATGATTGTAATTTTACACAGCAATATTTCACAGTTCTTTCTTATAGTGCGGTCACTATAAAAATTAAAATAATTAAATTAAACTGGTAAATATACCAGTACACATAGTTTATTAAAGTAATTGAAGTAAAAAAGAAATTTACATCAGTAATAAGGTTCGGCCACAAAATATGTATGTACCATATATTTTTTTTTTCTAATATAATGAAATTCAAAATAAGATAAAGACTTAAATTTCAGTAGTAGTCACTGTCTGATGTTCTCTTAAAACGTATGTGTAAGGTTATGTTTCATATGCAAGTATGATTTTAAAAAGCACAGTGAGATATTGAAAATGGACTGAAGTACAGCGTGTTCATATGACGAGGCTTACAAAATCAACGATGGCTTTGTACATAACTATATAACATTTACATAAATGTAACCAAAGTATTAATGTAAACAAGTACTAAAATTTATCGCTATAATGAAGTTTTATCTTAGAGAAGATTGCAGTGTGACATGTAATTCCAGAGTGCGAATTTTTAAGTAAACATAACTATATAATACAAAGAAACTAAAAGTTTGGCATTTAAAGTTCAGAATTCAAATGGAACGTTCTATTTAAGGAACCATGTAACATAAATTGGCTCAAATTTTCAATTATAGGCCAATAAAAGAGAGCTGACTGCGACGATTCCATTCATATATATTTTATGACAGTTTATAATATATAAAGTCCCAAAATATCGCTTTTAAAATGTAAGCAGAGATCGTTTGGCTACAATAACGCTTTAGATTTTTGTCTTTTCCTCAAAATGCATTTTTTTTATGCTTTAGTACACTTTTCCAAAACTCTGTTTCAGGTAAGCAGTTGAAACTTTCCAAAATGGTTTAAATAACTTGTTTCTTTAAAAAATACCTATTATTATGGATCTGGGTGAGAAAAGAAATGTAAATAATGATTTTTTGCTTCTTTAATATTTAAGATTTTTAAAGAATATTAGAAAAATATTTTTAATTTTATTTATTTTTACTCAAATTGTAAATTGCTTCTTATTATTCTCAGATACTTTGTTCTCTAATACCATATGAAGTGTTAAAGTGATAAACTCAATAGATTTTCAGAAAAATGTACCAAACTGGCATACTGTTCACAAAATTTCATACAGACATGTAAAAAGATAATTAGCTCTTAAAAACTAATTTAAGCAGTGAAAAAAACTTTTTTTTAATTTCAAAATCCAATAGCGACCAAAAGTTGTGTTTTGTATTCAATAAGAAAAATGCAGGATTTCAAAATTTTTGAAATATATCTTGAGGATCCACTATTGCACCAAAATGTCACAAAAATTTGAAAAACAGAGTATTTTAATATTATTTATAAAATACAAAAAAACCATGATTTATAATATGCAATAGCAAAAAATAGTTGGATTATATGCTGTTCAATTACTGTACAAAATTTTAGAATTGTCGGGAAATATCTTGAGGGTCCACTAAAGCGAACAAAAAAAGGTCAAAAAAGAAAAAAAATCATTTTTTTAAACAAAAAGTTGCTTGAAGGAAAAACTTTTCCATTGTTTATTTACAAATAACTATATTTAAATAAAGTATTAAAATATATATTGAGGGTCCCTTGCAAAGAACAAATAAGAACAAACAGAGCGAAATTTTCCTTTTTAATCAGAACCAGGTAGCGCTGATGGTATTTTGCATCGCGCAATGTATTTACTTTTGAAAGGAAATTTTTGCTGTGAGATCATCTCGCAACTGGTTTTGTGTATTGTGAATTCTATTTATAGACATTAAAAGATGTTTAGCTAAAAGTGAGTTTATGTAGAAGGCAACACAGCATTTTATTCCTGCTTTGATATTGCATTTCAGCATGAATTTGAATGTGAAAACTGGAGGTGATGTTGAATACCTGATTCTTGGAAAACCAAAGCTGTTAGGTGATAATATGTTGCCCACATACGAAAAGATTATGCCGTTTCATTTATTTCTAGAGAATAACTTGAAACATGATAAGAAATCTAAGGAATCCACAGCCAGCGAAATTTCTGTAGAAAAAGAATTCTTCAAATGATTCGATCATTTCGCAATAAATATGAAAACCTTAAGAAATGGTTTAGTAGTAATAGAAAACAGAGCGAGACTGTCCAGCAAAAAGTTAATAGTTTTTTAGCTGAGTGTAAAAAGTTGTTTGATATTGCTGCTTGCAAATGCTAATTTGATAAGTGCAAATGCGAACGTTCTCGTAAAGTTCCCATAAAAGAACAGGCTTTTCTGAAGGACCAGAGTGGCGAAGAAAACATTTCTATTGGTGGTATTAAGATTGAAACTATAAGAATGATGCGGAAAAATGAAAGAAAATCTTTGGAAGCAAGTCGTCTTGAAAAAAAAAAAAAGTCAAAAACCGATTATAAGTATTCAGCGTAAAATTTTGATGAAAAAGAAATTTCAGACAATAACTTTCATAAGGTAACTGATCCTGACATCTACCAAGGAAAAAAAAAACAGCACCTCGCAAACATGAGTTAGCTTGCCTACATTTCCAAAGGTTTGTGATCAGTATGCGGTTTCTGACAGGTTAGCAGCAATGATTGCTTCAGCGGTATTGAAGGACGTAGGTATAATATCTGAAGATATGATGCCAAATGTTATGGATGCAAGCAAGGTTACATGAGAAAGACGGGAAACCCGCAAAAATCTGCAAGACAAGAATGAAGAAAGTATGTCTGGGGTATTTTTTTCGATGGTAGAAAAGATTCTACACTTTCTATGGAGAAAAGAGGAGAAGTCTATCATCGAGAAACAATTATGGAAGAGCATGTGTCTCTAGTAAATCAGCCTCATGACATATACTTGGGTCATGTTTCTCTTGCAAGTGGTACAGCAGCAGCTATTAAAGACGCCATTATGAATCATCTTATAAAGAAAAACATTAACACCGACATGTTACTTACTGTTGGCTGTGATGGCACAGTAGTCAACACCGGACGTAAAGGTGGTGTCATCAAACTGATGGAAAGAGAGCTTCAAAAGCCACTGCAATGGCTAATTTGCCTGTTCCATGCAAATGAGCTGCTGCTCAGGCACTTAATAGAACATATAGATGGGCCTACTGTTAGACTATGAGGTTTTTCTAGTACGGTCGGAAAAAAAAACTGAAAAATTGTGAACAACTGCCTGTTGTTAAGTTTGTGCCTATCCCACGGCTGACTCCTATACCACAGTTAACCACAGCTAACCGAATTTTGCACTTATACGTTGCTGAGCCAAATCCACGATCTCATAGCATTAATATCCTACATTGCCAAAGTATATTGCCCAGTTTGGTTTATGATAAAGTCATCTCCATCATGCATAAGTGGAGCTATCTACTTATAGGGTATGATCAAGCTGTCCCGATACCTTAGCGAAGAACTTATGTCAGTGATAGATCCTGTTATTCAGCGAAATGGGTTCTTCGCCCACCCTGAAAACATTCTTTTGTCTATGCTGTCAGACAAGAGAACACACATCCAAGAGCTGGCAGCTCGTAGAATTTTGAAAGCCCGAGAACAACCCAAAATCCAAAATGTAAGAGATTTCAATGTTCCAATGCTGAATTTCTAGGCGCTGGATTATATTGATTTGATTGATTGGAAAAGCCCTCATATCCAAATTACTTCACCACCACTTATTTCATAAATCAGGAATGATGAATTCATGGAAATCAAAGGGATGGAATTACAATCGCAATTTTTTGACATTTTCAAAATAATGCCGTTAAAATAAATTTCAAAATGCCATGCCGTAAAAAAAATGTGACATTCTAAATAACTGTTAAACGTTCACAATTTTTCTTTCCTTTTATATGTACTTTGTCAAACTATTAAAACCATTTTCAGGTAAGCAATTATTTGTAATGAAAAGAGATTTTTTCCCTCTGTTTGTACTTCACTGTTCCCTGCAGTGGAGCCTCAGGATATTTTCTGACAATTCTAAAATTTTGCACGGCCATTAAATAGCATTTAACCCAAATTTTTATCGAAATTGGATTTTAAAAAACATATTTATTTTTATCTTATAAATAATGCTAAAATACTCAATTTTTCGAATTTTCGTGATACTTTGGTGCAATAGTGGACCCTCAAGATATATTTAAAAAATTTTGAAATTCTGCATTTTTCTTATTCAATACAAAACACAACTTTTGGTTGCTATTGGATTTTGAGATTAAAAAAAAAGTTTTTTTCACTGCACCCTAGTGTATATACAGTGAACAAAAAATTTCATTTCGATCTCAATTTTCAAATAAAATACATGATGTTACGTCTTTTAGAAAAGCTGCCTCTTTGTACTAGTCTAGATGTCTAATGTTTCATTAGCAAACACACAAATACATACATACATACATACATATATAGAGAGAGAGAGATAGATGATAACAGTAGATTCTTTTCGGGTGATACAAGTGGACCAACCTACTGCAGTTGTGAAAAATTCCTATGTCTAATAAGACAGGAGAGAAGGCTTTAGCCAGAAGATAATACTGGCTTAAATAAACCAATGAAAACAAACAGCCTCCCACTTTGTGTAGTGGCTACAGAACCATTATACCACGCCCTGGGTCAGGATTTGATTCCCGGCTTGGTCTTGAGTGTTACCTAGCCCGTTCCTTCATAAGGGGTAATATTGGCCGCCTATTAGGTGGGCTATACGATGTATATACGATGTATATATGAGGGTATACGATGGGCTACATAAGGGAATGGCCAACAAATCCAGGCTGTTATAGTGGTGAATGTGCCTCCCAGGTGGTGTAGTGGCTAGAGAACCATTCTATCACGCCGTGGGTCCGGGTTCGAATCCCGGCTTGGGCATGGATGTTAACTTGTCCGTCCCTTCATAGGGGGTAGTGCTGTCCGCCCACTGGGTGCTCCCATAATAAAATGGAGAGTAACTAGGGCCGTTGAAGGCAAAGGCTTGTGGCCAGTGCCTGTCCATTAGGAAAAAAAAAATAGTGGTGAATGCCTAATCAGCAAGTGAAGCCAGTAAAAAAAAAAAAAAAATGCTTTTTTTTGCAAGAACAAAAATGCTTTTTTTTGCGTCCACAATTGAGGACACAACAATTACGTGTACTATCGTACATTACGGTTGTCTTTTTTGTGCATTCACCGAAAAACGAATCTTAATAATTACGTTTTCTTCATTACAAAATTAATCACAAAATTAATATATATATATATATATATATATATATATATATATACAATCAGGTCTGAAAGTTATATAGGAAAATTAAACATTAAAACAGAAATAGAACAAACAAGCAAAAGAGCAACAACGTAAACAATGCAAACAGAACAATCAAACAATTCATTATTATAAAAAATGCAGGTGTTAATAAAATGAAATTATTTGTTAAAACCCACATAAACCAAAAATTGCATTGAGGAAAAGAAAAGAAAATGAAAAACAAAGTGATGTTTACTTAAATAACATTCCTTTTACTCAAAAATTTATGTGCTAATCTGAGGAACAACATGTTGTTCCCGTATTGAAATAAATAACTTCAAAGATGTTTTTATGCATGCTGAAAAGAGAAACTTGGAATGAATTCTGTTAATTAGAAGGAAACTTCATAAAAACAGAAATTATTATATATGAATAAATTTGCGTAAGGATTTCTGTAGTTAATTGCGAGGTGATGTGTGCAAGACAGAAAATTCATATCCAATATATTTAGTCAGAATATTCTAAAGGCATGATAAACAAATGCGACATTACAATAATTGGATCAGAAAATGTCTGGAAGCACAGCATTATCTAGAATTAATAACATGGATTCAGGTATTAAAAGTCAACATCTAATTATAAGTGTTTCGATAAACTTCAACATTCCAGATTATGCGCTACCTTGGTAAATATTAGCAATTGGGAATCTTGCATAAGCGAATGCTTCACGAGATTTTCAATGTACTAAATGAAAACGCTGCTATTTTTAGTGAATATGTTTCGATGACAATATAAATTGATATGAATGTATTGTTAAAAAAACAGGGTGTACCATAATTTTCTCTATATTTTGAAAAAAAAATCCTATAAATGCATTTTGAATTCTGCAATCTTTGATAAATTCTCGATAAATCTTGTTGACGCTATTGGTACAGTTTAATTATATCAACAAATTATCTTGTTGGATCAAAAAACGTTTTGTTGATTTATAGAAGTTAAAAAAGGAGATTACTTGATAATTCTATAAAATATTTTTTTCTCCTGTGCACTCTATTAAGCAACCCTTTTTAATTAAGGATTCGATAGGTTTGTAATATTCTCAAAATGATGTAAACATGGTCACTGGCCAAGGCCAAATTTTTTGAACGTTTTCAAGAACAATTTGTTCTTCTAAATTAGATGCATTTTCTTGGAGAACTGTATCCCTATATACAACGTGCTTACTAAAGCCCTCTGTCACGGAATTAATTTCAGAACTACAAAAGCTATATAACCATAAAAGTAGGGATCTGACCGGGCCATCGTGATTCTACCGGGCCTGTTTGAGCATTCCGCTGAGTCATCCAAAGAGGCCTACGGATGCTCACTTATTGGTTCCAGCAGTTATATACGTCATCTAACGGCCGAATCTAACCAATGAGGAAACGTCCGTAGGCCTCTTTCGGAGTGCACCAGAAGGCCCGGCAGAATCACGATCTGACTGTCACATTCAACGTCTACCTCGACCGCTGTTTAATATCAAACTCTCGGTCAAACGCCCCAATGATATACCATATGAATACCATTTGAACATTCGACCTAGAATTCACTCTAAACCGGCAGTCGAGGTACTCGGAGAATGACGTAAGTCTAGTAAAGTAGCTATACGTCACGAAAAGTCACAAGATATAAGTCAATTACACAGTTGTTTAGCAACATCGATTTGTACAAAAGACACCTGGTGTACTACATTGATGCTAAAAATTAGGAGGCGTTGACTGCAAAGCGGAAAAACATATTACTGATTAGCGGTGAGTCGTTCTGTCTCGAATGAATTCCAAGATAAATGTGTCCGAAAAAAAAATTGTCTTTTAAAACAGGTTCTGTTCGGGTCAGAATTCGTTACAAGTTTGTAACGGTCTAAAATTATTGTCTTTGCTTTATGTGTTCCAAATTCGGTATTTTTATTTATTTTAGTCATGTTTTGTTCACAACAAATTGTTACGAGTTCTGATTCATTCCAAAATCACTCCTTATGTTCATCTTATCCTGATTTTTTTTTACCATTCCGAATTTATTTCGAAATTCAATTTTGTTCAATCTATTTTTTTTTTTACCATAATGCTTCGACACTGTATTAATTTCGTTCCAAAGATTTTATTCCACATTTTTGGAACACTAACTATATTTTTACTATTTTAAACTATTTTCGGACATTTTCGCAAATTAAAATCTGTTTTACGTCTTCCTATCCTTTTAGGTTAGATGAGAGAGGACCTGTAAATACTCACATCTGCTTAGTGTTTTGTGTTAGTGTTTCCTTTTAGCTTTTCGCCAAGTTGGTGGATAGACTGGAATGTGTTATTTGTTTCTCGTTATAGTAAAATTTTTAAAGCGCAACTGCGAGAAGTACTGATATTTTTTTCCATAAAAGCAGGTTTCATTCAATAAAACAATGAATCACAGCACCCATCTCTGGTGCAGGCACTAGAGATGAGTTCGGGCTCATTTTTTGAAGCCCGAGCCCGAAGACTTTTAATCCGAGCCCGCCCGATCCCAAGAAATATTATTAACGTTGGAGCCCGAGCCCGAAATTTCAGCTAAAGACAAATAAAATCAACTACTTCATTAATAGGATACAATAAATTTTGGAATTTCACACACCTTCTAGTCCCCCGTGCCGCTATTTTTTTTTAAATAAGTACGTCTATTTATCCCATGAATCACTTTTAAAAATCTGTTTCAAGGAGTATGCTCAACAAAGGAGAAGTTTTTCACGAGCCTGAGCCTGAACGCAATCGACGGGCTCAGCCCGGGCTCGGGCTGAGCCCGTCTCATCTCTAGCAGGCACCTAATTGTAAAGTCAATATTGAAGGGAGAGATGATCAAATTTATGTGAGTGTACTAAACTGAGTGTACTACAAATCTAATGCCCAACATTCCAAGGGCATTCAATTTGTTTTTTTTTTTTTCAGTACAGCACCTTGGGCACCTTGAATAGGCCATTCTTAAAAGGTAAACGCATACTATAAAATAAAAAAAAATAAATAAAAATAAAATCAGTCTAACATTTTTTACAACTGAAAAGCAGGAAAATGTTATTTTCAAATAGATGCTCGTCTATGCCCTTCAGGAAGAAGTTCTAGCACTTGTAAACGTAACGGCCGTATCCAGCCAATACATGACTCGCGTGTTAACCCTGAAATATAAAGGTCAGATGTCAAATGTATGGATGTTCATTTTATGTCTGGCCCTCCTTTCGGGTGTTAACAGGGGTGGCCAGCGTTGTAAGGGTCAGGTTTTTTAATGTTCCGCTGGTGACGGAAGCACCGCTGCACTTCTATAACGGTAGGGGTGAAGAATTAAACCCGGGCTCCATGTTAACAATGAATATGAAGGAGTAACCTTTGGTTTATTTCCAGAGCAATCGGCTGAGTTTATGGAATTTCAGTAATATATATATATATATATATATGAGAAATAAATTTTGACCGATGTTGCTTCCCAGGATGGATCTTTGAATGTTCCACCGGTAATCAAAGATTGTACAAGGACTACACCGGGCTCCACCGGAGCATTTGAAGGACCATCTTGGAAGATAGGAGCAACGTTGGTTAAAAAAGAAAAATCTCCACTATTCAACCTTTTCAATGATAAGAGCGAACAGGCTAAACATGGGATCAAGCTTAAAAATGATTAGGTTAAAAAGAAAGAGTGATCCGCATCTTTTATGGTATGTTGCGTCGTTTCTATCAACTCTTCCTGGAAACTCTTTTGGATCCAACGCAGGTCGCTTTCTGAAAAGTGAATTACACGAGTAGTGCCCACCAAAAAATTTTCTGGGTGTGCCAGGGAAACGGGATGGAGTATTTCAAATGTGAGTGGGAGAAAAATATTGACATGTTAAAAACTCGCGGAAATTTATACGCTCATATGTTTTCGACGATTCATTCTACAATACTCTTTAATTATAAGCAGGGTTAGATAAAACCTGGGTTCTCAGTCCCCCGAGCAATTAGAAAATGTCCCTTGGTGACTTAGGGTTTCTTACTTTTATTTTTATTTATTTATTTACTTATTCATTTTTTGAATAACACAGAATTATGCTCATACTGCGTTTTTTACTGACTTTAAGAAAGGAGGGGGTACTATGTTCAACGTGTGTACAGATATATTTATGCATGTACAGTGATATTTTTTTACCACGTAGACCTATTAATTTTTTTTTTTTTTGTATTAGAAAGGGAATACTTCAGGAGTGGTCCCATATTAATATGGTCACACTATGATGATATTATCATTCCGAAAATCTGAAAAAGCCGTGTTTTTAAACCATTGCTTAAAGGGATGCCAGTAACAACGCTTGTCTTCAAATCAAAAGTAGCCAAGTTTGGCCACTTTTGGCAATTTATCGTCAAAATTGGCGTGAAAAGTTCCAACGACTGAACTTAAATTGACGATATATCTTATTTTGCGAGAAATCCCCAAATTCTTAGGATATCTAATGAAAATTTCAATAAAGATTCAAATAAGTATCGCCAAATTTGGAGCAGAAAAATAAGTTTCCAAAACTGAACCCAGCTTGACGGTATCTGCTATATTCGGCAAGAATTTGTCAAACCCAACTAATTTAGAAGAATGATAATTTATCGATATGCTGAAGTAATTTGAAGTCGATTTTCATTTTTTTTTATTATAGTTGTTAATCGGATGCATTCTTCTATCTTCATGTGTGTGCACAAGCTGCATGCTGACCTTGAGTTGCGAGCAAGTAATTTCAGTTATTTCTCTGTCCCTGCATTACGCTAGAGCTATGGTTTTAACTCTAATCAGATTTGAAGGACGCGGCGGCGGACTCCCGTTTCAGCTCCGCTTTAGCGCTCAGCAAAACTTTTTCTCCTTGACCAACTATGTCTACATTTTCGAAGCGTTGCATTTCTCCTTCTGTTCCTTCTTGGGGCCGATGCAGTCAAAAGAGGACGTAAATAATAATATAACAGCAATATTACACAACAACGAATATTGCCTTGCCTGATACATTATACACTGAAAAAAATGTTTCGTTGAATCAACAAAACTATTTATGAAATAGAGCCAATGACATTTTCATTAAATTAACAGAATAATATTTTTAATTATTATTCTTTTAACAAAACATCTTTTCAATTCAAACCACACAGTTTAATTAAAATAAACACATGTTTTGTTAATTTAACCAAACTATTTCTTTAAAGTATTTATTTTTTAAAATCAACCATGTGTATGAATTAACAAATCTCTTTGTTTAAAAGGAGTGTTCGTGGTTCAAAATTATTCTGTTGATTTTACTGGTATTATTTTCTTTTTAAAACACTAAACAGTTGTTTCAAAGTTTCAGATTTAGGACTATTTAATTTATTTATATTCTTCTGAATTTCTATTTTTAGTGTTTTTACATGTCTACAATTTTTGAGAAATTGAAGAATCATTTTGAAGAAACTTTAATCACGGTTTTTTGTCGTGCTTGTATACAAGAGAGTTTAACTATCAGAAACCCCCTTCCGTTCGTGTCAAATGAAAAATGTAACTCTGATATTAAATTATGTCCAATATTGCAAATTAATAATAAAAGAAAATTTACTTCTTTACGTATCAAGTAGATATACTTTTTAATCCAACTCTTTGAACAGAATTTTCTCGTTTCTATATAGCTTGTGTGTTTCATCTCTTGTCTCCCTCCGCCCTCCACCCACCCGCCCCTCCACCCTCCTTGTCGCCCTCCACCCTTGTCTCCCTCCGCCTCTCCCTATCCGCTTCTCTTCGTTTTTGGAAAAAGATGTTTCATATAGTCCAGTGCAAAATAATAATTAACTTACATTCAGGCCTATTTTTTTCATTTTTACATTCTATACCCTTTAGAATCATAAAAGTTTCAGCAAAAATGCATTGATGTTTTACTATATCACGAACGCAGATGCCATTGTGCTTGTTTGAATAAATATGTCTAGCAGTCAAAACATGAATTGCTTTAAACTATATAAAAAATTGTAAATCTTAGCAGTCAATACATGAATTGCTTTAAACTATATAAAAAATTGTAAGTCTTGATGACTAGATAAAGTATTTAGTATGGCCTCGTAAATTTTCATCTAACTCTATCTGATTGATTAGTTTAGTGCTTGATAACCCCTTATTGGCGGACATTGGTGCAAATTCTCTGCTCTTCTAAAATGTAGAATTTACTCCTCTAGCTCTCGCTTGCACTTTCCTGCGCATGCCCATTGGTTTTGCTTCTCCTCACCTCCCTATATACATCTACAATAGTTTTCGCGACTTGCACTCAAAAGTATTATACAATTTAACCACAGTTCCTTTCATAGAGGATCTGCCTTATAGAAAGTTTTGAATCCTCTAAATATTCTTAAAGTAGATAAAACTAAATTTTTAGAAGCGTTCAAATCACTCGTCACACAGAATAATTTTCAACAAGAAATGCTCATCTGAATGGGTAACAGATGCAATATAAAACGGAAATAATTCAACATTTTAACTATACAATACTTTCAGAGCTGGGTAACATTGCTTCCATACCTTAACACTTGTGATTAAATATAATCCACATAACTTAACCATTCTAGGCCTCGCTGTAGGCATTGCAAGCGAGTCAATACTAATTACTGCTAAGCTTTTGCCCCGTTCTAGCCAATTATCTAATCTTTCTGCCATGCTCTGTTTCATGTAAAGCTTTCATCATCTATGTGATTCATTTTCAGAATATGCCGAGAATTTGTGGCACCTGCAGATCTAAAACACAAATTGAGTTCATTTTACGTACCATGATGATCAACGTTAATTAGATAAGTTGTATTTCCCCTGAGAGTTTTAGAAAGTTAAACTAATTTAGAAATATGTAACGTTTAAGATCCCCTAAAGTGTAAAAGATACGAGATGTATACAGGAGTATAAATTTTGGAAAGGCAAATTTTATGAATTTATCTCATTAAATTAACGCAAAAAGTTATTAAATTAATTTGAAAGGAAATATTTTTAAAAAGTCTAGAGAAATCGAAAAGCTCTAAATTATAATTTGTATAATTTTAATGTTATATCTACATTCATTTAAAACGGTTTTAATTTTTTTAACGTATGAATTTGCTAAAGAAAACGCTGAAATATTAAAATTAATACCAAAAAAAATCAAAGCATTAGTAATTCCAGAAAAATCTAATGGATGGCAGTCTTTGAGATCAAAGATTTCTGAGATTTCCAAAATGTACGTATGATAATTTTAATTCAATTGATGCATTTGCTCATAATCATTTTGATGCTCAGAGAATAACATCCAAATTTCTTGAAAATAATGCTGATTTTAAAAAAAAGATTACTTTTTTAAAAACTTCTGTAATGTTTTCGATTGCATTGTAATTAAAGCTTATGTCTGATGTCCATAAAAATAGCACAGTAATGATTGCTCATCTTATGCACACTTATTTTAGTCTGCATGATGAAAAATGAATTGAGTGTCGCTGCAAGTTATCTAATCTATACGTTCAAAAAAGCAAATCAGAATTCAGAAATATGAATATATATATATATACTACCAGACGTACAAACTTGCAGGGTTGTTGGGGGTACAAAGACGATTCAGAATCACACAGCAATGCGAGGTCCGAAACCTTCCTTCCTGTACCTGTTCATAATCACTTTTGAAGAAGTGTTCATGTGATAGTGGACTTTCCGACCATGGTTTTTCAAAATCTAATCCCTCTTTCACCGATTACACTTGATAAAAATTGTTATTTTAGAATTGTTTCTGTATTTACATTTAGGAAATTGTCTGAGGAAAGCCCGTTGTTTATGAAACTTGGTTAAGAAATTAGACGCACACTTCAACACTTCTTCCAAAGTGATTATTAACAAGTACATGCAGATGGCGTTTCCGACCACACTACTACGTGATTCTGAAACTTCTCTGTACCCCCTACACCCCCTGCAAGTTTGCCAGTCTGGTAGTGTATATATATATATATATATATATGTATATGTATATATACAGGGTGTCCAGCCTTAATGTGACCCAATAGCTAATTCCCGAACCGTTCGGTTTAGATATGCACTTCCAATTTGAAAAATGTTTTAAAAGAGGTAAAGAATGTTTTTACGTGCTCTTCGAACCAAAAAATCCATTTAGAAAAAAATTACAAAAATTAAATTTTTAAATGGTTCCTAGGTCCTATCACTTATATTTAGGAAAAGATGCAGTACACAAAAATAAAGCAAAACACAAAAAGTTTCATTTTATTACGATAAAAATTGACCGAGTTATGGAACTTTCAAAATCATACATTTCATCCATTTTCTCGGCCATTTTCAAGACGGTCCCTTACTAGCGAATGCTTGATGAACAACTGCCCGGGGCTTATTTAGGGCTTGTAAATATAATAGTAATGTATAAAGGGTTAATCAAATTTTTATGTCATAAATGTAAAGGGCGATAGAGAAGACGATTCAGAATCACACAGCAATGTGAGGTCAGAAACGCCGTCTTCATTTACCAGTCAATAATCACTTTGGAAGAACTCTTGGTGCGATCGTCTAAATTCTCAGCAAAGTTTCCTGATCAATTAGCTTGTCTCCGACAGTTTCAACCAGATTTCGTGCGATTACACTGTCATCTGTAATCGATTACAAGAAATGGATTTGTTTTACGATTATGATTACTAACAATTTCCAAAAAGATTATGACTAGTGAATGTTAATTTAGTAAAATAACAGTAATACTGATGTCAAAGAAATCAACTATCTATAGAATTAGTTAATAATGGAATTTTATCATAGCATTTTTATCAAAGTCGTCGATTGTAATTGGTACGAAATCTGGTTTCAATAATGAAATGAAATAGAATTTGTAAACTACCAATTTTTTGGTTAAGTGTTTTCTGTGAAAGATGCATTCGTATGTGACATACGATGGTCGGAAAGTTCACTCTTACTTTAACACTTCTTTCAAAGTTATTATTAACAGGTAAATAAAGACGACATTCTCGACCCCTCATTGCTGTGTGACTCTAAATTTTCTTGATCTATATTACCCTATGCATTTCTGATACAAAGTTTTAAACCAAACTGTAGGTATATTTAACATTGAAGTTATTTTACTTTAAAAAAAGTTGAGGAATGTTCCGCAATGTTCTGGGAGCTAATTTCCGTTCCCATTAGACAACGGCAAGTGAAGCAGCATCTGGCTTGGCCAGTGCCTGGGAGGGCGCGGCTCGACTACTGTGGGGCGGTGTACGCTAATGAGAGCTGGTGCACGTAAAATCTGCCGTGGCTCTAATGTCCTCCAAGTTGTTAAACGATACCTCTGGAAGTGCCGATTTCAGGGGGTTGGTCCCTCCTCTGGAATTGGTTAAAAATGAAGGGACCACGGGCTAAATCGTACTTCCTCCCATTGGGGTGCTAAAACTGGAAGGCACACCCCATCTGCCCATCGCCTCCCCTACCTAGGGGGCATCTAGCACCGCCGCTTGAGGTTGTCAGGGGGCATCAAAATGTACGAAACAAAGTTGAGGAATTGCATTCTTAAAAGACACAGATTTGTTAGTTATTATAATTATAAATAATAAGTTTAAAAGCTTCTTTTGAGTTATTTTTAATTGAGATGTATTTTTTTATTTGAATAAAAAAGTCATATGTAACACTCTATTACATAGATAAAATCAGGAAAATACCCATAACATATATGGTTATTACTTCTGCATGATTTATAAACCTCTAAATTAATTTAAGATTTTTCTTTCGTAATATTAGAGAGTGACTTAAAAAAACGGCTTTCAAATTTAGTAAAGTTTAGATTTTTTTATTTTTCCTTTTTTTGTACTTTTAAGTGGAAAGTTGAATACTTGAGAATACTGGTTTCTTTATTTTATTTTCCCTTTCTTATTTCCCCGTTCTTTTGTAGTGTTTGATACCCACGATAAATAGTTTTTTAGACAGGGCTTATTTTATCTCTTATTTGAATAATCAATTTGAAGTCTAAAATTTCACACGATATAATTTAAAAGAATTAAGGGCTTGTTTGGGATAACACGCGTAACTGCAAGTAAATTCAAGATTTGTGATTAATCCCGATATTCTAAAATACAGCACGATCAGTTTTACTTCAAGATGGTTTAGTTTTAATTCAGTCTGTTATTTGAATATTTAGGTCATTCTTAATTTGTTCAGGAATTTGGAAGAATTCAAAACTCAACCATAATAAATGTCTGAAAAGTTATTTTGACTTACGGTAGGGCATAAATTTGGTAAAAGTTGGCATATAATTGTAAGGTTTTTAAGTATTACTAAATATTTTATGCTCACTATTTTAAATAAGGATCGAGTTTACTCATATCAAGATTCCTAGTAGCGTATCTAATTTAAATATATGGAATAAGATTTTTGTGCATCTGAATATTTCTTTATGATTTGTAGAAGAATTGTGAGAGGATTTTACATAAGTTACAGTTATAAATAGCGAAATTAATAATTTCACTTTGTTTGAAGGTC
Organism: Cheiracanthium punctorium; assembly: GCA_038373885.1. Taxonomy (NCBI): domain Eukaryota; kingdom Metazoa; phylum Arthropoda; class Arachnida; order Araneae; family Cheiracanthiidae; genus Cheiracanthium; species Cheiracanthium punctorium. The sequence continues at coordinate 718,630 of JAWZYV010002197.1, forward strand.
TTCAACTGTTATTAAATCATTTTCAAAATATTATCACCCCGTAGACGTGTTACAGACACGAGTTTTCATGCGACTGGGAAACGTTACTAGATATGGTTAAATAAAATGAGCTTAAAAATAGACATTGTGTGCTATAATGTTAAACGTTCAACTTATTTGTGTTATTTAAATGAATACATCTACCCCTAAAAAAATATACAATTGCATTAGTTTTAAATTTAAAAAAAATTAAATTTTATTGAGACATATTTTTTCATTAAAAATGGGTTAGAATGTGTAATAAATAAATGAAAAAGTACTATATCAATTTTTTCAATTTCCTATCATGTTTACAAAAAAAATATTCGACTTTAAAAATATTATGGTCAGACATTGATTTAAAAATTATTAGGAGCATTTGGAAACATTTAGAAACATAATAAGCATAATTGCATACTTACTTTACCTCACCATACTAAGACTGTAGAAATAGAAAGACTATAAATAGAAAGAACAATACTTTTAGAAATAAATAATATTTCTGATAATAAGGTATTCAAACCATTTCTGAATCAAAAGTAATAACAGAAGTTCTGAAATTTTCAAAAAAAAAATATCTAGTTTCTTGATTTTTTATGTAGAGAGAAAAACATAGTTTCAATAATCAGATAAAAGCTAATACTTTGGTTATAAACTTTTAATAAATATAAATTTTACTAATGTCTAAAAATATGGACTAAAAAAGAAATATTAATTAAAAATAACTTATTTATATATTTGATAAAAAAGCAATACCTTCCCATTTTACTCAAATACACATTTTACCTCTCCCTACCCTATAATGGGCAATAATTTTCAGTAAGGTCACATATTTAATGCCAGTAAGTAATACAGTGATGCTGAATCTTAGAAAAAAACGCAATATTTGCGTTTCCATACAACACAAACGATAATGGTATTAGCAGCAGTGAATTAAACGTTCGGTAAAATAATGAAATATATACGTAGTATTAAGTACACTTCTACATTTGTCAGTAGCAAAACTTCCACAAGTATGCTATAAAGATGAATTAAAGGTAAGTATAAAGATAAATAAATAAACTGAGAGACCAAAATTGTCATTTCAATGATAAGGAAAGAAAAACAAAGTGAATAGAAACATAATGAAATTTATAACTATTGAAACTTACCTTCACAGCACTTTTACGAGTTTAGTAAAACGCTATTTTTTTACTGTTAATTCTTAACGATTTTTAGCCTTTTAAGCAATACAAAAGTGTTTATTGGCTTACAAATTTTACAAAAAAAAGAGTATTCATTACAGCATATTAAATGTTATAACCCAGAAGCCAAAATATAAAAAGAAAATTTGCTGACTGTCCTTTCTTTATGCTTCAATCTCCATCGCTGTTACAAATTTGCGCAACAAAATGAAAGAATACCAACAACAATTTGATACATCATGCATCTAATAGATTTTCAAATAAACACATCCGCTAAATGTCACTAGCTATTTTTCTTCAATATGCCATCAAAAAGCTTTTTTTTCTTTCTTTCGACTAAACTTATTCTTATAAATAGCTTTTTATTCATTTTTAACGCCATTTCCTTCAACGGTGAAGCTAACAAAACGTGTCTATGTGTGGAGGGTGGGGAGTTGAAGAAGTAGTCTGAGAAGCTGACAGAAAAAATGTCAGTGCAACCTTTTTATTATTTGTCTTTTCACCCTCATCCAAACAACAAAAGAAATTGCTCCGAAAAATCTATTTTGCGGGAGTTTCTTGTTACTCGAATCGCTTTGTACAAGCGAGGCGCGATATAACATGGGGTAAATTCGGAAACATTTTGCACTCCCGTATTTCGTTTGTTGTGGGAAATATATTGTTTTGCGAACTTTTTTATATATTTGTCTGTGTGCCGCAGAACAGTGTGATGGACAGTTAGCACAGCATAATGGTCACATTCTGAGTTTGAAATAGTTTTAGGTTTTCTACATACGTTTTGGACAAGATGCAGTTTAAATACAAGGGAGGCTTTCTATTTTTCAAAGCTGTTCATCTTTCTGTATTTGTTGTTGGAAAATAATTACGAATTTAGTCTCGCGAGGGGGATTTTAAACTTAATAGTATTTATTTTCTTAGAATTTAACAAATATGGTTACTTGTAGTTTTTAGAGCAACAACTGAGTTTGCCGGGCGACATTAGGATTATGCCAGGATCGCTGCATTGCTTTAGCGTTGCAAGCGTCAATAGGGATGTAAACGAATTTAGGATTTTTCTGAGGTTTATCTACTTCAATCAAGCCGATAAATCTCGGTTGTTTGGCGATTGAATTTCAGTGGCCGTTATAATTCACAAATACCGATTCTGCACCGGAATGGGATACATTTACCATAGTAATCGCAAAGCGTAATCGTATTCTACATTGTAAATAACGTCAAGCTGGATATACGGAATCGCTTAGGTATCGCGTAGTTTAATGTGACATTAAAACGTTAGTAAGACTATTTTACAAAATAAAATATTTCGTGGCGCTTTAACAAATTCCTTTACTGCACAGGTTGTTATGAAAATAAAATTTATTTTATTAAACGAAGCACTAAAACTGTACTTCCGCTCAAATACCACTTTGAGTGGCAGTGTTATTTTTATTTCTTAAGGAACACTGTGACCATTGTGGCCGATACAAGCAAAGGGTTTTGCCTTCTGTGGTCTTAACTGCCGCCTGCATTTAGTGGGAAAATAGATTTCGGGTCTTTGGAATTTAATTCAAAACAGCTTTTTCTTTATTTGTGATGATTAAAAAACTAATCATACTAATAAATAAGTTATATTATATAATGAAGAAGTTTCATCAACAACTTAACTGTTCATAATTTAAAAAAAATGAAACATAATGGAATTGTGGAATATAATTACCCAAATTGAATTTTTCCTAAAATATAAGAAAAAAGAAGTACCAAAAATACACGTACGCCTTCCATTAACCAGAATTATTCAAAACAAATTTCGAAAGCAAACACGTTCCCCTCTCAGAATGCCTCAATTCATTTACCTCCGACGGCATTCTATGAAATGCTTTCAGAAGTAAACCGATCCCGATAAATGGCATTTTCCTCAATTTATTAACCTCACTTCGAGAATGGAAAGTTTTAAAAAAAGTGGCAAATCGAAAGAGCAAAATAAAATCTAGTCTTTTACTGTTTATTCCTTTCTATTGTCGCAACAAAAACGGATTGCTCCCAAAATCCATTTTGCGTGAGTTTCTTGTTACTTGTTTCTCTTTGTACTAACGCTAAAGGACGTAACGAGTGCAGAATTCGAAAATATTTTACGTGAAAATTGCAGTACTTCTTTTTTTTTCAGAATGAAAGCCAAACTCTTCCTTCAGGCGTCCTTGTGCATTGAATATCAATATATCGAAATGAATGTTCCGATTGCGATTATTAATGTTTTGCAGTTTTGACCGAAATATAACTTTTTAAAGTAAAATAGAAAATTTTTTTCCTCTTGTTTACACATTGCTACATTTCGTGGAATAGTAAATAGTGTAATTCAAAATAAATAAATAAAAAAAACCATCAAACATTTTTGCGTTTTGCTCAGTTTTCTTGGCTGATGAATCAGAGTAAAATGTTATAAAACTTAAGAGTAATAATTAATTATGCTGCTAATTTAATTATTTACAAAGAGAACACAACTGGTCTACAGTTTATTGATACAGTGTATGAATGAGAACTTTAAAGAGTAAATCGTATTCTTTTTTTCTTCTGCTCTATCTTCCTCTTTAACCATCAGATAGTGTGGGACGAGGACAAAGTGTAAAGTTCTTCTTTTAAACCTGTAAAAATTTAAGTATTATGTACTTTCACCCTTTTTGTATCCATTTCTGACCTATTTACTGCTAACTCAATAATATGCAGCACTCATTGAATTCAAAAACATATTATGTTACTTTTTTCAAAGGACAAACAATACTAACATTAATCTGTTGTTGTGTATTAAGCATTAATTCGTTGAAATAGATGGCAAAAATATACGCAATTTAAAATTTAATGAAGTGATTTTTTTTCAACAAATTCAGTTGTTTTTTTCATTTGCTTGTGATCAGAGACTTATTATCGCATGGTCAAATCGGGACTTTGCAAAGGGCACCCGGTTCGAAAGGGCGCCCAATTTCAAATGTTGTTATGAAATATTCTTTTATAAGTAAAAATTTTACGAAAAAGAAAACATATTTCATAGATGGGGGCCCACAAGTTCATTAATGCCCGGTGCCCCTGTTGGTCATAATCGGTATCAGTATTCCTTATTGCTTGGTCGATCAGTATTCCTTATAGAAAAAATTGTAGAAATTCTAATTAAAAAATGAGAAAAAATAATAACAACATTAGTACATGAAAAAAAGTGTTTTGTTGAATTGAACAAAGTTTTGTTGATTCAATTAAAACTTCTTTGTAGCTATTTCCATTGAATAAATTTGCTGGTTTTTACCAAGTATTTCTTTGAAATAACAAAAATTTTGCTGAATCAACAAACATTATTTTTTTAAATCAACAAAATATTTTTTTAGTATAATGAAAAGAAAATATTGCGTATATTAATTTTATACCTTTTCAATATTAATTTTATACATTTTCAAATCACCTAAAAATTTATTTTAGGTGATTTTGGCAATTTTTAAAATTGAAGTAAGCTAGATTTTAAAAATAAACATCTTTAATGACACTGATTTTTAAATCGTAGGAAAAAGCTTTAGGCGATATTTCCACTTTTGTTTAACTTTACTCATTAATACTTTCATTGCCAACATACGTCATAAAATGGTAATAGAGAAAAAATGTCTATATCTATTCTTTCTACTGTATTCTAATGTATGAAACGTCTTATTTATTTTTTCTTCCAAATAAGGAATAAAGGAAATATTTTAAAAATTACATATCCTACCATGAACTGATTTGTTTAAATCTATCTTTAACAAGTGCACATGCTCCCGTTTAAAATGTAACATTTCATTTATTTTGAACGATGTTCTCTAAACTGTATTTAATATTAGGTGTATCCCTATAATTAGCACTAAGAAGGAAAATGTTAAGAAAGCATTAAGAGGAAATTGAAGAAGTAAAATAAAACCAGCATCGTTTAATTGCTTACTCATTTTTATTATCGCCGCAAAACCCCACTTTTATTCATAATCTTTTTCGCATTTCTTATTACGGAATTCTTAAGATACTCACTCAAAACAGAATAATGTAAACAAAAAAATAATTAGTGCTCCCTTGAGCATACAATATAACTAAATTAAAATGCGCTCAGAATTTATTAATAATGTTTTATATTATTATTTTCTTATCAAAAATTAACTTTAAACAAAATATCATGCTTTTATCCTGTTAGCAAAATACCGATCTACAGTGTATTGTGACCTGTTTATATTAACAGCTTATCAGTTATGCAAATTTCTTAAAATTTGAAAAATCTCATAATACTAATAACAATCATAATATTTGGAAATGCTAATAATAAAAGTAAATTGCAAGTTTAAATTTATGATACAAAAGTTTAATTAATTAAACTAAAAACGTTTATTGTTCATATTAACTTCACGCCATCCAGACACACCTATTATTTGTATTCTCGTTTGAATATAAGTTAATAAATTATAATCTTCAATGTCAATTTAAACAATCTTCAAATTATCAAAATGAAACTTCATTCGATAGGTTAATTGGAGATTAAATAAAAGGTTACTGCAAAGATTCTCTCATGTGTAAGATTTAATATATTAATAATTTTACACACATATAAGGGGGGAAAATACTTTATTCTCACATAATATTGTAAAAAATATAGTTCAAGCAGCAAAATATTGATACTTTGGTAGTTGTATCGCTTGTGAAATAATTATTAACCAACAAATGGAATATCTGTTCCCAGAAGTAAATGACTTCTTAAACTGAATTTTAATTCACGAAATGATGTTTAAAAACTGCAAAAGTAATTTCATTTTCCACTGAACGAAGTTACTGAATACAAATTTCAAGAATGAATACATTTTGCTTTAAAACGTCACATTTCATCTATATTCAAAATCATTTTATGTAAAATGGGTTAGAGTAGTAAACCGATCCCTATGAATGACATTTTGCACAATTTGTAACCTCACTTTGAAATGAAAAGCAAAACAGCATAAAGAGGAAGAAAAAGGACACAGCTTTTACATCGTACACTTCTCTCTATCGTCACAAAAAAAAATAAATTATTCCCAAAATCCATTTTGCGTGAGTTTCTTGTTACTTGATTCTCACAAACTCTAAAGAAGATTACGTGGAGAGAATTCAACAATGTTTTACACGAGCGTTTTGTGTGCAAAAACTGTTTATCTTATTGTATCATAGTGATTTAAGCAAAAATAAACTGAAAGAAAATCTAATAAAATAATTAGGATATTAAGTAATTTTTTCTATGGGATAATTTTCTATGGGATAAATTACACATTTCGCAAAAGAATACATTTTCATTTGAACTATTTACTAAACTATAGTTAACCCTTTGATGCGCAACCCTTTCCCAATGCTGAAAAAGGGCAGCCGTTGCATCGCTCGACTTAACTACCAAGAAGATGGCGGACGATCGAAACGTTCATCGCGTGCCACAGATCTAGAGACCCTTTTTTGACGCAGCTGGCGGTGCGGCACAGCCAGCTATCGTTAGCAAGATACTGCCGCTGTGTGTAAGATCACCATTTTAAAATTTAATACTCGGTCTGACTTAACACTAGTCTTACAATGCAACAATGTAAGTTACAATTCAGAATTGCTGCTAGGCTGACTTCGCAAACTTTGGCACTCTCCAGCGGCATCTATAGAATGCTCTACTCTTTTCGTACGCAAGAAATTTTTATACATTTCCCATAGTTTGATTTCGTAACTAAATTGGTATTCGGGAAACGAGAACCATACAGACATCATCCTCAAAACTGAGCCAAATATCGCCATGCTGGACGGTTATTTTGCAAAATATTACCAAATTTAGTGACAAAAACAAATCTACAATATTGAAGCCATCTCGACGGTATCTCCATTATTTTTCGAGAAACTGCCAATCTGAATGCAGTCGAATTGGAATTTAAAAGTCATTATCGTACATACAAATTAGCCACACGTAACAAATTCAAAGGTTAATTGTTGGAGAAATAGAATATTTATTTTCAACTAAATGAAACCCTAGAAAATTGATTGGAAACCTTTTTCATTAGTTTGTTAGTTAAAGTAACTTTTATTATTTTCAGGTTCCATTGTGCCACTTTATTATATTTCTTATTAAAAATCTTCTTTAAATACATGATTTTACTTATAACTTGATTTTATTTATAATGACACACTATAAATAAAATTAAGTTATAAATAAATTTAATGAAATATATAATTTATAAATAAATTATAATATATTATAACATTATAAATAATAATTTATAAATAAAATAAAATTATAAATAAAATATAGTGATTTATAGTAACTTGATTTTATTTATAACACATGATTTTATAGTTATTTTCTATCATTAAATGTAAATTGAATAAACAGTATTTTAGATATTTCAGTTTAATATTAAGATAAGGTGAAATACCCAATAAAATGTCTTTAGTGAGCTGCTCTTTTCTGTTAAGCAGATTTCAATTCTCTTTTTTGATTTATTATTGCTTTATACTAATATTACATTAACTCATATTTTCCCCCATTTCATGATATAATTTGTTATCTTAAAAGTCAAGAGATAGAAAATTTTCTGAGTGGCTGATTAAAAAACAAAGAAATTGTGTAGAATACAGCATTATGCGAAGAAATTAAAAGAAATCTCGAATGTACGCATGTTGAAAACATTGATAATAACAATAATAATGTGATTGTCAATGTAGTGGTTAAATTACGAAACATTTATTTTCCTTCCGGCGTCACACGACTAACATTAATACTAAGAAACAACTGTTAACATATTTAAAGGGACGTATCAAAATCACAGTCTGCTTAATTGTATAATTTTAGAAAATTTAAATGTATATCTTTATTCTTTTAAAGGCAATTATAAGATTTTTTTATTAAAAATAATAAGAATTAGAATTAAACTGAAAGATAAATTTCCTAAAAATAAATCCATAACTCATAAGTTAAGCAGTATTCAAAGCAATCAAGCGAATAAAAACTTTTGCAGATAATTATTATCTTCAGTACTGATAAAAGGGAATTATGTCTGCCAGTACATTAAAGAATCTTCATTATCTACCAACTTTCACCCATTTTCTGCTCACGCCGTTGAAATAAATTAAAAACTTCCAACTCCACGAAAATTAATTTTTACCCAATTTGATTGGACACTATTTCGAGGCTTCATTCTCAGACTGTGCTTCATTCCTAATTCCTCCACCGTTGTTTTCTTTGAGAGTTTTTAGTTCATTTGGCACTATACCAATTACTTCCATAGAATGGTTTGAAATTCAACCGGAAAAATTCACATTAATTTTTCGCTCTCTCGCAAAACCTTTTACATAACAAGTTAGGAAAGAAAAATCTTCCCATTCAGATTTTAATTCGCAAAGTTTTAAAAAGTGTTCATTTTTTTCCTTCCCTTAAATGTCTGGAGACTTCATTGAACTCTGTTACGGTTCTGTAGAATGATATTTCTTACGCTAATTACCTGTTATGATAACTTAAGTTTTGTTTACATTTCTGCTGTTTAACTTTTAATTTAGGATATTAGTTGAAAAGCAGTTTTAAAGATTCAAAAAATACTTTTAATTGAGAAAAATTGATTTTAAAGAATGTACAGAGCTTTTTATTGTACTTGGAATAGAAAACAACAATGCAAAATAATACCTGGTAAATGTCGTTTCTCAATAATAAAAATGTATTTTATTCTCTTTAGTTAATAAATGAAGAAAAAATAGAAAATGTATTTATTTTCAAGAAAAATATAAATATTTAAGGATACGCTTTTACTTTTAATTAGCAATTCCCTAAAGATGGTGCATGTTTATTTGGTAGTTTTAAAAATATCTAAGAGTAAAATTCATTTAAAATATTTAAAAAATAGAATAGAATGATAACATTAATAGAATGCTTGCAAATAAATAACGGTCAATAAATATTATTTGGCATGTATAAACACTATAAGGAAGAGTACGTTTTATAGTTGAGAGGTTGCTATTTTAAATAAAGTGATAGGTTTGCTTTTATGGCAAATGGTTTAATTTTTCTTTATGTACTCTTTCTAAATACATGAAATGAATAAGGCTGCTTATTAAATAAGCTTTAAATATAAATTTACGTTTTGTGCAATAAAGTGTATAATTCCACAGTAGCACTGCAGTAGATATAATTCATTGAATTCCTTATGTTTCATAGTAAAAAGAATCATCCTTTTAATATTTAATCCCATTGTAAAATAAAATCTTACAGTTTTATTTATTTATTTATTTATTTATTTTAAGTGCAGAATTTCAATATTTGGAGTGGAAAAGCAAATGGTTCACTATCTTAACACTTTAACAACCAAAACACTTTCCAGGCTTAAACTAGAGAATTTGTTCTTCAAAAAAATTTATTGAAAAATATCATAAGAGTTTTAATTCAAGAAAAAAATGGCATATTTATTGAAAGTTTTGAAATGGGAATAACTGTCATTCTCACAGTCAATTCTGTCATCTGTTAAAATTGCATGGAAATTAATTTCTTTTTCCAGAGTCTGCCGAATTTATTATTAGTAATTATAAATGCACACACACATACACACGTTTTTTCTTAATAGCGGAGTCAGCGGCCTACTGGAGGCTTCACCGCTAAGAAGTCCGCAGAAATTGGATGTTTGGTTATCGGGGCGCCTATTAAGCAGACCACCTTTTCCTCTTATGAGTGGTTCCCTAATTTTGAACCACTTTCAGATGAAAGACTTAGCACTTCCAATCGGCACCCCAGAGATATCCTTTGAACATTTTACGCGCACCAGCTTCCATTAGCGTACACGGTTCCACAGCAGAAACAGCCGAAATATGTTTACGCCCTCCCAATCAATGGTCAATCTGATGCTGCTTAACTTTCCGTGATAAATGCACATTATAAGCTAATTACTTCCTTTCGAAGGAAGATTTACCTAAATAATAGAATTTCACTCAAAAATCGAAGAAATGACCTGTTTTATCCTATTGACATTCACTGATGCAAAGTGAAAAAGTCCCGCGATGGGTGCATGTAATCCTGCAACATCCCATGCATCCTGGTGCATGTAAAATCCGTCGTGCCTCCAATGACCTCCATGTTTAACGCTATCTCTGAGGGTGCCAATTTCATAGGGTTTGTCCCTCATCTCAAATTGGTTCAAAAATAGGGGACCCCGAGCTAAGTCGTTCTTTCTCCCACTGGGCTCACTAAAAGAGAAGCCACCCCTTCCGCCCACAGCCTCCCTATATGGGCGATCTGTCACCGCTCCGCGATTTCCAGATGGCATTAGCAACAGTGAAAGAAAATAGTCTAATGTTTTTTTAAATAAATGCAATACTTACTGATGATATTTACTTGATTAAAAAATGTGAATTTAATAAAAATTCCCATACTACAGAATGCCTACCATATACAAATAAGGACTGACCCAGTCACGTGCTGCCCGAGATTGAATAGTTAGTCATCTAAGCAGACGTGGAAAATACACCTTTCTTTCCGCTTACTGTCTTGAAATTTAAAACATCTGGCATATTATTGAAATCTTCTGAATTTACGCAGTCAAAGTTGGCGATTGATTGGGATTTTTATAAAGTCTCCAGAAATTGCTAGAGATTTTGATGAGCTGAATAAGGAAGAGCAGATCGCACCCAGAAGTTCATTTGCTTTAGTTTGTCAGCCGTCTCCGCGGACATAGAAAAGTTAACTCAGTTCAGAATTTGTGTTTCGTTGTATTGAGTCCTTTGTAAGCGAACTTTCGTTTGTTTTCCGATCTAGACTGTCGTGCTGAAGTAAGGGTTTAAATTGTTAGATATTCATCATGTGGAGTCAATTGCTCCACACGATGAAAAAAATCATAGAAAATATAAAAAAAAAATCATGGAAAATATCACCTTATTTAAATTATAAAAATGAAAAATCAAATGAAAATTGCTAATTTCACCTCTATTGTGCGAGCAGTAGTAATTCAGAAATTCACAATATATACTGAATGATTACCTTCAGTTGCAGAATTCAAACGAGAATAGGCTGTAGGAAAACAAAATTATTTCTGTATTGGAATATTAATTACTATATGTTCTAAAATTTATACCAATGATTAATATAAAATGATGTTTTAGGATGATAAAATTCTTCTTTCTTTGTAAAAACATAAACAAAAATATAGCTTATTTGGCTTTTATTTTTACATTTTCAAACAAAAGCTTCTATATTTGAGGTCGTGTTTTTTCTTTCTTTTTTTTCGATGCATAATCACAGATTTCTCAGTAGTGACGTAACCGATTTACTTAATTTTAACCTCTATTCTATTTAAGTAGATTTAGAGGTGTCATGCAAAATTTTTCATGTCATGAAGTACATATGTCATTCTGAAAAATGGAAAAAAAAGACACTTGTAGCATTGAACCGCACATGAACCTCATATTTTTTAGGGTCTTCGTTTATTGAAATTAGTAGACATTTTATTTGGTCATTTATACTTTCGCTTATTATTATATTTTTATTTCTTTCTGTCTAGCAAATAAAATCAAAATTGCCAAAAAGAAAAGCAATGATAAAAATTTATGAATATTAAAAGAACGATGTGCACTTCTTTTTTCTGAAAATGAATGCACGTATTTCTTAAATATTTTTAAAATATTTCTTAAGTATCACAGATAAATTTAGAAATTTAGTAGTATTCTAAAATAATTTTCTTGTTTGGAAACAGTGGCCTGTTACTCGTAGAACGATTTTACCACAAAAAAAATCTATCAAAAATGTGTACAAAATGTGTACGTTATTATATTAAAATACATTGAATTATATACAGAGTGTCGCAAAGTTATTGGGATAAACTTTAAGAGAAGGTAGGGCAGGTAATAAGGATTCAGAATCACATGTCAGTGTGGGGTCGAAAACGTCGTCTTCATGTAGCTTGTAATAATCACTTAGGATGCAGTGCTAAAATAACATTGATAATTCCGACCATTGTTCGTTAAAAACTAATGTATCATTCGACGAAAACACGAGAGTAAAATTAATAGTTTAAAAATTCTATTTTTTGATGAAATTTTTGGAAACAATCTTATTGTTCAACAAATGTGGCTAAAATATTAGACAAACACTACAGCTCTTTTCCAAAAGTGATTATTAGCAGGTAAAGGAAAACGGCGTTTTTGACCCCATATTGCTTTGTTATTCTAATTCTTTATTATGTGCCGTACCTCCCTTTAAAGTTTGTCCCAATCATTATGGGACATCCTGTATGGAAGGATTTATTAAGATTGGCAATAAACCTTTATGCTGGTATGATCATTATTAAAATGTTATCCGACGAACTGAAATAAGAAAAATGGAAATAGAAAGTAAATTTTAGTCAAAAAATCATAAATTATTAAATCAACCGAAACAATGGGTAATTCGACAATGCATAAATTACTTGTTCGTATAAAATGCTGCTGTTACTTACAGTGCTGTCTTATTTTTGATACTATTTGTTGATATATATGTTAATTAAAGGTCGATTTTTAATTTTGCCCAAATAATTAATGTTTGTACATGCTAAACATAGAAATGTTTTATAAAAAAGTAAAACGGTGAAATATTAAATAATTAATCACAATTACTCTTAATTTACACTATCATAAATTAAGAAGCTTTAATTTAACACCATGTCAGTACCAACAATTTATTACACACAAAATATTAATAAGCAAATATTTGCTTTCTAATACGGCTTTTTCAAATATGCTAATGATCTTTCTTAGAGCACTTAATTTTTCTAATAGGTGTACACTTCGCCGGAATAATTTTTTAAAAAAGAGAAAATAAATAAATAAATAATAATAATGAAAAAATTCTTGCATAATTTCCTATTACTGAAACCCATAAATCACCAGCTAGTTTAAACTAAGAATCGAAAAAAAAATACTTAAACAAATAGAAAGATGAATAATGGAATCATGATTAGAACAAACTAAGAGTAACATTCATCACATTTAATATGGATTTTTTTTAAATCGGGCAATTTCAACATGCTTGACAGCACAGGTAGCCGAAAATGATTTATGAATCCTTTTTGTAAGTGGATACATATTATGCATTAATAAAATGTGAAATATGAATGGTATTTTTTCTTCCACAATGTTGAAGTAACACACAAAACCTCGTAAAATGCTTCACTTTGGAGTTGGGCAATGGAGCTAGAGAACTGCCTGCAATTACGAAAGAATTTTTGCGCCCAGCTTAATGAGTGTTTGGATATTTAAACGATCACTGTGAGACAGTGAAATTTTTGATATATTCATTATCATTGTACGACGATGTGCCAGGAACAAAAAAATCATGATTGGATTCTGTGCTTTATGCATACACAGTCGAACCTGCTTAATGGAATATCGGTTAAAGTAATACCCCGCTTACTGTAATAAATTTTCGCTGTAAAAATCGTAATAATTAGTCAATGCAGTAGCGTAGCCAGAGGTTTTTCGGGGGTTACGATTAATGCAACTCACACATATGTATACCTGTGTGTGATAAGGTAGTAAAGAATATACATTTTGTTCGGCGAAAAATTTCTCATGGGAGTGTTGTGACCCCCCTATACCCCCCCTTGGCTACGCCACTGAGTCAATGCGATTCCGGATGAAGGAATATCCCACTTCTTAGAATAAATTTTCTTGGCAAATTAACTATTCCATTAATCCGTTTCCACTGTGTACACAGGGTGGCCAAAATTAAAGTACAGGTGTTTAGAGCACAATTGTGAGAAACGTTTTGGGCCAAACTGAACCAAAATTGCAGTAAATACTTATTAGACGGTGGGTCTTTGATTAAAAGAAAAAAGTTCCGATTTTCGCCACCAGTAGCCAAAGTGGCTCTATAAAGTGCATTTTTAGAATAAAATAGGCGTGGAAAGCACAGAAAGATGACATTTACTAGTATATTGCCAACGTTTGCGTGTATGGTTCAGATTTTTTTTCCTTTAAGATGTTCCAAAAAGTGCATTCTCTGCAGAGCATTCTCTGCTGCAGAATGCAGCAAGTCTGCATTGATTTGCTTCACATGAACTCTTATTTGGTCTTCAAAGTGCCTAATTTATCTACATTCCCTTCGTATACCATGCTTTATAAATAACTCCATCGTTTGTACGTGAAAATCAGTATATTCACTAAAGTGCATTACTGCGTAAGAGAGTCATCGCTAACATGTTTGATAAAATGTAAAATGCAAAGGTGAACGTAAAATGTACTGATAGAAACATAATGCTTCTAAGCTGTTAACTTTCTGTACTTTTTATGCCCATTATACTCCACAAATTGACCTTACACCGACACTTTTACACCCGGTAGCAAAAATCTAAACTATATTTTATTTTTTCCTTTTTTAATCTAAACCTCATGGTCTATCTAGTACTTACTGCAAATTTGGTTTAGTTTGCCCCAAGATATTTCTGACAATCGGGGTCTAAAAACTTCTACTTTAAATATGGCACACCCTGTATATGTTATCATAAATGTCCGAAATCTGGAGAAAGTCGATTTTCGTCGGGGCACATAGTCGTTTGGTGTATGTCCAAAATATAACAATTGTCCTTATTTCTCACTTAACCGACTAATGTCGACATTCAACATGTACTAATGGTGAATGCTGAATATGTCGAAGATTTACATTTTCTGCTCCGTATTTCGGGTGCGATGAAACAACCCGAGGGTGGCGTAAAGTTCCCGGCTCTATGAGAGGAGTGACCAATGAAAGACGAGAACTGGGGTACGTCACTCTATTGAGGAATCGTCATTTCGAGACTAACTGCGGATAATTTAAATGCGCTGATAGATTGGAAGGGTAGCCAGAGATTGTTTTTTTGGACATGTAGCTTTAGATTCTAATGTGAGAAGAAGAAAGGATACTTCATATTACTTTGCCTATTTAATAATGATAGAAAACTACTTTGATAAATGTTAACCATTAAGATTTTAGTTTTACGTTTAGCCAATAAACTTGGCATTTGTTCCGTAGTGAACTTGTCCGCTTGCCCGCTTGTGTTGTATGAGCTTGTCCGCATACACCGGTGGTACTCCGAGTGTACTAGAATATAAGCAAAGATTGGCTCTTTCTCCGGCATGTCTGGTATATGTTGACATTCACCGCTGAAAGTCTCCAATTTCGGTCTTTCACAGTAACGTACATATATGTATATATATATATGTGTGTGTGTGTGTGTGTGTGTGTGTGTGTGTGTGTGTGTGTTTGTGTGTGTTTGTATGCGTGTGGGTGGCGCTGCACGCCAGCTCTCAAGGTCGTCACATGTGATTTTCTTATTGTAATATATAATCCACTATCGCTGAGTGGATAAGACTGAACATGATAGATGTACAGAGTGTGAAAGTCTCGGGTTTGGGCTTCTCGCGAGGCTGTCGATCTAACTTTCTGAAATTTTGGGTAGTTTTCTCCAGAAGTAACGTGAAAACGCGTTACAGCCCTTAAGAACTCCTCCGCCCAAGGCTCCCTCTTAGGCAATGCCCCTCATGTGGGGTTGCCCTAAAGCAAAGCCCAACAAACATATCTGCCAACTTTTACGGTGTTTTAGAAAGATTATCGACTCCAACTTCCAAACAGTTTTATTTTACATTGAAAATTTGTATCTATTTAAATGAAATCATTAAAGAAAGTTGTAGATAATCTTGGGAAAAAAGAGCCTGTAAAAGTTAGCAAATATAAGAATAAAGAAGCCACACGTGCCGATCTTGAGAGCTCGCGTATAGCGCCATCTATCGATTTCCGCTCATGCTTTCTATGCCGTT
Organism: Cheiracanthium punctorium; assembly: GCA_038373885.1. Lineage (NCBI taxonomy): Eukaryota > Metazoa > Arthropoda > Arachnida > Araneae > Cheiracanthiidae > Cheiracanthium > Cheiracanthium punctorium. The sequence continues at coordinate 734,607 of JAWZYV010002197.1, forward strand.
ATGATACCTAACGAATCTGCCTACCCCCCCCTTCAAATATGTACTAGAAGTTCCAAGACACTCTGTAATTTTATAAAAAGAACAAAAAATGTTAACTTTGTGTGATTCATTTCTTATATATTCATACTCGCACATACACACAAACTGTCAGCATTTAATCATAAAAAGGCTCAAATATATGTTTAAACACAGTCGGTGGGCAAACTATATAATGCCAATTATAGCAGAATTCCTATGTATTTATCGTCATTGTTTTCTTTCTTAAACTTGTGTACATATCGAGTAATACGAACATTTGATGTGCTTTTCTCCCTCCGAGAGCCATTGAAAAATGTTTTAAGTTCCAAGACATAATTTATTTAAATATCTTGGGCACTTTTACTTTTTAGGATAATATGCTCATATTTTGTTAATCACCAGATTGATGAGTGGGGCATATTTTACGGACTGGGAGTTGTTCTGTTTCGGGAGTCGTATAAAATTTTTTATTTTTAATTTATTTAGATGTAGTCTCCTGAAAATTTTAATAGACATCATAACATAAACACGGTAATGCTTTAATTCATCATTCTTTAGAGATACTTAAGCAATAAAAATTGAGAAAATATGTTCAAAATGAAGAATGGTAAGAACTATTAAGAAAAAATTCCTCCCGTTAATTTTTAAAAAGTGGCATTTTTAAATTTTCTATGCTCCTCAACAAAATAATCCCATTTAGTAAGTTTCTCAATCGTTAAAGCGGGGGAATAGTTGCCACTGAGGCACAATAAAATAACATAAAAATTAAAATTTGATTTCTGAATTTTACATTTGGACGAACGCCCTGCACTATCTTTTTTTTTCTAATCAAGTGCAAAGATATTGGAGATCCCGTGGTCTAATGACCTAGCCGCCAAATGGCCTGCATTTAATAAATAAATAATAATAGTCTAAGAGCCAGCAACCGCCAGACCTTCGTCATAGTATAAAAGCTGAAACTTTCTCTGCGCATACTCCCCAACAGAGGTAGGAACAATCGGCCACTATAAAGCTTGGATGATCGTGGCTTTGGCAGGTAACAGGTGGCAAAGGTGTATAAAATTGCAGAAAATCTTCTCTTCTTCGCAGTACTAGAAATCACTTGATCCCTTGCCAGACACTTTTCCATCGTGGCAAACCCCCGCCAGACAATCTCAAAGACATGGAAAACGTAATTCTATTACGAGCGCGCTGCATCATCGTAAGAAAGTTCAGAAGTAGCAGTATAAAATGTGATTGGCGCTTTGTGACAGCTTGACGTACTTCGTCGCGGGAGTTTACGAACACAACAATTTTCCATGACTCCCGTTGACTTTGAGGTTGTCTGGTGGGGGTTTGCCACGATGGAAAAGTGTCTGGCAAGGGATAAAGTGATTTCTAGTACTGCGAAGAAGAACATATAAAAAAATTAAGCTTTATGAAATGACGAAAATTTTCTGCAATTTTATACACCTTTTCCTTTGCCGCCTGTTACCTGCCAAAGCCACGATCATCCAAACTTTATAGTGGCCGATTGTTCCTACCTCTGTTGGGGGGTATGCGCAGAGAAAGTTTCAGCTTTTATACTATGACGAAGGTCTGGCGGCCGCTGGCTCTTGCTCTATAAGCACAAATAGCACAAAGCGTCCAAACATTTAAATTTGTTGTAAAATTTTTTTCTGCATCCTTTTTTTAAATACAGTGATGCAATAATGCTGTAACGTGAATTCATTGTCAGAGGTTATTTCTCCAATTTACGGAAATTTTACTGCCTGCAGTGCTCCCGGAATACCGTAATTTGACTAATGTCCCTTTATTTTTACTCGTGGCAATTGAAGAAACTTCTTCAGATCCAAACTAAATATTTTTTTCTCTTCTTGAGGTTTTCAGGAAGAATTCACGAAATTATCAAGTAGTGCGGACATTATTTGTTGAAAAATGAGGAGTAAATTAGTGCATAAAGATGTATCTTTCTGAGAGTTTTGCTCGTATGACACCCCCCCCCCCTCTCTTCATTCGGAGAATATCTCTAGAGTGCACAAAATATCTTATAATTTATTTTAAAAAGTGACAATTTTTAGTAATTTTAATGAGTATACATGGCAATTTAATTAAAAAATAAACTTTAAGCATGTGCCTAGTTCGTCGTATTAGCTTATTTTTTTCTTTTCCTCTCATTTCTTTTCCTTTTACGTCTGTCATTTGTAGAATAATTCCGCTTTTGTAAAGCAGGCAGCACATATGCGTTGTGAAGAACATGAAATTAAATTGAATGACTACGAGGAAAATTTTTCGTTTCTAAAGAAACATCTGTTCGTAAATATCGACCAATTATATAGGATTTCAGTCATGGTCTTCAAGCTAAATAATTCTTGCAGAATATTGAGCAGTCAATAGCACTTTAGCACTGCCTATGTGGAGTAAAACCACAAGGTTATGATTTAAAGTTAGGAAATGTATTCAAATAATCTTCTAAACTTAATATAGTAAACCAGGGGGGGAGGAAATTATGGTGTCATTTTTATGACATAGTTTTATAATTTACATAAGAACTTTTAAGAAGGTTTATAATTTACACAAAAAAGACCTTTCAGAATCATCCTTCACCGTCCATTTGAGAATCTTGGAGTACAAGGCAAATTCATTAAATGGGTTGGTCACAAGTCAGTAAATTATATGCCCATTTATCTGTCTTTGAATCGATTTATCTACATAATAATTATTGGACGCGATAATGTTTATATCTTCACATTTTACACGAAACACGTTATGCAGTACGCATTATTGTATTATCGCTTTGCGTTATAAAATACAAGCAGATTTTGAAAGTTAAAGAGTGAAAAAAGCAATGTCGACATGACTTCTTTGTACATCCATTAAATTATTATCCTATGGAGATGTACGGTGGAAGGCGGTGATCGTAAGGAGACGATGGTAGGTATGTGGTATGTAGATCGTTGTCACATTTGGTATGAACAATCGTGAAGAGCATTGCGTCACTGTATTAAAAATAAAAAAAAGTGTCGATATACGTCAGCGAAGTGTAGCACTGTAAAAAGAAAATTTCAGTTAAAGCAACACGACATTCATTTTTTTTGAACGCCAGCAAACTAAATCCGATTTCACGAGAATGCTGGGAATCATCACAGATAGCGGTACATCAAAGGAGGTTCACAAAAGAAAAGAAGGAGGTGGTCAACTAATTGTTGACCCATAATGTTGTTACAGAAAGACATCTGTCTTCCTAGCGCTCGTCGTTTCATTTTTCTTTTGAGGAGAGCACGCAGAAAACTGGAACACAAAGCACAAACTTTGCGAACAAAAATCAGTAAGTCGACTATAAATAATTGGCAGGACTCATCTCCATTTTAGTCATATCCCTTTATTTTTACACCATCTGAAGATCAACATTTTGAAACTTTACATTACACCCTCAAATAAAAAAGGAAAATTGGGAAGCATTCTTCTAAAAATTATTATGGCGTGCATGGCATTTCGTGCCTACGTTCCGGTGGCGAAGGTTCCCCACTTAGAAGTGAGGACCTCGCCACACAAGTACCAACTCCGCAACTGCTAAAAAAATGACCGTTAGACCTACTGCTATAGAAAAAGGGAGCTCGATTTTTCTGGAACAATTTTAGCAGGTGTTTTTCGAGCAATATGCTTCTTGCACAGCAGAGGAAAACCGCAAACACATCTGTTTCAGCGGAGCAGAGAAAACATATGCGAGCGAAGGGATGTTATGATTATTCTTTTAGCCGGCGTCAACTGTTATTTTATTTCAAAGCAGCTGATAAGAGGGAAATGATTTAGAAGTACGTTAATGCGCTGTAATTGAGAAGGCCAAGAGGAAAAATGAAAGATTTAAAAGATAGTTATTATTAAAAACTTTTAAATTAAATTTAGAATAGATTATTAGTTTAAATTTAGACAATATTTATTAGGATTTGTATTAATAATTTTTCATTAAAAAATATGCACGTTGTGTCAACGTGACAATTATACACATTTTTTAGTGGCTTTCATTTAACCTATTTATCTAAAAGTAAGAGACTTTACTTAACCGAAATAAAGGCTTGGTGATTTCACGTCAAATTCAGCAGATATCGCTAGAGTGGGTTTATCTTTGAAACTTATTTTTGAACTCAAAGGCTGCGGTATTTAGTCAAAAGTCTTCTTGAAAACGGTTGGCTGTATTTCGGACATCGTCCAAGTCATGAATGCTCGTATATGAACAGAATGTTTCGGGGTTAACCTTAAAATAAACTAACGTGATTGCAGTCAAAAGGGGAAGTCGATTAAAGATGTGAGTAATTGTTACAAAAGTTTTGAATAAAATAATCCAGCTTTCCATGGCTAATAATGTTTTGAATCATGTGCGATAGATACATGCGTAGGCACAGATATCACACCAAAGCTAGTCAAAATGATTCCTACATGCATTGGTACTTTTAGATTTTAAATTCCTGACAAAGTAAAATATTATCGAGTTGGGGAGGGAACAATTAGGGAAAACGTGATAGAAAGTTAAGAGTAACATTAACTAAAAATAAAATAAAACATATCGTTATAGATCCGATATAACTAAAAGTATTTTAATATGTAACGTATGTATGGATTTTAATCCACATTTTAAATTGAATGTATATATACTATCAGACTATATTTTCAGTAAGAATACATAATTATACACGTGGAGGATCGGCACAGGAATTTCATTTTTTGTTTTAAATGTTCAAACTTGTTACTGAATAATACTTTGATACTTTCCAGTATTCATTTTTCAAATTCATTCGAAAAAAAAGGATAAATAATATTTTCAGCCTGAAAATTTGATGCATCTTAAATATGGACAGAACAGATTCAGATATTTTTCCATCCGACGCTGATGTACTTCAAATTTTTGAAATGTACTGATGGCTGTATTTACGAAACAAGACTGAAAAATAAAATAATAATAAAGAAAAAAAATCCTGCTTCAGTTGGGAGCTTTTATGTGCATCATTATTGATTTTTCTGCAGTGAATGAAAAAAAGTTTAAGAAATATGCTAGTTTTTTTGGACCAGTTACGCAAATGCCAAAAGAAGGGGAAGAAAGTCGTTTGAAGTTTCCAGAACTTAAACTCAAAAAATGTCAACAAAATGTTTTCACTCAATCCCCCGTTCTTTTGAGTTGTTAGAAAAGTATATTTATTTTGTGCTGAATCATGTAACCTATATTTTTAAAAGGAATAACCAGAATAGAGATTATTACTACTGTAAGTTAAGGTAGCGAGGAAGGATCGATTGCGTAAGTTATAAAAAATAATGTATATTTATTTTTTCTTATGCCCGTTTTGAATTTTTAACTAAATAAGTAAGAGAAAATAATTGATATTTAAAATTCAATTCAATTTTAACATATTTCTATTTCTTCAGATATTATTAATTTGGATTTGCATTAAAAATATTTTTAAGTTCAGATATATGTAATATATTTATAAATATAAGGGAAGGTGGCCAAAAATGATCCCCTTAAGGTTTAAACTTCCATAAAATAAAATAAATGTTTAAATAAAAGTTAGTCTCTTTGCTATCATATTTTACACTGCATTTTACATCATAAACACATTTTAATAATATTTTAAAAGCACAGTGAGTAATGAAAATATCAGAATTTTGAGAAAGTGCCCAAATGACTACCTATTAAGTCACAATCTAAAGGCAGAATCATCCTTCATTTGAAAAGAAGTGTAAAATGTTTTTCATCGGCAAAATGAAAGATGTAAAAAAAAAATGTGATTGTAGGTAATTAAATAAAATAAGTTTTACAATCATATAGTATACATAATTTATTTTATGAATATTTTAAAATAAAAAAGTGCCACCAGCAATATATTGGAACATTTCAAAAATATGATTCAAAATTAATTGCCTAGAATAAACGCTAAATTGAATTAAATAATGTAATGGGGAGCCACGCATTGACCATGATGTTCAGGACCCGGTACTGGAGTGCCTTCAGTCGATGGGTCATTTTACATAGAAATATGACTGTCCGCTGCAGTTAATATTACTGCATGATGCCTAGAAACATAACAAGCTTAGCAAGTGCAATTTTGATCTAAAAACATACTCGATTGAGTATATGAAGTCATATTTCAGTACATGAAAGAGTGCATATCTAAAGAAACAGGAAAGGTAGTGTTTTACGAGTATTCGAAAAATTCTGTTTAGATGCGTAATACTGTGAACGATTGAATACTGCTATTGCTTCTTCTTCATTTGGCACACTAGTTATATGTAACCGGTAGATAGCGCTACTTGTATCTAAGAAATCTATGTAGACCGTTTTACCCTGTGGAATCATATTTGGCCACCCTCCCCTGTATTTACTGCGGCGGTCAATAAGTATATTCGGAACATTTTTGTTAAATATGTATTTATAGTAGATTATGTCGGAAAATATTTATCAAATATTTATACAGCTCTATAAACATCTTTCAACTATCAGAAGTTTCTTTTATTTTAGATGTCTACATAAATTTCTGTGGCAAATGAGAAATTTCGCGTGGATTTATAAGCGGGGCTCGGGCCAAGCACACAAATCCGAAATATATGTTGCACACACACGCAACACACACACACACACATACACACACGCGCACACAAAAGAGAATTTTCGCTCTGGTGATTTTCGAATATAGTACATTTATTTGTAATCCACTAAACTCCTTAATTAGAAGCATTCAAGATATGTAAAAAAAAAAAAAAAAAAAAAAACGTTTTAAAAACGGCCAAAAACAACACTATTTTAAAGTCTTCCAAAATAAATTGTAACCAAAAAAAATCACCTAAATGGAAGCAATGCTGACTTCTTTGATTATATAGTCTTCTCGTTGTTTATTTCGAGTTCCTACAATCTGACCAGATAGCAAGTTACAATAAAAATAAATTATTACTTCTGTGTTTCGTGTCTTTTTATTTCGAAAATTACCTAAAATGTAGCGAGAAATCTTAATGGTTTTGCACCACGATGATTCGTTTTCTGAGAGTGCAGTCACTATTGAGGAATTTTTAAGTAAGCATTCAACAAATACGGCCTTGCAAGCACCCTATTCATTCGATATGGCATCGTTTGACATTTTCTGATCAACAAGGTAGATATTGTCTCGCCATAGTCCACCAGTAGTCTTATTTGAACCAAGTAGTTTCATATAAAGAAATTCTTAACGAAATCTTTTTACAAAAAGAACTTAAAAGAGACACATTTTGATGATTAGAATAAAAGTTTGCAGAAGTGTATTGCGGCACGAACGTATTATCTTAATTATAATAAATGTTAATCAATAAATTGATACTTTTTGTTTCATTCCACAATTAAGGGTACATTTTGATCACTGTAACACACATTTAAAATGACAGTTTAAGAATCCCCCTCGTTTTGCCGGCTGATAGTGTAGCATTAGGAGATAGTTTACGCTATATGCATCAATACTGAAGAACAACTAAAGAGATTGTCCCAATGGTCCCATCACTGAAAAAGTGCAGTCGTTCCCATTTTTTGAGTACTCAACCAGCAAAACGGCTGTTGCACGAATTGCCAATTGCGTACTTTAGAATCAAGGAACTTCCTAGACACAGGTGGCTGTTACGGCATGCGATTGGTGATTTAGTCGAACGTCATATTGCTGGGATTTAAATCGAACGATAGCTGTCGAACGAATGAAACCATTATTCATAGTGTAGTATTTGCTAGAAATAGCTTTGGGAGAAATATTAAAAATTTAATTTTACAACAGTTTAAGTCATTGAACGATAAATATTTATTTGTCATAGAATTTTGTGTACTTGAAAAAAATACAGCAATGTTTCATACTTATGAAATTAATTAACACAGAACCTATTATGCTCTGTAAAAACGAATTAAGATTTACATCTGCATATTACTTGAAATTATTGACTAATATAATAAATTAATACTGTACATGTATTTTAAAATCGTTGTTATTTCTATCCATTTCAAACATTTTATCAAAGTATCGTCAAAATATTTTGAGCCGGCTTCCATTAGACAATATAAAACGTAACTGGCCCCGTTTCCTCCATAATACAACTTCTCTGTTGCACTAGGCCTTAATAAAATGAAAATCTCATGAGCCAACTTAATGGAATAACAACTTAATTTGACGTGTGGCGAAGTGAACAATACAATTCCTATTAAATTAAATCAACCCAAAAATTTTTAATCTTGCCCACTTATCCAACCATTGTGAGACTGCACTGCAAATTCAAATTTAATAAGATAATGAGATAATGATATTAACATTTATAATTACATAATCAAAGACTATATTACATTAGTAATGTTTCAGGTCAAATATGAGACGACCGTGGTACCGGTATAATGGAAAGCTCTTAAAGACAAGTTTTCAGTTATATTTTGTATATTTTGTTTCGTATTACTTGCCTATTTCTCTCAATCTCTCTCATGGACGCTCATATCTATGTGCAGGGAAGCCCCAACCCCCTTAGCTACTAGGAAAAATATATTTATGATGTATGTACTGGTATATATATACTGATGAGGGATGGGTTAAACATCTTGATATTAGAAAAAAAAATCAGTCTTTAATTTCCAATAGAACTCTCGTTACGAATAATAAATGTTTTCTCACTTAATTTACTGATTTGGTATTTAATTTTGTTATTTATCCTTTTTATTTATTCACTTTTATAAATGAATTTTCCCGTGCTTATAGAGCTCGAGATATTCTAATATGCATGAGTAAATTTGTATAGGGGAAGGCGATCCAAAATGATCCTAGCGGACAAAACGATCCACATATGTTTTCTTTCTTACAGGCAGCGCTATCTACATGGTGACACAAAAACTAGTTGTGTCATGTCAAGGAGATGCAATGGCGATAGTTAAGTGATTAGTGTATTATGTGTCTGGGTAGGATGCTTAGAAAAACTGGGTATTATGACATCTCTTATAAGGCAATCACTAACTTCCCTATTTATTTAGAAATATGGTCTTTAATGCGAAGAATTATCACTCGGTTTAGTGAATAGAGTATATTTTTAGATGTGAATTACACTTGTTTAATTTGGTATGTTTCTCGGCGTGTTCCAATAATATGATGAGCAGCCATATTGCCTGGTAAAATGATCCATCGACTGAGGAAACTCCATTACCGGGTCCTAGTCATCCTGGCAGCCCTTTAGACGCTCTCAAAATGCGTCATTCCCCATTACATTATTTAATTTATTTACGCGTTTATTGTAGGCCATTATTTTTTAACTATAATTTTCAGATATTGCATTTCATTGTTTGTGACCTTTAATTTTTACTTTTCGTAAAATAAGTTATATATACTACATGATTGTAAAACGTATTTTATTTCATCATGTATACATATATATATAGTTACTCTAAAATCTTTTGTTTCGCCGATAAAAAACAATTTACAATTATTTTCAAATGAAGGATCATTTTGCCCTCAGGTGAGGGTAAAATGATTCTTTGGACTCAAAATGATTCTTTGACTAACTGCTTCATGTTTTGTTGATTTTGTTACTCAGTTTGGGTTTATAAAATTATTAAAATATGTTTATGATACAAAATATAATCTAAAATATTGTGGCAAAGGGCCGAAGTTTTATTTAACATTTTTGCTATTTTTGGCTCAAATTCACCTATATGGCTCACATTCACCTATATAATAACCTTTTTGAAGTCGTTTTAAAAATCGTGATTTTGTGTATTTAAGCATACATATTTTAAATGTGTATACATATTTTATATATATTTTATATTTTATACATATTTTGAAGTATGTATTAAGCGTTCCATGTTTTTAAGATATTTTGAAGAAATGCATATAAACACATTTTTAATTGGCTTATAGTCATATAGTAGATGCACGTTTATGTACAAGATCAAAATACCCGTAAATATATTTAAACTATTTTTCTCTTTTAACTTACATTAACATAAAATGGAATCATATGCATCGTGTATGTGTGTTTGTACATGGATACATGCATATTGCTTATATTATACAGAAAGGCACACGTTTCTTAATGTTCAAACAATTATTTAAGATTATTTTGTTATTACTTTTAGTTGAACAAGAAATACTCTGTCTAGCTTAATAATTTTGCAGAAAAAAGTTTGTAAATATGTATACATGTTTATGTAAGTAAGTGCAATTCTTGTTCTAAAGCTTAAAATAACCTTTGTGTTTATAATAAATGAACTTGTCTTTAATCTTCTCACGTTTTAACTCATTTATATGCTGAGAGTGTACTCATGTGATTACGACGAATTTGATTGCTCTACATATATAATTTTCTTTAGTTACAAAAATAAGTCACGAACTACGAATTTTAAACTTTGTACTCTTGAAAAATATTTTTATTTTTGTTTTTTAATCAACGTTGTTTTAAACAAAGCACCTTTTTTCTTCCTTTTCCGTCGTGGATTTGTTTTTACAAAAGGTAACACAAAGTCTACGAAAGAACGCACGGCCTAATTGCTTCATGTTTTGTTTGTTTTTATTAAATTTGTCATTTTCGTGTAGATAAATGTTTTGATGTATTATAAGTTCCCTGAATTAACGATAGAATGTGAACTTGCTTATAAAATGCATAAACATAGTGCATTTGTTATTTGCTATTAGCTATTTAGGTTTTTTTTCTTTCTTTTTTTTCCAAATATAAAATTTAAGTTCCAGAATACGAGAGAATAAAATCTGACTGTTTTCTGTAATTTATTTATTCAATTGATGGTTGTTTTTAAGGCACGTGTATCAGTGAAATACAGTTTTCATGGCATCTTTAAGAGAGAAGCCGGGGAGGTACTAGGAGGTCAACAAAACGAAAATGCTCCACTTACATAATAAATTTAATTTTTTAAATATTCTTTAGAAATCAGTCTTTCAAATTTCTATAATTTAAGCAACAATTAAAGCATTTTTTTTCAGAAATATAAAAGTCTTACCGCACAATTTCGCTCATAAAGTAAGGAAATATGATGTAGGACAATTTCCCTACTGCTGCAAGCAGAGTTCGCAACTAGGACCTTAAGGGTACATTTGAGCTCGTAGATGATAAAGCAATTCAGTTTTTTGTATGATGCCTTGGCCTTTATTTCTTAAGTTTCCCGAGGCACTTAAAAATTTCTTGTTGCTAATATGTGTACCCCATTTTTCCTTCTTCAACAGTAGTGTTTATTATATTTTCTAGCGACTAGTCCCTTCTATTTGTATTTGTGTTATATATGTTTTCGTCATCAGAAAGCACTTTAAAACCCTTTGCACAGATGCCTGTACCCTATCTTGCTCCCATTCGACTAACCCTTTGTTTGAACACACCCACGAAAAAGAATGTAATTGCTGACGCATAGAAATAAGCTTACAGCCAATTACACTGACGAGCCAAAATATTATGACCACCCCCATATTTTCCACTCAACTCGTCTAGATGGCATGGACAGTACTTAATCAAGTAGGAAGGGTATTTAACTGATACTGGAGAAGGTAAGGAATCATTCTTGCACTTGCGTTTGTGAGTGATGGGAAAGGCTGTTCATCTAAGCGAATTTGATAGAGGGCATATTGTAATGGCCCGAAGACTCGGAACGAATATCTTCGAAACTTCAAGACTGGTCGGTTGTTCACGATCTGCCGTTGTTTGTATTTATAAAAAATGGATTAATGGCGATGGAACCACCAGTAGACACCAAGATATTGGGCGTCCACGCATCACCAAAGAAAGAAGACGTCGGATACAGTCAGTCGGTAGACAGTAGCTCAGATGACAGCCCAATAAAATGCAGATCCAAGTACAAGGGTTTTGGAACACACTTCAGTGTATACTAGTGTTATTGGCATTGTAATCGCTTACGAAAGAAACAAAGAACTTTTTAGTGTAGTTGGTTGATTAGAAGTCGTCAAAATGCTGGGCCTTGAAATGCACCGCCTTGAATGCGTCTCTGTAATGTGTGATAGCTTAAGCAAATGCTTGGAGTTGATCTAGGCTATGTACAAGTTGCGCGCATGTTAGAATTGTTCTTAACAGTTTGAGGGGGAAAAAGTGTTGTCTTGTAACCTTAAAAATGCCAGGAGGAAATCTGAGTTTTTCCTCATTTCTTTCCTTAAAATGAAATCACTTCCTTCACAATTTTTTTTCATTAAAATAGTTTTCAAAAAAAGATACACTATACAAACATGCCCATGCAAGTTTTTGAATTCTAACAGTATTAGTAATACAGAACCATCTATTCAACATCTAAGCAACAATTCAAAGTAATATTATAGGAAATATAAAACTATATAAAGCAGTAAATAGAGAAAACAAGCATCAAAATTTTACTTAGTGAAGTAAAAAAATATATACTATACAATGCAATGCATTCAATCAATAGAGTTCTGGATGTTTCTTATTATCATCTGCAGATTGCATGTCCTGAATATTTGTTTTTTTCTTAAAACGCAAATTTAAAATCACATTCCTGAAACTTGAAAAAAGAATTTCGGGTAAGTCAATAAGCTATGCCTTTTTTTTAAATTCTTTGTAGTTCATATTATGCATTCGATAACCCGTTTACGAATGGAAAAGGTTTCTTTAAAAAAATATGACTTCTTCTAGTATATTGACTTCCATAATGACGTACTTAAGAGTTAACGGAAATTCTTATGTGCATCATTAGCTGTGCATGATATCTGAGTAAGTTTAAAGAGCAGAGATCAGTTTCATAAATATCAAAGCCTTGCAAAGATTTGAATTAGGTTAAAATAGACAAATAGCAAAATTGGAAAAAACACTCTGATTTGCTTTTGAAATATTTCGTTCCATTGTAAGTAAATACAAATTTTTGTTGTGCGCTGAAGAAATGTGCTGGAGTATCCTATCTCAATGAAGAGAAACTAAAAATGACTTTTAAAACGTATTTGTATTAAAAATAGATGCACATGAAATTAAAACTTCGGCTATGACTATAAAACAGCCACATTTAACTGCAGGTGTTACCTTCATAATTATGGATAATTGAATGCATAATTTGAGAAAAAAATAAATCATATTTATATAGCATACTTATTTAAATAAAATTATACTAAAAAATATTTACAGCTAAAGTAACACTAGCATAATTAAATGGCGCAACTTCATGTAATTTAAATTTTCAGTATAAGTGCATTGTTTTTACAATTTTGGTAGTTTATTTTAAATATTTTTTTCCCAGAATGTTTTATTGTGTGACCCCAGAAATAGACTTTTAAGCTTTTATATTCGTTTTTCTGAAAAATCAATTTATTAAATTATCTTTTTTTTGCATACAAAATATATGTTTCTATTTTATGATTACATCTGCAATTATACATACGGGTTCAATATATCCATAAGATACAATGCCTGAAGCATATTGTAGATATACTTTACTTACATAGATGCTTATACTGCTTTAAATATATCAATTTAGAACACTCACATTTATAAATGCACGGTTGATTATATTTTATCTTAATTTAGAGACTAAAAAAATATGTATAAAATGAATATTATGTATGTACTTTAGCAGCTGTTGTATAAAACTAAATTATCTATCACTACTTTTACGTGTATAAGGAATCAAAATTTCGCAGACTCCCGTTAAAGCCAGTACTATTACAATGACAAAGTATTATTCAATTAACTAAATGCCTTATAAATAATGTTTATGTGTTTATCCCTATAAGAACTAGACTCCATCCACGCACACAAGTTATTGAGTGTGAGATAAATTTCCTATTTTAGTTTGTGAATAACTAATTAAGGGTTTTGAATAATACACAAGTAAAAACAAATATAAGAAATTATTATTTCTACATGATTCAATGCTTATGAAGAATAATATTTTGTGTATACAATCGGCTTAGAAAATAAAACTTACGAGTAGTACTTTTTGAGTAGATGTAGATCGCCAACACAACTGTGTAGTTCAGTGTTTAAAGGTTTATAGATTTATAAAAGCTTATAAAAATTAGTGAAAATATTGCATGAATCGTATCTTATGTTTAATAATACAATTGTTTGAAACACTATAACAGATCAATGGTAAAAAATTCCGCTCACATTATAAAATTCTTCTGCTAGTGTATTCTGACAAATTATTATTCGTGCAATTTTTTTATCATTTTGTAATATTTATGAATAGTTTTGCATATTTTAGTACTCTATTCAGTTACACAGATAAGAAATTTTGTGGTCATAATTTCAATATTATTTGATCATTATCCAGTCTGCATATTCATCAATGATGATAATTTTGCAGCTACATCGGAATGAGCTTTTTTAATCACTCTTTTCTAAAGAGTACATTAAGTATCTCCTCAACAGATAATAATAACTAAATATGAAGACCTTAACGCAGCCATTGAAGACAGATTTAAATATAAATTGATTTCTCACAAACATTTTTTTCATGTTGCCCACTGCAATTTAGATTTTCATAAGGGGTAAAAAATATCTGATTTTTTGTACACTCTCATTCCCTCAAATATTCTAGCAACCACAGAAATGGCTTTCTGGACCTCTGATTTAACTTGCACTTTGCTTGGTGGACTTGAACCCGAAACTTTTCAGTCACCTATTTGATACCTTAAGGAATGGGTTATCAAGTCCTTGCACCACAACTTTTTACCTCATGAATTTCACTGTCCTTATTGGTCATTTGCCAGCACACTGAATCTGTACATCTGCACAAAAATAGGCTTTGATGAGCTCTTTGTACACTTTATTTGAAGCTCCTTCTCCAATGATACGACACGTATACTGTCTACATCTTCGCCAGTTATAAGAAAATTTACACAGTTTTCCATATTATATAATTGTTACAATTCAATATGACTTCAATTCTCGTAATACCCCACTCATAAAAAGATTCTTGATCTATTCGTGCTTAAAATGTATTTATCGTTCATTTGACTATTAAAAGGTTTAACTATTGGCTGCCGTACAATCTTTGTAAATGTACACGGAAAAAATTGATTTTGTTGAAACATTTTTTTCAGTGCAAAGAAACGCGTAATTCAATGACTTTTAAATTACCTCTTTTTTCTGTAAATTAAGAGCTGTCTTTAACAGCTCACAGAATTGCATGCTTTCCGAAATGAGAGCAGAATTTATCTAACCTACAATTGGATTTCTTGTTAAAAACAAAGCGTACATATAACTCTAGAGCTTGCACACGCTATTAAAGTTACTCGTTAAAAAGAGATATTTATGTTACCTAGATTTTAAATTTAAATATAAATGATATTATCAAAAATATGTAGTGTCTACCAAATGGCTAAAATATGTTACAAAATAAATGTTTTACAAAATTATGATAGAAAAACACTAAAATCACACACTTCTAAAAGTTCACAAAAAACGTATATAATCCCAACTATTCTCCAGAAAATGCTAACAATGTGTCCTTTTAAGCCTGTATTTCTGCAGTAGTTTAACAACCAGTCACCCTTTAAGTTTCGCGTTCAGTCACTTTGAAATATTGATTTTCTGTAAAATTCAAATATTTAGCTTGGAAATTCAGTGCTTAGCCTCGGGTGAATTCTTATATAAAAATTTAAACTGTTTTAGTCCAAAATTTCTATTGCAGCTTATAAAATATACATATGCATTTCATGAATTGATTTATTCAAAATATCATGATGTTACAAAGAGATTCTACAAAGTAAAATAAATGTAAGTGCAAAAAACTTATTTCACGATTACTTAACTTATTTCACGTAAGGTTCACGATTAAAGTATATCATGCAGATACTTAGCTGAAAAGCATCAGATTACCTGACAAAAATAAATTTAGGATGTTTTTAAAGTTAATTCGTTTTAGACGGCGAATAATCGCATACCATATTTTTAAATACACATGCTCAAAGTTGATTTTGTCATTACGAAAAACAGAACTGAAAAAGCGGTTTGAGAAAAAACTTTCAATGCAGATGTATACGTGAAAAATGCGTATTCATTGAAAACAATTGTACATATGTACATATACGTATTTATTGAAAACTATATTTAGGTTGTCATTATCAGTAAGGTATGCATAGACGTGTGCTTAAGATGTTTTGAGAAAATTATTTTCTAAGGAAAGTAATTAAAATTTAGGTTCAATCGGAAAGTAATAAGCATTCTTTACATAATTCGGAGGATTTTAACATACTACATACTACGAGGCGTCTGAGGTCCGTTTTGTTGTTATACACTAATAAGTGACACGCGAGCCGAACAAATTCTTGCGTCGTGACCCGACATTCCTTGGGAGCAATGGTGTTCAGTTTCAACATTCTAGTTAACATGTACAGTGTGTTCTGTGTCTTTGAATTATTCAAATTTATATAATCTCTCCCGAAAGCTATGCCCCTCAAAGAAAAAGAAAAAAAACGGCAAATCTCCATGAGAATGCAAGGCAACACACTACAACTCGGGAAGACCAGAGCTTTATCGGACGGCGTAAAAACGACCGTGACCTCTTGGTTAAAGGAGCAGGCGGCAAATTTCTGCTAAGAGGGTATTCAAAATATAGTTGTAAGGTATGATAAATGTTTAAACAAACTTGGCAGTTATGTTGGAAAATAGAGAAACGCGAAAATCTGAAATTAAATTTGGTTTTTGAAAATTTTCTTTCGCTTGATTTTTGTTTTCAATCAGCATGCTTTGCATGAAAAACAGGCCTCATAAATATTTAATCAAAGCCCTGAAAAATTATTTTCATCATATACCATATTTTTGAATGTTTTCATTTTTATTAACTGCTATTTGTTTTAAACTTCAGTCTGTATGTAAACCGTGTACATTATCGAATTACATATCTTTGATATTTGTTTATGTTTTGCTATATGAATTTTAATTTTAAATATTTTTATATTTAATGTATAAAAATATCAACAATTTCGTTTTGTCCAAACTGTTTAAATGTGTCAGATTTTGCTTGCATTACGGGTGTTCCTTTTTAAAAATGATCTTTGTCATAGGATTTTTAACAGCTTAAAAACAAACTTTTTCGAGTGATGTTAAACACTCGAAAAATAAAATAATGCTTCTTTACCCAATGCACTAGGGCGTAATACTAACTGTAAAATCGCATATATGCCTCATGATACTTTCAGAAAAATTCTCAAGAACAGAAATCGCCTTCAGAAATGGGCCGAGAAGTTACCTGTTTAGGGATATATTGCAAAATTCCGTATGCTTAACATTTTCCCCTGAGTGTTTCGTAATTCCATATAGGTTCATTGCTTATAACAATTCACGGTACAACTTATAAAGAGACATTATACATTCGCTTCTAGCTCAATTAAATTTTTTAAAATGCTGTTCAAAATTCGCATGATTTCTAAAAAAGAATAGCCTCAAGAAAAGATACTGAAGTGCGAAAGGTATATACAGAGTGAGTCTACGTTTTTAGGACAAACGTCAAGGGGAAGGGGAGTGTAAGTTAATACACACTGATCACAATCATGTATAACTGGGTTGTAAGCAACGTCTTCATCTAACTGTTGATAATCGCTTTGTAAAAAGTGTTGAAGAAACATTGGATTTTCCCACCACAGTTTGTCTTAAATTAAGGGATCTTTATCAGCAGTCTTTTTAACTAAATGGATAGCATAGAAATTTTTACATAAAATAGATTTTATTTAATTAATGAATTCCTCGTAGATAAGCATAATGTTTATGAAACTCATTTAAGAAACTTAAATGACGAATAATTCTTTTAAAGTGATTATTAAAAAGCGCACGAGAATGACGCTTGCGAACCCACATTCCATTATAGTTCTGACCCCAGTTGTAGTAACTTTGCCATAAATGTGTCCCACGCTCGTACAATCGCCATGTGTATTTCATTCATAAGATATAGCATTATTAAATCCAAAGCGATCTTTCTTATGCATGTTCTTTAGCAAATATTGCGATTTAATAAAGGAATTCGCACTACTTATACCTAACCAAATATTATATTCATATGAAGGATCGTTCACTGATAGAAACCACAAATCATTAAACAAAGGATAAAAGTACCTCTAGAGACGTGATTTAATATATATACTACATATTACTTACCCCACACACAATAAAGAGAATCCGGGTAATTTCCTACTTTTATGGGAAATAATGCGTTTCCTGATTGACCTCGTATGGTCCATGATTATTTTCTCTAGCAGCCTACTCAATAAAAGTTGTAAGGGAAAAGATAAAAGAAACATTAGGTCCCATTAAACGCACGTAAATGCTCTGGAGATGGCTAGTACAGACCACGAAATTTTTGTATTTATTAATCGTATTAGTGTTGGTGTAAGGCTAACTTCGAGTGCAAGTAATACAGAATTAAATACTAATATCAAGCGAGTTCAAGAATAGTATTTGTAGATCTTAATGCGAACTGCAGCGATGGGCGGAGAAAGTGTACTTTTTTATTTAACTAAATGTAATAGCTTGTAATGTATCTGCTTGTAATAAATATTTTCAGATTTAATATGTCATGATGTTTAAAATACAGCTCAGAATGTAAATTTTTCTTTATTAGCACTTTCATACAATTCTCATATATTATTTTAAAAAAATAATTTGCTGAATATATATATATATATATATATATATATATATATTTCCTTTTAGTCGTGTCCGACAAAATCTTCCTCTCGATTGTATAAGACTTTTGGACGCACACTGAGTGGGTGGGTGGGGGATACTTTGCTGCTTCAACAAAATTTTGGTTGGCTCTATTTCAAAGAAATATTCTTATTGAATCAACAAAATGTTTGTTAATACAATGAAATACTTTGTTAATTCAGCAAAGCTTGCTTTAAAACCAAAACAATTACTCTGTCCAAATAGCGACCACCTAATTTTTGTTGAATCAAAAAAAAAAAAAAAAAAAATGTTGAATTCAACAAATTATTTCTTTACGACACGTAAAATTTTTTCATAGTTTACGTGTTCTGTATTCACTCATCACTATAACTAGACAAATGGCCATTCCTTTAAATAAATTAAGAATAAAAAGTCATAAATATACATTTAAAAAATATTGTGAAACAAAAGAGAGAAAACAAGTATAGAAAATATGTCTTCTATCATCTTATCAAAAGTATTTTTTTTTTTTTTAGCTTTATCGAGAACCAGTTCATCTGCCACAACATATATACTATTATTTAGAGAAAGATAATTATCCTAAAAAGAACAATAGCAAAATGCGTCAAAAACAAAGTAGGTTTAATAATATAAAAATACAGAGTTTATTAAATATAATTTACATTTCGATGACACAATGCAAAACATTACATAATCAGTAGAATCAAACTAGTGGGTAGGTTTTGGCCGACATGATCGCTCATGTGAACTGCAAGCCTTGCACGTATTTCAGAACCGGCCCTGAAATGAACTGATTATCAGATTTGATTGATTTTCTATAGCTAAGACAAACAATTCATATTATTATCCGTTCGTCAGTTTAAAATTTTCATTTCAATTTATCTTATAATAACATACGCTTTCGTTTTTAACCACAATGTACTGTCACTACTTCAATATCATACTAGGCGTTAATTAGTCACCTTTTTTTTTCTCTCTCATAAGACTAGCGAATGTTTCCAATCTCACAAAAGTTTTACAGCTGGGAAATTCCTGAAGAAGACGAAGACGAAAAGCTTTGCTATAGTCCACGAAAAATTAGGCGATTGGTTTTAGGTTATGTGTTTGTGAAATTTGTTTACGTTGCTTTAAGTTTTTCATTCTAAATAAATACTGTTTGATTAAAATACTTCAACGATTTCCTGCACAGAAAATATAATTTATTTCACATGGAAACCGTTCATAGTATTTCAGAATAATGTTGAGAAGTGATGTAAGCGAAACAATGTTTCTTTATGTAACCGCACTCCATAAAAGCATTATGATATTGAATTTTAATTACACCGATATGTTTTTTTATGTATTGAATATAATTTTCAGAATGATATGGCATCAACATGAAACAAAACAAAAAACACAATTATTATCAATGTATTACTAAAGAAATTCACAAAAAATAGAAAAGCATCAGAAGTTAACAAGTTAATTTACGTTTTTGACTTCATGTACTGCTTAATACTTAAACTTTTTTATACAGGCTATTTATTAAATCTCCCTCACTCAAAGCAAACCGTCTACAGCAAAATATCCACTCAGAAAGCTTCCAAATTTCTAGGAAACATTAATGAGGCCATTGAACAGAGATTTCAAAAGCAATGTTCAAATATTTACCACCAGGTGGCACTTTATGTTATAATTGCTGATATGCAAATTCTTCTATCACGTAGAAGTTTGAAACATTTGCTTCAATATCACTTTATTGTTTTCTTCTCTTGATAATGGTTATTTGTGCGTTTTATTAGCACTAATGAACATCTTAAAATAAGGTTAAAAGTTTAAGTTAATTCGGAAAACTTGTCGAATGCGTGGTACATTCAGCAACTACCTAATGAAATTTAAGAACACATATCTATAGAATTTCCAAAAATATTACATTCTATTCCTTGTATCTCTATCTCTGATGGATCACTCTGAGGTTTTTTAGCGGATATGTATGAGAAAAGCCGATATTTTTCTATAAGCTGTCATCTCACGTTCATAGAAATGATGGAATCATTCTTTATTCAATCCAGATACGTGAAATCCGTATGCTTCCTTCAGCATATATGCATCATTGTCAAATGTGCATATTTTTTAAGCATACGTTGAAGACACCCAAAATTTATGATACAGTTGCATTTTGAAGTCAATTGACGTCAAATATTTAAAGATGTTCATTAAAATCAATACTGTGTATGCTAAAACAATAATGAGTGAATTCAGAAAATTACCTGATTTAACCTGAGTTTCATGAGTGCATTGGTACAATAAATTAATCCGTTAAAAGTTATTTTTTAAATATTTATTACTATTTATAACTAGATTTAAAACTAAGTCTAAAAAAACTACGCATTATAATAAAGCTCTTAAAATACGTGCGCATTCGGAAAGATACAATGTTTATACCCAAATGTTTCTAATAGAATATTTTAACAAAAAAGTACCTCAGTAACTGGCATAAAATAATTCAATAACTTTCAGTAGAATTTCAGGAAAGCAGCATTATGATTAGGAAAATAAAATAAACTAAAGAAAAGAAAAAGCTTTGAAAACATATGCATTTAGTGATATATTTCTGCTTTTAAAATATTGGAAGTTATAAAATGCATACCTACAAATCATTTTGAAAGGACTTTTACGTACGTATGCTATTAAAGTAACAATCAAAAGTTGTATCTTTTCGTAAATTACTTAATGAATAAACATTAAAATTTCCTGTCGTTTGTTAGTGTCTACTAATAACGACCTCTATAAATATTCACATAAAAAAAAGATAGCAGCCAAAAGATTTTGAAGCAGAACTTAGCAGGAATTCTTTTGAAAATATGGAACACTGAGTCATTGGTTCCACAAGCAAAGACCAAAATTTTCAGTAATTAACAAAACTGCCAATAAATTAAGCGTTCATAAAGCCTACTAAGTTGGTAATCTAGGTAAGTCAAAAGAAAAAATAATACATTATGTAATATGCTTTTTAAGAATTTTCCATTTTTTATTATAACTTTCAAAAATCATTTGTCTTTCATGAAATAAATTATATCTGACAGATGGTATATAAAATTCGTATATATGATTAAAGATGCATTTTGTGTTATTTATAAACGGTCTTTACTCTTACCGTGTTAATCAACACTTTGGGCAATTTGATTTCCAGGCGGACTGTAAAACTGCATTATGTGAGGAAAATGAATGTAAATACAGAAATACATCATTATAATTGGATTGTTTGGTTGAGCGTTTTCTGTTGTTTGATTCTTCTTTAACTGATACATAATTTAGTCAAAAAATTTAATAGACTTTTATGAAAACATATTTAATTTTGGGAAGGTTTCGCGCAAAATAATTTATTTCAAATTTCAAATTGATGTTGTTACTTTAATAGATTTTTGAGTATTTACTGTGACTTACATACACAAAATATATGGTTTTAATTAAGCAATATTTATTTCTACGAAACATTTTTTTTTTTCATTGGACATGTTTTTGTAGAAATCTTAAATAAAATCATTGCTGCTGAAAGTTCTTGAAAGTGATTGTGACTAGCAACAAGCATAATTCATAAGTACGTATAATAATCCAAAAAATAATTTAACTTTCTTATCATTTAATCAAATCAATGCGCGTGTTTATTAGGGACATGAGTAACGTTTAGTTTTGGATTTATTATTTTTCCATGAATTAATTATAATTTTGGAAAATTCACTAATACTTTTAAGTTAGTGAAAGAGATTCCTAAAATACAGAACAATCATTAAAAAATTATACAAATAAATAAATAAACGAAACTTAAAAATTTGTTCAAGACTTCATTTGAAAGTTAGCAGTTTTATCCATTTCTAATCTTAACATGAAATTTTTTCACCAAGTACTGTCAAGTTCGCTTAGTACAATAGCCAATCTGCTGCAAAATTTTATTTTACTTACCGGGATAGTCCAATAACCGGGATGAAAATGAACACTATTCATGGTTTGGTACAATGAAAATATATTACAATAAGCGAGATAACCCTTTGATTGTGTCATTAATAATTATCAAAATGATAAAAATATTATTAAATTAAAAGCCTGTATAAAGTAAAAATTACCATTTCCACTTTATGTGAAATAGTAAGAATATTAATAACCATAATGGATTTTTTAAAAAGAAAATCATGTAAAATCTGTGCACTTTTTCCGTATCTAAAGCATTACTTAACGTAATGCTTTATCCTATGTCTACTTGCGACGTGAAATTCCCTTTTCCCCTTTCACCAGGTGTCTGTGATATCACGACCCACTATCCACTTGAGCTATTGGCTGTCATATCACGTTTGGACAAATGATGGAACCATTCATAACTTGTCATGAGCTATGTGCACACTTTGTGTCATTTAGTTCTCTTTTAACGGTTTCGTTTTTTTATTTTTATTCAAAAGATAAGGTTTATAAATCTAAAATGCGTTTTAAATTTTAGCTATTACTCGTATAATATCAAAAAAATTCAAATAAATGAGTTTATTTAAACATGTCTGAGATATTATTTCTGTAGGCTTCCTTAGAAAAGATTAAATATACGTTTTACCACATAATTTTTTAAACTGCGTACTTTATTTAAATATTAATTAATGATTACATTAAATAATAGAAATTAAGAATGGTTCGGTCATAAAAATGTATAACGGACATCATAAATTATATAACGGCCAAGCAGAATGCTAATTTTGGATGTTCGGTTGGACCAATAACGTTTTATTTACATTTCTCTCGTTAAAATTTATTTACTTTTTTGCTTAGAAAATAAATTTTAATTTAAGTAAAGCTTTACTTTTTAATTCAATTCAACTTGTTCTCAGGTTAAAAAGCACATTTTTAGAAATACATAAGTTATAAATAGATGTCATACAATTCCGTCTTAGTGACATACGTATAATTTGATCTGTTTAATATTTCAATTATAGATATTTACACTTTTTTATTAAGCTCTTAACAGAAATCGAAATATATTGTTAATTTAAGTGGTTCTGTTTCGGTTTCTTTATATAAAAGCATGCATACGGAACACTCATAAAGGTTATGGACTAGAAAAGTCATAGAGTCACCAGTCCTTTAGACCACTGATTAAATATTTTAGTTTCCAGCCCTGATTATATGAGTGGGAGGGGCACTGTTTACAAATTATAAAACTACAACAGCAAATACGTGATTTATTAGTAGGAAATGACACATTTATGTGATCGAAATAGGTTCGATTTAAATCATGTAAGTGCGGTAATGACTGTGGTTTTGAATATATATATATATATATATATATATATAGACGAATCCGTTTTTAGGTTGTCCGGTGATATATATTTTTCGAAGGTAGACGATCGCAATATAAATATTCGTCACTACAAAGACCTTAAGAGGTGGACTATTTCATTAGGAGCCATACGGTGGGTGTCAAAGTTGCGCCCCATGAAGGAATGAAGATATGAACAACCATGCCCAAGTAAGCCGTCGAATATATGTATATATATAGGGGAGCCAAAATACAACAATTTTAAACCACCATATGTATTACCGAAAATCAATATTTTTTTGAGAAAACTGAATTTAAACTTTTTTCTTGAATAACCCAAAATTTCACATCCAAGTGCAAGTTCAAAAAAGAATTTATTCATTAAATGAGTTTAATTTTAGCTTAATTTCATAGCTGAAACTCAACCTAAGCTAACCTAATTATAAAAAGTAAAAAACTATTCTAAAATTTTAACTCACAAGACATTACACGGACTTTTAAATTTTTAATTCACGCGTTTCCTTTCAAAAGATGTTATTTATTTCAAAAAATACAATGGCAATAAGAATACATATTACAAATAAAATTTGTCTAATTAATCAGCTATACAAAAAAGGATTCATGTCCACTAAATCCATGTAATTCGTAAAGAAATGTGAGCTTTACCTAGCGCAGATAAAGACGCCAAAGGATGCACTCCTGTTCATTTTTTCGGATCATTGTTAAACTCACCATGTTATCACTTTTTTTTAATTTATTTTCATTGCTGACGCTAAACTAATGTAATCATGGACAAGTACAAAAATACTTCAAAATTTGTTCTAAATGATAAAAATTAAATAAAATTTGCTTTACATAACATTTACTTCCCAAATTGAAGAAAAATCTATTTCTGAAAATATTTTTATCTTAGCATCAAACATTTTTTTTTTTTAATTTTATCTGTTTGTAGTTTATATTTTAATAAAATAAATTAGTTTTTATATACTTAAATATAGTACGAATTGTTATATAACCCTTCATGATTAAAACACTTACTACATAAGTTTTTTTTTTTTTTTTTTAATAATTTTCTTATGTTGAAACTTGTTTTTTACCTCTACACTTTCTTGTATATTGGAATAGATTGATGATTAATGCTTTATGAAAAAGAGTACGTTACAAAGTTAAAACATAAAAGAATCAATCTTTGACAGAAACATTAATTGAAATTCCATACACTATTTATAACTTTCAAAAAGGAATCTTTTCATCCTGTCTTATGATATTTACAAAGTTTGCATAATTTCACTGAATTAAGTTTCTTTCTTTCAACACCTTTATTGGGACTTAGTCTTAAGAAAACAAAATCAAATATATATACTTGATTCATTCCTAAATGATCTTTTGTGCGAGTTATTCTCTCCAAATAATTACATGATTTATTCTGAAACGCTTTCTTTGCACGCGTTAGTGTCTTCAGTACCATTATTTCTTTCTTTTCAAGCATGTTTTTGTGTTCGGGTATCTGTCGTTTGCAGGGGCGTAGCCAGAAATTTTTCATGGGGGGGGGTGTTACGACTACTTCAACTAATTTATATGTATACGGGTGTGGGATAATGTAGTGAAGAATATACATTTTGTATGGCAAAAAATTCTCATGGGGGGGGTTATGACCCCCTAACCCCCCCTTTGGCTACGCCCCTGCTCGTTTGGATATTTTACACTTAGTTAAAAAGATGATAAGACCATTATTAGCTAAACGACTCCTGTATAAAAGTAAAAATATGCGAATAATTTAAATTGACAATATAATTAATGTTTTCTTATAGTGTCCAAGGCATACGTAGCTCACTTAAATTATAACTTCAAGTAGCACGTGAATGAACCAAAATATTCATTTTTTCTCTTGCGCATCGTGACGTACACTAACTTTTAAATTGGTAAATTTGGAATTAAATAAAAGTTTTTAGATCTACACTAAACACTGAAATGTAAATAAAAGTACACGCTAAACCAAAATAAAAGTTTTTAATGTGAAAATATTGTGTAATAGCTTCCTTGGGTTCTTTTTTCTGCATTCAGTTCAATTTATGTAACATTTGATAAATTAAAATATAAATATTAATATCCGTACTAACCCATCCTGGCAAACTTCAGACAAACGTTTTTACTGCTACAGCGATCTAGCAGAAGACGATATATCAGTTATTTGGCATAACTTTTTTCGAATAGTTTTGTTATAGGCTATTCGCTCCATAAAGAAGGGATTTGATCAAAACTGACTTGTTGCGACATCCATTTATAACGTTATAGATAGTATTCTGCTAAACAGATTGACGTTGTAACTAAAATGTACTGTGTATACGAATGTGTGTACGAGTATATACAACATATGCAAACATAATATTACAGCAGTGTTTCATTTGTATTAGTGACTAAAATGCAACTGTAACGTAAAAATGACTGCTTATATAGTTTCAAGTATACATATCCATTTGCATATTGTATGTAAATACCAAAAGGTGGCAGTTTGAATAAACTTATGAACAGTATTTTATTCATTGCATCATAACAAAGAAAGAAATATTCATATACATCATCTGCTGCCTTGTCACGTTTCCCATAAAGATAAAGGCATTTCGAATTTGAACCTGACTAGATATCTCAACGCTGGGTGTTATCTAATCCTTCTTTTCCCGTTTTATTTGAATTTTATGAATGATATAGTCCTTTTTTTCTTTTGAAGGGAAGGCAATAATTGCTTTATAACCTCTAAAATATTGAGATGTAAACGTGACATGCATACGTATGTAGTATTTAATAACTGCTTAATTATGCTTTTGTATTGTGTTATTATTATCTCTGCATGAATTTCGAATAGATAAATTTATTCATGCATCAATTATGAAAAATATTCTTGGAAATAACATTTAACTGGTGAAATATTTCAAGAATGTTAGGCATATTTTAAAAAATAAATGAGAAATGTTTAAAATATAAACATTTTTGTAAAAAAAATTTGCATTTAAAATTTCATTACTATATTAAGTATGTCATTCAACATATAAAACATTTTGCTCACTATTCTATCGTTGGTATTGATCAATGGCATAGTAAAAACCACGTGAGTAAAAAAGAGGAGATAAAATTTATGTTAACTGAAAGTCTCTTCATGAAATCTTCCTGATATATTTTCGAGTAACTTTTAAAAATCACATTCCAAGTTATTTTAATATATTTTATTATATTATTCTAAACAGTCCTCAGAAGAGATTGGATTTCTTTAATAATACAATTTAAATGGTTTTACATCAAACCATTGACTAATACAATACCAAGCAATAAACGTTAGTTGCATTTTCTTCCGAAGTATGAATGTTTTATGCGATTAAATGTACTAAAAATCCTAAAACTTAGTTTATTAGCTGAAGTTACTTTTGTTTGTTTTATACATACAGTTAACTCAAATATGCAAATTTTTAAAAGCTGTACTATTTTCAGATTTACTTGAATTGTGTAGGAAAATTTATAGTTTAGGAGTATATTATAACGAATGGCTAAATTATTTAAAACACTGTATTTTTCACTTCCGGCACACTACGGATGTCACAACTATTAATTTTCATTGTGTACTAAAACGTTGCAATAATTCTAACTATTCGAAACATAATGATAAAGTAATATCTGTGTTTATTTGGAACCTGCAGAAAACTGTTATAGCTTTTATATGTAACAAACACTGAATTTAAATCGAATGTAATACCTTCCTCATAAAATTATACTTTTCACCATTTTGTGATGACATATCAGCGTAAAGAAACTGAAAATTCCAGAAACCATAAAATTATATTAATTCAGATTCCACCAGTTGTGTAAGGTTTTAGTATTATGATTGCGTAAAGTAAAAAGGAAGTAATCAGATATCAAAATAAATCTTTAAATTTGATTAAACCCATTTAATTTATTCACAAATTCACTTGATGTTTGTTATAATTGTTTCAATTTGATCGAGCTGCGGAAACAATAAACTTCCAAAACAAAACGACACACTTAGGATTGCGATTTGCGATTTTAGATCTCAGACATTTGACTGCAAAACGAATACCTCGATCTAAAAAAAGGTAAAATGCCAGGTTTTGTTTATTTCGCCGCTGAAAAGATAAAGAAAGCAAGAGAATCCAATTTTCTTTAACTACATTTGGGCGAAGAATTGAGCATATCATTGTGCAAATGGCCTTCCCGAAGAATCCTTCCATTCTGTTCCTGACCTGAAGAAATATCCTCATGGACCATTCTTCGTGATGTATTTCTTATGCAAAATACGACCGCGCGATATTCGCAATTTCAGATCATCCCCCCATAGGACTTTTAAAGGCTGCTCTCTTTGAAACGCAATTTCGCAACTTTTCTCCGAAAAATTTCCATTTAAATTTATGCATGAGGAGATTAAGAGATCTGGACTGTACTGCATTACTTGGCGACGGCTTCCGAGGTGACGTCACCTTCGAAACGGAGTGGACTGCTTTTCTGTTGCATTTTGTTTCGGCTTTTCTTCGCAGCCACGTAGTTCAATTTTGGTTTATTTTTAGAAGCACGGTAATGGGATTTGGTATGAAGATCTGAGGAGATAACGAAGAGTTTTATATATTTTTATCAATAAAACAATTTAAAAAGTGATGTTGATGTTTTGATTCATCTGGAAAGTAGTTCTACAAAGGACGGTCAGTGTCTGCAGAAATTAATTTAGCTGACCTTTATATTTCAAGATATGTGTATATACAGGGTGAATCTAAACTCTTGGACAAAACTTTAAGAGGTGATAGGGCACATAATAAGGAATCAGAATCACATAGCAATGTGGGATCGGTAACATCGTCTAATGTAGCTGTTAATAATCACTTTGGAAAAATTGCTGAAACAACAGTGCACTTTCCGACCATTGTTCGTCAGAAACTAAT
This sequence comes from Cheiracanthium punctorium, assembly GCA_038373885.1. Lineage (NCBI taxonomy): Eukaryota > Metazoa > Arthropoda > Arachnida > Araneae > Cheiracanthiidae > Cheiracanthium > Cheiracanthium punctorium. The sequence goes on from JAWZYV010002197.1 coordinate 763,443, forward strand.
GTATTTTTCTCCGAAAACAGAATCATTCACAGTTTCATAGTTTAAAAATTCTATTTTATTTCACGGATGAAATTTTTGGAGACGAGCCTATTGTTTATGAAACTTGGTTAAGAAATTAGACGAACACTTTAATACTTTTCACAAAGTGATTATTTCCAAGAAAGTGAAATCTGTGTTTTTGACCCCAGATTGCTATGCGATTCTGCTTCTTTATTATTTGCCTTATCACCCCTTAAAGTTTTGCCCAAGTGTTTAGATTCACCCTGTATATTCACCAATAATTTATTGCTTAACAGAAATGTGCTTACATTTAGTTGAGTTATCAAAAGTTATACGTAAGTGTCAATTAAACATAACCGTAACCTTTCAAACGAAAAGAACTTGTATATTGTGTACCCTTTTTTTTTGGCTATCAGAAAAATCAAATTTACTTTGTTTTTGGAAGCAGGAAGAGAAGGATAAAATATGTGAAAGTACAGAGAGGTAAAAAGAAATTGGAAAAGGGGACTTAAAATGATCCCCTTAAGGGAAAAACTTGTTTGAAATAACTTGTTTAAATAAAATTTTCGTCCTCTGCTAGTATGTTTTATACTGTATATTCCATTAAAAATATATTCTAATAATGTTTTAAAATAGAGTAAAAAAACAGAATTTTCTAAAAGTGTCCAAAGGATCATTTTACTCTCACCAAAGAATAAAATGATCATTCATTTGAAAATAATTCTAAATTACTTTTTATCAGCAAAATAAAAGATAAAAAATCATTATCATTTTGCATAATAAAATAAAATAATTTTCACAATAAAATAGCACAAGTAATTTATTTTATGAAAATTTTTAAATAAAAAGTGTGTGTCTTTTTCTCGAAGTGTAGGATTTCGTTTTCTTTGGAAACTCTTAGATATCACGTGGACTAAAAGAGAAAGATTTAGGAGAGTTCATGTATTTTCAGAGCAGTTGAAGAGCTGCTATGATGACCAGGACCCGGTACTTGATTTTCAGTAGCCGAAGAATCATTTTACCCGGGGAAATGACTGCCCGTTTTAGGCCAGAGTACTCCATGACGCAGAGAAACATTACAAGCATAGCAATTTTCCATTTAAAACTTACTCCATTCAGTAAACCACGCCATATTTCTGTACATGAAAGACTGTATAGCTAAATAAATAGGAAACTTAGTGCGTGTCTTATAACACATATTATAAAACCCGAGTTTTCGAGACATTCTATTTAGATGTGTAATACTGTGATCGCTTGAATATCGCTATTTCTTCTTCTTCAATTGGTACAACAAGTTTATGTGTTAACCGGTAGATAGCGCTACTTGTATAAAGAAAATATGTGTGGATTGTTTTGCCCGTTAGGACGTTATCATGTTAGGCCACCATCCCCTTCATGTACATTTTTATCAATAAAATCCCAGATAATAAAAAAAAGAAACTGAATACTTCGTTGTTTTGGATAAAATGCTGTTTTAATGTATATGTTTTCTGTAAATTACTCAGCAGCTAAATTTCGAAAATTTAACGAAATGCAAAAGATTAGGTTAACCCTTTTAGACCTGATTAAATAATTTCACTTTGAAGAAAAATGAATTTTCTTTCGATAATAAAAATTAAATTTGTAATTAACAAAATGAATTTAAAATCCTGATTATAAATTAAAAAAAAGATCTATATCTGTTTACAAACTAGGACATTCCTTCAGCGCGATAGTATAGGTAACTTTCGTGTCATGTATTGAGGACGCAGGATCTGAAACAGTTAAAGAAAAATAATCTTTATTAGCTTATTCCCATCACATATCATCTTTGTAGAAATGTTTTGATACAAAATGTGCTCATTTAAAGAATCGCTTGATTTCTGGAGTCAAAATTTACCGATTTTTTTATGCATTCTTTTATAGAGTGAGGAATTAATTATCTGTATATTCACTAAGTAACTATATACTCTTCCCAAATTAATGTGCTTTAAAAGGTGTTGCTTTTTTTAAACATTAGGTACTGAATATATTCCGACATTCAGGTGATGGAAGCTGCTTTTTAACTTCTTGTGAGAGATATGCTGTAAAAAGAATGACTTACGTTAGGCACATAAAATATATAAATATTACTTAATATTGTGCACTTTACAATGAATGTACAACTTTTAAAACTCTGGTAAATTTATTTAATTACAGGGCAGTAGCATATCTTATACAGTTGTATTTTATTTATGTTTTGAAAAAAGCAACATATTTTCAACACTATTTTAATTTTTAAAAAATGATGCACCTTTCTCCTCAAGTACACGTGCTCTTCTTAAGCATTGTGTGAACATCCCGTTTTCCCTGCCAGCTTCCTTTTCGTTTCAGGCTAACTTTTGTGCAAAAGTTCGTTTAATCATTCGTCATAAAACTCGACTGGGCGGTCAGCACAAGGTGGGTCTTTGAGGTCAAAATTTCCATATTGGATTTTTGAATTGGATTTTTTTTTCTTTTTTGAGCTTTGGCATTTTTTCCATACAAAGCACAAATGTCACAAGCAGCTTTTACGGCATTAGAACCTTAAATCAAAAAGAACATCTTTTGTGAAAAATTCTCATTTTTCTCAACTTTATATTCTACAGGACGGTAACCACCTATGAACGACGTTCTACAGCTGAAACGGGTGATCCGAATTCCACCAAATTTCGTATATAGACTGTACACAAGATGCGCTCACGTAAGACTTTTTAAAGGATTAGTTCAAAAAATGTCCACTAGGAGGCTCTTTGAATGGTGAATTCAGCTCTAAAAATTGCCCAAAGTATTTAGTAGATGTTCAGAGACTATTTAATAAATATAGGAACAGTTAATATAATACAAATTAGCCATTTCTATCTTGAAATTTATTTTTATTTGCGAAGTGCCACCTATCGGACATTTTTTTAACTAAACTTTCTTTCCGAAATTTTTTCAGCGCATGTCATGTACAGTCTGTATACCAAATTTGGTTACAGTCCGTTCACCCGTTTTAAGTCTAGAGTTCTGCTTATAAGGGAAGTTTAAACATAACTCTGTATTTCAATGAACTGAAAATTAACATAAATTAACTTGAAATAAAAATCAAAGCATAAATTACATTTTAAAAAAATATTCTTCTTTGGAGGATTTAAAGCTATTATGAATTATGCCAAAAAGCACTTATGAAATTCGGAACGCTAATATTATAAAATAATGGCGGGAATTTAAGTGCCAATCCATAAGCCCGATACAAATGATATATTAGATTTCTTACATTTTTTTAAATAAGAAAATATATTCTTTATTTATGAAATCAAACCTATATTTCTGAAAATGCAAAAATTGTTTTAATTCACACGAAGTAACATAAACAGTAAAATTTATAAAATGATGAGCATAGACACTTTACAGTATCATGCATATTAATCTACGAACAGGAGTTTGACAGTATAAAAATAAGATTAATTAAATTAAAATTTTACAAATGAAGGTTCTACTGAACCCAACTTTGTGTGGGTTGAAATATCAACTATTGTTTAATCATGACATCATAGCTATTGAAAGTTTATTTTTAAAACGACAGCCGCCCTTCTTTAATCAGGTCGAAGATCCTGACGAGACTGTAATTAAAAGGACTTTGATTCAGCAAACTTTACAAAAGTACGTTGAAAGTAAATGATCCGCCTAATTAAAACTTGCTTATGTACTTTTGACATCTTTATCTCCGCGTTTGTTTGCCAACATAATTAGTTCGCGAAATCTTAAGTAACAAATAAATACAATGCAAAGCTGTGAAGGCCGAATTTTTCTGCGTGCGGCGCGTTGAGATAAATTTTAGATTAATTCACCTTTGAATAGGTGACGGTATAAATTGCAGTGGAGCAACGAGTTGATAGATGAAATTTGCGATATACTTGTCACTTTCACGTTAGGATATTTTTTTGATGATTAGCTTTTTCTATCAACGTTTAATCAAATTCTACTTTCATCCTCTTATGCTTTATATTGTCATAAATTTCGTTATGCAAAATTATCTTATTTTGAATATAAAATGACATGCTTTGATTAAATCACACATACAAAACTTTCGGAGTTTTGTATAACAATCAATGAACAATTACTCCTAGTAAGAAGTATTATGATTTAGAAAGGTACTTTTAAAGATAACTTTCACAGGCTGACAGTTATTGATCTACATGAAACAAAAACTAAGTTCTTTAAAATGTTTTGAGTTAACAGAATTTAATACAAAATTTAAAACTAGCTGCAGGTACTGGGATTTAGTTTATGACATTTTCGATCCGTTTGTCATCAATGACTGTGATGTGACTTAGGCGAATGGCCAAATTCTGCACAACTCACTGAAATTGAGTATTCTATGTCATTTTCTGGAATCAAAATCATCTTTAAATCAAATTTTTATTGTTATAACTCACACAGCACAAAGATTGGTTATCCATTGGTTATCTATAAGGAACCAGAATTGGATAATGGGTATATCTATTAGAAGTTCAAGATCCTCCAAATAACATAAAATGGACCTCTATAAGAGATTTGGGGTGTGGTATCTCTAAGGACTAGACAACATCTATAATATCCAGGATGTCTGTAAGAGAGCTATATCCAAGTATCCTAAATAATTATTGGACGTCCAAAATATCCAATATTTCTCGGGGAAAAGTGAATTGCGACGACATAACTACGACTTTATTAACCCACTGAGGATTCTTCCTCCATTCTGTGAATTTTGGTGCTGCCATCTCTTGTCTATAATCATACATAAGAACTTCAAGCTACTTTTAAACTGAAACTTATTATCTTCGGCTGGTTTCGAACCATGGATCCAAGGTGTGAAAGGTGAGCGTTTTAACTACCAGGCAGACTGGACTCGCGGTGAGAAGACTAAAGTTCGAAGTGATTGTTGCTTCAGTTTCGGAATAAAAGCACTTTAATGTATCTAAATAAATAAAATTAGAATTTGCCGTACGCTACTTGGTATCACAAAATTGTGCGCTTTCTATCCGTTTTAAGTATTTGGGACCCCAGTGCAACCGTAAAAAGAAGTAAGTCTGCACATCACGTAAAACTGACTGAAGTGAATGAAATAAAATTTGTGACATGATAGGTGGTCACGCAACTTAAAATACAGGTGCCGAATTTTTAAAAAAATTCATTAGATTTTGAGATTTTTTTTTCACACAAGCACACAAGCAGAGCATTTTTTTTCACACAAAACGTAATAAGGACTAAATGAAATTAGGTGACATGGTAGATGATAACTGAACTCAAGCTACAGGCATCGGATTTTTTAAAAAATCTTACCAGATTTTGCGATTTTTCTGAAAATCTTTTCAAACTGCGTAAATTTTTGTTTCAGTAGCCATCCAATCTTCTATGTAAATAAGATGTCTACAAATGCATCTCTTATGGATGTAATGCACGCCCATCCAATAGATTTGTATCTTTGGACGGCAATTAAATATCTATGGTATATCTATTTCATTAGCTACATAAGATGGCTACTGATGGATTTCTTATGGATGTCATACATACATTTCCAATGGATATCTTGTTTCGGATGACTATTAGATATCCATAAGCCCTCTAAGGATATCTTACAGAGGTAGCGATTTAGATGTCCTATAGATATATATATATTTCTCCGAATATAAATATTCTTTAAATGTCCTGGATGTTATAAATCAGTTTGGATATCTATTAGACCTGATTTGCACATAGTGCGCTAAGTGGGAAGATTTTACTCGGACAATTCTCGTTAAATTTTCTTTTAATCATAATCGGGAATTTTAGGAATAGTAGGCCTTGACGATGTACATACGCTCAGAGAAACTGCAAGAGGTTCATTCAAGTTGTAACACCTCCAATTGTCGTTTCTCGGGTCTAGAAACAGATATAGAAACATGAGGTATGTTTAAAAGTATTCCCGTGAATTCATTGTGAGTTCGTGAAAAATAAATAAATAAATAAATAAATCAGCGTTGTACAGTACTCAGAAAGTAGGAGCAACGACGAAATTGAAAAACCTTTTTCATTACAAAAACAGCGTGTGTGTGTAATCATTTGCTTTCTCCATTTGTATTAAGTAACTTTCAATACCAGCTGAGTGACACAGTTGGTGATGATGTCATGGATGTTCCTAATGTGAGTTTATGGGTGTGACAGATCAAAAAATGCAGATTGTCCTGTGACATCAAACCGAGACAATATCGATCTCGCACCAGCTGGCTTAACGAGATGATTAAGCGTGTGGAAAATGAAAAAATGATGGATTCCACGGATAGACACAAAGGACTACCAAACTTTTTTATGCTTCTTACTCACCTGATCTAGCATTTAGAGCCTTTTGGCTGTTTCCAACAATGGTAGACATACACATTCTGTGCTCGCATGTTCACAAGCTGTGCTGCTGTTGAATCAGTGATTTTCCAGTGGTTCAGCTAAACTCATAAAGAAGCGCTCACAGTGGCTATAGATTCGTGGCGTAGACGTTCTGAAAAATGTGTACGGCTGTAGGAAGATTACATAGAGAATTTTCAGAGTTTTCATGTTATTAATTTATGAGAAAAATATCGGAAGCGATACATATCGCATTTCTACACAGGGAAATAAGCAACAAAGTGTGCATGCTAAATATGTCCCGCATTTAACCGTCAAGAAGTTTTATCTGATTCTCGGCAATAATTTAAAATTTATGAAAAGGCTTTTCATTAAACTGAATAATTGTAGCGCCGTACTTGCCTCATAATGGTTTCTTATCAAACTACAGTAAGCTTTAACAAACGCTACTTGAAAAAAAAAAAAAAATTCGATGGTTCATTTCATGAACCTGTCATCTTTGAGAAACTGTGGAAAACATTCCTTGGTTAATAACATATTTTTGACATAACGATAAAAGCAAATTGTTGAAACTATTCGCAAAGTATATGTTTCTTGTAAAATGTTTAGATCTATTTGTCTTACAACTGTATGTAAAAATAATTCCATTTAATCTGAATCTGAAATAAAATTATATTTTTCGCTGTAAAAATATAATTTTTTTAGAGATAAACAGCAAATTTTAGTCTTGCATTTTTTAAAAAGAAAATAATCAAAAATTAACTTAAAGTTCTGTTTTAAGAGCTCGCTATATGTATCAGTCCTGTGTTCCGGTCGGAAATTATGTGTAACACTCCCCTTTCACAATAGTTCGACACTCGCTGTATGATGACAATTGGCAGGTTTCTGCGAGTAAAATATTTGATGTAAATTATAAACAATAAAGCTCAATTACAGTTGGTTAGCATAAGTTAAGGGGCCTTTAATATTTACAATTCATTTATGATAAATAAAAGCTTACTCTGAAGAAGGTCGGTATTTTACCGAAGACTTAACTCTCATGTGCTTCAGTTGGCGTGAATGTAAAATATCACAAGAGAAATATTTTCAATTGAAAATATTCACAAAAATTGACTAAATTGGAAGAATTCCATATTGAAGAAAATTTAACTAATAAAATTGTATGGGTAAGTAACTGCATGTAAGATAATTAAAACTAGTTTTATTTACGAAAATGCATAATATTATTACTGAGTTGATTTGGTTGTTTATTTACACTTTCTATTAAATTCTGAAGATTTTTATTCAACGTATAAAAGTTTTAAAGTTATTTACTGCTTTACCTTGCAGATGTTTGTATAAGACACTGATATAGACACTAGTAAAGTAAAATATTTTTGTACATATAATTGCATATTTCCTATATATTTTACCAATGGTAAAACTTTAAAATTTAATCTAACTAATTTAGACACTATGAATTACTTTGCAACTAATTTTGTTTTACATCCATACTTGCTTCAAGAATACGGTTGAATAAAAATTATTATTAGGAATTGTCAGCTGTAAGTGTAATATCTTTTTACACTAATGATGAAACAAAATTTGACTCAGATACCTTCAAAGTATTTTTTATAACTTTTCATTACCATGAAATTTTATACAACATAGATAGTTTAGATTGTCGTTTAAATATTGAAAGATATTTTTTAAGGTACAACTTTATTAATTTTATAACAAAAAATTCGGAAATATCCCTAATTTTCAATAATTACAATTAATTTATTTAAGATTGTCACAGAATTTGAATGAAGCATCGGAAATGATGAGCGTCTTTAGCGGGAATATTACTTAAAACCTAGATACCTTTGAGAAGTTTCATAGAAAGTAGAACATGAATGCTGGGCATTAGAAAAGTAAGCTGAATGATAAACTTTCCTCCGACTTATTTCAGGTGAGTCATATTGTAAAAAATTTTGCAATAGCTATATACATACAAAAATTTCATTCAAATAACCCAATAACTTATTATGAACGGTCAGAGGGAATCCTGTCCGTTCTAATCATTCCACACAAAAATTCCTTACTCCAGGCTCCCTACACCATTAAATTCCACAGCACACAGAAAATGTTTGAGGATAAAGATATTTAAATTAGGGATAATTTCCCCTGGAACGCGTCAGGGAATGACAAATATCCCTACCATATGGTACTGAAACGTAACGTGTAAAGATGATGAATTTTTGTGGGGTGAGGGAGACGTGGAATGCAAACTTCAATAACTTTCTGCGCTACACGGTTTTTCAGCACTCCCTCGCTTAATAATGTTTTTTAAATTTAGCTGTCCTGGTATGAACTAGAAGTTCTCTGAAGTATAATTAAGTGTCTGTTAATTGAATCAACGGGCTTGCCCCTATGATGATAATTTAATAGCCCAGTATTAATTGGGAAAACATGAAATTACTGTGTGGACATTTTGCGGAAGTTGTTCATCTGTGTTTAACTAACTTCTTTTGAAAAGAAGAACAAAGCGTTCAATATTTAATCTCTTAATAAGCAATGGGAAGAAATATTTAGAAATAATTTCGAAAATGATGTAAAAGAAAGCGTGTTTGGTGAAATAGGGAGTCTGCTGGCATTGCATTTTATTTAATACCTGGAGGTAATTTCGTTAGATAAAACGTTTATATGTTTACTTCATACATAAAACAATAATGAAACCTCTGTTCTTGGTGTAAAAAACAAATACACTCCGCACTGCCGAACGACGTACCGATTTCTGGAAATATTTAACACAATTTTCAATTTACTACATATATTTTACAAAACTTTAACTGCAAATTTACAACGTTATTTTTGAAGTAACACCTTAAATACAAAGGTACAACTGTATTTTTTGAAGTATTTTTTAAACTTTATTTTTAAAAGTATATTCGATATGACAAGTATTATAATTATTTGAATTTAGTTACTGTGGTATCATTCTTTTAAAGTTGATACTGGAATTTGACAATGACAATGGAACTCGCAACTATTTATTTTCTAAGGTCATTTTTTTATTATGCTGAGAACCATAAAAAAAGAGAGTCGTAGCAAATTCAAATGATGGGACTTATTTCGATTTATGTTTAAATTTCCAATTATTTCATTTCAACACCAGCAATATAAACAATAACTTGATTTCAAATGAATAAAGTTTTATCAGTTACAGAAGTAAAACGCTTCCCATGTTTAGAAAACCAACAGTAATCCAAGTAACTTAACTAAGTTCCCTGCACCAGGGAACGGAACACAGTTAAGGGACATAGAAATGGAGTGAGGTAAAGATGAGAAATTTTTTCTAGGATGAGGATAAAGAGAAATGCATGTTTTAATATTCTTCCTTGCTACATATTTTTTCATGTACTGCCATACTAATGATTTTTAAATTTAGCTGTTTGGTAGGAACAACCATGTCATCGAAGAATAATTAAGTGTGTGTTAATTCAATTATACGGCTTTGATGTCTGACGATAATTTAATAATCAAGGGTACTTATTGATGGTACTTATTAAAAGTGCTATGGGGGGATGCTGAGGAAATAATGTGGCTATGTTTAGTTAAATGCTTATCGAATGTGAAGGTATTGAGTTAAAGGTAAATTTAAGCATAGACTATGAGGAAATATTTTGGGATAAGTTGACAAAATTAATTCTTTTAGAAAAGTCGTTTGCGAGGGATGTAATTATTACTTTCGCATTTTATTATATTAATAATAACAATTTTTTTCGTATAATAAAAATTTTTTTGTATAAAAATTGTATAAGGCTTATTTATAAATGTATAATGACAGTTAATTTTAGAAAAATCACCATAAATTAAATATTATTATAGCCATGAAAATTTCTCAACACTATTTTTGACAAAAATGAAGCCACATAGTCTTATTTTAAAGAACCGTGTATGAGTCAGCTTGGACTTTCAACACTACTGTGCTTTACAATTATGCGCATAACGTGCTTTTTCAATACATGGTCATAACAGTTCTTAATGTGTTACTTTCTTGTTGTTTGCATAAAGACTGCGTAAAAAGAAATTTGTGTAAACTTCCATATGTCACTGTAAATTAAAATAACATAAGAATCCAAATTTAAAACTCTCATTTTCTTGTGTTATTTTGTCCTGCTTGAACCATATTTAGTTACGAAGAGAAAAAAGTAGCACTTCCTTGCTACCGAAATATTTTAACATATGAATTTCTTTTAGATTTTGAAACGCTGAGTAAAAAAAATTTACACTTTCAATTTTTATTTAACCTAACCAATGATATAGTTTTAATTTTCTATTAATCATACACATGTGTGTGTGTGTGTGATCGTCTTTTTACCATCTTTACGCTTGAAAAGCTCACTTATGGAGGAGTCTTGTAAATTGCCAAAGTCGTCCAATTTCCAGTTATCTGATTTTAGTTCTTTCAATCCTTCCGTTTGAAACATCATTAAGGGGATTTTTCTATTCTACATGAAGATTTTCGTGAGCTTTTATAATCGAAAGTTACATATATTTTGTACATTTATCTGCCCTTACTAGTTAACTAGCTAACGCAGCTGCACAGAAAAAGAAATAAAACAATCTGATCATTCAGATATTAATCGATTGGATATACCTTTTCGTATTATTTTTCCTTCATGTACAAAGAAATCCAAATGTGTAGCTTTTAAGAGGGTTGTATCCTTTCTCTATGAATCCAACCCTTCTCTTAGTGTTTTGCAAGGATTTAATAACTCCCATCTATCATTTTCTCAAAACGTATTTCCATATATGTATGCCATTCTCTCCAGAACCTCATGAAATGCACATTTAAAATGCAGTCTCATGTTTCATATAGAACAGCAATCACACATTTGATTCCTCTTCCATAAAATATTTGTTGATTAAACCGATAATGCTGCTGTTACTTTAGAATCAACTACCGTTAATGACTTAAAATATTCATATTCATTATATTCTCGAGTCATATTGAAACGATACTATTTCCTGAGTACACATTAATATATCTTTATGGGAATCGGCACGAAATGATGCTACTTTAATGGATTGCATTCTTTGTTATTGATCTGCTTCGTACATGACAGTTAACACTATCAGCTGATAGATTATTATGTCTTGGATGCAATTTACATTTAAGGTATAAATTTTGAGCTGAGAGCAATGAGATAATGACGATTCAGATGTACTTATAGTAACAGCTTATTATAAATAAAATAAATATAAAAATAGCTCACAAAAAAGTAAAATAAAGGAATATGTTTAAAGACAGACAATGCTTTCTTAATTTTCAAGCAGAGACAGTAGATGTGTTTATTTCAGTGTTGCACACATGTTACACACCTGGAACATTTGAATTGAACCGGAAAAGACCATTAGCTCACAAAAAAACTTTATCTATAATATCTAGATTTGGTTTTTGTTAGAATTCTGCATTTTTTAGAAATTTTTGTGTTTTATTTATTGATAAAAAATGACTGTCTGTGATTAATCTCTTCATTTATAGAGATAGACAAATAATTAACTTTGGGCGAAAAATACTCAAAATAAACTAATATTTAAAAGACGAAGTATAATTAAACTTTGTAAAATCATGCATATAAAAGGCCTTATCAAAGAGTACATTTGTTTCCATCTAAAAAATTCAGATCTTTGCCAGCAGAAGTCCACACACAGTCCATACACATGGTAGATAGTCTCCTCTTGATTGATAGGTAACTTGTATCTAAAATTCGATATGTTTTGTTAACGCTATTTTTGCAAAAAAAAAATTACGTTTTAAAGCGTTATATGCGTAATTTTGTATGAAACTAATAAGAATAAAAGGATATATTGGACAAACGGAGTTACTTATTGAATTAGGAATTTGTAAATCGTGCTAATTTTGGTTGACTAGGCCAGCATCACGTATCGCGCATGCTGTGTTGAGCTGAACGAATTTCATGCAGTTATCTCTCAAGCTGAATTTTTTTTCGGTGATTATTCCTCGATGGTTTGTTCGATTTGGATTTTCTTTTTTTTAAAGTGATCAGTCGCGTGACCTAGACCAATGCTATAAGTTCAATGAGCGCGCGGAGTGAGTAATTGAGAAATAGAATAATTATTTTAATATATCCATTGAAAGTTAATGGTAACAGGTTTTTCGGAAACTATTCCTCCGTACTCAGCCCGATTGGTTTGATTTCAGATTTATACCTTGCCATCATTGGTACCTATAGCCATGCCAAATTTGTACTAAATCGGTTAGGCGGTTTAGGAGGAGAAGCGTTACATTGAGTGTAGTGTAAGAGCTGAACGAGGGAACCTCAAGAACTTGTATTTGTGGCCGATATTTGAGTTTTTATCGTTAGAGTCGTTTTTCTATCAATAATGTGCTTTTTTAAATACTTAATTTGCATTTTATTATTACATAAAATTATTACGAATACTGATTGTATTTCATTTTTGTATAAACTTATCTTTGAACAAATATGAAAAAGCCCCAAATATTGTATTTAATTTTTTTAATTGCATCTCCGTTGATCAATTTGAAATATGCACTTCGAATAACCATACTGTCCCTTGGACAGTTCATTATAATAAAAATTTTTAAATGAAGAATTTGCACAAATGCGTTTTCTCGACAAAACTGGAAATCAGAATTCAAAAGCATGTCTCACTCGATAGCACGCACGGTATGTTTAAAAACATTGCATATTCATTATGGCTTTGTATACCGTATCCTCACCTTAGTATTTTCGCTAAACGTGAGAAAGCTGCTGAATATAATCATGTGTTGCTGGAAACGAGATTAATTTATGCTAACTTCTCCAACTCCGAATATATGCGCACACACAACCCAAACATTCAGAAAGCACATTGCCACTTGATGATTAGCAAACAGGGGATTTCCACTTCCAGGATGAACTGCTTACTAATTACCTCTTTCTGCGGCTGCCTGTATACTGCCAGTGGATGTTCTCTGAGCATCATGTGGGTTTGTTCATGTATACCAGCAGTCTCTATATAACGTCCACGGCAACAATCTTGTTATGCAAGCATGCTTCGATTGCATTAAAATACATGTATTAAATTTTGCCTTGACACGACCCGTTGATTGATCGCAATGTGCAATACATATTAGAGTTATGCTTTGTAGGTTGACAGGTTAAATTATTCAAGTTCGACTGTATTTCGAAATCATAAAAATGTACATAGATATATTATGTGGAAGGAACGAACTGGTCTTTTTGCCTATGAATGTTTTAGAAAAATACTAATTGGATTTTTTTAATTGCATTTCATTGGCACAGTGCACGGATTTTAAGCTAGTCTGATATCTCTAAATATATGAATGGTTAATAATTTGGAATATTTTTGAGGGACAATTTAATACATGAAATTATGTATGAGTCAAATATATTTAAATTAAATTTTGATTACTTACGCTCAAAAACTGCTATCGATCTTCAATCGTATGAAAGGATGCTGCCAGTTTTGTATGGTAGACCTCACGAAAATTCGTCTAATCTCTTGAGCTCATCATGACAGTTAAATTACTTTATAAAGGTATGTTTAAGTATAAATTTTAACCTTTTGATATGAAATTACACATTTACCCGGAACCTTCACACTACGCTCATCTGCCATTTCCTGTGGCATAACCACTGTGCCTTGGTGAAGCAACCATGTGATTTTGTAATGCGAAACTGTATCAACATTGAGCTGTATTGTTATCATGCGTAATATTAAAATGCTGAAATTATACTTCAGATTTAAGTTATCTTAAAGTACAGCTCCGATTAAAACTAAAATTGATTTCACATTTTAGAAATATGCAAATTTTAACGGAATTAAAGGTTAAACATAGTCTTATTTTATTCTGAGAGTATGATGTAATAGTTTATAATAAATTCGATAATAAGTATAAGCCATATAAAATATTATGACTTTAAAAAAAATAAAATTTAATGAAGCGCACAGAATATTAAAAATGTAATAGATTTCAGTTTGAAATATAATTTAAAAATGTGTGTGATTTTTAACATTTTTAAGAATTTTAAAATGTGTTTATGATTCCGTTTTTTCTATTTGTCCGTCTCTACCCTAACTGTCGTAAATTTGATGAGATAATTACGAAATTTATATATATTATTCCTATGTGCAGATCATGTACCCTATTAAAAAAGGGCTTATGTAGGATTTATAGTTTCCTTTTAGAGGAGTACCCAAAAGAATTCCGATGTAGAACGCTCTATGGTCAGTCACTTTTTAAAGTGTATTTTAGGGATGTTCGGCTATTCCAGTCGAAGTAAAATTGATGTAAGATTTTAAGTATTACAAGGTAGACTGGTAATAGTGTCTGTGTCTTTCAGAGGTCTTCTACAAAAGCATTTAAAAGAAATCAAATACATTATGTACAATGGAAGTTTACAGATATGCATCCTCGTCAAGCATAAAACAATCCCACTGTAAAATTAGCCAATGATGCGAGGACTTCCGTGTGCCTTACTCAAAAAAATGCTCCAAAAGATGCCAACTGGCGATATTTTCATTATTTGGTGAGAAATCAGAAATTCCCAAATATGCTATTCAGGATCACAAAATAACGTTCTCCACCGAAAGTAGTGTCTGTAGCATTTAGAGTTATACAAAACACCCAGAAGAATTCCAATACCTTACCTTGTATGTCAGTCTAGAAACACACTTGATGATTAAAAAAAGCGGGATTTACACTTCAAGGATGAACTGTTTACTAATTACCTCTTTCTACAAATACCTGTACTGAAGTGTAGGCTATCGAGATCACGTGCTGTTGTTCATGTACCGGTTCCAACTACTTCTTCCGTAGCAATTTTATCATTCAAGCATACCATTCAAATACATGCATCAAATTTTACCTTCACACAACTTCTGACCTATTCTGATGTGCAACCTGAGATATATCTGTGATTAGCTGGGCAATATGTTAAAATATTCCTATTTACGATAATGTTTCGGTAACGGAATTTAATACATATATTCATCAAGTAGGATCAATACATATAAAATTTTTGAATGTATATGTATACATGAGTATATGTATATATATATATATATATAAAGTGTTACCCTTATAGAAGATGTGTATATACATATACATGTAAATGTGTCATGGATTCAATTTAAGTTTTAATAAAATATCCATTTAAAATTTAAGTTTATTTCTTTTGTTCAACTATGATCTAAAGAGCCAGCCAGATGGTGGTGTAGTGGCTAAATAACCAATCTATCGCACCTTTGGTACGGGTCCGATTCCGGGCTTGGACTTGTATATTGCGCGACACTTTATAGGTGGCAACGCTGGCCGTCCACTGGGTGCCCTCATAGTATAATAAAATGGCTAGCAGTTCGGGTCTTAGTAATGGCAAAAACGCTTGATGAGCAACTACCCGTCCATTGGAAAAAAAAAGACCTTAAGAGAAATGTTTAAACACGTATTAAATGTAATTTATAATGATTTCACTGTTTCACATACACAGATAATTTAATATAATTTTTAGATATTGAAAGTATTTTCACCTTTGTGCTAAAATTTTTAAAGATCCACCATGTAGAAGAATTTGTTTAGTTTCATGTTCCAGATTACTGTAAACAGCTGCAACAGAAAAAAAAAAAAAAAAACTATCGTTAAGTTGAAGGGAGACGCTTTAGGAACTTTCGAAATGAATGCTACAAGTTCACATGATTCGCATACTGCACTAATTTTAAAAGTAGGTAAAAATGTAAATCCTTGAATTTTTTTCTAGAAGAGCAGCTTTATAATCTTGTGCTTTTGACTTATGTGACAAGCAGTATATTGGAGGACTCGCTAGCCTTACGATTAAAATAGCACAAAACAGTTATATAATAATTAGTAAAAGTAAAAAAATTAAGAAAACAATCATATTTGCATTTCGGCAGGATAACAGGAAAAAGGTTATTAAGTAAGAATTATGATCACTGACGATGACTCGCTTCTTCGATGCATTTGGGTGTCTGTGTGTGAATACATTTATTCCAGAAATTTTAAATTTCTTTTTCATTTGTTTTGGGAACATTTTTCCATAAAATAAATCATATTTATGATTTCATGGAATACTTTATTTTATGAAAATATTTTCAAATATAGCTCTAAGTAAGTATTATTCTATGATCAAAATCAGTTAATCCAAAATTTCCATATTTCTAAGTTACACTGATTAACTTTAAGCAACACCTATATTTAAAATGCATCTATATGCATGTCTAAATTTGCAGTAGAATTTTTAGCGAACGAAAATAATTCGGCAGACACCAATAATGAAGTACAGTATCATGTTATAGAGTATGAAATATTCATATCCATGATATGGTAGTTTTATATTTGCATTGTCTACATTAAGTACGTGTATTTTAATAAAATTTACAACGAGATATTTCTAAAATATTTATTCGATTTATTAAAATTCCAACTGTAATGCTGTGATTCTACATTTAAGAGACGAATAAAAATTTTGGATCTGAGAAAGTAAACACAGTGTTGAGAATTTCTATATTGAATTTTAAATTTACATATTTATTTTTCACAGTTGAAAAAAATATTACTTGGACTCATCTGCCAGTAAGAGGGTATTCACACCCTGATGCTGTACTGGTATATGGTTGAACCACTAAAAATGTTTATTGAACATTTTATTTTACTATTTTTTTTAGTATGAAACCTTTAAAATATTTGTCAACCAGCGTGTGTTATAAATTTCAGAAGTGTAGTACATTATACCAATTTAGGAAATAGTGTTATTCAGTTGAAAAAACTGTTAGTGCAGTTATTAAAATTACTAATTATTTATTTAAGACTCAGAAATATGTGAGTAAATGAGTTAATAACCGTTTCTAATGATGGTTAAGTACATAATGCATTTCTTCTCTTAGTAGTTTATTAAAAGACTGTTTCTTAAAAGGAAAACTACGATAACTGTTTTCTACATTAAATGAAGAATTCTTCATTCTATGAACGGTTTCCTCTTTTGAACAGACCATCGTCATCTTTATTTTAGATTTTCTTGAGGACCTAAGCTTTATACAAAATATTTTCTATATTGACAAATGTAGGGTAGAGTCCGATGAGGTGGGAGTCAATTAATCGTTAAGGAAACATTGTTTTTAATATCCGTATTTTCCATCCGGTTTATTAGCCACAACATTAAAAAAGCTGCTTTCAAGACCAAAAGTACATAATGTTTTATACATTCGATGTAAGTTTTCAGCTCATTCATTTTAACTAAAAATTTTTATCTTGAGATTTTGTAGACCTAAAAACATAACTTTTACAAATTAGCAGTTTACTAAAGGCCTATAGTAGCATATTTTTTAGGAATCATTCATTTTATGAATGAATGATATTATGATATATAAGGTAGGAAAAACGAGGAATGTGACACTTTAACTTGCGGAATAAAAATGATAACAAATGAATCTTCTCACAAAAAACTGTCTTTATTATAGAAGATATTACTGCATAATTCCATACATGAAAGACATTTGGTAGAACCAGTTATGCACAAGTATATTTTTAATTTAAATTGGAGAATACATTACATAAATACATGATATAATATGCACTGAACGTTTGGAACATAAATTATATCCGGTCTCTGTCATTTTGTGCATTTTTTGTCAATATTTACGAAACTTCTACATAACTTTCAACTTTTAAAAACATGTCCCATCCCTCTCATGTTATCATGAAATTGAAATCTTTTTAGAAGGTTTCAAGATTTGATAGAATGGTTTTAGACGTTAATTTGAAACTTTCAAATTTACACATGTAAAAAATATTTTGTAAGAAATATTTTGTTAAAAATGACCCACATCACCCGACTTAAGCGGGAGACAAAATTTGTTTAAACATTATAATGATACATACCATGATAATGCTGATTAAAAATTAGGTAGAAAAGAATTCACTGCAGATATTAAACTGAATTAAGAAATAAGCTGTCATAGCAATTCAAACATGATAGCCGCATACATTTCTGCCGATTGTTTCCCTCATGATCAAATATTTAAAAATAAAATTTCACATTTTCTTTCATTAATAGTATTACTGCAGCAAATTTTGGAGATAAGTTGAAAATCTTAGATAGTAGTGGAATTTATCAGCGGTTTAGTTAAAGTAGTCAAAATATCTTCAAGTTGCTGCAAGGTCACAATTATTGAGGTTTATGAAATTAATATATATATATATTCAAAAGCTGATCATTTAAAAAATTAAACACAAATTTTAAAAGTAAATAGAAATGTTCTTATTTATTTAATAATATGTTTGATGCCTATGCATTTAACAGTGTGGTTAAAATTAAACTGACATTACTCATAGGCTCGCAGCTAATCTTCTACAGAAAAGATTCGAATGAAACTTATTATGCATAATACTGCCGAGGTTTCCGTAGAAAAAAATAATACTTTGAAATTTCGCTGTAATAAACTAATAAAGAAAGATAACAGTTCAGGAATCAGTGACAGAATACTTTATTTATTTACACGCTTGTGTAACACGCTTCCTTCTCGGTCAGCAATACGCTGGAACCGTGCTACAGAATTTTGAATATGCGCACGCATAACTTTAGGAACGAGGAAAGCATGGCGGATAATTGACTTGCAAATCAGCTTCATTCACATCTTTGATAAACTTAATGTTTGAGAAAAGCCCACTGCCAGAAGACACAAGGGCTCAGGTCTGGTGACCTTGTGGCCACGCAACTGGAAAAATACACGAAATGGCCCTTTCATCCAAGAAGATATCTTGAATCACATTCTTTACACGTGGCATTTGCATCATCCCTGTGGTGGCCAAAAGTTTCCTTCACTTTGACTAAGGGTGAGCATGATTTTCCAGGAGTCACCCAAGTAACATCGATCGTTAAAATAACGTCAATTTATGGCGCCACAGACAAAAGGTCAATTCTAAGCATCTTTTTTTCGTTTAAAAAACGTTTTAGATTTCCCTACTAAGATCGGAAATTGCCAGTGTTTTAAATCTGCATACTTAACGGAAAGTAAACGTTTGAAATGCGCTTTTGGCATACGTAAATTTGACGTAACAAGTTTTACCTTTAAAATGCTGATTTGCTAAATGCTACCTTTAAAATGCTAATTTTAATTTTCTGAAAAACGTTATTTGACGGTATATTTTAACGTTCGAAAATGCTCTGCGGACAAACGTTATTTAGACGAATTTTTATTGATAAATATTTAAAAAGATCGATATTTTATTATTGTTTCAACGGTATTCTGCAGCTTAGGATTTTTTATAATCGTAACAGTTAAGTTAAATTAAAGGTTTCATTTTTATATTTTGCCTTAAACTATTTATAAAAGCATTGCCCCAGTATCATTCTCTTAAAATACAGAATTTTTTTAAAGTAAAATTCATGAACATGAGTTAGTATGTAAAAATTACATAGCGTTACAAAATGTTACTTTTAAAAATTTTTATATCATTTCTTAATGATATATAAGCATCAAAATATTGTTAAGTAAAGATGTATACAGTTTTTTTTCCTTAATGCAATTTTTAAAATTAGTATTCGTGAAATTAGCAATTTTGCGAAATAATGTAGAATTAAAAACACACAAATCTATCTATTTCATAATTCTTACATCTCACAATCAAGTGTGTCAATTTCGGAATTAATAAGGCAAGTTTTATTCCTGTGAACTTGTCATTTTTATGCTAAAATAAACATTGCATTACAATTTTTTAACTAAAAATTAACATAGAGGAAAAACTATACTCGAAACACACAATTTCGAGGAACAAAAATAAAAATAATAAAGTGACATCTTCCGCATGTCCCGCATTCCCCGTATAGGCATTGGACTCCAGTGCAGTCAATCGGCTTTGAACCACAAACAGCCATTGCCTTTACTTTTAAAACAGGTGTCTCAAGTATTTTCCTCTTCACAAGAAACCTTCTATTCGTACTAGGGAGAAATGTCGATAAGCTGTTCTGTCCACTTTACCCCCTGAAATCTAAACATCGCAACAGAATTACTCTTTACAATAGTATATCGCTAAAAACTAGGGAGAGGAAGAGAGTGAAAAATCTTGATTATAACATATTCTTTTCTCGACTGAGTACACTTTTACTGTCAGCAAGAAGGATGAAAACAATAGTTAATATTTTTTCCTGTATCATAAAGTGTCTAATTAATTAAATTATTCTAATCAATATAATTTATAATCTTGCAATGCATTACTTAAATTCGCAACGATGTAATATTTCAGGTTTACTTTCATACATTTAATAAAGTGTCTCACGAAACGCTTGATATTACTTGAAACTATCTTGAAATTTTCTAAATACTATTCCAAAAATACTTCACCTTCACTTTAATATTTAGCAAGCACAAACAGGTGACATGCGGTCTAGTTGTTAGGAGCAATACTCTTGTGGCTTCGAGGTTGGGATTTTTGTCCCAGAGAGTGTAAGTAAGTTAAAAGTTGTGATAATAGATATAATTTCCATGTTCGGTGATTGAAAAATATTTTTAAGCCATTATCGATAAATAAAAGCACCTGTCAATCGTTATATTTTATTTTATAGCTTAGGAAACAAACTTTTATTCTGAATAGATATTTATATATTCTTAATGTTACTATGTGCCTTAATGGATCAATTAGTATTTTCTCCTTTATCGAGAAAAATATTTACTCTATATTAATATTTTTCTTACTAGCAATCTAAGAAATATAACTACAGTTTAATTGCAGCCTTAATTTAAAATTTTAATCCTTAAAAAAGAAAAAAGAGTGAAAATTGCATTATAAATAAAGTAGATAAAACGCGAAAATTACGTTAAGGAAAAGCAATGTTAACGGCAATAATTAACGTACTTTTTACGTGAAAAGTGGCGGACATTTTAACGTTTATATTGCTCTCCTCATAAACGTTTATTTGGCGAAAGTTCGTCAAAACGACAGGACAAAAAGACGGTATTTTGCCGTTTATTTAACAGTTGTCTGCGACTTGGACAATCACTTGTGACTGTGCACAATGTTGTACCAATACGAAGTGAACACATACCATACTGCTACATATGAGTAATTTAGCGGGAGTTTATGCACTACGAGACGACTTCTGGGACCCCATATGGGACATTTCTGTGTGTTAACAGCGCCAGTGAAGTGAAAATGAGCCCTACCTCACCATGCTATATAAGATATGCTAAGTCTCGTATTCATCCGCCTGCATCCTCGCCAGAAAACACAAGATAATATTAAGACGTGCAGAGTAAACCTTCGGCTTTAATTGTTGCACGAACTGCATCTTGTTAGTGTACAACTTCAGGAGTTTGCGTAAAATCATGCGAACAGATGACCACGGAATGACCTATGCTCTTCAATTAGGCCACATACAGTAGCATTATAAGACCTTGCAGATGCTTCAGTAGTTGCAATTGCAACGTCATCCATATCTGTCAGCTCAGTTGCCGAGAGCTGTTATCCGCTTACATTCATTTTTCTTCGGTCGCATGCTCACTGCAAGCGAATTACTTTTCATCATAGCGATATCACATGAGCTACTCATATGCAAAATTTCAATTTTTTTTTCGATAGAAACCTCCATGGCATAATCTACATAATATACATTTGTAGTTTCATAAAGATCATCTCTGATTACCGCCTGTTTCATCTCTGATTACCGCCCGTTTAATTTTAACCACCCTGTAACTATGATGTAGGCGAAGAGAAATAGCAAAATTCTGAGAAATTCGCTTAAGTGCCGAAAGTTCTCTTTCGACACCTAAGGGAACGTTTGACTCTTTTGACTCGAAGCGAACATTTGACTGCATAAAAACTTGGATCAGTAGTATTTAACTTTTACTTTGTTTCATTTTTCCTTTGAACCGCAATCGAGCTGTTATTACTCAACTAGTAGATCTTAATAGTGGTTATACTCCCATTAATAATGTATTTTGACATGAACAACAAAAGCGTATAGAGAGCACTTGCTTAAAAAGAAAAAAAAAACAGCACACCATGTATTCAACAACTAAGTTTTAAAAGAATCTTGCTAACAATTTAAATGTTATCAAGAATTTTAGCCCTTTCCATGTAGCTTAGTAATACTCACCATGTATATATACAGTGAATAAAAAATGCCCACAATTGATACGAATAACTAATGTATTTCTCGATAGAATATTTGCATTTTTAATTTTATTTTTCCGTTAAAGATTCGCATGTTTTACTTTGCCATACCTAATTATTTTGTGTAAATAGAATTTATTATTTCGTATATGAAGATATGAAAACGGATTAACGTTTATCAGTTTCCGCAACAGGCAGAAAAATGTTAAATTTTGAGGAGTCGTATAATCGTTTAATTGAGGCAAATATAAACATGTAAAATATATTCATTTACAATAGATTCTTAAAGAAAAATTTGTTGAGAATTAAACTGAACATCTAAGATGATCATTAAAATGCAATACAATCTGATTGAAAAATATGTTGGAACAAAATAAAAGAGATTTAATGTAACAATGTGATGTAAAGTTGAGACAACCAGCGGTTATAGTGTTTTAAAACAACGAAAATACATCACAGTGTTCCTTTAAATAACATTAAAATGCATGCAGAGAAATACTCATTCAGGGTTTGCAATTTTTTTTAGTAAAAGTAACTTTTATCACAAATTCTTGACATTCATAAATGAATAATACAGTTAAAATGCATGTTACTTATAAATGTATTCATCTAACTTTAACACAACCTGATTACTAACATACCTGACAGTCGTGTCTCACACCCACATCCGATGAACAAATTGCTGAATTAGAAGATAAATTATTCATAGACATATTATGTTACTTTGTGTTTAGCTGAATTCATTTATTTTAATAATGAACATAATCGAAAATGCTGCACTGCTAAAATGAAATGCTTTCTCGTTTCCAAGTAACACACTGAAAGACATTTCATATTTTCTTTGCAAAGCATTGCAAATAATACCTAAGCAACATTTTAAATGAAAAAACAGTGTAAGATTTCTTGAAATGCATAGCATTTACATTATTTAGGGAGAATTCAAACAATTTGAATTCAACTACATTAAATTTAATAATAAAAGCATTATTTTTCTAATAAAATTATTCAAATAATATTTGTGTTTTACATTATATTTAGTATTTATTTTTAGCTTTATATGTATGGTTTATTCATAAAAAACTATTTAAGATGCTACATTAGTAAATTCCTCAAGCATTATTAAAATTCCATGGAATTAAATAAAAGGATGTCTGTGTTTCTTTTAATTAATTAATGATAGTTATAACTTAATTATGAATATTTGTGGTTCTACACAACCTTCAAATCCATAGTATTTCGAGCTCATTGATCTCTTTATGCATTAACATGATTCATTTCTAATGCAAAATACAAATATTAATCATCTTGTTTTGTTAAATAATTTGGAATATTTCACTTTAAACAGTTGTTTGTGTCAAAATTTCTATAAAAATATAACAATTTATTAAACCTAATGAGCATTTGCACCAATTCACATATAAAAAGTATTATTTCATCTTCTCCAGCATATTCAAATACAGTTTAGACTTTAATTAAAACACTATTATTTCAAACCTATTGAGAAATTGTTTACATAATTAAACTCTTGGACATCATTAAACGATCTACAGATGAAATATCCAGTAAATTATTAGAGTGAATAAACGATAACAAATTATATTCAATTACACTATGCACGGAATATTTAATCTGGAAAACATTTCTTTTTCAATTTCTTCTGAAGGAATCACGAATGTTGGAAAATAATTGAATAAGAATTTCAAAAACTTTGCCTGGTTTTATTATTTATTTAGCATTTTATATAATTCTGTGGTGTTATTTTAGCACCAATACTTATTTTACACCAAACTAAATCTATAAAAATATGGATTTTTAAAAATAATTTAAAATAAATTAGATTTGAAGCTAAGTTTTCATACATGAGTAATTGACTTTTCTTTAAATAAAAGAGAACGTACATCAATCGACATGAACATGTATAATTTTTCCACCGTACTTTTAACAAATGAATAAATTCGTGAATCAACACGATAAACTTTGTTAAACCGATAAAAGTTAAGTATAAATGAGTTGTTTAAAAACTTTACGTTTTATTCTCAAATTCTGAATTTTTTATATCAGTTTGCTGCGTATTTCTCTTTATGTGAATTTATAGCTGGAACAAATACATTGACCAAAAAACTGGGGCTTAAAAGGTGAAATAATTAAGACTTTGTAAAATAACACACGTTTTCTTTTATGTGCGTTATTTTATAAAATTTTAATAATTTCAATGTATAACTGCATTTATTTAATGACGTATATAAGTACTATTCAAAGCACGTACTAAATTTGATGCAACACGCTACATGACATGGTTTAGTTGCAGAATAAAAGAGATTCAATATAATAATGTGATGAAAAGTGAGCATGTACCCAGCAAACTGCTGGGTATATGCTCACTGGATGTGTCTATAAAAGCGAATATAAAATAGCATATGTAGACTTGCGGCAGTGATTTACAACAGCAAAATAAAACTGCTTAAAACGTAAAATTTGTATATGCTAAGGGAAAGGGAAAGTTTTCCTCAGTCAAAAATCGGGCGGCTTTAAATTCCTCTCAGGATTTTTTTTTTACGAAAATACTGAATTGTTTCATTTTTCCGTGTAATACCATATAAAACTGAGCAAAAAAAAAAAATATATATATTTTTTTCATATCGATCTTGTAGATTTTAATTATTGTTATTGTTGCACTTACCTTTGAGACGAATATTTTGAAATTTCAGTCATTTTCTAGTAGAATTAATTTATAAGTTATAAATTTTGGAAATTCGGACAAAATCGGAAACTTTGTATTTCGCACAGTAATCTTTTAGAAGATAAAATGTAAGTATTTTGAACTAAAGAGTTGAAATTCATGTGAGAGTATCTAAGAGTTAAAATTTTTACAGTGTTTATAAGACTTTCATAAAATGTACAACGTGATTATTTCAATTCAGCAAATTTTAAAAATCCAATTAAAAAATAATCTTTGTATGATTTAAAATCGGATTTTTGAATTAAAAAAAGCTATTTAACACTTTTTTTTTAAATTAATTTATTCTCAAAACTTTAAGATGAAGCTTCTATGAACTCAGGGGAAAAAAAATATAAGTAAGCATTTATTTTCCGGTAGGGTAGGGATTTTATTGACGGTGTTAAAAATAGGCCTTGAAAAGTTATAAATTTAAAAAAAAAATTGGAAATTTGTATATACGGTATAGTCATCTTTAAGAAAATATTACAGCAATGATTGCAGCATCATCTTAAAGATTTTGGTATAACTATTGCTTTGCTATCGCATTATCAAAAATATAAAAAAAATAATGTGTATCAAAAATATAGATTTTTTCTCCTTTCTTGGATGGAAATCTTCATGTATTACCGATAACAAAAAATAAAAAGCAATGATAGACGTACACATTGAGGTAATACATTTTATGTTATTAACAAACTCATTATTATTATTTATGTTTACTGTTTTAAAAATATGTATAATATACACAGTAAATTAGTACGCCCAGTGTAGTATTTGCTAATCACCCAAAATTAAATATGTAAGTAAGTAGTCGCACTGCCCCGCGGCGCAACCAAAAAATAGAGGCTCGTGTGACTAGAAGTTACACTTATTCCCGCGATTTTAAAAAGATAGAAAAAGTTTCTAACAGAAAACATTTTTGATGATGCCACTAAATATTTGGATCCATCCCCCCCCAAAGAATTACTATTAAGTTCAGTTAACAAGTTCACTTATGACTTTAAAATAACTTCTTTAATTATGAGGGAGATAATGATTAATTGTATTTCAAATTCACTTTAAAAAAATTAAACGCAAACTAAAATGTATGCTACATTTTTTTTTGCGAATTGTGTAATTAATAAACAAAAATTAAAACACACAATTCTGGAAATGAAGTTAAACTTTATGTAGTGCGTAAGAATGTTAAATATCTTACAGAACATATCAAACATACCAAAAGCATAAAATTTCTCTATTTCTATCTCTTAAAGTCAATTATTACGAATGTTAAAAAAAAACACTTCTAATAAAAATAAAAATTTATAATTACCACAATTTTTCTTTCTCGAAATTTCGCACGTTATTTTGAAAAAAAACTTATTAAAAAAGATTTGACAATGTTAGTTCTATTTGGTAGTTATTATTACTAATTTAAAATTATTATTTTATAAATTTTAACAATAAACAAAAAATTATAATCAACTTGTTAAGAACGTAAAATACATTAACTACGCAATTATTTATATAATTGCTTCGTATTGTTAACGCTGCGCGGAAATTGACTTCAAAGAAAGAAAAAAGTATGAACATTTTTAATAAAACAAAAAAATTCTAACTGCCTTATTTTTTACAGTCAATAAAATTCACTCCCCTACTAGAAAATGCATCTGCATATAGGTATATTTTTTTCAACTTCACACAATTTACTAATTTCAAAGATTTATAAGTAACAAATAGATTTTAAATTTAAATTTTTTATCTAATGTGGTGTGGTTGTATACATAAAAATATATCTAAAGTCATGATGTCATGAACAATGGCTGGTTTTACTTCGAAATGCCCTCCGCTAGAATGTTTTGTTATGTTAGAAAGTTAATCATACATTGTTAAGTGCGATTATTGCGATGAGTATTTTCATTACTTCCCGCATAGATAAAGCTGTTCAAGTTAAAATTAAGTGTATAGCTAAGGAAGCCATTTTGAGATATTATATGATTACAAAACTTTAAAGTTTGTTTTCTTAATTTCTAAGAAACTTTTTAAAACCATGAATTCAAGTTTTTCAAAACGTAAATTTGTGGGGCGCTCAAATTACAATCGCTTAAATAGCCGAATAGGCTAAATTCTGTTCGAAGACATACTATTTGCTTGTGAACATTTTTGAAATGCAGTTT
Organism: Cheiracanthium punctorium; assembly: GCA_038373885.1. Taxonomy (NCBI): domain Eukaryota; kingdom Metazoa; phylum Arthropoda; class Arachnida; order Araneae; family Cheiracanthiidae; genus Cheiracanthium; species Cheiracanthium punctorium. Next base: position 790,798 of record JAWZYV010002197.1, read on the forward strand.
ATTTGCGATTCATTTTTAAACGTTTGACTCGCGTAATGAAACGTATGACTTTTTAAAAGTAGGACTTTAGTTTAAAAATCCAAAATATTTTCAAAGATAAACTAAAAGTTAAACACTAGGATTTAGAAAGTGTATTATTTGAAATATTACAAAAGAAAATCTATAAAATAAAAAAGTATGTCTGAGGTTATTTACCCACACAAAAAAATATATATTTTTCAATATCACACACAATATAAATGTTCAACATCACATAAAATATATATGTCATAATCATACGAGTAAAAACACATATGATTTTCGCTGGGATTGGCGCAATCCAAGCTGTAAACGCAGTGAGAGGGTTTTTCCAAGAATTGAATTGAATTTAACCCTTAAATGCATGAATTTTAAACATTTTTGTTGCTTATCACACAATGGCTACGAATATACGCTAAATGCCCTATATCAGCTTTGTGAATAACTAATAAATTTTTCGAAAAGCACGTAGGTTTAAAGAAATACATGAAATTTTTATTATTCACGAATCAAATCATTTATTATTACAAACTGCATTTTGTATGTGTAATTGACATAAGACATTCGGCTTGTAATTTGGTACGACAGTTAACGTGTTTTAAACATACGATGCAGCTCTAAATCGGTATGCATTTAAGGGTTAACAAAATTTGTTTGATTAAGTAGTTAGGATTTTGTTTTGTTGATTTGACAAAAGTTTGTTTGATTCAATCAAATCGATTTAACAAAATGCCTTTTCAAATTAACAAACACGTTCGGTTAAAATTACAACCAAGCAGAATCATTCAACAATATATTTACGCATGAGCCGATGGGCGGTGTGAGGCAGCAGAAAGATCCCATTTTTCAAAAACAGTTAGCAACGTCCATTTTATTAATACATTGAGCTATGGGTTTTCTTTTCCCGGGTGTCGTCCCGACCCCCTTATGTGCTTTACCCCTCAATAATGTTGGTTGATGTGCAGATTTAAGTCCATGGCAATGTTGTTTTGCAATTTAAACTGGCTAATTCTACCATACCACGGATATTCAGGAGTAAAAAGCCATTCGATTGAACGAAGATTGAAATACTGGACCACACCAACAACAAATGCAAGACATACTAATCGAATGGGGAGTTTACTGAGTTAGTCGAAAGTTTCTAGTACGTCTAATTATTTTACCTATTCATTGAAACTTACATTTTTATTTTAATTCTTTTACTTGTATCTACAAAGTTTAAAACACTCTATGACAGATTTGTCAGGCAAAGTAAAGTGCCAGAATTACATCCGTCTTCGTGATAAAATAAAATTAATATAGATTCAAAATTGATAACTCAGATAGCGAAATGCTTATTTGATTTAATAATAGATGGCTGCAATGTTTGCACTAGTACATATTTAATTCTTTTTTTCTAGAGTTATCTGTTTTGCTTTTTATTTCTATTTTAGTTCAAGGTTGTTTGCATGCTTCTCTCAAAAAAAGTCCGCTGTTGCATAACCAGCGCGTATCGTGTTAAAATAAAAACTGTTCCGTATTTTCTCATGGTTTAAATATATTTCGTGATCCGTTGTGATCGTAATTAGTATTGAATCTTAAGCTAAACACCGGAACAAGTAATAATTTATCAGGTATGTCCCCACATGCAATATAAATGGGAGATGAACATTTAAAATGACATGAAATAGGTTTGCTTGACACAGCATATATTATTATTAACAACAGAAATAGGGAAGCAATTGCGTTTAAGTTACGTTACTCGTAACATACGATACATTTTTCATATTCTTACAAAGTATTTTTACTTTGCTTAATTCATGTTGTTACATATTCGGTGCATAAACAATGTTTCGTTCATTTAAAATAATAAAATAAGTACAACCAATAAGTATAGCAGGGACGCAGACAGAAATGTTTCTTGAGGGGGGGGGTTACGACTACTAAAACTCATATATATGTATGCGTGAGTGTGATAATGTAGTGAAGAATATACATTTTGTATGGCAAAAATTTCTCATGGGGGGGGTTATGACCCCCCTAACCCCCCCCTTTGGCTACGCCCCTGAGTACAGGTAACGGTTATTTTGACTTCTCACAAGAAATGCTTCTTTTGCTGATATATATTGCTGCGTTCCTGAATAAATGATAACTATTGACACAAATTTTGGCATTAAATTATTTTGAATGTGGCTGCATAATAGAAAAACACTAATTAGGAATTTTGAATAATCTGATTGTCTTAGTAAGTTTGCCTTATGCGGAGGAAAAAAAACTTGACCGTTGAAGTTGATGAAATTAAAATTGCAGATCTATAAAAACTCTCATGGGGGCTATTCAACTCTCACCACAAAGTAAAAATGTAAAGTTTGATGAATAGCTAATTAAATAGTTTTACCTCGGGAACTTTCAACTAACTGTTTGTGGGTTAAAAAATATTACATTAATATAAATAAAATATTTTTTTAAGTAAGCCATGAACATACCAGCAAAGAAACACATTTTGTTAATTCAAACAAATAATTTGGTTGATTTTAGCCAAATAAACTATTTAAATGAATAAATTGGGTAAATTAATAAAATATTTGATTATTTTAGCAGCTTTTTTGTTCAACTGACAAAATATTTTATTGTAATAACCAAATAACTTTAACATTTTTTTTAACCTAACACAAATTTCTCTGGCGCTATTTCAACAGGATAATTTTATTGATTTAACAATATTTTTTTGGTTCCATAAAACGTTTTTTTATGAATGAATTGAGAACAAATTTCATTGTAGTTCTTCAAATACTTTAATGTGTTGAGATCTATTCATTTAAATGCTCCGGCAAAATATTTTTTTTTAGAATATGTTTCAAAAATACTCTGAAGTTTCTATTTGATTTGCGATTAATTTAATTTGCGGTTAAGTCAAAGGTACACGAGAGCTGTCTGCTTAACGGATAATGCCTTGTTTGGAAGACTTTTAAATTCGTATTAACGCGTATTCACGTTACGCCAGGAGATAACCATGTAAAACTCCAGACCGTTACATCGACAACCGTATTCCTGGATCCGTGACCTTTATACTTCGGTAATCTACCATACTCAGTGTTTTATCCACTCGGCCATGATCGGCCACTGAATTCATTATACGAAGCTGCTTGCTTGCATTGACGTATACTACACTTAACTCACTAAGTTTACATCACGAAGTTTCTCCCCATACCATCATTGCGCAGGTAGATCAACAGTTTTGAATGACCCTCACGGAGGCATGCCTGTTGCATGCCTGCGCATTACTTATTTCACAAACGCATACTCAAATCGGCTTCAAGAGAATGGGGTTTACTCTCAGTAGATAATGTTTTCAATTCATTCAATGTACAATGTATTTCTTCTGAAACACACACGTTGTTAGCTTTGTTTTACCATTAAATGAAATATATTTTTGATTTTCGATGAAAAAAGAGAAAACAAATTTATTTTCAAACTCGTAGTACACGACGTGCATGCATGATTTGATACATTACTTATGAATATATTTTTAATAGCGTTCTTAATTTAGTAGTCACATTCATACAATGTACATTTGTACCAAGTTTATGGTTCTTTACAACTTCGTATTTTAATTTTTTCCCTCATCTTGCAACGTTTTTGAAATAGCAAAGCTACGTATTAGCTGAAATTGTGAACATCGTCTAAGTAATGTATGTGGCACATTTTATAAACCGTATTCTCTATTTTGTATGAACCGTATAAAATTTTCAATTTTGTATTAATTTAGATTCAACATTTGAAAATTTTAATCGACACCAAAATATCCTTCAACGTTTTCTTTAAAATATAACTTTATAGTTATATGCATATTTCTATGATCAATAGTTTAGGAATAAAAGCATGATGATTTAGTGTTTTTGGAATAAATTTCGTCCATTCTCAACGGCTAGTTATATTATTCTTTTGTTTGCATACGATACATCATCTTGGGATAATAAACATTGAGAACAGCAAAAATTATACGCATTAGCCTTTAAAAATTATCAAATTTTCTACCAAGTTTTAATTAAATGTGAGATTGGTAATCTATTACATCATCATTCAGTATAAAACATGGTTATCTAGATATTAATTTTAGTTCAATAATTTTGAGAAAGATTGAAAGAAAAAGATTTTCCATGATGTTTAGAATATTAGCAATCTAACGTGTAAATATGTGTGTGTTTCACCCAAAAGTTTTAATTAATACTAGACAACAATACTTGTGATTCCATATAGACTTTTAATTCCAAAGTGTTGAACTGAGTTCTATCTTTGTAAACGAACTTTGAAGACAATATATTTCCAGCATATCATTTTATTCTTTATGTCAACAAAATGAAACATTGTTGACATTTCTCTCTATGCCTGAAGACAACATAAATAGCTTAAATAATTTAAATGTATTTACATTATTTATCAGACAATACTAATTGGCTTTTAGGGATAACTCAATTAATGCATATTTACACTACCTAAAAAATAGAATGCTAAAAATATGACACATTCAGACATAAAATAACTCATTGTGTTCATTTTCCCGCATTATTGGGCGCTATTTTCATTTAATAGATAATGAAAAATAATACTCGACTGATGAAACCATGTGTTATAAACAGGTAAAATTATTCTGTGATTTTAGACAAAAATAAAGTTAATTAAAATTTTTCACACAAAAGTTGTGCTTTAATTAATTCATTTTCTGGGAGAATTTTTCTTTATTCCGAGAGACTTTAAACTTTTCGTTTACCTAGTTAAACGTGCCATTAATTAAACAATCTAAAAAAATGTTTTAATAAACTAACACTTTTATTGAAATTTTGCTGGATCACAGAGCAATTTTTTGTGCAAATGAGAATTACTATTTCGGTAAATTTTCTTTTAAAACAACTATTAATAATGTCCAACAAAGTGTAAATTAAGAAAAGAAGAAAAAAAGTTTTCTTTTCACTTTGAGGGGGAAAAATTATTTTCTAAGAAGGTAAGTGTTGTGTTACTTGAAAGGTATTGATTATATTGCAAAGAATTTAATGTTGTGGAAGTAAGACAAAATAGGATATTAAGCAAGCATTCCGAATCATTACACAGTTTCGAAATAAATGTATTAAGAATGAACATTTGCCAAAGAAAAATTAAGTAATAGCCGGTTCTTTATAACAATGCTATTTATTCTCGAAAACAGCAAGGCGCTTATTAAAAGATATTTCTTCCAAGCAAACATATTTGAACTCAAAATTCTGTGTAGTTAAGTCCGAAGATTGTTTTGTATTCTAGTATTTAGTTTGTCACTTATTGGACATGTGAATGAGAATTTTATTGTGATGCATCTATTTACATTAGCATAGTTAAACTGTGATGCAAACTTACAAAAGTCAAATTTATTTGAAAACTTTCATGAATATTTTGCAGTTAAGGTACTTTAAATTTTGTTTAAATTAATTAATAGACTACTCAGCAAACAAATGAATGTCGGTAACTTTACGGTTTGTATTTGATTAATGAAGAAAGAGTTAAACTTAAGAAATGATCTACACCTAAGAAAAAAATGGGAATACTTTAAGTAAAAACGTAGCAATTTTGACAAAAAGTGTTTGTAATTACGTTGATGATTATTATATTACCTACGGGTTAACAGAAGAGATCGATTAGCAAGAAATGTGAAAGAATATCTCTTTTTCGAAATGTCAACTCTCACCGAATTTTAAATGTGACATTCTTCTTTTACATTTTTTGGAAAGCTTATCCGTTTTCTAAATTGTAAGCATTAAAGTTCATGATGAACTTCCTGCAATGCTTAGTACTTTTGGTTTGAAATATTTTTATTTATTTATGTATTCTGAAAAGTTTATTAATTATGAAGAAACTTGTACGTAGCAGTAAAAATCTTAAAAACGAAAAATCTTTTTAAAAATAATAAAAAGACACATATTTCACAACACTACTCAACAGTAATGTAAACTGATTATAATGAACACTACTTTTCTTTGAACTTACTTTCGTCTTCTATTTCGATATATCCTATGAAATTATTTGTTTTGAGAAATAAATTGAGTTTACTCTCTAGAGAAAAAAGCGCATCAGCTGGTATTTGCCACGAAAATTAGCTCCTTCGAGAGCTGCTATTATAAATTTTATATGCCATTACCTTTTTTTCGTGAGAATAAATTACGCTTTGAAAATTTATTCCTAGTGCATAATTTATTCACACGAAACTGTTAAACACTATTTAAGTAAGAAATTTTTAAAAAATACGAAAGAGTATCTTCAGCATCAGAAAATATTTTTTAAAGACCACACGTATTGTGTTTTTCAGTTCACGTTTAATTTTTAGACATTGTATTGATATGTGTTATTTTAATGCATACAGTGAGACATGTTTGATTCGATGACCTAAGAGCTCGAATAAATCGTTCAAAAATCATTTTCTTAGATTGTATAAAAATTGCAGTGCACAATAACAGAAAAATATTCGTAAACTTAAATTTTTAAAATATTAATCATAGCTATAGATGTTTATTCAGTTCTTTATAACCTCATTAAAAATCTTGTAGGTGCAAACTGGGTCGCAATGTATAATTCTTTCATTTTTCTACTTATTTTTAGTTGAAATTTATACACTGTCTACCAATAAGTATTTGGACACCTATGCAAATGACGATATCTGCGGTCCTGAGGTACGTCACGGCCCCTCAGGACGGTATATGTCGTGTAGGAAAATGCATCGGCATTAGTCGCATGCAAGATGCCGCTCAGTTCGGAGCTCTTTCATTTCGAGAAAGGTATAATTATCGGGTATCACAAATGTGGCCGATCCTTAAGGGACATATCTAGTGATCTGAAGTACCCAAAATCGACAATGGCCTATGTGACTAAGAAGTGGAAGGTGAGCGGTGATTGTCGGAATGTGCCCCGAGTCGGCAGACCAACGGAACTGGGAGATAGAGACCGACGAGTGCTGTCCAGAGAAATTCGGAAGAACCGCACCCAACCGATGGCCCTCATCCGCTAGGAGTTTCAACAGGCATCCGAGAGTATTGTTTCAATGAATACCATTCGTAAGGAAGCACTTCTGCTTGGTTTTCATGGTCGTGCTGCTGCCCATAAGCCTTTGATCACAAGTCCAACCGCACTGCTCGGTTAATGTGTTGCAAAGCACATCGAAATTGGACCGTAGATCAGTGGAAACGGGTTCTTTGGAGCGACGAATCAAGGTTCCTCCTTTATCGTTCGGATGGCAGGGTCTGGGTCTGGCGTCTGCCTGGAGACTTCTCCTGCCAGAATGCATTGTGCCGACAGACAAGTTCGGCGGATGTGGAATTATGGTCTGGGGGTGTTTCTCCTGGTATGGACTGAGACCTTTGGTCCCCATTCATGGTAATCTCAACGCCGATGCCTACAGCACTATTTTGCATGACAATGTGCTTCCTACGTTGTGGCAGTTTTACGGGTTGGACCACTGTTACTTTCAGGACGACAATGCCAGTTGTCATGTTTCGAGGTTAACCAAGGCTTGATATGGTGCCAATGGAGTTCATCAAATGGACTGGCCTGCCCGGAGCCCAAACCTGAACCGTATCGAGAACCTCTGGGACGAGTTGGATCGCCGAATTAAGGGGTACACTACCCGTACAAAATCGATGAAGGAACTTCCATGTCTACTCTAAGCCGAGTGGAAGACAATACCACTAGCTGAAGACTTGGCTAATACGAAGGCTTGTGGAAAGTATGCCCCGGTGGGTTCACGCTGTAATTGCCTCTCATGGAGGCTCTACCATCTATTGATTTTGACTAAAGCTAGTTTTTCTTTTCTATCACAGGTGTCCAAATACTTATTGGTAGACAGTGTACTTACTATTCACTAGGATGAAGCGAAAAAAAGGTTTTTTTTTTTTTTTTTAATTTTCAAAACCCAATAGCGATCAAATGTTGTATTTTGTATTGAATAAGAAAAGTAGCAAAGTTCAAAATTTTTGAAATATATCTTGAGGGTCCACTATTGCAACAAAATGTCACAAATAATTCGAAAAATTGAGTACTTTAATATTATTATAAAATATATCTAAAAATTATTTTTAAAATCCAATAGCAGAAAACAGTTGTGTTAAATGCTATTCAATGACTGTAAAAAAATTTAGAAATGTTAGAAAATATCTTGAGGGTCCACTACAGCTAGCAAAGAAGAACAAAAAAGATTGATTTATGACACAGAAAAAATTCAAAATCCAATAATTGGGATTTATTTAGAAGGTAAAAGAACGTTTTATTCTGCTTTGATTTTTATTTTAGTATAAATTTCATATTAAAATCTAGATGTGATGTTGAAGATTTTTGGAAAACCAGAGCATTTGAATGATAATATGGTACTCATATACGAAGAAAATATGCAGTTTTATTTGTGTACATAATAACTAAAACTTGATAAGAATTCAAATTTACAATCAGCGAAATTTCTGCAAGTATGGCAGATAGATTAGAGCTAATTTGAAATAATATCGCAGTTCCACATGAGTCTAAAGAAATAATTCTTCAAAGGATTGGATCACTTTGCAGTAAATATCAAACCCTTCAGGTTTAGAAAACAGAGTGAGTCTGCCCAGCAAAAAGTTAATGGTTTTTTAGCCGAGTGTAAAAAGTTGTTTGATATTGCTGACTGCAAATGCAAACGTTTTCGTAAAGTTCTCATTAAAGAACTGGCTTTTCTGTATTATGAGCGTGGCGAACGATGAATGATTATCGGCAGTATCGATAAGACCGAAACTATTTTATAATAATGCGTAAAAATGAAAGGAAATATTTGGTATCCAGGCAGAAACATAAGAGGTTTCTTCTAAAACTTTCAGCACTGATCAGAAGTATCTCCTGGAAATAAGTCAGGCTGTTACTTTGAGGGAATGTTCTGAAAATTTAGCTGGAAAAAGTCTTTGGAAGTTGTCCCACCTGAGATGCTTAACAATCGCTAATCAAATCTTGCAATTATATGCTACTGAGCCAAATATTTCATTAAATCTCAATAGGTTAACATCCTTATTGTGAAGGTCTATTGCCCAGTTTGGTTTATGATTAAGCCATCTCCATCTTGAATGGATGGAACTATCCACTTATGGCATATGACCAAGCTGTCCTGATACTTAGCGAAAAACTTTTGTTGATATTTGAACCTGTTATTTAGAGAAATGGGATATTTGCGCACCCTAAAAACAATCTTTTTCCCATGCTGTAAAGTAAAAGAAAACACGTTGAAGACAGTTGGCAGTTTCTAGAATTTTGAAGTTATTTCAATGCTTTGAAGCTAAATTCAAGGCGCAGGATTACATTGCTCTGAGTGATTGTAAATTCCTTCTAGTTACTACACCTCCGCTTATTTCAGGAATTATGAATGACAAATTGAAACGGATCCAAGGTATGGAATTAGAATCATGATTTTTCGACATTTTCAAACTACCATGCCACATTCACCTTACAGTGATATTCGTTAAAATAATTGCTGAAGCAGTACCCGCAGTCTGCGGAGAACATTCAAGGGATGACTTCATTTGCGCCCAAATTGAGTCATGCAGGATATTTTCGTGCTTTAACACAAGACAGAAAGGAAGTAAGTTAATTTTCGATTTAAAAAAAAACTGCGGCGTAATCAAAAAATGCTAAGCGTTCACATTTTTTTTCTCTTTTTACACGTACTTTGTCTAGTGCTTCAACATTTCATTTAAATACATTTGGTGGCGAATCATCGAATTCTGGAAAGAACATAGGCGTCATCCGAAATCTAATAACCCATGTTCTCTAATCTAACTAAATCTCTGCAATGTTGTATTTGCCAAGTTCATCATAGCAAGCAGCCACTCTGAAATTTGCTGTCTAGTCATCTATCAGATGATGGTTTCTTACGATCTAGACTATAACACTTGACAGAAAATGCCATAGTTTGATCTGAAGTCGGGCTTTACATTATTCATTAAAACGCATGCTCCAATAATTCGGTGCTTGGGCTGGCACGGGCAGGACTCGGATCGCAGGCAAATCAACGAGATGGGCCCTGGGTAATATAGTTACGATTGTGGTTGTTCTAGAAAAGATCTGCAAACATTACTGACTATTTTTCAATGGGACTAATTTATTCAAAATATAATTTTTGCTTTCTACATATTTTTGTCAAAAAACGTATATTTTTCAGATATTTATACATTTCAACCTCGATGAGCAACTCGTAGAAATTGTCACAGCCCTTTCAGATTTTGCGTACGTCTTTTTCATAACAACATGCAACGTGTGAAACCTCGGGAGCCTAATAATTCGGAAAAGAAATTTTTGGATCGATTTTTAAAAAAAGTCATATTTTTCAAAAATTTCTAAATTTCAAGCTCGATGCGCAACCTCAAGACGTTGTCGTAGAGCATTCAAATTTTACACGCGTCTTATTTATATCAATTTACAACTTTTGAGACCTCAGGAGATAACAATTTCGGAAAAAAAAAATTCGTTCCACCCTACCGCATACTCTTCATTTAAGGGACATAAATAACATTTAAAGCTATTTTACACTGTTTCGCAAATATATATATTAGTGATTTAGTTCTCTTTTTAGATTATCCCCAATACCTCGCCAGGTTTAACGATGATAGATAACCAAACACGGCTCAAGAAATACTGCTTTATTAAATAAGTGTTTTTTAATCGGCTCGTACAGCATGATTTAAGTGTCTTGTTTTTCTTCTGTTAAACATACTCTATATTTTTTTGTTTCAAAAATTCAAAATTTAATTCGAGCAGAACGTTTTATTTTACAAAGAAAACAAAATATACATCTCTTGTTTTTCTATATCAATGAACTAGGAACACTGTAAACTTTCCTCTATTCTCCTTATATTTTAAAAATAAATTTTCCATTTACTTAATAAAAATGTATGATTCCAGTGCGTATGCCACACTGTGGCTTTATGACGGCCACACACTCCAAGAGCTAAATAATATTTTCGCTGATGGATATATACGACCACAAGAAAAAGGATTTTTTATCATTTTTCCTATCAGAAATACTTATATGCTTATCCTTCCCTGGCTTTCATACTCTATCTATACCTTACTCTCCAAACTGAATCGATTTTCTCTATTTCCGAGAGGAGGTCTGCTACAAGGAACCAGAAAGAAAGAAAGAAGAAGGAAAAAAAGAGATAGAGAGAAGAAAAGAGGCTTCTAACAATTCCCAGATCGTAAAAATAGAAGCGTTCTTTTTGGATGTATGGGGGCAAATAATGCCTCTGCATCCTAATGTTGTATTATAACGCTTTCTCCCTCAGCCGTCAGGGAGGGTTAGAATTAGTTTGGGTTTCTGGTATTGTGAAAAAAAAAAAGCAAAGAAAAAAAAAAAGAAGGGAAAAGGAAGGCTTCGTAACTGAATTTATACTTCGAGTTTTATATCAACTCAATTTCAATATTTGCTGTGCGCGGGGGTAATAGGCAGTAAATGTCTCGCGTCATTTTCGGCTGCAATTTGGAGAAATGGGTTCAGGTGAATAAATGTACAGCTCGCGACCAATTATATATTAGTATTTGTATTGGTGCAAGCCAAACAAATAAAGAAACACAAATACTTCAGTCATTTCATGTCGTAAATAGTAATGAAATGCCTAACCCATCTACATGCATACATTATATACATTGTGTTTCAAAATTCGAGGAACAAATTTCTAGGAGGGGTAGATTACATCAAGGCGGTACATAATCAAAAAGTTATGTGGGCTCCGAAACGTTGTCTCCATGCACCTGTTAATAATCACTTTAGAAGAAGAGTTCAAGTAATAGTGAACTTTCCGAACTCGGTTTTTCAAAAATTAATGCATCTTTCACAGATTGCTCTTGAAAACAAAAAAAATAATAATCCAGAATTTTGTTTTCATTACATTGATGAAATTGTCGGAATAGATCCCATCATTTGGGAAACTTGGTTAAGAATTAGACGTTCACTTAAACACTTATGATTATTACTTGTGATTATTAAGAGGTGCATGATGACTACGTTTCCGACTACACATTGCGATGGGATTCTTGATCATATTGTGTAACCTACCGCTCCTGGAAATTTCTTTCTTCAATTCTGAAACACTCCGCATAAAGGGTGTCAAAAAAATAATTGTACAAAATGCATAGAGGAGATAGGGCACATAATAAGGAATTACAATCGCAAAGAATTACATCGCCGGAATTACAGGAATTACAACGCCGTTATCACGCACCTGTTAATAATCACTCTGGGAAAAGTGTTAAAGTGCCCGGCTAATTTCCTAATCAAGTTTCATGTGTATTACATATTTGAGCAAAGTAACTAGGAGAAAATGTTAAAAATAAGATAGGAAAAAGACAAAAAAAAATCATCTCGTTAATTTTCAAAAATGGTTACATTTTTTAAATTTTTATATTACCCCCATACCAAAAACCTCGACTATATAAATGTGTCCCATATTCTAATGAGCTGATAAACAAAATGTCAGCCTTTCATCATAAAACATCTCAGATATATCTGGATACAAAGACGATAGTGGACTATGCATAAATTTGAAAGTAAACGTTTATAGTTCTAGTGGGGGAAGAATCTTCCGTAATTTATGCACCACCACTGAAATGCAATTATCTGACGTGATTTTTTTTTCTTTTGATAGTCATTGATAAATGGTTTAAATCAGCACATATTTATCTTTATACCTCTTAAAGTTTTAGAATATAATTTTAAAATGTTGCGCATCACTTTATTACTGTATGGGGCATATTTTAGTGATTGGGAATTTTTTTGTGTGCGTTGGTAGTGTAAATATATAAAAAGTGTCACTTTCTGAAACTTAACAAGTAGGATTTTCTGTTGGCGTAATCTTTTTTGTCAACTTATTTTGAATATTTGTTTCCAATACACATTGTCTACTTATCTCTAAAAGATAAGAATTAAATCGCGTTATAAACTTTTTGATACAGGGAATCCCCAAAATGAGGACTTGTTTCTGAAACGAACAAAAACAAATGAATGTGTTATCATCAAAAATTTTGAAAACGCATGTGTGATGTCTGAATTTTTTTCGGAATACATTCTATATTAGTGCAAAATCTTGCCGACAGCTGGCGCTGCGGCTACTACATTTAGCAGCAGTGGTTGGCAATTACATGACAACAGTCTCAAAATGTCTTCCATTCGTCACAATTACGTGTCGGAGTCTCCGAATAAAATTAGCGCACACTTCCTGGACCGTCACTAACGAACTTCTCACAGATTAATCGCTGGAGTTCCGTTAGCGAGGTTGGATTTCGGAAAGTAAAACATCACAACATAGGATATTTTCAGAATATTAAATGTAATTAGTAGCAGCAGAGCCCCTTATCGGTTTCCTACTAACATAATAAAGTTCTCAGAAAAAAAAATAAATACATAAAAAAATAAAAATGAAAAGTAAGAAAATCTGAAACACTTTCAGATTTTAAATACGCACTAAAGCGCTATATATCAAAAAGTATCATAATTTATGCGTCGTCCCTATGTTTCTTTCCATGATAAATTGGAAAGTGTATCATTATTCATGAGTGCACCGATTTTTCTTCCTTGCTTCATAAAACCCATCTTTGGAATCGAAATTTATCTTAAAATCGCCCACTGAAACTATTTAACAATCTTCGCCAAGTATATTACAGCTATACTACACCGTTTATGTATCGTTTCGAATGTGACACATAATCTATGAGTGTGCCGTGTTAGGTCTTTCTTGGGTTGATACCTACTTTAATGACCCGATTCTCACCAAGATGGCGATAATTTAACATATGCAGTTATCAAGGTGACGATAATTGAACATATGCAGACGATATTTTGTATTTATATGGCAACTGTAATTTAGATTTAAAATGGCGATTTGGAACAACATGTAAATACAGCATTCCATTACTTATTTATTTATTTTGGGTTGCCAATCAATGTAGTTTTGATAATTGACTTCACACCTTAACTGGTGCGTTTGCCGCTAATTTGTGCTCTTTGGTTTTCATCTAAGTTCTTTTGGAAGCGTTGAAACTTGTGCATAACTGCTAGAGACCCATGACTGCAAAAATGGCTAAAGTGTTGCGATATTTTAGGTTGGCGAGAGTAGGGGCGTTAAAATAGGAGTCAAATCTTTCTTGTGCCATAAAACACTGGAATCGAAATCTATATTAAAATCGCCTACTGAAACTGTTTACAAAGTTCGCCAAGCATATTAATTACACTTCACTATTTTAAATACTGTTTGGAATAGGCATCATAATCCATGAGTGTGCCGTGTTCGCCTTTCTTGTTAAATAATACGCATCTTTGGAACCAAAATTTTGCTTAAAATCACCTACTAAAAATATTTTGCAATCTTCGCCAAAGCATATTCCAACTATCCTCTACCATTTTAAATACTGTTTGGAATGAGTGTCATGATCATAAGTGAGCCGCGTTTTCCTTCCATGTTTCACAACACTTCTTCGGAATTTAAATCTATATTAAAATCGCCTACTAAAACTATTTTACAATCTTCGGCAAGCATTTTCTAACCATACTACCCCTGTATTATAAATTGACGCGTTTCGGCACCAAGCTTAGCGATCCATTATTAAAAATTGCAAACCGTGTGCGATTTTCAACATTTTATTAACGCCCCCCCCCCGCTCCACGTTATCTGGCAAACACATTTGAAATGTTCCTATCTACAAAACCTGTCGACCAGATCGCGTAGGCAAAAATATGGTATTGAGCGAAATATCTGTAGCACCCTAGTGCTAAAAAATCAGACATAATACATTCGTTTCCTTCAAGAATATTTTTAATAACTCTATTCTATATTCTAAAAACTCAGTTGTGGTAATATTTTTCTTTGGGAAGAGGCATATGCAGTAGGTAGTAAGTGATCAGTAACACTGTTAGGCTGCAATTTCACGAAATGGGTTCAGATTAATAACACAGCCAATTAACAATATGGTGGAAAACATGTGGTTCAAAACGACTGCACATACTCCACGAGCAAATGAAATGTTGGGCCACGTCTGTTGGGCCACGTCTAGGCCCAACAGACGATCTCAGCAATCAAACGTCACTAGATGGAGCTGATTTTGTTATAAATTGAGAAAGAAAACATGTAGACGTTTACGGATAAAAGTCATCTTTCTGCATAACAAGGGATGCCAGAACACGGCATCGGTTACGCGTGTTTGGCTACAGCGCTACCGATGGAACGCATTGGAACATCATCCTTACAGCCTGGATCTCGCACCCAGACATTATCACCTTTTTTTGTCGTTTTGAAGACTTTTTAAAATTTCGGCATACACAGATAACAATGCTCAATTATATCAATCTGGCGGTACTTCATTTTCAACCAATGCCGCAGCTGAGGATGCATTTGTATTACACTCATGTCCATAAATTAAGGATAATGAAGTTCAGGCAAAGAAAGAGAAAGAAGCAAAACAAATTTGACTTATTTGTAAAGTCTATTTATTAAAGAAAAAGTAAAGAGCAAAAAAGATGCTATATGTTTGACATAATTAATAAAAATTGCAAGTTTTACTCCCTTGACCAAATTTCAAAAAAGAACCTATTTACAAAAAAAAGTATAACATGGTTAGTAGGATAATTAATACGGAGTATGTCTCCCGGACGATGCAATACAGGCCTGACAACGCCTAGGCATGCTGAGTATCAAATGATCAATCTGATCTTGGGGAATATTACACAACTCATCAAGCAATGCACTCCGAAGTTCCGGTAGACAGGTGGGAGGGGGTTGACAGGCTGTAATTCGTCGGCCAAGCATATCCCACACATGCTCTATTGGATTCAAGTCCGGTGAGTATGCTGGCCAATGCATACGGGTGATATCCTCCGATTGAAGGCATTCGTCTGCAATGTTTGCACGGTGAGGACGGGCGTTGTCATCCATAATCACAAATTCAGCACCCATGGCGCCCCGAAACAAACGTACATGTTGTTCCAGAATGACATCCCGATAGATGTGGCCTGTCATCGTTACACTCTGAACATGCAGGTCAGTTCTGGAACCAAGAATAATTCCTCCCCAAATGAGCCATCCTGCACCACCGTAACGGTGTCTTTCAATGGTGTTCTCTTGGTGGTAACGGGTACCTGGCGCTCTCCAGATGAATGTCCGGCGAGAATCAGACTCCAAACTAAACCTGGACTCGTCGGAAAACATCACACAAGACCACTGTTGCGGTGTCCACAATGCATGCTCTCTACTCCAGGTTAATAGCAGGCGACAGTGAGTTGCGGTAAGTGGAACACATCTGACAGGCCTACGAGCATATAGACCAATGTGCCCTAAGCGTCTGTACACGGTCTGCC
This sequence comes from Cheiracanthium punctorium, assembly GCA_038373885.1. Taxonomy (NCBI): domain Eukaryota; kingdom Metazoa; phylum Arthropoda; class Arachnida; order Araneae; family Cheiracanthiidae; genus Cheiracanthium; species Cheiracanthium punctorium. The sequence continues at coordinate 807,170 of JAWZYV010002197.1, forward strand.
TTGAAACTGTCGTACCGGTAGCGGAAGAGAGTTGACGAGACAGGTCTGATGCTGTACTCCGTCTGTTTCTTTTGGCAGTAACTGCCAAATAGCGGTCCTCATTCGGCGTTGTAATTTGGGGGCGACCTGTGCTGTAACGTCTACTCACATTACCATCATCTTGGAATCGTTGCCAAAGCCTGGAGATGACACTCTGGGCGATTCCAAGTTCCTCGGATACTTCCAGCTGGGTACGTCCACATTCCAGTCGTCCGATAATTCTGCCACGTAAAACATCATCCAAATGCCTCCTTTGTGCCATAACTATGCGGTTTTTGCACTGAAAGGCTTTCACAGCGCTTGTGAACAATTTTACTTCTTGGCCACCATTCCTTATATACCCCTCTCTTACACTCTCGTCATTGTGACGTACCATCCACGCCATCTGGTGGTTTCCTGTAATTTGCATATTCTTCTTCAAGATGTGTGTGATCATTCCACAGGTGAAATTTTTATTTTAGAGATCAATTTCTGTGTGATTCTGAATTATCCTTAATTTATGGACATGAGTGTAAATGGCTTAAGGACTTGAACTGGAGTTTCTTCATCGCCAGGTACGATAGATTGATGCAAACATGTTAGCAAATGCTTTACTGCTAATGGAGGATATGTTGAAAATGAAATTGCACTAAATGCCTTCCTACATCTGTGTGTAGCACAAACCCGCACACCCGGTATGATACAGATCAGTCGAGCCGAAAGTTTATTCCATAATCTCTAGGATTTTAGGAATAAACTTTTCGTTAAAGGAATCGTTAGCCTAGCTTTTGAACAACCCTCCTATAAGTTAACCTTTTTTTTTTTTGGTGCATTCAAGGGTTCTCGTTTGCATAGAGGGGAGAATCAGATATTTTAAATTTCTCATACGTACTTTTTTTTTAATTTTCAATGTATTTGTAATCAATTCGAAATCTACAGTCTTTTTTTTAAAAAAAAAATCAATATTTGTTAGTGAGGACATTTATATGTTGTTTCCTGATGCCCCCTGGTAACCGTGGAGTGATGTCTTATTCTCTGTTCCGTACGTCGATGGGTGAAAGGGGACAGCTTTCATTTTTAAGGAGCCCCAGTGGGAGTTGCTCGGGGTTTTCCAATTTTGAACTCATTCCAGATGAGAGATATAGCACCTGAATTAGTCTCCCCCAGAGGTATCAGAAGTATTTTTTTAACATGAAGGACATTGAAGCCACGAACAGATTTTAAGTGCAAGATCTCGAATTAACGTACAATGTTTCACAGAAGCCCAGCCGAGAGAGGTACCCGCCCTCCCAATATATGCACATATATATGCACGCAATTTATAAATAAATAAATAAATATATATATATACTAGCTGAACTACCCGTTCTTCGCACGGGAATGAATGGACTTTTTGATATTACGATTTGTGGTGATTACTATTTATTGTAATAAAGAGATATAGCAAAATGGATATCGCTTTATATTGTGTTCAATAACCATGCATACCGAATTTCAAGGCAATCGTTTGTACGGTGCAGAAGGTCATGCGGCGTAGCGCAATCTAGTGGAGAGTTTTAGCAAAACGGATACCGCTGAAATATTCTTCGCATTCAGATATCGATGAATACGAAATTTCAGGACGATCGGCTGGACAGCCCTGTGAAGTTCATGTGTTGACGCGACATCTAGTGGCAAATTATGTAGGAAAATGGATAGCGCCAAACTCTTCCCCGTGTTCAAATATCTATGTATACCTATTTTCATAGCGATTAGTTGCACAGTCAAGAAGTGATGCACTGCAGCGCTATCTAGTGGTTAATTAAAGTAATGATTTGCTACAGTGCCGTCAAGTGGCGAGTTATAGCAAAATGGATAACGCCAAAATATTCTCATTGTTCAAATAGCTATGTATACTGATTTTCATAGCGACCGTTTGAATGGTCAAGAATTTGGCCTGCTGCAGCGTCATCTAGTGGCGAGTTAAAATAATAGTGCATTGCAGTGCCATCTAGAGGTGAGTAACATCAAAAGGAACACAGTTAGAATATATTCTTCGTGCTGAAATGTGGAAGTATAAGAAATTTTATGCTGGTCGGTCGAACGGTATAGAAGTTGATGCGTTGCAGCGCCATTTAGCGGCAAGTTACAGCAAAATGGATAGTGAAAAATATTCTCCGTGTTCTAATATCCGCGTGTACCAAATTTCATCGAAATCGGTTGGACGATATTCGCATAGTAAACGGCTAAACGGAATAGAATTCGACGTTCTGCTGCGCCACCTAGTGGCAAGCTAGAGGAAAACGGATAGCATAAAAAGCTTCTCAATGATAAAAGACTTAGGTGAACCAAATTTCATGGTGCAACTGTCTAGAGTTTTTCAACCTCATACCACATACCAACATTCATTTTTATCTATAACCAGTGTCATTATATATCTCAGTCTCAAATAAAATCCAGTTTCAAATCTAAGCCTCGCCAAAGTGCCAACATACGCCATTGTGCAAGCGTTTTTTCAGGAAATCATTCGAAGCATTGACTTAGCAGCAATCAATATGGGAAATGGCTCGACCGCGAAAAAGTAAAGCAAGCCTTTATTTCAAAAGTGGAATCCCTTAATACAGCCGAAATTTTTAAAATTATCAACTATAACGTGTTTTATTCATCGTTACTCCGATGTAGTAAATGAGAAGATTTCAATTTTCTGAAATTTGGCGGAATTCCCCCAACTTAAATCAATGTATTCATTTGGCGAGAATTCTGGAGATAGATCGCTTGAAATCCCTTAACAACTGCATTATTTCTTCACGGATCATTAAAATTTAACGCTGTATTCTAATAAAACCTTTACACTTGTTTTCAAAAATCTATTTCCTTAAGCTCTCAATAAATTGCGCCAAGCCGAAATCTGTGCAAACCGCTAGAACTCACTTTCTCAAAATCGGCATTTGAGCCATTTTATTTTTTCGCCAAACTAAAAAAAATTACCTATTAGCCTCGGAAATCTTCAATTTTTATTGTTTTGCGTATAAAACATTTCATTCCTGCTCCGATTTCCCATGCACACGATATTATAATTTAAAAAAAAATAGCCTTACGAATATAAACTAACAAAAAAAAAATCATTATTATTCTTTTATTTTTACTTTGAGAATTTAAAACATCTTATTCGGCAAAATCGCCAGACATGGCAACCACGATCCTTATTTCACACATTTTTCACTACAGGGGTTACAATTACGGAAAGCGTGGAGAGCATAAAAAATCTCTTAAATTCCGGGAACGGGTGGACTTTCAAAGTTTTAAAGTGGACTATGATTTATTCTATATTATTTTACATATCTGTGCAAAATTTCAGGCTGATATGTCCATTTTTGTGGATTTGTATACAACTCAAATCCACAAACAAACAAACAAATAAACAAACAAACAAACAAACAAACAAACAAACAGAATTTCATTTTTATTTATAAGATATGTGTGTGTGTGTGTTACAGTGAAAACCCGAAATCAGTCAAAACCCGAATTAACTAGGGAAAACGCGTTCTGACTGAGTGCATCAGGGAAAACCCGAATTAACTAGGCAAAACGCGTTCTGACTGACAGCGCTAGGCAAAACCCGAATTAAATAGGGAAAACCCGTTTTATTGGAGTAGCGGTAGCACGTTTTCGAGGGGCCCCTACAGCGGAGGCATATTTTCCAGGGGGCCCCTAAAGCGACGGCCGGACCCATCGATGTTTTTTTGGGTCTCGCAAGGGGCCAGCGTTAGCATATTTTCGAGGGGGCCCCTTGAAGTGATGGCCGGACACACTGATATTTTTTGGGTCTCGCAGAGGGCCAGCGTTAGCACATTTTCCAGGGGGCCCCTACATCGGTGGCCGGACCTACTGATGATTTTTTGGGTCTCGCAAGGGGACAGCGTTCGCATATTTTCGAGGGGCCCCCTAAAGTGATGACCGGACCCATTGATGTTTCTTTGGGTCTCGCAGGGGGCCAGCGTTAGCATATTTTCCAAGGCGCCCCTACAATGGTGGCCGGACCCACTGATGTTTTTTGGGGTCTCGCAAAGGGCCAACGTAAGCATATTTTCGAGGGGGCCCCTTGAAGTGATAGCCGGACCCACTTATATTTTTTTGGGTCTCGCAGAGGGCCAGCGTTAGCATATTTTCGAGGGGGGCCCCTATAGCGGTGGCCGGACACAGTGAGGAGTTTTGGGTCTCGCAAAGGGCCAGCAATAGCATACTTTCAAAGGGAGAGCAAGATCCAATTTTTAGTGGATAAAGCATTAACATTCCTGAATTCACATGGGAAAAAATGGGGTCCGGCCACCACTGTAGGGTGACCCCCTTTCGTAAATATGCTAACACTGTCTCTTTGCAAGACCCGAAAAAAAAATCAGTGGGTCTACCCATCGCTTTAGGGGGCCCCCTGGAAGATAAGCCTCCGCTGTAGGGGCCCCTCGAAAACGTGCTACCGCTACTCGAATAAAACGGGTTTTCCCTATTTAATTCGGGTTTTGCCTAGCGCTGTCAGTCAGAACGCGTTTTGCCTAGTTAATTCGGGTTTTCCCTAATGAACTCAGTCAGAACGCGTTTTCCCTAGTTAATTCGGGTTTTGACTGATTTCGGGTTTTCACTGTAGCATATCTTATAAATAAAAATGAAATTCTGTTTGTTTGTTTGTTTGTTTGTTTGTTTGTTTATTTGTTTGTTTGTTTGTGGATTTGAGTTGTATACAAATCCACAAAAATGGACCTATCAGCCTGAAATTTTGCACAGATATGTAAAATAATATAGAATAAATCATAGTCCACTTTAAAACTTTGAAAGTCCACCCGTTCCCGGAATTTAAGAGATTTTTTATGTTCTCCACGCAAAAAGCTTTCCGTAATTGTAACCCCTGTAGTGAAAAAAGTCTGAAATAAGGATCATGGTTGCCATGTGTGGCGATTTTGCCGAATAAGATGTTTTAAATTCTCAAAGTAAAAAGAAAAGAATAATAATGATTTTTTTTTGTTAGTTTATATTCGTAAGGTTATATTTTTTTTAATTATAATATCGTGTGCATGGGAAATCGGAGCAGGAATGAAATGTTTTATACGCAAAACAATAAGCATTGAAGATTTCCGAGACTAATATGTTAAAATTTTTTAGTTTGGCGAAAAAATAAAATGGCTCAAATGCCGAGAAAGTGCGTTCTAGTGGTTTGCACAGTTTCCGGCTAGGCGCAATTTACTGAGAGCTTAAGGAAACGGATTTTTGAAAACAAGTGCAAAGGATTTATTAGAATACAGCCTTAAATTTTAATGATCCGTGCGAAAATAATGCAGTTATTAAGGGATTTCAAGCGATCTATCTTCAGCATTCTCGCGATTTTGAGGAGGATTCTAACGCTTGGCGCTATTTATCGTAATTTAATCGTCTGCTATTTGGGTTATGAATACACCTGCGTATAAGTTTTTGAAATTTTCATTCAGTTGGAATTGTGCATTTTTCTGAGCAGCTTTTCTGCATCTAATGCATTACATCCAGAAAAAAGGATGTTAGAAATATCAATTTTAATTTTGTTTAATCACACTTACGAATAATGATACACTTTCCAACTTAATGAAAGAAGGAACGAAAATAGGGAAGACCCATGGATTATAACTCTTTTTATATATAGCACTTTAGTGCGTATTTAAAAATATGAAAATGTGTCAGATTTTCTATGATTCTAGCGCTTGGCGCAATTTAATGAGAGGGTATTTTTAAAAACAAGCGTAGGTTATCTTATAAATAAAAATGAAATTCTGTTTGTTGATTTGGGTAGTATACAATTCCACAAAAATGGACCTGTCAGCCTGAAATTTTACACAGATATGTAAAATAATATAGAATAAATGATAGTCCACTTTAAAACTTTGAAACTCCACTTTATTTCCGTTCCCGGAATTTAAGAGATTTTTTATGTTCTCCACGCAGAAAGCTTTACGTAATATTAACCCCTGTAGTGAAAAAAGTGTGTGAAATAAGCATCTTGGTTGCCATGTGTGGCGATTTTGCCGAATAAAATGTTTTAAATTCTTAAAGTAAAAATAAAAGAATAATAATGATTTTTTTAGTTTATTTTTTTAGGTTATTTTTTTAATTATAATATCGTGTGCGCATAAGAAATGAGAGCAGGAATGAAATGTTTTATACGCAAAACAATGAGGATCGAAGATATCCGAGACTAATATGTAATTTTTTTTTAGTTTGGCGAAAAAAAAAATGGGTGATAGGCCGATTTTTAGAGAGTGAGTTCTAGCGGTTTGCACAGTTTTAGGCTTTTTGGCGCAATTTACTGAGAGCTTAAGGGAATAGCATTTTTGAAAACAAGTGTATAGGTTTTCTTAGAATACAGCATTAAATTTTAACTATCCGTGCAGAAATAATGAAGTTATTAGGGCATTTCAAGCGATGTAGCTTCAGAATTCTCGCCAATTGAGTACATTGATTTAACTTGGGGGAAATCCGCCAAATTTCAGAAAATTGAAATCTTCGCATTTAGTACATCGGAGTAACGATGAATAAAACACATTATAGTTGATAATTTAAAAAATGCGGCTGTATTAAGGGATTCCACTTTTCAAATAAATGCCTGGCGGTCGAACCATTTCCCATTTTGATTGCTGCTAAGGCAATGCTTCGAATGATTCCCTGAAAAAACTCTTGCAAAATGGCGTATGCTGGCACTTTGGCGAGGCTTAGATTTGAAACTGGATTTTACTTGAGACTGGTATATACGTATAATAAGACTGGTTATAGATAAAAATGAATGTTGGTATGTGTGTAGGAGGTTGAAAAACTCCAGCACAGTTTCACCGATCACCATGAAATTTGGTTCACCTAAGTCTTTTATCATGGAGAAGGTTTTTATGCTATCCGTTTTCCTCTAACTTTTCACTAGGTGGCGCAGCAGAACGTCGAATTCTATTCCGTTTAGCCGTTTGCTATGCGAATATCGTCCAACCAATTTCGATGAAATTTGGTACACGCGAATATTAGAACACGGAGAATATTTTTCACTATCCATTTGCTGTAACTTACCGCTAAATAGCGCTGCAACGCATCAACTTCTATACCGTTTGACCGATCGGCATAAAATTTTTTATACTTACACATTTGAGAACGAAGAATATATTCTAACTGCGTTACTTTTGATGTTACTCACCACTAGATGGCACTGCAATGCATTATTATTTTAACTCACCACTAGATGACGCTGCAGCAGGACAAATTTTTGACCATTCAAACGGTGGCTATGAAAATCAGTATACATAGCTATTTGAACAATGAGAATATTTTGGCGTTATCCATTTTGCTATAACTCGCCACATGACGGCGCTGTAGCAAATCATTACTTTAATTAACCACTAGATGGCCCTGCAGTGTATCACTTCTTGACTGTGCGAATGATCGCTATGAAAATAGGTATACATAGATATTTGAACACGGGGAAGAGTTTGGCACGATCCATTTTCCTATAACTTGACACTAGATGTCGCGTCAACACATGAACTTCAAGACTATTCAGCCGATCGTCATGAAAATTCGTATACATCGATATCTGAATGCGAAGAATATTTTTGCCGTATCCGTTTTGCTAAAACTCGCCACTAGATTGTGCTACGCCGCATCGCCTTCTGCACCGTAAAAACGATTGCCTTGAAATTCAGTATGCATGATTATTGAACACAATATAACGCGATATCCATTTTGCTATATCTCTTTATTACAATAAATAGTAATCACAACAAATATTAATATCAAAAAGTCCATTCATTCCCGTGCGAAGAACGGGTACTTCAGCTAGTGTTAATATAAAAATGAATGTTTGTGGGTGTTTATGTATGTGTGTATGACGTCGCAAAACTCCAAAACTGCTTGACCGATCACCGTGAAATTTGATACACCTAAGTCTTTTGTCACGGAAAAGGTTTTTATGCAATCCTTTTTACTCTAGCTCGCCGCTAGGTGGCGCTGCAGAACGTCGAATACTATGCAACCGCTTGCTATGAAAATACCGTTCGACCTATCTTGACGAAAATTGGTACGTATGGATATTTGAACACGGAGAATATTTTTACGCAATCCATTTAGCTATAACTTGCCGCTAGGTGGCGCTGCAGAGCGTCGAATTCTATTCCGTTGGACCGCTTGCTATGAAAGTACCATTCAACCAATTTTGATAAAAATTGCCATTTATGGATATTTGAAGACGGAGAAGGTTTTTATGCTATCCATTTTCCTCTAGCTTGCCGCTAGGCGGCGCTGCAAAGCGTCGAATTACATTCCGTTTAACTGCGTGCTATGAAAATAACGTTCAAGCAATTTTCATGAAAATTTGCACACATGGATATTTGAACATGGAGAATATTTTTACACTATCCATTTTCCTCTATCTCGCCGCTAGGTGGCGCTGCAGAACGTCGAATTCTATTCAACCGCTTGCTATGAAAATACCGTTTGACCTATCTTGACGAAAATTGGTACGTATGGATATTTGAACACGGAGAATATTTTTACTCAATCCATTTTGCCATAACTTGCCGCAAGGTGGCGCTGCAGAGCGTCGAATTCTATTCCATTGGACCGCTTGCTATGAAAATACCGTTCAACCGTTTTTGATGAAAATTAGTACACATGGCTATTTGAGGACGTAGAATACTTCTGCATTATCCGTTTTGCTGTAACGTGACGCTAGATGGCGCTGCAGAACGTCGAATTATATTCCGTTTAACCGCGTGCTATGAAAATATCGTTCAAGCGATTTAGATGAAAATTGGTACACATGGATATTTCAACATGGAGAATATTTTTAGACTATCCACTTTGCTATGACCTTCCGCTAGATGGCGCTGCAGCGTATCAACTTCTATACCGTTGGACCGATCCTATAAAAAATGTATACTTACACATTTGAGCATGGAGAATATACTCTGACTATTCATTTAGTTGTTACTCACTACTAGATGGCACTGCAGCGCATCATTACTTTAACTCGCCACTAGATGGCAATGCAAGGCACCAACTTCTTGACCACACAATTGATCTCTATGAAAATTCATATACAGATACTTGAACATGGGGAATATTTTCGTGTTATACATTTTGCTGTAACTCGCAGCATATAAAGACTGTTCAACTAATCGCCATGAAAACTGGTATAGATAGATACCTGAATACGGAGAATATTTTGGCGTTCTCCATTTTGCTGCCACTGGATGTTACTACAACCAATAACTTCAGGACCATTCAACTGATCGCCATGGAAAGTCGTAAATATAGATGTTTGAACGGGAAGAATATTTTCGTCGCATCCATTTTGCTGTACCGTTCAACCGCTTTCTGTGGAAATACCGTTTAACTTATTTCGATGAAAATTGGTACACACGGATATTTGAGCACAGAGAATACTTTTACGTTATCCATTTTGCTATGACTCGCCGCTACATGGCGATGCAGTGCAACAACTTCAAAACCGTTGGACCTTGAAAATTGATCACCTTAAAAATTGATATACCGTTGCAGAGCAGAGAGAATATTTTTTTCGTATTCATTTGGCTGTACCTTACCACTAGATGGCACTGCAGCTCATTATTACTTTAACTCGCCACTACATGGCACTGAAGCAATCAACTTCTTGATCGGCCAACTGACCGCTCTGAAAGTTGGTATACATACATATTTGAACACGGAGAATATTTTCGCATTATCCATTTTGCTATAACTCGCCTATTGATGGCGCTCTAGCGTATTATTATTTTAATTCGGCACTAGATGGCGCTAAAGCGTATCTTGACCGTTAAATTGTTTGCTATGAAAATTGGTACACATAGACATTTGAACAGGAGAATATTTTGATGCTATCCATTTTGCAATAACTTTGAAAGTAGATGGCGCTGCGCCGAATCATCTTCTTCATCGCTCAAACGATCGTCATGAAATTCTATAAGCATGATTATTGAACACAGATAATATTTATGAGATATCCATTATTCTATATCTATTTATTGTGATAAATAGTAATTACAACAAACCGTAACATGAAAAATCTATTCATTCCCGTGCGATGAACGGGGCAATCAGCTAGTATATATATATATGTATATATAATTCGGCTGGAGCCTCATCAGGGGGAGATCCCCTTAATTTTTTAGTTTCATTATTGCCATATTGCCATAGCAAAACGATATTAATCGACTATGTCATTTTTTCTCTCATCTTCGGGTGTATTTTCGCCTGGTAATCCTATGTTGAAATTTTTATGGTTGAGACCTATTTATAGAAAAATACATGTGATGCATATTCTACAACTTACGAAATAGTGTAACTATTGATTAAAGCTGTTGTGAACTAATAGTATTTAAATATATGTAAAATTATGCCACATTTTTATGGCACTTTTTTGGGACACATTTTTCGGACAATTTTCAATAAAAGGCGTTAGAGATAAAATGACATAGTCATTAATATATAATTGAAATTCATGTTACTAAAATGAAAATCAATTTTAATGCATATTCTGTGTACGTGAAGGAATATATTTGGCTAAAACTGAGAAGCCAGAAAGTTACTCCCTAACACATTTTTTTCACGATTACCTTCTAATTTTGATATTAAGCAATCCTTTTTGTGAAAATGCATTTTAATTTAGTAAATAAAATTTGAACTATGCATATTAAAGCATTATAAAAATGGTTAATTATTTAATTATTTATCGGTAGCACACACACACACACACACACATACACAGATTAAAAATTACAAGGTAAATTTATTTCCTCATATTCATTATGTATGGAACTATTTGAAGAAATGAATATTTCGACACAAACCGAATTTTTAGAAAAACTTACAAATTATTAATCTTTAAGCCTCAGCTCATATTTTATTAATTTCAACATAATAGATTTCCCAAGTATTTATTTAAATTGTAACTCTTGCAACTAATTAAACTTTTCTGTTAAGGAATTAGCAGATTAATTGCTCATTTCTTTTTCTCGTACAAGAAAGATTAGTTCTAATAGGCATAAGCTCAAAAGAAAAATTTTTGATAACGAAGTGTTTAAAATTTTCTAAACTTATTAATGTAATATATTTAACAGCCAAAGTATTAGGGAATCAGTATTTTACTTGATAACATTCCGTTATATACAATATATACTGGTTATAAGGGACATGGGATATAATGGAATTCGGCTTATGACTAATCGAAATTCTGCTCAATTTAAGTCCTACATTTATTGTGTTAAATCACCTGCAACTTATGAAAGTTAATTGATAATGTGGTTAGATTATACTGCTTTGGTCGGTCGTCTGATAGTATCGTAGTGCTACTACTGTAGTAATGAAAACGTAATTTTGCTTATTATATGTAAGATAAGAAGTAAAAATCGCTCAGATGCTTCCGCATAAGACCCCACTGTGTATGATTTCCCGTTTCAGACGGTTTTCCGCTTAAGGGGTTCCCTAATTCTATCCTGGCAAGTGATCACCGCAATTCTTTCCTACATAGAAAACTGCTTATACAAATTTAAACTTTTAAAAAGAACTACTGACTTTTTTTACCCACTAGGGGGCTGTGATCTAAATTCGCTTCCGCTTCATTTTCATTCTCACTGCAATACTTGTAAAGTATACAGGGTGTCCCAAGAATGGTTATTACCCTACGGGATTAAACCTTTATCAAATAGAGATAAGTGGGCAGTGTAAAGTGAAAAAACTGTTCAAAATAAGGCCCAAAATAAGTGTTAAAAAATTCCCCTTGTTAATTTTTTAAAAAGTTACACTGTTTAAATTTGTATAAGGCCCCAGTACAAAACAATTCCGAGTCAGTAAATTGTGCCCCATACACACTTGAGCTGACATACAAAATCTGAGAATTATACCTTAAAAAGAGTCGGAAATGTGAAGATACATATAACGCTGACTTAAGACACTTTGCCATGGCTCTCGAATTGAAAAAATCACGTCGAATGATCGCATTTCAGGGGTCGTACAGAAATTATGATAGAAAAAAAAATTTCTCAATTCTAGCATTAGCATTTACATTCAAAATTTTGCATAGTCCCCGATCATTTTTCTCCAAAGATATCTCTGCTACGTTGTATGGAAAATCTCACATTTTGTACATCATCTCATTGGTGTATGGGGCACATTTTACTAATTGGGAATGCTTTTGTGAGGGCCTTGTATTCAAATTTAAAAACTGTTACTTTTTGTAAATGAATGAGAGAAGATTTGTCTTAACGGAGTCTTGTTTCCGACTTTATTTTGAACATTTTTTCAATTTACACTGCCCACTTACCTCTAACAGATAAAGAATTAAAGTCCGTTACCCCCTTTTTGGGAACCCTGCATATATTATTTGTAACACTCGGATATAAAATATGATCTGACACTGAATTTTGTAATTCTTGAGCTACAAATCTCTCTAAGAAGTTTAAAAAATAATTTTAAAGCTTCATGGAAATTTACCCCGGAAACTGCATTATTTGCGCACTTACAAAACGTTCAGAAGGTTAATCATCATCTTCCCCCCTTACTCTGGAAACAATACCCGGACATTTCCAACTAGTCAATGTAACACCCACCTGATAAGACACTTCGTTCTAATCTGTAATTTCGAATAAGAGGATCTGCTCTATTTTCCCCATTCACGTTTTATTTCTTTATTGGTTGAATGTCAAGTTTTGGATGAAAAATGACTTCATAACGCTTGTCTGTTCTAGGGGTATGTTACTGTTGTTCATTTTTAGTTCGTTAGGAAGTGTATCAATGATGTTTTTATGGGCAGTGCTAGTAATATACCTGGAACATACGTTGAAGCTTTATAGATTTTAGACAGGTTGAATGTTTTGAAAAAGTAACACAGATGAGTAATGAATTGAGTCTGGCGTACCGCTTTTTACTTTAAGAATGGTTTCTTGATGTCGATATTGCTTCATGGAAAGATAATGTTTTGCCTTCCTTACTACGTGTTCATATTGCAGTATCCTGAAATTAATAAAGCAATGTCTTCTAAAGTTATCAAAGTTTGGGTCACTTACATTTTTCACGATTTTCATAAGCCTTTATTTCTTCATCACTTGGAAAAGGGGTACTGATTTATAATAAACTATACCGCATCCGTAAAAGTATTTGGATGTGAAACAACGAAATTTTTACGTTTTAAATTAGGCATGAAGTTTCGAGTAGATTGAATTTTAATTTCTTATCAGTTTTTATTTTCACTTCTTTCAGTTTGTTTCAACGTTTAGACATTATTACCCCTTTAAAGTATGTAATTGTTCATGAAGTATAATTTTTGCTGGACGTCTTCCACTGGAATCTTTCTTTATTTTGAGTGAAAGATGAATATTTATGGACTATACGGTTATGATTATTCGTTTCAAATATTTTTTACGCTTATTGAGCAGCATTTCTCCATTTATCTATGATATAGCTTGCGTCTTTCAGCCCTTAGCAGAAGCGGTATTTAAATCAACCTACCTTCTAAAGTTTCATTGGACATTCATACTTTTCAAGAAAAGTCATTAGGATCCTTTCTTGAAATAACCTCATTCAAATTCAGACTCGAATATATCTTGGAACCTGTTACTACATTTACCGTCAGATGTATGGAAATAAAATCTCTAACTGTATCAAACAGTAATCCACAATTTTAATGCTGAAGCTTTCAGTCATTTCATGATATCGTATGAGATAATATTGAGAAAAACTAGAAATACCACAGTTTAGGAATTTATACACACGCACACACACACATATATACACATATATGCGATTCTAGGTTATTTTTCCTCCGTTTATTATGAAAACTTCATGAAGCGAAATAAACAGTAATGAAATAAAATTCTCACAAGGAAATTTTATAGGTCTTTGTAAGTGTTGATTTTCGCAACGTGACTTAAAAGACGCCTGCCGCATTTAAGTAATTTTGCACATAACCTTCCGCAAAATTACTTCTAATAAATATTTTATTGAATCTATCACATTTTATAAAGTTTCTCACACCACCTGACCCTGTTCTAAAAATTGAACTCAGAGTACCAATGATTTCATTTGCATGTATGTACAGATGAGTTTTATTAAAATGCTAAATGTTTTTATAATGTGACATATTTCTGCGATTGGATGATCCTTTACGCATCGATTCGATGATCTATCACAGGCTGAAAGTTTAAAATAATAGTAGCACAAATTTTTGTAAAAGGCAGTTTGGATTCATTGCTATTACTTTTAGTGTACGTTATAAAGTATATTTTCTACAAATCTTACTGAAAAAGTAAAATAAAATAAAATAAAAACGCCGTACGGCATGAAGAAGCAAACACTCTACACAGTAAAAGTATGCTCGTAAACATACTTTACGTACTATTAATGTCACTAGTTAAAAAGTTAATTTACTAATAAGACTTCTTTAACAATATACATATTCCTCAAATATTGTAAACAGAAAAAGGAATAATACTTGTAAATTTAACTTTCAGTTTAAGCAAATCATGGGTCAAAATATTGTCCAACACATCAACTCGTTTAAAACGTGAGTATCAACTGGTGCAGGTAAAACTTGATGCCAACTATACTTTCTGTTGTAAAAAAGGTTTGTATCGTTTTTTCAGTAGATCACTCATTTCTTTAGTTTCCCACAGATTAAACACTTTTTTCATAAGTATTTTTATTACTTGTTTTGTAGATTTTTATTTCCCATAACTTCATTTAAGATACTAGATAATCTGCCTTTATTACCCTTAAAAAATTATTTATTTTCTGATTGAAGTACTTATAAATGTATAGATGGCGTAACATAATTTACAACGAAAAATGCAAAGTGCTTCTCATATGGTACTTCCAGACTTAAATTATTTGATTTCCAGTTTCGTAATAATTATATGAACATAGATCTTTAAAATTTATTTTTATTTAACCTATTGTTAAACGAAAACTAAATAAACAATATTATATAAATCGAAAAAAATATAGATACAATTTATTTTGAATTTTTTAAATACACACTACACTCCAACAATTTCCTTTCATAGGAAATCTAAATTAACATAGTTTGAAGGAATAAAATGTTGAAGTTTTATATTTTGTTTAATATTAAGAGAATGGTAGGGTTTAAAGAATACAATTCATGAATTACGATGAAGTTTTATAAATTTCGTAAGTAAATAAAGGTGTGTAAAATATACACTGATAGTGCACCTTGGGATTTTTCTTTAACTAAATATGTGCAACTGTTGAAACTATAAATAATTTTACGATCAATAAATTGAATTTCATTGTTTAGTAGAATGATACGTAGTAAGAAGAAACATTTTATGACTTTAGCATATGTTCTGAATCTTCATGTATAGGAGCATGGAAAGAAATCTTTCTTCATATTATCATTGTTTTAAATATGTGCATAAATGCATACTAAAGATGATACTTTGAGAAACATGTTCTCTTAAAGTTTTGAATATTCGAAAAGCTTTACAGGAATATTTAACGCCTGTCAAAACAGCATTTAAACTCAAATTTATTATTTAAATGAAAGGGATTTTTTGTTGCAATAAATTATTTTTGCTTAAAATGTAGAATGCGCGTTTTCTAATTATCAATTGTACATAAATTATATTCATGTCATTTTGTGCCTGTGTACAGGGACTTTTAAAATATGTATCCCGTTAACACTGAAGAACGCTGTTTAATTGGAGTTTTCAGACTAAAAAGTCATTTGGTACAATATAATACCATAACCAAATATTTAGCACAGTAATATTTTACACTGTTGAGAAATAAAAATGCGAGACAAATGTGTATTTAATTTTATAGCAGTTTATTAGTAATAATTTATGATAAATTTGAGATCAGATTAAAATGAATGTACATTTTAAACTACTCTTCAAATTTAAAGTTTGAAAGTAGTATTTAAATTATATTTTTTTTCTAATTACAATTGTCTTTATTAAAAATACTTTCTATATAAATATATATTACGATTATTATCATTTTAATAAATCTTCCTAAAATCAGTTTGTACATTTTCTTCCCAATTAAACAAAATGTTAACTTTCTTTTTTAATTTACTTTTTTTTTAAATTCGTAACCCCCCGATCGGCTATGACTTAAAAGACCGTCCACTTCATTCTAGAGTTTACTGCAACGCAACTTAATTTAAGCTTTTTCTAACACTCAGGTATCATAATATTTTTCATATTAAAGCTTGGAAGTAATTTAAGTGCTTATTTTTTTTCTAATTGCAAATCAAATCTTTCTATCAGGTTGTAACGAAAGTATTCCGCCAACAAAAAGTTCCAAACAAAGTTATAAAAAGAATCTGAAAGGAGTACCTTTAATGCGGGTAGTAATCACCACCCACATCTATGGTTTTCTGCCAACGTTTTGGTAGTTTTTCAAACCCTTCGGCCTGGAAACGGGGGGGCGCGAGACCAAAAACATAACTTTCAAATGCCAAAAATCGTTTCATAAAATATGAGGAAACACGCCAACGCGAACTATTTGCTGAGGACATACCTGTGGTGGTGGGAAACTTTCGTTACGACCTAATATCAAATATTTTGTCATTTTAATAATTTAAAGCTGTATGAAAATTTTACCATGAAAAGAATTTTGCATTATTTCTCCATTTCCAAAAATCTCAGAGGGCCAAACTCTTGTTTGACCATGTATCTTACATCGCCGTAAAAAAGTAGCGACGGTGATTCCAAATTAGTGTGAATACCAATTTAATGCACGGCTCGGAACTGCTCTTGAGCAAGCAACACAAGGAAAACCAATAAAGTGTAGCAAATACTGAAATTGTTGCAAGTGGTGCATATAATCAATGGGATGATGCAATACCTGCATATATAAGCGATAACAAGGAAAAGCGTGAGTTTAAAACGGACCGTAAAACAAAGTATACCCTACTTTAGGAGCATATTGTTGCGGAATTACTCTGCTACTCCTGGGGTTCGTCGTTCTAAAGTTCAGTTGGTGTAAAAAGTTCAAGTAAATAAAGTCACTTGTCAGGATGGAACACAAACTTTATTGCTTCTAGAACTTCGTAGAACAATCAGCTGTACACAATACACAAGCACAATCTAGCAGTAACGTGCTTTTAACAGTCCGCTTAGATCAGAAGCTCTCACAAATGCTGTATTTCTCACACAAAATAGGTCAATTTCACAGGCAAAAATTCAGTGGAAATATTCAAGGGATATCGTACACAATCCTTAAGACACAGCAATGAAGAATTTACACACAGCACTTTAAAAACAGCTTCATAAAGCAAGCTAAAACACAGCTTCTATAGCACACTCACTGAGAACTCTTCACACATTGAGCGTTCAACTCGCACTGAACTATTGGGGCAGCGCGCGGTTCTATATATACCCGAGGCAGAAGCTACGAGCAGCTTCCAGAAGTCTATTTCTCGAGGATTCTACAGAAAGCGTGAATTTTGATTACGTCATAGAAGAGAAATGTTAGGTTATTATGCGTTTTTAATGCAGGAAAAACAACTTCCAGGCCCTATTGGGAAAATCACGCCAAATGACCAGAAAGTCGCCAAGCTTGGCGACTTTTGGCGAAATATCGCGAAATTTGGCGCCAAAAATAAGTCCCCAAAAGTGAAGAGATCTCAGCCCTAGGACCAATATTTCTCGAGATTTCTAGAAACCCATAGAAAAAGAACAGGGAAACTGAAACCTCCGTATCTCCGGTTCTAATTGGCCGATTTTGATGCAACAAAAAGCAAAAGTTATCTATTTAAAGCGTAGGATACGAATTTTAAAATTTTAAACCATTTTAAGCCCCAGGGCAGCGGGTTGCCCCGAAAATTCGTAACATTATTGTTGAATGTAAAAGGAGTATATTTGCTTATTTCCAAGATCTCCAAAGGATCTGAATAAATAAGATGATTAAAATATATCTTCCATGTCGCAGCGATGGCATTAGTTGATGATCTTCACTTGAACAACAAAGCTTTAGAAAACAATTTTTTTCTGAAAGAGGTATTATCCAGAACAACTCTGTGCTTACTTAACAAATTTAGAAATTCAGCCATTGGAGTTAATTTACTTATATTTTACTTCGTACTAGATCTAGACACCTGAAAAAGTTATCATGATTTATGTTCTGGATTATAAATATACAAAGCAATGAATTTCATTAATTATTTTAATTTCGTTATTTCTTTTTTTTAATTAAGCTATAGAATAGTGGTACAGCAGCAATTTATCTGAAATTAAAATATGCATAAAATGTATATTAATTTTATTTCTGATAACCTTAAGCCGTCCGAAATGGTATTTTTTGGAGAAAATCTGAAACTAGATTTTTAATTTAAAACTAACTAAAATGTAATTTAGATCAAGATGTAAGTACTAGTAACTAGATTCAAAAATCCTCCATCACAGTAAACTTAATTGCATACAGATTCGTAAATTTTCCTAAGAATTGCTGGATCCAGATTTGAAAAATAAGTGAAAGAAAATAATGATTGCAAATGCGTATTACAGTCAAAACAAGATTAATTTTCCCTGGTCTTTAAAACTAAATTTAAAAGATTACTACGCTAAATATTTACATTCAGCATTCTTGTTAAAATGTAGTCTCAAAAACGTATTTACATTCGCCCGAAAAAACGCTTCATTTTACACAGATTTCAAACTTATAATTCCATTAATTTCAGAAATAAATTGGTTTAATTATTTCGTATCAATTTCCTTTAAATTTCGCTTACACGTGCAAACAAACAAACTAAAAAATGATTATTAAAATTTTATGAAAAATATTCACTCTCGTAGAATGATACATATGCGTATTTATTCGTTTCCGCCTTGAATGCATTGGCTGTTCCGGCATTGAATATTCATGGCAGGCAATTTACGAAAGTAAATACGTGACTTTGCGATGAGCGTTATACTAAAGAGCCCTCAACACTTTGATAATTTATGGATTGCTTGTACCGCAGATTACGCGAGGATCCTTCTGGGGGTCGAAGATAGGAGATGGAAAGCTTCGCTGATATATATATATATATATATATATATATATTCCGTTTTTGCTTCAAATGCAATTTGGACCCATTTAAATAATGATGCATTCTGCGGGCAAACACGTCGTAAATCAAAATCAGAATCGTACGTGCCGATTAATATCATATTATTAACTAAAACAAAAAACGAACTAAAAACCTGAATGAAATACCGCATGTTTTAAATTTTCAAAGTAATTGGGTCATGTTTCATTAAAATAAAATATGTTCAGATGCATAAGTATTGCGTTTTGACATGAAATTTGATTCAGGTCTTAAAACATTTTTATAGAAAAGTGTAATAAATAATTTTTTTAATTTTTAGAAAAGTGTAGTCAATATGTAAAATATGTTCCTTGTTAAAATCAGAAAACTATATTTTAAAATTAAACAATAATTTAAAAACTTTTACGCAACATTGAAATATGGTGTAAAGAAATTTACAAAAGTGAAGCTAGAATAATACGGTAAGTAATAATACAGAAATATCAGCAATTACTGAAGTCGCCATCTTAGAAAAAATGTAGGAATTGATACATTTATTCCTATTACTATTGAAAGAATGCCAACTGTCAATCACTAACAACTATGAAACTTGTTTTTAAAAGTATAAACCATCATAGCAGTCCTCCTATAAAACATTAAGTTGGACTTTTTAGTTTAGTACTTTTCATTTGAATAAGGTTTTTAATGCGCTATTTTAATCTTGGACATGTACGACAGACATAAATAGAAAACACCTGTTTCTTATGAATAGAAAGTTTCATACGTGTACTTTAAGGACGTCACATGCAAAATATAACATGCTTAAAAACTCCATTTGTATCCTGAAATCGAAGCATTTACCAGAATAAATTAAGTGCTCCATTTTAACTAATTCTAACGTGATTATTTAAATACATTCTGAATTACCTTTATTTTTATCGCTTTTCTACTCTTTTAAGTGATAAAAGGAAAAGCATTGAAGTTCTTGTTAATGTTTTCTATTATGATCACATTTACCGTATGTTGCATGCGTAATCTATTGCAACGAATGCATTAGATGTTCCGGCATTGCATATTCATGTCTGGCAATCCACGGAAGTAAATACGTGATTTTCCGATGAGCATTATACTAAACAGTCCTCAACGCTTTAATAATATATGTACTGATTGCTACACAGATTACTGGATACTACTTTTATGAGTTCGAAGATATATGATTTGTTTTTGCGTTTATATTTATTACACGTTTACATCAAATGCCATTTGTACCCCATTTAAATAATAATGCAACTGATAAAACACACCGTGAATCGACCAAAAGCCGATATGATAAGACACAGAGAGATGACTGATATGTGCAGGTCAAGGGTTTTTGAATTTTATGAGATTGCCGATCTGACGGTCTGTAGTTTCGGGCATTTTCTTTTTTATCCCGATGGTATGTGAATATGCATTAGAACGCCTTAAAAATCGTCAGTCCAAGGCTTCCTACACTTTGGCAGACCATCGTATTGCAGCTTTCCCTTAGCCAAAATTAAATGAACAAAATAAGAATTGTAATAAAACAAAATTAAATAGAAAATTACTTTTAAAACTATGGTTTTTGTTGGGGGGAAACATTATTTTTCTTAGAGGATATCTTTACTTACATATTAAAAGGAGTAAATAGGACGGATGTCTTTGTAATATGAATCAGAGCAGTAAATTCTAGCATTATTTCCCAAGGAAAGGTAAATAAATAAATATGCAGTTTTACCCTCTACCTTTTATTAATTTTCAAAGGATTCACATGTAAATTTTATATGAGAAAATTGTCCAATGTAAACGTTGTTGCAGAAAATTCTGGTTAGTTTTCGGGCTCGTAGCATAAAATCTCAGTACATATGGAAAATTCTAGGAATCACTTTAATGTTCGGACTTAATACAAATTTTCAGTACACAGTTCACAGAAATTAACAAGAAATAACACGATTTTTAGCAGTCAGCTTATCAAAAATGCATTCTCAGATGCTGTAAATCGCGTTGAATAAAATCCCTCCCCAGTCTTAAAACTCAGTGGAATTCTCAAGTAGTATATTTTCAACTGCTCCCCAGCATACTACAATGAAGGATTTACAAATAGCCTCCAAAAATAGACTTCTCAAAACAAGTGAAAGATCGCTTAAGAAACGAACGCAATACGTAGACTTATGGCTAGTAATCTGGCATTCGAATTGTTTTCCAAATCGATTAATCGATTTCGGATAGTATCAAAAGTCGATTAATCGAATAGTGAATATTCGCAATTTTACTAATGAATATTATTTACGATTAATCTCGATTTCACTATCTGGAAAACATTCGCAATTAATCGTGAATAATCATTTCACTCTTCGAATTGCATTCGCGATTAATCGCAATTAACCGTTTCGCTATTCGAATATTCGAATGCCGTGTACTATTGGAATGCTAAATGCAGAGCGTTCGAATGGATTTTTCAAAATAGATTTTCTCGAAAGAATTTAATAATCGATTGATTCGAATAGTTTCAGTCATTCATGCTCATAACTAATTATGGCTCTTACGGCTACTCATTATCAGCGAGCATTATCACAACTGAATTAAGAAAGGGGTAAGCTGCTCTTTTTATAGCAAAATCTGCAGCACTTTCGCGGTAACTCACATTTCAGGATTTTTTTCTATATTGAAGACGTAATACTAATTCTCTTGCGTAATTCTAATGTAGGGAAGCAAGCATTACAAGCCCAATTCAAAATTTCACGTCAAATGTTCTCGAAATTTGAGTCAGGCCAAAAATATGTTTTAACAAATGTAGCCAGCTAAAAACCACGAATAGTTGGCTAGAAAATGCCAAATCGCATGTTCTTCTATGGTAAATAGAATGGTCCGACCTCGCATTCTGTTTTGCTGATTTTCATCCAACAAAATGCAAAATCTAGTTATTCGACACGTAGAATCAGAATTATAGCCTAAAGTATTCCTCCGAAGACCAGACCTCCCAAAAATCCCAAAGTTGCTACAACTGCAAATATAGGATACAAATTCTTTTTGTTTAATCAGCTAAGCTTAACTTCATGAAATTTCAAACATTAAAATAAATAAACGTAACCAAGCTTAATTAAGCAATCTGTAATAACTGCTTAATGTAAAATATTAATTATGTATTTAGAACTTACTTAAAGAAACTGTTTTTTTCCTTCTCTGCTACACAGTATTTAACCAGTATGTATATGAAAAAGATAATGAAAATAAAAGAAACGGGAAATTATTTTAGAGTCAATATTATTGTAAATTATTCCTAGTTGCCTCCCTGGGATAATAAATAAGAAAACAACAAGAAAGAAAAGGGATGTGCAAGGTAATCCACGAATACATTTAGTTAAAATGCATTGAAAAATGCAAACTTCTGACAGGATCTTGGTTTTGATAATACTGCTAAAAGTCATGCAAGAACTAAATTGCTTATTTACCTTAGCCATCGCCTTATCACTATTAAAAAAAAATTTTCTATGCAAAAAGTTAAGTTACAGCAAATGCTAAAGCAAATGTTTTCGTTAAGTATTTATATAGCAGAATATTCAAATTTTTGTCGTTTCCAAATTTAAGAATTTCAGGGAGCACGATATATTGATGATATAATTTATTTCCCATATTAGATTTGTATTTTTACAAGCATTCCTTAAAAAAATTAATTTTAAACTTAATTACAAATGTGATGAATAACACATTCCTATTTTCGAATTATACGTTATTTACATCATTTGTTAAATATAGAAATGCAGTCGTGCCGGTATTTCAATTAATGAATGCCGAATAAAATAATCAAAAATTAAATTTTGTAATGCTATGATTATTTTTTTTTTCATGTCTATGTGTGATTTTGAAATTCTACATTCATAATTAATTATCTAATCAGTAGATTGCATTAACATTTTTACTGCTTGTAAAGAAGTAATGTTCGAATTAATTATTGTAATTGCACAGATGAAGTTTTAAAGATGAGTTGAAATTTAATTTATATTTTATGCAAGCCATTCGGATTTCATGAAAAAATATCATTATTACCTTGCTATTTCTTTTAATATCTGTCTTTGATTTTGAATTACTTTATTTATAATAGATAATTACAAAATTGATTTTAAATATCAATTATAAGCTGTAAAAATGATAAAAAAAATCACTGCATTATAAAATTTCAGTATTTCAACGATTCGTAAATAATAATAATAACCTTAATAATAATAATAATAATGCTATTGTATTTAATTTTCAAATGTTGTTGTTATTGTATAGCTGTTTTTGTAAAAATATTTCGTGTGTTGAATTTTAGCATTTTCTCATGTCATTCTGATTATAAAAAATATGTAGTAGAAGTTTAATTTACGTATATTAATGCTGCCCATTTTGACGTAGTCGTTGTATATTTTGGCCTTTGTATGACAGTTGCTTTGATAACTCTTCCCCTATAACCTTTTTCTTAATGTAGATAATTTGAACACATCGTTTTACAGGAGTATTTAAATAACAAATAAGAAAACTAAAG
The DNA here is from genome assembly GCA_038373885.1 of Cheiracanthium punctorium. Taxonomy (NCBI): domain Eukaryota; kingdom Metazoa; phylum Arthropoda; class Arachnida; order Araneae; family Cheiracanthiidae; genus Cheiracanthium; species Cheiracanthium punctorium. The sequence goes on from JAWZYV010002197.1 coordinate 830,752, forward strand.
TTCATTATTCCTTTTTTCTGAAAGCGATCATTATCCTTCTTAGTACATTTCTTGTATCGTTAAGAATTCTGATTGTATATTGGAAAACTTTATGCATGTCGAAATACGTATACAGCTTTAGTTTAAAAAAAGAAAATAAGTATATACAGCGCTGAGTGTTTTCGTGTAGTCCACGCTATATTTTATTCTCTTTAAACCCATTAACACCCAGCATCCTATATTTTAGGACGGTCGAAAAATTATAAAAGCACCGATTTATTTTCCAATCTTAATTTCTCGAATAATAAATTTAATTTCCAGAAAATACTCAGCGATAACAAAGTAAAGGAGAATATTTCACTCCCTTATTCATATTTGCAGAAAAACAAATACATTATTGATACACACAAATTCCGGAAATTTATTTTTCACTTCTGGCATCGAGTAAATTTGTAGAATGTGATGAACAAAGTCGGGCGCTTATGAGTTAAGATTATCAGCATACTTAAAATAAAATGAGATGTGATTAATAATTTAAAAGTAGCGGGAATAGTACTATTATAAAATAAAAACGATAATTCATTATCAGGAATAGTACTATTATAAAATAAGTACCAGAATTCATTATAAGGCGAGTTAGTAACAGATATAGGAATTTATGTTTGAAAAAAATTGTTATTTTAAAAATTTTATTATTTATCTACATGTGATTCACATAATATGTTTATACTATTCGGATTTTTGTTTTGAGCAGAAATATTCTAAGTAATATGAATCGTTGGGAAATTTTGTACATGTTTTAGAATAAATACTTACTTTTTAAATCAGTAAGTTCCTCCTTTCATTGATTTTTAACAATTTTGGAGCATCTTAATTACGCCAGCGTTTCAAATAGAATGGAAAATATCAAGTAGTTTTCTTTCTTCTAACGATTTTTTCTCTGACTTTTCTTATCAGTAATAAACTGTACATGTGTCATTTTCAATATTATAAATACAGTAATGCACAAAGCGTTAAAAGAATCCTACTTAAAAAAGCAAATAACAATATTTAGCATGAGGAATGACAGAACAGTCGGAATTGGCAGAAAACAATACACACATATATACATCAAAACAGAAAAAAAATTAATTCCCATTTATTTACTTTTTTGCATTATGTTCTCTTTGTCAGTGTATACTTCTACATAGTGAACTATATATTAATTTATCTGCACGTTTGATATCTATTTTACGTCAAAAATTTAAAATTAATAAACTGTTCACTAAATATAAGTCCAAACCTTCAAGAATTTATCACAAAACCAGATTCCAGATTGATAGGAGTAATTTGAAATATCATTCACATGAATATTTTTTAAAATAAATAAATTGATTTTATACCTGCCTTTTAGAAATAGGCTATAAGTTGCACTTCAGTTTTTCAACTTCATGGGATACTGTTATTTATACAGCTTTCAGCATTCCTATGAGGTAACACAAATAAGAAGTTATCATGCACTCGATAGCGAAAATATCGACGCCCTAAGATTGATTCGACCGATAGTAATGAAATTTCGAATCCAAAGACATTCGGACCGAACATGCAAATGATTAAAATCTGAAATTCAATGAATGAATAGCGGAAGCGCTAGCGCATCGGTACTTCATTCAACAGTTCCGATGCGCATTCAGTAGTGGCATATAAGGAGCGGTTCAATTTCTATGTTGGTTAAAATTTCTGTTGCATTTCGACTGCGATTCTTACGCCGTCTGTAACAATGCCTCGCCGAAGGATTCGTGCGCATTAACAGCCCATGTTTGTAAGAGGCTGTTTGGTCGAATCAAAAAATCGCTCCACATCTGCGTCGAAGCGATGCGGCTATTAGACGATGCTAGCAAGAGTGTGTGAACAACGGTGCATATCAGCGTCAAAATGATAACGGCCGACCGAGTGCTACAACAGAACGGGAGGATAGCAGCATCACAGCAGCTGTCACAGCACCGGATTCGTCGCTATCAACTATCTACCGTGTGACTCGCACACATGTATCCAACATGACCCTCCAGAGACGATTGATAGAGAGGGATTTACGCTCGCGCCTACCGTTACACCGGTTGCCTCTCAAGCCTGTACACCGTCAAGTCCGATAACTGTCGTTCCGGATCGATCAACTTGGAACTGCGCTGACAGGGCATGTACAGTCTTTAGTGACGAGTCCCGTTTCCAAATGCGTTCTGACGACAACCGCAGACGTGTCTGGAGACTTCCAGGGCAGGGGGTGGATCCTGCCATGACTATTGCACGCCACACAGACCCACAACAAGGTGTTATGGTCTGGGGTGCCATCTCTTATGATAGCCGAAAGCTTTTGGTAGTCATTTCTGGCATATTGACAGCACAGCGTCACGTTGACTATATCCTACGACCGGTTGTGTTACCATTTCTTTCGCGAAATCCTGGACTTACTTTTTAACACGATAATGCCCGGGCGCATACGGCTCTTGTTGCTATGAATTGTCTTCAAACTTTCCCTGTACTTCCTTGGCCAACTAGGTCGCCAGATCTCTCTCCCATAGCGCACATTTAAGATGTTTTCGAAAGGCTATGGGCTCAAAATGTTCCTGATTTAGCCCAACTGTGGGGGGACAATTTGACAAGAAATTCCGCAGGGCACCATCCGGGAATTTTCAGCCTGTGCCACGCCGGGTGAGAGCTTGCATCGAAGCCAGAGGTGGACCAAAGCCTTATTGACTTCCTCCTTTTGTAATCGTCAAAATCTACAATAAATCATTCAATTGTTCGGAAAATTTAATCCTTTGGTTTTTTATGATGTTCTTTACATCCGTAAATTTGCTGTTGTTGTTGTTGTTGTGTTGAGTGCATTTTGGAACTTGAGTTTTAAAATGAGAAGATTTCGTAAGAATTCATAGAAATATAAAATGTATAACTTAAAATATGTGTTTTTATCTGAGATTTCAATTTGCGATTTATTATATTCACAAGACAACGCTATTTACTGATTTTTCGCTCTAGTATTTTGAAGTGTACTCCTTTTAAGCGCCAGTGATTAAAAGCTGTGTACTTAGTGTTTTAAAGTTTCCATTTCTTGTCATTTATATTCAGCACATGCACACGAAATTTTCCTGTCATAAACTTTTGCGGTGAATAATCTATTACAAATATACTAGTAGAAATTTTGAAGATTAAAAATATACAATAACTGTAATTTGGCTTGTGTCTAAAATTTTTTATTGATAAACCAAGTATATATTTGTGTGTAAATAAATTTGATGAAAAATAAGTATAATGATAAAACAACTGAAATTGTGAAATAAACTGAAAAAGTATTTTAAATAAAGCATCTTAATATTTTTCATTGCATATTATTAAAACATAATATGCATATTTAATAATATATGCATATTTATAATATGCATATTTAATAATATGCATATTTAATAATATGCAATATATGTGTGTACAGACAGCATTAAGTCGCATGATTAAATTTTGATGCTTTTCACCTTCAAATAACTTTTATGCACATTAAAACATCGCAGTGGGTACAAAACAGGATGCATTTTATGATGTAATCTATGAAATGATGTTGCGCAGTATTTTTTTTTTATTTTATAATGAGAACAGAAATTCTGAAGCAAGGTAATCAAATACCAATCTTGGGGTATGCATGATTTGTGTTGCATGCATCTTAGTGTATGATACGAAATTAAAATCCATCAACGATAATACCATATCCGACGGAGGTACAATTCATCATTTCAAATGCCCACTTGTAACTTTTAATTCGATATTCCGGAAATTTACTTGAATAATGTGAAAATCTAATATGCTATTAGAAATGCTGGTGTTAATGTAATGAGTAATCATTTGCGTGAATTTAATATGATGTTGCTTCACTTTTAAATGTGGCTGTTTTATTTTTCCCAACAGCGGCGCTAGTCGTTAGCTAGACATTGGCCACTGCTATGCCGGAAATGCCAGTCACTTCATTATGTTGGTACCTATTAGGCGGACCACCATGATCGCCTATGAAGAGAAGGAGAAAATGATCCATGTCGGGAATCGAACCGGTACCCTTTGTGTGGTAAAATGATTTTCTAGCCACTGCACAGCTTGGGTGACTTAAATCTGATTATTAGAAAACTGCAGCATAAACCGAAACATTTTTTCTTGTAATTTGACGAATTCTCATCCCAATATATCCCCTTAACTATCTTCGGCAATCTGCTATAGCTGGCTTGGATATAGGGCGATCATCGACTTATTCTAAAAGAGCTAAACGTAATTGGCCTGAAGGCTGTCGCTGTGAGTCGTAATCATTAAGTTGTATGCGTTGCAATCTATGCGTTGCTAGAGGGCACTTATGTAGCCAATATTTAAAAGGGGTCAAGCATTTTCCTTTAAGACGATGACGCTGTTTTGCCCATCTGCCGCTAGTCGATGATCGCTCTATATCCAAGTGTGTGTCTGCTCTATAGATCTATTGAAGAAACGTCAAAATACGAACGATTGAGTTTTGGAATGATTTATTTTTTTAATATGTTTTATGCTAAGTGCAATTAATTCACCTCTGTATTCTAAAATACTGTCGACTCAAAGTCTGAAATGCAGCAAGCATTCCGTTTGCAGCACGGAGTGAAATTGTTTTGTCTTAAGTCTAATCACGATAGTCTTTCTCACACATGTTCGATAATCTATTATGTGTCGCTCCATTGAAAGTGTCTGTTGGAGTGCCATGGCTCACTTGACGGAAAGCAATCAAATGCCAATCTTAGGGTATGCATGATTTCAATTGCATACATCTTGGTGTATGAGCCGAAATTGGAATCTATCAGCGATAATATCATATCCGACAAAGACGCAATTTATCATTTCAAATGCCCTCTTATATGATATGACTTGGGAATTGAAATTTCGGAAATTGACATTAATAATGTGAAAATTCAATATGCGCAACCGCATTTGCAAAGTATGCTAGTCGAAATGTTCGCGTTGATGAAAACAATGGTCATTTGCTTTAAATATCGTGTGTGCCAGAGAGTTAGCTCTATTTTCAAATGTTAAATAACACTTCTAGTTATAAAATTGTAAAAATACAAATAAATACAACAGAGAAAAGCAAAATTTGATAAATGCATGGACATGACTAATTTTGAAAAGCACTGCGAAACACCCCATTGATGTATAAGAATTTCATAGTAAGTAAGTGGTTTTAAAGAGCTAAAATTGGTTTAAACTAATGTTTCAACGTAAACGACACACAAAAAAGAAGTATTGCCCAGCATTTTTAAACAATTTTCAGATGAACTTTGGTATGATGTTGTCTGGTACCTGTGATATTTGAATTTGAGAGTACCGAAACGTACATTTCATATTCAGTATATCTATATATATATGTAATATAATTTTATTTTGGTAGTTAGCTAGCTAGCTGTAAAAAACAAAACGTTCAAGGAATTATTTTTTTGAGTGGGATCTCTAAAATGCTAAGTGTCCTTAGATCATTCTCTGTCAAAGCACAAATTATTTTCTTTCGTTCACTAATGAACATCTTTAGCATATTGAGAAAAGTTTGTAGTAGTGTACCTAAATTCACAAATCCACAGGTTGATGTGGAATACAGTTAATCAATGCTGCATCAAATCTAAGAAATATCAAGAATCCCCTACCAAATACTTAAAATGCCATGTAACACAGAAATTTTATTAAATGATCTTGTCTCGATATCGATGAATATATAATTAGAAAAAACTATTTATTTCAGTAATTTCTCTTGCATGATTGTTTAAGGCAAAATCACTTAAGATGAATATTTAAATAATGGAAACCCAGCAAACACAGCCGTATCGGGTTAGGGATGGGCCGTCATTGGCAGTACCGTTTCGATGTCGGCATTGGCATAGTGGTAATTGGGACGGTGTCGGTTCTGTGCTGGCAAAACGATTTGGCGTAGGCAAATAAAAGTTGATTTCGGGCATGCAACGGTCCGATAGCGGCTAGCCTTTTAGGGTTAACATGTGATTTTGGCGATGTACTGCACCAAAAGTCAAAACCGATATCGGTCCAGAAGTGTAATTTCTAAACTGGACGGTATAAAGCCAGCACAAGCAGCACATATATATTGTTATAATAATTCTTTTTAATTTATGATTTCAATACTTACTACTTACAATGTTTTGAGCCCGTAGGATTCAAGTGCCTCCTTCACATGCGAAAAAGGAGGGGAGGGGGGGGGAATCATTCTATCTGGTTAATTTACCTGAGGTCCTGTCCAGGGTTCTGATCTACCGCGCATCTGTCAATCTACAGTTTAGATGTTGGTGATTTTCTCCAGGTGTATTGTGAATATGCGTTAGACAAGTTAACCAGTTTTTTATGACTTAGTACTGAAGGGGTTTCTAAGCGCCCACCCCCACCCCTCAATTGGGGCAGTTTCTGTCTAGTTATTCACAACTCTGAAATAATTATATGACTATAAATTTCATTTTATATAAAGTGATAGTTGTTAAGTACTTCCAATTAAAAAAAAGTAATAAAATTAATTAATTAATTAATTAAAAATAAAATATATAAAATGCAGAACATTAAACGCTGCATTTTGAAAGTTCACAAAAGGAGCCCACCATGGCCGAGTGGATAAGACACCGAATATGGTTGAAGCCATTCGTGGATCCAGAGCCCCATCCCCCCACCCCAGACGAATAAAGTTTACACTATAGAGCATTGACTTGTTTTGTAAATTCAAGTCATTCTATGAGAAAATGTGACAAAAATTGTCTTGTGCCCCCTCCAGAATTTTTTTTCTGGATCCGCCGCTAGTTGAAGTGTGAAGGTCCAGGGTTCAGGTCTCCCGCGCATCTGTCCATTTACAGTTTGGATGCTGTGTGATTTTCTCCAGATGTAATGTGAATATGGGTTATATAAATTAACCAGATTTTTGAACATAGAATTGAGGACAAATCACCGTTGTATCCCCAATTCTGGAACAAAAATTGGGGATATTTTATAAATTTTATATAAATTCAAAACATTATATAATATTTATAAAATGAAGGAAATATGGTTGATTTTTATAAAATTAGGGAACAAATAATTATTATAATTACTGTTCAACCCCAATTTTATGGCTTATTAATTGTTTTATATATTGGAACAAACGCTAGAAGCCTTCTTCCGCTCAGAGCACCGACGCCCTAAGGATTAACTCCTGTGTTTTTGCCTTACAAAAAACGCAAAACAACAAAACTTTCTGAAATTAAATTGGATTAAAATAGTAGAAAAAATACCTTTTCATTAGTATTTCCATAAAAATAAAAAATATCAGTATAATTTATAGTTAAGGAATTTTTTTTATAATACATTAGCTGCTGTTGTTAAAAATAATAAAAATAATAAAATTAAATACATAAATAAAAGTTTTAATTCACTGATAATACTGAATAATTATAAATTGAAAAAAAAAATAGTTGCATTTTAAAATTATAACTATGAATAATTAATTCAATAACAGTTATTTGAACAACATGTTTGTCATGTTTCTGTTCAAATAAAATAATAGTTAAAATTACGCCAAAATCATGTTTTGCTACAACATTGTAAAATTCTGTTACAAATTAAATAAAATTTAATGCTCTTATCTCCTTAAAAATGAATAAAAGTAACCATTTTTTGCTGATTATAGTACTTTATCTTTCTAAAAATTAATTGATTAATTCATTGCAGATATACAAGTATAAACTATTTTGCAATAGAATAACACTAATTTGTTTTGTTATTTTTCCACGCGATCTAATTTAAAGTGAATAATTTAAAAGCTAAAATCTCTCGGACTTTCTTTTCTAATTACCCCGTGTCCGCGTACACATAACATGTAGCACAGGCGCAGTGGGGACGAGTGCATTCCTAGGGGCTTTCCACCCCTTGTAGGAACCACAGTATTACGCAGGAAGACTAAATGGACCTTTCCCTTTCTTTCGGTCCCTATTCACCACGGTCAATCGAAGAGCGGAAGTTGGTTTTTTTTTTTTTGTTTTGTTTTTTTTTGTTTTTTTTTTTTTTTTTTCGTTTGCCTGTCCATTTCCATTCCAAGGCTGTAACAGAAATCATCTCGCAACGTAAACTTTTCAGTAACGTGGATTTTGAGTTTTCTCAGAGCAATGATGGGAGTTTGGTGCATTTTTCTCTGGATAAATTGCGATTTTTTTTCCCTAGACTAAATGGCACTGACTGCAGCTAGACAAAAATTTTATAATAGTCTGAATGTGGTTAGTGCTTTTTAGTTTTAAATAGGCTAAGTTCTTACGTCAGTTAGATCGGACTTTGCCGTAGTTTTCTCTGGATATACTGTGATTTTTTTCTAAAGACTAACTGGTATTAACCTCAACTAGACAAAAATTTTAAAGTTGTCTAAATGTGGTTAGTGCTTTTTGATTTTCATTTTGCTAAGTTCTCACGACAGTTAAAAAGGGGTAAGTTGATTTTTAAGTATATATTAAGAATTTGGAATTTTTGATAGCTAGATTTTTTTTATGTTATCTCAGGGACTACTAAAATAAGATGTAGTTCAAAACTGCTAATTATTTCTAAATAATGTGAAAATTAAATTTATAATTCAAATAAGCAAACTTGGAAACTATTAATAAACAAGCAGGACGGTATTTTTAATAAATAACTTACATACTGCATTGAAAAATGTGTCTATTTACTTGAGTACTTAATTTCATATTACTCAAAACAACAGAAAAAAATAATTTTATTCTGTTATAGAAAGTTCCTTTCTTATACTAAAGGATAATCCTATGAAAATTCAGTAATATATAAAATATTTACTTAAAGTAAGTATCTTCTAATAATAAACATGGTTTTATCAATACTTATTAGTTTCATATATAGTTTAGCACTAATCAACCTATTAAAAATAATACTTATTATTATATAAATTACTTTACATCACTGGGGCTAATTTTGCCAAAAATACTTAGTTATTAAGTATAAACAAAATAATTTGTTTGTATATGAAAATGTTTAATTATTTTGAAGAGAAAAGTTTTTTATGAAATTAACCGTTTATTTGTAGAATCAGCCAATGTTTTAATTTCTTTTAACGTATGTTGTTTACATTCTTGTTTAAAATAATATATAAAATCAAAAGTCAACTTTATTTTGTATTATCACATAACTTTAACAAAAAAATAAATTAAAATTTTTTTTAAAAAACATGTTGTATAACTTTAATATTTTTTTTCTATCTGTTTTTAGCTTTGCATGAATGTTTATTTATAATCTTTGGTTCTAGAAAATTATAAATTTTCTTGGATTCTAAAATTTTTTTGGAAGAGAAAAAGTAACATTGTCTAGTTGAGCCTAATATTTTGTTTAAAAAAATGTATATGGTCTGATAAACATATAATAGCACGATTAAAAAAAGTAAACCATTGGTTGATACATAAAAAATAATACGGTTAATTTTAAAAAGAGCTTTCCTTCTTAAATTCATCATATATTTTCTTAAAAACAAAATAATTTGCTAATTAGGTATTTTTAATAAATTTAGTCCTAGTGGTGTAAAGTCATTTATCTAATTATAATTATTATTACTTTAATTTGTTGTTTAATACTTTAGAGAACTAACTACGGAGCTAATTAGGGTATTTTGGGAATCAATAAGGTGCTGGCCGGTTTTCGATATTTTGTCGTTGCCGATACCACACAAAAACGTAATGGTTTTGGTTCAAAAGTGGCACAGGGCTGGGCCGACGGCGTTATCGTTTTTGCCGACACCGAACCAGAACCACCCCATCCTTTCGGCCCGACACACGCCCAGGCGGACGCAATTTTGTCGTTTTTGGTACCGCGTGAGCGATGTCGCCCCGGCACATTCTGCGCCGGAATGCCAGTGTCGGCCCAAAACTTATCCGATAGGGCTGTGTTTGCTGGGAAGAATTCATGCACACAGTAAACGCTATACTGTCAGCAATAGTCTCTTGGAATGAAGCTAAAGCAGCAAAAGATCCTTAAATCAATATAGCGTTTCATTTTTAGCTTATTTATAGTATAAGAATAGATGGTCAATAAAAAAGAGTTCGAAGCATTAGTTCAATTGGTTTTATATTGTTCTTATTGTATTAACACATAAAATGTCCGATTCCTAAGTGGTTGTACCATTCCAAAACAAAATATTTACCGCCAGTACTCCAAAAAGTTTAAAACCCTATGATCAGAAAACGTAATAAAATACACATATCTGCTTCAAGTTTTTGCATAATTACGTAGAAAAAAGCAACTGTAGAAAACACTCTTCGTTACTTTGAAAAGTCTGAAAATCTATCTTTTCCTTGATTTTTAGCAAATTTTGTCATTTTTAAGTTCCTGAAATTTGCTTAATCTGGGTAGAAAATTTAAACGCTGTACCTTCTGCGTCCTTTTTTTTTTACTTCCCAACGTAATTATTCATATTTTGTGCTTTATGAAGAGGTTTACGCAGAAATTGTAATAAAATTCACAGCATTAGATCTAGTGACTTACAAATTTTCACAAATGCGTTAAGAAATACGGAGAGGTGAGGGGATGTGCTGAATTAAAATCTGAAAATTTATGTAGCACGCACTGCCCAGTGAGCATGGGCACCGGCAGAATATTTCCCAAGGGGGGGGGCAAAGACTATTTCAACGTATGGTTACCATGTTGGAAAGAGCAAAAAAGCAAGGGAAAACACTGTATACAAAAATCCAGGGGGGGGATTGCACCCTCTTGCCCTATGCTGCCGGCGAACATGCCAGTGAGAGTTTGTTTACTGATTTCAAGAATTTAAGTTTACATAGCGCGAATGATACAGCCACCATTTTGATGTCAAGAGCTTAAAAATGCATTAAAAATCCAATTATCTTGAAAGGCTTCAACAAACAAATTAATTTATTAAACATTCAGGAAAAAGGTTTTTGATAAATGCTCATTTTATAAAGTTCTATTATTATTACTATTGTTTAAATAATCCTTTACGAAATTATTAGAATTTGTTTCCTAATTATGTATTTTTTCATCCAAAATGGATTATATAATATATATCGTCGTTGTCCAACCAATATCTGCTATATGCAAAAAAATTATTTATTATTACCAGTTATTATTTGACAATATTCTTGGGTATTCACATGGCATATTTCTTTAACGGTCTCAGTTCACCGTATAATGCTTAGAGTCACATAGAAGTCATTTTATACGAAAATTTGTTTAGCAAACTAGTCATAATAGTCAAAATGTCGAAATCTCCAAAAGGTGCACATGACAGATATTCATTTGACATCGACGATGTATTTTTTTATTTTTTTAATTCATCGGGCACTTATCGGAAAGTCGTATTCCATACTAAGACCGGACGTGCTGACCGTACTATCATGGAGTCACCTAGGGTGGCCAAAATTACCCCCCATGATGGAGCGGCCAGCTATGGATCCATAGTTGCAGGGTGTGATGTGCTGACTGCCATTCAACCTGGGATGGCTGTAAAAGAAAAGTCATATCTACAGCATCTGGTTTGTTTTTGTGATTTTAAAGACTTATTATTTTGTAGAAAAGTAAACTATTTTACTTTTCTACAAAATAATAATGAGTTTTTACTATCCATTTGAAACAAAGTTAAAATATATTTATGGTCTCAGTTTATCTTCCTGACAACTTTAATGTGGACGTGTTGCTACGAAATTCATGTGCTAAAACTGTGAACTATGCAACCCATACAAAAGTAAATAAACCGGGTGGATTGAATTTTTTCCATTAATACAGCACTTTTTTAACAAGATTTTAGCCCTACAATTCCAATAAGAAATTATTTCCTGGTGAAGTGATGTTATTTTTGATTCCGTGAATTATATATTTAGAATACTTAGAAAATAGTAAAAAAAGCTTATTAGGTTGGGCTGAAAAAAATCCAATTCAAAAAATAAAGTCTGATGAAAAGTCATTATAAAAAATTCATTTTTTAAACATAATATTTAATGAGGTATTTAAAATTAAAAATTGAACTGTTCTAGCGAATACTGTTTTCCTTTTGGCATTAAAAACTAAACTTAAAATTACTAAATGAGGGGATTTGCAGAAATTGAATATAAAGATTTGTTTTTCTTATGTACTTATTTTTTTTCTTTCTGATTGATATTTTCTTTTAATTATAACATTATTTTTATCCGTTTCTGCTTACTTAGTTTTTATTGCTTTATTTATTTAATTTGGCCATGTCATTACAACCTATAGTCAAGCATAGCTGTTAAGTATCCCATGTCTTTTGGTTATTAAATATCACAAAATTTCACTGAGATAATCGCACTGCTTTTATTTTAATATTAGAAAGGTAATAAAAATAACACTTACATGAAAAGGAGAAACCAAGACAAAATTTTCGTACGTCTGCCTAAACATTTTTTAAAAATCGAAACGTATTCTACTAACATTCAAATTATAATAGCCTAATACTGATCTTACCCATTTTTCCGTACATTCTTGAATCGTATCTATTGCAAATTAAGAGTATCCCATTTGGTGATAATTTATAAATATTTTAAAGTGGAATAACACAATTAATAACACAAATCTGCATTTACACATTGTGATTGACTTTTTAAGAGTATGAATTCCTTTTTCTCATTGGACTTTTTGTATACAGGGCCACCGTTAAACATTTTTATTTTCAATTTTTTAATCATGTAAAAGAAAAACTTATGGAATCAAAAGTAACTGCATGCTATTATAAAAATTTCTTCTAATAAGAAGTGAAGAATTTAAAAAGCGTCCCATAGATAAAGCAGTTTGAAACAAAGTGAATTAAAAGTTCTTTAACAAGGGTACTGAAAATACTTTCAATGCATTTGTCTCAGTGTGCAGTAACTGCTTCATTTTAAAGACTTTTTTCTATAAAGCAATTCTAATTTATATTATCGAAGTTTTAAAAAATGCAGCAGCTCATTCTTAAAGCAATTATTTAGAAAAAAATTTAGTCTTGTTATTTTATACCCGTTTTTATCGTTGAAAAGATGTGGTTGGTGGAAAACATTTCCCTTCGTGTTTATCGTTGATTCTTTCATTGGCGTTAAAAGAGCGTTCCAAATCCGGACACTAATTGTTCAGAGTAAAAATTTCTGATGAATCCAGTTTATATTATTTTTTTAACAATTTCCCCAAAACCATTAATAAATATATTATACATACTGCATACTACAATAGCAGAGCTTTGAAGATTAATAAATTGGTGTGATGAAATCAATCATTTGACAAAGGGAAATGAGGTGAATATATTGACAAGCTCAAACAACCTTTCGTTGAGAATACAAACTGTTGCTGTCCAACAAACATGCCAAGAGCAATTTGGATCGTGAATAATTATTTGCTTTGCTCAATCAATTCAAACTGTTTCCTGGCATAGTGATTCATAACTCGATATCTAAAAATTATATTAAGCAGGATTAGTCGAATAAACAGGAAATAATAAGATTATTTTTTATGTAGTTTTGTAACTTGTACTTTCAGTAACATCTGCAAAATGCTTTATGCATCCAATTACACTGAGATATAATATTTTTGTATAATGCTCTTTTTTGTTACTTTAATGAAATTTAGGCAGCATAGACACGAGAATATATATATATATGATAGAAATTTTAATGGAAATATTTGATTATGTTTTTATTTTTATGCATTATGAATAACACTGAATTAAATTTGATGATTAATTTAAAGAAGAAACTTAAGAACATTTGTTGGTGATATGTTATTAAATATGACAAAAAATATGACTCCACACTCAGTCATAAGGAAAAGTTCTCTTGAATTATTATTTTTTGGTATTGTTTGCTCAAAAATATAAAATTAAAATTAAAATCGAAATATAACTCAATCAACCTTTAAAATTTATTTTAGAAATTATAATTATAAAAGTATGTTCGTTTGTTCGTATGTCCACTGTACAAATGAATACCATTAGTTAAATGAGTCTCGAAATTTTCAAACAGTTAAGAATGCTTTTGAAGACATGCCCCTCTTGTTTTAAATTTAGTCTAAAGTTCGTGTTCTACGCTTCAAATAATTAATTGCTCCATTTTTTTTTTCATAAAAAGCAGTTAACTAGAATGCGTGGTAGAGACCTTTAGCTATCCCATTGGATAACATTTAGTTTGGCGGTTTCTTGCCAAATATTGGAGATATCGCTCAGGGGATTTAGTTTTAGAGACTTATTTTTAGCATCAAATTGGGCTATATTTTGCCAATAAATTGCAAGTTTGTCGATATTTTGTGGAATTTTGTCAATGGGGCCTGTGATGTTTGCTTTCCTGCTTTAGCGTTGCGCAATAACGTTACTATTATGCCAATAAATGTCCGGAGACTTTTCGAAAGTGCTACTGGAGGAAGAGTGGAATGTTTCCGAAACATGAGCAAAAAATATATATAGAGCAGTTCTCTCCACACTCAGTCAGTTGCGACTTCTCGCTTGCAGATAGCACTTCAGGTAGCACAAATCGTTAAAATAATTTAAGACGCTTGAGACAAAATATCAGTAAGATGCGATTTTGATAATGTTTTAAATCAATGTATTTAATGCAAATCCAATTATTTTGAATAGTGAGCAATATTTTATACTTCTACCATTTTTTTTAACATTCTTTAACCCTAAATTTACTATAAAATAGATATACCATTGTTACATAAATGTCAAAAAACGTTTAAATACAATGTACTTTACTACTTTCTCTTCAAAATGCAATTCAATCCATTTGAGCATCTTTAGGAATGCACCAGAAGAAAAGTTAGGACTGGGAAACGTTCTACAAAGGCAGAACTCCTACAAATAGTGAATCGTAATGGGCAAAACTTCATTATTCCACCTTAGAAAGCCTTGTTAATCGCATGGCTAAATAATGTTCTTCACAAAGAAAGCCTATGTAACGTCGAACTAAATATTGCTGCACTTCATTACATTAAAGCGATTAATTACAAAAAAGATTAGAAAAACTGAATCGTCTCAAAACTTCTATTTTTAACTTTTCAAATTTTCACATGTAATATTATTTGCGCACTATATAGGAGGGCTAAAACTACAAATTACTAATTTCTATCATTAAGAAATTTTCCTTACAGAAAAAGTTACAACAGAAAAAGCAGGTCGTCTCAAAACTTTGGCGACCTACTTTATTTATTTTATTTTTTTAAATTAATTTTATTATTTTATGAAATCCTTATAACATCAACTTATCCACAACTTCCGTCAATGTCCTTTCAGACCTGTTAAAAGTGTTTCCGTTTGTTAAATTTGTGTAAAAAAATTTGTAATAAAAGCAAATAAAATAGAAAATTTTGATTATTAAACATCAAAATTAATTCAAAGAGAATTATATTTTTTTTCTTTATGTACACAAATTCAACTATTCGTCTGAAAAACTATAAACGAGAATTTGCGCTTAAAAATAATTATTATTTCATGGGTCTAAATTGTATCGTTGTGAGGAAAATTATTGGGTAGATAATTTCTAAAAACTTCTAATCTTTCCGTTCGTAAAATTCTAAGCGATTTCCCCAGCAAATTTGTACAAAAGATACTACAAAGAAAAGTGCGTTTTTACAACTTTTTTTTTTCATGTAAATATTACGTCATGGATAAAACAATTTTCACTTCATGTAAAGTTTCTTTGATTTAATTAATGCGAATTAAATGGCATTAAAAGTAAAATTACCCGTTACGAAATACGGTTGCTCAGTAACTGTTTCCTAATAATAAAATTAAAATTTTGTATTCAACGGTACAGTAAGGCAGATTGCAAAAAAAAAAAAAAAACTTACTTTATACTGCCTATCATATTATTAAACTTCAGAGCACATACAGTTTAATGGAAACATAATTAAGTCAGTTATAGATTTCAAAATCCTTGTTTTTTTATTTACTTTAATTCCAATGAATTTGATTATACGAAACAAATTTTTATTGAAAATAGACAAAACTATTATTAAAAAAATTATTTCAAAAATTTTTGGAAAGTGAGTCCGTTTAACAGTACACAATCAATAAATTTTCAGATAGCCTTACTAGCGATCTATCCTCTCTGAATTTCAAGAATTAAATAGCTGCAGCAGCTGAAAAAATCTTATTTGCTCAAGAGTTTAATGCAAATTTTCTCTAATGATGTGCTTTGTCTGCGATAAAAAATGCCACACATCTTGATTATTTCTGTTCTTACTTCGGTATCTGTGTCGTTGATAAACTAAACCTTTTCGGTCTTCATTAATCAAAACACCATAAAAAGTGCTGTCAAAGACATTCACTGTTAATCGTTAATTACGGAGTCCGATCTGGAGCAGTTTAGATGTTTATTTTATCTTTCTTGCAAGCAGAACAGAAGAACAAACAAAATTCGCATTTGTTTATTTAAAATATATTTCCATTAAAAAAATCGTACGTTTAATATATAAATATATATGTTTGTGTGTACATAAGCTACAAAAACTCTGTTGTGAAATGTGAACTTTATGAATTACACTTTTTATGGTTCAATAAACCTTTTACAAAGCTTATTCGTATAAGGAACAGGGAAGTAATATCGGTTTTAATAATCGATTTTAATAATTATACTTCACGTAGACAAAACTACTGAAGCTAATAGTAAAAATGTCAGCATGTATGTCATATTTTATATAGATTCTAGTTATACAGCATTTTCCAAAATTTGTGACCTATGGGGTAGGGGGGGGATGTTATTTTCACATATCTATCTCAATTTAAAAGAACAAAAAAGATATACCAGTAAATCTATTCTGTAAAGTATAACACTAATGAATACCCAAAATCCAATTTCAGGGAATTTGGTAAGGGCATGTTCAGGGCATCCAAGCAAGTTATGTGGCCATCCTCTCCAATTGTTTCTTCCTTCTTGAAAGAAAAAGAAATACATAAAGCTATCGCTTTACAAGAAAATATATATGAATCCTATGTTTAAGCTCAATTTGCTTTTAAGTAAAATTTGTTGAACATTATTATTAAATGTAAAATAAATAAATCAATCAAAAGAAATTACTTTCCGGTACACCTCACAAAATAACGGAGCCGAAGAGATATGTCTCTCCATGTGAAAATATTTATATATACAGAGTTCAAAATACTAAAGCTTATGTTACAAAATTAGGCATATATGTGAGGTTTGTAACTTAGGACCTCAATGAGCAAGGATTTTCAAAAATTCGTAAATTATGAGAAATAGAGAAAAAATTTATTAAATTTATCCCTATCAAAGAAAAAAATAAATCCATTATGCTGTTGCTGTAAAATGCAATATACATGAATACCTAAATCCATTTTAAGGCCATCTTGAAATCAGAGCTCCAAGAAGCACTCAAGCAGCCGCCATCCCTTTTTTCACGTATCTTTCTTCAACAGAAATAACGCATATTCATGAAATTAATTATTTAAAGCTTAAGAAATATGAACCTACTGTTTACGCATTACTTGTTTGTAATTAAATGCTTTTAATCATAACCTATTTTATTTCATTATATAGTTATATAGTTATAATTACTTTTACATCATTTTATTTTGCCGATAAAAAGAATTACAATTATTTTTTAATAAATGATCATTTTGCCTTTTGGTTGAGGGTAAAATAATCCTTTGGACGCTTTTCATAATTCCATTTTTTAATTACTCAATGTGGGTTTAAAATATTATTGAAACATGTTCATAATGCAACATAATAAATGTCATACTAGCAAAATGTCAAATTTTTATTTAAACACTTATGTTATTTATACAACTTTTCCCCTTAAGAAGATCATTTTAATATCTAATCTGTCTATCTATCTATCTATCTATCTCTTTCTCTCTCTATATATATACAGAGAGAGAGAGAGAGAGAGAGAGAGAGAGAGAGAGGGTAAATAACAGATTTCACCACGTCTTGGAAACGAGCACAAGAATAGCATTTCCTGTATGTATCAATTACTAAAGTCGATTTCTGTTAACGTTTCTATAGTGACTTTCTAAATTTTCTAATTAAACTAATGAAAGAAGAATATTTCCCTGATAATCGATATAATTGTATGTCACAGTGACAGTACCCACTAATTTAAAAAAACAGTCTCTAAATATCAGAAAGAAAACATACTACAAATATTTAAATATTATCCTATTTTATATGTAGTTTGTAAATATAATTTAAACAACGATTAATGATGTGTTCTCTTGATAAAACTGAAAGAAATCAACAGAATGAGATGAATAATATTGTCATCTATATTTAAAAATATATAAGACAGCTTAATTGTCCTTCGTTGGCCGGTTAGAATGTAGGGTAAGGGCGTATGTAGGGTAGGGTAAGTAGCTAAAATATGAGAGACGATTTAAAAAAAAAATGATCAGACTTTGAGATTTTGCAAAACATTGTTCCAAAGTGTGTAAATATTTGTTCGCACATTACGCAATATCCGCTAAGGTGACTGAATTGAAATTTTGTGATCAGACAAAAGGTCACTCACTCAATTTAAACTATACTCGCCAATATTTTTAAAAGTTTTAATTAGATTTTGAGATTTTCGAAAATCGTTTCTAACAGTGTAAATATTTGTTTGCGCATCATGCAATAACAACTATAACAAATGAAATGAAAATTAGTGGCATGATAGATGGTCACTCAACTTAAACTATAGGCAACGAATTTTTTAAATGTTCTATGAGAAGTTGAGATTTAAAAAAATCTTCTTAAAATTAGCACATATTTTGCACGCATCACGCAAGAACGACTAAATCGAACGAAATGAAAGTTGGAGACAAAATAGGCGACCAGGCAACTTAAATTATGGCAGCCCAATTCTTTGAAAATTTGGATTAGTTTTTCAGATTTTGAGAAAATTTATTTAAAATGTGTAAATTGTCTATAATATATAAACCTTTGAAGAGAATGAACTCATAGATTTCACATCATCATAGATGATTTTACATCAGTATAGGTGGTCACTTAAACTACAGATGTTAAGGTTTTTTGGTTATAGATTTTGAAATGTTTAGAAAATACAAAAAAATGTCGTTCCATTCCTGAAAAATTGTAATTGAATAGAATAAAATTTGAAATTATGTTATGTGGCAAGTTAATGTGTGAACTATCGATGCCAAAATATTTTAAACTATTTAAAATATTTTGAGATTAGCAAAAAGCGTGTAAATAATTGTTCTGGTATCCCTCAAAAACAGTTTTAGAGAATAGAATGAAATTTAGTAACACGATGATCAGTAATGACTGAAACAATAAATGACTGATTTTATTTTATTTTGTTTTTTAAGTTTGGATTTTTTTTTTTTTTTTTTGCAAAATGGACTCTTTTTATAAAAATGGAATCACCATAATGCTTCCGGACTGAATATATTAATGAGCTATTTAATTTTAAAAACTTCAGTTTTTTATTTATTTGCTGTTTTAGATTTTTTGAAATTTGTGCATTTTTCTGGAGGCATAATATTAAAATATGTGTAATGAATCAAACTAACGCTAGTTACAGGAGAGGAATGACCTCTTGGCATTAAAAGCTTTTCCACTAAAATGAAAAGACAATTTTGAATATAAAATATTTTCTCTATTGAGAATTTCACTCAGCACTTACTTACTATCTAATATGGAATCATTTATCTATATACAGAAGTTATAGCTTTCTATACTTTTGCTAATGAATCGGTTTTCTATACTCCTATAATGCTGACGAAAAGTCAAACTTTTTGGAAATCTGCAATGCATACTAACCTGCCAACGACGGGTACTTCAGCTAATTTTCTGATACAATTCAATTTAAAGTTATTTCAAACAAGAAATACGCTTTAAATAGAAACAGGTTGATAATGGACTTATTTTAATTTGAGCATTAAGTGAGCTACTGCGAATCACAATAATTTTAGCACTGAGGTTAAAAATTTTGATACCTGGAAACCCTGGGTATTAAAAAAAAGTGTTTCAAAAAAATGAAGATAAATGCCTAAATTCTTACTAGATAGCACCATTTGATAAAAGTTCTATTAGATAAAGCATCAAAGCGTTTTACCACCCTTTTGGGATACACAGCATATTAAAAATTATCTAACGACAACCTTCTCAATAGCTATTTACTGCATTCACTAGAAATTGTATGCAATTATCATGAACTTGACTAAAAGAGAAATAACTAGCATAAGTGTCAGTTACTGGTGAAATAAATTTTTTCTTAACCAATAATTGACACCCCATCTTAAATAAATAAATTTATTTATTTATTAAAAAAATGCTATACATATTTACTCCATGTAGTATTATCTAATATAAATCAGTTTATATTTATTTTTAAAATGAAATGTTCTTCAAACAGAAACTTGTTGATAATGAACTAATCTTTGTTTCAGGTTTAAGCCAGCTACTGAGAATCAGACATTTTTTAGCACTCAATTTAAAATCTCTATATCTGATACCTAGAAAGCTTTGGAGGTAAAAGAAGATTGCATAAAACTGAAGACAAACGCCTAAATGGGTACTAAAGAGCACCATTCGATAACAGTTCTGAATAAAAGCTTAATAAATTATCGGTCAAAGTGTCAATTACTGGTGCACCTACCCTAATGCATATTTTGAATTCTGCTAATACAAAATATATAATTAGTATATATTCGTAGAAGTATTGAGAACTAAGTTATATCTTCTGTGTACTGTTAAAAGATTGCAGGTTAGAGAGTAACAAGTGTTGAGTGACATTTTATTTTCAAAATTTTATTTATCTTATTGGAATTACCTTTTAAAGTCAAAATATCATCCACAGCTTGTAACTAGATTTTGTTTGATTCACTGTACACATCTTAGTATTATGCCCAAGAATTTTTTGCACAATTTTCAAATGAAATTTTTGAAAAAATTAAAAATTTATTCACATTTTTGAAAACAAAAATAAAGTCGTCATATATTGTTTCAAACGTTGTCGATCATTAAAAAAATTCATGCTGCTCTTTTAAGCCGTTTTTAGGGATCCGAGGGAAGACATTTACAATATGTTCACAAAATCTCAAAATCTACAAAAAGTTTTCGAGTAATTTAGCACCTATAATTTGAGTTACCACTTATAATGATGTTGAATTTTATTTCATTCGCTTCAGTGGTTTATATGCGTTGGGAAAACAAAAAGTTACAAATGTTAAATAAATAATTTAATTATTTTTCAATAATTTTTAGTTGTATGACCTCTTATTATGTCAGTATACTTCCTTTATTCCCTTATTCGTTATAACGTGGCACGTGAACAAAAAATTTACACAGTTTGGAATAATTTTCGCAAAATCACAAAATCTAATAATTTTTTTTCTTTTTTTTTTAATTAGACACATAATACTTTGTGACGAACTATCATGACTCGAATTTTATTTTATTTGCTTCAGCCATTTTTTATGTGTGCGCGAGCAAAGAACTCATCATAGACAGAACAAAATGACAAACAGACACCCATTTTCAATGGTCGTACTGGGTTCCCAGTGGCTTGAAGTTGATATAAACCACAAAATATTTTAATTCCAAGTAATTCGCAGACAAAAATCTAACTTTATTAATATAGATACACCTATTTAGTTAAAATTAAAACACGGAAATACCTTAGTTAAATAATTAAAAACATTAAAAAAGCCTTAAAATCTCCGTAAAACTCTAAAAACACGCACCATTTGAGCGCTTTCGACAGTTCAGTTCACTGTCATCTTCAGAACTGAGTCCGTTTGGCTCGCTAGATATACCTATTTCAGATTCTTGCAATCTATGCAGTCTTTATAATGTGTATTAAATATTTGCAGCTTTTAAACTAAAATAAATATTTATGGAAAGAATATATGGGTCCTTCGAAAAATACATTTTTGCAAACTTAACAATTAAACTTAAAAATAAAATGTTTTCCACATGCGCACTCCCAAAATCGGAACATAAGGTGCGACAAACTTAGTCTTTGATCTCTTATTAATTACATCACAGAAAAAAGAATTGTCAAAATCATTTAATGCTGATCGTTAATAAAAAAAGATTCAGATACATTTAGATAATCTTTTATTAGAAGATAATATTATCTTCTAATTATTAGATAATATTCACTATTTGAACTAGCAGTTTTCAAAAGTACTTATTTAGTTGAAAATTGAATCCGTGTTGATTGTTGCTTAAAGTTACTTTTTATTTAAAGCGAAACTACAAGAAACTCTCTAATGTGGTAATGTGAAAATTAAGATGTGTATGTCTCCTTAATGAAACTACGTTTACGGAAATTGACAGAAATGGAAATACAGTATATATTAATAGATAGATATGCATACATTTTTTGGGGGAGGGGGTGAATTTCGTTACACTTTCTTGAGCTTTAAATAAATAATCTTTGGTCTGCATGGCATAACTCTTGCAAAGCATGAATTTACCATTCTCATTTTCAAATGATGCAATTACTTACATCGCATAGAAGTATTAAAGTGTAACTGGAGATTTACAGACAATTACTACGATTCTCGGTGTTCTGTTTTATCATAATAGTTGTGATAAATTGGTATGGAGGTGTCCTAAAACAAAAAAATATCGTTTTTTTTTGTTATGTCATTTATTTTATTACGTTTCTGCTTGTTGTAGCTCCCCTGAAACAGCTCAAGTCTAACCATTAACTCATGCATATTTTCATAAGATGCGTAATGTACAACGAATTGTTTGCCGTTGTCTAGTCATTACACCAAGACATTACATACACATGTGTATTTATGATCTTTTAATTTTGTTGTAACGGTACAAACCGTGGTAATTTAATTCTTTAATAAAATAAATTTATATGATGTTCTCGAGTGCAGTGGATATAGAAAACTACACCAGTACAAATTTTGTTTTCTCCTGTTTATTGGAAAACGTGCTGTCTAATGTCTAAACACATTAATTTTTATTAAAAAAAATATCCCCAAAGGACAAATTAAAGTACTGTTAGTTATGTTGACTATTCTGAATAATCAGCACTAGTTTAACGTACCGTATAATCTACGATGTAAGTGGAGTATACGCACTCAATTAGGGATCTCTGTAGGGATGGACGCGAGATGGAAAATAGGTTGTCTCGTCTCGCAAAATTGCTGAAAAGCTTTGTCTCGTCTCGCAAAAATCCCTATATCACAATGTAAAATGTGCCTGTCTCGTCTCGCAAAATAACTGCAAATCTCTGTCTCGTCTCGCAAATTTCTGTCTCGCAGTCCATCCCTAGATCTCTGAGATGCGAGAAATAGGACGCCTAGCTTAGTATATCAACTTTTGAGCTGAAAGATTTGTCTCGTTTCGCAAAGTTCGTATGCAGTAATAAGGAATGGATCTATTTCGTTTCAAATAACTACTTCAAATCTTTGCCTCATCTCGTGTCCAACAATCAACTTAGTACTCAAGAAGACGGGGTTTATTTAGCCATTAGATCAAAAATAGTAGTACAGTAGAAGCATAAAAGCATTTAAATTTGAAACATGAATAAAAATATAATTGTCTATACTAAACTCAGACGATTTACTGCTGCTGAGGTGAAGTGATCAACCCGTCTGAATTACTCGCCCAGTAAAATACAGTATAAGTACATAAGTGCATAAGTACATACATAAAAAGTCTCTCCGAGTAGGGATTTTATTGCCCAATTCAGCAAATAGACCTTTATAATTAGATCCAAATTTATAAAATAAAACAATGAAATCATTTAAATGCAAGACAAAAATAAAAATCACTTGCCATTGCTGAAGCACCACACTCCTCTGACGCCTGTGAAATATATATTGTAGAAGTTAAAGCCAAAGTAATTTTAGAAACAATTAAATAGCGTTACGGATAGATATGGGACTTTAAAAATGGCAAAGAGTATTATATTTAGAATAGGCAAAGGAAAATCAAAAGTAATTATAAGTATGTAATTAACTGCATCACATCTACATTTCGATTAAAAGGCCTAAAATAGAAAAAATCCTTTAATACGACAGTACCCGTGCAGGGTATAATATACCCGCCGAACTTTTGTTTTTATTGTACCTTTCTAACTTTGTTTTGAAAATGGATGAGACCTGGTGCCGCTGACTCTTAGGCCATAATCTTGAAGACGGGAAACTTGTTTTCAATATTTTCACATAAGTCACATGATATCGCCATGTCGAGTGTGCCATACCCTGCGCGAGTACTTGCGCTATTGATCTGAGCTATATTTTTGCTTTCACGTACCTTTTTTTTAATGGATTAGGCCTGGGGGCAGATGACTTTAAAGTCATAACCTTCAATGGAAAAAAACCGGTGGTCGAATTCTTCAAGTACGCTTTCGATTATTGCTAAGCCGGGTGTGTAATACCCTGCACGAGTTTGCATGCTTTTTTTTTCAGAAAGAGGATCTAGCTCTGAATATATAAACGCGCAATTACATTATTCTTCGAGTAATATTTATAGATTTATGGTTACATTTGTATTTTTGTTTTCAGTTTATCATTTTTACCTCTTGTGCTAAAAAACATAAAAAAAGCACCCTTGGGTGTGAGAGACCCTGCGGAAGTAATACTCTGCGTTCGTTTTTGTCGAGCGAGTAATCCCCGGTTAAATCTAAATACAAATAAAATACGCCTGTCAGTACTAAAACCACGATACTACATCATTCTTTAAGACCTCACAGTTTTCAACAATTTACGGCTGCTGTAACGGACTGATCAAGCAGTCTCGAGTAGTCACCTAGTAAAACGGGAGGCCAACCTTTTTTTCTTCTGAATTTTATATCCTAGTACTTAACCTAACTTATAATTTAAATATATGTATAATGTTATATATATAATGTGCTTGCTTATTCCATATATATATATATATATATATATATATATATATATATATATATATATATGTAGGAGGCGACGTCGAAATAAGACTGGAAGCACTCCTACGGTTCTCAATCACGTTTATTGCTCGGCTAAATATAACAGAACTATTTACAAAGGAAAGGAGAGATTTTGCAGAACATGAATAAGTGGATTCGTTAACAGGGATAGGTTTCCTTATCACACAGGAGCCACTGGCCACCTTCTCGTGGTCGTTCTGGAGTCGAATCGCCTACGCGCGATCAGAGAGCTACGTCCGACATCGCTCCTACGCGAGCGTGGTCTCGTTCGCATCTGCTGCCTCTAGCTCCCAGGCTCTGATAACCTGCGGTTTCTGTAGACGTGAGGTTGTGATGCCATCTGCTGGAGGGTTGCGCCTCTTGATTACCACAACGCTCGGCCATCGACGTGTGAGGACCTCCGAACCTGAAACTTAAAATGAAAAGAAAAAAAAACGAAAAAGAAAGAAAATAATGATTAAAAAAAACAAAAAGAGATGTTGAGAAAAGAAAAAAAAGTTTGTAGTAGGATGATCTCAAATTGCAGTTCCAGTAGACCAGGGTTTCATGTGGTCAGCTGAAGTGGAAGTTGCTTCTGGTCCTTCGTGAGATCCTACTTTGGCTACATCATAGCGGTCATGTGGTTTTATTTTTATGACTTTGTACGGTCCTAAGAACTTGGGTCGTAGTTTCAGACCTCCTCCAAATTGGGTTCTTTGGATTGCTACCAAGTCGTTGACTTTATAGACAGGAGCGGTTTTGCGGCGTCGATTGTATTGCCGTCGGTTTTCTTCTTGGATTTTTAATATATTTTTCTTAGCTTCTTCCCGTATATTTTCTTTCTCCTGGATTGTGGATTTCAGGAATTCTTCTTCAAGGATTTCCTTGATACGTTGGTCTTCTTTTTGTTTCATTTTCACACCTATCATCAATTCGAATGGAGTGAACTTGGTGGATCGACTAACAGTGCTGTTGATGATTCGTTGGATATCTGGGACGAACTTGTACCATTTTGTAGGATCTTCAATCGACAATTTCGAAAGAACTGGGATGAGAATTTCATGCATTCGTTCAATCTGGCCATTGCCTCTTGGCACTCCAGTTGTGATCGATATGTGCTGAATTCCTTCATCTTCACAGTAATCTGCAAAGTCCTTTGACGTGAAGGCAGATCCCTTGTCGGAAATAATTCTCCAGGGATTTCCGAAAACAGATTGTTGGGACTTGAGTTTCGCTAGAGCTTCTGCCGTAGATGTGGTCTTGACTGGATAGAACCAGTTGAATTTTGTGAAACCATCCACCACTGTAAAAATATGTTGGTAGTTCTTGTTTGTGGATGGTAGGGGACCTATAAAATCAATGTGGTACGTGCTTAGTGGAATATTATCCTTTGGGATGGGATTCAATAGACCTTCTACTTTACCTCGTTTTTTATTACAGAGGATGCACTCCACACAGTTCGTTATGACTTGCTCTATTTTCTTTTTAGCATTCGAGATATGGAAATCTCTTTTCAAAAGATCTTCAGTTTTCTGTACAGCAAAGTGTCCTTTGTTATGGATGCCTCGAATAATCTCTAACTCCATTGCTTCCGGCACAACGATGAGTTCTCTACCGTTATCTTGCAGATATAACACATTATTTTTTAGCAGGTAGTCGTCTCTGAGTCCTTTCTCGACTAGAGTTTTCAATAACTGAATACGCTCATCGGCATCTTGCGCTGTTGCGATCTTAGTGGTGATTTCACTTTGCGAGCGGGTGACCATGCACACAGCAGCTCTACTCAATGCATCGACGTGTCTCATTTGTTGATTTGGTCTGTGAATGACTTCATATTCGAACTCTTCAAGTAGTAGAGCCCATCTGGCTATCTTTGGCGATAAGTCTTTCTTCTGCATTGTTTTCTGAAAAGCGTTACAGTCGGTGACTATTTTAATTTTCGTCCCTAAGATGTAACTTCGAAATTTTTTAAGAGCTTCGACGATCGCAAGCACTTCGAGCTCATAGCTTGACAATTTTTCTTGTTGTGGTGATGTTTTTTTACTCATATAATGGATTGGGTGGAGTTGCCCATCATCTGCGCGTTGAAGCAACACTGCACCAAACCCATGACTGCTAGCGTCCGTGTGTAGTTCAAAAGGTTTTCCTTGCTGGAAGATGTGAAGAACGGGGCTATGGCTTAAAAGTTCTTTAAGATGATCAAAAGCCTGTTTTTGCATTGGCCCAAAAGTAAATTCTACACCATTACGAAGCATATCGCTAAGTGGTTTTGCTATTTTGGAATAACCAGGTACAAATTTTCTGAAGTACCCTGTGAGACCGAGAAAGCGTTGCAGTTGCTTTACATTCTTAGGTTGAGGGAAATTTTGAACTGCAGTCGTCTTATTTGGAGATGGTCGAATCGTACCTTCTTCAATTATGTAACCGAGGAACTCAATTTTTCGTTTTAGGAATTGACACTTTTTAAAGTTGATTTCTAATCCGTATTCTGAAGCTAACTTTAAGACTCGTTTAAGTTTTTCTAAACCTTCCGTTTCATCACGGGAAGGTATGATGAAATCATCCATGTAAACTACGATTGTATTGTCCCTTATTAATTCCCTGAATACTTGATGAATAAATCTTAAAAATACACTAGGACTTGTGCTTAGACCAAACGGAGTTTTCTGAAATTCATATAACCCTGCATGACAAATGAATGCTAAATATTTTGTGCATTTTTCCTCAACTGGCACGTGGAAAAAACCATTTTTCAAATCCAAAGTTGAAAACACTTTCGCTTCCCCTAAATGATCTAGGACTTCCTCAACTTGAGCCATAGGAAAAGAATCTTTCACAACTTTTTTATTTAGCTGTCGAAAATCGACACATAATCTGTGAGTACCATCGCGCTTTTTACATAACAGAATTGGGGATGAATATTCAGAACAGGATGGTTTAATTATTCCATTTTGTAACCACTCATCTATCTGTTTATCAACAATGTTTTGTTCTGCAAATGATAATCTCCGAGATCGTAGCGATACTGGAATGTCATCTTTTAACACAACATTCAATTTTAAATTGGTGTCTTTAATTTTGTTCGGTTTATAATTATTAACCAATAGTGATAAATCCTTTCTAATATTTACATCATTAACATGCAATAAATCAAGATCATATTCATTAACTACATTTGCAACATTTAATAAAAAACATTCTTCCACAGGTGATTCACTTTGAAAATCATTTCCATTTTTAGGAATTTGCGTTACAATTTTTTCTTCCTGACTGACTTTCAAAAGTTGAGAATAAATATTCGGTGTTAAAATTAAAGGAACAGATAGTTGTTCTACCACAGCGACAATGATTTCTAACTTAGGCGAATTTCGCTTCAAAGATAAATTTACTCTAGCAATATTTGCCTCTTTTTTCTCTTCAAAACATGAACTAAGTATTATTTTACCCTCCAGTGGTGATTTTATTTCAATTAATGATGAATTTATAACCGGAATTTGTGCGCCTGAGTCAATAAGTGCCTTTATATTTTGACTGTCAATGAATACATCAGCATATTGCAACTCGTGAATAAAACTGACAGTATTAACGCTTGTTTTGTTTTTCAGTCCCGTCTCCTTATCTGATTCGGTTTGTTTATTAAAACCTCTTGGGCAGTTACGAGCGTAATGGAAGCCCCTTCCAGTCGCCCCACACACGTGGCAAGATTTCGGCGACAGAGATACAGATTGCTTTTCGCTTTTGCTTAGATTTTTGTTTCGCCAGGATGATTCACTCTTTAAAGCTTCAGCTTGCTGCGTCTTATGAAATACTTTCGTTTCGTGGGAATGAAATTTGGGATTATTTATTTCCGATAATGATTTCCTGCGAGATGAGAAAAATAAATCGCATTCTCGTCCTAATTGCGTCGGATTGAACCATGTTTTTCCTTCGCGAACACTTATGTATTCTTTTGTTTTTAAATCTAGCGTTTCATATAATTTATCTGCAACAATTAAATCACATAACTTTTTATAGTCCTTCTCAATTTCTCGAACCTGACAATAATGTTCGAATGTTGCCGTTAATCTTGATGCAAACTGAACATGGGGTTCGTCTGCTAAGCGATGAGCATGTTTAAAATTGTGCAGAATTTCTCGAGCTGTCGGCTGAAATTCAGCTAAAAATAAAGCTTTAAGTTTTTCGTAATCCGACAATTCTTCTTGATTTGCATACGTTAAAAGATTATTAGCTTTGACCCCTAACAAATTAATGAGTATTTCTGCTTTTAAATCTGGTGGGACATCTTTTGTTGCAAACGCTTTTTCCAAGGAAGCGAAAAACAAATGAAATGCCTCTGGCCTTTCAGGGACAGAGATTGTGAGCGTTTTTATGCTTTTAATCAAATTTTCTATGTCACTTTGCGCATTTCGTTTTTCGCCAGACATTGATTCACTTCTTAATTTTTCTAGCTCTATCTGTTTCTCGATTTGCGCTAATTTAAGGCGCTCTATTTCTAATAAACATTCCTCTTTAGTGGATTTAGGCGTTCGATCCTCCGTGATCGATTTTAAGACGCCTCGAACATGTTCAGGATTGGTTTTAAAAGCATCTGAATTCTCAATAATTTTTCTTATATCAGCTTTTTTAGCATTATCTGGAACTTTCGCTGCTACTTTTTCAGCGAGGTCCTTTAAATCGCTTTTATTTAAATTATTTAAGAAACTCATATTGTAGTGAAATATGAACAGCAAAAAGTAGTACTAATGTGAGAACGAAAAAATTACAGTACCTGAGCCCCCATGGTTGTAGGAGGCGACGTCGAAATAAGACTGGAAGCACTCCTACGGTTCTCAATCACGTTTATTGCTCGGCTAAATATAACAGAACTATTTACAAAGGAAAGGAGAGATTTTGCAGAACATGAATAAGTGGATTCGTTAACAGGGATAGGTTTCCTTATCACACAGGAGCCACTGGCCACCTTCTCGTGGTCGTTCTGGAGTCGAATCGCCTACGCGCGATCAGAGAGCTACGTCCGACATCGCTCCTACGCGAGCGTGGTCTCGTTCGCATCTGCTGCCTCTAGCTCCCAGGCTCTGATAACCTGCGGTTTCTGTAGACGTGAGGTTGTGATGCCATCTGCTGGAGGGTTGCGCCTCTTGATTACCACATATATATATATATATGGATCGGTTACTGCTGCTACAATGGCAGGTTATCAAGATTTAAGCGAGTTTGAACGTGGTGTTATAGTCGGCGAGAGATGGGACATAGCATCTCCGAGGTAGCGATGAAATTTGGATTTTCACGTACGACCATTTCACGAGTGTGCCGTGAATATTGGGAATCCGGTAAAACATCCAATCTACGACATCGCTGCGGCCGGAAAAAGATCATGCAAGAACGGGACCAACGACGACTGACGAGAATCATTAAGCGTCACAGACTTGCAACCCTTCCGCAAATTGCTGCAGATTTTAATGCTGGGCCATCAACTGCGTCACCGTGCGAACCATTCAACGGAAAATCGTCGATATGGGCTTTCGGAGCCGAAGGCCCATTCGTCTGCCCTTGTTGATTGCACGACAGAAAACTTTACTCCTCGCCTGGGCCCGTCAACACTGACATTAGACTGTTGATGACTGGAAACACGTTGCCTGGTCTGATGAGTCTGTGTTCCAATTGAATCGAGATGATAGACGTGTAACCTCATCAATCCATATACCCTACATGTCAACGGGGGAGTGTTCAAGCCGGTGGAGGCTCTCTGATGGTATGGGGCTTGTGCAGTTGGCGTGGTATTTGAGCCGTGATACATCTAGATACGACTCTGACAGATGATAGGTACGTAAGAATCCTGTCTGATCACCTGCACCCATTCATTGCGCATTCCGACGGATTTGAATAATTTCAGCAGGGCAATGCGGCACCCCACATGCCCTGAATTGCTACAGAGTGGCTCCAGAAGCACTCTTCTGAATTTAGACACTTCCGCTGGCCAAAAAATCCCCAGACACGAACATTATTGAACATACCTGGGATGCCTTGCAACGTGCTGTTCTTAAGAGATCTCCACCCCCTCTTACTCCTACCGATTTATGGACAGCCCCGCAGGATTCATGGTGTCAGTTACCTCCAGCACTACTTCAGACATTAATCGAATCCATGCAATGTCATGTTACGGCACTTCTGGGTGCTCGTGTAGGCCCTACACGATATTAGGCAGGTGTAAAAGTTTTTTTGGCTCTTCAGTGTATATAAAGTTAATGAAATTAATAACTAATATAATCATAGATAATTAAAAATAATTTTTCCTCGATATTTTTTCATGTTTCACTTTTGTTAATTTCGAATCAGAAAAAAACAACATAATTATCGCTGTAATGCCTTTGTATTGAGCGTTATTCTTTTATAATTATACATTATCTCTACAAATTCAGGAAGGGACAGAAATGGATCATATTGATTAGGTTTTTATCTTTATGTAAAAAAAAGTCAATTTTTCAGTCTTTGATTCTCAATTTCTTTCTAATTTTTCTAGCTTTTTAAACTTTCAATTTGTAGGTTTAAACATGTTTCTTCTTCTTAATTTACTTTTTAGAAATTAATATATTTTCAGTATGTACGTTTTATACTATTTAGAAATTTAAATGTTACAAACTAATTTTTAATTGACCTTTAGTTCAATATTTCTTAACAGAAATTAACTTATAAGTCGTAAGTTATCATTATACCACCTAATTTACAAAAGTAGACATGCAGAATGTTTTATGAAGCGTTCCGATTAGAAAGGTATGGTAAGTTGCAAATATAAATGGGTAGTGAGTGGTGTCATTGGCCAAAGTTTTTGCTTGTATTTAATGGGAAGCTTACGGAAAATAAAAAAATTTCCAAATATATGAGTATATCTGCTGCGCGAGGAATTCATTAAGGCTATTACTTAATGAATTTCTCGACAGTAAGAACAGTAAGTCTCCGAAGAAAAAATTTCTT
The DNA here is from genome assembly GCA_038373885.1 of Cheiracanthium punctorium. Taxonomy (NCBI): domain Eukaryota; kingdom Metazoa; phylum Arthropoda; class Arachnida; order Araneae; family Cheiracanthiidae; genus Cheiracanthium; species Cheiracanthium punctorium. The sequence goes on from JAWZYV010002197.1 coordinate 862,567, forward strand.
CGGAGAGAATGAAGAAAGAAAAATTGAAAAATTATAGAAAAGCATTTTACTTAAAAAAAGAATCTACATTTAAAAAAAATTTCTAACAAGATTATTTTAGTAAGATGTTGTCTTACATCTTACTTATATAAATCCTACTCTTAAATCTTACTTGTCTAACTTACAGAGAAAATAACAGATTTCATCGTTCCGTAGAAACACTTATTGATAATTTTCTGTTCACGATGACAATTTTATTTGCTGTTGAACTTAATCTTTTGACTTCATATTAAAAATAAAGGTAAAAAAAAAAACGAGAAAATGTAGTTTTGCGTTGATGATTGCCGTTTTCCATTTTAATTACCCCATAAATAGCTATATATTACTCTAGTGATTTAAAATTGTTGATCTAGACTCGACATGAGTAAAAATGTCCAAGGCTTGACAGGCAATACATATAGCATTTGAATACATGAAAATTGTATATTCAGCAAACATTGTAGTGATAAAGCTTTAAATCTAAAATTGCACATCTACACCATGGCATTTTGTCAAGAATCATACTTTAACGATAATTGAGTACTACTGTCCATGTTATAGGTAATTACCGAAAAACATATATCTTCCAGAATGGCCTCCTGAAACTAATGAACTGAAAGTAATAACATAATAACTTCTACTTCCACTCTCGCAAAAAAGCGAGAGTTTTCGCGGAGTCGAACAAAAAAGGGAAGTCGAAAATTATTATCAATTACGAAATTGAAGAGGGTGGCAAAAGATTCTTCAAAAACTTATTTAGCACGAAACAAGCGGCAGTAATTAATGAAATATCTTGGTGTATAATAAATTTTTTGCTGTTAAAATTTGTGTTGGGACAAAGGAACAGCACAGCAGCTCTTGGTAATGATTTAAGTAATGGGTGCTAAGTGTGTTTTAACAGGAGAACAGTTTTCCTCAGTAATACGACAATATGATTTTGTTTATTTTGTTTTTCTGACTAGTGTTAATAATTCATTTATGGTTTGGAGATTAGGATAAGACTAAATTGCGAAAGTTGTTTAATTTTTAGATGTATGTATGTATGACTGAAGGAATATTTCATGAGGAAGGATGGATAATTGTTCTTTACAGTTGAAATAATTTGTCGTATCGATTAGTTTTTTCTTAAAATGGAAGTTGCAAAAGTAGAAAATTAGTAGTATTATTATTTAGTAATAGTTTTTAATTTTTAATCACTATGTCATTTTATTTCTCAACACCCTTTATTGAAAAATTTTTCCCAAAAATGCGACATAAAAAGCGACATAATTTTACATATATTTGAATACTATTAATTCACAACAGCTTTAATCTATTGTTACAATATTTCGTAAGCTGTAGAATATGCTCCACATGTATTTTTCTATAAATAGGTTACACTCATAAAAATTTCAACATAGGGTTACCATGCGAAATACTCGAAATATGAGCGATAAAATGGCATAGTCAATTAATATCGTTTTAATATGGCAATAATGAAACTAAAAAATTAGAGGGGTTCAGGGGGGGGGTCTCCCCTTGACGAGGCTCGAACAGCCGAGATTTTTCATATACATTCAAGTTATAGCAGATGTAACTTATAGAGTGCAAATTCGTAAAATTTAAGGCTCTTTAATGAGCGCGAAAACGTAGCTTGGTGCAGAAGGTAATAAATAAGCATTCAGAAACGAACGTATAAGAGCACCGATACAAAGATTTAAATAATCCATCTAATATTTTGTATTGGTGCTCGTGTATGTTGTTTCTTGATTCTTTTTTATTATTTAAGGTTCTTTCATTAAATGAAAAATGTTCTTAAACGATTCATAAACGTACACTCCTTTATATAATCTACGTTTTTTTAAATAAATCTATCCATGTACGTGGAAAAAATGCGGATTAACTGGTAAATTTTCTGATCAGTATAATGAAATGAGCTTTATTACGTTAAATGTTCTTATCTTACTTGAACAGAGTTTACATATTAAATTTCTGAAAGTAAGAGTGTTATTATAGCTTTGTATGTATGTTAAAAAATGCCGTGAATTTTTGACAACAGACTTCAGTAATTTATTATTTAAGAAAGATTAAACGAAATCGCGAGTAGGTGGTGCTGAAAAAATGACATAACATTTAAGGATATGCGACACATGAAAAACATGAAAAAGTTTTAAAAATGTTCAACTTTTGCATGTTTTCTTACCACTCTTCAGAACGATCCCTAAATTACATTAATAAGGCCTGACATGGTTATAATAAAATATACTCATGATTATGAATTCGCATTTTTTGTGATTTCAGTAGAACAGTTGGTTGCAATAGAGTCTGAATCCTGCAGCGTCACGTGAAAACAGTATCAGGACATGTTGATAGGTTTTTAAACCTAGAACTGAAGCAACATCACTTTCCACAAGACACAATTCCCTTGCATGATTGCGCCCCTACGCATATTCATCTTACCATTTAAAGGGCTTTTCAACAAGCTTTCACGAATAATTTTCCTACAGTTTCGACTTCTTAGCTCGTCAGATCATTCAGCGAACCCAGAACTTTGGCATATCTGAAAGGTTGTATTATCCAGTACGCCCACGATATTTAACTGCTGCTTTCCGCTGAATAACGCAGAGTTTTAGGATTAATAGAAACTCAGCGCATCAGCATAAATATTTCGATCAGTGGTTCTCAACCTTTTAATGCTGTGCTCCCCAACAAAAAACAACGATGTTGCCTCCCTTAAATATTCTAAGCATATGTACAGTTTTTTATGCTTCAGAAATGAAGAATTAATCGACTTTTCTACAAAATAATACTATCGGTAAAGCATGAATAATCATTTTACGCGAAAATACATATGTTTCGAAGTACAAATAAAATTAAATACGATGGCTTTTTTAAAATATGCATTATCACTTTCTCTTTGCTCGTTTTTTCTAGCGCCCCACCGGTCAGAAATCGCTGATTTAGATCATTTTTAGATCATTATGCAACTTTACAAAAACAAATACTGAAATTTTAAGACTTTATTTATTTTAATGAATTAGTTGCAACTTATTTATTTTAATGAAACGCATCACTACTTTTCAAATTTTCTGTGAGTGCTACGATTTAATTGAAGAAATGCTCCATTACAGCAAGTTCAGCCTCCTTCTAAAATGTATAAATAAAATGAGCTTTCATTTAAAGATATTTATAAGTAATAATTTCACGTAGTAATTCATTAAAAAGTCACTGTATCATATAGTAATCCAACCACCAGTAAAATCATTTTTGAAATAATACATCATATTTTTTAAATTAACATTTACATTACCTTTCTTGAACGAACGTAAAATTAAAATTCTAATACTGTTTTAACATTAAAAACGGTGTAAGTGAAGGCTCTGATTTAATTATATTTTGAAAAGCAAATAAAACTCTAAAAAGTCACTTTTTTTTTAGCGCTGACCAAAAGAAGGCTATAAATATCGAAGGCTGAAAACAAACTCCGGGCTTCAACTTTTTACATTCACTCTCGTTCTTTTTTTATAGCTTTTATAATACGTTGAATTTAATTATATGATTAAATCCTTTTCAGATTATGTTTTCATAAAAAATTAAGAAATTGAAGTGGAGCTTCTAATCTTCAGTATTTTTATTTAAAAAAAGACAGTAGTATAAAGAATTCTACTTTTATATTTGGCCAAAAATTTATGAGATATTTTCTGGGGAGTTTTTTTATATGATAAACTTTACACTCTTTCTAAATTATGAAATTGAATTGTTTAAAAAATTCAAATTTAAATTAATTGTTTATTGAATTTGAATTTATGTTTTCCTAGTTATTTTCTTTATAACTTTATATCTGTTACTCTTTATTGAGTTCCTTACATTTCAGAAGCCTGTCTACCTTGAACTTTTTCTCGAAACTATCTCGAAAAACAATTCCTTCAGAATCTCTGTACCTGGAATTTTAATTACTGTGAACTACAAAAATCAGTGCTTAAAAAACAACTTTCTTCAAGTCAAGTAAAGCATACCGATATTCCCTAAGAGATAACAGAAGAAGCAGAGAAAGCCGTGTAATTCTGAACTTTTCTTGTCTCAGGTAAATTTTGCTCCAAAGGATTCAGAACTCCTGGTAACCTTAGAAAGCTAGCAGAAACAAAAGAAATTAGACATCATAAGTCATTCGAAGACTATTTTATTGTTAAAGGTGCATATTTATATTTTTAAAAGAATTATGAATGTATGTAAAATAAATCTGCAATCACACTTCTGTATTTTTCTATACCCATTTTCTTATACCAATAGTGCTGCCTCATGAATTCAAGGCTTGAAGAGTGTATGCAGTTGGTGGGGAAGATTCTCAAACGTAAAATAAATTAAGTCAATGTATTTAAGTAAGTTTAGTCAATGTATTTAAATACATTGACGAAACATTATCATGATAATTCAGTCTTGATTTTGATAACGAACTATTTGCAAGCTTATGTTGCAGTACATTAAATAATATTATCAAAAGATTTAACAAAACACCTTATATACATAATTGCACTATTAAAATTCTGACTTACTATTAAAATTCTGACTTTACTGTTAAAATTCTGACTTTACTGTTAAAATTCTGAATTCATGAGCCCGCACAGTATGTTTTGATATAAGTATCTTTCAACATACTTATATCAAAACATACTGTGCTGGCTCATGAATTCAGAATTTTAATAGTGTCTAAAGATGATATAAAAGACTCTCAAAAATATGTCTTAATATAAGTTAAAACATGAATAGTTATGTTGGTACGTAATAAAGAGCATTTGACAAAAATTGTCACTAAAGTGCACACTTTAGTTTTTGATGTCACACTACTTGCAAGCTTATTTAAACGGTGCATCAGTGAGTGTTGCCAAGATTTTTCACAAAGCACATAGTTTTCCTATCCAGGCATAGTTTCAGATATACGTATAAAAATATGTATAAATAATTAGTGATAAACGTTTTCAATTTTGCTTTTTGTGTACTGATGTTATTCCAATTGAAATAACTGCAAATTCGTTGAAATAATTCTGAAGAATGTGTCATAACAAAACTCAAAAATCCATTAACTGAGAAAGTAATTTTCCAAACGTGCTATATAAGGACACGAATGAGAACAAAATCATATGTTAATAACTAATTTTTGCCGAGGTAAAAAAAAAAAAATCAGTCCTAATGACCAAACCACATTCTAATTCGAATCGTAAAAAAGAAATTAACCTAAAAAGCATCACATTTATATTAAATTCCAAGTAGCTCAAAAACACTTTAATTAAATGTATAATTCAACTTTCTTAATTAACAATTACAGTTTTAAACTTCCATTCATCACGTGATATATTAAGCTTTCAACTTTTCCTCCGCACGAATTTCAAAACACTGATAAATGGAGACGGAAAATAAAGAGCTCCCCGACGCGCTTTCCACCCCCTAGGTTTCTGGAGACGATTCAAATACCCAAAACTTGAAATTCTTTGTTCCCCTTGCCCATTAATCATAAAGAATTTTTCAGGCTAATCATGATCACTCACCTCCTTTCATTAATATTCTCGGAGATTATGGCATTATTTAATTGACGCAAGAATTCTTCTTTAATCTTAATCCTCGCCTTTAAAAATGACTTCCCACAGTTCCTTAAATCAACCGTGGCACTTTTGATGATGCCTATTGGTCAGCTGTATGTTTAATGATATTTCGTGAGACTACGTATTTCGTAATGCCAATCAATACGATAAAATTAGGAAACTTAACCTCTTGCTTGGTATTTTAAGACATCTTCATAAGCAGAGTTAGTTCACTTGAATTTACAGGATACGCACGGGTGCATACTTTTTACTAAAATTCTGAATTTTTGAAAAATTGTCCCAAATCTTTCTACTGCTTGAGGTACTCGAGAAAACGTATTCCTGTATTTCGTAAAAAAGAGGACCACTTTTAAAATATCAGAGCATTTTAGGACAATATTTCAAAAGTTCGGAATTTTATCACGTCTAAGAACCACGCGAACCTCCATTTAAATATGCTTCATTTAAATGAAATATTGTGGGCAACTAATGATTGACGATCTAATTGTCATTTGAAACTGTGCAATCAACAGCTGATTAATTGGTAATTACGAATTTTATAAATAAAGATAATTGTAATAGTTTTTCCGCAATTAAAGTTTAATTAATCATTTAATATAAATTTTAATTTCATTGAATAATTAACAATTAAAATATGTTGGGCTGGAAATTTTTCAGTAAAGCAAGAGTTTTCTGAAGAGATCCTTTTTAGCAGTTTTCTATGAAGTTATAAATAAATTATAAATTCTCTTTGTCTGCCTGTCTGTTCCGTCTGAAGAAAGTGTGGATGGAGAGATGAGCAGACTCGTGGACAGGCAAATTGAATTTATAAACACATTTTAACTTTCTTGGAAAGTGTTAAAAAGAGGTCTAACTCTTATAAAAAAATAATAATAACCTATCGAATTGGTGTGTGCATTAAGTAGAATTCAAATTTTAATTGATTTAGACAAATTACTTTCATGATTAACAGGTGTTTAAGTTGTTAATTGTAGATTATTGATTAAACAAATATTTGTGTTAATTGTAAGACCAGAGGCAACAGCTGATTGTTTGTTAATTGTAAAAATTTTGCAATTAACAATTAATGAATAATTAATTGCAAAGTTCACTATTAATAATTGGTTAGTCATTAATTAAACCGATTTATGTTTTTTTAGATAAGCAATTGATAAATTGTCAATCGTTTTTTGCCCCAAATTCCGCTATATAACTGAACAGAATCAGCAGTTATCAAAATCTCTGTTTCATATTTGGGGTAAATTTAGAATATTTCATAGAATGAATTAACAGGGCAGCATTGTAGAAACTATTATTGAAACCTGTATCGGCAGTAGGCTATCTTCAGGATTTATCAAACTGGACAAAACCCTTTCCATTCGCCCGACTTTGAAGTATTCAAATTTAGCGCGTTCGGACACCCATCCTAGGTCTGCAAATAAAAATGCATGAGCCGTTTAGCTAGAGGACAAGGTACACATCTTTAGAACTTTCCACTGGATCGCATTATTAAGAATTTGTGATTTCTTCTCAAGTACAGAAAGTACAGCCGATCAGGTTCAGTCTTAAAGACCTATTTTTGACCGTGACGTTGGCAATATTCCGCTAAAGTTGACAAGCGTGACAAAAATTTGCGCAATCTTTTCGGATATATGCGACCATCATCTGATCATTACTGAATTACGTACTGAGGATGCAGTGGATTATTATTGCAAATGACATTATTGCAAGTAGAATATTTTCTTTTGTGTGTGATCATTTTCCCTTAAATCACTACTACAATATCTAATTTCTTTAATTTATATATTTTTGTATAATTTTCATCCCTGAAACTTGCACGCTAATTTAAAGCATAGGTGATTTTCAGAAAGTTTAACTACATCTCTAGTTATACTTTTCTAATTAACAATTAAACTTTTAAACCTCATTTTGTCACGTAATTCGTTTATCTCTTGAAGTTCTCCCAGAAGCTTTCGAAAGAAAAGAGAATTGAGCAGCAAGAGAAAAGTTTTACGGAATCTTCCTTTGTTTTTCGTACATTTTCCCAGACAGTTCAAATATTTAAATATTTTCACTTCTTGAGTTAAATTATCATGCGGTATATTTTGTGGGTTTTTACATCGCTTATTCAAGACGAAAAAAGTTATTTTTTAATATATCTAAGGCTGTGCATTTGCATTTATAGAATTGTTTAGAAAGCAATAAAAGAACTCACTTACTTGATTGCATTTCTTGCTTACCTTGTAATAGGATAACCTAAATACAACGAAACTAAAGTAGGAGGACCTCTTTGTTAGAGCGACCGTTGTGAAAGGATTACATATTTCAATAGATAAGTATATTTATAATAAATGATTTCACTAAAAAACGGCCAATTTATAATTTATTTGTGTTATAAATTGACAGTTTATAAGTGAATCAAAAAGTAATTTAGGTACTTCCTTATAAATAAGTATACAATCTATGTTTAAACTCGTCATTAGATGGAAATACGATCATACTGTGACTCTTTATTATTAAGAATATACAATTGATAAGTCAATATTGAAGTTTTGAAAAGTTTCCCTAACTGTGAGTAATATGCAATAAAAATAAAAATTAATTTTTTGTTTTAAAAAGCATTTAAAAGTCAACTTTGTTAATTTACCAATATAAAATGACTGCACGAAATTATTTTCATGTTTTTTCATGCTTCATTTTCTAATTGCTTTCAGAGAAGCAGTAAGAATGCAATTCCGTACATTTTAATTGAATACTATTTAGTAATAGTTTCGATAATTTTAAGTTAAACTACTAACGCATTAGTTATTTATTTTTTTAAGTTAACCTTAGAAGTCAGTCTTCCCAATTGGCAACATCAAATTAAAAATTCATTAAAAAATGAAATTTTATCAATATTGATTTGAAAACTTTAACAGATAAAGTTAAAAGATAACTTGATTTAAAAAAAATAAAAGTTGAAATACTATCATTAGTGGGAAACTGGACAAAAAATCATGAAAATAGCCATTTTCATAAATTTTTACACAGTTATCTCGATGCACCCCAGTCACCTTCAAACTTCATTCATATCTGTAATTCAATTTAAAAATAAATCTTTTATTATTTTTTAATATTTCACTTATTATTTAAATTACCCATCATTATATTACGTTTTTAAAACCAATATAAAAGTATAGTCAGAAATTGTCCATGCTCCCAATTGGGATCACAGTGAAAATATTATACAATATTTTCCACCCCATTTAAATGACTAATATTCTTTAAATAACGCATAAGAGGACAAAATTTTCACAACAAAATAAATATTTTAAAATATACCTGGATCTCAATTCGGTCTGTAAAATATTCAGCTAATAGATCAGTTTTCTGTCATTAGGGCATTGTACAATTATAGTGACACTTCCCATCAAATGCGTGCAGTAATTAGAAAATTTTGTAAATAAACAATGTGTGTTGTATGTGCGTTATATTGTATTGCAGAATACTCCTCAATAAAGTGCATTTTCCCGAGAGTGTTCAATTGTAACTTACGGCTGAAAAATCGACTTTCGTGTTGGTCGTATATCCGTAATTGCTATCCCCATGCAAAAACCCTTAACTGGTTAAAAATTTGTGACGCAGCATTTTACTTTATAGCTCTATGAATTTTAAATATGGGTCTTAAAAATAATGATATCAAATTTTGAGTGACGCTTCGCTGGGATTTTTAAGATTTGTTTTTAAATTCCATTACAGTTACTTTCGTTTTATTTTCTAATGATAACGTAAGAGAACGTAAGTAACGTAATGAAGCGTAAAAGATTTACGCATTTAAGCAATGCTTTTAATTATGAAATACACTGTCAAATATATCACACTTTCACTGAGTCTATACAATGTATTCAAATGAATTTATTTCAATAATTTAATTTATCTTTTTCGTCACGCTATCCAAAAGGGCAAGCAAAATTTTCATATACATTTCACTTAGTTCGGTTACTATGACCGCTAATAAATATTTACGTATGTTTTACTTGCCCTTTTGGATAGCGTGACGCAAAAGATAAATTAAATTATTGAAATAAATTCATTTGAATACATTATATAGACTCAGTGAAAGTGTGATATATTTGACAGTGTATTTCATAATTAAAAGCATTGCTTAAATGCGTAAATCTTCTTTAGAAAATAAAACGAAAGTAACTGTAATGGAATTTAAAAACAAATCTTTAAAAATCCCAGCAAGGCGTCACTCAAAATTTGATATCATTATTTTTAAGACCCATATTTAAAATTCATAGAGCTATAAAGTAAAATGCTGCGTCACAAATTTTTAACCAGTTAAGGGTTTTTGCATGGGGATATCATTACTTTTTAGGGGTATGGTCAGAAGATAATAAATTAGTTTCACGGGCGAATTTCAGAAGTTTGCTTGACACTAATTTATGTAAATAAATATACAAACCTGTTTTCATGCAGTATCAGATTATTTGATTAAAAAAGTCACAGCAAGTTCTTTTGTAACATGTAAGAGAAAATTGACATATTTTTGTTAGAATTTTATAATAAGAGGCATAATACTGATTATAATCAATAACTTTTTGAGTAATTTTCTATTTATAATTTGGGTCGAGTACAGATTAGTATCCCTGCCGCCATCTTTGATTTTATTTCATAAATTTGCATTCAGTTTAATGCTAAACGTAAGTTAACTTCTTACTATAATTATATAACTATTGGGCCCCATCAGTGGCCGAGCGCATAGCGCTCTGAACTGGGAGACGGAAGGTGCCTGGTTCGAAACAGGTTGCGTCCGCCGACCTAACCGTTCGGAGTTTTCCGTGGTTTAAAATGGTAAGAAAAAGAAGTTTAAAATAAAATTTCCTTAAGGCTGTCGGTCTAAAAATCGAAACCTACTTCACATCCCTTGAGTAGAAACCAAAATAAACTAATTTAGTAAAGGTTCACCCTCATCCACCCTGATTAAAAAAAAAAAAAACCTTGGTGTCAATGATTCCCATAAATTAGAGGCTTTAAAATACTAAGTTAATTGAGCTGTTTTGATAGATTTAAAAGGCAGCCACATTTTTGATAAATTTACGTACTGCATGCTGTCTTTCACCAAGTAAGTAATTAATAGAATATTGATATCGGCTTTTTGTATGTTTTATAAATTTAAGAAATACATTATGTTATTAATTTAATTTTAGTTTTTTCTAACATACACTAAAAGCATATAACTATTTCTGAAAAGGATGTATTGTATTCTGTTATGATAAACCTACACGAGGAGTATTTCGTATACCTTATGTAAGGGGGGGGGTCTTGCGCGGTTGACTTTCTTAGTGCTTCCGAAGCGTATTTACGTTACATCGTGTGAAAAACCGTCCAAAACTCCGAATTTTTAGATTATCATCCATCCGGCAGAAAAGAACCCTGGACCTTTATACTTCAGTTATCTACCATCTTCAGTATCTTATCAACTCGGCTCGGGTGGGCACAACATCTTGTTTCAGGTGCCATCACCGGCCTTTAAATGTCTAATACAAAAAATATACTGCATGTATAAATTTAGATTAATTAATCAAATTTTTATCTGAAAAGTATTGAACAAAATTTTAAATCTGATATTTAAAGGAATACAAAATAAAAGTGAGAAAACCTAAGATTTGGAAAAAATATTGGTCTTAAAATTATAATTCAATAATTTCAATAACTTTTATATATACATGAAGAGTAAAAGTATTATTATTAAAACTCGTTAGTATGTAAAACTACTATTTATTTTCCTTTGAATACTAAATAATTATTATTAATTAATTATGTGAGCTTTCTGAAGAGAAAAACAAATTCATTGAAATATTAATTACATATTGAATTTTCCGAATAGAGTTAATAATATTAGAAAAATAAAGACTTAATTTAATTATAAATAGCTATCAAAATACTAGAGAAACGAAATACTTATAGAAAAAGTTAGGAAGGAGTTTTACTAAAAAATACTTAAATTCATTATTTTTTAATTCAAAGTCTTAACTATTTTTAATTATTAATTATAGCAAAATAAAGTACAGAAAAATAAGTAAAGTATATAATAATCTGTTATTATTTTTTAAAATGAAATAAAACAAAAACGACAGTAACACAAAGCTGAAGTCAACAGGTCAGAAATCGGAAGCGAAACGGAGTAGCTTTCTAAGACCAAATTGGTTTACGATATAAGTTAACATGTACAAATCTTGCCACGGATCTACTGACATCTGGGATAGTTGAGAGCGAAAAGCAAAAGGAAACAGAAATATTATTAAAAGAGTGACTAATTTAAAATATAAAGGATAACATATTCAAAAGGAAGAATGAACGGAATTATTATGTGTGTACGAAATCATGGATTGAGATTGAGCGCCGAGGCATTTCCCTTTAGATTTTTTAGGTCAATTCTTTGCATCAATTTTGTCCAGAGCATATTTGTAACAATTTGGAATACTGTGATGAAAATTGATGATTAATTGACCCCCCCCCCCGAAAAAAAATATTAAGAGCCTACTTATCCTTTAAAAATATTTTCTTTTCGCGTCCGGCAACAGCACTGTATTCATACTCCCTGCCTTGTTTACCACCTCTGAAACAAGATCATTTTCCGTATTTCCTTACGCGGGTTAAATAGTTCCCTCTTTGAACTGGATTGAATAAAAAAAAACGAGTTCTCCTAGCTTAACCGGCGACGTCATTCATCGAATTTGGCACCGATTAAAATCATATATTAATTGTAAAAAATTCGTTAGAGCAGATTCCGAGATCCAGCAGAGAACAACAAAGAAATTCGAAAACTGGCTGTAATATATAAGTGCCCCGAAATTTTACGGTTGGTTGGTTGGGGCTGGCTGCGTCACTAGTAGAACTGTCGTTCTACATGATACTTACTTTCAAACCATAAAAAATTTGTTTCTTACGGCTAAAATTTTAGATTTTCATACGCTACTTGTGAACAACCGTAAATCTACAATTTTGGGTGTGCACAGACTGCCAGTTTTGATTAAATCTCGAGTAAAACACGAGCTAGTCTCGGAAATTGATATCGTGGACAATTTTTGGGTAAGAACGAAAGCAACAGCAGAGCGAATAGAAACAATTGGTAAATGTCCTGGAATTTATTTTGTCTAGCTTCTCAAATCTTTAGGGAGTTCAGGTAATACTCAAATTACACAGTTTGGAAGCGTCGGCACCTTCTTTATCTATCTATATAAATAAAGCAATGTGTAAACTGTCCGTTAGTTTGTCTGTCTGGCTGTGTCTCGCGTAGCTCCGAAACGGGGGATCGTAGACCTACCAAATTTTGTTCGGAACAAATTGAATTTCGCCACATTCGTGGCAAATATCTAAGCCGTGTCTTTAAAATTAAGTATTAACGACTGAAAAACGAAAATATATTGTATTGGTATCAATAAAAGATAGTATAAGTAATAGTTAGTAGATATGCTAGGGCAATATTGATCAAAGCACAATATACCGCATTAATAAATATTTCGTGAAACTAAGTGTTCTACTCCTTTTACAACAACCATCTTACATCACAGCTAACTAAACATTAAGTAATTCTACGTTCCGTTAATATATCCCGCGGTAGTTTCAACAGAAAAGACTGTAACTGAACTTTTTTTCTTGGAGATTCTGTTTTGTCACAAGTAGTTATGATCAAATTTTGGGAAAATGTTCTCTTCTTGCCTTGCGAAGAGCGGGTACACAACTATTTAACTATAAAATAAAACGGTTCGCCAGATCATGTAGTATCTAAAGTGGTATAACTTAAAAAGAGTATGATGTAGAAATGAGACATTTTGAAAGATAGGAATTTTCGCTGCAAACCGTCACGCTTTTCTTTTCCTGATCGCGAATGACACCGACATAGTTTTTGTGTCAAAATATTAACAATGGTCTCAGGTCAGTAGTTATACTAACTTTACGAATAACGAATATGTAACTTTACGCCAAGAGTCAAATCATTTTGTTTATTTTGAGATTCCAAATCACTGGAATCAATTCGAATTATGTATGTAAGAAAAAGTTTTGTTCCCTACCATGCGGAGAACGGGTACGCAGCTAGTCTTCAATAAAATTCTCAAGTGGGACATCATGAACAGGTTGAGTTTTTGAAGAGTAACTCGAATTATTCAAATGTCGCATCGTGAACACACCCTTTATAAACTATTAAAAGTAGAAAATAGTTCAGGTAACCTGAATACATCATAAAAAATGCTATGAATGTGTGCATTACTAAATTTTATTAAAGTTTAATAGAAACATAATAACAATAATAAATCTTGTAAATTTTTTCTGTACTGCGTTCACGTTATTTTTCCCTGCTTGTACTTTAATAGAGGGGTAAATAATTTAAGTCCCCAGGAATTCTTCACGTAATTCATCAGAAACCAATTCCAAAATGTATTCAGCTAAATTGGAAATAAAACTATCAAATCTCAAATCTCAAAGCTTAATAAATATATTACTAAGATCACATAAGCACTATTTTTTCTGTCTGGTAGCGTGCGAAATATTTAAATGATTTTATCTATAATACTCCCTCCCGCAGTCGATTAAATATTTATTGCATTCCTGTTTTGATCGACGGTCCAAGGAAATATGTATATTAAAAGTAAACCGAGGAACCTCACACGCTTAATGTTGTGTTTGTTTAAGGATTATGATTAGCGTGCTCTGGAACTATTTCGCAATAAACGATACTTTCTCAATCTAATATAATTTCTGATCTGATATATAAAGAGATATAAAAGCGATATCGGAAAATTTATGTCGAAATAAGGAAACTGTTCCGTTGTGCATCCAATATTAAAATATGTCATGATTAAGTGAATATGTACGGACTACTATGATATTATATTCAGAATAGATGTAGAAACAGAAATGTAATGTACAGAAATGTACTGTTTCTACATCTATTCTGATGTAGAAACAGCATACAGCTATCGTGTAGGCTGTTTTACTTATTATTACTGACACATTAAGATAAATTTTCGAAGAGGTAAACGTCATAAAACGATGAAAAGAATATTTTAGTAGAATATTTTTCAGTTTTTGTGAAATTCAGGCTTATTACTCAGTTAATAAATTATCATAAATTTGGAATTCAAAGGTTAGGAAAAAGAACTATTTTTCAACATGTATATGAATGCATTTATGTATAAACACGGTCCATAAAAACATGAATAGTCACTTTTCTCGAATTCATTGAATTAATTCAATTGTCATCTACCAATATTTCAAGAAATTATTTTTATAATATACCTATTTCTCAAGATAATGCATGTTTTTTTTTTCTTTTTTTATGAGGGGGGGTAATTTACTGAAAACAGTTCGATTTTTTTTTTTTTTTTTTTTTTTTTTTTTTTGAGAGAGAAGCTCTTGCTTCCAAATACTTCGACTTGAGTTAATCCCATCATATATAACGATTCCTGCCACAATTTAAATTCTCATCTGAAAAGGTAGCGTATACATAATCATTCTGTCCCCAAATATTACTCTAATGTGTTCTTAACTTAGAATTATTTGAAGGTAGTCAAGACTTCTAGAGAATCTAGATTGTATTAACATTCTTTTCTTTATTTTCTTTTATTGGTTTCTTTTTTGAAAAAGTATTATACTTAATCATGAATTTTCTAAACTAATGGTACACATTTTAAGGGGGAGACTGGGCACATAATAAGGAATCAGAAGCACATAGCAAAGTGAGATCGAAAATGTGGTTTTCACATACCTGTTAATAATCACTTTGGGAAAAAATTTGAAGTGTTCGTATAGTTTCTTAACCAAGTTTCATAAACAATGAGCTGTCACCAAAACTCTCATCCATGAAATGAAATAGGGATTTTAAACTATAAATTTTAACCATGTGTTTTCTGGGAAAGATACATTAGTTTTTGACGAACAACGGTCGAAAAGTTCTCTATTATTTTAGTACTTGTACAGTTGAGCGGTCATTTATGAGAGAATGACTCATAGCAAAAGTGACAAAATGCGTCTTACGTTATTGTATATTATTTTATAAAAACTTCTAAAGCTTTGAATACTGTAGAAACATGTAACAATTTCCGAGAGAGAAATCTTACGGAACCACACATTTAGCTGTCACAGGTGCATGTTAATCACACCTACAATTATTAGTCCGACATCTCGAAAACTGTACCACGGTACCGAATGATTTGAAATTGTTCTTGTCCTTTTACTGAAATTCAAGAAATTTGCATAATTCCTGCTTAGTAAGTAAATAGTGCAAAAGGTACTATTTGCCCCTTCAATAAGTTAGAATATTATCAGCTATGAATGCACACGAGAAATGCCTGAAACATTTTTGAAGTAAATTAAAGGAAAAGTAAACTTTTTAAGAAAGTGTTTCCAAAACATTAAATAAAAAAACAATACGTATTACCATCGAACTCTTAGCCAAACTGTAGCAGTAAATATTGAATAAACTCTTTTGTACATACAAGTATTTAATTTATTTAAATAACAGCAACACAATTACGGGAGCAAATAAACGTTATTCCAAGCACACACATACAAAGTCTGTATTTCAATGAAGTGTAGCCTGATTTTAATCAAAAGGTGTTGGGGGCTTTATGAATATTCCACGTCCAAACACACAATCAATTAGGATTGTTTAAACAGGCTGTTGTACATGGCAGTGGAGCAGTTTCATATCATGTGTAATTGATAAGGAAAACCGGAAAGGATCTGTATTAAAAGTCAAACTGCGATGAACTATCGTCAACAACCAGTTTTCCAGAGGAATACGTAATATTTCTATTGTATCTTACGCATAATATTACTCCGTAAATTTATGCAGAGGAGAAATAATTAGTTTTGCAATGTTGGGTGAATTCTGTTAGCTTGCTTGTAATTCTCTAAATGCAGTAAAACTTTGCTTAAACATTTTAAGGACAAGCAGAAAGATTATAACTTGCATTAGAAATGGTCCTGTACACGCAAAATTTGGTTTTAAACTTCATTTATAGTAAGCCAATAATATTTATTTAAAAAAAGCATATTTGTTAAAACTAAAAATGCAAATTTTATATTTTCAAAAATGCATAGCATTAATATGAAACGCTAAAATTTACTTTATGTATTTAAGTTAAAGTAAGCGACCTTGAGAAAGGCTAATGTAAAATCCATGTTGACGTTTTAAGTGGGAAAGCAGTTTACCTTTCAACAGAAGCTATAAAGTACACTGTATTTTTCTTTATACATGTATTTAATGATATATTCAGTATTCTAATTAATTGCTTTTTTATCATTACTATTTCTATTTATTTTAATTTTATAACTTTATTACGGACTTCTTTTTGCACACTGTTTTTCTAAAAATGTTTTTCTTTTCTTTTTATATTAGCTGTTTTATATATTTTTTTTCTCTCTTCAGAATATTACCTTCACGTTTCTTTTAATTTACCTTTGCTCACTTTCATACAAGGATAATGTCCTTGTGTGATCCATCCACTGGATATCCATTAGGATAGACAAGGGGGATTATAATTAAAGTTCCACTTTAAAACGATCAGAAAAGGAAAACTACAGGACCAAATGTTATCAAACTTTGTAATTGTGTAAAGGTGGTCATGGAATTGACTATCGGCAAATAAAAAGTAAAAAAATCCAATACCACGGGCAAGGACGTATTTAAGGTGGGTTCCAGGGGTCCGACCCCCCTCCCCCCGAAATTTTGATTTCTGTTACTAAAATGATGATGATATAGTGTCCTTTTGAGATAAATACGGCATTTTTTATCGTTTAGACCCCCTCCGAAATGTTTGGACCCCTCCAAAATGTTTTTCATGGGGTGAAGGATCGGTCCTCTGGACCCCTCATTAAATGCACCCTTGCCCCTGGTGTTGAATTTTTGAACTTTTTTCAGCCGATAATAAATTCTATGACCACCTTTCACAATTACCAGCTATGGCAACATTTGGTTCAGTAGTTTTCCTTTTCTGATTGTTTTAAAAATGAACTTTAATATCACTCATTTATAATCTCTTTGTATGTTGGCGATTCTTCCAAAACGGGAGAAATTAGTCCCTGTTAGTTTTATAGAGTTTTATTATTTTTTATTATTTTTTGAAGTTTTACAAGTTTACCATTAAGCTCAGAAAGGAATTGTAAAACGATATTTATCTCGTATTCATGATTTTATTATACATTTTTAGCAAAATAAAAAATATTTGCCTTTCATCATTTCTCTGCCATATGCATCATTCTTTTTAACACCAGGGTTACAGTAAGCATTAAAATGAACAATGCCAAAGGCAGTAGTTTTTATTACACATCAAATATAACATTTTGGATCAACAGATGCTTTACAAAATCTTAACGTTAAAAAGTGCAAAATTCAAAATTATGAAACTCGTTTTGTCCCGTTTCGTGAGAATCTGCTGCAAAGCAATATATATAGATTTGGGCCGAAACATTGTAACACACTGGCACCATTGCAAATTTGTCATGCAAGTTGTCATGCAAGTTGTTATTTGTCATGCACGTTGCATAGACGAACTTTCGACAAGGAGCAAAAAGAGGCAACACTTTTTCTATAACACTCTTGCTATGATTAGTTTATTTCTGAAGGACCGTGTGGGTACTTCAGAAATAAACTATTCGTATAACTCTAAAGTAGCTAACCAACAAGAGATAGGTATCTTGGTAACACGTGTGTACGTTGGGTTGTATTTTGCGGAAAAGTGCAAATCCTATTTTATATATCATCAAGTTTGCTATTTTTGGAGTGATTTTTTCCAGATAATTTTAATTTGTATCGAGATTGTTGTACTCGAATAACTTTCATCTACGGTGCTATTGTTTTTGAATTGCTGTGAATTATGACGTGAAGGTTCTTCAAAACGTTTTTAGAAGTTTGTGCTTCATATTGATGACTTTGGTTAGTTTTGACGAACACACTAGACACTGCGAAGTCTGTTCACTACCCGTGGCGGACTCGTCATTTTCCCACCTCCTTTTCCTTCAAACGGAATACTTGTAACAATATTTATTACAACAATACCTTGTTAACATATGTATATATATATATATATATACACATATTTTTTGTCTCGACTAATAGTTATATATATATATATATATATATATATATATATATATATATATATATATATATATATATATATATTGTTACGAATTTTCGGGGCAACCCGCTGCTCTGGGGCTTAAAATGGTTTAAAATTCGTATTCTACGCTTCAAAAAGATAAATTTTGCTTTGTGTTGCATCAAAATCGGCCAATTAGAACCGGAGATACGGAGGTTTCGGTTTCCCATTCAAATATATGGGATTTCTAGAAAACTCGAGAAATATTAGTCCTAGAGCTTAGATCTCTTCACTTTTGAGGACTTATTTTTGGCGCCAAATTTGGCGATATTTCGCCAAAAGTCACCAAGCTTGGCGACTTTTTGGTCATTTGGCGCGATTTTCCCAATGGAGCCTGGAAGTTGTTTTTCCTGCATTAAAAACGCATAATAACCTAACATTTCTCTTCTATGACGTAATCAAAATTCACGCTTTATGTAGAACCCTCGAGAAATTGACTTTTCTGGAAACCTCTTGTACCTCCTGCGTCGGCTATTTAAAGAAGCGTGCATCGCCCCGAAGAGTCAGTGCGAGTTGAACATTCAATGTGTGAAGAGCTCTCAGTACGCTTGTTTTGTGTGAACTGATAGTGCTATAGAAGCTGTGTTTTAGCTTGCTTTGTGAAGCTGTTTTTAAAGTGCTGTGTGTAAATTCTTCATTGCTGTGTCTTAAGGGATAGTGTACTATATCCCTTGAATATTTCCACGGAATTTTAGCCTGTAAAAGTGACTTATTTTGTGTGAGAAATACAGCATTTGTGAGAGCTTCTGATCCAAGCGGATTGTTAAAAGCACGTTACTGCTAGATTGTGCTTGTGAATTGTGTGCAGCTGATTGCTCTACGAAGTTCTAGAAGAAATAAAGTTTGTGTTCCATCCTGACAAGTGACTTTTTACTTGAACTTTTTACACCAACTGGACTTTAGAACGACGAACCCCAGGAGTAGCAGAGTAATTCCGCAACATTTGGTGTCAGAATCGGGGTTCTAAAGAAAGACTTTAATTTTCCAGTTTATGGTTTTGACTAGACAAAAAATGGAAGAACAACTTCAAAAGCTCATGAATATGATGCAAGAAATGAAAGCCGGACAAGACGAGATGAAAGCCGGACAAGACGAGATGAAAGCCGGACAAGACGAGATGAAAGCCGCACAAGAACAGATGAAAGCCGGACAAGCCGAGATGAAAGCCGCACAAGAACAGATGAAAGCCGGACAAGACGAGATGAAATCCACACAAGAACAGATGAAGGCGGATTTAGAGAAGAGAATTGAAGCCGGATTGGTCGGACTAGAGAAGAAAGTGGAAGATGGAGAAAGAAAAATAGAAACCGGATTAAATGAGTTAAAAACCGCTCACGAAGAGATGAAAACCGGGTTAGAGGAAGTAGAGAAAAGAGTATCACTCCTGGAAGAAAGTCAAGCGAGATGCGAGGAAAGGATTGAGGAAAAGATCGATCACAAGCTAGAAGAAAAACTGGACAGTTTAGTAAAGCTGGGAAAGGTACCAGAAAACATCAGGTTGTCGTCACGCCACCCAGCAGTGAAACTAACGCCTTATGACGGAAAGACTCCCTGGGAGGCTTACAAGACCCAATTTTCAATCGTCGCCAGAGCCAATGGTTGGAGCGAGTCCGAGAAAGCTAATCAACTGGCCGCTTCCCTTAGCGGAGATGCAATTAATGTATTGCAAACTATCGGAGCGACGAAGATAGGAGATTTTGACGCCCTTGCCAGTGCCTTGGAGATGAAATTCGGAGAGAAGTGCCAGAAAGAATATAGTAGAATCCAACTTAAGTCAAGGATGCAGAGATCTGGCGAGACCCTTCAAGAGCTGGCTTCGGACATAGATAGGCTTTGTTATCTAGCTTACATGGACCACCTTGATAATGTCCGAGAAGAAATGGCGGTGCGTCATTTTATTGAAGCCATCCGTGATCCAGAAACCCAAAAGTCACTTATGTTGGAAGATTATATCAGGATTTGAAATCTGCTCTCGTCTTCGCAATGAAGCTAGAAGTAGCTCAGCGGGCCGTCAGGAAAGATCGGCATGCTGTTAGAGCTGTCACGGTCCCAGAGGGAGCTGACAAAGACACGGAGAGCGTCGAGAACAGGTTGAAGAGAATTGAAGATCTCATAGAACGAAAATTAAGATCCGATAGAACGAGAGATGGCCCAAAGAAAGTGAAATCCTGGAAGTGTGGCGTCGAAGGCCATGTGCAAAAGCATTGTGGTCGAAAGTCTCATGACCAGCAAGAGAACTCTAAGATCATGAAAGAGGGAAACTAGGAGGTGGCCATCTCGCGGGGCGGAGGTTGCCAGATAGTCAAGAGCCCCACCTAAAAGTCTTGCAGATTTCATCAGTGAATGGCGGCAGTAATGGACTCTTCGTACTGGGATATGTTAATGGTTCCCCATGCCACATGGTGATTGATACTGGAGCGAACGTAACCATAATAAGGACGGATCTGGCCAAGAAATTAAATTTGAAGATTATCTGGACTCCGCCCTCGCTGACCCTCCAGACTGTGACAGGTGACAAGATCGAAGTGGGCGGAAAAGCGCAAGTAGAAATCACGTTTGGGAATGCCAGATACGACCATGTGGTATATGTGGCCAATATTACAGACTCTTTTATTCTCGGACTGGACTTTTTAAAATCACACAAATTTAATTTGGACTTTAAGAATAATGAGCTTCGTTCAGATTCAGAAGAAATAGCTGCGTTCGATATTAGAAATGAAACTGTTTTGCCTGTTCAGCAAATAATAGCCCAGACTGATATCACTCTACCTTCCAGAACTGATTCAATAAATTCCGGAACAGTAAAAGAAAGCAATAAATTCCGTTTTGGATTAATCGAACACCCAAGCAATAGTGATTCCATCAGAGGAGTACTTGTGGGAGCAACACTTGTGGACTTGTCGAGAACAGAAATTCCAGTTAGAGTAGTAAATGTAACGGAAAGGTCGAAGGTGATAAAGAAAAATGAAGTGTTGGTGACATGCACTCCTGTTACCTGCATTAATAAGAACATCAACCAAACGACAGCTAAATCTTCCGAGTGCCGGACGAAGGAATTATTACAAGACGTGGAGTTAACGGCAGAACAGAGAAGCGCTGCAGAGAAAGTAATAGCTGAATTTGAAGACCTCTTCTCTCGACTTCCGGTGACTTTGGCCGTACGAGGTTAACGCAACATAGAATAGACACAAGCAGCCATTCTCCCATCAAGCAACATCCTAGGCGGCTGCCGTTTGCTAAGCAAGAAGAGGTGAGCAGACTTTTAGAGGAGATGCAGCGTGATGACTTCATCGAGCCATCGACTAGTCGGTGGGCCTCGCCGATTGTTTTGGTCCGAAAGAAAGATGGTTCCACCCGGTTCTGCGTTGACTATAGACGTCTGAATGACATTACCAAGAAAGATAGCTACCCTCTTCCCAGGATAGACGACATATTGGACACTTTATCGGGAAACGAATGGTTCTCCACTCTGGATCTCAAGAGTGGCTACTGGCAAGTAGAAATCCATCCCGATGACCGTGACAAGACTGCGTTCACTGCGGGACAAGGATTGTGGCAGTTCAAAGTTATGCCTTTTGGACTCTGCAACGCACCGGCTACTTTCGAGCGTCTAATGGAGACAGTGTTGAGAGGACTTTCCTACGAAGCATGTCTCGTTTATTTGGACGATATCATCATCGTCGGAAGGACTTTCGAAGAGCATCTAGAGAACATCCGAAAGGTGCTGCAGAAATTAAAGGAGGCGAACTTGAAACTGAGTCCATCTAAGTGCAACTTGTTCCGTCGGGAAGTACGTTACCTCGGGCACATAATATCCGCCCGCGGAGTCCGGACCGATCCCGAAAAGACGTCCGCAGTCCAGAACTGGAGTCGTCCCGAGAATATCCATGACTTAAGAAGTTTTCTCGGCCTGTGTACTTACTATCGAAAATTCGTGAAGGGCTTTTCTCAAATTGCAAGACCTCTTCACAAATTGGCCGAGTCTGGACAGAAATTTCTATGGACTGAGGAATGTGAGGACGCATTCAACGAACTGAAGACGGCTTTAACATCTTCGCCGATCCTGTCGTATCCTCACCCTGACAAGCCATTTATCCTGGACACAGACGCAAGTAAGGAGACTGTTGGAGCAGTTTTGTCCCAGCAGATAGATGGCCAAGAACACCTCATTGCTTACTGGAGCAAATGCCTTTCAAAGGCAGAACGTAACTATTGTGTTACGAGAAAGGAACTTCTTGCTATCATTAAAGCCGTGGAGCACTTCCATCATTACCTGTACGGCCGAAAGTTCCTGCTCCGAACGGACCATGCCTCTTTAACCTGGCTTCAAAATTTCAAGAATCCAGAGGGCCAAATAGCCAGGTGGTTACAGCGATTACAAGAATATGACATCGAGATACGTCATCGGAAAGGGGCATCTCATGGAAATGCAGATGCTTTGCCAAGAAGGCCCTGTATAGACAGCTGTCGCTATTGCTTCAGGGCAGAGAAAAATTACCATCTGAAACATCCCGTTGTCCGCCAAGTTACATCATCGACACCGTCCCAAGATCCCTGGAGTGACGAAAATGTTCGGGCGGACCAATTAGCAGACAGCGACATCAAACCTATTGTGGAATTTATGGAAAAATCCAGCGCTAAGCCCAGTTGGCAAGAAATATCATCTTACAGTCCGGCAACAAAACAGTACTGGGCTTTATGGGATTCGCTTCGCCTGAGGAATGGAGTCCTGTATCGTAAATGGGAGTCGGACGACGGCAAGATGCTCCGATGGCAGTTAGTACTCCCTCGTTCGAGGATTCCGAAGGTTCTAGAAGAACTTCATAATGGCTTAACTGGAGGCCATTTTGGCGTAATGAAGACCCTGCAGAAAGTTCGCGAGCGCTTCTACTGGGTTAGGGCTCGAGGCGACGTCGAAAAGTGGTGTCAAGCTTGTGACGCCTGTGCCGCCCGTAAAGGCCCGAAGAAACGAAGCCGTGGAAGACTACATCGTTATAATGTAGGAGCGCCTTTTGAGAGGATTGCCCTCGACATCCTGGGACCTCTTCCGCGAACTTCGCATGGCAACAAATACATCCTATTTGTCATTGACTACTTCTCTAAATGGCCCGAAGCGTTTCCTATTCCCGATCAAGAAGCTACGACCGTAGCAGAGGTACTGGTGCAAGAATGGATTTCCAGATATGGAACCCCTCTGCAACTTCATTCCGACCAAGGAACGAACTTTACCTCTGCAGTCTTTAAAGGACTATGCCAACTTCTCGGAATGGACAAAACCCAGACTACGCCTTTACACCCACAATCCGACGGCATGGTGGAGAGGTTCAATCGTACAATTTTGAAGAACCTCTCGCTCCTGGTATCTAGGAATCAAGTGGACTGGGACAAGAAACTCCCCCTGTTCCTGCTGGCCTATATGAGTGCCGTCCATCAGACTACCGGCTTCACACCTTCCCAGATGCTGTTCGGCAGAGATCTTTGTCTTCCCGCCGATCTAGTGTTCGGCCGCCCTCCAGATGCGCCTTCATCGCCAGAAGAGTACGTGGAAAACCTTCGGGCACGGTTTGAAGATGTACATCATTTTGCTCGGGAGCGGATCAACCTGAACACGGAAAAGATGAAGACTCGCTACGACACGAAGGCTACGGGACACGAGTTCAACGCAGGTGACAAAGTTTGGCTATGGAATCCTACTCGACGGAAAGGCCTGTCTCCCAAGCTGCAATCGCCGTGGGACGGTCCTTACACAGTCCTAAACCGGCTGAATGACGTCATCGTACGGATTCGTAAGTCACCAAACTCGAAGCCAAGAGTTGTACATTACGATCGGCTAGCCATCTACCGCGGTTGTAATTAGCTCAGACCATGGTCACTATGGCGTAATTCCTCTTTTCTTTCATCTCTCATTCCTTTCCTGTCTTTCTCTTCTCTTCCTCTTTCTTCAACTCTCTTTCTCTCACTACTTACGCCATGTTTAGTGTACATATTTGTAAAATATTGGTTTTTATTAATGTGTATTTGTTTATTACATTTATTGCTTATTAGTGTAATTGTTCATTATGTATATTATTTATTTATTAGAGTGCATTTGCTTACTGTGTTATTGATTATTTGCTTAAATTATGTTGTTAAGATTTGGTTAAAGGTTGGACACTGTATATTTGTGTGACCTCCTAACTGGGGATTGTACTGCCCGGGACGTGCAGTCCTTGGGAAGGGGGCAATGTTACGAATTTTCGGGGCAACCCGCTGCTCTGGGGCTTAAAATGGTTTAAAATTCGTATTCTACGCTTCAAATAGATAAATTTTGCTTTTTGTTGCATCAAAATCGGCCAATTAGAACCGGAGATACGGAGGTTTCGGTTTCCCATTCAAATATATGGGATTTCTAGAAAACTCGAGAAATATTAGTCCTAGAGCTTAGATCTCTTCACTTTTGAGGACTTATTTTTGGCGCCAAATTTGGCGATATTTCGCCAAAAGTCGCCAAGCTTGGCGACTTTTTGGTCATTTGGCGCGATTTTCCCAATGGGGCCTGGAAGTTGTTTTTCCTGCATTAAAAACGCATAATAACCTAACATTTCTCTTCTATGACGTAATCAAAATTCACGCTTTATGTAGAACCCTCGAGAAATTGACTTTTCTGGAAACCTCTTGTACCTCCTGCGTCGGCTATTTATAGAAGCGTGCATCGCCCCGAAGAGTCAGTGCGAGTTGAACATTCAATGTGTGAAGAGCTCTCA
Organism: Cheiracanthium punctorium; assembly: GCA_038373885.1. Taxonomy (NCBI): domain Eukaryota; kingdom Metazoa; phylum Arthropoda; class Arachnida; order Araneae; family Cheiracanthiidae; genus Cheiracanthium; species Cheiracanthium punctorium. The sequence continues at coordinate 888,034 of JAWZYV010002197.1, forward strand.
GTACGCTTGTTTTGTGTGAACTGATAGTGCTATAGAAGCTGTGTTTTAGCTTGCTTTGTGAAGCTGTTTTTAAAGTGCTGTGTGTAAATTCTTCATTGCTGTGTCTTAAGGGATAGTGTACTATATCCCTTGAATATTTCCACGGAATTTTAGCCTGTAAAAGTGACTTATTTTGTGTGAGAAATACAGCATTTGTGAGAGCTTCTGATCCAAGCGGATTGTTAAAAGCACGTTACTGCTAGATTGTGCTTGTGAATTGTGTGCAGCTGATTGCTCTACGAAGTTCTAGAAGAAATAAAGTTTGTGTTCCATCCTGACAAGTGACTTTTTACTTGAACTTTTTACACCAACTGGACTTTAGAACGACGAACCCCAGGAGTAGCAGAGTAATTCCGCAACAATATATATATATATATATATATATATATATATAACGTCGAGACAAAAAATATGTGTGTGTATCTATCTATCTATCTATATATATATATATATATATATATATACATATTTTTTTTCTCGGAAAAGATCAAAATTAAGATCTCTGTCTGGGGAGAGTAATTATACATTTTTAATGATTTTATTTATTAACTTTAAATATTATTATATTCAAATTAATGTAAGTGGTGAAATTTATCTTACTCTATATACTTGTCGCATATTAGCAGTAATAATTTTGTTAGGGTAATTTGCAAATTAACGATAGAAATTTTATGGGGCCCATATTTTAAAATGTGTTTACAGATAAAGAAATATCTAATCTAATTAATAAAAATCGTTTCCTCTTTTCAATTAATATTATAGTTTTCATCCGAAATATTTTTCTTAACTATGGAAAATATCTCTACTCATTTCTTTACAATCAATAGCGAATATCCTTAGGTGAAAAGCTCGCTAATTTATTCATTATCTTTTAACAAAAAATAATTAGGTTGAACTTTGAAAATAACAATTAAAAAAGTAATTACCTGGAATTTGTTAAAAATATCCTTTTACAGTTCTGCACACCTCATTGTCTTTAATGAATTCTCAAGAAATATTCTTTGTTTCCATGTAATTTATCTTTAAAGAAGTCAATTTGTGTCAGTCCTTAGTGTAAATTGCATGAGTTAATTTCTACTAATTACAGGGAACTTTAACACGAAATGTTTTTAAATTTTCATAAAGTATCAACCGAGCCCCCGCTTCGTATTTAAATTTACTCATGTAATTTTCTTGTAATACAGACACTACAATAATAAGTAAGAAAATGTTTTGTGTAAATTCTGTAACTATATGTATATATCTATGTATACGTCTTTTATGTTGTTTTCTTTCATGAAAATTTCTTTCTCATTAAAGTTATTTTAAATGATACTTTTTTATTGACTGCATCATTATATTATGTTTTGACATTTTCTTTTACAACAACAAAAATAATCAAAAGAAACTGGCGTTCAAAAGTTGAAATATTAGAAAACTTTTTAAAATAACGAATGCAAAATATTCTTATCAAACTGTAATGTATAAACAATCATGATAAGTGCATTTTAGATGTGCTATTTCACGAAGTTTTTTTCTTTTTTAATTTTCTTTTACAGCTGGAAATTAATAAATACTTTTGTTATTGTGTTTGCTTGCTCATCTACCCAGGGTTAATTCATATGAATGTGTGTAGGTTACAGAAATGTTACGCTATTCACATCTTACCTTTTCATATATACAAAATGCTCTATAATTTAATTATACAGTGTCCAGATGCTATTCTGCTGATTCTAAGGTAGTGCTCAAGTTGCTGTCTGGTGTTCGTGTTACTAGAAATATTAATATAACTAAGATTGCCCGATTAGTTGGTAACTTATCGAAGGTTAAAAAAAATTTAAAAGTAAGATGTTTGTATGCACTCATACACCAAGAAAAGAAAGAATGTAAAAGAAAAAAAGAAAAGACGAAGAACAGAAAAGAAAGAAATTGCGTGAGTACATAAATTACAAACGACCGTCTTATAAAATAAATTGAAAAGTAATAAAAGAATAAGATATTAAAAATGAAATTTTAAGAACGATCCTTGATGTCTTTGATAAAATTTTCAAAAATATCAATTATTCAAAAGCATTTGTTTTGATTGTTTGGAGGAGGATTATTAGAATGCTGCAAGCAGCACAAAATAAGGAAATCATGCGAGGCTGAAATGATTGAAAGCAGGAACCTATCTGCCGATGAAGTACGGTCTGTGGCCTCTGATCCTGCTTCAGGAAAGCTGATTGCCGCTTAGGGGAGAATCATGACAGTGCAAAGAGCAGCTTCTTAAACAAGTAATGATGATAAGAGGTGAAAATCATGGGTGTCCTTTAGACTCTTTTCCCATAATTTGAGAGTGCAAATATTAGTCACCCCACCTCATGAGCAAATTTGTGGGTTATAAAAATCTTTAAAAACATTATCGTATGTGTTTCTTGTTCTCTACAACTTAAGAGCGTATGCAACTAATCAATTCCTAAAGCCTCTTTAACTGAAATGAACAATTTATTTTAGTTGAAAACATAAGTTTTTTAGAGGAACTAAGCGTTAGCTGAGTACAGTAAATCGTCTTTGCAAAATTCAAATGGCTTGGTTGGAAAAAAAAAAGCAGTTGTACTTGAACATAGCACATACAACTATTGACTACATGTTACTGTATAAAAAAGCATCACACCGTTACATTTGCAGAGACCCTGTAAATTCTGATAGACGCTATATTCACTAGCTTGATTACATTTCAAATATTTTATCATCGTTGCTATAGGATCTGTATATTATAATTTAGTTGAGCTTCGAACTTAAAGTTAAATCCTAAATTTCCATGAAAAAAAAAAAAAAAAAAAAGGATGGTAAAGTTTACATCGCGTTCGCAATAATCTTGAACGTTGCATTCGAAATAAATTAAGAATCAGGATAGAATTAAAGTAGTTTATTTAAAATAGTATAAGTTATTATAACTGCAACAGGATGGTTGCCAGCGTAGCAACCATGAAACTTCATTCAGCGCTAAAATGTTTTAAAGTGGCGAAAAAGGCATGGGAACGGTCGTCAATTAAACCGCCAAATTGCAAAGACAGTAGTCGGCAGCTAGACTATTAAGTTTAAAATAGGGCATTTAAAATTAGAACTGATTGAAAATATGTGATGAACAACATCACATATCCTTCAAAGCGATTATAATTATCTTGCAACTTAATTACGTTTGGCCCCACCAGAGGCCGAGCATATAGCGCTTTCAACTGGGAGACGGGGTGTGCCTGGTTCCAATCCAGGCTGCATCCTAGTGCCGAACTAATGGTTCAGAGTGTATTCCTCCAAAAAATTGCATAAATACAAGTTAGGACCCCTTAGAAAGACTTTCTTAGACCTCCCCCTGGCCAGCATCCCTGTGTTAATCCTTATATATTTCTTAACGCATTGTTTAAATACAGTTAAAATATGAAATTTTCCTAAGATATTACATTTTATCACATATCTTCTGGTGTTATTGGTATTTTCCAATGCTATTCGTTGTATGTACCTTATACCACTAAGGCTATTTTTTTTAACGGGATCGCAAATTGTGAGTTGAAAGAAATTGTGTGTTGTGATACGAAAATTTCCAAATTTTTCCACTGTAACATTAAAGATATATAAGAATTTTTCTTGTTCACAACAAGCATAAGTGCATACTATTTTTTTCGAAAATTTGTGTAAAACATATTTAAATATCAGCCTAACTTCCTTGAGGCCAGCATGCATGTATGGATAAAGATAGATACAATCTCAAATAATTCCGAATTGTATGTACAAAAGTATTCTATGTTGCATATGTAGAGCTATCCAAATTATCTTAATAGCATGTTTAAATACTAGTAAAATATAACTCGTTATATAATTATTAAACTATCGTTTTAAAGAATTTTTGAATGTACGCGTAGACGTAGAGGGTGGTTATAATTAAAATTCCTCTATAAACAGGGTTCGTCATATACAACAGGTAAACGGATTGTAACCAAATTTGGTATATAGACTCGACATGAAATACTCACGAGGAGTTTTGAAAAAAAAGTTGGTTCAAAAACTAAGATTGCCATGTCCACTAGGTGGCACTTTCATGGGAAGACAGTAGGTTTAATAATGAAAATGGACATTTTGAAACATGCGAACATTTCAATATTTATTCAATAGTTTGTTGAGCATTTATTAACTAATTTCAGTCTTTTTTATGCTTAATTCACCATGCAAAACTCCACCTACCGGACATATTATTAACTAAAAGTTTTAAAAACTTTATATTGAGCGCTGCTCTTTTAAGGGGAAGCTTAATTATAACCAAACTATATTTAAATTATTTGTACAGTAATGAATAATTTCTTGTGTTTTAACAACAGTTAACTATTTGTAAAAAAATTGACAGATTAAGCTCGTAAATTTTTAATTCATATTAACAGCTGCAAAAATATTTTTATTTTATCTTCAAAGAAAATTTTAAATATACTTTGTGCCAACATTAAATTTAAATTAATTATGAATGTGTGTTATGAAGAAGTGACAATCTGGAAGTGTTTATCAAATAGGACGTTAATCGTTTAAGTATTATAAAATAATCTTTATTAAATTGAGGTCAAAACAAGGCATTGCTTTTTATAATTTGAACATCCACACCTTCTAATCCCTTTTTTTAAACTCCTTCACTTCTACTTTCTTGTTTTGTAATTATAAGAATCGCTAGAGTTTTTCTTCAGAATTTCTTACTTTTTAATACTCACTTCCCTATATATTACATCCACCCCCCGTTAAAACTCCTTTTCCTTTTGTTTCTTTGATATTAGGTCACTAGCAAAAGACTTTCTTATCATGATGTTTTTGTAAAATATTCCTCACAAAAAATTTCTCCTTTCAGTGTGTAGTTTTTTTTTTTTTTTTTTTATCTTTTTACACAGTTGAGTAAGATGAATAGCTTTTGTGCAAAATCATCTCAAAGTTTTTAAAATATATTGAAAGAAGCGTACAATAAAAGCTCCAGAGGTAACTATTCACTTTCAGTTCCCGCCTCCCCTCTTCCATTTGATGTTTTAAAAAACCAGACGTCTACGGAGAGTAAGCTTTTAAGGCACTTTTCTTGAGTTTATTTGTAGTCGCAAATTAGCTCACTGAGTGATAGAACATGACATATTAGTTGAAAGACTTATTTTTTGTGTCCTATTCTTTTTATACAGTCCAGCAGACGGAAATGTTACAAGGAATGAGAAAATATATTTAAGTGCAAAATTTCATTATATAAAAAAAAATTCAATCTATTGAAAAGTCTTTATGTTTCAAAATTGCATAAGTTTTATGACTGCATTTTTCAAAAATGTATTTTGAAAGAATTTCATCATATATAAAAATATATAAAGAAAATTAAAAATTTAAATTAAAAAATTTATATATATATATACCCTAATAGCACAGATGGTCAGAAAAGAGTCGCTGTGACGTCACAGAGGGTCATAACTGTCACAGGACTGTCACATACTAGTCTCATTGTGACTGTTGAGTGATGTGGCTCTAATGTGTGGTCACTGTGAAGTTTATTTGTGAGCTGTCACCAGAGTACGTCGCCGCGAAGTCACCGTGTGACTAGTATGTGATCGGTCGCTAAGTGACTCCACTGTGAAGTCCCTGTGTTACTGTTTTGTGACTTCTGATTTTTAGAACTTCAAAATGACGTCACACTGGGCGTTTGTTGCGATTTTGGAAAAAGACTCATTTTTCTAACATTTTGTAGCAATTTCTTTCGTGAAACATTTAATAAATAAATCCGAAGATGATAACGAATAATTGAATAAAATCTCGCAGTTATGAAGCAATGCAATTTAGTTTTAAGTTATTAATTTTAAAAATAAATTATTTCGTTTAAACAAAACAATATTATTTATAAAAAATATTATTCGGAAAAATATTAGAGAGTTTTAATCACAATGCAGAAAACTAAGTATCTGTCAGTAAAATTAAAAATTTCTTTCATATCCCCATGGAATATATATATCCCGTATGTAAACGTTATTCCTACAGTGGAAAAAAGATTTTATTTCGGAATTTCTGTACGATTATTCGAATGCGATTATTTGGCGTGATTTTTTTCCCTTCCAAAGCCATAGAAAAGTGGTTTAAGTCAGCATTTTATTTATCTTCGTATCTCTGACACTTTTTAAGGTATAGTTATAAAATTTTACATTTCACTTAATGATAGTACGGTGCAAATTTTACTAAATGGGAATTATTTCCCACGGGGGTCGTATAAAAATTTAGAAAGTGTAACTTTTTGAAAATTAACGAGAGGAATTTTTTATTAACGGAGTATTATTTCCGAGCTTATTTTGAACATCTTTTCAACTTACACTGCCCACTTATCTCTAATAGATAAAGAATTAAAGCCCGTAATCAACTTTTTGGGACACCCTGTGTGTATATATATATATATATTGCCTATGCTACTGATGTTTGCAAACTTTAGTTGAAAACAAAATATGTATGTTATCAAGCCCCGTAAACATGCCGCACTTTACAAATTTATTTTATAACCAAAGAAAAAATGTTCAATAAATCATTAGTTTTTTCGAACGAATAAAACAGCACATTATCTCCTGAAAATAATTTATGCAAAAAAAAAAAGTTTTCCAAAATTTTTAATTTTGTTAATGTACTTTACCTCCATTTATAAAGTACTCCAGAAAATTTTTAAGTTTCCAAAACAAGCCATCCTAAAACTAACTTTAACAATTAGTTTACTTTTTAAAGCTGCCAGAACAAGATGATCGCTGGCCTATGAAGGTGTACCGCGAGGGTTCGATGTCGGGACTTTTCATTCCGTGGGAGGTTTGGTGCTGCAATCTGGTGTATGTTCTCGGTAACTCTTTTACCCCGAATTTTTTTTCACTGTCACAAAACCTTCACAATGCGACTTCACTGAAGAGTCGGAATGTGAAGTCACCGCGGGCGGACATAGCGACAGTAGGGTGAACCGACCGTGACGTCGCAGCGACTACGCGTGACCCGGATTTGACTGTTTTGCGACGTCACTTTTTGGTCACAAGTGGTCACGGTGCTATTAGGGTATATATTCTTTTTTAACTTAGAGAAATTGAAATTTTTTCAATGCAGCAAATTTTCAAAATGCTAGTAAATGCTTTCATTTCTAAGCACTGTCTCAAGATCTAAATTTAATAAAAGACAGTTGATATATCTCCCCTTCACTTCGTGTCTCATAGTCGCCACAGCTCTCATGAATTTCAAGGAACTCCGTGATAGCTGAGCATTTTTAACAGCTAATAAATGCGCCTTTTCTGAACCATGTCACTAGCTAATAATCATGTGACCCTAGGTATTAGTCAATAGCGTCGAGAAAGCGGATTTTACGCGATATCTCTTCCTATGGCAAGTTGCATTATGTCCTGCTAAAATAAAATATAAGTGCTTAAACGTAGCATTTTTTAGGGTTTGCCTCAGCGCCCCGCGGATTACCAACGAAGGAACAGCAGATGGCCGGATATATCTCATTTGTATACGACCCCGGGTATACGATCTGTACGGAGGCTGGATACAAATTGAAAAAGCGTAACATTTTGAAAATTAAGTATATTTTTTTTCCTTAACGTAGTTTTTCCCCCCCTACCTTATCATGAGCATTTTTACAATTTACATTGCCCACTCATTCATAATAGCTAAAAAATTAAGGCGTGTTACAACCTTTTGAGGACACCTTGTATATACTCAAATATTCAAGAAGTAATTATGTAGGAGATCATTTGAAAATTCTAATTCCATCTTATTTTAAAATATCAACAAGAATTTGTTACGAAATCAAAAATCTTATGTATATTTACTACGACTTCTTTTACTTCTATTAAATTAGAAGCATTTTTCGTGAAATTTATTCATAATTATTCCATTTGAATATGAGATGTTATTTTTCAACACCATGATAATATATTCTAGCCTGAAATGCAAGCTAGAATGAAAGTCAATTCGAAAAAGATGAACAATTTCACACACACACATTCAATTAAAAGAGTCCCTAGAGAATTTAATGCACTGAAAGTTTATTTACTGAACCTGTAAACACATGGTGATGGCTTTGGCGAAAATGTCTACTGGCGTTAAGCTAAAGACTTGTTAAGGGGTCCTCACGTGCATTCAATTACATCCGGAGAAAAACTTCAGAACCCTGGAACTTCACACTTCAGCTCTCTACTAATGTTTAGTGCCTTATCCACTGGAAAAATAATTGCCCTGTTCCTGTTTAAATGTGAGCATATTCCGGTTAAATTTGGAATACCAAAATAGCTGGCAACTACAAAATTTATTAATTTTGTACAAGGAAATAAAAGTAGTTAATCACCAAAAATGTAGTTTTTCAGTGCTATGTCGTTATTAAAAAAAAGCCTATAACAAACATTATTTGTAATTTATGAAATGTTATAAGTAATGTGATTATATGAATGAAATTCGTGTTTTCGAAAGAATTGACAACGTTTATTATTTCGTTATAATTTTAGCTGGCGAGTTATTGCAAATGAGAGTTATTGCATTCAACAGTAATAAAATTTAGAACATTAGGGTAAGTTAATTAATTGTTAAATTAACAGGAAATATCTGCGAAATACTAAATTCAATAACAGTAAAAATATTTTGCAATATATTTGACGTTTTTACCACCTCGCGTTTCACTTCGTTTTATAAACAGAAGTGCAAGAACAAACAGAAGCACAAGTACTAACCTCCCAAAAAAGCATGATAGTTCACTAAATATTTTTAAATAATCACTATGATTTGAGCCATTTTATTTAAGACAGTAAAAATATTTACTACGTTTTATTCTTTTTAAATTTAAAGAGAACAACTAAAAACAGTAATGTCACACCACAAGAAGAAGAATAAAAAAAGCCAAATCCCGAAACTTTCTCACTGTTATCTTATAAGTCATCATATTAAAAACATCACATCAGATAGAAGATCCATAAAAATATTTCACTTTCAAACTTCTTTGATTTTGAAAAGCATACCACAAACTGAAACTAAAATAATATATTTTGGATGAAGATATACGACCACGGAAGCACAGGAAGCACCATTTTTTGTGTATCAGAAAATACTTATATGCTTACCATGAGTAGGATTTATTTTTAAGATATATCTTAGTCCCCCATACACAGAATCGATTTTGCACTATTTTCTGGGGGTTTCAGGCTTCTTTGGCCTCTAAAGAATAGGAAAAAAGAAGTATATTTTTTGACGATTCTATAGTCGTAAAAAATATTCTTTTATATATCCGACTGCGAACAATGGTTCAGAATTCTAATTCGGAAAAGAAATACGGAGCCTGTAAAATAAACAGATGATGTTTGAAACCAATCAGGCTATTAAAAATTTAAGGATATACTTTTATTTAGTGTTTGAAGTCATAAAATATAAATAACATTATTTTACTTGGTTAGGGTCCACATTTCGCATTCAAGTGAGCATATGCGAGCACTCTTTTTGAAGGTAGTGTATTTTCTTTTTTATTATATAAATATCCTCAATATGGATATTGCATTTTGGTACGTTCTGAAATTTAATTTTCTTAAAGCCAAAACACATTGTTAAATAGATATTTAGAGACAGACGGTCTTTTTGTTTTTTTTTCATTTATATAAACTTACCATTTTCCCATTTCTGTTAGGTTTTCCTTGTGTGTCAACATTCGTGTCCGTTTCAAAAACAAAAGTGACTGGATTTTCTTAATCTCGATAGAGACGGAAAAAAAATATTTTACAATTGTTGATTTAAAAAGAAAATTTGTTCAGTGCAACCCTTATGCATATATACATATATCTGTAGTCCCTTTCTATTTGGATACACATGTAATAATAATAATAGTAATAATAATAATAATAATAATAATAATAATAATAAAACACGGTGATTTTAAACTCCCAAAAGCATATGATTTACGTCTCTATATGAAATGGAAATGTCTCTATATGAAGATTTTTAAGTGCCACATATTTTAGGGCAAATAAGTGTAAACACTGAAACACATAAAAAATTGTTTCTTCTCACATACTTCAGTTAATAGGCTCTGTAAAATTCACCATGCTTCTCCCTGACAGTATAAATATATGTTTTATTATTGAAATAAATTTGACTAAGCGTCCGGGTCTGGTTTACAATTTCTAATTCATGATGCTAAGGTCACGATAGTCGGGATGGCAAAAAGTAGAACTCTGGAAAACAATTCAGGATTACGAAAGACTACTACGGATATAAGAAAATCGTCCACACTGAATCAGCAGCGCCTCATGTTCTCTCACACTCAGGGAAGGTTGGTAGGTAGGAGACAAATGAAGAATCGGGAATGAGCTCTTTATTGCTGATGTTGTAATGTGGAGCGTCCCCCTTGGGGGTCACAGAGTGTCAGAAGGGGCTTGCTAGAAAACCAAGCAAAGAGCACGTGATAATGCATTTCTTAAAAATGTATCGCACATTTAATGACAAATATATGTTCGCTTGAAATGTTTATTCAAACTTTACCGATAGCATTATTTTGTAGAAAAGGCGACTAAATGTTCATCGTTTAAGAATCCTAACTGTTATGCTGAGAAATATGAGCTGGGGTTACCATCGGAATTTATCCTTTGTTGGGTGAGAACATAATCTTAAAGAGTTGGGAACTGCTGTTGTAAATGTTAGAAAACAGAGAATAGCGCAGCTATGTAAAACACACGAGCTTCACCTTATTTCTTTCAAACCTCTCCAAATCAACTAAACTCTGTATATTCGAATATAAACTGAAACAATTTTTCATGCCGTTTTTTGTGATGAAAGTCTATTTTATAGTAGGTTCTACTACTAAATCTTAATTTATGCAACAACTGTTACATTTTGAATCATTTGCAGTCATATTTAAAATTCAGAATAATTTGTAAAATGCATTCTCTTATATTTGTGAAACTAAAATAGTCTCTCATTACTACTCAAATTTATCAGAGAGCTATCGCTAACTGATTTTACTAACAATTAATGAATGTAAATTATATATTAACTGGAATCAACTACATGGGACACGACAAAAAGGGCCACGTGAAAAGTTTAAAAAAAGTATGCCTGCATACATAGTGTAAAACCACCTCTTTCAGATTTTTTAAAAGCACTTTATTGGTGTATACTAAGCAACTCGCCATATTTAAGTGACTAGAATTGCAAAAATTGTAATTATAGATAAAGACAGTATGGAAACAGGCAAAATGGGAACATCATGTTTCTAATTTCAAAGAAGGCAAAGAATGAACAGAGAACTGGATATCATTAAATCCGAAATCTGAATCCTGAAGTTTTTTTCAAAAGATCATGATAAGTTACTTATATTTTATTTAATAGAATATAATTAATCAGTTTTACAAAATATTTGACAAAAATTAATTGTAAATAATAAAAGTTAACTTAAATTTCGGATATATAATAAAATATTAGTTTTACTAATTGTTTTATTCCGATGCCTTTAATCTGCAAGGATTTAGCTTTGATTGGTCATCAAAATTAAATTTTCGTGAGTACAACAAAACTATTCTAACTTGAATGTTTTCTATTAATATGACTTTTTTAATATCTAATAGCAATTTAGTGTTATTCAAGTTATTGATTTCGTTTATCTATTTTACAAAATACATTTTTAAATAATTAAAACTTTCATTTATTAGTTATTGGTAATATAAGCTTTTTCTTCTTTCAGAAGCTAAAGAAGTATCACAAAATCCTTCATTTCTACTTTAATTACTTTTTCTTATCTGAATGTTTTCTTATCTCTGTCATTTAGAAGAACTGTAATATTGAGAGACTTTCTCAGAGATTCCTATCAAGTAGTTATTTAAATCCTTATTTCTTCGAAGAAAGATAAATTTTTCTAGAAGAATCAAATACAAGAAAAAGTTTAATGTCAAATTACAAATGACTTTTGATAATGCATTTTGCGGCTATTTGAGAGCACGTTTAACATTTACTCACTAAATACTTTATCATTCAATCGGCATATCGTAATGAAAAATTTACATTAACTTTTCGACACTTACATACTTTTAAAGATTTTTTTAAAGGATTATTCCACACATTTTCTATTGTTTGTCAAAGTTGCTTTGAAAAGTGGGGTGTGATAGTGTAAAACGGTAGGCATTTCTATTTTATCAAAAATAAATAAATTGCTTTAAAATGATATTGTTTTTTTAGCCTATGCTTTCAGACATAAGTGGGGAAGCTTTATGTGTATTAATTTTATTTTCTTTTTTAAAAATTCACTACCCATTTGCCCTACCTTTATGAAAAAAAACAGCTCTTTAATATTTTTTCCATTCAAAACTAATATAATTATATGAAATAATTTGATGTGTGGAGGTGGGGACGAATGTACTGCATTGAAAACGCGAAAGGTTTGCATTCTTAAAATTATTAGTAAAAGAAAACGACCAATAAATTAAAAATTGCCTATTTTTGAGCCATTTTATCCACAATTTAACATATGTTTTTTGACGATAAAGAAAAGATAGTTTTGAGCAGTATGGAATGCTTTGTCTTAAGAAGCTCGCTCAAGTTTATATTTGAACCAAGCATTAAAATAAATCACTTTTATTTGTACAATGCTTTCAATGAATCTGTAACTGCACTCACGTTACGCTTTATTCTTTTTCTGTGGAAGCCGTTCTTGCATACGTCAGGTCATTTTTGTCAAGAATAATGCAGCGTCTAAGAAGAATTTTTTAAACTTTTGTCCATCCATCTTATTCCCCCTTTTATAAAAGGTATCTCTTATTTTCTTTGAAAGAGATCTTAAAAAAAAGAGTATCAAAATAAGCTATAAAAATTTATTCTAAAATAACATGGAACTCCAAATAGCTGCAGTTAACACCAAAGAAATATAAACCGTATAATTCTGATTAATACATCTGTACCCTGAAGCATTTATATTGCAGAACATATCCTATTTTCCTATTTCAAACTTTTCCAGAAAGTGCATATAGAACAGTAGTTGTGCATTCGTAAGAGCGAGTTTTTCGAGATCTATGGATGTTTTATAGCCTTCACAACAGTTGTTCTTATATACAAGTTCATCTTTATTCCAAATTACAGTTTACATCGCAATATTTGGACACGCATATATCCATATGCTAACGTGGTTCGAACTTAGCTGCCAGACCGCTCACATAGCTACCAGAAGCGACAGGTGCAGTGGTCCGCCCAGTTATCAGGCCCCAGAGCAGTAGCTGTGCTGTAAAAGAACGGTATAGAGTTACCCCATGCAAAAACCCTTAACTGGTTAAAAATTTGTGACGCAGCATTTTACTTTATAGCTCTATGAATTTTAAATATGGGTCTTAAAAATAATGATATCAAATTTTGAGTGACGCCTTGCTGGGATTTTTAAAGACTTGTTTTTAAATTCCATTACAGTTACTTTCGTTTTATTTTCTAAAGAAGATTTACGCATTTAAGCAATGCTTTTAATTATGAAATACACTGTCAAATATATCACACTTTAACTGTGTCTATATAATGTATTCAAATGAATTTATTTCAATAATTTAATTTATCTTTTGCGTCACGCTATCCAAAAGGGCAAGTAAAATTTACGTAAATATTTAGTTAGTGTCATAGTAACCAAACTAAGTGCAATGTATATGAAAATTTTGCTTGCCCTTTTGGATAGCGTGACGCAAAAGATAAATTAAATTCTTGAAATAAATTCATTTGAATAGAATACATTATATAGACTCAGTGCAAGTGTGATATATTTGACAGTGTATTTCATAATTAAAAGCATTGCTTAAATGCGTAAATCTTCTTTAGAAAATAAAACGAAAGTAACTGTAATGGAATTTAAAAACAAGTCTTTAAAAATCCCAGCAAGGCGTCACTCAAAATTTGATATCATTATTTTTAAGACCCATATTTAAAATTCATAGAGCTATAAAGTAAAATGCTGCATCACAAATTTTTAACCAGTTAAGGGTTTTTGCATAGGGATATCATTAATTTTTAGGGGTATGGCCAGAAGATAATAAATTAGTTTCAAGGGCGAATTTCGGAAGTTTGCTTGACACTAAGTTATGTAAATAAATATACAAACCTGTTTTCAAGCAGTATCAGAGTATTTGTTTAAAAAGTTACAGGAAGTTCTTTTGTAACATTTAACAGGAAATTGACATATTTTTGTTAGAATTTTATAATAAGAGACATAATACTGATTATAATCAATAATTTTTTGAGTAATTTTCTATTTATAATTTGGGTCGAGTACAGATTTGTGTCCCTGCCACCATCTTTGATTTTATTTCATAAATTTGCATTCAGTTTAATGCTAAACGTAAGTTAACTTTTTTACTATGATTATATAACTATTGGGCCCCATCAGTGGCCGAGCGCATGGCGCTCTGAACTGGGAGACGGAAGGTGCCTGGTTCGAAACCAGGCATAATAATCATTAATAAAGTATAAAATTACTCAAAAAATTATTGTTTATATTCGTTTTATGTCGCTTTTTAGAAAACTAACTTCATACTATGTTTGTTTGTTTTTTTATCAGTTGATAATTTCATTTTTTTAGAGAACGTTTAGATGAACTACCAGTTTAAGAATAAGGGTCTTGCGCGGTTGATTTTCTTAGTGCTTCTGAAGCGTATTTACGTTACATCGTGAGAAAATCCATCCAAAACTCCGAATTTTTAGTTTATCAGCCATCCGGTAGACCAGAACCCTGGACCTTTATACTTCAGTTATCTACCATCTTCAGTATCTTATCAACTCGGCTCGGGTGGGCACAACATCTTGTTTCAGGTGCCATCTCCGGCCTTTAAATGTCTAATACAAAAAATATACTGCATGTATAAATTTAGATTAATTAATAAAATTTTTATCTGAAAAGTATTGAACAAAATTTTAAATCTGGTATTTAAAGGAATACAAAATAAAAGTGAGAAAACCTAAGATTTGGAAAAAATATTGGTTTTAAAATTATAATTCAATAATTTCAATAAATTTTATATATACATTAAGAGTAAAAGAATTATTATTAAAACTCGTTAGTATGTAAAACTACTATTTATTTTCCTTTGAATACTAAATAATTATTATTAATTATTTATGTGAGCTTTCTGAAGAGAAAAAAAAATTCATTGAAATATTAATTACATATTGAATTTTCCAAATAGAATTAATAATATTAGAAAAATAAAGACTTAATTTAATTAGAAATAGCTATCAAAATACTGGAGAAACGAAATACTTAAAGAAAAAGTTAGGAAGGAGTTTTACCAAAAAATACTTAAATTAATTATTTTTTTAATTCAATGTCTTAACTATTTTTAATTATTAATTATAGCAAAATAAATAACAGAAAAAATAAGTAAAGTATATAGTAATCTGTTATTATTTTTTAAAATGAAATAAAACAAAAACGACAGTAACACAAAGCTCATCTCGCAAAAGTGCTACATCGGGTACATAACCTAAATTATCTGATTAGAAAGAGGAAGAGCATCGTACCAGCTGTCTACAACCAAACTGGTTCAGGATATAAGGTAACTTGTACAAATCTTGTCACGGATCTTCAGCACTGTATTCCTGCTCCCTGTCTTGTTTACCACCTTTGAAACGAGATCATTTTCCGTATTTCCTTACGCGGGTTAAATAATTCCCTCTTTGAACTGGATTAAATAAAAAAAAACGAGTTTTCCTAGCTTAACCGGCGACGTCACTCATCGAATTTGGCACCGATTAAAATCATATATTAATTGCAAAAAATTCGTTAGAGCGGATTCCGAGATCCAGAAGAGAACAACAAAGAAATTGGAAAGTTAGCTGTATATATAAGTGCCGCGAAGTTTTACGGTTGGTTGGTTGGGGCTGGCTGCGTCACTAGTAGAACTGCCGTTCTACATGATTTTATGTCCTCGTAAATAAACAATAAAATAAATTATTCTTTTTCAAATTAAAGTACCAAGTCATTTGGATAAATGGGTATGGTACGAAGTTCACTGAAAGATATTTTTTTCCTGAATACTTCTTTTAATTGGATTCTAAACCTCTCCCGTTACAGATTTACATATGTCTAAAACATACTGAAGAATAGTTTTGTCATGTTTATAACATGACGATTTCTAAATTTTATTTACTTCAATTTTCTCATTTAAAAATCCAATTTTTATGCAGAAATATTTGAAATGCTGTAGTTGAATACAAACGGAAATGTATGAAAATGACTATTTTTTAAATGCTCTCACACACTAACCGTTATCATCTCTTCTTTTGGCATGGCAAAAGCCCGTGCGCATACCAAAGCTCGAAAGTTTCTACACAAAGTTCTTGTCTATTGAATCTTTAATTACACTAGGCTATCTAAATATTCTCTTATCTACGTCAGTTCCGAAAATATATTAAGATTTTCCTTTCGATTCGTCCTCACTGGTTATTCAATTCTCCATTCATTCCGAGGAAAGATAAATGGTTTTCCAACGAAATCGAAATACGTCTTAAAAAGCTTTCTTGGAGAACCGAAAATGTCTTTAGAGAATACTTTTCAGCGTCCTATGGAAGGACGTTTAATTTAACCTCCTTGATAAAGTTTTATTTTATAAATCATTTCGGCATCTGTACTTACTTTGTAAGGTAAACAAATGTTTTTCTTTTTTTAGTTTTTATTCCCTGTTTCTGTAGGACTTAAAATACGAGTCTGACCAACTGACGTATGTATGTGATAGTAGGTATTGATCGCCAGATCTGTTTTTAGATCCATTCTGCATTCACTATTTAAGTTTTTCCACAGTGATGCATATTAATGTTGACGAAAGTACAGGTTTTATTTTACCACAATATGGAATTCCTATGTTTATCTTCAGGTTTTTTAATCATAACAAACGTATTATCCTTTAGGTTACCAAATTGTAAAAGTACAGAAAAAAATATTTCTAACATACAAAGCATATAAAATTAGCGTTGAAAACATCTTGTGCAAGAGATATGTAGAAAATATTTGAAGCAGTTCAAAATTTGATAGTGAATTGTAAACGTCCGTGAAACATATGCCCTGATGGTAGGAAAATGGTTAAAAATAACGCACACAAAATTTTCTGAAATTCCACAAAATATTTGTTCAGCGACTACTGCAGAGAGAGAGAGAGAGAGAGAGAGAGAGAGAGATCAAGTGATTTTCTTTAAATTCCTGCCATATTTTTTTTTTCCTTTTTCATCTGCAATACTTGACGTTTGCGTGTATTGTGTAAGACTGAATATCCCTTTAATCATTGAAATGTTTCGTACGTCATGCATGAATTTAAATTAACTGTATTATTTTAAATATATGAAAATAACTACTATTCTTATTTACAGTACTTTCATCGAAATAAAACATCAAAATTCAAAGCAATTGTTGCATTACTCTAGTCCACATTTTGTCCATGCACAAGAAGCTTCTATAGGCAAAATCTTTCAGCCAAATAACGAATGAACTGTATTATAGAATAAAGCGGCTGTTGATGTTTAAATGAGCTTATGTTAACAACAAAGAGGATAGAAGGATAGCAATTAGTTAAAAGTGTCACTAAAATAATAAAATATATAATAAGGAATTTAACTAAAAATATGAAGAAGACGTTATTATTTTCTGTTGTTATTTATAGATATCGAAAAGTATTTAAATATATTTCCTATAGTGCACATTTTACATTACTGTGTTTAAATCGATATCCATCAATTGAATGGGGAACATTCTTTTTAATTTTGTCCTATACTTATGACACGCTTTCAACAATTTTGTAATTCGAAAATGAAATTTTGTGCCGCACTGTGTCTTTTAAAAAAGATCAATTCGGGGATTTTCAACTTATTTTCCTGCACACGTGAAATACGTGGGTCCCTTTATAAAAACACAAACCATCTTTTCTACAGCATCCATGGATTTTTTAAACAAGTTTTAGAATCACCGATCTCAGTTTGAAGTTAAATCATTCAGCTTTGAGATTATAATCTTTGATATAAACTTCAAAATATTATTTTTCTACAAACTCTGAGTGGCTGCCGGAAGCACCAGGATCAACGGAAACTTTAGTAGTTTGTTCCATGTTTTTAAATTGACAATATGTGAACACTTTTACTTTGCTTCAGACTGGAATTTTTAAAATGCACTGAAAAATAATCCTTTTACGGTGAAATAAGAGATTTTTAACCAGATATTCAATGAAACAAGCACATAAATAGAAACTTTTTTTTTTAATTTTTTACAACGAAAACACAAGAAAAGGCATGTCAAACGCTTGTGTCTCATTAATACTTTTCCGAAGTTTTTTTTTTTTTACGCTTATTATCCAAACTCTTATTGTAATTGATTTATTAAAATAATCATTTCCCCGCAAAAATAAAATTGAAGGATAAACCTTTAATCGACAATTATTTTTGTCACATTCTTATTTTTTTACAGATGGTTGCAGTGATTAATTATATGGTGGCATTAGTTTTAATAAAAAATAATTGCGCTTAAAAATATGCGCACAAATATTAAAAAAAATAATTACATTCTTTGTGTCGCCTTACTCTCCTATATTATTACTAAAATTCATCGTCAAAGAGCAATAGTAAAAAAAAATGCGCAACGCGTGCCCGTGTTTCTGTCTTTTTACCATTGCCATGGGAATTCTTAAAATATACCTAGATTTACATGAAAACAGCTAAACATTAAAGGGTATAATGCATGTTAGTTATCCCTCCGGTTACATTCTTCAAGCAGTAGTCATTTATTATTACCAGATTCATTCGTCGCATACTCTTTAGTGGGTCTTTTTTGTCACCATTCTTTGGGTGTAGAAATATTTTCTGTATTATTATTGATTACAGGTCTAAAGGTCTAATAATTTCTATTATTTTAGTTTTAATTATAGGAAGATGCACAAAGTGTATAATACTAAATGTAAAAGTCCGACCGCCTAGATAGGCTTGATCATCCAGTTAAAGAGACACGTGAGTCGCTTTTTTAAATTTAGCATTCAATAAGTATATAAATAAATCCAAGTCGTGGCATTTCATTCGGGGAAGTAAAAAAAATAGAAAAAGATTAATCTTTTTTAAAGATTCTGTTCAATAAACAAAGCAAGAACCTTAGTTCAAATAAACAAAAACATTTCCGAAACAGTTCATGGAGATAAATTAACTTGAAAGACGACAATTCTTATGCGGGCTTATCGGTGTATTTACTTCTTCTTTATCAATCAATTCTGTGTTCCGGTAATACTTCGACTAGCATTTCACATCTCTTCATCACAGGACTATTTTTTTATTTAAGTTTTTACATGAAAATTTAAAAAAGTTATTATTGAAAAAAATAAAAAAGTAATAATAATTACGTATTTCTTTTTTAATTTCTAATAATAAAATTAATTTTTAATTACAATTAGGAATGATTAAAAAAAGTAATAATACTTAAAGTATTTCTTTTTTAATTTCTAACAACGAAATTCAATTTGACTTTTTAAAATTTAACCATATCTCTGAAAGATTTGAACATAATTTTATGTATTTTTTAGCCTCAAACACGCTGAAACCTGTTCATTTTAATTTTTGTTACTCTCCTATCGGCATAAACTAGTGCATCATTTATTATTATTGGATCAATAATGCTATCTCAATGCATTTAAAATTTGAATTTATTTTTTGTATAAATAGTAGAGATATTTTATACACAATTAAACAATTAAATTAATTTGCCAAGTGTTTTAGAGCGATTTCTCTTGCTAAACATAATATTATATTTGTCATTACGTAAAAATTACTTAATAATACTTCAATGAGCCAATTCGCCAATATTTACATATTCAATCATGTATTATATGCAGAAGTTCATGTAGGTATAAGTACTAGGTTGTGCTACTGGTAGGGTGGTAGGGCTTCCAATAGACACCGGTCAAAGTCAAACGAAAATCACGATTTCAGTTGCTCATTTATCCTGGATGCACAAACTGAGTGCTGAATCGTGAAAAAGTAAACTCTAAACTGCTGTTTAAGATCGGAAATAGAGTGTAATGTAAAAGTAACAAAAAATATATGATAATGAAGACAGTTTCTGTGGATATCAATAAATGTACTAAAATAGACAGTCAAAGGAAGAAAGTACTCCTGAACATGCAAAATAGTTTAGCAAAGAGTAAGATAGCTTTGCAGGCAGTATATTGAGATAGAAGAGAGACTGAACCTTAGGAAATGTTAAAGAGGAGGCCGTTTCACGCAAAAGAATCAGAGAGAAAGAATATATAGTGTTATCGCAAGAGTCCCCAGTTGTAGTCAATTTTTCAAATTCTGCACAGGGCATATGCTGTGTCATTTAATCGCATATGATCGTTTGTCTTTGATCATGGCATCAGCAGGTTTCTTGTTGCCCATAAAAACCATTCCATTGAATTACAGGATTCAGAACTAATTTCAGCTTTTCACTCAGATATCTTGAGTAACTTCCCAAAGAATAATAAATTGAGTAATATATGACTTCCTTGTGCACTGGCTGTGCATAAAGGCTATGTTTTATTGAGAACTCAAACTTTTGATTACAATTTTGGAATATATTCCAGAATAGTTTCTATTTCAAGCTTTTCTGTACCAATATAGAGACGAAGTGCTGTATTTGCCGTTGTAAGCCACCTGGCATTGCTTTCCAGTTGATTTAATGGGTAATCTTTTTGGACAGGACAATTTCCAGATGATATCGCTTGACAAGTTTCATAAAAATATTTTTGATCAATACTAAGTCCATCTGCATATCTTGTAGACAGATTAACAACGATTTTTCGAAACTTCACAATCGGTAGTTTATTTCAGATGAGTCCAGAATTTTCCCTATAGTGCCAGAATATGTAAAAATTTCTACAGTATTTCCATCTAGATACCGTACTAAATAAAGTAAGGGTTGCTAATATACAACGGACATATGAGCAACTGCAAGGGTCTTCTTACATGCAATTCAAACAGGCGAATCCCACAACCTTCAACACCGGTATTCAGGGCTGTTCATTCCGATACAATTGTAACTAAGTACACGGTAAATAACAAATTTGTCTTCAAATCAGCGGTTCTTAACCTTTTAACGTCGTGCCCCCCCCTCATATTTTTCAACAAACATTCAGTATTTTATCTTTAATAATGGACATTTAGACGAATGTTCTACAAAATAATGTCATCAGTAAAGTTTGAATGAACATTTTAAGCGAAAATGGCAATAATTTTGAGTAAAAATGAGAATAAATAAGATGATTTTTTTAAAAGCATGCATCACTACTTGGTCTTTGGTTTTTCTCGTGCCCCCCCCTACAAATGTTCTGCTCCCCCCTTGGGGGGGCACGCCCCACAGATTCAGAAACTCTGTTTTCAAATAAGCTAAAATGCTATACAGCACACATTAGTGATATCATTATCTGGTGATACATGACAAAGGAAATTGCTTTCTGGCTCTTGGAATAACACTACATGCCTTTTGATTATTTTGGGTGAAACCCCTCCCTCCTCCTTTCTTCAACAATTGCTAAGGATCAGTCCTCTCAGTCCTCTTTCCATTGAAATGTAGTGCCTGAAAAGCTGTCTTATTCTGTATTAAACTATTTTGCAAGTGCAGGCGAATATTCTTCCTTTGACTGTATTTTATTACATTTATCGATAACCACAGTACCACCTGTCTTCATTATCTTTTTTTGTTTTGTTTTGTTTTACATCGGAGCTAGAGTGTAATTTAAAAGAAACAACAGTTTAGAGTTTATTTTTGCACGATTCAGTACTCAGTTGTGCATCTGGAGCAAACGGGCAAGTGAAATCGGAATCTTCGTTTGACCTTGACTGATGTCAATTGGAAGCTAACTAAAGTATCAAGAGGGATCTCTCCTTTTTTTAAAACTCGAGTGGTCAGTAAAACCAGCAAGGGCGGTGCAATCGGGCATCAAGAAGGGCGGCGCGCCCTTCTTGAAGGACCTGGAAAGAATAATCTAATATCTATCAGTTATATTCGAAATTAAACTGAACAAAATCGTATATAGAAAATTGTTCAGAAAGAGATGTTTTATTAAAAAGTAGCAAATTATACAAATCTCAAAAGCCTGGAGGGACATTAAATATAATATTATAGCAATATTGTTTTTCACAAACGTCTTTTTATTCAACTATTTCCACAAGAGACGGTTAAAAAAATTAATACATAAAAAATTAAAAAATAAATTAAAAAAATTGAATTTTACATATTTAGTGAAACTTCATGGACCTGGCTGGGGGTCTTAATATATTTTAATTACAAATTTTTTTTTACAGACATTTGATGTTAATACACAACTTTTCCCACTACCGTCGATTTCCATTTTAAAAAAAGTGAAAAACAGCCCACCCGAATAAGTGGTACGACTCAATAATGCACATCTGTTCGATATGGACGAACTTCTGTAGATCTCATTTCATTATTGCTAATTACTACAGAACTTTTGTAGATCTCATTACATTATTGTTAGTTACTATAGGTTGTTTTATGTTTTTTTAATACACTCGACTGATGTTTGAAAACAGGAAGTTAAATTTAAGTCAGGCACTTATTATTCTTATAAAACACTTGAAAATTCATACAATTAAAGAAATAACCGAAGACATCAAGAGAACTCTTAAAAAAACTACCAACTGATAATCCTGTAGTGTTTGTTGATCTAGTATAAATACTACGTGTTTTTTTTTATCAGTATATTTTGAAAAAATCATGTCATTTTGGTACGTAAATACACAAAATCCTAATAAAACTAAGCACTTCAAAATTTTCAGAATCTATCTTTACCAGTTGTACTGCGCTGAAATAAAGAATAAATCCAGGAAATAAAAAATAAATCAGTTACCAAAATTCTAGAAAAAATTCTTAAAATCGAAAATTTATCGGAATGTGTCATTCGTTTAAAAGTTTTGCTGTGCAATTTCATGCCTAACAATGTTTTCTGATAGTTTCTTAAAGGCTACTTTTTGTCCATTTATTTCAGCTTGCAAGTTCAGCTTTTAAAGAATCAGCATGAATATTTTTTTCAGTCCCTGGTGCATTTATTTCATTTTAGTTTTCGTACAAAAACAGTGAGGTAGACTTCTTTTTTCCAACAGGATTTTTTCCCACTTTTCACTGTGCAATTAAACAAAGTTTTTATGAATCTGAATGGCCCCCACCAACCCAAAAGTTAAAAACTAAGAGAAAAAAAATGGAAATTTCTCAACATTTATCAAAAAATTATCTAAATTCAATTGGGAAAATAAAGTCAACAGTAACATTTTAATTCATTTACAGTACTTCATGTGTAAGCACTCTAATGTGTGGATTAGCAGATTAATTCCATTTTGAATGAAATTCTGCTAAAACACTATTTCTTTATTTTACACATTTTATTTACATTCCATATAACAACATAAACTTCTTCATAAAAAAATCAATATATTTCATGTCATAAATACTTATTTTGTTTTTCAAGTTATGGAAAATAAAATGAAATTGATTAGTTCTTTTTTTCCATGAGAGAGAGAGAAAGAGCAATAATCAGTTAAGTCTTGCGGCAGTAATATTTTTTACTCATTTTCTGTTGAAATATTTTTTTAATCCTACTTAAACTTGTATTGTTTGAGGTCCTCTTGAAAGTTACAGGATTTCTTAAAATAAGGTCTCCAACATTTTAGGAATATTGTCACTATTCGAACAAACAAACAAATAACTCGTGAGTACCATTTAAAACTTCTCCGATTTACCAAAGTATAAAAAAGGTGAAAAAAATGTTATTTATAGGCTGTATATGAAACTGGAAAACGCAAACAGTACTTTTTTTTATCCAAGTCTGAGAGTGGAGGTCTCAAAAATAACAAAATTTAATTTTTAAAAAAAGTACTAATTTAGGTTTCATTCTTAATAAACATTTTTAAGAGTATTCACTCAGTTAGGTCATGTATAAAATGAGACTGAATAACTTGAAATATTTCATTCTCAATATTTTTAAATTTAGCATGCTCATAGTAGCAAACATTACTTCACAAATATATATTTATCCAAGCCTATATAAATAACTGAGAGCCAGATCTTTTAAATTTGGAAAATTGCTTGTTCTTACAACTTTTCAAAATTCAACATAATTTAGAACACTTGTAGCTGAAAAAAGTTCCTTATACTTAAGAGCGCGGATTTCTAAGGATTTCTAAAACTAATATTAATATATTTTGTTTGTGTAGTACTGTTACAACTTTCCCGTGTGTCACAATGTGGTGCATCCATATCCTATAACTACTAATACATTTAAAATATAATACTGTTGTCATAACGTAGAAATATGAAAAATATTAATGTAAACTAATAATTTTCAATTTTTATTACAGCACCTCCTGGACTGGTGCCTTTATATAAATATTACAGTTTCTTATAAATATATCAAAATATTAATGTAAACTAAAAATATTCAATTTTTAATTCAGCATCTGCTTGTACCTTAATATAAATATTACACTTTCTTATACTGAAACACGGGGATACATAGTTATTACAGCTAAATACATATTTCGTTCTTTTTAACAACATAATTTTAAATATCGGGCTGATTTTTTACTATATTTAAATATTGAGTGCCTAAGTAAAGATCATTTTTTACATTAGTAATAGTATCTAAAGCTCTGAATATCATAATAAATTACATATGTGTTATATAGATTGTTTTGGATTAAAATATAGTTTTTGTTTAAATAGAGCGCTCATGAATTGTTTCTTTAATTATTGACATTGTGGCAGTTCAGGTAGGGTTTCATTGCACGTTCTTAGTTCTTACTATTTCATTGAAACAAAACGTACTGTATGTATTCATTAATTACCAGTTGTAAAGAAACGCATTTATGGCGAAATAATGTTAAAATATACCATCTTATACACTATTTTTGAAGGTTGCTTGCATGTCTTGTCGGTATACGCTTTGTATTCAATTTATTTCTATGAAATTTATATAACAGTGTTCACCTGTTCACGAAATAAGTCACGTGGAGTATATTTTGAAAGTAATTCCATGTCATTTTTCACCATTAATATCTCATACATTTTTATAAAAAAGATTATTTCCAATACATTATTTTTTCTTCTAAAAATGATTTAATGTTCTATACATCCAAGTAGAGTATTTCGTGAATTTTAATTTTTCTCGCATAAAAGTGGAGATTCAAGCTCATAAATTTATCTTTAGTAGATTTTGCGCGTTACACACTGTTCTTATGATATACGCATGAAGAAGAAATCCTTATTTATGGCTCCATAAATTTAATATTCTCCTTCAAAATATTTTTGTGAGAAAACGAGAGGCTCATACGACTTGGAAAAAAAAGGTGAAACAAAAGTGATTTTTACAATTATGGTTGCTTAGAACTTTATCTAATTTTTCGGTTCAAATATTATGAAAGAGTTATGATTTAGCTTTATTATTTGAGTCATAAATTGATAAATAAATCTTTATTTTAGGTGTATTTATTTTTTTCAGAATATAAAGTGATTGACTCTTCGTGTAGTTTACAGAGCTAATTTAATTTTTTGTCATAAAATAAATATGCTAATGATGTAGGAGAAATTAAAGCAGATAATTCTAGTAATAAACATGCGATATTGATTGGCTTGTTCATTTTATAAAGATCATATAGTACTTTATAAAATGCACAATTTAAACTTTCATTGACAATTTGAATATATATATATATATATTTTTTTTTCTTTTAATAATCACTGAATCGCTGCCGATAGTATGAGTGAAAAATATCGTGATTTTTATAACAAGTATAGTTTTCCTACATCAGCTCTAAAATTATCTGTGCGGTTCAAACTACCTGGATTCTTCGTTCTACTAGACCGACAGGTGACTATAGAGTTCTTAACAAAATTACAATACCACATATTCAGTACTTTTCATACCAGTTACAAAATAAAACAATAATTTCAAAAATTGACTTAGTCGGGGCATACCATCAAAATCCCGTCCACCCTGACGACGTCCGCAAAACAGTAATTAAAACACCCTTCGGGATGTGGGAATTCTTATTTACTCCTTTCGGTTTGGCCAAAGCTGCACAAACTTTCCAGAGGTTTACAGACGAAGACTTGCCCAGACTGGATTTCACATTCGCATATCTAGACGATGTATTAATTTCAAATAGTTCAAAAACTGAACAGACTTTGTCCGTCACCTGAAAGAGATTATTTTCCGTCACAGACAACCAATCATGGTACTCGGAGACTGCAAGATTTAAACAAATTCAGTCACGTTTTTGTACGGCACGATGTGGTGCAACCTCCACTGAAGCCGCCTTATAATGGACCGTATCCGGTTTTGGACAGATCGCATAAGGTGTTTCAGGTTCGGAAAGATAATAAAGATGCTTTCGTTTCAATCGATAGATAGAAAACCAGCATAAATTTTGCACGAACAGAAGCTTCCACCGCTCCCCATCAACAGGAGAGGTTTCCTAAGTCGGACCAAGAAACAAGCACAAACGCTTTGCCAGATAGACTTTGAGAAGTAATGTTGCCACTGCGAAGGAGGTACTGCGGTTGCCAAGTGCTGGTTAAATTTCCGGTACCGAAAATCGTTCTCGCAGATCGCAACCGCAAGACGGAATTGAAGATCAGTTGCGGAAGTGAGGACCAGATGCTACGTAGACAACTCAACCAGGACTCGCACGATCTGTCTTAAAGCGCGTGCTGCCGTAGACCAGTGAGTTAAAGAAAAGGAAAATTACGAAAAAAGAAAATAATGGGTCTTTTTCTCTCCTTTTCGTTGTGCTAGTTTTTTTTCTCTGTTTCCTCAAAAATCCTGATTTGTCTTCCTAAATCATTAGAGGTTATGCCGGCTGGTCTTGCTGCAGTGCACACCTCAACCACCACAAACAAACAAACAAACAAACCAGTGAGTTGTCTGTCTCGTCGATATCTTATTGTTTTTAAGCATGTTTTAGCTTTCCACTTTTAATGATAATTTGTATTACTGATTTATATAGTTTCAATTAATAAAAGTTAGTTTGTTCCTAATGCTGTGTGCTCCTTAGTTTACGAGTTTATACAACTAGATTGGTCTTTCATTTCTGAGCAACACGGAATGCTGGTGTTAGAATTCCAGACGAGTACCAGCTTCTGTAAAATAAACGGATAGTTAAAAAAAATCAGCTGGAAATTTAATATGACGTCTGGAGTTTTTTCAGAACACTATTATATTAATACAAAATGTTAGTGAAAGATGGCGCTGCGGCTACTCATTCGATTCATGAACTGTAGTTGACAATTACATGACAATATTCGTGTAACCTCCAATCATCGGTGAAACTGCGTGACTTTCTTATGGACTGTGTGACCATTTTATGGATGCGGTATACTGCCAAAATTCTACATCCCTAGAAGAGCTGCAGCGATTTAATCTCTGAGGAGTGCTCAGTCTTTCCGTTAGAGACGTTGCACGAAGTGTGTCCATTTCCATTCTAAGATATTGACTTGCAATTCCAGTGAATGGAGGACATTTTGAGAATACTTTTATGTAATTGCAAACCACTGATGCTGAATGCAGTAGCTTCAGCGCTACCTGTTGGTAAATGAAATGAAATGTAATGTTGTGTTACGGCCAATTATCTGCGCGAGGGGTGATTGCCTTCCATTGGGGACTTTCTAAGGGATCCTAACCCGTATTTACGTGAAGTTTCTGAGAAAACCACGGAAGACTTCGAACAGTTGCGTCGGCGGACGCGACTTGGTTTTGAAGCAGGCACCTTCCCCGCTCAGCCATTGGCCGTGCGCTACCTGCCGGTAAAATTTTCTATTAGCATTATAAAGCGTTAAAAAAATCACTTCTCTGCAAGAATTTTTAAAATCTCTATTGGTTTGTTTTTTACTCATTTTTGCCAAATAGTTGAACTTTTTGGATACCCAGTATGTAATAAAAGTTTGCTGCGTAGTACATTATGT
This sequence comes from Cheiracanthium punctorium, assembly GCA_038373885.1. Taxonomy (NCBI): domain Eukaryota; kingdom Metazoa; phylum Arthropoda; class Arachnida; order Araneae; family Cheiracanthiidae; genus Cheiracanthium; species Cheiracanthium punctorium. The sequence goes on from JAWZYV010002197.1 coordinate 916,025, forward strand.
AATTTTCATAAGATTCAGCTTCACCCATTTAGTTTTTTGAAAATGGTTTAAGAAATATATTGTAAGAAAACTTTTAAAGAGTGTCAAAAATACTTTTCATTCAGACAGCATCGAAGTCACAGTTATAAATTTAGTTAAATAATATGTTTAGTTACTTGAGTAGATCATATACACTTCCTTTCGAAATACGTAGTTTCATTAGTGAACTACCTACATGTTTATGCATCAGCCCATGAAATTCTCCTGTTTCTGGAATTGCACTGACTACCCAATTTTATCTAATCACTTTTGAACCGTTGAAAAGCGTAGAAGAGTATGCTATCTAGTACGTAAATGATGACAACGCATAATACTCTATGCGTAATTGTGCTGTACTCTTCATAATTCAATAAGAGATCAATTTAGATCGATGCTCAAAGGCATACTGTAAGCTTAATTATTGAGAATGAAAACAATGAGCAATTTGCTTAATGAATTGCATCTTTTTAGTATATATCTTCTAAACCAGAAATGAAATAGCATGTACCTCAATTTCATGAGATGTATAACAATAGATGGCTGTCAACTTTTAATATTAAATATACAGGGTGTAGAAAATCCCTTCTCCATGCTTGAAAGTCGAATAAATCAAAAAGGACTCCAGAAAGAAAATTATTAAGAATTATAAAATAGTGTTGAAAATATGTGTTTAAACGAAGTATTATGTTATGAGTTGAATTACTCCGTGCTAATGTGCGACAAGGACATAATTGCAGACATTGTCTTGAAATGCAAAATGCTGTGTACAGCACATTTCAGTTATTGTATATGTACGTGAATATATGAGTTTGAGCTATCCTTCCTTTTTAATATTAAGGGATTTATTTGTAAAATGCTCTGTAAACAAACAAACCAAAGACGAACTACTACAATTTTGTGAAATTCTGCGTACGCAACTGCTTACTATGCATCATTTTCAAAACATAGTCATTACAAATTGTTGTCACGCCCACTGAATATTTTTACATAAACAATTTTCAATCTGCAATAGTTTCTGTTGTATATTTGTGTGGGAGTGGGAGTTTATTTTTCCTTGAAGGAGACGGGGATTCCATTCTGTACAACCGGGTGAAATTTGTTCTAATTCATGTAAAAATGTTTTGTTAGCTTTGTCGTATATTTTGTAAATAGAATGTTATTTAACTAATAAAATCAAGTTTGTTACAATAGTTTATCAAAACTAAAATTTATGGTACAGCTTTATAAAAATTAAATTTTAATATTCCCTACTTGTAAAATTTTCTACTTAACAAAATATTTGCTTAAAGTATTAAGAAAAGCGTAGGATTGTGGATCTTTTTTCGAAATATTAGACTTAGAAAGAAGAATGAAAAAGTTAAATTATCTAATTTGATCGATATCAAGAATTAGAAATAAATACCGGGTGTGCCAAAAGTTAAAGTGTAGTTACAACTTTAAAAATTCATAAAAAATTTAGAAATGAAGATAAAGACTTGCGGTTTGTACGTAAAGGCTTAACAGGAAGTCGGATTTTTTTAGAAATAACAAACATTTTAGTTAAAAAAGCCACCGGGAGAGGGCGCTTACAAACCGAAACACAATAAGTAGGACAACAGTATGCTTCATTCATTTATTTTGGCAATAACAAATGTTCAACATGACTTCCAGAACATTCTACGACACAAGTAAGGCGACTCACCACGCCCGTAACAGCTGAATGCAACAGGTCGGAATGAATTGCAGAAACCTCTGGACAGATAGAATGTTTCAATGTTGATGGGCATAAACGGTACACAAGTGACTTGAAGTAGCACCACAATCAGAAGTCAACCGGGATGAGGTCGGGTGATCGTGCAGCCCACCGGTTTAATTTGCATAATACGGCTGAATTTGTCGCCTATCAGCACCCTCTACCGGTGACTTTTTTAACTAAAATTTTTGTTGTTCCTAAAAAAAAAAAAAATCCGACTTCCTGTTAAGCCTTTGCGTACAAACCGCACGTCTTTATCTTCATTTCTTCTTTTTTTATGAATTTTAAAGTTGTAACGAACTTTTGGCGCACCCAGTATATCTTTAAAAGTTAAAGTATTTCTTCAGCTCAGATTTTCAAGCAGATATAAAATATTTTTTTTCACTTAGTTCATCAATGATATATCTATCCTTTATTACAATTTTTATTATTATTATTATTATTCAAGCTAGTAGGTTCGCATCATTTCATTTGGTATTCTATAAATATTTATCTTAGGCATATACAATAACATGTATATGCCTAACAACAATGTATATATATATATATATATATATATATATATATATTGAACAATAGCTTGTGAGGAAGGACAGAAAACACTTACGTTTCCTTTCGCTATTACAACAGAGATATCGAGTGCTTACTTAAATTGACAATGACATCTAACAAAGCACATTACATTGGAGAGTTTAACCTCAAGTCAACGATTCCTCTCCTTCTGGGGTTTAAATGGACTTGAAGAATGGCCTCCGCGTTCCATTCGATCAAGACTCTATTCCCAGATGGGAGATAGAGGTGAAATTGCTTGCCATTGCTTTGTAGAACGCAACACTGCGTCATATATTTTCATGCTGTAAGTGCAGTGGAATAAACTGAGAATGGGTCATATAGAAATCAACTGGTCTTGAATAAAATCGCTTTACAGCTCTGTAAATTTCAGCCAATCGTTTACTCTTGTTACTTATGTTTTTTAAGTTACAATGATTTTGTTTTTAATACAGTAAAAATCATGTTAGGTTTTATTGATGGAATATTTAAAAATATTATATATATCTTATATGTATTTATAAAAGAAAGGAATTCCTCCCTGCAAACTTAGTAACAAAAATGTACTACATTTAGACAATAAGGGTAAATACTGAATAATACTGGTAATTAAACTGGTACTAAATACTATTAATATACTGAAATTTGAGAAGGATATTATTTAAAGGATATTTATAACTGCATATATAACAAGAGATAACAGTTATAATAAAATACCAGCCAGTTAGAATACATAATAAAAAGAAATGTTTTCTAATTTTAGAAAGGACTTTGTAGAATCTATTTAAGTTATCTTGAAAGGTCTAGTTGTAAATACTATTTCAATATGAACTCGTAAATCTATAAATTTCCCTACGATTTATTTCACCTATTTTTTGTTCAGATTTCGCGTATATGCCTTTCTGAAAAACTGAAGAGTTTCTGCTATTAATCTTAATGCAAATCATACACACACACACACACACACATATATTAAGAATTAAGAATTTTATACGATCATTTGATTTGCACATATTAATTATTTATAATAAAGACACCTTAACAATGCCCTGAAAATGATTGTCTAAATGTAAACACATGACAAAAAGTATTTCAAAGACGTTATTATTCACGCGTCAGTTGTATTATATTAATCAGCTTAATTTATGTAATATACAACAGTATGCTAAAAAGTAAAAATGTATTAATATGGACTTAGAAAATTTGAAGTTTTCGTTTAATTACGGTTTTATTGAATGAATGATTTGTATTCAATTATGAAATGAATGCTTTAAATGATGAAAGTAATTTTGAAAAAAATACTGATTATGAATATTCGTGTCGTAACAATTTAAAAAAAACAAAAGCCGCACAAATTGAGATGTCAATATCAAAAAGCTAATTAATCTAAGAAAGACTGCATTGAATCTTTTCCGTTTAAAAGCAATTTCCTTCCTTTTCCGTCCCTTCTCCCAAGGCATCTCTCCCCATTAGAGAGATAGCCTTCATGTAACTTTGTCCTAACCAAACTAACCAATAAAGTCTTTCTTTTTCATAAATTTAATACAACACCCAGTTATACAGAAATTCGAATGGCCATTATACTTCCTACTGCAAAGGAGCAATTTTTGCAGCTTTGTAGTTCTTGCAATTTTACTTCATATTAAGATATCGACACACATTTTCGCTGAAATCCTGTTTATCCATGCATATTTGTTGCAGGTCTTACAGACTTAGGATAATTCAATTTCTTCTTCCCTCTCAAACTGTATGAGCACAATGAGAATTAATACGTACAAGAGATCACAGAAGCTTTCACTGCGTCAATAAAGATTTCGCGACGTTTCTGTGAGGATTGCTAAATCAGAGACATATGAGTGAATAAGATAGAAGTCAAGAGGGTATTACGTCTTTTCGCCAACAGTTATTTATGCTTGTGTAATTTCCTGTTCTATTCCGATATTTCATTTCAGCGATAACGATGCATTCAAGCTAAAAGCATTTATACTTTAAACATTTTCTCTCATATAAATCTCAGTGATTAAAGATAAAATATATATTGGTTTTCTTAAAAATAAGAAACTGCTCATAAGAATGAATTAATTGTCTAATATTTTTTCTAATTAAGTTTAATTGATAAACTTTCTCCAATCTTGAAACAATTTTTAGAGAACTAAAAATTTGATACTCCATAAACTTGATACAAAGTAACAAAAACCACTCAAAATATTGGTGTTAAATGATTAGATAAATAAAACTTTGTATCATAACACACACAAAAAGTGTTATTTTTCTATTGTTGTTCTGTTTCTGTTGTTTTTTGTATACTTTCATTTTGTGCCTTTTTACTTGTTTTTTTATTTTTCTACGTTTTATTTTATTTTTAGCTATATTCTTTTTTTATTTAATCTTCTATAAACCCTTCCTTTATTCTCTGCGTTTTCTTGCCTTTATCTTTTTTTCAATTTGAAATTTGTTGTTTGCTTTTTTTTTTAAATCTTTCTGTCATCACTATTCTGCGACACAGTGTGTTGGCAGCTGAAGAAGGCTGAAATTTTTTTTCAGCCAAAACGATAGTACTGTTTGATATGTAGCTTTTTACGTGTGTTTATACAGAGTGTTTATCGAGATTCATGGCTCTTTTCAGTGTTATATTAGTTGCTCCCTGGCTAAAGGACTAATAATCCGTTTCATCAATTTTAGTATAAAATGGGTATGTGCGGTTTTGCCATAATATTAAAATTAACAGGTAAAATTTTCCCATAATAAATAATGTGTGTCTGTATGCACGTGTGTTTTATTCATACCAATGACTTTCACAGTCTGTGGGAGAGGAATATCTAATACATAACGAATACAAATACAATCGTTTGAGAATGTTTTAGGATTGTTTTTTATTTAATATTTAATTGTATTTTAAATAGCACCCGATCGTCATACAGGGTGTCAGAAAAATATGGTAATACGCTTTAGTTATTTATCTAATAGAAATAAGTGGGCAACATAAATTTTAAATAGTGTTCAAAATAAAGTAGGAAAAAAGAATACGTTGCATAAAAAATCCTATTTGCTCATTAATACTTTTTTATTTCTATTTTTCGTAAAATGAAAATAATATTTAAAAGTATTAGCACTTTAAACTTTTCAAAATAATCATGTCATGGTTAAGATAGAATACATACGTATGTATATATATATTATATATATATATATATATATATATATATATATATATATATATATAAAGAATTAATTTAAAAATAAAACCATCACAAAAAATTATGAGCGCAGCAACTGCATCTCTAATATAATTTTCCGTGCTTTATAGTTAAATTGTAAAATAAAACCCAAATAACCCTGTCAAAGAAACACACTTCAACAAGAAAAGAACCAAATAAAAAACACTATAATCAGCTAATTCATCAGAGGGAGACTGGTGTGCTTGTTAGTTACAGGTTTCTAGTCTGGTGTCAGGAGATTTTGAACTATTGTAAAGACAGAATTTTTTAAACTCAAGTATCTTGATATATTTAATGCTTTGCTTAATATATTTTTGATTTTTAATCAACGGACACCAGTTCTCCCTGACATGCAAAAATCTTCAAACAGTTTTAAAATTTAACAGAAAGTGAAAAACACATACTTCAAACGTGGCCGCCGTCAACTCCCAGCCGTAACTTAAAAATGTGAACAAACCGAGTCCGTATGGGATATACAGACTCTGTTTAACCTGTAACTAACAAGCACACTAGTCTCCCTCTGATGAATTAGCTGGTTATAGTGTATTTTATTTGGTTCTTTTCTTGTTCAAGTGTATTTCTTTGACAGGGTTATTTGGATTTTATTTTACAATTGAACTATATTTTTTTTTCATTTTCATATTCTTTGAATGAGTTTGTGAAATAATAATTTATAGGATCCAAACATAGAGTAATAATTAAATATCCAGTAACCTTTATGATTAACACTGATTTCTATTTTAAGAAATATAATCTGTATGTGTCATTAAATTAATGACATAAAATTTGTACTTTACAATTACTAAAGTTACAAGACATATTCCAGTTTGCGGCATGTTCATTCTTCTTTAAAAACTAGCTTATAAACTAGCTTATTTTTGTTTGTTTGATACATACATACATACATACATACATACATATATATATATATATATATATATATATATATATATATATTCATATTCACTTGGCTTTTTGGCTTTCACACTCGAAATGTATTAAGTTAAAGAAATATATCGGATTTCATAAATTTGAGAAGCTGTCCAAATCTTTTCAATTTATATGGAGTTTCCTAAATACTGCAAGATTATGGATAAATATTCAAAGGTTTTTTTTGGGTAGATGTTTATTTTTACAGTAAAAACTTTTATTCAACTGCTTTTGTTTAAACGTTTTAAGTTTTGTTTGGAAAAAAAAACTGCCCGCAGTATCTTATTCCTGCAAAACTATTAAAATGCGCGTCCATTTTTAAAATGTCGCATACTCATGGACCCCACCAGGGTGGGTATGAGTGAACCCCTGGGTCCAGGGCCCGGCTCTAGAGGGGGGGCCACGAGTCAGACCTACGAACTTTTAATTTTTAATTACTGTGACATGTACAAACTAGAAAAAAATATTTTGAATACATATTTTATCCAATGAAACTTTAGAAGACAACAGCTAATTGAAAAAAAAAATTAAAATAACATATTTATGATAAATCGTTTATCATGGAAGATCAGTAAAATTGTCGTTGCGCGAACTTATGTTCCTATCATCTCCATCCTTTCTTCCTGCCAGCCCTGCGGAGAGACAGGGACGGAGCTGCAATTGCCCCCGGGACCGGACTTTAGGTGGACCCGCAATTGGATCAAAATTTTATCATATGTAAGGTTTTGTTTTAAATAAGATGTCAAATGTATCCATTACTAGTAATCCTAAAGTTTATTTCTTTTAGAATGAAACTGAATACATCCATATGGTCTTCGACTCATTTATAGTTACATAGTTTTATGAATAAAATTCACTTTGGACTTATAAAATAGTTACCATAATTTTTACCTATATTTGCAGGTTAAATTACTTTCTAAATAGAGCATGGGTAAGAAGTAACCGTGAAATTTTCTTACGACCAGGGCAGAAAAAAAAAGGGGGGGGGGGTTGGGGCCCGTCTTTGATGTGGGTCCAGGGACCATAGTTGAATGTGGGGGTCATGCGCATGATGCATAATGAATTTCGAAATACATATTTTAAGCAAGCTTTATTTAGTTTCCGTCATGTTAAAGTTCTAATTACTGCCATTGTAGCATATACTATTGAATACAGGGTGTCACAAAACACTGACTTAGGCCTTCATTCCTTAAATATTGATCATAGGTATATACAATGAATTTCAAAGTTACGTAAAAGAAGGTACAGAATTTTATAATACCAATTAGTATTTCATCTAGGCAAATATATAATTAAAATTTTTATGCGGCCCCCATGCAAAAAAATAAAAATAAAATAAAATAAAAACAGAAAACCGCTAGTAAACGTGCTTCGTGCATCAACTAAGTAAAATTTCAGCCTTTCATTATAAAAGGCTTAGAAATATGTTTTAACAATGTTGGTAAAGGCTATAGAATACCAATAATGGCAAAAGTACTATGTAATAAGGAAATCTTTCTATGTGACTTATTCTCTCCGAGAGCCACTGAAAAGTACCATAAAATTATCACTCTTTTCCGTGACTTTTCAAGTAATTGTGTATGCCTAAAGAGTAACTATGATCAATATGATCAATATTTAAGAAATAAAAGCCCAAGTCAGTGTGTCTGGAACATCCTCTATAGCCGTAAGTATACCAATTATCCATTCACTTCAATGAGTTTAACATACTCACTATACATCTAATTGCTTACTCATATAATATATGATGCAACCTCTATTTCCATGGTTCAGTAGAAATTATTAAATTGGGACTTCCGAATTCCAAAATATCTATAATCCGTACGAAATTGGGCTTTCTCTAAGACCTTCTTAAGTATGTTAAAAAAATCTTCGGTTGAGTATAATTCCTTAATAAATTTGTTTTAATTTTAATTAGTTTTTTATGTAAAGGAAAGATAATTCCATTTTTAAAACCTTTTTCTGATTATACTTATTATTCATAATTAAAGTTACAGGATTTCTGTATTCCGGAATCGGTAAAGTCCAGCAATTCCGCTTTGATAAGTTCTCTGTCTTCATAAAAGTAACTTTCAAGTGCACGTTTTTGAGACGCTTCATTTATTACTAGGATCCATTTAATAAAATAAATTTACAAATCTTAAAACAAAATAATTCTGAATAATTTTGATGAAATAAATTTACTCTACGTCAAAGAAATCTACAAGGATTTTACAATGCGCAATTTCATAAATAAATGAGTTTTAACATTAGAACAGAGTGAACAATGAGTGAACATTAAAATTTCCCATTTAAGTTATCTTTAAGTCAAACTATACAGATTCTTATACTTTAATATGAATTGCACAAACAGTACAAAAAGCGTCGTCCAGTTGAATGAAATTACGGTACACCTTAATCGCAAATATGTAATGAAATTCAGTTACAGAATTTTGAAATTAACGTTAACCCCATTTTTTTTTTACATATTCAAATAATCAGATCGATGTATTCAAAATAATGCATATTTATGCAAATAAAATATATAAACCCCGATATTTTTAAAGTTTGTAAATAAAAATATTTTAAATATCATTGCTTATAAAAATAATAAAATGCAAATAAGTATATGTTTCTTGTATAAAATAAATATACTTTATTAACTGTATTCATAAGACAAAAATATTCTGGATAAAACATTCATAAAGTCATTTAAATATGTTCTTGATTATGATCACCGACAGATACTATATGGATAACATGGGTAAACGTCTTGCATAATAATTCCATTTCCAATGTAATAATAACTATCAGAACATATCACATTTCTTGTATATAGACATAATGGCTTATATGGCATTCTTTTCTCAGCTTTCTTTTATGTTATGAGATATATAGAGTTAATTCTGGAGATTATTTATCGTCTGTGTTATTTTACCAGATTTCCTTCTGAGCAAGATATGGGAGTTCACATCCAGAAATTATTTATATATGCTGAGGTGCAAAAAATATGTTCCCTGATAGCAATAATTTCATGTATATTTACTAGAAATTGTTTTAAAACTGACCACCACAAACAAAAATAGATCAAGTTTATGTGGAAAAAGAATTAATTACTCGGAGGGAGGTTTAAAAGAAAAAAGTCGTTTCTACACATCTTAAACATACATTGTCACCAACAACATCCTGAAAATGACATCATTCTCTGTCGACGACGAATAAAAAACGCATTTAAACTAATAAAATGAGACGTACGGAATGATACGAGCAAATAAGAAGTTCTTTTAATTGTTTAATATTTATTTACATAATTTGGAATTAATTTACCAAACTATTCTAAACTCGGTTCACACATACATCAAATCTGTATGAAAAACATAATACTGGCAGTTGTTCGATTTTCATTTCATTTTTTGCTATCGTTGCAACCCAGTTTAAAGGAGAATATAATAAAATAATCTGATCCCATGACAGCCTGGAACCATGGGGTCGGCTATTTATCTGAATAGCAATATGGTGCAACATTCTCCCCACTTGAGTTTTAGAACTCTGGGGAGAAAACTCTATAAAATCTAAACATCAAGAAAACTGAAAACCTGGCGCCACACAAATATTAGTGTCATGCACTTGCGGTATGTAACAGAAATGGGCAAAATGTCCCAACATAACTTCAAAATTCAGCTAAAATATAGAGAAAAGATCATTATAATTTTATTTATTACTATTGTTTTAAGTTTACTTGCATAACAATGTTTTTATTAACAGTTCCGTAACCGATGAACATTTCAGCAAATTATGTATGAGGTAGATTGTATAATTGTGTGTTTCAGGAAGTCACAAGATAGAAAGTGGCAGAACAATTTTTTTTTTTAATTTTATTGACATTTTGCCTACTCACACTGTCTGCATTTTACAGCATTTTATTGAATTTTTAAATCCCCGGATACTTGGATATATTTATTTGTTATTTACATTTTATGGCTGAAATCTGCATTTTAAAACCTAAAATACCTGGATGGAAGACCCAATATAAATAGTACTTAAGGTATTATTTTGAGTAATGTATTACGTAAAACATTTTAACAATATGTCTTTCTCTTTTCTTTTTCTTCTGCAGAGAGCTATGTTTAAACTACGTTTTGCTTTCAACCCAACACAGATTAAACATTTTGTAGAATTCTCTCTTATCGAGCACCCACGCCAGAAATCTAACGTACATGCATTTATGACTTTTATAACTTTTTAACTTTCATAACTTTTATAACTTTGTAACAGTTATAACTTTATTGGCTAGAGAAGATAATTGATTTAGAGGACAAAAAAATACTTCCAGAGTCCTGAAGGACGTTCCCAGGGGATGGTCTAGAGGTTACGTATACCCTCCGAAATTTCAGTTTTTGTTAACAATATAATAACGATGAAGTATTTTTGTGAAACAAATTGCCGTTTTCACCGTTTGAAACCCTTCCGAAATTTTTGGACCCTCTCTTTATTTTTTTTCTTAGTATGGTCATGCCGGTCCTAGTAATATTCATTTCAATAAGCATAACCTTTATCATCCTAACGTATGTACAAATATGTTTATCATTAAATAACCGTCATGATAGAAGAAATTGTGATTTAACTCAATAAGGATAAAAAAATTAACATGAAAAATTGTAACTTTGTAAAGTAACACATAAAAAATATTTCTATCGCCAGCTCATGCTTTTTGAGCCTAAATTTGAGAGCTTTTTGAGCCTATATCGATAGATTCCCAAGGAATATAATTAATACCGCACCGGTTCAATAGAAATAATATTTTTGAGAGAAGAGAATTTAAATTCATTTATAAGGTTTAAATATGCCTTTGAAACCAGAATTCTTGAAACGATTAAACATTTTGTAGAATAAATGTGAAGAGGAAGGTGGTTCAGTTAATTGAATAAATAATTACCAGGAGTAGAGGAAAGATTGAGCGCGCATTAAATTTAGAAGAAACCTTATCAATAAAAGAGGGGCTAAAACCAAGAGCAACAGCTTAGGGTTTTAGGTTATTAATTTCATGGTTAAATGATGGTGAGTCACAACAAATTTTAGTAGCAAGTAGCACCTCTCGTCTTAAAAGCAGAAATATTTTCCTCAATAAGGATTAATAGAGAGAGCGAGGTAAACATATGGAAAAGTGCTCGTAGAAAATAGAAGTAGAGAAACCGTTAGGATTCTTAGAAACGAAGGCATGCAGAAAAGATAAAGAACTTGCATTTCTTGTCTAAAATAAACAAACACAGATAAACATAACTAACAGTAGAAAGTGTTCAAAAATATCACAAATGGAATAGACAAGAACGAAAATATCTTCGTCGTATCTGATCCAGCGCGAAAAGTTTTAGACATTGAAGAGCTTCTCGTCAAACTAATGCATATAAATATAGCATGAAAAAGTTCAGAGAAGATTTCCATTAGCAAGTTCCCGTGGTTTATTTGTCCATAAGTATATTATTGAATGTATTGTTTTACAATGTCTGAATTATTTCATCAACTAGGGGCCAAGGCCCCAGACTCGCTACTCTCGCTTTTCGTATGAGGCATTCGGCCCCTAATAAGGCTTATTCGTAAAAAAGACATAATTTCAACAGACAAAACCCGAAGATTGGATCAGATAGAACGTTACAGAGCTACACATTGCTTGGTTTTTGCATGTTCATTGGTACACAAAAAATTTAAACATCACAGTACAGTAGACCCCGTCCATAACACGGAAGATATTTTGTTATGGGAATCTGTGTTGTACGAGTCCTGAGCTATACTCCCGCTGGAGTGCGAACTCCGCTTATAATCGCTGGAAAACTTATTTGCACTCCTCAGAAACACAATGATATTTCATGTTGCCATTCCAAAGTTATATTAATTAGAAGCTAAAGCGTAATAAAATCAGAACATTTGTTTCAGCTGTATTTTTAATAATGTAAAACCTATTTGACACCTTGCAAATTTGCCACCCATGGCGATTTTTCATTATTTGGCGACTTGCGTACATGTAAAGTTAATAAAAGCTACGGAACAGATGGGATAGCTTGCCACCAATGGCGACTTTTCATTATTTGGCGATTTACACATGCTCACAAACCTATAATTACTGTTCATTTAAGGTTACCGGAAAACCGTTATCCATATTTTCATTTACATAATCGTTTGCAGATTGGCGTACTTAGCACCACGATTTATACCATCTCGTCGCGCTAGCAAATATCCAAAGTGTACTATAACTGCTATAATGGCATAGTTAACGCCGCCAAATATTTCACTGGTAGCAAATAATCCAGCTGGACCGAACCGGCTTTAAAAAAATCTGCATTTTAATTATTTTTCATTTTCAAGATATTAGTTATTCTGTTTTGAAAAAACGAATAATCGCTAATTATAAACTCCTGATTTTTAAGCGAACTTACTATTTGAAAATTGTCAACTTTGTGTAACACATTTTGAGTTACTTATTTCATATAGTTTTTATTTTGGCGTAAAATGGGTGTATTTCTACTTCATGTTTCACAATTTCACGTGACACTACATACTTGGAAACGCTTTGTTGCAAAGGAATGATTGATCTTATGCCAAATCTGGCAACCATAACTGTTTATTTTTTCAGTTTTTTATTAATATCTTCTAAAATAAATCGGTTTTCTAAATTTAAGTCAGCTTATTAGGTTTCTTGTAATTTTTCGAATCTGTGGGCACCTTAGTCGAAACTTAAATCCCCACGGTTTAGGAGGAGATAGGCCAACAAGCTTTGACTGTGCCAGCAGCCTTTACTTTTTTTTAGAAGAGAGAGATACAGATTGTTTATTTTTTACAAATTCTACCTTAGCTTCAAAATTGAATGATAAATAAACTCATAATTCTGGTGCACTAAAATTATATATTTTAACACTCAACAAAAAAGTGGTTTTAGTAAAATTAATTTTTTTTTAAATGTACAATAACACACCACAGTATTGATAAGTACCATTTTATTTATGTGTGTTTTTTCACAAAATTTTTATTCATTTCATTATTGTGTTTTTTACTTCCGTAATCAATGCTTATGTCAGATTGCATTTAATATCTAATTGATAGTGAATTTAGTACGAAAGTTTTTTTCATTAAAAAAAAAAAAAGATTTTACTTAGGCCTTTTTCATTTTTTCCCCTTTTCTTCTAATGCGAACGAAAACTTCTATTATACGATGATTTTCCCGCCTTTTTTTTTTTTTTTTTACTTCCCATACGGAAACCACGTGTGGTAATTTTGCCTTTGACATCTTTGCCGCCTATACGTTGACAAACGATAGCGGCTGGAAGAAGATATTGTGAAAATATCATTAACTATAACGCCCCGCTGATCCGGCGGATCGATCTGCTCCTGTGCGAATTCATGATACAGTGAGGATAATAGGGGTGGGGGTGAGGGGAGGGTCGGTAAAGTGGCGCATAACTTACGAGCAAATGGGAGCCACATTCTAATCGAGAGGGGAGCTCTCGAGAAAATTGTTCGCGGATTTCAAATTTAATCAGTTTGTTTTCTCAAGCTGCACAAGGTATAGTTTATTTCCGTAGTCACATAATCATGGATTTTTACTTAAGATATTAAACACTGCAGTTGTGTACGGAAGACTTTAATACAATAAATTTGTTAGTGTAAGAATTTATGTTGCGCAGCGCAACTTAAATTGATATTGCTGATAATGTCCTTCCTCAACAGTATTTTTCGGTTACGTACATATATTTACTTCTAGAATTTCAATAATTTTATAAATTGCAAACTCTAAAAATTCAGGATTTATTGAATGAAAATTTTCAAGTCTGTCAATAAATTTATATTTAAAATTAGCCCTAATATTTCTTTTAAATATTTTGATTTGTGGTGATTACAACGTTAAATGTAAAAAAAAAAAAAAAAAAAAAAAAAAAAAAATGATTTCAGATTAGTATAAAATATGCACCAAAAGTGATAACTTTATGCATTTAAATGACATTTCGAAATATATAAAAATTCGAATTAATCTTAAACCTGTTTTTGTTAAGTGGACAAGGTTCGCATAAAAGAAAACACAAAACAAATCGCACAGAATTTCATGAGTAGCTATAAAAAACAGCTTTCGCAACACTAAAAAGTATGTTTTTATGCTGGAAAAAGACCGCATAAAGAACTCTCACCTAGTAAATAACTCAAAACCTTACGAAATAACTAGGAATTCATTTTTTAAGCAAAATGAAGATACTAGGCTTGGCGGCTATTTGGAATCTTAATGGTCCAGGAATGTGAAAGCACTTTGAAGGACGTCGATCAATATTAGATTTAAAAATTAAAACACACATAACATTCTTTTTACTAAATAAGTTTATTTAGCGGACTTGTCACTTGCGCAGATCAAAGACGAATAGAAAAAGCAACTCTTTGCTCCCTTCAGGTAAACTTCTTCTATCTACTCGCTAAAAGAAACAAACAAACAAAATCATGAGACTTGTCGCCAACTATCTACAGCAAAAAAACAACCCGGCGACATAATCAGACGCGCAATCCATTTCATGAAAAATCGAACTAACACAATGCAGGTGTCCATCAATGTTTATTTGCGATCAATGCATTTTGGGTACGCGAGAATTCTATCGCAGTATGCTGTTGCACATATCATTTATTTACATAGAAATTATCGTGCGTTCAACAATTTAAATTGTGAATATAGAATTCAATACATATGTGATATGATAAATACATATCAAAAGTCGAAAAGAACAAACGGCCGGTTCAACCTACTAATTTATTTTACTGATAACTTCGTCAATTACGGTCAAATTTGATTGAGATTTTCCTATATCGCGCAAAAATCCACACAAATAAAGATTAGAACAAAAACAGGTTTGAGTGTACAGATATTCCCTCAAAGAGATAAACAAAAAATATTTCTAGACACCAAGCAAAAGTTTCCAATTATCCAGAATTTTGAATTACGCAAGTTTCTCTGTATTTTCTCAACAGTTCGAATTAATCACCAAACTGCAGTTTGAAATCTGATTAGTCTTCTTGGGTGCAAAATGACGCTAGCATGACAAAATGAATCATTTTTAGTTTAATGAACTTAATTAATATTCATTCGTATTTCCAAAATTAAATGAAATCAGAGAATAATAATACAAGTGCTTACAATTTCCTAATTTAATCAATCAAATCAACCCACAAACTGCAGCTAAACATTCCAATTAGCTATCTTATTTCAAACACAAAACAAAGATCAGTACGATAAAACTAACTTTTTTTTTAAAATCATTATTTTTTTCATTAAGAGAAGATAGTAAAGTAACAAAAGAATATATATTTTATTTTTCTGTATCATTCGAATTTTACATTTATTGATTTATCCCAAATTGTCTTCTGAAGAATGTAAAACCATTTTAGCATTATAATATGACTAACTTTTTTTACGTTAAAATAAATATTTAAGTAATGGTAGTGTTTTTTTTTTCTCAGTTTAGTCATTCAAATCAACCGGCAAACTGCAATTAGCAATTTAATTCGTCCACTTGCACACAGACTCATGACAGTCCCGTAAAATGAAATCATTTTGATTTTAGCTATGAATATGATCAAAACAAAATAACAACAAATAAAACTTTGAAAAGCTTCGCCATTCCCATTGCACAACAGCAGAGTTTGGCAATTTCTTGTCCAATATAAAGGGTGTCCTAAAAAGGTGGTAACGGACTTTAGTTCTTTACTTATTAGAGATAAGTGGGTAGCATAAATTGATAAAAATGTTTGAAATAAAGTCGGAAATAAAACTCCGTTAAGAAAATATCATCTTGTCAATTTTGGAAAATTTACACTTTTTTAATTTGTATACGACCCCCCCCGTACAGGAACATCCCCAATAAGTAAAATGTACCCCATACACTAATGAAGTTATGTACCAAATTTGAGATTTCATCATACAACATCTCAGAGATATCTTTAGAAAAATGTGCTCATGGACTATACTTGATTTAGAATATAAACGTTTATTCCTACCGCGGAAAAAAAGATTTTCTTTCTTAATTTCTGTACGACCCTGAAATGCGATCACTCGAAGTGATTTTTCTCTTCGAGATCCATTGAAAAGTGATTTAAGTCAGCGTTATATTTATCTTCATACCTCTAACATATTTTAAGGTATAATTCTCAAATTTTGTTAGTCACCTCATTAGTATACGAAGCACTATTTGCTAACTGGGAATTGTTTCGTAATTTAAAAAGTGTAACTTTTCGAAAATTAACGAAAGGGACTTTTTTTAACAGATTTATTTGCGAACGTATTTTGAATATTTTTTCAATTTACATTGCTTACCCACTTATCTGTAATAGTTAAAGAATTAAAGCCCGTTACCACCTTTTTGCAACGCCCTGTATAAGATGTCGCCATGCTGGATTCAGTTCTGGAAACTTAGTTTTTGCCGACAGCTTCGTGATAAATTGACAAACATGGGCAACTTTGGTGAATTTTTACACACTACTACTACTGCCTCTCCTGGCTAAACTTTAGGCAATGTTTCAAAAACATTTTTTTTCGATTTTCTTAATTATAATATTTTCAAATCGTGACCAAAGTAATTTGAATCACGTTTTGGTATTATTATTATTCGAACTATTACTACTGTTTTATAAAAACAAAAAAATTACGCAGACATATTTTTCCTTTAGTAATACGTATTTATATTCAGTGAAAATCTTAGTATTTTGTAGTGCGACGTTTGATGAGATTACAGCCTTTATTCTTGAGGTGATAAATATGCATATTTTTGAATATTCGTGAAGATCGGTACTATGATGTCACTATTTGATTAGAGTTTCAATCAAATTCCCATTGGTGGTGATCAGCTTTTTGGCGATGGCCAAATTGGTGAGCTCCCAGATGTTTTGTCGGAGGGTAAGTTCGCCGCCCACTCACACACTTACCACGCTCGTGACGATGCGCGGTTGACACGCACAATAATATAATAACAATAATGACACCAGCAGCATATAAACAAGCAAAAACTGTTAAGCTTATACATATACACATATGTAAGTCGGCAATAAAATGAAATCATTTCAGTTTTAATTTTACTTACTTTCATGTTGAATAAAAAAATGAAAGGATTAAATTTTCTTTTTCCGTTTAATTAATTCATTTATAGAAAAGTATTCCGTAATTTCAGAAAAAGATATTCAAGGTATACTTCTTTTTAATTGTTTCTGCTCGATAGCGTATTAAAAAACACTCCGTGAGTCACACTTTTTGACTTCAATTACTGAACTTCCTTGCGGTACTTAGATTTGACATCTTTTGTCAACGATGCTTTGACAAATGATCTCTTTTAAGAGACGCATTACCGGCATCATTAAGAGTCACGCCTCGTCAACGGCCTGAGTTTTACTGAGGCAGTGCGGAATTTGGTGAAGCTACAGATGAAAAAAAAAAATGCAGCATAATTTAGAAGTATAGGAGGTCCACTGCAGCATAATTTAGAAGTATAGGAGTCCCACTCTTTATTGTTTTTTTTTAATAATGCAAAAAAGGTATGAGTGTCTTAATTATATTTGTCAACGAAATAAATGTGAATAAATTTGGGGACACGACAGTTTTAGAAAGAAGTAATTGAATTTCTTAGCTGCAGAATAGAATTGAGAATGGATAGTATGATTGTTATGTATTAGAACAAGAAATACAAGCTGAGCCAAACGCATTAATTATAAAGCACTTTCCAGGACAATATCATTACTCTCGCTTGGTGAGGATTTTTGTATAACCTCGAAAAAGCTTTATCAGAGTAAATTAACAAGATCCATGCGTGAAACATCAAACGTTACTCCCATCTTTATATTAAAAAAGGAAATTTAAATGGTGTTTTAATGAAAATTAAGGTATTACAAAAGTGTCTCTCTCCTTATATATATATGTGCGTGTCTGCTGTGTCTAATGTGTGCATATTATACACATATGTATATATCGTATTGTGTTGAAATGGATTAACATTTCTGGATTACTATAGACCATTATACAAAAAAGTTATTCTGAGCGATTCTTTAAGAACTCTATTAAAGTTACATACAGTAAATTTGATGGTAGAATTTTTTTTTCAAATGTTGCTAGCATACATTCATTTTGCATTGTTTGAAACAGAAAACTGTGTCAAAAAGTCTCTTCAAACAGTGGCTGCCAGAGGAACATGATATAATGGAATCATTTCGGTTGCACATGCAAAAAAACTATAAATGCTACAATTAACATTTCTAGTAGGATACACGGTATAGTGCAAATCAAACCTACTTGCCAACTTCCTTGGTAAATTGACACATGTTATTGTCAATTAAAATGCAGACGGACAAACAAACACTGACTTGGCGGTTGCCAAGCCCCAGCGACTGTTGCCAACCATTTTGCGCGATCAGCAAATTATTTTAACACATTAAAATTGCACATATATTCCACTAACAAAAACATTAAAACAAAATACACTGTCCATATATAACCTTATAAAACGTCTGCAAAATCAGTAACAGGCAATTTAAAATGAGCAAACAGTGGACCGTTTTTAACTAAAAAAACTACAGTGGATTAAGCAACATAGTTGTAAAGCTAATGTAAACTGGGCAAACACAAACCCGTTTTCAACTCAAAAAAAAAAAAAAAAAAAAAAAAAAAAAACATCGGTGGATTAAACAAAATAGTTGTACACCTCATATAAAGTCAGTATGATTAGAATAGCACACACACACACACACACATATATATATATATATATATATAGCACTTACGAATACATAAAAACATCAAATACCAGTTTGAAATTCACATTAAAAACCTTAAACATTGCAAAGATTCGTTAAAAAAAAAAGAACTTACTTTACATTTTTTTTAATTAACTGCTCAGGAATGTCCCTAACACCCACCGGCTTCTAACATAAAACCAGCGTGCTTCCTTTTATTTAGTTTTATATTGACACCACATTTCTAACAAACACACATACACCGGCTGATAACGTAAAACCAACATGCTTTCTTTTATTTAGCTTTATATTCACGCATAATTCTAACAAACACACACACACTTTTTTTTTCATACAATAACCTAACATATTTCATTCCCTTCTATCCATAACATGAAACAATTTCAAATTCCCAAACTGACGATACACGTTTTTTTATGGTTGGCAATCAAAAATACAACTGGCAGGTTACTTCACTCCCTTTGTGCATCGCCCACGATGGCGGTAAAAATATCACGAAATGAAACGTGATCTCGTTTACATATCAAAGATTGATATGTAAACGAGCACCGGATACGGAATATAGTCCCAAATCATTATGAAACTCGAAACACTTACAAAAAATGAGAGCATTTTTATGCTCACTTTAGACTTTTTAAAATAATTAAATAAGAATTTGAATATTTTATTTTTATTATTTACATGTAACGGCATTTTTAGATAAGTTAGCGTCCGTTTATAAAAAGTTTGCATGCGATCTTGCTTGAAAGATCGTGATTTCATAGGAAAATGATTAATTTCAAGCTATTATAGCGAGAAAAATTTGAGCCTTTCTAAATAAGGGCAATTTCGATACTGTTAAAAACTGGTATTTGCACACTTTCGTATATTTTAAAAATTGGAACTATCAAAATTGCAAGCATTTCATAGAACGTCCTTAACGTTAGCAAATTAAGCGTTAAACAGTGCACTAAATGTTTATAAGAACATTTTATGGGAGTCACTGTTGGCGGAAGCTTCATTTTAATATTCCCCCTGAATTTATGCGCCGAAAAGTGACAGTCGAGCGAAAGACAAAGGCCATTCTGTTCGATTCTGTCTAACAGTGTTCACTCTAATTTAAGCACGGTTCAACGACTAATACGTTTCTCATCCCGTCTGGCTGCTTATTATGGGTAAATGGACACCGAAGAAATTTATGCGTCATGCTTGAAATTTGGTATCAGGTATTTATTCATTTACCATGCAAAATTTGCTCCGTATAGTAAATTTTGGTTACTAAACTTTGTACATAGATTTGTATGTAGATCCCCGATGAAATAGTTAACCAATCAGTACGGAAAATGCATGATATTAGAAACGACTAATACTCCATATAGTATAGTACTGGATCTTGATTTTAAGTTGGACTAAATATTTTCGCAAAATAAAATAGCCCAGAGCTGAGCTATTAAATCTTCAGGTGATAGATTTTGTTTATATGGAAATATGTATATTTGTTTATATGTATGTTTGAATGGAAATATAAATAATTGTAATCAATTTCTAATGAACCTGTTTACATAAATCATATTAAGATGTCTATTAAACCAAATTAAAGTTCAACAAAATATTTTAAATTAATACATCAGGACTCGAAATTAAAGGTGGTTTGCTTGTCTGAGAATATTTAAATATATAAGTTGTCCGAAAAGTGCCACACTTCAAAAATTCACAGAAAAGCAACAAATTGTTGTATGAATATGCGGTTCGCATAGTAGTGCTTCACAGAATCGACAATTTATTTTCTCAATCTTAAAGCGAATTACTTCCAAAAAGTGTTCATAGGTGGCGCTGCATCTCCAGTTTTCAGCAATAAGAGCTAATAGGGATTTTTCGTGAGTTTCAAACGGCATTGACGGTGACGGTGAGGGAGTATTCATTCTAGCTATGGTGATTGCACTTGTGAAAGCGCACTGTGTAGGTTGGTATTTCGAATCAAAATCCATAACTACAGTTCAGAGAAAGTTTCGTAACATGTTTAAGAAAAACCCTCCAAGTCGAAACAGCATTTTGGCCTGGCATGAAAAGTTTTTAGAAACTGGATGCGTTTTAGAAAGAAGTGGTCGGCCCCGAAGATCGGATGAGTTTGTACAAGACATGGACATGGAAGACTTGAATATATGGAATGAACTTGAGTACCGTTTACATGAGGTTTGAGCAACAAAAAGTGCACACTTTGAACTCTAGTAATGAAAGATATTACTTTCTGCTTAATAAAATGATTATACACCTCATATTACGTTTATTGTTCTCATATGACGGTACAGCGCCATCTATGAACACAATTTGGAAGTAATTTTTTTACAATGTCAAAAAAATTCGAGAACCTGAGAAGTATTGTGTAAACCGCATATTCATATGACAATTTATTGCTTTTCTATGAATTTTTTAAATGTGGCAAGGAATTATCGGACACTGTATAACGGACCAGTAGAATACAAAATCCGCTGTTCTGTCGGAGCAGTAACGTTCTATTTATATTTTTTTATTGCAAAGTTTCCTCATTTAGTTCCACAAAACGAGTCATCTAAATTTAATAATCCATGCCATATAATATGATCTAATTAATATTTTTATATTAGGTATTTACATTTTTTGATTTACCTCTTAATTGAAACCAATATATATTTCTCATATAATTTCTTTTGTTTTGTAATTTTTTAAATCATGTATATGGGGCAGGAAAGTCATGAAATCTCTGGTCCTTTGGGCTACTGGCTAAATATTTTGTCTCCAATTCTGAATATACAAGAAGAGATGATCATGATTGTTGAAGATACAGAAGACGCCACGTATATGCTAAAGTCGCCAAGTTAAACACATAGCGAATGGGGATTAAAAAGTAATATGAGTAAAAAAGAACATGTAAGAACTAACGTGTTTGTAGATCATAAAATTAAATATTTTTAGCTAACATAGCGCTGAAGAATTCGCTATGAACAAGACTGAGTATTACTAAAGAGAAGGAATTGGTGAATACAGAAAAATTATTTCTATGTTGAATTCTGTTCCATGGAACACTAGTACTTTTAAACGGAGTTGGACTGTAGATCTTTCTCATAAGGAAAAAAATACTATCTTCTGAAATGGACTTTTGCCGACGATCAGCGAGAAATCAAGACTGAAAAAAGTTTAAAAATGTAGAAAATGGGAAATCATGAAAGTTAAACAAGTTGTGGTTCAGAAAATACATCTACAGAAAATAAGCTTAAATGTTTTGGTCATGTTTGCAGAACGAGCCACGAACGCCCGCCGAAAGTCATTATTGATTGGAAAACAAATGGAAACCGGAGAAAGGGTAGATCTTAACAGAAACGGTATAATTGTTTAGTTGGGGCTCTGAGCGATTTCGCTCTCAGTAAAGACATTATTGCCCTGAGCAGAAAATGTTGGAAAGGTGCTCTTAAAAATATTCTCAGGTCGAGAAAACTCACTTTCTTGTGAAAACTTCCAAAGAATAAATTTATGTGATATTTTATTTAATCTATCTTTACAAGTAGTGAGACCACTTTGGATTGAAATTTGCGTTTATAGCTTTTCTAGATATCTTGAGTCTCTGAAAAACCCTGCCAAATGATCTGTCACGTACTCAGTTAATTTTCCCTGATCCTGGTGGATTTCGCCAAAGTCTTCGGGAAAAAGTTCCAGTCTTTCATCTCCAAGGTTCTTCATCTTGAAGGTTCCTGCAAGGTTTCTCATCACCAAGGTCATTGATCACCGAGAATTTATCAAGATATCTGATCAACAATTGCGCTTTGATATTTGTTAATCATGTTGCTGCCAAGCATCTTAGAAGAGTCTCAGAGGTTCATGACCGCTTCGGTGAAATTCTTTGCTTGTGCATTTTTACTAAAATTCCTGAAACATTCAATAATAACCCTTATATTCCAGTCCTGACCAGGCGCGTAGCCAGAAAAATTTTTCGGTGGAGGGATATGAACTTATGTGTGTATAAATAGACGTAATTTCATCACTAATCCAAAAATTTCGGGGGGGGGATATATCCCGATATCCCCCCCCCCCTGGCGATGCCCCTGGTACTGACACTGTATAAATGGAACTTTAATATTTGATAATCTTCGGAGTCTGTGCACCGAGAAATTCGACAACCTCTATTTTTTCAAAACATATCCAAGGAAATGTCTATAAATAAGGTATTGAAACAGATATTTTTTTTTCTGTTTGAAAAGCTTTAACAAACAGCCTCGTTCACATTGATATGCAAAGATGAAAGTTCGCATATTTTTCTATCAACAAGTGGATCGTGTAGAAAATTTGGATCTCCATGCCAACAAGGGAATCCGATATTTGTTGAAGTACTTGCATACGACTTCTGAGCACAGAGAAAAATGTTGGCAGTATCAAAGAAAACTGCGTCTCTTGTCATATGTGCACATATCTTACGAACCGCAGTAATTTCATCGTAATCAAATCTTCTTTGTCCCATACTATCTAACAAACTTTCCTCAGATTTTAAAAAGTCTGCATAGTAAGAAATTACAGTTCAGTCATTCAGTGCATCTGCATTAGTACACTCATCAGTTATAATTTTAAATACGCAGTTAGTAATGATTTAATTTTTCAAATAGTAGAAGCTAGATTCACATTCATTATTTTGAAACCAATATTCTAAATTTTCTTCTCTTCGATATTCAAAACCTTCAAATCATTTTGCTTGTTCAAGAATATTGTTATCAATTTCTTCAAGAATATCTGAAGAAGCACTTTACAATGCTGTCAAGTAAAAGATCAGATAAGATTTTAAATTACATCGACATCGATTTTACATTTATGTTTTACATATTTCGTGGGCATGGTTAAGCGACTTCCTCAGCTTTAAGGTGTTCTATTATATCGAAACTATTATAATGAGACTATTAATACGACAATTTAAATATTACAATAAGAGTGAAAATGTGAAAAAAATGTCAACTTCTGCTTGATCGCAACTTGATTCAACACATCCAATTGTTTTAAAGTGTAACTAAGATGGTCTAAGATGTAATTTGTCAACATATGACATCGATTTTACATGAGTACTAAGCAGGATTGGCATGGTTTAAGCCAAATTGTTAAAAAAAAACAATTTTTTTAAAGAATTTAAAATTCCGAATACTACTGAAAGAATACGTTCTGATATCTTTTAAAATTATACTTATAAGTACCAACAATAAGTTTTTATATCAATCCAATAGATACCTTATTGTTTTATCATTATTAAAAATTATTAATTAAACTTAAATTATAGGCTGTATTTTTAATTTGTTTCTAAAATAGAGGTTCTTTTGTTTTAACAACTCATTTTTAAGCCTTAAAAATATCACCTTGAACAACTTATCAGCATTATTACTGATTAATCTAAGTGCAAGATTCCATGTAAAATGTAGTAAACAATTAATATTGTATTACATTATATAATAAATATAAAAAATAGTATCTCTAAATAAAATATTAAAATTGAATGATTTCAGTGTCCACATAAGTATTGCAACAATTGTTTGTTTTAATTATTTTCAGAAGGAATATAAATTGTTATCTGAACATTTTACAAACAATTTTATTTATAAGTATATAACAGGCAATTATTAAAGGATTTAAAAAAACCAAAAAAATCCTGGTTGAAACAAAAAAAAACCGGTTTAAACAACCCCCCGTTTTTTTAAAATAAACAAAATAAGTTTTTTTTCAACCCTGGTACTAAGCATGAAAATGGTTCCTTTTTTTTGTAAGTCCAGAATAAGCATGGATAATCCTGAAATTGGATAACCCATGCACGGACAATCGAGAGTATGCACTTATAGATTTATGCATATATCTATAAAAAATTTCAATTCCTATTTAATGGATTAAAAATATTGTCCAATATTTTTTTTTTTACTAAGAAACATTCCAGACAAATTAAATTTTCAATTTTTTTAAAGATTATTAAACTCTCACAAACGTGACGAATAAAATTAAGAAATTACTATTTGTATTTATTTTTTATTCACACATTAGAGATGCTAAAAGGAAATGAAGAAATTACACAGCACAGTGAGATACTACCCTTCAGAGAGTTCTTCATTCTTTCGTAATATTTGTTCCGAAGACCTGTGTTTCATCATTATGGCTTCCATTAAGATTTCCGCAGATTAAAAAAAGAAAAAAATAAATAAATATTTAATCCCGGGGAAAAAAAGTAAAATAAAAAACATCCCCATTTGTAATACGCAGACTTAAAAGACAACGATGCATCTTTATTTAAAGTAATACAGCTCACATGAATACGTGTACGTTGCATGTCACGGTTAAATTTGGGCTGGGATTTTGGGAATTTCGCAGCAAATTATTAGGATACGTTGCTTCCCAGAATAAATTTTAGATTGTTACACAGTTTTCTCGTCTGGAGAAAAAGGTAAAATATTTTCATGTTAAAATGGCGAGCTTTATGTATGATTAAGAAACTGGGGAGGTATGGAAAACCTTGATTTTATTTATTAGGTGTTGGAAAAGAAAAAATTCTAAAAGAAGAGCTAAAATTAGACTCATTTATAAAGCATTTCCTCAAGAAATGGTTATTTAACATTGTAAACAACTCATCCAAAGAAGTTAATCGGTTAAAAATATTTAACTTGAATTTGCTTTTACAGTTGCTTATTATCTGAAACTAAGCATATCATTTATACACTGAAAAAATCGCGTTTCTTTAAAAAAAAAACACGTTCTAGTTATTAATTATTAGTGAGTTTGTGTATACCGTTTCTTCTTAAGTTAATGCTAATGCACTCCGCTATACTGAGTGTTTTGACCAACCACGTTGCGAATTTTATACGTGCGCATGCGCTGTGTTTTCCAATGACATTTAACGTTAGCGTTACCGTAGGTGAAAACCGTATGCACAAACTTACTATTACAGTATGATGTGTTGGTAAAAGTGTAGCATACTATACTGCAGTTACAAGTAATTAGAGCAAAGCGTGAGCATATTACAAAAATAAACCATTTATTAAAATCGAAATGTAACTTTGTGACAATTGCAATGCGTGAAACTTACAAAAAGGGAATAAAATTATAAATTCAATTCAGAAAATGGAGTTTATTGTCACGCATATTTATATCTGACAGAGAAAATGATATCGTATATATCATTGGGAAAGTGTGTCTTTTACTATAAGAAGAATCTTAAATAAATTCTTGCATACATTATTGTAAAAAAAATATTTGTCCTTGCGAATAATATTTTCAATCTCAAATTTTACTCTTATTTTAATTTTAACCTAGCTTCCTTGTTAAACAAGTAATACATTCTTTAAATTTCCGTTGCTACATTAACCGTTTTCTATTAACGTACCTTGCACTAAAGTAAGAATACGATTCATAGGATTTATAGTTAAGTACAATTTAAAACTTATTAAAAAACGGAATTTCGTTTAAACGATCCCAGTTAAATAACGTGCAATCACAGATTTTCGGAAATGCGATTAATCCTTGATGTGGTTTCTTATTCATTGTGTTTATTTGTGTGTTTTGTTTTAAATTACTGATTGTACGTCATCATTCGTAAATTGTCTTCGTTATCTGAAGTATAACACAGCCTTACTGCTTTTGTTGGGAGGACAGAGAAGATGGAGTAAAAATGTAAAATTTTTACATGAACATTTTGTAACTTGAAGCTGAACTAGACATAAAATGGTGACTCAAATTGAGCAAATAGTCTTTGCGTGTTCTATTTTCAATACTGAGCAAATAGTTCATGCCGTGTATAATGTGTATGAGATGAAATCTTCAAAGGGAAAATATTTAGCGTCTGAGTGAGCAAAACTTCAAAATAGAATCTACCCCATTTTCTTTGTGTGCGATTAAGTAATAACAAGCGTGACTATAAAATGAGAAAAAGATAATAAGATAATCATTGAAGTCAATTTGAAAGCACGTGGTTATCTCACAGTATTTTTTTTATAATGCTGAAATTATTCCTATTTACACAATTTTCCATTATATTTTCACGCTTTTTAATCGAGATAGTAAATTTAAAAATTTTTTTGTTTCTTGAAATGCCAGCATATTCTTGATTTTATTTATTTATTTATTTATTTTTTTGCAGGCCGCAAGCAGTTAATTCCTGATAATCGTTCCTATGGTTAGGAAATATGCTCTAGCTAACCTATGTATTTTTGAATAATCATTCCATAATACATTTTTTTTTCAATTTTTGCACGAAGTGACTCCTCCACAGCCTTTTTTTTAAACTAAGATCTGATGTATAAAAGTATAAGTTCTAAATTGGAAGCATCAGCGGTTGAATAAGCATATGTCAGATAACATATCTAATCAATTTATTTATTTGAAACATACAATTCGAAATCTTATATGTTTGATTCAAAAATTTTTCCCTGAACCTTTGTCAATTTTTTCAAATTCAAATATTTTTAAAAGTCAAGATTTATCTCACATTTATATAATCATCACACTTCCATAGTTTAAGGGTAACATTTACTAGAGAGAAGGGAAGATGACGAAAAATAGTAAGCAAGTAACCACCAATGTTTTTTTTTAATTTCACTACCTACATTCCTTGATGACACACTGTTAATAAAATGTCATCATAAAACGGTGCTGAATTAGCCCCATGCCTTCTTTGGACAAACGTTAAACCATGATTTGGTGTTTAAACTGATGTATGAAGTCAAATCATGGTGAAACGTTTCTCCATAGAAAGTATGCAGCTAATTTAGTTCCGTTTTATAGTGAAACGTTGAACTACTTCTATTAAAGAGAACGACATCTGGTGTATGAGATTCCTGATTCAATAATTTCTAAATTTTAAGGTTCGCGTAACGCTCAACGGTCTAGTAAACCAAAATTACCTTTGTGTTTTCCGATAGAACATAAGCATCAAAATATGAATTTATTTTTAATACTTAAAAGTCAGCTCGTTCAACACATATAATTATAAACTAGTTAAAAAATGAAATTTCTAAAAAATAAAATCCGATTGTTCTAATTTTTTCGCTAAGTGCTTCTTTAAATGCTTAAATATATATATATAAATATATATAAATACACACACACACACACACACACACACATATATATATATATATATATATATAAATAACTAATAAGTAAAACACAATATATAATGCAAATAAGACGTACCCCGCATTAAAAATATAATAGCTAGAAGCAAGAATTAGAAACCACACATGGAAAATAATAATAATAAAAATTAATAAAAGCAGAGCCAAATAAAGGACACTAATTAATGTGAAAATAGAATGGAACGAAAATTATTACCAATGTCACCATCGTCAGGAGCCACCAACAGTGGATTATAATTAAAAGCAAACAAAATAGTAGATATATATATGTTTGGACATTGGGACTAAGTGTTTTTGCATAAAAAGGAGATGGTCGAAATAATACGTAAAGCAAATTTAGTTACATTCAAAAAAAAAAAAAAATGTTTTTTACATCTGAAATCCAAACACTTCATATTCTTTTAACTCTACTGGGACTTGAATTGACTACTTTGAGTTATTTTTCCGTAGTATCGTTCAATAAAAGAAATAAAAGTGATAGTTTAGTATAAACCCAAAATTAAAACAAAAACTTAATGTTAGAATTTTAAACATGTTCCTTTTTTAATTCATTGAATATTTTAAAATAGGAGCTTTAAGATACTAAGCAAAGCATATTTTATGAATTTGTTAATTAATGTGCCTTTTTTTTAATCCTTTCTTCACATTACGCCTTTCCTCGGCACGATGTACATATCCTATACTTTTTTGTGACTATTATTTTCTAAAACCCACCTGACAATCTATTTTGCCTGATAAGTCTGTGATGCTTGTGCAGCTCCACAAACCCTATAAAAACACGTTCAACATAATGAGCTGATTCATTAAAGTCCCTCCATTAAAAGTAAACGTAATCTCAATGCGCAGGAATATTTAAGCAAGCAAAGTCCCCTTCCTACCTTTTAAAGAAGGTCATGTATCTTTGTTATGGTAATACAACCCCAGCCTTCATCGATGTATGCACTATGTGACAGTTTAAATTCGGGCTGGGAATTGGGGAATTTCTGGCGGATGATTAGGTAACGTTTTCCATCCCAGAATAGAGTTTTGTTGGCTTGTTACATACACAATTTCAAGTTTTGTGGTTTGAGGACGGTTGATTAAACAAAGGAATTGGGTTTATGCATGCGAATTATTTCATAAAAGGGTAAATTAAACTCAGAAAATTACTTTTAACAAAGTTATTTTCATAATGTATAAATTATTTATGTTAATAATTTCTACCATAAAATTAATCATTTATAACTTATTCATATTTTATAATTTGATGTAAGAAAGAAGTTTGATTATCTAGTAAGGAGATACTGGATAATATTTTGTTTTATAAGGTATATGGAAGATGAATTTTGTCAAAGCTTTTTCACATAAAACTTACTTTCTATAAATAATAATAAAGGTAAATCTAATAAAAAACATGGATACGTGCCAATCTTTATCAAACAGAAAAATATTTATGCATTGAAATTAAAAAACTTACTTACTTAAAAGTGTTACTTAAGAGTATAGACAACATACATTTAGAAAATTGCCGTACATTCCGATAATTTTAAGAAAATCATATAATTTGTATTAGTAATGGAAGTAAGAATGAGAATATAGCTCTGCGCATATCTGTAAGTTCTAACTACGAGTATTTCATTGAAGAGTAAAACGAACGCTAACTATACCCATGTTCAAATTTATCCATTTTTATTTTTCGTATAGTATTACATTTAAAAGCAGTGTTCCATTTTCTGTCACTAAGATTTAAAGCGCAAAATTTATGAATTAATTCTCATAAAAATATTATACGATTCTGGTTTTTAGCAATCTAAAAATGCAGATACTAAGTATCACTGTTTGATCAGTCCCGTGATGTATCTTGATATGCTTTTGTTCAAAGAAAGACGCTTAGTGTTCCATTACTTTATGTTTTAAGAAAACCTGAAGTAACTAAATCGCTCGTAAAAAATCTGAAAAAAATAAGAGGTATACTATTTAAATAAATATTAATTATTTTAAATATTTTGAGTTTTCAATTAAATGTATTATATTTATGCATATTCATGAAAACAACTTTCTTAGAAGTCATGTGAAATCATTTGAACATTATACGAGAAACGTGAAACAATAATTACCACCGTACGCAAGACTGATGATGTTTAACCTGCTGTGCATTATTTTATATCAACATATGATAAGGAGTTTTGACAATTATTAATACAGCTAACCATCTTGATGAAGTAGCCAGTTTTCCACGAAAATGCATTCTAATAAGCAGGACATTCTATTATCCGGGATCACATTGACTAATTATTATGGTTTGGTAGATTGAAAATTTATTACATTAAGTGGGATATTTCTTTAACCGATATTCCATTAAGCGGATTCCACTGTATATGGTTCTTTAAAATGGGTTAGTCTAAGGTTGTTGGAGATAGGATTATAACTCAATATATAATACTTACTTTCTATGCTTCCACATACACAAATTCAATTATCCTAACATTAAAAGTCAAACGACTGGGAAAGTACTAATTGTTCTTCCCCAAAAGCAAAGTAATTGATAGCTTGTAAAAAAAATGTCAGCTTGACATTCCACTTTTTTCCGACAATGAAACCTTTTGAGTCCTTTTCTAATGGGGGTGTCAGTTTCAAAGTACTTGACAAAGTTGATGCATTTTTCATGCACAAAAAGACGTAGATACAACACATCATTTCACTTCTATATTCAGCCTCTGAAGCCCTTGAATAAATAATGAGGCTGTTGGAGAAGAAAAATCGATGATAGATTGTTTCACCAGTGGTATCAGATGCATAGGAAGTTGCATAAAAAATTCAGATGAGAAACAGTTTGACATTGAATAGTCACGCCTAAATGAAGAAATATTGCTTTTTATTGTAGTTTTAATAATAAATATACGGTAGAGTACATTTATATCGTGATACGTAAAGGTGGTTTAAATGGTGAGTGCAAAATTTGCCTTCCTGTGTAAAAATGCTAGCACGTCGTGTGACAATGTCAAGTCTAGGTATCTCCAGATATTCATATCAACGACAAAAGAAATTGAAATTTAACACTTTATCAATTTTTCAGAAGTTTTTATTCAGGTTCTTATTGTTGTGTATGAAATATCTGTATTTTAAAAGCAAAGTGATACTGTACTTTAAATTATGATGCATGGACACTTTCCGATTGATATTTAAGGAAAGTACCTGATGATAATAGAGTGGGGAATTATAAGACACAGCCTCTCTCAAAGGAAACCTATTAGCATGGGAAGTTATATATCTATTTCTTTAATATGTTTTTTGAAGAGTCATTCTTTTAGTTTTCATTAGAGACAGCTTGTACGGAATATTTTTTATTTATTCCGTTTTAAAAGTGCACAGAATGTTTCAAAAGTTTGTTCAGTTTTGATGAAAAGTGGTTTTATTACCTAACTCTTTAATACAAATAAGTACAAACTCATAGCTGCCAACAATTTCGTAATAAAATTAACCAGTTATAGGAAACAGTGGCTGCATTCGTAAACGACAAACTCGTTGCACTAGTTTTCCAAAGAAAACTGGAATGCGTGTGTTTAGTGCTGTCAGTGGTTATCAGTTTCTTTTGCCTTTACGAACAACTTCAGTTTATTTAGTATCGTCGCCTAGGAGACGTGTTTGTTTACAATTCGCGAATGCGTTAACTTTCCTGAGGAGAGTTTTTAGCACATACTCAATATAAAATCAACAGGATTTTTAAAAGAAAAGAGTGGCCATAATTGAAGTGCACATATCAAAATTTAGAAATTTCAACTTAAACTTCATTCTTTCAAAAGTATTTAGCAAGAGAAATTCAAATTTCGAAAATAACTTTTTAAATCAACTTCAATCTCGACACTAAAACATGCATTTTTGAATTTACTTAAATGAAAAATACAAGAAAATGATTACCTTTGAAAAAGTATGTACCTTCATAGCATTTTCTAACGTATGCCTCAATTTCCTCCTCGAAAAACTAATATTTGCAGCTTCAGCAAACGTAAAATACTTTTCATAACATTACTATTCCATAACAACGGACGCCAATTCAAAACAAAAGCAACGCGCAGAAAGTAAAACTCAACGAACCTAATTCATTCTCAGTTTACTTCGTTTGAAACTAATTGCACTCAGTTTTGTATACGAACGCTCTAGTTTTTAAACTGAAAGGACTGAGTTTCCTTTACGAACACCTAAGATAGAAACTCGTTGCACGAGTGCAACTCGTTTGTCGTTTACGAATGCAGCCCGTATATATTTATAATTTATACTATGTTAAATTTTTTTAAAAGTAGTAAACAGGTAAAGCATTGAATTTAGAAATTTTGCTACACTCTAACACAAAAAGTACTCTTCCGAAAAATTGGTTAGTTAAATTACGGAATTGTTGGCAGCTATGCTAACTATAATCTGCTTCGCCATGGCCGAGTGGCTAAAGCACTGAACATAGTAGACGGCTTAAATGTGAAGTCCTGCGTTGGGGCCTGTAGAGATCTAACGGTCTCGAGTTTTGGTCGGTTTTCTCCAGATCTAACATGAATGCGCATTAGAATCCCTTTAAAAGGTCATCACCCACCCCCTCCCCTGTAAACAAATGCCTCTCGTGCAGTCTTCCGTAAAATAAATCTCAATCTATAATCAATGCATTTCGAAATCGTTGCTCTATAAGTCCATTAAAATATTCTTGTCTTCACTTTTGAAGATTATTGTTGTCGTGACATTTGTACTACACATATTAAAGAGAAAATGTTTAACATTAAAATATAAAGAGGATTTTGAAACATTCTTGACTTGTTTTTAAATGTTTTATCATAAAATTAAAGTAGATTTCATGTCATTGCATAAGTGTATGATATTTTAAAATAAAAATAATATTGTATTCTATAATTATATTTATTTCTATTCTTCAAAATCACTATCTTAAAAATTGTGAGATATGGTATTTGGAAATTTTACTTAATTATTTGTAAATGTATAAGACAGCCTAGAGAAGGGTGATATATTTTCTAAAAGTGCTATTATTTCTATTATTTCAATACAGATTATAGTTACTTTATCAATTGCATTTAAAATTTCTTTGGTTGAATAAAATGAATTAATTTTAAAATCTGGAAAATATTTGTACCAAAAAATATGTTTCACCTTTTTCTATGACTATTTAATTAAATTAATAATGATAAAGGAGTTTAGTTAAGGTGTTGTTACATACCTTGATTACAAAGTTCATTACTGTAATCATTTCTTGAGGGGATATTTAGACGATTTTAATAAAATATATGTGTATATTAAATATATATATATATATATATATATATATATATATATATATATATATATATACATATACATATACATATGTATGTATGTATCATATACATATTTAATTCTCTAGTTTCATTTAATCATTTAGTTACACACACACACACACACACACACATATATATATATATATATATATCCAGATCGTAAATATTTTACCAACCGTTTGTTCTTTTCCTTAAGTCCCGAAATTTTACTGTAAATATTACTGTAAAGAAACGCTATAAGTGCATGAATTTTCGATACTTTTTTCACGTTTTATTTTTACTAGAACAAGCATTTTGATCAATATTGATTAAAAATATCAAGCGTACAGTGCAAATAAGTTGTGCGACCGATTTATTTTTCTGGAGTGGGAAGGACACATACAGCACTCAAAAAAAAAAAAAAAAAAAAAAAAAAACAGTTGCCGTATCCCCTTATTCCAGGTGCTGTGTCTAAGGTACATTGGGATCATTTCATTGCAGAATGCCTAAATGAGATTTTTTTTAATACAAAATTGATTAGTTAGAATATGTAATTTCATATGAAATGTGAGCAAATCGGAAAGAATTACTTCTTTTAATAAATTGAATTATATATAATCACTGTTTAATTTTTTAAAAAGATCTATAATGGCGGAATACTTAAGTTTAAGATTTTTGTATTTGTAAAATTAAATATTAAATATATTCTTCAAATGAGTTCTTATCTGCTTAAAATATAGCCTCAAAGTTACATCTTTTAATTCTACCATAGTCCTTTAAGAAAATTTAAGTTTCGCCTGTATAAGAATATTTACATCTCTACAAATGTGCTTTTACTGAGATAGTTCTTCCCTGGAATAAATAGAAAAAAGACGTATCGAATCAAGTCTGCGGATACATTTTCTAGTTCTGAAAGTTAAGTTTAAAAAATGGATGCAGAATTTTCATGTGATAGAAATCCGGTTTTGAAGTAAGTTTAAAATTCGATCTGATCGCTACAGAATTCTTTCACTGTTCTTGAAGCCAGATTTTTCTACAAATACGAAAAAGCATGTGAAGTCTGATTTTACACCGTTTTTCGGCTCGTTTTAGCGGTTGATGGTTTAAAAGATTCAATCATACTATTATCTTATAATGTTTTATATGTCTGTGTACACACAAGCAAATACGCACAAACACACACAATATATATATGTGTGTGTGTACTGAGAGAAAAATATATAGATAGACTGCCCTAAAAATAATGCAATTAGAAAAACAGTAAATGGAGAAAGGAAAAAATAAAGATACATGAAAAATAAAAAATGGTGTGCTCGTTAATACATGGAGACCTGTACTTGCTATGATATTATCAGGCATTTAAATTGTTCTGGAGGATATACATATTACGATTTTAACCAATTTTAGAATTAACCACAGCTTCTGCGATTTCATGCTTTGTGCATTCTGTCTCACTTTTTATAAAATTCTAGAACTTTGTGGGATGAAATAAGCAATCTATGAAAATAACATCTAAACAACAAATTTAATTTCAATTTAGCTACAGTTTAAAATTAATTAAATTAGATCTTATTAAAATGCTACAATTTAATTTTTAATTTGGAAATTTGTATAAGTTTATTTTTCCACGAATCATTATAACGGATTTCAGAATTTTATTTTATTACCATTTAATTGGAAGCTATGCAGTGAAAGTGACCTATAATAAACGAAATTTCAAGAATATTTATGTAAAAAATAACTTTTATATTCATAAATTTAATGTACTGGGTAGTCATAAAAAAATAAAATAAAATAAACTTGGCCGATAGGTAGGCCTCAAGTGGACGTACCGTTCAACCAATTGTAATGAGATTTCAGATACAATAATCCAGAAGTAAGATTCCGTGAGCTGCAACAAAATATTTCTTGCAGTTAAAAGTACATAAACTCCAAGTTTCCGAATGGTAATGAATATTTTTTCCTTTGCAAAATGCTGAACGCATGCGAAATCACAAAGAGGGATTGAGTTGTACAAGTAACGCAAAAAAAGGACTCGATGTGCACGCACAAAAACAGTTATGCGAACGGACAACAAAATCACGATCGGAATGCACGAGGATAATTTGCACATGACAGAGGAAAGTCATCAATCAGAGAACGTTATCAGACAGATATCCAGCATGAAAAGCGGTAATAAGCGGCCTGAGAATGTTAGTTCTTCGGTTGCTGGCAGCTAACACATGCCAGTACATTCACTCATTCAGTACGCCAGTACATGGTATTGAAAAGACACCTGTATTTTGTGGGTGCATAAGGCGTTTGTTTTTTGTCATACACGTACCATTTCAATACTCTCCAGTGTTTTAGCACGAACTGAGTGTTTTGCGATAATAAAAAGAAATGGTCTTGAAATTCAAAACTTTCGATTTATCGTGACTATAACAGTCACCGTTAGCAGAACCTCGAGCACATATCTGCGAATAACTAAATTTGAAATCTTACCTCGATCGGTTGAACGGAAGGGAAACTAGCGTCTACATATATCAGCAAAATATTTAATGACTTCCTCGCATATATGCAGTGAAACTTCTATGAACGATCACCTCTAATTAAGCGATCCCCTCCTCCAACGACAAATTTTTAAGGGAACTATTTTTTTATCTACTTAATGTGAAAAGATTTTCTAGAATAGACCACAAAACTCTCTATAAACGACCGGACCCAGTTCCCTGTTTGAAAATTTCTAGCATTTTCCCGGAAGTAAAGTAAACAAATACCACCAAACCAGTCGCTTGCCTGGAAATCGAGAGCACGTGCTAGTGCACGTACACATCAAATAAAAATCTTGAGGGTTGCGGAAGAGACATGTGAAATTATCGTTCGAGCAGAGTATTGACTTGATCAAGTCAAACGGAAAAGGAAATTCGGAGAGGACATTGGTGGTTACTTTCGGCTGTGGAAAAACCTAAATGAAAACTTTACAGCAAATATATTTTATTTTGGCAATTTCAGAATGCATGAAGGATATCTGAATAAATGATTTCTTGTCAGACGTAATAAATAAAGTAGAGAGTGTACGCCCGGAGACAGAGAAAAATAATGAAACAATCTGAAAATCCTAAATATTTTATTAAAATTTTAATTTTTAAATTACGTTTCTATAATTACATACGTATTAGTAAGGAACTTTAAAAACAACAAAACAAACAATATTTTTTAGCATTTTTTTACGTTGCTATAAAATTTTTATACTTCTTTGGGCGACCACCCTCATTAAAGACCGATTTTTGGCGGAACGGAAAATGGTCGCTCCCGAAAAGTTTCACTGAAGCATATATAATATGCAAATTAAAATCCCTTCTAACCCACTTAACTTCAGAGCGGCTGCTGCCATAATCATAAAAGTGTCATCTACTTCCAGCAAAGTTTCCATGCATTACACAAGAAAACCGCTTACAGCGACACCTGGCGGCTAAATTTGGAGTTAGTGTTCTTATCTCCAAAACGTTAGAAGATTCAGAAAAAAGTTGTTCAGCATCATCGATTTAGTAAGAGGAAATGCGCATCTCGTACATTATATTAATGAAACGTAAAATGTACGAGTTAGAAACGTACTATTCAACTTTGTCATCAGTCATGTGCGGGAATTGCAGAGCGGAGCCCAGATGTGCATTTTGCTGATGGAAAACGCGTTGAGTATGGCCGATAAATAAACGTTTTGTCAGGCAAGCACAGTTTTGGAAAACTGTAAGCTAAAAAGGCGCGTTTTATGCTTTCCATTCGTAACATTATTGTACTCATAATTGTACCCCTACTAGCAATTTTGCTCGGTTTACCACCGGCCTCGTGCCTGACGATGATAGCCCGAGCAAAATTGCTAGTAGGGGCACATTGATTTGCGCAAGGTGATTTTTTTTCTTACTGAATAGAAGATGCTTATCAACTTTGCAACTGATTTTTTTCCCGTACCGTTTCTGAGATAAAGAGACTAACTCTAGATTTAGCCAACAGGTGGCGCTTTAAGCAGTGCTTTTGCGTAGCGCATGGCAACTCTACTGTACCTCATTGCCCATACCAGCCCCATATTCCCATAGCAGCAGTCGTTCCTAAGTTAAGAGGGTAGCAACGGAATTTAGTGGGCATACTAAACACACGCATACACACACACACATATATAGATAGATAGATATGAATTAATTTAACAAGGAAGAAGAAAAAACTAAAAATTTCTATATCAGCCCATCTTAACTTAAATTCACTGGAAAAATATCACATGTTGCAAAATTTAAACTAATTTACATAGATCAGAATTCAGAATTTTTGTTTCTGAATAAATTTGGATTGTGCATCTCCATTCTAAAACGCTAATACTCTTTAACTTTTACCGACTATGATACGTTCGTTGAAAAACTTCATAAGCCTTACGATGAAGTGTGAACTTGCATATCGTCTGAGAGCTCTCCGAGCACGCTTTGCAAATATAATAATATTTAAACACGCCATATCGAAGGGATTTCTAGGTGAAAGGGCATAAGGGTCGCGTGGTCCCGCATTTATGTGCATTCCGTTAAGCTAGCAGCTTATAGAGCATTAGGAAAGGGGTAAACACGGGAAATGAACTTCATACTTTAGAGATAAGTGCCTTCTGAAATTATCTGTTGCTATTAAAAGCCATTATGCGAATCAATACTACCTGTTCGAGCTTTGAACTGATTCTATTAAATCGAATTGAAAGGCTCTTTGGCTCTAAAGAACACACTATTGTTTTCATTAAGAACAGTCAAGTTTAATGTGTAATGGAACTTTAAGAAATTTTATGTGAGGTAAAATGGAGTTTTCAAAGCATAATGTTTGCATTAAATGGTAAAAGATATATGAATGGGAAGTCGGAGAGTACATTCGTTAGAATACTTCTTTAAGGCATATTATTCTGTGTTGCTATTTTCAACACTTTCAAAAATTATTTCTTCAATTCGCGGAAATTTTACGGTCAGCAGTACTGCCGGAATATTTCCGTTATTTCACGAATATATGTTCGATTCTGAATGTGTATTCACGAATGTTTATTTTTTCCCCTGTCAATTGAAGATTTTTTCCCCTTTTCTTCAGATTTTAGGGGAGAATTCACAGAAATATAACGTTTCCAACGGAAAGTACGGAAATTATTAATTGAAAAATGAGGAATAAATTTGTGTATAAATACGCACTTTCAAAAGCTATTTCTTCGATTCACGGAATTTTTTATGACAGCAGTGCTGCAGGAATATCTTCGTTAATTGACGTATATCCGTTTCGTGTTTACTCCTGTCAATAGAAGAAACTTCTTCAGATTAGACGATTTTTTCCTCTTCTTCGGATTTCAGGAAGAAGAATTCACGGAAATATTACCTTTGCACAGAGTACGGAAATTATTCGTCTAAAAAAGATGAAATTAGTGTGTAAAGACGAATTTTTCTGAGAGTGAAATTATTGAGAAATTTCCCACGAGAATGTTTCATACAAATACTGGATTAAGCAATTTTTTTGTAAATTTATAGTTTTTAAAGCAAAGTTGTGTAATATACGTGCAGTCAAATCCGCTTAATTGAAAACCCAATTTTCCCTAAAAATATATTCTAATAAGCGGGATATTCCATTATCGGGGATCACATTGACTAATTATTACGGTTTGATAGTTTAAAAATTTATTACAATAAACAGAATATTTCTTTAACGGATATTCCATTAGAACTGATTCAACTGAATGTGCACAATACAAGAAGGACCTACTCAAAGTACTTTCACACAATTCACGGACCAACAGAGTTTACATTTCTTTTTTTAAAAAGAGGCCTTGTTGTAGGATAGAAGGGATACATTCCATTCTAATACTTGGTGAAAAACATTAGGCTGGTGTTAAAGGGAAGGACTCAAAGGAGTTAAAATAAATCCATGTCTGAGAGTTCCGTAAAATAAAACTACAAGTGTTAACACATGAAAAATTGGCCTTAAAATTACATAAAAAATTTTACACTAATTTATTACCTCAATTATTTTTACACACAAATCCAGGCGTTTTCTATGGTATTTTTAAGATTTCTGCATGTTTCTGATGAATATTATTTTCTACTACTTTTCCATGAATGTTTTGTATATTAACTAACCTGGTCTGAAAGTTTTTGCAGAATGTTTGAGTATGCCACAATTGGT
This sequence comes from Cheiracanthium punctorium, assembly GCA_038373885.1. Classification (NCBI taxonomy): domain Eukaryota; kingdom Metazoa; phylum Arthropoda; class Arachnida; order Araneae; family Cheiracanthiidae; genus Cheiracanthium; species Cheiracanthium punctorium. Next base: position 955,755 of record JAWZYV010002197.1, read on the forward strand.
GAGCATTAAGCACTACGTTAGTTATTGCTTAAGTTACTAGTAATTAAATTTTTCAAAAATCTGTCAGTCTGAATGTCTGGAGAATTACTTTTTCTTTCTTTCCCGTTTAGCATGCTAATTACCGTGAAAAAAGTTTCTAATCCTGCTACTAAGTCCATCTGTATTCTAACGTGTTTTAAGAAACACACCATGTTTTAAAAGGAATATTTTCCTAACATTCACAATCTCTACTAATAACAGTCTCAATGTAAAAACCATGTTTTCTTCAACGTTTTCATGAAGATAATCTTTAAATTAGATTCTTCTCAAGGAACAGGTGTTTGTTGAGTCTTCATGCAGAGGAAAATATGTGCGTACATATGTATATAGATGATACAAATCCTCCATAAACCTTTGCTTAAAGAATGCTTATAGTACAAAAATAAACAACATAACATAATAATATGACAACGAAAACATGTCAGAGGGAAAATAGCTCAGATCAGAACATAGAGGGCTGTGACAGTATTTTCTTTTTCATTTTGATATCTATAGATATATAGATACGTGTGCTTTCGTTTAGGACTTCAAAAATTTAATAAAACTTAACTAATAACGGATTTTTAATTAATTTTTAACTAAATGAAAGTTCGTATTAAAGGGAAAAATACTTTTAGTTCCAAAATACGTATTGAACTAGTGGTTAAAGTATATATGTATCAGGGGTATTGTATTCAGTACAAAAAGTATTCGAGACCCTCGTAACTCCGTTTGAGACAAGCTTAACTAAAGAATATAATTAAAAAAAGAAAAATACCACAATGACTATAAACATAGATGTAACACAGGATTGAAAATAATTGTTTCAAAAGCTCAAATATTCATTTTTCCTTTTTCGTTAACAGTGCTGTTAATTTGAAGCCTCGAATATGTATGAATTTATTTCGAATATGTATGAATTTTACTTTTAAGATTTCAGAATATTCTACAGAATTCCATTTTTTGAATTCTGTACCTTGTTCAGTAAGAAAGACGTAATATCGGAATACGGATCATGACACATTTTCCAACATTATGAAAATAGAAAATTAAAAAGCGCCGACATATGAAGAATAACGAAACACTTTACAACATGATGAAATAAAAAAGACAAATAGATTCGACGCATGCATTATGATGCATTTTCAAACATAACGATGCAAGAAATAGAAATTGCGGAAAAATGGAAATGTATGATACGGCCAATTATCTGCGCTGGGAATATAGTCCGGCTGTGGGATTACCCTCCATGGGGACTTTCTAAGGTTTCCTAACTCGTATTTACACGAAGTTTCGAAAAATACAAATTAGGACGATGCATGGATGGTGATATTCTTTCAAACATAATTAAGTAAAAAAGGCAAAAAAAAAATGAAGTTTAGAATGAATTTAACAAGATATACTTCAGTACACCGTAATGCTAAAAATTAAAAATAATTATTTATTTAAAGTGGACAAATATTAAATGTACACAGTCTAGGCTTTTTTTTGTCAAATATATTTTCCTAAGACTCATTCCAATAGCCTCCAAAATGAGTTTCTAATACTAATGATAATAATATATATATGGAAAAAATGCTATGTTGAATTCAACAAAACTTTGCCGATTGTTTGAAATAGAGCCAAATAATTTTTTTTTTCAATCATCAATACATTTTTTTCCAGTGATTTAGTAATGTACTCGAAACAAACGTTTGGAGGAAGTGCGATTTTTTTTTTTTTTTTTTTTACAAAATGTGCATAGAAATATTTATTTATTTATTTTTAATGTTAAAGAAAATATGTACAATTTGAATGCAGTACTGTAGATAAGGTATAAGAATTGGAATGCATTTCATCATTGTTTATTCGGAGATGTAAATATGAATGGAATTTTACATAGTTTACCATTAGGTATTATTGTCTGTTCCACAAACTTAATAATTTTTGTCAACACTTTTCAGGCGCTTGCCAATGATTGGTGCTTAAATTACTTCTGATCAGTATAAATCAAATTTATTTACCGACAAAACTGATTAGTGTGTTCCATAAATACATATACGCCTTTTTAATAACTTTTCCGAAAGTCACAGTTTTCATAAACACTCGTAACATTTTAATTAAAAAAATTATTGAAACAACCATGCAAAAAAAAAATATTTAATGCAACTGAGATTTTTTTTTTTTTGTTACTAATTCTGTTTACCTTTTAGAAGTTTAGTTTGTTAGAAAAGAAAAAAGCAAACAAGATTTCATTAAGAAAACGAAATTTCTTTCCACCCTGAACTTTTGCTACAATTCTATGCAAAATATGTTTATTCTTCGGAAATTCACTTTCTTTTCGCATGGCTAACTGCGTTTCGCCTCCCCAGAACCTCGTATCCCAGCCGATAAAGACGGAACGCATATACTGTTTCAGGGTTCTTTCAGCACGCACGACAAATATAATAAAGTTCAAACATGCCGAAGTATATGAAACCTCCCGAGCGGAGCTATGGCACTCACGTGGTTTCGCATTTAAATGCATCTGTATTAACTGAGTAGTTGTTAAGTATTAGAGATTGTGTAGAACTAAGACCGTGGATTTAGCGCTCAAAAGCTGCGTCAAACATAATTATGTGTTAATTGTTAAAATGTATTTTCTCACGTTTTTGGGATAATATCCATTGGCCTGTTCTTGAAAATTTGTGCTAAGGAAGGAGCTTTTGAACAAATATCAGTATATTCTATGTAAGGAAAGATTATGCATATGTAGAAAAGAATACTCAGTGAGGCTGTGTTAAGACATAATTATTCTAGAATGCTGCAGATTAAATACTTAAATCCTTTTGTAAGTTCCATACAAACATAATCGTATTGATTTTTTTTCTTTTGTAAAATGTGTTACATGGAAATTTTGAATTTGAATTTTTTCTAATATAGACACATAATTTAAGTATTTGTTTGCAATACTGATTCTTAGACTCTGTTGTATTGTGTTGTGAGAATGCTGCAAAAGTGCTATCTATCAAGGAGAGGCCCTGGTGCCTTTATCGGAGAACTTTTTAAGGGGATCTAAAATGTAATGATTTGGAACAGTTTTACAAATTATCCTTATCAATATTTATTACTGCATGGAACTACAAAAATAGTTAGCATGAATAAAGCTGTATAAATAGAGAGATTCCTTATGAGATTAGGACCTGATGTCTTATAGAAACTTGATACTAAGTAGTTCAGCTGAAAGTGTATCATATTCAAGTACCTTAAGAGAAAAGACGTTTGACCACTTTTTTTAAGAGAAAAAGAAGATGTCATTCAAAAGTCACTTACTGAGTTATAAATTAATAAAAAAATAATTAACTCTCAAGATCAGAAAGATAAAAGTATATAATTTGCACAAAAAGGATTGCAAATGCTTCAGACTTTTTGAAAGAATTTGAATGTTCATCTAATAAACTCTAAGTTTTCTACGTGCAAAAAGTACGGCAGTTTCCCAAGCGATAGGAAAAGGTATATTATGATGCTTACTCTCCTTAACTTGAAGGAGGAAGTCAACTTCTATGTCTGTTTGAAGCATCTGACCAAAAGGGAATCAGAGTAGAGATCTTCTGTAGAGAGGCCTAGGGAACCTAAATGTTTTCATTCATAACACCACTTGGTTCGGTTGAAGAGGACATACTTGCTTTCTCTGAATGCGAGACACTCAATGTGACCAACGGCAAACTCGTGAAATGTAGTCCAAAAGCCTCTCTTTCATGCAGCAGTTTGAGAAAAACTCGGTCTGTACTCAAATACAATTAATAGACATCCAATATGTAGAAGGCATCCAGTATTTTACATCTATATGTTATGAGTTTTTCTGAGAATATAGTTCCAAACTGGTAAGAAATGAAGAAGGGAGATTTAGATAAAAACAGCCATATGTTTTTGTTTGCTAATACGTTATAATGAAAGTTCACTAGGGGTGGTATTCAGTGGACATGAATATCCTATCTGATAGTACATTCAAGCTTGCTTAATGGTATAGCCTATTAGCCACAAAAAATTATTCTTATAAGTGGGATGTTCCATTATCCGGAATAACATTGACTAATTACTATGGTTTGGTACATTGAAAATTCATTACAGTTATTATTTTAACCGATATTTCACTAAGCAGGCTCGACTGTAAACCAACACTTAGTATCTTTTAGTTCACTCAGCATAATAACTATGTTGAAGCATTTACATTGTTCAAAGTGCTGAGCAGCAGTTTCTTTGATTAAGGCAGGCACATGCCGAGAGACAGCTTCCATTGGAATTGCAAATAAATAGTCTTCGCACTGTCTATGCATTTTTGATTTTCAAAAATTCCCAGTAAAAAGTCACAATGACTGTAAACGAAATATGCCTGTTTTCATATTCAAGGGGAGGGGGGATGAGTTCAAGGTTCATTATGATTCTTGCCGAAAGTTTTTACGTAACATTTTTTGCAAAAGGATTGGTGGTATACTGAGCCGGGGAAATTCATACCACGATCGCTTAAAATTCAAACCAGAATTGAGTGAACTATTTGTTACCATCCTATTATCCCGTGATAAACTTTAAATACTTTTTGATAATCCTTATAATATACAGTAACAGTAAATCAACAACCACTATTTTCTTCTTTAAAAGATAGAGCTACTCAAAAACTCACTTTTGGTTCCTTTAAAAAACACCCATGTTTTCAAACGTGTAATCATCCGCGCAAACGACAATTTTCTAATTTTGTTAGTTAATTAACTATTAATTTAAAAAATCTTTATTCACATGTATTTCTATATTAGAAACGAATGATTTTATTTCCTACTTTACTCATCTTATTCAAAATTTTTCCTTCTGATATTTTAAGCCGTAACCAAACACATCTATACAAAATTGGTTCTGAATGAAATGTTTCAAATGTCTTATATTCAAATGTCATTAATTATGCAAATAATGACTCAGATTTTGGGTGCGAGGTATGTTTCTTGTTCTAACGAGTTTATCTATCGAAATTATGTTCAATTTCAGTCTCTAAAAATCAAATGCGATGATTGAAAGAAAACAAAATGTTAAATTGTTCTACAAAATCCACTGTTCTAACACACTATGAAAACATATATTGTATTTAAATTTAATTTTTATTTCTTAAAATCATTCAATCTAAACAACCGTAATCTTACGAACTCATTAAAATTAGGCAATAAGAACTACCCGTTGGTCATTAAGGTATTTTTTTAATTTACCCGAATTATACTACCTTCCAGAACCTCAATTTAACGCACTTTTCTGGAAGCCTTTTGAATGGATCCGAAGAAAGGGAATCCGAAATAATCAGAAAAAACTTCAATTTACGTTTCTTAACTTTAATTAATAAATTAGACTGAAGCTCATTTCTCAAACTAAAGGTTAACTTACGTAAAGAAACAGAAGATGGAAAAAATCTATACCATTTATGAGTATTATCCACAGCTTAACGAACTAAGAGATGGAAGGATATATCAGCATTAAAATGACTGATTGAATAGCAGCTAAAATTTTCTATCTCGACAGTTTCTTTTATATCATGTAACAGCATGGAAACTTTATGTAAAATATATTTTTTTCTAAGTGATAAATATACTAATTACCAGGCCAATGACTATGAAATATTTGACAGGAGGATTGAGGTAAAATTTAATCTTTCTAAATTCTTGATCCTGCTTTTCCAGAATTACAATATCGTAAATTATTCTGTACTAGCTTAGATAATTAATCAAATGGTATATAGTATATTTTGCAAATTATTTTAAAAATAATTCACTTACTTGAATTAATTTACTTTAAATTTGTGCAAATCTGAAAAGGATTATTTAATAATTTTATACTTATTTATTCCTCTATAAAATCAAATTTACTTTAATAATTCTGATCATTCTAACAGACTGAAGACTGACTTTTTTTTATAAATATATATTTTTAATTTTCTGTGTAGTTCCTTACATCATTCTTAAATAATTAAAAAACGTTCTACATAAAAATCATTTTAAACTGATGAGTTTAATTTTTTTTGCATAATAAACTTCTTATTTCTTATCAAGCATCAGTACCGAGCTGTTTGTGATCTAATTATAAGAACATTGTGCATATGGCCTCATTTTAACTGAAAGATTGTGTTGATAAGGCTAATTGCTTCTGGTGAAAATAAAGCTTCTAAAGCTCTGCATACGGATAGGGGAAAATGGTTTTCTTATTCTAAGAGAAAGGGGAACCAGCAGTGAAGAAAATTAATCTTATATTCAATTATCTAAATATGGTATGAAGATAATTCTCTTAAAACCAGTATTTATAATATTGCGTGTGAGTATGAAAGCATTTGCATATTTCGTAAAAATTTTACGAGGGCCTGAATCAAAAAAGATCACCAAAGCTGTAAATTTATTTTTTTTTTTTTTTTTACATGGGACTACTTTTTACAATATTTCTCAAAAATTGTCTTAACATAAGGTAGAAATTAATTTAAAGAATGGTTTATCGTATACAAATGAGTCAATATAATTGCCACATTTTCTATAAAATAAAATTATGTAGAATGTATTTGTTTTTTCTTTTTAATTGTTTGAGAAAGCGCTCAGCTTCAAACCAAAAGAAAAAAAAATACACGATTTAAAGAAAAAAAAGGGAAAAAACCAAAAAGAAGAAGGTTGAAATTTTCCAATGTCATCACCCGTCTTTCTAATACAAAAGTTGATGAGCGCATTGAAGAAAAATAGTTTTGAAACGATACACGAGTGACCAAAAATGTTGACGTAAAACATCTGGAAGAGCAGTAGAAATCTTGACGTAAAACATCTGGAAGAGCAGTAGAAATCTTAACTAACAGTAGGGCACTTGAAAATTTTTAATTCCACTAAAAACAATGTTTTTCTCCTTTCTCAGTCCGTCACTGGTTCTTTCCAAAAATATGTAAACTAGGTATTGTGAAGTATGTAAATGTTGAATTAAATAGTTACAGTTATTTTTAGACGCTGTGCTTATTTTGAATCATCGGGTTATTTACATATTATATTCCTTAATTACAGTTATGGTTGGGGGGGGGTCGAAGTTTATATATATTTTCTTTTATTTTTTGAGCAAACACTATGAATTTAGCATACACATGCATCGAAGTATAAAAATATTTATTATAAGAAAAAGAAAAAATAAACGACTTAATTAAAAAAACTAAAAATGACATGTAATTTTACAGTTTTTAAAAAGTTTCTTAAAATTCAGTTTTTAATATTTCTCTTTAGTTTTACTTCGGAAGTATGTAACAATTCCGAACATATTTGGGTATATTTTAAAGAATCTTTGAAAAGTTAAATTTTAGAAAATACCTTCACAATAATTTCCTGGTTATCTAAACTTATACAGAAATTTTATAACCTTAATGACCACAAAAACCGATATGGATACATTTTTTTTCCTATTTATCCAGAATCTCTACAATAAACATCGGAAGATTTCTTCAAAAATGAAGGCACAATGAAAATTGACAATGAACTCCGAAAACCACTCATTTTACGGGAAAGACCCGTGTAAAATAGCTTTATAAATTTTAGCGTTTATGAATTTTTCTGACGAATTAACTTACTACATACATGTTTTTTTCACATTAGATTCAGTAAAAATTATGAAATATTAATATAAAATGTAAGATTATGTATTCATATTTTATTGCGATATCTTGATCGATTTTTAACACTAGAACCGCGGTGTTTCAGATATACCTAAAGTGGGCGGAGTCAAATTGACCCAACTTGCAGAATTCACGTTGCAATGCAACAATAATATTATATTTCAATGGTAATGACATAAGTTCATTCATAACATTCGTATTAAGTTTAATATTACATTAAAAGCGCAAAAATATTCTTGCTATAATTCTTATTAGAACCGCGTCGCTTGAGATAGTATACCTAAAGCGGCGGTATGGGCCAAATTGACCCGACTTGTAAAATTCACGTTGCAATGAAAATGACATAATGGTATGCTATTATACCATTTATTATGTCATTACCATTCATTTTATGAATGATATGACGTTTATTTAATTTGAACTTCGTATTCCAGACTCCTGGGAAGATTTTGGGTCAAAATGACCCATTCCGCGATATCCAGTATACATATTAAAAACAAAAACAAAAACAATAAAAACAGATAAAAGTTACGAGCTTAAATTTTTTACAGATAATTAATAACATAAAGTTTGGAAAAGTCACACTTTTTTAAAAATTTCACTTCATAACTTTTTGAAAAAAACGGAATCAAATCTGGTTTTGGGTCAAAATGACCCATACCGCGTTTTTAATGTTAGTATTTTCAAAATCCGTTATCCCTTTAAGTGGGCATTTTATGTTTAAATCGTTAAAAGTTCTACAACTTATTTTACAGGGAAAATAACATTGCATCCCTGACCTTTCTTTCGGCCCTTTTAGAAAAATTCCTTAATATAAATTCATTTTAATTTTATTAATTACCTTGCAAAATATGTGACATACTTTAATTATTAAAAAAGGATCTAGTGCTTTATTTTCTGATAAAAATTCCAATTAAAATCATGAACAATCTCAAAATTATTTACAAAATTTTCTCTAAAATCTAAAAGAATATATAACGAACTCAAGTATATTTATTAGATGAATAATATATGTCTTGAATTTCTGTACAAATTTTATCACTCACTAAATTAAAGAAGAGCTCAGATTTAATTAACATTAAAGTTTCTCTTTCCTCTTCACCCTTTTTCTAAAACGAGAATAGAATTTTGGAAGAGCTCTTGAAAAATCTTGAGATTTACTTCTTGTCTCGTGAATTATACATAAAGAGAATTTTTATAATCAATAAATATTTTTTTTCAGCATTAAAATATTTATAGGAAAATAGTCGATGAATTGAAAAAGGAAAGTCCAATAAGATTAAAAAATATGTATATACATAAAATAAAAATATGTATGTACATATATTTTTATAGCTATGTATCGTAGGTTCATAGCACTTACTAGTGCTATACTGTCTTAGGTGCGGACTGTTTTTCCAATACATAGGTCACGAATTAATTAGCATGCTGAGCATATTTGTTAGGGATTTTTCAGACATTTTTAGGCGCAATCGCGAAATTTGATTTCATACTGCATAATCTATTGGAATGACCTTTTTAGATAGACGGGTTTAGGTAAAGCACGTGAAAACACTTTCCTTATAGACCACATTTTTGACGATGCGTATGTACTGTTGATGTGTTTTCATGGAGTTCACCACTCAGAGTCGTATACTGTTTTTTTTATTTTACTTTTATTAAAAATGGTTGCCTCGTCAACTAGGTTTTATAACTGTGTATTTTATCCTTTGTGTTACGCTAAAGTTCAGTCATGTGTTACTACAAATGAGAGAACATAAAGAAAGATATCGGGTAAATTAGCTTAGTTTTGAAGAAAGGTTTGTATTTTCACCTTGTCAGAATACATATAGCTATTTTCATTAAATTGATTTTAGAAAAAAACGCCCGAGCTATTGTTGAATGGTATTATCGCTGCAAAAAAAAATTTTGGCTCTTACTTTATGACAAGGGTAGGTTGAAAAATAATGCTCACATTCTTGAAGAAAGTGAACGAAATGACCTTCATAAGTACACGAAATGGCCTGTGGAAGTAAAGTTTTCCCTCTCTATACGCATGTACAGTTTGAATTGGTTGCGTTCATCCTCTGTATGTTAAGTAGCGAAAATATGAAGACGTATTCTTTTCCCATGTCAACGCGCGTTAAACAGGATGCTGTTATCAAATTTTTAATTGCCGCAGAAGTGACTCCAACTGAAACTCATGTCGTTTAAAGGCTGTTTATGGTAAAGATGATGTTGATGGTTCTAATCGATGAATTGCTAAATTTCACGTTTGGAAAAGCCTAAGTTGTTGATGAAGCACTCAGCAAATGTCCTATCACAGTTGCAGACGATAAATTCCGCAAACTAGTTGAGGATTTGATTGAGACAGTCGAATCAACTGGAATATCTAAGGAATCCTGCCGGCAAAAACCTTGTAACATGATAGCGATCGGCCACACACCCTGTGCGCAACTGAAGAGGTACTGGGATAATGAAGTTTGGACTGATTCCACAAACTCTTTTTTCTTTATTTTGCAACTTAGGATTTTCAATTTTCCCCCTCTACTCAAGAGGGACCTAATCATTATACCTTCGATGATTAGGTGAAGGCAGCTATCAAGAACTGGATTCGCAAAAAATTGAAAAATTCTTTTAGTGACGAATAAAAAATTGTTCCATGTTGGGAAATATGTTTTAGTCTTAAGGATGACTATGCTGAAAAATAAATACATGATTTTGAAACTTAAGAAATGCAATTTTATATACTTTTCGCAAGATCTTGCTATTTATTTTTGTTTCTATTTTACATGCATGTGTGCATTACTTTTCAGGTGACCCTTGTATGTTGAAGCAAAAGTTAAAAATTTCGTTTATCTTTCCATTTATCTATAGTGGAAAATTAACACAATGACATGCAGTCTTTCTCACACTTAACACTCTGTGAAGACAAGTGAAGGAACAAAAGAAAATCAACTAACAAGAGATAATATGCTCTTCCTTAGCATGTGTGATCTTTTTTTTCCCACTTGTCTACATTGGTACATTGGGGGTACCCACATTACTACATTGGGGTAAAAAAAAAAAAAATCAATTTTTGATTTTCAATTTGTAATAGCGTGTAAAAGTTGATTTTTGTTGTAGATAAGATAAATTAAAAATATGAAAAACTAGCTGAAGTACCCGTTCTTCGCACGGGAATGAATGGACTTTTTGATATTACGATTTGTGGTGATTACTATTTATTGTAATAAAGAGATATAGCAAAATGGATATCGCTTTATATTGTGTTCAATAACCATGCATACCGAATTTCAAAGCAATCGTTTGTATGGTGCAGAAGGTCATGCGGCGTAGCGCAATCTAGTGGCGAGTTTTAGCAAAACGTATACGGCGAAAATATTCTTCGCATTCAGATATCGATGCATACGAATTTTCATGACGATCGGCTGAATAGTCTGAAGTTCATGTGTTGACGCGACATCTAGTGTCAAGTTATAGGAAAATGGATCGTGCCAAACTCTTCCCGTGTTCAAATATCTATGTATACCTATTTCCATAGCGATCATTCGCACAGTCAAGAAGTGATACACTGCAGGGCCATCTAGTGGTTAATTAAAGTAATGATTTGCTACAGCGCCGTCACGTGGCGAGTTATAGGAAAATGGATAACGCCAAAATATTCTCATTGTTCAAATAGCTATGAGTACTGATTTTCATAGCCACCGTTTGAAAGGTCAAAAATTTGGCCTGCTGCAGCGTCATCTAGTGGCGAGTTAAAATAATAATGCATTGCAGTGCCACCTAGTGGTGAGTAACATCAAAAGTAACACAGTTAGAATATATTCTTCGTGCTCAAATGTGTAAGTATAAAAAATTTTATGCCGATCAGTCGAACGGTATAGAAGTTGATGCGTTGCAGCGCTATTTAGCGCTAAGTTACAGCAATTGGATAGTGAAAAATATTCTCCGTGTTCTAATATCCGCGTGTACCAAATTTCATCGAAATTGGTTGGACGATATTCGCATAGCAAACGGCTAAACGGAATAGAATTCGACGTTCTGCTGCGCCAGCTAGTGGCAAGTTAGAGGAAAACGGATAGCATAAAAACCTTCTCCATGATAAAAGACTTAGGTGAACCAAATTTCATGGTGATCGGTGAAACGGTGCTGAGTTTTTCAACATCCTACACACATACCAACATTCATTTTTATCTATAACGTCTTATTATATATACCAGTCTCAAGTAAAATCCAGTTTCAAATCTAAGCCTCGCCAAAGTGCCAGCATACGCCATTTTGCAAGAGATTTTTCAGGGAATCATTCGAAGCATTGACTTAGCAGCAATCAAAATGGGAAATGGTTCGACCGCCAGGCATTTTTTTGAAAAGTGGAATCCCTTAATACAGCCTCATTTTTTAAATTATCAACTATAACATGTTTTATTCATCGTTACCTCGATGTACTAAATGCGAAGATTTCAATTTTCTGAAATTTGGCGGATTTCCCCCAAGTTAAATCAATGTACTCAATTGGCGAGAATTCTGAAGCTACATCGCTTGAAATGACCTAATAACTGCATTATTTCTGCACGGATAGTTAAAATTTAATGCTGTATTCTAAGAAAACTTATACACTTGTTTTCAAAAATGCTATTCCCTTAAGCTCTCAGTAAATTGCTCCAAAAAGCCTAAAACTGTGCAAACCGCTAGAACTCACTTTCTAAAAATCGGCCTATCATCCATTTTATTTTTCGCCAAACTAAAAAAATTTACATATTAGTCTCGGAAATCTTCGATCCTCATTGTTTTGCGTATAAAACATTTCATTCCTGCTCTCATTTCTTATGCGCACACGATATTATAATTAAAAAAATAACCTTACAAATATAAACTAAAAAAATCATTTATTCTTTTCTTTTCACTTTAAGAATTTAAAACATTTTATTCGGAAAAATCGCCACACATGGCAACCAAGATGCTTATTTCACACACTTTTTTCACTACAGGGTTTACAATTACATAAAGCTTTCTGCGTGGAGAACATAAAAAATCTCTTAAATTCCGGGAACGGATGGACTTTCAAAGTTTTAAAGTGGACTATCATTTATTCTATATTATTTTACATATATCTGTGTAAAATTTCAGGCTGACAGGTCCATTTTTGTGGAATTGTATACTACCCAAATCAACAAATTGACAAACAGAATTTGATTTTTATTTATAAGATTACCTACGCTTGTTTTTAAAAATACCCTCTCATTAAATTGCGCCAAGCGCTAGAATCAAAGAAAATCTGACACATTTTCAGATTTAAAATACGCACTAAAGTGCTATATATAAAAAGAGTTATAATCCATGGGTCTTCCCTATTTTCGTTCCTTTTATTAACTTGGAAAGTGTATCATTATTCATGAGTGTGATTAAACAAAATTAAAATTGATATTTCAAACATCCTTTTTTCTGGATGTAATATATTAGAAATAGATGCAGAAAAGCTGCTCAGAAAAATGCACAATTCCAACTGAATGAAAATTTCAAAAACTTATACGCAGGTGTATTCATAACCCAAATATCAGACGATTAAATTACGATAAATAGCGCCAAGCGTTAGAATCCTCCACAAAATCGGACATCAACCCCTTTTATTTTTCGCCCAATTAAAAAGTTACACATTTATTTTCGGAAAATTTCCAAATTATATTTTTCTTTTGAGTATAAATCATTTCATTCCCGCTCTGCTTTCACATGCACACGATATTTTAATTTAAAAACAACCTTACAAATAATCTAGTCAAAATAAAAAAAATCGTTCTTCTTTTAATTTTACTTCAAGAGTCTGAATCATTTAATGAACTGCCGAATGTGGCATTGCCGAATGTGGCAACCTAGATAAGCTTAATTGTCGCTTAATGCACTGTGAGGTTACAATTACGAAATGGCGGAAAGCAAAAATTAGCCTTTTGCGATACGTTTTTATCGATATTTCCTAAAATAGTTCGAATATTGAAAAAATCGCTTCGAGATGTGTCGGGACCTGTCATGGAGAATTTCCGTTCAAAATTTGGTAGGTCTACGATCACACGTTTGCGATCTACGCGAGACACAGACAAACAAACAGTTTACACTCATTGTTTTATTAATATAGATACCAGTCTCAAATAAAATCCAGTTTCAAATCTAAGCCTCACCAAAGTGCCAACATACGCAATCATTGCAAGAGTTTTTTCAGGGAATCATTCGAAGCATTGACTTAGCAGCAATCAAAATGGGAAATGGTTCGACCGCCAGGCATTTTTTTGAAAAGTGGAATCCCTTAATACAGCCTCATTTTTTAAATTATCAACTATAGCATGTTTCATTCATCGTTACCTCGATGTACTAAATGCGAAGATTTGAATTTTCTGAAATTTGGCGGATTTCCCCCAACTAAAATCAATGCACTCAATTGGCGAGAATGCTGAAGATAGATCACTTGAAATCCCTTAATAACTGCATTATTTCATTAAAATTTAACGCTGTATTCTAATAAAACCTTTGCACTTGTTTTCAAAAATCCGTTTCCTTAAGCTCTCAGTAAATTGCGTCAAGCCGGAAACAGTGTACATCTCTAGAACTCACTTTCTCGGCATTTGAGCCATTTTATTTTTTCGCCAAACTAAAAAATTTTAACATATTAGCCTCGGAAATCTTCAATTCTTATTGTTTTGCGTATAAAACATTTCATTCCTGCTCCGATTTCCCATGCACACGATATTATAATTTTAAAAAATAACATTACGAATATAAACTAACAAAAAAAAAATCATTATTATTCTTTTATTTTTACTTTGAGAATTTAAAACATTTTATTCGGCAAAATCGCCACACATGGCAACCACGATCCTTATTTCACACTTTTTTGACTACAGGGGTTACAATTACGGAAAGCTTTTTGCGTGGAGACCATAAAAAATCTCTTAAATTCCGGGAACGGGTGGACTTTCAAAGTTTTAAAGTGGACTGTCTTTTAATCTATATTATTTTACACATCTGTGCCCAATTTCAGGCTGATGGGTCCATTTTTGTGGATTTGTATACGACTCAAATCCACAAACAAACAAACAAACAAATAAACAAACAAACAAACAAACAAACAAACAGAATTTCATTTTTATTTATAAGGATATTGGAGTACGTCTTGACGGCAAGGACATTAAAATTTCATAAAACTCAAATTTTTGCTATATTGTAAAGCATTTTTACGAGAAAATCAACTTTTGTTTTTTAATTTGTAATAGCACGGAAACGTTTCCTTTTGGTGTAGATAAGATAAAAATGCAAAACATTTTGGAGTACTTCTTGAGGTGCCGTAAGGACGTTTAAATTTCATTACATTGAAACTTTTTCTGTATTTCATAGTTTCTTATTTCCGGGTCTCGATTATGAAATAAAAAGTTTCAAATGGTCGTTTTAATATAGATAGAAAAATAAAAACAGTTTTACTATGGCATTGGCATATAGGGGTCAGCGGCCCATAATAGTCAGGGCCGGAGCGAATGTTATGGTTGGGAGAAGGGGGGCTGGGGGATTTAATTTTGTCTGCATTTGGTGATAAGCTTAGAGCAGGTGACATGTCAGTAGCTTTGCCATTATGTAACAAATTAATGTGATATATTGTTAGTTTTTCCGCTACATTAATAATGTGATTAAAATTGGTTCAGTCTAAATTAGTGAGGACAAGGCAAATGCCTGAATGACACATTTTGGAGAAATTCAGTGATTTGCGTGGAGTTGAACTGCCTCACGGCCGTAGACAAAGGGGGTTAGGGGGGATTCATCCCAACCCCGAACCTTTGAGAAACATATATTTATATTTGTAAAAGGGTATTCAAAACCTGCCACACAGAAACATAAAACTTGAACACACACACCCCGAGATTTCTTTCCTGGCTATGGTATAGAGCTGCCTACATACTAAAATCTTATGAAGTGCTACTGTTATTAAAGATTATAACCTCCTTCACTAATAAAGGAACGAAACTCGAAGTTTTTAGGCTACGTAACACTTAAACCTGCTACCAGAAAGACATAACTGACAATACACTGGAGTTTCTCGAATTTAGGGAGCAATTAAAAAAAACTTTTGAACTTCACTGCTACTAGGTGTGACGGAATCGTTGCAAGCACTAATCATAATAATGGTGTGGTTTCTTTGATGGAAAGGAAATAGGAATACCTTTATAATAGTTAATTTGTTTCTTCTATGGTAATGAGCTACCGTTGTGATACCTTTTTTGTCATTTATATGGTAAAATAAAGGGATCCAGTGAGTTTAGAGGCAATTGGTCAGAAGCTAGAAAACTATGCTAATCTTCCTTACTCTCTTGCTAATTGAAAATAACTTACCCCTTTTGGAGAATAACATTCCTTTAAGTCCAAATTAGAAGTATTTGTTGGATATGTCTATCGCTGTATCAAGTGGAAATTACTCACTAGATCTGTCTTAAAGTAAACCTGGAAAACTTGCTCACTCCAGTTGGTTGGCATTAACCAACAGAGTGCTTTAATTGTATATGGCAACTAAAAATCTTAGGACTCTGGCTAAGTGTATGGTAAAAATGCTCGTGCCTGTGCGATTTAATATTAAGTTAAAACCTTCAAGTAGTTATGGTTCCAAACATCTGTTTAACCTTATCTTATACTCACGCCTGACAATCTCAAGAACGTTATAGACCAATTTGCATTAGAGATTATTCAAAGAAATGAGTATTTTGCTGCACCGGAAAACGTTTTTTGTCCATGCTATGTGATGAACGCAAAATTCAAAGACAACTTGTTTCACGGCACGTTTTAAAGTCAAGATCATAAAGTAGACGTGGAGTCAGGAAGTTTATAGCCGCTAGTTATAATTTAGATGCAAAGTGCCTGAAAAAGACGTAACGGAAATCCCCCCCCTCCCACTTGTTAAAACATGTTTCCCGTGACTCTCTAAAGACTTTATACAAAAGGCATCTGAAGTTGAACCAAATAGTAAAATGCACCCAGTTATTGGCAATCCCTGACTTCCTTGTCACACGCAAGCAGCGCAAAGAACTATAAGACTGGTGACCAAATCGGCTGAAATTCTGAGGTTCAATTGCAAGAAAGAATTCGTAAGAGTAAAATTGGACTCAATTCAATTTATACCAAAATTCAATTTTAAAAAATCAGTTTAATGTGTCAATGAACTAGAAACAAACATTTTGCAGATGTAGCCTTTGTATTCATTGAGGATACTTCTTTTGTACAAAGAAGTACAAAATTTGACATTACAAAATATTTTTTAGTATCATTATATTTTGTAATTAATACTTTTTTTCCAATTGTAAAGCTTATATATATATATTAAATAAATTTTTTAACATTATATGTAGGAGCATTTCATAAAAAATATTTTATCAAACCGTATAATTTTTCAAATTTTTTCCAAACATTAAGCTTTTCGCTGAACTTTAAGATGCTATAGCATTGCAAGCAAATTTTTAAAGTTCATTTTAAACCTAAAATGCAACTTTTCCCCCACAAACCAAACTAAAATCTAAAAAAAAAAAAAAAAAAAAAAAAAAAAAAAAAAAAAAAAATTTTAAGGCCATTTTCTTTCCATCCTAACATACATCATACGGCGAATGCTCCCTCATTTGTTCAATATTAGAAAATATTTATATAAAGTGGAAGCTCTCTAATGTGACATTCCACGAGAAGAACAAAATTGGTCATCTTAAAAGGTGTTCATCTTACGAAGTCTGTAAAGTATGGTGGTTGAAAGTGAAACCCTTCAAAGGTAACCAGTAAAGGTGGTCACTTTAGCAGGTTTCACCGCATAAACATTTGCAGATTTTGTTTTGTAGTAATTTTAGGCTTGGGGGCGAACAAATTCACTAGATCATTCATTAAATGCATTTTCGAGCTTCTAATTCACTGGTTCTCAACCAGTGGGACGCTATACTGACCGGTGTGTTGCTATCTGAGTTTCAAAGTGTAGCTTCTGCGGGGCGCAGATCGACGCCTGCTTTAAATGTGTGATGATGAAATAAAATACGTACTCATAAATATTGTATAAATACTTTCTAAAGCGTTATTTATTGAATACATTTAGTAACTATTTAATAACAGCGTGTTTCGTTGAAAAAAAAATATTGTATATTTGATAAAAAAACCTCATAATTTTTGTTACAGTAATATTTCCCCTTTGTTTTCTTCATTTAATAAGATAAAAAGAAAATATTGAGGTATATTAATGAATAGCAGGAAGCAAGTACTTAAATATCAAAATGAAACAATAAATATCAAATATTTATTGCTTCAGAAAATTAAAATATCTTTGTGTGTGTGCGCGCTATAAAACAAAAGAACTGATGAGATATTACGACTTTCACTTTCATACTTTGCAGTCCTTATTTTCAGTCAGAATCTTAAATTAATATTTTGCTGGTAAATTTAATTTTGAATAGAAAATCACTCTAGAGGTCTTTTTAGTTCACGTCGCAAGTTTCATGAAGCATATTTCATGTATATAATCTTCTTTATTACATGCATAATATATGATCTACTTGTAGATTCACTCTTGCATTCTATTTTTTTGATTAAATTAAAGACTTGGTTGATTTAATTAAATTTCAACTTTTTTCCTTGGGATTAAGATGGAATGAAAATTTACCTTGCATAAAATAATTTATATTATGTGTTAATATTTCCAATTTCTTATTTTTGTGAATAAAATGTTAAAGCAATTTTTAAACCGATAAATGTTTAATGTTAAGAATATTTTTAACTCGAATCCATTTTAATAATCATGTTGTACTATAATATTGCTAGAACGGAAATATCGTGGTCACATATAATATACTCATTATTATGCTGAATCCTCAATGTGTCATTTTGGTTGACATTAAAGGCTGCCCACGAGTGATTAAGACCACTAATTGATAAATTGACGTTCCATAGTTATGTAAAAGATTTTTACAATTTATTATTTACTCAGACTTTTGTATAATTAAATCTGAAGCGTGTGTGGACTGAAATTTCCGTACTGTTTTTTGATTGTACCCACGATCTGTTGCGATAACGAACTTTTTAAATTATTTTCCCATAACATGGCATTGTAATTTATCGAGCATGTACATCGCACTTCTGTACTGGGCACATTTATAAGTCCTGAATTCCGTAAGATGAATATATATTGAAAAAACTTCTATCATACTCACTAAAAAGATTGTACACTTACAGGGTACAGATGTGTCCTCTGGGAAAGCACATTGTATGTGCACTCTCATCTGCTGCACATAATTGTGCACTCAGTTTGTGCACAATTGATTGTGTACTTAATCTACTAATGAATGTGTAGTGAGGCTACTCATAACCGTGTACACAGGTGTGTATTCGGGATGCACAATTCAATGTGCACTTTTGTTGCATCACTCTCGTCAGAGCTGCCAACTCTCCCGTTTTATGCGGGAGATTTCCCACCACTAATTTTTAATTAGTACCAAAAATTCCGACCACCAATAAACCGCATTTTGAGGAAGTGACAGCCGTAAACCGCCCGCAGTGCAATGGACGGCCTCCGACCGAGAGAGCCCCCTTCCTTATGAAGGTAAATCTGGCACCAAGTAAGCATATCCTTAATGTACGGCCAAAAATTTAATCCAAAATAAAACTATTTAAAACTTGTGGTGGGAGATCTCCGGAAAAAAACGGGAGAACTGGTAGCTCTACTTTTGTGGTATTGCTCGAATTTTTTAACACAAAACGAAGCGACTAGCTGTGCTACAGAGTTACCAGCATTTACAACAAGAGATACAATGTTATGTGGAAGACTGCTACTGCTTCTGAATTCAGAAACAACGGTTAAAATTTTCCGTCTAAGAGCTTCCTTTGAATCAACATCTTGCTCATTTTGTTGTAAGTACGTGCACTCTACCACCGTTGGCTGAACCTAATCATACACGTTATCATCCCGAGCATCTTCAACTACTTCAGACAACAAACTAGGAACAAAAGTTACTTTTTCGAACGCTGAGAAGTGATATTTTTCAGTACTTTTTCATCAGATTAAATACATTTGTACATGCACTTTTGCACCTGCCCGTACAAGATTTAATCGGAAATGTTAAGCCACATGTAAACGGATGATCGCGAAAATGTTTTTTTAATAGAAATCAAATTAAATAATTCGATGATCTTGTTAAAAATGCTGCAAAAAACATTCTAACATTTTACTGCAATAATAATAATAATAATGATAAATCAAAGATATACCTTTAATTTGATAGCTAAAATACAAAACCCGGTAACACACATTCTTGCTCGGTAAGGAAGTAAAGAAATGTGGCAGTGCACATGTTGCAGCTCCGCAACATATCTGCCAATAGAAATTGTATAAATTTAATTTTTAAAGAATGGCCCCAAGAAGTACGCAACTAAATAAAATTTATGTAGAATTAAGAAACTTATTTTTAATTTAAGCTATATCCATATATTCATAATTATTTTTTTAAAACCAGAAATTCAGTGTATCTCTGCCGTCAAGAGTTTAGTCATGATGTCAATGTTCGTCAAACTATTGTGCAATGATCGTGCAAATAGTATGTGCGCTCGCAGATCGCACATCGATTGTGCAGTTAGCACAATCAATGCATAATTTATTTAGAGTGTAAATGATTGTGCTCTTCGTCTTACAGGTAAGACTGCATTTACTTCGGTCGTCCGGAAAATAAGTTTCAAACGGCCAATCAAAAAGCACAAAACACTTTTACCTGCAAGAAACTGTTGCAAAAGGCACAACAACATTTCATGAACTTCTCAACATAAGAGTAATACTAACTGTAACGCTCGTCTTACCGTGTGATAAGATTTTATAGTCCAGTGCGACTGAAGTTTGCCTCCTGAGAAAGGAGCCAATGTGTCACGGTTGTAGCAGTCTTCGTCAGAGGAAAATTGATGTCCTTGCAGGAATTTCTCCAGGTGTATTTTCCTGGTAGACGTGTTAACAATAGGTTACCGATCTTACTGCTGTTTCTTAGGATAGCGGCAAAATAAACGCCATACGAGTTTCGGCAGAATCCTAGATAGAAGCAAACTCTCAGATTGTTGCGAAATTTAATTTAAACTAGTATTAAAATAGCAAAGGCTACACCAAATACTCCGACAGTTCATATGTTGAAGGATACATCTGTTTAAAAACATGCTTTTGCTTTTTTTTATCGAGCATACTTTTCGACTACATATTTTGGACTTTCGAGAAGCGAATATGTCTGCATTTTGAAATGCATTTTAGGTTTAATTAGTCCATTTAATGCAGACCTGCCTGCTGATACAGGACATCGTCAAACAAATGCTGTCCCAGTTTCGGCAAATCCTAGCTTGAAACAAACTTTCAGATTTCATAAAATAAGCGCTATCTTTATTCTTGAATTTTTAAATTTTTTTAAAGAAAAATTACTTAAAATACATACTTTATCTTTTGAAATCGATTCTTAAAATTTAAATGTTCCACTCAGATGGTAACTTTTTTATTGCTCTTTAATAATTTAACTATTCACTGAAATTCAATAATTTTTCCTTAAATTGAATTTAAATATTAATACAAAACAAGATCTTGCTTTGAATATTTAAACATGATAAATATTTCAATTTCTAGATAATATCCAAAGGTAAAAATTACAAAAATTAATGGTTAAAGACATTTACATAAGTAATACAATACTCTTCTATGACTCTATTTGTTATTAAGTCACTGTTTTTTAACCTTTTAGAAATAATACATTTTAATAAAGCAAAAGGTTTCCTGGACAAGTTGTGTATTCAGATATATAGATTTGTCTTGCTGTTACGTTATATTTTTTGCGATAGCACTTCTTGCAGGAGATCATTTATGCAGCATTGTTTTAAATGCTTAAAAGATGAAAACTGAATATTTGTTTAAAATGTGTACACTTAATTTAAATTATTCAGCTTTACAAAAGACTGTGATTACATAAAAATTGCTTTAGGTAAAACAATACAAATGCGTTTTTTTAATTTTCAAATAATTCAATAAAGTGATTCATTTTATTTATAAAACGCTAATTGACTTTTCTGAATATGAATTCATTTACATTTTTGTACAATAAGAATTTTAATAGCCTGTAATCTGATAATAGGGTTAATTGGTATGTGTTTACTTCACTAAAAATGTTATTCTTGATAGTGATTGTTGTTTTGAAAGGTTTTGAAAGTTTCTTTTTTTATCTATTTTTATAAGTGTCGTTTTATTGGGATATTTGAATTTGCTATTAATTATGATTTAAAAAGGCCTGTTTCTGAAAAAAAAATTAAATATCTAGGATGAATAAAATATGTTTATTGTTTCACAAAATAAGCGTAGATAATTACAACTATTTGAACTTTCTTTTTAATTTTAAATAAGGCATATATCTTAAACATATATTACGGTAATTTTTCAACATGAACAAAACCTTTTTTATCAACACAAAAGCCCTAAAATTTTATTATAAGACATTAAAAAGAATTATTTCTTTTTGTTTTAGGTTGTAGTAGCAATTTTTTTGTATTTTTTGCAGAAAAATATTTCAAGTTTTATTTCCTTAATTAGTGATTGTAATACATTGCTTTTAGTGCATTGTATCAAATAGGATTATTCTCTATGTAAGGATCTGGGTTTGAAGAAAAAAATGGCACTGCAAAAAATCTGCAAGATATCCGCAATTTTTGCAAGACTAAATTATACAAGACTAAAGGCTACATCAAATAAGACATAATCTTCATATTAAAACGTTTCACTTTACCTCACCGAAAATAATAATTCATGAAATAAATAGTTTTTCACATTAAAAAAGACTACCATTAAAAAGGAGAATATCATATATTTAAACTCAACATGTTCACAGTATAAAGTACATACTTTTTTGTGTTTGAATGTTTGAATGTTTTATAGTTAAGGGAATGGTTATTTAGTTAGATTCACCTTACTTTGAATAATAGTTTTTAAAATTATTGTAGCGGTTTACTGTAGTGACTTCTAGCAAAATATATTCATGACACAATAAAAATAGACACACTATCCTGAAAAGAAATAACTACTCTATATAATATGAAAATGTAAGGGGAAAATTTATTTTCCTATTTTTTTAATTGGGTTTTCATAGACAGTTCAAGAAAGAAACCTCAGAGCAGTACCTGACGAGATAGTAGTGTTAAATAATTTTTTAACCAAAATGAAGTAGAAATATACAAATGAAATACAAATGATGGTTAAAAAAGGTGCATATATATATATATATATATGCACAAATCATCTAATTACTTATTACGTATACTATCTTCAATACCGAGTTTGAAGTTTTCACTTAGCCTATAGTAGGGTTTCTCAAACTGAAGAATACGTAGTACTAAATTCTTCGCGACAAAGTATATTTTTCCTTCAGCCTGTAATTCACTAGTCCCAAATATACACAAGTGTTCCACCAGGACCCTCAAATTGCTCCTCCAGAGATAAAGCTCGAGAAAATCTGGTCCAAAGTACAAGAGCGATGGAGGATTAAGAAATTACTTGTATTAAAAAATGAAATATACTGTGATGTATATTACATATTTGTCTGGCCTCAAAATTTTTGTTGGGCTATGGGGAGATGTATGTTATACAAATCACATATTTTTGGGGTCTAAAACAATTTTCTTTCGTTTCGCTTTTGTAAGTCTAATATTCTTTATTCAGTTTAATCTCTTTACTTAGCTTTTCTGCTTGATAAAAAGTGCTTCCTTTTCTATCTTTTCACGCTGGCGTGTCTGCAAAATTGGGGTATCCCCCTCTTAAATTAAGTATTGGCTTAACATATACAGTGTAAATTATGGGTGCCAGTCCGTCTAAAGCTGCTTGGTTTTACAGGGTGCTAGGCTTTTATATTGGCTTTCGCCAAATTCTTGGTACTTCTGTTCTACCTCGGTTCTGTTTTGGTACTTGGTACTTCTGTTCTGTTCTGTTGATTAGTTTCAAATATTTCATATATGTTACGCTTAACGGTCGCTTTAGGTCACGTGGGCAATAGCTTATAAGTGGCTCATATTTTTCTCTGCAGTCTGTAAAAACCTGATCTTTTTGTAAGTTTTTAGGACATTGTACTCATTTTTGAAACTGTTTTTGATTTCAACTTCAATAAAATGTAGCCAGTACAGCACAGAAGTAGTCTCTCTTTTCTTAAGCATTTCTCAGGGATTTTAGTACCACTGTACGATACCTAACATGCCCACGGAAAGTTCTAGTTAGACCGCCGACTGCTCCCCCATAATTAGTATGAATATAATATTTGTATTCAAACGGTAAAACTATTTACGCGGATATTAAAATAGGCATTGCCGTATTCATGCATAGTTATAATGATACGGATAGGAATATATTCATTTAATAAATGAAAAGGAGTTACATTGGGTAAAAGCAGACTACATGATATGAGAAACCTATCAGTTAAAACGTAAATGCACTAGAACCCGCTTAATAGACTATCGTGTAAAGGAATATTCTGCTTATTTTAAATGTACCAGACAGTATTAAATAGTCATTGTGATCCCGGATAAGAAGTCTCCTTCATTAGACTAAATTTACGTGGCGAATTCTATATTAAACGGGTTCTACTGTAAAATATATTACCAAAATAAGTATATTCTATCTGAAATAGAAATGTGAAATTGTACACCTGCAGATATATGCCTTACAGTGTCACAAAACACATTTTTAAATGTTCACAAAATCGAGTAAATATAACAATCCAGGAAATGAAAATAACATACTCCTTGACATTCGGTCATTCCTAATCTTCTCTGTAACTGGTCTAAGAAAAGGGAATAGGACACGCTGGAAGGGGGAGGGCAAACCATTAGATTTAGACACTTCTATCATACCGAACGATAATGACAGTTCTTTCACTGTTAAATGAATATTGCCAAATGCAAAGAAATAATAAAAAGAAACTAGATTAACAGTTTTTACGTGAAACAATCAAGGTCACAAATTAAGGTCATTCGATTCTGCACAAACCCTTGTTATTCGCCAACGAGGTAATTTTGCAAACTATCTAATTCTGGTGTGAAAGCACAGACCGTAGAAAAAAGTGCTTTAGAAAACTATTAATGTCCGGCTTTGGTTTTTGTTCAAAGAAAATCTGTATTAGTTGGAACATTAATCAAAGTGACAGCTCAACCGTGAAATTGCTTCGTCATTCAGTGTTACGTGATATAGTCGTGATTTACTAGTTTTGTAACAATGAATAGTTTTTATAGACTGCAAATTTTAGTTCGTAAATTTATCACTTTTTTCGTTCAGAATAGGCAACATGGAAGTTATATATGTTCAAAAATGTGATACACATCTATAAAAAAATTTGTAATCTTTTACGTCAATTCAGTGATTATAATGCAGTATAAAATTGTTTATATACATATTGGTTAGATAGTGAAAAAAAGTACAAAATTTAATGAATGACAAAAAATCAAACCGTTAAATTATTTTAGAAAAATAAAATAATATTTATGCTTTAACAAAACACAATTTTCTTTAAAAAAGATAGCAGGGTTTTAGGAGAAATAAATATTGAACAAATGTTTATCACTAACTTGATGATTGTGAAGATACAACATTACTTAGTATTTATATTTTATATGACTGCGTACTTCTTGCCTTTAAACTGTAATGCTTAGTGATTATTTTTGTTAAATATACATAAAGATCATTAATCAGGATTAATAAACATCTATGTGAGTTGAGAAATTTTATTTCTTTGGAAATTAAATATTATGTGTTATCATACATCATCGTATACAGTACGTAGTGAAACTTCAAAGGAGGAGTCACATAAATTTGATAATAAAAGGCTTCAAATGCATTTAAAGGGAAAAGAAATAAAGTATGTGTGTACATAAAGTGAACAAGTGTACCACATACATGTAAGGTTTATTTGGTATTGGGTTGAAAGGTGAACCTGTATATCAAAGAGACAGGTCAAGTACTATTTCCCCATTCAGAATAGAGCTCTGTCATCTAAGGTATCATTACTGTTTCGAGCCCTGTGGTATAGAAAACACACTCGTGTTCAAACTTTTTCTGGCTCATTATACACTGCTATATTTTTGCTAGCAGTTGTCGTTTAATCTCAAATATTTCTGTTTGATGGGATCGCAATAGTTCTCTATCATTGCAGAGGATTTTCAGAATTCTTTAACCACTTGCCTGTGGAATATATTTGAGAAAAACATGGCAAAAATGGAAAAAAAAAACTTTTAATTTGTTAATTAATTCAGGTGGGGCATTCCAAAATTGGACACATTTGCATTGCCGAAACTTAGTTCAGGCGTCACAGACAAGGGGTCAAAGAATCTTTTTTTCACTCGCTTGTACACATATCTCAATAAGGCTGTGTATTCTTAAATTCGTTGCTACATCGGACTATGTTCTTGTTTTTATTTTATTGAGATAAGATAATGACATGGTTTTTAAATTCCATGTATCAATTATGCAGAATAACAAATTGTGTAATGAAATGTAATGCACAAAATTGTGTAATAATGCAAGTATATCTATCAAGCAAGCAAACTTGAGAAGTACTAATATTTAAGTAGATAAATAAATAAGGAGATTAAATTTGAATAATACGTTTAATTAAACAAACAATATTTATAACAAATTAAAACTTTATTCAATTTCTACCTTTGCATGCAAAATGATACCTTGCATTTCAGCAAATGCTTCTATGCTCTTTTTGTACAACAGCTTCTCACTTTTTTATTTATTTTCATGTTCTACATTTTATTTTCAATAAATCTTAGTGGAAAATGTAAACAATATGAAAGGAATAGGCTGTATTTTCTGAACCATGCATTTATGTATTAAATATCCTTGAAATACATAAAGCATGGTTTATTTGCAAACAAAAAAATAATGTGAATTTCAATTTATATATGATTAGTTAAAGATAAAAAAATATTTGCAAAATATATGTGTATACTCATTTGAATTTTTTTTATAATTAATAGCGCGTTGGTAAAATATGTATATTGTACATCAAACAGAAGAGTATCGTTGTTTATCTTTGAGGATGTAAAATCTGTGCCTCAGCCTTAAATTTGGAAACCACATATGGGCAACCGCCGGCCTTCTAGCCGGATGTAGCCCACTACGGCTTCTGGTCCGGCCTGCGTAGTATATTAAAACCCATATAAATCATTCAAAATCCTATATAAATCCCGATTCATTTCCCGCGACTTCGCTGGCATCCAGAAGTTTGGCCTTTATTTCGCTAGCATCCTAAAGCTTCACCCGGAACCTTTCAAAGGTCGCCTATACCTGGTGCAAACCATTCCCATTTGGATATCAAGGCAATCAAATTCAGTAAAGTGGAAGCTATAATTAAAAGTTAATTTGGTGCTAACAATCATATTAACCCCCAAATTTTATTTAAAATCAGCAAGAAAAAGTAGTAGCCAAAATAGGGGGATGGATACAGTTCAAGCCTCCGTGTTAGGGCTTTATTACCTAAACACGCATAAGCATGAATGATATTTCCCGAATTGTTAGAAGGTGATTAAACTCATGTTTAATTTGAGGCTATCTCAAAATGTTCAGCTTTTGAAATACTCAAAAATTCGTTTCTCAACACATCGTTTTAGCTATTTTTTTATGAATAACAAAATGTGCTATTGTTTTTTCATTAAACCCTATATGTTTAACGTTGTTATTCTCTTGTCAAACATTAATTTTTTTCTACTCATGGATCTTTCTATGGAAATAAAGCATATAATCAATGTAAAGAAAATTACGCATAGAAGAAAATTGCTGTAGAATAAATCCTTCAAACATTGCTTACGTGGGTGAAGCAGATGCCTTTTTTCTATTTATTTATTAATTATTCAGCTTTTGCTTTATTTTAGAATTTTTTTAACATAAATTAATATGCTTGCTTTATATCATCATTGTATTACAGATATCTACTTACTTATATAGCTGAAAGCCTAACATATTTTGTTTGTTTGCAGATGCAACAGAAATCATACTACCCGAATTCGCAGAACCTATTCCTAATGTCACAGTGTCAGCGGGGAGGGACGTCAGTTTGCCATGTGTGGTTGACAACCTAGGTACATTCAGAGTAAGTATGTGCTTAATACCTTAGGTTTGTCGTGTATACAGAAAATGGTTGTTAATTAATTTTTCACATAAAGTAAAGTACCTCTTTTATGACAAACCATCTACAAAATGGGGAGTGTCTTTTTTTAAGTATACTCGGGATGTGAATTTCCTACACCTCCACATTACGTTAAAAAATTGTATAAAAGGAAGGGACTGGGAAATTAAATACCACCTCTTGAATATAGGATTGGCCTGCTTGCTCTCCTCATTGAAAACAACGTTGGTAAAGAGAAGATCGAACCGAAATTTAAAAAGAAAAAAGCACATGGTTGACCATTACCTAGAAAAAAATTCTGCACGTGCTAAAAAATTAGATAACTTAAAAAATAACTGTTTAGAATGCGCTCTTTTCAAAAGCACATTCAAATAAAATTTACGTAAAACATTTTAAAATGTAAGTCAAATGATTTTGGCCTCAAACATTCAAGCGAGAATGATTTAATTTTCTGATGATTTTGTAATATATTTGTCATACAGTCAAATGTTTCTGACTGTAGTGCATACATTTCACACATTCACTCTTTTCTTCTATAAATTAAGATTTTTTAATGACATTGCAAATTGTCGAACACTATAATTTCTGATAAAAATATCAGAAATGCATTTGAAATAAATATTCTCGAAATAAGACTTAGGTATTGTTATTCAAATAATAAAAGATGCAATGTAAATATATACCCAGACAGCAGAGCAAACTTGCATCAAACTTACAACAAGCTTGATTTATCAAGTCAATAAGCTTGAATTAAGCTTGAAAATTTCACGCTTGTAAGCTTAATGCAAGCTTGAATCAAGTGTTCTAGTTTACACTTGCTCAGCTTGCATTAAGCTTGACATTTCAAGCTTGAATCAAGCTTGACATTTCAAGCTTAAAAAATTTCCTAAATACACGGGGCGCCGGTCAGCGAACTCACCCCACATATTTTACTTTGTCACGCATTTCCCCCCTCTACGCTGAAATTTCAATTTAATTTAATCTGTTTACATCCAGTGTTCGTGGCTGGAGTAGAACCCGGGCCCTTTGGGTTAGCAGTCGAGCACGCTATCCATTCAGCCACCAAGCTTTATGCAACTATGACTAAAGTTTGAAGTGACTTATCACGCTGTTTTCTCGACAGATTGATAAGTGGGCGATGTGTTATTTGTTTCTTTTATTTTTCCATGGAATACATCAAAATTAAAATAATGTTATGTGTGATTTAGAGACTCTACTAATATGGAAATAAACATAATATAAACTTAAGAGCAGCACACGTTTTAAAACTTTCAGTACCGCAAACTTTCAGTAGTATGAGCAATACTGCTCGTATTAATCGTAGTACAATTGTATTTTATTTTGAAGAATTTCCATATTCGGAAAAATAGAAGGGGTTTACTTACTTAACACAAATTTTGTGTTAAGTAATCTGAAATCAAAGAAACAGATAGTTAAACGTTACTTTGAAATGCTATATCACAGTTGCTAACATGTATGGAATACAAACACTTTAGTCATTTTTGTAAATATTTCTTAAAATAACAAATAATTGAAAAATTTTGCTATTTTTTAACGCTAAAAATTCTCTTTACAAATGTGGTTATTTTCCTACATATTGGTATGCTATATCGATATAGAGCATTTCGAAGAATTAAAAATAAGTTTAAATTAATTTATACAAATGTAAATTTGAATTATTTTCATTGTTCATACTTTATAATTAAAAAAATTATTTAACTTCTGAATTTTTTTATCCTTTGTAATTTTATTTTAAAATTACAAAAGTGTAAGATGTAATATTTTTGGGCCCTAAAATCTGTAGGCCCTGGGCAGTTGCCCCGTTTGCCCTGCCGGTAATATGGCTCTGGTAATAAAATAAAACACATCTTTTACGAACTTTCAGCAAATTTGAGGACGCTAGACAATTAATGTCCATTCTCTTTCACAGATGGCGCCATTCACTGCGCACTTAGAAAACCAAAAGCAAGCTTAAGGCAAGCTTGCATTGCCAAGCCAAATGTCAAGCTTGATTTTAGCTTATGTGCTGTCTGGGTATTGCACAGCAAAATTATAAAATATGTCACAATATAACTTAAATTTACTGCCCATGAAATTATTTTTTCTCGGACTGACTGTAATGGGTGCTTTTTTCATGAAAAAGATTAGGAGAATATTGGATTTCTTAATGACAAAAAAAAACAAAAAATAACGATCAAAAAGTTGCCGGTAAATAGCAGACATACATAAGGTGAAGCAAGTACAAATTTTGATTCAAAAAATCTGATCTCTGTCTAATCCTAAACATGGGAAAAAAAAAAAAAACACTTTTTGTTAAGATTGACTTTAAAATATTTTACGCATTCAGGCAGTGCCAAATATTTTTATATGCAGAAAATGAAGAAAAATACATTAACTTAAGTAGACATAAAACAATAAAATTCAATTGACTTGTTTCGAAAAAAAATTATGTAGAAAATTATTTGCCATCCTCTTCGAGCCGAAATTTCAAAACTTATTTGCCATAATTGTTTATTAATAAAACATCTATAGATTTCGAACACTTCCTGTGCGATCGGATTTTTTGAATCAAAATTTATACTTGCTTCACCTTATGTATGTCTACTATTTACCGGCAACTTTTTGATCGTTTTTTTTTTTTTTTTTTTTGTCATTAAGAAATCCAAGATTCTCCTTATCTTTTTCATGAAAAAAGCACACATTATAAGTTAAACACTAGCTTTCTTATTTATTTAGAAATACAGTATCTAATGTACAGAGACATTACTTAGTTTACTGAATAGATTATGCATATAGGTGTGAATTAAAAATGTTTAGTTTATTATGTTTATTGGCGTGTTCTAGTAATATGACCAAGTTGGCAGCCATACTGCTGGTTAAAATGATCCATCAACTGAAGAAACTCCAGTACCGGGTCTTAGTCATCGTGCCAGCTTTTCAGGCTTTCTCATAATGCATGAGTCCCCATAACATTATTTAATTTATTTCTGCATTTATTGTATGCCATAATTTTTTAATTAAAATGTTGAAATATTAAATTTTAAAGTTTTCGACAATTTTTATATTAAAATTTTCACAGAATAAATTATGCATGCTGTTTGATTGTAAAACTTATTTTATTTCACTATGCATAGTCATAATTACGTTTACATCTTTTATTTTGCCGATAAAAATCAATTTACAATTATTTTCAAATGAAGGATCATTTTGCCCGTAGGTGCGAGAAAATGATCCTTTGGACTCTTTTTCAAAATTTCATTTTTTTTTTTTTTGGTTACTTTGTTTGGGTTTAAATTATAATTAAAATATGTTTATCATGCAAAATATAGAGTAAAGATATTTTGGCAAAGAGCGAAAGTTTTATTTAACATTTATGTTATTTTATGCACGCCTTCCTCTTAAAGGGATCATTTTGGGCCACCTTCCCCCTTCATTTAAAGATTTATTTTCTTAGTGCACGTTCATTTTAAATGAAATATATTAATATTTTAGAATATAATGGATAAATAAAACTCTCCTTTCTTCCATTTCATTGTTAATTTCCCTTTTCATCGAAATGAAAAGGGAATGAAAAGTTTTGTATTAGTATGTAGAAAATACGTTTTAATCGTGTTTTTTCACTACAGAATTATTTTGTTAAGCTTAATAAAGAGTGTAAATAAAGAAATCAAATAAATCAAATAAACATCCGTAGGAAAAAAAGAACAGCAACAAAATTAAAACATTAGCATTCATCCCGTTAATAACATATCTACATTTTATGATATTAAAGTAATTATTTTCTCTTACTTAATCCTTCAAATTAATACAAATAAAACTAAGAAACAAGAGTATTTTCCTAAAAAATGAAACAATTCATATGCACAATAAAAATAATATTTTTGTTCGTTGTTGTAACGGAGGTTTTATTAAATGATGCAAACTTACCAATTGCAGAAATTGCGACGGAAATGTCTGAGAAATATCAAGGGAGAACAAAAAATGTCTTTAACAAGATGTACTCTCACCTTTTGTTTAGTTAGTGTCTTATTATTTTATATTTTGTTTAATAACCTTATTCCACTAACATATAGTTCTCCTTTTCTTACATAGCTATTAAAATACTGAATGAAAAGAATATATATCTGTTTTATAATATTGAATGAAAAGAAAATATTATTAAGAAGAGATTAACTGAAATTGTGAAATATAAATTGTACTAGTCATCAAAAGTATAAAAGCTCGTATTTATTTGCATTTATCTTTTCTGTATTCCAAAATTGTCTTAAACATTCTAAAATTTATTTTAAATTATTTATATTATTATTAAATCATGCTTGATCCATTATGAATCGCTCAGCATAATTAGAAAAATATGTCAAAAAGATTTTTTTTTCCTACTGATTTTTTTTTCCTTATTTGATTTTTTTTCCCTTAGCATTTCTAGAAGAGAACACTCAACAAAATCGGGCGTCAAATAGTAAAATCAATTAAAGCTTCTTGTAAAATAACAGATACAAATATTTTAGTTTTAGAAAAATAATAAATATATGTAAAACTCTTCATTTAATTTGTTAGTTATATCTAGCAAGAAAAATAATGATGATAAATGTATGCATACCATTTATTTTCTGCATATAAATGTCACTTCTGATTCTACAGACATAATATTCTGTCGCTTGTATATGACTATAATTATTCTATTACGCCCTGACAACGGTTGTATTATCGTAGTTGAAGACACAATGGGAACATAAAATTGTCTTCAGAATATCTGATATCGAACATTATTGCGAAGTTAATTATTTTCCTTGTCTTTCAGCGAGGAACACTCCCCTTGTTCTTATTTTATTATATTGTATGTTAAGAATGTTCGTTATTAGAAACCTAAAACGGGCGTGTCTCTTCGTATTAGAATATTATTTAATAAGTCACTATTATTTAATTACAATATCGGAATTGTACTTTGTGAAAAGATTTTTTAGTTAATTGCTTTCATTAATAGAATTTCGTTCAAATTGAAAACTATGCAAATCGAATTCAAAAAGACTTTTTCTAAATTCGAAAAAGAGATGTATTTTAAGTCCCCGCACCACCCTAGTCTCTAAACTCCGTTCCCGTAAGAACACGGAAAGTGAAGCAGCACCGGCTTGAGCAGCGTTTGGGAGGGTGAAGTCCTCTTTCGGCTGGACTGCTGTGGTACCATATACATTAAAGGCAGCCGGTGCACGTAAAATCTGTCCAGGCCTAAAATGTCCTCTGTGTTCAAACAATACATCTAAGGGTGCCGATTTCAGGTGCTAGGTCTCTCATCTGAAAAGGTTTCAAAAGTAGGAGACTCTGAGTTCAGTCGACCTTCTCCCAGTGGGGCTCATTTAAATAGAAGCCGCTCCCTTTCGTCCATCGCCGTCTGATATGGAGAATATGGCACCACTCCGCAGTTGCCGGAGGACATTAGTAACAGCAACAACGGGATGGATTCTTTCGACTTGAAATGTAGCATGGATAGGAAATCAGCTCATTTTTCATCAGGGGAAGAAGTGGCTAGAGCATTGCAGGAAAGTTCAATCAGTGCTTTGGAAATGAGCAGCACTTTGGGTAATAGCCGAACTTAAGACATTACTGTTAGCATACATTTTACTCTATTTCTTATTTGGATAGTAGTGAACACTGCATAACCATAGAGCACTGTAAATTGACAATGCTTTTACAATCACCAAGGCTCCCTCAAACTCAAATTTACATTCTCTAAATGTTGCAATTTGGTACGTGTTTAAGGTAACGTTAATCGTTGGCCTTTTCATATTCGAGGAGATTGGTCTTTCCAGTCCTGAAAATTGTACCATGAAAGGGAAACTGCAACATTGGAGATTTGTGTATAGCAGAATTTTTAGCTCCTGCGCGTACTGTAAAACCAGTAAATCAACTGCTGAATTTCCGTTTTGACAGTGAAAAAAACTACAAATTCACTATGTATGTTGCGGGCGCCTCAATCCGCAAACTTATATGATGAATTAAGGAGACCGTCTGCTTGTTTCTAATTGTGGTGTACATTATCCCTGTCTAAAAGAACATATATATTGTATGATTTATTTTATTCTACTTCAGGGAGGAAAAGTTTTAGGAAAATAAATTGCGAATTGAAACCTGATTTAATCAGGAGGAAGTCCATATCAGTTATCTGTCGTACATACAAAGTAAGCAGTGTTTAAGAGAGTTAAATAAACTTAGAAATATGTTATAATATGTATAAGTCTTATAATTGCATAATTTTTACATTATTTAAAATTTGCCCATAGTCATTATGCATTTTGCCCCGCTCTCTCAAAAAAGGAATCTAATAGTTGGACCTCGTAATTTACACTCCAGGTGGAATATACATCAGGCCTCGTACAACACGGATTCATACAGCACGGAACATATCTACCGTGTTATGGGGGGGGGGTACTGTATTTACATTTAATGCATATTCAACTTGTACTATTAAATTTCAACTTATACATTTGCTCAATAATTTTGATTTCCCAAAGTATTGCGGTATATTTTCGTATTGCTGGAAACCTTTCTAGTCAGACATTAATAGAGATAGAATTTGATAGCAAAGAATTTGAAAAATGAAAAACCAAATCCAATTTAATATTTTGTGAGCTAGCATCTAAAATATCATAAGACATGTTCCCAACACCGTAAATGAAATCCAATGAAGCATATTTCCTATTATACATCACCAATAAGCAATATTTATTCTAAAAGGCTCTAGGACTTCGGAAAAATATCTGACGTGTCTCCAGCTGCCTCAGCCGCCACTGTTTTTTCCCCACTCCTGCCCCAAGAATGCCTAGGAGCAAAGTATTTTATTTGTTTTAGGCAGATGGCACTGAAAATGGTGTTCCCCTCTTCTTGGGTGGGGACATATTAAAAGAAAAAATGCATTAGTACGATATATAAATGGGTAACTTACTTTTATTTTTTTTTTTGGAAGAACTACTCTGAAAATGTACCGTTTATGGATTATATAACATTGTTCCCAGTACCTCTGTAGAAAAAGAAAAAAAAATGCTCAAAATTATAGTGTATTATACTATACTGTTAGAACTTTTTGGGGTGATCTAAGCTTCAGGGATTAAATTTAGGCTAAAATTAGTATTCTACACGTGGAATAATTAAAATTTGTATTATGTTGCATGTAAATGGGTTAACTAGAACCTGATATGGGGAGTTATGGGTTTCCCTATTGTTTAACTTAGTATTATGAGATTTCAGGGCAAAAATTTGGGGATATCGTTTGGCTAAGTTCAGTTTCGAAAGTTATATTTTACGCCTAATTTGGCGGTATTTAATAAAAAAGTTGAAAAGCTTGGTGACATTTAGCGAGATTTCATATATGAGACTTCTAATGCTCTCTTTCCTGTATTGGTATTAAGTAATGACATTAGTATTACGCAATCAAGCTGGAGATTGATGGGGCTTTTTCTAGAAATGGAATACTGTGAAATTGCCTGACCTCAGAGAGACTAAGAAGAGGACGATCATGCCCAAGTAGTTCAGTTATGAGAAATTGCGCAGAGCAAGCTGTATTGAAAGATGTGTATAATCAATGCTTTCTTGCTAGTTTAAAGGAGACTATTTTTGAAGTTTGTGAATTATTCATTGTTGTATACTGGAGAACAACTGAAAATTTTACTTAAGATATTATACTGAGATTCTAGATTGTGGATGTACGTCATTGTATGAGATATACAGTATTTGAGGAAGCTTCTGTGAATAGCTGACTGTTATAAGACATACTATTGCTTGTTAATTTCTATGAAATGTGTATTGAAGATTGTTCGTTGAATTCCTAGAACCAATAAAATTCGTCCTGTCAATTGAACTGATTACTAGAATGTTCCATATGCTCTGCACTTTAAGCTACGGTACCAAAAGCTAAGCAAAGTTTACCACAACAGTCGTCAATATTTATGTGAATCAAGTATTTATATATGATTTCGATAAATACTTCTCTCTTTATAAGATACCCTAATAGCACATGGTCACAAAAGAGTCTCTGTGACATCACAGAGTGTCAGAATTGTCACAGGACTGTCACATACTAGTCACATTGTGACTTGTGAGTGATGTGACTCTACTGTGTGGTCACTGTGAAGTTTATTTGTGATCAGTCACCAGGTGACGTCGCCATGAAGTCACCATGTGACTAGTATGTGATCGGTCGCTCAGTGACTCCACTGTGAAGTCACTGTGTGACTATTTTGTGACTACTGATTTTTTTGGACTTCAAAATGACGTCACACTGACCGCTTTTGCGACTTTGGAAACATACTCATTTTTCTAATATTTTGTGACAATTTCTTTCATGAAACATTTAATA
This sequence comes from Cheiracanthium punctorium, assembly GCA_038373885.1. Lineage (NCBI taxonomy): Eukaryota > Metazoa > Arthropoda > Arachnida > Araneae > Cheiracanthiidae > Cheiracanthium > Cheiracanthium punctorium. The sequence continues at coordinate 991,900 of JAWZYV010002197.1, forward strand.
AATAAATCCGAAAATAGTAATTTAATAAAATCTCGCAGTTATGTAGTAATGGAATTTAGTTTAATTTAATAAATTTTTAAATTATTTCGTTTAAACAAGACAATATTATTTATAAAAAAAAAAAAATATTGTTCTTAAAAATATTAGACTTGAGAGTTCTAATCACAATAGTGAAAACTAAGTATCTGTGAGTAAAATTAACAATTTCTTTCATATCCCCATGGCATATATGTTTCGATAGCGTATGCAGGTTTAAATTTCGGATGGGGGGGGCTATCCGGTATTTTCAACCTTATTGTTACTAGAGTAAATACAAATGTCTCAACATTGCTGTTTTTTAATCATTGCTTTAAGTTTTAGATGCCCTCCAACCCCTTTAAATGCGTCCCTGGTATGTTTGAAAGTTCCACTAGGAAAAATTTGAGGTAAAACTACGGGTCTAAGTCAAAAATACTTTATTTATTTTATCTAATGCATGTTTTTCCAATTAATTTTATTTATTTATATATGAAATCCCTTTTAGGAAAAATATAGCAAACATATAAATCTTATCCCTCATATTTTAATATATATATCAAACCCCACATGTCGCACATTACAAATTTATTTCATAACCGAATAAAAAATTTCAATAAATCATTAGTTTTTTCGGATGAATACTTAAATAAAACAGCACATTATCTCCTGAAAATAATTTATGTGGAAAAAGAAAGATTTCCCAGATTTTTAATTTATATTTATTAATTAGGGTATTTTCCCTCCATTTATAAAATACTACAGAAAAATTTTAAATTTCCAAAAGAAGCCATGCCAGAACTATCTTTTGCAGCAATCAATTTACTTTTAAAGGATCCTGAGGAAGGTAATCACAGCGTTGAGGTGCTGGCCTACGAACCATTGGCTCGAGGGTTCGATACTGGACCTGAACTTTTTCTGGCCTGAGAGTTTGGTGCTGCCATCTAGTGGATGTTCTCGGTAACTCTTTTTCCCCGAATTTTTTCGCTGTCGCAAAAACTGTCCCAAAGTGACTTCTCTGAAGGGTCGCAATATGAATACACAGCGAGAGGACATATAGCGACTCCGGCGTGACTTTGCTAAGGAGTCGCGGCGACTGTTTGTAACTCTATTGTGACAGTATTGTGTGGTCGCATTTCAGTCACAGGCGACTGTGACTGAAGTGCTATACTGAGTTTACGCTGTGAAAGAATAATACCAGGCATTGTTGCAGATCTACCAATAACATCATCCTTGCAAATATACACTAGGCTGATATATTCGGGATCAAGTAACAATGTCACCCAGGAGGTTGAACTTTACGTCAAAATTGGGGACTGTTTGGTGGCTTGGCGAGAAATGTCTCGGCTTTGGCGAAAAAAATAAAATTTCGCGAACATGCTAGAATTATCTTTTTATCTTTATTAGAAAGCAAATTACAAGGAGGTATCCAGAAAATTAAGTGGTTGGAGAGAAAGACAGGCTGCGGTGCTCACATTTTGGTCACACCTTTCTTTCGCCGAAGAGTCATGTGACCTAGGGGGTTTGGTCATCTTAGATCCTGTATCACATGACTATTCGAGGGCAAAACGGTGTGACCAAAATGTCAGTACCACAGCCCGTCATTTCCGTACGGACGAGTTAATTACATGTGAGGTCATAACTGGCATCAAAAGTTATAAAAGGGAAAGGATCTTGGCCAGTCAAGTTGATATTGGAAGTAGATAAGCCGTTAAAAGCTAAGAGCTTTTCATTTGAGTTCTTGCTTTTATTATTAGCGATTTACTGACTGTGTTACTAATTTGGGCAAGTTCTTTATTTTTAGTGCAACAGTGGTACAATTTTCTGGAATATTTGTTACATAAAGTTTCTATTCTAATAATGCACCTTTTTGGAATGTTTAACAAGCACGCACCAAGCGAGTTTTATAATTATTTGAACTTATTGATGAATAGGCACTATATTGACATGAAATGATTATTTTTTTCTGATCTTTTTTTCTTTTTGCACAAATTTCAAAATTATAATGTAGGTGTGAATTCTGGATACAAATTAAACCATTAATTATAAACCAATGTATGTGAATTTATTTAAGCTGTTGTAATAGACTAATAGGACATTTCTTTAAACAGTTGATTTGTTTCTTTGAACATAAATTTGAATACTTTTTTTTTCGATATTTGTATTTCACCCTGCATGGATTTTAAAACGCGAATTGAAATGTATTGTTTTTTATTACTTTATGAAAATTATTGTATTCTGCAACAGAACCCATTACCAGTTTTTCTTTAATTCAGCTATGCGTTTCCCTAATAATCGACAACAAATAAATATGAGGTGACATTTAGTAGCATATAATAATTGTATCGAAAAAGAAGCAAAATTTTCCTATTAAATCCTTTATTTCTCCTTGCAGGCCAGAAACATCCGAGAACCAAACCAAATTCCCCCCTCTCCAATCAAGCAACAAAATCATGTCAAACAAAAACCAAACATTTGCTTTGCATGCATTCCTTTCATCTTCTACTCGCAAGCCTCCCCCATCTAATAAACAAGAAGGTAGACAAAGCGAAAGCAAAAATTTACGTTCCTCGGCATGAACTGTTTTGTGACGTTTAACCAGCGTTTCTGACATTCCTGAAATGCCAACCTGGGGCCTCCATAAACCTCTCGAAAAGAAAACTCCCCTCTTTCCTCATCAAGAATTTTCTATCTACCTATCAATAAAATGCGGAACGTACAACCGTTTCTTTATTTGTTTTGAAAGCGGGAAAAAGAAGCTGGACGTATAGAAAATGTGTCAATTCCCATGTAAGTTTTTTTTTTTTATGCAGCTGATCGTCTGTTCGGAGAAAATGCAAGGATTCGTTTTCTAGTGATTTTTTTTTTCATCCATGTAGTTGCTTAAGAAGGGATTTGTTTATCAAGAAATCTCGTCGGATATCCAGACTTGTAAATATTTATGCACCACGAGAGACACAATTGTTTCACTTTGGAGAAAATATATTAGATTTTTCAGGAATTTTTGTGAATGAAAATATTTACGAAATGCTGTCTTAGATTATTTTCAGGAATACTTTTTTAAACCTATATTTATCCTCTATTTAAATGGAAAATAAAGTGAAAATTAAAATAAAATCAACAGTCGAACAATGCCTATCGGATTTTTTGTTACAAATCTAAAGCTATCAAACATTACAAATCCTCAAAAAAAATTTTACTGTGAATAATTATAAACATTTTCGCTCTCAATCAACTCGTCCCGGCCGAAAATGCACGCTCCCAGATATCCGGCCTTACGGCTGTACGATGCTTCTTTCCCCCGTGCTTTGCAACATTCATTTACAGGTGTCAAGTCTGGAAAACCCTTTTCTCGTGTTTGCAATTGTAACCCCCTCCGTCTTTAAGTGATCAGCTGTGTTAAGGAAAAGGTGCTTTGCAAATACTTTGCGGGAGGAGAGGGTCGAAGATACTCCTTTCACTCCCATTGATTATTTCCACCCCTGTTTTGACAGCGATCCATCTACACAGAAACGGAAGGAACGTGCTTCGTGGGGAAGAGCATTTCTCGGGCAAAAACATTTCTGGGGCGTTTCCGGGGTCTTGAGCAAGCATTCCAAATCAAAGCTTGGAAGCGACAACGTAAAAATAAAATCAGTACACTATAATGAAACAGAAAATTACGTGAGCAGATTTCTGTACTCAGTTTGAAAATAAACTTTAAAGGGTAATAGGTCTTTGTGAAAAATAAATAAATAAGAAAAAATGTCCCCTTTTGATTAATTTTGAGGTTCAAACTTTATACTTTGCCACGTCACGGCTAAAATCTTATTCTCTACACTTTCTGCAGTTAAAATAAGAAATTTCTATATATTCACTTTCAGGAAAGTGAAATGATAAAATATAATGCAATGCTCAGATTGCTGAAATTAATGATTTCATTGCTATAAATATGTAACGCTACGCAATTAGCCTTTGTATTAATTGCCATTGGTTCAATCGCATCTATTAATCGCAGTATTATTTATCATCGCTTTATATTACCTGTGCGTATTTCTCAAGAACTGAGTGCGGACATCTGTAAGTAGTGAAGTCTACAAAGAAAACATAAAACTTCTTTAATTTTTTTTTAGTTCCTTGTACGGAGTATAAGGAAGTAATGTGATCCCAAAAAATTTCGAAGACCAAATTTCGACGAAAAACCCGATTTTGACTACCTCTAAATTTAATTTTAAGAATTTTTTCGACGCATCTCATCGTACGCTAGCATGCGCGATCGTATAAATGCGTCTGTAACCCAGTGAGTCAATTTTGTCCAGTTTTTATATGTCGTCTGTAGGGACGAACGTATAATGCCCATATCTCAAAAACTATTGGTCGTAGAATTTTGAAATTTTATATTTAGGATTTTTTGTATCATTTAGTTCTGTATCTCTTCTTTTAGTCCCAATCAACTGGACAGTTTATCTACAGGACTGCCCGAAAGATTTGAAATACATTACGCTCTATGGGCCAAAATTCATCAAACTCGCATATCTCAAAAACTATTAGACGTAGAATGTTGAAACTTTATATTTAAGATTGTTGTAACATCCAGTTCTGCACCTGCCATTTCGGTCCAATTCGACTGGATAGTTTATCTACAGGGCCGCCCAAAGATTTTAAACACATTACGCTCTATGGGCAGAAATTCATTAAAGTGAATTTTAGAGGTAGGTTACTTAAATGACTCAGAAGTGATATATGCTGTTAAGGGTTACAAAATGAATTTCTCCATCGAAAAAGACCAGAATGCACATAAGCTAAAATCATTCTTTGAATTTGGAGTATTAATACAAGCTTGACAGTTCAATTCATTTTAAGCTTGCAGCAAGCTTGGAGATAACAAAGAAATGAGTCAGCAAATACTTTCCCGCTGAATTTAAGTCATTTGAACTGCCAAGCTTGAATAGAACTTGATCACTGCTTCATTTGGAAAGCCACATAACAAATAATTTATCATCAATCATAAATGTGCTTGACCATAGAATTAAAAAAAAAGATTCTATATTTACAAGTATTGAAATTCTTCAGAATAAAATACAAATATACTACAAAATTGATTTAATAAGACAATCCTAAAATCCAGATTTGTTTTGGTTTGTATAAAAAAATAGATTTTGAATATTTTTAGATGGCTTACACTCTAAAAAATGCCCGTTAATTTTACGGTAAAAACCTCTGTAAAACACGGCAGTATTCTACCGTATGCCATTTAATGGTAAGGACAGTAAAATTAAGTAGGTAGCGGATTACTACGCATGCGCATCCTAATATAACAGTAATAAATAAAGAAAACCGTTATTTTTCACGCATGCCCTTGAAATCAATATTCTAGACGTATTATGTTTTTGCTGTATTGACCAGAACATATGTTAATTTCTCAATATGTTGCAATCTAAGCGTATGACTGTCATATGTTGCTGTTGAAATAACAAAATGAAATTTTGAGAATAGCGTGCTAAGCGAAATAATCTCACGAACTATTTTTTTTTAATTTTCCGCAACGGCAACTTAGGTGCATTCATCCATTTCAAGTACAATACCGTCCTACCCTATAGTTATATAATGCTCCGATCGCCGTCACGTGCCTCCCTCAAGAATTACGCCAAAGTCGCCAAGCTTAGCGACTTTTGGTGTACGTGTGTATGTATTTAACTCTCAAATCTCAAAAACTATTATTCGTAGAATGTTGAAATTTCATATATAAGATTGCTGTAACATTTAGTTGTGCATGTCGATTTTTGGTTCCAATCCACTAAAGATCTTCTCTACAGGACCACCCAAAAGAATTTCAATACATTAACGACTATGGACATTTTCAATATATTATATCTGCAGTCAGTCATTGTTTTGTCCATGCCCAAAATCTCGCCATTTCTCGTAGACCTTGGAGAATTTTGTCGAAATATAGCCACATTTGCCGCCAAAAATTATTTCGCATTTCGCATAAATCTAAAACTTTTAATCGTAGAATTTTGAAATTTTGTATTTAGAAACTTTTTTTTTTGTATTTAGTTTTTTGTATTTGATTTTTGTATTATTATTTTTCTTTTTTTTAATTTTGTAACATCTAACTGTGCATCTCTTTTTTGATTGCAATCGACTGGGTACAGGGTCAGCCAAATGACTTAAATACATTTATTTGTATGGATACATTCAATTGATTGAAAGTCTGTGGTCAATTACTTCTTTGGCTACCCCCATAATCTCGCAAACTATCTGAAGCTTGTCAGGTTTTCTTGAAGTATCACTAAATTAAGTGTCAGAAGGAAATCTTTAGAATTGAACCCAGCTTGGCTATATCGGAAATATTTGGCTACAAATCGATAAACCTTGCTATTACTGCAGCATTTTATCTTTTCCAAACGAAATAAGTTTAGATGAAGTGCGCCGAAAATATTTTTTAATAGACGTGCAAGGAATTCATGTGTTATCCACATCAGATTTCATTTACTTATCTTACAGATTCAAACAATCATAAAACAGACAAAGCTTCCCAGCTTCGACCTAGTCTGGTTTAGAATCACAATAATGTCAAACAAATCATGCATTTTTATTCATCTCTTACACCTTCTCTTTAAATTTAACTGTCGCCTGAATAAGTAAGTAGACAAAGCGAGGGCTAAGGGCGAGATTCAAGTGAAACGCGCACGATGGAGTTCGAGTCGAACGTTTTTCAGTCCCCACTTCCCAGTTCAGTCCCCAGAATGCTTCCAATGAACAACCTATCGCGCTGTCACGTGATCAAAACACGATTGATTTGTTTCAGTTGAATAAGAAACATTGATATATTTCGAAATTTCCCCTGTTCAAAGCGGAAAACGTTTGAATTGTGTTTCATTTGAATCTCGACCTAAAACTGACGTGTCTGGGCTTAAACTGACATGTGACTTTTAACCAGCATTTTTTCAGTTCTACAATTCGAGATGGTAAACCGGATCCCTTTATAAAGCTCTCCAAAGAGAACTCCGTTTCTTCCTCATCTAAAAAACTTTACCCATCCATCCTCCGATAAAATCCAAAACTTACAATTTTTTTCTTACTTGTTCTGAAAAGGGAGGGGGGGGGGAAGACGCCCCCCCAGTTATAGGAAATGTGTCGATTCCCTCCAAAGTAAGTTTTTTGACGCACTATTTTATTTATTTATTTATTGAAGAAATGAAGGGATGCGTTTTTCAGGAATCCCTCCTCCTGCACCTCATTGGCTATAAAGGGGTTTCTTTAAATCGAACCTTTAGCTAAAAAGTATGTTTATTTATATGAATCCTCAATCGTTTTACTTTGAAAAAAGAAATTAAAATGTTCAAATTTTTTCGAAATGAAAAAGGAAGCGGGTTGTTGTTTAATTAAATATATATAATTAAATATGTGTATATGTATACATATATAACATAAAAAAGTCTAGCGATAAATATTTTATATATATATATATATATATACATATATCACTAGATATTTTTATATTTTTCCGATTTATTTTTAAATGAAATATAACATAAATAATAAAAGCCGTAAAAAAAGTAAGGAAAAAGCCAGAGGAGAAATTTTTTCTTGATATATTGAGATTTTTTTTCTGCCGGTATAAAGTGTTTTCGCTAACTTATTGAGATTAATAACAAAACATTACTGAATAGATAAAATAATAATGCATTAAAAATATTTTTTTTTCTATTTTGATTGCAATGTTTTAAAAAATAAACTAGCCTCTTGAGATACAAAAAATCTTATTCATCACAAATTTTCATTTTATATTCTACCACATGAACGTCATAATCCTCTTTAACAAAAAAAATCTTATTTCTGTTAAAATAGAATAAAAATCTACTTAATTAATTTCGAAAAATGAATTATCGAATAATTTAGATATTGTTTCAAAAAACTTAAACGGCTTACTAATCTTCTATTAGCAATTAATTCCCCCATAAATGTCAATGGTGGTGACAAGTTAGTGGTGAAAAGTTACAATTTCGAAATAGATATTAAATGTTATGATAGTTATAATGCATTTAAGAAATACTGCTGAAGACGTGACATGAATAACTTAAGGCAAAATTATAATTAATTAGGTAATATCATGTCCAATATATATGCTTCTAAAGATTTTATAAGCTGAAAAATATACGTATGAGGTATGATTACATAGAGGAGGTAAAATACCTTTCGTTTTCTTGATTACTTGTAAGGATTATTTCTGTGAAATAAACATCGTTTACAAGAACAAATGCATTACTATTTTTATTTATTTATTTATTTGTTCTAGGTGTGTGTGTTTGGGTGGGTGGGCGGGAGGTTGTACTTATAATATCTTTAGAAAATATATTTTTACTCTTAAAAGTTTTTTTATTTTTTGGATCTTCTCCATCTTCTAAAATAAGCATATCAGAAAGACTAAAAGAGGAAGTATGGTTTTCATGACTTCCATTTTAAGTAATGCAGCTGAAAAGAAAAGAAACGCAGAACTCGCTATATGCGAGATGGGCCGAAACCAGAAAATAATGGATGATTAACCATTTAACAAAAAGTAACGGATGGTTATCTTTTCTAGATGGACATCTCAAGTATTAAAATTAGAGAAAAATATCAGCATGCCATCTGCTGTCAAGCATTTACCGCAAAAATTGCGCATCAGCGATCAATTAAGAATAATATAAGAAAAATGAAAAATAAATCACCTCAACACTAACTATTTTGTTTCTGTTGCAAGCCAGAGGCATTCCTATAACAAAAACCTCCCCATTGCACCTCTCCCTCCGACCAGGCATTGCAATAATGCCAAACAAACCAAGCATTTCTTTTACATTCCTTTCACCCTATCCTTATGTTTCCCCAACGCTAAAAAAATAAATAAACAAAGCGGGAGCAAAAATTGGCGTGTCTGAGCATGAACTGACATGTGATGTTTAAGGAGCGTTTCTGACATTCCTGAAATGCCGACCTGGGCCTCCATAAACCTCTCGAAAAGAAAACTCCCCTCTTTCCTCATCAAGACTTTTCTATCTACCTATCAATAAAATGCGGAACGTACAACCGTTTCTTTATTTGTTCCGAAAGAGGAAAAAGAAGCTGAACGTATAGGAAATGTGTCAATTCCCATGTAAGTTTTTATTTATTTATTTTTTATCCAACTGATCGTCTTTTCGAGAAAATGCAGGGATTCGTTTTCTAGTGATTTGATTTTTTTCCCCTTTACGCCGTTGCTTAAGAAGGGATTTGTTTATCAGAAAACCACGGCAAAAAAGGCAGACTTGTAAATATTTATGTACTGCGTGCGACCCAATTGTTTAACATTGGAAAAAGTAAATTAGATTTCTCAAGAAATTTTCAGGGAAAAAGAAAAACGTTCTTTAATATATTACTTACAAATTCTTTCCTTGTGAAATTCTAGTTCTCGCATTTAAATGAAAAACATAATGAAACTAGAAAAAGTTGAAATTTTAAGTTTCTATAAAGAAACCGTGGAAAAGTTATTTAAAAATATTTCCACGGTTATAGAATATTTTGTACAAAACAATAAGAAAATATGATTTTGTTAAAATATCAAGACAAATAAAAATAGTACAACTACAAAAAAAAACAGTGCAGGAATTAAAATTAATTACAAATTTTGTGATTGGCACACGAATAAATATAATACAGAGCAGGGGCGTAGACAAGGGGAGGGGTTAGGGTGGTCATAACCCCCCCCCCTCATAAGAAATTTTTCCCATACAAAATGTATATTCTTCACTAAATTATGTCACACACGTATACATTACATATACATATATGAGTTGTAGTAGTCGTAACCCCCCCCATGAAAAATTTCTGGCTACGCCCCTGATACAGAGGGTCTACCCTTTCTTCAGAATATTTCAACAAATGGACAGGGAAGAACTTTCTTGCTTTTTTAAATTTGATTAAACATTTTTTCCGATGTAGGGGAAGTTGGGGTACAATGAAACATGCTATCTAAAATCAATAATATTTGTCACAGAAAGTTGAAAATCACATACATATTACACAAATATATGTTCTAGTTACTTGTGTGATTTCGAGACAATCGCATTTTTACAACAAGAGATATAGAAAATTAGTGAATTTTCACCATTAAAAGTAAATTTCGTTACTAAAAGTAATTTTGTTTTATCTCCCTGTTTTCATAAGTACAATTAATTATTTTTCAACAATTACTATGATGTGGTCTTCATACTTTCAAAGTCAGAATTAAAAAAATAAAACATTAGGAATTAGTAAAATTTGGTTTAGTTTGTAGCCTCAATTTGGGTACAATGAAACACTTGTAGAATGAGTCCAATGGAAGTTGTTTCATTGTACCCCGTGAATGCATTCACTTAAATTAAAGATGTTACTTTTAAATATTCACAATGAGATCTCGATAGAGTACATAAAGTTAACAAAGAATTGCGTTTAAATCGTTCTTCATCTTCTTCAGACCGAAGATCGTGACAGGCCAGATTGTCTTTCAACTAAAATCCAAACATTATGGGCTAGTCTTACATAAAATGTATGACACAAGCAGTATCGCTCTAAGTGATTATGTTTTAATAAAAGAAAGTGAACTTAAATGTAAAGAAATTTACTCTTTTGGGTTTATAATAAAATTTAATTAAACGGAATACGAAGTTCTGTACGTAAAACGAGTAAGTCCAAGCTTCAAATTTGTGCATTCTTCGGAAATACATATTTCTGAAAAAACTTTAATTGTATCAAAACTACGACTTTCTGTTCCTTCAGGTAGTACAGAAATGGAAGCATAAATAGTAATTTTTTAGTTAGATTTAAAAAAAAATTAATATAAAATGAAAAACAATAGACTAACCTCTAGTAAAAGTATTATGTTTTCATCTCAAGCTGTAACAGTTTAATTAAATTTATTTTTTTCATTCAAATTTCATATTTATGTCTATTAATGTTTATTATAAATGTACATAAAACGTGTATGCTGATATTTGAATTTTGACTCATATTAAGAGTGTTTGTGAAATGTTAGTAAGTTTTTCATTGTACTCGGAGTATACCGGGTACAATGAAACTCTGTCGACCTTCGCCTTTTGCAATTTTTAAAATAGTATAACGCTATTTATAAACTCATAAAAATTCATTTATCTGGGGAAAAGAGTACGTCAAAAGTGTCCATTAAATTAATTTTTGTACATGAAAATTTGTGAACAGGAAAAAAAAAAGTACATTTTGTTTTTGCATTTTACTCCAACTTCGCCTAATATTTTAAATAAGCATATCTATCTCTATAAAATAGCTTTCTTGTCTGTCTGCTTGTCTGTTCGCTATAGGCACCTAAACCGTTAGTCAGATGTTACCAATTTCGCAGATTCACTAAATAGGACAAGAAACAGCTATATCTGACAAAAAGTTGATACAATTTTTAGTTTACCAGTTATTTAAATTTTTCGCCAGTTTTCTGATACTTTTCACAGATTCTGCGTTATTTCGTGCTAAAAGTATGTTCGTCCGAAAATTATGTTTGTATATCATCGGAAAGCCCAGAGAATTTTTTAAATGAGCTATGCTGGTACATCGAACCTAAATTATCGTTATTCTGACTATGAATGTTTAATACTCGCGAAAAGTATTGGCCTTTACAACGTATACATATTTTGCCTCCTTAATATGAAATGTATTTAAGTTAAAAACATCTTTTTAGAAGCATGATAAGTCAGTTCCCTCGATGTTAAAAGATAAAAAAATGAAAAAGAGTAAAAAATATGTATTTAATTTCATGGTATAAAATATATCTTCCCTGAAAACGCCGGACTACACAGCTAATGTTTCAGATTGAAGAAACAAATATTTTGCGACAATTTTCAAGAAGATTATATGCTTGATTTTCTGTATTTCTTGCTAAAAGTAAGCCATACTTTTTTTTTCAGAGAACATCAGCGTAAATTTGAATGTGAGGCATTTAAAGACTGTTCAGTGTTTAGGGTTTGAGTAAACACCAGTACATTTTGTTTATTTCCATATTTATTTTAATCTTATTGAATAATTTCAACGTCACGAGTTGTGATAATGAAATGATTAAAATTGCATTTTCAACTTTTCGAGTTGTATTTTACTTTTCCAACATGTTCTTTAGAGCCCTAATACTTATCCTTTTAAATTTTATTATCAAAAATTTATGATTTGAATTACACAGAATCGATGAATCAAAAATTAGGCCTTTAGAGGATTTTTACAATGCCTAACAAAATCACTTTATTCTAACAAAATTTAAAGAGTAACTCTGATCAATAAGGTGGGCCGAACACTTTATCTTTTTTCTGTTTACGAAGATGAGTAGTGTGGAGTGCCATTGGTGGTACAAAGTGCACATTTAACAGAATAAAAGTTTGTAGGACATTTTTTTTTCATTACCGTAAATTCGTAAAAAATTTGGGAAAATGCTGTTCTTTGACATTTTTAACAAATTTATGATTTTTTTTCGTTGATGTGTAGAGAGGAAAAACATGCCACTAGTGGCACTTATTCTACATAACCCATTTAAAGCATGTAGGATAATTCCTTCATTTGCTGCAAATACGTTTTTTTCTTTTTTTTTACGAAGTAGTTTTTTAAATATTCAAATCTCCTTATTTTGCCTTATTTACCTGTAATACTTCACTAAAGTAGATTGTCAAATGTACTACATTTTCATTTTTTGCATGTTTTTTTGCGTTGTAAGTTAACTATTTATTACTATTTAAATTTAACATATGAGAGATATTCTATTAGAAAATTTTGTACGGCTCTCAGCTTGTTTTGCATTCAAAACTAATCCAAAAGTAGACGGAACTCACCACGAGCTGTTGGCTGCATCATAGCTGGCAACTACTCCGGAATATAATTAACCACTTTTTTTAAACAATAATTTTTGGCTTAAAATATAGCCAAATTTTTGTACACATGAGCAAGATGGTTACTATTTTGAAAAAAAAAATGCTAAAAATTATACTGTTTACAAAAAGTGGTTAGTTATATTCCGTAGTAGTGTGCATCTATGCCGGACAACGAGTTCTGCATTCGCCCTCTTACCAACAGAGTGTTTTAAACACAAAATACTTGCATTTGAACTAAATTTTGTCATTTTTTTTTCTTTATTTTATAAGGCATCTTTTTCTTCATGGCGCCATATCTTTATCGCATCTTATGCGACTGTTTAAACATAAACACTCTCACTGTGCTGATCTCTTTCTCCTTTGAATTGTTGCATTTTTCAATTACTTTCCGTGGCAATGCTTTGTTGTCTGGATTTCGAATGTTTCTATCCTTAATAATAAATTATGCCCATAGTATGCATTCCTCTCTAATGAGTTACATGCAGTACATTCAGTAGCTTAGATAAATGTGTAAAGTAAAATAAATTTTGAATAAGGTTTCGAAACTGAACTTTAGTGGTACGGGATACGATGACAGCACTGACTGCATATCTTAACCGATATCAACGTGTCTCCAATCACGAAAATTCTTTCAATAGCAGAAGCAGAGAAAAACGTAGTGTCATGTTAGATATTAGTAGCAGCTATTGTTTGCTTTCCAGTCACACGCAAGCTGTCAAAAGACAAAATGGTGACAGAAATAGCAATCCCGTTACCACCCTTTTGGCACATCCTGTATATTATTTTAGAAATTTAAATAAAATGCATAAACTGATTGAGTCTGAATACTTTTGATCTCTATACATTATTTATGAGTTTAAAAACATGCAGGTTACGAATTTAATTCTCGTGCCACATTATACATGCAGTTAATAAGGTGAAACAATCATTCTTTTAACGGATTGCATCAGCAAAATAAGCATTCTTGCTCTTGCGCCTTCAAAGTACCACTTCTTCATCACAGAAATAAGCAAATGACGAACTCGAGAACCTTTCAAAACATGTTTCCAAATGCGCGTGTACTTTTTTTATTGCTCCAGACCTTAAATGCGACAGAACTGTGTTCTTTATTCGAGTTTCTTCGTATTCTTCCTTACTTAATTCGGACTTTAGCACTCAGTTCACGTGCTATTCTCATTGGCTTTCGAGTGTCAGGCAGAAGTAAAAATAAAGGAACAAATGGTTTCATCTCTGGCATTACTTAAGTAATGAGAAAAAAATAAGTAATCAAACGGCAAGGAATGATACAGACACATTCGGGGATGGCTTGAATAATGCAATTTACGTCGCAGGTTTTTTCGTAAGTAGGGCTTGATTTATCCAAAGGTGGAGCTTTTTTTATCCTGTGGTAAGATGTGAGACGTAATTTTTTGTTGTTATCTGGTTACAGCTCCAGAAGGTGGGGTTTTTTCTTTACAACCAGATAAATCTGAATCATTTATAATTCTCTTGTTTGGTCGATGATGTTAGAAGGCAATGCTTAGATTCTTTCAAAGAAGAATAGTTAAAGCAGTCTTGGAGATAATATTGTTCTAATAAAAGAGTTCTCTTAGTACGTGAGTTTACTTTACACAAGTAGATTGTATTTGCTCAGGAAAAAAAATAAACAACTCGTTGTTACGCGTTCTTCGTAATTTAAAAGAATTTTTTTTTTCAGTTTTGATTTACTGAGACGAAAGCAATTTTTATTCTAAAAGTGTTACTCCTCTGCTTCGTTATTATTTCTTAAAAATAATTGTTTCTTTATCTTTTCGTATGCACTGCATTCAAATTCATCTAAATAAATTTATCTCTTTTACTTTGATATTCTAAAACCAAATACATTTAAATATTTTTTATATAGTCTATGATTCCTAAAAACATTTGTAAATATGAATAGAATGAAAAAAATTTTAATTTTAGATAATGAGAATAATTTTAATTTTTATGCAATCGGAATATCTAGTCTTTTGTTTATTTCATTACTAATGATTGAATGTTGGGTTTACTGCAAATAGTCAAATGATACATGGATCATTTGATTCTTGGACACACGTAAAATATCGACTTAATTACACTGTGTATGTTTCAACAGCGTGTACTTTTATTTATCATTCAAGCATAAGCTGTTTACGTATGTGGAAAGTACGTGCGTAAGCTCTTTACGTATGTGGAAACCTTTATTTGTACTTGAGTCAAATGCCCGCTGAAGTTGTTTAGGTCTAAAGATCATAGAGTTTCCTCAACTCCAGAACTCTGTAGAAAATAAACTTGTGTTTTCAGATTCCGTTCATAAGAGTATGAAATGATGTTCCACTGTGAAAGGTAACCAGGTTTACTTAAGATCTTCTCCCAGAGAAGCAAAGCACTCTCCTCGATCATGACCTTATAGACCTGTTTCCCTGTACATAACAACATGGCATCAATATGAGTTGATTAGGCCCACCAGGAATTAGACGGAGGGCCTGATTTTGCAATATTTCCAGTAAATTACAAATTTCTTTGAACAAGCAACCAGGGGTTCATACCAGTAAGAAATAATTAGCAGGAAAAAGTTTTATACGCTATGTTTAGTGTAGTTCTAGAACGACCCACTTTGAGCCAGTCAAACGTTTTAAAGTATTAAGTTTGGCATTAACACTTTGCTGAGAATGTTCTGAAATATGAAAGCTACTGTGTTCCCGAAATATTTGAGTGACCAAAATGCAACTCAAGTTGTAAGGGCTGGTGGGCGAGAGAAAAGCTCTGGTAAACTCTTTTGTTCAATTTTACCGCCATGTTATTTTCAACACACCATTTTTCCAAGGTGTCAAAGGCACAATTCAGAGAATTTTCTGTCAGCAATTTCGCGTTTCTCTTCCAGACTTCCGTCCAGATGACGAGATCATAAGCATATAAAAGGAACCAGTTTGTTGATGTAGACGTCAAACAAAGTGTAGCCTGTAACAAATAGTGGGAGACCTGTCTGAAGTGTTTTGTATCGGTAATAGCCATCGTCATATCTAACTCGGCATAAGCGTTGACCTAGGAAACTCTTAAATCGTTTAAACATGTTAGAGGTCACACACAAATCCTTGAGTTTCAATAAGAGATTTTCTCTCCAGACAGTATCGAAGGCGGACTTAAGATCTATAAACAAATCAAGATATGTCTCTTGTCCAGGGAATCCTTTATTGCTTGGCTAAGTAGTGAAACATGATAATTAATTGATCTAGATTGTCTAAAACCAGCCTGTTCTTTCTCTAAAAGCCCAAAATTTTCCAGATACCAGTTTAGCCTTTGAACCGACCGAGTTCTATGGTGGGTAAAACACCGTGCTCCGGTTTCGGGTTCAACTCCCGGCGGCCGGGGTTCGATCACCGACTGGACGTGGTTGTCATTGTGTCCCTTCATAGGGGGTGACGTTGGTCCACCGACTAGGTGCCCCATAATAAAGAGGCCAACAATTCCGGCCCTGTTGTGGTAAAAGCCTTCAAGGCAGCGGCCGGCCATTAGAAAAATAAAAGTTTAGTCTTTGAAAATGAATCTTTTCCGTGGTTTTTCCTATTACACTTATCAGGGAGATAAGTCTAGAGCTACGTAGGTCACTAGGGTCTTAGCCCTTTTTGTGGAACGTTATTATGGCAGATGACGAATAATTAATTCCTAATTTTTCAGAAAATTCAGGATGTATATTATTATTCCAGGCGATTTGCAAAGTTTAAGATAGCTTAATGCCTCATCAAGTTTAGTATTCGCATTTGGTGTGCTAAAAATGTTACTTGCTTCAAGATCACAGTGTTATTTAACTGCATGGTTTTAAACTGTCGATTAAAGACACCTGACATTTTCCTTGCATAAGCGCTAAATAAGATATCAATATTCAGATTTGCCTTTAGAAATTTTTCCGCAGATTTGCTTCAATTTTTGTGTTGTTTTATTGCAAAAATAAAATATGTAAGTTAAATTACTCGTATGTATTATCATAAATTTGCTTTCGTTATTTTAATACACAAAAATATATGTGTATCTGCACATGTATGTGGGTCTGTGAATTTCTTTCCTTATGTAATGCATAACCAAAATTTAAATCTGCATTTAAATTTTGCTTATGCATTACATAAAATCTATAAAGACGATGACTTTTCATCGATTCTACTTTCATATTAAAATGAAGAATATCAAATGTATGCAGCAAACACCCTATCGGTCAACTTCTAGACCGACACCGGAGCATATGCTCGCCTGTGCGGCACTGGGTAAGCAGTGCCGACTACGTCAAAATCACGTCTGCGTGGGGCGAAGGTGGACAGTGAGAATGAGGTGGATTTAAAGCTGTGTTGGCTATAATAGTAATGACCCGGTCCGTCTTTATGCCATCTTTTAACTGACGACATTTCGCAAACGGTAGGGTAACGGCGACGATAAAAATCCGATAACGATAGCCACCCTATTTACTCAAATATGCTTATAATTAGTTCCCTAAAACCACCCCATAAAAAATAAATGTATTAATGTTTTTATGTTACTGAAATTAATTTTTGTTATCTTGAATGATTGAATAGTAAAAAAAAAAAGTTTTGTTTATATTGAGTATAATCTTTGTTTACATTAAAAGTGTTTTGTTGTTTTAACCAAATTGTTTTGTTGAATTCACCAAAAATTTAATTACTTTAAAAAAATTACTTTGTTTACTTCATCAAATGCGTAATTGCTTTTAAGGAAATGGTTTTCCTGAATTAAGAAATATCTGTTTATTTCATTTGTTTCTACAGTTTTGCATATGCGTATATTACTTTTTATAAAGCCAATAAAATAAATACATGTTACTAAAGATATCAAAAGGGAAAAAGAAATATATTTACATTTCATTTTATAATATTTGTAATTTAAATTTAAGTTATATCACAATGCAAAAATAAATCTGATTCATCATTGATATATATTCAATAATTAAGAGTAGGTTTGTTATGAGAAAAAAAAATAAAGTGTATATTTTTAATAAAATATTCGTTTCACGAAACTGTACCTGTACATCTATTTCACACTATAATCTACTTTATGGAAAAAAAAGCACCTTCTGTTACAAAACGGACATTTTTTTTTCCTTCTTAAAAATATACAGCACTTTTTGGAATATTTTAATAAAGAAGAAAAAAAATTCCAATATAACATTCATGCTTATTTGCTGAAAACGTACTTCCTATGTATCCTTTTAGATGCTGCTCCTTGTGCATAATAATTAAGCTATATGCGCATTAGCAAATTGTTATTTAAATATGAACTTATACAAGATATTAAATTATTAAAATAGTAATAAATAAATTAAAGAAAGTGATTTATCTCAAAAACATTTGTAAACAAAATTTATAAAAATTAAAAGCTTGTTAACGAATATACATAAAATCAACTAACGGCTGAGATTCTTGAGAGCGAAAATTAACATTAAAATCTCCAGTAAGAATCATCGGTAATTCAAGATAATTACTTAGAATCCAGGAAGTGTCCATGGTGTAGTATTATTCTTTAACTGTTTTCTTATACCATTGTTCCGTCTGGAGGTTGGGTTTAAATTGGGGAATGTCCATAGTCTAGTATTTAACTGTGTTCTTTAACTGATGTTTTCCTCTGTTTGTTGGACTCAAATGCAGGTAGTGTAATTTTTTTTTATGTTTTTCTATCACAGTATTCTTGAGAGTTGATTTCGTCTGCTGGTAGGTTTCGAATTATTATTCTGTATCCGTGTTTTTAAACTGCAGGTTCTGTTTTTTGTTTGGGATTGATTGGGTAAACATATATATATAATTACTATATATATATATATAACTATATATATCATTACACTATATATGCCATTATAAATATTGCGTTCCCATAAACTACATTCTTCTAAATTTACTAACATTTCTTAAAATACAGCTTTTGGGCAAAATAATGACAGGCATGACAGACATAATATTTAGGAGTTTAATGGAGTTTAATGGCCTAACGGCCAATGTAACTGACATTTGACAAATAATAATATCACTTCGCTTCGAAACTATTGCTTATATTCATTCGTAAAGCCCCCCCCATGAAAATTTTCTGGCTACGCTCCTGGTTGGATGTACCTTCAAAATGCTTATTGATGTCTCAAAGATACGGCTCGTGACTGTTTTTCTCGCCGTTTCTTTTCCTAACAGGTTCCGCGTATTTTTGCACGATGAATTCGGGAAACGGCGAAAGCAGGTTGAAAAGGTAGATTTTTCAGCGGTTCTTCTTTTTCGGAGCGCGCTTGGAGTGGAGTATGACATATACGTCACTTCCTTTACTGAGCGTTACTTCCGTCAGAAAAAAAAATATGAGTTACTCCCTAGTCGCCACTAAAGAAGTTTTACTTCAATAACTTAAATAAATATTCAACATAGCGTTGTTTTTAAACCTGTCTATTAGAAAGAAAAAACCAAAAATTACAACGTTAATTAAACGAACTTAATAATATCATTTATGTTTTAACTCATGTGGTCGAAGTCAAAAATATTTATACTCTTCTTTTCAAAAGTAAACATTCACTGAGATTGGGATCGCAAAAGTTTTATTTATCCATTCATAACAACAATATCAGTTTACCCTTTGGCACAGTACCTTTCCAATACGACCGGCTAATTATAAAAATAGCCAATATCATACAGTTGACTTTTGATTACTCCAGCTTAGTTTGCCGGCTCAGAACCGATATCACTCCAATTACCACAAGGCTGATGCCGACGTTTTAACCGTTATATTTGGCGTCGGCCGTCACTTATCAGATAGTGCTGTGGTTTCTAGGTCTCTCTCTCTATATATATATCCCTATATATGCAATATATAGGGATATTACTATTATTATTACTATTACAATATTACTATTATTATTGCAATAATAATAGTAATAATAATAAAATAGCCTTTGACAGTTTAATAAAATTTAGTATAAAGTCATCTGAAAGCCCTCTTTACTCTCTGTGAAACAGAGTACTTTCACTGTAAGGTTTGTTTCTCGGCCCGACAAATTTTTGGGAGGACATTAATTGAAACAATTTTTGAGAGCACATTAGAATCAAAAGGGCGAATTAAGCCAAATTTGCAGGCATTTGCGGTGGTCAAACCTAAAATTCTTGGGCTAAGTAAGTAAATGACATCATTTTACAGAATCAATTAGAGAAAGGGTAACGCCCTTGGCGCCTAGCGACAAGTTGTGAAACTAAGGGGGTATGTTGGTCAGGAGCGAGCAATTTGCGAGGACTTTCGATATAGTAACTGCCAAGAAAATACGCAAGGAGTTTGTAGATAGGTCGCCGGCCCTTCTCCAAACAAGTATGAAAAATAAGAAAGGACCCAGATTAATTCTCAACCAGCCTCGTCTGCTGTTATTTCGGAATATATATGTGTGTGTGTGTGCGTATACACATTTTCGCTTACAGACAAATATTTTTTTCCATGAGGGAAAGTGCAAAGAAAGAAAAAAAAAACACTTTTTTTTTCATTACCAAATTTTTACAAATCCAATAATACAATCATTTAACGTAAACATGTATGTGGCCTTGTTTACATCGGTCACGTCCAAGACTCTCTGAACATTTCGAGCCACATGCTAAAAGCGAAAGAAAAGCATGCAAATAAAGAAATAAATGTCTCACTGCAGGTCATTGTTATGTAATGAAAATGCAAAGCGAATGAAAAAAAAGAAAATGTGAACACATTTTGAATGATCTACACATACTCAGTATTAGCAATTTTTTTTTCTTTCTCCTTTTTAACCTGTGTATTTGCAAAAAATTCGATCTGTATTTTATTTTTTCTTTAATCTGCATGTAGAGAAAAACGAAACTTCCCTCGGCTTTATAGCGTGGCGTCTAGAGGATTTCTAATTAAGGAAAATAGGATTGTTTATGTACCGTTTCGTTTTGTGTTTAATTTGATTGTAAGGGTAAAGCTTGGAAAGCATATTCTTTGTTTGCATTAAGGTAAAAATTAGATTTAGCTTTGGAGTAACCAACACAATGAGTTAATAAATAATGTGGTTAAAATTAACATAAATGAGCTCTGTGTGTCACAATTCGTTATTGTGCTACATACTTCATCTTTTTTTTTTTTCTTCGCTCTCTTTTTTTTTTTTGGATATTGTGTGGGTGAAAAATGTACAAGTTCGAAGTATAATAAAAGAAGTATTCTTCATAGTCTTTTATTGGAGATTTTAGTTACTATAAATTATGGATGGATGCGAGTGAAAATAAGGACTGTCTCGTCTCACGAAACAGCTGAAAATTTTGAAATTAACCGCAAATCTGTGTCTCTGATGACTCCCTAAATCAATGTTCTTGCTACGAATCCAAAAAGTTACCGTATTTGTAAACATGGGTGCCGACAAAATATTTCCCAGGAGGGGGGGGGGGGGGAAGACTACTTCAACGTATGGTTACCATGTTGGAAAGAACAAAAAACCAAGGAAAAACACTGCATACAAAAATCCAAGGAGGGGGTATTGCCCCCCGACACCCTTGCCGAATGCTACCGGCGCACATGATTGTAAAATTAAGAACTATGAGCTGTTCGAATGACAATAATGTTTCGTCGTATAATTCAAGATATATTTTAAATAGCATTTGACATTTCGGTAGTCACACTCTTTAGAGCCTAATATACGAATATCGTATTTATGAGAACTATTTAAAGTGCTAAATAATTTTCTTCCTTTTAAATGTATTGAAACTTTAAGCATTGAAGATAGTTTTTACATCTCATTTAAAAAGACAGTAACTGATCAATTTCAAATTCCTAATCTTGCACAAAAGTTAATCTCAGACATAGGAGCAACTTACCAAGGGCAAATGGGGGCATTCCTCCCCCCGCCCTTCAAATTCAAAAAAATGTGGATATAACCTATTTGAAAATGATATTTCCTACAAAAAGAAACATTTTGCCCCCTCAATATTACACGGCAGTTTATGCCAATGATCTCACACGCTGTGATCTGGCATAGGCAGATGTTCGAAAATTGCTGCCTTACTCTAGCTACTACATGTGAACCTTGTGATCTAGAGATTAAGGTACCAACATGTCTGCGTTCCATAAAAATGTGACAGAAGCCAATTAGCTTTCCCCAAGTACGTTCACACTATTTTTTCACTATTGCGAAAACTGTTTTTTTTTTTTTTTTGTTAGTTTTTTTTCCTCGTCTTACAATCCATCACGCGAGCAGAAAGTCGAGCAAAATAATAAGATTCTGATAAAATGGTAAGAAAAAACTGAAAAATGCAAGATTTATCCGTTGCTTGAAAAAAAAAAGTTTCTGGGCTCCCACTGTGTGCATAGACACGACCATGAAATTTATTTCTAATACTATAAAATCTATGAACTGGTACCTAATCTGATCTCTACAATCAAAGAAAACAGCGGTATATGCTGAACTGCCACTGAATTAGGTATATAAAGCTAATTACGAATTACGCCTCTTCTGTACATGATGATGGCTGCCACATGACGAGGCATAGATTGAACAAGCTCACGGAAGAAATCCAAAAGAATGACTCTTCAAACATCGGCTAGAGTTGTCCATAATTCAGTATTGCTTGTGCTGTGTGATGTTCTTTCACACTTTTCGCCAAACCATCTCTATGGTGCTCAGTAATACTTAAGTCTGCTCTTCTAGGTGGTCAAATCATGATAAAAAAACGTCGGAGGAGTACTCATACAGCCAGGCAGAGCAGCCAACTGGTAGTCTTGGTGGAGGTTTGCTATGAAAATCTTGCTCAGTTATTCTCTAATGATCATTATGAACTCTGACGCTGATTGAGGACGCAATGTAAATCATTTTTTAAATCGTTTGTTGGGAATTCTGTTGATATCAATTTTGTTTAGTAAAATATTTTAACGTTTTAGCTGGTGCTCTTATCGGATAAAACAACCAGGTGAATAAATAAAAATGCGATAAAAGCCTTCAAATGTTGAACTTTATTTGGAAAAAAAGAACTTTACTGGAGAATTTGACAAAGCATGCCGAAACTCGTATATCACTAATGCTCTATTCGCAATAAAATCAGGAACAGTTCTTATTCACTGCCATTTAAGGTTATATATTTACAAAATATAAACAAGAACAGGAATAAACTCCTTACGTTAAATTTTAAAAACTGGATTAAGATTACAAACGCGAATTCATCTTACCCGCCATCTACTGAAAACAGCCGAATTGAAGACTCCGCTAAAAGAAAATAAACTGATAAAAGCTAGACGATCAAGTTTAAATCGCTATGTTTACGTCAAAAACGATGCACAAGCAGTGGTCTCAAATGATACTGAATGCTAGATTTAACTGAAATTGTGACATCCGAAGCATAAGCTGACAAAAAGCGGATTTTCTCCATCGTTAAGTCATAAAAAAATATTGCCACTGCATTCAGTCATATATTGAAAAGCATACGAAAAAAAGGAATTCGATGCAATTTGTAGGAAATAACTGCTTCATGTTTACATGCAGAAAATCACATTTCCCTTCAGTGCGTATTACTCTAGTGTTTCGTAAATAGCAGTTTTCTACAAGGAGTTTTGGATTGATGCTGGAGATATTTCACTACAAAATATTTTATTATTTGTATGAAACATTGGATGTGTTTCCAGATTGAGATTTAATAGAATATGCCTTCTAAAAAAGCTGTTTCGGATAATCTAGTAACTGAGTTTTGTAAAAAAAAGAAATATCGTGTAGTGCGCTTGCTTTCTATAAATATACTTGAGAGATATCGAACATTTCTAGCACTCGTGAAAAAATTAGCAAAGAAGGAAAAGTATTAAAAAGAAATACATGAAGCATAAAATTTTACAACATTTTGGAAATAATTAGGGATAGTTGTCCAACATTCATTACAGTTTAAAAGTTATGAAATTAAACAAAGCAAATAAACATTTATGAAAACTTGGATATAAAACCATTAAATTACTAATCTGCCAAAATGATTAAATTTACACGAAGATAATTTTAAAAATTAGCAATAGTCTGTATTTAAAAAAATCAGCCTCTAATGATGAAAAATGACAAACTGGAACGAGCACGGGGGACAGTGGCGGCTTGTGACCCGTTTCAGTGGTGGGGCCCGAAAAAAAAATAGTGCCAACTAAAATCGCGAAAATATATATACATATAGAACAACCTATCCCCACGTGCACACAGCGTAAGTATTTAAAATTTCTAAAATGACAAATAATTATTGAATTTACTATGCAACTTTTGCTATTTTTTACCTAGTTATGTGAAATTGAAAAGTTTACTTTATTACTAAACAAAAAGCCACATTTAAATATTTAATATTTATGTTCTTTATAGTTGCCTGTTCATAATTTTTAGATGATTTATTTATTTTAAAATAAATATCAACATATATAAAAAATGCATTTATACATCGCTTTTCGTAAATCAAGAAAACAAAACAGAAAATTATCTGACTGCACTGCAAAAATACGATAAGGCAAATAAAAAATGATTTCCTCCTAAGCGGAAAATTTTGGCAATAGCTACCGATTACCGAAATTTCCCCATACGGTCGTGTAGATCACCGTGCGAGGGCCATAAGATCTGGGCACAGAAGGCAGCGCCCAATAAGCCGTTTGGAAGCCAAGTTAATTCCGCGTCAGTATGACTTTTGTGCTCAATGCCAAATATGTCAACCCGGTGAACGGAGAAGAGACGCCCAATTCAGGGCAAGCCAGCCCATGGCCCATGCATGGTTTAGATAGGGGGGAAATCGTATAACTATCGCTTTTTTAACTGTGCTTTTTAATGGATAGTATAAAAATAGAGTAAAAAGCGTGTATGCTTTTAATGAAGGTAAATTACTGAAAGAACTGCTTTACATAATAGGAAGATACTTTGATTTAGACGGTGCTTAGTCGGTGGGGTCAGGCCAAAATTCATAGAGGATGCATGAAGCGTTTTCGAACCATGAGCGCCCATGACAGGGAGGAAGGTAGGGCACTTGTCCCCCCCCCCCCCCGAGACAGTATATTGTGCTATGATCGAAACAAAAGTGCATCACAAAGGAAAATCGGAACTCGAATTTCTTATAGTCTGAAATTTAATTTCCTTTAGAAAAATTTTTTGAAGTTTTCCCGCACTGTGAAATTTTTGTATAGTCGCCCATGTTTCGAACATGTGAAACTCGAGTAAAAATTCTGGCGTTCGTTCACGTCACATTTACCTTGATGCGCTTAAGCTAGATCACTATGAGGGGGTCAAAAGAAATTTTTATCAAGCTCAATAGCTTGAGTTTTACTTAATTCATTCAATTTAATGTTTTACACTTAATATATTATCCTATTCTCATCGAAAGTACTATAACAATTTGATTTCACAAACGACATAGTAACAGAAAAATTCTAATACTTTGCTGCCTAAAAGCAAAAAATAACTTCTAAATTTGTGGCAGCATATTCGACATATTAAGAGATTTTTATTATAGGGATAGCGAAATAACCCTTGTTGGTAACACTCTAATGCTAATGAATGAAATTTACTTTACTGATGTTTCGGCAGGTGCACCAGTAATTGACACTGCAGCAATAATTGACACTTTTCAAGATAATGTTTTATAAAAAGCTTTTATTTCCAAACTGTTATCAAAAGGTGCTATTTAGCACCCTTTTAGACATTTGTCTTCAATTTTATGTAATTTTCTTTTACCTACAGAGGGTTGCAGGCATCAAAAAATGAGATTTTTAATTGAGTGCTAAAGAAAGTCTGATTTTCAGTAGCTAATCCTGAAATTAAGATTAGTTCGTTGTCAACCTGTTTCTATTTGAAGAAAATTTCTTTTTAGAAATCAATTTAAACTGAATTCCATTACGTAATAGTACATAAAGTAAATATGTAAGGATTTTTTAATAAATAAATTTATTTATTTATTTCTGATGGAGTGTCAATTATTGGGTAAGAAAAAATGGATTTCTCCAGTAATTGACGTTTATGTTAGTTTTTGGTGTTTTAGCCAAGTTCATGATAATTACATGCAATCTATATAAATAAAATTAGACTTTTGTCTGTACATTTGTTGGAATTCAAAAATTTTGCGATTTCTATCCGTTTCAAGCACCCGGGAGTCCGGTGCGACCCTCAGAAAAAGTTTGTCTGTCTGTCATTCTGTCATCCTGTCATTCTCTCGTTCTGTCATTCTGTCCGTGACGCTTTTTTTGTTTAAGCATCACGTAAAAACGACTGAAGCGAATGATATGAAAATGAGTGTCATGATAGGTGGTCACTCAACTTAAAATATAGGCGTCGAATTTTTAAAAAATCCGACGCCATTAAAAACTTTTTAAAAATTTTTAATGAAATGATATTACTTAGTTACTCTCTAACCTGTAATATTTTAACAATACATAAAAATTATAACTTCGCTTTCTTTACTTTGGCAACATACTACATACATTCTATGTACTCTTACAATGCTGACGAAAGTTCTTGCTTTTTGGAAATTTGCATTCACTAACCCGTCGAGGACGGGTACTTCAGCTAGTTTCTAATAAATGCAGTAAACAGCTATTAAGAAGGTTATCATTAGTTAATTTTTAATATACACGGTGATCCAAAAGGATGGTAACACACTTTAATTCTTTATCCAATAGAACTTTTATCAAATGGTGCTATCTAGTAAAAATTTAGGCATTTATCTTCCCCTTTTTGGAACATTTTGTTTTTATCTCCAGGAGTTCTAGGTATCAAAATTTGAGATTTTAAACTCAGTGCAAAAAATTTTGTGATTCTCTGTAGCTGGCATAATGCTGAAATTAAGATAAGTCCATTATCAACCGTGTTTCTCTTTCAAGCATATTTCTTTTAAGAAATTACTTTAAATTGAATGTATGATAATTATCTGAAGAAACCGTCGTTGATAGATTAGTATGTAATGCAGATTTCTATAAAGACTGTCTTTCCGTCAGCGTTATATTAGCACAAAGAAAGGACGTAGCTGAATGGCAAATGTATAGAAAGCAAAGTTTAACTTCAGTCAATAGTTAAATGATTCCAGGTTAGATAATAAGTAAGTGCTGAGTGAAACTGTCAATTGTGAAAGTATTTTATATTCAAAATTTACGTTTTCTTTTAGTGGAAAAGCGTTTGTCAAGAGGTCATTTCTCTCCTGTAGCCAGATTTTGGTCCATTCACTACACATATTTTAATATTATGCCACTAGAAAACTGCATAAATTTAAAAGAAATCTAAAACGGCAAATAAACATTAAAAAAATCGAAGAAAATTAAAAAAATTAAATAGCAAACTAATAAATTAACTCCGAACACTAGTGGCGGACACAAGTGAGGGGTCCAGGGGGTCTGGACAACCCCGAAGAGAGTTATCAGCTTCGTTTCGTTCCATTATAATGCATTTACTGACTTGTTTTATAAGACTCTTTCAAATAATAATTTTTAGCAGTTAAGACAAGTAAATAAAACATAATTCAATATATACGAGTGTATTGAAGTTCGGGAAGACTTTGTTGAAATTGGATACAAAAAAAAAGTTCAGCATTTTTTCTGGTGGTTGGTGTCACAGCAGTATGGGCTGGACCCCCTCCAAGAGAAAATTCTGTGTGTGCCACTGCCGAACGCCTCATAGTGACGACATTTAAAAAAAATGCAATTTTGAAAAGTTTTAAAATTTATTCAAACTCAAAAAATAAAATAGAATAAATCAGGTATTTATTTATTTATTCGTTACTGATCATCAATATACTAAATTCCATTCTATTCTTTAAAGCTATTTTTGAGGAAAACGAGAATAAACATTAACAATTTTTACAAAATACTGCAATATTTCAAACGACTTTGGCATCTGTAGTTCACACCTTAACCTGCCACAGAACATAGTTTCAAATTTCAATCAATTCCATTACAGTTTTTCAGGACTGGAAGAAACATTTTCTGCATTTTCGCGAAATTAAAAATCTATAAATAAACAATTGAAATACTTTCACACCTATAGTTTAAGTGACTACGTATGGTGATGCTAAATTTTATTTCATTCCCTTCGAAGGTTTATATGTGATAAACAAGCAAATATTTCACATTTTAAATAACTGTTTTCTCAAAATCTCAAAAAAAAAAAATCCTAATTCTCAAAAAATTGGACGGTAGAGATTAAGTTGCATGTTCACCTATTATGTCACCAAATGTCGTTTCGTTCGCTTTATTCATTCTTACGTGATGTATGAAAAAAAAATTGCGCATTTTAAGATAATTTAAAAAAAATCTCAAAATCAAATAAAAATTTTCTTAAAAAGCCGTTGCCTATATTTAAGTTGACTGACCTCCGATCATGCAACAAATTTCATTTCATTTGCTTTACTTGTTATTACAGGATGCTCGAACAAATACTTACGCTGTTTGAAACGAATATCGCAAAATCTCAAAATATAATCAAACTCTTTAAAAAATTGACGCCTATAGTTTCGGTTGAGTGACCACCTATCATATCACCAAATTTCATTTCAGTCACTTTAGCGGATATTACGTGATGTGCGAACAAATATTTACGCAATTTGAAGCATTCTTTTGCTAAACCTCAAAGTCCGATTAAATTCGTTATAAAAATTCGACGTTATCGTTTACGTAAAGTGATCAATTTTCATGTAGCCAAATTTCAATTCATTCACCTTAGACATTATTAAGTGATGCACGAACAAAAATATACGCACTTTGAAACAATTTTCGCAAAATCACAAAATCTGATCGAATTTTCTTTTAAAAATTCGACTTTATAGTTTCAGCATAGGGATCAACTATAATTTTTCCAAATTTCAACTCATTCACCTTAGTCATTTTTACTTAATACGCGAACATAGACACCCGCAGTCTGAAACAATTTTCTCAAATTCTCATAATCTGATGATTTTTATTTTAAATTCCACTACTATAGTTTAAATTGAATGAACTTTTATCATGTCACCAAATTTCATTTCATTTTCCTGAGTCATTTTTACGCCATTGCATTACAAATTAAATCACCATGTTTTACTACTCATTTCTTAGGTTTCAATCACTGTATCAGGAAGTGTCAATCTCTGGAGAAAAAAAAATGAAATTTCCAATATTCTGTATAATAATTTATACCTTACATGAATTTTCACAGTTCATTTAAGTTTTGAAACAAAAATCTCGTTTCTAGATAGTTTTAGTAATTAGCAATTACTAGTTAATGCTTATTATTGCTCTTGAAGTGTCAATTACTGGTGCCCTTAAGCCATTTTATCTACCTTAACTTGCTTATTCAGTTGAGAGAGATTTCAAGTAACATCACAAAGGAAAATCACTTTATAAATAAACTGAAAAAAATAATAAAGAGCTTTATAATCGATGCGTCTATAGTAATCAAACTGCATTAATTTAAAAATTTAAAACAAGTGTTGAATTGCAAGATAACTGAGTTATAATGACCAAGTTTAGAAACGGAAAATTTGTTTTATTTCGCAATATTTTCTTGATTTTAGGAAACCTATGTTGAATCTATTTAACCGAATGCTTTTACTGAATTTACAAAATTTTCTTTGATAAGGAATCAAATCAGCTTGGTGTCTACTTAAATCAACGTACTTAGTTACAATATCTTAATAATCGTGTTCAGGCTTCATGATAAAGTTCAACTTCGTGTGCTATATTTTTCTTTTCATTTTTTTTTTTTTTTTTTTGTAAATCGAAATAATAAGCCATATCTTTATAGAAGTACAATATCGTTTTATTATTATTATTATTCTGCATTCTACTCATATTTTAAAGGGGAAAGAATTAATCCAATTATACAAAAAAGCAAGTACAAAAAACTTAGTTTCTTCTAAGTGCTGACTTATTAAAGTGTTGGAGCTACCCGTTTAAAAAGCTAATTATAAATCTCTTACGAAACGACGTGAAAGATGAGATTACCACTTCGCAATCAGCTTGACGTTCTCAGTTGTTTACTGCAATTTGGGCAATTAGGTTAATTACTGGTTCATTATCTCGATGCAAATCCAAAGCACCTGAGCTCCGAAAGTATATTTAAAGTTTTAGTTTCCAGAGGTATTAGTTTTATTAAACCGTTTGAAATTTCTTTTTTTTCCCTCTCTGTGAACTTATCACGATATTTGCTTCGCATAAAGTAGGTCTTTGTACGAGTAGTTATAAAAGAGCACGTGATTAATCGATGCGAGTAGTCAAGTCGTTAATAAAGTCATTTGAAAGTTTGAATGAAAGTTTGCAGTTTTGAGTTACAAAGTAAATGCTTTTTGATATTTATTCTTCTTATTGATGTGTGAACGCTAAAAGTTTCATGTAAGACAAGATCATACACCATTGTGGGATTTATATGAGTAATTTGGCAATTTATTCAATGAATACTTTATGATGTCCAAACATTAATTCAATGAAAACTGTTATTGTGCTTTGGAAATTTCAGGGGGTCTAAATTCCATGACTTACTGTATAAGCTAATTTAACGGTTACAGCAGTTCTAAATAAAATGCCGTATCTTATTTTATGGTACGCAAACCAATTAACATTGAAACAGTTATATACTATGACATATCATCGTAAAGTTACAGAATCCAATAAATATCGAAAACAGAATGTCTAAATTAAAAAATATATTAATTATCCCCTCCCACCATCTTTCTAGTAGATTCGTTTGATAAAATATGCAACTGTAGAATTTCTTCACTGCAAATAAATAAATAAATAAATTAAATAAATTTTCGAACTTAAAAAAAGATTTATTATTCGGTGGGAAATAAGAGGGTCAGCTGTAACTAACATAACTACATTTAAAAAAATAAATTTTGAACAATTATTTTTGTTAGTCAGCATATTGTTAGTCTGCGTACCGACAGTAGTACAGACAGTTAATCTGCGTCAGTTAGTCTGCGTACAGATAATTAGTCTGTACTGTGTACAGACTAACTAAGTGCGTACATATAGTTACAGCGTAACTAACTGCGTACCAGACAGTTAGTCTGCATCAGTTAGTCTGCATACTGACATTGGCATACATATTGTCTCTTTCAATATTTATAAAAGCAACTGCATGCGTACGAAAATGTGTAAGTATCCATGAAAAATGCAGAAAAACGAGTTCTGTTTCCCCTCGCTCTGCTGTAAAAAGATATGGTGTAAAATGTCAACGATAACCACTTAACTCGTTAAAAACATAAACTTCACCTTCAGTCTTTCAGGTGAGAAAAAATGAGGGATGTTCAACCAAGTCAACAAATTAGACAGCAACAACTTATGGAAAGAGTACCAACTTTATAATTTTTGGGACAGTGAATTAATAGTAAATAAGACTTTGCTATTAAAGCACAGTTCAATGTAAATTTGTCTTTAATATTATGTCTATATATTCATTAATTGGACATAAGATCATTGCTTCTTGAACTGAGTTTTTATTTATTACTTGCGTGAAAAACAACTTATTACTGATAATATGTACATCTTTTTCATACATTATAATACTTCTGCCGTTATAGAGTGTTTAGTAATTACTCTGAACTTATCATAGTACATGACAGAATTTGACACACTTGAGAAGTAAATACCGACCCGTAAATTTCTATTTTAATTACAATTTCATTTAAAATAACTTGAATAACTTGTAATTATGAGAAACAAACATTTTGTTAAATAACAGTTTCAATTTTTAATTACTTCTTTCATAAATAATAAGTTATTTCAAAAATGCAATCCTCAAGTCATATGAATGCAAATTTGCTTTGATGAGATTTCCAGCATCCAATCCCCACAAGAACAAAATGCCGCCCCGAACTTATCTGGTTAATTTCTTTTGTTAAGTGAGCTTTTCTGTTCAACTGAATTACTTAGTCACATCCATTTTACATAAACTCTGTTTTCAAAACAGAATTACGCGGAAGATATATTCTCCCTTAAACGTTTACTCATTAAAATGTTAACACCGCGCGTTTAAAAAGCTAATTATAAACCCACTACATACGGAATGAAATATGAGATCTCCGCACTTGAATCAACTCTGTGCACTCCGCTGTTCATTGTAATTTGGGTAATTATATTAATTACTGGTTCATTATTTCTAGGCTAGTTCAAAGCACCCGAGAGCTATGAAGGATTATAAAGCTTTAGTTATATGCAAAATACTATTTTTCAAGTAGTTAAGTCGGCGTTTAAATATTTTATTGTACATATTTCAAGTACGAACCAAATTATCAATGAGATAAGCTGCATTCATGACTTAGTTTTTTACGAAGGAAATATAGGCTTTAAAAAATATATGAATTTAAATTTAAAAATATTCCGTTGTCATTTGAAAAACAGCAAAAGAAAACTATATAAAACATATAATTAGAGTCTCATAGAGCTTAAACTAACAGTAGAATTTCATTTTCTAACTGTTTTATTATATACAGGAAGTCCAGTGTTAACGGTTGCCTATTTTCTAAATTTTTAGTTAGAGACACATAGTTCCAGTTGCAAAAATGCTTTAAAGTGTATAATCTGTTATATCAGAAACAAACAATCGAACTCAATAAATCAATTCCCATAAAAATTATGGAATTTAATTTTTTATATGGTCTCCCGGTCCTATCAGTTTTTATTTTTAGAGTTTGATGAGCAATAAAAAAATTCGCCCTTCTACAACCAAAATTTACCAAGTTATAAAGCAGCAGATATTTTGACTTAAGTTACTTTTCCACTTTTAAAAATTTCCCGTTATGGTAACTCGTTAAAGGACAATGTAAATATTGAAATTTGCAATTACAGGTTTTAATTTCATTTTCTGGCATAATGCGGAGAAAGAAGCAAAATTAATTTTAGAATACTTTAAGCAGGAGGTTATAGTTATGATTTATAAAAATCTATCCGATGTCAGGCATATTAAATCGTGTATGTGTAGCATGCAGATGTATAGCACCGTAAATGCTACGCAAAGTAGAGGAAGAGTTTTCTACATGGGTGCACATTTGTATTGCAACCAGGAATCTGCTTTTGAGGAAATGTTACGCTAACAGAATTTGTAATATAATTTTAAGTTTAAAAAATGCGTATATTTGTATTTTAAAATGTTTAATGAAGTGTTTATCTCCTTTTTTATTTTAAGTATTTAGCACAAATTGATTAAAAAAGTCTTTAAAAAATTCTATTTTAAGTAGAGGCTATATTTCTATGTTAATTTATTGGATATATACAGTTACACGTTCATCTTCGTTATTGCAATCTACATTCATAAAATAGTTAATGAAATTGCTAATAAATATTTCAAGGCTGAAAATTATGTACATTAATTTTTCTCAAATTCATTTTCTATAAAATCCCCATTTCGCTGCTAGAAAAGTGCACTAAACAGCTGAAACTCGGTGAATCGTGGTAGTAGAAGGACGAATTATTTTCTTTTTATTTTTGAAAATGAAATTGTTTAAAGGAAATTTTTCTAAATGTAACTGGTAGGACCCGGGACCATATAAAAATGTAAATTTAATAATTTTTATAGGAATTGATTTATTGACTTCGATTGTTTCTGGTATAACAGATTATATAATTTAAAGCATTTTTCCGAGTGGAACTATTTGTCTCTTACTAACGGATTGGGAAACAGCCATTGAGCACCGTTTGCACTGGACACGCTGTATATATAATATTTTTGAAAAACTCAAGCTTAGGTGTATTTAACTATTTTTCTCGTCTGACTTTTAAAAAATAACTCTATGCCAATCAACTTATTCAAGACAGTAGATAGATACTGATCTCAACTATAAGTTTTAGTGTTGTTAACGCTTTACATTTATCATTATGTATCTAAGAGATTTTTTTCATATTTGTATGTTATAGGCGGCGAGATCGTCCAATGGATGTGGAAGAAATTTGACACACTGATTAACTAGGACAAAATGGAAAAATATTGCTGAAAAATTAAAAAGAATCCGATTTTTAATTTTTTAGTTATTTTATGTTTTGTCCAGCTATTTTTCGAGCATTTTTTTTTCTATTGCGAGTTGAATTTTCATCCAAAACTTAATTTCTTATATTATCGAAAAGCTCAGAAATTTTTTTTTTATATGATCCATGCTCAAATATCGTACTTTTCTTTTCAGAATTTTTATATCATTCCCAAAATTTGAGATATGATAATGACCAACATGGTAATAACTATGAGCTTGATATGAAAATAACTATGAGCGTATTGTTTTAAAAAGTTAATAAACATATGTTTTACACAATTGGAATGCGATTAAAATATTGTTGGAAGAATGCGCTGTAGTTTTCAATTAATTAAAATTATATTCCCTTCATTTAATGTATTACTGTCATACGTATACCCTTAGGATTGATTCCGATTATCAAAATGATTTTTTCTAATACCGAAAAAAAATAATGTTATGTAATTTTTAAAATTATAATATTAACTTTAGATAGATGCATATCCAGTTGCGACTCATCACCTATTTTAGTGATGAGGCCCGAAAAAACAGTGAGAGTTCAATCAGTAAAAAAAAATTATCTACATAGAATGCTTTACTTCTTGGGCGCAAAGAAAAAATACTGAAAATTTTTGAAACGGGAACAGATATCACACAAACTTTTCCGGTCTAAAAATGTAACTACATAACTCCATAACTCGTTTGGTTAATAATAGAGAAAAGTTCCTCTATTATTAACCAAACATCTATATTCCCGATATTTTTCATTTCTCTTTATTTAAATTAATTACAGCTGTTCATTCATAATTTTAAAAAAAAGTATTCAGAACCTTAAAATCAGTCTTATTAAAATAAAATGCTCTTACACACCGAATTTCATGAATCAGGAAAAACAAATTCAATGTACATTCATTATACGGTGAAATATCTGGTAAAAAATGTTTTTCAAACAAAATATGATTTATTACTGAGACCGCTATTTTCGTCAATAACTACGGCATCGACGAAGTCCACCCTGTTCCAGTAAAGAATGCCATTATGGACCCGCATTGGCCAACACTAAGCCAAGTGAGCCACTCTGAAGCAATGCCTACCGCGCTTAAAATTGGTTTTACGCTCAAAAGCTAAATATGCCAACACCATTCACGTTGAACTTCGGGTAACGATGTTCTCTCCAGTGTATGCTTGAAAAGGGAAAGGGGATGTATCTGGCGCGATTTAAGAGATATTTTAATTGCTAATTTTCAACTAGTATAAAATTCGAGTATCTTCTAAATAAAAGCATATGATTAAAATAAATATGTTATATAATACAATAAAATATAATAAAACACAAGATGGGCCCTCTCCACTAGCCTCCCTAATGACTAGCTGCCACTGGGTGTATCGAAATCAGGAAAATTGTTTTCGGTCACACGTGTAATGTAACGATATAAATTATCAAATCCATTTATTCAAGAGATTCTATACCTTTAGAAAAAGCTATTCTCAATGTGCCTCTCTGTGTAGGTGTGTGTACGGCTAAGCTCTTTCTTTCTATATCACATTTTTCAGTCAAAGAACGAAAAAACAAATAATAAAACAAAAAAGAAGTGAAGACGTATCCTTTCTGGGGAAAAAAAGTAAAATAAAAGAAACATTTATAATGAAAAACCAAGCCAAAAGACATTAAGTTTGGATTTATGCTTCAAATCCTTGTTCTAAACAAAATATTTTATGAAATACATATTTTGAAAATACATCGTATAACATAAAATTCCAGCTAAAAATAATTTTTCACATAATTTGTTATATATTTTCTTTTCTACTGCATGTTATATTATCATCTTACGTTAGATGTTGGTAAATAAAGTTCTTTCTTATTTATAAACTAAGATATTTCAAAGAAATAACTTGTTACTCTTTGAATTCAGTATATGATATGCATATTTTTCGGAAATGCATACCCATCTGATATGCATTTCTGAAATGAAAAAAAAAAAAAGAACGTTTAAGAAGAACTCGGGTTATTTTAAATCAGTTTTACAACAATGTATTAAAAAGGTATACTGATGAAGAAACAGTTTAATTGTTTGAGGGCGTCAATAGCAGAAACTGCTGGTGAGATGTGAAACATTAATTTTGCGTTAGTTAGACCGTTATTAAGGAGGGTTATAGATTATAAAATATCTCGGTACGACCTATCAGTAGGGTGTTCCAAAATATTGATTAACATTTTAATTATTTTAGTTAATTAATGTAAAACGCAAAAATATATAAAAGATTACAGAAAGATTACGCTGATAATGTAATAATAATCTCAAATTGTTTATTTTAAAACTGCTTTTCATACAATATATCAAAAGATATTCTGCTTTATAATTTACTAATGGTCCAAGGAAGGTCTTCCAATTCTCCCGTCGAAATGGTTTATTGACATTTGGCATCAAATAAAGTTTTATGAATTTAACGCAGATAGCTGATATCGCCTATATTTGCTGAGCAATCGTGAAATCCTAATGTTATTCAATGGTGACTAAAGATTCATAAATATATCTCTAATTAACCGATTTAAATGTTACACAATGAAAAATGTAATATAACGCCCACACTATTAGTTCAAGAGTGTGAAATTAAGCCTCATGAGAGCGAATTCCCTGGATAAATTCTTAACAAAATAAAAGTTTTGTTAAATACGCTTATTGTGAAGATACGTTGTTTTGTTAGTCGAAATCAGTGCTATAAAGAATTAATTTTTGAATGTAAAAATAATTTTTAATTACAGATAAACTCTAGAAGATGACCCGGCTAACCCTAAAATATAACTTACATCGGACCGTTGCGTGTCCAAACCAATTTTCCTTCGATTCTGCCACGTTGTTTTGCTGGTGCAGAACCAATAACGCTCCAATTACCACCTAGCCCATGCCGACGCTGAATCTTTAAAGAAGGTGTTGGCCCTTCAAGTACCCGATAAAGCTGTGTTTGCTGGGAAGGTTGATGTATCTAAACGATTAGAACACTTAAACTAAGATGTAATAAATCGATGTCCCTTTTTGCCAAAATTATATAATAACTTGAGTAGGGAACATCTCACAAAGTGGATTTTTTGTTTGAACCGCAAACTTGCATTCTGTTTTGTGCGTACTTTAGTATGTAGACACTAAACATTTCTTAATGTTAATATTTCTTTTATTATCACACATTTTTGACACGAGCACGATTAATTATATTGAGAATGTAATACAAATTCACTGGTGGCAACGTATAAGCGATGGTATTTAAAAAATAAGAAAATTATTAGAAAAAGAAAAGTACGTAGTGTGTTGTATAAAATTCAAGTTACGGTATATGTATGAATTAGTTCAAGTTAACGCTGTACGTTATGTTAGAAATAAATGTTTTGTTTTGTCTTTAATACGTTTACGTTAGTGTGTTGAGCTAACAATTCAGAAGTGGGATAAACTAATCCAGATTTTACGATAAGATAAGCACGAGAAGATAAGTTACGATAAGAAAATAGTACAAGTTCTATTTTTTTTCAAGTGTACGTTTAAATACGAATTCGTTTTTGAATTAATTAAGAAATTGAACATGTCTCTGTTTAGAAAAGCAAAGAAGTGTGACTTAAAAGTATTAGCCGAAGATTTAGGTGAACAAGTTAATGACGATCTCAAAATGAGTGATCTGTAAAAAAATGATTTTGGCAAGTAAAGAGTATGACGAAAACTGCGCCAAGGAATGGTTAGCTACGATAATTAATGAGCGAAAAGATAGAGAAGAACTGGCTGAAAGAAAGCGCGAAGAAGAAATGACAGAAAAATTACGCCGAGAGAAAATGGAAATGGAAGAACGTAAACGTAAGGATGAGATGCAATTTGAACTCCAAAAATTACGTATCGAAATGGAAGATAGAGCTGCAATTCCTGTCGCCAATCAAAATTATACTAGTGTACAAGTGAAACCAAAATTGGAACTCCACCACTTGATGCAAAAATTTAATCCAGATGAAAGTGATATAGGCTTGTATTTAACAATGTTTGAACGCTTAGCCAAACAAGCAGATGCGCTTGAAAATACGTGGGTGAGTCATCTACT
Source organism: Cheiracanthium punctorium (assembly GCA_038373885.1). Lineage (NCBI taxonomy): Eukaryota > Metazoa > Arthropoda > Arachnida > Araneae > Cheiracanthiidae > Cheiracanthium > Cheiracanthium punctorium. Next base: position 1,029,767 of record JAWZYV010002197.1, read on the forward strand.
AGGATTGCTACCATATGATGTTGCCCAATTAATCGCCAGAGAATCAGATGAAATAGCAAGTGATTATAAAGAAGTTAAAAAGATATTGCTGCAACGATACAAGTTAACGCCAGAAAAGTTTCGCCAAAAATTTTTCACACATAGCAAGAATAGTGGATGCACGTGGAAAAACTTTGCATATGAGTTAAAAAGTTACCTTAATGAATGGATAAGCGGTGTTAAAGTTGATACCTTTGGGAAATTAAGTGATTTAATTATTGCAGATCAGATAAAACGCAAAGTAACACAAGAAATTAGAGATCATTTTATTGATGACTGGCCGAAATTAATATCGCCCGATCATTTAGTCGAAAAACTGGACGATTATGAAACTGTGAGATCAACTTTCAAGAACAAGTAACCACGTAAAGAAGGACATTTCGAGAAAAAGAGTCATTTCAAAGATGATTTTGTTGTTTCGACCAACGAAAAGAAAAGGTTATACAGTGCAACTCATAATGAGAAAGGAGAGCCAAAATGCTTTAACTGCAATTTTTACGGACATATTTCTTAGGACTGCCCACAACCGAAGGTCGTCATAATCCGTCGTAGATGTGGAAAAACGGAACATAAAGCAAATAGCTGTACGGTTAAGACTGAAAATAATAATTCAAACGAAAAAAGCTTGTCTGTTACTCAGGTTGGAGGAAGTCCAGATCAGTGTGCAAAATATTTAAAGGAAGCAAAAATAAATGACTGTGGAAAAGTTGAGGCTCTTGTAGATACAGGGAGTTCTTGTTGCCTGTTAAGGATTTCAGTCGCTCAAAAACTCGGATTGAGACCCAAAACTACTGCTAATGAACTATATGGTTTTGGAAACCAAATCACTCCTGTAGTAACTGCCATGGGAAAGATTGAAGTTGATAACGTAAAAATGCCAAAATATAAATATATACATTGTTCCTGATGACGCACAACCAGTTGATCTTTTAATTGGACGGTCATGGCTTGATCTTCCATACATTGCCTATGCTAGAATTGGAAATACATTTCATATCGCGTACCATGAAGATGAGCCTTTTAGAAATTTATTAATTGATGAAAAAGTAAATCGCATTTCTCTCAGAACTCTTGAAACAACTACATTAGAGAAAAATACAATCAATCTTGTCAGTTCTCAGACCGATTTTATTGACAATGGACTAATTTTATTGGAAAACTCTGAAGTCGGTTATCTACTGGAAGTTAAAGATGGAAAAACGTATATACCTGTGATGAATACGGGAGATGAAAATGTCATGCTTCTTAAGGACCAGTGTGTTGGTAGAGCAAGCATGGTCGAGGATTTAAATGCTGAAGGTAGTGAAGAAATTCCAAACGATCCACCTAATTTACGAGATATAAAAGAAAAGACCCCCATAACTTTGAATGAAATCAAGATTGACCAAACAATTGAAAGTGAGAAGAAGCAAGAACTGCTTAATTTGTTGAATGACTATAGAGGCTGTTTCGCACTGAATATTTCTGAGCTAGGATGCACAACAATAACAGAGATGGATATTAAGGAAATTCACGGATCAAAACCCATATGTATGAAGCCATATAAAACGAACGCCTCTCAAAGAGCTGCTATAAAAGAAATTGTGAAAGAGTGGAAGGAAAATGGAATTGTGTCGGAAACAAGATCTCCGTATGCAAGTCCTGTCATATTGGTAAAGAAGAAGACTGGCGAAAACAGATTGGTTGTTGATTAAGGATGCCTTAATAATCAGACTGTAAAAGATAAATTCCCTTTACCTAAGATAGACTATTTGTTGGAGCAGTTACATGAATATAGCTATTTTACTACACTGGACTTGGCACATGGATACTTACAAATACCTTTAACCGAAAAATCAAAACTGAAAACAGCTTTTATAACACGAGATGAAACAGGACAGTTTGAAAGAATGATTTTGGGGTTAACAAATGCTCCGGCGGAATTTCAGCGTTTAATGTATCACGCATTAGGGCCATTATACAACAGGGGCTTATTATGCTATCTGGATGATATACTTATTCCAGTAAAAACTTGGAACGCTATGATCGAAAAATTAACCGACGTATTTGAAGCACTGCGTTCCGCAAATTTAACTTTGAAATTACCTAAATGTAAATTTGGAAGGAAAGAGGTAGAATACTTAGGATTTGTTATCAATGAACGCGGGATCAAGCCTGGGTTCAGGAAAGTGGAAGCTATATCGAAGTTTCCTCAACCTAAAAACATACATGATGTACGAAGATTTCTTGGCTTGACATCTTTCTTTAGACTATTTATTCCGAATTATGCTACGAAGGCGAGGTTTCTGACTCAACTTACCAGGAAGAATGCACCTTTTAAATGGGAAAAAGGGCAAGAAGAATCATTCGACACTTTAAGACGTGAATTGAGAAATCAACCAATCTTAGCCCTCTACAATCCTGAGGCAGAAACGGAAGTTCACTGTGATGCATGTACGGACGGAATAGCTGCCATGTTGTTTCAACGTGGAAACGATAACAATTTGCATCTGGTGTACTGCGTGAGTAAAAAGACCACAGAAACTGAGAATAAATACCATTCGAGTAAGCTTGAATTAATGACAATTCTATGGACACTTGAACGACTAAGACAGTTTTTGTTGGGTATCAGTTTTACAGTAGTAACTGACTGTAAGGCCTTAGTTTATATGAATGCAAAAAAATCAAGTAACCCTCAAATTGCTCGTTGGAGTCTCCTCATTCAAGAATTCAATTTTGAAATTCGCCACAGGTTAGGTGTCAAAATGTCTCACATCGATGCTATCAGCAGAGCTCCAGTTTTGAATCCTACGGATACACTAGACTCCCTGATAGAAAACAAGCTTGAAGTATGCCTAACGTTGAGTATAGAAGACCAAGTTCTTATGATGCAGCAAGCAGATGAAACCTTAAAAGAATTAATAGAAATTCTCAAAAAAGATAAGGATGAAAGAAGTCCAGAAGAAAATAATAAAGTCGATCATTATATTCTCAAAGGAAATAGACTTTTTCGGGTAATCAAGGAAGATGGAAAGGAAAAACTCTTGTACGTTTTACCGAAAAGTATGAGGAAGAGTACGGTTGTAAAATTTCATGACCTCATGGGACATTTTGCAGTAGTCGAAACGGTATCGAAGATCAAGGAACTATATTGGTTTCCATCAATGAAAAGATACGTTCGTCGACATATATCAATGTGCTTCGAATGCTTAATCAATAAGGTACCAAGTGGTAAGAGACAAGGTCTTCTCCATCATATTCCAACTGGCCGCAGACCTTTCGCTATTATACACTTAGACCACCTTGGTCCATTTGTAACAAGTAGTAAGAGAAACAAGGAATTACTTGTAATTATTGATAACATGACGAGAATCGTACGCCTTTATCCTGTCAGAGACACTTCGACCAAGAATGTTCTAAAATCATTAAAGGACTTCATTCAAGATTTTGGATTACCGGATCGTTTAATTTCAGATCGAGGATCATGTTTCACCTCACACGAATTTCGAAAGTTCTGCGATGAAAATGGTATTATGCACACCTTAAATTCTACATCACATCCACAAGGGAATGGAATGTGTGAGAGAGTGAATAGAACGATTTTATCTACGATCATACCTTCTATCGAAAAGATCAATCAAAAGGATTGGGACAGCAAAATTAAGGATGTAGAAAGAAACTTGATCAATACGGTGAATAACACTCTTGGAAAAACCCATTTTGAAATACTTCACGCATATGTACCACGATTTAAATATGGAATATTGAGAATATTAGCTGATGAAAATGCTCAAGTTTGGAACGACCCAGAAAAACTACAATCCAAAGCTAAAGAAAAAATTAAGATGGAACAACAGAAAATGAAACCACATTTTGATAAAAAGAAGTCTGGCACATTATTATTTGATAAAAGAGAAATAGTTGTGGTAAGAAGAAATCCAAAAGCAACCGGTGAGCCAACAAAAACTCAACAAAAGTACCGAGGACCAATGGTTGTGACAGAAGTACTACCTGGTGACACATATACAATATCGCAGTTAGAAGGAAGCGACGGTCACCTATATGCAACGACAGCTCATATTAGCCAGCTAAAAGCCTGGAGGAGCTGGAATGACGATTGCAGTAGCTCGAGTGCAGATTCAGATGAGGAATCCGAAAGTCAGAGGCCTAAACGAACTGTCCGAAAACCGTTGCGTTACGGCAATGAGAGTTCAACTGAGGACAGTTGAAATGCCAGGATGGCCGAATGTAGACACTAAACATTTCTTAATGCTAATATTTCTTTTATTATCAAACATTTTTGACACGAGCACGATTAAATATATTGAAAGTGTAATACAAATTCAATGGTGGCAACGTATAAGCGATGGTATTTAAAAAATAAGAAAATTATTAGAAAAAGAAAAGTACGTAGTGTGTTGTATAAAATTCAAGTTACAGTATGTATGAATTACTTCAAGTTAACGCTGTACGTTATGTTAGAAATAAATGTTTTGTTTTGTCTTTAATGCGTTTACGTTAGTGTGTTGAGCTAACAAGTATAACGAAAACAACTAAAATGTTTAATATCCGATAGATTTTTGTTATATCTTAATTTTTTTTTTTTAATTTGTCATGCATTTATATGTACTGTAAAATATATTTCTACATTTGTTTATTGTATACTCTTTCAGTGAATATTTTATAAAATTAGATTTTTAAAAAAATCATTAAAATACAATGTGGTTACAGTTACATTTCCCCTATAAACAGGGTTCTACAGCTAAATCGAATGAACGGATTGTAAAGAAATTTCTTTGACTATGCATAAGATGAGCTCAATTTCTAAGAAGAGAAATATCAGAAAATGTCCACTAGGAGGCGTTTTGCATGCATAAACAGCAAATTTAACAGCAAAAATTAGTAATTCAAACTGCATAAAAAATTTAATGCTTATTCAATAGCCTTGCATTTATTATCTAATGTGGGTCATTTTTGAAGTGATTTCACCATACAAAGCTCTATCTAATGGACATTTGTTTAACTAAACTTTTCAAAAATATTTCCTTGAGCGTATTTCGTGTTTAGTCCATATGCCAATTTGGTGGTAATCCACTCACGCATTTCATCGCTGCAGAATGTTTTTAACATAGGATGTTTAATTATAGAAAAATGCATTTCTAAGTGGCTTTATGAGTATGTCCAGAGTTCGGGCTTATCGGACGGCTGTCGACTAACAGTCTCGGATTATCTCTAGAGTTTTGGTCAGCTTTCTCCAGATGTAACATGAATGCGCGTTAGAGCCAAGAACGGATTTGCATTGATCGGGGCCCAGGGCAAAAGCTTCATTGGGGGCACTTCTTACGAAAACTTTTTATACCCTACAAAGCAACTTCTATATCACACCACACAAAGAAATATGTTATAACAGCATAAATATGATAATTTGATCAAGATTCAAAACGAAATGCAATAGTTAGATAATTTTATTATGGAGGATAATAATAATATTTCAATTATATTATTTAATTTTGATTTTTAATTTCATTCCATATTTTCCAAGTAACATGTTCAACACTATATTTGTATTTATTTTCCCACTGTTTATACCAGAGAATTTATTTATAATGGGATGGATCTTCACTTCACTCCAATTAGGAAGCTATTTTCTTTAATATGTTTCGATTAAAAATCAGTTATATGGTTTCCTCGCAATCAGCATACTGCATACATCATGGGCCACACTTAAATGATAAGTTTGCGCTGAATATTTGCCTAAAACTATACCATTTAGCTAAACAAAGGTGTGAATATAATGTTAGTGGTATGAAACAGAAAAGAATAAATTATTATTATTATGACTTTTCATAAAATTAGTTTGTCTGTCTCATTTTGAATTACAATCAAAATTTGCAAATTTCTAAACTTAAAGATTTTTTGTTGGGGTTCCAAATGCCCTTTCGAAATCAGCCCCTATTTAAAGTTCCTTGAAAAGTCCTTCGATCAAGGCACCCCCCCCCGTAGGCAGAAGCCCCTTGTGTAATCTTGCCCAAAAACAAAACACAGAACTCAAACTCAAATCCAAAAATTCTAGTCAGTCACTTTAGATCTTGAAATGGCAGTAAGAGGAAAAAAAAGTCAGAGAAATTCGACTTTGGATAGAGTGTTCTGATCCATTACTCCCTTTATACATTTTTTATAGCTTTCTTTGTCCAGATCATTTAATTAATTTGGTTCAATATCATTTCATTTGTTACGGTCTCATTAATTTTCTCTCCCTTACTACAAGAAAGTCTCAGGGGTTTTTTTGTCCCACTGTTATATTTTCTTCTCTGCGATTTGAATTTATTTTATACATTTTTATATGTTCCAGGAAAACAGCAAAACCATTAGTAAGTAAATAGTATTCTAAGAGAAAACAGAAAACTAAAATATTTGCCAACGATTTTAATATTTATAACACCGACAATGTCTGGTTTATATATAATAATAATTAATAATATTTATTTACTCTATAAAAAAGACTCGATGTATTAAGGAATGATTGTTGCATTTTCACTCTAACCGTATCTCCAGAGCACAATGAACCTCAATGGGACTTAAGATTTTTCAAGTTATTCAAAACTTATTCCTTTATGTTTGTTGGCCAGAGATTTCAACTCTGTTCAATTGACTTTTGCTTAAAAATACAAAATAATAATAATAATAATAATAATAAATAAATAATAATAACGGGATGGCACTTGCAGATTTGGGTTACGCCGCTACAACAGCCCGACGGTATTGGCCATTATGTTATGTGGACAACCGATTCTTGGCCAGCATTACTCCCTATGAATTGTCGGACGAGTTAACTCCCAGGCCGAACCGCAGAAATCGAACACTGAACCAAAGCATGATGTAATGGTTCTTCAGTCAATAAACCCTTTCTGCGGGATTATTTACAAACATGTCTGTACTGAAAGTGATAGAAAATAACACTTTATTTGGAGGGGCGTAATATTAAGCGAATATTTTAATTACTCGTTGAAAAAATAAACAACTTTTTCTTTTCAATCTTTTGAAAATCATTTTTAACTGATGCGTGAAGACCGAATACTTTAAAATACATTCGTTTTCTAATACTTTAAGTTATCTTAGTGCATTCTTATTTTGTTTATTTCTCTAAAAAGCCTTTGTGCATTATGGTACCTGTAAGCCTACTGAGAATATAAATATATATTTCAGTAGCTCATGGGTAATACCTTAAATAAAATCTCACTGTATCATAAAACATGACATGCTTGTCCCTTCAACGCCTTTCAGTTTACAATTTGAAGAGAGTGTAAAAGAAAACATTGAAAAACAAAATATCATGCAATATGCATAATTGCTTTATAAAAAGGATGATCCTTTGACATTTGATATTCGATTACATTCTGTTTTTTATCAGGGAATATGGAAATCATAAATATCATATCTCTCTCGGATTTTATGTTTTTCAGTATTCCAAAGATTTCAAGAGAAACAAATATTCGATAATTCTACAGTAATTTGAAACGGATGAATTCTTTCGAGACCCATTTTGTGATGTATTTTCCATCCTCAGTTATTCGCGAATGAGACTGTTCTAGTAGTTTTTTGTTTGTTTTGTTTACCAATCCCCAAAAGAAATCTAGAATCGACGCAACGGCTGAAGAAAAAATTTCCCCATGTCAACATTGTGGTAGAGTGTTTCGATTTTGGAAAGTAATGGAATAGAAAAGGGACGAACACACAATAGAATATAATAAAAATTACATTAGAGAAATTCGGGGAAAAAATTCTTTGCTAAGGGTATTCTCTTTTTTTAAGAACTGAACAGGTAAAAGCTTACTCTAAGGATTTTTCAACTTTTGATTATAATTAAAAAATTAAAAAATTACTTGTAATTACTTTAAAATCAATATTAAACACACATTACAATTAACACACATTAAACACATATTCATCACATATCTAGTGTTTTATCAAATGCTAACGGCTAACGTATCGAAATTACAATGAAAACCTTACAGAACAGGGGTACCCAAAATTTTAACACTGCGAGCCCCCCCTCCCTCAATAAAAGGTTTTGACTCCCCCTACCTCACATTCCTTCGCAAACGCACAGTGTTTTTTTTTTCGTTAACGATGATCATTTAGCCGGCTTTTCTACAAAATAATATTTCCGGCAAGGTTTCGATAAACATTTTCAGCGAGAGCAGATGTGCTTTAGTGTAAAAATAGGAATAAATAAGATGATTTTTTAAACATGCACTACCACTTGATCTTTGGCTATTTTTCTCAGCCCCCCCCCAAGGGGAACGAGCCCCACTGGTTCGGAGGTGCTGTTATAGAAGACCAGATAGCAAAAGGTTTGATAAAATTAGAATAGAGGGGGGAAAATGCTAAAGAAGGAAATTTCTTGGAACAAAATTTATGGTTCACAATGTTATCGACTTTATGATGCTTATATTCATCTATTGAGAAACTAGCTTTAGTATTCTTCTCTCGTAAATTTGAAATTGAAATTAAAAAACATTTTTACGGAATACTTTTTTCTCAAAGTATATGAAGGTATTTAAATAAAAGTACACAAAGTAAAATATATAAATGATGTAGCGATATGAAATAGTGAAGTAAATACAATATAAGCAATTTCAAAAGTATTATGATATCGATTTTTTTGTAATAAAAGAACGATTCTAACACTCATTGAACTTAGAAATCTCTCCATACGTTACTTTTAATGTGATTTCATATCTTCATTCATTTTTCAATGGGAAACTACAGCTCGAATTGAAAAGATTTTATTATTTCATTTCAATTTTAAGAATTTTCTTTTAAAAATGTACCTATGACTTTTTAGATGTAGAAGAAATATGAAAATAATTCCAAGAGTAAAAAACACTCACGTCACGTCATCACGTATTTATTTTGCACTTTTATAAGCTATTAAATTATAACACCAATAAGATTATAAAAAATAACCTTTGAAACCATAAGGAATAATCCAGAATATATTAATAAAACACTCTAGATCTGAAAATCTTATAAATAAAAATGAAATTCTGTTTGTTTGTTTGTTTGTTTGTTTGTGGATTTGATTCGTATACAAATCCACAAAAATGGACCTATCGGCCTGAAATTTAGTACAGATATGTAAAATAATATAGAATAACTCATAGTCCACTTTAAAACTTTGAAAGTCCACCCGTTCCCGGAATTTAAGAGATTTTTTATGCTCTTCACGCAAAAATCTTTCCGTAATTGTAACCCCTGTAGTAAAAAAAGTGTGAAATAAGGATCATGGTTGCCATGTGTGGCGATTTTGCCGAATAAAATGTCGTTCGTATACAAATCCACAAAAATGGACCTATCGGCCTGAAATTTAGCACAGATATGTAAAATAATATAGAATAAAGCGTAGTTCACTTTAAAACTTTGAAAGTCCACCCGTTTCCGGAATTTAAGAGATTTTTTATGCTATTCACGCAAAAAGCTTTCCGTAATTGTAACCCCTGTAGTGAAAAAAGCGTGAAATAAGGATCGTGGTTGCCGTGTGTGGCGATTTTGCCGAATAAAATGTTTTAAATTCTCAAAGTAAAAATAAAAGAATAATAATGATTTTTTTTTGTTAGTTTACATACGTAAGGTTATTTTTTTTTAAATTTTAATATCGTGTGCATGGGAAATCAGAGCAGGAATGTAATGCTTTACACGCAAAACTATAAGAATTGAAGATTTCCGAGGCTAATAGGTAAATTATTTTAGTTTCTCGAAAAAATAAAATGGCTCAAATGCCGATTTTGTGAAAGTGAGTTCTAGCGGTTTGCACAGATTTCGGATTGGCGCAATTTATTGAGATCTTAAGGAAATAGATTTTTGAAAACAAGTGCAAAGGTTTTATTAGAATACAGCGTTAAATTTTAATGATCCGTGAAGAAATAATGCAGTTATTAAGGGATTTCAATTGATCTATCTCCAGAATTCTCGCCAAATGAGTACATTGATTTTAGTTGGGGGAATTCCGCCAAATTTCAGAAAATTGAAATCTTCTCATTTAGTACATCGGGGTAATGATGAATAAAACACGTTATAGTTGATAATTTTAAAAAATTCGGCTGTATTAAGGGATTCAACTTTTCAAATAAAGGCTTGCTTTACTTTTTCGCGGTCGAACCATTTCCCATATATTATTGCTGCTAAGTCAATGCTTCGAATGATTTCCTGAAAAAACGCTTGCAAAATGGCGTATGTTGGCACTTTGGCGAGGCTTAGATTTGAAACTGGATTTTATTTGAGACTGGGATATATAATGACACTGGTTATAGATAAAAATAAATGTTGGTATGAGTGTATGAGGTTGAAAAACTCCAGCACCGTTGAGCACCGTTGCACCATGAAATTTGGTTCACCTAAGTCTTTTATCATGGAGAAGATTTTTATGCTATCCGTTTTCCTCTAACTTGCCAAAAGGTGGCGCAACAGAACGGCGAATTCTATTCCGTTTAGCCGTTTGCTATGCGAATATCATCCAACCGATTTCGATGAAATTTGGTACACGCGAATATTAGAACACGGAGAATATTTTTCATTATCCATTTTGCTGTAACTTGCCGCTAAATGGCGCTGAAAAGCATCAACTTCTATACCGTTCGACTGATCGGCATAAAATTTTTATACTTACACATTTGAGCACGAAGAATATATTCTAACTGCGTTCTTTTTGATGTTTCTCACCACTAGATGACACTGCAATGCATTATTATTTTAACTCGCCACTAGATGACGCTGCAGCAGGCCAAATTCTTGACCATTCAAACGGTCGCTATGAAAATCAGTATACATAGCTATTTGAACAATTAGAATATTTTGGCGTTATCCATTTTGCTATAACTCGGCACTTGACGGCGCTGTAGCAAATCATTACTTTAATTAACTACTAGATGGCCCTGCAGTGTATCACTTCTTGACTGTGCAAATGATCGTTATGAAAATTGGTATACATAGATAGTTGAACACGGTCGCTATGAAAATCAGTATACATAGCTATTTGAACAATGAGAATATTTTGGCGTTATCCATTTTGCTATAACTCGCCACTTGACGGCGCTGTAGCAAATCATTACTTTAATTAACTACTAGATGGCCCTGCAGTGTATCACTTCTTGACTGTGCAAATGATCGTTATGAAAATTGGTATACATAGATAGTTGAACACGGTCGCTATGAAAATCAGTATACATAGCTATTTGAACAATGAGAATATTTTGGCGTTATCCATTTTGCTATAACTCGCCACTTGACGGCGCTGTAGCAAATCATTACTTTATTGAACCACTGGATGGCCCTGCAGTGTATCACTTCTTGACTGTGCAAATGATCGCTATGAAAATAGGTATACATAGATATTTGAACACGGGGAAGAGTTTGGCGCTATCCATTTTCCTATAACTTGCCACTAGATGTCGCGTCAACACATGAACTTCAGGACTGTCCAGCCGATAGTCATGAAAATTCGTATACATCGATATCTGAATGCGAAAAATATTTTCGCCATATCCGTTTTGCTAAAACTCGCCACTAGATTGCGCTACGCCGCATGGCCTTCTGCACCGTACAAACGATTGCCTTGCAATTCGGTATGCATGATTATTGGACACAATATAACGCGATATCCACTTTGCTATATCTGTTTATTACAATGAATAGTAATCACCACAAATCGTAATATCAAAAAGTCCATTCATTCTCGTGCGAAGAACGGGTACTTCAGCTAGTCTTAAATATATTACAATTTACTGTAAGTAAGAATCCAGAGAGCGGCATGTGAAGAGATTTTCTGGATGTTTTTAAAATCCCTCATTATTTTTCTATTTTCCCCCCCTCTTTTCTTGGAATAGTTTTAAAGTTCATGATTTCTCATTTAAAACATGACTTAAGCTAGATTTATGTGGAATGAATCGTACTAGTCTATGAGGAATGGCTTCGAGACCAGAATTCGGTTTGTCTGGTATCTTCTATGACAGGAGTGGGCAATTGTTTTGTCTTGAGGGCCACTTTGTAGAGGCGAAAGTTAAAACAGGACCGCATCTTTTAAAATTATTGCATTCGTTAGTAAGTTTTGCAATTTAGAAGCTGTAATAGATGTATTATGTAAATTCACTTTAATAAGACATATATGCACCCCATAACATTTTTCTACATTTAAAAAAAAGATCAAGAATGAGATTGTTTGTTTCTCATTGCAGCATGCAAGTTAATGTCGGAACAAAGATCATCTATATTTTCTCTTTTTGACCTTCAAGGGAGTAAAACTTTGCTTATAAATAAATGTAGGCCCATAGAAAATATTTATGCTGCAAATTTCTTCATACATGAAATTTTTTTCAGCAGATTTCTACAATTCAACTAAAGGTACAGTATTAAACATTGGTTGGTTGGTTGGTTGGTTGGTTTGGGGACATGTGCTTCATCCTAACAGGACGGCTTTGTCCGTATTAAACATTTCTTTTACAGTATGATCTGTTAACATGGCAATACGCTCAAGCTGTAGGTCTTAGGGTACTGTGGCAATATCAGCAGTGATGTGATGAGACAGCAAATTGAATTCATGCCCAAGTTTTCTGACTTTGTGGGCCACAAATAAAGAAGAAGGCTGCTAAATGTGTCCCGCGTACATCTGTTTGCATACCCCTGTTTTAGAAACCATCGATAGAAAATATTTATATTACAGTTGCACGTTCAATGTATGCCACTGAAACTTTTTATAGTCATCATTAAAAAATATATATAAAAAGAAATATATAAAAAGAAATTAAATGAATCACAAAATATACATTATTATGAAAGTAGCCGTTTCCTAAGGACAAAGAATATAAAAAGTAACATGTAGCAAATGTATTCTTTTATTTTCAATACATTTTAAATTTGTTTTTTCAAAGTATTTTCAACATTTTTTCAAGGTTCCACAATTATTCCAGCTAAAAGTACTTTGACCTAAATTAAATTGAAATGACAGTTTTGGTCAATAAGGAATTGTAACGAGCACATAATTTGGGGTGCCTGGCAACATCTCAAGCAATCATGTGCGCATTTAAGGCGGAAGGTCCTGGGAGTCCACGTACCTTTCAAAAATGTAAAGTGATTATTTAAACCAGCTACTGTAAAGCAGTTATATTAATTCTAGAAACAATAAAGTTTAAATGCATGTCCTCACCCCCTCCGAAATGGTTATCTATATATGCTACTGAGAACCATATACAGCAAACGTCTATTAAAAATATGTGCGTCTATTACATATTTTTAAAGTACTGGAAGTCAAAGCCCGGTGTGGAGGCAATAAAACCGGGCGCTAGAAAAACATTTGAAGAAAATATATCTACAGTTAATATACTTAATCTTCGTCCACCTAAAATAAATAACTTCATACTCAATTTTTATTATATACTCAAATCGAATTTCATGCTTTTCTTTAAACTGCGGTAACTTTTCGCATTCGAACGATTTCGTTTACTTCAAAGAGACCCTCTTATATCAATGCTTCATCCAGACGATGCAAAAAAATTCAACTATGTTATCTGGAAAAAATGTTTTAAACTAATTAGAATCACAACTTCCCCTACAAAGACTGATGACTTCAATATGACGTCAAGTCAATTGCGACAACTAATTTTGTCATGTAAATCAGGGGCGTAGCCAGGGGGGGGGATATCGGGATATATCCCCCCCAAAATTTTCGGATTAGTGATGAAATTCTGTCTATTTATGCACATATAAGTTCATATCGCCCCCCCCCCCCCGAAAAATTTTCCTGGCTACGCGCCTTATGTAAATGACTAACTTTATTTACTCTCGGAAATAAAATAGAGCTGAAAATAGCAAACAAATCGCTTTAAATTAGGGAGCGGGTGGAGTTTCAGATTTTTAAAGTCGCGCAAAAATGTTCTCTATATTTTCATACATAATTATGAAAATTTAAAGCGGATCTTACTGACAGTGTAGATGCTATCACAATTTTTGTGCTTAACTTTTTTTATCTTTTTGGAGTAATGGTCATAAAAGTTTTATCTTGGAGGTGTTGCCCCGAATAGTTAGAGAGTCAGGAATCAGTGTAACTATACAGTAGGATATTTACAGTCAATATTAAGAAAAGGGAACAGCTACGAAAAATTTAATCACAAAAATATCCGCATTATCATTTACGTAACTACTTACAAATGACAGTCAATGTATAAGCAATATGAAGCTATGACTATTTTCCTTTTTCTCCACGCATCCCTTTTTGTACCTTTTCTTCATTTTCCAATGGCGTCAGTATCCGTCTCGTTTTCATTTCATTTGACAATCCCCCATGAGAAAGCCCAGCTTCGACGCAATGGAAAAAATCTCATCACATTGTCAACATCATGGTGGTATGTGTCGTATTTGGAATGCAATGGGTCGGAAAAGGAAAAGAATGGTATGGAATAAGATCTTATCAGAAATATATTTTTCTTTCTTTTTAAACAGCCCGAGCATACGTTGAGAAAGAAAATATTTTATTCTATGAAGGATTTCGTTTTCATGATACTAATATTTACTACCGTGGAATTTATGTTTAAAAAATATGGATAAAAAAATCCAATTTTTTCACATAGATGAAATAGGGCGAATTTAGAACCGAGTAGTTTTAGGGTAATAAAGGAAGATGAAAGTGTTTGCATTTTACGAGAAAGTTCGATACTTTTAAAACAGCTTTTGTGTATGAAGTTAATACGTACGATATATGCAAGTACTTATATACGAACCAAGATGTTTGTCGATTAGCATTTTACAAGTCAAGGGACAGTTACAATAAATCCATATTTACAGATGAAAAAAACAGCTGATAAGGATTAGAAAGCTTAATATCAGTTAATAAATATGTTTAAATATAGTTATTATCACAATATTTTTTCTTCACAGTTCTACTCTGTTTCTGCCTTAAATATGCAAAAAATATCTTAAAAAAGAAAAGGAAATGTAAAGTTTAAAAAAGATACACAAAATATAGCCTTCTTTACAATAAACTATATTTAAAAGCATTTAGTTTTCTATTTTAAAATGCATTATTTGTTGAAGATATATATGTTTTAGTTCATGTACACATTAATATCAATTGATGGTTTCATGAAAAACTGCAGTTAGCTGCCAATGTTAAAATGAGCAGTGATGTTTCCCAAACATCTACCAAAAATTACCAAATCATATGTCTGTTTACAATTTTATATCTAATTAACAACAAAATAACCCAACGATAGTTCACAATACATGCGTATAACTAACTAACTGAAACCGAAATTGAACTTTTAAAAAAATACGGAGCTTTACCATGTAAGAGAAATAATAAGGCAATCTAACTTGATGAGGTACAACGCACAATTACAACGTGACTAGAAATTATTAAAAAAAAACTGTATAAATTAATCTGATAGATCTGAATTAGAGAATTATCTGATAGATCTAATAGGTAGTTCTCGAAAACTTCAGACCCAATCTTAACCATGCAAAGTGTCAAGAATTAAAACAGAATGAAGTCTAAAACAAAAACGAAGCAAAAGGAAATCATATATTTCCTCTGTTTGAACTCTAATATTTGAGTTTGAACTCTCATCTACACAGTACGGCAGGTAAAAATTTCGAATCAATTTAATTTGTATATCGAGAATATATAGATATACAGAAAACATAATGCATAAATTTGGGTGTTACTAAAATTAATACAACGAAACTAGACTTCCCTTAACTCGTGGAACATCTTCGTAATTAGAATGTTGATCCATCACATTCTTGAAAACAGTGTTCGCAGGAGTTCTTAATTTGTTTAAATTTCGAAGTTTTGAAAAATCGTCCTGAAATGTCATTTTATTTCAAATACTCAAGGGAATGCCTTTCCATATTTTGTGAAAAGAGCTCCATTTTTAAAATATCAGACAATTGTAGGGAAAATTTTCAAAAATTCGGAATTTTAGCAAATCCAGGATCCGTTCGAAGCTTGTAAAACACTGCCTGTCTTCTCTATCGGAAATCATGAATTCACCTAAACCTATTTTCGCTGACAATGCAGTATGGTCTGCTTACAATTGACAATGGTTTGCTTTAGCATGAAAAATTTCTCTCATCTTTACAGTTTTTAACTGTTTCATTTTATACTAATTTTTAACCCTTTGTCTGTTGCTTCTAAAGCTATTTTCTTACTGCTCCATCTTCTATATATGGTTTTATTTCTTTTTTTTGTTGTTGTTGTTCCTTACACGCTAAAAAAAGAGCAAAATTCGATCAGATGGAACTGAAATAGCTCCAAAGGATTTAAAACCAGGACGCTTTTCCCAGTTTTAAATCTTTCGGAAAATTTCAGTTCTTTTTTTACGCGTGTACCGTTGATATGTTTAACTTTTTGGGACTATTGATTCCTTCATTTTCCTATGTTTTAAAGAGTTTATTTTTTCATACCAATATCTCTACTAATAATTAATTCCATAGTGCAGTTATCATCCATTATCTGTTTACTTACAACGAAGATGGAAAATATTAATTCTTATGTTACAGCATAGTTACGATGATCCCTGACTCATTGACTCACTCATTCACTGATTCTGTAATAATTCCTTGTAAACACTCCAAGATAAAACTTTTACTCTATCATTACTTATAAATAAAAATTAAAAGGTTAAGCCTAAAAATACCAATAACATCTACACCGTTTGTACGATCCACTTGAAAGTTTTCATAATTATGTATAAAAATATAAAATCAATCTCCGATACTTTAAAAATCTAAAAATCCACCCTTTCCCTACTTTTTTAAGCGATTTATCCCTATTTTTAGCTCCATTTCATTTCCTAGAATAAAAAAATAATCATTTGCATGAAAAAATTAGCTGTAGCAAGTAATAATTACGTCATACTGAAATCACCGTGTCAGGCTTTCAAGGCAAAATTGCGATTCCAATTCTTTTAAAATAGTTTTCCTAGATTAAGAAGTTCTTTCTTTCACAAATAAAATGATCTCCTCTGCATGAAATATTGATATAAGAAGAGATGTTTCCAGCAAAAAGAATCTTTCGAATGCAAAAAGTTTTCGCACGTTGTTAGAAGAAAATGCAATTTCGATTTTATTATATTACAAAAATTCAATATAAAGTTATTCATTGTAAGGGGGACGAATGCTAAATATACTGAGTGCAGACAAAGTTTGTTAAATGGTTTTTCCAGCGTCCGTTGTAGTTGCTTCCGAAACAGATTTTGTCTGTTAGTTCTCATTATAAGTTGCAGTATTATAACTTGTAGTAACAAAACATCAGTATTTAAGCCTATCTCTGATACGACTGATTCATACTCATTTGTGTAGTCCATTTTTGAGTAGAAGTTGATGAATTAAACTGTGTTATCATAGATGGAGAAAAAACTGGTTTGCTATTTTCCCGAGGTTTCGTGGTTTGTTACTTTTCCCAGGAAGGGAGATGTCATGAAACTGCCATGTAATAGTCAGTCTTCTTTCAGCAAGGTGGCATAAAATCTCCATCTTGAAATTTGGCATTAATAGTGATAATATAGTCTAGTAGCATGCATAAATAGACTTTTAGATTTTAAATTATTAAAAATTCATTTTTTCAATAAAAGAAATTTAAATTGACGTTGTTGCGTCATTTATTTTATGAAAAATCACAAACCCCTGAATAAAATACCATAAGTTTCAATTCTCTTGGCTGAATAGAACTTGAGTTGCCGTCTCTTAAAAATTAGTATACCATGAAAAATTTCTTTAAAAAATGTATAACTCGGAAATAAATTGCTTAAAAATTTTAAAATTTCTAATTTTTATCTAATGTGATAGTAATATATATAAACAAAAAAACATCATCAATATCTAAACACGTGATATTTTTACCATTTGTTGGCTGAATTTCCGTATAATGTCATTTATCTGCTTTTGGAATATAGCGGCTTTTACATTGTTTCATCCTAAATTTTTTTCATTAGTGTTTTACTGATAACCACTAACAAGAATTATCTCATGTAAATATTGCTAATAATAAAGCTATTTACTTGACATCACCAATATACTTTATTTAAAAAGAAAGCATCATTTTAAGTGTTTTGTGAATATTTATCAGTCTCAACTAAATGTAGTAGATTTTTTTCTTATTTGAAATTACTGCAACTAAAAAATCTGCAGCTATATCGCAAAACCTTTTTAAGTGTTGAAATTATTTTTCATATCACCGATTTTGATAAGGAAGGCTTGAATGAAAAAAAAAAAATCAAAATGCAATTAATAGTTGTTTTGAATTATTTCTGAAGCATTCTTGAGACGGAAAACGAAGGAAACCCACATTTAAATAGTTTGATCTTACGATAGATGGCTCCACCAATGTTAATCATCCATCGTTGCACCTTTTCCCGTTGTATTTTTCCCAAGGTTACAGCTAGTGTTTCTAGAAAGCCCTATTTAGGGGAGGACAACCGGGTGTTTAGCCCCGCAGCCTCCACAAAAAAAAAGGCTCCAAGAACAGACATTTTAATGTAAAATTTTCCATCGAATTATTAAAAAATAACATCATCTTTATCCCGAAACATATAAACTGTAACGGAACTGCTTCTTTGCTCACATTTTGCATACTAATGACACTATAAGTACGGGGCATATACACGTTACATCAAGAGTGCAACACTAGACAAGAAGTAGACATTATTTTTTTGTGTAAATAAAATTTACCTCGGACGGGACCACTAGGCTGTAAGTTAACGCTGAACACACTCCATTATAAGGTCGTATAAAATAAATGTTTCACTTGTTTAAAAAATAATTAGAACTGGCCTCCACATCTTTGAATTCGGCTCTGTTTAGAAGGCAGTGGTTCATGACACTCGCATGCAGCAAGTTATGTTGGTTTAGTAAAAACAATCACATGGTGTAAATGAATACGAATTTTACTTCGTATTTACGTATCGACTATTCTCGATAACATTGTATAATAATACATATTTAAGACCATTCTCTGTAATATAACGGATTTCTAAAATTACTGCTTTAATCTCATTTAACACTAGAAAGACGGAGGGGCCTGTGAGGCCCTTCGCATTCTTTATTGTTCAGTCATTCCAATAATAACTAGCTGAACATAGTGCAACTTCTTGAATTTTCATAATTTGATCCTATTTCATTATTTGTTTTGTTATTTATCTGTTATCCTCACAGAAGTGTAAATATTGAACCTTCTACCTAGAATGACGGCAGGCGCCAGAGTGGCCCCTGAGGTATTTTACAATGATACAAAAAATTCCTCCTTTCACGTTATCTCTGCCACATGACAAATGGTATTCTGAGTGCATTTTGAACTACATAGGATAGAAACTAACCCCCCCCCCCATTCTGACCGTGGTGAGAGCCGGACACATAACAAAAGCGATTGCTCTCCCAGAGAGAAATATATATGTTGCTTTTGTAGTGCACTGATAACGCAGTGATACGCATACTCTGGTTTTATTTAGTCACCGGGAAAAATGCGCCGAGCACGTGGACTTACTCAGGAAGAAATTTTAAAAGAATTACAACGATTAGATGAAATTGATTATGGTGATAATGAAATTAGTAATTTGGACGAAGACAAGAATATTTTCCCACAAATAGAAACAATTCTGATGATGAATCTGAATGTGCTTCTGAGAATGACGGTGAATGCCATGAAACTAACATCTCGGAAAAGGAATGTTCAGAAACAAACCTCCAAGAGTCTATAGACAGTAGACATAGAGGTGCCACCATCAGCGAAGCTGGGAAAACAAAATCTTTATTCCACTATTGTATACAGAGGGGTTAACGATATAACATTGACTTATCAAGGGAAGAAAAATAAAAATATTTTGCTGCTAAGTTCTCTTCATAAAAACATTATCATCGACGACAGTGAGAACAAAAAGCCAGAAACTATTACATATTATAAGTAAACAAAGTACTGTGTAGACATAGTCGATCAAATGATACGCCTTTATAGCACCAAATCAGGTACGGGGCACGTCGTTAGGCTATGCATATGTTTTTTAATGTTTTGGATATATCTGCTATAAATGCGTGGATTTTATATAAATAGGTTAACGGGAAGAAAAAACTTAGTCACAGATATGTTATCCAACAGTTATGTGAAGAACTCCGTGGTCCCTACGAGTCATCGAGAAATACAACTAATGCAAGGAAACCGAGTGAGCAATGTATAATCAGAGAAGACAAAACTCTAAAAAAGGGAGTCAAATGTAGGATAAAAATATCTTGCAAAGATAACCATACATGGAAGATATGTCCGGATTGTAAAATTGCAGTTTGTGGCAAATGTGCTTCGAGAGAAGTGTGGTGCATCAATTGCTATGAGAACTGTACAAAGTGAAATAAATGAGGTTAGTGTATGAATGTTCAGTTTCATGAATTAAACTGGCGTATTTTATTTCATTTTATTATTATCTGTAATTATTATTTTCTAGAGTGGGGAAACTTAATTTTAGGAACAATGAGCATATAAATATGATTGAAAAAGTACTTATTATATATTCCGTTTAATAAGGTATTTTTGTTATCAATATAAATTAAAATTCCATGTAATTTCGATGATTAAGTTTATATTATGTTCTAATAATTTAATTTTAACCATATTTATAGATTTTCAATATAAATAGCTGGTCTACACTCAAAAATCTAGAAGGGGCCAGACTGGCCCCTCCCGACTTTCTAGGTATACTGCAATTGTGAGTCTTCCTAGTGTTAAAGTTTTGGTAACCGTGAGTCTGTAGCTAAGGGTGTTTTGAAATAAAGGAGAGTATTGTACTAGCGGAATATTTCAGTGTTCACATTTCAACAGAAAAATCCGTTTGTACCATTTAATTTGACAAGATTTTAGGTGATGTCTCAACGTGCGCGTCTGTATCTGCATGAACGTAATTATACAAACATAGTTTACTTGACCAAACTCGAATCCATTTTCACTAGTTTTTTAGCGACATTGCATATGTAAATACGTAAAGTGAGTATATCACATAATTTAAAAACTACTAGGGGTACAATGTTGAAATTTTATATTTAAGAATGCTCTAACATGTACTTATACATTGCTTTTCTCAAATTGCAATCGACTAAGTAATTTATCTGCAGGGCCACCGATTTTTTTTAAAACTCATTAAAGCCTATGTCAAACTTAACGTATTAAGGCTACCTCCGGGACGCTCTTATAAAAAAAAGTAAGCTTTGAATGAAAAATCCATACTTTTAATTAAAATGAACTATAAAGATGAAGATTTTAAAACAATGAAATTCAATGTAAATTTTCATATATTGCCAAATTTAAGTGAAATTTCGAGGAAAATTGCATTTACGACACACCTTCTGATCTAAGTTCTAATGAATCTTTCTAGATAATATTTATGCGCTACATAACTGACATATTTATCTGTGTTATAAACCAAACTATTTTCAAATGTTCTAGCAGTATTTCAATTTTGTAAAATATCTATTTGTTTTCTAAAGAAAGTATATTTTCGAAAATAAAAATGGTCATAAAAACAATCAATAAACACAGAAATATTATATTCTGTTCCATAATGATCAAAACACTGTGTCAAAATTTGAAGTCAATATCTTAAATACGTAATGAGATATTACATTTATCTTAAAGAAAATTAACAAAAACACACTTTTTTAGAAAACGCATTTAAAAGTTTTCATTCCGTACAAAATATCAACGTGCTGGTTCATTATTCCTTGTATATCTTAGCTTCTAGTTATCCTAGAAACAAAAATAAAACGGTTTTAGTATCTTAATAATGTGACTTATAAAATAAGAAGAAATTTGAATAGAATAAAAAGAATATAAAAAGAATTTGAAAATAAAAAGAAATTTGAAAATTTTCAGAATGCACTGTGACCAGATATCGTCTTTTTTCTTCCTTTTTGGAAAGTTTTATATCTTTAATTTCATAACAGTGTAAGATTTTTTTTTCTTTTTTTCCATATTCTTTAAAAAATGTCATCACAAAAAAGTTTTCCATACATATAAATCCCTCTGCAATGTCAACAATGCGGTGAAGTATGTCATATTTGGAATATATTTGGATTGAAAAGCGAAGATTGTGGTAAAATAAAAAATATATGAAAGAGTATATTACTTGAATTCCTATTGTGAGCTTGACAAGTTTTGAAGTGGTTGTGTGAGTGTAGTTCATTTATTTACTTTTATTTTTCTTCACTTAATATCTATGCAGACTTTAAAAAACAGATACTTCTAAGATATCATACGAATATTTTCCGAATATAATTATTCATACAGGTATAAGACTTTGAAAGACGTCATTAGCTCATTGTGGGGTTAAGTATAACGAACGCCAAATGCTGTAACCAAACCATAGTCACCTAAACATATTCAATCTCTAATTGACTATTATAGAAAGAATAATATCATGCTTTAAAGGCAAAGCGACAATAATAAAAACATTGCATTTCATTACATTATTACATTCATTACATTCAAACATTAATATTCTACTTTCTTAAACAGCATTTTCTAACAAGTATGTCAGTTAATGAGATTGTGAGTTACGAATCAAATATAGCAATATTATTGGCATTTCTTAGTAAGGTGTCTCAAAAACTAATATATTATTAAACATGTTAATGGTGAAATACGTTATTGATTGCAAATATTTTATTTAAACATAATTTTTAGAGTAAAAGATTGTTCATTGAAAATAACACATTGAAATTTTTTGTTACTATGTTACATTTTTATGAGGTGCTTATATATTATGCTTTTGCTAATGTTAGTGTATGTGTGTTGCAGTCGACTTGGTAGGTTTTACTAAAATTATAAGTTTCGACTTGATGCATCTGGTAAAAGTAAGATCTAGTTTTGAAATATATAGTAAAATAAAATAAAATTGTTTGAGAGTTTTTTTTTTTTTTTACATTATTAAACTGTTTCATTAGTGAGCCACTATTTTAAATTATGTTTAAAATGTGCCTGGGCCATTTGAAATCAGTATTTGTTATTTTTATGCACAAAAATCTCCAAACAAATCCACGCAATCAAATTTTATGCTTTAGATTTGTATTTTTTATTAATTAAAATTTAATTTATTTCAAGAAAACAGTGTTATGTAATAGAACACACCCCATTCCCTCTCTCTCTCTGCTTTTTTTTCAGTAAGAGAAAATAAAATACCCAAACAGATATTTATCTAAAATTCTACTAGTAAGTACAAGTTTAGATTTTTTTTTTTGTATATTATATGACCTTTATAAAATCCTTCCTCAAGCCTAACAATAATAAAATTAATATATTTCTGTTATTCAAATTCTTGCAATGATTCTGCTTAAGAGAGAGGGAGAGAGAGGGAGAGAGAGACCAGGGGTTTTATTTGTACTTTATCATTTTGTATGAACATTATACAAGGAAAATCAGCACATCAGTTATAAAGGAGGGATAGCATTTTTCGCATTACGAAAATGCAAAAACAATTTTATTTCTACTTAATAACACTTTTTATAAGCTATCGTTCAATGAGAAGCTGATTAAAGTCACTTAACTATGCGTAACTTTCATTTCTTTTTCTGTTGACATGGAATATGACCAATAACTACTTCAACATTTGTTAAACACAACTATAATGAATAACTGATGAAATAAGTCTGATTTATAGTGCATATTTAATATTCACTTAAATTATTTCTTCAGTTTTATAAAATCCAATGTGTTTAAATCCACTATTTTGACTTTTTGTTTTTGTTCTCATTTATTTGCTCACTTCGGTTTTTAAAAATCATATTTTTATTTTCGTCATGCAATAACATTTTCATTCAGTAATCATATTGCGAGAGCAGAGACACGTGTTCAAAAAATAGATACTCTTCGGTTGTAATTTTAACTTGTTATTTTTTTCCTTTTCTTCTTCCTATTTGACTTTTATTTTGGCACGTTTTATTTCCATTGTTGATGACGCCATGAAAAATTATTCAATCGCTGTTATTTTGCCTTAAATTAAGTGGACTAAATTTATTATAAAACGGAGTAATTGGTGCTTATTTTTTCTGGTACGTGTATTTTTCACCAAAGAGATTTCTCTTGGAATTTAATGTTTCTATCACTTCACCTCTGTTCGACAGTACTCATCAACGTACTTTTCATACCTAATCTGCACACATTTG
Source organism: Cheiracanthium punctorium (assembly GCA_038373885.1). Lineage (NCBI taxonomy): Eukaryota > Metazoa > Arthropoda > Arachnida > Araneae > Cheiracanthiidae > Cheiracanthium > Cheiracanthium punctorium. Next base: position 1,053,974 of record JAWZYV010002197.1, read on the forward strand.
GTCACCCTTTAAAACTATCAGATGGTGTCACTCATTCCTGTTTTCTGTAAATGTTTTTTTTAAATTAATATTTTTAAAAATACATTTTTTATATTCATGTTTCCGTGCAACTAAATTTTTTTACAACTTGTGATTACTTGCTCTTTGAGTTAAATATACATCTCTACTCGCTTATCCATACTGAATTTACAATAGCTTAATTATTTTTTTGCGCAATGAGCTTTAGCTTTTCCATATAAAATAATCTTTTGAATTTAATTTAGTATTATTTTTTATCTGAGCGAACCCCACCATGGACGAGTTGATGGGTCACTGAACATGGTAGATGTTTAAAGTGTGAAGATTCCGCATTTGGGCCTACCATGAAGGCTATCGTTGGACCAAGTTTTGGTCATTTTTTTTCCAGATGTAACGTGTATACGCGTCAGAACTCCCCAAAAAGTTCTCCGACCGAGTCTCCCTCCCTGTAGGCAGATGCTCCTCGGTAGGCTTACCATGGAGTAGAACACATTTTCCTTTAAATGAAAATATGGAACTGTTTATTGGATAGAAAAATTAAAAATTTTGGTTCTCTATCAATTCGTATTTAAAATGATAACTCACATACACATATTCTTTTTTTTTAATTACAATTCCTGTAGTATGAACGTCTTTGAAATTTAAGCTTGAATATTTCCCCACTTATTATGCATGATACAAACAATTTGCATGCATTAAAATATTTCACAGCTTCATTTGATAACATAATTCAAAAATAGTAAAAAAATAAATAAGTTTTTAATATTTTGTACTATTTAAATTACTCTACGATTTTAAACTTTCAAACAGAATGAGAGTGAAGTTTTTCTGCAAATAATTCATTAATAGTAAAGATATTATTTTAGGCATAGAATAAAAATTAATATTAGGTTGTAACGAAAGTTTTCTGCCACTGCAAGTATTTTCTGCACAAACAGTTCGCGTTGGTGTCTTTGCCAATATTTTGTTAAACGATTTTTGTTATTTGAAAGAAAAAGACTTGTTTTAGAGCACTGTGTTGTGAAATCTGTAAAACAATATCGTTATGATTAAGTATAAGATGTCTGAAATGGAACAATCACGCTACCAGATTGAACCATCATTTACTCTCAGTTCTGTTGCAAAAGTATCCTACAGAATGACACCGAATCATGTGTACAGCTTAAGGTACTACTGTTGTATCATACCACACTGTGAAGATTTGGTACCGAAAGTTCAAAAACGAGGACTATGACATTTAAGAAGCAGAGCGCTCTGGCCGGCCTACTGATGCTGATGAGACCCGCCTACGAGAATTTGTGGAAGGAGATAAAATATTCATCAACTCGAGAGCTAGCTAAAAGAGTTAGACTTTAGTGTCATGTCCATTAGTTGCTCTGGGCATTGCATAAACTTGACATATAAGGCTCGTTACCGCACGAGCGCTCGGTACCGCACGAGCTGACTCAAGGAAATCTGGCGGAAAACTTTCGTTACAACCTGATATTTATGATCACCGTAAGAAAATGCAAGTAATTAACTAGTGAATATTTCTAAAAGAAAGCAGTCAAGCTCAATCTCGTGATCAATCCATGTTTTACTTTGTGAAAACATATGTACAACATGCTATTTCAAATTATTATAGTTATTTTTACGTAATGGAGCATAATGCTGGAATTTTAACAAATAAGCGTTTAAAAAATGTTGAAATCTTCTTGTCTATTATCTTGTTCACTAAAATATAGTTGTCCCTGAAAAGCGATGTAAAAAAAAAAAATTAAAAAAGGAAACAAAAGTGCAATGTATGTTCTTGCTCCACCACACATTTAGTTGCTCGTCAAGTATGAAATATGTAGAAAATACATTGCATTATTTTAAAAGGTTTGATTCGAAATTTCTTATATTTATGTCAGTGTTTTAGTGTATTAAACAACTTTTAATTGATATATTTTATAATTTGATTTTTAAACAGTATCCCTTATTTAATAAAAAATATGCAACAACATTTTGTTACATAATAGATTTGTAACAATTTTGTTATATAATAATGAGCACCAAGGCCACAAATGTTTAGAAGTAAGAAAGTACTAACAAATTGTAATATAATTTGTGCATACATATGGCAAAATATCCCATGGTACTCACAAATATTTCATTATACTGTAACTCGCCACGAATATATGAAAAAAACCATTATACGGTTAGTAAGAGTATAAATATTGTATAATTACAGTCCCATTACAGTAAAACATTTACTTGAGTTCACATTCCGTGTGTTTCGCATTTTCCCTTTAGTCACTTTGAAATGACGTCTGTTTCAATACTTTATCATTTTATTTGACAGCTTCCCATGAAAAAGCGAGCTTGAGAGCAAGGAAGAGAAAAAATCTCATCTCATTGTCAAATTTGTGGGAGAATATGTCGTTCTCAGAATATAATGGAGCGTAAGAGAAAAAATAAAAAGTAAAGACGACAGGGAACGAAATATCACCAGATATATATTTCCGCTTCTTTATGTTTGTCTAGTGTATATGTTTCTCAGTAGATTTTTTTTCAATGAATAATTTTTGGAGTGACTTCAGGTGAAAGGAAGTAAAATTTAAATAAACTTTTTTTTTAATGGAAAGATGTGCCAGTGTATTTTTTTTGAAATATTAGGTCTACCGAATAGTTCTGTCCGTTTTTCGTGTGTCAGTATTTCAGCAAGCCAAAACTGCTGACGCTAATAATACGAAATTTGGAACGTGTGTGAGTTTTTTAGCTTTGGTGCTGGATTGGAGAACAATTTCCAAAGTTTGTAACTTATAGGAGATAGGAGGCCAAAACGTTCTTTTCACATAGCCTCCGTGTTCTGGAAGAAGAAAAGAGATTTCCATAAAATTCTTGCTGTAAAGTACAACACTCACGAATACCTAAAAGTCGATTTCAGAACATTTCTATTAGAATCTTCCAAGTAGGGTAGAAGTTGAGAAAAGGGAGGGTAGCCATTTTCCTTGAAAGAAAAAAATATATAAATGAAATTCTAGCTTTAAAATTTTACAAATATGAGTCCTATGCTTAAGCACAGCTTGTTTGTAATTCAATATTTGTTGAAAATTTATTTGTTTGAATTTTTTCTAAAAAAATGACATTACTTTCCGGTGCCCATAATATTAGTAATGTTTCTAATGAGCATTCACATAAATTTTGGAACATTGCATAAAGTTCGAATACAAAAATATATTTCATTTACTGAATCTATTTGTCTCTCTATTCTAAAATAAAGTAACAGCCGCTGCCGCCGCCGCTGTCAATAGCTTGTTCTGCTACCTCCTCCGAAACCGTGGGGATTTGAGTTTCGCCGAAAGTGATCACGGGTTCGGAAAATTATGGGGAAACCGATAAACTGGCTTAAATTTTGAAATTCTAATTATTTTAGAAAATATTAATAAAAATCTTTAAAAATAAGCATACTGGTTGCCAGGGTTGGCAATATTCGCCTGCATAAAATCATTCATGCCTTTGCAACAAAGCAATTCGAAGTATGTAGAATCGCGCGAAATTGACAAACATGAAGTAGAATTACACCAATTTTACGCAAAATTAAAAAGTATGTGAGATAAATAAGTCAAAGTGTGTTACACAAAGTTGACGATTTTCAAAAAATAAGTTCTCTTAGATAACAGGAATTACCGATTATTCGTGTTTCGAAATCTGAATGACCTATTGTAACAGATTTTAAAAGCGTCATTTTGGCATCAGGTACAATCTGGAAAAATGCTATCTCTCCAAGCAGGCAAATCTAAACCGAGTGTTCCATCCTAAATATTAGCACCCAGCATCTTAAAAATGAAAAATAAATAAAATGTAGATGATAGTAAAGCCGGTTTGGCTCAGCTTGGGTATTTGCTACTAGTAGACATATTTGGTGGCGTTAACTATGCCATCATAGCAGTTACAGTACACCTTGGATATTTGACAGTGCGGCGAGATTATATAATTCGTGGTGCTTCATACGTCAGTCTGCAAAGGATTATGTATATGAATATATGCATAACGGTTTTCCCGATAACCTTACATGAGCAGTAAATTATAGGTAAGGAGAGCATGTGTAAATCGCCAAATAATGAAAAGTCGCCATTGGTGGCAATCTATCCTAACTGTTCCGTAGTTTGTATCAAAGAAAACACATGAAGTCCTGTTTTCTTAGAACTAATTATAAACTATACATGCACGTAAGTCGCCAAATTATGAAAAATCGCCATATTTGGCAAATAAGAATGGTGTTCCATAGGTTTCACATAATAGTGGGAAGTTTAAATTTTTATGTTCCAAGGAACATGCAAGAAAAAAGCAATGTGTAGCTCGGTAACATTCTATCTGATCCAATCTTTGCGTTTTGTTTGTTGAAATTATACCTTTTTTACAAATAAGCCTTATTAGGGACCGGATGCCTTATACGAAAACGAGCGTAGCAAGTCTAGGGTCCTTGGCCCCTATTCTTCTAAAATAAAATTTGTGTTTAATAGGCTTCAGTGTCTCTCTGTATTATCAGCGTATGCAACTGGTTTTCGTTTGGTTTCTCTTCTCAGTCTCATTGAATGATCAATACGAAACATGTTTAAAATTTTTATGTTGTGTTAAGTTTTTAATCACTCTAAAAATTTGAAACTTACAGCGTGCATTATGTTGTGGGGCTACAGCCAATCAGCTACAAGTGGGCTCTCGGCAGAAGGGTGAGGTGCCTTCCGTGAAGGTCTTTCTAAGGGGTCATAACCCGTATTTACTTCAAACTTACAGCATCTATAGTTTTTCAAGTATATTGCGTTTTGCTATGTAGGAACAAACATCCCGGTTTTGTGTGAGAACATATAAATGAATTTTTAAAATAAAATTATATTTAATGTTGAAATTGTTAGAATTAGCAAACTGTAGTCTTAATTGGTATCTAAAAGACATATGACCATTAAGATAAACCCGTGAAATATGCATATATTTTTGAAACAGAAATTCAATTTCAAAAATTGGAAAAAAAATGAAACATAACAGAGTTGAAATGTGTTTCAAACTACACAGATTTAAACAATGAAATGAATGTTCCAACAATGCTTCGAAAAGTTGAAAATAAATTTAAAAGGATTTACCGTCGTATGTTCGAGAGTGGAGAGTTTTAAAATTTTATTTTTATTAACGGAGGTGCGCTATTGAAATATATATATGAAACAATGGGGTTAGTGTAGGGAGCCTTTTGTGAAAAGTTTAGAAGTCTGTTTTGAAATTTTCGCGATATATTGTTAAAAACATCCAAACTTAGCAACCATTTGCGAAAATTCTGTATGTAGTCGGTCGTTAAAAATATTTTGTTTGAAACACCCTGTAAAAGAGCGAAAAACGCAATGTGAATTCTAAACGATTGAACTTATTTCAGTGTGCCTGAATTAGATGAATTCATTTAAATTACTATAGATAATACATTTCGGAATTCTTTTGAGTGTTCCTATTAAAGAAATCTAAGCATTGCATACACACTAGTTGATGAAGACCATTATTTTATAAACCTTAATAACAATATCATATCATTTCTGTTTCAAATATATTTATGAGTCTATACATTGTGATTATAATTAAAGTTGAAGTTTCAAAACGGTTATAAAAAAAAGAACCACTGATCAGAATGACGCCAAATTTGAACGGAGTATTATTGAAGAAAGGGAAAAGCGTATGGCATAAGAGAAAAAAAATAATCCCAAATTTTAGCAGCAGATGGCGCTGTACGCATCCTAATGTAAAAGGGTTCTACTACTAATTACAAATGAATCGTAAAGTAACGGCTAAGGTGTAAGTTACACGTTGAACTGACTATACTGTTCAGTGTGCATGACTGTACATGTGTGATACTGTTAGTTACAATAAGTGGTTACGTAAGCCCATCCACCACGGCAAGGTCATATCACAACGGATGTGAAAAATCGGTTTTTAATTGTCCTGAGTCCAAAAACCGCATAAAAAGCATCCATCAAATCGGTTTTTAAATTTCGCGAGACTGGTGCAAAACATGTTCAATATGCTGTCCACCATTTTCTGCAACAAGTTCAAATCGAGGAACAGCATGTTCAATAACTGATCGCAGTGTCTCCGAGTGTGCAGTCGGAGAACATTTACATATTCTGACGCTTACATGATCTGTTGCTAAATTTTGGAACCGTTTTCTTTTCTTATGCCATATGTTTTCCCCCGTCTTGATTAAGATTTCGTTTAAATTTAACGTCATTATGATCCGTGGTTCTTTTTTATAGCAATTTCAAACTTTAATTATAATCACCCTGTACTTTCAAGAGTGGCTTCCTATAAAGACTAATTTAATGCAATTCTTTTGAGTGCTCTTTTAGAAGTATTAATCATGCTACGTTCACTAAAGTGGGCAAAACACCTCTGAAGTGAATGAACCGATGTATTTTTCACTTCACTCTAAAGTATACCAATTTCTAAAGGTAAATGGTAAGAATATATACAATCGATTGACGTACATATAAATATCTTTTAACTTTGTCTGAAAGTGTTAAAATGCACTAAAAGTTTTCTCAAATTGTTTATATTATATTAATAATTATTTAATGGTTTATGTATTATATTTCATGTGATTTTCTATAAATATGTGTTATATCCTGTGGTACATATTTGATCGTTCTTCAAAATATCTTTCTGAAAAATATCCCTTTCCTTTGAATGTGAATAAATTACAACAAGAAGTGTATTTAAAGTATTTATTGTATTGAAAATATATTTTATTAGAGCAAACGCAAAGTAATAAAAGTATTTTTACCATTTTGAGATAATTTAAACATGTTCTTCATGTTTAATTCATAAAATATAAAGTTCAAAGTCTCACTTTTCATCATAAAATGCTTAGTTTTTGGAAGAAAAATTTAGAAACTCATCTGAAAGCAGATAACGCCTCGAGCAAACAATTACAAACAAGAGACATTCCGTGTATGGTTCATTTTTCATCTAAATGGAACTTAACATGTCAAGTAGATAAAATTTATTTCCGAAGACTGGTATCGTTTGCATTCAGAGTTTATGACACACCTCTCAACTCGTTTTTAAATGGATTTTTTGTTTTGTTTTGTTTCAAGCAAAATGGAGATTTCCGTTAGAGAGAAAAGATGCGGTAATAGGAGAAAGGTGTTCTTTTTTATTTCAGTGTATTTCAGTATGTTATATAAGGGATTTAAGAAAATAGATATTTTCTTAATAATGAAATGTGGTAAAATATCCTTTGATTAAAAGTGTTAAAATTAAATTCAGCTTTACAATATCGCATATAGTTCATATTTTTTTTTCTAGAATACAATCGAGAAAAACGCATATATTTTATTTACGTTATGATTTATCTGACAAACTAGGTTTCTCGGTTATTAAAAGCAATTATTGATCATGTTCTTCGAACACACGTACTGATTAATTTAATTTAAAGTTATACACTCTGTTTTTAAATCAGATCCATAAAAAATAGGGATAAGACAACAACATACTTTGTGAAAACTACGCATTCCATCTTTATGCACTTGAAAATTTAAAGCTTAACTTTTATCGATCTTTTAAAAGGAATAATTTAAAATGAGAAATAATTTATAAAATGTAGGAGACTGCATAATTTTTTCCAAACGTAAATTTTCAATTTTAGATACCGAGCGATAGTTTGTTATGAAAACAACTGCGATTAGTTTTGTCACACATTGAAAAAGTTATTGCTTGTGATTCCTTATCTGTGAGGCAATTTGTATCCATCTGGAAAGGAAAATATTTTAATTTCTCAAGACACTATACGAACGAAGAAACACCCAATGTTATCATCAAAGAATTTATGTGGAATCTTTTGAGCCATCGAATACTCAAAGTCTCCTAAATATGTTCTCTTGAAAGTCTGATTTTGTCAACATTCAAAACACAAAAATTGCGGTACATATTTTATACCAAAATACGTATGTGATGATTTTATTAATGATGATTTGAAATGTTATTTTCCTTAATGAACTTGGGATGTAATTCCTTTCGTTTATATCATTTTAAGATTTGAACAGTCTTCCCTTCGTTTTATGTTTCAGTCTAAACAGTTTGCGGGATGATCTGCTTCATCTCGGCTCTGTTATATCAAACATTACAATTTTTGCATTGAAACAGTCAACATTTCCTACTTATTACTATTAAAACTGAGTTATCGATTAACCGAGAAACATGTTTTCATTGATGAAATTTTGTTAACATTAAGAAATGACAGATTTCGGCAATTTTTTTTAAAGCCGGAACACGTTATCTGGCTTACTTTTTCACACCAAATGGTCACTGCAAGCCTTATGACTAGCACTAGATCGTTCAGTTTGCTTTACATAATTAGAAAGCTCACCATCAAAAAGACACCACAGTTACTGAAAATTTAAGACCAAAGTTGAAAAGCGCCACTTATAAAAAAAAGACATCAAAAAGAAGCTTATACAATTTAGGAAGTGAAAACGGAAAAAGGTTGTTGACAGATGAGTGAGATCAACAATGATGTTGTGATATACCATTCCTTCTTTCTCTGAAACGGAATGAATTTGAAAGAGAAGAAATTAAACGTGATTTATGGTTTCTTTCTTTTGAAGTTTTGTATTTTGATTACACTGAATGAAGTGAATTCTGAGATGTACTTAGAATTGCTGATACTTTTTCATTTTAGTAAAATAAAATGTTATTTTGTTTGTAAACTGACTGATTTTTATGGTTTAGATAATGACTATTTAAATAAAGAAAGAAAAATTCTGGATGTAAAATGTTATTGCAAGATCGAAAACATTTAATTGCTTTTCTTTTATCTTCATTTATGTATTTATTTATCTTTCGACCATAAGCTCTAACTTTCAGAATTAAGTAAAATGTATATTTTATTATTATAATATTATTGTAGGGACTAGCTTTGATATAATGTTGATAACGTCGTACATAACATTTCTTTCTGGTGCCGTCTTGGCTTGACGACAAATTAAGGTCGTCATGCATTCTAATTAACGATATTTCTACACTATTTCGGCAGAAATGTGTACCATTGTATTATACAAATATTAAGTGTTTCAGTTGATATTTACTTCATAAGGGGGCTCTGCTCCCTTTTTTTATTGAAAGTAAATGCAGTTATAATAACAACAAATTCCTATAGAAATATATTTAGTATGAAAATAAACCAAATTGGAAAGTACTAAACAAATAAGCTCAGAAAACATAGACAGACAATTTAAATTTCACGTTTTAAAAGGTAAACTATGACTAGTTATTGTGTCAAATATAACCGTACTATGTAGGGATGATTTTGAAGCTCTATTCCACCAAGTTTATCGCGATTTCTGATCTTTCCCTCCATTAAGTTAATAAAATGTCATGACAGGGGGTGCTAAAGTTACTATGTTGTAATTATTCTATTGAAGTCATATTTCGAGTTGGTAAAATCGCTTACCTTTTTTTCTACGTACTTTCTTTCACGTTTAAAGTGCATTTAAAACAACATAAACATTCGTAATCTAAAATTTTAAATACAACAGCTAAAAAATAAGTAAAACTATTCGGTATTGCCACTTTTATCTGTTGTTTTACACGATCGTGGATCGAGAATATTTTTAATCTAAAGAGCATTAAAAAGTTCTATAAAATTTTATAGTTCCTTCTTTTATAATAGGAACGCGATTGTGGAGTTAAGCAGAATAAATTTTCATTTTGAACTTTTTCTAGATTGTTTGTTCATCTTTTTCACAAACAGAATAGAAATAAGTTATTGCATCATCCGTATAGGCATTTAGTTATACTTATTTTTATTACCTCAGATGCGCATATAAGCAAAAATATCAATAAATGACTAATGTTTTTGCTGTTCAAAATTAACCCTTAATTCATGAATTTTACACGTTCACTGCCGATTATGTGATAGTCACCAGTGTTAGCTAAATTTCTTTGTCAATTTTTTAATTACCATTTAATCTTTCAAAAAATACGTAGTTTGAAAGAAATATCTGATATTTTATTACTCGAAACATGAATCATATATTATCAGAAACTATATTTTCGCTGTAAATTCGACATAAGAACTTTGGCTCGTACTTTAATCCGGCAGTAAACCTATTTCAAATATCCGATGAAAATATCGATCACTGTGCAATTAAGGCTTAAAATGTTACTTACCACTAATTTCTTTTCTCCAAAAATACTTATAATATATGTTTTCTATTCACTGCTTTACGTTAAGTGTTTCTACTTTTAGAAAATTATATTAAAAATTAATGTAGTTACATTTTCTTGTTCACTTATATTTTTTGTTTAAAACTAGGCTTGATCTACTACGCATTTGTTTTCTATAGGTAGCGTGGATTCACACAGATCGATACACCTTACTCACCCTTCAGAACCGTGTCATCACTAGAAATTCACGTTACAAAGTTACTCACAACAGTCACAGAACTTGGTGGTTACACATATCGGAGGTGCAAGAGCGAGACAAAGGGGAATACATGTGCCAGATCAACACGTCACCCATGAAGAGCCAAACAGGATATATTGAAGTAGTAGGTAAGTCTATATATTATCCTAAAGTGTTTAAAACAATCTGCTTCGCCAAATACTGCTTCGCCAAATCTGCTTCGCCAACAGAATGACTTCCTATTGCATATATTGACAGTGTAACTAGTTCAACATGATAAAACGAGATTTGTTTAATTTTTGCATAAATAATTTTTGCTGAAGTGAGGTTACCATACATATATTTCATTATTTCTCCCATATTTTGGAACTATATTGAACACATTTCACTGGATATTGGGAACATGCATAACTTATTTCTGTAGTTACACTGCGTCATAGTCGTCAACTGAATAAATCTGTAAAATTTCAAAATGTCTAAGCCAGGTCTTACGCAACATTCTTCTCTACGTTCATTTTGGGAATCTGAAATAAGTAATCCATTGTAATATTTTTGACAGAAATGAAAAGCTCCATAAAATTGGCCTTGGAATGCTGGACGGATTGAATATGCGTTCGTGGTGCTCATACATTTTTTTTTTTAAATTTGCATCCAAATAAACATTTATATTATATTTTTACTGTGTTTACTGGGAAATAAAAATTCGTTTCAAACCGCTCAAGTGCCAGATTACAAAATCAAGATTGCATACTCACTCAAAAATGCATTCGAGTAATAGGCAAATTACTGCTTCAGTTTTTTCAATGACTTATTGCACTAATTTTTTTCAATACAACATTAGAAAGAGATGTGTGAGAAGTTACTAATTTACAAAGGACCTTCCGAAAGTAGATTTTGCCATCTTTTGTCACACTGAAACTTCGAAATCTCTAAACCAGATCTTACTCAACATTCTTCTTTCCATTCTTCATGGGAATCGGAAATAAAGCTAATGCGTAATACATTCTAATTCTTTTGAGAGAAATAAGCTCCATATAATTGATCATACTAAACAGAATTCTAATCTTTTTCCACAAAGCAAATACACCTTGACATCATGAACTACAAACCTTGAAATATTTTTCAAGATAGTCGTCACCGACACTGAAACATTGTGGTAGACTACAATGAGTTTGAAGAAACAGCACCCGTAAAACTCGGTACCCTGCGAAAAATTTGTTTCACAAATTGTTGCGTTTTAGTATTGTTTTGAAAGTGACTCCCGAATGAGCAGCTTTCTGGACAACTTCATTGAGGAAGGATCTTTGAGCCAGGTGACTCAATCTCTTTTATCTGAAGCGAGGAATCTGTTCTTATGCAAATTTTGCTTTGACGCCCACTAACCATATTCATACAGGAAATCACTTCCTTTGGTGAGCGCATTGTGTCTGCCATCGTGATTTGTACTCGTATAACCTCGAACACGACGATCTGCTGCCACTCTGCCTTCTTCGGAGGTCTGCGCAAGCATCAATCGTCCTCTGCTGATGCTCTTTTTGTCGTTAAACCAGCTATGCATGTGTAGTCCTATGGAGATTGTCTTGTTTCGCCTTGTGCACCATCTTTTTAAAAAATTGACGAAACCTACTTTTGGAACAAATCCTGGTATATGACAAGATTCACTTTTAGCGTAAAATAATATTTTAAGTATGAAACTGACATAGAAAATTTCACATACGTAAGAATGGGTATACACGTACACGGTGGTTATAAAAAAAAGGGGGTGATGAGACCTCTCTAGTGAGTTAAAGTATTGGATGAGGCATAAGCAAATTTTACGGCCGTTCAGTATGGACCAAGAAATTTTGATGCTTAACTTAAAATTTCGATTGAATCTGAAAGTCGTTACTAGGGGCAATGTTTGCACTGAACAGAATGAAATGCGTCAACTTGCACTATTCTGTGTTTTTGCGGTAATGAGTATAAAAGAGAAAAGCTGGGAAAATAATCATCATTCTGAGGCCAGCTGGCTTTTAATGGCTGGTACTTTACTGGACAGTGCTTGCTATGTTAGTCAATCTCTTTTACAGGAAGAACGAGAATGCCTTTCATGCCTTTGGCAAATTTTGATTGTTAAAGTAGTTAGGAGAACGACGGATGAGAATAATAAACTTGCCAAACATGTTGCAGCAGCTGGAAACTGCAGCAACTCAAGCATAGCAACCAGGCAGGGAACGGAAAGCGGTTTTACCGTAAAAAGTTGCAGTTGCAGTTGCTTTAATCAAGTTATCCTCAGAATAATGGGACTTCTCTTAACATTTTCCTTTTATACTCATAATCGTCACAAAGGATGCAATAGCACATATTAGTGTGTTTTATTCATTGAAAAGCGACAGAATTTCTTCGGGTGGCGACTTTTGGTACTAATTATTTTTTCTCATAAATCGAAATCCCATGATCCACTCTGCATACCCATCAAATTCAGTTATGTGTTCAATTCTTTAATCGCTAGAAGAGGGATCTGAAACTCTTAGTTACTTTTAACTCTTAGCAATATGATGCCATATAATCATACTGGGATTAAATATACAACTACATAAAATTTATTTAATTCAAAATCATAGGGTTAATTTCAATGACGAAATATGCCTTTTTAATATTTTGGGAATCTTCCAGCAATGACAAAATATGTCGACATACACAGGTAAGAGTTTAAAATCACATTTTCACGGTCGCTGGCTCTTAGACTATTATAACATTGTTTTATTCTTTTATAAAATGTGGGTGTTTCTAATAAAATACGTAAACAAATATCAAATTTATATGGTTTTCAAAAACTTTATTTCATTTAAGTCTGAAAGTTAAAGTGCAAAACTCTTACAATTACAATTAACGATTAATAACATGTGAAACTTGTTGAGTAGGAGCAAAATGAAATTTAAGAAAAATTTAATAACACTTAATTATCTACAGCAAATATACTCGAGTAACATAAATTCAGTAAAATAAAAAATAAGAAAAGGAAATGTAATTTATAATTTTACAAAAAATTGCATCTCATAAAAAAAAAAAAAAAAAACTGGTATGTATACCGGAATGCCAGCGTGGCATGTATCCCATTTTGTACGGTACAGAAGTAACACATCAGAGTTCCCTGTCGTCGCATCGGAAAATAGCGTAAACAAATACACAGCACTCTATGTACAGGTGCTACACTTAGTTTTAACTTCGAAATCATGCATGGATTCAGAAATTAGCGTATAAAAAAGCATCTAAGCGTAACGTGTTTAAAAGTTTGGACAGTGAAATCATGCGCTTATCTCAAAATAAGGATTGCATAGTTATAGCTAAAGCATTGAAAGGGATTACCGCTATACACTAGTTAAGAAAATCTTACTGCACACAAATACTGCTCGTGTGACTGCTATTTATCGACAATTACAAGAAATACAAGGGGTGCGGTTTCTACCCTGGATGCGGTGACTCTGCCGAAGTCACCCTATATTAAGTATATAGAGTGAATAAGGAAAGAGTAAGACTAAAATATACGCAATTAACTGGTCCCTTTTTAGGTTCAGTATAACTTTATAATAAGCTAAGGTATCTTGAAAACAAAGAATGCTCCACGTTTAACATTTTAAAATTCGTGCTCCGAAATTTTCGGTACTTAAAATAACAGGGAGAAAAGTAATATAAGGAATACAGAATTATGAAGCGGAAAATAAATAAGCTCTGCACATATATTTCTCATCTAAAGATTTTGAAGAATACACAATACAATGGATTCCCAAATACTTTGAAAAATTCTTGTCAAATGCAATTAATTTTTAAAATAAAGCGGAACTATTACAGAAAAATTGCATGAATATTATTACATTTTTTAATCGCATTTTCAAAAGTATAATGAGATTTATAGAACTTTTTTATATTTTCGCACATTTAAACGCTTTGTTTATTCAGCACCGTATATTTACGAGTTTATATATAAAAATAATAATGATGTAATATTTTAAATGCACAATATATTATTAAAATATTTGATTGTGTCTGAGCAAAATATTAATATCGATTCTATCAGTATTTGAGTAATAACTATATATGTTTTAATAAAGGGAGACAAGACAAGAAAATGGTGTTTCTCGCGTCATATGTGCTTGACTCATCGCATATTATTTATTTATTAACCTGTACTTATTATATCAAGCGTAATCATAAATCTTCTTCATGTAAGAAAACAAAGAAAATCTCTCTTTTGCATTAGCATGACAAGCTTTTACCGTGGACCTCTTTAACTGAAAAACAGCAGACCATATAACACCTTCAGGCCTAAAAAGAACAAAAAAGAGGGATAAGACAAAAGGAAAAAAGAAATGATTGATCTGTGAACGTCAGGAAATGCCGGAATGACTTTAGGAAACCCCGAAGCATCATGTGACTCCCACCTCTACAGATCATTCCATTCGACCAAACACCAATTCCTTAAATTCTGGTCTACGCCATTTTTATTTACCTTTTTTGTTCGTTCCTTTGGACATATGCCAACTAAAAAAAAATAAATACAATAAAATAAAATAAGATTCTAGAAAAAAATCATAAATAAATAAACTACATGTTAGGATGTTCCGTTTTGATGTATTATTTCTACTTCTAAGGCCTGATGATGATGATTATGATGATGATGGCAGCGGAATCATAAACATTTGGAGCCACTTTAGAACCCCCAGTTAACGCATCAAAATAGTACAGATGAGACAGGTGCGGAATTCGTAAAAAGTTAGAAAACATTTGTTCTTTGGGAGATAGAGGATTATATAGGATTGGGGAACTGTATGTCATCACTATATGATTAGAAAAAAAGAGGAAGAATTTACCGGTCTCTGTTCGTTCATGGAGAGCATCGGAAAGATAAAGCTGTTTCAGACATTTTCTGAAAACTAATTGGATACAATAAAATGTTCCGGATATTTACTTTATGATGGTGTTATTGTTTTAATTTGAATTTTAGACGTCATTAGTAATGGCATTATTCTTCTCAGCCCAATTTTAGTAAAATAAAATAAATCCCAAATGCAGTTGACTTTCGGTAATTACAAAGCATGTAAAAGCTTAGCACTGATGGCAAGATTACACGTCACTGCTCTTTTGCTGGGGTATATAGAGAGTAATTTATGAAACGTTTATGCTAAAAACATTGTCAAAACATTGTGAATTGCTTACTTTACGTATACGAATCACATTGGGAAATGTAAGCTTTATATGAGAAATAAACCTAACGTTATGCATTGTTAAGCGCTAATAACAGAAAATTGAGTCTGGTGTAGCAGTGAAACGCAATGTCACTATTGAATCCATTCTAGAGCTGCTAATACATAGAACAGAAAGCTTACAGTTTCATATACTAAGTAAAAAGTCTTAAATTATCAAAATATGCACTGCAGCTATTATCCGCCTATACGCCACTACAGCCTATTGTGTAATAAATTTTTAGATTATTCATTACTAAATACGTCATTCACTAGAAAACGGAAAACTATACAAATATAATGTTTTGTAAATTTCAGTTTAAAATATTATTGCTTTTGAAGACATGGATTTCGTGTTTAACCGACTGAGTGGAGAAAATGTTAAATGTATATGTTACCAGCAAAGTATCAAACTCCAGCATTCTATAGAATGCCTAGGCATTGTATACAATGCCGAACGTTTTTAGACAAAGTATGAAATATGAGAATTATTACATACTTTCTCCTGGTATTGTTTATAATGCTTAGTCATTCTATGGAATAACAAATGCTATTTAGGCAAAGTATGAAAAAAAGGTAGTGATGAGGCTATTATGCAGGGCGTCGCAAAAAGGTAGTAACGGGATTGAATTCTTTATCTATTAGAGATAAATGCGCAGGGTAAGATGAAAAAAAATGTTCAAAATGAGATCGGAAGTGAGACTCGGTTAAGAAAAGATTTCTTTTGTTAATTTTCAAAAAGTTAATTTTTTTAAAATTTGTATACGACCCGCAACAACAAAAAAAAAATCCCCATTTAGTAAAATGTGCCCCTGTACACTAATGTACATCATTTGTACTGTACATCATTTTGAATATATACGTTTATTGCTAAAGTGGGAAAAAATTTTCTTTAGTAATTTCTTTACGACCCCTGAAATGTGATCATTGACGTGATTTTCTTTTTCATTCGAGAGCTTTCGAAAAGTGGTTTAAGTCAATGTTATATTTATCTTCATATCTCTCACCCTTTTTAAGGTATTTAATCATATTTTTTATGTCACCTCATGAGTGTGTGGGACACATTTTACTAATTATGAATTTTTATGTATGGGGGTCGTATACAAATTTAAAAAGTGTAACGTTTTTGAAAATTAACGAGAGGAACTTTTATTTTAATGGAGTGTTATTTCTGACCTGATTTTGAACTTTTTTTTTTTTCAATTTACGCTACCCATTTATCTCTAATAGCTAAAGATTTAAAGCCTTTTACCCCCTTTTTGGGGCACCCTGTATAAAGAAACGAGAATCAGTTGCACCCGCGCCAACAGCTATCAATTGAATCAAGGGACGATTTGCACCGGAATACTTATCTTGCTCCCCCTTCGAAAATATGCTACCGCTGTCTCTTCGCAAGCCACCCGCCCCCCGAAAAAAAAAAGAAATCACTAAATATGCTACGGCTGGCCCTTAGCGAGACCCCCCAAAAAACATTACTGAGCTCGGTCATCGCTGTAAGGGGCCACTTGAAAAAATGTTACCGCTGGCCCTTTGTGAGACCCCCCAAAAACATCACTGGGTGCGGCTATATCTGTAGGAGGCTTTTCGAAACTATGCTTTCGCTGGCCTTTTCCCAGACCGCATGGTTCCTCCTTGATTTCCCCCCTACCCGTCAATTCGCGTGTGCAACTCGGCCGTGGATTAAATTCATCCGCGGTGCACTTCGCCCTTTTCTCCCTGCGCCCGGTGCAACTAACCCATCCCCATATAAAATACGTGCATTCCTCAAAAATACAAATGGAATTTCGAAATATTATGGGAGAGTGGCATAAAAAATATTCATAATGCGTAAAGAAAAATGAAAGTTGGAGAAAACGAAGCTTATGCCTTTCTTATTAAGGGAAACACATTTCTCACATAAAAAATAAGAAATTCAAATTAACCTACATGTGCAACATGGAAGGCTTCAATGACATTTTAAATTACATTTCATCACATTTTACATGCAGTCAGATATGAATTTTAAACTTTGCCAGTTTCTCATTTGGCATTCTATAAAATGTCTTGGAAATGTGTGAATAAGATGTGTAATACTAATCATTACATACATTGCCGACTAGTTTTAGGTATTCTATAGAATGCAGGATTTCATACTTAGCTGGTATATATAAATATTCAACTTGGGCTTTGTAAATTACTCTGAGAAATTTATGTCGCTCAATTTTTTAATTTCAATATTTTTGTCATTTCAAAATTTTCATTTTTAATCTTCTATTTTATTGCCATTAACGCATTAGAATACTTTTGAAAAAGTGACTGAGATTGCAGTGATATAAGTCAAAAACTGAAGACAGGAAACTTCTTAAGACTTAAAGTTTACATGGTCGTCAAAATGACTTTTTTAACTTCCGCAAAATGGAAGTTATTTTTGAAAAACATTTCATGAACTTGGCATAAAGTACTGTGGGTATAATATTTAAAAGGTTTTAAAACTTTTAAAATATTCTTGCTAGTTCTTTTTACGCTGAAATGAACCGTTTCCCCCGTAATTATGATGTTGTAAAGAAAATATTTTTATAAAAAAAGATTTAAAAATGTATTTTATGAATAAAAATAATTCCCCATTTAATGTAGGAAAAACATAAAGAACATCAGAATTTTATATTAGTAATTTATTCATAGTTTTCTATCAGTACTGAAGTTCCGGCAGACAAGAAAACAGTTTTTATTTTATTTATTTATTTTTCAACCAATATGTAACATAGTGCATTCAGTTATTTTTTGTCTTGCAACCTGTGCGTTTACGTATGTATAGTGGAAATCGTTGCACGCTTCCGAACTCTTTTTAATTTAATTTTTGTATTTTGTATTTTTGCCTGTTTTGGGGTAATCAGGATGTCATTGCATTTCCTATACTTTATCTTTTTTTTTTTCAAGAAAGTAAATGCAGTCTTTAACAGAAAATGGTTATATATAATCATTTAAGTTAGTAAATGTGCCCCCTATGGAGGGAAAGTTTACCAGCCAACTAAACTGGACAGAACACAAAGTTTTCTTACTACACTTTAAATGGCAAAATAAAAGCAATAAATCTCGCTCATTATTTTTTGTTGTACATTCGTATTCTACTGGCTATTATTTTGAGGCATTCTGTTGGCAGTTTGTTCGAAGGAGTTATCGCAAAAGGTAGTACTTCTGCAAGAGTTGTTTCTGCTTGAGTCATTCGTGGAGAGGGCGATTCTGATTCGATAGGCGGAAGAGGCATTTCCGGCTGGAGTTCTTCCAGTGGACGCGTTTCCGGTTGAAACACAACAGGGTGAGAGGACCGCATCTGATGCTGTCACAAGTTGTGGAAGATTTTTAAGTGGCATCATTTTTATCAGTTATTGTTCAGAGCCGTACGGGGAATATTGATGTCAGTGATTGTTTTTCTGGCCATGCAACCCTCCATTACAGCCACTAAAGCAGCATATATTATTTCAGTGGCGTATAAGCCTCTATCGGTCTTCTTTTTATATATTTTTTTATTTAATTAACATTTAAATCTGTAACAAAATTTGTTAGAATTAACTGCTTAATATATGGTTACTAGCTGACCCGGCAAACGTTGTTTTGCCATATAAATTATTCCTAGGATTATTTTAGTAGAAAGAAATGACTAGCTTATTGTAAGTGTGTGAGGATGTGGTATATGAGTGGAAGAGGCATGGAGCGCTGTGAACCATGCTGGAATATAAAAATAACACAATACCAAACATTTATATTTTTAATTCATTGTAATTTATTCTTTACATTTATATATATCGCTAATTACAATAATTTTACTAAAAAATAATATCAATCCCTTAACGGAATAGAGTGAACAATATTTTTAGCTAACACAAACAAACTGATTGGTTTGCCCACTCGAGATCATGCCACGTATAATTGTCCGTGTGAAAAACATGGCGTGCTCAAATCTAAGCCACAAACAAACATAGTTTGGCCTTGAGACCTATTCATAGTCATTCCATAAAAAATTTTGTCAAAAAAAAAAAATAATAATAAAAGGATGAAAATCTGAAACATTTTCAGATTTTAAATACGCACTATAGCGCTATATATTAAAATCGTATCATAATTTATGCGTCGTCCCTATTTTTCTCTCATATTCCATTAAGTTGGAAAGTGTATATTATTCATGACTGTGCTGTATTTTTTTTCTTGTTTCGTAAAACCCATCTTTGGAATCGAAATCTATCTTAAAATCGTCTACTAAAACTATTTTACAATATTTGCCAAGTATATTACAACTACACTTCATCGTTCTATATATTGTTTCGAATGCGCATCATAATACATGCGTATACCATGTATGTCTTTCTTGGGTTGATTCCTACATTAACGCCTCGACTCTCGCCAAGGTGGCGATCATTAAACATATGCAGTTACAATGACAATTTTTTTGCATTTATGTGGCAATCATAATTTAGAATTAAAATGGCGATTTGGAACAACATGTAAGCACAGCATGCCGTTACATTTTTATTTATTTTGGATTGCCAATTAACGTAGTTGTAATAATAAAGTGTCTTCAAATTCCTTAACTGGTGCGTTTATCGCTAATTTGTTTACTTTAGTTTTCATCTAGTTCTTTTGGGAGCGCCGAAACGGTACGTACGTATTATGCCGGCGGTCACTTCCGCCAAACTACTTTTTCGTCAAATTTGCTGGCAAACTATTGCCAATCGTATTCCAAACCATCAACAATTTCATGTGCCCGGCATTTATCTTGGTGAAAATTGCTTGTCTTGGAGGACCGCCGGGATAATACGTAAGTACCGTTGAAACTTGTGCATTACTCCCAGAGACCCATGACTGCAAAGCTCGCCAAAGTACCGGGATTTTTTAGGTTGGCGAGAGTGGGGGGCGTTAAAATAGGAATCAACTCTTTCTTGTACCATAAAACACATCTTTGGAATCGAAATCTATCTTAAAATAGCCTACTGAAACTGTTTTACAATCTTCGCGAGGCATATTCGTCCTATAGGCATATTCCAACTATGCCGCAAGGACATGTAAATGGGAATCATAATCCATGAGTGTACAGTGTTTTCCTTTCTTGTTCCACAAAGCACTTCTTCAGAATAGAAATCAATATTAAAATCGCCTAATAAAACTGTGTTACAATATACGCCATTTCTAACTATACTCGAAAATATATTTATAATAAATTGTCACGTTTTGGCTCCCCATTTAGCGATCCATTATCAAAAATTGCAAACCTTGTGCGACTTTCAACATTTTATTAACTTCCCCCCCCCCTCTCCACGTTATCTGGCAAACACATTTGAAAAGAGACTGGATGCGCTAATGCCTAGACAAAAATCCTGATTGAACTTATTAGCACTCTGGTGCTAAAAATTTTGAGGTGGACCGCCCTTGTGACTTAGGGGTATGAGGCAAAATCATATTCGCAGACCTAACGAATATACATATAAAATTTCTTTAAAATCGGTCGAGCCGTTTTGGAGGAGTATGGTAACTAACACTGTGACATGAGAATTTTATTTATTAGATATACCCTATATAAGTTCAATCGAATGTACCGTTTAAACGCTAGAGCACTTTCAAGAATTTCCCCCCCATAAGCCATAATGTAAAAGAAATCTTTGTAGTAGCCCAGTAGAAAAACTATAAGTTCTATACACATCAAAATCAATGTCGGTCTACGATGGTGGTTTATAACATATATACCCAATTTGAGCTCAATCGAATGCCCCGTTTAGGAGCTATCGTGTTCACTCACATACACACAAACACACACACACACACATACAAACATACATCTCGTAAAAATAGCATAAATGAATTCAGAAGACCTCAAAACGTGTTAATACATCAAAATCTCGAAGTCGAATTTTTTCATGATTACAATACTTTCCTTACAGGGTACATGTTCGGAAAGAAAAAAGGATGAAAATCTGAAACACTTTCAGGTTTTAAATACACACTATAGTGCTATATATTAAAATCGTATCATTAGTTATACGTTGTCCCTATTTTTCTTACTTATTCCATTAAGTTTCAAAAGTGTATCATTATTCATGACTGTGCTGTATTTTTCTTGCTTGTTTCGTAAAACCCATCTTTGGAATCGAAATCTATCTTAAAATCGCCTACTAAAACTATTTTACAATCTTCGCCAAGTATATTACAAATATACTTCATCGTTTTATATATTGTTTCGAATGTGCATCATAATCCATGAATGTACCGGTTTGTCTTTCTTGGGTTGATTCCTACTTTAACGCCTCGACTCTCGCCAAGGTGGCGATCATTAAACATATGCAGTTACCATGACGATTTTTTGCATTAATTTGGCAATCGTAATTTAGAAATAAAATGGCGATTTGGAACAACATGTAAGTAAAGCATGCCGTTACATTTTTATTTATTTTGAATTGCCAATTAATGTAGTTTTAATAATTAAGTGTCTTCAGATTCCTTAACTGGTGCGTTTATCGCTAGTTTGTTTACTTTAGTTTTCATCTGGTTCTTTTGGGAGCGTTGAAACGGTACTTACCGTATCGTACAATCGTATTCCAAACCATCAACAATTTCATGTGCCCGGCATTTATCTTGGTGGAAAATTGCTTGTCTTGCCGGACCGCCGGGATAATACGTAAGTACCGTTAAAACTTGTGCATAACTCCCAGATACCCATGACTGCAAAGCTCGCCAAAGTACGGGGATTTTTTAGGTTGGCGAGAGTGGGGATGTTAAAATAGGAATCAACTCTTTCTTGTACCATAAAACGCATCGAAATCTATCTTAAAATCGCCTACTGAAATTGTTTTACAATCTTCGCCAGGCATATTCTTCCTGTAGGCATATTCCAACTATACCGCAAAGACATTTTAAATGCTGTTTGGAATGGGCATACACGAGTGTACCGTGTTTTCCTTTCTTGTTCCACAGAGAACTTCTTCGGAATAGAAATCTATATTAAAATCGCCTAATAAAACTCTTTTACAATATACGCCAGGCGTTTTCTAACTATACGCGAAATATATTTATAATAAATTGTCGCGTTTTGGCACCACATTTAGCGATCCATTATCAAAAATTGCAAACCTTGTGCGACTTTCAACATTTTATTAACTCCCCCCCCCCCTCTCCACATTATTTGGCAAACACATTTGAAAAGTTATTCGACACGTTAATGTCTACACAGAAATCCTGATTGAAATGAATAGCACTGGGGGGCTAAACATTTATGGTGGACCGCCCTTATGACTTAGGGGTATGAGACATAGTTAAAAACCTATTCTATGACCTAACGAATATACATAGAAAATTTCATTAAAATTGGTCGAGTGGTTTCGGAGGAGTTAGGTGACTAACACTGGGACAGGAGAATTTTATATATTAGATTTAGCCGATTTTATTACAGAATTTTTATACAATAAGAGCAGCTGATTTAAGTAGGGGGCGCTTTCTATCGAGGCACGTGCTGGAAAACCTGTCCTGTCTCCATACTGAAACTTTGATATTACCTCTACGAGTAGAGGTGTGAGTTATCAGCAAAAATTGCATAATCGCGTGAAGAAAGAAATTCCTTATTAGTACATGAAATTTCAAATCAGTATGTTTAATCCTAGTTCTTTAATTTTAAGTTCAACACACCGAATTGGAAACCATAATGTCTATGAATTTGAATTTTTTAATTTAAGTTAGCTGAAGGAATTTGTTGTGAAATTTAAGAATGGATTCTGTGTAATTCAAAAAGCATGAGAAAAATTCAGTAGTAAACTACGCCAATTTCTGGGTTAAATATAATCAATAGTAAGAAATATTAACTCAATAATAAGATGAATTAATAATATTTCCATAATAGGACAGATTTATTGACTTATCATTCAGGCAGCCACAAAAACTTTAAATTGGAGCGTTAAATAAGTTTGGAACATTATAGCAGCAACATTGCTGTAGAGACGCTATGAAACGTAACAAAATGTTGCTTATATTACCAGTGCCGGATTAACAATATAGCAGATTTAGCAAATGCTACGGGCCCCGCGCTTTTGGGGGCCCCGCGCCTTTACCTTGAAAGTTTTCGTTTTTCCCCCTCAAGATCTAGCTTTTTTGACACTTTCCAACAAGGTAGAAAAGTTAAGATTTCGGTTTGTCTGTCTGTCCGTCCTTGACTCGCGTCAATAGGCATTGATTTCTACGAAATTTATATATGTTATTCTTATCTGCAGTACCATGTACCCTATTGTAAAGGATCTATGTAGCATTTATAGATTTTTTTCTACAGGAGCACTCAAAATAGTCCCAATACATTGCGCTCTATGGGAAGTTATTCTTTAAAGCGTATCACCCTACTAACTACAAGGGGTGATCAAATGAAAAGGTACGAAACGACACTTTGGGTACAAATGTAGACTTTATTCAAAATATACACCACAGGCCTGAGCACAACGATCCCACTGACGAACAAGCCGCAGGATTCCTTGTTCCCAGAATTCCTGTGGCCGTGACGAGACCCACTCCGTCACAGCGTCCTTGAGTACGTCGTTCGAGTTGAAGCGCTTCCCTTTCAGGTGGTTTCTTCAGTGGAACCAACACATGGAAATCGCAGGGCGACATGTCCGGACTGTAGGGCGGATGGTCCAACGTCTCCCACTTGAACGTGGCCAGTTCCTTGGCGAAAACGGACATTCCATTTTCTCATTGACTTGTGGGACACACAGCCTTCCCAGTATACGATCATCCTCCTGCGATGAATAGTGGCCGGTTTAACACCTTCCGCTGTCAGAAATCGGATAACGCCTCGCTGCCCTTAAATCGGCGAATTTTGCAATGTGAACACCATCCTGTCCTCACACGCATTGCCGCGTCAATTGGACGTAGGAGGGTGCTTTTTACAAGAGCTTCTGCTCTCTCCTGCGGGCCCCCGCATGTTCCTATCCACACAAAAGGCACGAATCGCATTCCTAGATGTCTCGCTACGTGCTCTCGTAGCTGCATGGACAAATATGATAACGGTTAGGTTGTTGCGACGTTTCGTACCTTTTCTTTTGATCACCCCTTGTAGTTGCGCTGAACCCTGACTTCAAGATAAAACTTTTTCCTCTATGACTGCAAAAAGATTACAAAGTCAAGGACAAAAAACCTAACAACTTCTACATCGTTTGTACGATCCGCTTGAAATTTTTCACAAGTTTGTAAAAAAATATAGAAAACAATCTGTCAATTTTAAAAATCTGAAAATCCACCCGTTCCTTCATTTTTAAGCGATTTTTCGCTATTTTCAGCACCATTTCGTTTCCGAGAGTCAGAAAAATTGAATCATTTGCGTGACAAAATGACCTATTTTAAGTGAAAATGGCGTCATACAATTGGGGGGATTCCAATACGTTTAAAATAATTTCTCCCGATTACACAGTTTATTATTTTTTTCCCCACAAATAAATCGTCTATTGGATATTCGAATGTTTATGTATACAAAACGAAAGCTTTCGACTGCGAAAAGATTCCGCGCGTTTCCAGATGAGCATGAAATTCGATTTGGGTCTGTAATAAAAATTGAATATGAACTTATTTATTTTAGGTGGATGAAAATTAAATATATTGAATGAAAGACAAATATCCTTAAAATGATTTTTCCATCGCCTGTTGTAATTGCCTTCACAACAGGCTTTGACTTCTAGTTTTAGAGATATTCTGCTCTTTGAAATGAAACAAAATTGAATGTTATTAAGGATTACAAAATGAAGCTTTGCATCGAAAATAGTGTCTGTATAGTTAAAAGTTTTTCTATACGGGAGCACTCAAAATAATTTCAATACAATACGGTCAATGGCAGTTTAGAGACAGGCATCTATTTTAAGCATATAATACTATCCTGCAATATGATTAGCTAATAATCCGACGACGATCGTGTGCCTCCTTCAAAATTTGAGCCAAAAGCCGGCAATGTTGGCGACTTTTTCGATAAATTGCCAAATTGGGTGCGAAAAAAATGCTTTGAAAAATGAACCGAACTTGGCGATATTTTTATTATTTTACGATAAATCGAAAAAGGTATTTACGTATTATCCCGGCGGTCATTAACGCCAAACTATTTTTTCCTCAAATTTCCTGGCAATCGTATTCCGAACCATCAATAATTTCATGTGTCCGGCATTTATCTTTGCGAAAAAGTTGCTCGTCTTGGCGGATCGCCTGGATTGTAGTACCTCGAAAAATGTCTAATGTAATTATATTAAGCTATGTCGATTTCTTTGGAAATTTTGAAAAGTCGTTACTCGCACTTTAATTAACTGATTTATTGTATTGTGTTTTGTTAAGGGCTATGTGCCTAGGAGCATGAGGGGGTCTCCGACCGACGAAAATTTGTTAATGAATTAGAACCCAAAACGGGTTAACGTCCTTATGATTTCGGTTATTTGTCTGTTCTGATGTCCACCCATCCAGGGTTCTAACTTCTGTGGATATACATCGATTTGTGCGAAATTTATGTTTTTTCTATGTACAGTACCACCTACCATATTGAAAATGGTGTATGTAGCATTTATAGTTCTTTTACAGGAGAAAAAAAATCCAATGTATAGCACAGACTAAAAAACAGAACTAAAAGGGGGGGGGGGTTCACGGGGGGCGGTCTCCCCCTGTATCTGTTTATACAGGAATGACTGAATCAACAGTCATTCTTGAAAACATATTTTAGAGATATTCGATTTTTGAAAGAAAACAAAGTTGGCATATATATTACTAAGGCTCTCAAAATGATGCTCTCCATTGAGAATAACGTCCGTATTATTAATAGTTCTACAGGAGCACTCAAAAGTATTCCCATTGCAGTCTGTGGCATTTGAGAGACACTAATACATTTCTAGCACAAGACAATGAGTATAAAATTTTTATATTTTTCAGTTAAACGCTAAAAAAAGTTAAAGGTCTTTTACAGGGTCTCATAAAATTGCATTTATAGTGATAATACAACATTTTTTTATCTACGAAATCGCGCCAGTTTTAACTAAAAAACATAGCAGATTTGGCGCAAAAATACTTTGTATTGGAAAGTGTTTTATAATCTATGAGCTTGGCATGATTTATCTTCCTTGATTTTTTAAGGCAACAGATAAATTTTGTAATTATTTTTTTCTTTCTTTCTTTCTTTTCATTTTCATTTATTTATTTTTTGGATAAGACAATTTCTAAAGCTCTATATAGTGGAACTGTAAATCAGTTGTAGACAACTCATTGAAAGAATATATGTATAACTCGGCTGTTCGAGCCTTGTCAATGGGAGACCCCCCCTGAACCCTCCTAATTTTTTAGTTTCATGATTGCCATATTAAAACGGCATTAATGGACTATGTCATTTTATCTCTCATCTATCGTGTATTTCACCTGGTAACCCCATGTTGAAATTTTTAGGATTGTAAGATATTTATAGAAAAATACATGTGATGCACATTCTACAGCTTAGTAAATATTGTAACAATAGATTAAAGCTCTTGTGAACTAATAGTATTTAAATATATGTAAAATATACTTGTGATGTATATTCTACAGCTTACGAAATATTGTAACAATAGATTAAAGCAGTTGTGAACTAATAGTATTTAAATAAACGGATGAAATTTTTAAACAATCATTATCAAATAAATGCAACCTTACGGAGCTTATAGAAAACGGTTGTTTACGTAACACATACTAACATTTTCAGCGGACATTTATTCTTACTTTTATGTCGCGTTTTCGTAACGCATTTTCGTGTCTTATTTTTATGTCACATTTTCAAAAGGG
This sequence comes from Cheiracanthium punctorium, assembly GCA_038373885.1. NCBI lineage: Eukaryota > Metazoa > Arthropoda > Arachnida > Araneae > Cheiracanthiidae > Cheiracanthium > Cheiracanthium punctorium. Next base: position 1,081,397 of record JAWZYV010002197.1, read on the forward strand.
GGTGAGAGATAAAATGACATAGTCATTAATTTATTTAATGTGGCTGTTGCATGCCTGCATTATTTAGTCAACTCATTACCTAGGCGAAACTGAATGAGTATTCTAAAGTCAGCAATAAGAACACACACAAGAGTATATCCAACAATACTGTGGAACAAAAACACGGTTCTCAGTAAAAAATTTCAGGGAGCATCCAAAAGGGGGGAAATAAAAGAAAGACAGAAAGAAAGGCTGTATCATTATCTTTTCGTTGACTAAAAGCGAAACTCGGGCAAACGGAGGAGGGGTATCTAGATCCTTGCACCACCCGCCTATGGCCTTTAGAAAATGGATTCCTTACCAATAATGTTACATTTTTGTCTTTATTTGAAGAATGAATCCAGAAATAAACAAAATATAGAAAGAAAACTAAGTGCCGAAACAAAAAAACAGACTCAGGGTCTGATCAAGGTCGGATTAAAGGGAGGGGGTCGGAGGAGGTGACCGCCCCTCCCGAGAAAAATGAAATTAATGTAAACAATCCCAACTTACTTCCATAAAATTTATATATATATATGTGAATCTTCCATCCAAGCCTCCACCTACAAAATTGTATTAATCCGTCAGTGGGCCGGATTATTCATTAGGCTGTAGTCTATCTGTCCCGATCATTTCAGGGACTTTTCAGTAACAAGTCGAAAGAATTTTTTAATGAAGTTGTATAATCAAACTTTTTCAAAATGACTCAATAGAACGGAAATATCTGTGGCTATTTCTGAAGATGTTCTCTGGAACGCGAGTTGACCTTCTGCATTTCCCCGAGAGCTGAGATCCATAGGATTAAGGTTGTAGGAAAAACGCGCCGCATAATCAATAATAATCCCCCACGAAACAATAATTTTTATTTAAATATTGGACATAAAGTTATTTTGTTTTGCAGTAAATATGAGGATGGTATTTTAAACGGATGTTGGGCAGCCCCAAAGTTCTTTTATTTTACAGTAAAGGCATTTTACAGGCATCCACGGCATTTTACGGCATTTTACGCCAAAGCCACACATCTAAAAGGTATTTTACAGTGTGGCTTTGGCGAAATTCTAAGGTGTACTAGGGTGTAAACTATCTTAGAAGGCTTTTGGTAGTTGGCTTGCTTTGTTTTTACTTAATTATTTATTTTACATTTTACAATATTTAAACAAAGGCGAATTATTTTTTGAAACAATAATAATATATAGAATGTAAGTCATTTTTTTTTTTGTAGTTGGGGAATCCACTATTACGATAAATTATCTTATTAATCTCGGAAATTAACCACGTTAAATATGAAAGAATTGATTTTTGGCCGGTCGAAACCACAGGTCAAGTGCGCGAATTCCAGTACGTTCGTTCAAATAAAATAATTAGAACCGAGAGGATCTTCGCACGGTCGGGGTATCCGAGAAGCCATAACCTCAGGCAAACTGAAAACAAAAAGAATTCTCGGATACTCTTGACCCACAAAGAAACTCACAAATTACTTGTCACATTTAAGATTATTATGTCTTGCAAAAACATTTGAACGTAATACGATAATGAATGTTTTATCCGAATTTTGTATTATTTATTATATAGATTATTCTATTCCTCTTATAAAGATTTTTTTTTGAGCAAAATATTTTATATCATTTTAACGAAGATAAGTTGAAAAGTAATGTACATATGCTTGTAGAACACTAACGAAATGACCTTTAGAAGTGTTCCAAGCGGTATGTGGAAGTAACAGTCCCCCTGTACAAGCGTGTACAGTTTAAATGCCTTCCGTGTATGCAGTATATTTTGAATGGTGGAGGTATTATTGTGCTAGATCTATCTATCCCCAGTTCGATTTCTTATGAATTAACCCATTAAATAAATTAAGAGAAGTTAAAAATATGTAACCTATAATTAGTAAAAACCGTCCAGATAATGAAATAATTTTACAAGCATGTATTTTTATAGGGGAAAAAATAGTGTTTAAGGGCACAGTTTAAAGTACATATTGTTTTCGATGGTTTTAAAAATTTTACAGAAACAATTATTATTTTATCTGTGTAAACTTGTCTAGTTATATGTTTGCATATGGGAAAGGTGGGAAGTGTTAGAAATTCCAAATATATATCCATGAACATTAACATTCATTTAAAAAAAACCTGAGTTGTACGAATAAATAATTTTAAACATCGCCAGTCTCACTATCTATTTGCCCCCCCTTCCCCACTTTATTTTGACGGGAATTTTTTCCGCACACTAATTTAGTTGGAGAAATTTGTCTAATGTTAACTCAAATTTGTTCATTTTGAATCAAGAAAATTCGTAAAAGTTGTGTTTTATTTTATTATCGTACAAAACCTACAGATTAGCTCACCCAAGGTGGAGGAAGGGCTGGGATAAACCTCTCGCAAATATAACACGTGGGACCTTTCAGTTTTGTTTACATCTAATTAGCATTAGTAATACCATTAATTAGCACTAAACATAAATTGTAATATAATTAGCACTATTTATTTTCTCATTCAATTTAGCTCTATTACTTTAATGTGTGGGTGAACATATATATATATATATATATATATATATATATATATATATATATATATAGGTGCTTCACTGAGCAGGGGGCCCCTTGGTAACATTTGCTACGGGCCCCGCGCTGTCTTAATCCGGCACTGTATATTACACGTTAGTTTCATACTACTTATCTTATCTCAGAACAAGTAATCTCTCCCTTCCATTAAGCGCATGCGCACTGACGAGAACACCAGAGCCTTGTGTTAGCTATCATTTTAATGTAAAATGGGTAAATGCTTCAACGAAAGACGTCAAAAGGTGGCAGATTCCTCGGATTTAAGCCATTGAGGATTTGAATTCATTCAAACCATGCAAATTATATCTCTATGAATACTTTAATTTAGTGGCTATTCGTGTTCTTTTTGGTTACAAAAATCGTATTTATTGTCAGACAATAATTGTGTAGATATCTAAATGAAAATGTTGCCAAAATTCATTTTATTTCGTTACAAAAATTATGCAAGAGGGATTACGTATTAATAAATGTGGGAAAAAAATATGTTGACTTTTGCTTAAATTAAATAATTATCTCTTGCTCTGCCATGTCGGCTCCCAAGATAGAAGAGGGGCTAGAAAGTGGAAAACGTCATACAGGTTAAAATGCTCTAAATCTCATTGGTGAACAGTGTCTGGAGGTGTATTTCTGGGATTTTACCTTGTTTCCTAAGATAGAAAAACTACATTGTGGCACTTACCTCACAATTGTTCCAAAAATTCTTCCTGGGAGTTAGTAGACAGGTAGATTTGAAGTATCAACAAAAGAGGCTCTGCTGAAAGTATCCTCCGAATACCACATCGCTGGCAGCGGGTTGTACGCAATGTTGATGACTACATTGATAGATATAAAACCTTGTGTGTATATGCATTTGTATATATATATATATACAACATAACGCATGAATGAAGGGACATAACAAACTGATGTCTACAATTCAAGTCCACAAAAACGATGATGGATTTTAATAGCATCCTAGTGTTGAAAATCATGCAGTCCTTAGAAAACAAATTTGATTTTTTTTTTTTTTACTTATTGAATACATCACAATAACGTTACACATTGAATTCTTTAGCTTTGTTTATATATTCTAAATTAGGTTTCATTCAGGACGAGGTGAGTTTGTCATCCAGAAGTGGTTATTATATTTGTTTCTGTGCTTGTAAATATGTTCTGTTCACCCTTATTTCTCTAAAAGTCTAAACTCGTTATTACGGACCTTTTCTTTACAAGCATTTGTGATTTTACAATTAGCAAGTGGTCTCGATCTCACACCAATAGTCGAGTTTAGAACTCGTTTTTAGGATTTTTCGATTTTACAAACTAATGTGATTTGTCCCCACGGTTTTGTAATAGCGAGCTTCCACTGTATTCAAACAATACATTTAACTTATTGTCTCTTATGGATAACATTTTGAACTACAGGTTTGAATAACAGGATTCGTTGTGAAACAATTATCTTCTATTAGCGAAGATTGTTTTGAAAATTACATGTTTTTTAATACATTTATTGTGTAAAATATACTGTCTTTAAGTTTTTAATTTATCGGAATATGGGTCCTCGTGTATTTAAATTCGAATGATATATGAATTTTGAAGCATGCAAAAGTTGGTTACCAAAATTTTGCTAAAATATATAATTCAATTCATAGATATTGAATATGAAAGGAAAACGCAGACGCCGTGTTTCAGCTATGGTATATTATAGCGCTAATATGATAATATGACTTATTTACCTCAGCAAAGTTTAAATAAACCCACCCCATCGGGGTATGTAAAGGTGGGCTATGACAATGCATATCTTTTGAATATTCGGAAAATAATTTATTCCCCCACCATTTCATTCTATCGTCTCAATTTGGATTAAAATTCATTTTACTTATTAAATTTGTAATTCTGGATTTGCGGACCACTGCCCGCTCTACAATCCTAATTCAATAATCCTGAAAGTGTGACGCCCCTGTGACACGTACAGACAAATTGAACTTAAATCCTTAATGCCAGCATAATAAACCGCTCTGAAACAGACGGCCTTTAAAATGATATAATGTAGCCTAGGCGGAACGATTTATCAAACAAAGCTTTCCGTTCCGAAGATAAGGCCTTACGGAATCCCCACTGCACACTGAGCTTAAGTATTATTTATCACCGCGGTATCATTAGTTTTAAATTTCGGCCTTTATTTTTTATTGCTTTTTTCCGGAGTACGACATTATACTTGCAAAACAGGAAGAAATAAGTAAATCTAGGCAAAAATTGTTTCGTTGGCGGATAGAACATGAATTTTTAGTTTCGATTTTCCTTTTTCTTTCCTCTGTACTCACTAAGAATTTTGTTTGTGCATTGCAAAAATGTTCCCAGTTTTTCTTTTTTTTTCTTTTCGTTGGAATTTCAGCTGCTCTTTTTTTTTCTCTAGAAAAAGATCAAGTATCTAGTGCTACAGACGTAAGAGTGAGTTTGCTTTAAATATTTATATAGGAGGTGTAAGTTTATGAGATGTCAAAAGGAAAAATATATAATGTTTCCTGTTAGATGAAAGACATGCATTTCGTAGAGTAGAGTTACCATAAGGAAAATGTCTTAAGAAACATTACATTTCTTTAGCCAAACTTTATGTAGAAAGTTCTACGTACACAGGTAACACAGTTCGTGGACTTAACCCTAAAACTGCACTCATCAATAACGACTGTCAAATTATTTCAGTGAATAGTCTTTGATAAAATTTCCCACAGTTAAAATTACGGAGATGTGAAAATGACAATGTGAATTCAAATTTTGTGTGAAATTCAAAGTAAATAAATTCTACGCATTCTAAAAATTGTATTCTGTCTAAGAGCACAAAAATGTTCACATTGCATAAATATGAGTTGAAACTTTAAAATTAAAAAACGCAAATAATAAAAGTAACATATGCCACCATTAAAAATAATTAGATTAGAAAAGATGAATTTACATTATACATTGTGTTTTAACTTTAGTTGTATTTAAGTTCTTTAGTACATATATTTTACACTTCAAGTACACGATTTATAAGTGAAACAACATATTTAGAAACTGCACAAACATTTAATGATGAGTGACAGCATTTCTTAACTTTATATTGATATTTGGTAAAATTACAATTGAAATCGATTGAGCTCCACAGAGCTCAATGGATAGCTCCTTTGAGTTGAGCTCTTTTGAGCTGGATTGAAATCATTCAATGAGGTGAAAGGTGTTTTTTTCAGATAAATCACGGCGTTTTATAAAATTATCAAACTTTATTTTTTAATGGGTAAGAGAATAAGGAGGTATTAATAATTTACTTGTCAAATTTAACGGTAATTTAATGTTCTGTTACTTTAGGCCTGTATTATTAAACCTTTAACGCGCAGTGTTCCCGCTCTGGGAACACCAAACTCTGATGTTTTGACTGTTTCCAGTCACGAAGAATAGATTTGATTTCTATAAAAATAGTTCCCTTAAAAAATTGTCACGATTATTTTAACAGCACTGACATCTGCTGAAAAATGGAAGAATGCGAGAACCGCTGGATAGATTGCCCAATGCTGAAAAAAGGGCAGCCGTTGCCAAGCACAGCCAGCTGCGTCAAAAAAGGATCTCTAGATCTGTGGCACGCGATGAGCGTTTCGATCGTCCGCCATCTTGCTGGTAGTTAAGTCGAGCATTGCAGCCCTTTTTTAAGCAATGGGAAAGGATTGCGCCTCAAAGGGTTAAAAATGAAAGCAATTTCTGCATTTATAATACCATCCGAGTTATCTTAACGATCATTAGCAGTTTTAATTCTGCAAAGATTCAAATACTAACATAAAGACGTGGTAGACATTCACAGAATAAAATGTACTACGCCTGGGGTTCTTAAATGTATATATAGTATGAGAACTCCCTCTTGAACTACCTTATCTTTGAGGACTCTATTGCAACTTTACGCATTTTATGCCGTTCTTTAGACTAAATTTCTGGATTAATAATCTAATTGGCACTACATACGATGTAATATCCCTAAAAATGATGGTTTTAATTTAAATACTTGGTCTTGCGCATTTCTAAATATGAATTTTTGAAATAATTATAATAATAAAATAAAACATAAAATGAAAAAATGCGGTAGTAAAAATAATTTTAAAAATTACATTAAATCTATACAGGTTGATTCAAAATTCATCATCGATATTTAATAGGGAGGTAAGGAATAGGGGAAAAATACTGCTTCACATATAGGAATGCATGGACACCAACGAACGCATGGCGGTGTAGGGGGGCACCTTTTCTCCGCAACTGCCATTCACGCGCTGTACGATAGCTCAGTACAGCGCGTAATAAACTTCATTGGCAACAGGGGTTTCGTATATCATTTACATCAAGCCCATAGATAAAAGCCGATTGGAGATAAAGCCAGTGACCGTGGGGACCAACAAACCACAACACACTCTAACATTTCACAAATGATGTACTTGGTTAACTGACCAGAAAATGTAGAGCTCAATGGATTGGCGACAGTAAACCGGTTTGTTGGCCACCACGGACACCGTATTCATCTCCAATCGATTTCTTTGCATAGATTGTGATGAAAAACATGTTTTACAAAACCCCTGTTGCCAGTGGAAGTTTGTTTTAACTCATCTGTCGTACAGCGCGTGAATGGGAGTTGCGGACTCAAAGTGGGTCTTCAGCGCGTGAATGGGAGTTGCGGACTCAAAGTGGGTCTTCAGCGCGTGAATGGGAGTTTCGGACTCAAAGTGGGTCTTCAGCGCGTGAATGGGAGTTGCGGACTCAAAGTGGATCTTCAGGGAGATGCGTTCGTTAGCGCCCATGCTTTTCTATGTAAAAAAAAATATATATATATATATTTTCCTATTCCTTGCCTAGCTTCCAAAAATTGATGATGAATTTTGAATCGCCCTGTATAAAGATTTTTTCTGGATGAAATGCTGGTCGAAATAAATTTTATTATGGTGATTTTCTCTGAATACGTTTTATTAATGAGATGGGTGCAGCTGTTTTTTTTTTTTTTTTTTTTTAACCAGAACCATACTTTCGGACACTATGTTGGAATCAGCGAGACGAATTAATGCAATTCTGTGGGTGGGGGTGGTTAGTTAGAAGATTCCCATAAGCATCCATTTTAGGAAGCAAAATAGGACCTTTCACATCATAATCTTTTATTTTTTCAGAAGGGGAATTCGTTCCCTCCATCCTCCCCTTTAATCCGGCCTTGGTTGGAATGGCAGTCTGAGGTCAACTTCTTCATAAAGCTTGTTTGTATACTTTAATTCAAAACGTACGATAAATATGTTGCACAGGACTGAATCAAATGCTGCAGGGCTTCATTTGCAACTTTATGTTGTAGTCTTCTTGAAGAGTTTGCAACCATATTTTATAATTTCTCTGGTTAATCCATATTTTATAATTTCTCTGGTTAAGATCCCTGGTTAAGGTGTTCTACCACCTAATTACCCGCTACGCGGGCCACCAGGGTTCGCGGACTACAGTTTAAGAGCCTCTGCTCTAGAAAATCAATTAAAAAGTTTGGATATTATGAAAAAATATTTTTTTTAATTCAGTTTACGGAATTCAGTCTCTTTATCCAATTCTTTCTACAATCCAAGTATCTTCTTTGAATCAGCATAGCAGTCTTTTATAGTCAAAAAATAACAGAAGACCCAATGCACAAGATTCTGGAATTAATGTTATGCATGCAGTAACCTTTCGTTACTGCTGGTGAACTATAACACGTCTGGTTTATGAGTAATGTGTAGGTGTATGAGTATGAGTAGGTGTATAAAAAGTGTTATTATACGCTACTTGTTTAAAATAAAAAAATTTACCGTGTGGTATCATCTACCCTGATATTTATCATGTTAATAGTCTCACATCAAAAGTTCCAGAAAAAGTTTACTGAAATTTTTTTAAAACAAGTTATTTTTTCTTTATTTCCCAAGTATAATATAAAAGATCGACAGTGTTCTGAAATCGTTATCATACAATATATTCAAACACTCATGTATGCTAAAAATATTGGGATTTTTATGAAAGCATGTAGTGTGGTAAAAAAATAATCATTGAATTGTGTATAAAATGATAATGAGCAAATTATTTTCTAAGATAATAACAAAAATACATATGGCCAGCTAGTGAAAAAAAGTAGACATAATAATACAAAAATATACAAATATACAAAATACAAATACTTAAAATATACAAAAAATTAAAAAATATATAAATGATTTCAGCTTATTTATATTAGGTTAATTACAAAAGAAATGGACTCGTAGAATATTTCGCTAATGCGTCGCACAGTAGATTTCGCAACAATCTGAGTTAGACACTGAAGGGCATCACTGTTACTGTTAGTAAGCCAAATATTTTTGACCTGTGTTTATAACTGTACAATGCAAAGCTTTGTTTTGCACATGATCTATATAGTTTTGATGATGTTTTTTTGTGGGATATATATGCTTCCAAATAAGCTAAAATAGTTACATGAAATTAACAGTGTAGAGCCAAGGTGGGTTGTACATCTCACCCAAACGAATCGTGGGAGATGGACAAAGATTTCTGTCCGGAGACATAAAGGCCAAATAAAATAAAACGAATCCTTGCGGGTTTAAAGCTTGACAGAATTCAGAATTGCATAAAATATGTCATCATTATAAGAAATCCAATTTTGACTAGTGCAAATATATTTATCTGAGTAAGTCCAAGCACAGATTGCGCAGTCCTCTTAGATCCGCTCTTGAGAGAGATTGGCCATACTATTTTGAATTTTTCAATCTTCAGGATCACTATTTAGAAGAATTTAACCAAAAATGAATGTATGGGAGGCAATAAAATTACATTAACAAAAGAAAACAAAAATGGATACAGTGTGAATCTTGTTTGTGTTAGCTTCATGAAGAATGTTCTCTTCACGGTTTGATGTAGCATGGGATTATTGAGGGAAGATATTAAATGGCATTAAAGGAGTTACTGCAAAACAATCTTAATTCATAGTACATAAAAAAGTTTTTCTACAGTGTTAGAATCTGTTAAGAATTCAAATAGTGCATAATACTCTCATACATAAAAAAATCAAATAATAAATCATGTAAACTTAATATTATGTAAGTTTGTAAGTATATTATTGAATTTTTATGCAATAAAAGTAAAATTAAATAAACTTAGTACAATTTCGTGTATTTCATCAATTTACTGTGCTCCATCTCTTCTATCCATGCGATCCATGTAACCCAGATACTCCAGGTGTGATGGACCACATAGTAGAGATTAAAATGAAATCACTTACAAAATTCATTTAAAGATATGGCTTTCTGCATTAAGATATTTATAAGACATATTAAACACTATACAGCGTTTAACATAAATGTTGCGATAATCTTCTAGGAGAGGTAAAGCACATCATAATAAATAGAATCCTAAAGCAATGTGTGGTTGGAAGCATCGTCTTCATTTAGCTGTTAATAATCATTGATTATTAACCGAACGACGTTTTTGATCCCACATTGCTATGTGATTCTCAATGCTTATGATGTACCCTTCCTCACCTAGAAGTTTGTCCCAACATTTATGGGACACCCTGTATGTATACGCAGTCTTCCGAAAATGCTCTATTATTTGGAAGAATGCATTGTGTACATCTCATAAATTAATATACTATATTCTCTTGGAATAAAGTGTTTTGAACGGCCGCAATTTAAATAAATTATTAAAACTAAGGTAGAGTGTCAATAAAAACGAACCCCATTTAACCATACATAAAGATATATATTGATTCGTTGTACTGTATTCATAACTGTAATTAAGACTTTTACTTAATTAGAATCATAAAATAATTTGCAATGCAATTGACATTTCTGTTTCCTTCTTAAAAGAATGATGCTGAATCTCAATAGCATGGGTAAGAAAAAAAAACGGGGTGAAATATATTATTTATTTGTTAATTAAGTGTAAGAAATAAAGGATTTATTCTTACAGTCAAGACTTATAAAACTGTAATTAATGAAGAAAGCGATTATAAGAGTGTTTCAAGGAAATATTACGAAAAACTACTGGATTAAAAGGAAAAAATGATATGGTTTTGTATTGGAAAGTACTAATTATAATGACGAATTTTGCACAGGATTAATATACTTAACTTGAAGTTAGTAATATTTTTCCATAAAATTTTTGAAAAATATCTAAATATTTGAAACTATTTAAATATTTAAATTTGAAAAATATAAAACATTTTGCACCACTCTTACGAATTTTTTATTTCAAATAAATTTCTGTATCAACAAAATTGCATATTTGTTTATATATATATATATATATATATATATTAGGGTGTATCGAAAAAAATTTTTTTTCGAAATCTTTATCTCCTGAGGTCTCAAAAGTTGTATATTGATATAAATAAGGCGTGTGTAAAATTTGAATGTTCTACGACAACGTCTTGGGGTTGCGCATCGAGCTTGAAATTTAGAAATTTTTGAAAAATTACTTTTTTAAAAAATCGACCAAAAAAATTCTTTTCCAAATTATTAGGCTCCCGATGTTTTAGGAGTTGTATATTTTTATGAATAACGCGTATGCAAAATCTGGAGGGGCTACGACAATTTCTAGGGATTGCAAATCGAGCTTGAAATCTATAAATATCTGAAAATTATGTGTTTTTTGAAAAAATTATGTAGAAAGCAAACTTTATTTGTTAAAAATAATTTGGTCCTATTATATGTTAAAAAATGTTCAGAGAAGCTCTGTGAATCACGAAAAATGGCTTTAAGAATAGTTTGATACAATGCACACGTTATGCTGTCGATTTGTCTGGGGCGCAGTACGCAAGCTGTGCTCTAGACAACTAGTGCCGGTTTGCCTGACGAGTCATGACGATGAACATGGCGTTCGGTTAAACCAGGCACGAGATATTTCGTTGAAACAGGCTTTTAGTTTAACGTTTCAGATAGAAGGTTCTTTCAGTTTACTCTCAAAAAAGCTAAAACGTGGCTGCCTTGCACTGCTACGATTCTGAATAGAGTGAAACTGTCTGCAACAGGACATGGAACAAAATCGGTGTTCTTAGAAGAGCTGGGAATATCGAAAGAATTATCTTGTACCAAGTTACAATTCCGAGAAGACATACTCGTACTTCTATATTACTATTTTGTACGTAAGAAGAAAAATTTCTGAATAAAGGGCAGGATTCTTCAGAAGGAGCAGTAACCTTAGTTGTGGCGATCAAAGTACAGCAAATGTGAATCAAGGCCAATATCCGTACTGCGTAAATCCAATGAATTCAAGAGATTGTTATGAAGAAAGCATGAGCAAAGTGTCAGCAGCTAAATAACGCGTATGTTAGAGACGGACATAAGGAATTGTTTATGAAGAAGATGGAGAAACTCTGCCTTACGAGGTATGTGACAATCGATCGCACTTGTAAAGACTGATGTTTTCCGGAGAACGTGAGCACAAGTTAAATGTTGGAAAAAAAAATTTCGAGATGGGTGGAGAAAGAGGTGAAAGTTCCAATATCTAGTCTCCGACTTTAATCATGGATTTGTAAATAGAAAATAACGAAAGAGCAGTACGAAAGACTGAAGAAAACGCTGAATGCCTATCTACCGCCACTTTGGGAGATGCGTTCACAAATGACCAAATTAGAATAAATATCTCAGTGTTTTCACAAGTCTGCGACACAAAGTTATTACGGACTGGGCAGCAACAAGTCTGGTATCAACTTTATTTCACAATCTAGAAAGCGGAAGGAATGCAGATGGAGAGAAACCTTCTCAACTCATTCTCGACCCATATAAAGTTAGAGGAAATCTGAGATGACTTTCAGTGAAAGAAACGGAAGAAGGCTTTAAAATTTTCTTTCAATTGTGTTTTGATAATAGGAAGAACAAAACCAGATACATAGAAAATTTGTTGATGGCAAAATTACACCCAAGTGTTTGTCACAAAGAACATATCTCGCTGATAATGGAACCTGGTTCAAAATACTTTGGACATATGTCACGATTTGATTTTGAGAATTTCACTGGAAATTTGGGAGAGTTTGACACGAAATCCATTGATCTTGAGATTTTCATATGCATTGGCGGTGTAGGCGAATCATCGAATTCTGTAAAGAACAAAGGCGTCATTCGAAATTTAGAAACGCAGTTCTTTAATCGAACTAAATCTCTGCAATGTTGTATTTGCCAACTTCACACCATAGCAAACAGCCACTCCGAAATTTGCCGACTATCCATCTATAAGATGATGGTTTCTTACGATCTAAATTATTAAACTTGACATAAAATGCCACAGTTTGATTTGAAGTCGGGCTTTACATTATTCATTAAAACGTATGCTCCTAATTGGATGCTTGGGCTGGCACAGGCAGGACTCGGATCGCAGGCAAATAAACGAGGTATGTCGTAGGTAATGTAGTTACGATTGTGGTTGTACTAGAAAAGAGCTGTGAACGTTACATAATATTTTTCAACGGGACTAATTCAATAAAAATACAATTTTTGCTTTCTACATATTTTTGTCAAAAAACGCATATTTTTCAGATATTTATAGATTTCAAGCTCGATGTGCAACTCCTAGAAACTGTTACAGCCCCTTCTGATTTTGCATACGTCTTATTCATAATAATATACAACTTCTAAAACCTCGGGAGCCTAATAATTCGGAAAAGAATTTTTTTGGTCGATTTTTTAAAAAAGTCATATTTTTCAAAAATTTCTAAATTTCAAGCTCGATGCGCAACCCCAAGACGTTGTCGTAGAACATTCAAATTTGACACACGTCTTATTTATATCAATATACAACTTTTGATACCTCGGGAGATAAAGATTTCGAAAAAAAAATTTTTCGATCCACCCTAATATATATATAATTCTGGCTGAACTATAGTGAAAGCCATGGAATACAGTGCAACGTTAAAAAAATGTAAATTAAAATTATTTACTGGCACGTAATATGAAAAAGAATAAACAACAGCCATTTTTGCTTCTAACTAAACCACATTTTACAATTTTTAAGACAATATAAAAGGCTATTCTGGTACGGGCTGTAATATTTTACCTATATTTCATGCCTAATAGTATAAACAATAGTTCTTGGAAATTAAAACTTTTCTAAAATAGATTATTTTATCGTCTTCTCTTATTGTAATTAATCGCTGCATAAATTTGTAACATAATAAATGCAATCGTTTTGAAAATATTTTAAACGCTAATGATGGATTTACATTTGATGTTTTAATTCCAACAATCTGAATATTGTTAAATTCTTTTAATTATTTAACTAAACCATTTAACAGAGTGTTTTTGTAAAGTAGGAGCTCAGAATTTGATGGTTTATTAATTTTAGAAAATTTTTGAATTCAAGTTTTTTAACCTAAAAATGCATGACAATATTATACCATTTAGTGCAAAATAAATGGACTGGGAAGTAGAAGTGGTTTTGAATAGAAGGTCGAAGTGTCCAAAATTGGACAAAATGTTTCAGATTATTTTTCAATGTTCCAGATAGTTTTTTAAAAATGTTTCTGAATGTTCGAGAATGTTGTAGACTATTCCTATCTGAATAATCTGTGACGCAGCTTGGAAATGAACTTCGAACCGAGTTTAAGTATTTTGAAATGTATTTTGGAATGTTACAGAATGTTTTAAAATGTCCCAGAAGATTCTAGACTTTGATGCCAATTTCGACGCGCTTTCCTGGACTCGAAGCATGATGTGCCGTATATAACTTTCTCGTCAGTGTGATCTACCAAGCTTTTTTTCCACGCTTTGACATCTTCTCTAATTTTCTAAAATAACCGTGTATCGGACAATAAAGAACTTAATATATCAACTAAAGCGATTATGGAATATAATTATATGCTAGAACCAAAAATTTATTTTTAATGTTAACATGGCTGTCAGGAAAATCTTTGCCTTTTTCTCGAAGAACGGGTACTTTAGCTAATTTGTCTACATAGAAAATGATGCTCAAATGCATTTTTCTTTCAATGACTAAAAAACTGACCAATTAACCCTTTATCGCGCAGTGATCCCGCTCTGGGCACACCAAACTCTGACGTTCTGACAGTTACCAGTCACGAAGAATAGATTGGATTTCTATAAAAATAGTTGCGGGTGGCATAGCTCCGCGAGAACCCTTTACTTTTTAGTACGTCATTTCGCGTAAAAAATGATCACAATTACTTTTAACAGCACTGACATCTGCTGAAAAATGGAAGAATGCGAGACCAGCTGGGTAGATTGCCCAATGCTGAAAAAAGGGCAGCCGTTGCCATCGCTCGACTTAACTACCAGCAAGATGGCGGACGATCGAAACGTTCATCGCGGGCCACAGATCTAGAGACCCTTTTCTTGACGCAGCTGGCTGTGCTCGCGCACAGCCAGCTGCGTCAAGAAAAGGGTCTCTAGATCTGTGGCCCGCGATGAACGTTTCGATCGTCCGCCATCTTGCTGGTAGTTAAGTCGAGCGATGGCAACGGCTGCCCTTTTTTCAGCATTGGGAAAGGGTTGCGCCTCAAAGGGTTAAGGGCTGTTCTTTTTTTCCGAAGATGATTCCTAATGACCAGATAAGGTTTTAAATTTTGGAAACATTGGTATTATTGAAATATCCTAAATCTGAAAATGAAGTTAAGGCCTAGAACGTTGTTTTCACATTCGCCCTTGTCTTTTACTCTCTCCTTAAAGAGTGATAATGCCGGTTCTCGTTTCAACCATGTAATGATATGAACTTCCTAAACGGTAGATCTATCTTTATGAAAAGGAAAGTTAAGATATGTGTTTCTTCCTTAAACTAAAAGACTAGAGGACAGATTAAGAGTTGTTTTCTGAAAATTATACTCGATATTTAGATAAGGTTTATAGTTGGAAAATTAAATCTGAGGAATAGAATGTAAGTTTGAGCCTAGAACATTCTTTTCCCATGCACGTCTTCACCTTTCTTACAGCTCCGAGAGCGATATCGCTGGTTTTCCTTTCAGCCATCTCATCAGCAAATAAAAGAATTTTGGACTTTTGTGCAGATTACTATTACGTGCATATATATCTATAAAAAATAATATTCAAATATTCGTTTTTTCTCCAGACTGAAATATTAGAGTGATTTAAGAGTGATTTTTCCGAAAAATTCTTCCGCTATCCCAAAGTACCAGATATATTTGAAAAATTAATATTAATATTTTTTTACAATACGTATAGTTAAACAATACGTATTGTTTGTTGAGCTATGTTTGGGAAATTACGCATGTTATTTTAACCATTTTCAAAATAAATAGTAAAACAAAATATTTGCAAATAGCGCTGCGAAAATTGAAACGAAAATATAAATTGCCATTTTATATGCCAATGTACGGAATGCCACAAAGAGAAAGAGTATAATGAAAATCCACAAACGATTGCGAAATTCAAAAATCTCTGTTCAATCGATTTTAAACAAAAAGCTGGTATGTAGTGCGTGTTTTCTTCTCACACTGCATCATCCTATTTCTATTTTGATAACAGTGATTTTTATTTTTTTTCAACATGTTCGTGCGTATTTTTTTTTCTTTTTGTCACTCACCGTCTACTCTCAAAACTAATTTTGAAAATTCTAGAGATAAAATTGTACCAATTTTATTATATTTTTTATTGATTTATGATCAATATGTTTTAAATATATCAGTTATTTTTCGAATAAGTTATAGATTATAATTAGTTATGCATAGGAAGAAAAATCATTAGAACAAAGTTTAATAGGTCTATGTAAATTTTTACATACTTCAGACTTTAAAAGCAAGGTACTTTTTTAGTTCCTACTTATCTAGTTTCTGCCTCTTAGTACCTAAATGTCTTTGTGAGTGTTTAAAATAAATCAGCAAAACTGACATGCTGCGAGTTTTATTTTTTTTAAACATACCTAAGCTTCTTCAAAAGTCTTAAAGTTAATTTAAATCAACAAGTATTGCTAAGTTTATACGAAGTGTAAATTGCATACGCACTTGAAACAGCAAGAAATAATGCAGGTAGCGTTTTGCAAATTTCAAAATCCAAAATGCTGAGATCGATATGCAAATTATTAAAAAAGCAGCCAAATAAAATCATTATAAACCAATTTATTCAGTATCTAATATGCAGCTATACAGGCTATATATAATCTGCAGCTATACTCGGGCAGCTATACAGGCCTCAATCCAGTGAGACATGCTATCAATGAGTTAATTGATGGTTACCTGCGATATCCTTTGGTAAGCCACGTCCACTGCTGTGAGATGATCATGATCATCCATGGTTTGCACAGTGGTCCTCGGATAATGTGACATCCAATGAGATCCCATATTTTCTATGGGATTCAAATCTGGACCCGAAAATATGTCATATCCAATCAGGCGGTTAAGAGTTCACAGTTAGACATGCGGACGGGCATTGTCTTGCAGAAATACCGTGTTGGGTACGCCATGCAACAAGGGCAGAACAACAGACTCCACAACTTCTGTGACGTAGTGGTCTCCGGGTTGCCTCCATACCTGTAAACCGCTATCATTCATCCACAGACAGAGACGAGATCCATTTGTGAACAATACTCGATGCCGTTCGATGGTCCAGGAAATTGCAACAATGTCAGTGTGCCAGGCGTCTAGCCCTTTGTTCACGGGTCAACGGTACCCCTGCTGCTGGTAACCGTACACTTAACTGTACTTCATGCAATCTGTTGCGTACGGTTTGGGTGGGCACAGATCCAAATGCTCCTGCAGGCAACCGACTTCGGATGTCCATGGAGTGGAGAAAGGGCCTCGAATAGTCAACTGGCGAATACCCCAGTCTGTACGCTCTTGCGTGGAATGGCATGCACTACTTCATCTTAGGCTTGCACTTAGACCTTCCTGAATCTGTCGTGGGGCACAACGATGGATTGCACTCACGTTGAACCCCACATGAGTTGCTAATGTGAGCAGCGACGAAACAAGTTCACGGAATTCAATAATACGGGCACGTTCCCGGTCGTTAACTGTCGATACTGAGCTCACCGTTTTATCAGATCCAATTAATATGTTTCTGGAAAAGTCACAAATGCTACGTAAAACCTCAGATAGAGAAAGGAAGTTGCTGGCCTTTATAGTCCGAATATGAGTACCACGTGATGAGATACTTGAGTTAATTTAATCATTTGCATATCCACCTTACCACTATCGCTCCTGACATTTGCATGACGCTACGTGCTTTATTTCTTGGTGTTGCAATTTCACTTTTGAGGAGTATATACACACACACATATATATATATATATATATATGGGGTTACTGGCAACTCGACATATTTCTGATGAGACGTGATAGGAGAGCCAAAATTCTACAATTTTAATCCCCATATGTGGGGCGGAAAATAAATAGTATTTGAGAAAATTTAATTTTTAACTATTTTCTGTAGTCTAAAATTTGGCATTCAAGTGCAAATTTTTAAAAATCTAATTAAATGGATTTCATTTTAACTTATTTTCATAGTTGAAACTCTAATTAAGCTAAAGTAATCATAAAAGTTACAAAACCAGTTTCAAATTAAAATTTTCGGGCCATTACAAGTATTTTTAAAATTTTTAATTCGCATGATCCCTTACAAAAGATGTTATTTATTTCAAAAAATACAATGGCAGTAAACGTACAAATTACAAATAAAATTTCTCCCATTAATCAGCTAACCAAAAACGTTTCTTCAGGCAATCTGTTGCTTATGGTTTGGGTGGACCTAGATCCACCTGCTCCTGGAGGCAACCGGCTTTGGATATCCCCCGCCGTTGAGAAATGGTTTCGAATAGTTAACTGGCAAATACATCGGTCTGTCTAGCTATCCAACGCGTTTTTTATCTGTGCTAAGTAAGACTCAACCTTCTTTAAGTCTAATTTTTTTTCAAATGCCTTTAGATACACATTAATACGTTTTTGGATAGCTGATTAAAAGGACAAAATTTATTTGTAAGTTGTATGCTCACTGCAATAGTATTTTTTAAATAAACAACATTTTGAAAGGCAAACGTAAATTAAAAAAATCTGATGTGTCCAACACATGACTTCCTTGCACATCTATTAAATAAAAATGTTTTCTACGCACTTCCTCTAAACTTATTTGTTTGAAAGAGATAAAATATCAATAATAGTAAGGTTTAGCGATTTCTAGCCAAATATTTCGATATCGCCAAGCTGAGTTCAATTTGAAAGATTTCCTTCTGACACTTTATTTGGCGATATTTCACCAAAAGCCGACAAACTTGAGATAGTTTGCGAGATTTTGGGGATAGCCACAGTAGTCATTGACCACAGACTTTCAATGAATTGAATGCATCCATACACCTTAATGTATTTAAAGTCATTTGGCTCACCCTATAAATAAATTCCCAGTCGATTGCTGTCAAAAAAGATATTGAAAATAGTTAGATATTATAATATAGTTCTAAATACAAAAGTTCAAAATTCTACGGGTTAAAGTTTTAGAGTTATACAAAATACGAAATAATTTTTGGCGCCAAATTTGGCGATATTTCGGCAAAACTCGTCAATGTCGACGACATTTGGCGAGATTTTAAGCATGGACCAACAATGACCAATGTCATCGCCAAATTTGGCGATATTTCGCCAAAACTCGCCAAGAACGATGACAAATGGCGATACTTTGGGCATGGACCAAATGACTGACTATCGCCAAATTTGGCGACATTTCGGCACAACTCGCCAAAGTCGAGGACAGTCGGCGAGATTTTGGGCGTGTACCAAACAATCACTGTCTAATATTGTATTATATTGAAGATGTCCATAGACATTAAAGTACTGAAATTCTTTTCGGTGATCCTGTAAATAAACTCTCCAGTAGATTGGAACCAAAATTCGAGATGCACAACTAGATGTTACAACAATCTTATATATAAAATTTCATAATAGTTTTTGAGGTTTGAGAGTTAAATATACACACATGTACACCAAAAGTCGCCAAGCTTGGCGACTTTTGGCATAGTTCTTGAGGGAGGCACGTGACCGTGGTCGGACCATTACCTAACTTATGTGGTAAGACGGTATTGTGCTTGAAATGGATGAATGCCCCTAAAATTGCCATTGACCGTAATGTATTGAAAATCTTTTGAGTGTTCCTGTAGCAGAACTGTAAATGATAAAGACACTTTTTTTAATGGGGAAATTCATTTTCTAACTCTTTACAGCATATATCACTTCTGAGTCGTTTGAAATAGCCCAATACCTCTAAAAAACGCTTTAATGAATTTCGGCCCATAGAGCGTAATGTATTTCGAATCTTTTAGGCGGTTCTGTAGATAAACTATCCAGTCGAATGGAACCAAAAGGGGAGGTGCACAACTAGATGTTACAACTATCCAAAATATGAAGTTTCGACATTCTACGCCTAATAGTTTTTGAGATATGCGAGTTTAATGAATTTCGGCCCTTTGAGCGTAATGTATTTCGAATCTTTTGGGCGGTCCTGTAGATAAACTATCCAGTCGAATGGAACCAAAAGGGGAGGTGCACAACTAGATGTTACAACTATCCAAAATATGAAGTTTCGACATTCTACGCCTAATAGTTTTTGAGATATGCGAGTTTAATGAATTTCGGCCCATTGAGCGTAATGTATTTCGAATGTTTTGGGCGGTCCTATAGATAAACTATCCAGTCGAATGGAACCAAAAGGGGAAGTGCACAACTAGATGTTACAACTATCCAAAATATGAAATTTCGACATTCTACGCTTAATAGTTTTTGAGTTAGGCGAGTTTAATGAATTTCGGCCCATAGAGCGTAATGTATTTCGAATCTTTTGGGCGGTCCTGTACATAAACTATACATTCGATTGCAACCAAAAGGGGGGGTGCACAACTAGATCATAGAACAATCCTAAATATCAAATCTCAACATTATACGACCAATAGTTTTTGAGATATGCGAGTTACATACATACGTACGTATGTTCAGACGGCATGGAAAAACTGACCACAATAGACTCGCCGCTGGTCAAAATGAGTTGCGGACGCGTTTATATGATCGTTCATGCTAGCCTATGATGAGATGCATCGAAAAAATTCTTAAAATTAAATTTAGAGGTAGTCAAAATCGTTTTTTTTTTGTTGAAATTTGGCCCCCAAAATTTTTCGGGATCACATTACTTCCTTATACTACGTACAAGGAAGTAAAAAATACATGTAAAGCGCCACTGGGAGAAACTCTGCTTTCCTTCAGGACCCCCCCCCTCCCACTTCCCTGAGTTCAATGATATATCAATGGAGTCCAGATTCTAGAGACGCATAACTTAGAAATGTTTATCGCATGAATGTCTAATAATAAATATCCAAAAAAATTTAATGTAAAATATACTACGAGAAGTACACTGGGAGAAATGTAAAGCGCCACTGGGAGAAACTCTGCTTTCCTTCAGGACCCCCCCCCTCCCCACTTCCCTGGAGTTCAATGATATATATCAAATGGAGTCCAGAATTCTAGAGACGCCATAACTTAGAAATGTTTATCGCATGAATGTCTAATAAATAAATATCCAAAAAAATTTAATGTAAAATATACTACGAGAAGTACACTTTCTCGTAATGCATTTACTCATTATCATATTAGTTATATGTTAATGTCAATATAAAACCGAATATGTCAATATAAAACCGAAACTTTGATGAAATTTTCCGTCACAGGGTGTAATCTGAAAACACCGTCCAACGATCTAACAGCATCATGCCTAGACTTTATTTGTTGTTGTTGTTGGAACATGTATTCGGATTTGTGTGCTTGTTCACGAGGAACCGCTTATAAATCCACGTCGAAGAAAGGACAAACACAAGGGGGGGGCCAAATGCCTTGGGGGAGGACTTTTCTGGGTATCTAGCGCGTATTCACGTTACATCTGGAGAAAACCGCCCAAAACTCCAGACCGCTAGACCGACGGCCCCGCGAGAGGACAGAACCCTGTTCCTCCACTTGAGCCATCTCCCAATGTCAGTGGCTTTAACCACTGTGCTACACATTGGTGCTTTATTTGTGCAGCATTCAATTCGGATGCATTTGTTGAACTTTGAAAGAAAAAAAACAAACATAGTATTTCTTGGAATTATTGGGATGGAGGGAATAATTTTATCATCGTTCAATCAGAGAATTATCGTTCTAAAAAATATCTTTACACAGAGTACTAATTTACATGAAGCTAAAGAAAACTAAGCCAGGACTATGAAAAAATATCGCAATGAAAAGAATTATTGTTATAAAGGATATCGTTTAAGCGATGCTCTACTGTATCTATGAAATTTCTTCTTGAAAATGTAACAAATATGAATCAATTGTTGAAAAGTCCAAGTTCGTAGCAAAAAACGTGTTAGAATTTACTTTTTAAAATTTTTATGTTAAAATGTCAATACTTACGTATATAGCTAATACATTGTATAAGAATTTCTTTATTAAGGATTAAAAGCTTGCATCAAACGTTATAATTCCCAAGAATCTCTAAAAGTACTTTCAATAAATATCCATTTAATATACAGCATTTTTCAAATTACCACATAAAATAATTTTTAAAACACATCATAAACCTTTTTTCACATAGCTGCCATTGTTCAAATTTTTTAATTATATTTGTGCTTCAAATAATAAAAATGTAATACAATTATCTGAACTTTAAATACATTCATAAAAAATTTAAGATTAAAATCTTTCAGATTTATAAAAATTACAGAGAAGTGTAATTATTTATAATTATTTTTCCATTCAAATCTACAATTCTAAATTTATAATGAATCGTATGATTCACAATTAAATAATTAGTTTATTGAAGAGAAATAACTTTTCATTCCTTTGTTCCTTTATACGTGCTTTTTTAAGTAATTAAATGTTTGAGAATTGTATATTTCTTCATGCTTTTGTTGAATTTGTGCAAATTATACATTTTAAAGAAGCTATTAAAGACAACTATATTTACCTTTAGATTTAAGTTTAAAATATGTTATTGTTCTTTTACAAAATTTAATTTTATGATACGCACAGATGTTTTACAGTGTTCTTATACATTTGTACCATAAAGCACAGTTAGTGATAGAGCATGACCAAACACACAGTTTGCACCACAGAAATCATCAGCATAAATGTTATTTTCATGTAAAATTTAGTTACCGCATTTAAAAATAAAGCTGAGCTCATTTAATACCCTAACCAAGTTTCAAAGCTAGGAAAATGTTCTGTCATATATGCTGTACTGTCCCAGCGAACTGTTTAAAGAAGAAACTGAAAAGAACCGGTCTTACTGTGCACTAATTTCATTATCTGAATTCCAAAACATAAAACTTAATATGGTGAATAGTACAATATATAGGTAGTTCAAAAAGTAAGAGCTCTCATGCAAATATTCCCCGAGAAAATGAAATTCCATGACTTGGTATAACATACTATCACAGCAATCAGATGCCATTAGATGGGGCTAGTAGTGACGCAAAGCTCCGAATTTGACATAGAAAACGGCAGAGGCGTTGACGGATACACAGTCAGCTATTGAAGTCTAATACAGTATTGTGGTTAAAGAAAACCTCACTATCAGTAAACTCATCGTAAACTAGTAGAAGTGTCATCTTGTTAAATGACAACGTCCACACGGTTGCCCACAGTGCGACCGGTTGAACATAGTGTAATATCCTCCCTACAGCGCAGATCTTGCCCATGGTGCGACCGGTTGAACGTAGTGCAACATCCTCCCTACAGCGCAGATCTTGCCCCCATTGATTTGTATGTCTTCGAGCCGTGGCTGTAGCACCTGTCAAGACGATATTGCCAAACTGATGCCGCAGTTCAGGACGACGTCGTTAAGTGACTCAGCAACCATGTCCTTTATTTCTTCAACGCCGATTGTGACAGATTTCTATACATATGGCAAAAAATGCTTTGATGTCCATAGAGGGTTTAGAATAAAAAATACCATTTTGTTTGTTTTACGAAAGCAAAATATATAACAATGACAAAACCGACAATTAATGACGAGAGGTAGTCAAGCTGTTTTGACTAGTTTGACTTGTCGTCTTTAGTGTGAAAATAAAAAAAATTAACCTGGTCATATATAGGCCGGACTTAATGGTATTTAATACAATTCTGGCTCGGATTGAGCTAGACAATTTTGAACATCAAACATGCTAAATATTTAAGTGAGGGTTTTTAACAGTAATTAGTGTGCTTTAAATAAGACAAAGAGGAAATATAAGTGAGAAAACTTTATTAGTTTTTGTTTTCAGTGAGACACAAAAAGATCAGCAAAATCAGACAGACTATACGTACCTGTTTTATTTATTATTATTCCACTGAAATAAAACCGGAAATCCATTTTGTTAAGGGAGAGGGTTTTACATATAATTTCAGCAAAATCTAAATTGAATTTATTTGTGAATTATTTTTAAATTTGTTGGCTCTCAGTTTTTCATGTAGTATATCGTGTATGTTTTGATCTGATTTGCGTACTTAGTCTACAGTGACAACTAGTGTACTACTATATATAGCATACTAATATATACTGTATATTTATTTTGATTTGAAGTATGTTTCTTATTTGTACCCCACTAACTGAAAATATTCGAACTTTGCATTGATATAAGATCATTGCATTGGCATACCTTTCAGTAATGGGACTGTTCCATTATAGAGGTGTTTTTAAACTTGAATCCTGATCTATGATAATTATCTCTAAATTTCGTTGGAGTTAATACCGTCACTAAGAAAATGTAATATAAATATGTATTTTAAAGACGAAAATTCTATTTTAATTAAAAATGATTAAAATAAGTAATATAAGCAAAAAAAAAATATTCATTATGGTAAAACTAATTTAATCATCATTTTCGATTTACAAAATTATAAAAGTATAATCTTTATTTGCTTGCAAAAGAGAGTTTCATTTTTCTTTTTACTAAAACTTTCCTAAGTCTACATAATTTGCTATAGTTAAACGAAAATAAAAATTACTAAATCCCATTTCACTTATTTAAGCTCTCCAAGTCAAATCAAATTAGAAATATTAACAAAGTATCGATTAGATTTTTTTGCAGTATATTCCTTCATACCTTTCGCTAATTTTAAACGAATGAGCAGATCTTATTTAAAACGAAGACGCACAAATAAATAATTATGATTTTTTCTTCTCCCTGTTAAGTTTATTTGCTAAATACCCGGATTTAAGTACATAGTGATTAAACTTGACTAATCACTGATTAAACAAAGTGAAATGAAGTCCTCGCCGAACTCATGAATATTCATGAAGCGATAGACTGTGAAGGGCATTGATAAGGCTATTTTAAATTCAGTGGAATATTTTGTTTTGGGGTATATCATTTGCAAAAGTTATTATACTTGAAGGGAAATAAATAGACCTTTTAATCTGCAAATGAAATGCTTAAACATGTCCTTTTTTATTATTATTAACTCGTAATAGGGAGAGAAAGCAAACTATAAATTTAAACTCCTTTAATTAATTTGAATAAAATTATAACTGGTTCTAAAAACAGGAGAATTGATTAAGTTCATGTTTCGTGATACATACTTAGATTGCAATTTGTCTTACGCAAATATATGTTGGTATTTAGGAATAAAATATAGTTTCATACAAAAGAGAATAAATAATTTTATTTTGGATTTATTATTAATGATTTGGTGTGCAAAAACAACATTCACCATATAACGATGTAGCTGTCATTAATTAAATTATATTTAGTTTATAAATCCTTATTTCAAATAAAATTATGGTTCCTCAAATAAAATTTTATGTTTTAATTTGTAGTAAAAATCACAAAACATTAAAAAGCTAGCGCATGCTTTCAGTGCAATGAACTTTATCTCACATGCACTGAAAATGTTATATTGATTCTGGAATAGTGCATTTTCAATGAAGGTTTTTAATTTAAAATTTTCTAAAAAAAATTGAAAGTAATTGTATTCATTCATGAAGGTAAGTTTAGAAATCCTTCAAAGAAGTAAAAAAAACTAGGACTTCTATGTTCTCATATGCAACTGAAAACGTACTAAAGAAGTTAGTTTTATTTTTTTACTAGCTGCGTGCCCGTTCTTCGCACGGTAGGAAACGAAAATTTTCCTTACATGTGTAATTCGAAATTATTCGTGATGTGGAATTAAAAAAAAAGAGCAAAATTATTTGACTCTTAATGTAAAGTTTGTGTCATGAGTACTAACCTGATCATTGCAGTATAATGACTCAAAAAACTACGTCAGTGTCATTCACTATCAAAAAAGTGGAAAGCTTAATGGTTTGCAGAGAACTCCTGGCTTTCAAAATGTCTTATTTCTACATAATACAGTTTTTTAGGCTCAAGTTGTAGCATTAAATACCTAAGACACTACATGAAATGGAGCACCATTTATTTCTTTCCGAACATGTACCATATAAGGAAAGTATTGTAATCATGAAAAAATTCGACTTCGAGATTTTGGTGTATTTACACGTTTTGAGGTCTTCTGAATTCATTTATGCTATTTTCAAGAGATGTTTTTAAAATAGCTGCGCACCCGCTCTTCATACGGGAAGAAGGGAATATTGTACTACTAAAATCATATCTGCATGTGACAAAACAGAATTTCATTTTTAAAAAAGTTCAAGTAATCTCCTCTGTTGAAATTACTGCGGGATATATTAACGCAAATTAGAATTACTTTTCATTTAGTTGGTGTAAGACAACCGTTGAAAAAGGATAAACACTTTTAATTTAATGAAATATTTATTAACGTGGTACATTGCGATTTATTCATATTATCTTTACAAATCTAATAATACTACCTATTACGTACATTAATACTATCTATACTCGCTTCTCCCTCTTCAAGGCTCCCTTAAAAGAAACAGCTTAGATTATTTGGCCTCAATGGGATCTTGTGATTCTGTGGCGATTCTTTGCAATTTACGCATTAGCATAAATAATAATCATTTCACATAATGGTTGTCATTAAAGAAACTCTCCATATATATTTAATTTATACTTAGTTTTATAAGATTGGCGTATTTAGCGCCGCAAACCATTTCATCTTACTGTGGGGAGAAAATATCCAAGGGGTGCCATTTTAAATATCCATGTATCTAATATAGCGATATCTTTTATATCCTATAGTCCTGTCTCCTGAAAAACATCAAACTGTGTAATCTCGAGGAGCTACTTATTCCCATTTTAATTGTGACAGGGCGTTAGAGTTGCAGAGTTTACAAATTTCACGCATTTTTTAAAATTTATGACGTCACTGTTTGACTGCCGTAAAGGATACCCCGGTAGATTGAGGGAGTTAATTTCGATATTTAGCATAATTGTTTTCAAACGGTATCATTAAAACTTTGCGTTGGACCTTTATGGAGGAACGTAATTCAACGTGAAAATAAAACTATACTCGCAACCTGCATGCGTATGTTAGGCAACGCCTGCGCTAAATTAAATGCCAAAAATAAAAATAGTAAATAGAAAAATTTTAATATATCGCGCTTTGAAACGAACTTTGTAACTTTTAAAATGAACATTTTCAGCGCCGTGAAAACATTTCAATTTTTAAATAAGCACCGGATTAAAATACCACTTCTAATAATAATAGTGAATTTCTTAGTTTATTTCTACAGTAAATTTTAATCAAAATATCGTCTCCCTGTGTTGAAAATAGAGCTGGAATAAATGAGTTAAAATTATGGCGTAACGTCGGCGTAGCATTTGACGTCATAGATCCTCACTTGCGAATTGAAATTCTGATATCCCATTTAAAAACTCGATTGGTTGAAAAAACCCTTTTTTTTAATCCTTTCTGTGGCAACAACCGAACATAAATTCTCGTGCCGTGATCGCAATGTAATGAATGGCGTAAGATCGCGTTGATGCTATTAAATTCTAAACATTAGGCTGCATTAAAATTCGTAAAAAATCATCTAATTTACATAATTTTTTCGTTTTTATTTTAAAAGAGGGAGAAAAGAATGTTTCACGATTTGTCAAAATATCTAAAAGTTATGACGGATAGAATTCAAGATGCGACAGTTTTAAAATTATTTTACGAAAAAAAATCGCGAAGCAGATGTTTAGTAAAAAAATTCCTAAAAATCGGTAAATCATTTTACGTATTCAGAACAAACTGTTTTTAAAAGAAAATTTCTTCCTCTATCCGATGATACAAATGCCGTTTTGCTGCGAGCGTAATTTCCGCCGTTATTACGAATTAGGTGAGAAAAAATGCCAAAAATCGCATAAAACATAAAATAAAAAAAATCTAGGTCGAATTTTGAACAAATCGCTTCGAGGTGCACAACTACATATTTACATCTTCCCGAGTACCAAATTTGGTGTTTCTAGGTGTAGCCGTTTGTCCGTAACGCTGCCGACAGACACACACACAGACAGACACCTTCTTTTATAATAAGTAGAGATAAATAGCTGTGTTTTCATATGACAAATGTACTTACTCATTAGTGAAAACGGTTTACTTTAGTTATCACGTAAATATGTTTGCATACATCTTAATCAGTGTAAGTGTGAGTACATAAATAGTACAGAAGTTGAATCCAGACAAAAGCTAAAATCAAGAATTAAAAGACTGATGCAGCTGGAAAACTTAGTCACCAACGGCCAATTTAACTAAACCAATTAATTGTGCTTTACTGCGGCAAATGCATATTTTAAGTCCATTAACCTGTACAAGTTTTTTTAATATGTGAATCTTTTATGCATGATGTCCTTCCAAAAGGAGTCCAGAGTAATTTAAAATCAAAAGCAAGACCTTATAAATGAGCCATGATAAAAACCATTGAAGCAGCACTTTTCCTTCCCAAACATAGAGAATTATTGTCCCTTTTATATGCGCGATGGCCACATTATAGCTCTGGAATCACATCTGTAAGACGATGCTCTAATCCTCAAGACTTGGAAGCACAATCTTCTTTGCTTCAGAAGTACTCAAGAAATAAATAGAGTCCTAAGAATGACAGGCTGGCTGACTTTTTGTTGCACTTTGCTAATACCTTCCTTCCTTCCTTTATTCCTCTATATCTTTTTTTTATATATGTCTTTTTCTTTCTCTTTTCCTCTAGTTCCTCCACACATCGAAGAAAATGAAACAAGCTCCGACACAGAAGTACGAGAAGGAAGTGACGTAAGTCTTCGTTGTGTAGCAAGAGGGTCGCCAGATCCTGAAATCACGTGGCGACGTGAAGATAATCAAGAAATAACCATCGATAAAAAGAGAAGTAATAGGATTTTGTAAATACACTATAGAACAAGCGAGTGACAATTACCAGAGTTACCAACGGCTCCGGAATATAATGAACAACTTTTTTAAACAGTAATTTTTGGCATAAATTATGGCAAATTTTTGGAGCTAGACCGACACCTCCTAGATAAAGAAAGCCTAACAACTCCTACGTCACCAAGCTTTGACGTCACCCCTAGGCCTACATTTAAAAGATTTATTTTCACAAAATAAAACTTTAAAAAAGTTTCTGCCGAATAACAATATTTTAATAATTTGAGATAAAAAATATAATTTTACGACAAATGTCAGTTTTTAACCATGACTAATTAGATAATATGATAAGGAAATAGGCAAAATGAATAATTTTGTATGCGGGGGGGGGTATTTAAATTTTAATATAAGATATTTTTTAGTATTTGTTGCATTAACCAGAAATTTTATATAGTTTTATTTTGTGAAAATAAATCGATGATGACTGATGACGTCGTGTTCGTAGGCCTAGTGCTCATGTCAAAGTTTGAGTTGTTAGGCTTTCTATATGTGGGAGGTGGTGGCGAGACATTAGCATTTAGAAAAAATGTTTAAAAATAGTTACTTTTTACAAAATGTGGTTAATCGTATTCCGAAGCAGTTGGCAACTATCCATTTAATAACTTTAATGCGAAAGTTGTCAAATTTTCTCATTAACTAAATATTTTATAGTATTTCGTCTTTGCTTGTTATTCAGATGATCTCTAGAATTGCTAAAATAATTTTAAAATATAAACGAAGCTACGCATTTATATTCTATCTATTTTTCTATATATATATATATATATATATATATATATATACACAACGTGTCCCGTAACTATTCGTAAAAATAATTAAGGGAGGTGGAACACATGAAAAGGAATTAGAATCAAAAGCAATGTGGGGTCAGAAACGTCATCTTCTTGCAGCTGATAATAATCACTTTGGAAGAAGTGTGGAAATACCAGCGAACTCGCCGACCATTTTTCGTGAAAAACTATTATTAACAGGTATGTAAAAACGGCATTTTTGACCCCACATCGCTATCTTATTCCGATTTCTTAATATGTATCCTATCTCCGCTCAAAGTTTATCCCTATCATCATGGGACACTCTGCGTGTATTTATATGTATATGTATGTTTCTATGTACAGGTTGTCCGAAAAACACTAATCTAGCTTTTATTGCTTAAATATTGATCAATATTGATCATGACATATAAAATAAATTAAGGTACATAAAATTAGGCACAGGATTTTATGGTGTATATAGAATTCTTTGTAGATTAAAGATAAATAAATGCGAAATTTAAACTTTTATATGGACCTCATACAAAAGAATATATAAAATTCCCATTGCTAAAATATTCCCCCTATATTGATCAGATGATGTAAAAGGTTACAGCTTGTTTTCTGTAAAACGGCTGAGAGATATGTTTAAACAAAATTAGTGGGGGGCTACACAATACTAATAACACCAAAACTTATGTATTTGCGAAATCATGGCCTTCTTTCCTAATATGTGTACACCTAAATGTGGTCATCCGAAACTATTTTTTTCCAATTCGAGAGGTACTGAAAAAATGGTTTAAGTTTGAATATATTTAGATTTATATCTGCAAACTTCACTAGGCTATAATGCTGAAATTTTTAATAGCACCTATTTTATATATGGAAATCATTTTATTAGTTGGGAGTTCTTTATATAGGAGACCGTTTAAAAATTATATTTTGTATTTATTATAAAAACGCCTGAAATTTTTCATCGGTACCATAATATCCTGTTACTTTTGTACGTAGCTTCGTAATTTATATCTATTATCATTATTTAAGGATTAAAAGTGTAAAAGCACAGGTCACTATTTTTGGAATCACCCTGTATATGTTATAGTAGATACGTAAAAATTAGACAAATTATAACGAAGTTAGCGCTCTTATGCAATCACAAGCGCTGTAGAACACAAACTTATCCTCCATGTAAAAATATAATTTAAAAAATGATACAAAATGGTTTTTCATCGTCAAAATTACAAACAAAGCTATTTTAAAATATATATATATAATTTAAAACTGCATTCTATCCATTTCACCACACCTCATTTAGTGAAATGAGTGAAAAATAAACCTTTATAAAAGTAAGTTTTTTCTCCAAATAATATGACTATTTAAGTAATAATAACAGCATGTATCTAAAATAAATTATAAACTTTAAAAATCCAACCGTCGTAAATTAGATATTTGGTTTCATATTTGAATTATTTAAAAAGTCGCTTGAAAAAAGCCTGTTATTATTGCTATTGCTTTACATCTGATCCTATACCAAATTTTTATGTCAAATAAACATTCATGTATATTTAATGTCTCGATTTATAAATCCCATAATTCAAATGATTCTATTGTTTCTTTTTATTTAGTTTCAATATTGAAAGGACCAACATTAAATATTTCAAATGTAGCAAGATTACAAATGGGTGCATATCTTTGCATAGCGTCTAATGGTGTTCAACCGTCTGTGAGCAAGAGGATAGTCCTAAATGTTAACTGTAAGTATTCGCAAACTAAACATGTTACCGTACGAGCGTTATTTTCATAAATGTAAATACATTTAAATAATGCACTACATGTCATAATAATCATGAATCTTGTAACATATGAATATAATATAACAGGTGTGAATCTGGCTATAACCAGTCTTCTTTGCATTAATACTCATTATTATAATTATTATTATAGTTGTTGTTGTCCTAAACTCCCTTATAGCATTTTGGATAAAACTAGACCGTTTTATTCATTATTGTGCACTTATACAGAAAATTACTTACAAATGACTTGCAAATTTTAACAGGAATACCTTGCCTACATTTGACATTGGAAAAAGAATCCAAATTTGAATCTAATATCATATTAAATGCATCAATAAAATAGGAAATTTTGAGCTACATTCATTGGTCTATGAGCGCAATTCAACAAAATGACTTTTACATCCATCAAGTAAACCTCTTCGAACCTGCAAACACTCCCAAAATTAGTTTAAAAAAATTCATATATGAAATTTACAAAATTAAATAAAATAAAATTAAATTGAAACGTTAACAGGATCAAATCTCCCAAAGAAAAACTAGTTATTGAGATTGTGGATTCGCTAGACAAACAGGCCGCTCTGTCAAGTAATTCAGTAATTAAAATTCGATGTCCACTTCTACTGTCAACAAAATTGAACTTGGCCTAATGCAGTAGGTTCTTTGTATTTGAAAAAGGGATGGAATATTGGCCTTAAGGTAACCACGCACTTTAGAAATCGTTTTTCAGATTTCTTTTTTGTAACTTCAGAGGGACATTTTATTATTATACATGACTTAAAAATTAGGAAAGTATGAGTTAAGACGTTTTTTTTGTGTATTGAATGATTTATTTATCCAGAAAAATATGGAAAAAAAACTGATAAATTAACACTTGCATAAAACATAATATAATTTTAAAATAAATATATCGATATCAATATTCTGTAAAATAAATAATGCTCGTCATGGCATTTTCTAGGAAATACACTTTCTCATCAAAATAACCTAAATATCTGAGAGATTAGAGCTTTTTAAAACAAATGCATATATAAATGTTTCCGAAAATTCTGTACAAGTCAAAATATAAACCATTATAAATATAAAATTTTAATATATAATAATTTGTATAATGTATTCCTTTTATTAATAATGCTTGTAAAACACGTATGCAAAATTTCAAACTGTTTCATATGTAAATTTTTATTTTTTATGTTTTGCTTTAAACCGAAAATTCTAAGATTTTACTTTAAGAAAAATAAAAAAAAGTATATAGGTGAACATTAAAACTAAAAATTAAATAAATAAATAAATAAAATCATTTTTAAACACATGTAAAATCTGTTGTTTGAGTAACATTTAAATAGCTATAACTTCGTTTCTATGTAAGACAGATATAAGATTTAAACGCATTTCTCAAGCTAAAAGGTGTAATTTTAATATTTTAACAAAAATTAAAAACCTATATTTTATTCAATATAATGTTTTGAACGTGTACGGTTACCTTAAAAGCAGTTTCACACACGCTTTTAGAAAACCTCAAGATATATCTGTTTTACTCCACCAAACATTCGCATCTTCTTCACTAATCACGGTCCCTTCAACGAATATTTAAGTAAATTTGACAAATCCCGCCTCACCATGGCGTAGTGGTTATGCCACTAGAAATGGTAGACGGGCGAAGTGTAAAGGTCCCGGGTTCGGGTCCCATCGCGCGTCCGTCGACCTAACCGTTCGGAGTTTTCCGTGGTTTTCTCCGAAACTTAGCGTAAATACGGGTTAGGACCCCTTAGAAAGACCCCCACAGAGGGCACCCCACCCATAGGCCTAGAGCCCATGCGTAGCTAATCGGCCTTAATCCCACAACACAACACAACACACAAATCTTCCTCTCTGCGTGTACTTTAAATCCTCCTCCTCCTATCACTGTATTACTAATTGTCCAACAATTTCAAGTTGCCACTTTTAAAAAGCCCCTAATTAAACATTGGATATCTGGGCAAATTACATAATTTATAACATACTTATCTCTGATAAGTTAAGCAATTGCATCCCGCATGTAAAATGATACTGTTTCTACTTTCAAAATATCCTGTCAACTTCTGCAAAAATTTCCTTTGTTCCTTTGAATCTGACCACTCTCTCTAAATCACTAAAATAATATTTACAATTCGCAGAAAACCCTCGCAGAAAAATATATCGCAGAACCTCGCAGAAATATATATAAAGTAGGGTCATAAGGGGGAATTATGGGTCGAAAAACAACATGTTAGTTTTTTCTAAGGTATGAAAGATAAAAAATGATTTAATTAGGCATGAATTAAGCTTAAATAATCTAGAAATTATTCAAATCATCACTTTACCCGATATTGAATTATGATTAATTTTATTGAAATTATTGATTGGGCAATTATGGGGCAAATTTGGGCAAATATGGGGCAAATATGGGGGAAATACGGGTCACCCTTTTTTATAGTAATACACATTAAAAGTAAATAATATTCTTATAAAAATTTATTCTTTTAATTCCTTGTATCGCCTACTTAGAATCTTATAAGGGAGAATTTTTCTACAACTTTATTATTGCAGTTTCTTCAATCTTATTTTCGTTGTCATTAGATAGTCCTTTATCACTAAAGAGTTACAAATTAGCTGGTTTTACATTTCGGAGAAAATTCTATATCTCCTAATTAAAGTATAATATAATATTTCATTAACGTTATAGGAAACACTAATATTTTTAAACGGAAATAAATTAAGAAACATCTAAAATATTTATTTTAAAATTAAAAAAAAGAATGTCAGTGACCAAGAATTACCCCAGAAATTTTGAGGGATAAATGAGCATACTTTAAAATTAATTTTTAAAAACATGAAGAAAAATTGTATGTACGTATGAAAATATTAAACTATCTGCAAGTGAAAAATAGCAAGGAGAATATTGATTTATGAAAATTGTTTCACTGACATGAATCTTTAACAAATTCATGTTTTTTAGAGACAATCTTTTTTGAGGGTGTTTTTGCAATAGTGTAAAATGTATTTTTTGCTCTATTTTCTTTATAGTTACATTGTTTTTTAACTAGATACAAGGAAGTAGAATGTTTAAGCATGATTTGGCATAGTTTAGATTTTTTTTTAATTCTATAAAGTGAGTGACCATTATTTTCCCTGAAACAGAGTGACCCGTGATTCCCCCATTTGACCCTACTTGATTTCCAGAACATTTTATCAAATAACCTGTGCACGTTTATTCATAAATGTATAATCAAACTTTTTTTCTAATTAATATCATTAATGCAATAACTGTAATTTATTTAAATTCATTTTCTGTCTAAAATTTATTTTCTGTCCTTTTTCTTTCATTTAATTTAAATATCTACTTTTATTAATTGCTTTTCAATCATGTAAATTGAGTCATGGAAAAGGAATAAATAAAATTTAAGACAATAAATATACGTAAATCAGTTTCTGTGCAACTGTAACTTACATGAGTTTTTGCCTTTACCGCACTGTCGTGTTTGAAGTAGTATGACCCTTGTGACCCTGCATCGTATAAAACTATGTAAACAGTAGTTCAAAATTTTATGTTAATTACCTCTGAGCATTAATAAATTAGCCTATGTGTTTAGCATCTTAGCTGAGTAAATGGTCTCGGCCGGATCATATGAAACAAAAAAATTATGTAACAAATATTTGAGACTGACATTAACAATTGCAAACCATAGGTATTACATGCAATCCTATTATTGGGTCGACTGTCAGCCCGCCACGAAGGTGAACCTGAACTTGCCACTTTTATCTGGAAAAACGTCGGTGATAGTGTCCAAAGTGATAACATTACCAAACTAAATACTATGGAGAGTAGAAAACTAAAAGTTTCAAGAAAAACGTACTAAAAGAATGTTAAATATGAAGCTAAGAAAAAATAATAAGTATCATAAAAAAATTACACACGCTGATATGAACATGGTATTTACAGTGGCTTACATAATATAAACATTTTCTAAAGCAAGTAATTAAAGTATCATATAAGAAGATGTTATAACACAAGTATGGCTAATTAGCAGCAAGTAAGCCTCATTTGAGACCAACGAACTGCAAAATTTCTATTAAAGTTACCTAGTTTTGTAACTTTTCATAACTTTTTCATAGTCTGGTGCTCTTTCACATGTCATTTACACGTAATTCAGAAAGATATTCTTTCCACATTATTATTATTATTTTTTTTTTTACAAAGCTCGATTTTGTAACACTGTTTATTTTTTAATCGCATAGATTTCTTTTAGAGACTGCATGAGTAACTATTCTTCGTTCCAAGATATTTTTTTTTATTGTTATGTTTCTTTACAAATTATTTTACCGAAATATATATTTTTTAAAAATAGAAATTAAATGACTTTCGTACGAGTAGTGAAATTTTCCACTTAGTTTTTATCCATAAATACACAAACATTATTAAAACCTGTTTGGAACAGACACCTTCAGTTTGGAAATATTTTTTCGTTTTAAACGAATATTCATCTTATACCTTTATTGTTGAAATCAGAAATCTGATGTGGACACCACATCAGATTTTTTCCTTGTAGGTCTAAAAATTTATAAATATTTTAATTGCTCTTCATCTAAACGTATTTCATTTAAAAGAGATACAATACTACAATAATATTACCGTTTAGCGATTTATTTACAAAAATTCGAGATAGCGACAAGCCCTGTTCAGTTACAGAGTATTTTTTGGCAATCAATGTGGCTGTATTTCGCCAAAAGCCGCCAAATTTGAGATAGTGTCTCCGAAGAATTTCTTCATGTGCTAGTGGCACCATCCACCCTGTAGTACAGATATTCTGACTCCTTTCTCAGGCGGCAGATATCTTTAACACTGGACTAGAAAAAAATATTCTGTGGTAGCACAAGTGTTACACACCAGGTTATATCTATGTTGAGAAGTAGCTGAAATACTGATGTATTTTTGCGATTATTTTTTCTAGGTAATAATATTTTGTTCTTTTTTTATTGGCCGTAGGAAACTTACTTTCAAGACGACCCTAGTAGTTTTAATTTCCATTAAAAATTACTCTAAATTTTTGGTTAAATAAAAATTAAAATATAATAATTTCTTTAAAAAAGAATGTTTTAATTTTAAAAAGTATAGCTTTGAAATGTGTGGTAAAAAGTGCTAAGTATTTAAAAAGGACGTTGCTGCGAATAAGTTTTATTTTGAAAGTGGATCTGTTTCAGAATTTTAACTGATAGCATTTTCATTTATAGACTCAGTCCGCATACTTTATAATCCTACCTGTACATAACTTAACATGCGTTTGTAAACGGCATTTTCGGTTTATACATTTACATTTACAGATTCTTTTAAATTGTTTTAACAAAATACGTCGTTTTACTTCTCCAGTTGCTCCAATGATATGGATACCCAATCAGTTGGTCGGTGCCCCTGTGAACACGGATGTCTCCTTAGACTGCAACCTGGAATCTTTTCCGAATTCTGTGACGTACTGGAGTCGAGATGGAGGCACTATGGTACTGACGAATGATAAGTACAACAGCGTGGTCCTTTCAACTGGGCTATACAAAGTAAATCTCAGATTGACTATTAGGAATCTTAAGCCAGATGATTTTGGATCATATACATGTGTAGCAAAGAATTCCTTAGGAGAAACAGAAGGCACTATTCGATTGTATGGTAAGTAAAATAAGTCTTAACCTTTTACTTGTCAATGTTCCCAATTGGGAACATAGAATTAAAAATTTATTTAAAAATGAAATTTTATCAATATATACTTGAAAAGTTTAGCAGATAAAGATGAAAGTTGACTTGATTTTTTGAAATAAAAGTTGCATCACTGTCTTTATTGGGAAACTAGAAAAAAAAAATCATGAAAATAGCCATTTTCATAAATTTTTTTCGAAGCTATCTTGATACACCCTTGAAACATAATTAATATCTTTACTTAAATTTAAAAATAAATCTTTTATTAACGCTTGATGTTTCACTTATTTAGAATACTAATCAGTATTTCAGTTTTTAAAATCAATGTAACTTATAGTCAGAAATGGCCGACCCATGCTCCCAATTGGCAACAGAGTGAAAATTGTATATAAAAAAAAGTTCCTATCATTTAAATGACTAATATCCTTTAACTAACGCATTAGAAGCCAAAATATACGAAAAAGTAAAATAAAATATGCCTGGATCTCAATGCGGTCTATAGAAGGCTAAGCTGATTAAGTGTTATTTATATTTTAGGTATAAAAATAGTTACGTTTCCTTGATAGTAAAGACGACAAATGGTATTAGATGATAACAAAAAGAACATAATTGCATTTACAAAAGCTTGTGTAATAGACTGAAATTTGTTAACCTAACCCCTTTTTAGCTTTTTTTAAGATTTTACTTTACATCATGTCTCTACTAAATTTCTGAGCTGTAACTAGAAATCTTTACTTGTGGAATGTCATTTCTAGAAAAACACAGTTGGTACTGACAATTTAAACAAAATAGCAGCAGAGAAATAATTACAACTGATAATAATTCATATTTTTCATTTTAAATAGATTAATTTAAAATTTTCATTAAATGGGTAGAACTATGCACTGAAGAGCCAAAACATTATGACCACCTATTAAAAACACCTTGCGCCTCCTTTGGCCTTCAAAACAGCTGCAACGCGCCTGGGCATGGATGCCACGATTTTTTGGTAGATACTAGGGAGAGGTTGTACCAAATTTTTAAGCAGCGACCACACAAATTTGAGATATTGGAACATCGTGGTGTTTGGGCTCTGAGCTGCAGGGGAGAGGAGAGCAGCTTTTCTCTTGGAAAACGTCCTGCCCTGAGACGGCCATCGATGTGATGAAGGAGAAACCCGGATTCGTCCGATTAGGGAACTCTCTTCTACATATCCATTGCTCAGTCTCGATGTTCCCGTGCCCACTGTCGGCGTAGTTGACAATGATGCTGGATAAGCAGAGACACACGAGTTGGACATCTGCTCCGCAGTCTCATGTACAACAATGTCCGCAGAACTGTGTACTCCAAAACACTCGTACTTGGACCAGCATCATATTACGCTGTCAGCTGAGCCACTGTCTTTCGCCGATTTTGTGTACTAGGCGGGACAGTCTTCGAAGCTGTTTTTCTTTGATGATCCGTGGACGCCCAAAATTTTGGCGTCTGCTGCTGACAGGTCAGTCGTGCGGTTTCAGAGATATTCGTTCCGACTCTTCGGATCATTACAATCAGCCCTCAACCAAATTAGCTTAGATCAACAGCCTTTCCCATCTCTCACAAACGTAAGTGCAAGAATGATTCCTTACCTTCTCCAGCAACAGTTAAACACAATTCCTATTTAATTAAGCGCTCCCCATATCATCCAGATGAATTCATTGAAAAATGTGATGTGGTCATAATGCTTTGACTCGTCAGTGTACACTGCATGATCAAAAGTATACGGACGTATGGTTCTGCTTTTCCCTCAGATATGTCAAATATTACTATGCCATTTTGATAATAGTATCTGTATATAGTATCTGTTAGTAGTAGTAGTTAGGTAATAGTACCTGTATATTTTGATAATAGTATCTGTAATAACAGCTGTCATTTTGTAAGAATGCTATGCATTAGTGTTTGGAAGATTTGAACATGAATTGCACGCCAATCTCGCAGAACACTACTTAGTTTTATCACTTTAGGAATACGTTTGTCTAGCTTGCATTCGCCGTTCTAATTCACTCCACATGTGTTTCATGGAATTCAAGTTTGAGTTCAGCAGGACAGTTCAATTTCTGACTATTCACTTCAGAGAATAATGTATGAAAAGCCGTGAAATATTCACAGGAGCACGGTTGTGCTGAAAAATTATTGGAATCTATCTGAACTTTTGTCCCAGAGTAGACTGCCCAAATTGTCCAAAAGGTCTAAATAGTTTTCCGTATTGATAGTTCTCTTCACATTAACCAAAGCGACGATTCCAATTCACGAGAAACACCTCCAAGCTTTATGTCTTTACCTTCAAATTTTACTTCTGGCACAATGCAGGCAGTTTCCAAATAACAAACTTTCAGTCATTCATCAAATATATAGCCATATTTAAAACAGCTGGAGACATGCTTCCCACGCAGACTGCCTTTGAATTCACCCAAAATTAAATCTTGATTCATGCCCCATGACATTTGATGCTATTACTCAAGGCTTCAGTGTTATGGACTTATGCACAATTGTAGTGACTCTCGATATTGGTTGTATTAATGTTTGAATTATATACAGCAGTTTTGCTATGGGAATCATGGTTTGGTAGTTTGCCGCAAAGTGTCATTATGGGCTGATGTTGCATCCATAAGCTTTTCTGAATCCCTGGTGAATTGATTTTTCCAGTTCCAAGCCATTGGCTTTTACAAGTCTTTTCAGCGTTATGTCGCATGTCCTTTATACTAGACGGTAATGGTCTACCAGATTGTGAGAAAGAATTTATAGCCTCAAGAGATATGAATTTTACATTACATCTTGTACAGCAACAGGAGCTACTTTTATTAATGCAGTTGCTGTTGTTGGTTTTGCTAATTCCACTAGGTCTAGTCGAAGGCTTCACCAAGTCCAACAGGTCATGAATCTTCAAAAAGTCATAAAACAGAAAAGGGGTGGCTGTCAGATCCACACGCGAAAGTCCCAAGCAGTTTAAAAGATGGACAGGGGAGGCCTGAGCTGAAGTGCATTTAGTACAATTCAGAAAGGTTTTATCACCATTCATATATTTAAGAGCCCAATATGACCAATACTGAGTCTGCTGATAGTGACGTGGGTTGATCTGCCACACTTATCTGCTAGGGCACTGCCAGGGGATTTCTCTGAATACCAGGAATGAAACGGAAGTGTCTTCGATATTTTGTGGTTAAGGGAGCCTTTATTTGAACAATGCAGAAATTGGATAAAGCGATCACATTTTTACCACGTTCTAAATCACTAAGCTTGTTTTTTTCACCCATTTCCTTTTTGCAGTGAAATTGGGATTGCGAACTTGTCTGACTGCTGTTCTGTTTCTTGGAACATACCTATGTCCATGATCGAATTTTCTGCTTATGGGTGCCTGGATCCATTTCTCTTATTGTGTAGGAAATAAAAAAGCTAAAAGTAATGTGAATTACTCTACACTCTTTAAAATTTCGTGGAACATTTCACTAAAACATGGTACTAGGAAGCTGGCTCCATAAGACGGAAAACATTCTTCCAACATTTGGTGCTCACCTCTAACTATGGTGAAGCACCAAATGTTGGAACAAGATTCCACCATCTTAAGGAGCCAGCTTATCAAGAACCAACTTTTGGTGAAAGGTCGCATCCAAATTTTTAAAAGTATTGTAAGACAAGAAGAATAATTACATCATTAATTATTTTTGTTCAACGGGTTCTCCTTTGCCGATTAGGCACTGTCCACTGCAACTGCCTGAAGGTATTGTAACCAGTTTCTTACGGGGGCACCCAGTGGGCGGCCAGCGATACCCCTTATGAAGGGACTGACATGCCCAAGCCGATATTCGAACCCGGACTCAAAGCATATCAGAATGGTTCTTAAGCCCCTACACCACCTGGGCATCATCAACTATAATTATATATATACATATATATATACAGGGTGTCCAGCCTTAATGTGACCCAATAGCTAATTCCCGAACCATTCGGTTTAGATATGCACTTCCAATTTGAAAAATGTTTTAAAAAAGGTAAAGAATGTTTTTACGTGCTTTTCGAACCAAAAAACTCATTTAGAAAAAAATTACAAAAATTAAATTTTTATACGGTCCCCAGGTCCTATCACTTATATTTAGGAAAAGATGCAGTACACAAAAACAAAGTAAACACAAAAAGTTTCATTTTATTACGATAAAAACTGACCAAGTTATGGAACTTTGAAAATCATACATTTCATCCATTTTCTTGGCCAATTTCAAGAAGCTAGTAAGGGACCGTCTCCAAAGTGAAATTAATTGGAACTCTGCCAGGAAACATTCGCTCTTGCACGTCACTCTTATGTAAATCGTTTTTAAATTTAAAAGTACACACATTACGTTAGTATTACAATAACTGAGTACTTAAGAAACAAAATTTATTCTGTGTACGTGTAAAACATAGATAAAATAAAATATTTTGGACGAAGAAAACTTTTCAAAAGCAGTTCCAAAAACTTAGACTTATTTGCCTGCAGCTTCAGACTGATTTGCTGCGGTACTGATCATGGCAAACGTTAAAAATCTGTTGTGTAGTCGCTTGCAATTGCATACAGTCGTATTCTAATATTACGAATTCTAGTACAGGAGAACGAGATGTATACAAATGAAGAATACTGCGAAATGGTACTGTTGAATGGGCAGTGTAATCGAAATAAGAGAGAGGCGGCAAAACTTTATGCCATTAAATTTCCCAGTCGAAGACATCTATCTTATTGTACAATTGCCCGTGCTGTTCAACGCTTGTATAGAACTGGGAGTTGTCATAGCTGTCATTCCCTTGTCTCGTGCCACACCTTCAAGCTTGCGGATACCCGCTGAGGATGTTCTAGGATATGCCTTGGCTCATCCTGAAAGTAGTGTCCAGGATATTAGCAAGGCTTGTTCCTACTCAAAATCGACGGTGTGGAACATATTACATACGTACGGTGCATTTCCTTATCGTCCAGTCCTGGCGCAGGAGCTAATGCCTGGAGATCAGTTGTATACATCTCGTTCTCCCATACTAGAAATCGTAATATTAGAATACGGCTGTATGCAATTGCAAGCGACTACACAACAGATTTTTAACGTTCGCCATGATCAGTATCGCAGCAAATCAGTCTGAAGCCGCAGGCAAATAAGTCTATTTTTTTGGAACTGCTTTTGAAAAGTTTTCTTCGTCCAAAATGTTTTATTTTATCTATGTTTTACACGTACACAGAATAAATTTTGTTTCTTAAGGACTCAATTATTGTAATATTAACGTAATGTATGTACTTTTAAATTTAAAAACGATTTACATAAGAGTGACGTGCAAGAGCGAAAGTTTCCTGGCAGAGTTCCAATTAATTTCACTTTGGAGACGGTCCCTTACTAGCTTCTTGAAATTGGTCGAGAAAATGGATGAAATGTATGATTTTCAAAGTTCCATAACTTGGTCAGTTTTTATCGTAATAAAATGAAACTTTTTGTTTTTACTTTGTTTTTGTATACTGCATATTTTCCTAAATATAAGTGATAGGACCTGGGGACCGTATAAAAATTTAATTTTTGTAATTTTTTTCTAAATGAGTTTTTTGGTTCGAAAAGCACGTAAAAACATTCTTTACCCTTTTTAAAACATTTTTTAAATTGGAAGTGCATATCTAAACCGAACGGTTCGGGAATTAGCTATTGGGTCACATTACGGCTGGACACCCTGTATATTAATAAGCAAAACTCAAAGAATAATAATGCAAAAATGACATACCCGTAGGAAATATATACATATATATATATATATATACTTTTTTATATTTTTTTCACTTTATCATTGGATTATCTTGGGATTTCACTTTACGTAAGTAAGCTATTATATATTATATATATATATATATATATATAAGAGCAGAAACACAGAGCCTGGCAGCATGAAGATCGAAAAAAAATGAACCATAAATTAACAGCCTCACCAAAGAACTATGCAATAGTAAACTAAACATTATTACAGATTTACAGATAGTGGGTAGAAGTTAAAAAATTATTTGAATGGAAAAAATCAATATAAACAGCTTTATTTTACAAAATATTCAAAAAGAATAATAATAAATCATGGATGCTGATTGAAAAGGAGTAACTAAAAGTAGTAACGAGAAAAATGCAAAACCACATAAATGCGCTTTTGCAGCAAAATATAGCTTGTAAGAAGATTTACAGAATAATTTCACAGTCCAAAAAGCCCTTTTTAAAATCTGTTTCAAGGAGTATGTTCAACAAAGAAGGAATTTTTCACGAGCCCGAGCCCGAAAGCAATCGTGAATTACACAGCCCGAGCCCAAGTCGGGCCGGGCTTTCGGGCTCGGGCTGAGCCCGTCTCATCTCTAGTGAATACATATCGTAAACTCACCGTAATGCCCATTTCACAAATCAATATAAACAGCTGTATTTTACAAAATATTCAAAAAGAATAATAATAAATCATGGATGCTGATTGAAAAGGAGTAACTAAAAGTAGTAACGAGAAAAATGCAAAACCACATAAATGCGCTTTTGCAGCAAAATATAGCTTGTAAGAAGATTTACAGAATAATTTCACAGTCCAAAAAGAGCATATAGAGAAAATATTCTATTTGTAAGGCGCAAGTGCAGCTGTTACAAACAGAATAGAATATAATTAATAAGTAAAACACAAAAAATATTACTGCAAAAATGATATTATATATATTATATATGAGGTACTATTTCCTTTTAAAT
Organism: Cheiracanthium punctorium; assembly: GCA_038373885.1. Taxonomy (NCBI): domain Eukaryota; kingdom Metazoa; phylum Arthropoda; class Arachnida; order Araneae; family Cheiracanthiidae; genus Cheiracanthium; species Cheiracanthium punctorium. The sequence continues at coordinate 1,125,200 of JAWZYV010002197.1, forward strand.
TTTATAGTACGCGTACAATTAAGCTAGTAAATGAGAAGCAGATATCATTTATATCTTATCAGAAAAATCTTTCTTGTAGGATTACAGAAATGCAGTTAAATAGATGATAATTTTCCTTATTCTCATTTTAATCAAGTAATCAACTGTATTTTTATATTAAGTCACCCTCCTACAGAATTTAAATGGTGAAATTGAATATGCCTACTAAAGAACACACAGATTTTTTAAAGAATGCATGTTCCGAAAATTCAGGTTTTAATATTAATCTCATGGCTGCCGATTTTTTGCTTTCTGAAACGTCTTGTGAGTTCAGAAAAACAAGTCAGCAAACTTCGAGTATAAGTAAATTTTTCATAAAGTGTTTAGGTACCACAATAAAAGTTTGTACATTTGTGAATAAGATGGGTTATTAATTTTTTTTAATTTCAGAATTGTTAATTTGTTGCACAATTAGAAACTAAATATAAATTTCATCAATATTTAAGTGGATAATTCCAACTTAAAGCTTTATTTTTATATAACTAGAATTAAAACACATTTGCTGAATGTTTTACTTATTTTTTATTGAAAATTTAAAAAAGATCAAAAGGTCGGAACACTAACGATCACGTAGGGTGCATACTAGAGATGAGTTCGGGCTCATTTTTTGAAGCCCGAGCCCGAAGACTTTTAATCCGAGCCCGCCCGAGCCCGAGCAATATTATTAAAGTTTGAGCCCGAGCCCGAAATTTCAGCTAAAGACAAATAAAATGAACTACTACATTAAGAGGATACAATAAATTTTGGAGCTTCACACACCTTCTAGTCCCCCGTGCCGCTATTTTTTGAAATAAGTACGTCTATTTATCCCATGAATCACTTTTTAAAATCTGTTTCAAGGAGTATGTTCAACAAAGAAGAAATTTTTCACGAGCCCGAGCCCGCCCGAGCCCGAAAGCAATCATGAATTACAGAGCCCGAGCACAAGTCGGGCCCGGGCTCGGGATGAGCCCGTCTCATCTCTAGTGCATACATATCGTAAACTCACCGTAATGCCCATTTCACATTTTCTCGTTTCGTCGATCTTCAATTCAGACTAGTATTTATTTCGACTTGTTCAACTATTTCTCTCAACTGGTTGTCGGCTGTCTTGAAATCAGTGGATATTTGATGTCAGCGCACTAATATATATATAAATATATATGCAGGGTGCCCCAAAAAGGTGGTAACGGACTTTAATTCTTTATATATTAGAGATATGTGGGTAGTGTAAATTGATAAAAATGTTCAAATAAGGTTGGGAATAAGACTCCATAAGGAAAACGTCCTCTCGTTCATTTACAAAAAGCTACACTTTTTAAATTTGTATACGACTCCGCACAAAAACATTCCACTTTAGTAAAATGTGGCCCATACACTAATGGGGTGACTTATGCGCTCGACTTATGCGCTCGACTTAACTAACAGCAAGTGGGTAGTTAAGTCGAGCGATGGCAAAGGCTGCCATTTTTTCAGCATTGGGCAGTCTATCCAGCTGTTCGCGCATTCTTCCATTTTTCAGCAGATGTCAGTGCTGTTAAAAATAATCGTGACAATTTTTTTACGGGAAATGACGTACTAAAAAGTACAGGATTCTCGTGGAGCTCTGTCACCCGCTACTATTTTTATAGAAATCAAATCTATTCTTCGTGACTGGCAACAGTCGAAACGTCTGAGTTTGGTGTTCCCAGAGCGGAAACACTGCGCGTTAAAGGGTTAAGTAAACGTTATATTTATCTTCACATCTCTGACAATTTTTAAGGTATAATTCTCAAATTTTGTGATACCTCATGAGTGTACGGGGCACATTTTACTAATAGGGAATTGTTTTTTAAGAGATCAGATACAAATTTAAAAAGTGTAACTTTTCTAAAATTAACGAAAGCATTTTTTTAACGAAGTCTTATTCCCGACGTTAATTTGAACATTTTTTTTTTCAATTTACACTGCCCACCAATCTCTAATCGATAAAGAATTAAAGCCCATTACCACCTTTCTGGGATACCCTGTATATGATTTATCAATTTGTTTAACACGAGTGAAGAAAAGTGCTCAAAAATTCGTTTAGCTCATTTCTTTTTATTAATTTCACAAAAAAATCATTTATATTTCCTTAAAATGTATATTAAAGGAAAAATATTTAAAACAATAAGTTTACATACCATGAATATAATGCACAGATTGAATTCATATAAGGATATTAATAGTAATTTTTATTGCCTGTGTATAGGTAAAGTCGTAAAACTACGTTTCTGTGACGTTTTGTTTTTAATTAAAAAACTTTTTTGATAGTTATTTTATTGGATCTAAAGTAGTTAATGTAAATACAAAATAGAGATGTGTTTGGAATTGTTCAATATATATCTTATTAGAGTGATTTGACTTTTTACATACATTTGTAACAAAATTCACTCGTACTTGATGCTGACTATTACGTTAGGTATGAAACTTATTAGGCGAATGCTTTGATGAAAATTTCTGAAACATTATACGTTTGAATTAAAAATAACCCTAGTACTTTTATCAAAGCATAAACTTTTTTAGCACGCCTGTCTTAAAAAAACTAATTTAATTCCTTTTAAAGTCAGTTGCCTAATCTAAGAGGGATTTAGGGATTAAAGAACTTTCCTATCCTTAAGCTAGAATAAATTTTTCCACTAACAAAAATATATACTGGGAACGCTTTCTTTATTGAATTTTCCACAAGCTTTCAAACCAGCTGAACATATATTTATAAAATGCATAATTATTTGTTGCAAAAATTAAAATAAAACAAATTATTATCTTTAAAGTGATATTTTTCTATGCATGCAAAATATATTTGAAAAAAACGATGGAGTATTATTTTTAAAAATAAGATGTAATAGAAAAAGAAAATATAAAGAAAAATGAGGCAGTGAAATCTGCCTTTATCGTTATATGTCAGAAACTAATATATAGCTATCACAAATTAATTTCTCAACTTGAAATAAATAATTACTCAACATGCTGCTTAGGAGGAAATAAATTAAGAATAGGTGTAATTATTATTTTCTTCTAATATTAAAATTTTTGCGTTGCCTTAAGTTGTAAATTTGTACACCAACAAAGCAAAGTAATATCATGATTAGATTACTTATGTATAGTTTTGAAACTTTCATTCTTCACTCTCTGTAATTTATCATTTAATTGTACTATTTTTATTCTTTTCGTCTTATTATTTCCGTTTTTTATTTGTAGCTCTATATAAAAAAGGAACAATTGCTTTTAAAATACTACACAAAATTCTTTACCCTTCAAATGGGTTTTTTCTCGGTATCAGTGTATTTATTTCATGCACAGAAGTTTGAAAATTATGTAATTTGCCGCAATGAGAATGATTTATACTACGAACGATTGCGAAAACGAGTGTGGGAGCACTATTTTTCCCACAACAAATATTTTAATTTTAAATTTTAAAATTAATGATAAAAATATTATGCACCAAATATTGGGTAGTCGCAGCCCAGATTGCATAGTGCCTAGTAAACTATTCTATCACATCACGGTTCGATTCTCGGCATGGGCTCGGGTGTAACCTCCATCCTTTCATACTTGGCATGGCAGGTCCACCTATCAAGTGCCTCAATAAAGTGAACAGTATTTCCTTCCTTGTAGTCGCCAATGAGAAATTTAGAATTAGAAAAAAATGCCTAGTCTACATAAATTATACCAATATTATCTTCAAAACAGCTTTTTGAATTCTCTAAATTTTGAATTCTAAAATGCTTTTACCTAAAGGATTTTTTTTTATATTCAATTCTATATTACACATAAGATGTATTATATACATTCTAACGTTACTCAACAATAACGTTACACCAACAATATTTCTCCATCAATTACAAGTGTGATTTTTAAAAAGACTAATCAAATCCAATTATAATTACATTGAATTAATCAATACAAAAATTTTCAAATATCAAAGATTGAGAAATATTGATATTTCATGGAGTCAATATTGGTGTAATGGGCGTAACAATAAGGAAAGCTAATCGAAAAAATGTAATAAAATTTTCTATTCATTATTTTAAGCGTCTCATATGTACCAGATCAAAGCTCAAGCATCTTTTAAAATAGTAAAAACTAATTGGAAAAGTTGAATAAACATGAATACGACATACGATAAGTTCCAAAACTGCAAACTTTGAAAAGCAATAAAGTCCTATCAATGGATAGATTTTAATTGTTGCTGCATTTTCAGAATGCTTTGTCACTCTCCCTTTTGCCAGTAAACCTAATCCAGGAATTTAGGACGAGGACTTCTTTTCCTTTTGACCAAAACTTGACACATAAATTACTGCCTTTTTTACCGGCTTATTTTTTGTTTGCCGGATTACATGCAAATTACTGCTCTTAAAGTCATTTAGAGTTAAAAATTACCTGAAGTTAAAATCTATGTAACCTGTAAAATCTTATAATACGCTTTTTGAGCTTTAAGTTACACTGCGCGCATTTTTTTGCGTGCAAATGCGCTGTTAACAGTAGTTCAACACTTCACCATAAAATGGTATTGAATTAGCTGCAACCTTCCTATGGAGAAAGGTGGGCTACATGATTTGGATTTATTGGTCAGTATAAGCGCCAATTTATAATGCAAAGATTTTCCGCAGAAAGATTACAGCTAATTTAGCACAGTTACATGGTGAAATGTTGAATTGCATCTATTAACAGTGTATATGTGGAAATAAGTGTACCTAAAGAGTTAGATAATCGCAAATATGAAACATTTAAGTAAAGGCATTCACACACACACTTAACGTTTAATGTTATTTTTAAAAACGTTTTATTACAAGCCACATGATGACTTTAGTGATCCTTCAAGTTTGGATTTTACAATCATGCATGTTAAAGTGCTTATTTGGAAAAAAGGAAATATTATTATTTTTTTCTTCAAGAGTGACAGATTCATTTTTGATTCTTGAAGTAAAGTACGAGATTTGTATTCTTATTTCCTTTCAATTACATGAGATCGCATTATTGTACGCTGTTTTCAACAAGTCTATCGGTTTAATTTTATACATCCAGAAGTATTTGTTCAAATGTTCGAACTCAACTGAATCTCTATGGTGAGCATAAAAAATTCATTCCATTTAATATATTTACATAAATCTTAGCGTAATGAAATGTACATTTCACTGTTTCACTAACATGGCGTATATTTGTCTTTTAAACTTCAAAGATGCTTCCGAGAAACGGAATTTAAAATTTCTCTTGTTCGAATACGGCAAGCGAAGCCATTTAAACTCGAAAATTAAAATCAGGATCAAAGTCTCTTCCTTTCTCCTTTAAAACCTACGTTTCCCGGGGAACAAAGCGTAAATCATAGGCACTAAAGCTATAGCCTTTGCATTAGAATTTTGTTTTCTCTGCTTATATATAAAGTCCCCGAGCAACGTTAGGAAAAGCAGAAAACCCTTCAAAATAAGTTTCTTCTTTACAGGGAGGATTAGGGTCTCAAAGCGGGCGTGTTTCCTTGTATGTCATTAATAGGAGCTGGAGAGCAGTTTCTTGCAAAGGAGCACTCTCTGTAATTAGGTTCCGAAGTTTACTATCAAAGACCTAACGCGTGATTAGAATTTGAGTTCCTAAGAAAATACCCTTGAAATGTTAATATACCTTTAAATTTAAAGCCACGGTTGCGAATTAGGCTTTCCCTGGAGGATTCACCAAATTAAATGGGATATTCCGAAAAGTTTTAATTACAACAGCGTCATAATGTTGCATTTTTTGGGGGCTATTTGTTTACTTTTTCACACACTTAACCCTTATGTGACCATTTAAAAATTCGCAACGTACCAAAGAAAGTTCTATAAATGAATCACAGTGTATTAAATATATTTGAATGACACTTTTTCTCCTTAATTTTGTCCTTAAAATAATTTTACAAAATTTTCAAACATTTCTGATATTTAAATGCTGTTCAACAAGAAACGGTATTTTGTTCTTCAGCAGTCGCACTATGGGATTTTCAGCACTTAGAGTGGTTTTTTTTTTATGAACTTCACAAGAATACGGATGATTGTTTATATGTATATACGTACATTTATGTGTATGTACACTGAACACATTTCTAATAAAACAACAAGTTTAATTTTTTTTTATATTAGCTTTCCACTCCCCACTCCCAATTGGTCAACTGAGATATTCAGTAAATGAAGAAAAACTGATTATTTCTTGATTTTTACTTAGAAATGAGAGATTTTTCATAGCTAAACATTTTTGAATTACCAATAACACTAGCGATGTGAAAAAAATGATTTTACTGATCAAATTTAGAAATCGTTTCGTTTTACGCGATTTTCTCAATATCTTTACAGCTGGCCTTGTGTAGTTATGGAAGTCACGGCTTCAGTTAGTATTACTTGAATATCTCTCGAAAATAACAAAATACAAGTTTAAAATTTCTAATACTTGAACCTACATTTAATGTTATTGATGCATACAAATCTCTATAAAGATGACTGATACTTTTTATTTGGGAGTGGGGTGGGGTGGGGGGATAAAACGCATTCAGTAGTTTAACGTACACAAAAGTTTGTTGTTCGCAAGGGATTCATTTGGAACGCTTTCCAGAACAGAATATAGATGTAAATTCCTTATTGCTTTTCTCATTTATTTTTCTTTTAAAGAAAAATATGTCAGGATCAGTTAAGGATAAACTAGCATAAATATGATATATTTATCGTTTAGGGAATACGGCAGGTAGAACTAAATGGCTTCCATTGTGCTGAATACACTAAAACTGTACGTGATGGAATTCGATAAACTACAACTTTCAACGGACTTTTAAATGACTGGAAAGAAAACATGGTAACACATATCTAAAGCAGACATATAAAAGATGAAATTTGACCATTTTATATTTTAGTTGAAAAGTTATGTTTCGTAAATTAAAATTTTAAGAATATCCAGGTATATTAATATAATAAATATATATTGAATAATAATAATTATTATTAATAATAATAATTTAATAATATTACCTTTTAGTATTTGGCAACTCCTATACTTTCTTCTTTCCACTTTTCCACTTTTATTTAGTGGCAACACCATTTTTCACTTTTTACAATTCTTAGCATTGGCAACACATATCAATTGTTCAAATGAAATTTCCATGTGCTCAAGGTCTGGTAGTTAAGATTATAATTCCTATTTCTAATTTTTGTTATCTTTTTTGATTTCTTCTTTCCTTTATATAGTAGGGTAGGGCCCAGATGTGTGGAGTTAATATCTCTTCTGATATGCCACACAACCGAAACCCTACTATTTGGTTTGCTGAAAATTATAATCAACTGTTTGTGGCCCCTGACGATGGTGACAGTGGTTATAATTTCCGTTCCATTATATTATAACAATAATTCTTGCACTTTATTTGGCTTCAAAATCTGGTTTCTAATTCTTGCTAATAGCTGTTATATTTTTATGTGAGATATGTCTTATTTGTAGTATGTTTTGTGTTTTACTTGTTAGTTATATTCTATACTGTTTGTCATAGCTGCAATTGCGCGTTATAAATAGGATATCTTCTAAATAATTAATTTTGGATGTTTGATTTGACTTTACATGCCACTTTTGCATTGCTAATAATTATATATATATATATATATATATATATATATATATATATATATTGTGTTTTAATTCTTCTACATAACAAATATACGAGGAATACAAATAGAAGAAGTCAACCCCCATGGATTCCCAGTTATTAAATGTTATTGTTAATATTTGTATTCTTTATAAATGTATTCTATCATTCTCTTGGAAGAGATTCTCTTGAAACCATTTTATGAAGAGAATTAAGTACATGTAACAAAGCCTTTTAATTTATCCACTCTATTATAAAAAATTGAGCCCTAAATTGTGGTCTATCGTATACATTGTTTAAATGCAAAAACACTTATAAAAGTTGATGATGAATCAAAAATTATGTTTTTGAAGAAATAAATTATATAGTATGTGTTATCACAAGGTCTATTGAACATATATTTTTCAAAACCATTACTAATTAAGATAAACTTTTTAAATTAAGTAATTGATCCATCTTGCAATACGGCTGCAAAAGCAAATACTTAATTGCAATTGACTTGTTACCATTTTTATCCTACGCATATTCATATTGCTGCAGTGATTGAGAAATGACATTATTGCCTTGTGTTCAATCATACAAACTTTCAATTGTTTCTTCTAATCCCTATAAATTTAATTGAACACTATTTTCTCCCTGTTTGTAAACCAAAGTCTTGGGCATTTCAGCAAGCACCGTGGACCAATCATTCTTTTTGTTCCACTATAATTAGATCTTTAGAATCTGCACGGTTATAAAATGCAATATAAAAAGCTAGCGATCTGATGAACGTATCTAGGGAACATAATTGTGTTCTGACAGAGTTTTCCCAAGGGTTCGAAGTCTCTACATAACGCGTATTTTTATGCAGTAAATAGATAAATACAATTGTTAATACATATATGAAACGTTTCACTCTTCCATAATATTTAACACAAAATTTAAATATAAAATACAGCAATTTGAATTTCAGTGCAATTTGTTTTTTGCAATTAAAACTAGTACTCGTTCAAAGCAATTCAGGAGTTCCTGATTAATTAAAATGCTAGTTTACAACATTAAAATATAGTTACTCTCAAGAGAAAGATTTAAGATAATAGATTCAAATTTGATTTTCTTCAGCGAAATTAAATTTAAAATATGTTTTGTTCCGCGAAACCTAAATACTTAAAATTTAATTACGAGAAATGCCCGAAGTGCATTTCCAATGTGATATTAATTTCTAAATTCTTGTGGAGACATCGCGAAAAATAAGAAAAGACAACTAGGTAAATTCACGTATACTTCTTTTTATTAAAGTTATAGAGATATTTGGCTTTTTTATAAATGTTTTATTTTAATTAAATATTTGTGTATCGTTATCAAAAAGGTCTGAGTAAAATAACTGATGCAAAAGAAATATTAAATGTGCTTCCTGAAAAAGGAAAGCATTTCCATTTAAACTTAAAATGAAAAATTTTAACATATAATTAAAAACAATTCAGGATTTATTTTATTGCATTTTATGTAGGAACAAACATGAAAATGTGATTCAAAATGTTATAATATATTTTACTTGTTAGATATTTTAAATATCATATTCAACAGAATAATTTAAACTTACACGAAACTGATTTAAAATACAAATAATTTTAAATAATTAAAAAAGCATATGAAAGTATTGAATATATAAAATATTTTACATTTTTCCTGGGTAAAACAGACGAAAATAACGTATGTGCCAGTTTGCGATAGTAAAAAACAAAGGACCGGTAGCTTAAATCTTAAAATTTTCAAAGTCACACAACAAATTAAAGATACGTGCGTGTGTGGTTGGAAGGAGGAATGTCAGAAGGAAGTTTGCTGAACTTCTTGAAAGAAAAAGAAAAGTTTAGTTGGATGTAAATTTCAAACCAAAAAAATATGTTTATAGGTTGTTTCTTCTTCTTTTTCTTCTTTTTTTCTCTCTCTCTTACTTTTTTTTAAATTTATTATATTTTACAAAATTGATGTCAATTTCATGTATCATGTGAAAATTTCAAAAGAAATATAAAATATTTACAGGCGGTCCAATTTATAATCTTCTCTTTTTGGAAATTTTAAGTAGTTTTCTTTCTTTAGAATTTGAGGGAACTGTGGAAGTTTTGAGCTGTGCCTCAGGATAATCAGATTAACAACATTTATTGATTTAACTCAAAATCTGGAGCCAAGAGTGATTCTGGAAAACTTGCTACTGATTGGCAATATCACGACAATTTTTCAAAATATCCCATTTTACAGCATGCTTATAATTATTAATAATGTTTCTCTCTGTGTGAGAGAGAGTAGTCATCTTTATTGTATATTTAGTGTTTAATAATTATGAAAATAATAGTTGAAGCATCTGTTCTTCGTACGGGAGCAGTTTTGTTTTTCATTCACAGAAAAATGTTTATTCTATCAGAGCAACCAAACTGCTTCTCTTTTGATATTAAGAGTTGCATCCGAATAGCTAACCGAAATTTAACCTACTCTAATTTGTAGAACTTTACTTGAATAGTTATCTTCTAGAGCTGCTTAGCTTGGATATTAGAGCATGGATCAAAATTCATAACAGAAAAGTAAATGGTGTTAAGTAAGTCAACATCAGAGAGCACGGACTCTGCTAGAGGATTTTACGATATGGAAATGTAAAACGCGATCGTCTAACAATAAAATAATTATTATTTGTGCTAATAAAAAGAACACTCAATGCATTTAATCTTGTCCCATTGAAAATAAATAATTATTTTCATATTCTGTTTCTAATATTACAGTTATCAAAGTATTAAAATCGCTTGTTGCCACTTAAGTTACATTATTAAACTATTTAATGAAAAGTGAAGTATGCTATAGCACTCTTAGACTCAGAAAATAAAAGTGCATAAATATGAAACAAACAGAAAAACTTACAGGCTTGGTTACAAAAGTACTTGGATCTTTAATGAAATTTTTGCTGTTTTGCATTCTAATTTGCTCGCATGCAGTTTCAGTTTCTTAGAAGAGGCAGCGATGTCTACTGTCTGAAAATCAGAACTATTCTGGAAGCCTCATCTGTAGATTAGACCGATTCTTAAATAGTAATCTATAGTTCCGCGGTAACGGACAAATAAACGTTTTAGATATTCCAAGAAATAAAGCGCTCAACAAAAGAAAAAAAAATGAAATTGTCAGTGCTTCACTTTTTGAATTACAGAGGAAAACAACTTTCGAAACTTTACTTTTTTTGCAACGACTATTAAAATGGATGCAAATTGAGAAATAACGTTATCATTTCACCTGCGGCAAGATTTTTACGGCAAATTTTGCCGCCGTAATTGGATTTTTAAAGCACTGTTTAATTCCTGATATCAGAAGGATGTCAATCTCACATGCAATAACTAAATTTTTTACACAATTGGCTCCGCTTTTGTACTTTCGTATATGAAAAAAGCTTTCTAGAGTTACAAATTTCGGAAAATCGCTAAAATCGGGAAATGGATGGATTTTCAAAATTTTAATGTGGCCTATGTTTTTTTTTCCACTTATGTTTGCCTGCGTATCGGTATACATACGTTCATTTTTGTGTAAATAGATTACTTCTGAATCTTCCAATATTGTACTTCAATGTATAAATCAAACTTAGCACTCGAAATGAACATGTCGCTATTGATGAATTAATACATATATATATATATATATATATATATATATATATACATGATTCACAATAAAAGTCTATATGAAAATTAAATTTCTGTTCTTTTAAAAATCAAAATGGAACGACAAAGAAAAGTTTGAGCAGTACTGACTTATCAGACGTCTGTTTGAATATTAAAAGATTAGATTACCCAAATCTATCTCATTCAAAGTATTACTTGACTTCATCAGTCGTTTTGTTTCTACTATACCCTTTTAAAAATAATCATTTGATCGCTTATGAAACAGTCAGCAGACGTATAAAGAGTATTAATAATTTTCTCAATTTTCTTTTATAATACATTAACAGGTATTGATACTCTTAATTTTGCAGATAAAAGATTAAATGCGGTTTTTAATTTACCGCATATACATATTGTTTTCTTTATTAATTTTCCCTTTTGTTTATAAATTAAAAAATGTTACAAATCCTCCGCTGATCGTTAAAAAAATATTTTTTTCCCACTCAGTTGAAGAAATCGAGACGATCCTGTCTTCCTAAACCACTCTATCCATCAAATGTCTAAATTCTTAAGAGTCTAAAAGAAATAGAACAGGACGTGGACCAGGTCTTGATGCAAAGCAATGATCCTTCCACTCGTTTCAATTTCAGTGGCATTCTTCTATGCTACGCGTTTGAGGAAAAAAAAAGATATATTCCCAATATCATTCAATAGTAAGACTTCAGTTTTCTTTTCACGTAGATTTCTTGTCTTGGATCTGAAGGTATATATATTCCACGAAAGTTCAATTTGTTGCAAAGGAATTGTTTTCTTTTCTTTGTTCGCAAAGCCCTCTCTGTTGTACTTTATTCGATAACGATGAAAAATCTTTTTACGTTTATGCATTTCGGTTTCATATCAATGTATAGTGGAAGTAACATTGTTACGATTATGCTGCAAACTAACCATAGTATTGGTTCTTCTGGCACATTTTGACATTTGCATGATTTTATTTGACGAATAAACAATGCCACTAAGAAAGTAAATGAAATAAAATTGTACGTTAATTTAAAAATATTTTTTTCTTTTTTTAAAGATTGCTTTTAACTTTTTTAAAGAAAAAGTGTTTCACCTGACGCTTTTATGTATTAAATCATATTTACAGCATTTCATACATACGGCAAATTTAAAATTCATTCATAAATGCAGACCTTAGTTAATTTTATAACCACATTACACACCCACACAATTTTTTCAAGATTTTGGAGCTGAATTTCCAATAATTCAAGAGTTGTTCGGTTAAATAAAAATTTTCTAACTATTCCCGCTTTTTCTTGACACTGGAAACCCTGAATCGCCCGAAACCCTCCCGGCTTCCCGAAATCATCGCTTGATTATTATTCACAGCCGTATTTCCTTGTAAATATACAATAGGTTTCTTTCAAGTAAGTAACATGTCGATAATATGGATAACAAGTTAAAATTACTGTCTTGCAATGAGACTTACATTTCCTTAAATAATTCAATAATTAATTAATTATCATGAAGTCCATTGCACTTATCTGTTTTTTTTTTTTTTTTTAACGTAAATTTATTTTAAAGAATGCATTTCTTTTTTTTTTTTTTTTTTTTACTATAGCTTCACAATGTTCCGTATCAAAACCAACAGTTTGCTCATATTCCTTAGAAATATGTTTAAAATTCCAGCTTAATCGGACACGGAAAGTGAAGCATCACCGGATTGAACAGTGCTTGGGAGGGTGAAACCTCTCTCGGGTGGGCTTCTGTGGTACCGTGTACGCTAATGGGAGTTGGTGCGTGTATAATCTGTGCGTAGCTCCATTATCTTCCATGTTCAAATCATACCTTTGGGGTTGTCGAACTCAGGTGCTAGGTCTCTAATCTGGAACTGGTTCAAAATTAGGAACCCACTGATAGAGGTCAACGATGATATGCCTACTTTGCGGGTCCATAATGAAATGCCCAGCATTTGCGGCCATCGTAGTGTTCAAGTCTCCAGTAGGCCAATGACCTGACCATTAGAAGAAAAATCATAATCGTTGCTTTCAGCTGTTAGGCTACTAGATTTAAAATATAGTCTTATGAAAAAAATATGTAAAACTACAAATTAATAAAAAACAAATTCGAAATTTTCCTTTATAGAAATACCACCTCCTTCATCACCATCAACATCTCAAGGACCTGAGCCGCTAAGACCGAAATCTGAAAAACTGCGAAATGGTCACCCGCAGAGTTCACAGGCAAGAACGGAAGAGACAGGTAAGGGCGATATTAATATCGACATAACTAAAACTAGCCACTCACGCCAATGTATGGGAAGATTTAAATAATATTTGAAGTGCTTGCCGCAAAAAGGAGGTAGCTGCAAGTTTGAGGAAAATTCTAAAAAAGCTTTCGGGGATTCAATAGAAATTAACGTGACAGGCAGCTTCATCTCTTGAGTCACAGAAGAACTAACGAGTGAAGTCACATCCTTTTAGTACAAGATGAAATATTATTACTTTTTTAAACTGCAAGGCAGTACATGTAATAAAAACTCCGTAATATAGAGGTACTTCCTTTTTGCAGCAAATCCTTCGTTTTCCTGTAATCTAAATTATTTGACTCCAGATAAAATATTTTCTTTTATTAACTGCAAGTTTGAATTGGACTGCAACATCTTTTCTGTGCAAAATTCAGCCAAAAAGGTTTTGAAACTTTTAAATATTTATATTTCGTCTCTTTATGAAAGAACATAATGATAAATAATGAATAAAAACAACAATATCCTAAACAAATATTAAAGTAGTTCTTCTAGTGGAATATATTACGTAAAATTTTATTACATTTAAATGTCAAACATTATGTAATGCTTATCAATGCTAGACTTTTTGAAAGCGTGAAAGGTTAATTTTATATTCAACTTTTACTCCACTGCTGTATTTTGAATTTAAGGGTAAATTTTCAATATTTTCAAATATTTTTTTAGTACGCAAAATATTATTCTTTATTCTGTTGAAGTTTGGTTTTACAATATTATGAAGTTAATATATATATATATATATATATATATATATATATATATATATATATATATATATATATATATATATACATATATATATAATATATATATATTTAATATTCTTTGTTACCTTGTTTGGCTTTCCATTTACTGGATATATCTAATTCTTCCTGTTTTGCATAAGATTCTGTGTTCATTGTCTATTTATACGGCGAAAACTGCTGTAGAATGATTCCTTGATTCGTAATAGTATATATATATATATATATATATATATATATATATATATATATATAAATAAAAGGAAAGAGCAATTAGATGTTTGATAAATAATTAAAAATGTATTTGAATATTGACTTCATGTATAACACTTGTTAATATAAAAAAAGCGAAACACATTATTAGTAAAAAGTAGAATTTTTAAGGGAAATCTTTATTAGTAAGGTCCCGAGTTCACTATAACGCTATTAATCTTAAGCGTTTATTCATTAAAGCTAAATATAAATATTGACTTTTTCATGAATTTTCGTGCTATGAAGCACGTTTATAATTCTTTGTGCGTTCGAAAAAGTAAATGAATATTAATCATTTGAAAATTTGTAACAATCAATGGCCCGAAAATCACATATACTATTAGGTACGTTATTAATTTTCTTATAAAGGTCGATACCAATCTAATACAGTTCATACAGTTACAATGCATGTTCAACGACTTAAAGGTGAGTAGTATATGGTGCATTAACATGATAGAAAGGCTATATACAACGGCATGTATCATCCACCTGTCATTCCTGAATAATTATGATGTATAGATACTGTAATAACCTTTGGAACCGGCTTCCATGTGATGTACAGCTCATTTTCAGAAGTGTTTACCATGCTTTAATGTCAGAAAATAGTTTTGTACCATTCTTGAAAATGACAAGGAAAATTTTAAGCTCATTTTTTAAAATTACAGAAATGGTTCTTAAACGCATTTGCACATTCAAAAAATGTAGAAAAAAAAAAAAAATCAAAAGTTCTTTTTCAAAAGCTCTTTAGCTACACAGAAAAGCGTTTTGAAGTGTCTGTAAGAAAATTTAATTTCTTTAAATTTTAAAGTTTTGGAAACAATATTAAGATTTTTGACAAAAAGGTTTTTAAAAATGTTATTTATCTTCAAAATTGAAGTTTTTTGTTTTGTTTTTTTTTAAGAAATACATTCTATTTTATGTAGTATGACCTTATTTTTACACTACACATTATTTTTACTAAAGTACTTCGTAAAAAAATACAAAAAAAAAAGAAGAAGAAAAAAAAGAAACATGCATTACAAACTTGCATTGCCTCCAATATTCATAAAATACCTTTCGCAAGAAACTTTTAGTCCTTCACATTAGTCATTTCTCTATTAATTACCCTATTGAATAGTCGAAAACGTAGTCCCCATAAGTACTAATAATTTTTATCTTTAAAAGATTCAGTAAATTGTTAGAAAAATTCCTAATTTAGTTTTGCAAACTATTTTTTGAGCGCTGATATTGTAAATTGAACTAAGAATCATATTTTGCTGCAGATTGTATTTTTTCTAAAATTCATAATTTCCTAAGAAAATTATGGACCAGTATACCACTACCTCAATTAAAAATCTTTAGAAACGTTTCTACACAACTTTAAATAATTTGTTTTACAACCAGTCCGTTGCCCCCTGATAATTTCTGAGTGACAAGAGCTATAATCATAAAAATAGAATCTTGGTATAATAAAAAGTCCATGTTTTACGCAAGGGAACGAATTACAACGCCACTTGGCATCTAAATTCGGAGTTAGCATTCCTAACTCAAAACCGATCCGAGATACAAAGAAGACGTCAATTACAAAGTTTTACAGCATCATCGATTTAGTCAGAAAAGACATCTTAATGTGCACATGATGCTCATTAATTCGAACATTAATGCTACAAATGAAAGAAATAAAACTCGTATTTGTTTGGTCGAATTTTCCAAAATTGTACTTACGTGACATTAAACTCATTTATCCTACATGCCAAAAGTGTTTTCCGTCTGCAACAATACACATCTGGACGCTGGTCGGCATTTCTCGCTCGGAATTGTGCTATATGGCACGCTGGCAAAAACATCGGTAGTGTGTTTTTACGCCATGCATTTTACGCCCTCAGTTTAAATATTAATGTACTCCAGATGATTTTTCATAATTAATATGATTCTTAAAAACTTTGTAATTGTCTTTCTCCCCGTATCTCTTAAAGTTTTTCAGATAAAAACGATAACTCCAAATTTAACCGCCAGGTAGAGCTGTAAGCAGTTTTCTTGCGTAGCGCATGTCAACTTTTTCTAGACCCCATTTTTATGACTATAGCTCTTGCTACTATCTGTATATATCGAGCACACTGCATCCACACATCCTAAATCTTTCGAAAAATAATTGAAAAATGACAAATTATTTAGATGTGTTACGTTATACGCCTCTATAAGATTGTCCTTTAGTTTAGAATAATTCTGTACGTACATTCATATTTTCTATTTTAGGTTCGACAGAAGTACAGTACGGTCCTTCGCCAAGTTTCAATGCTAGCAGTTTTTCAAGCGAAAATTATTTTCCTCCAACTAACTGGAATACCGAATCGGGTAAGAGAGCATGTCCGAAATTTACAATCCAAAGCTAATTTATCCACTTGTGGAATCTGCTAACATTTAAGAAAAAGTAAAGCACATATATGTGGTTTATTTATTATCAAATCAGAATAAAAATAATATTTTCATAAATGACATGCGTTATTATAATGATATTAAATTTTAATAAAATGAAGTTAAAGGTGCGGAACACTCTAGAAGACATTGAAACTCATACAGTCTCAAGTCTCTCATAATTTTAAATCCTATTACGGATGAGAGAGCCGAGTGTTTTTACATTCCCCTTTTTAAGAAAATTAAGAGACAATATACTCTCTCAGTATCATCCTGCTCTCAGTACCATCACTGCTCTACTTATCATCCACTTTTTTTTTCTAACAGCTGAGCTTCTTTCATAATAGCACGTAGCTCGAATTCTGTGCCACTCAGTATGCGAAATTTTGCTTCCCAAGCAGACCACCATCAAGTAGTCTTAGACTAATTTCGTAAAGTATGATCCTGCATCAGTCAGTGACCTGAAACAGCGATGATAGTTTCCCTCGCAAGGCAACAAACATTTTCCTAAAACAAAGATAATTGCTATTTTTTTCCAATGGCGGTAAAATTCACCTGTCCACCACCGGACCGTGGATTCCACCGGAATAATTTGTTTATACGTCACCTAGAATTCTAATAATTGGTGAAATAGCCTAGCACACGTCTGGCGGGGCGTGATGCTTTTTAGGATTGAAGGTTTCATTTACACGAGTGCTATTACTTAGTGCTTTGAACATCTTCCCCAGTGAGAGTAATTAACTTTTTGAAGTTAAGAAAACATTTTTGTATAAATTTTCAGCAGGGATTTGAAAATTATCTAGTGCCAGATCTCGAAGGAGATTAGGAGCAATAACTGATCACACAAAAGCAATATCATCAAACTGGCACTCTACTCTTAGTTCCCTTACAGACTAAACTGCATGATAAAAATGTATTTTTCCCTCTCCATGACAGTTGCTAAAACAGTAACCTTTGCTATAGAAAAACACTCGAAATACTGGTGTTAACCTTTGCTATTTACACCAGTAAGCTTCTGCGTTTCCTAGCAACTGCTGGTTCTTCAAAAAGAGTCTTATATCCATTGCTTCTCAAAAATAGATACTCTCTCTCTATATATATATATATATTATTCTTTTTTTCTGTTTGATATACATTTTACTTACTAGAGATAAAGAAATGGTATTTTGGATACGCTTTGTCTCAGTTTGTTTTATGGTTAAGACATAGCTACACGAGGTCTGCCTAAGGATTGGGTGCCTTGGACGAATGGCGTTTTAAGGGGTTATGGCTTGCATTCATGTTACACCTGTAGAAAACTGTGCAAAACTCCTGACCGCTTGGCGGGCAGCCACGCGAGAAGACACAACCCTAGACCTGCACATGCACTCTTCAGCCATATCTCAACGCTTTGTCTCAGATGCTGAGGAGTAACAGCTGAGAGATTTGGAAGTAGTATTAGTTAACTAAAGGTTTAACCAGATATCCTTCATTTTTTTAGTGAAGCGCAAAGCAATATGTATCTCAAATTGAACAACTATATTGTGTTTGTTTTTTATTAGGGAATTTTTTTTAGAAATGTACTGAGAGGCATTTACAAAATAGATCTACAAATTTATTGTGCATTACCTGAAGAATGAAGAATGCATTTCACATGTTAAATATATAAATGTTTAATAGATCTGACAATTTAAAGAAATTGTTCATCTGTATTTTCTGAATATACTTCAATAATATATAAAACCTTTCTCATAGTTTATTTAAAAGAAAGCTTTCTTTACAAACGCATATTTCCCTATGAAAAAAATTAAGTTACGGTATAATAACATAACATACAACACGTAACAATAGAAGGAAGTCTAATTACGTTTCTTTATTCTGAGCAATTATTTTCTGCACCTTTCCTAAACGCTCAACTTTTCTATTCAAGACGCAAAACAGGAATAAATTTAT
This sequence comes from Cheiracanthium punctorium, assembly GCA_038373885.1. NCBI lineage: Eukaryota > Metazoa > Arthropoda > Arachnida > Araneae > Cheiracanthiidae > Cheiracanthium > Cheiracanthium punctorium. Next base: position 1,144,067 of record JAWZYV010002197.1, read on the forward strand.
CGACAAGCGTTGATGCTATTCAAATGTGTACAATGCATTTTCGATCGAAACCATTCGTGTGCGATAAAGAAAAACGGAAGAAAAAAGTATGAAATGTTGGAGGTGAAGATGAATAAAGTTCAGCTAGGAAAGATTTTCTTAGTAGATTGACATGTCAAAAAAGTATAGCTTATTTTCTTTTCCATACAGATAAGTTTGGCTTTGGAAAACATTTTTTTTTTCCTCGAACGTTTCGTTTGCTTATTTTAATGGTGAAAATACAGTTTTCTCAAGAGAATCCATTATTAAATATCGTGAGAACTCAAGAAATATTTTGTACTGTATTTTTTTTGTTTTATATATTGAATGTCATCCCTGTTATCTATTCAAATTCAGGCCATTGAAACAACTGAGCTTGTAATTTAATTAAGTAAGACATTTTGATACTTGAAGGAGTTGTTCTTATTCACAAATTTACGAGGAATTACACAAAATTCACTATGAATAATCAAGAATAAATAGCTATACTACAAAAGGATTATCATAAACTATTATACACAAGCTTTAGCAAATATATTATTAGAATCAGTTGAAATAGATACAATTTTCATTAAATTTCGTTTTCCAGCTCATGTATTCTATACTGATTAAAACAAAGGGAAATGTAAGATAAGAAAATAAGCAGAATGTATCCCTCTAACCTGCTTTCCGTATTTTCATTACATTATCCGAGTTGCAATAACTATCCAATTTTATTTTTTTTACGATTTTAATTAAAGGTGTCCTTTATCCGGAGAAAAAAGTGTGTACGCGAATGCTTAAAATAATCTGAACTATTCAGAAAACATTTAATTATTTGCAGTGTCTGCATGAGTTTTAGCAAAAATAACATATACATCCCAAGCGTTGCGATAAACTTAACTTTCAGAAAAAGTAACTGAAACATTGACCTAGGTTGTTTTATTTCTTAAGTGTTGATAATAAAAACATATACAATGAATTAAATGCTATGTAAAAAAATGTCTAGAATTTTATGGCATCTATTAAAATTTTCAGGAGTTTAAAACTTAATAAATGCCCCATGCATTAATTAAGTATTGTGCGAATATTAACGCTTTCACCACGAAAAGGCTCAAAGATCTCATTGAGCTTTCCGACTACGTTCGGAGGCCGTTTTCTTAAGATAACTAATATGTAAAATGTTGAATATTTTTTGGATGTGATTCAAAGAAAAAAACTTAAAAAATGATAAAATTTAAAATTTTATTTGCATTTATTTAAAAAAATGAATTTTATTCAAAAATTTAATGATCATTTCATTGTTTGGAAAAACGGGCTACGAGAAAAACGCTTCTCAAAATAATCATATGTGGCATTGTATATGTACTCATCTAACTGAGCAGGCTAAGTTGTATTTTCTAAACTTTTGAATTTATGATTAGCCAAGTGTAGTAAATAAGTATTTTTCTCAAAATTCTTTCTATTTTCTGAAATAAAAAAGCACATTTAACATGTGTACATCTAAATCTTGTGTATAACAACAAAGAAATAAATGTACACCACAACCTGCGGTCTATTACACTCATATAAGTCCAAGAAATATGCATGTCAAGTTAAATCATTTATCGTTCATTAGTTGCGAAATCTTTTTCGTGCAGTAGCTACGAAAAAATTTCATTTTATATGGAAAGCATTTAAAATTTTGAAAGCCTTCTCTTACTATTTAAATGGGTGTTCTACAACACATAGAATTAAAATAAAAATAGTTTTAGAATATCTAACTATGGAATTTTGCTTTGAAACAATAAAAGAAAATTGAAAGTTTTAGCCAAAATTGATTTTTTCAGCGTAGTGTGACTTTAAACAAAGTTTGCGACGACATACACGATACTAGTGATAGAAAAAGTATTACGTACATTATGCAATCATCGTTTTCTTTTGCGATTCCCGTTAGACGTCCGAAACGCGACCATCCGTTGTATGCTTTCCCTTCGAGAATAAAAAAAAAACAGTTGAAGTCTGCATTATGTACATACCTCCAATACTTTTTAGAATAAGATGCTCACATTTTGCACATAAACTTATTAATGTATGGGGATCTATTACTAGTAAGGATTTTTTAATACGGCAGTTGAATAAAAATTTAAATGTTGCATTTATATAGAAATCAATTAATATTAATCGATTTCACAAAAATCCGTTCGTTTTTACGTAATTTCTTAATTTATTACATATATATCATTGATCAATATTTAAGGAATAAATCCTAGATTAGTATTGTTTCGACACTGTATATTAGCACAAAAAGGAAAATACTCTTTATTTAATATGCGTACTGTACATTACATGTGGAATAACATGGAATTTAAGATATGGAATAATTCAACATGGTCTGGAAATAGCTTCTAGAGAGAGCCAAAGCCAAAGCCGAGCTCTCAGGGACATGTCCTACTGAAGATAAATATTCTTATCCTTATATTTTTCAGTTAATAAACATTATCTATATTCGTATTTATTTTTTAGCGGAATATAGACATATATGTGATGTAGATTGGCAGATCTTTTTTTCATTTTTAATGGAAGAATAATCAAGTAAGTGTTGTTAATGGAGTACACAAGTCTGTTGAGTAACACAGGAAGACCAAAGCAAAAATCCATTAGAAATACGTATTTTATTTTGGGATGAAATATTAATGATGGCGGTAGTTGGGAGGGGGGACTGGCTGTGGGGAAGAAAAAAAGGGTATTTTCAGACCAGTAGCAAGGATGATGTACGAACAGCTCCAGATCTCCTCTCCGAAGTTGACGAGATGCAATAAAGCAGTGACAAAGTACTGTCAAAACCAGTTACTATAGACAAAATAATTAAAACGGCACCAGAAAAGGCTACGCCTAGGGAAAAGTGAAATTTTTAAATCCCCCAAACACGCCAAAGATAGCCGTGCAATCCTAGCGGTCTACTCATGACAGGGGCGATTCTGTTTCAGAATTAATATATGCAGTTGCAAAAATGGATTGTCAAGGATAAGTAAGGTTTTAGCTAAATTAATTAAGAAAGAGCATGGGAGAAGACTGTTTTGAAATCCACGCGACTTCAAGTAAATAGCCTTTACTGGCACAGTAATAAATTCAGAAAGTACAAATGAAAGGATAAAATTTTGAAGAGACGTAATATTTTAGATTTAGGACTAAAAAATTATGATTAAAAAATATGTGATGAACACACATATTTTGATCACACATCACAATATCTTTTAATGATTTTTCGAATTGACAAAGAAAAAGAAGCAAAGACATGTTATTAGTTAATTTTATCTGTAAATGAAAAAAAGGTAAAAGAATTGATCAAAGCTTCTATCTATGTTTAAGGAATAATTCAGAGTTGTTCAAGTCAGCACTAAGTATTTAGATTTGCATGTATTTAGAAAAAAAGGTATTTTCATAAACTACAATACATGCATATAATCACGATAGAATATTACAAACTTTGACTATTAAAAGTCCATTAGTTCAACGAAGAATATGCAAAATATTTATCAATTATTAATTTTTACTTGGGGCGATAATTCATAAAACTTTTATTAATGGACCGGTTAATCGATTTTTAATATAGTTACACAAATGATTTAGTTAAATATTCAAATTTAGACGCAAACGTAAATTTTTATGAAAATATAGTAAAATGTAATTGTAATTTCATACATCGCGTAAATCGGCATCCCCCCCCCACAAAAGAAAAGCTCTTAAAGATAGAAATAGCATTAGCTTTATATATTATAATACGCTGAACTAAAATGGAAAATATATACTAAACAAATATTATCAAGAATGATAATCAAGAATTATGAGTGATTCAAAGTTGAAAGTTAACAACTATTTTACCATACAGTCATCATTTATTAGAAGTATTTCGTTTAACATGCTACAAACATTTAAAAGATTTACTTAAACGAAATTAATAAAAATAACAGAAGCTTAAAGGTTAATATTCAATACGAAATTCGTAAAGTAACACACATACTTATAAATTAATAAAGTGCTGTCATTCTGAGTGGTACAAGAGGTTCACTCTTCCTCAGTTTCCAATTTCATCCCCAGACACAGAAGGAAAGTTCTTATGCCATGATTTTCTGCATGCGTGGATGGTGGAGATTTTTATAAAAATCGGCAAAATACAGCCTTTTCTGTTCCGGGTCAATTAGTCTGACACTAAAAGAAAGTTTATTATTATGAAATAATTTATTTATTTTATTAGTATCATTTAATAATTTTATTGAGAAAAAATGAAGTAATAAGTTTTATTTATAAATATCTTTATTTTTTTCTTGTCATAGTTTTTACGTTTTTCTCTTTATTAATCTAAATATTTTATTGTTGTTGAATAATATATGATGTGTTTTTGCACCTAATATTACTTTCTTTCGCTCGTTCAAAACACATATTTGGACAATGCATGTAAAAAAAAAATGAACTGTGTTCGAAGATCTTGGCACAAATCGTATTCACAGGTGCAGGAAATAAATAATTCGTTTTAAATCCATATCCACTGATTCAATTATTTCTCGATCTGCCACGCCTCTAGTCAAGAACACACATGCAGATTATTTAGTTACGTGACATATATAATTTTGATATATAGAATCTGATAAAATACAACTTAGTCTCGAAAAAGGGAAAATTAATGAACAAGAAAAAAAAAAAAAACACGATATTTTCAATTTGTGTTCAGGGTTATTTTCTAAGTAAATACTTTTAAAGCGCTAATGAGATTAATTTCAATATGGGTATCACAATTTTGAAAGTGTAATTAAACGTTGAATGGAGTCGAAGAGAAGTGATTCGGTAAATATTACACAAGAAAAATAACATTACAAATTCCTATAACGATCACCCGATGTCGAACTCTTGAACCTAATTTTAGATGAATTATGCATTTGATTATTCTATAAATCAAATAATACTACATTCAAGAATATTAACTTAGGCTTTTGAAACCGAAAGAAATAAAATTTTTTTAGTCCGGGTGAAAAGAAGACAGACAGTCTAAGCCATTAACGGCCAGAAAGTCTTTTTCGAAAAAAAAAAAAAAAAAAAAAAAGCATTAATTTATATCCTTATTTCAATTTCGCGAATAATAATTTGGATTTCCACAAATTGCCTAGTGACAAGAAAGAATAATGTGTACTTTTCTCTGCCTTATTAATATTCTTTATAAAAATAAATGCTTTCTTCATGTCTTACTAAATGGGACATTTATCATGTAGAACGACAGTTCTACTTGTGACGCAGCCAGCCCCAACCAACCAACCGTAAAATTTCGCGGCACTTATATATACAGCTAACTTTTCTATTTTCAAAAGTGTCTCATCTGGATCTCGGAATCCGCTCTAACGAATTTTTTAGAATTAATATATGATTTTAATCGGTGCCAAATTCGATGAGTGACGTTGCTGGTTAAGCTAGGAAAACTCGTTTTTTTTTATTTAATCCAGTTCAAAGAGGGAACTATTTAACCTGCGTAAGGAAATACGGAAAATGATCTCGTTTTAAAGGCGGTAAACAAGGCAGGGAGTAGGAATACAGTGCTGTAGATCCGTGACAAGATTTGTACAAGTTACCTTATATCGTAAACCAGTTTGGTCCTAGACAGCTGGTACCTTTCGCTCCCTCTTCCTGAGCAAATGACTTGAGTTCTGTCCTCGACGTCGCACTTTTGCGAGATGAGCTTTGTGTTACTGTCGTTTTTCTTTTACTTCATTTTAAAAAATAACAGATTATTATATACTTTACTTATTTTTTCTGTAATTTATTTTGCTATAATTAATAATTAAAAATAGTTAAGACTTTGAATTAAAAAAATAATTAATTTAAGTATTTTTTGGTAAAACTCCTTCCTAACTTTTCTTTATTTCGTTTCCCTAGTATTTTGATAGCTATTTCTAATTAAATTAAGTCTTTATTTTTCTAATATTATTAATTCTATTTGGAAAATTCAATATGTAATTAATATTTCAATGAATTTTTTTTCTCTTCAGAAAGCTCACATAATTAATTAATAATAATTATTTAGTATTCAAAGGAAAATAAATAGTAGTTTTACATACTAACTAGTTTTAATAATAATTCTTTTACTCTTCATGTATATATAAAATTTATTGAAATTATTGAATTATAATTTTAAAACCAATATTTTTTCCAAATCTTAGGTTTTTCTCACTTTTATTTTGTATTCCTTTAAATACCAGATTTAAAATTTTGTTCAATACTTTTCAGATAGAAATTTGATTAATTAATCTAAATTTATACATGCACTATATTTTGTATTAGACATTTGAAGGCCGGAGATGGCATCTAAAACAAGATGTTGTGCCCACCCGAGCCGAGTTGATAAGATACTGAAGATGGTAGATAACTGAAGTATAAATGTCCAGGGTTCTGGTCTACCGGATGGCTGATAATCTAAAAATTCGGAGTTTTGGACGTTTTTTCTCACGATGTAACGTAAATACGCTTCAGAAGCACTGAGAAAGTCAACCGCGCAAGACCCTTATTCTTAAACTGGTAGTTCATCTAAACGTTCTCTAAAAAAATGAAATTATCAACTGATAAAAAAACAAACAAACATAGTATGTAGTTTTCTAAAAAGCGACATAAAACCAATTATAAACAATAATTTTTTGAGTAATTTTCTATTTTATTAATGATTATAGTCATTAATTAATTTAATCAACAATTTTGAGATGTATCATTAACTTATTAAAAACTTAGTATATCATAATATAGTTAAAAATTTAACTTAGAGATAGCTTTAAACTGAAAGCAAACATTGCATTAATAGATTACATTGCATTAAAATAATAGAACGAGTAACTAGATTATCATTAATTAAGAACGAGATTATTAAATTAATAATTTTAACGAAACTTAACTTACGGTGATCGTTAAACTGAATGCAAATTAATGAATCACAATGCATTAAAACAATAGAACGAATAGTTATATATTGTTGTTGTTATTCTAAAATTACGGCCGATTATAGCTACACGTAGGCTCTAAGCCGAGACGTAGGGTGCCCTCCGTGGGGGTCTTTATAAGGGGTCCTAACCCGTATTTACGTTGTTTTGGAGGAAACCACGGAAACTCCGAACGATTAGGTCGGCGGACGCAACCTGGTTTCGAACCAGGCACCTTCCGTCTCCCAGTTCAGAGCGCTATGCGCTCGGCCACTGATGGGGCCCAATAGTTATATAATTATAGTAAAAAAGTTAACTTACGTTTAGCATTAAACTGAATGCAAATTTATGAAATAAAATCAAAGGTGGTGGCAGGGATACTAATCTGTACTCGACCCAAATTATAAATAGAAAATTACTCAAAAAATTATTGATTATAATCAGTATTATGTCTCTTATTATAAAATTCTAACAAAAATATGTCAATTTTCTGTTACATGTTACAAAAGAACTTGCTGTGACTTTTTTAATCAAATACTCTGATACTGCATGAAAACAGGTTTGTATATTTATTTACATAACTTAGTGTCAAGCAAACTTCCGAAATTCGCCGTTGAAACTAATTTATTATCTTCTGACCATACCCCTAAAAAGTAATGATATCCCCAAGCAAAAACCCTTAACTGGTTAAAAATTTGTGACGCAGCATTTTTCTTTATAGCAATATGAATTTTAAATACGGGTCTTAAAAATAATGATATCAAATTTTGAGTGACGCCCTGCTGAGAATTTTAAAGATTTGTTTTTAAATTCCATTACAGTTACTTTCGTTTTATTTTCTAAAAGATGTACGCATTTAAGCAATGCTTTTAATTATGAAATACACTGTCAAATATATCACACTTTCACTGAGTCTGCATAATGTATTCAAATGAATTTATTTCAATAATTTAATTTATCTTTTGCGTCACGCTATCCAAAAGGGCAAGTAAAATTTACGTAAATATTTAGTTAGTGTCATAGTAACCAAACTAAGTGCAATGTATATGAAAATTTTACTTGCCCTTTTGGATAGCGTGACGCAAAAGATAAATTAAATTATTGAAATAAATTCATTTGAATACATTATACAGACTCAGTGAAAGTGTGATATATTTGACAGTGTATTTCATAATTAAAAGCATTGCTTAAATGCGTACATCTTCTTTAGAAAATAAAACGAAAGTAACTGTAATCGAATTTAAAAACAAATCTTTAAAATTCTCAGCAGGGCGTCACTCAAAATTTGATATCATTATTTTTAAGACCCGTATTTAAAATTCATAGATCTATAAAGTAAAATGCTGCCTCACAAATTTTAAACCAGTTGAGGGGTTTTGCATGGGGTTTATGACTACTGGCATCAGCATAAATTGCAGAGTAAGATGAGAATCGCTAAGGACGGTTGGACGGTTGCATATAGTGAGCATCTGCGGGGGGGGGGGTTTAGCTCCTAAGATCATCTGTGCTATATGTTGTAAAGTGTTTAGACATTGTCATCAACAAACAGCATCATCTGTAGCCTATGACTTCCTGAATTTCGCAAAAGATACTAAATTTTGTTGGTGATTATATGAAGGAATGTAATAAAATTTTATTTGAAATATCATTATAATTTTGTACTGTATATTTTGCTGCTGCTTTATTTATAACCCTATAATTTAAAAAAAAACATGAAGAAAATGATTTACTTAGACACATTTTCTCTTTTTTTTTTTTTCCTTAGGAACGGATACGAAGTCTTCTGCTGCTACAAACCTGCTTTGCGCCTGTTCGTATTATGTATTATACCTTACCTTGTGCCAACGTTTTACTTTTTCTGTGCTTTCATGAGTGACCTCAGAATAGAGAAAATGACGATAAAAAAAAATAAAAAAAACTCGAATATCTTAAAAGTTAGATGGTGCAGAAAAACCATCTCTGGTGCAGCCGTACCTCTGCAGTCGCGAATTGATGGTTATGTGTGTAACGTACTACGCCAAAACTCCAGACTTTTTTTTTCTGCTTCATCCTATTATTTCAGATAATCAATACGAACTGGTGCATATACATAAAAATGTGTTGATCAGCGTGTGTTTTGGATCATTACTGCTGCATCGAATGGATACGACATTGAGAAAAAAAATGCAAATGATAATAAAAAAGAAGAATCAAATTTTTCATAAACTCGATTTGTAGTAAATTGAATTATTAGATACATATTATCTTGAAAACATATCTGTAGAACATAAGTTCATTATTGGGTATGCGCGTTTGATTTTTATTTCTATTGTTTAAGGCTTTTCTGTAATACAGTAAAGATTTAGTTTTTCTTCATCGTGTCCTTAATTTAATAAAAGTTGTCGTTCAGAGGTTCAGCAGTGTGTTAAATAATAAATAACCGTCGTTGTTAAATGGGAGTAATGTATTTTTTTTTATCTGGTGCAAGACATTCGAAAAAGTAACTTAGAATAATTGCTACGTGGAAATTGAATAATTTTTGTCCTATGATAGAGTAATTTTGTTGTCCAATTATTAAATTGGAACTGAAGAAATCTTTTAGTGAAATTAGATCTTTCTTTTCTTTTCAAATATTGCTAATTACACATTTTTGTTTTATCGGACACAATTATGTTTATATTACTTTTAATTCTATATTTATTTTCTGATCAAATTTTTGTATTGTCCCGCTCTGAAAATAAAACATCAAATAATTTAAAAGTAACTTAAATTTAAAATGTCACAAAATAAAGTGAACAAGCGTTAAATAAAAATTATAAACTGTAAGTGTTTTAAAAACAAATATTTCACAGCATTAGACTTGATTTCACACACATTTTTTGTATATGAAATCAAGTCTGGTTAACTAATTAAAGAATGTTAGGTATTGATTCAGGAAATTATACATTCATTAAATATAAGAATTATTTAAATAACTAATTTATATATATATATATATATATATATATATGCACATATATATATATGCACATATATATATATATGCATATATATATATATATATATATATATATATATATATATATATATATATATTCCTAATTCAACCTCTCATGTGTATTGACATACATGTTTAGACGTATTTCACCCTTCATCAGCTAAGAAATGTCCTACGCAATGGTTCATAGGAATACACACAATTCTTTAAAGCACAAGTTGATAGGTAGGCCAATTACAAGTTTACAAAAGTACAATATACTATGTTCTCTAGGGGACCAGCATAAATCAGAAAATTATATGTTTGGCGAAATATCTTATCATTACATTATACAAAATATGTGTATGTTGTTGAAAATCTTCCTACTTCACAGAAAACAAGTTATTAGTATTATAAATGAATGCGCATTTTAATTCATATTTGAAAAATTGATTCTTTTATAAATGTAAAAACAAATAGGAAAGGTTTTTAGTACTGTAAGGCGCTTATTTACGAACAAATAATACAATTAATAAAAATGCAATGTAAAAAAATCCAATTTAACAGTGTGAAAATATTGTTAGAATACTTTAGTAGCCATAAACAACATTAACAATACTATTTATAAATTGGAGAAATGAAATTTTAGTTTAACAATATAAAAATAAATAATGCTGGAACAAACATTTTATATGAGATAATCTGTATTCTAATTAAGTTATTATCCTAATTCTGACAAGCACTCCAGTGCCATACAAGTGAACCTAATTACTACTTAATGCTACAGTCAACCGAAGATTATAAAAAAATAATAATTCACAATTCAATACATCGGGAAAAAAAGATAAAACTATCTTGTTGCAACATTGGTTAATGTATTTCAATAGCAGTAATGCATATATTTGTAATACTTCAACCATAAGATGAAAATTAATATTATGCAGTGACATTTGAAGGAAAATTCTCTGTTAGTTAAGTAATGTTTATGGAATATGAGAAACAATCTCGCAGTATTCACCCCATGAAATGGTGAAAATTGCATACATGTTGCGCATTGAATTTAAACTTAAATAGGAATTTCTTCTAAAATTACATGTTAAAATAAACGTTTTCATTTTTATGTCATTTCTTGTAAATGTGAAAAGTCTTTACAATATCATAAAATGCTTAAACATAACTCAGTTTGAACCGCAAGTTAAAGCCGAGTAAAATTAAAATAGCTATGCATCGCTGATAAATGTTCCTTTATACCACAAGATATCATCTTAGCATTTTAATTAACTATCTCATAAAGACTTTCCTTTAGGCTGAGAAATATGTTGATTACTTTGCATCCTTCCTTTATAAGGATTTATCAGGTCTTAGTGCAAAAGACATAGTATTACTGAAAGAATATAGATAATGATATAAAGGTCAAAATATGTATTTTAACACACAAGTTTGTCATTAGAAAAATGGGGGAAAATACATAATAAGATATAATTGGAACGTTTAAATACCAACTGAATGCAAGCATTAATTATTCCAAACATGCGTATTTTTTATAGTATTTTATAGAATGTTTTCGTATCCTTGTGATATTAATTTATAAAAAATGATGGAAATTTTTATTTGCATGTTATTGCTATATTTATGGAAGATGTATAGTATTATGTGTGGGTAAATCAATTATTTTTGTGGACATTATGCTTAGTTTTATGCTATTGTATTTGATAAGAAGTTTCAGATTAGAGCGAAATTACATTTTCATAATTATGGCACCTAAAAGGAATATTGAATTTGCACAACTTTGTTAAACAGAAAAGATTCAGAAGGAACTCCAAGATTGCAAGCCTTTCATGTACATATTTCTATCGTCATTGTAAAGATACAGTGTCCAAGTATTACTAAAAAATTAACGTACAGGGTGGAGCAAATAAAAGTGCCCTGGAGAACAGAATTCCAAGTTAGAAAACAACACAGCAACGGAAATGAAACACTACATAGTTCGAAAACCAGCCTGTAACAAATGACCACCTTTCATTTCTTGGGACTTTCGGGCCCTGGTATCAGTTGCTGAAGGCTGTCGTGTTGTACGCGTCAATCATTCACGTTCAATCTTATCCACTCATCCGAGACACTTTTATTTGCTCCACCCTGTATATTAAATATTCGTAATTTCAATTTTTCAAAATATTTTAAAAAGGCAATACAATCATTGCGACACCAGAGTAAAAATTCAGTGTAGATTAAAATTCAATTTCTCATTCATACATTTAGTATTACAAAAACTTATTAACTCTCAATAAGATTACTCTTTTAACATTGATATTTGAATTGCAAATGGTAAAATAGTCAAGTACCAAAATTATCCAAGCATTAAAAAAATATGACATTTTAGGAAAATTTCATTTATTTTTAGGCAGAACAGCAAAACAAATATTTCTTTATTTCTTCGCCAAAAAAAACCCCTCTGTGCTCCCTTTTCATTTTGTTTCTCAAAGCATTGTGAATATATATTATAGCATTTCCTGCGCCCGTCAACCTTTGACAAAGGAGTATTCATTTGCATTCATACATCACTGCTGCACCTCTGAAGGAACCATCTTAACACTTTATTTAAAGGGGAGGCTTTTGCGTCTTTTTGTACCTCGCATTATCTTGGTGCTCCAGTCCACAGGGTTATGAATATTCTGAAAAATGAATATTTACGAAACGTGATGGTTTTGATTAGATGAATGTACATATTTATTTTCATAGGTTTATTTAGTTATTTCTGTTTAAATGCTTTTAATCGCAATATTGATAATCTAGACATGTTGGAATTCATTAGTTCTCAAGAGTCTTTTGCTATCTTGTCAAATAAAAATTCAGTATTCATATTAAACAGTTTGGCAGGGATACAGAAATATACAGAAATTGATCTGGTGGAGAAGTTAAATTTTCTGAGAATAATTTAGTGAAGTTTTCACTTTTGTATACATAGGGTCTTTCATTTGATATTTTTGAAGTTTGAATTTCAAAATAAACAAATTCAACGTATCCAAGTAAATTAATCGTTATTTTGAAGTTTAGACATTGAAGGTTTGTTCTGGACAAAATTATGACAAGCTCAAAATGCAAAAAATCACGCATCTGTTGCTACGCTCGATCTGCTGAGGGAGATATTTGGCGACCGGATCATCTCAAGACGTGGATTTGTAAATTGATCATAGTGGTAGTGTAACAAAGAATTTTCTCTTTGTAAAGCTTTCATCAAATCCCTGGACTATACTGACTAGCTATAACAGTTTACTGAACAGCCACAACAACTTGCTCAAAAGTTTGCGGCATAGCTGCAACAATTACGGGCATATAATTAACCACTTGTTGTAAACAGTAATTTTTGTCTTAGAAAATACACGTTTTGAGCAACGTTTCTGAGTTTAACGCAGTAGTTGTTTGCTTTATTAAAACAAATACATGAAAATGCACTGCTTACAAAAGTGATTAATTATATGCAATGAATTGTTGCAGCTGTGTCACAAACTTTTGAAGCATTTGGAAGTAAACGTAGGACAGGCTATCGGCTATCGTGCAAGGACACTAATGTTTTACACAGTTGGAACCATCGCTATCATCGGTGTGTTCAAAGTTTTGATAAACATTGAACTATATTTACTCAGAACATAACTGCAATATGTGAGCTCCAATATAAAATACTATTTACTTTAATACGTTGAGATTTCTTTTTGTTTGTTTTTAATTTTTCAAATTTTCAGATTTATCACTTATTATTAAGGAAAGATCCTATTTAATTTTATTTTCTTATTAACGTAATATGTTTTAGTTGAATTATAATATATTGGGAGGGGGTCCAAATGATCCTACCGGGCAAAATGATCCACATTTGTTTTCTTAAATACAGGTAGCGCTATCTATCTGGTAATACATGAACTAGTTGTGTCCAGTCCATAAGAAGCAATGGTGAATTTAAGCGATCGGTATATTACGTGTATTTATAGTATTCTTTAAAAACCGGGTTTTATCATATCTCTTTTAAGGTACCCAGCAAACACAGCCGTATCGGGTTAGGGATGGGCCGTCATCGGCAGTACCGTTTCGATGTCGGCATTGGCATAATGGTAATTGGGACGGTGTCGGTTCTGTGCTGGCAAAACGATTTGGCGTAGGCAAATAAAAGTTGATTTCGGGCATGCAACGGTCCGATAGCGGCTAGCCTTTTAGGGTTAACATGTGATTTTGGCGATGCACTGCACCAAACGTCAAAACCTATATTGGTCCAGAAGTGTAATTTCTAAACTGAACGGTATAAAGTCAACACAAGCAGCACATATATATTGTTATAATAATTCTTTTTAATTTATGATTTCAATAGTTACTATTTACAATGTTTTGAGTCCGTTGGATTCAAGTGCCTCCTTCACATGCGAAAAAAAGGAGGGAAAGGGGGCAATCATTCTATCTGGTTAATTTACCTGAGGTCCTGTCCAGCGTTCTGGTCTACCGCGCATCTGTCAATCTACAGTTTAGATGTTGGTGATTTTCTCCAGATGTATTGTGAATATGCGTTAGATAAGTTAACCATTTTTTTATGACTTAGTATTGAAGGGGTTTCTAAGCGCCCACCCCCACCCCTCAATTGGGGCAGTTTCTGCCTAGTTATTCACAACTCTGAAATAATTATATGACTATAATTTTCATTTTATATAAAGTGATAGTTGTTAAGTACTTCTAATTTAAAAATAATAATAAAATTAATTAATTAATTAATTAAAAATAAAATACATACAATGCATAACATTAAACGCTGCATTTTAAATTGTTCACAAAAGGAGCCCACCATGGCCGAGTGCATAAGACACCGAATATGGTTGAAGTCATTGGCGAATCCAGCCCCCCCCCCCCAGACGAATGAAGTTTACACTATAGAACATTGACTTGTTTTGTAAATTCAAGTCATTCTATAAGAGAATGTAACAAAAATTGTCTTGCGCACCCTCCAGAATTTTTTTTTCTGGATCCGCCGCTGGTTCAAGTGTGAAGGTCCAGGGTTCAGGTCTACCGAGCATCTGTCAATTTACAGTTTGGATGTTGGGTGATTTTTTCCAGATGTAATGTGAATATGAGTTATATACATTAACCAGATTTTTGAACATAGAATTGAGGACAAATCACCGTTGTATCCCCAATTCTGGAACAAAAATTGGGGATATTTTATAAATTTTATATAAATTCAAAACATTATCTAATATTTATAAAATGAAGGAAATATGGTTGATTTTTATAAAATTAGGGAACAAATAATTATTATAATTACTGTTCAACCCCAATTTTATTGCTTATTGTTTTATATATTGGAACAAACGCTAGAAGCCTTCTTCCGCTCAGGACACCGACGCCCTAAGGCTTAACTCCTGTGTTTTTGCCTTACAAAAAACACAAAACAACAAAACTTTCTGAAATTAAATTGGATTAAAATAGTAGAAAAAATACCTTTTCATTAGTATTTCCATAAAAATAAAAAATATCAGTATAATTTATAGTTAAGAATTTTTTTTATAATACATTAGCTGCTGTTGTTAAAAAATAATAATAATAAAATTAAATAAATAAAAGTTTTAATTCACTATACTGAATAATTATAAATTGAAAAAAATAATAATAGTTTCATTTTAAAATTATCACTATGAATAATTAATTTAATAGCATTTATTTGAACAACTTGTTTGTCATGTTTCTGTTCAAATAAAATAATAGTAAAAATTACGCCAAAATCATGTTTTGCTACAGCATTGTAAAATGCTGTTACAAATTAAATAAAATTTAATGCTCTTATCTCCTTAAAAATGAATAAAAGTAACCATTTTTTGCTGATTATAGTACTTTATCTTTCTAAAAATTAATTGATTAATTCATTGCAGATATTGAAGTATAAACTATTTTGCAGTAGAATAACACTAATTTGTTTCATTTTTTTCCACGCGATCTAATTTAAAGTGAATAATTTAAAAGCTAAAATCCCTCGGACTTTCTTTTCCAACTACCCCGTCCCGTGTCCGCGTACACATAACATGTAGCACAGGCGCAGTGGGGGGGGTGAGGGGGGACGAGTGCATTCCTAAGAGCTTTCCACCCCTTGTAGGAACCACAGTATTACGCAGGAAGACGGTACACCGGTAATGGTACACCGGAACATCCCCTGGCGTTCTACTGGAAATTAAATGTGATCGTGGCTCCCAGACTGCACTTGCTAGACTTAAAAGTGGCCACCTAAAGTGTCTTTCGTACGAACATGGCAAAAAATTCCACCCCACTTGCAAGAAATGCTGTGATCATCCAGCCTCTCCAGAGCACATACTGAGTTGCGTCGGACTTTCTAAGGAGGACTTAACATCTGCTCCCCTTTTAGTTATAGACTTTCTGTCGGTCAACAATCTATTGGAGTTGATCTGACTTATGTCAGATCTTTAAAGAGGATAAGCAACAGACGAAATGGACCTTTCCCTATTATATCGGTCCCTATTCATGGTCAATCGAAGAGCGGAAGTTGGTGGTTTGTATTTTAATTTGGTTTGCTTGTCCATTCCATTCCAAGGCTGTAACAGAAATCATCTCGCAACGTAAACTTTTCAGTAACGTGGATTTTGAGTTTTCTCAGAGCAATGAAGATGGGAGATTGCTGTATTTTTCTCTGGATAAATTGCGATTTTTTTTTCCTAGACTAAATGGCACTGACTGCAGCTGGACAAAAATTTTAAAATAGTCTGAATGTGGTTAGTGCTTTTTAATTTTAAATAGGCTAAGTTCTTACGTCAGTTAGATCGGACTTTGCTGTAGTTTTCTCTGGATAAACTGTGATTTTTTTCTAAAGACTAACTGGTATTAACCTCAACTAGACAAAAATTTTAAAGTTGTCTAAATGTGGTTAGTG
Organism: Cheiracanthium punctorium; assembly: GCA_038373885.1. Classification (NCBI taxonomy): domain Eukaryota; kingdom Metazoa; phylum Arthropoda; class Arachnida; order Araneae; family Cheiracanthiidae; genus Cheiracanthium; species Cheiracanthium punctorium. The sequence continues at coordinate 1,160,868 of JAWZYV010002197.1, forward strand.
CTTTTTGGTTTTCATTTTGCTAAGTTCTCACGACAGTTAAAAAGGGGTAAGTTGATTTTTAAGTATATATTAAGAATTTGTATTTTTTCTTAGCTAGATTTTTTTATGTTATCTCAGGGACTACCAAAATAAGATGTAGTTCAAAACTGCTAATTATTTCTAAATAATGCGAAAATGAAATTTATAATTCAAATAAGCAAACTTGGAAACTATTAATAAACAAGCAGGACGGTATTTTTAATAAATAACTTGTTTGTATATGAAAATGTTTAATTATTTTGAAGAGAAAACGTTTTTATGAAATTAACCGTTTATTTGTAGAATCAGCCAATATTTTAATTTCTTTTAACGTATGTTGTTTACATTCTTCTTTAAAACAATATATATAAAATCAAAAGTCAACTTTATTTTGTATTATGACATAACTTAACAAAAAAATAAATTAAAACATTTTTTAAAAAAGCATGTTGTATAACTTTAATATTTTTTTCTCTCTTTTTTTAGCATTGCATGAATGTTTATTTATAATCTTTGGTTCTAGAAAATTATAAATTTTCTTGGCTTCTAAAAAATTTTTGGAAGAGAAAAAGGAACATTGTCTAGTTGAGCCTAATATGTTGTTTAAAAAATGTATATGGTCTGATAAACATATAGTAACACGTTTAAAAAAAGTAAACCATTGGTTTACGCATAAAAAAATAATACGGTTAATTTTAAAAAGAGCTTTCCTTCTTAAGTTCATCAAATATTTTCTTAAAAACAAAATAATTTGCCAATTAGGTATTTTTAATAAATTTAGTCCTAGTGGTGTAAAGTCATTTATATAATAATAATTATTATTTCTTTAATTTGTTGATTAATACTTTAGAGAACTAACTACGGAGCTAATTAGGGAATTTTGGGAATCAATAAGGTGCTGGCCGGTTTTCGATATTTTGTCGTTGCCGATACCACACCAAAAACGTAATGGTTTTGGTTTAAAAGTGGCACAGGGCTGGGCCGACGCCGTTATCGTTTTTGCCGACACCGAACCAGAACCACCCCATCCTTTCGGCCCGACACACGCCCAGGCGGACGCAATTTTGTCGTTTTCGGTACCGCGTGAGCGATGCCGCCCCGGCACATTCTGCGCCGGCATGCCAGTTTCGGCCCAAAACTTATCCGATAGGGCTGTGTTTGCTAGGTAAGCACTAACTTTCCTATTTATTTAAAAATTCAGTCTTTAATGTACAGAAATATGACTTGGTTTAATGAATAGAGTATGTTTTCGATGTCAATTACACTTGTTTTGTTTGTTTTGTTTCTCGGCGTGTTCCAGTAATATGACATAAAGTGGGCAGCCATACTGCCGGGTAAATGATCCATCGACTGCAGAAACCCCAGTACTGATGCCATGTACTTCTCCCATGATGACTGGGTCCTAGTCATCATGGCAGCCCTTCAGATGTTCTCAAAATTCCCGACACTTCATTACATTATTCAATTTATTTCTGCGTCTATCGTAGGCTATAATGTTTGACTTATAATTTTGAAATATTACATTTTATTACTTGTGAATTTTTTTATTTAAAAATTTTCATAAAATAAATTATGCATACTATATGATTGTAATTTTTTTTCATTATTATAGTCATATTTTTTTTACATCTTTTATTTTTCCGATTAAAAATATGAAGGATAATTTTGCCCTTGGTGTGGGTAAAATGATCCTTTTGACACATTTTTAAAATTCTTCTTTATTCATAACTTAGTGTGGGTTTAAAATATTATTAAAATATGTTTATGATGCAAAATATAGTGTAAAATATTGTGGCAAAGGAAAAAAAAAAAAGTTGTATTTACCATTTATGGTATTTTATGCAAGTTTTCTTCTAAGGGGATCATTTTGGGCCACCTTGCCATGGTGTTCAAAAGAAGATAAAATACTTAATCTCAAACATAATTTTTGCAGATATATTCAAGGTTCTCCAATGTGTCCTAACGGGAAACTGGTGTCTCTGTTGAGAAATAGGTCTCGCATTACATGCTTACTTTAAAGTTATCTATCAATATATATCCACTCTAGCAAAAGAAAGTGTAACTTGAATTTTGCAGTTAATTAACTAACAGTGGAAGTGACCCCAGCATTGAGGTCACTCAAGACAGTGACACCAATATTCAGGTTTTTAGTTGAGTGACACAAATTTAGTCTTCTAACAGAATAACCGAATTTTAAGATCTTGCTTGATGAATGTGTTTTTCTATGCCCAAGCCCATTCAAGTTTCCTTTATAAATACAGTGAAACCTCTCTGAGCGGCCGACCCACCGTAGCGAGAATATTTGGGCGCTCTGAAGGGTTTATTTACTATTATAAGATAATTGCTATAATGCGTAATATAAACAAGCCTGACACATATTCCTCATTTAAAATGACTTATCCAACGAGAAAATAGTACTTTATTTAATGCTTTCTTACATTTTTGAAAAACGGATAGCGCTTGTATCTGTATTAAGTTTTTACTTTTCTTTGAAATAACCATTTTTTCAAGCTCATTTTTACTACCTGAAAAACAGATCTCTAACCGAATCGTTCGTAACCGCTTCGGAATTTTTCATAATTCCATTGGTTTTCCCTAAAGTCACTTGTGTTGAAAGTTTGCTTGCTCGCCATTACAAATAAAGGGAAATTCCTAGTCAGGGTTGGAATTAGCGCCTGAAAGGCACAAAAATTCCTTTGTAAAAATATTTTTTATACACAAACATACTATTTAGTTAATTTAAATCAAATTTAAATCAAATCTCTAATTAATTTGACATGTGATTAAAAGGTTTCAAAACACGCTTACCTTCGCCAGACTCCTGACCTTGAGTTTTTCCGCTCAAAATTAAAGCATGGAGTGAGTAGAATTTCCCGCAAAATTAGATGGGCGATCCCAGTCGGTGGCCGTTTAGAGGTGGTCGGATGGCCGCTGATCGAAGTTATTTTAGCTTTAGGTCTATGAGCCAAAAATCCATGCTATGAAAAATTGGCCGTTTAGAGGGATGGTCGCTATACAGGGGTGGCCGTTAATAGAGGTTTCACTGTATCACATTAGCCGCTATGCCGATTTTTTAACATACCGCTGCTTACCGATTTTTTAATGCTACCGATGAACCTGTACATTTAAGGCAATTCAATCATTAAAAATTCCAGTTTTGAGTTATCTATTACAACTATTTAGAAGACTCTTGAGAATTATAACAATTCCAATTTAAAAATCAATAAACTTATTTTTCATAAAATGTTACTGTAAAATATCCAAAAAGTACTAAAAACTGTTACTTAGCAGTGTTACAAGAACAAATCTTCATTCTGCGTAATTTGCATACCCTTTCGATATTAAAGGGAAACAGTATTCCGTCGTTTCAGCAAGTTTTCTTTTACTCAATTTATAATAAATTATGAAATAAAACACAATTGACTAAGATGAAATATTCAGAGGCATTTATTTTTTTCTGAAACTGTTTGCATCGGAACAGTACTTCTCAAATTAATATTTTGAAAATTTCAAAACATTGCTCTATAAATAATAATTTCGCATTTGCACCTTCTTAATGATCCTTAGTAAATATAAAAGAAATTTTATTCAGCATGCAGAAACTTGCTTTGAATTCGGAATACTTTATTACAATATAATTTATTTAATTAATCGTGTATGTATATAAATTATTCATTGAATTAAATTATCTAATTGTTTGTAAAATTAAGGCTTATAAGTAATTAATTTCACTGTGCAATAAAAGGTAAAATATTTTTAAATTTTTCTCTATTTTTCAATTAATCTAATTTTTAAAAGGAAACATTGTTTCGATATGTGAATTATGTAAAATTAGTTAAATACCCTGAATGTAAATATTTCTATGTCATTTGACGTTGTGTAAAAAGTATATTTTTGCTTGATATTTCTAGTTTTTAAAACATTTTACCTATCCATTGAAACAAATGCTGGTTTGGTTCACCTGTGTATGATATCTCAAATAAATTCTGTATTATAAATATATATATATATGCATTCCAATATTTCTTACGCTGATATATTTGTTGTTTGTTTTGTTTTTAATGAATACTTAACTACGAGCTTTTGAAAATAACGACATTTCTTAAAGACTATATTTCCTGAACGATAGAATCTAAAATTTTTACGAAAATTCCATCCAAGCTATCAAAATCACTGTAATATGTCCGTATGACGAAGCTGAAATTCCTGAAAATATAGTTCTTTCGAAAACAAATAGATATTACGTTGATTGAATTTTGAAAAATGACGGTTATTAAAATACACTAATTATAAAGTAATTGCTAGTTTTCATTCGCAGAATTAAATAAAACAAAACGAAATAGATACCTACAAGGATTGCTGTCAACCTAATATATTAGGTATTTTTAAACATTTTTATAGAAATTTCTCCTTTATAATGTATTGTATAATAGACTAATTATGAATTTATATATACTTGTTAAACACATACTTTTAAATACTTATTTGGTACTGTTGCTTTTGCAGTCACGTTTAGTGGTATTCTTTAAAAGTTATAAAATGACACTAATAACAACGTACTAAATGGAAAATCAGATGATGTATCGTTAAAATTACACAAATAAAGCAACTAAAATTTATTCAATTAGACATAATTTTTTATGAAGACGTCAACTAAGCAAGATATAATATTGCTGTTCACTTTGACGAATGCCCCGCATTATTTCATTTTGATTGTCTTGTGGCAAAATATTGAAAAGCTCGCAGCCGAATGAGCTAGTAGTCAGCAGACTGGTATGAGAAAAATAACGAAAAAAAAAAAAAAATTCTTCTCGGGCATATACAGGGGTTATTCATGAATCCTAGTTCATTGTTTAAGTCAAAACGGAAGGAAATGATGTTCTTAAGAAAAACACTTTTTGATCTGAAAAGAAGGTATACAAATTCAATCGTTTTCAGAATTTTTAATACACCAAAGCACTAAGTGGATGTCAGTGACGATAAAGCAATCATTAATTACAGTTGCAACTGATTTGGAAACTGTTACATTTGATTCACATGCAGCTTTTCTAAAAATTTAATATTTGTTTGACCCTTCTATACACTATAATTGATCAATGATTATCGAAATTATCAATAAATTGATAATTTTATTATATATACATATTGAAGTCTTGGTATCTATATAAAAACGTAAAAAAACCTAATTAAATAATTAAATTACCTCGATTTATGTAAAATGAAACCATTGAAGTGCATTGTATTTTATGTTTTTGATCTAAGAAATTTTTAATGTTAACGAATAGAATTGCTAATATGTATCTTTAGTAAGTCGTCATGTGTCCGACTAGCAAATATTTCATTGAACTAAAAATTTAATTTTTTTTTACTTGCGTTTTGCAATGTAAATATTCGTGCAGCGTAGTATAACAAACTGTGACTGTTTGGGTTAAAAATGATTGAAAAAAAAAACTAAATTTTGAATAAAAATTTCAATTACATATGATATACATTCCTTTGCATAAAAGTTGACATACATTTCCTTTATACAGATACACAACGAGGTTATTTCCATTGCTTGCATAACAAAAAAAATAATATGCTACGATAATTTATGTTTGAAAAAAAAATAAAACTAGCTGAAATTTTTCGAAAATGTTCTTTTTTTTTGCCTGCATAACAGAAAAAAAAAATATGCTACGATAATTTATATATGAAAAAAAACTAGATGAAATTCTTACTTAAAGTCTATTAACACATACTTCAAAAAACCTCTGTACTAAATACTTTTGAACAATATATATTTCATGTATTTTTTTTCAAAATATGAAGTAAAAAATTCTCCAAAATATTGAAAATGATATTTTAAATAAAATTTTAATAAACTTGATAATATATAAGATATCTCATAAATATATTTATATTTTATTTTAATTTTTTTTTCACAGATTTGATAACATAAGTCATTTAGAATTTAAAAAATGTAATTAATATACTGTTCGTATGAAATTTGTAAATTATAACGAATTATGTTTTGCATTAATTTGAAGAATCTGCAATTCATTTCAAGGTTAGTAAATCATGAATATCTATAGCAATTTCATAAACCTTTAGCTTCCTATGTTATAAAAATAGTGAAGAAAGAATCATTTCAATTGAAAATGTATTATATTCTATTGTAAGTTGCTCATGTTTGAAAATTATAAATAAATTATGGAATTGTATGAGTGGTTTTTCATGGAAATATGAACTTCTCATTTCGTATTCAAATTCAAACTGATTGCTACAAATATAAAAAGTGAAAAATACGTACCACTCATCCCTAACAGCATAGATGGTCACAATAGAGTCGCCGTGACATTACTGTAAAATCGCATTGTGACTACTTTGAGATCGGTCACTGAGTGAATTAATTCTAAATCATTGCGTGACTGTTTTGTGACTGCTGGCTGTTGTGACCACAAAATGGCTTTACTTTGGTTGTTTATTCCGACTTTGTAAACAAATTTTTATTTTTTGCTTTGATTTTTTTCAGCATTTTTGTTTGTCAAATATTTAGTGAGTAAATATGAAAATGATAACGAGTAATTCAATAAAATATCGCGGCAGTGTATTCATGGAATTAATCTGAATTTATTAATTTTAAAAATAAATAATTTCGTTTAAAGGAAACATTATTATTCAAAAAAAGGTATTTCAAATTTATTAAAGTTGAGATTTGTAACCGCAGCCTTTGTTTGTAAGGGGCCTAGCTAGGGCGTGGCTCACGCAGCTGCAGCTATCCCTGAAATGAGTGAACTTAAGATAAGAAGAAAAGTGTGTCTTCATGGAAAAATTTGAAAATTCCCCTCCATATCCCCACAGTCAAACAATAACAGTCCTACAATATCCATGGATACATCCACTTCCATATCAATACGTAAACTACGACAACTAAAAATAAGGCCGTATTTTAAAATTAATAATGTTATAATACGATATTATACTAAATTTAAATACCTCGGCGTCATTATAGATAATAAACTGTCTTGGATACCTAACTTTGTATCCAAGGTTACCTTGGATAAACTGTCTCATCTGAAATATATAAGTAACAAAATAGACAAAATACTACTACAACTTTTAACATTTTCCTTATCGAAAAATGGAATAAATTAATATATATTGAAAATATGGTATATAGCTATTCTAGAAAGATCAATAGTATATGATTCCATATTTTGGTATGAATCGTTAAATATACACGGAAGACGGTTGTTTCAATCAATACAAGGCAAACTTATCTTACTAATATCAAGATCATATAGGACAACCCCAACATCAGGCCACCAAATATTAACCGGTATTACACCGGTCTATTTAACTATTCTCAAGGAAATGAAATATGCATTTATTTCAAAACTAAAAACCCAAGTTACAATAAATAATATATAGTAAACAACTACTATGATTACGACTTTCCTATAATAAAATCATTGTTGGATCCCTTGATTCCCCAGCTCAATTGTTTAATACTATAAATACAGACCATAAAATTTATACTGATAGCTCTAAAATGAAAGAAGGTTGCGGAGCGACATACTGTGTTTTTCAAGATGATATTCTGATAAAAAGTAATCAATTTAAACTAAACAGAAACAACTCTATTTTTCAAGCAGAATTCTATGCAATGGATTTTTAAAATGGTTTTCAACAACATCATATAATTTATGTTTAATCCTATCTGACAGCAACTCAAGTATTCAATTTCTACAAAATAATATAATTACAAACAAAATAGCTCATAAAATTTTAGTTCTCCTGACAAAAATACCTAAAGCAATAAAACTTAATTGGATAAAAGAACATTCTATGATTATGGGAAACGAGGTAGCAGGAGGATTACCAAACAAGCAACCATGTAGAATAGTAATTTTATCACCATAAACAAAAATGGTAATTGTCTGCAAGAAATAGAAAGCGTTTCCCTTCCAAGCCCACTATCTTGTCTAAAATACATATTAAAAAGAGACAAATAAGAAAAATGCACAATATTACGGAACACAGAAGTTACAGGCAAGTATACTCATCAATACTTTAAAAAAACGTGAGAGGATTTTTTTTTTAGACTACAGGAACATTTACCTTTTTTTTAACCAGTCATGGATCATTCCCAGAGTATTTTTTAAATAAACATAGTCTCCTCCTATCATTGTAAGTGCAATATGTATGAAAATTCACTACATTATTTTACTAATTGTGCATTATTAGACTTTTAAAATGGCCTTCACAAAGTAATTAACAGTGGACTGCATATGTATTAAAAAAAAATCTTATGCAATAAAATAATAAAACGGATTGCAGAACTATAAAATAATCAAACCATGTGTATTCAACTAATTGAAATGAGACCTCATACACCACAAAGCAATTCTGATTAAATAAATACAAGAATTTTAGTTGATAAAAACCACGTGAAATATCTAAATAGAGCAATTTCTTAAAATTATGAATTTAAATTATTTCCTGACATACAAAAAATCTGTTACTACTCTTATTAAGTAAGGATTTGCAGGCAGTATATTTGGGCGAAATATCCAAATGCAGTGACACAATACGCAGCACGTCTACGTTGAATTCATCAGCCTTTATTTCCAGGGCGGAGGTCAGTCTGGTTACAGAAATGGTCAAAATGAGATGCAAATTAAATATAGTAAAAGCTTGAATCAAAAGAAAAATAATGAAAAATACATAATCTAAATTTGTATATAGACAACATTCAGTGGCATGCAGGGAAATCTTTCCCATACAAAAGAACTGCAAACACAAAACATTCGATATTGGTACGAACAATATTCACTGAAGAATGAAACATGGCGTTTAATAAATTAAACTAAATTCCACACGTCGCCGTTAACATAATTTTAGCGGCCGTACACAAAATAAAATACAGAATAAAAGCACATGCTATGGAAAGTAAAAAGTGGTTTATTAATTTCTATGATGATTAAGTTTTTTAGAGGAAGCCGTACTTACCATGTTACTATTTTAAATCATTCTATGAAAATTGTAAGAACTTGTGTGTTTCATATTTTTATATATTATATAAAATATACATTACGTCTTCAATAACAGTGATTAATCAAATATTATACTGCTTATTGAGTTCAACAACACTTCAGCCATCGCCATACATGCTCTAAAAGATAGTTCTTCTTCTGACAGGACCGTGAATTCCCATACCCATTTGTGCGGTTCGCATACTATGCATTAAAATTTTGAACTCTTAATTTCTACATGAATATTGGCCATAAAATCACCGAATTTTTTTTTTGTTTTTAATATTTTTTGTATGGGCAACATTTCTCTAAATCTGTATGTAAGGACGTGCGGTGTCTACAAATTTTGAGTGCGTATATTTTCAATATTTTTATTGTTTGCTTCAAACTTTTAGTATTCTCACCCTGCATTTGATTTTGAGTATTTTTGTAACTGGAAATATGTATCTAAAACTAACGGTTGCAAAAATAAAAGACGATTAACTTGAACATGCTGTGTAACCAAACTTTAGCGAAAAGAAATGCGACTAAGCAAAGGAACTACCATTGGCAAATATCAAGATAGATTTACTTTTTTTTTAATGTACTTTAACGTGTGAACTAAAATATAAAATGCGAAACCTGTTTCATCTATGAATATAAATAAGGCAATGAGGAAAAATCAAAACTTAAATGGTGGCAAACCGCAAATAGAAGAACTAAGTAAGAACAGACGATATATTCGAGCTCTGCTAATCAAGTTCTTACAATCACTTTTCTGCCATAATGCCTCCCTCGTGTGATATTCAGAAAAACGGAGAGAGCGTCACTGGGCCCAAAGTAGACTCGGAGGCTTAATTCGAATCACACGAAAGTGTTGTCGCGATGTATGAAATGTTCTTATTTTAAGAGCTTTTACAATCAAAGGAAACGGTGATATAAAGAGAGGCTGGAAATGTATACCGTTACAGCTCGAGAAGATTGAAATAGGCTTTAGCTTAATTCTTCACTATTCATGATTTGTCGATGCGCTTCAGTCTTGCAAATTTGCATTTTATTAGCTTGACGTTTTTGAAACTAAGCATTTTTTTTTCTATGCATTATTTAAACGAAACTGGTTTAGCATAAAAATCAAGATTTCTTTAGAAGTTTATTCACTGAATGTAAAGACCAATCTTTAAGCATTGTTTATGTAAAAAATACACAAATATTTAGATGAGCATGCGTAGTAAACTCATGGCTGATTTTCATATCACTGCAATCATGCCATGCTTAAGACTTGCAGCTAATTCAACAATCATCAATTCTTAAACTGCCATTTTTACTTTCCGAACATGTACCATGTAAGGAAAGTATTGTAATCATGAAAAAATTCGAATTCGAGATTTTGGTGTATTTACACGTTTTGAGGTCTTCTGAATTCATTTATGCTATTTTTACGAGATGTATGTATGTATGTGTATGCGTGTGTGTTTGTGTGTATGTGAGTGAACACGATAGCTCCTGAATGGGGCATGCGATTGAGCTCAAATTGGGTATATATGTTATAACCACCATCGAAAGACCGGTATTCATTTTGGTGTGTATAGGACTTACAGTTTTTCTACAGGGCTACGACAAAGATTTCTTTTGCATTATGGCCTATGGGGAAAATTCTGGAAAGTGCGCTAGCGTTTAAACGGTAGATTCGATTGAGCTCAAATTGGGTATACATGTTATAAACCACCATTGTAAGACCGGTATTGATTTTGATGTTTATAGGACTTATAGTTTTTCTACAGGGCTACGACAAAAATTTCTTTTACATTATGGCCTATGAAGAGAAATTCTTGAAAGTGCGCTAGCGTTTAAACGGTACATTCGATCGAGCTTCATTTGGTATATATGTTTGAATTATTCATCGATTAAAATTTACTTAAATGCTTGGTAATGATCTTAATCGTAAGTGTTAGGAAAGTCGAGTGGAGTCACTCCAGATTTTTTATACCTTCCGTTAGTACAATTTTCATGTTGAACACGTCTGACAGAGCCATTAAATGAGTCTTTCTTGTGTATCATGTACCTCTTCTTATTTTAGTTGTTAGAGTAATTACCGTAAAATTCGGCAAAAGCGCCCCCTCTAATAAACGCCCTCCCTGCTTTCTTGTGCCTTTCGTTTGTTCTTTAAATATCAAATAAACGCCCCCTTCAGGTGAATTCATACTGGCCGGAGACTTGCAGCGGCTGAGCGTGCGGTCTTGGGTTCGATACCCACACATACCCTCTTTGTATAAATCGCCCTTCTCTGTGTTAGCAAAATCTTTCATTGTGGTACAACAGTCGACGCCCATGAAATCACACCAGATACCAGCGAAGTGTGATGTCAGAACAATGCTCTCTACTTTGCTTCGCTGAGTGACGTCATCGTGGTGGCTTAGTTGTACGGGAAGGACAGAATGAATACAGCTTCACTTGAAGATAGAGGGGGCACTTGAACAGCATATTTTTCAAATTTTTACTATTTATCTGCCTCCCATAGATCACGATTTCTCTTGAATATTAGGGGGGGGGCACTTTTCCTGTATTTTACGGTTAGGAAAAGAAAAAAAAATAAATATCTGCTATTTTATAAATTATTTGTTATGAACTTTGTACAAATTGGAGCAACAGAAAAGTTCAATTTATCCTTATACGAATATGCGATACATTACAATGAAAGTATAGCGCTACTTCTTGACTGATTTTCAATAGAATAATCTTAGATAGTGATTATCAGTTAATTTTTGTGAAATGTTCTTGAAGAACATTTATAGCAGAAGAAAGAATCTAAAGGTATAAATATAAAACACAAATAATAATACTTACTGTCACATAAATAGAATGATTATGCAATAAAGTTTGAATTGCGTTCCTTTTTTAAGAATAAGAAATATAATTAAATAACCCAAGGTATGTTTTAGCAGAAAATTTTTGTGATCCTGAACATGAATTTTAGTATAAAACGTATGTAGAAGTTCATAAAAATGACATCAAAACTCGTAAAAAATGCAGGATCGTTCAAATTACTTTAATGCCAGGAAATTTCCTGATACATAGCAAGAAAATTGATTTCTGTTGTGTTGCTTTAACAACTTCTGACAATTTTCCATCGAAAATGTTGGACTGTAAAGTAATCTTTAAAAATAATTTATGTTTTACGAAATGCAAGTTAGAATTAAATGGCATGTGATTTTGGTTCATCAGTTTTATTCAAAAAAGCTTCTTATGCACATTTTTAGCATTTTATAACATCTCCTTTAAATATCCTATATGTCGTTTTCGATTTTTCTGTAAATGATAATAAATGAAGAAAAAACATCAAAACACTAGTTTATTTTTAGTACACCCTCACAGATAAGTATTCAAAGTCAAATTTCCAAAGTTAGTTTCATACATAACATACCATCTTAAAATGAATGCATTCTTTCTCACAATCCTAAAATCATCAATTATTTCCCGTAACCGATTGATATTTTTGCTCACAATATTATTGATTTTAAATAAAAATACAGTTTAACCGAGGAAGACAATAACTTTCAATTTGACTCTTATTAAATCATTTTTATTTGATTCTTCTTCAAATCACTCTAATAATATAAAATAGAAAAATAAAGCCTCCACTAAAAATTTACTTAAATTTTATTTCAAAGATTTAAAAAATCTTTTATCTCAGTTTAATTATTGACACAAATTTATTTCTGTGATAATGATTTTAAGTATTTTAAAATTAATTTTCAGCATGTTTTTTGTTTTTTTTTTATAATTATTATTATTACTTCATGTATTAAAAATGAGAAACTAATATTTCAAAACAGTAGTATTATTATCTTTTAAAAGATAAATAACATAACACACAATAATATCTATAAAATATATGCTTATTTAAATAGTTTTAAAAAATTAGGGATACAGTTTGCAACATTGTGATAAACTTACTTCTTATGAATACATTAATTTAAAATCAGTATAAATCCCCCCAAAATAAAATAGTAAGAATATCAAATACCATTAACAAACAAAGTTTGAGAAATGCGTGAGCGAAAATTTTTAAGCTTGAAGTCATAGAAAATGAAAATAATAACTAAGTATACTTACTGCTAAATGGCTTTATTTTATTTTTAATCAATTTAAGCATTTCACAGAATATTAACCTTTTAAATACTTAAATAAATTGTCTGCGCTTGAAGCACAGAATATTTTATTGGCTTTTCCTTATTTTATGTGTATGTGTGGAACTGGAAAAAACAATTCTTTCCCAATAATCGATAAGAAATATTAGAGGAAAAAAGCTTAAAATACTTTGAAAAAGGAAATGGCAATATAAATAAAAGGAATTTGTGCTTGTGTTTTATAAATAGAGTATTCGACGTTTAAGTATTGATACAGTCTGACATTAAATTCTTTAGTAGAAGATTTCCATTTTTAAATTTATTTTTTCATTATTTGAAATTATAATAGGATATACAGGGTGTCCAAAAAGTCCTTGACATACTTCAATTATTCACAGAAAAGCAAGAAATTATGGTATGATTATGCTGTTCCCCAATAATGCTTCACAGAATCAATCATTTATTTTTCTATCTTATAAAAAAGTTCTTCCAAAATGTGCTCATAGATGGCGCTGCGTCTCTAGTTTTCAGCAATTAGAGCAAATAGGGATTTTTCGTGATTTTCAAACAGCACTGAAGCTGAGGGAATCGCTTAGCTATTCCAACTGAGAAAGCGCATTGCGTAGGTTACTATTTCGAATCAAAATCCGTAACTACAGTTCAGATAAAGTTTCGTGACATATTTTAGAAGAACCCTCCGAGTTGAAACAGCATTTTGACTTGCCATGAAAAGTTTTTAGCGACTGGAAGCGTTTTAGACAGGGAAAGAGGTGGTCGGCCACGAAGATCGGATGAGACTGTACAAGACACTGACATGGATGACTTGAGTACATGGGATGAACTTGAGTATCGTTTAAATGTGGTTCGAGCAACAAAAGTTGCCCACATTGAATTGTAATGAAAGGTATTGCTTTCTGCTTAATAAAATGATTATACACCTCACACTACGTTTGTTTTTGTTACTGTGATGGTATAGCGCCACCTATGAACACAATATGGAAGTAATTATTTTTACGATGTCAAAAGAAATTCATGTACCTGTGAAGTATTATTTCGAAAACCGCATATTCATACGACAATTTGTTGTTTTTCTATGAATTTTTTAAAGGACAAGGACATTAAAGTGACAAGGAATTTTCGGACACCCTGTATTTATAAATACTCGGTATCTCTATACTAATGACACAAAATGTAAAGGGGGGGATATGGCACAAAATAAGGAAATAAGGAATTGGTCGCCAAAAACTGATGCAATTTTCCCAGAAAACATGTGACTAAAATCGATTGTTTAAAAATCTATCTTATTTCATGGATGACATTTTTGAAGAACAACCCAATGTTTATGAAACTTGGTTAAGATATTAGACAAACAGCTAAAGACTTTTATGGAGGTGATTATATATATTTACATATTTTCCATAAGAAGCATTCTTTTTACTTAATTTTTATGAGACATCAGACATTCAATTTATACATTCTATTACAGTAAAATCAGTAAAGAAAAATTAATATATTTTATGTTTTACCATCAATACCCCATGATTTTCCTATAGCTCCATATAGATAAATTCAATTTAATATTGAAGTACATCTAGTTGCCGTTTGTAAAGATCCATCGAGTGAAAAATTCACCTTCTGAAGCTTTGTGAATTTAGCCCATTTCCAATGTGAAATGGAGATTTATTTTCAGTATAGTATTTTATAATAATTAAACAAATTCATGGTGAAATATTTAGATGTGTGTACTTTTTTTTATACAGATTGTTCTGAGCCAACTGCAAAATCTTTTACCATTTAAATAACTGCTATTTTGCGCATACCCATATCAGTAGTAGAGCTACCGTTTAAAGTCACTAAGTTTTCTCGCATTTTCTCAATCTTGTGGTTCTTATATCTATGTTACATTGCGAAACTTTTCAGGAATTAACTATATTTTCTATGCCGGGAATGTACTAAAATGTAAAATACAATCTCTTCGACGTCTATTAATCACGTAAGAATGTGCTCTAATCGAAAGATTGGTAATAGACGATTCAAGACGAGGTTTATGTCCTCACAAACCTGTATAATTCGTAATCGTCTTTGAGTACCGTTATCCCTGAAATTTGCAACCCTACTGCTGAGACATCTAGTGTATCAAAAATTGAAATTTAAAGGTTCCAATTTAGATTCTCTGAAGCAACTAACGAGGTAACATCGATGGTTAAAATAACATTAATATATGGCTAATATTAATATATTTATACTGCTATCCGGAGAAGCGTTAATTTGACGAAAGTTCATCCAAAGGACAGGACAAAAAGACGGTATTCTGCCATTTATTTAGTGGTTGTCTGCGACTTGGGTAAGTCTTCTATGTCCAGAGCAGATTTTTTCTGCTTGGAATGATACTGCATTTCTTTTCTGAAATAAATGCTTGATTTCCTAAAATCCCCCGCTAACTCTTTAAAAACTGTAGTGTGGACTTCTGAAGGAGTGAGTCAGAATACCCCAACTCCTCATTAAAAGCCTCATTCATCTCACACCTCAAAGGTGTTCAACGTTTCTGCCCGTCCGGAAAAGCCATACCCTCAACTGATAACTATTTTCATTTAAGAAAACACATTTTTACTTTCCGAATATGTACCATGTAAGGAAAGTATTGTAATCATGAAAAAATTCGACTTCGAGATTTTGGTGTATTTACAAGTTTTAAGGTCTTCTGAATTACGTTATGCTATTTTTACGAGATGTATCTATGTATGTGTTGTGTATATGTGTTTGTGTGTATGTGAGTGAACACGATAGCTCCTAAACGGGGCATTGAATTGAGCTCAAATTAGGTATATATGTTATAAATCACCGTCGCAAGACTGGTATTGAATTTGGTGTGTATAGGACTTATTGTTTTTCTACAGGGCAACAACAAAGATTTCTTTTACATTATGGCCTATGGGAGGAAATTCTTGAAAGTGCGTTAGAGTTAAACGGTACATTCGATTGAGCACAAATTAGGTATACATGTTATAAACCACCATCGTAAGATCGGTAGTGATTTTTATACTTAGGGCTACTTGAGGACTTATAGTTTTTCTGCAGGACTGCGACAAAGATTTCTTTTACATTACGGCTTATGGGGGGGGGGAAATTCTTGAAAGTACGCTAAGCGTTTAAACGGTAGATTCGATTGAGCTTCAATTTGGTATATATGTTTGAGTTATTTATCCATTAAAATTTATTTAAATGCTTGGTAATGATCTTAATCGTAAGTGTTCGGAAAGTCGAGTGCAGTCACTCCATATTTTTTATACATTATTTTTCGAATGCACAGTTTATGTTTTGTTTTTACCGTTTTGTTTGTTATGTTTTGTTTGTAACCGTTTGTACCCAAAAGCCCAATAAAATACATTTTTCTTTTTTCTGTCAAATATGCGTAATTTGGTTCTCACGTGGCCACCGCTTCCCGATCATGTATGAATCATTAAGCACTACCCAGCCACAAGATCCAACCAGATTCTGAATATCCCTTGTCTGTTTTGAGCTGTGTGGATTAAAACATTTTTTCTAACAATAGATCAGTGAAATGCATTTGATTTAATGTTACAACGATCACACAGTGATGAAAAATGCTTCATATTCAATGAACGGACATAGGAAATTCAAATATAATCGAAAAACGAGTTCAGTACAAAGGTAAGATAGAAAGTTATCATTTAAAAAAAAATTAACGATACAATGTAAAGACTTTAACATACATAAACTTGCACAAATACATTTCCACGAAGTCCCACGTAGGTTCAGATTTTTTTCGTACCAAGAAAGGAAAGAGTCCAAGTCCGGTCGTGTGTGAAGGGAATGACGGCAATGATGAAAGGGTGGTTGAATGTCATCTCCACATTCAAGATGTTGCCATGCCAAATTTTCAGATTTGTCTAGTAAAATTGTAAACAGATTCAGTAGCATTCAGCATTTTGTAAAATTGACCAGTTTCTAACATGTGAGAGATTGCAGGAGTTGTATGGCGTATTCAGTACCATTCCTGCATACTGCTGTAAAATATGCAGACGACATACCATTACCGCAAGTTTAAACTAAATATGTAAATTAACGGAAGAACGGCTGACAGCAAAGTAACCAGAAAACGTCCGTTCTGTTTATCATTTTTCCGTTTTCGAAAAATATGGCCGATAACTTTCGGTTTTACCAAAATTGATTGTTAATAAGCTGAAAATCAAAATGTCTCTTAAATGGCGTTTTTAATAAAAAAATTTAAACTAGCTATACATTATCCGACTGCGTATACAAGATAACATTTCTCCTTTTTTGATCTCCCTAGAATCACCCCTCGACCTACGGAGCAAGACGTTGCTGTTCTTTTCTACTAGACAATATTCGACTTACTCTGGTTCGAAGGAAGGTTGGAGTCAAAGTTATTTTAGTCTCACAATGGGATTAGGATGGAGGAATTGCTTTTTTATCATGAAACTTATAATTTGAATTTCGTGACAAACTGTTGTCCAGTTATTGCTAACAGAAATTAGTAGGTGGCAAGAAATTAATATCAATTTTCGCAAATGTGTGTTCAACATTTACTCTTAAGCTGCCTGGCCGATTAGTTTAGATTTCTTTTTTTACAAACATGCCGACAAACATAAAAAAAATGAAAAAAGAAAAATTGCCTGCAATAAGTGTATGAAAACTACTCCTGATATTCCTTCCCCTATCCGAAATAGAAAAACAGAAATTACTAATGATCCCAATATTTATGGCCCTAAGTTATGTAAGTGAATTTTTTATTAAAGATTATAGAATTATGAAAATCTAATCACTCATAAGAGCACGTTTGGCTACTAGCTGAAAATATACTAACAAATGTCATTATTTATTTCCAGCTGAAAATACCTAACGAAAATACATTTTTTTAAACTACTTACAAAACAGAAAAAAGAAGGAAAAAAATGGAAATTTTCCTTTTTTATATAAAACTTCTGGAGGATAAAACATTTTTCTTCCAATGAAAATTTACCAATTCATGGGGAAATTGGCCTTTCTTCTGAAAATCAAGGCTAGAGTTAGTCTAAATTTTCTGATTATTTTTAACTGCACATCCTGGTATCTGAAAAGTAAGAGCTCTCGCATTTTGGAAAATTTTTACAACTAACTATCTTTATAAGTTCAAAGTTCATACAATTTAGAAATATTGTGCTCATACAGATTTCTTCTTTAATTCCATTAGTTTAAACACGATTCATGTCGTCAATTTAAAAATCTAAATTTTTATTATCTCGTGAATTACTAAAAACGCCATTGTTTAATATAAATTTTACTAGGGACAGCTTTAAAAATAATTGCATTGATAAATCCTGTTGAGAAGTAACTTGTAACGAATTCATGGATTCATTTTTTTTGTACAATAATTGTGTTTTTTGTTAATCAATTAAAAAATTAGACATGAAAATTGCACAGTTTAAATAACACACACAAAAAACATAGCAAGTATGTACATTACTAAATTAGAAAATATATACAGCTGTATCTATCTGAATAAATGCTATTTAGAAAACATTATCCCTGAATATTATTTATCTCATAAGTAATTTATAAATTGCTTCTGGAGTTTTATAAAATTACAGTTATATATGATTCGTTGAATCAAATTTATTTCAAATTTGTAATTACTAACAGTAGGAAACTCTAGATAAAAAAGCATTGCTGGGTCTGCAACAGTACACCAGAGAAATAAATAATCACCACACATAGATGGGATGACAGCATAAGTATCGCTAATGGAATTAACTTGTCATTAGAACGATTGTATAATCATCTTAAAGTTAGAACACGATTGAGCGTTAATTATTCTAATAATGTTACTCAATTTCTGGGGGAACGGTAATTATTTTGAGTGTCACTTATTACAATCTAAAATGAAGACGATCGAATTAAACAGATTACAAAGCGAAATAGCATTATTATTTCAGAAGAATGGTGCTGAATATATTCAAATGATACAGACTATTGAGAAATGCATGGTTTCTGGAAAGAATGCCTTTCAAATTGCGATATGCAATATTACGTGGAATTTTCGGTATCTTTATTCTCAAGCATAAAATGTAATTTGGGTGTAACAAGTAAAAAAGTTGCATAAAATTATTATTCACTAAAAATGCATTTTCTGACAGGTCAATATTTTATATTCATGGTTAAATAATTAGTAGATAGATAATAATTAAAAAAATTATAATTCTTTTTTTGTAATGAAAGAATACTTATGAGCTTGACATACTTTCTCAAATTCTTAGCATTTAGGACTTGGCTTTCATACACTCGCAAAAAAAGTTAAATGCGATATCTCATGATCTTTCACAACTTTTTTATTTTAAGGTTTATTATTAATATTATTTATTCATTTATCCTTTATCTATTTTTATTGTTATTGTTATTATTTTGCAGAATATATTGAAACTATCTTGTTTAACAGAAAAGATTAAATTAAATGCATATCTTAATGGACAGAAAATATGCAAATTACCGTACGCCTTATGCGGGTTATAAAAAAGTGGTAGGAAATCTTACTAAGGGTTGTTATGCTTTATTTCAATGTAAACAGAACTGAAGCTCTCTGAAATAACTCTAATAATTTCGACTTACCCTATATTTACCATGTTCTATTACTAAAAAATCCTCTTTTTTTCAAAATGAACATACTTTTACTCAGACAAACATATACGTTCTCTAACACGACGTTCAGAAAATTTCTCCGAACATTCTCTGAACGTTAATAGATGTTTAGAGATGCTATGTGTTCTCCCAGTGCATGACTTTTGTAAATTTGCTTGGTCTGTCGCTTTGCACTAAATTTCATAAAATCTAGATAGTTTCATGAGCGCATTAGATAATTTTTCGTAATTTTTCGTAAATAAAAATGCCTTTTCAGGAACACAGCAAGTTCCCGGGACGTCTATTAACGTTCAGAAATGTTCACTGAACGTTAATAGACATTGAAAGAACATTATCGATTTGCTTCATTATTGGTGCAGTCTGGCAGTAAGAGGATAATATGCAAACATTAAGTGCTGCTCAACTCTTAAGTCACATAATTTTATCATTTTGAATTCACGATACTGTGCTCAAGTAACATGTCGTTGTGATATCCAGCTGCTTTCTACTAAAGCTTTATATTCTTAGGTCACATGGATATTATTAAATGTTTCGTATGCTTCCTGTGATATTTTGAAGGAATGGCAAATAAGAAACAATAGCATTGATACAAACATCAATAGGAATTATTTCTTTTTACCATTTGGCATAGAACAAGGTAATAGCGGCCGTATCCACCAAGTAATTCACTCAAGCGTTAAGCCTATCTAAATTAGTGTCAGATGTCAAATGAATGCTCCCTGGAAGTCCATTTTATGTCTGAGCTTAGGTATGGGGCGTCAACACGGGGGTCAAGTGCTTGGTGAATAAGGACATGAAAGAATTAAGCATCGGGTGGTTGAGTTATCACAAAAATTACAGAATTTCACTAATTTTGGCCTGGCATGGTGATTAGTGTAAAGAATACAATTATGGAAAAAAAAAACATCAGAACTCTCTTCTTCTTCATCATTTTTTCCCCTGAAGTTCGCAGCCGACTTAATTTTTCGTTATGAAATTATCATAATAAATAATAAAGATATTTATTATTCTGCTAGTGATTCTAGGTATTTTTTCACGTTGACTTCAACTCTGCCATTCGTTCTTTGTAATACCACAAGTATTTTTCGTAGTACAGCTGTCTAAACACAACGCCATGCAGTTTGTTCAGAATAACACATAGTCCTTTTTCGATAACACATGTTTGGAGCAAAATATTACAGCTTCGATTAAGAAGTTACTCTTATTGGCAAGTCACTACGATAATTTCATCCCGATAAAAATTATTCAATTACAAGAATTCGGGGAAAAGAAGAGTGTGTTTATAGAACTTTTTGCCATTACTGCATGACTACATTATTTCTATTGGTTGAACAATAGACGGAAGTAGTGATAAGTACAAATTCTTCAGATCATTAACTCTCATTTATCATCCGTCATTTATAAACGACAATTAACATGTATCAGAAGTATCAGATTAAAATAATGAGCAAAGAATTATTAACGGCGTTTAATATTGCTCTATCCAAATGTGTTTTCAACTTGTTTTTGATACCATTCATAAAGGCCAGCTTTAGTAATATTAATAAAATAAAATAACGATATTTTCTAGAAAAGAAAGCCTCTATGAAGAGTATTTTAAAGGTTTCCCTGTACAGGATACTTTTCTAAGGACAGTCTCTTGCCGAGTCATTAGAAAAGAAAGCCATTTTGTTTCTTCGTTGTTTTTTGCAAGTTCCTTTTTTGTGCATTTTTCTTTTCTTTTTTTCTTTATTTTTTCTACATTTATTTTATATAACTTACTTTTACTCTATACTTTATTTTTATCTCACCTCTTTCCACCCTTCACTTATTCTTCCTAGTTTCTTGCTTTTTTCTTCCTCCTTTTAAGTACCCAGTGACAGTCTGTGTACAGAGTTCAGCTTCTGCTGACGAACGCCGAAACTATTTTAATCGGTAGATGTGTAAAGTTTGATGAGTACTTTTATGCGTATTTATTTACAAAGTTTTAGTTGTTTTAACAATATTTTGATAATAATGCACTGGCAATAGTGGCATAAAACAAAAAGTGTTATTTCGGGGGTCAGATTATCTTGCGTTTCATTCAAAATAATGTTTTGGTCCTGCAAGGCACTTCTGCGAACGTTTATTACTATCATCAAAACATACCTTAAGTTTCTTTAGTAATACCCCTTTATTTTTGTTGGCGAATTTCCTTTTATGGAGTTAATGGGATCAAAAGCTGGACCACAAACTGGTAATTTCAATCATGGAAAACCAAAAATCACACAGTGCCATATCACATAATTACAAAGATCGTAAAGCCGTATTGGAAAACCACTGTGTGAAGGTGCATAGTCGTGTTGCAAAAACCGTGAGTTGTCTCGGCACATTTCAAGTCATTCTTGACAAGTTCTTTCACTTCATACAGCACACACAGGTTCTCTGAACGTCTATGATCGTTCAGAAAACGTTCTCTGAATATTAATCTTTCATGCTCAAAGTGTTTTGCTTGAGAAAAATACAAAAGAGGACTCATGTTTGCAGTTCCCGTTGCGCAGTGTACAACATGACAGGTGGCAAGCTGGCACAAGTAAAAGTAATACGCTTTTACTCCTTGCATTCTAGATTTTCTATTTTAACATCAATGTATGCAATGTACTCCTCTTACTAATTCGATTTTTCTGAACGACTTGTAAATGTTTTTTTTTTCCTAATATCTCGTACCGTACTTGTGATTAGAAAGCTAATTTCAAATTTATCCGCTAGGTGTCACTGTCAGCGGTTTTCTTGCCTAGCGCATGCCAACTTCCCTAGATCCCACCTTATGAAGAAAGCAGCAGCCGCTCCGAAGTTAAGAGGGTTGCAAGGAATTATTAGCATACTCTGTAAATCTAATATAACACTGCAAGTACCATATCCCTGTAGAAAAAAATACTATCCCAGGCTTTAATAGAAAAATTCAAATGAAGCGAAGAGCAGTGAGAAAACTGTAGTTGAGTAAAAATAATTTATTTAAAAAATAAACTTTATACTTTCAAGCTTCTTTGAGTGGAAATGCCTTTCAAGATGTCAAATATGCAGGATTTAATACATACTCCAGAAAAAACAGTACCATTATATGGTTATTTCACAGAAGGCATAACGAACCGAAACGTACAAACCCTCTATAAATATTTAATTACATATTACTGAAGATAAGGGAACCTAAAATCATATCTTCAAACCGCAATTAAAATTTCCACATAATGGGAAAATATTTACCGATACAATACTAGTAAAATAAACAGTTAAACACTTAAATAATTTATAGATCGTTTAATCAAGTTGTTTCCTATTAACTTCAACTTTAAATATGTCCCTTGGGTGTTCTGAAGGAAAATGGATGTTATACTTGCAGCAAATAGTTCTCGGAGGTACTGTCTAAATCACTCATGTAAAGCAATGTCTCATATGCACCGTTATGCTTAAAAATTATCTGAGGTGTAGAAGTAACGTTTTGCAACACAAGTTGTATTGTGATTGGAGAAAAACGAATTTATTTGTTTCATTTTTTTATTGCATGTTAACGTATTTAATTAAAACGTTATGAAGTAGGTAGAAGAAATGTAAGCAAATTTTCAGTTGTTGAGTTGGGAACTTTGCTATTGCGTATAGAATACCTGAGTTAATTTAATATTGAAGAGTTCTTTGTAAATTATTAATAGAAATAGTCTAATGAAAGCCGATCATATTAAAATATATAAAATTTCACTATGCGTTTGCAGTTAACTCATCATCAGCAGGTATCTAATCGATGCATAAAAAATTATCATGAAATAATTTGGTAATATCTTATGATTATTAAATTTGACATTTTTACGCAATATGAGAGATTTTATAGTACCATTCAGATAATTTACCGAATGTTTAGAGATCATCAAAAGATATGCGTATGCCAAGTGGTAGGCATATTAGTAAATTACTTTATTAAGAACTTAAGCTTATCTACTAAAGTGCTTAAAATAATTCTCTCAAATAACAAATTAATCAGACATTTTTTTCCTGTATTGTGTTAAAAGGAAAATCTGCACGAGGTTTATCTGCCTAGGTGGGAGGTGCCTTGAGAGGAGAAATATTTAAGGGGATTTAACGTTATATCTTCCCAAAACTGACCTCCCTACGGTAGGTCAGAACCTTGGACATGCACATTTCAGCCATCTACCGTGTTCAGTATTTTATCCACTCCTCTTTGGTGAGGTCTGAACTTGATTCCAAAAAGGGATACTCAAATCTTTTATACATTTTTTATAGAAAATATTAAAATTTCATTGTAATGTTTTGTTACAAACCAGAGTACTTATTCTATTAATGGATAATAAGTTAATATCTACATTTACAGTATGTTTGATTTAAAGTAATGGAATTTACAAGCTTTGATTTGAATCCTTTTCAAAGGATTATTGCAATATTTGAATTGAAGACAACCATACTGTTAGCTAACTCAAGTAAAACTTCATAATATAGTAATTACATGAAATACTTGTGTTCAGAATACTATGCTTAAATTTTTTCTGTCTCAAATAAATTATTCCTTGTAAAGAAAAAGACACTATAGACTTACTATGTGATAAGAAAAATATGATAAAATAGAATATCTCGATATTACGTCGCCAAATACTTATGAGATTCAAATTACTCCGCATTTCCATAAATAATTTTTCTAATGCTATTTTAAAAGATATTTAGATCTGAATTCGTTAAAAAATTAATCCTCAATTAATATGAAAAATAGTATTATTGAGCATATGAAACTAAAATTTTGACCTTCTATACATAAAAAAAAACATTTATGTAATACACAAGCATGCTATAAGAACAGAGATCGGTTTGAGGTTTAAACTTCTGTTAAGCAAACAGCCATTCCTCGTATGCTTGAAAAATACTTTAATAAATATTTTTATGTATTAGCAAGGCGCCTAAATTCGTAATATTTTTTTCAACACACGTATACCATGCACCTTTTTGGAATCTTTAGTCATGATAGCCGTAAGTAGTCTTCTTAGAGAAATATTACACCAAACCTCCTAAGCACACGTACCAATTCTAAATAAAAATCGCAAAATTTATTCATTTTTTATTTACAATTATGGATAATTAGCAGTAAAAACTTTTATTTTCAAAATTATTTTTAAAACATATTGACTATTACTCTCATACACGACTGAGCTCTGAATTATTTAAAAATTTTAATATGTGAAGCATTAATGCTGATGAACAACAACTTTCCAAATTTCCATTAATTAAAATTCAAATCGCTAAGTAAATGCTTTATGTGTGTGTGACTTCTGTATATATTTTATAAAAATATCATACTTCTTTACTTATTACTTTTTATGCAAAAATATTGTTGAATTCGTTAAAATTAGTAGTTTGCAAATGTTTTTCTGCGCGTAAAAGTAAATCGTTTTACGAAATAAAGTGTGGTGTTGGTTTTTCTTTCGTTGACATCACTTTTCAAAATCCGTAAAACATCTTAAAAGAAAGTACATTACTCTCTATCATGCAGTATTTTTCTTTATTTAAAAACATAATTAGTTAATTAAATAATTATTCGGTATGTGTCTCAAGACAGCAGTAAGTTTGACGCAAAAATGTATGCCAATGAAATTTGGAGCAAGCGTTTATTTCCATTTTGAGACCTTCCAAATATGGTGTGTAAAACAATATGTTGCTAAGCAACACTGCCCTGCAAAAAAAGTTCAGAGATATTTCATTTTCCAAATAATTGCTCCTTTACCCGTAATGAACTTCAGAATTGCACTAATATTATTAACGAGTGATTACACAAAGGAGTTGAGTGTCACCAGATATGTTAAATGAAGTCCCACGATTCTTCATAATTTTTGGTCCTGGATTCTCTTGCAATGAATTCTGTGTGAGTTGTTTACTAAATTCAAACTGAAATAAAATAAATAAAAGTTTCATAGAATGCATAAGAGTAAAACCATAAATCATATGCTTTGAAACATCAATATGAAATATACAACAAACAACATATTAAATTCTCTTTTAAAATAAGTATTTACTCTGTATTATACATTTTTACAAGCGCAATTCAGGTTAAGTTTCCTACACAAGGTGTAAAAATCATTAAAGATATATAAAATACTGCTGCATAAGGTGTTATATAATCAATCAAATATGTTCAAAACTTTAACAGTTTTTTGTTATAGGTTATCTTCTTTTTTTATGATGGAATAAGAAATGTTAAAAATGTATGAATCGCATTAAATATTGTCGTCGTCAAACCAATATCTGATGTGTGCAAAAATTATAATTTTGAGACATATATTAGATTTTCGAAAAGCAATTTTAATTAAAATAATATGTGTTAAATGTTATGTTATTTGATTTTTAGGTATTCAAATGTAGTACTTTATATATTAATACAAATTAGGGTAATATTATAATATTCTGGCAGATGCATATAACATATTTTTGTTTTATAGACCCCATTTCACTGTAATGCTTACAGCCACTTAGCAGTCTTTCCTTTTGTAAAGTAGTCATAACTGTCAAAAATGTTGAAATCTCAAGAAAGTGCCTATATAAGATACTGGTTTGACAATGACGTTACAAATAATCTTTTTTTAATTAGCTGTACCTTCAACAAGGTCTGCTTTGGGGTATTTTTAATGTTTTCACTAACATTTCTGTCATTACAAATATATTATATGGGTTTCCAATATCCAAATTGATTTTAACCAATTAACATGGGTAAGGAAGTAAACTGCATTGTTTTAAAAACAAATTTTCTTGATTTTCTATTAATTTATCATTTTTAAAATTTCTAGGTAATGTAAATCGAATAGATATCATATGTTGGAATATTGTAATCCGTAGCTTAAAGATCTGAAGATTTTCCAACTCAATTTTTGTAATTGACAAAACTCTTTTTTGACAATAAGAAAAAAATAAGTTTACCTAAAAAATATGGACTATCCCTAAAATACGCAATAAAGTATTTTTCAAGGATAAAAAGATATATGTATCTTGTGCTGTTTGTTTTGTACAAAAACTAATAATTACTTTTTCCGTGTAAGACCGAATTAGCTCAACAAAGAACAATAGTAACACCCTAATATCGTTAAATATTTGTATCATATAAACGAAATCTGTACTTACATAAATAATATAGAAATATAGATGTGTATAGATTCGAAAACTATTAAATAAAAGTTTTTAGAGAAAAAAAAAGGTAAAATTGCGAGATAATACAGACTGCAGGTCAGAAGAGGATAACACTTCAGTTAAACATCTAGATACAAAATTAAGTTACATTTTATAAAAAATAAAAAAATAGTAATTTTCCTACTAAAATGTTGAAAGGTAAAGATTAATTAATCAAGTATTATCTGGAAATTTGGATAGAATCTTCTCGCTAAAATTTTGACTTATGATGGCTAAAAATAACGTTCACAAACTATAAATTAATTAGAAACTACTGTCTCATCTTATAAGTGTAGTTTAGTAAATTGTTTCTTGAAAACTTTTATCCTTAGATAGAGCCAAGACATCATTTTCTTCTTTAAATTATGTGCATTATAAAATACTCAACATGCATTTTCACTCAGAGTTATCAAACACTATCTCAAGAGATCCATTTTACATTGACATAGAAATTCACTTGAACATTACTAATGCATAAATTCCAAGAAAAGTCTTGGGCAGAGGGAGATGAGTATTCTTCGATCCTGAAATTTGCCGGTAAATAAGTTAAATTCTTACTAGAATTTTTTAACAGAATGTATACAAATAATCATAAAATTACATTAAAATTATTTTTTAATTGGTTTTATACCGTAATTCTGTCAACAGATTATCCGCTTTGCGAACTATTTTTTCGTTGTTTTAAAATTTTTGAAATTACTAAAAAGAAATTTGCTAACTTTTAATTAGAAAGTGCACTGGTTAAATGTATCATTTGATTGAACTTTGAAATATAGTTTTGTATTTTTTTTATAAAGTATATTTTTTAAAAAATGTTTATTTCATCTGCGGATTATAAGTTTTGCAGTTTATCTGTCCTCGTTTATTAAAGATTTTAATTTGCCAAAATAAAATTGTAATTATAAACAAAAACTAAGACTAAAATTTCAAAGTTTAAAAAAATGTTTTTACATCATTTTTCCGCTGACGGATTAACCGCTTTTCGGACTATCTAACCATGGTTTTAAAATTTCCGAAATTACTAAAAATGAATCTTTTAACTTTCAATTAATAAGGCCAAAACATATTTTATGTGCTTGAACTTTCAAATAATCTTAAAATTTTTCTTCATTTTTCTTTTTTTTATAATTGGTTTTTTTAATCTGTCGGTATATTAGCCGCTTTAAGGACTGTCTGTCCACAATTAAGATTTTAGATCTACTAAAATAATCGTAAGTACTAAAGTTAAAATTTCAAGATTAATTTCCTTAAAAATTTACTCAAAGTTAATGCTTTGTTATTGATTTAAATAAATTTAAATTTTACATAAAACCTTAATTATTTTTTACACATTTATTTTTATGTGTGCAGGATCTCCAAATTGTTTGGGGGCAGAACTGTACAGGGGCCTACTGTAATTTTACACACGTATAAGCTCGGGGGGGGGGCAAGTTTGACTCAGCTTTTCATCTCTGGTGTGGGCTATAAAATGTGCAGCTCCGTAATAGAATGGCCATCTGTCCGGGCCAAGTGCTTGTGCACCTTAAGGCCCGCATTTATTAAATCGTGGCTGGACAACGTAGACCTTAGCAAATTCATGGGCTATTGTGGCACTGAGTTTAGTAATGTATACATATTAGGATGAGCCCTTAGCTAAGGAATATTTAATGAAAATAGGGATTTTTTTAGGTTCCAACCCCTAATTTCATTGTAATTAATAAAATAAAATTATATGCAAAATTTTAGCTCAATCAGACGTATCTTTGTGTTCCCTTAAGACCATTCTTCACAACTGTAGCAATTCAAGGGACCATATTCTAACTCTGCTTTCCCGGTTCTTAAACATGAAGTACTAAACAAATTATGTCTTCAAAGTAACTCTTGTTAAGGTGCCGAGTATTTAGTGGGATTTTAGGTGTCGTAAAGTTCAAAAATAAATGGTCCAGCATTCTGGACTTTTATTCAAACAGTCGAAAATTAAACAAACTTTATAACATAGTATAAAAATTATTTTAGGATAACGCAATCCAGTTCTTGATTCTACTGGATGTTTTTTTCTGCGTTCACTGACGCTGTGTAGGATGCCTTGGCTACTTTTTTTTTTTCCTTTGTTAAAATATTCTCGCCCCTTTACGGCAGCTAAGTGTTTTACTGTCTTCAATGCATATTAATAATTCACATTGAATATCCATATTGTAGAGAACCCTTTAAGGAAATAATTATTAATTTTAAAACTCTAGAAAAACTTATTGGATTCACGAATTCTGGAATGACTGAAGATAGTGTAGATCGAGTGTCCACGTTTTTTGCAACATATGGCTTCAGATGCTAATATTCTTGTCGATGTCGGCAAGATCAGCCATTTTAGATGCAATCCCAGACAGCACAGCAAACTTGCATCAAACTTGCAGCTTTATCAAATCAATAAGCTTGAATAAGCTTGAAACTTCCGAGCGTGTAAGCTTGATGCAAGCTTGAATCAAGTGTTCTAGTTTACACTTGCCCAGCTTGCATTAAGCTTGACATTTCAAGCTTAAAAAAATTTCCAAAAAAAAGAAAATTCTAAATACACGGGGGGCGCCCGCTGGCTAACGCGCCCCACATAATTTATTTTTCCGCGCATTTTCCCCCTCTACGCTGAAATTTCAATTTAATTTAATCTGTTTCCTTCGAGTGTTCGTGGCTGGAATAGAACCCGGGCCCTTTGGCCTAGCAGCCGAGCACGCTATCCATTCCGCCACCGCAGCATTGTGCAGCTATGACTAAAGTTTGAAGTGACTTACCACGCTGTTTCCTCGCCAGATTGAGAAGTGGGCGATGTGTTATTTGTTTCTTTTATTTTTCCATGGGATGCATCAAAATTAAAATAATGTTATGTGTGATTTAGAGACTCTACTAATAGGGAAATAAATATAATATAATTTAAGAGCAGCACACGTTTTAAAACTTTCAGTACCGCAACACTCATGAGCAATACTGCTGGCCAAAATCGAGACAAACGACTGGATTTTGAAATCAATTTCGTAGTATAATTGTATTTTATTTTGAAGAATTTCCATATTTGGAAATATAGAATAGGTTATGTTATTTGTGTTAAGTAATCTGAAATGTAAGAAACAGATAGTTAAACGTTACTTCGAAATGCTATATCACAGTTGCTAACATGTATGGAATACAAACACTTTAGTCATTTTTGTAAATATTTCTTAAAATAACAAATAATTGAAAAATTTTGCTATTTTTTAACGCTAAAAATTCTCTTTACAAATATGGTTATTTTCCTACATATTGGTATGCTATATCGATATAGAGCATTTCGAAGAATTACAAGTAAGTTTAAATTAATTTATACAAATGTAAATTTAATTATTTTCATTGTTCATACTTTATAATTAAAAAAATACTTAACTTCTGAATTTTTTTTATCCTTTGTAATTTTATTTTAAAATTACAAAAGTGTAAGATGTAAGATTTTTGGGCTCTAAAATCTGTAGGCCCTGGGCAGTTGCCCCGTTTGCCCTGCCGGTAATATGGCACTGGTAATATAAATAAAACACATCTTTTACGAACTTTCAGCAAATTTGAGGACGTTAGACAATTAATGTCTATTCTCTTTCACAGATGGCGCCATCACTGCGCACTTTGCAAGCGAAAATCCAGCTTAAGCCAACCTTGCATTGCCAAACAAATGTCAAGCTTGATTTAAGCTTATGTGCTGTCTGGGATTACTCTCTTTTGCTTAAAAGCGAGACTGCATCGCCGAAGAATGCTTATGCTACAGATGACAAGTATCTCAAGTAATTGGAGAATTTTCTTGACACCTTGCTAGTAATAGCCCGGGAGCCAGCTGCCAATTTGGGTTCATCATTGCAAAAAATCTCAGATTTTTTACTTTGGTTCATTTTATATTGTAAGTAAAGAAAATGAACGTTAGCTGACAGAGTCGCGGTCGGTGTAGCCGCCCAAACATAATTAAAATAGTGAAATAATTAAAAAATAATAATTGTAAATAAACGTCTGATTCTTTGTACATGTTTTTATCGCGTTACATACAAAGGAAAAAAAATAGTCAGCTGACTTTATAGCGGTGGATTATATGTCAGCTGCCGATGATCATCTGCATTCGGCTGTATAGCGAGGGATCGTACATATAAAGAATACCCGTTAAGTAAGACAGCAATAAAAAAGCTGAAATTTGGTAAGGTGACAGTTAACCTTATCTGTTTTATGAAAAAAAATAGTCCGCTGAGTTTTTCGTGGTGGAAAAGTCCTCAGCTGGCGATTGAAAGTTAGAGAGCCTTGCTACACGTACAGGCACCTCATGTATTTCACTTGCATCAACTGATCACTTTTACATTTCCCGCGAAAAATTCAGCGGACAACGTCTTTCAGGTAATTAGTGTTCAACAGCTGAGCAAAAAATAAATTACACGTAACTTGAGGTACGAAATTTTCGTTTTTACGAAATAAATTCGAATTTAAGCGAAATTTTCTTCGATGTTTACATAAAGGGAAGGTGGCCCAAAATGATTCCCTTAAGGGGAAAACTTGCACAAAATAACATAATTGTTAAATAAAACTTTGACCCTTTGCCACAATATTTTACACTATATTTTGAACCATAAAAATATTTTAATAATACTTTAAGCTCAAATTGAGAAACGAAAAAAAAAAAAAAAAAAAAAGGCTTCAAATGATCATTTTACCCTCACTCACGGGCAAAATGATCCTTTCATCTGAAATTTATTGCAAATTGTTTTTTATCGGCAGAATAAAAGATGTAAAAGTAATTATGACTATGCATAGTGAGATAAAATAAGTTTTACAATCATATAGTATGCATAATTTATTTTATGAAAATTTTAAAATAGAAAAGTGTTACAAACAATAAATGGAATATTTCAAAATTATAATTCAAAAATTGTGGCCTACAATAAACACAGAAATGAATCAAGTAATTTAAGAAGGCGTAATGCATTTTGAGAACGTTTGAAGGGTTTCTATGATGACTAGGGCCCGGTACTGGAATTTCTTCAGTCGATGGATCATGTTACTCGGCAGTATCTCTGTCCACTTTAGTTCATAATACTGGAACTCGCCGAGAAACATAAAATAAATAAGTGCAATTCACATTTAAAAACATACTCTGTTCACTCAACCAAGTCATATTTCTATAAATATCGTATTTCTAAATAAATAAGAAAGTTAGTACTTACCTCTTAATAGATATGATAAAACCCAGTTTTTGAAGAATTATACTCAGGCACGTAATACACCGATCGCTTAAATATCTCCATTACTTCTTCTTGACTTGGCAACCTAGTTTATGTGCTATCCGATAGGTTAGCGCGACCTGTATCTAAGAAAACATATGTGGATTGCTTGGCCCTCTAGGATTATTTTGGACCACCTTTCCTATATTTTTCTCATTTATGTATTTTTATTATATAATTGAGAGTAAAAAAAAAAAAAAAAAAAAAAAAAAAAGATTTCGGTATCTTCATCCGATTCATATACGCACTGAGGGACGCACCATGTAACATTAACAATTGATAGATATCAGAAACCAAGAAAGCTGAAGCTTTCTAAAGTAGTTCTTAATAAAAGTTACCCCAAAGAAGTTGTCCGCTGAATTTTCCGCGGTGTAAATGTGATGAGCTGACGCAGTGAAACACATCAGGTGCCTGTGCGTTAGGGTGGATCGAATTTTTTTTTTTTTTGAAATCTTTATCTCCTGAGGTCTCAAAAGCTGTATATTGATATGAATAAGACGTATGTAAAATTTGAACGTTCTTCGACAACATCTTGGGGTTGCGCATCGAGCTTGAAATCTAGAAATTTTTGAAAAGTATAACTTCTTT
Organism: Cheiracanthium punctorium; assembly: GCA_038373885.1. Lineage (NCBI taxonomy): Eukaryota > Metazoa > Arthropoda > Arachnida > Araneae > Cheiracanthiidae > Cheiracanthium > Cheiracanthium punctorium. The sequence continues at coordinate 1,193,676 of JAWZYV010002197.1, forward strand.
AAAAAATCGACCAAAAAATTCTTTTCCGAATTATTAGGCTCCCGAGGTTTTAGAAGTTGTATATTGCTTTGAATAAGAAGTATGCAAGATCTGAAGGGGCTGTGACAATTTCTGGGAGTTGCGCATCGAGCTTGATATCTATAAATATCTGTCAAATATGCGTTTTTTTGACAAAAATATGTAGAAAGCGAAAATTATATTTTTTAATGAATTAGTCCCGTTTAAAAGTAGTCAGTAACGTTCACCGCTCTTCTCTAGTGCACCCACAATCATAACTACATTACCCAGGACCTACCTCGTTGATTTGCCTGCTATCTGAGTCCTGCCAGTGCCAGTCCAAACATCCAATTATTGGAGCATGCGTTTTAATGAATAATGTAAAGCACGACTTCAGATCAAACTGTGGCATTTTATGTCAAGTGTAATAATCTAGATCGTAATAAACCATCATCTGATAGATGGATAAACAGCAAATTTCGGAGTGGCTATTTGCTATGGTGTGCAGCTGGCAAATACGACATTGCAGATATTTTAGTTAGATTAGAGAACTGCATTTCTAGATTTCGGATGACGTCTTTGTTCTTTCCTTAATTCGATGGCGAATCATCGAATTAAGGAAAGAACAAAGACGTCATCCGAATGACGTCAATTCGAATTAAGGATCCTCACTGCCAATGCATGTGAGGATCCCAAGATCAACGGATTTCATGTCAAACTCTCCCAAATTTCCTGTGAAATTCTCAAAATCAGATTGTGACGTATGGCCAAAGTATGTTGAACCCATAGATTTAGGAATACCTAGATTGCTCATCCAATGTTCCTAATCGGGTGCTTTTTGTTGCCAAAAACGCACCCCATTTCTGCCACCATCATGGCTGCTGTCGATGTAAAATAGAACATTCGCTGCAATACTTCAGAGAAATAAATAATTTCGAGGGAAAATAATTCGATACGAGTACTTTTTAAAATACAGATCGCTCTAAAATGATTTAAAATACCATTATAATTTCTGTTATTGCCATTGTACGCATGCGCATGCCACTATCATGGCTACCATTTGGAGGCAACAAGTTTTCTCTCGCTATGCTCAATCTAGAGATTCCTATATCTATGGTTGAACCAGGTTGCATTATCAGCGAGATATCTTCTTTGTGACTAACACTTGGGTGTAATTTGCCGTCAACAATTTTTTTTACGTATTGATTACGTATATTCAATAGCTCGGTCGGAGAGAGATTTTCCCACTTTCTTCATAAACAATTCCTTATGTCCGTCTCTAACGTACGATTTATTTATCTGCTTGGTTATCATGACCTTTTCTAACTATCTCTTAAATTCCTTGGAATGACACAGAAGAGATACTAGCCTTGATCCGAATTTCCTGTATTTTGATCGCCACAACTAAGGTTACTTCTCCTTCCGGTGGATCCTGCCCTTTATTTAGAATTTTTTCTACTTAAGTAATATAGAAGTACGAGTATGTCTTCTCGGGTTGGTAACTTGGTTTCGAGGTAATTCTTTCGATATTTCCATCTCTTCAAAGAACACCGATTTTGTTACATGTCCTGTTGCAGACTATTTTATTCAAATTCGTAGCAGTGCAAGGCAACCACCTTTTATCTTTTTTGAGAGTAAACTGAAAACACCATCTATCTGAAACGTTAAAACTAAATGCCTGTTTAACGAAATGTCGCGTGCTTGGTTTAACCGTGCATCGCCATCACTCAGCAGGCAAACCGGTGCTAGCTGCCTAGAGCACAGTTTGCGTACTCCGCCCAAGACAAAACGACAGCATAATTATTGTGTGCATTGTATGAAACTATTCGTAAAGGCAATTTTTGTGATTTACTGAGCTTATCTGAACATTATTTACATATAAAAGGACCAAAATATTTTTAACAAATAAAGTTTGCTTTCTACATATTTTTTTCAAAAAACACATAATTTTTAGATATTTATAGATTTCAAACTCGATGTGTAATCCCTGGAAATTGTCGTAGCCCCTCCAGATTTTGCATACGTGTTATTCATAACAATATACAATTCCTAAAACCTCGGGAGCCTAACAATCCGGAAAAGAATTTTTTTGGTTGATTTTTTATAGAAGTTATATTTTTCAAAATTTTCCAGATTTCAAGCTCGATGCGCAATCCCAAGACGTTGTCGTAGAACCTTCAAATTTTACACACGTCTTATTCATATCAATATACAACTTTTGAGACCTCAGGAGATAAAGATTTCGAAAAAAAAAATGTTTCGATCCACCCTACTGTGCGTGTAGCAATACGCTGTAACTTTCAATCGCCAGCTGACCAACCACTTCCCCACCACCGAAAACTCAGCTGACAATTTTTTCCTAAAACTGATAAAGTTAACTATACCAAATTTGAACTTTTTTATTATTTTTTTACTAAACGGATATCCTTTACATGTTTACGTATAATCCACCGCTATGCAGTCAAATGCAGATGATCGTCGGCAGCTGACGTATAATCCGCTATAAAGCCAGCTGACTATTTTTTTTTTTTTCATTTGTATACAACGTGATAAACACATGTACAAAGTTTCAAATTTTTTATTATAATTACTATTTTTTTTAATTACTTTACATGCTTGGGCGGCCCCACCGCAAATGCGCTAGCTGACGTTCACTTCTGTTATATGTATAACTAAATGAACTGTAGGACGAGATTTCAGATTTTTTGTTATTGGGCATCAAAAATGCCAACTGGCTCCCGGACTATAACATCTGCACATATTTCTCTATATGTAACCAGCAATTGCCAAAGTTTGCAGTTATGTTAAGGAGCTGTGACAGCTCACGAGGAACGGAGCAAGATTGAAGGTAAATTTGAATTTGGAAAGAGCAAGCACTCAATGTATAACTGTGCTCTTTTTTAGATAGAACTAGTTTTTGAAAAAAAATAAGAAGTAAATAGAATTGGCCATTCATCGGACATGATTCCGTGCTTTGGAAGCAAAAATCATTCTAAGTTCCATAATTTCTCTATAATCTTCCCAAGACTGATCTTCACGATCTAGTTGATCACAAAGAAATTGTACTATGCTGTTGCGATTTCTTCTTGAACCTCTTCGGTGCCAGCATGATATTTTCTCATGTTTCCTTGAATCGGTTAAACAATGTAACCTCTGAACCTGACGAAAACCCAAAATATGTAACAAAACAACTTCTGGAGAGTAATGCAAATGTAGGATGGCGGCAAGAGAGGTACAAATGAGTGCGCCCAATTATTTTTTCGAGACATGCGCAGGCATAATGTATTCGTCTGGTATTACTTGCCTTTGTATCAAAATGCAGTGCTTATGTTTTGTGTTCAAGACCTCATTCTTCAACATTTCGATCGACAAAGAGGCTTGATACTCTTCTTTTCAGGAAGGAATTGCAAAGATGTTATGAAGCTGTTCCTTCCCTTAAGCTGTCGCAATTACAGATAGTCTGGCAGCATTTTTGAGTCCAGATATAGGAGGGAAAATTTTCCTATCCCAGTGAAAAAATTGAAAATCAAAGGCCGCAAGTCCAAGATTTTCTCTTATATGTGAATTCTTCTGTTCCCTCATGGCTTTCCTAAGACGTCGGATTTAATCTCAGTTAAAGATTTGGTCTCCAATGTTGCACTTAAGCATCTGCAGGAGCCATGTGTAGATGAACTGCATTGCAATCGCTAATTTTGTAGCTATCTCAGTCTCAGATAGTTAAGGACTGGAAAAGTCGAATGTTTCACTTTTGTAGTAGCATTGATCTACACACTTGTTATATCTCTTGAACATTACATACTTCAAAAAGCTCCTTCTGAGAGTTTCAATTGATGTAGCTAGCTCGTAAGCACTACCTAACTCAATACCTGACTCATATGCGAGCCCGAAAGCTTATTTATTTTATTAAAAATCACGAGTAAAAATTTGCTAAAGCTTAAATTCTCGTTTCAATTCAAAACCCCACATGAAAAATATTTCAGTAGAACATGGAAAGGATAATTTTTAATGCTGATACGTTTCATTACATGAATTAAAAATACGGTCAACAAAGGAAAGGGAATTTAAACTTGTTGGTGCTAGTACGGCGTACCGGCAAACCATTTACGGCCAACTTTGTACACTGGACGGGTAAAGCAGTTAAGAGTTTTGGACTATCATAGGTGAGAAGTAATAATGCAATAATATTAAATGTTTATTTTGTGTTCAGATGTCACTTTTCAGGAAATTTATAATAAAGAACCACAAAAAGTAATTTTAATATCTAAAAATAGACAAACAAACAAAAAATAAATAAATAAAGAGACTATTTAGAAAAATGCTATTTACATAGAATGGTGTATTTTACAATCGAATAATGTAAATTTGCATTACTTTAAATTTCTGTAGCTAAAGACTAAACTATAGAATTAAGCTCACTATAAATTAATTCAATAAACCTAAATGTGTAAAAGCATAGATTGTTAAAATCAATTGAAAAAAACAATAAAAACTTTTTTTTTTTCTCTCTCTTTGTTTTTGTGCAAGGTCCGATTATAAAAAATGTCCTTTAAAATGTCCTAGTTAGAATGAAACCTGTTGCAGATAATTCATTTGTCCTAAAATCTTCAAAATTCTACTAAAAGTATATAAAAAATATCTTCCATTTGTATCCCAAAAGAAATAAAGACGAAACATTTATCCCCAGTATTAAATCGGATAGATTTATGAACTTAGAAATAAAGTGGCGCAAAAACAAATGATAATATATTTAAATCTGTCACCGAAAACTATAAAACAGCAAGAGAAAAAAAAAGAACAAATACGCAGAAAGTTAAAAATTATTTTGTGCTTTTCCCTAACAGTTTAAAATCGTGAAAAAAAGAAATGTGGACAGGGTTAATATATTTTCCACTAATCTGAGATGAAGTGCATCCAGGAAGCACTTTTATTTTGTTGTTGTCACAACAATGTAAAAATCATAAAGGAAGTTATTAAAAAAGTTGAAGAAAGCTTTGAGAATTAAAAGATTTGTGATGTTATAGATCATGTGGGATTTCGCTCACAATTCAGTTAGGGAATGTGGTATTAGAAGAAATATATATTTAAGTTATAATAAGCGTTTCAATCAGTAAAAAAAGGGAATTAGATTAAAATGCATATCGAATTTTAAATGTAAAAAATATGAAAATGTTCTTATGATACTCATTACAAATTTAAGATTTTTAAAATATGTGCGTTACAAAAATAATAAATTTTCGTTCAAACGAAATTGAAAACTAAGAGAAAAATGAAATCATTAAAAATAAAATTTTCAAAACTCATTAACTCATCAGCTCACGTAAGGCTAAGGCTGGCACTGCCCTTTCTCACCTTTGCAACCATGCGCTTTGAGGTGCGGAAACATTGTCCCAGTCGAAGTGTCGCACGCCGCGGAGCACCCAGTTTTTATCCCTCAAGAAACTTTAATGATACATTTTTAATCTCTCAATGGATGAAAGATTAAATCAACTTTTCCCAGCAAGGGAATCAAAGCTCGGACCTGTGGCATGGTGGCAGAATTGTTAGGAAGGTTTAAAAAAGCTTTATGAATCAACAACTTTGTTATGTAACAGATCATGCGGGATTTGTTCACAAGTCAGTAAGAGAACACAGAATAAATTTTAACTTCATGTAAAATAATTTCGTTAATTTATTTTAGAAGTTTTTGAAACTACTCAGGTAGAAAAAAGCTTTTCTTAACCAATGTTATCTCTCTTAAAAATATAGTTCAACGTTTCACCGAAATTCCGGTGCCAATTTACTTGCAACCGGTATTTTGAAAAATGTGTGGTGCTAAGATTCGCCATTTTAGCGGTGTTTCCTCAAGCACCATTATATAGCAAAAATAATACATACTACTAAAAATTTTCCTGTAAAAAATAGAATATTGAGGTTTTTTTTTTTTTTTTTTTTTTTTTTTTTTACACGTGATTTTTGAAAAGTAATACTAACTCAAAAATATTGATGAGCTGTAATAAGCTTCGAACTTTTTTATTCGATATCAAATGTGGTAGCTCCTTTACACAGCCTATATTTTTTAACAAAGGTTATTTCTGCCAAAGATTTTTCTTTTCGAATTCATGAGGCAGTTTTTTTCTTGTTTTTTGTAATCGCCGCTAACCTCCTGACGCATGCTAACGGCGGCCATGTTAGTTCACTGAAAACTCTTTTTCACAGTCAAACCGAAATCTGGGTTCAACCGGGACTTTGTTCTGGTTACCGGTACCGGTTATAAGACATTTTCGGGTGAACCATTGACATATATGGTTCAACATATATGGCATTGCTTGTAACTCTCTGATTTCACCGGTTGTTTGGTGAAACGTTGAACTTATATTTATAAAAGCGATCAACATACCAAAATAGAATATATCCCAAATAAAAATATGAAAAAATACTCTATTGAGGAAGCTACTCTGTTAAGGAAGCTACCGAAAGCGGTAGCTGAAACCACTAGTATTTTTCAAGAGATCAAAAGCATCAGTGAAGAAGGCCATAGCTGTGAGGGACAGTAGTCGTAAATCTTAATGTAATAAGCATTCAATCATTTATTATATTGACAAAATAACGGTTCATAGTTACCGGATTTATCACATTTACCGTAACATATAAGTCGATAAATTATTAGTATTAGAAGCTCATTATTATGTAGCATTATGTAGTATTAGAAGCTCAAGCATTCCTTTCTTTTTCCAGCTTGTATCAATCTTACCCTGACTCATTGGAGTCACACCGACAACAAAGTCTTAAAACCTAACGAATATGTATGCTTTGTTTAAGCACAACTGTTTTTTTTTTGTATTTTTTTTTTCATAAAAAAAAACTTGTGATAATTTTAAGGCAAAAAAAAAAAGGTACCTCGATTCCACAGAAGTTTGGAGTTACGTGTATTATCTTGCAGCAAATATATATATATATATATATATGCCTTTCTGGGTAATTTGTTTTGAAACTTCAAACGTGCATCCGTCTTACAGTTTCTTGAATAGTTGGAACTACCTCCTTTTTCCAACAACTCTTCAAACTCTTCAAATGATAATCTTCTGTGATCTTCAAATCTTCTGTGATTTAGGTTCCCAGCAAATACATACCTCCTGGTGGAGTACCTTGCCAGTGCCTTTCTGGCTTTACGTCCAGTACTGGCCCGGCACTGCAAAAAGTAACTGAATCGTACCAAAAGTGGTCGCCCGAGAAGTACCTTGCCAGAAGCCCGGGAAGGCAACGGCGCTCTGCTGGCATACTGCATGTGCCGGCCGTTACTCACAATAAAGGCACTGGCCCATGAAGTTTATAATGCCCAAAATGAAACGGCCGTGTGCCGGCTATTATCAAAAATAAATGCACTGGCCTGGTACCTTAACAGTGACTACAATATAATGGCATGGTACCAGATTAGTGCCTATTTAGAGTAACGCTGCATTAATTAAAATATGAGCCAGTGGCGGATCCGGGGTAGGGGGACTTATTCATCAACCCATTCCAAAAAAAAAAAAAAAAAGACATTGCTTAAGGGTAACATTTTAAGATAAAAAACTAGATACATGAAAAACTAAAAACAACAGCAAAATCCATTAGTACATCATTTGCAAATTATATTCGTCCAACATTAGTGAATTCTGTGCAGTTTTCACAAACTGCAATTTTTTTACAAATTTTCATTTTCAAAAGATATTTTTTTTAATGAGAGAGGATATAACACATGTCAAAACCTACATAAAATCATTTATAAACAGTTTAATTTCAATATCTCATAATTAAAGAGATTTTATAAATGAGTTATAATACTTTACGGTTGATATATGTATGTATATAATATATATATATATATATATATATATATGTATATATTAGTCAAAATCATATAGGATATAATAAATAAAGTTGCACTATATATATATATATATATATATATATATATATAGGTTACACATAACTTTAGAGTAACATTTTGCTTTATTGTACATTTTATTTTGATCAAATGATTTTTTTGATGTTAGCTATTCTGAAAAGGCATTTCTATATACCTGTTGTACCTACATGACTCAAATTTTTTGAAGGAAAATACTTTTATACACTATAATATGCAATGAGATTTTGTATATTAAAAACAGTGTAAGTAAAAATTTACTTGTTATTTTTCTAATTAATCCAGGGCATTATCCCAGTTAAATCCAAATCCAAGGTATGCAAATGCGAACTAACAAAAATCTCACCGTTGAAATAGTGTTATTAAAGTAACTATTCCTAACGATGAGATCTTGTTAGTCTGGAACAGTATTTAAATACCAATTAAACACTTTGGAAAGATGTAAATCCATGAAACCGCTAAAAACTTTAAAACCTTGAGATCTCAAAAAAGAGTACTTCACATTCACAGTTCACGAAATGGCATTCGAGAAGGGTTGCCATTTCCGTTGGAATGTAATTCGCGAATTTTCAAAATATTACTGAAGCAGAAAATAGCTTGTCGACAGACCCTCCCCACCAAACCACTAATATTTAACTTCGCGTTTCATAAACATTTACTGCCAAATAAAAAGATAACAGTTCGATTTTTGCTGCCTTCTTTCGAGATCGTTTAGAATTCCTCGGCAGAGAGAGAGGCGGATGGACGTCTTGCTTATGAGGTCCGTAAGGGGAATCGAAATATAGAATAAAGTAAATATAATTCCTAAATGAACCCCATTGCGTACATTTTATTTTTGACTATTACATGAAAATACTGGCTCATTGCTTAATTTCTAACAAAATAACTACAGGAGCTTAACGTAGAAAAAGTCTGCAAATATGTTTTTTCAGGAAAAGTTTAGCAAAATTGTAAAAAATTAATATAAATTATAAAAATTTTAAGAATAAAATTCACCTAGTACTTCATCCCACTATGTACAGAATTGCACCCCAATTCTGTACATAGTGGGGGTTTCACTGTCGCTGTAGTAAACAGTTTTATAGCATACTGACCTCTTTTGTATTATTTTAGTTTTTAGTACTAAAATATTTGGAGGCACAATATGAACTTCTGCCCTTACACCCCACCTTCAAAAAAAAGAAAAAAAAATCTTAGCAGTGACCCTTGCCTTTGGGTGCCCGGAACTTATATCCCCTAACACTTCTACACACTATGAATGTGAAACAATATTATTTAATTAAAATAACGAAATTTTATGCCAACACTACGAAATATATACAGGCCCATTACTGCCAAATAGTGCTGCTCTGGTACGTTTTAAGCAGTACCACGCCGTGAACTTTTCTGTGCATGTCATAGACACATGGTAGTTCGCCGTTACTAGTTATGTACTGGCGAATATGCACTTTTCAGACACTGGCACTCCAGTGACTTCCAGACGATGGCAATCTACCTTGCTCCGGGTAGACGGCACTTTGCCAGCACGACGGGTACCCGGCCGGCATTTTGCGGGCAGTAGTGTGTTTGCTGGGTATGTACAGGAGTCGAAATGAAAGATAACCAGAGATCATGGCGCTGAAAAGGTTTCCCCTGAGAATGAAATTCGATGTCTAGTTACGAAATAGCCAATTATAGCATTTGAACACCCCTTTAAATAGAGTTGTTTTATCATTTTTATACAAAAGGTGAATGGATTAACGAACTTATGTCTGGTGAAATAAATATAATATTATAACTCTAGGCCTTTTCTCATTTAACCCTTTAAAGCGCAACCGTTTCCCAATGCTGAAGAAAGGGTAGCCATTTTTTTGACGACAGCTGGCTGTGCGGCACAGCCAGCTGCGTCAGAAAAAGGTCTCTAGATCTGTGGCACGTGATGAACGTTTCGATCGTCCGCCATCTTGATGGTAGTTAAGTCGAGCGATGGCAACGGGTGTCCTTTTTTCAGCATTGGGCAATCTATGCAGCTGTTCTCGCATTCTTCCATTTTTCAGCAGATGTCAGTGGTGTTAAAAATAATCGTGACAATTTTTTTACGGGAAATGACGTGCTAAAGAATACATGATTCTCGTGGAGCTATGTCACCCGCAACTATTTTTATAGAAATCAAATCTATTCTTCGTGACTGACAACGTCTAAACGTCAGAGTTTGGTGTTCCCAGAGCGGGAACACTGCGCTTTAAAAGGTTAATAGCAACCTAGAGATCAATGAAACACTTTATTTCATACAATCACATACAAAACACTTCACTGGACGTAAAACATATTTTAGCTTACGTAATTCTCGAGTAAAATCCGAAAATCCCTGAAATAACGGATTAAACAGAAGAAAACGATATTGCCATCCTCCACAGAACGATTTGTTGTACGCGATAGTAACTCATAATTCCGGGAGCTCGGAATTCACTGGCAATCACACACGGTAAAAAAAATTCGGAAACGTTACCCCAAAAAATGGGGCAGCTCTTGTAGTTTAAAATTGCGGAAACGTTTCCGAACCATGCGGTAAAGTATTTAGAAACGTTTCTGCATATGTCGGAAACATATTTACCTATTTTCCTGCATTTTAGGTAAGGTTTCTGGAAAAGATGGGTAACGTTTCTGCATATTTTGGTAAAATATTGAGTAACCTCTCCGTGTATTTCGGAAAGGTTTCCGAATTAACGAGTAACCTTTCCGAGTTTTTCAGAAAAAAGCACTAGATGAAGCGTTTCGAGTATCTTAAACTAGATGGCAGCACCAAACTCTGCCGGAAGGAGCGGTGAGGACTAGCGACTAGAATCGAACGCTGGTCCTATGCATTCGGAAGAAAGCGCGGTACCACGACACTGCGGTTTTCTTGCCGAATTTTGCTTTAAAAGTAAACTGACTGCTGCAAAAGTTATTTGTGGTACAGCTTGTTTTGGAAACTTAAAATTTTTTGAAGTATTTTGTAAATGGAGAGAAAATACCATAATTAATAAATATAAATTAAAAATCTTAAATCTTTTTTCTTCCACATAAATTATTTTCAGGAGATAATGTGCTGTTTTATTTAAGTATTCATCCGTTTTATTTAAGTATTCGTCACCTGGTGACTGGTCACAAATAAACTTCACAGTGACCACACAGTGAAGTTACATCACTTACAAGTTACCAGACCCTTATTATCGCATGGGCAAATCAGGACTTTGCCCAGGGCCCCCAGTTTCAAATGTTGTTCTGAAATATTCTTTTATATGTCAAAATATTATGAAAAAGAAAACAAATTTTATAGATGGGGACCCCCAAATTCATCAATGCCCGGGGCCCCTGTTGGTCATAATCGGGGCTGTTAGGCAAGAAGTTCGAAATCGGGGCAAGAAGTTACAATGTGACAGTCCTGTGACAATTGTGACCCTCTGTGACGTCAGAGCGACTCTTTTGCGACCATCTGTGCTATTAAGGAAGATGCGTTCACTGTTATCCCTCTGTCTCTTGGCACTTGGTGCATGCGCGCGAAGTCCCAAATAAAGATTTCCTTTCGCCCGTAAATACTTTACCCCGAAATATGGGTTATGTTTCCGAAATCGTGAGTACGAGTAGAGCATCGGTAGGTTACGCTATACTTTCGGAAACCTTTCCGCTGTAAGTATGTAACGTTTCTGAATTTTTTTACTGTGCACACAGCATCGCACGGATAAAAGTTACGGTGGTTACATCATGTAACAATGTTCCTGAATTTAATGGAAACAATATCCTGATGAAATTCCTCCGCTATCTAGTGGGCCTTGACTTAGAGATTATAATGCAACGGAAGCATGGGTCGTTTTAGTGCAATTAATCCAATGAACACAGTTGAATCATCTGAGACACTCTCATGTCTTGAGTTGTTGATTCCCTAAAAAAGAACTAAAAGCGCCATAAAAAACTTTTTTTTCGATTTTTGAGATGTTATCCAGCAGGTTGAGAAAAAAAGATTTTTAGTTAAATGAGGCATTGTAGTATTAATTTTTTCTTTTATAATAATGTTTAAAAAAATCTATAATTATATGTACTTTTTTTGTTGGGATGTTAGTAAAAGGGACATTTACAACTAAGAAATTAGGGAAACATTACTTGGATTCTTTTGCCAGAGAATACGTTTAAGATTATTCAATTAAAAAATTCAATTAACATTCTTGTGTATATTTATCCGATTTGTTCAAAAGAAAGGAGAGTTTGCATATAGAGTTTGAAGGACTTGTCAAATGGTTTTATGATAAAGGCATTGTGTTATAGCTTATATCCTTAACTGTATATAAGCTGCAACAATAAATCTTGAAAATATAAATAAGGTAAATTTAAAAATGGATTAAAACATATATGTGTTAGGTAATACTGAGTAAAACTTTAAATAATTTCTTGTAAAGTAAACCCATGTTAAAACGATAACAAACGAAAAAATAAATTAAAGTCAGAAAAAATATTGCTAAGGATTTGTGTAGATTTGATGAAAGCTAACTTCAAGTTTATTCCGTAAACACAAAAATATTAGCACAGTTACCATTTTCTTGTTATAAATCATTAACAAAAAATAAATAATGTCCAATATTAAATCTTTAATTTAAGCCGTAGATTCCACAGAGCGATGGAAGCAGCCCCTTCCGCTTATCGCCTGCCTATTTGAGGGATCTGGCACCGCCCCGCGGGTTGCCAGAGGGCATTAGCAACAACAACAACAATAGTAAAATGTTTAAAAAAAACTTTGCAACCAACATTCTGGCTTTCTTCAATCAAGTATGTTAACAGTAATTTTTTGTAAAAATATTTTAATGGCAGCTGTCGTCAAAAAAAAGGGTCTCTAGATCTGTGGCACGTGATGAACGTTTCGATCGTCCGCCCTCTTGCTAGTAGTTAAGTCGAGCGATGGCAACGGCCGCCCTTTTTTCAGCATTGGGAAAGGGTTGCGCCTTAAAGGGTAAAAAAGTACATGCTCAAGCTTAAAAATTAAAGACTCCGTTTAAAAAGCTGTGTATCAGGCTCCAGATTAAAAATAATACGAGTGTATAAATATGTCGATTGCTTCGACTACGATTTAAGAAAATGAATACGACTTTGGCATATAAAATTACATGGCTCCGAAATTCCAGATTAAATGGCTTCCGACCAGGGCCATACCTAGAAAATAATTTCGGAGTCGGGGAGCATCGTATATCGGGATAAAATTTTCAGGATATATCCCCCCACACCCAATTTCTGTCTAATTTAGCAAGATTAAATTTTTTTTTATTACTGCACAAGCATTTCGTTCATTTATACATCACTGTATTTCATACCCCTCACCATGGGCGCCGGCAGAATATTTCCCAGGGGGGGCAAAGACTACTTCAACGTATAGTTACCATGTTGGAAAGAGCAAAAAAAGCAAAGGATAACACTGCATACAAAAATCCAGGGGGAGGGGGCATTGCCCCCCCTTGCCCTATGCTGCAGGCGCCCATGCCTCTCACCATCCCCACACAGAAAAAAATTTCTGGCTACGTCCCTGTATAAAATACACCATGTGCATATAATGTAATAAGTTCGGGGGAGCGGCGTCCGAACTCATAGAACCCCCCAGTGGCGGATTAATGCATTTTTGTCGGGGGGGGGGGCGGTAAGTTAGAGGATTGACATATACATCCATTTTTCGGAAGGAAAATAGGATCTTTTACATTAATTTCTTTTTTCTCGGGGGGGCGTCGCCCCCTCCGCCCCCCCTTTAATCCGCCCTTGCCCCCCCCCGTCTAAGTACGGCCTTGCTTCTGAGTCCAAGTCTACAACTTTGACCCTAGCTCAGAACTTAATTAAAGCAAAAGAACAGAGAACAGATTTAATGAAAGAACACCTTTCACCGACGAACAGTTCTTTTAACCTGTTCAACAAGAGAACGCCTTTTACTCCGTTCCCCGAAAGAACGCCTCAGCTTTCCGTTCCGAAAAAGAACACCAGCTCAGGAAAAGAACTAGGTGTTCCCGCTCACTGCTTGGAGAACTCCTCGAGTCGTGATCAAAGAACGTGTTCTTTTTCAGCCAATAGGAGAGGCTGCTCCGGAACAGGTTCTTTTTCAGCCAATAAGAGATGGCTAAGAGTGTATGAAGTGAAGGCGCGTTTTATATGGATATAGTGTAATGCTTATATTATTGTTTGACGTTGATAAAATATTTTTTTTCGATTTGTTTGTGTTTCAGACTATCATTTTCTTTATTATTAAATATTTTACTTTGATCCAAATTGAGTAGTTTCGCTGGAATAATAAAAATTGACGAATTGTAATCCTGTGAGTGCATTTCGTATTGAACATATAAGAAAGCTTCTTTGCCCGGGTCCACTTTAAAATTATGGTAGGTTGGGTTAAAAGTTCTATCCCCCCCCCCCAGATAATCATCTTCGTTATCATTATTTCTCAATATAACTAAGATTCCACAATTAAAATTTGATAAAGCTAAAATTGTGAACTTCTGTCCCCACCATCAGATACGTAGCCAATGTGGGGGAGGAGGGGTTCTGCCCCCCCAGAATTTAAATTTTTTTTAGCAAAAAAATATTAATCGTGCCTTTCAATGAGAAATTTCACCTTTAAGGCATTTTCCAAAATTTCTCTTTTCAACACGCTTGCCTGCGGGCCCAAAGCCTTTTAGCTATTTCGATTTAGCAGTTATTACTGAAACATTCCGAACAGGCATTCTGAATATTACTCTCTTTTAAATAACAAAATTAATAAGGACTTTTTTTCTAAAGCGTGTATTTTTCTCCTATCAATAAAATTGCATTTTAACTCCTTTAATTTAAACAACATGCTATCTTTCAAATTTCAAATTTACTTTTAATAAGAAACTTATACATCATTTTCATTTTTTTTTTAATGAATAGAACCAGATATAGAATTTAAATGTTATTTGAAGTTACATTACACTGTCTGAAAAAGAATGGACAGTGATTTATTGTTATTTAAAATACATATCATAGTCTTCATTTATAAGGTAGGTATATTTTGAGTGATATTGTCACTCCTCCAAAACAGAGCTGAAGACAAATAGTGCACCGTTTGACGTTTTTTTATTCTTTTCTATTGGAAAACAATAAATTTTCTTTTGATCGCCCTTCTCTATTACACGCGAATTTCAGTTATTTGACAATTTTTAACACTTAGTATTGACGCTAAGTACGAAAAAAAAAATCCCTGCAATCTTTTGAGATGGGGTGGGGGAGGATTCGGGTGTGTAAAAAAAAAAAAGCAACTAATCGATAGAACACATCGAAACAGAAAGAGAAAAAATCGCTATGGGGAACATCTCTATTACAAGGACAAAGCAAAAATAACTACATCAAAAGTAAAACATCAGATTGGTTTCACAGCCGTTACGTATAGTTTTTATTTCAATATATCTTTTCAGCTGTCACTCTTTACTCTCGAATTACAGAAAAAATACGCAGCAAATTAAATGATCTGTGATGTTACCGATCTATTGGGAAGTTTACTTTGTAAAGATACAAGAGGAAAAAATGTTCTTTTTTCTTTTCGAAGAAATATTTTCTGTTTATTGCATTGAGTGGTCATCGTACTGGAACTGGCGAACTTTAAATGAGAGATAATAAGTTTAATACATAATTATCTAATTTTTTAAAGAAAATATGTGTCTTCGGAGTTTTCAAAACTGTATTTACTGTACAAAGGATTATTTTCCCTATCCTTAAGACTTTTTTGAAGCAAAATCATGGATGCTACCAGTCCGTTTGCCAATAAAGTGATTATTTTTCCACTTGTTTTATGTCATATTTAAATAACCTGCGTTACATTTGAATTTCAGAACCTTTAGGAACAACATAAGTTCAGTTGCAACTTGAATATTTTCTGCAATTGGTGGCTCTGAAATTACTCTAGGAGTTTGAAATTTGCTTGTATAGAATTTGTGTAAACAAACTCAGTATTCTTCTACCCAAAACAGGATCAATTGTATTTATAGAAAAGATACTAAAATTTTGTTACAGGCGTTCCCTAAAGTTATGTTACAGAAATTTTTAAAAAGTAACTTTTATGAACTCTCCTTTATCAACAAAATATCACAGTAAATGATAAATTTCGTTTAAAGCTTTCAAAAATATCAGACGTTCTGCATAAAACTAAACATTCAATAAAAACGAAATATGGTGGTTATAGTTAGTATTCCCCTGTAAACAGGGTTCTACAATTGAAACGAGTGCAAGGATTGTAGCCAGATTTGATATACACAACATATATGAGATGCACTCAAGAAATTAAAAAAAACTAGTCCAAAAAATGCCCACTGGGTGGCACTTTACATTAAAATATCATCAGATAAAATATGATGTCAAGTGAAGTATTCTTAATGAACATAAAATAACGTTTTACTTTGTACTGGAAGTAATTTTTCTAGTGCACAGACAGGCTTATTAGACTTAAGTTTGAATTAACAATTTATTACTTATTTCGGCTGTGTTGTCGAGGTAATTTTCGTTAACCTGTGTGATATCCCAGTGATATAGCGGATACACTGAAAAAGCACGTTACTTTAAACGCACATGCGCAGTTGTTAGTTAGCTAATTACAGCTACAGCGACACGTACCTTAAACACAAATTAAACAGAGCTAATATGTCACAGAATGGCAACCTCGTTTTAGGGTCCTTAAAGCGATGCTAAATTACGTTATGGTTTTAAATTATGAGAATAGCAACTGTGTACTTTTAATTACGAAAATTGGCCTTAGAGGGTTACTACAAAAGCTGATTCCAAGCATTGTAGAAAATTTTATGTGTTAAGGTATTTTTGGAGGAAAAGAAAATTTCGAAAAGATCTATTAGAAATGTACTAATGTACATCCGAAATCAGAATTCTCATCCATGCACTTGCGAAATACTTTAGTACGAATTCTTTTATGTTAGAACTTTGGAATTTTCAGGACATTTAGTAGTGTTACCCTAAATTTCATTACCGGATAGGTATTTCAATTTTCTTTATACGAGCGCTAAAAACCCCCCGCAGCTACTAGTCGCGAAACTGTGTGTAAACAACCACGCGTCTGGCAACTTTTCCGAAATTGTCTAGAAGATGTCTGGAATAGCGATTACATAATTTAGAAGCAGTAAGATTAGCAGCATCCAATGACCATTGTCTACAAGGCACAGAGCAGTTACAAATAAATCGATATAATAGAGATGACGGCATAAAAGTTTATTTTCAATTTATAGCTAATCTCAATTTGGGTTTTATATTGTTAATGCAGGTTTTTTTTCGTGTCTGATTATTTATTATTTATTGATGAACTTTATATATTTTTATGTTACTTAATTTTAAATACAGGGTGGTCTTAAAAAACTTCCCGATAAATTTATTTTAGCAGCCGTTTAGTTCATCCAATGGAGATCAGATATAGTACAGAGGCATGTGGTCAAGATTGAAATAGTTTGAAACAACAGAACTATCACTGTTACGATTGCAATGAAAAAATTTAGACCTTTCCCATTGGCAACATCCAGTTTTTTTTCTGTTAAAACCAGTCAGCTCATTGAAAAATCATAAATGACGTTGGAGCGATACATGTGTGACAAAAATTAACGGCTTAAAACATTTGCAGAGAAGAGCATTGTAAAGAACTAAAGTCAATACAAAGAGAAAATGCATCGACGAAGTTCGCACTCTTCCACGTGAATAGACAGTAGAAATGATAAACTAACAGTGGGACGCTTGAAAACTTTTAATTCCAAACTTTTAATACGAATTTCCTTCTGCTATCTTGGACTACCATTAGTTTGTTTATTTTAATTATTTATGTATTTTTATATGACACATTTTTCTGGGCAAACGCAGTAACTGAAAACGGTTAAAGACTAGACGTGATAGAAATTTTATCTTCACATATTCAAGTGGAGTGCAAAACACATTTTGAATATTGTACTACACTTACACTGATTTCACAGCCTTTTTGATCAGTAGATTACGTCAAATTTACTTTCATTCTCTCAATATATATATATTGGCTTTCAACAATTTTAATCTAAGGAGTCTTACCTATTTATGGCAAGGGTTTTATAGGCATCTAAAGTAAAAGAAGAATGAATTAAGAGATTAACAACGGTATAAATCAATATTCTGTAATAAACGCGCTAAAATGCTGCATCTATCTATATCTATATCTATATCTATATCTATATCTATCAATATATCTATCTATATATATATATATATATATATATATATATATATACCCAGGCAGCACAAGAATGTCCTATGAACGTCTAGTAACGTTCAGAATAGTAAGAAAAGCGTTCAGGTAAAGTTTGTACGTTCTGTATAACGTTCTAAAATTGTACTAAGCTATCTTTTGCCAAAAACTGTGAATAACGTCTTTTTGGACGTGCAACAAGGGTTTTAATGATGCCGTTCTAAAGCAATGCCTAATAACTCTTCTTCTATTCGACGTGCAGCAGAAGTGCTGGTGTTCCCGTTCAAAAACTATGCCTAATAACACGTTTTATTCGACGTATAACAGAAGTGCTGTTGATACCGTTCAAAAGTTATGCCCGATAACCCGTCCTACTTGACGTGCATCAGAAGTGCTGGTGAAACCGTTCAAAAGCAGAGCTCATATATCGTTATACTCAACGCATACCATAACCTAATACAAGTTTAAAAGCAATGTTTAATAACACGTTCTACCAAAAGACGCGTTGAATTTATTATTCCTGAAACGGAATGAGTCGTTCACTTGGCGTCTAACAAAGTTTTACAGAGACCTGTTTGACAACATCCCGGTATTGAGTTGCCCAAGGCAAGAAAGCGGCAAAATCATTTTGCATTCCTCGTGATATTGCTGTTGGTCGTATTTTTTTTTTTTCCATAATTTACGACTTGTGTTACTGCCCGCCAGCACATGAGCTTAAATCAAGCTTTACATTTCTTGGAATTTGACGTTTTAATACAAGTTTGACAGTTCAATTCATTTTAAGCTTGCAGCAAGTTTGGGGATTACAAAAAAATGAATTAGCAAATATTTTCCTGCCGAATTTAAGTCATTTGAACTGTCAAGCTTGAATACAACTTGATTACTGCTTGATTTGGAAAGCCACATAACAAATAATTTATCATCAGTCATAAATGTACTTGACCATAGAATTAAAAAAAAAAAGATTCTATATTTGCAAATATTGAAAATTTTTCAAAATAAAAATACAAAATATACTACAAAAATTGATTTCAAAATCAGTCGTTTGTCTCGATTTTGGCCAATATTGCCCAACATAAGTGTTGCGATATTGAAAGTTTTAAAACGTGTGCTGCTTTTAAGTTTATATTATGCTTATTTCCCTACTAGTAGAGTTTATAAATCACATATAACATTATTTTAATTTTGATTCATCCTATGGAGAAATAAAAGATGTAGATCGGCATGGGCAATATTGACCAATCTCGCCAAAAAACGGCGTGACAACCATACCAGTCACTTTAAACTTTAGTCATTTCTCCTCGCGTCAAATTTGCATGGTGGTTAAGAGGCTTGCTTCGCACACCCGGGGCCATCGCTAATCAACGGGCCTGCTTATGAGTTGCCATCGCTAAAAATGAGTTTATCATTGAGGCCTGTTTTCCCTAGTTACAGTATTCTATTTTATTATTCTAAGTATTATAAATGTTATATTATTTTATTATTTTAAAACAATTTTTTTATACTTTTGTCGTACTAAAGAACTTTAGATATAGGTAATCGTTTTGTGAATCTTGCGCCATTTTCTTTCATGAAAATTTATCCTAAAATTCGAACATTTTCCTCTGAATGTAAAGGTAAGTGAATGCTTATAATGTATTTAGAAATTCTAAAAATATGTATGTAAATCATGTTTAGTGAATAATTACTCATGTGTTATTTATAAATAAATTATTTTAATCAGAAATCGTATCACTTGAGTAGTTTCTATTCTTGTAAATAAGCATGACGTTGTGATACTATTTAGACAATTTAATTTTGGCAGTTGAAAATGTTATATATCAGTTATATATGCCTTGATTATGTGATTAAGACTTACATCTGGTACTGTGCAGAAATACAGTAAATTATAAATTATTGATTTTTGCCCGTTTATACAGAAACTTCAAATGTAGTTAATATTTTGTACAAGCGTTCATTATGCTTGCTAATTCCTAAGTTCGATTGAGAAAGCGACAAAAGAATAATATATACTACATGAAATGTCTTTATTAAAGAATAATTAATTCGGGGATCGCGCTATAGAGCGTATTTTATCAATTTTCTCCAATATACAGGATATCCCGAAAACACTGAAATGCGCTTTAATACATCATTTGTTAAGGATTAATCTTGAATTGTTTAAAATAACGTAGGAAATACGACTACGCTCATGAAATATTCATTATAAAAATGTCTTTCTCATTTGTGTATTTAGTTATTTTAAAGTATATTAAATATCAACTTGTGAAACTAAAATAAGCAATCGTGAATCATGAGAGTAAGCGCTACTTTGTTTTTCCTTCAAATTATATGCATCTATTTTCTTTATGTAATAGTCCGGGAGCCAGTGACAGATTTTTGCGACCAAAATCCTCTCAGCCCATAATTTCTCTGATGATTAAGACGGTTGTGTGTTGGCGGCCGCCTTCCAGACACGTAAAAAAAAAAAAAAAATCAGTCATTTCCTCCCGGTTGAAAATTTCTGAAATAATAGTTGGCATAGCACTTGTTTGAAAAAAAAACGTCAGCTTGCCAATCGGCGGTGGATTATACGTCAGCTGCTGATACGAACATGTAAAAAAAATTTTTTTTCAATGATTTCCTCCCGGTTGAAAATTTGACATATGTTAGTTTACATTCTACTTTAAATAAAAAAACAAGTCAGCTGGCTGTATGCCGGTGGAAAACCCGTCAGCTGGCACAGTGAAAGTGTGGTGCGGAAAGGTAGTGTGGCCGTTAAAAAAAATTAAAATATTGGCTGATTCTACAAATAAACGGTTAATTTCATAAAAACGTTTTCTCTTCAAAATAATTAAACATTTTCATATACAAACAAATTATTTTGTTTATACTTAATAACTACGTATTTTGTATATTTCAAAATTAGCCCCAGTGATGTAAAGTAATTTATATAATAATAATAATTATTTTTAATAGGTTGATTAGTGCTAAACTATATATGAAACTAATAAGTATTAATAAAACCATGTTTATTATTAGAAGATACTTACTTTAAGTAAATATTTTATATATTATTGAATTTTCATAGGATTATCCTTTAGTAGAAGAAAGGAACTTTCTATAACAGAATATACTTATTTTTTTCTGTTGTTTTGAGTAATATGAAATTAAGTACTTAAGTAAATAGACACATGTTTCAACGCAGTATGTAAGTTATTTATTAAAAATACCGCCCTGCTTGCTTATTAATAGTTTCCAGGTTTGTTTATTTGAATTATAAATTTCATTTTCGCATTATTTAGAAATAATTAGCAGTTTTGAACTACATCTTATTTTAGTAGTCCCTGAGATAACATAAAAAAATCTAGCTAAGAAAAAATACAAATTCTTAATATATACTTAAAAATCAACTTACCCCTTTTTAACTGTCGTGAGAACTTAGCAAAATGAAAACCAAAAAGCACTAACCACATTTAGACAACTTTAAAATTTTTGTCTAGTTGAGGTTAATACCAGTTAGTCTTTAGAAAAAAATCACAGTTTATCCAGAGAAAACTACAGCAAAGTCCGATCTAACTGACGTAAGAACTTAGCCTATTTAAAACTAAAAAGCACTAACCACATTCAGACTATTTTAAAATTTTTGTCTAGCTGCGGTCAGTGCCATTTAGTCTGGGGAAAAAAAATCGCAATTTATCCAGAGAAAAATGCAGCAATCTCCCATCTTCATTGCTCTGAGAAAACTCAAAATCCACGTTACTGAAAAGTTTACGTTGCGAGATGATTTCTGTTACAGCCTTGGAATGGAATGGACAAGCAAACGAAAAAAAAAAAAAAAAAAAAAAAACCACCAACTTCCGCTCTTCGATTGACCATGAATAGGGACAGGGACCCAAATAATAGGGAAAGGTCCATTTCGTCTTCCTGCGTAATACTGTGGTTCCTACAAGGGGTAGAAAGCTCTTAGGAATGCACTCGTCCCCCCACTGCGCCTGTGCTACATGTTATGTGTACGCGGACACGGGGTAGTTGGAAAAGAAAGTCCGAGGGATTTTAGCTTTTAAATTATTCACTTTAAATTAGATCGCGTGGAAAAAAACAAAACAAATTAGTGTTATTCTACTGCAAAATAGTTTATACTTCAATATCTGCAATGAATTAATCAATTAATTTTTAGCAAGATAAAGTACTATAATCAGGAAAAAAATGGTTACTTTTATTCATTTTTAAGGAGATAAGAGCATTGGATTTTATTTAATTTGTAACAGCATTTTACAATGCTGTTGCAAAACATGATTTTGGCGTAATTTTTACTATTATTTTATTTGAACAGAAACATGACAAACAAGTTTTTCAAATAAATGCTATTAAATTAATTATTCATAGTGATAATTTTAAAATGAAACTATTATTATTTTTTTTTCAATTTACAATTATTCAGTATAGTGAATTAAAACTTTTATTTATTTATTTAATTTTATTATTATTATTTTTTTAACAACAGCAGCTAATGTATTATAAAAAAAATTCCTTAACAATAAATTATACTGATATTTTTTATTTTTATGGAAATACTAATGAAAAAGTATTTTTTCTACTATTTTAATCCAATTTAATTTCAGAAAGTTTTGTTGTTTTGTGTTTTTTGTAAGACAAAAACACAGGAGTTAAGCCTTAGGGCGTCGGTGCCCTGAGCGGAAGAAGGCTTCTAGCGTTTGTTCCAATATATAAAACAATTAATAAGCAATAAAATTGGGGTTGAACAGTAATTATAATAATTATTTGTTCCCTAATTTTATAAAAATCAACCATATTTCCTTCATTTTATAAATATTAGATAATGTTTTGAATTTATATAAAATTTATAAAATATCCCCAATTTTTGTTCCAGAATTGGGGATACAACGGTGATTTGTCCTCAATTCTATGTTCAAAAATCTGGTTAATTTATATAACTCATATTCACATTACATCTGGAGAAAATCACCCAACATCCAAACTGTAAATTGACAGATGCGCGGTAGACCTGAACCCTAGACCTTCACACTTGAACCAGCGGCGGATCCAGAAAAAAAAATTCTGGAGGGTGCACAAGACAATTTTTGTTACATTTTCTTATAGAATGACTTGAATTTACAAAACAAGTCAATGCTCTATAGTGTAAAGTTCATTCGTCTGGGGGGGGGGGCTCTGGATCCGCTAATGACTTCAACCATATTCGGTGTCTTATCCACTCGGCCATGGTGGGCTCCTTTTGCGAACTTTTAAAATGCAGCGTTTAATGTTCTGCATTGTATGTATTTTATTTTTAATTAATTAATTAATTAATTTTATTATTATTTTTAAATTGGAAGTGCTTAACAACTATCACTTTATATAAAATGAAAACTATAGTCATATAATTATTTCAGAGTTGTGAATAACTAGACAGAAACTGCCCCAATTGAGGGGTGGGGGTGGGCGCTTAGAAACCCCTTCAATACTAAGTCATAAAAAACTGGTTAACTTATCTAACGCATATTCACAATACATCTGGAGAAAATCACCAACATCTAAACTGTAGATTGACAGATGCGCGGTAGACCAGAACGCTGGACAGGACCTCAGGTAAATTAACCAGATAGAATGATTGCTCCCTTTCCCTCCTTTTTTTCGCATGTGAAGGAGGTACTTGAATCCAACGGACTCAAAACATTGTAAATAGTAAGTATTGAAATCATAAATTAAAAAGAATTATTATAACAATATATATGTGCTGCTTGTGCTGGCTTTATACCGTTCAGTTTAGAAATTACACTTCTGGACCGATATCGGTTTTGATGTTTGGTGCAGTACATCGCCAAAATCACATGTTAACCCTAAAAGGCTAGCCGCTATCGGACCGTTGCATGCCCGAAATCAACTTTTATTTGCCTACGCCAAATCGTTTTGCCAGCACAGAACCGACACCGTCCCAAATACCATTATGCCAATGCCGACATCGAAACGGTACTGCCGATGACGGCCCATCCCTAAACCGATACGGCTGTGTTTGCTGGGTGTGTTGTGAAATCTGTAAAAAATATAGTTATCATTAAGTATAAGGTGTCCCAAATGGAACTATCACTCTAGAGGATTAGAACCATCATTTACTTCCAGTTGTGTTGCAAAAAGTCAGCTACATAATATCAACGAATTATGAGTACAGCTTTAAGTACTATTGTTGTATCATGTGACACTGTGCGGGTTTGGTACCGAAAGTTCAAAAACCGTTATCTAAGGAGTTAGAAGTTAGTTTTTCAGGCAGATATGGCGGAAAACTTTCGTTACAACCTGATATTTTGGAATTGGAGATATTTTGAAATAGTCAGTGGAAACAGATCGTCCAAACGTTTCGGAAGGATGGATCTTAAAAAGACTGTCGAACTGCTTTAAATTACTTAATAAAATGTCGATTGTAAATCCGTTTTGCGTTTTTTGCAAAAAGCCTACTTCAAAATTGAAGTCGGAGGACTTTGATTCGGAGGACTATGAGAGTGCCACAAGTGAAGATGAAACATTATAGTATTTAAGAATTATAATAATTATTTACTGTAAATAAAAAATATATTGATATATTTATATTCTAACTTAATTTTTGTTATTCGGTCGCTTGATTATTTCCTGATTATGTTTGCAACTCACCTGCAGGGCGAGTTGTGTCCAATAAAATAAAGTGCGTTATTTCCTCCCGGTTGAAAATATGTCAAATAATAGATATAATTCTTGCCATAATAAAAAAATTCAGCTGGCCGTATGCCGAGGGAAAACCCGTCAGCTGGTGCATTGAAATAAGCTAGCGGCGGCCACACTAACTTTCCGCGCCACACTTTCACTGTGCCAGCTGACGGGTTTTCCACCGGCATACAGCCAGCTGACTTGTTTTTTCATTTAAAGTAGAATGTAAACTAACATCTGTCAAATTTTCAACCGGGAGGAAATCATTGAAAAAAGATTTTTTTTTTTTTACATGTTCGTATGAGCAGCTGACGTATAATCCACCGCCGCTTGGCCAGCTGACGGTTTTTTTTTCAAACAAGTACTATGCCAACTATTATTTCAGAAATTTTCAACCGGGAGGAAATGACTGATTTTTTTTTTTTTTTACGTGTCTGGAGGGCGGCCGCCGCCCAACCCACCCATGGTGCGGCAGCTGACGATCCCCAGGCTTCAACACACAACTATCTTAATCATCTCACGAATTATCGGCCGGGAAGAAATAGCTGACCAAAATCTGTCGCTGGCTCCCGGACTATAAATATGTATCATAGCAAACAAATTAATCATGAGTTCGTACTTGAATTAGTAACACAATTACTACTTAAAACTACATTAAATAACGTTTGAAAGCACTGGGAAGCTTGAGAAATGCCTGATGTATACGTGAAGACTCGAGCATCCGTAGGCCTCTTTGGATGGCTCATCAAAATACACGCGCAGGCCCGTTACTAATTGCGAAGGCCCCGGCACACCTTAGGTCCCGAGATCTGTCACGTTGACACAACGTGCATATTTTTAATGAAAAATTATTAATACAAATCCTAATAAATATTCTCTAAATTAAAACTAATAATCTATTCTAAATTTAATTTAAAAGTTTTTAATAATAACTATCGTTAAAAGCTTTCAATTTTCCTCTTGGCCTTCTCAATTACAGCGCATTAACGTACTTCTAAAGCATTTCCCAGTTATCAGCTGCTTTGAAATAAAATAACAGTTGACGCCGGCTAAAAGAATAATCATAACATCCCTTCGCTCGAATATATCTTTGCTCCAGCTGAAGCAGATGTGTTTGCGGTTTTTCTCTGCTGCGCAAGAAGTATATTGCTCGAAAAACACCTGCTAAAATTGTTCCAGAAAGTTCGGGCTCTTTCTATAGACACATCTTTTAACGGTTTTTTCTTTAGCAGTTGGAGAGTAATTTTTGGTGGGGCAGGCCACTCACTTCATGTGAGGAGGCTTTTGCCCACCGACACGCAATATATACCGCGCTGCACGGATTTGCATATACGCCGATCACACGTTAGGTGACGGGGGCCTTCGCCACACCGTGGTGCCAGGCCATAATGGCATCAAGCCGTGATGATTTTGTCAACACGCTTCCCCAAGTTTATTTTGAGTGCATGTATTGTATGTAGTGCATGTATTGTTGAGTGCATGTATTGAGTTTTAAATGTATAATCCTGCATTTTGAAAATTGGTGACTGTTCCAGTGAGAAAATAAAATAATATGTTTCAAGTTTAAAGGTGTTGAGTGAGACTCCTTATTTAAAGGGAATGTGGTCTTCAAAATGTGTTTTTCTCCGGAAGTAAAATGTGTTATCCCAGTGAAGTGTTCAAAGTGTTTCTGTGATCATGTTTCAGAGGAAGTAAAACGACATGCGCCATCAAAAGCGAATTTCATTCTTGATTTTGGAATTTGTCCTTCCTCGTCGATCTGATGAGGGATTTCTAGTGCATATGTGATTTCGTTCAGTGGGGAAGAAAAGCATGTTCACCTAAGGGGAATAATTCTCCTTTCGACATCGTTGAGAGTGTGAATTTAAAATGTGACCCACTATACGATCGGGTTCTTAAAACTATGTCGCTCTCACTACAAAGTCGTACCAGTTATAATCTTTAAAAAATAATTCATCGTCTCCTTTTGACAAGATCGATCCCAGTCGCCGACGCTAGACAGAATAAAATAACTTGAGATTTGAAAGTAAAGGGGGGGAAATGCGTGGAAAACAAAATATATGGGGCGAGTTTCTCGCCCCATGTATTTAGGAAAATTTTTTTAGGAAATTTTTTTTAGAGTGTAGTAAGTTTGAATCAAGCTTGTTATGTCAAGCTTAATGCAAGTTGGGCAAGTGTAAACTTGAACACTTTATTCAAGCTTGCACTAAGCTTACACGCTTGAAATAATCAAGCTTAAAGAAAGTTTACTGACTTGAGAAATAAAGCTTGCTGCAAGATTGATGCAATTTTGCTGTGCTGGCTGGGGAAAAAACATAATTTAAACACAATGTGAACGTCCTAGCAAAACATTTAATGGTTCTGGATGAGTTCGGGAAGTACATAATTTGAAACGGTTTTCTACGTTCTAAACACGTCGGCTACCTGGACACATAGACGTTAGTAGAGCGTTTTTTTGTTTACGTACCGTGAACGTTTAAACTGAACGTTAACAGTTCGTACTTGGGACGAAAGTTGAATTATATATATATATATATATATATGTGTGTGTGTGTGTGTGTGTGTGTGTGTGTGTGTGTGTGTGTATGTGTGTGTGTGTGTGTGTGTGCATGTGTATACTACATGTAGATAAATACATATATAATTAGATACTGAATATAAAAATTCCATATCCATGCATGTAATATCCTAAGTGTATATACAGGCTAATTTTGTATCCGCTTTCTTCAGATTAGATATTAATTTATACAAAATAGAGATGGAATTAGTCCACCATCACCCAAGTTTGTACAGCAGTAGTTCAATTCCCTATTTGAGAGTTCACTTAGAATTCCTTTTCCCGTAACTCTGACAAAACAGTATCTTGAATTATTATTTAAAAGAATATTTTCTTGTGATTTTATTTGCTATTTCTCTGATATACTAATAACTATCTTATTAGTAGTTAATCCTCAAAATTACATTCATACAATACAATTCAAAGATGCTGATATAGAAGCTTTGAATTCAAAGGAAGTTAAGGAAGCCATTATTAATATTATACATGCAGTGCGAAACTAATTCTATAATATTTATGAAAACTTAATGAGTAAGTTTTTAAAATATGGTTAATTTCTATGGAAGATAATCTTTAAATAATCCAGATTTAGCAACTTTGATTAGCATGAACAACCCTTAAAACATGAAAATTTAAAGATCCGAGCGAAACATTTTAGCACGAGTAACTTCATCCAGAATGCAACAATATTAAACATAGTCCCAGCTAATAATGGCCCACATAAATTCAAACAGCACAAACATTAGTGTTGAGATTAGAGAAAACAAAAGTAATTGCCAGCAGAAAAATTTTTCAAAACAAATAATCGCTGTTTTGCAAATGAAGAGAATGCAATCACTCTTACTCTTTAATGTTCCCCATGAGTGTTGTTCGAAGAAAAAGAAGTACCGTTCAGCGGAACTGGAACAGTTCTCGGAGGTGCTATACGAATTAACCAAATGAAATGTAAGCGAACACCACCGTGTAACCGGCGAAAAAACGCATGCGCGTGAAATCATGTGTAGCGAAATATACTCTCAGAAGTAAATTTCAGACGAGGCGATGGAAAACGCCGTGATATTAATTAGAATTTAATTTTCTTTGTGTGATGAACAGTGCGTATGGATGTTTCTTTTTTAAATCGAACAATAGATTTGTTAAAGAAAAATGAAGATTTCGAACGAAAGAGTTGTAGCTGAGTATTTCCTGAGTGGATTATTGAATACGCATGGCAGAAATGAATGGTGGTTCGCTGTCCTAGACCACGGAAATGTAGAGCGGACCAGTATTATACAAAAATCGTTGGCCCGTCAGACCAGTAACCTTTTATTTGCATTTTCTCTTGCCGGCTTTCTTCACTTAGTCCTGCAATACTTGTCATCTAAGTTTACCAATACATCTATATAAATAAAACAGAGTGTAAACTGTCCGTTAGTTAGTTAGTTAGTTTGTCTGTGTCTCGCGTAGCTCGCAGATGGGTGATCGTAGACCTACCAAATGTTGTATGGAAATTCTCCAGAACGGGTCCCGATATACCTCGAAGCGATTTTTTCGAAATTCGAATTATTTTAAGAGATATCAATAAAAAACGTGTCGCAAAAGGCAAATTTTTGCTCTCGCCATTTCGCAATTTTAACCCCGCAGTAGAAAGAGTGAAGATTAAGTGTATGTAGGTTGCCATATTTGGCAAATTTATTAAATGATTTAGACTCTTGAAATAAAAATAAAAGAATAACGATATTTTTTTGTTTAGTTTATTTGTAAGGTTATTTTTTAATTAAAATATCGTGTGCATGTGAAATCAGAGCAGGAATGAAATGTTTTATACTCAAAAGAAAAATAGGATTTGAAAATTTTTCGAAACTAAAATGTGCAACTTTTTAAATTGGCGAAAATTGAAATGGTTAATGTACGATTTTGATGAGATGATTCTAACGCTTGGCGCAATTTATCGTAATTTCATCTCCTGATACTTCGATTATGAATACACCTGAATAAGTTTTTGAGAAATTTTCAATCAGTTGGCATTGTGAATTTTCCTGCTAAGCTTCTCCCCCATCCATTTCTAATATATTACATCCAGAAAAAGGATGTTAGAAATATCAATTTTAATTTTGTTTAATCACCCTCATGAATAATGAAATACTTTCCAACTTAATGAAGTAAGGAACGGAAATAGGGAAGACCCATGGATTATAACACGCTTTTAATATATAGCACTTTAGTGCGTATTTAAAATCTGAAAGTGTTTCAGATTTTCTTACTTTTTTTTTTTTTTTTTTTTTTGCCTTTCCGTTTTTTTTTTCATAAAGGCCAATATATCCATAAGTTCTTCGGGATTAATATAGGACTAAAATAATTTGTTCCTTTTTATAGGTTTATATCATTTAACCTTCTTATTTTTGTAACCAGGGAGGGCCCGACACAGTAAGCATTGCATCTGGTCGCCGGCTTCGAAAGGGCTTCATTTCGAACTCAAAATCTAAGTAGAGCATAAAAGGAGGTTTTCTTTTTATGTTAGCAGGGGTCTCTACACTTACCCTAGGGCCGCTCCTGTTTGTAACCATCTTAATTTTAAATTCCATTCATCAGAATCTAAGAGATTTTAGTGCCATGGAAGCCAGTGAGAAACAGGATTCTCTCCGAAAAAGATTTATTAGGATGGCGAACCAACTGGTCACCGGAGGCGGCTAGTTTGATATAATCTGATCTTTTCAGTACATTTATAATAGGTATTTGCATTTTTAATATAGCTCTTAATAGAAATCAATATCATTGCTCATGTAATTCCTCTTGTTTTGCAGTTTTTTCATCACGTATATGGACCAGTGGTAAATATTACGAACAATAAAAAACATGGAGTCCTGGTCCTAAGTATCAGTGACTAAATCTTCTAATTTCTATCCCTGGCTGTTCCAATCAGTGTCAATGGCAACATACACACTGTACAAAGAATGCTGCTCATTTTTATGCAATATTATTTTCTTTGCATTATAATACTATTTTGCTGTGTATCGAATCTTCCTGTTTAGCCCAACGTTGACCGGGTACATTAGGTGTTAGGAAATAATTAGTCAAAAACAATTGATATCAAACACTAAAGCATTGATCTCTTTGATTTTCCATAAATACGTGCATTTCTCATATCTGTGCGATTTACCCAATCCTAAAAATAAACAAATCTGCTGTCTTAGACTAAGGTTACTTAAGCATTTTATGTTATTTTCAAATAATTATTATATTAGTTAATGAATGAATTTATAAAAGTATAAATAATATAATTACTGAGAAAATAAATGCATTCTTTATTCGAATTATGAATATGTTTTACATTACTACTGTTCTTATACAGCTAATTTTTCCCGGGACAAAAGTTGACCTATGTGTCAATTTCAAATTTCCAAATCCATAAAGCCCTTCAAGCGCGAAAGGCTTACTTACATACAAACTGACAAACTTTCGCATTTATAATATCAGTAGGATGATATAGATATTAATTTGCTATTACTCATGAAATCCTCTTAGAAAACACGGAAAAAAAGTTTGATAAAATGTTAATTTTCTCAAATACATTTCCCTTCCATTTTAATTTGAAATCTAATATTATTTCCTGTTTGAATTATTTTAACTTTTTATTGTGATACTTATTCTTCACTTTAAAAATCGAACATGTATATACTTGGCGATGCTAAGACTTTAAGGAGATTTGGAATTTGAAGGTCTGATTTTCACAATCTGAGTTTAAATGATGGATTGTTGTTGTAGGTATATATTGACACAATTGCAACTCATAAAAATAAGAAAAATCATAGACATATGCTATAATTTGCTCTAATAAAATGAATTTTTAAAAAATTCAGTACAGGAAAATACATAAAATTCCCTATTTATTTATCTGTAAAGAAATCACAGAATTTTATTTGCTCGGCTCTTTTTTCACAATTAAAATATTATTTAGAATTCTAAATAATATTTTAATTGCTTATTAATATAATATTTTAATATGCTTAATAATTTATATTTAGGAATAAAAATATTTTATTAAGAAATTTAAAGAGGAGCACCAGCTATTGTCTTCATTGCATCTAGTAAGTACAAAACGTGAATTAAATTACCACTACAGTTAAAGAAACTACAAGTTTATTAGTTAAAAATGAAAATGTGTTTTTGAAATATTTGTCTCTCATTAGATTATTGGAATTATCAGATGTATGGAGATATTTAAAATTCCATAAAAATTTTACATTAAATTTTTCTGTGCTTTAAGGTAAGTTTAAAATACAAACTATTACATATACATTTATCACAAAGTGTAACTTATCACACAATGTGCAGTATGTAGATTTCTTACAAAATAAACTTAGCTGTTAAAAAATAATTAAATAGTCAGTAGTTAAACAGTGAAATTGTTAAATTATAAATTAATATTTATTGGCTCACATAAATAACACAATTATATCAAATGCAACAAAAGACTCGGAGCACTGTGTATTATTATTATTATTATTATTTAATTACTAAAGAAAGTTAATAAAAAATCTTTTGAATTGAACCTAAGAACTTTAAAATGTAATTATTTCATATTTTACTCAATTTTCTTTTAGCATACATTACTGAAATTGTCATTCTTCTTGACATAATAGATTTATGTTTTAGCATTATTAGTACTTTATGATCTAAATACCATCCTCCAACATTTTCTTAAAAATTTAAAATTTTGAACACTGAACAAGATAGTTTCTGTATCTTTTCGCATACATAAATAAAATGCCATATGCTTATTTATTTTTTTTTACTCTATATACATTGTTTCGTAATGCGATTCAAAGTTTGGGGGCGAAACGACAATACGTCTTTTATTTATAAGGTCCTGATGCATGGGTTTGATATCATACATTTTTAAACATTTGAATTTTTCTCTGGGTTTCAAGAGCCCATACCGCAGAATAAAATTTCAAATGCATTAAAGAATTGTAAATAATATATCAAAACGCGGAAGAATTTTGTCTCACAACATCTTTCATCAGTTATTCAAAAAAAAAAATAATAATAATAAAAGAAAAAAACACTACTCCTAAATTTAATGTTCTTTCGTTCGTTCTTTTTTCTAAAAACAAGATTGATAAGAAGTGTGACAAACACCTTTCAAGTGCACACATAGGCTTCTTTCAGTAAAACATACTCCTTGTTATATAGTTTCAAATTTCGAAAAGAATGTTGCTTCAGTAAACTTTATATCTATCAGCTAAAGTAATGCATTAATTGACAGGACATAAAGTGGAATTGAATTTAA
Organism: Cheiracanthium punctorium; assembly: GCA_038373885.1. NCBI lineage: Eukaryota > Metazoa > Arthropoda > Arachnida > Araneae > Cheiracanthiidae > Cheiracanthium > Cheiracanthium punctorium. The sequence continues at coordinate 1,226,272 of JAWZYV010002197.1, forward strand.
TTGAAATGATTAACAGTTATAACTTATACAATGATTAAAGAAAAAGATATGAAAACTTTAAGAGTGATCGAACGAAAGATTATACATAGTTTAAAGAAGACAAAAATATAGCCTTAGAAGAAAGAAGGAAATTCAAGAAAATAGCATAATAGTTAATAAGAGTTAATACCACTCCGACATATATTAAAAAATTACTTCTACTTGCAACTATTAGAAATTCGTTTTAATGCATTAGGAGCGGCTGTTTTATTTCAGACCTTGTCCACTTGGGTAAAAATTATTTATATTGATGTGCACCAATACAAAATTCCCTCTTATTTCATTAGGGCATCTGAAAAGTACACCTACATGTTAATGAATAAATAGCAGATGCTGCAGTATAATGGAAATGAATAGTCTAAAAAAATGAAAGCAATTAGAAAACAACTGAATTTGATTAAAAAGAAAGTATGTGAAATCAAAAATATAACTGAAAAGTATTCCATTAAGCTATTTTTCTGATCACCTGTATGCCGAACCCATTTCATTTTATTCACATTCGATGCCATTCCAATAGTACTGTAGGATTGCACATCATATCTTCCTGGTTACAACTATTAGATTACAACTATTATCCTGAGTAAAAGACTCATTTAAATAGTCTGTAAAACGTTTGACTGCGTTTTGCAGTTCAAATTTCATTCTCTCCTTAAAAAAAAAAAAATCTTAGATTTTTCTGATGCAAATTAATATGGAATATTTACTTGTATGGGTATAGATAGAGATTACAATCGGTAAAATGCATATTCAATGTTTTCTACTGCATAAATTTCAATAGCCGTTTTCAAAATAAACATCATAGCAGTTAGAGTGTAAAACATAAAAATATTTACCTTGTCATTTTGTATGGTTAAAACAGATTAAAAATAACCTCTGTCAATGAATTACTTCTTAATCAGTTTACAATCCCTGTACAAATTATTACACGCACAATGGGTTTGTATGTTGCTACATATTTAATACTCGTTCCTGACAAATTTTTAGTTTCACCATAGATTAAAAAAATAACATGCTGAATGCCAATCTGGTATTACAAGAAATTTTATACTTATCTTTGTAGTGTTTAATGGAATCATTATACATAAACAGTGGTTGACATGATATTCAGGCTGCGGAATTAATAATTATGTCACACTCTTTTGCACTCTAAGAGTTCTATGCTTCTGATTTCTGTACTAATTTAAATAAAGTTGAAAGGGTGCAGTTGAATGCTGCAAGAATTATTACAAGACTCCCCCTTGGAGACCCCATTTCAAGTCCAAATGACATAGTGCTCTATGAAAGTAACTTGCCTCCACTTTCACTGAGAAGGAGTTATCTTCTCTCAAAATACTATTAAAAGCTCTTTAGTTACGATGATGAACATAGAACCTCTGCCTACCTTCGTACTGTGCCAGACAGCCAACGCTTGAAGAATATTAGCCCCTTTCCATTTGCTGAAAGGCTGGGACTTCCTTCTGCATATGTACAACTTTATATCATCTGGGAGATGGTTTGAATCTTGCTGGGATTCATTTTCATGACACTCTTTCGACAAATATGAAGAAAAATATTGTGAAACCGACTCTTACCAAACAGTTGCAGCTAGATACCATAAATTGGATACCACAATCTTATTTTAAGATATGCACTGATAACAGAAGAGGCGATAGGGAATTTCTGGCAGTGGTGTGCTCGTACCAATTTGTATTGCTTCTGTGGAATTTAAGATAACGTTAGATCTGTTTTTAGATCAGAGTGTATTGGTATTAGGAAGGACTAACGATACGCATATCAAACTGAGAAACAATTAAATGAGTCTGAATTTTAAATGATAGTAATTTTTCAGTCCAACACCTATCTAACTATCTAACTGGTGTGTGATACAAGACAAGACAAGCCTGGACATCTTAGGTCTTCTCGTTCGGCTTTTTTCTGGACACTATACATTTTCCGTGGATCTCATTACATGTTGGCATCGATGGAAATGAAAGGCCGACTACCTGCCCAGCACTGTTGCTAAGGAGGGGTGGGCACTTATAAAATCTCACATGCAGAGAGATCTCATCCATTAGGAAGACGGAATTAAACCAACTTTAAAGAATTCCTCCTAATCAACTGTGGTATTTTGGAAGAAGCCTGGTCGGGTCTTTTAGGCTTTCGCGTAGAAAATACCAAACGACATTTTTAACATTTTACGAGTGGCCATATTAGATCACTCAGGTTTATGCAGGAACAGAAGATCTTTCCTCAGTGCCATTATTGTAAGGCGGATAATCTCACCCCTGTCCTTACTTTAGCTTACTTAAATTTTACGAAGGACGAGATCCTTCAGGATCTTCTATTATTTTTAGACTTTTTAGATATTTTTGGATTTATGGAGATTACCCAGCTTTGCTCGACAGTCTGAGATTAATAACAACAGGAACAACAGTGCTATGGAACTTAGAGGGTGTGGCCATCTTGGTCTTGTTATATCGAACTAAGATGGCCTCATCCCTTTGGACACATGACTCTTTTAGTGCTAAGTAGTGAGGCCAAACATGAGAGCAGAAGCCGGTATTTCTCATCGGAAAAGAACATAAACAAGAACATATTTGCTTCATCTGAGAGTTTACGTACTGCAGATGTGGATGTGTCTTTTTGTTCGTGTGAGATTTTGTTCGCTTTATTTAATTCACTGTATTTGACCATAACCTATAAGAAATGTTATTTTTTTTTCTACGGCACCATATTCATAACAGAGGAGTCTAGAAATAATTATTTGCGTCATTTAAATCATGGTAAAATTTGGAGTGGCTCCATTCGACTTTCCGAACTCTTGATCTTTATCAAACGTTTAAATTAAGTTGATACATTTTAATCGTATGTACCTAGTGTTCAGACTCTAGTGCACTTCAAATAATTTTATTCGATAGACCGCAACGTAAAGGAATAATTTTTATAGCCCTGTAAAAAAACTGTGAGGCCTACACACACCAAAATCTATACAATATGTAAGACAGTGACCTGTAATATGCGCACCTAATTAGAGGCCAATCGAATGCACAATATGGAAGCTAGCGCACTTTCAAGAATTTGTTCCGTTATCTACTAGAACTTCTTTGTAGCCCTGTATGAAAACTATAGCGCTAAACACATCAAAATCTATTTATGTAGTGTGCCGGTGACGCATAATATAAATATCCAATTTAGACTTATTTGAATGCACCATTTATACACTAACAGACTTTCAATGACTTGCGTCCGTAGACAGTAATGTATAAGAATTATTTATGAAAGTCTGTGAACGAAATATCGCTTCTACACACAGTAAACTGTTTACAGGTCATGTAACTGTGACCTATAATATAAATATTCAATTTGCACTTAATCGAATGCGCCGTTTAGACACTAGCGTAGTTTTAAGTGTTTCCGTCCATAAGCCATATTGTTCAAGAATAATTTTTTGTTGCCCTATAAAAAACTATGAGAAAACTATCTATAAGTCCTATACACACCAAAATCATTACCGGCCGTACGAAGGTGGTATATAACGTGTATGTTAAATTTGAGTTCAATGGACTTCACCGTTAAGACGCAAGCGCACTTTAAAGAATTTCCGTCCATGCGCTGTAATGTAAAGCAATTCTTTTTCGCAGCCCTGTTAAAAAATTATAAGCGTTATACACACCAAAATTAATACCGGGAGTGCAATAGGGGTCTGTAATATGTAGTTGGAATAGTTTAAAAAAAGCTCGAGGGGTTTTATACGTATCGAAAATATTTGTTCATGTGTTTCAAAAAGTCATATGAATACCTTGTCTTACAACGAGGAATTTTCCCTTATGCGAGGATTTTTGGAAAGCATACCTTGTGTAATTCAAGACTGTACTGTATTAAAGAATCTGCAACAGGATTAAATATTTTACAGTATAAAGAGCTCTTTTATGTTATGCTAAAATGAATATTATGTACTAATTATATTATCATTATCTAAATGATATGCATTATATTTCCTTATATTTCATGGAAATAAAAGTTGAGACAATTTAATATTTGCTACGTTTCTTTATATCACACACTGCAAACCTCCCAAAAAACTTTTAACTTTTCAGAATGTTCTGCATTTGCATAACGCAAATCTTAACAAGTTCGCAGGAATATTTGATTCGAGAAAAAAAGTAAACCACAACTGTGTAACTTGAGAAATGCACGATGAAATAAAATATCAGTACATACAGAAATCATTTTTCAATGCTTTCAAAACTTCTACATAAACATTTCATAACTTTCTGAAACCAGAAATGTCCACAACTTTTTTTTTCTTTTTTCCCAAAAAAAAGATGTTCCCTGCAATACTTAGTCGAAATCCTAATGCATCAAGTTACTCGAAGCAGCTTAAAATTTCATGATATCAAGAAATAAATAAATAATCTGTTGGCATATATACCTTTATCAAGAAGATAAATAAAAGAAAACTTTGGTTTTAGATCAAATCAAAAAAATATGAAGCAATTTCATTCATTTTTTGACTTAAAAAAACGTCAGTTGAGATACATTTGGCTTTCTAAAGTTTATAATAAATTTGTGTATGATTGGCTTAAAAATTTAAGGAAAAATAATTGGATAATCTCAAATGTATATCAGTCATAATGGGAAATATTCAGTTAAAATGGAGCAAACAAAAACATTTGCTTTTTAATTTTTTTCATTATTTCTTTTAATATATATTTAATTTATATCTTAATATATCTTGTACCTTATTTTAAACTATTCACATGTTATTTATTTTTTAATAGTCTATGCTAACTTGGATGATGTCAAATGACGTGTACGGTCACAAAAAAGTTATCAGATAATAATTCATAATTTGAAACCATTGAAAAAGTAATTCTACTTAAAATGTTTACTTAAAAAATATACAACTTTCTGATATCTTTCCTAGGGAGTAATCTCGCATTTCCCTTTACTCAAGTATGCAACCATACCTGAATATCAATTAAAATATTATCTGCCCAAGGCATTCTTCCTTTAGCAGATACACCTAGTGTGCTATGCCTTAACAAAATAACAGCAGCAACAAATTTCGCGAATCTTTCAATGTTTGATAGGAAACTTTTAGAAGGAGTTTTCCTAAGACATTGTGTAATTTATTGAAAGAACCCAGATGATGATAATTCACAATGCGCTTTTACTAAAAGATGCTCTATATTTTATATGACTTAGAGCAGGAAATATCACTCATTCACAGATTTTAAAAGCAAATGGAAGCATAACTAACTTATAAGGTAATATCATTGTTAGTAGGAAGTTTACTGGGAAAAATGAATATCCCATTTCAGACAGGAACAACAGCCATCGAATTGCAGCCATCGTAAAAAAAAACACAAGGCACAATTTTTTTTCAGTTGGACCCAATGGGGAACCCCAGTAGCACAGCTATATTGTCCAATGTCGAAAACAGAGTTTGCAATATTTGCCAACGTCGGTAAAAGCTGGACCGGCCAATATCTAACGGTTAACCCTTTTTCCAATATTGTGCGATATTTGAGATAGCCGTTGGGCAAATATCGGTGAAAGCTGGACCGGCCAATATCGGTAAATGCCCAACGGTTTTAAAAACTATTTAATGATTTTTAGCTGATTATATGTAGTGAGTAATTTTATTTTAGTGTTGCATCTTGCTAATAAATCATTGATATTTGTACCTGGAAATAATTTTTCAGGTAACATTTAATTGTCCGACCAGCTTGGAATTCGAACGCCTAATCATAGGAGTGACAGTAGAATGTGTTAACCACTACACGCCGTGGGACTTGTTCCAGAAATTCAAAAATTTGAAGTGATTATTGGAAATTAACCGTTATGGAATGTCTTTGTTTTGCAAGATCACCCAGTACTGCCCAATGATAGTCTGCATGTTTTATTTTTTACGCGAGATGTACGAAATGCAAAACATTAGTTATACTATGCATAACCTATAAATAATAAACAGATTGCCAGCTTAAAAGCATCTGAAATACCACATACTCTGAATACCACAGTACCAATATTGGCAATATTGGCCAAAAATCGGGACAAAAGGACCGCTTTGAACCGATCTATACCGTAATTGGTCAATGTTGCGTAATACTGCTGTGCTACTTGGGATATTGGTCCAACTCGCAACAAAAAGGACTGCTATAATGACCAGTATATTGTCCGATATTCATTCATTTTTTGACCATATCTTGAAGGTTTAAAATGCTACGGTTTTTTACTATTATTTTTTGGGTAAAAAAAAAGAAATAAATATGAACGTAGACATTAAATGTAAAAACTTTTAATATCGCTATACCAACATTTGAGAATATTGTCCAAAATCGCTACTAAACCCATTCCATCTGAGAGAAATGCATGCGTTGTTTGCCTCTCAATCTTAGCGAAATTGACGAGTAGTTTTTTTTTTTTCGTGGGACTTTAAATGTAAAATGCTTGCACATACGATTGCTCAATTCTATTTTTCCGGTAAAGCAAGGGAAAACAAACTGAGAAATTCAATATAAAAAACTTTTACAACATTAAATATCGTAATACTGACATTCGGCAATATTGACCAAAATCGAATAAAACGGCCGTTTTATGGCAGACTTCAGCGATGTTCGGGGATGGTTGTCACCCCTCTCTTTGGCAAGATCGATCAGCGTTGCCCGATGCCAATCTATGTTTTATTTTTCCATGGGATGAATCAGAATTATAATATTTTTATATTTCAATTATAGCCTCTACTAATTAATATTTTGGCGTATTTTCCAGTCTGTTTTCTAGTAACTACAGCTTTCCAAAATACATAACTAGAAAATGCACACAAAATGGCAAACCTCACACAAATTTATAATTTTGAAAGTACTAATTTAAGAAATTAACTAAAAATATTACAGAGAAGAAATGAATCTTCTCACAAGTAAAAAATCATAAGTAAATTTAGATTTCACTTAAACAGTTTCTTTTAAACAATTGCATTAATGACCACTGGTAACCCATGAACACAAGCATGGTCATATTTACCCGTTAATTTACTTTTTTGGTGGCGAATTGACTTAAATTATGATTCAACCATGGCTATTATGTGTTTCTTGGGCGAGGACTATTTTATAATGTTTGCTAACTGATGAATGTTGAACAGTTAAAAACATGACCTACAAGATGAATTTTTTGACAAATAAAATTAACTCATGGGAATAAATGAGATCGAATTTCATATTTTTTATCAAACATATACTGCAATTGTAACTGTCTTACATTTTTCAAATAAATTGCAATTAAAAACCCTGCTTTGAGCGCGAATTTTAAAAAACACATATTTTTCGGAAAATCTTTCAAAAACACATATTGATTGACTTTTCGTAAATCGTAAAGTCATGTTGTAAAATCTACATATTTTTATACTTAATATTGTTCTTAAAATTTCTAGTTTAATTGTATTCATTACAAGATATTTCCATTAGTGTCATAATCGAAATATCATAAAATTGAAAAATAAAAAGTAATAGATGGATAAATAATGTCTATCTTTAGAGAATAAATCAAAGTTTAGAAAAATCTTATGATATATCAAATATCCGTTTCCCTTTAACAACATTCGCTTCGTTAACTTTTTGCTTTTTACTCCTTTGATATTTCAAGAAGAGAAAAATCGTAAAACTTGTTTTCTATAAACAACATACACACTGCTTAAAAATTTATCAAAGAAGGGAAGTTTTATAAAGTATATACACTTTTCATAACGTATAAGAAGCTTTTTGCTTTGGATTAAATCTTTATTACTTATGGACTTTTGAGACTTAATCTAATACTTAAAAATAAGGAAAGCCTTATGAACAAATTTTTTTTTATTTAGTTGGTTTTACTTTGAAAGTCATTAATTCAGTATCTACATACATTATTTATTTAATTTTGAGCGGAATGAATCAAGACTAATAAATGTGTTAGTAAATAGTTTTTTCCAGGAATTATCTTTTTGAGTGCATTGGTTAGACATCGATGCCATCAGGTGTGATAACCTCTTATTGTACAGATCATGCAGACGCTTTAGTACTTATTTGTAAAGTAAACTGGTTTTGGAAAATAATCTCAGGCATACATTTTGCATTAAAAGATTATTCAATTATCCTTGTTGTGAAACTTAGACATATACAGGGTGGTTATCGTTAAACTTCTTATAAGCAGGTTCTGTAGCTAAAAGTCTTGTCACCCTCTTAACTGCGAAACTTCTGACGATAAATTCATAAAGGTGGTAGGCTAGTAAAATAGCCATGTGCTACTGAATGAAACCGTCTACAGCGCCACCTGGTAAAAAACTGCAATTAGGAAACTGAAGAAACTAAGAAACTGAAATTATTTTGAGATAGGAGTTATCACTCCTATATCAAAAACGGAGAGATACAGTAGAAAGTGATTTACTGAGTTGTAGAGAATCATCGATTTAGTACGAAAAAACACCTTGAACCTTGTGGAAATATATGTGAATAACAGATTGTTTCAAACGCACATTTAGTTTTTCTTGAATTCCTGCACTGAGGCGTCATGAAACTTCAGGAGAAATGATTATTTTAATTATTAAACATGATAAATCTGGCACAGTTGTATCGCTTTTACCATTCAAGTTTCGTTTCCGTTTCGTTTTCAAAAATATTATGCTTTATAAAACATTTCCAATGGGATATATGGTACAGTACAAAGCAATGCCAGAAATAAATTTCTCACCAGAAGCTGCAGTTTAGAGCAGATATTAATTATTACGAATTAATTTATTCCAAATAGAACACAAAATGTTAGACAGATATACACAGATAAGCACGAAACGGAATTTGTGCAAAATATTATTTTCGCATTTTCCAACCATGTTTGAAAGTGCTAAAAACTGTACCTTGAAAATATGAGTGTTCAAATCTCTGAAATGTCAGGATGTACTACATTCAGAAGCTGAGCGATAAATATTATATCAGCTTCTGTATCAGTGAAATACAACTTAGTTATTCTGGCAGGAAAATGTTCACTTCAAATTTACATGAATGAAATATTCAGTAATATTTCCTCTGCGCAAAACATTGGTATGATGAGAGATTCTTTACTAAGACAGAATTGTTTGACATTAATTACAGCATTTTTCTTTGTCGTGGGTATGTTTTTCCCTTGTGGTGATTGGCACAACATTTAATTAATTCCATAGCAAATACGGGCATTGCATTTAATCATCTCCCCTAATTGAAGAATAACGATACGTGAAATCGATACACAAGTCAGGGAGCGCATAGTTAAGTCTAATGTGAGACACAGGAAGCTAATAACTTCGCAATATTTTCCGAATACAGTTTGTATGCTGTGTAAATCTTCCATTGTTATTTAACTATGTTTCGTATGTTTTGGCCTTATTTTTTCAGTTATAATCAACTTTTGATCCAAGTGTTGATGACTCTTTTTGTTGTTGTAATGGTGTAAGTATCTTGTTTTCACAAATGTGTTTGTTCTATACAATGTTCTAAAATGAATTCATATATGCGATTATCTCGTGTAAATATTAAGCTATATTTACATTGCGTTACTAGAGTTGAAAATTACTTATATTTTTCCTAATTAAATAACTATTCTATTTCAGATATAGACTGAGTTCTTTCTATCATTCAAACTCCTGTTTAAATATTTACGGTTTATTGATAGCTGCCTGTCTTATTGTCTTTTAAGGGCATTTTTTATGGTAGTTATCAATAGCTAGATATTTAATACATTCCCTGATTATAATCCGAACGACCAGTTTATTAATTTTTCAGGGTTAAAAATAATCATCAATAGAAATAATTACTTATAAACATGAAAATGGCAACCTTAATAGTGTACTAAAAGGGTGTCGACACTTCTGTGCTAAAAAAACGATGAACTGTGAACGAATTCCTTCGACTGATTTTCCAAGCCTTCGTTTTTACAAGCATATTTGACACTTTCACCACTGCACCAAAAAGTAATACAGTATATTTTGCAATTTTTTTATGTGGAATTCAGGTAAAAAGTACCATTTTTAATAATAATTGATTGGTGTCGTGAATAATAAAAATAGCATACATTTCTTTCTAACCGAAGGAAGAAATATCTCTAAAATTTCCACATACATTGTTGTAAAATAATACAGCACATCTGCTACAGCTTTGCACTGTGTGCTGTAAAGCCACTCACGAAATGACGTAATGACGTTGATAAGCCAATCACGAAGAACCTTTACAAGAAACTGACACAGTCTTTAAACCATAGCTTGTTTACGTTACGTTTACTCACACGATGCTGTAATCTAGAAAAATATTTTTTGTAGTATAGCGAGTTTTTTGAAAAAATTAATCAGTTAGTCACAAAACTGAAAAAAGAAATGTAGCTTATTATCTATTTTAACTAATTTACTTAGAAGTATTATAGCGCGATGGCTCGTGATCGTTAGGGAATGTGTTAAATTTTGCTGGGCAATCTCAATAAGGTTTTTATATTTTTCACGATCTTGATTCTTATAAAATTCTTGCATATTGTATTCTCTAATTCTTTTTGTAAAATGCTTCAACAGTGTAGTTTAAATTTGCAAATGAATGTTTCGTTTTTTACGAATATATCGGGACCTGCAATCTGTGCTACCGGGACACGTGTTGTGCAGGACTGCTATGTGGGACTGAATAACAGTATTTAAAAAAAATTCCGTAATGTTTGATGGTCAGTGCTTTATATATCGTTTAACTCTTAAGACAAATTATTCAAATATATAATACAAAATCTGATAATTATTAATAATTTTTTTCAACGGGTGCCCACTTGCTCTCATCAAGCATTTTGCCACTAGTAATGTCCGAATTAGTGGTCATTTTATTATGGGAGTGCCCACAGAGTTCTCCCTATGAAGAGAGAGACAAGTAAAATCTAAGCTCAACCCGGGAATCAAACCCGGACCCAAGAGATGATGTAATGGTTCTTCAGCAGCTACACCACCTAGGAGGCATTAACTACTTGTACGGTTGTAAACAATTGTGAAAAAGTATAGCTTTTAACAGAAAGGAAAAAATACCATTAATATTGGATTAAATTGCCTTTTAAAAAAAAACTTAACGTTTAATCATTGTGGCATATTATATTTTAAATAATTCCCCATAATAATGCTCAGCAAATGAAAAACATTTCTAGTACATCCCCATTTAGTTACACCAATTCTGTTGTTTTCTGTACGTGACTAGTTTACTGAGTAATCGTTCACCCCAGTAATGATTCCCCAATGGGACACAGGACATGTCTCTGAAGATCCTGACAGACCTTTCTTTCCCCCACTTACGGTTCAGTAAAAACAAATGTCAGAAGTCAAAAACAGCGTTTATCAAAGCTAGAATCCGTTTGCACTCATTACATTTTATGGCGTAAAAATAAATTCAATTAATGCAATTGAATCTTGATCAAGCGTGCTGATTTGAAAATGCATCATCTTTAAATGTAGGATGTATTATGTCGAAATTCAAAAATTGTCCATTAGATTATTTTTTCCTCATTTGATCATTAGATTATTTTTTCCTCATTTTTCACATTGTAAAAATGTTTTGAAAAGTTTTTTAATGTTAAAAAAAGAAAAAGAAAAATGCATTTCTATTCTTTAACAGCTGAATTTTTTTGGATTAAAAAAATGTTTCATTGAAACAAGAAAAGAAGGCAAATTTCTTAGAATCAACATAAAATGCTTATTAACCCGGCAGGACATTCGCGAATCCCACTAGCAGGAGCACGTGGGCCGGGCCTGTCAGGCCAGGAGCATTTTTTACAGTATTTTTAAAACTATTTTCATTTTGGTTAGCTAAATAGTTAGTAAATGTACACTAAAGCATCAAACAAACGATTACTAGACTTACAACTGGTATTTTGAAAGTAATTAGTACTGTTTTAAGCATTATTGATCAGAACAGAAAGCACATAAAATTAAAAATGATTTTCACGTTGGTCTATCGAAAGGAAAATTCATATTTATTATAAAAAATACGACATTATCAACAATGACATTAGGAAGTATTATAATATAATAAAATAAAATGTACATTTCATTAATATTTTTAGAATAGGATACTGCTATTGGGATAAAGGCTAACCTGAAAGCGCGCCGGGTCTCAAAGGCCCGAAAAGGCCTTGTTTTATACTAGAAAAGAGAAACGTAAATTCTTGAAATTCCTCTAGTAGTCAAGTAGGTGACCTCGAATTCAGATGCACGAAATATGAAAAAATTCACCGGATAGTTTATTTTTTACAGTAATTTCTTTAATCGCCCGGGCCTGAGAGGCCCGGTGCCCGTCCTGCCGAGTTAAAGGTAATATTATCAATATGCTCGTTGACTCAACCTAATTATTCGGCAAATGTAGCTCCAGAAAAACTTTTTGAATGCATCAAAATAATTTTTAGTGTGTTATTCCTTTGATTATATTTTTAGTTTTTCCGTGTACGCTTGCAAGTTGTCACAAACACTATTAGTGCAAGCGAGCGAAGGGGAATGGGTGAGCAGCTGCAAAAGTTTTTTTTTAGATCCAGGCCGAAGATATGGCTGTATAAAAAATTTAAATATTAGAAATATTTTCTTAATCCTTTCTATTTTTGCTATGATTAGAGTATATTTAGCTGCTAACCTTTATTGGAAAAACCATAATTTATTCTTCTTCACTGTAAGGAGAAACAACAGAAAAAATAAGAAATATTCCCCAGTGGAACAGTCGATCAACAACCGAACTAGAAGCTAGTTCGTACCTAGTACGAAGGTGGTAATAGAAGGCATTTTTGTATTAAGACCGGTGAAACGAAGTCCGTACTGTTTTTTCGTTCTTGTGATTAAAAAATGCAACAGCATTTTGCACAAGCATTATTAAGTTATTATGATCTGCTAATTTTATGTTAGTGCTGTTGAGATACAAATGTTTGTTATTTTTGTGTCAGTTTTTAAGTAACGGTCTTTATCTCGTTTGTACGCATTTCAAAATGAACAAGACTTTCTTATCTAAGGGTTCCCATCCATAAAATATTTATTATGGTGTAATTTGTTTGTTATACCGAGAAAAAGCGTTTATAAGGAAAAATAAAACCAATAAATTATAAACGGTCCAACAAGACCGTTTGCTTTGAGGTATGTCCGAATAAGAAACTTCCTTTCAAAAGCAGCAAAAGTAAGCAAATATTCCTTTTCGGATTTCCTCTAGGTATATTAAATGCTTTTGATGTGGAATGTGGTCCCTCGTTACATCGCATTTGACGGGAGACGGGAAAAATGTGGCCTATTTCGGAAGGAAGGAGAATGTTATGATAAAATTACACTTTTATGAACACATTCGGTAAAATACAGTACACTTTCTAGCTTAAATACCGTAATAAAAGATAATCACTTAAACTATAAACATAGACGTTTAATTTACCTTTCATAAATTAATGCAACGATGCGAATTTCTTTTCCTGCTAAAGTAACTAATTGTATCACTCTGCTGAACAAAACTCCAGCATAGTTTGCTTTCCTTTGCTGAATTTCCGAAGAGATAGACACAATAAATTCCAAGAGATGAGAGGATTAGCCAATGAGATGAGAGGAATTTCGGCTTTCTTTGCCACTTATTTTTTTCCATACCAGCCGTGTCTCATATTGTTACATTTCAATGAGATCCAAGAGGCAACTAGTGTCATACAAATCTTGCGAGGCATTTTTTTCCAATTTCAAAGATTCATTATGGGGTACAATGAATTTTTTTCGGTTGAACTTTCGAAGCAAAAAATAAAAATGGAAAAATAGATTAGGAAAATCACAAAATGCTCCATATATATCGAGGCTCTATAATTTGGGGCAACTAGGTTTTTCCAGTGTGTCTAGCATGTTATTTGCCATATTATTATTAGTTTCTTTTTTGTGGGGTGACCTAGATTGTATCGCATTATATAATTAAGCGGTTTTTCTAAAATTATTTATCAAATTTGACCAGCCATTTGACCTTCAGGCTATAAGGCTTCAAGCTCTCCAATATTTTTGAACAATTGAGTTATAAGACAATAACTCAGAGCATTCGTGCTAATGCATATCTGTCATACATTATTCACACGAACACAAAACAAGCACCGGCGAATCCACAACGTTAAAACGGTGAAGGTGGGCACGGAGTAAATCGTTCCCAGTCAAGTGTCACATTGCAGTCGCAGCAAGACGAGGGGAATCTAAAACGCAGTGGGTACCAGAGTCAACAAGGTCACTCCAGGGTTTAGTTTGTGGAGACTGAACAGCCGCCACTCTGAAGAAATGTCAAAGACCTTCATTATTTCAAGTCTTGCGGAATGAAAAGGCAAATTCTTGAATGATATTGCACCCTCTCTTTTCCAAGGAATCCGTTTTTTCGTTACCCTCAACACCCATTACCAAAGACATTTTATGATGAATTTGCTCAAGAAGTGATTTACACTGGGGAATACGAATGCTATTGCTTTCTTGATTAGATAAAAGAGTTTGTAAGGCAGAAGGGGAATCGGAGAAAATCGCTGACCTCTTAAAAGAATCCTGTCAAACATTTAGCTGCTGGAGGCATAAATTGATTCTAGCTCTCCATTGAAATGAGTTGAGTACCTTCCATCAGTCAGGTAAAAGCAGAAAAGATCACAGTAGATTCCAGCTACAGTGCCTTGAGAAAAATTCAACAGAGAATCGTCCGTATAGACATGGAGCCGTTCAGGAGTAGGATAACGATCGTGAATGGTCTCAAGAGCGAGGGCACGAATATAGTGCGTAAAAATTGAAGTCATATGTACACATGCAGACACAGTATATGTATATATAGTGTGTTTATATTACAGGTTACTGTGATTATATTTATCTACTTTCTTTAAAAAGAATTTAATTATATAATGTGATATAAGGTCGAACATACGGAAAAGAAAATAATGTGACAAGTACACTCCATTTAAAAAAAAAAAAAAAAAAAAAAACGGCGCACTAAGTAATTGCCCGATTGCGATAGCTAGATGTAAAGAGCACACATAAAAAACAAACGAATAAAATTTCGGAACAATTCAATGATTTATTGTCGCGTTTGACTATCACCTTGGGAGGAAGTCAATAAGGCGTTTGTCCACCTTTTGCCTCGATGCTAGCTGCTACCCGGCGTGGCACAGACTGATAAAGTTGCCGGGAGGTGTCCTGCGGAATTTCTAGCTAAATTGTCTCCAACTGTTGGGCTAATTCGGCAGCATGTTGAGATGATTGCAATCGCTTCCCCATAACGTCCCAAAGGTGCTCTTTGGGAGAGAGATAAGGCGACCTAACTGACGAAGGAAGTACAGGGAAAGCTTGAAAACAATTCGCGGGCAACACGTGCCGTATACGGCCAGGCATTATTGTGTTGAAAAGTAAGTCCAGGGTGTCGCAAAAGGAACGGTAATACATCGGGTCGTAGGATGTCGTCAACGTGCCGCTGTGCTCTCAATTTGCCAGAAATGACTATCAAAAGAGTTCATCTATTAAAAGAGATGGCACCCCAGACCATTACACCTTTTTGTGAGCCCGTAGTATATGCGATAGTCAGGGCACAATCCCCCTCTGCCCTGGCCGTCTCCAGACACGCCTGCGGCTGTCGTTAGGACACAGTAAAAATGGACTCGTCACTAAAGACTATACGTGCCCAGTAAGCGCAGTTTCACTTTGATCGATCCCAGCACCACAGTAATCTGACTTGACAGTGTACACGCGTGAGAGGCAACAGACGTAACGGTCGACACATGCGTTAGATCGTCTGTGAAGCGTCACGTTGTGTACGAGTCCTGTGGTGGATAGTTGATAGCGACGAATCCAGTGCTGTGACAGCTGCTATGACAGTCGCTATAACCTTCCGTTCTGCTGTGGCCCTCGGTCAACTGCTACCATTTTGATGCTGATATCTAACGTTGTTGACTCACTCTTGTCAGCATCGTCTAATAGCCGCATGGATTCGATATCGAGCAATCCTTCGATTAGTCCAACTAGCCTCTATCAGTCCGATGACCTCGTTTAAACTCCGACATCTTCTCGTAATGAGCACTAATCTTTCGGTGAGGCATTGCTAGAGCCGACGTAGGATATCGCAGTCGAAGTTCAACAGAAGTTTTGACCATCAGATTGAGAATCGATCCTTATATGTACCTGATGAAAACGCAGTTCCGATGCTCTAGCAACTTCCGCTAATCATTCGTTGTACTTCAGATTTTAATCATTTGCATGTTTGGTCCGAATGTCTTTGCATACGAAATTTCATTACAATCCGTCGACCCCTTCTTGGGGAGTCGATTCTTTTTTGTACAGTGTAGCAAATAATACAAACTAAGAAGTAAATTAGGTAAATTTTCATTCATGTATAGGGATGTATGGGATGAATACAAACACTGTACTCTATAATCATTATATGTGTACTGATGACTGTATTTTTTTCTTACTATATGATTATAGTTAAATGATCTGTTCCATAAATGTGTCAAACAAACATGGTGATTTTTATCTGTAAAACTTTTGAAGCAAAATATTAGAAACTTATTAAAAGAAATCGACATAAAACAAGAGCGAAATATCCGAATGCGCTATATCGAGGCGTGATATAACGCGGTGGTATTAGGCTTCTTTCTAGTGTATCAAGTACATGAATGAAAAGTCACCTAATTTATTTCTTAGTTTGCATTATATGCTATTTGTCACATTATTATTTTTTCATTTTCGTATGTCCAACTTGTATCACATTATATAATCAAATTCTTTTTTAAGAACGTAGATATGTATAAACACAATATCCTACAGATATATATTCGTCTACTGTGTCTTCATGTGTACGGATGACTGCAGATTTTTCCTACTATATTATTGAAATTAAATTATCTGTTCTATAAATACATCAAATATGTTTTAATATTTATTTTCTCTTTTATTACTCAGATAATAATGTTCTCGGACAAATTCATTTTTAATATTCAAAGAATTATGTTTGCCGAGTTTTCAAATACTATTATTACATTCCTTTCATTATAAAGTGACTACTTAAAACATATCACTATATTAATTAGCGTTCCAAACTATACCTACTATGTTAATACCTACGTGTTCTACTTATACACCATATTTCTTAAATATGTATTTATGAAAATGTATTATTGAGCTACATGTTTGTGTAATAAAATACAAAATTATATTTCTAAATGAATATTGTCCTTGTTATATGCATGAGTGTTACCATGTGAACATCTACGCTTAGTAATATTCCTTTAATGAAATGAAAAACCAATTATTTTAGAGAAAATTCAATTAAACTTTGAAGTTTAACTTAATTTCTAGTTTCATGTAAGATTCACGCTCTGTCAAAATTCGTGCTTCATATTTCTTTGAAAGTAATTAGAGCATTATAACAGCATTTTGCAGAAATTTAATCCTATGAATATGATTACTTTATTGAATAATTGTTCTTAATAACGGATACTAAAGTATTTGAGAGAATTTCGAAAGAGTACGTTTAAATGTTTGCGTAATTTAATTACTATATTTCCATCAAAATATTCCAATACGTTTTAATACATTATTATGTAATATAATAACATAATTTTGAAATTAGCATTTTGAACCTAAAACCAATATTATTGCGAATTTTCCGGATGGTCTGTGGCTTAAATTACTGTAAAGTTCTAACTCTACGCATCAAATATTTAAATTTTGGATATTGTTGCATGTAAATCTGTTAACTAGAACGCGAGATAGAAACCTTTACATTTCTCGTAGAATAAGATTTGAGCTTACGGTTTTTCGCCAAATAATGGGGATATCACTTAGCTGTTACCGTTTTGGGGACTTATTTTTTGTGCCAAATTTGGTGCTATTTCGCCAAAAATTCGCAAAATTTGGTGACATTCAAGGAGGTATCATACATAAGTCCTGTAATGTTTGTTTTACCCAAGACATTGCTTTTACGCAGTCTAATGACCAGAAACATCTCTAAAGTGCTACTAAATGGAGTATACATGTGGAAAGCTCCAAAGACATCTGCATTTGGTATAAATAAAAGAAAGCAGATCAACCACTCAATTTTGAATCGTCTCTTGTGCAACTAGCTTGCGCTGAGAGCCATAGAGCTCTGCCTCGTTGTATTGCGCTATTATAAGCGACACGTTCTTCCGATTGTTTGCAAAGCTGTATTTTGAAAATTTTCTGTCATTCTTTATCAAGGTATGCTGAGTAGCAGTTAATATCTCTATGCTCAAAAATTTCACTGATTTTTTTTTCTTTATTGAAGGAATACAGTAGTTCAGGAAATCTCTATTATCGGATAACTGTAGTAATTAAAGCTCTAGTCCATGATTTCTTGTGAATAGTATATTGAAGATTGTTCTTCAAATTTCTAGAACCCATAACATTTGCATTCTGTCCTGAGTAGCTGACTAGTTAGTAGAACTTTCTACAAGCCGAGCTTACAAGCGCATGAACCCGACGGTTCATGTTTCATCTACAATATTTTATTCGAGAGTGTTTTTTTAAATACAGGTTTAGGAATTATTTAGAAGACTTTTGCTTGAATATTGTTTTTATTTCTAAAATAATGATTTATTTAAAATTCTACTGCATCCCAATGTTGAAAATTTAACCTTCGTAATTCAGCGTTTCAATAGGGATTTGAATCCATATAGATATATAATTCGAGTTTACAGCATGTTTGTGAATTATTGTGCATAAACAGCACGATAGTGATTAAAAGTTACGCGTTTCATCAATTTTAGTCTAGTCGCTTGATATGTACGCACAGATATATTTCAAACTAATGAGTACAAATCATATCCGTTCTGTCGCATCGCAGCATTCTTCATGATTCATCTAAATGTATATAGATATCATAGAATTTAAAACGTCCATGTAGTCTATTCTATTGGAACTAAGGTATATATTAAAGTAGCATTATTAGCCGTTTAGCTTATTGCGTTTAACCCGTTGGAAAATGATGAATATACGAGAAATTACGTCATGGATATTAATTTGTCTGTCCCTTCATAGAGGGTAATGCTGGCAGCCCACTGGATGCCTCCAGAATACAATGGCCAAAATACCTTCGGAGAGTTGTTATGGATAATGCATAATCGGCAAGTGCTCACCCGTTGGGCAGAAAAAAAATCTGCCGATCTGCTCTTCAGCCGATCTTCAGAGATGCTCGACCAATATTTATACGATTAAAAAAAAGAAAAAAACCCTCAAAATCTTAGAAAAAGGATTATTTTGACATCTATTGTTTAAGTGACAACCTGATGCTAAAATTAATTTCATTTGCTTTAGTGGCTTATACGTGATGCACGAGCAAATAAAGTTCCGAGCAAATAAAGATTCACGAGCAAATAAAGATTAAGTTCCTTTGAACACATGTTTGTAATATTTCTATCTTTTTTCTCAAATTTTTGAAAAAAACATTTGTGATTTAAGATAAATGACCATGTCTAATGATAGTAAATTTCATTTAATTCGTTTCTGAGGCGTTTTAGTGATGCGCAAACAAAATGTGTTTTGAGTAAATTTTTGCAAAATCTCAAAATCTAATAAAATTTTGCAAAAAAAAGTCACACATATTGTTTCAGTTGATATGTGACAAATTTCATTTCGGTTTCTTTAGTTGTTATTACACGATGCATGAACAACATTTTACAATGTTTAAAATATTTTTGCGAAGTTTCAAAATTTAATCAAAATTTTATAAAAAATCCCTCATTTTATTCCCTTTAATTGTTAATACATGATGCGCGAACAAAAATTTACACGCTTTGGATAATTTTTCGCAAAACACAAACACACACACACACAAATTTTCCAAAAAAATGTTAAACATCTACCTTTAAGTTGGGCGTTCACCTGTAATTTGTCTTAATTTAATTTCATTCGCTTAAGAAGTTATTGTGAGATCCATAAAAAATTGTTGGCACATTTTCAATCAATATTCTCAAAATCTCAGAATATAATCAGAATTTTGCAAACCAAAATCAACAGCTATAGTTTTAGTTGGGAGAACACTGATTCCATTTTTTTTCATTGATTCAGTCGTGCTGGAACAAAAGAAAATTATCTTGGACAGAATAGCAGAACGACATACTTTGAGATTTTTTGACGGTTGTTATATAAGGTCGCTGATGAAGGTAAAGTATATAAGTAATATCGAAAAAGAAATGTAAATTTTACTAAAGCACATTCGATAAAGTGATATTTCTACACATGTTACGCTTAAAAACAAAATTCACCATGATACAAAACATAAAAATGTGCGTAAAAATGCATTCGTATGAAATCGGCAATTAAAAATATGATAAGTCATTTCGATATTTTTTGAATGCTTGTAATACAGAAATAATATTTTAATTGGCAATTAAATTATCCAGCACATTTTTTTTTTGATAATGCGATTTCTAAAGCTCTCTATTCCTTAACTTCAACTGTAACACAGTTTCATCTTTCTAACATTGTTATTTTATCCCATTAATGTTTTCCAACAGCTTTCCTTAACTTCTCGAGTAGAAATCCCACATCAACCGCACTCCTACTGCGCGTGAAGAACGGGTCCAGAATAGTCAAGTTTCATTTCGCTAATTATAGAGTGATTGTTCTTTAAAGAACCACACGTTGATTGCATTTGTAATTCTCAGCTTGATAATTTGATCTGAATCGTAATCAGTTTAGGGATTTGGGTTCGACAAATCGATGTTAATTGCATACTAATGAGCGTTAAAATTACGTATAAGTGTATCTCAGGTGATACAAGGAAAGAAATGGCGAAGGAATAAAAATGTCTTAGGCTTAGGAACAAACCTGCGTACAACGCATAGAGTATTGTCATATTATGCTTTAGCAATTGCAATTTGACTTGGGTACTAATAATGAGAATATTCGAAAGAATGCCCAATTTTCTAAAACATCAGCTAAATGTGAAATGGTAATTAAATATAAAGATCAGTAATTATATTCCTCCTTCATTTTATAAATACCCTGAAAGTTAAATGGTACCAAACGCATCTATTTTAAAACACTTTTCCGCACAGATGTTTTGTAAACATAACTTATTATCGATAGGAAAAGAAACAATAAAATACAATCATTTTCTTTCAATCTCTCGTCATATATACTTACGGGTGTGTATTGTTTGCGAACTGTAAAAAAGCCAGAAATAATATGTGCAGCCTTCTATATCAAAACCAGATGTCATTATATATTTCAAGGCATAGAACATGGAACTCCACAAAGATTTGACTGTATGAAAGAGATGAAATAAAAACCAAACTTTTGTTTAAAAAAAAATGCATTAAGTTCAGGATTATTTTAGTATAGTATTCTCCAAGAGAGAGCGATTTTCCAGTCTTCTTTTCTACTGTTTAAAAACCTTTGGAATTGTTCGTGTTTGGCACCATGTAATGCCTCTGAAAAGTTGATTTTACACACAGTCTCCACATAATCTAAATTCTTACCATTTAAGGTTTTTTCCTATTCTCGGGAACAGAGAAAAGTCTCACGGAGCTCAGGTGGATAAATACAGCGGGTGGTGAATAATATCTCACCCATGAGAGTCCGAATAGCATTTCAGATCAGAGTCAAGTCGATGTATGCAAAGATGTGGACATAGTGAAGGGGTCGCTTTCTTTTACGCTAGACTTTCGGGAGTTTCTTCTGCACATATTCCCGCAAACATATTAGATCTTCCGAATAGCTGGGCTAACAAGATGAGATAGAATCTCGCCTCCAGACGCTGCTCACTTGTTATTCTTAGAACATTTTAATGTGTCTGAAGTTTTCGACTTTCTAGCTCGACCTCCAGCCTCGGAGCCGACCGGACAGAGCAGCGGGTAATTATTTGATTTCAACAGAAATCTATATATTTTTTTGTTTTTACATTTGTTTATATATAATGTCTTGAACATAATTTGTAAGAAGAAATTAGACAGTATTCTAACTGTATTCTAACAGTAAGAAGAATTCTTACAGTATTCTAATTTAGATATCTACGCAGTTCAGTGACTAACAATAAATACAACTTTGTAACCAAACGAACACAAATAAAGACTAAGTATATGTAGATATATCATATAGATGGTTGAAATGGAATGAATGAAGATATTCTGATTATCGTGTTCGTTTGGTTTCATGTTATAACAAGCCTACATGAGGTGCATCTACCTACGGGGGAAGTTGCCTTGGTCGAAGGAATTTTTAAGGTATTCACGTTTCATCTGAAGAAAACCGACCCAAAACTCCATACCGTTAGATCGACAGCCCCGAACACAGGGTCTTCACACTTCAGCCGTCTACCATGTTCACGGCCGAAGACTAAGGCAAGTGTCTAATTCACTTGCCATAGCCTTGATTATGTTGTACAGAGTTGTCTTTTCTATTTAAGGAACTGGATATGGGTTATTTAAAATGTAATTCTTCCATTGATCCTTCTTTTGCTGAGGGCATTTCTTTTTATGCGGTATTTTTTTGTAAACGGTAAGATGTAAAATAATGAAGAGATTATCCTGGTCTATTACGGTTGTAAGAGGAATACCTAAGAAAAGATGGAGGGACAGCCTGGATGAGGATTTTGCCAAACTGAAAATAAGAAACTGGAGGTCCATTGCAGGGAAGAGGGTGGAAAGACTTCTGAGGAAGGCCAGTGCTCACAAGGGGCTGTCGTGCCAATGTTGATGATTACGGTTGTAACAAGTAGTTGGTGTCTTTTATATTATATATCTATGATTTGGAAGCGTTCCATGATTTGAATAAGATATGCAAACTTTTGTGCTCTAATAGTATAGTTTCAGAGACTTTTAAAATATTGGTATGGATTGGAATGCTGATCGTTGCTGCCAGGAGCAATGCAAGATTTCAATAGTGGTAAGTCCAGATCTTGCGGACTGTAATGAATATTGTCTATTGTAATATTTGTAGTTAATCTTAATCTATATACCTAGTTTATTCTTTGTAAGATAGGTAGGTGCAGCGGTGCTTTACCCGTTGATATCTGAAGTTAAGATGTCGGGAGGGGGGAGCTTTCTGTAAGCTCTTGCGATTAATAACATAATTTTTCGTTGTATTGCGCTTGACTCCCCATGCACTATTTTTCTCTCTAATTTGATTTGATCATATTTTAATTATGGTTTTCCAGATTAGCGCGCTCGATGAAGAACTGTTATACAGATTTTGCAATGATGTGCCTATTTTATTTTTTATATATTTTAGATGGTTATATATTTTGTGGTCAAAATGGATTCCTAAATATTTGAAGTGCGATCCGTATGAGATTGCAGTATTATTTAATTTGAAATAAGGTTCTCGTATCAGTGGCTTTGGTTTACCATTCGAGAGAGCAACATGACAAGGAGAGACAAGAGAGGAAGGGGATTTCGCAGGCAGGAAACGAAAACAATTCAGAAAAAGTCACGACAATCAAATTCTAACATCGCATGCAAACGTCACTTTTGCAGCTTTTGGCAGCTTATTTTAAAAAGGTCTAGATTAAACCCACTTAGAAGGAAAATTCTGTACTTCTCCTAGAACTGCCAGCATGCTTTCAATACAGATTTTTTTACCTCCTTATAATTATGAAAATTTATATTAATAAGCAGCGGAACAAGTTATGCAGCTTATCTTAAATGCAAGACGGTAACTTAATTGTTACATAAGAACCATATAGATCGTTGAACAAAATATTATTTTGAACATGTAGGCTACTGTCGCAAACGGTCAAGTCATCTTAGATATCAAACAGAATAAAGGAATCAACGCATCAGTAGAATGCTGTGGCTCCTTACACTGTAATCTGCACATTCTGCGAAATGCTCTTTTACTTCTACGACTATTAGATGAAAACTGCTTGCATAGAAGCTACGCTTAGTGGACGTCTGCCATTTACTGCTGCAAACTAACACAATTCGATGATAAAGACAGTGATGCGATGACGATGCAGAGGTTGGGAACGAGACTCTAGGACCATTGAATAGCATAAAATTTCAGTTCAACAATGCAATTTGATTCCGTTTGAATGATAATAGTCATTGATTAAAAGATTGATAAATGTTTGAATGAGAAAAATCAGTGACCTCTCAACTTACAGTTGAGACGTATTAAAGCATAAGCATATTTACAGCGCGACATATCTTTGATGCTGTGTTGCAGTCACTTATGGAAACTATACATTTTATTCAATTGTGGTTTCAAATGGCTTTTTGTAGGAAGACAACGTAAAAATACACACCGCTTTTTCTGAAAACAAATTTTGCTTCTTGTCCACTTGAGGTTTTTGAACTTCAAATTCTCCTGATATCTCACCGATCGGATCTAGATCTCTTATCTAGACGTGATTAGTCGTTCGTTGTCTCTTCTTTGCCCGATAACTCAATGGAGAACGAATTGTGAAGTATGCCTGAGGCTTCTAACCTTGAGAATCGTATGTGCGTCTTAATGAATCTGTATATTGTACGGTTGCTACTTTACTCTTAGAGAAAGTGATTATATTTCGTAGAAATTGCACATCATCTATCAACGTTATATAAAATAACCTTTCACTAAATAATATAAATTACTTACATATGCAATATTTGTCTCTGTATTAAATTCTACCCACATTTGCACGTTGTTACGTTTTCTCTTAGCATTATATGTATATGCGCAGGGTATTTCAAAATAATCCCGAAAAATTTGAAGGGGAGGCAGGACACATAAAAAGAATGACATAGAAATGTGGAATAAAAAACCCAATTTTTACTTCCCTGTTAATAAACACTTTGTGAAAAGAGTTGAATTGTTCGTCTTAACCAAATTTTATAAACAATGTGTTTGCATTCACAACTTTCATGAATGCAACGGAATAGAATTGCTAAGCTATCAGTTATATTATAATCATGAGGTGTTTTCCTTGAAAGATGCATTAGTCATTGACGAGCAATTGTCGATAAGTTCACTTTTATTTCAGCACTTATTCCAAAATGATTATTGAGAGCTCCATAAAGATGATGTTTCCGACCCTACATTGTAGTGGAATTCTGAATACTTATTATATATCTAACCTTCCTTTAAATTAGGCAGGAACTATTTTGAAACATCCTGTATATATATATATACAGGATATATATATATATATATATATATATATATGCTTTTTGAACAGTGAAGCACATTAACATCTTTAAAATACTCTTGAATAATTAACCCTTTGAGGCACAACCCTTTCCCAATGCTGAAAAAAGGGCAGCCGTTGCCATCGCTCGACTTAACTACCAGCAAGATGGCGGAAGATCGGAACGTTCATCACGTGCCACAGATCTAGAGACCCTTTTTTGACGACAGCTGGCTGTGCCGGGAGCAGCTGCCCTTTTTTCAGCATTGGGCAATCTATCTAGCTGTTCTCGCATTCTTCCATTTTTCAGCAGATGTCGGTGCTGTTCAAAATAATAGTGACCAATTTTATGCCAACACTACGAAATATATACAGGCCCATTACTGCCAAATAGTGCTGCTGCGGTACGTTTTAAGCAGTACCACGCCGTGAACTTTTCTATGCATGTCATAGACACATGGTAGTTCGCCGTTACTAGTTATGTACTGGCGAATATGCACTTTTCAGACACTGGCACTCCAGTGACTTCCAGTCGATGGCAATCTACCTTGCTCCGGGTAGACGGCACTTTGCCAGCACGACGGGTACCCGGCCGTTATTTTGCGGGCAGTAGTGTGTTTGCTGGGTAGTAAAGGAGTCGAAATGAAAGATAACCAGAGATCTTGGCGCTGAAAAGGTTTCCCCTGAGAATGAAATTCGATGTCTAGTTACGAAATAGCCAATTATAGCATTTGAACACCCTTTTAAATAGAGTTGTTTTATCATTTTTATAGAAAAGGTGAATGGATTAACGAACCCATGTCTGGTGAGAGAAATATAATATTATAACTCTAGGCCTTTTCTCATTTAACCCTTTAAGGCGCAGCCGTTTCCCAATGCTGAAAAAAGTTCAGCCATTTTTTTGACGACAGCTGGCTGTGCGGCACAGCCAGCTGCGTCAGAAAAGGGTCTCTAGATCTGTGGCACGCGATGAATGTTTCAATCGTCCCCCATCTTGATGGTAGTTAAGTCGAGCGATGGCAACGGCTGCCCATTTTTCAGCATTGGGCAATCTATCTAGCTGTTCTCGCATTCTTCCATTTTTCAGCAGATGTCGGTGCTGTTCAAAATAATTGTGACCAATTTTTTTACGGGAATAGACGTGCTAAAAAGTAAAGGATTCTCGTGGAGCTATGTCACCCGCAACTATTTTTATAGAAATCAAATCTACTCTTCGCGACTGGCAACAGTCAAAACGTCAGAGTTGTGTGTTGCCAGAGCGGCAACACTGCGCGTTAAAGGGTTAATGCCTATATAAAGTCAAATGTGTTGAAATCATTTCGTGTGTTCTCGTGAAGAATGTTTAAAGCTACATGCGACATTTTTAATTGGTTATATAGTAAAATCTATGCAATTATTGTATAAAAATTTCGTCGTCACTATTAAACTATGAGTACATATACAATTTTTTAAAATCAGATTTTGAACAATTGTGTAGCGATTGGACAAGCTTGTCTAACCGTTAAAAATACTGAGTAAAAAATATCGTAATATTCACTTTCGTCACCTCCATTCGCAAGGATACGTTCCGTTTAAAATAAACTCTCCAAGATAAACGATGGTGGATGTAAATGACACTGGCTTTATATACGTAATCTTTGACTCACCTGTCCCCAACAGCTAAGGATAAAGAAGACTATAGCCTGAGAAAAGAGCTCCGTGAACACAATTTATCACTTACACTGTCCTCAAGATTTAATGAAGACATATAGTATGCGATTCAGAAAGTGTTTTTGAAGTCTGCGAGTATCTATACTTCATGTGTACAATAAAGAAGAGGCTCTGGCTCTTATTGCACCTTTTAAATATTGTAATAATAAAGTTCAAATATATATTTTTTTAATAAATCGTAGGAAATGAGCAAGTTATCGAAGCAGCATTGCGTTTTTTTTAATACATGATGTGTGCAAATCTCTTCTTCGTTGTTAAATATATATATATATATATATATATACAGGGGCGTAGCCAGGGGGGGGGGGATATTGGGATATATCCCCCCCGAAATTTTTGTATTAGTGATGAAATTCCGTCTATTTATACACATAAAAGTTCATATCCCCCCCCGAAAAATTTTCTAGGCGCATATCCCCCCCCCCTCGAAAAATTTTCCTGGCTACGCGCCTGTATATATATGTATATAAATAATCCCCTTCATTCTATTCACTGTGTTACACTATGCATGGTTACAGTCAAGTGATTTTATAATTTCACCACAAGCTACTTATTTTACTTCCTGTTTCTTTTATAACAAAAGCTACTCATTTTTAAAATGGATTTCCGCTACAGAAATCATCCTTGAATGTAGATCTATCCATTTTCTGACCTCCATATTTAAAAAAAATTAACCGATTTTTCTTTCATGATATATATAAATTCTGATTATTTTGAACATGTTATAACCCTCTGTTAGGTGCTTTTCTTAACTTTTAATTGTTTAAATAACGACAATGTGGACATATTTTCAATTTAGCGAATTTTTAGCTCTCGCATGATTAAAAATACGATTGCTGACCATGAATCGTTATAAGAAATACGTGTTTTCTTAAATAGAAGTTCAACTTAATTTTTTTCTAGGATCTGAAATGCAAATTAAAACGTTTCTTAAGCGTCAAAAATATTTTTGAAAGAGCATTGTCAGATGAGAATTTTTTTTTTAAATTATTTACGTTGTTTCTCTACATATGCTTTTTTCATGAGAGCAAAAAACGTATAATTTACAAGGGCAACACAATTTTACATGCCCAAAAATATTATATTTTCCGTTATTCTCAGTTTTAAAAAATTAAAATATTGAAGCAATACCTCATACCTAAACCAGTAATATTCCAGAAAACGAGTTTTTTATTCTTTCTAGAGAAAAAAAAACTGTTAAGATAAAACATTCGTAAGCTTGCCATTTTTTCTGTTTTTCAATGTTAAAATTATTTTTCAAATAGCAGTTTCGAATGGAATTTTAAAGAGAGTTTTTGTAAAAATTATTTAAGTTTTTTCGCCACATTCATCAGAACATGAAACGTGTCATAGAAAACCAACAAAATTTTGGTTGACATTAAACATTGACATTAAAAATATATTTTCTATTGTTCCGGTTTAGAAATTTGAAATATGTTAAAAAAATTAGTCAGGCCTAGTGTTAGCAAATACGGGCCAAAAATACAATACCGATAATCCTTATTTTTTAAAGGTTGTAGTGAAATACTGACATTAATAAGAGCAATAAAATAATATTTTATCATATTAAAAACAAAAATATATCATAAAAATCTGGTATTTGGATACAGTAAATGAGCAAAATATGTAAAACCAGCATTAACCCATTTGTGCCTGGATATTTTTGCGACTTTTTTCGATTTTTACTGATAATAGAAATAATAGATAAATTTCTGATATCAACTTCATGAACAAGGGATGATTTCTTTTAAAATCATTATGCATAAAAATCGAAATATCAACATCCTACTTGGTCATCTTAAAATATTTTGTAGAGTTGAGGCTCAATACTCATGAATAAAGGCTAGTAGAAATAAATAACGTTTTCGACTATTAGCGAAAATGCCGTCCCAAAAAAGGGACACTAGGCATAAATGGGTTAAAAAAGAAAATATTACTGAAAAATCAGTCTTGCTGTATAGCCTATTATAAACATTTATTTAAAGGGGAAAACATATTTAATTATTGCATATTTTTTAAAAAATGATCGTAAAAATCGCAATGCATCAATTGAACTGCCATTCAGCAAGAGCATTGTTTGTGCACAAATTAGCTTCTGTTAAAAAATTTCTTAACAACGCTGGTTAGTGGATTGTTAATAATGAGCAATGTACAGGGTGGTTATAATTAAAATGACACTATTTAGATCCTTCTAGAACCCGTTCTGCCTATCGGATTGTGATGAAACATTGATATTTCTGGACTATGTATGCACCATTATATTGTACCCTTGTTAAATGGGCCACGGGGAAAAGCATTCTGTAATAAAACATTAGTTCAAAGTGCGACCAGCATATGGCGCTTTTCGGAAATTCCTGCACCAAATTAGTCAATCCTATAAAGAGACTGTAAGAAAAACATTCTGCGTGCCTTTTTTTATTAAGCTTCTGCCAGTGTTAATCATGCTCTTCCAGAAGAAAGATCGAGCTTTACTGGTAAAATTGTTTAATCAGAACGGCGGCAGTAAGTTAGCTTCACTGCTTGCCTTATATGGTGTTTTTCACCTCCTAATGTCTGGCATCAACAACTTTTTCCTGATTGATGTCGATCATGGTGTCGATTTCCTGCAGATTATATTTCTGAGACTGTTTTCCTTGAAACTCACTGCTGAAGGTTCTAAAACGTCACGAGTACACGTTGCAGTGAACTCCTTTGACAGTAGATCATTCTTGTTTTACAGGACCGGCAATGGTTGCAGACCACTGCCTTTATGCAAGATGTAGCAACGTCCCACATTGGGCGCCAACGGAAAGAACTGTTTCGTGCTAACTTTGACGAGCATCGTTCAGTGTTCAGAAGTTTTCGGGTTTCTTGTTGTTCTCGTTCACGCAACTTCAATTTCTGCGAATTTTCGTTGTGGGTACTCCTTAAAGACCGTATTCTTGGAAAAGGAATTAGGACTTTTCCTGAGTTGAAAGTCAACATTACAGGCCCCGTTGCTGAAATCCCCCGAAAGTTGCTTCGTGCTGCATCTGGACGTTTTATGATCGACTTTCAATAACGTAATTGATGTCAATGGAGTACAAGTTGGGCAAATCCAATAATTGATTAAATTTTAATGGTGCTACCAGCTGTTTTGCCCTTTTTTTAGGGGTCACAAGAACCCTTGGTGTTCAACACTTGAACTATTTTTTTTTTGCAGAAATGTTTTCCTCATGGTCAATATAACGTAACTAATAAGTTCCAAAAAATCCGACAGGAAGAACGGCTTCTAGAGGAGTCTGAATACGATGACTTTAATTATAATCACCCTGTACTTCCTCTAAGTATTTTACTCGTCCTTTTACTCGGAATTTTTAAGTCCTTAATCTTCCGTCGTCAGACGGTTTTTGAAAAAATCTGGTTACCATATATTTTTCTTATTGTTTGGGACAATTTATTTTACAGTTTCAATAACATCTCCTTCAACAACAACAGCATCTTTTTCAACGAATTCCTTTGGATTGAGTATGCGTTCGACTCATAGCTAATCCGAAAATACCGGTATTTTATCTTAACAAACATCGGTTTCAAGAAATTACAAAATATCACGAAATACTGGTGTTCGGTACGCCAGTAAACCGGTAATAAAATCACTAATCAGATCTAAACCAGGAATATTAAAAAAAATTACTTTTTTCTTCTTCAAAATATAAATTAGTCCTGACTTAAAACGTTCGCAAATGTGTAATAGGGTGTTTAAATAAAATATGTTTGGATATATTTAATGAGTAAAACATTTAGGAATTATTTAGTTTTAGATTACTAAAGTTTCGTTTTGGCTCATATTTATTTCAAGAAGACATGTTAACAAACGAAAATCGCTTTTCGAATATGCAGTTATTCCATCTTCTCATATATATATATATATATATATATATATATATACATTGCTAATGTTCAAGCATTTTCAATATTTCCTAAACTTTAATCATAATTCCTACGTAAAATTTGACATGTAGATAGGAAACGAGATAAACCTTATCATCTAGAGCGGGATTCTTCCTAATTCTTTATTGCATGCTTGTTGCAGATAGGGAAACAATAATCTTAATTGAATTCTAAAAAATGCACAAAGATATAGAGAAAAAGAAGAAATATTATTCATATGCGACATTATTTATTTTCTTTCTGTGTCAAAGATGGAACGGAGTTATTTATTTAGATTCGAGCAAGCATTTTGTAAAAATAAAAATTTTCAAAAGCTCAAGTAAATCAGAAAAGTAACATTCTCAGAAATCCAAGATTTTCTGTATAGTCCTATGATAAAAATCAGTTTACTTGTAAGGTATTCATTTAATAAGTATTTGAATAAAAAATATAAATGAAATAAGAAATTGTAAGAAAAAATACATCTGTGTTAGGGTAATGGCACGAATTACCGACTCTTTAACGAAAATTATCGTTATTTCCTAAATAACATTCTTATTATAAATAAATTTTGACTCTAAATCTTTTCTTTATGGCCAAGGTCTACCATAATCGGCAAATGTTAAGTCAATCTAATATATTCTTTCATTTTATGATTGGAAATCCAAAAGGAATTTTTTTTAATCTTATTTATATGAATGAACTAGTTACTGAAATGCATAAAAAATAATTTTTGATATAGGTATTTAAATATCCTCTGTGAAAAAAACTAAATTATTAACATCGTAAAAACTATTAAACAACTTTATTTTTAACAAAACGATTGTTCACAAATAATGCAAACATAAATGAGGGCGACTGAAAAGAATTGCTTTCGAAGAAAAATAGCGGATAATATATTGACTTAAAATTGAATAACCCAGACAGCACATAAGCTTAAATCAAGCTTGACATTTCTTTGAATTTGACGTATTAATATAAGCTTGACAGTTCAATCCATTAGCTTGATTATTGCTTTGCGCTGATGGCGCCATCTGTCGCATTAGGCGAGAAGGATAATGGACATTGTAAAGTCTAGCGTTTTCTCAAATTGGTCATGTATTAAATAAAGAAAAGTTCGTAAAAGTTGTGTTTTATTTTATTACCGCATAAAACCTGGACATTAGAACACTCAAGGGGAAGGAATGAATGGGATAAGCCCCTCTGAAGTGTAACACGATGGGAGTTTTAGTTTTATTTACATCTACTAATAAACATTAGTAATTCCATTAACTAATTAATTAGCCCTAAAAATAAATTTTAATATAACTAACACAATTTAGTTAGTTAATATACTTCACTTTATGGGTGGTAGAATGAGGCGGTTTCCGGCCGCTACAAAATAATTTATCATCAGTCATAAATGCACTTGACCATAGGATTAAAAAAAAAGATTCTATATTTCCAAATATGGAAATTCTTCAAAATAAAATGCAATTATACTACGAAATTGATTTCAAAATCAGTCGTTTGTCTCGATTTTGGCCAGTATTGGCCAACATGAGTGTCGTGATATTGAAAGTTTTAAAACATGTGCTGCTGTTAAGTTTATATTATGTTTATTTCCCTATAAGTAGAGTCTCTAAATCACACATAACATTATTTTAATTTTGATGCATCCCATGGAAAAAAAAAATACAAATAATACATCGGCCACTTATCAATCTGGTCAGAAATAACCCTAACAGTCACTTCAAACTTTAGACATATCAAACCAACTCAGACTGGCGCAACGGTTAGGACGCACGCCTCCCAACCCAAAGGTCCCGGGTTCTATTGCGGACGCTTGATGGAAACCGATGAAATTTCAGCGTAGAGGGGAAAATGCGTGGCAAAATAAAATATGTGGGGCGAGTTCCGCGCCCCGTGTATTTTGGAAATTTTTTAAGCTTGAAATTAAGCTTGCTATGTCAAGCTTGATTCAAGCTTGAAATGTCAAGCTTAATACAAGCTGGGCAATTGTAAACTAGAACAATTGATTCAAGCTTGCATTAAGCTTACACGCTTGAAATTTCCAAGCTTAATTCAAGTTTATTGACTTGATAAATGAAACTTGCTGCAAGTTTGATGCAAGTTTGCTGTGCTGTCTGGGAAGGTATTTAGAACGATTCTCACCCCAATCCAATACGCTTCCAGACTGCAAGCTTAAAACGAGAACTGGCCACAAAAATAAAACAAATAACTCCAGAATAAGAATAGCACAGCACACATTTATTAAAAAATGAATAGATTTCGAATATTTACGACTTAACACCACCGAATTGCACCACGAATTGAATAACAAATATTACAAATTATAATGGCAAATGATCAGTACGAATGCGACCTTCGAATACAAACCAGAACTAAAACATTTCGGTAGAATTCTGGGTAAAAAACCGAGTTGCCATTTCCCTTAACAAAAACTTTCTTCCTTGAAGCGTACATTATAAATAGAACAAAACCGTCTTTAAGTGAATATTCATTTCTGTCGGAACAATGATATAACATTGGCACTGTACAAAGCAACTGTGTTTTGAATAAAGAACAGTGTTAATTATGTATTAGAAACACTTTTTGTGAAGTTCACAGTTAGTAATACAAAATTTAAAAGTGTGTGAATAATTGAGTAAATTGATATTTTGGATTAGAATTTATTGATGTCCCTAAACATAGTTGTTCAACTGAAAATTTAGGGCGAGATTCAAGTGAAACACAATTCGAACGTTTTCCGCGTCGAACAGGGGAAACTTCGAAGTATGTCAATGTGTCTTATTCAACTGAAACAAAACAATCGTCTTTTGATCACGTGACAGCGTTTGTTCATTGGAAGCATTCTGGGGACTGAACTGGGAACTGGGGACTGAAAAACGTTCAATTCAAACTCGATAGCGAGCGTTTCACTTGAATCTCGCCCTTAGATTTGGTAACTGCATTTTCACAAAAGAGCTAGCAACAAAGTAGATAAAACAAAATTCAAGTGCGGAACACGAAGTTGCATCCTAAAGTTCTACGCTAAATTAGCACACATTAATTTTCAATATTGAAGTTAAACTGTCAATAATTTGCGTCCTGTCAACGATTGGTGCTTTTTTTTTTTGCTTTATTAAATAAAAGAGCAAATAGCACATGTATTATTTTCATATTACTTACACTGACGGCTGAAATCTTTATGACATGATGTTACATGCATTTCATGACTTACTGAGCACCCTATATTTGAATACAAGATATTTTATAAAAATAATCTGACTATTTTAATCCGGTACTTGGTCACAAAATAGGGCTTCATTTCTCAAGTAAATATTGGCAACATATATAAATTGAATTCAATACTCTTGGCTATCGACATGTAAAATAACAAAAAACATTTAGGCAGATTTTCATCTATTAACTTCAATTTAAATTCTAAGCAGGCGATACGTACCTCTTAAATATTTGTACCGATCTACCACCCGGTAGCTGCTGCTATGAAGGATATAAAATCTGTATTTTGCTATTTCCCAATCGATAGCCAAGTTGAAATTTTGTATTATGCATTTTAGCTAACAAAAACATATGATGCAAAATATTGTTGATACCAGTTTTACAGCGTATTTTAGATGTATATAACCTGCTTTGAGATTATATACAATTTCATAACCGCCATCTTGGGATAAAATGCGATTCTGATTGCTACAAACAAGAAAACTTTTAAACAAGAAAGCAAATAGGTCTGACACATGGATTAGGATGAATTTTTACATATCGCTCATTTGCTGCAACAACGTCACAACTCAAAAATCATGATTTTTCAATAAACGCATTTGAATTTCCGTGAAAGTGAAGAAACTTATATTCTACAAAACGCTACTACCGTCGTTCCACGGGTGAAATTTAAAAGGTCAGAAATGACACTCTGCTAGTTAAAAGTTCGCATTAATGCAATTGCACCCATAGTATCAACTCAAAAATCATGATTTTTAAATTATGACGTTGTTGCAGCAAATGAGCGATATATTGAAGCACGGATAAAACAAGGACGAAACATGTACCATGAGACTTTCTCACACAATGAAGCAAGAAAGCTTATTACGCCCACGTATGGATTCTGATGCACTTAACAAAATAATGAAGCAAGAAAGGCAAACAGGGCTGAAGCATGTTTATGAATCACTTTCCAACACAATGAAACAAAAAAAGAATATCGCTCAGGTGTGAATTACTCTAAACTTTGAAAAAAAAAATTTAAAAAAAAAAGAAGAAGAAGAAGAAGCAAGAAAGACACATATAGGGCAAACATACAGATTATGATGCATTTTCCAACAAATTAATGAAGGGAAAATAAAGAGGGCCGACAAAGGAATTATGGTACAAGATGAAGAAAGAAACAGAGCTAATATAGGGGCATAGACCAGTAAATATTTCGGGGAAGGAGAGATATGAAACACATCATGGGTACCGACCTTTTGTGGCATCCTTAACAAAACCAGAATGTATATATATTTATGTTACCAAAACTTCCTTCGCAGATAAATGCATT
This sequence comes from Cheiracanthium punctorium, assembly GCA_038373885.1. Classification (NCBI taxonomy): domain Eukaryota; kingdom Metazoa; phylum Arthropoda; class Arachnida; order Araneae; family Cheiracanthiidae; genus Cheiracanthium; species Cheiracanthium punctorium. Next base: position 1,261,534 of record JAWZYV010002197.1, read on the forward strand.
ATTTATGATGATTTGCTCAGAAATTATTATATTATTATAAGTTCCAAAGGTAGAAACACATTTGGAAGATTTTATCATTATTTTACATTCATAGCATTCTGCTATGAAGTCCCCATCAGAAAAAAGAAACACGTGCAATAGTACTGCATTTATTATTATATTGTTTAATTTCAAAAGAGTAAATTCAAAAATTATTTGAATTATTTAGCTAATTGTATTCCAATTTGATTCATTTTAGTAAAACTCGCAATTAATAATTAAAGTGTTTTAATAAAATTTTATATTGGGTTGGCAACAAAGTAATTGCGTTTTTCTGTATGTCAATATTTCGCCTGGCCAAAACTACTGAAGTTAATTATGCGAAATTTGGCACGTACGTGAGTTCTTCAACATAGGTGCTAGATCATAGAGCATTTTCCAAAATTCGTAATCTTAGGGGGGTAAGGGGACAAAAAGTTCCTTTCACATATCCCGCGTGATCTCAAATAAAAATAGAGATATCCGTGAAATTCTTTCTGTAAAATACAGGAGTCACGAATACCTAAAAATTAATTTCAGGACATTTTTATTATTGTCCTCTAAGGAGGATAGAAGCGAAAAAAGGGGGAGGGTAGCCATCTTTTATGGACGAAAAAAAAATACTGCCAGTGAAATTCTTACTTTAAAATGTAACAAATATGAATCGTATGTTCAGGCACAGCTTACCTGTAATTAAAAACTTGTTGAAAACTTATTTGCTTGAATTTTATACAAGAAAACGCAATTACTTTGTTGCCAACCCAATATTAGCTAGCTGCATAGCCTGGCGTGACACGGCTAACTTAAACAATGCTTATTTCGGCGGCTTGTGGAAAGAAGAAGATATATCTTGTGACGAAAGCCCATCATTTTCTCCTGAATAAACAAAGAGAAATTAAGAAAAAAGGAAATGAAAAAAAACATCCCTAAAAAAATTATTGCAAAACACTTTTTGTATATAATTAGATGATTTGGGTAAACATGACATACAAATGCATAATAATAATTCATACATGTTTTCTTTACAGGATTTTTAAAAACAAATTTACATTATACATTTTACAAATGTCACATTTACTATGTTTTTTGCATTTTTTTTGAGATTGTTGTTCTTTCCGCTTAAAAAAACAAGCTTTTCTCTAGTCCAATTTAAAATAAACATATGCTTATCCTTACAATTACGTATTCATGCTCAGTCAAGAGCAGAACGTGGTTTGTCTGTATATGTGTATAAAGAACACTTCATGAATTATGTAACACTTCAAAAGAAATCTACACCTAATTTGAGAAAATATATTCATCTCTCCTAATAATATCATGCTACTATTCAGAAAATTATCACAGGAAATTTGAACGTAGGGACATCAAAAAGGTGAAGTAAAGTGTTGCGTGAAATAACTGTTTATTCACTACATTTTTTTTCTGCCCAAGGTTATGAGTATCGTCTCTTGAGAACAAGGCTTCTACGTGACTTTTCTGCTTATGAGCTATTTTCTTAATAGCGAGCCATTATAATTTTTGCAGGGCATATTTTCTGATTAAATTGAGTGATAGGTTAGGGTGCTGAAACATGATGTAACGTCACTAGTTACAGAAGCCTCTTTTGGATATTTTCATAATAAATTTATGAGAGCAATTTACATGAGATAGTATATATAAAGAAGGCAAATTTATTATGTTATTTACACATTCTATTCAGCGATTTTAAATTCGTTAGCTTCCGTTTTTCTTCTATTAAATGAAATTGTGATAAGTGTATGAGTTTAACTTATTTCAAGTGGATATAATTCGATGATTTATGTAAAAATAGGAAAAATGAATAAAAGTATTTGCAGAGATCTACTCTGATCCCTTCGTGCACCTTCATGCGCGATTTTTGGAATTACTCCATGACTTCAAGAAGGGTTAATACCGTGACTTTGTGGAGTAATCAGCTAAAGTGGACGTACAGCAGTAAAAAGCCAGGGCATTCTGTCTTCGGACTGTACAGTAAACTGACAGTGATCGTCATGATAAGAAGATCGATATGGTTCCATAGAATTTTTATAAATTTCGACCAGTGATAACCTTTTCCTGAATTTAAATTTAATGCATTTCGGTTTTCCTACAAACAGTGGTTTTGAATGTATTGCGTCATAGATAGTAACACACAAACTCGTGGGTACCGCTTTCCGAAAAGCACGCAAAATTCACACTTTCTAATTTAATTTCTGCACAACTACTTAAAAATTCAATTACACGAATTGTCTGTACTTTACTGAATTTATTACAATCTAATAAAATGAATCGATATATATATATTTTACTGTATTTTGGGTCGCCCGGAGGAATCCGTTCCCTCCCCTCTCCTTACGTCCGGCTTCTCTTGGGAAATCTATGTGTAGTAGTTTTACACTTCTGTGACCACTTTGAGCCATGTCGTGAGTCATATTATACTGGTGTGCTTTAATTTAAGTTACATGTCAAGTTATATTGTATTACAATTTAGCAGTTTGATTGAAAATATATCAGTTTGCCATACTAAAGTACATTAAAAACTGTACTCACAGCTTCTAATTGTGCTTAGGAAGTTGCATGTTTAAAAATAGCCTGTAATACCAACAAAGGGACCTAATAATAAACTATTTTGATTACCTATCACAGCTCTTAATTTCGAATTAAAATTGAAATGAAATCCGAAATTGTTGAAATTAGGATTTTTTTTTCTTTGACTGGAGGGATTAATTTTTATTTAGTTTGTTCACATTCCCTTTATTTTTCTTTTAAAACCTTCTTTTACTCTTAATTAATTGTGATTAAGGGTGCATTCGTAAACGATAAACTTGTTGAACATGTTTATTGTGTTTAGTGCTATCAGTGGCTATCAGTTTCTTTTGCCTTTACGAACAACTTCAGCTTATTTAGCTTCGTCGCCTAGGATACGTGTTTGTTTACATTTCACGTTTGTTGTTATTTTTTCGGAGTAGAGTTTTTAGACTCTACTCAATATAAAATCAACAGCATTTTTAAAAGAAAGAGTGGCCATAATTGAAGTGCACAGATCATATTTTAGAAATTTCAACTTAAGCTTGCATTTTTTCAAAAGTATTTAGCAAGAGAGATTCGAATTTCGCTAATAACGGTTTAAATCAACATCAGTTTCAACACAAAAATTATGCATATTGAATTTACTAAAATGAAAAATACAAGAAAATGATTACCTTTGAAAAATTCTGTATCTTCGTTGTAGTTTCTATCAGCTTCAGCAAACGTGATATACTTTTCATAACAACATACCATGCAACATACTTTTCGTAACTACGGACGCCATTTCATAACAAAAACGTGCAGCAATTGTGTCCGCTCAACAACTGGACGAACCTGCTCCGTGCTCAGTTTGAAACAAATCGCACTCAGTTGTATATACGAACGCTCTAGTTTATAAACTAAATGCACTCAATTTCCTTGGCGAATACCTTAGATGGAAACTCGTATCATGGGTGTACCTCGTTCGATGTTTACGAATGCGGTCTAAGTTTGAAGGGAAAGACAATAAATGAATGAGTCATAAATCACTGTAATGGCAGCTTTCACAGAAATCAATAAAACCTGTAAAATGTACAAATAATGTAGTTTTTCTAATACTTTTCCTTATGTTTATTATAGCGATTATAGGCTTAAGAATATCGAATACTATCATTTTATTAATATTTATATGTAAAGCATATTAAATCAGTGAAACTTTCGTTAATTGGAAATCTGCTGCTCCCTCAAAAAGTGTCCAGCATTCAGAGGTATCCAACTTATAGAGGTACATTTCTATATTATGAACAAACTCCTTTCTCCAGAAAAGTGACCAACTTAGGGAGGTGTCTAAGTTATGGGGGGTGCCCAACTTGGATGGTACTACTGTACTATATAAATATCTGTTTTTGGTTAAAATAAAGAAGCTTTATATTGTTTTTGTCACGACACATTCAAATATAACAATTCTAATACGCAAACGTTTTTTTTTTTTTTCATATCATTGGTATTTGCCATTCAAGCACTTGCCACGACAAAGGCCGGAAGTATTGGCCATTTTATTATGGGGACACCATACAGCGGTTGTCCCGTATGAGGAAGATATATCACGCCATCTCGTTTTTTAAATATACTCCGGATGAGAAACCAGCACCTGGATGAATCTGTACTTGCAGTGGTAACCACATCAACATATTGTGTCAGAACTTGGACCGGTCAAGCACCCCCAACACACTGCTTCCTCCCCTTTTTCTGAAATTCCTCAAACGAGGACACTGTCTTTAGAATATCCAAAGGGTTGGGGGACATCGATCAAGGGAGGATGCGTTTTTTGACAGGGAGGGAAACTTAAACATGCGAAGGCAAGATGGGTGGTTTGTGGGAGAGCTTAACACTCCATGATAGACACAATTAGAAAAACTATCCATCTTCCAGGAATCCGGTATCGGTTTAAGTTTTTCGCCTCCATTAACCCTGTCTGGAAAAAAAACAGTGGCATTTCCGATAGTGATCTCGACATCTTTGTGGTAGCAGGGAGATGTTCTTTCGGAATGCGACTCATGAGAGGGAAAGATTTAATTTATCTGCTATTGAAAGCTTTCCGATAATATCGCGGTAGGGCCCCAGGTCCGATTGAGAGAGCGTGTCACCCTCGCAAGTGATGACCGGAGCTTATGCTGTTTGACTTGTATTATACACAAACATAGTATTTTATGTATTTTTTCTCTTATGTTACATATTTTGAAGATAATTGAAAAAAAGAGATAAAATATTTGATAAGCAATATAATAGTTTGATGAAACTACTATATATTTTATAGAAATGTAAAAAATATAAAAAGATTTTCTTTGATAATAATATAAAAAAAACGTTTATGTAAAATTTTTATATCAGTCTTTCTTAATACTTATATATACAATAACTTTACATAATTTAATAAACAATACCACTTCCATAATATTCATTTGATACAAGTATAAAATTTCAGAAATTCATTCATTGGAAAAAGAAAAAAATTATTTGCACTGTGAAAACATTTGGCTCATTTTTTTATCAGGCATATAAACACATTTTTTCCGGCAATTCACTTTTTTAATACAAGTGATGAATAAAACAAATATACATATCCGATATTGATTTTAGGATATTGTTGCCAAAAAAGATTAATGAATTATTCAAATTCGTCAAGCTCTAAGATACATGTAGAAAATAGGTATACAATGAAATATTAAAAATTGAGATGCTAGAGATATATAAATTATTCATGATATTTCACTTTTAAAGAAAATACCTTTTAGTCCTCGATGTTTTAAAAGTGAATGCAATTCAACAAAAAAGTAAACATAGTACGTTTAGAAGAAAAAAAATGTAGATTTAAAGTAGCTGATTTTTCTTTGAACTTTTATTTGCAATTTGGGAAAGACTGAACGAAGATTAATGTTAGCTTTTAAATATTTCGATAACTTTAAATAACGGATTATCTATTTCTTTCAAGAAGCGCGCGTATATCTATATATATCCGTTCAATTTATTTTTCAGTATGAGAAATATTATAAAGAAAACAAATGTGAAGTTAGCAGTTATAATTGTTTTTCACTATAGCACAGTTGTAGCCTTTGCTACCGTGTGTATGTGAGAGGGTTAATATATAAGCATATGCTTAAGTTGCACGAGCATGAAGAGGTTGTACTTTTTCATGAATGTTTCACTGTAACCTTACATCGATAACGTAGATGGATATTATCTGGCGTAATTCTGTAACAAATTAAAGTGATTTACAGCGGAAAAAAATTCACAACATAGATTTTATATGTTAAATTTTGCTGCACAAAACGCAAATTTACAGAAAAAAAATTTAATTATATGAAATGTTTAAAATGTAATTGCATTCATTGTCAACGAATTTTGAGATAAAATGAAACTTTTATACTTTACAAATGAAAAATTTCGAATTATTTAAATATACTTATACGTTGTGGTATACTTATACGTTCTGTATCTATTATCATGTATTCCGTATCTATTATCATGGAATATTTAAAATTGAAGCTTTTTAGAATACTTATGAATATGATAAAAAGACTGTGTAGTTATGCTTCAAAATATGTTTTCATAATATTTCATATAACTGTAAACAAGAGAATGAATATCCGTTTTATCTAAATATGATCATTTGTACAATTGTATGAGATATTAATGAAAAATAAAAATTAACGGCCTTGTTAAATTTAAACAAAGCCCAATTTACCATTTTTTGTTCTTTTCAAGAGTGCAGATAAGTCAGTTTTCTTTCTTATAAAATTTTCATATACCGTAAGATTTATAAACCGTTTCTAATTGCACGCCATAGGTACAATATATTGCAAGTTGCGACAAAACCTAAATATTATTGATTCAGCACATTCAGTCTGCTTTGAGTATTCACACAGTATTCCTTAACTTCACAAAAATACGAGAGAAAAATCTACAAAAATCATTACAAAGAAATCATCTTGAAATGATATTATCGGTAATTTTTGAAACTATAAGAAATATAAATGCACTGGACATAAAACTACCATGTCCCTTTTATATTTAAAGTTGAAAAAAGTTTGTATCCGGAGAAAATAGTGTGGGTTCTACACATTTTTTTTTCAAATGGCGGGCCTGCCTTGGAGGCAGTTGTTGGTCATTTTATTATGGCGGCACCTAGTAGGTCTACCAGCGTTGCCCCCTATAAAGGGACGGACAGGATGACATCCACGCCGAATCGAGGATCGAACCCCGGAGGCCGGGAGTTGAACCCGAAACCGTAGTACGGTGCTTTACACACCATACAATCCGGTTGGTAAGGTTCTACACATAATGTTGCAATTTATCACAAAAAATACAATACTTAAAAAAGATAAAATACAGTGGATTTTCCTCTAATATGAATCACTACAGTGGCTTAGCAGATTTATAAACGGGAAGTTTTGTTTTATGTGGTTATAGCTTTATGCTTAGATTTAAGAAAGTGCAGTCACCTCCATAAATATATAAGCACTTGGAAAATACTTCTTATATATAAATTGCTGACCTAGTTTGCAAATTTACACATAAAGTTCAGTAAAATCATTTGACTACATTTTTATCAACGTACGTATTTCTAAGGTAAATCGGTAAACTATAAATGAAATGAAGAAGAGAAATTTTTCAGTTTCATAAATATGTATGCGGGCGGCGGTACTACAAAGTTTTTAATGAGTACGATAGCTCCGAAAATACTTGAGAATAATCTCTAATCAATATTAAAATGATAAAATTTTAATCATGAACTATGTTAGGTGCAGGTACCACCGCCTCAAAATTCACCTGTAAACTTCAACCTCGTTGGAAAGTGTGAAAAACAACATTGAATGAAAGTTCTGGCTTATAGATCCTTATCAAATAAATGGAATAACACAATAAAAATATTAAATAACCTACATAAGAGAAATAACAGCCATTGGTAAAGGAACTTGAACCAAGAGCTCCGTGCTCTCGAAAGCAAAATGTCAAATTAGTGTTCTGAATCTCTCAGTAATTTAGCTATTAAACACTTTCGCTTTCAATCCGGCCGTAGCGGCTGAAAATGCACGCTCCCATATCCGGCCTTACTCGTGGACGATGCTTCTTCCCTCCGTGCTTTGCAACATCCATTTACAAGTGTCAAGTATGGAAAACCCCTTTCGCGTTTTTGCTATTGTAACCCCCTCCCCCTTTGGGTGTTCAGCTGCATTTACGAACAGTTGCTCTGCAAATACTTCGGGAAGGAAAGGGTGGAAGGTACTCCTTTCACTCTCACTGATTCTTTGCACCCTTGTTTTGACAGAGATATATCTACGCAAGTACAAAAGAAACGTGCTTCGTGGGGGGAAGCATAAAAAAAAATATTTCTCGGGCGTTTCTGGGCTTTTGAGCAAGCATTCCAAATCAAAGCTTAAGAGCGAAAGAGTTAATTGATATTTGACAACTACAAATAAACTATTAGTTCTTAGCTGAAAGTCAAACTAATTCGGCTTAACTAATTTAGTTTTAGTTGAACAGAAAACTAAAATTAATTTACTTCAGCCCAGTTAGTTGAACTTTCAACTAACAGTTAATTTAGTTTTGTTCAACTAACAACTATTAATTTTTAATTGAGCATTTAATTAGAACAATCATTTAATTAATGATGCCAACACTGTGGAGCAGCTCGGCTGTAAAAAGCCTTAGCTAGCTCCGTTCTTTCTACGCATGGATGGCTAGTTGTATTTCCGATGGACTGCACACTAACCAACTAATAAATGATAAAAATTTATATCCTTTCGTTAAATTACACCAACATTTCTCCTGTTGGAGACTTTTAGTACGAATTTTGTTTTGTTTTTTTAAATCGAAATCCCATGGTCCACTGTGTACGCTTGTCAAATATTGTTATGTTTCGTCCCATACTGTACTTTCTAGAGAGCTCTGAACTCACTTACTTTATAATTACCAAGTACCTGGAACCGAAATATTTTTCTTTCACCAAGCACATGGATATCTTTAAAAGTTCTACTCATTTGCAACGAATGTTAGAAACAACACATCCGATAACTAAAGCTGTCCACTGCTTTTGACTTTGAAGATGCTGTTTTGCTAGCTTGGACGGCAGAACCGACCTGAAAGCCTTTAGTTGCAGCCGTGGAGTTTATTTCAAAATCCAATATTTAAAAAAGTACAAAAGAAACAAAAATGAATGATGTCCACTGCTGCCCGATCTTCTACTATGGAAGTTAGTCACATGCACATTTGAACATATAGTGACAATTTTAGTACATAGAATAAACGAAATCGCTCATACATTTACGTGTAGTCTGATATTTTCTGTTCCTTCTTCGTTAAGAAACTAAAATCAAATTTTAAGCATCAACGTATTTGCCATAACAGTAAAAAGTTTTCGAGAAATATTGAGCATAAGAATACTTTTGGAACTAAGAATTCGTTAAGAAGGTATACTTCAGTTTAGAAAGATACCGCAAAATTTATTTTCTTTATAAAATCTGAATCTATATAAATAAATGGCTAATTTATACAGTATCAGTTATTACGACTCAGATTAAAAAGATATTTTGTAAAAATGGTGTGCATTTGAAAATAAATTTTACATTTTCCTCATATGATCACAGAATCAGCCCATAGATTCTGGAAATAAGAAAAACTGCCCGCGGCTTGCTATGAACTTTCAGCAATTTAATTCGAAAACAAAACATGGCTTTCGGTTGCATTCTTACTTCAGTATTTAATGCGATTATTATTGCCTGTACTGGTGACAGATCTTTGAAGGAAAATACAGAAAATACTTATGCGAGAACATTGGCCAAATAATTAAAAATCTAAAATCTTCCAGAACAAAATGAAATTTCTTATTTTATATAATTTTTAGCTGTCAGTGTTTTAAGATTTCACTATGCTTCTAATTGTCTTCAAATTGCATACATCAGAAAAACAGATGTTTAAAAATAATTTTTAAGAAATTAATTAAAATTCATTATATACTCAAAAAACTTAAATATAAAAAAGCAGCGTAGAAACTTTTCTTGGTAAAATTTTATATTATTCATATTTTCATTCCTTCAAAGTAAAATTGATTGAAGATGCTGAAAAGAAGGAAAAAATTAACATGGGAAGAAGTTGAAAAGTGAACTCTATATTTCTGAAGATGAATAAATAAAAACTTACGAAAACTTATTTTTGGATTTTTGCATCTACTTACTATATTGGAGGAAAATACTTTTTGAAAGTATTTCAAGCAATGACTATCAGGGTTGAATTCTGCATGTTTATGAACAGAAATAAATATAATGCTTTCGAGGTAAGAAAATTGTCTGGCAATTTATGAAAAAGGTAATAATTATAAATTTGAAAAATAATATGCTTAAACAAAAAACAAAGAAATGAATAAGTGTCATTTTATTATTATGAATATGTTATTTATAATAATATAAGTCAATATTATTAGAGCTGTCGAACTTTAGTTGTCATATTAACTTCAACATTAGAGTCTACTTATATTAATGTTAATTGGTTAAGATTACTAAAACACTTCATTCAATATTCACGTACTCACTATTTGAAGTAAATAAAGTAATGAATTCTATAGAAAAAGTATATAATTAATAAAATTTTAAAAGAAATTAATGTAATTCACACATTTTTAATATTGACTATTCAGAAATGTTGTTTTTAGTTTAAAAAAAAATAGAAGATATCATGAAAATATTAGATTTTTAATTTAGAAAACATTTAAGTTTTCAATGTTAGATAATAACACATTCTTTATTATTCATTACTAGCTGAAGTATCCGTCCTCGACGGGTTAGCGAATGCAAATTTCCAAAAAGCAAGAACTTTCGTCAGCATTGTAGGAGTACACAGAATGAATGTAGTATGTTGACAAAGTAAAGAAAGCAAAGTTATAATTTTTATGTATTGTTAAAATATTGCAGGTTTCAGAGTAACTAAGTAATACCATTTGATTCGCTTTAGTCGTAATTATGGGATGCGCAAATGAATATTTACACATACTGAAATAATTTTCGCAAAATCTCAAAATTTAATCAACATTTTGAAAAATTGGAAGCCTAGAATTTAAGTTGAGTGACAACCTATCATGTCACTCAAATTCGTTTCATTCCCTGCAGTCTTTATTTCGTGATGCTGGAACAATTTTCAGCATTTTAAAACGATTTTCGCAAAATCTCAAAATGTAATCAAAATATTTTTAAAATTCAACGCCTATAAATTAAGATTAGCAACTACCTATCATATCACTAAATTTCGTATCATTCGTATTAGTCGTTATTACGTTAAGTTTGAAGAAATCATCATTGAACGTATTTTGAGAGAATTTTCACAAAATCTCAAAATCTAATAAAAATGTTTAAAAAATTGGACTCCTATAGTTTATGTTGAGCAACCATCTATCATGTCACCAAATTTCATATCATTCGCTTTAGTCATTATTACTTAGTGCGGGAACAAAGATTCACTCAGTTTTAAACGATTTTCGCAAAATCTCGAAATCTGATCAATTTTTTTTAATTAGATGCTTATAGTTTAAGGTGTGTGACCACCTATCATTTCACCAAATATCATTTTTTTAACCTTTGCAGTTATTACGTGATGTGCGAACACAAATTTACGCAGTTTGAAATGATTTTCGCAAAATCTCAAAATCTAGTCAAGATTTTCTTTAATTCGACGCCTTTGTTTTACGTTGAGTGAGCACCTATCATGACACCCAATTTCATATCATTCGCTTCAGTCGTTTTTACGTGATGCTCGAACACAAATTTACGCAGTTTGAAAGGATTTTCGCAAAATCTCAAAATCCAATCAAGATTTTTTAAAAATTCGACGCCTATGTTCTAAGTTGAGTGACCACCTATCATGACTACCAATTTCATATCATTCGCTTCAGTCGTTTTTGCGTGATGCTTGAACACAAATTTACGCAGTTTGCAATGATTTTCGCAAAATCTGAAAATCTAATAAAGATTTTTTAAAAATTCGACACCTATGTTTTAAGTTGAGTGACCACCTATCATGTCACTCAATTTCATATCATTCCCTTCAGTCGTTTTTACGTGTCTTGAACACAAATTTACGCAGTTTGAAAGGATTTTCGCAAAATCTCAAAATCCAATCCAGGATTTTTTAAAAATTGGACGCCTATGTTTTAAGTTGAGTGACCACCTATCACGACACCCAATTTCATATCATTCGCTTCAGTCGTTTTTACGTGATGCTTGAACACAAATTTACGCAGTTTGAAAGGATTTTCGCAAAATCTCAAAATCCAATCAAGATTTTTTAAAAATTGGACGCCTATGTTTTAAGTTGAGTGACCACGTATCATGACACCCAATTTCATATCATTCGCTTCTGTCGTTTTTGCGTGATGCTTGAACACAAATTTACGCAGTTTGAAATGATTTTCGCAAAATCTCAAAATCTAATCAAGATTTTTTTAAAATTCGACGCCTATGTTTTAAGTTGAGTGACCACCTATCATGACACCCAATTTCATATCATTCGCTTCAGTCGTTTTTACGTGATGCTTGAACACAAATTTACGCAGTTTGAAAGGATTTTCGCAAAATCTCAAAATCCAATCAAGATTTTTTAAAAATTCGACGCCTATGTTTTAAGTTGAGTGACCACCTATCATGACACCCAATTTCATATCATTCGCTTCAGTCGTTTTTACGTGATGCTTGAACACAAATTTACGCAGTTTGAAAGGATTTTCGCAAAATCTCAAAATCTAATCAAGATTTTTTAAAAATTCGACACCTATGTTTTAAGTTGAGTGACCACCTATCATGTCACTCAATTTCATATCATTCACTTCAGTCGTTTTTACGTGATGCTTGAACACAAATTTACGCAGTTTGAAAGGATTTTCGCAAAATCTCAAAATCCAATCAGGATTTTTTAAAAATTGGACGCCTATGTTTTAAGTTGAGTGACCACCTATCACGACACCCAATTTCATATCATTCGCTTCAGTCGTTTTTACGTGATGCTTGAACACAAATTTACGCAGTTTGAAAGGATTTTCGCATAAATCTCAAAATCCAATCAAGATTTTTTTAAAATTGGACGCCTATGTTTTAAGTTGAGTGACCACGTATCATGACACATAATTTCATATCATTCGCTTCTGTCGTTTTTGCGTGATGCTTGAACACAAATTTACCCAGTTTGAAACGATTTTCGCAAAATCTGAAAATCTAATCAAGATTTTTTAAAAATTCGACGCCTATGTTTTAAGTTGAGTGCCCACCTATCATGATTTTGTATCACTTAAAGTCTATGATACAGTGTAAAACTCTGTTTTACACTGTATCACAGTATCACTCTTTCACTGCATCACTGTATCACTTATTCACTGTATCACTCTTTACTATTCATTATTTTGTATCACTTAAAGTCTGTGATACAGTGTAAAACTCTGTTTTGTGTATGTTTCAAGTACTATATATATATACTAGCTGCGTGCCCGTTCTTCGCACGGTAGGAAACTAAAATTTTCGTTACATGTGTAATTCGAAATTATTCGTGATGTGGAATTAAAAAAAAAAAAAGAGCAAAATTATTTGACTCTTAATGTAAAGTTTGTGTCATGAGTACTAACCTGATCATTGCAGTATAATGACTCAAAAAAATACGTCAGTGTCATTCACTATCAAAAAATCTGATGTGTCCAACACATGACTTCCTTGCACGTCTATTAATTCAAAAATGTTTTTTACGCACTTCCTCTAAACTTATTTGTTTGAAAGAGATAAAGTATCAATAATAGTAAGGTATAGCGATTTCTAGCCAAATATTTCGATATCGCCAAGCTGAGTTCAATTTGAAAGATTTCCTTCTGACACTTTATTTGGCGATATTTCACCAAAAGCCGACAAACTTGAGATAGTTTGCGAGATTTTGGGGATAGCCAAAGTAGTCATTGACCACTGACTTTCAATGAATTGAATGCATCCATACACCTTAATGTATTTAAAGTCATTTGGCTCACCCTGTAAATAAATTCCCAGTCGATTGCTGTCAAAAAAGATATTGAAAACAGTTAGATATTATAATATAGTTCTAAATACAAAAGTTCAAAATTGTACGGGTTAAAGTTTTAGAGTTATACAAAATACGAAATAATTTTTGGCGCCAAATTTGGCGATATTTCGGCGAAACTCGTCAATGTCGACGACATTTGGCGAGATTTTAAGCATGGACCAACAATGACAGATTATCGCCAAATTTGGCGATAATCTGTCATTGTTGGTTGGTCTGGTTGATAATCTGGCATAGTTCTTGAGGGAGGCACGTGACCGTGGTCGGACCATTACCTAACTTATGTGGTAGGACGATATTGTGCTTGAAATGGATGAATGCCCCTAAAATCGCCATTGACCGTAATGTATTGGAAATCTTTTGAGTGTTCCTGTAGCAGAACTACAAATGATAAAGACACTTTTTTTAATGGAGAAATTCATTTTCCAACTCTTTACAGCATACATCACTTCTGAGTCGTTTGAAATAGCCCAATACCTCTAAAAAACGCTTTGATGAATTTCGGCCCATAGAGCGTAATGTATTTCGAATCTTTTGGGCGGTTCTGTAGATAAACTATCCAGTCGAATGGAATCGAAAGGGGAGGTGCACAACTAAATGTTACAACTATCCAAAATATGAAGTTTCGACATTCTACGCTTAATAGCTTTTCAGTTAGGCGAGTTTAATGAATTTCGGCCCATAGAGCGTAATGTATTTCGAATGTTTTGGGCAGTCCTGTAGATAAACTATCCAGTCGAATGGAACCAAAAGGAGAGGTGCACAACTAGATGTTACAACTATCCAAAATATGAAGTTTCGACATTCTACGCCTAATAGCTTTTGAGTTAGGCGAGTTTAATGAGTTTCGGCCCATTGAGCGTAATGTATTTCGAATGTTTTGGGCAGTCCTGTAGATAAACTATCCAGTCGAATGGAACCAAAAGGAGAGGTGCACAACTAGATGTTACAACTATCCAAATTATGAAGTTTCGACATTCTACGCCTAATAGCTTTTGAGTTAGGCGAGTTTAATGAGTTTCGGCCCATTGAGCGTAATGTATTTCGAATGTTTTGGGCAGTCCTGTAGATAAACTATCCAGTCGAATGGAACCAAAAGGAGAGGTGCACAACTAGATGTTACAACTATCCAAAATATGAAGTTTCGACATTCTACGCCTAATAGCTTTTGAGTTAGGCGAGTTTAATGAATTTCGGCCCATAGAGCGTAATGTATTTCGAATCTTTTGGGCGGTCCTGTACATAAACTATCCATTCGATTGCCACCAAAAGGGGAGGTGCACAACTAGATCATAGAACAATCCTAAATATCAAATCTCAACATTCTACGACCAATAGTTTTTGAGATATGCGAGTTACATACATACGTACGTACAGACGGCATGGAAAAACTGGCCACAGCAGACTCGCCGCTGGTCAAAATGAGTTGCAGACGCGTTAATATGATCGTGCATGCTAGCCTACGATAGGATGCATCGAAAAAAATTTTAAAATTAAATTTAGAGGTAGTCAAAATCGATTTTTTTGTCGAAATTTGGCCCCCAAAATTTTTCGGGATCACATTACTTCCTTATACTACGTACAAGGAAGTAAAAAGTGGAAAGCTTAATGGATGCAGAGAACTCCTGGCTTTCAAAATGTCTTATTTCTACATAATACTGTTTTTTAGGCTCAAGTTGTAGCATTAAATACCTAAGACACTACATGAAATGGAGCACCATTTAATTCTTTCCGAACATGTACCATATAAGGAACGTATTGTAATCATGAAAAAATTCGACTTCGAGATTTTGGTGTATTTACACGTTTTGAGGTCTTCTGAATTCATTCATGCTATTTTCAAGAGATGTATTTAAAATAGCTGCGCACCCGCTCTTCATACGGGAAGAAGGGAATATTTTACTACTAAAATCATATCTGCATGTGACAAAACAGAATTTCATTTTTGAAAAAGTTCAAGTAATCTCCTCTGTTGAAATGACTGCGGGATATATTAACGCAAATTAGAATTACTTTTCATTTAGTTGGTTGTAAGACAACCGTTGAAAAAGGATAAACACTTTTAATTTCATGAAATATTTATTAACGTGGTACATTGCGATTTATTCATATTATCTTTACAAATCTAATAATACTACCTATTACGTACATTAATACTATCTATACTCGCTTCTCCCTCTTCAAGGCTCCCTTAAAAGAAACAGCTTAGATTATTTGGCCTCAATGGGATCTTGTGATTCTGTGGCGATTCTTTGCAATTTACGCATTAGCATAAATAATAATCATTTCACATAATGGTTGCCATTAAGGAAACTCTCCATATATATTTAATTTATACATAGTTTTATAAGATTGGCGTATTTAGCGCCGCAAACCATTTCATCTTACTGTGGGGAGAAAATATCCAAGGGGTGCCATTTTAAATATCCATGTATCTAATATAGCGATATCTTTTATATCCTCCATAGTCCTGTCTCCTGAAAAACATCAAACTGTGTAATCTCGAGGAGCTACTTATTCCCATTTTAATTGTGACAGGGCGTTAGAGTTGCAGAGTTTACAAATTTCACGCATTTTTTTTAAATTTATGACGTCACTGTTTGACTGCCGTAAAGGATACCCCGGTAGATTGAGGGAGTTAATTTCGATATTTCGCATAATTGTTTTCAAACGGTATCATTAAAACTTTGCGTTGGACCTTTATGGAGGAACGTAATTCAACGTTAAAATAAAACTATACTCGCAACCTGCATGCGTATGTTAGGCAACGCCTACGCTAAATTAAATGCCAAAAATAAAAATAGTAAATAGAAAAATTTTAATATATCGCGCTTTGAAACGAACTTTGTAACTTTTAAAATGAACATTTTCAGCGCCGTGAAAACATTTCAATTTTTAAATAAGCACCGGATTAAAATACCACTTCTAATAATAATAATCGCGAATTTCTTAGTTTATTTCTACAGTAAATTTTAATCAAAATATCGTCTCCCTGTGTTGAAAACAGAGCTGGAATAAATGAGTTAAAATTATGGCGTAATTTTTACGTATCTTAAAGCATTTGACGTCATAGATCCTCACTTGCGAATTGAAATTCTGATATCCCATTTAAAAACTCGATTGGTTGAAAAAACCCTTTTTTTTAATCCTTTCTGTGGCAACAACCGAACATAAATTCTCGTGCCGTGATCGCAATGTAATGAATGGCGTAAGATCGCGTTGATGCTATTAAATTCTAAACATTAGGCTGCATTAAAATTCGTAAAAAATCATCTAATTTACATAATTTTTTCGTTTTTATTTTAAAAGAGGGAGAAAAGAATGTTTCACGATTTGTCAAAATATCTAAAAGTTATGACGGATAGAATTCAAGATGCGACAGTTTTAAAATTATTTTACGAAAAAAAATCGCGAAGCAGATGTTTAGTAAAAAAATTCCTAAAAATCGGTAAATCATGTTACGTATTCAGAACAAACTGTCTTTAAAAGAAAATTTCCTCCTCTATCCGATGATACAAATGCCGTTTTGCTGCGAGCGTAATTTCCGCCGTTATTACGAATTAGGTGAGAAAAAATGCCAAAAATCGCATAAAACATAAAATTAAAAAAAATCTAGATCGAATTTTGAAAAAATCGCTTCGAGGTGCACAACTACATATTTACATCTTCCCGAGTACCAAATTTGGTGTTTCTAGGTGTAGCCGTTTGTCCGTAACGCTGCCGACAGACACACCCACACACACACACACACACACACAGACACCTTCTTTTATAATAAGTAGAGATTTCTGAAACATATTTACTAAACGCTAAACATTAAGTTTTAAAATATTCTGCTACACTTTTATTCATATTTACGAGGCCGTCTGGGAGAATACTATTAGGTAACCGAAATTTCAGATCACGTCTTTCGTCTTTCATGATATATATTGTGTATATATATATATATATATATATGTGTGTATGTGTGTGTGTGTGTGTGTGTGTGTGTAACTGAAAGCATTTGTCTGAAATGAATAAGTAAAATGTATCTTCTATAAAAAGACATTTTAATTTATTTTTTTATTATATACCTTTTCTCAGGCAGTGTAAGCTTAATAATAATCAGAAATAATTAAATCTAAAGTAAATCAAAGAGCTGTACAGGTACATTTCAAATAACCTATAAATCATATTTTCAGTGAGTACTTCATCTTAGCACAGATTAATACGTAAACCTGATTTTCATTTTATGATTAAACATATTATGCTCAAATCTGGCTGATGCTATATAGTAATTCCTTCACAATACTCAAAGAAATTGTTAACCTTTTGCACACGGGTATCCCATTTTTAAAGCAGTCAAAAGATCTTTAAAAAAAGGAAATGGTTTATATGTGAACCAAGCAATCCTCCTCTCCCATCTGTTATCGTTAATTATGGATGGGAAAGTATCACTGATTGCCTTTTGTCAAATGAAGGGCAATTTCAGTAGAGGAGGAGTGAAAGCATATGTTGATTTTTTCCATCTTTATAGTTAAAAATGAAAAAGAAACTCCGTCCTGGTAAAGATAACTGAAGAATTCGATGACCAGATGATGAATCAACACCTCTAAATTTAGTAGAATTTCCCAGAACAACCCCGCATTCTCTCTACTCTTATCATTATTAAAACGATCATCAATATCAATCATATCATTCGGTCGTAAAGATCATCTATATAAAGGCGAGGTAACTTATATCTATCGCCACCACGTTTACTCCCCCCCCCCGCAAAAGAAAAGACCGTCTTGCATACACTTTCGAACAAATCACATTCACTACTTGTTGGCATACACACTTTAACTCTGCAGAGGTGTTAGAAATCAAAAGAAGTCACATTCTTTAATTTGTTTGTGTCCATAGAAAAGATTGTGCTCAACGTCTTTCTTCAGAAATTGTGGTTTTGTCTTATTCCATTCTCATAAGTAGGTCAAAGTGCTATGTATTAAGATGTGAGTGTACTTTTTTTTTTGCAGACAGAATACTAATGTGCTTTGTCTGAATCAGAGATGTTTAATTGAAATAAGTACTAGAAGAAGGCTTTTGCTATTGAAAGTTACCTTTAAGGACCCGAAACCTGCTCAACATTGAAACTGAAACCAATTTTTGAAAAAAAAAAGACTTTAAACTTTTACAGACCAAATTGAGATCCAGGCATATTTAAAATATTTTTTGGGTAGTTTGTCTCCTAATGCGTTAGTTAAAGGATATTACTCATTTAAATAGGGTAAGAAATATTATGTACAATTTTCAATTTGTTCCCTATTGGGAACATGAGCCATTTCTGACTACACATTTACACTGGTTTCAAAAACGGAATATACTGATGGGTAGCTTAAATAATAAGTGAAATATTAAGAATTAATAAAATATTTATTTTTAAAATTAAGAAAAGACATTAATTAAGTCTGAAGGGGGAAGGATATGTATCAGGATTGATGTGTAAATATTTATGAAAAAGGGTATTTTCATGATTTTTTGTCCAGTTTCCCACTAATCATAGAAACACAACTTCCATTTCAAGCCATCTTTTAACTTTATCTGCTAATTTTTTCAGGTCAATATTGATAAAATTTAATTTTTGAATAAATTTTTAATTTGATGATCACAATTGGGAACATTGGAGTGTAAAATTTAAGACAACTCTATTTATAATAAAGATGTGATATAAGCAACTTTTTTATAAACCGTATGACAGTTTTTTTTTTATTTACACTTTTTAAAACGTTTTAATATTTTGATTTTTTTCTGATAGATCAGGAATATTTGTATGTTATAAAGAATTTTGCCGTTGTTATGTGTGTGAAAATAATAGAAACCTATTACTTCGAATAATGTCGAAAAGATAGATAGATAATGTCGGAAAGATATACAATCAGTGCCGCAACTAGTGTCCATGTCACTCCTAGCTAACTATTTTTGGCGCCCTCTTAGGAAGGGAAGGAGGGACAATCATTGATTTTGGCCTTCCCCTCAAGACGACACATTTCCCGTTTGCTCCCTTCTAGCAGTAACCCTGCATACATTCTAATAAAATTATTTACAGAATGTTTATGGTTTACAGTATAGCATATGCTTTCTGGTTGGTATCAAAAAGTTAATTTCAGATAATTATAATAAGTAAGGGAAAACACTTTTGAAATTTATAAATTATTTTCATAGAAAATATACGTGAAATTACTCATAAAAATCTTTCGATAGAGTTCATGTTTAGTCCTGGCGACTTTTAATCTTACATAACTTTTTTTTGAAAGACAAATAATGAGAGAGACAGGTATAAGTATACAAAACTTAAACATGTTTGTTTAATTATTTTAAAATGCAAAAAAAAAAAATCTGAATCATTTTATATAATATATCGATATTGGCTTCCATAATGAACATTATGAAATGGAAAATCTCTTAAAATGAAGGAAATAGGTACTTAAAGTTTCAGTTTTAGGTAAACTTTATTGTAAAAATTTTTTGTGCATCCTTCAATTTGGAAATCTTCACAAAAGATTACAAAAATCTCTAAAAGTGGATAGTTAATTTCTTACCGATTATTTTATTCTATAAAGCGTGTGAACAATAGATGCACGAACAAAAATTACTCTGAAGCAAGTGTGTCATTTAGATAATCTCCTTACAATGTAAAATGCTCGTATTTAAAATAGTTTGTATCAAATCAGGTTTTAGCTTCACACAAAAAATATTTTAATATTTATTTTCTTATTGTAAATCAACCTCTTACGTGTGCTTTGAAAAAAACATCAATTTCCGAACTCATCGTAAAAGAAACTATATAGAAATCAATAGTTTTGAGCTCACCATGCCTCTTGAACTCTATGATTCTGAAAATATTTTGACAAAGTATAAAACTGAACATAGTTTGTCTTTAAAATCTCATCTTACAGTTCAGGAATGATCAAATCATAGGCCACGAGGCGGTCAAAATCAAATAAATCTTTCGTAAAAAATGCTTTTTTGAAAACTATTTTTAAACGCAAATAAAATAGGAAACGATGAACAGCAGTACAATAAAATGAAATGTTCCGAAAGAATTTTTTTTCTTCTAATAAATTTTAAAAAAAAACCTTCATTCTTTATTATTTTTTCTTCTAAAGAAAAAAACCATCATATTTATTTTCTTTCGTTCTTGTTTTACACGCGATATAAAGTAAAAATGAATGGCCTGCATAATACTTACCTGGAGCTTCAGCAAAAACTATAGAATCCCTTAAACTTCCAAAACAAAGAATTATGAATCCTTTATATATCTTTATGTACTATTTAAATAAATTTTCGAGTGGAACCACACTTACAAATCATTCTTTGAACTGTAGTAAATTTCAGATTTACCTTTAACAGATCAATTCCTATTGTTTTTATTTTGAAATAAAAAAAAGAAAGGATAAGAAAAATGGCGGTGTAGGAAAGATAAATAGTGACTTATCTATCTCTCTGCGCTCACCTGTCTCTTTCAAGTTCAAGTAAAGAAAACAGAAGCCTTTGAAAAATGCAAGCATGTAAACATAATTTGTCAACCGCAGCTGCCGTAGGATTTGTTCCTGATGTACATTTTGTCAAGTTCTGATAAGATAACATATTTTTCGTGGTGAACTTCAATTTTTTATCCAATTTTATTTAATCTCTGATATATCAATTAATGGAAAGCATAGCTTTCTTCCGAATCTTAGATTTTTGCAGCAAGTTTCACTCATGTTCTTGAAAGGAAATATATTATTTTAAAGATGATGTTATTATTTTACGTATTGAGAAAACTTTTAAATGGCACAAACAGAATATTGTTTATTTTATCTTTTTTCCCCTGAAATATATTCTATACTATATTTTTTAATTTTAGAAGTGTTATTTTTAAACTTTAAATAATAATATATGGGTATTTAAAGTCTACTGCAGATACCGATTGTTCTTCTAATATACACATATGTAAAATACTTATACTATTATACTTATAATATTATGTAAAAAAGTTTTTTTTATATAAAAACCACCCCCATTAAACTTCACGTCTTGCTGCTGCATACTTACATTTTACACGAATAAAGTCATACACACATCAAAAAGTTACTTTTCAGTTTTTATCTAGGTTTCAGTTTCAGTTTTTCATCCGTTTTCATTAAAGTAATGCACTCTCTTGCGGGACATTATATAAAGTCATAAAAAATTGAAATACAACTGCGGAAATCGACACTGGTTTACGTAGATACATAAGAAAATGAGCGAAGGATCTCAACAGCGAAACAACTCAATATTTTGAAAAATGTATAACAACACAGAACATGTCCTCTTCAATCAGTGCTATAATCATATCTGGCAGATGATGCAGAAAGCTGCTTGAAGAAGCCTGGAGTTGATTACGTAGTACTGCTTTAATAAATTTCGCCTCAAATAAATCAATTATTGACCAAGTGAAGTTGTTTACCTTATATTTCCAAATATATTCGTTGACAAAAGGTGAGTAAGTCAGATCTTATGAAGCATAGCAGACTGTCGAAGACATTGCTGCGACTCTTGAGCAATTTCAATTCATCCGCTGTCCTTCTGTAATGCATGGTCTCACCGAGCAGGTATTATGGTGAATCCAAAATGTCGTTGATATGCTTGATAATGATAAGAGTACCGCTTAGCATAAATAAGTGTAATCATATATCACAGCAGATGTGTTCTTCGACTTGTGTTCCACACTGGGTTCAAAGCTAGCCGTTCCCATGTATACACGGCGATTACCAACATCTACTGGAAAACACTATCTTTTTAAATATGGGATTCCTTCAATCGCATAATTCCCACATTCATCGTGAATGCATGATTCTTCACGAGATCTTTAATGTTGGAGCGTCAGAGGCAGTCACCGTAATGATCATTCTGAGCCATCTAAATCTAATTATCTCCGCAAGCTATATTTTGGTACGACTGGATTGTAACAAGTTCCGCAAGCAAATGGCGCCAAATTTTTGCTTATAAGTCGATTCTGCTGCAGACATGGCTGTTTTCCTGATTGTGCAATCCTTTAGTATATTGATATTCGCACTGTAAGGTTTAATTGTGCCATCTTGAAGACATTGGTTCGAACATCTGGAAACTATCATATTTTTTTCTTCCGATTTCTGGACAATGCTCCGTTTGGTCAATCGGCTTTTTTGAGATCTGTGATGCGATTTCCCTCAACGGGGTAAAACTGCTCATGATGTCGTCTCGCACCACTGGAACGTATCATAAGTATGAGTTTTTTGTACTTAAAATGCTTTTATCCATATTTTTACGAATTTTTGTTGCAACCTACTGTTCTGGGGTTTAAAATAGTTCAGAATTCGTGTTCTACGCTTCAAATAGTTAAATTTTGTCTTTGTTGCATCAAAGTCGGTCAACTAGAACCGGAGATACGGAGGTTTTGGTTTTCCCGTTCATTTGCATGCAGTTTCTAGAAATCTCGAGAGATATTGATCCTACGCCTTCGATAACTTCACTTTTGGGGACTTTTTTCGGCCCCAAATTTGGCAACATTTCGCAAAAATTCGCAGAGCTTGGCGACATTTTGGTCGTTTGGCGCGATTTTCCTTATGGGGCTTGTAAAGTTGCTTTTCCAGCATTAAAATCGCATAAAGCCTAATGATTCAGCTGTATTCCTATGACGTAATCAAAATTCGCGCTTTAAGGGGAACCTTCGGGAAATTTCTAGTAGTTTCAGCGATATCTATAAAAAGGAAGCGGCTCCTCCAATCCAGTCAGTATTGCTGTAGCCTGAGAGCGAACCGTAGGGCTGTGTATTGACGTTATCGAAGCGGTGTTTCCGCTTGCTTTTCGAAGCTTATTTTTAAGTGCTGTGTGTAAATTCTTCATTGCTGTGTCTTAAGGGATTGTGTACGATATCCCTCGCATATTTCCTCTTTTGTCTGTGGAAGTGTTTTATTTTGTGTGAGAATTACAGCATTTATGAGAGCTTCGGCACTGATTGGACTGTTATAAACTAGCTACCGGCCGTTAGTGCCTGTGAATTTTGTACAGCTGATTGTTCGACTAAGTTCTGGAAGCAATAAAGTTGTGTTCCATCCTGACAAGTGGAACACAAGAGTAGAACTCTTTTCTAGACTTTTTTACACCAACTGGACTTTAGAACGACGAAACGAGGAAACAAGTTGATGTTTCTGCAACAGTATATTCATGACTGAGTGCACTGAAGCATTCTATCAGTTCTAACTTCTGCTCAGTTAATAGGCGAGCGTGTTGTATTACTCTTCAGTACTGTTTAATGTTGCAAATTTGATCATTTGCTTAGTTCGCTGAATCTTATAAATATGCTAAGTTCCATTTCTTCATTGCCGTGTCTTATTTCTTTTTTTTTTCAACGAAGTACATTAAAATCATTTTGTCTAAAGTTACTTCTATTAAAATTAGTTTTTCAACGTTTCTTAAGCATGAGTTTATTTTAAATTAAAATTGACATTACACTCATCATTTCTTTTAAACATATAAATATGCTTCAGTTCAAAAGATGGTGATTTTCTTTAATGAATGTTAAAATCTGCAGTTATTCCTACAATTATTAAAAAAACTTTAATTATTTAAAAATTATAAAAATTGCAGAAAACGATCAACACTTCCAGTATTCACCTAACTGGAATATGGTGACCAGAAGTAGTAATATTTTATTTTTATTTTTACGAATGTAAGACAATGAAAAACATTTTCCTTTATTACTTACTTCCATGGATATTTTCTATATCAAAATTAGTCACATTGCTTTTCTCTTCCTTTTTTTTTTAGTCGGTTCAGCCGAGTGTTTTTTTTTTATTTATGAATCCCATATAGAAGCATCACAGAGTTTTCTTTTTATTTTCAACTGTAAAAAAGTATTAAATTACGCATATTACGGTAGCATACAGTTGCGCATATTACAGTGATAGCATTACGGTAGCTTATTCCTTTTTTAACACACGTGCATTTTAGGAATAATACATGCGCGCAACCAATTGTATTGGTTTGCCAAACCACTGAAAAGTTCTTGAAGTTATAACTTTTTTCATTTTCTGCAGCCTTATTTCGAAATTTGGGTAAGTTATTGACAGTATTCGAAACTATATATAAAATTGCGATTTGCAAGTAATGCGCGTCTTAAAGAGAAGTTGGTTCCTTTTCGCAAAGTCTTACTCGGTTTTTGGTGACGCATTCCGTTTTATCTGAGAGAATCTGCAGCAGGGTTATTCTACTCTGATAAGCGTAAGTTTTGTGACTGAAAATGAACATGATTTTAATAGTTTATAAATTAAAAAATAAATTTAAGATAACTTTTTCAGATTTACAGTTCTGTATTATATCACCATTAATAAGGATTTGGGTTATTGTCACAAAACAGTAAAAATTACTCCCTTCTAGCTTTCGAGAGTTTTCTTAAGTTTTAAAAGATTTTAGAGAAAAAAATGAATGCCAAAGGAATATTTTAAAAAACATGTCTAATTGGATATTCTTGATTTTATTTAAATTTTGGCCCCATAAAAAACGCTTTGTAAGTTCTGTCATTGTCATAATCATTTTTACATCATAGGCACACTTTCTGTCAGGCAAAAGCTGTAAAAATAAATGAACAAATAAATAAAATAAAGATTTTTTTCCATTAAAAATCAAAAATAAGATTTTAGACCAAAAGAAGTAAAAATGAAAGAAAAAATTAATTAAAAAAGGTGTGACAGAAATGATGCAAAATCGTCAACCATATTTATCCCGTTTCTGGAGAAACATACAAATAATAGTTCATTTTTTAGAACTTTGGTAAAATACAGGATATTTTTAGTGTAAATAATGTAATATTTTTCTTGTGACTAACATAACATTTTAAATACCACAAGTGTCGTTAGCTCTTAAATGAATTAATAAACCAGTATTTAATTTATATAGCAAAATACATAAAAAAGGATTGCATGCTGTAAAGCTGAAAAAAAATATAACTTCACTTTTACTTAATCAGCAATAAAAAATCTATTCATTTTAAGCCTTTTTATTGTTGTAAAAATCCGAATTATCACCTTTTGAATTCACGGTATGTTCATTCTTTATTTTGTAATAAAGTATCAAAATGTTTTTGCAATTTATCATAAATAAAAGCTGAGAATACAAGAGTTGCACTTCTAATTGATGGACTAGTATCAAGAATTAGAGCTTTTAGATTTGTTATCTCTTTTCAAGATCTTTAATGCTTCAGAGAATTTTATCATTGTTAGAATTTGGTCCTGCGGTAATTGAAGGTTTTGCATTTAGAATTTTTTCAATGTTATATACAAATGTTGAAATATTATAATGCATTATTATATGTATTGGGATAATATAAAAGTAAATGTTAAGCTTAATTTACTTTAATAATATTTCAATGTGTCATAAGTGTTATCTGCACGTTATTAAACTGTTATATACAGGCTATCTCAAAAAAGTTGCAACACGGTTAAATCTGTCGATCAGATATAAGTGGGCAATGTAAACTGAAAAATATGTCCAAAATGAGGTAGGAAAAAAGCCACCTGTAAGAAAAACCTCCCTCTCGTTATTTTGTTTTTCTTTAAAAAGTTACACTTTTTAAACTTGCATACAATGCCCGTAAAATAGGTAAATAAATAACTAAATAAATAAAAGTCATAATAAGTAAAATAGGCCTACTAGTATGGTGATGGACAAAATATCAGACTTTCGTCAAGATACGTCTCAGAAATATATTTACATAAAGATTATCAGGGGCTTTAGATTAATTTGAATGTGAACGTTTAATGCTAAAGTGCAAACATTATTTTCTATCGTTATTTATGCATGGGTACTGAAACTCGATAATCCGACGTAGTTTCTTATCTTGACAGCTGCTGAAAAGTAGCTTAAGTGAGTGTATATTCATATTTATATCTCTACTTCTTATATTCATATTTATATCTCTATCTCTTACTTCTTTTTGTCCGCTGGTTGTTTACAAATTTAAAAAGAGTAGCTTTTTCAAATTTAGGACAGGATTTTTTCCTTAACATAGATTTTTATTTCTACCTTATTTTGAGCATTCTTTAAAAATTTATATTGTCCACTTATCCCTAATAGATAAAGAATTAAGGCGTGTTGCTGCCTTCTTGGAACACTCTGTGTATATTTCATCATTAACGTTTTATGTAATGAAATTTGAGTCACCATTTCTAAAGGAAAACAAAAATTTTAAATCTTAAAAGTAGAAGAGAATCATTTCTTTCTAAGTCAAAATTACCCCCCCCCCACGCACACATATATATGTATATTGTATATATAAGAAAACGATCTAAATCTTTCTAGGCTCATTTGATTATAAGTACGTTTTTGGCATTCAAACATAAAGCAGATACCAGCTTATAAAATATATAATAAATATTTAATAAAACATTTTTTTAGTATACGCAAACATAGAGTCTAGTACATTTATTCAAAATTCAAATAAAATATCTTTAGATTGGAATTCAGAATTCTGGATTTATATTCAAAGAATTACGAACATTTATGTTAAACCATCATTTATGTATTACAGTCATATAAATGTGAAGGAAAGATTTTTATCTTAATTGATTGATCATAACACAATCAGGAGTAAGTAATTTGATTAGTAGGATACTGCAAAATGCAGCCATGATTTTAAACGATTATATTTCCTCATTGGTGTAGTATACTTTTTTTCTCAAAAAATAATCTACTTATAAATTCCATGAAATAAAAGTAAATCTCCCGTTTCCTTTTTCTTCCCAGTTAGATATAATACCTTTAATAATAATGACTACAAAAAATAAGGCTTATTTTGTTCGTATGAAAGAAAAGACAATGAAATCTATATAAATAAAATTAGACTTTTGTCTGTACATTTCTTGGAATTCAAAAATTTTGCGATTTCTATCCGTTTCAAGCACCCGGGAATCCGATGCGACCCTCAAAAAAAAGTTTGTCTGTCTGTCATTCTGTCATTCTGTCATTCTGTCATTCTGTCCGTGACGCTTTTTTTGTTTAAGCATTACGTAAAAACGGCTGAAGCGAATGATATGAAATTGGGTGTCATGATAGGTGGTCACTCAACTTAAAACATAGGCGTCGAATTTTTAAAAAAACTTGATTGTATTTTGAGATTTTGCGAAAATCCTTTCAAACTGCGTAAATTTGTGTTCAAGCATCACGTAAAATCGACTGAAGCGAATGATATGAAATTAGGTGTCATGATAGGTGGTCACTCAACTTAAAACATAGGCGTCGAATTAAAAAAAAAAAATCTTGATTAGATTTTGAGATTTTGCGAAAATTGTTTCACACTGCGTAAATTTGTGTTCGCACATCACGTAATAACTGCAAAGGTGAAAAAATGGTATTTGGTGAAATGGTAGGTGGTCACCTTAAACTATAAGCATCTAAAAAAAACCCGATCAGATTTTGGGATTTTGCGAAAATCGTTTCAAACTGAGTGAATTTTTGTTCACACATTACGTAATAACGACTAAAGCGAATGATATGAAATTGGGTCACATGATAGGTTGTTGTTCAACAAAAAGTATAGGTGTCCAATTTTTTAAACTTTTTATTAGATTTTGAGATTTTGTGAAAATTCTCCCAAAATGCGGTTATATTTTTTCAAGCATTGCGTAATAACGACTAATACGAAATTTGGTGATATGATAGGTAGTTGCTAATCTTAATTTATAGGTGTTGAATTTTTAAAATATTTTGATTACATTTTGAGATTTTGTGAAAATCGTTTAAAAATGCTAAAATGTTTGTTCCAGCATCACGAAATAAAGACAGCAGGGAATGAAACAAAATTGGGTGACATGATAGGTTGTCACTCAACTTAAATTCTAGGCTTCCAATTTTTCAAAAAATGTTGATTAGATTTTGAGATTTTGCGAAAATTATTTGAATATGTGTAAATATTCGTTCGCGCATCCCATAATTACGACTAAAGCGAATGAAATGATATTACTTAGTTACTCTCTAACCTGTAATATTTTAACAATACATAAAAACTATAATTGCACTTTCTTTACTTTGGCAACATACTACATCTATTCTGTGTACTCCAACAATGCTGACGAAAGTTCTTGCTTTTAGAAATTTGCATTCAGTACTAACCCGTCAACGACGGGTACTTCAGCTAGTCTTAAATAAATTGGTAATCTCTCTCTGGATAAATTAGCATTTTTAAGAACCCCATCTATACGTTGTCCATATAATTCTCTAAAAAAGTTTTTTCATATATAAGTGTATAAAAACCCGCTATAGAGCTTCTTATAACAACATCACAATCCCGTATTAGTAGCACAACTGTGTACATTAGAAGGTGAACCAGAAAGTCTTTGCATCAATTTTTATTAGCCAATTTAAGTAACGTCCAAATGATTACAAATATACGTACTACTCAACATACAGTAAAATATTTCTCAACATAATATCCACACCAGTTGAGGAATTGTCACATCTTCTGACTTTAACTGTCACATCTTCCGACTCACTGTAAAACCATTCTCAAACTGTTCGTCGTGTCTCGTGAATACTTGTCTTGCCAACAGCGTCTTCAGACAATCAAAAGATTTGAAATCACTCTAAGGAGCGATGTCTGGTCTGGGCTGTATGATGCATGGTGCAGACTCTCCCAGTCCAAGAAAAGAGCTTGCCAGCGGTTCTGATTCACACATGTGAATCGCATTGTCGTGAAGGATAGCAACACAGTCCACATTGAAAATCCCTCAGTACCCCTCCCTTCTCATGCAAGAGAAGTTGCAGTAGTACAGCCATTAACGTGCAAGACAGCATTCCGACGAGGATTTCATAGTCAGTAGTATGTATTCCAATACAAAGACATCTAAAATTAAGTGTGCCACAATGGCACAAATATCTGAACCGATGTAGGGAATATGTGGATAAATAGTCTTAAGTACTTTGAGTAATAGTACGTAGGGAAAAGTGGCTCAAAATGATCCCCTTAAGGGTAAAAATTGTATAAAATAACATATTTAAATAAAACTTTGACCCTCTGCTATCATATCTTATACTATATTTTGCATCATTAACTTATTTTAATAATATTTTAAAAGCACAGGGAGTAATGAAAAAAAATAGAATTTTTAGAAAGTGTCTAAAGGATGATTTTACCCTCAAGCCAATGTCAAAATTATCCTTCATTTGAAAATGAGCCATTAAATAGTTTTTCATCGCCAAAATAAAAGATATAAAAGTAATAATGACTATACACAATGAAATAAAATAAATTTTACAATCATAGTATGCATGTTTTATTTTATGAATTTTTTAAAATAAAAAAGTGTCACAAAGAATAAAATGGAATATTTTAAAATAATAATTTAAAAATTATGGCCTACAATAAACGCAGAAATAAATTAAATAATGTAATGGAGAGTTATGCATTTTGAGAACGGTTGAGGGACTGTCGTGGCAACTAGGACCCGGTATTGCAGTTTCTTCAGCCGAGGGATCATTTTACCCGGCAATATGGCTTCCCACTTCCGGTCATATCACTGGAACATGTCAAAAAGCATAACAAACTTAGTAAATGTAATCCACGTCTAAAAACATTATTCAGTAAACTAATTCACATTTCTCTATATTAAAGACGGTATTTCTAAATAAATGGGAAAGTTATTTCCCACCTTATAAGAGATATATGATAAAATCCAATTTTTTGAAGAATTCTACTCCACGCAATACGCTGATCGCTTAAATATCGCCTTTGCTTCCTCTAGACTTGGCACATCCTGTTTATGTGTTACTCGATAGATAGCGCTACCTGTACCTAAGAAAACGTATCGGGATCGTTTTGCCAGTTAGGATAATTTCACGCCACCTTCCCCTATATTTTTTAATATATCTGTATACCTTATTGTGGATAACAAAAAATAGGGACAATGACTTTCTGATCCTACCTCATACCTAATGAAATCTCAGGAGCTATAAAGAATAAATCAAATAAGGCAGATCTATGATAGTTATTCATACAAAATTGAAGCAATACATATTTTTATATTTTAAAAGCAGTAGAAGTATCCAGTACCGTTTAGTAACTGCACGGTTTTCTAAATGTATGCAGGTAGTATAAAAAAGATAATTTTACATACTGACTTTTTCTTTTAGGGTCTCATCATACCCAAGTGGTTAAGGTACAGCACACCCTCTAAAAAAGTATCCGAGTAAAACTTAAAATTCCTGCGTTGGTTTCGTAAATTAAAAAAAATTATGTATGTATTTGTCATAAAACATGAATTAGGTTATAAGTTTTCATATTTATGTCGATTTGTGCATTTTTCCAAAATGTATTAACCCATTTGTGCCTGGATATTTTTGCGACTTTCTTCGATTTTTACTGATAACAGAAATAATAGATAAATTTTTGATGTCAACTTCTTGAACAATGGAGGATTTCTTTTAAAATCATTATGCATAAAAATCGAAATATCAACATTCTACTTGGTCATGTTAAATTATTTTGTAGAATTGAGGTTCAATACTCATGAATAAAGGCTAGGAAAAATAAATAACGCTTTCGATTAATAGCGAAAATGCCGTCCCAAAAAAGGGACACTAGGCATAAATGGGTTAATTAATTTCAAAGCTGAATTAGGAAATTTTGCTTATACTCGAATGCTTTTTTTTAAAGGGTGTACTGTACATGGTAGATGGCTGAAGTGTTGAAGTCCAGGTTTCACACATTAGCCATGGTCCGATCTAAGGGTCTGGAGTTTCGTTCGGTTTTCTCTAGATTTAATGAAAATTGTTTTTGAAAACAGAAAATTGTTTTTTAATAAACATAACTAAACAAATAAAGCAACAATTTTATAGTGTAACTTAAAAAATAGAAAATGAGATTACTAAAACTATGAAGACTTTCATGGGTGGTGTCATTATTATCAGAAACGTCAGAGTTATCCGGGCCTAGATTTTGCGTATCACTAGGAAAAGAAAAAGAATTATTTTTTGTAGTCTATTGGTCTTCTCTATTGAACCACACACACACGGCCTCCTAGCCCGGATAATTGAGACGTTTTCGAAAAAATAAGATTGCTGAAAGAGGATATTTTTGTCTCGTCTAATTTTTGTAGTAAAACTTCTTTAGGCGCAACTAGGGAGTAAATCAGATTTTTTTTCTGACGGAAGTAACGCTCACATGGTTTTGGAAAAGCGGAAGCTGCCTGCGATTGAACTCAACCAGCAGGCGAAAACTACGGTTTAAGAACACGGTGATAGAAAAACATGAAGAAATGGAACATGCAATCGAGCCAAACTAGCAGACGAAAACTACATTTCAAGAGCACGGAAACAGAATAATACTTCAAACAAAACCAGCAGAGGAAAACAAAGGTTTAAGAACACTGCCATAGAAAAGGGCAATAATAGACCCTATGTGCATTCGATACCAACCAACAGAATAAAACACCAGTTTAGGAACACAGTTAAAGAAAAATACCACAACATAGACATTCTCTCGATTCAAATCCTACGGAAAAACGTTTTAAGAAAACAATGAAAGTATTACAGTTCAGCACGGACACTTCCTGGATGCTAACCTAAGGTGATCATATTTCTAAACAGTATTTTGGGGACAAATCAAGCATTGTCCTGGAATCCAAGGAAAACTTGGGGACACTATAAAATAAATATCTTTGGGGACTTATTCGAGGACACAACATATTACCATGCTAATAGCTCTTTATATCAATTGTGTACTCTTATTTCTAATAAATTAATGGAAGTATTTATAAATATTTATTTAAACCAGAAATACGAAAGGAAAACCATGTTGAAATATTGCAATTTATTCATAATTTAATACTTGGCATAGTATTTGTATTTTTCAGAAGACATTGCTTTTTACATAGGCTCGTTTTGTGATTATTTTTCATGAAACCTTTTACACCCTCTAAAAAAGTATTCGAGTGCAAGAAAAATTTCGTACTTCAATTTCATATTTAAAGCATGGTTGTTCCTGACAAGTGATTAATCATTAACAAAACTGAAATGGGAAATTTGACTCACAGTCGAATACTTTATGGAATGTCTGTACACGCGACACATACAATGACAACAAACGTTTTCAGAGATCGAATTTCATTGTTTCTCTGAGTAGAAGGCGCTTTTAGTTGTTTTATTTTTCTTATTTCTTCAATTTTTTCTAAAAGAAATAAACTAAACGGAAACTTTCAGGGAAAAAAGTACAAATCTTTAAATTTGGGAACTTTTCGCGTCCATAAGAAGTCAAGGTATTTTTAGGGACAAAGTAAAAAGAAATCTATATTTGGGGACTGTCCTCGAATTTAGAAGACGTATGGTCTCCTTTATGCTACTCCGACATCCCGACGGAACAACGGTTTAAGAACACGGGTATGTAACACCACCAAGAAACAAACACTGGCTGCAAACGGCTTAAGAACGGAATAAAAGAATAACAAATGGACACTCCGTGGATTCTAACCCAACCTCAAGACGGAGGCGGTTTAACACGGCGATGGAACACCACAAAGAAACGGACCCTGGCTGCAATCAATCCTAAACAATAACCAGAACCTGTAGTTTAAAAACACGGATGCAGAATAATAATTTGAAACCTACCAACAGACGAAATCAACGCTTAAGAACACTGTGATAGAAAAACACACAAAAAAATGTACACTACCTGCATTCGAACCCAACAAACAGAGGAAAACATCAGTTAAAGAACACAGTTAAAGTATAATCCTAGACTACACCACATTCGCATAATACTAGACCACATTCAAACCCAACCTCTAGATGGAACACTGGCATAAGAAAACAGTTAAAGAATAATACTACAACATGAACACCCTGGATTTTAACCCAATTTCCAGACGGAACAACGGTTTAAGAACACAGGTATGGAACACCACAAAGAAACAAATCCCGGCTGCAAACGATTTAAGAACACAGTTAAAGGATAAAACATGGACACTCCCTGGATTCTAACCCGACCTCGAGACGGAACAACGGTTTAAGAACATGGGGATGAACACCACAAAGAAAATGAATCTGGTTGTAACTGAATCAAACGTCAAAGAAGTTTTACTTCAATCGCGCGTAAAGATTACAACACACACACTTTTTTTTTTACTTATTGATTGGGTGTCAATTTCCATTCAATGTTGTGTATTTATTTGGTTGTAACGAAAGTTTCCCGCCACCGCAAATATCGTCAGCACACAGTTGTCGTTGGCGTATTTGCTCATATTTTGTCAAACGATTTTTGGCATTTGAAAGAAAGAGGTTTACTTTATAACACTGTGTTGTGAAATCTGTAAAAAATATAGTTATCATTAAGTATAAGGTGTCTCAAATGGAACTATCACTCTAGAGGATTAGAACCATCATTTACTTCCAGTTGTGTTGCAAAAAGTCAGCTACATAATATCAACGAATAATGAGTACAGCTTTAAGTACTATTGTTGTATCATGTGACACTGTGCAGGTTTGGTATCGAAAGTTCAAAAACAGTTATCTAAGGAGTTAGAAGTTAGTTTTTCAGGCAGATATGGTGGAAAACTTTCCTTACAACCTGATATTTTCTTTTGATATATTTTTCATATTTGCACATGATACACGTATGTATTGTTGCGGAATGACTCTGCTACTCCTGGGGTTCGTCGTTCTAAAGTCCAGTTGGTGTAAAAAGTTCAAGTAAAAAGTCACTTGTCAGGATGGAACACAAACTTTATTTCTTCTAGAACTTCGTAGAAGAATCAGCTGCACACAATTCACAAGCACAATCTAGCAGTAACGTGCTTTTAACAATCCGCTTGGATCAGAAGCTCTCACAAATGCTGTATTTCTCACACAAAATAAGTCACTTTTACAGGCAAAAATTCCGTGGAAATTTTCAAGGGATATAGTACACTATCCCTTAAGACACAGCAATGAAGAATTTACACACAGCACTTTAAAAACAGCTTCACAAAGCAAGCTAAAACACAGCTTCTATAGCACTATCAGTTCACACAAAACAAGCGTACTGAGAGCTCTTCACACATTGAATGTGCAACGCGCACTGACTCTTCGTGGCGATGCGCGCTTCTATAAATAGCCGACACAGGAGGTACAAGAGGTTTCCAGAAAAGTCAATTTCTCGAGGGTTCTACATAAAGCGTGAATTTTGATTACGTCATAGAAGAGAAATGTTAGGTTATTATGCGTTTTTAATGCAGGAAAAACAACTTCCAGGCCCCATTGGGAAAATCACGCCAAATGACCAAAAAGTCGCCAAGCTTGGCGACTTTTGGCGAAATATCGCCAAATTTGGCGCCAAAAATAAGTCCTCAAAAGTGAAGAGATCTAAGCTCTAGGACTAATATTTCTCGAGTTTTCTAGAAATCCCGTATATTTGACTGGGAAACCGAAACCTCCGTATCTCCGGTTCTAATTGGCCGATTTTGATGCAACAAAAAGCAAAATTTATCTATTTGAAGCGTAGAATACGAATTTTAAACCATTTCAAGCCCCAGAGCAGCGGGTTGCCCCGAAAATTCGTAACATTGCCCCCTTCCCAAGGACTGCACGTCCCGGGCAGTACAATCCACGGTTAGGAGGTCACACAAATATACAGTGTCCAACCTTTGACCAAATCTTAGCAACATAAGTTAAGCAAATAATCAATAAACACAGTAAGCAAATGCACTCTAATAAATAAATAATATACTTAATAAACAATTACACTAATAAGTAATCAATGTAATAAACAAATACACATTAATAAAAACCAATATATTACAAATATGTACACTAAACATGGCGTAAGTAATGAGTGAAAGAGAGTTGACGAAAGAGGAAGAGAAGAGAAAGACAGGAAAGAAATGAGAGTTGAAAGAAAGGAGGAATTACGCCACAGTGACCATGGTCTGATAGTCAAATAACTAATTACAACCGCGGTCGATGGCTAGCCGATCGTAATGTACAACTCTTGGCTTCGAGTTTGGTGACTTACGAATCCGTACGATGACGCCATTCAGCCGGTTTAGGACTGTGTAAGGACCGTCCCACGGCGATTGCAGCTTCGGAGACAGGCCTTTCCGTCGAGTAGGATTCCATAGCCAAACTTTGTCACCTGCGTTGAACTCGTGTCCCGTAGCCTTCGTGTCGTAGCGAGTCTTCATCTTTTCCGTGTTCAGGTTTATCCGCTCCCGAGCACAATGATGTACATCTTCAAACCGTGCCCGAAGGTTTTCCACGTACTCCTCTGGCGATGAAGGCGCATCTGGAGGGCGGCCGAACACTAGATCGGCGGGAAGACAAAGATCTCTGCCGAACAGCATCTGGGAAGGTGTGAAGCCGGTAGTCTCATGGACGGCGCTCCTATAGGCCAGCAGGAAGAGGGGGAGTTTCTTGTCCCAGTCCTCTTGATTCCTAGATACTAGAAGCGAGAGGTTGTTTAAAATTGTGCGATTGAACCTCTCCACCATGCCGTCGGATTGTGGGTGTAAAGGCGTAGTCTGGGTTTTGTCCATTCCGAGAAGTTGGCATAGTCCTTTAAAGACTGCAGAGGTAAAGTTCGTTCCTTGGTCGGAATGAAGTTGCAGAGGGGTTCCATATCTGGAAATCCATTCTTGCACCAGTACCTCTGCTACGGTCGTAGCTTCTTGATCGGGAATAGTAAACGCTTCGGGCCATTTAGAAAAGTAGTCAATGACAACTAGGATGTATTTGTTGCCATCCGAAGTTCGCGGAAGAGGTCCCAGGATGTCGAGGGCAATCCTCTCAAAAGGCGCTCCTACATTATAACGATGTAGTCTTCCACGGCTTCGTTTCTTCGGGCCTTTACGGGCGGCACAGGCGTCACAAGCTTGACACCACTTTTCGACGTCGCCTCGAGCCCTAACCCAGTAGAAGCGCTCGCGAACTTTCTGCA
This sequence comes from Cheiracanthium punctorium, assembly GCA_038373885.1. Lineage (NCBI taxonomy): Eukaryota > Metazoa > Arthropoda > Arachnida > Araneae > Cheiracanthiidae > Cheiracanthium > Cheiracanthium punctorium. Next base: position 1,298,075 of record JAWZYV010002197.1, read on the forward strand.
GGGTCTTCATTACGCCAAAATGGCCTCCAGTTAAGCCATTATGAAGTTCTTCTAGAACCTTCGGAATCCTCGAACGAGGGAGTACTAACTGCCATCGGAGCATCTTGCCGTCATCCGACTCCCATTTACGATACAGGACTCCATTCCTCAGGCGAAGCGAATCCCATAAAGCCCAGTACTGTTTTGTTGCCGGACTGCAAGATGATATTTCTTGCCAGCTGGGCTTATTGCCGGACTTTTCCATAAACTCCACAATAGGTTTGATGTCGCTATCTGCTAATTGGTCCGCCCGAACATTTTCATCACTCCAGGGATCTTGAGATGGTGCCGATGTTGTAACTTGGCGGACAACGGGATGTTTCAGATCGTAATTTTTCTCTGCCCTGGAGCAATAGCGACAACTGTCTATGCAGGGCCTTCTCGACAAAGCATCTGCATTTCCATGAGATGACCCTTTCCGATGACGTATCTCGATGTCATATTCTTGTAATCGCTGTATCCACCTGGCTATTTGGCCCTCCGGATTCCTGAAATTTAGAAGCCAGGTTAAAGAGGCATGGTCCGTTCGGAGCAGGAACTTTCGGCCGTACAGGTAATGGTGGAAGTGCTCCACGGTCTTAATGATAGCAAGGATTTCCTTTCTCGTAACACAATAGTTACGTTCTGCCTTTGAAAGGCATTTGCTCCAGTAAGCAATGACGTGTTCTTGGCCATCTATCTCCTGGGACAAAACTGCTCCGACACTCTCCTTACTTGCGTCTGTGTCCAGGATAAATGGCTTGTCAGGGTGAGGATACGACAAGATCGGCGAAGATGTTAAAGCCGTCTTCAGTTCGTTGAATGCGTCCTCACATTCCTCAGTCCATAGAAATTTCTGTCCAGTCTCGGTCAATTTGTGAAGAGGTCTTGCAATTTGAGAAAAGCCCTTCACGAATTTTCGATAGTAAGTACACAGACCGAGAAAACTTCTTAAGTCGTGGATATTCTCGGGACGACTCCAGTTCTGGACTGCGGACGTCTTTTCGGGATCGGTTCGGACTCCGTGGGCGGATATTATGTGCCCGAGGTAACGTACTTCCCGACGGAACAAGTTGCACTTAGATGGACTCAGTTTCAAGTTCGCCTCCTTTAATTTCTGCAGCACCTTTCGGATGTTCTCTAGATGCTCTTCGAAAGTCCTTCCGACGATGATGATATCGTCCAAATAAACAAGACATGCTTCGTAGGAAAGTCCTCTCAACACTGTCTCCATTACCCTAATAGCACAGATGGTCACAAAAGAGTCGCTGTGACGTCACAGAGGGTCACAATTGTCACAGGACTGTCACATACTACTCACATTGTGACTTGTGAGTGATGTGACTCTACTGTGTAGCCACTGTGAAGTTTATTTGTGACCAGTCACCAGGTGACGTCGCCGTGAAGTCACCATGTGACTAGTATGTGATCGGTCGCTCAGTGACTCCACTGTGTAGTCACCATGTGACTAGTATGTGATCGGTTGCTCAGTGACTCCACTGTGAAGTCACCATGTGACTAGTATGTGATTGGTCGCTCAGTGACTCCACTGTGAAGTCACTGTGTGACTATTTTGTGACTACTGATTTTTTTGTACTTCAAAATGACGTCACACAGCCGCTTTTCACTCATTTTTTCTAATATTTTGTGGCAATTTCTTTCGTGAAACATTTAATAAATAAATCCGAAAATAGTAATTCAATAAAACCTCGCAGTTATGTAGTAATGGAATTTAGTTTAATTTATTAATTTTTAAATTATTTCGTTTAAACAAGACAGTATTATTTACAAAACAATATTATTCTATATTATAGTTGTATATATTAGAGTTGAGAGTCCTAATCACAATGGTGAAAACTAAGTATCTGTGAGTAAAATTAACAATTTCTTTCATATCCCCATGGCATATATGTTTCGTTAGCGTAATGTAAGGTTTAAATTTCGGATGGGGGGGGACTCTCCGGTATTTTCAACCTTATTGTTACTAGAGTAAATACAAATGTCTCAAAATTGCTGTTTTTTAATAATTGCTTTAAGTTTTCAGATCCCCCCTCCTTTCAAATACGTCTCTGGTATGTTTGAAAGTTCCACTACGAAAATTTTGCGCTAAAACTTTGGGTCTAAGTCAAAAATACTTTATTTATTTTATCTAATGCATGTTTATCCAATTAATTTTACTTATTTTTATATGAAATCCCTTTTAGGCAAAATATAGCAAAAATATAAATCTTATCCCTCATACCTTAATATATATCAAACCCCACATATCGCACATTACAAATTTATTTCTCATAACCGAATAAAAAATTTCAATAAATCATTAGTTTTTTCGGATGGATACTTAAATAAAACAGCACATTATCTCCTGAAAATAATTTATGTGGAAAAAGAAAGATTTCCAAGATTTTTTATTTATATTTATTAATTATGATATTTTTTATATTATTTATAAAATACTCACAGAATATAAAATTTATTTATAAAATAAATATATATATTTATATATGAAACTTATTTATAAAATACTCGCAGAAAGATTTTAAATTTCCAAAAGAAGCCGTCAGAACTAGCTTTTGCAGCAATCAGTTTACTTTTAAAGGATCTCGAGCAAGGTAATCACAGCGTTGTGGTTAAGATGCGGGGCTACTAACCGTTAGCTCCACGGTTCGATTCTGGACCTCAACTTGCCTGAGAGTTTAGTGCTGCCATCTGGTGTATATTTTCGGTAACTCTTTATTAGTGTCGCTCGAATGTAGCAGGTGCGTTGCAGAGTCCAAAAGGCATAACTTTGAACTGCCATAATCCTTGTCCCGTGGTGAACGCAGTCTTTTCACGGTCGTCGGGATGAATTTCCACTTGCCAAAAGCCACTCTTGAGTTCCAGAGTGGAGAACCATTAGTTTCCCGATAAAGTGTCCACTGTGTCGTCTATCCTGGGAAGAGGGTAGCTGTCTTTCTTGGTAATGTCATTCAGACGTCTATAGTCAACGCAGAACCGGGTGGAACCATCTTTCTTTCGGACCAAAACAATCGGCGAGGCCCACGGACTAGTCGATGGCTCGATGACGTCATCACGCTGCATTTCCTCTAAAAGTCTGCTCACCTCTTCTTGCTTAGCAAACGGCAGCCGCCTAGGATGTTGCTTAATGGGAGAATGACTGCTTGTGTCTATTCTATGTTGCGTTAACCTCGTACGGCCAAAGTCACCGGAAGTACGAGAGAAGAGGTCTTCAAATTCAGCTATTACTTTCTCTGCTGCGCTTCTCTGTTCTGCCGTTAACTCCACGTCTTGTAATAATTCCTTCGTCAGGCACTCGGAAGATTTAGCTGTCGTTTGGTTGATGTTCTTTAATGCAGGTAACAGGAGTGCATGTCGCCAACACTTCATTTTTCTTTATCACCTTCGACTTGTCCGTCACATTTACTACTCTAACTGGAATTTCTGTTCTCGACAAGTCCACAAGTGTTGCTCCCACAAGTACTCCTTTAACGGAATCACTATTGTTTGGGTGTTCGATTAATCCAAAACGGAATTTATTGCTTACTTTTACTGTTCCAGAAATTATTGAATCAGTTCTGGGAGGTAGAGTGATATCAGTCTGGGCTATTATTTGCTGAACAGGTAAAATAGTTTCATTTTTAATATCGAACGCAGCTATTTCTTCTGAGTCTGAACGAAGCTCATTATTCTTAAAGTCCAAGTTAAATTTGTGCGATTTTAAAAAGTCCAGTCCGAGAATAAAAGAGTCTGTAATATTAGCGACATATACCACATGGTCGTATCTGGCATTTCATCTGGCATTCTGATCTTCAATTCTCTTCAACCTGTTCTCGACGCTCTCTGTGTCTTTGTTAGCTGCCTCTTGGACCGTGACAGCTCTAACAGCATGCCGATCTTTCCTGACGGCCGCTGAGCTGCTTCTAGCTTCATTGCGAGGACGAGAGCAGATTTTAAATCCTGATAATCCTCCAACATAAGTGACTTTTGGGTTTCTGGATCACGGATGGCTTCAATAAAATGACGCACCGCCATTTCTTCTCGGACATTATCAAGGTGGTCCATGTAGGCTAGATGACACAGCCTATCTATGTCCGAAGCCAGCTCTTGAAGGGTCTCGCCAGATCTCTGCATCCTTGACTTAAGTTGGATTCTACTATATTCTTTCTGGCACTTCTCTCCGAATTTCATCTCCAAGGCACTTGCGAGAGCATCAAAATCTCCTATCTTCGTCGCTCCATTTGTTTGCAATACGTTAATTGCATCTCCGCTAAGGGAAGCAGCCAGTTGGTACGCTTTCTCGGACTCGCTCCAACCATTGGCTTTGGCGACGATTAAAAATTGGGTCTTGTAAGCTTCCCAGGGAGTCTTTCCGTCATAAGGCGTTAGTTTCACTGCTGGGTGGCGTGACGACAACCTGATGTTTTCTGGTACCTTTCCCAGCTTTACGAAAGAGTCCAATTTCTCTTCAATTTTATCTTCACATTCTTCATGTATTTTCGAAACTATATTTTCTTTCCAGTCTAGTTTCTCCTCAATTTTATTCTTGAATTCTTCCCGCATTCTGCAAATATCTTGCTGCAATTCTTTAACATTTCCTTCAATTCTTTGTTCATATTTCGTTTGAGTCTCTTCTATGAGCGACATTCTTTTCTCCATTATCTCTTGATTTTCCTGCACACTCTTTTCGAATTTCTCTAATTTTCCCAAAGCAGTCTCCATTTTCTCCAATCCCAATTTCATTCCTTCTTGTCTGGTTTCAATTTTCTTTTCTAAATCGGTCTGTCCGGCTTCAATTTTCTTTTCTAAATCGGTCTGTCCTGCTTCAATTTTCTTCTCTAAATCCGCCTTCATCTGTTCTTGTCCGGCTTTCATCTCGTCTTGTCCACCTTTCATCTATTTTTTTATCTCATCTTGACCGGATTTCATTTCCTGCATCATATTCATGAGCTTTTGAAGTTGTTCTTCCATTTTTTGTCTAGTCAAAACCATAAACTGGAAAATTAAAGTCCTTCTTTAGAACCCCACTCCTGACACCAAATGTTGCGGAATTACTCTGCTACTCCTGGGGTTCGTCGTTCTAAAGTCCAGTTGGTGTAAAAAGTTCAAGTAAAAAGTCACTTGTCAGGATGGAACACAAACTTTATTTCTTCTAGAACTTCGTAGAAGAATCAGCTGCACACAATTCACAAGCACAATCTAGCAGTAACGTGCTTTTAACAATCCGCTTGGATCAGAAGCTCTCACAAATGCTGTATTTCTCACACAAAATAAGTCACTTTTACAGGCAAAAATTCCGTGGAAATTTTCAAGGGATATAGTACACTATCCCTTAAGACACAGCAATGAAGAATTTACACACAGCACTTTAAAAACAGCTTCACAAAGCAAGCTAAAACACAGCTTCTATAGCACTATCAGTTCACACAAAACAAGCGTACTGAGAGCTCTTCACACATTGAATGTTCAACTCGCACTGACTCTTCGTGGCGATGCGCGCTTCTATAAATAGCCGACACAGGAGGTACAAGAGGTTTCCAGAAAAGTCAATTTCTCGAGGGTTCTACATAAAGCGTGAATTTTGATTACGTCATAGAAGAGAAATGTTAGGTTATTATGCGTTTTTAATGCAGGAAAAACAACTTCCAGGCCCCATTGGGAAAATCGCGCCAAATGACCAAAAAGTCGCCAAGCTTGGCGACTTTTGGCGAAATATCGCCAAATTTGGCGCCAAAAATAAGTCCTCAAAAGTGAAGAGATCTAAGCTCTAGGACTAATATTTCTCGAGTTTTCTAGAAATCCCGTATATTTGACTGGGAAACCGAAACCTCCGTATCTCCGGTTCTAATTGGCCGATTTTGATGCAACAAAAAGCAAAATTTATCTATTTGAAGCGTAGAATACGAATTTTAAACCATTTCAAGTCCCAGAGCAGCGGGTTGCCCCGAAAATTCGTAACAGTATATATGTGACGTCAGATATTTCAGTAAAGTTCCAGAGTTAAGGTAGGTAAAACGCTTTATTAAACATTATCTTTAAGTTACAATATAGAGTGAGAGGAGGAGAGGGGAGGGGAGACGGGTACAAAAATCAGCGTGGACTAATTAAGCAGTTCCAGTGGCAGAAGTCCTTCGATTTTCGATGTGCGGGAGTATTTACGCTTACCACACCACGGGGTTTGCGAAGACATAACTCCGCCTCTCTCTTATCTCTGATCGAACCACACACATTTACCAACATGACCCGCATCCGGGGCTACAAAGGCGTGTGGACACGTGTACATCAAAAAAGAACACAGATTCAAGGATCTTGTATCTGGCAACTAACTAAAGAAAGAAAACATAGCTCCAGAGCGCTCGTGGCAAGTATGACAGGAAAGCAAAACTTACAGTGAAAGTACCGCTTGAACAATACCCAAACTAGTAAAACCCAAATTACGTTTTTATACATTAGAATATCCCCCCCGGCAAAAGTCTGACGAGCTATATCATTGAGGTGGCCAGTCTCTCACTTGCGAGTCAGACGTCCTTGCAACCTAATCTTAAAACTGCGAACTAATCTAATTTTCAAGTTTAGGCACCTTAATTTTTTTCTGACTAGAATTCTGGAGTTATGTTGTACAACACTTGAGGGGCAGGATGCAGTTTCTAAAATTTGACAAAACATAATGATGCAATATTACGAAAATCTTACAATAAACAATAAAACAATGAGTGCGCACATTTTTTTTTCAAAATATCACAAGTAAAATATTTACAACCTAGGTGGGATACAATAATACTGTACAACAATATAGTAATATAATTAAACAAAATGGATAAACATGGCTAACATTTATTTTCTTTGGCAAATACTTATGGCTTTGGCTTGCATGGCATAAAGTGAATGGAATGAAAATGGTTGGCAAAATAGTTGGCAAAATGCAGTTGGCAAAATGGAGTAAATTTATTTAGTGTAAAGGCAAAGTAAAAAAAAATGTAAAAATGTGCGTAGTGTGTAGAAAATTTCGAAAACCATAGCAGTGAAACAGTAGTATTAACAGGAACGCTTGCTAGAAGAAATTTTCAAGGTAATACAATAAATGATAGCCTGCAAGAGGTACTGCATTTATGTGACCTAACATTTTTTTATTTCTAGCAATGTCTTGTTGTACTTTTCTTATTTGGTTATTACTAGTACTTCTTAACAATCCGAGGGCGAATACTCTCCTCAGAGGTTTTATTACTAGTTAACCGTCTAGGCAAATTTAAATTTTATTAAAAAAATAGTTGACATCATTATTCAATAAAGGAAATAATATACGATCATTTTGGCACACAAAAATTTTACACAGTAAATATTCAAAATAAAACATCTACATTTAAGCAAACCTAATATAATGCAAGAAAATTGTTTATTTACATTGACACAATAAGTATTTGTTGTTTTCATTTAAGTTAACGTACCCGGGTGCATGAATTTGTCATAAATTTTCAAGTGACTTTTCAATGAATAAAATGACATAATCTCAAGTAAATTATAATTTGTGTCAAGTTGAGAGTCCCAATCGGTAAGTCATTTCAGGTAAATAATCAAATGAATCTAAACTACGTCATAGTATGCAAATAACAAAAATTCAAATTTCAAATCTTCGTCTTTATTTTGTTGTAAGCAACTCCGTTCGTAATATGCTATCCAATTTTCAAAACTCATATTATCTTCAAAATTAAAGGGGGCAATAAACTCATCACTTTTTTGCAGGGACATAGTGGCAATAGTTTGTGTATTTTCTTTACCATCTAACGACATGCTGAAATTTTTTTCTAAATTTTTACCTGAACGGAGAAGCATTTAATAATTGCATTCAGAAATTTTATTTAGCAACATTAATAATAATACTGCAATAAATTTACAAAATCTTACCTTAATGAAAATACTATACTAATGGGGAAAAAATGCAGATATATCACTATATATATATATTTTTTATCAACACTAAAATAGCACTTTAAAAGAACACACACAATTAATAACCATTTAAATATAATGCTCTAATGTTCACTTCAACTCTGAAAATATACGTACTTCACTTAATCAATATCCACAAGTTGAAATCGTCATTCTTCAACAATAAACAAAACACACACAAAAAAATATCTTCTCTCACAAGTTCAATGCAGGCAGGAGGAGTTTTGGTCAACCTAAGTTGCATGCACAAAAACAAAAATATTCGGCATGGAGAAAAGGGGGAAATAATTCACCAGTTGCACACACTTCTCGTGGGGCCTGTTTTGGGTGCAATGAAGGCAGTGAAACTCCATCGATTGCCATCGGATTTTCAAAATAACAGTGGACGTTTGAAGAAAAAAAAATAAATAAGGAGGCACAGATTTCTGGATGGTAAACACGGTACAGAAAGATGATATCAGATAACGGAGGGCAGGCACTTCTTTAATTTACGTGTCGGCATCAGCGTCGTTAGTCGCTATGGAAAACTTAGGAGCGCAAATTTTTCGATGGGCTTCATGGGAGGATTCGATGGGAGGTCAGGCGAAAGTAGTTTCATCAAAGCAGGGAATGAGAAGTCCAGATATCTGCAGTAGGCGAAGAGGCAAGTCGGGTATCTCTGATCGGCAGGCAGTCGGCATAGCGCCGCATCTCCGGCGTACTCCGCATCTTCGGGTAAGCAGTGTACCCCGTCTCCCAGATTATTGAGCGTTAATTTTTTACAATTTAAAAATTTTAATTGGCACACAGGCAGTCATCCTGCCGGCTATTTGTGACGTCAGATATTTCAGTAAAGTTCCAGAGTTAAGGTAGGTAAAACGGTTTATTAAACATTATTAAGTTACAATATAGAGTGAGAGGTGGAGAGGGGAGGGGAGACGGGTACAAAAATCAGCGTGGACTAATTAAGCAGTTCCAGTGGCAAAAGTCCTTCGATTTTCGATGTGCGGGAGTATTTACGCTTACCACACCACGGGGTTTGCGAAGACATAACTCCGCCTCTCTCTTATCTCTGATCGAACCACACACATTTACCAACATGACCCGCATCCGGGGATACAAAGGCGTGGGGACACGTGAACATCTAAAAAAGAACACAGATTCAAGGATCTTGTATTTGGCAACTAACTAAAGAAAGAAAACATAGCTACAGAGCGCGCGTGGCAAGTATGACAGGAAAGCAAAACTTACAGTGAAAGGATCGTTTGAACAATACCCAAACTAGTAAAACCCAAATTACCTTTTTATACATTACACACACACACACACACACATATATATATATATATATATATATATATATATAATATCAAAGAAATTTAACTTAAAATCTTTTTTAATTTAATTAGAAATTTAATTTAAAATTACTACATGGTTTCTTTCGAAAATATTGCGATAAATTATTATTATTATGAGTATTGTGATGATCTGGGATTGTATCTAAAGAGCATTATTGTGCAATGTAGTGTTATGCATATGAGTGATTTTATTGAATACCAAATTGTCTTACCGTGGGTTCCAGTTGGCTAACTTCATAAAACATATATTTTTAAAGTTGTAGGGAAAAATTTACTGCATCAGTTTATCTACAAAAATATCTCAAATATTCTATAATCATATACTATGATTCAATAATGCATTGTCGAAATTAAAATGCGAAGAAGCTGGAACCACATTACCGCCGGAATTATAAATAACGTCTTTCAGCATATCTGGCAGGACCTGTTGATAGAACGAGAGGTATGTTTCTCCACTACGGTGTCCAGCAAGGAGATAAGGTCCGAGTTGGTGTATGCCGATTACTCAGCGAAGCGCTAATCAAAAATCCTGTCAATAATTACATTTGTTTTTGCAAATTATTTGTTCTGTGGGTGTTTCTGTCTCTTATAACATTTCACTCTACACATTTTAATTCTCATCATGCATTCTTAGCTGAAAATTTCTTGTGTGAATTGGTACTGACACATTTCAAAATTTCGCCCATCTTTTACAAAACCCACTGTATATTTTCTTTAATTCTTCAAGGTATGATTTAGCCCTCTGATACTTGTGTGGTCGTTTTATTGAATCACACAATTTATCTTATAATACTGACACTATTAGCATGAATGCATAACATCATATCGATAGTTTAAATCTGTAGTTGCTAATAAAATTATCAATAGAATTAACAAATTGTATTTATCATCATAAAAGAATGTGTGAAGGGAAGCCTTTATAGAATAGGGTCAGTAAACTGGGTGTGATTATAAGTACTTTTGAGTTAAAGCAAACTTAACAAATTTGAAACAAGCATGGCTAAATTAAATTATAAAATATAATGATTATATAGTAATGTCAAGTTTTAAAACTATTCTTAAATATAATATAAACATGTTAGCTATAAAACTTCGCGGAAGATTTAAATGGTGTGATTACATGATATCTGAAAAGAAACGCCCAAAATAACATACATTTATAGAGTTGAAAATATTCCAGTGTCCCGTTTATGTTTAAAAGATATTCGAACATTTCCTCTTTTTTCAGCACATAAAATGTTACCGGAGTTTCTCTTAGAGATTTAAACTCATAATACCTTAAAACATCCAGCAGAAAGAGAGAGTAAATTCAGGAATTATATTTTTCAGAAGTAACATTCGTGAAATCCGATTACATGCCTGATTTTACAATTTTTCGTGAAGTTTGCAGATATATTTGAGACTCAACGTAGCAAAATATTTAATGCGTCAAAATGACATTTTGTGAAAGATTTCTTTTTTTGTTGTGCTAAATTCGTATTGCTTCCAGCGACATATTCGAAACAAAATATCACTTCAGTGGCAAAACGAGCTTTGGAGGCAAATTTCTTCTGTCTTTAAATATTGTTACGTTAAAATTATGTAGACGCAGTATTGTAATTTAATGATGTAATGAAAATCCAAGAAAATGTCCATTTTAAGTTGTAAATGTCATAAATATTAAGAGGACTAACAAGGGCGAGAATTATTATTAACTTTAAAAACACGTCTAGTTCTTTTTAAATGAGAGTTTTCAAAAAACGGAAAACAAAAAAAGATAAATCATGTCAAACTCATCGATTATAAAAGGCTTTCTAACACAGCAATATTTTTGTGCAAAATTTGGCTCAAAATATAAAATAATTAAATCAGGCGAGATTTCGAGAGTAAAATTAAAAAAAAAATAGTTGTGCTTTCAATATAAATGTAATTTTATGAGACCCTGTAAAAGATCTTTAAAAGTTTTTTTTTTCATTGTTTAACTGAAGAGGAAAATATTATGAACATTTTTATACTTATTGTACAGTGCTTGAAATGGATCTTGAGCTTGAATGTCTCTCAGAAGCTAATAATAATACAAGCACTATTTTTAAGGCGAAGCATGACTTTTTGAGCCTTAATAACACATAAGTCAGCTTTGCTTTCTTTGTCAAAGCCTAATATCTATGAAATACGCCTTAAGACGACTGCCCATAGAACGTAATGTATTGGAAATCTTTTGAGTCATCCTATGGAAGAAGTATAACTGCATTCACCATTTTCAATGGGGTACATGGTGCAGTACATGCGAATAAGTTAAATAAATTTCGTACTAATCGATATATAGTTATTGGAGTTAGAGCACGGTCGGATAGACAGACAGACAGGCATACAGATGGTCAAATCGAAATCATAAACTCTTTTCAGCCTTGTTGGAAAATGTTAAAAATATGGATCAAAATTCCCTCAGCTCCTTTCAGATTTTACAATTTCAAATTAACTAAAACTATTTTTAAATTGGATAGTTTTATTTTACATAAAACGTAATTAAAAATCATTAAAAATCTATTCAGCAATACTGCGAAAGTTTTAGTACACTCTGTCAAAGAAGCATTCGTAGTTAAAATTTCTTTTATGAGTTTTATATTTGAAATATTTTTCTCCGAAAAATTGAATGCATATATAACATACGTAATTTCACATATTTCTTCATAATTTTGTGTTTTTACAAAAACTGATTAGTTATTCACAAAACTAATATACGAAATTTGGTTATTGCTCAAATATTTGAAGGCATCAAAGATATGATAAGCATTGACTTCGATAAATGAGTTTAAAAATATCAATATTCCTACAGCCAAACAGATATTTATTAATGCAGATCTAGAAGACTTTTAAAAGAAAGGTTAAAAATATCAATATAATACTGGGAAAAAGATCACAAATTGAACTTTTGTGATCTTTTTGCCAGTAATTTTTGTCTCCGTGCCAATTTGACCATGAATCTGGGCATTATTCGGCTGTGCCTTAAATCACGAATAGGATTTTAAATACTTATTTCAAAATCTCTATGCTGTTTTCGATTTCTTTCGAATACCTGCTGTAATACTTTTTCGATTTCTTTATTTCAATTATTTGAAACAACAGAAGTTAAATCTGTGAAATTCGGCATGTATTTGTACAGGCGTATCAGAATGTTATGACGACCATTCAACGTTAATTTCACATTCAAATCATTTAACAAGTATACATATATATATATATATATATAAAATATGCATAAATGCATATTAAATAAGAACAAAATACTTTTTTATACAATAAGAGACTTGAGTATGTGCACTAGAAATGTGTTTCCAAAAACACTCTATTTACACACATTCAGTCCTTTAGATAACTAAAAAGAGATTTTTAGTGTTAACTTTTATATCACACAGTAATGAATATGATTGAAAATATCAGAAAAATTAAAATTTTCACAGCAGAAATCATAATCATAAACTTTTAATACTCAAATTTTAAGAAAATGTAGTGAAATATTTAGAATTGTTTTGCTTCATATTTCATTAAATTTTGCTGTTTTATCATGAGGAAGCTCCATAATCCAATTTTAAATATTTTTAATACTATCAATTAAATTTACATATTTATTATTATCGTAGTACATAATACACATTTAATGTTCACAATTATTATTTCTATAGTTGAATACGCATATTTTTTTAATACTTTTTTAACGTTTATGCTTAACGACGATTGAAGCCGTTCATATTGTATTTCATAAAATCTGCATCATCATAAGTAAAGTTCTTCCTGTACAAAATAACTCAAATGTAAAAATTTGATGCGGAATGAGCTGCGAAATTAACGCTAATTTAAACATGTTTGGGACTGAAAATTATTAATGGAAATTTTGATTGGTTCTCATTGCAACATCCCTGGAAACATCAGCGTCGTATAAGATAAGATTACCTTGCTTTAGTCGATGTAATAATTTCCTGCCAAATTGTGATGCGCTGCATGCAAAGCCCAATTTTAATGATTGTGCTAGAATGGAATTTTAAGAAGACAGTAAAGTGTGCTAATTAAATATATACACAATTTCTAATTAATCGGCAATTTATGAACGATTATTGTATCCAAAACAAACATTGAGTATTAGCTTTAAGAAAACGGTAAATTTTAGAAATGTTTAATGAATACGCATCTCCTACGCAAAAATATATTCAAAGGTAATTCAAATTTTCCATTACTTCAGAAATGATAATACACGCGAGAAAAAAAAATAACAACTTATACAATTTATGTAAACAGAAATTTTCTATTTTGATGCGGTTTGTTTTGGAATAACTAACTTGTATAACTTGTAATAAGAAACTTGTGGCGTTGCACCTACTGAAAAAATATTCTTTGTGAGATGAATTTGGTGTTTTAGTTTCGTGAATACCTAATTCGTTTCTCGAAAAATAAGCAGATAGAAAGAAATTTATAAGTTATTATTACATACTATACCATAAATTTTTTATGAGAAAGAGTACATGTTATGTCGACTTAGAAAATTTGACTAGCTCTCGAATTTTAGAGGGTTTAAATGGATTAAAAATTCATTTCACTTGCAATAAGCGACTTTTTAATCCAAAAAGTATACGATTGTTCAGTCCTAGAAACTTACATCATAGAAAAGAATATTTTAGACATAGATAAAGATGAAAATAGCAAACTAAAAACTTTTCACCACAATAAGTAAACTGACAAATTTCTTTTAATGGATTCGTTAGACAATACTTTGAAACATTTGTCAAATTCGAAAACGTGGTTTTCTAGCACATGATGTGGGAAAAAAAATCTTTCTCACTTGGCCTTTTCCCGTCATGGCATGTAGTGTAGCAAAATTATATGTATCAATCGTTAAAGAATAAATTACACTTTAATTTGCTATACATGAAATTGCTTTTCTGTCCTAATTACAACACCTAGATTTCAGTTGACATTTAAAAAAAAATGTAAACGGAACCTTTTTTTTTGTAAATTTCTCGCACATATGAATGTATTTTGGAATAACATAATCAAATCTGCAACAAAGAAATGATTAAAGAGTCCACAGCCTTGCAAATCTATTTATTTTTAAAAGTCAAAAATTATCCATACTTCATTTAGATCTAGATTATTTTTGAATGGAATATCTTTAAACTCAACTACATAGTAGTGTATTTTGTCTTCAAACTTATATTTAAAGTACTCTCTTTTATGAGGAAACTGGAGAAAAATTAATTGAGCGTGGATCTTATTTTAATAAAGTACCATAAATAAGTAAAAAAAAAGTACCATAATCCACTCTTTTACATGAAGAACGAAGTATTCTATAATTAACAAAAAGAAAAATATACTAAGTCGTTCTATCGAATATCAAATATCGAATTAAATATTCTCAAATTTTATAAAGTATCCCATGAAATACATTATTTCACTTTACTAAATATACATTTGCAAATATTCTAAACATTTCCAAAAATGCAAAATCGATGCCAACGAAAATCGATACTCTTTTCAAGAAAGTAGCATCATAATCCGATTTAACTTTCGTTTTTTCCGAGAAAAACATCCAGCCATATATTTTCGTAGAAATGGGCATCTTAGCATTTTATGAGGTTAGAACTATCTAAAGTAACATTATAGCTACATTTTTACGTAATGTAATGTAAAACGCGAAATCTACAAGCATTAAAGTTATTTAATATTTGAACCAAACTTTACAAGTAATGTCGCATAAAATGTTGTTCAACGTTTGCTGATTTTACAATGCTGCAAAAGAAATTGAAAAGCGTAAGAAGTGCTGTAACCTCAAAAATACTTTATTACATTTAAAATATAGCTTTCTTTCTTATTGTAACAATTGCTCATACTTGCAAATGCTGCAAGATTCTTTTTTTTACTAAAAAAAATGATATTATTGTGATTCTTTCTCGCATCTTTTCAGCAAACACCCAAGTGCTGCAGAATAACCTGACAGTGCCGGCACGGTTATGCAAACTAAGTTAATCCTAATGAGAGTGGCTGCTCCGATACACCATGCGAGAATTTCAACTTGGTAACAGCACTTTACCGGCTGTGCGGCATGTGGCAGTCATAATTTACAATAAAAAAGAACACTTTCTCAGTGCTGTTCGAATACCTAAAATATAATGTAAGGGTAAGGCGTCGGTCTTCCACAAGTTTGCTAATGTAACTGATATTATGATTATATTGATAGCAAGGGGTTGAAAAATTAAAATTAAATATGCTGGTGTCCAAAATAAGGCTACACACATAAAATATATGATAACTAAATATTGTGTTCACTGCCACAAAATTCGGCACATAGTGCCATAGGACAGAGCACATACGTATAGCAACATAATACAATCAAAAAGAGATGAGTTGTTAGCTAATATACAGGTTGTAGAAAAATGATAAAATCGATATCTATCATTTGTGAGGAGAGATCCACCATTTACGGAGTGTGGCCATCGCGCACTGCTCTACGAGCCTCACAACGAGCAGTCATACAGTTGATGAGGGCGATGAGAAATGTTCGAGGCAACAAGCCCCATTTTACCAAAAGCAAATATTTTAACATCTTTAGGAACGTCGTGTAATGGCTTTCCTCAGCCATGCCAGACATGTTTATAGGATCAAGATCCAGAGACTTCGCAGACCAGTTCATGCAGCGAATATTCCTTGATTCAAGAAAATTATCAGCCATGTGAGTTCTATGAGGCCTCATATTATTATCAATAAAGAAGAAGTCCTGTCCTGTGTTGCAACAAAGAAGCCTCACATACCCTTCAAAGAGCTCTTTTCCACAAAACTAAGCAGTGATAGAACCCAAATAAAAGTTTTACTGTGGTAAAGGATGGCACAGGATGCCGTCCTAGACAAGAGTTTCTCTGCCACCAAATTGGTCAATTTCCTTGCGTTGGAGGAACTATACAGATCTCCCTATTCTCTGCAAATGAAGACTCGCCTAGAATAACTTTGTGCATTTAGCATTTAGACACCAGTCAAAACACCAGGTCCCCACTCTTCGAGCGTCCAAAAATGGCGTGTTCGGCTTCACGACAAACGGTTTCTCGTGTGCCTTGCAATCGAGGCACTGTGCGCCGAGAGTGATGGACACTCTCAGCTATATGTCGGTGCACTCTTAGCCTCAGAATTCTTTTACCAGTCGCAGCATCTAGGCCACTTGAAAGTTCGGTAGTCATAGTCTGCTTACGTCATCATGAACCTTCATGTCAATTACTAACCTATTGCAGTTGCTGTCACTCCTGCGGGGCTTTGGGTGGACTTCTGGTGATAATACTACTTGTTTCGAATTGACTCCTCAACTTGGATACCACTTTCGGAGACATCATATAACCTCCCCATATTGACTTCTTAATTCTACAAAAGGCTTTCGATCACGCTGAATCTAAACGAATATGACAAATCATTTTCACTACAAACAGTCAAACTTGTGAGAATTAATGCAGTATTTACAATAAAGCAGTCAAAATCCTAGATGTTTAAACAGTCATTGCCAATGTAGTGCTAAAAAACTATCGCTTAACACATTTTATATTCAAGGCTATAATTTTGCTGCCCGTTACTGAAGATATATAAATACTAATGCCATCAATTTTACTAGAGGCAGTTTTGAATTATTGTGAAAAAGGTGCTGATATTCTTATTTTATTCTTATTTTTTTTTTTACAGTAGTGTAAATCAACGGGCAAACTGAAAATCAAACTTGCATAGTTAAATTCTTTGATTCTACACATATTTTGTTTACTTAAATTGAATTAATTTGTCGCTGCCAACTGTCCTTTATGTCCAAAACTACCTTTTAAATTGGCTACATGGGAAATTCATCTCTAGGCCCTTTATAGTTTTAAAAGGGTAGTGAATCTTAAAATAAGTTCTCTAATTTGAAAGTTGAGCTACGTACTTTAAAAATTCAAGAAAAATACACACATTAATCAATATAGATTTTTAGAAATCTTTTTTTTTTCATGATTGTCCAGGTGTCAGAGCACTTTTATCATTTTTTTAAATATGCTAACAAATTCTTAAATACTTTTTTCTATTGGGAAAAATAGGACATTTTCAGCAAAGTTCAATACATTACACCGAGACATACGTCAATGCGAATGCATTACCTGAAAACGATTCCTTATCATTGAAATTATTGTAGAAAAAGTTAGAAGTTGCATATGCAGTTACACTCCCACTCCCATCTGAATGCATAAAATTTGTATTTAGTTATCTGAATATTTCACAAATTGTTAAATGTTTCTTTTCATTAAGAACATACCTTTAAATTATTTAAAATATTTATAACGATTTTATATATATATATAAAAGAAAAAAAATTACTGTTATACGCACAGTGTTCGACAACTATATATCCTGCATTGTAAGATAAGAAGTTATTTGCACTTTTCTAATAGGTTATACTGCTTACTTGACTTATTCTAAGCATCAATTTAAATTCGTCTGTTGTATGTTATAAGATGATAACCTGACAAAAATTCGACCAGTTGATCAGTTTACAATGGATAGATGAAAGGCCTAGCATAACAGTAGCAGCCTTATCTTCTAGAGTTGTGATCAATACTCACGAGACATTGAATCCCTGTAAATGTGTATTTTATTAATGTATGATTTTACCCTAATTCGAGTAAATATAAACGTTGGGGAAAAGTCCACGATTATATTTCTGATTAAATTCGAGTCAAACTGTTTTTTAATAAAATCAATTGCAAAAATTTTGCAAATTCCATTTTCTGCTACGTGTATTAGATTTTTCAATCACGCCGTAAGTGTAAGATTTTGTAAGGGAATCTAACACAATGATGTCTGTTTAAAGTAACGAAATATATGCTATGAAATACTACAGCAGGTAGTTTTTTGCAAATTACAGCAAAATAGTACAGACCCGGTGTATTTAAACAGTGTCACAGGATTCATTTTATTAGTCACGTTACAGGCATATGATCAGCTGTAATATATTCGATATTATGAGCAATAAACTGTCACATAATGTTTCAGATATAAGCACAAGGTTTGAGCCAAGGGGTGGATACCGGCAGTGGCGTACCGCAAAAGTACGACCGACCCTCCTCCAAAAATTTTTCTCGGGCCCCTTTGACTAATTTATGTAATTGCGAGCTTTTTATGCATTCCTTTGCATTTATTATTCAGAATGAATGAATATTATAAATTATTTAGATTCAAAAGTAAAAATCGAAATAAATGCTAGATTTGTAAGTTTACATATATTTAAAATTGCAGATTATATACTTAAGCATGAATATTAAAAATACTTTTTTACACAAATCAAATGTTATGTTGCACACTTCTGTTAGAAAATAGCAAATAGTTTTTTCTTTTCGCAAGGGAAGAATTGCTTTTCTTACTTTCTTTAGCAGGAAATAGGAATCTGTGCTTGTGTAAATGACACCTGTTCATAAGGAGTCGTACAGTCCTTGGTGGAAATGTTGTGAAGTTTCGGAAAGATCTGATATTTTTTTAAAGCTTCAATTTAGGCTACAAGGAAGGTTTCACGCTTAAATACTCCAAATTGTCATTTTGTTGCATCTAAGTTACTTCATCAGTCATTTTTTGAGAAATATCTGGTAATATATCACCAAAAATTGCGAATTTCGGCAATCAGGAGACAGGTTCAAAAATATATATATATCAGGTAGACACCACATTTTGGTGCATTTTATTTAAACTTATTTTGTTTGAAAGTGATAAAATGCAGCAATAATGCTAGGTTTTGGCGATGTCTAGCTACATATTTGAGATATCGCCTTCCTGTACTCAGTTTGAAAGATTCGTTTTTGGCTCTTAATTTGGCATTATTTCGCAAAATGACGATAAGCTTGAGATAGTTTGCGAGATTTTGGGGATAACTAAAGTACTAATTGACCACAGACTTTTAATGAATTGAATGTATCCATGCACCTTAATGTATTTAAAGTCTTTAGGTTAACCCTGTAAATAAATTACACAGTCGATTGAATCAAAATAGAGTTGCACAATTGTATGTTGCAATGCATCCTAAATACAAAGTCTCAACACTCTACAGTAAACTGTTTTAGAGTTATACGAAATACGTAATCATTTTCGTTGTCAAATTTGGCGATATTTCAGAAAAAACTTGTCAAGGCTAACGATAGTTAGCGAGATTTTGGGCATGGCTTAAACAATGACTGACTACACACATAATACAGTGAAGATGTCTATAGACATTAATGTATTGGAATGATTTTGAGTGGTCCTGTAAATAAATTGTAGAGTAGATTGGAACCTAAAGTAGAGGTGCACAACAAAATGCTACAACAGTCTTATGCATAAAATTTCAACTATCTACGATTAATAGTTTTTGAGATATGCGAGTTACATACACATTCGTACTTAAGTCACCAAGCTTGGCGACTTTTGGCGCAATATTCGAGGGATGCACGTGATCGTCGCCGGACCCTTACCTAACTATATGGTAGGATGATTGTGCTTGAAATGGATAACTGTCTGTAAAACTGCCATTGGCCGTAATGTGTTGGATTTTTTTAGTGTTCCTGTAGAAGAACTGTAATTGATAAAGACACTATTTACGATGGAGAGATCATTTTGTAACCTTTAACAGCATATGTCGCCTTTGAGTCGTTTGAAATGATTTAATATCTCTAAAATACGCTTTAAAGAATTTCTACCCATAGAGCGTAATGTATTTAAAATATTTTGGGTGACCCTGTAAATAGACTATCCAGTCGATTAGAACCAAAAAAGGAGGTAATAACTAGATGTTACAACAATGCGAAATATAAAATTTTAACATTCTACGACAATTGTTTTTGCTATATGCGAATAGCATACATAAGCACGTACAGACGTCAGGGAAAAACTGGTCAAAATGGACTTGTGGTCGGTCAAAATGGATTGTACATGCATTTATATGAACATACGTATATGCGTAGAATGAAATGCATCGGAAAGTTCTTAAAAGTAGATATAGAGGTAGTCAAAATCTGGATGCCGAAATTTTTCGCGATCACATTTCTTTCTTATATTTCGTACAAAGAAATAAAAAGTTATCTACGAAGATTTTAAAATCGTGACACCATAAGACATTTGCAGTCTAACTTGAAATTTAAAAGTGAATTATAGCTTCTACAGAAAACAAAGAAGCTCAATCTAATAATTTATGGCTCAGTTCTTTGTGAGGTGTACCAAAACAAAAATTTCATCTCCTTATGCTCTGATGTTATATTTAAAAAACGGAAAGTGAAAATTCAAATCTGTAAGTATTTCATTTTATTTTTTAAATAATTCTTTCTGCGGGGGCCCCTCTTGAGCTGGTACCGGGATACTGGCATCTATCCCACTTTCCCGAAATTGTTGGGTTATTTATCACAAGCTAAAGGTTGTACAGGAATTCAATTTATTTATCAACGATTTATGTCATACTCCTCCCCTAAAGTTTAGTGAAGACTGTAGTCACGAAACTAAAAAAGTTTCGTGACTACAGTCTTATATGGGCACACACTGTGTTCTTGTACTAGTTAGCAATAGAGTTTGGCACATTGCACTTTGCAGGCTTCATCAAAATCGTTCCGTTATATTGCCGGCACTGCTGTTTACTACGATGTCTGTAAACTTATTTCCCGTACCGAAGAATACCTGTCTGTCACAACTATTTGTGTAGAACTCCATGGGAAACAAAGCAACGTCAAAACAAACTATAATTTCTTATTTGTTCGTTTCATTTCGTCGTATACAAAACAAAATTCTCGGTCTTCCAATTTTTAACTTTCTGTATCTTCAGTGTTGCATTTATCTTAGTTCTCGCTTTCTGTCTTTGTGTAGGCTGAATTTCTTTTCTTGTTTTACTGATAAAGAACGACCCTTTTTAATATCAACCAACTTGCATGCGTGTAAGAACGAGTTTTTGAGGTAAATTAAAATGTACATGCATATTTTTTTTCCTTTTAATTTATTCCTAGAAACATTTTTTTCTTTTCTTCTGGCGTTTTCAGCACTAAAATTTACTATTGTGGTAAGTTACTTTTTTTATTTTCCACCTTTACTTAAAAAATGCATTAAAAAAAGAATCATTGAAAATTAATCAATCTAAAAATAACCAGGTAATCCGAGCTACCCGTATTTCATTCAACACTTCACACAATTTCTATAACAAACTTTGAATCATTATGAAACACCTTAACATGAATACCGTTTTACGTATATACTTTGTAATTAAAGCAAACACTGAATTTTATGGAAAATTATAAGTTTAATTAATATCGGCACAATTTTCGTGGACTAGAACATTTCTGTTACATTTAAATTGGTAGTGTTATTATAATAATTGTATCTAAATTTATCATGCAGAAAATGCTGACTATCGTTATCTTAGGTGTACGATCACTAATGAGAGTTTTCAATCAAAAGCACAGAGCCTGTATTAGCATTTAAAGGATTAAGCAAATAATAAGCTAAATTACGCAGGATATCGAAATTGGACAATATTTCAAATAAGAATGAATAAGGGTAGAACTATGCAAATAAAGGATTATATGTATTTCATATACGTATTTTTTAAACTAGTGTAAATATATATATATTTCGTACGTTTGTACATTATAATTTAAATTTTAATAAATACTTGGTGAATAGTAAAATTTTCACAGATAAAATAAATAGTATGCGAAATTTTTACATTAATACTTGCATTTTATTAAACTGTTAATATTTTTAATTTACCTTAATTATGATATTTTCATGATTTGAACGATTTCGAACACGCAAATATTTAAGATGCGAGTGAATGAACATAGAAAGTTTGAAACATTGGCTAAAACAAAGTATATAATTAACTTTCGGATCTAAAATAATACTAAAATCAAGTGTACCAACTTTTATGCATTATTATTAATCCTTTTTTAGCTTATATTTTATTTTAAGGAGAATATGATAAAAAATTTCAAAAAGAAGAACTTGAACCTCGGAAGTTTAAACAATTTAAGATTATTTCTTATAATTTTACGGTATAGGTTTTTTTATTTATAAGTTTTTATTTATAGGTTTCTAATTATAAGGTATAATGAGGTTTTGATTTTAAATTAACGTATACTCAATAAGGAATTTTTTTTTCTTTGGTCATTATTTTTTAATGTCCAAGGGTGACTATCACCAGACAAAGGAAATATGGTGGTAGTCTCTAAGGAAACAGGTTGTTTCACAGAAATTTAGGTGTGAAAGAACAGTTATTTGATTTTACTATTTACCTAAAGAAGTTGCATTCCATTCACTGCCACCTGTTTACATGCTGTGATCTTCTTACATAATTTTATCAGCAATCGGTTTTGCTTAGTATACCAAAAGTTGACATTGCTTATAAACATCTCCCTCTCCTTCTTTCGGTACGTTTATCTGCGGCAACCCTGTTCTTTCAAATGGCAATAAAACAACAATTGGAATTTTTTAAACTTACAAGTTTATCTTATAAATAAAAATGAAAATGCATGTGCTTGTTTGTTTTATGTATTATACTAATCTTTAACATCGATCGATCGGTTTGAGAATTGGTACAAATACTTGAGAACGATACAGTACTGCAATTATTTTTTTTGCATCTAGACAAGTATCTAAAATTGATTGTTAAAATACCTTCTTTTTCCTTATAGAGGAACATAGCGTAGTCCAGTTTCATTCAGCATATTTTAGTATGTGCTAGACAAGAAAAATCTTTGGTGTACTTTTAAAATGATTACTTGTAAGATAGAACAATAGCTATTAGCTGAACAATAGCTATTAGCTATTTTAAAACGCATTCTATGCGTTTTAAAATTGAAAATTAATATTTCGTTTTATACCCTCCAAAAAAAGTATTCGAGCAAGAGAGATATTTCCTACGTTGGTTTCGTATATTAAAAATTATTTATCATAGAATATGAATTAGGCTATGTATAAATATGAATTTCCATACTTCTGTCAAGTTGTGAGTTTTTCAAAAACTCAATTATTATTCGCAAATCTAAAATAGGAAATTTCTCTCTTGCTCGAATACTTTTTTTGCAGGGTGTACACTCTGGGAAGAATAAAATGTAGTCAAAAAGCTTTACAAGAATTGTTTCTTAACATTGCCCATTTTTAATAATTGTGCAAAAACAGCATTGAGGGTGTACTAATTAACATTGATCTCCTAATTTACTTTAATGAGATAACCTTCATTTTTCAAGCTTTTCTTAAGAGAGGTTGCTTTATTTATTTTAATCTAAAAATCGGTAATTCATTACACACTACACTAAAAGTCTAAATTAATGTCTTCTTAAAAGCATTATACTGCGGAGCATCTTTATTTTCTCCACCATTAAAATTGAATTTTTCCGTTCCTGCGAGCTTAAAGTCTCACAGGATTAAGGCTGCAAATTGCGATGCAAAATTATTCGTTTTTAGTCCGTGCTGCAGGGATATATAACGATTAAGTCCTCGGGATTCATCTGAAAATGCATCCTTCCTTTTTTTATTTTTTAAGTCGTTAAAAACAACTCTCATTAATTGAGATTACTTTCAACAAAATAATACGACGCAATGTATATATAGATTATATAAGTTTCTCCATTATACTTTAAATGAATTAATTTTTTTCAGATTATAAAAAGGTAAGATATGTAAATCCCAGAAAAAGAAAAACACTCAATTCATTTCTAATCCTGTCTTACTGAGCTACACATGTTTCTTTCTTTTTTTTTCTTGTAGAAACCACACATTTAGTATTATTCTCAGTAAAACAAAATCTACAAGAAAATCATCATGATTTAAAAATTAATTTTTATATATTTAGAAGACATTTAGCTTTAAAATTAGTAAACATCGACCAAATATATGCATTTTTGTTCAGGTGCAATTAAATTGAGATTTTGTTTTCTAAAAGCCCTACTTCTCAGAGGTTCTCCTTTTATGTATTTTTTGAGAGGTGACAACGCTTTTGTCTGCTATATTTATTCCACTGATTTAAAAAAAAGTCGCATTTTTTAAAACTTTCTTTTGAGGTTATATTATTGTACGGGAAAAGAAAAACTTTGCAGAAATTTAACGGAAACATAACAAGGATGAGATTGTTAAGTGAATTATGTGATTAAATGGGAAAGAATTCAAATGAAATGTATGTATTTTTGAAGTAAAACTTCTTTAGGCGCAACTAGGGATTAACTCAGATTTTTTTCTGACGGAAGTAACGCTCAGTAATGGAAGTGACGTATCTTTTTCCTCCTTGCTACCTTCCTTTACGGAACAGCTCTCGGGCTTTCGTTCCTGCGAACGTCGAATGTGCTCCCTGCACGTCGACATTATTCCCTACCTGTTTTGAAGCAAGATCTTGTCTGATGATTTTGTTCTGTGGATAAGTGGACCGGCTCTTGTCAGAGCCACTGTGAAAAGACTTTCGCTGAACAGGCCGCGATCCTGCTGACTGTCTCTTACTGTTGTTACAGGCGGCGACCCAACCCGCCACCAACGTTTGAAGAAGACAGTGAAAGAATAATAGTTCAACACGGACACTTCCTGGATGCTAACCCGAAAGCCAAACGGAACAACGGTTTAAGAACACGGGTATGTAACACCACAAAGAAACAAACACTGGCTGCAAAGGGTTTAAGAGCAAAATAAAAGAATAACAAATAGACACTCCGTGGATTCTAACCCAACCTCAAGACGGAGCAACGGTTTAACACGGAGATGGAGTACCACAAAGAAACGGACTCTGGCTGCAATCAATCCCAAACAATAGACAGAACCTGCAGTTTAAAACCACGGATACAGAATAATAATTCGAAACCTACCAGCAGAAGAAATGAACGCTTAAGAACACTGTGATAGAAAAACACGCAAAAAAATTACGCTACCTGCATCCGAATCCCACAGTGTAAAACATCAGTTAAAGAACACAGTTAAAGTATAATACTAGACTTTGGACATTCCCCCCATTCAAACCCAAACTCCAGACGGAAAAAAATGGTATAATAAAACAATTAAAGAATAATACTACAACATGGACACTTCCTGGATTCTAAATAATTATCATGAATTAACGATGATTCTTACTGGAGATTTTAATGTTACTTTTCGCTATCAAGAATCTCAGCCGTCATTTGACTTTTTAAAAGAAAAATTTGATCTATACTCCAGTTCAACTTAACCTGACAGTGCGTGGAAAGGTACGAGTGCCTTATTGCGCCGTTTGTCAAGTATTCGTGCGCCCTTTCTGGTCTTCCTCCCTTGTACTCTTTGACTAATTGGCCTATTTGGCGATCTATCGCCCGTCCTTCGTACACGTGTGGGAGTATTTACTCTCTAGGGGTGATAAGAAAGGAACGGCATTCCTTCAACCACCCCTTCTTGACCTTCCCCGTGAAAGGTACGAGGAGGCCAGAATTGTTCTGAGAAATGACTTCCCTTTTTCAAAGCAAAAATGTGACTGCGACGCGTGTTCTTACGGGTTAATATGCATATTCTTTTTTAAATATAAAATAGTTTAAACAATTGCTATTTTTTTTCGGCGTTATCTATTGAAGTGCAAGTTCAGTCAAAAAAGAAAGTGAGAAAGAAAAACAAAGAACGTAAGAAAATCCTCTAATTTAAATGACTGGATTGTGAAACTCGGAATGCTTTTTCCTTTCTTTCCCGGAATGTGGCAATATTGAAACAGGCATCTTCTGCATCGATAGCATCGATGTGCCAGTAAAATATGCTTCTCAAGACAAATAAGGCGTTCAAAGCACTGCATTGTGCTGAGATAATAAAAATTAAAAGGAATTGAGAATGTTCGACCCTGCCCCAATCTCACTAAGATGAAAAGGCAGTGTTCTGGTAACTAAATTACGTGCATCATAAATTAGACTTTAAAACACATATGGGCAACCTCCGGCCCGCGGGCGGAAGGGGCGGGCTTTTGATCCGGCCAGCGGAACATATCAGAAAGCTTATAAACCATTGAAAATCTCATATAAATCACAATTATACGGCCCGCGACTTCGCTAACACCCTAAAATCTAGCCCGAAACTTACCAAAGATTGCCCATACCTGGTTAAAATTTTAAAAGGAGTTTATCTAATTTTCTAGGGCATTATTTTTCACATTATCAAAATACTATTAAACGCGTGCTCAGGATTTTCATAGGTGCTGGTCATTCTTTTTAAATTTTGAAACCCAGTCGAACTTGCTCGCTCTCATCGTTATAAAAACACAACGGTAATTTTTTTTATTCTTTGCCAGTGTTGTTTCTCAAAACAGATCTTCACATACCAACTGACTGCATTCAAAGACAGCAGGATGAGAAATAACGCTGGGCACTGAAGAGAATCTTCATGGTAGTATCTTTGCAAACGATGGGAGTGAACAGGTTAATCCTGATATCCCCTTCTCATCGTTTTACATATACAACTCAGAGGCCGATCCAGAAATTTTTTGTAGGATCCCATTTTTGTGAATTTTCATGCCAATTTTTAACAAGTCAGTTTTTTTATTAAAATAATTGATAAAACAGATTAAAATACAGAGTAAAATGCGAATGAAGGGCCATTTCAATTGATTGTGTTGTGAAAGGGCTGCAAAACGGACCCAGTTTTCGTCTGCACCGACCCCTACACTGCTTGAACTTTTTTGTTCCTTTCAAAGATGGTCATAGGGCTCTTACATTTTTCAACGCCCCGAGTTTAAAGTTACCCCCGAAGTTAAAACTAACCCCGAATAGATGTCACTGCTGGCAACGGGGGAGGGGAGTCACGGAACGATGACTATTTTAAAAGAAGAATTATCTTCTGTAAAATGGCTACGAAGGATGGGTGGGGAGGGGTAAAGAAAAGGGCCTGATTAACGCACGGCCCAGGGCCGTTTCGTTTTTTTTTTTTTTTTAATGTTTTAATTAAAAAATTTACAAATATTTCATAATAGCCCAGTGGTTAAGGCGTTGGACTCGTAACCGGAAGACTCGTGACCGGAAGGTTGTGGGTTCGATACCGGCTTACCACTAAAGACCACCGTGTACATGCGGTGTACGTGCACGTTAAATCCGTGGTTCCGAAAGTCCTCCCGACGGTCGCTAGCAGTTTCCGAGGGGTGCCAATATTCAGAAGTCCCCCCCACCTTCTGATGAGGTTCCAATTTCTGATGAGGTTCCAAGGCGGGAAATTCCGTGAAGGACGTATATGTAGCTCTAAGCGACACATTCAGTGACGCGAGCATTCCTCTCCTGGCAAATAAATAAATATTTCATAAAATATTATTTCATGAAAATTCAGTTTAGTTTTTTGTCTTATAAACATAGTAAAACAACAATGAATGTGTTTTAGTCCTGATTTATATGTTTATGTAATATAATGTAAGGCATCAAAATTTAAAAAAAAATTGTAATAATTAAAAGGAAGGGATAGGGCCCGAATGCAGAGCCTTATTATAGCAAGGGCAAACACTGAGGCGAAGCCCGCAGTGTTTAACTCCCAAGCAAGCTTGGTTCTCATTTTATCGACCCACTCAAGGGATGAAAGGCTGAGTCAACCTGGCCCAGCCCGGGATTTGAATCCCGGGCATTTGGCACGGATCCGCAGTGCGAAAACCGTTACAACACTGGGCTTCCCCCATTCTCCTTAGGAGCAACCCTAGGCGTGCGTATATGGTGTGGAGGATGGGGGTAAGAGTTTATTGTTGTTTCTGATATTTTTATTGTATGGCCCTCAAAAGGGCCTTTTTTATTTTAAAAAAAAGAAAAGAAAAGAAAAAAAAGGATTAAAAACATTCTACACCGCTAAGGTTATCGTCTGAAGAATCGGAAGTGTCGGTGCCGCCAACTGTAAAAACTATAGGTTCGACAATATTTTCCGTAAGGGCATCCAGTTCCCACATTTGGGTTTCTATTTTTTTCACATGATTGACACTGTTCCTCCAAGCATCGTTGCTGACTCTATTGATACCTTCAAGTATCAATTTTGTCACTTCGTCCCTTTTAAATGTTCTGTTTTCAGCAGCAACATAACCTTTTATCTGACTCCAAATCAACTCAATAGGATTGAGTTCACAGTGATAAGGAGGTAAGCGAAGGACAGTGTGGCCTTGGTCAGCTGCTACTTTGTCTATGCGATATGTTCCATAATTCTTACGGACATCATTTACTAATTGCAGAAGTTCTGCCTTCAACATATCGCAACTCCACGAAATGTTTTTGGTTGTCAACCAAGCTTGAATGTCGGCTTTCCGTGTAGATGTTGATGGAATACTTTCAACCAACACGCTGTGGTATGAAGCGTTATCCATCACAATCACGCTATTCGGCTTAATGTTGGGGAGTAATTTGTTGATGAACCAGTCTTCATAATACTCTCCATTCATCTCACCGTGGTAATCTCCTTTCTTTTTGGAAGCTAAGAAAACATCACAAGCATCAGCTATAAAACCATCTTCATTTCCAGCATGAACAAGGATATTTCGGGACCCTTTTCCGGATGGAGCTTTTAAACCCGGTGAGAGCCCGGCCAAAAACGCCTGCTTCGCTGACTTAATAGTGGAATCGACCCACACATTTGTTTTTGTATGGCCAAAATTCACCCAAGTTTCGTCGGTGTATACGATGGATCGATTTTCTGTGCGAAAACGTTTGATTTCTCGCAAATAGCGATGACGCCAACACTGAATGTCATCGCGTTCTATGAGCACAGACTCCCGTTTTCGTTTCGCATAAACGAAACCCAAATCCATCATTATGCGTCTTATTGTGCTCAAGCTGACATCTGGCAAATCATTATCCTCATTAACTGCAACAGAAACTTTTTGTATGGTAGGAATTTCATTCCTAAAAAAAAATTCGTGCAGTTTTCTCCGTATGGCAGATAGTGTAAATTCGTCGTAATTTTTAACTCGGGTATGCATGCCAACTCTTTGAGGGCGTTTTTTTCCTGGAGTTGAAAATTTCCCTTTCTCTTTCAACTCAGCTTTCATCCTGTATACACTGGAAGGAGAAACACCAGTGTAAGAGGAAACAATATCTATGATATCGTTTTCAGATTTTTCGGGATGCTCCTTACGTAACTTGCAGAAAACATTCATGACAATAACCTTAGCGGAACTTCTAAGCGGTTTTCCAGCCTTATGCGGTTGGAACGTAATATAATCATCCGATACAGGGGCAGTAGCCATTACTACGGACGTACGAAAGCGGAGATAAGGAAGAAAAGAAGTAAAGAACGGAGAATGTAATGGATTTTCCCGTTCTGGCGTGGGGGAGGGTTGCTACGATCTTCGCTCCTTAAAAATTCCGCCAAAACTTGCTTTGACGCTATTGGATAGCAAAGCGTTGACACAATAAACACATTTTCATTTAAATAAAGGCGAAATATTAAATTATTGAGCACGCTTTCATTATATAAACATGTTTTTTCCACTTTACCGACGAATTTAACATAAATAGTAGTACATATACGGACGAACTATATTGTAAGGTCGGAAGGACACAAGGCATAGCCTTCCCCGTACTGTCAGGATAAGCTGAACTGGAGTATAACTATGAATACTTCTCGACTTCAATCAGCAACTCGTTTCGGTACAACGATAGATGCTGTGTTTTCAAGAAAATTAGGAAATTTAGAGAGTAAAATTTATATTTCACACTATAGTTACCACAAACCTATAATTTCATACATAACATATTATGATGACATTCAAGTACCTATTTCCAATGAATAATACGAATATAACATTTATATTTCACATTATAGCTACCAAAAACGATAATTTTATACATAACACATTATGATGACATTCAAGTACCTATTTCCAATGAATAATACGAATATAACATTTATATAATCTTTGTGAAGTACATGAATAATAAATATAATTAAATTATAATATGATATTTATTTTTTGTTAAATTTTAATCATTTCAGTGATATGTGCCATAAACGTCAAAGAAGTTTAATTCAAACCGCGTAAAGATTACACGCACACACTTTTTTGAAATAGGGAAATATTTGTAAAATTGCAAAAAATATTCTTTTTTCTCACTAACAAATATATATATATATATAACATTGGGTACTTTCGTGCTGCTAGTAGATATTTTACTTACTAAAAATAGTTCTGGTCGTCCTTGGCAGCATTATAGTTTGGCATGAATCTTATATTTACACGATCGTCAAGTTAGCACGATATTTTTCGTGGAGATGTATTCATAAAAATAAAATTTCTATAAGCATGTTGACTTTATTTTTCACTGATATATACATCATATACAAAATACTTTTTATCTGGCCACAAGATATCGTAAATTTTGCCTGTTACAAACCAGTATCACGTAAGACAGTGCAAATATATAACATAGTTAGAGCATAAAAATATATTCATAGTACGAAATGGATATCTAGAGAAACGATAGCGAAAATAATGTCTGTATTGGATCTTTTATAAATACACTATAAAATTAAAAATATACGCCACTAGACAACATATGCTTTTATTTGTTGTACATAAAATCAGCGCTTCACACGTTCACATTAAATATATTCCGAATAAATATAATACAAAATTTTGAACGACACATATGTAAGAATTTCTCCATTCCCAATTCTTTTAATAACTCTACGTGATGAGAGAAATTGGAAAATTAACAAACTCTTTGATCCATAATAATTTTCTGAATGATTTCAATGTGTCTGTTGAAGTCGAGAAAATTTTCCTCGCGTAAGTTAAATGGAATGCAAGGGAAGAGATTAATTGGATTTGATTCCCTTGAACCATAAGTGTATGAATTTGAAATCTGGTGCAGTTTTAAAAGAGAGTTTCGTCGCAGGAGGTAATTTAGAAAGATGTTCAATTCTACTCAGCCCTTTCAACAATCCAACCTTGTGAGAGAAAGTGAGACAGAACAGGGATATTAAAATAGAACATTAAATTTAAATCAAGGAAAATTATATGTGTTATTAGAAACAGATCGGTTGTAATATTTTTGTGTTATATTAAAAAAAAAGAAATTCATCAAATCTCGGTGCTTTGTTTTCTGTGAAAAATATATTTTTCCAGATTACATATTTTACTGTTTAGTTTTATTATAAATCAGTTCTCTGCAAAATATATTTTGATGCTTCTTGTATTTCTTAGTTTACGATGTATTCCGCTCATCCCAGAGGAAAATGAATTACATAAACAAAGTCACTCTCACAGAATTTTACATGTTTGGAAATAATTTTAAATTGTTGAATAAAATGTGCTTTAAAATTGCTTCTTCTTTTAACAAAATATAGGTCTAACATTAGGAATATATTTATGACTATAATATTCTGCCAAATTGTTGGCGTAAAAGTGGCATTAATCCCGCTTATGTGTTTTATATACATCATCTTTGTCCTCTGAACTTCATATTTTATAACGAAATCTTAACATTTTATTAAAATAAAATTGTTAGGTCACATCATAGAATATGAAGTTTAGAGAATAAAAATTTAAATGTAATCCTGCATGTAAAATTTCATAATTGTCCATTCATAACTTTTTTTAAAGTGTTGTGGGAAAGTGTGAAATCATGAACAGAGAAAACCACGTTTCTTTACACTGCGTGGAAGGGAAAAAAAGTCCATGTGAGCTTTTACACTTTTAATTGCTGCAGGCGTAATTTCCGTTCGATTTCGATGAGGTTTGCTTTAAAATATTCCTGAAACATCAGTCTGAATTATTTTTAAATTTGCATTTGAAAAATTGACTTTTGGACTTTTAATGGTGTTTTGTTCCCTTATCTCTTAATTTTTATTTACTTTTGTCGTCTTAGGCCACATGTGCATAATAATAGATTACTTAAGTTAAATGAACTTAAAAGATGATTATTTCTTGTATCAATACTTTTGGTGATGATGAAAGTGTAAAATGTTTATGGTAGATAAAAGAGCTTAGTTATATAGTGAAGTTAATAGAAAATATATTGATTATTTTTTTCTGAGTTGTAGATCTAGTATTTCTATAGAAATCTATGGTTCAAACGTGAAGTTGAATTTAATGAATACGAGGACCACCTTCAGGCCTTTGAGTATGTAGTATCTTTATGTGGTCTCTGTCAGCGATCTCAATAACACATTATTTAGATTCATGTGATAAAAATTTTGATACACATTGAACTATTTTTGAGTATAAATAATTCCCATCGCCAGTTTGTATATGCTCTATTTTAACTTGCAAAACTCCATTTCGAAGGGTTTGAAAACATCAGGTTTTTTTTTTTCATGCTATTTCAGTTAACTTCAAAAATTCATAAATGAATGTTAAATGATTATCTCTTGTAAAACATTACTGAACACATAACTTGCATCAGTGAATCATATAAGATACTGATACTAGTTATATGTTCAACTACTATCTAATAGTAGTATTGGAACATATAACTAGTATGTTCGTTAAATACTATAATGAAAACACTAGTAAGACTAGAACAATGTAACTAACGTTTTAGTATAAATAGTAAATTATCTTTTTTCAAATATTACTGAAACTTACATTTTACTCGTACTTGCCTTGTGCAGTTATCTGTGACTAGTCCTAATTAATAATTTAATTTTAATTTTAAATAATCAACGATTACAGTTTTTACTTCTAAATGAATTCTTTTTATAGCTTGAAATAATCGCTTGAAATGAAAATGATATTTTTGTAATTCAGAGTTTTTTCTCGGAGAATTAAAATTCAAGACAAAATGTCTCATTTCAAGGAATATATGTAAAATAAAATAATATATGATAATAAAAAGAACATAGATTTTTTTTTTTTTTTTGACGAATAACGAATGCGATATTCCTTTATCTACCCACTTCAAAATATTCGAACAGTATAAATTTATAATTATCCTTTTCCCATAAAGATATTTTGGTGTTAGCAAAACTTTTGCTTTTTTGCTTTGATATTTCTACACATTTTTTTTAACTGTTATGTGAGTGAGCTTGAAATCAAAAACAATGTAACAGAATTTCTGTTCTCTAAGATATTCATTCGTAAAGCATTATTTTTTTCAAAGTTATATTTATGTCCACTTACTTACAAATTCTTCTGCTTATTTGTCAGGACGTATCTAGTGCGGAAAATGGCTAAAACTTTCAAAGAATTGTCTGAAAAAGTTCTTCTTTACGTGAACAAGATTCGAAATGCGTATATATGAATGTGTTAAACGCATGAACGAATATGATTTTCAACTCAATGAAAGAAAAGTTCGTTTCCGTTTAAAGGTATATTTAACTATTTAAATGCTTTTTGATTTGAGGAATGATCATTTAAAATACTCATACACTTTATGTCATCTCAGTACATAATTTTCTGAAGTATTTCGTAAACAGTTTAGAAATCCTTTAGTTTACATTTGATTTTTTAAAGTAAAAATATTTTATGCATTCTCTAAAACGTATTCAGAAATTTTTAATAGACTTTAGATACATTTTTAATAAATTTATTTTCAGAAATGTGCACTTAATGCTAAAAAATACTAGAGAAAGCAATTATAAATAACGCAAAGAAAATTTTGCATCTGTAAAGACTATTACGTGCGTTTGTCCAACTGTTAAGACACAGAGAATAACTTTGTGCAATCTCCTGTGTGTCACCGTCTTCCAGCCTAATGGCTTAACCAATCAATATTCTTAAGCAAAAACATTGTGTTCTTTGTACGTTAATGCGAGTATAGGGATTAGAAGCTGTTCAAGAACTTGAAAGAGTGCGCAATACCAATTCGTTGATTTTATCATCGGCAAACGTTATCTCACGGATCAAATCTGCACGTATGGATTTGATCATAAGGAAAGGATGAACTTGCGAAAATTAAAGATTATTAGAAATTATATGATCATGAGATGGTGACTATACGAGGCACCAATGAAGGGCTGGATAAAGTCCAAATAAGAATTACTACTAGAGGCAGTTCTACATTTTTATGAATTTCTAGATTAGATTTTTATTTGTTTTATTTTCTAAATATGCATGTGCGTTACACAAGCAGCAGTAATTTTTTTAAGAACTTAGATAACCACTAATTGAGTAAACGTACGAAGGTTTCCTAGCATAAAGCCTGTATACGGTATGAGCAAATATCTTCAAAAAATTATAAATATTTATGTCGAAAACGAGAGTTGACGGAAAACAAGATGCAAAACGGTTGAGATAAAAATACGGGAGCTTGGGAAAACTATAGTAAAGATCGTAGATAAATTCTTCCTATGGTCACAGCAACTTTTAGGAAACAGCCGATTCTTTAGCATAGAAATGTAAAACTTGAAATACCAAATCTCAAAACTTTTCAGAAAGCGAACTAAAGTCTGAATGTTCTCAAAAGGTCTGAAAAAAAATAATTAGACCTGTGAAATAAGTGTGTATACATATACAACTGCGTAATTTTACACCATTGGAAGGGCAGCTCATCCTAGTGGTGAAACATGAAGACTATCCTTGGGGATGTATAGAAGAGGAAAGTAAAAACAAAATAGACACCTGCAAAGTGTAGGTCATTTTTGATTAGATTTTATCCTAAAAGTGTAACTAAATATTCTTGCATGTATAGTAAACTTTTTTTTTTAGTAAAATCGATAGAAGTTTCGATTTTGTCGTTAAAAGGACATGTGGGAACTTCAAATGCCACAGAAGAAAAATAAATATAATTTATTCACATCAAATCTTTATCTTCAAATCTTTATGGAGATGAAAGGCTGCAGTTTTCATAAATCTTTGTATGTAAATAGCAAAATGCACTTTCCGAAATCATTTAAAATTTCTAGAAAGCCTTTAAATGTTAAAACCATTTGAATAAAATATTTTTACTATCTTTTACTTGAATGCAAACATCAAAAAATCAATTTTTTCTTGTTGTTTGCTTGCAGATTAGAGCTTAAAAATTCTAGCTTTGCACAGTAAAAAGAATAATGCTGTTTATTATTATTTTTCATTCTTAAAAGTTTTTAAGTTTTTGCAATATAATTTTTTCTTTTTATTTTATGCACACAATAAGATAACATTTTATTCATGTTAATTTTCTAAAAGTTTTTCAAATCAGTAAATGCAGTACAATAATTTGAGTAATTAAAGGATATATCAGCGAAGCTCAAATGCAATTATTCGTGAATGCATTAAGAATATAAAAAATGAGGTAATGCGGTGTACTCATAATATTTATGTATTCAAAATTCCTTTTTATTTCAAAAAATAAAACTTATTTATCTATTACTTCATTTCACAACTTTTTTTATTATATTTGTTCATTATAGTTAGTATCCCCACCGTGCAAAATGTTATGCACTTATATCCGATTAAGATTTTATGTATGAAAATTATTGCAAGTTGCATCCATTATTTTAAAACATTATCACTCCCTGTGGTATTTTCGTCTAATTAGATTCTGATGAAATATGTTATAATTCGCAACAATTTCTTGTGAAGCATTTTGTTTTTTATTACTTAAAAGCTTGAAATAAATATGTGTTAAATGATAAATAAATATTAGATTTATAATTTTCTTGTATATGTATATATTCTTAAAAATTTGTTGAGGAATTGCTTTTTCTGATTATAATTTTAAATAAGAATTACCTGTAATTCAATAATGCTGCATTAAATTTTGAGATTTGCTTAAAATCAGTAATACTCGAAAGGAATAACATTTTTTTTTCCTTTGAAAATTCCCTTTTAAGTACTTTACCAAGCATTTTTTATCACTGTTTTTGAGAAGCTTTTCTGAAATTTTAATATACGAAGTGTTTTTTCAAATATATATATACTTTATATCATATTTTCAAGTATGTCAACATTTAGATATCGACTGAAATATGAAATATTTATTATAATTGAAAACATAAATGAAGGGAATTCTGATACTAATGCTGCTTTTTAAATAGCTATTTGAATAGTTTTTTAAATAACTGTCATTTTGAATGTGACGCATAAAGAAATATTAGTGCTTTTAAATTTCGTGTTTCGTTCATAAAAAAATTTAAGACTTTTGGGATGATTCAGCTATAATTTGATTAAGCTACCTAAATGTACATTTTCTTACAAAGCAGCTATGTTTTGCATTTGCATATATTACTTCCCCTATTCTCATGAATATTAAAAATATAACCACCTTGTCATTTAAGTATAAACGACGTCATTTTTTAAAATATTTTTTTAAAAATTATGAAATATTCGGTTTAATAAATTTATTAAATCATACTGATTTTTAAAGTAGTAATGTATACATAAATTCCTCCACATCAACACATAGATTAAATTGCATACATTCCATATTAAACAGCGACACAAAATCCGATCACCTAGTAAATGGATCATAAAAAAAGTAAAACACGTGTTGCTATTGTATTTGGAACATTTATTTTATCTCTAGAAGATAAAGCAAATTACAAAGGACGCTAGAAAAAAATTTGATTAAAACATGTTTTCACTCCATATATCATGTAGAACGACAGTTCTACGAGTGACGCAGCCAACCCCAACCAACCAACCGTAAAACTTCGCGGCACTTATATATACAGCTAACTTTTCTATTTTTAAAAGTTCTCTTCTGGATCTCGTAATCCGCTCTAACGATTTTTTTGCAATTAGTATATGATTTTAATCGGTGCCAAATTCAATGAGTGACGTCGCCAGTTAACCTAGGAAAACTCGTTTTTTTATTTTATCCAGTTCAAAGAGGGAACTATTTAACCCGCGTAAGAAAATACGGAAAATGATCTTGTTTCAGAGGCGGTAAACAAGGCAGGGAGTATGAATACAGTGCTGCTGCCGGACGCGAAAAGAATATATTTTTTAAGGATAAGTAGGCTCTTAATTTTTTGGGGGGGAGGGGGTTCAATTAATCATCAATTTTCATTACAGTATTCCAAATTGTTATAAGTATGCTCTGGACAAAACTGATGCAAAGAATTAACCTAAAAAATCTAAAGGGAAATGACTCTGCGCTCAATCTCAATCTATGATTTCATACACACATAATAATTTCGTTCATTCTTCCTTTTGAATATGTTATCCCTTATGTTTTAAATTGTCACTCTTTTAATAATATTTCTGTTTCCTTTTGCTTTTCGCTTTCAGCTATCCCAGATGTCAGTAGATCCGTGACAAGATTTGTACAAGTTAACTTATATCGTAAACCAGCTTGGTCATAGACAGCTACTACGCTTCGCTACCGCTTTCTGACCAGAGGACTTGAGTTCTGTCCCCGACGTCGCACTTTTGCGAGATCAGCTTTGTGTTATTGTCGTTTTTGTTTTATTTCATTTTAAAAAAATAATAACAGATTATTATATACTTTACTTATTTTTTCTGTAATTTATTTTGCTATAATTAATAATTAAAAATAGTTAAGACTTTGAATTAAAAAATAATTAATTTAAGTATTTTTTATTAAAACTCCTTCCTAACTTTTTCTTTAAGTATTTCGTTTCTCTAGTATTTTGATAGCTATTTCTAATTAAATTAAGTCTTTATTTTTCTAATATTATTAACTCTATTTGGAAAATTCAATAAGTAATTAATATTTCAATGATTTTTTTTCTTCAGAAAGCTCACATAATTAGTTAATAATAATTATTATTTAGTATTCAAAGGAAAATAAATAGTAGTTTTACATACTAACTAGTTTTAATAATAATTCTTTTACTCTTCATGTATATATAAAATTTATTGAAATTATTGAATTATAATTTTAAGACCAATATTTTTTCCAAATCTTAGGTTTTCTCACTTTTATTTTGTATTCCTTTAAATACCAGATTTAAAATTTTGTTCAATACTTTTCATATAGAACTTTGATTAATTAATCTAAATTTATACAAGCACTATATTTTGTATTAGACATTTAAAGGCCGGAGATGGCATCTAAAACAAGATGTCGTGACCACCCGAGCCGAGTTGATAAGATACTGAAGATGGTAGATAACTGAAGTATAATGGTCCAGGGTTCTGGTGTACCGGATGCCTGATAATCTAAAAATTCGAGAGTTTTGGACGGTTTTTCTCACAATGTAACGTAAATACGCTTCAGAATCACTAAGAAAGTCAACCGCGCAAGACCCCCCCCCCTTACATAAGCAATACGAAATACTCCTCGTGAAGGTTTACCATAACACAATACA
Organism: Cheiracanthium punctorium; assembly: GCA_038373885.1. Lineage (NCBI taxonomy): Eukaryota > Metazoa > Arthropoda > Arachnida > Araneae > Cheiracanthiidae > Cheiracanthium > Cheiracanthium punctorium. The sequence continues at coordinate 1,336,495 of JAWZYV010002197.1, forward strand.
ATACAACCTTTTCAGAAATAGTTATATGATTTTAGTGTATGTTAGAAAAAAGTGAAATTAAATTAATAACATAATCCATTTCTTAAATTTATAAAACACACAAAAAGCAGATATCTTTGTGTGATATCAATATTCTATTAATTACTTACTTGGTGAAAGACAACATGCAGTACGTAAATTTATAAAAAAATGTGGCTGTCTTTTAAAACTATCAAAACAGCTCAATTAACTTAGTATTTTAAAGCCTCTAATTTATGGGAATCGTTGAAACCAAGGTTTTTTTTTAATCATCCTAAAATAAATATAATATGTGCTAACTAAGAAAGTACCTTAAATAAATACAGTAGAATTTTTCAAATTCAAAATCAACGGGACTTTACCGATTCTGCATAACACAAAATACCAGATCATAAAAATCCTGCAGTATTATTTAAAAAAATCGTTATAATCGTTATAAATGGTTATAAAAAAATTGTTATAATCAGAAAAATTGCTCAATAGAAAGATGCTATTCTTTTAAACATTTTTAATAAAATCTAAAACATTTTCGTTCGAATACGGATTTAATGTTATTTTAAGGTCTAATTTCGTCTTGATAATCCAAATTCCGTAAATTAGCAATCCAAATTTAAGAAATTCTTCTGTATTTAAAAATAACAAAAGGGGATATATTTAAAAGAAAAACGGGAAACAGATAAAAGTTTAAACACACATACGCAAAATCACTAATAGCCATTGGAGGAAGCGTACTATTCTAAAAGAGATAACGAAGCTAGTGGAAACGGAATTTTGATTTAGCGTTACGACATTTGAGTCAGTAAAGAATTAGGGACAGCAAAGACACAAGTGGAAACGGAGCTTTATACGCCCGGGTTATGTCAGCACGCCCAGTCTCTTTTCCACCTACAGCATGCGCATTACCGATCTCGCGGACATACGAAACTCTTCTGACGCTGGAGAAAACATATATGTATTTACTTACAACTGCTTTCTTCTGACACTGGACTTCTTTTTCGAGGGTGGGTGGGGGTGAACCTTTACTAAATTAGTTTATTTTGGTTTCTACTCAAGGGATGTGAAGTAGGTTTTGATTTTTAGACCGACAGCCTTAAGGAAATTTTATTTTAAACTTCATTTTCTTTCATGGGGGTTCAAGAGTAATTCTATTTTAATTCATATTTTAAAACTTTTTTAAAATAAATAATTTTTTGCGCAAATTCTTAAACTGGTAGTTCATCTAAACGTTCTCTAAAAAAATGAAATTATCAACTGATAAAAAAACCAAACAAACATAGTATGAAGTTAGTTCTCTAAAAAGCGACATAAAACCAATTATAAACAATAATTTTTTGAGTAATTTTCTATTTTATTAATGATTATAGTCATTAATTAATTTAATCAACAATTTTGAGATGTATCATTAACTTAGTTAAAAACTTATAGTGTCTCATAATATAGTTAAAAATTTAACTTAGAGATAGCTTTAAACTGAAAGCAAACATTGCATTAATAGATTACATTGCATTAAAATAACAGAACGAGTAACTAGATTATCATTAATTAAGAACGAGATTATTAAATTAATAATTTTAACGAAACTTAACTTACGGTTATCGTTAAACTGAATGCAAATTAATGAATCACAATGCATTAAAACAATAGAATCAATAGTTGTATATTGTTGTTCTAGAATTACAGCCGATTAGCTACACGTAGGCTCTAAGCCGAGAGGTGGTGTGCCCTCCATGGGGGTCTTTCTAAGGGGTCCTAACCCGTAATTACGCTAAGTTTTGGAGGAAACCACGGAAAACTCCGAATGATTAGGTCCGCGGACGCAACTTGGTTTCGAACCAGGCACCTTCCGTCTCCCAGTTCAGAGCGCTATGCGCTCGGCCACTGATGGGGCCCAATAGTTATATAATTATAGTAAAAAGTTAACTTACGTTTAGCATTAAACTGAATGCAAATTTATGAAAAAAAATCAAAGATGGCGGCAGGGATACTAATCTGTACTCGACCCAAATTATAAATAGAAAATTACTCAAAAAATTATTGATTATAATCAGTATTATGCCTCTTATTATAAAATTCTAACAAAAACATGTCAATTTTCTGTTACATGTTACAAAAGAACTTGCTGTGACTTTTTTAATCAAATAATCTGATACTGCATGAAAACAAGTTTGTACATTTATTTACATAACTTAGTGTCAAGCAAACTTCTGAAATTCGCCCGTGAAACTAATTTATTATCTTCTGACCATACCCCTAAAAAGTAATGATATCCCCAAGCAGAAACCCTTAACTGGTTAAAAATTTGTGACGCAGCATTTTACTTTATAGCTATATGAATTTTAAATATGGGTCTTAAAAATAATGAAGTTACGCAAATAATAACAAATTTACGTAAATATTTAGTTAGTGTCATAGTAACCAAACTAAGTGAAATGTATATGAAAATTTTGCTTGCCCTTTTGGATAGCGTGACGCAAAAGATAAATTAAATTATTGAAATAAATTCATTTGAATACACTATTGAGACTCAGTGAAAGTGTGATATATTTGACAGTGTATTTCATAATTAAAAGCATTGCTTAAATGCGTAAACCTTCTTTAAAAAATAACACGAAAGTAACTGTAATGGAATTTAAAAACTAATCTTTAAAAATCCCAGCAGGGCGTCACTCAAAATTTGATATCATTATTTTTAAGACCCATATTTAAAATTCATAGAGCTATAAAGTAAAATGCTGCGTCACAATTTTTTAACCAGTTAAGGGTTTTTGCATGGGTATAATCTTCGTCTATTTAAAATAAATAACTTAATATTTAATTTCTATCATGTACCGGAATCCAATTTCATACATCTCTGGAAACGTGCGGAACCTTTTCGCATTCAAACACTTTCGTTTTGTGGGAACAACCCCGCTTATATAAATGCTTCATGCATAGGAAATAATTTTATTTGTAGAAAATATGTTAAACTAGGTAATCTGGAAAAAGACTTTTTAAAACTAACTGGAATCGCAATTTCTCCTTCAAAGCCCGATAACCATGATTTCAATATGACAACAATATCAATTGCGACACCTAATTTTGTCACGCAAATGATTATATTTTTTCACTCTCCGAAGTAAAATGGAGCTGAAAGTAGCGAAAAATCGCTAAAAAACTACGGAACAGATGGATTTTGAGATTTTTAAAGTAGCACAGATTGCTTTCTATATTTTTTTACATATTAATTATGAAAAATTTCAACCCGATCGTACAAACGGTGTGGATTTTATTTCGTTTTTCGCGCTTAACTTTTTAATCTTTTTGAAGTAATGGTGGTAAAAGTTTTATCTTGGAAAGGCTGAATCAGAATATTTCCCAAGTCTACGAGTCAGGAATAAGGCATAGCTATATCGTATGATTTGTGCATTTGGTGTCAAGAATCCCTTTCTAAATCTTTTATGCTCTACTTAATTTTTAACTTTTAATGAAGCCCATTCGAAGCTGGCGCCCTGATGCGATGCTTACCGTGTCGAGCGCCCCTGGTTACAAAAATAAGATGGTTTAATGATAAAAACCTACGAAAAGGCACAAATAATTTTCGTCCTATATTAATTCTGAAAAGCTTCTAGATATATTGGCCGTTATTAAAAAACGGAAAAGAAAAATATAGCAAGAAAATCTGAAACACTTTCAGATTTGAATACACACTGAAGTGCTATATATTAAAAGAGTATCATAATCTACGCGTCTTCCCTATATTCTTTCCTTATTACATTAAGTTTGAAAGTGTATCATTATTCATTAGTGTGATTAAAGAAAATTAAAATTGATATTTCTAACATCCTTTTCCTGGATGTAATACAATAGAAATAAAATGAGATGCACAGAAAAATACACAGTTCGAACTGAATGAAAGTTTCAAAGACTTTGTTTTTGTTTGTTTGTGTAACATGTATTTCGGATTTCTGTGCTTGGTCCGACACCTACTTATAAATCCACATCAAAAGGAAAAACTTATTCAAGCGTATTTTTATCCTGGCGTACCAGACGATAGAATGATTTTTTTATTAAAATCTGCGTATTCTATAAGTTTGCGACATCTGTCGACTGTTGTGTAAAATAAATACTCAATTGTATTATTTTGTTTCTGGATAAAATATGGTTTTGTACTATATTATAGGAACAGTGTTTTTTTCCGCGCGATAAAAAGTAGCCTAAATATTAATCCAGGACCTTAAGTGCCTTAATTCCAAATTTCACCCAAATCCATCAAACCGTTTCATCGTGAAAGAGTAATAAACGTACGTTTAAACATTGGCATTTATAATTGTAGTAGGATTTACTATTTATTTTGTAATTTAGAAGTATATTGATCAGTGTTAAAGCGAAAAGTGGGGGTACTTTTCCCCAAGCAAAATTATTTCTTAAGGCCAATTTAAGTTATACGAGAATTTATTGGATGTTTTATTTATTTAGTGTGCTAAACCCTTTTAGTAGTTTTTTTTTTCAAATTTAGTCGAAAAATTTAAAGCTCATGGGCATTTTGAGTCTCTGATAACTGTGCATCATAATAAAATACAAAATTATATTTCGACAAACTTTCCAGTTAGCATTTAAAAATATTTATTTTTTTATTTGATAAAAAAAATATTATGTTTTCTAATATCGCAATTTGCTTACTATTGCAACCCGTAACGGTCATCCAGCCTGCAAAGTTGTCCAAGAGAGCTTCACCAACTTGGTTGGCGCAACTTTTGATGCTAATGTGCTAAAGTTTGAGATTAGAGGTCGCCAAATCGCCAGTGGCGACTGTTGAATCATTCCTAGCTTCCTGGAAACGGCATGTCTGTCGCCAAAGTTAGCTACCAGCAAAATTTACTTTTTTTACAATAGAACGCAAAACTACGGTTGTGTACAGACTTTCGATGTCAAGAGAATTTTTTGGGGGATTTTGTTGCGCTTTTGGCACGTTAACGTGCACAAACTGCGGACTCGTAACTGCGGGCGGAACCTGCGATAGCTTTCCACACCGCTTTTCCTTCTAACTAGACGTAGTACATCTCCAGAGATTGTGATCTGCGATGAAGAACACGTTTGGTAATAGGAGTTTATCAATGGAAAGACACTCTACAAAAGCATTTGAGAATGAGAACATCAGGTATAGAACTCCGAGTAGGTATCACATATAACTCTTGATACCTTCAACTCAGAAAAAAGCATAAAACTTTGGTGCGAAAATTGTATACGGGAAAGAAGACCCATATTGTATGGTTGAAAATTCAATGTGGAAATGGAATAAAATTTTGAATTTAAAAGTACAGTCTTACATTTGTTTTACTTATGTCTTTTACCTCTTTAAATTTATATTTATGTATAGATTAAGTCTCGAAATAAGTACCATGGCAAATGCTGTTGCTTAATCACCCGTGATGATCAATAGTTCTCCTGGCAAGTTTAGTTGACATTATTTGAAACTTTAATACTTGACTGTTTCTTTCTATCTCAGATGATTTTAAGATCACACTTAATGTTCTCAAAAACATGAAGTTTAAAAAAATAAAATGAACATGTCATTGTATTATTGATTTAAAATTTTTGAGGTAAGTGAAAAAACTGCTATTAGAATTAACCGTTAATATGAAATTTTAACATTTTTACTTTCCGAACATGTACCATGTAAGAAAAGTATTGTAATCATGAAAAAATTCGAATTCGATATTTTGGTGTATTTACACGTTTTGAGGTCTTCTCAATTCATTTATGCTATTTCTACGAGATGTATGTATGTATGTGCCAAAACGGGGCGTTCGATTCAGCTCAAATTCGGTATATAAGTTATAAACCACCGTCGCAAGACCGGTATTGATTTTGGTTTGTTTAGGACTTATACTTTTTCTACGGGGCTAAGACAAAGATTTCTTTTACATTATGGCCTATGGGATGAAATTCTTGAAAGTGCGCTAGCGTTTAAACGGGACATTTGATTGAGCTTCAATTTGGTATACATGTTTGAATTATTCATCGATTAAAATTTATTTAAATGCTTTGTAATGATCTTAATCGTAAGTGTTCGGAAAGTCGAGTGGAGTCACTCCAGATTTTTTATGAGCTGAATAGTGTTGGCTGGCGGTTAATAAAAGATAACAGAATTTTAATTTTTTGCTGCCAACTTCAAAATCTTAATACGAGGGCTTATATAGATATTTATTTATCATGTGAAGAAAAAAGTTCAAAATTTCATTTTGTGAAAAAGGATTGTGCAATTTTTAATTTCTTTTAAAAGTTATCTATACATAATCTAAGATATTCTTGTTTACTGCATGTGTATTAATAGCTGGAGCTACATCCATTGTGAGGATTCCTATGTATACACAAGGGTGGATAGGATTTTTTTTTTTTAATTTCATGACGGCCTACATGAAGTTACTGGTCAGAAGTTTTCAGAAAGGTGAGAATTTTTCAAAAAAAAATCTCTTTTAAACATCTCCTTCAGTTATCGCTCTCACCCCAAAAAATCAATTTTTTAAAAGGAATATATGTATGTGTGTGTGTAATGGCTTGAGTGGCATAATTTGCTGAATGTCCAGAAGATTTTTTTCCATAAAAACAGCTTTTTGAGCATTCTTTTTAGTCGCTCCAAAACTTCGAATAAAATTTAAAAAATTAGACTCTTTCCCTCATCGGTTTCGAAACGAAACATTCATCCACGCTTCTGATCTGGTGGCATTATATTTTCCCTGGCAAAAGAATGAGACGTCTCGCTTAACCCTTTGAAGAGCAAGAATTTTCACATCAAAATCACAATATAGAAGATCATCTACATAGACTGCCCAATGCTGAAAAAGTTCAACCATTGCCCTCGATCCATTTAACTACCAACAACATGGAGGCTGATCAAATAGGCAATCTGGAATCACAGAGGCTGCATCTATTGTTTGTGGAGAAAAAAGAAGGTCTGGATTTGTAAAATGTAGGCTGAAATCAAGTAACATAATGAAATCTTTTAATTCAAAATCTCAGTTTAGATTGAAATAGTTTTCTTCACGCGATATCATATATTTATTATATATTAGTACTTTAGTTAGTAGTATTTATTAAATACCTGCGTTGGTTTTCAGTTTATTTGTTGCCTTTAGCATATCTACGTAATACGCAAAAAACAAAACGGTTTTATTATTTGGCGCACCTACAAAAAATACTCCTAACGCCTCTAATTTTCGCATAGATACTTTTTTCTACGTTCCAGAAACGTTTATACTTTATAAACCAAGTACTCTTCTAAATTTATAAAAAAAAAATATTTATTTCACACTTTTTAATACATTTTTATGAAATTGTCAATTTTTAACTGTTTTTCGTTGGGGCTTGCGGGAAAGGATAGTATTAAGGGAATTAAATAAAAATATATGTATAAACTAATGTACTGAAGTCACAACTTTATGACCCTCGAACCAAAGGAAATTTGTAACATTATTAATTTTTGTTTTAATTTTGTAAAATTTCAATTTAAAACTATATTTCAGACACTTGGGGCACTTCAAGATGTATGTAGGGATTTCAATAAAATTTAACATGTAAATAAAAATACACAATACGCAACTTTTCCACTCTAGGCCAAAATTGATTTCGAAATTTTTTTCCTATACTTTTTTATCCACACTAATATACATATATAAATTATATAGACACAGTAATAAATATATTAATAAATTTTTTTGCATAAATAAACCATCAAGTTACTAATATTTCCTAAATTTTGCTACTTCTTTCGTAATATATGGAACATACCGCTTATTATTACTTAAAAAATCTTACCTATATTGTCCCCTGCTTTAGCAATCCTATGTCTGTCTTTGTACATATTATTTTCTTATAGCATATGCAATTGTTTTTAGAAAAACTATATTTTGTAGCTGACCTAGGGGAGAGGGGGGATAAAATATTATGGCCAATAACAATATCAAAGTGGCTACTGAACTTTGTGGGGTCATGGTTACTGGCTACTATGGAATTTTTTATCTCAAGCTTTTTAATGTGCTAAGACTGCACTACCACAGATAACCTTCGAGATGAACAACCATCTCCAGAAACCCGTGTTCACAAACACTATTCAACGGATACTGCATGCTGTGTTCAATCATGACAAAGTAGCGATCGTAAAGCTGTCCGTTTCGTTGTAGAATGCTATGAAGCGTTGACAATGGTGCCGGTACCACCAAACCTGGACACAACAATAAATATAGACTGCAAAGGAACCTTTTCAGCTGGAAAAATTTGAATTTTACGTTTTAAGCAATTAGGACAGATTCCCTGCCTGAATTTGAATTTGTAAATGCATTGCTTAAAATATATGAGATTGTTTATGCATTTGTGTCACACACTCACAGAATGTTATCTTAACCAAATAAACATTTTGAAAAGAAAGCTGCTATAAATTTGCTGAGTAAAGTTGCTTAGTAAATGCTCATTTTCATCACGTGAGTTATATCTGTCACAAGTATGACAAAAACAAAGTTAAACAAAACTGATAATTATAAAAAAAAGTATAACTTTATTTTTTATAGTTATCAGTTTTGTTGTATTAAAAAAGGAATAAGCCTTTTTTTCTGAGTGTGCAATGTGCATGTGCGCAAATTACACGTTTTGTGTGTTAAAAAATACCTACTGGATATATTCTTTCCACAATACCTAACCAGTTAAATTGATTACAGTTACTTTTCCTCATGTAATCACTGATTTTAAGAATTTGTTTCATTTTAAGTCTAAATTTTCAACAAATATTTTGTTAAATGAAGTAAATTTTGTATAGCGCATATTTTTAAAAAAAAGTTTAGTTGAATGAAAACAAATATTCTTCCAGAAGTGGATACAAAAATCAGCATATATAGTCCTGTAAAGTCATGTGTAGCTTTCAGCTAAAGATTTTAAGTAATCCAGCTCATGAATATGCTTTTTGATTCAGCATTTTAACGCAATAATTTACTGATTCCATAGCTTCGAAATAAAATTACTTCGCCTAACACAATCAAAAGTGAAGCCAAAGAAAGCTTGTATCCATTTTATTCCATTTCCGAAGTTCATACATAATTGAAAAGTGCTGCATCAATTTTTTAGGAGATGCCGAGTTGATCTGGATTACTTAGGCGACCTTTATAGGGAGAATAAATGGAATGCAACTTTTTTACTGCTTGATAGAAAATAGGATAAAAGCATAAGCAATAAAGACAAAATGTGTGACTGAAATAAATAAAATTCTGATGTATTTGGATGTAATAAATAAAATTTTGATGACGTAAATATCAAAAACTTTGTTTTACATTTTATTTAACTTATTACAAAGGAGTGCAGTCGTTTTATTCGTTGATAATTAAACGGTTATCCTAGTCTGTGCAATAAAATTATATAATATATATTTATTTGTTAATTTAGGCTAGACAGGAAAAATCTTTGCCGAAATACCTTTGGCGGCCGTTCCATTCAAGTGATTGAGTCGAGATTTCAGATACTGTTATTCAGATATATCAGCTCTGGATTTTGTGAACGCCGATAAAGCAGCACTCATAATTACGGTTATAGGTATGCAAACTCGAAATTTTCGAACTGAAGCACCCACTGTTTCCTGTCTCAAAATACTAAGTTTATGAAAAAACCTTACAGTGCGTCGGAACTGTACGTGTATCACAAAAACAAATACTTTATGCGCGTTCAAAAAACAGCTTCATTTTCGCTTACAGACTCATTGTGTCGGCTGGGCTGCACTTCCTGTAAAGAAGTGAATTAGTTAGGCTGTTTTAAATTATTAACACTGCGTTGTGAATACATAAAAGTCCATGTTGGAGTACACTAAGTTGCAAGATAATAAAAAGACGTTAAATACTTGAAACTATTTTATTAAAACATATACTATTGAAACATTATTATAACGGGCGGTGGTGGCTCAGCGAAAAAAAAAAAATGACGTCCTATATGGACAGTGCAATTAAGATGGAATATGACTTAAAAATTACGCCAGCACAGAATTACATATTGGCGAGAATAAACACTTGGCTGAAATCAATAACGCCAATTCCAGAGCAACCCTAACAGTTTTTTTTTCTAATGGGCAGGCACTGGCCACAAGCCTTTGCCATCAACGGCCCTAGTTACTGTCCATTTTATCATGGGAGCACCCAGTGGGCGGACAGCACTACCCCCCCCCATGAAGGGACGGACAATTTAGCATCCATGCCCAAGCCGGGATTCGAACCCAGACCCACGGCGTGATAGAATGGTTCTCTAGCCACTACACCACCTGGGCGGCTCAACCCTAACAGTTAATCCAATAAAATTAAAAATGACGTAATCACGAGCAAATTATTTTAAAGACGAGGTATGGCAACAAATAATAACTTACGCCAGCAGGATGCCAAGAGGAGAAACAGAAAGTACGTTGATTTTGCAAACGGACGCAATAAAATCTATTTTTAGCTCATAACGCTGCCACCGGGTCTCATTTCGAGAGACAAACCAAAAGGAATAGTGCATACGGGGAAAAGCAAATATACAGATTTAAAAGCCGAAATGGCAGAAAAATGAGTAAGAAGTGATTTAGAATTCTTGAATTTTGGATAGATTACATTAAAGAAGGCTACATAAAATTAAATAATTAAATGAAATAATTAAATGGTTATTAAATTAGATATGTGATCTCCATCACACTTCCGACTTTCCGGTTCTCGACTGAACAACCAATCTAGGCAGCACAAATTCTCTGAACGTCTATTTTGTTAAGAGAAGCTTCAGTAAGTTCTCTGAACGTTCTCTAGACGTGTAAAAGACGCTTAGAGAACATTGTCGTGTTGTCTAGGAACATTCCCTATCCTCATTATATCAATTTTTTACATTGAATATCTGTAATTCCGTGATTAGCTTCTAATGTGTCATAAGCAAATTTCTTCCGTACACTCCGCTAGTCGTTTTTGCTAGTCGTTTCGCAGAACTGCGTTTTGTGCATTCAAAACACATTCTGTTTTTGTGATTCATGTATCGTTCTAATGCTATTTACAACTTTCGCTTGCTCTGAGCAATTTTTCGGCTTCAAAATTGGGCGTTGCCATTTGAAAAAATTTCGAGTTTCTCTACCTACAACCATATCTGTAAGATTTAATCTTCAAAATTGTGTCATAAAATCCCTTAATTCTACGTAAGTATAATGTTGATGTTTTTTTCAAATCTTCAAAGTGTCTTGACTTGTAAGTACTTATCTTAATAAATACCACATAGTTAAGTTATGCCGCAACATTTAATTGCAGCCTAGTGCATTTTAATTAATTTTTAAATATTAAACATAAAAATATGATTTTTTTTTTTACTTTCTTCACATGTTTAGTTAAAATTATATTATATATTTGTGGTTTACAAAGTTGCTTTTACCAAAAAAATAATGAAAGAATGTGGAACTATTCATTCACAGACTAAATTAAACATCTATATTTTGAAATATATTTTAACTGCAAATATCATTGAATTCGACAATATAATAAATTGACGGAAAGAATAATCACACTACTGGAAAATAAGTATTTAGGATGGGCATTTTCACTAACCTCAAAATTTCCTCTTTTAAAACACCCCTATAAAAATATATTGCAATGCAATGTAATATAAAACAATGTCTAGTTCCTTTTTCGAAAAATAATTTGAGACATTTCGATAATTGTACTTTTTTGACGTTCTAGTAACATGTCGAATGTGGATGCTTTGTTGATATTGGCTTCGGTTTCAAGTCCCGAAGAAAATATGTTCAAGCTGCAACTCAAAATGTAAATGAAATCATCAATTTTACAAAGTATACTATTTATATAATAATCTTCTATCCCTTTACAAAATTTCCAGATCTCGAAAGTAATTTTACATACATTTTCCAGTTCATTATCGTTTTCAGTGAGCGTTGCTTTATACAATCAAGCAGAAATCAAAAGCTTCGGAATTGACGAAGGTATAGCTTTGAATAAATAATGGGCTGCTTCTCTTTAAAAGGAACTCTGGCTTTTAAGATGCCAAAATTTCAAACGCCTGATTCCAAATTAATGAAAACAATCGAATAAAGTAATCATACAGACAAATAGAGAGATTGTTTTATTTTTAAGAAATACTTTGATGCAAGAAAGTTTTTTATTAGAATTTACGTCAACAGAATTTTTTGTAATCATAAAATGGATACTTTTACATGTGTAATAAATAAAAAGGTATGAGTTGACTGAAAAAATATATGATGTGTTAGCTTAATATTAAATTATGAAAATAAGTACATGCGGATGTTTCCGTAAGATATCAGTTGCATTATAGAATATTACGGAGTTGGTAATGTAGTTGCTGTCTGTAGAGTTATTTATGTCAAAAATTCTTAAATCAAAAAGAGTATAACAAAAATAAATATGTAAATCCTTGAAATTACAAAATAAATAAAGAAGTAAGTAAGAAAGTTAAAAAGAGGAAGATGTGTAGAGAGGAAGATTTTTTTTATATAAAATGTCGCAATGAGAACGAAATAATGAACTTGCCATGAGATGTTAGAAAAATTTGAAATCTATGTATTATTTTTTTCAAAAGATAATTCAGACAATTCTAATTATTAATTTCCATGTATTCAAGTATCAATTTAAAGGTAAGGCTTTCTTTCAGATGACATCACTCTAATAGCCTAGAATAATGTAATGGATACCGTCAATTTAAAAATTCATTAATAATTCTTTTAAAGTGTGTACATGTTTAAACGAAACGACCTTTATTTTCGAAATCGTTAATTCTATATGCTTATTTCCAACTACACAAATGATCAAAATTAGATTTAGAGTAAAGTTATTCAAAAAGTTTAATGCGAAAAATATATATTGAAAAAAAATACATAATCTGAATTTCTATCCAGTCCCTAGCCTCTACATCCATGTTCAGGGAAATCGCGCCTGTACAAAAATATTGCAAACACAAAAAATTTTCTATAATGTATCACCAATATTTAGATATAAACCATGGCATTTAGTAACATAAACCATTTCACATACACGCTCATTTACATATTTCAAAGTGCTGTATACAAAATGAATTACAGAAAAAAAAAGTAATTAACTCTTGAAAATTTTTCAGAAATAAACCTGTGTCGAATATCTATCAATATCTGTAGTAAATGTGAATGCTGAACTCGTCAACAAGAAGGATCATGCGTGCTATACGCATAAAACCCCTTGAGGGTCTATGAAGCTTTTGAAGGGGTGAATTGGGGGTCAATGAATTATTTTTTAAAGTTTTTTAAGGATTATAACTGATAGATATTGAAATCAGTTTTACTATTTATAAATAAAATACAGATTTTCATTTGCGGTGTAATTCATATACCTAAAGCCGAGTCGGGTCTGCAATTTCTGCTGGAAGTAAGTCAATATAGCTAGTTACACGCTTGCAAAATATCAGTAAAACGTTTTTAAGCCTTGCAGTTTACGGCTTCAATTTTTAACATTAATGTGATCAAAATGTCTTTTATTAATAAATCAGTGTTGCTGAAACACTTTGTGATTCACTTTTTGCCCGTATCTCGAACTGTTTTTAAGATCAGAACGCTAACTCCAAATTAGCCAACCGTTACTTACCATTCACAAATTATTGGGGTGGCAACGGATTTTAGCGGGCAAGCTGTATAAGTTATAATTACATATAAATCTGTAAAACTGAAACTAGTTTCATAAAATGTAGTTTTTTTATTATTTAACTATCCTTAAACTACTTGCATGGTGGATTTTTTAGGTATTAGAAAATTAGGGGGTCTATTGAAAAAAACAAAATCTTTCAAGGGGGGTCTAAGTAGTAAAAAGTTTGGGAACCGCTGTCCGAGATGATCATGTTTAAAACTTCTAACTAAATGAAAATAATTGAATAAATTAACAATACAGACAGACGTGAGGACAGTTTGTTCTGAAAAATACTTTGATATTAAATTTTTTATTAGAATTTTTTAGTGGAATTTCTATTATAAAGCATGGTGCGAATGCATCCTTGTTTATGCAATAAGTAAAAGAGTGCTTTTTTTTGTTTATGTTTTTCTCTTTCTCTTTTCATTGTGTTAAGGTATCATCAAAGTGAATGAATGGCTCTTTGTTGTTTCCGGATTCGAAAGTTCTAAATGGAGAAATTTTGTATACCATCTTCGAAAAAAACGAAATATCTTAACGAATTCACGAAAACTTTAAAATTATACAGAAAAATAAAGATAAAAATAGTATAAATTATTACTTCCTTGTTCGTAGTATAAGGAAGTAATGTGATCCCGGAAAATTTTGGGGGCCAAATTTTGACGAAAAAACTGATTTTGACTACCTCTAAATTTAATTTTAAGAATTTTTTCGATGCATCTCATCGTAAACTAGAATGCACGATCCTATAAACGCGTCTGCAACTCATTTTGACCAGCAGCTAGTCTATAGTGGCCAGTTTTTTCCATTCCGTCTGTACGTACGTACGTATGTATGTAACACGCATATCTCCAAAACTATTGGTCGTAGAATGTTGATATTTGATATTTAGCGAATGGTTAGTTTATGTACAGGACCGCCCAAAAGATTCGAAATACATTACGCTCTATGGGCCGTAACTCACATATCTCAACTCATTAAACTCACATATCTCAAAAACTATTAGGCGTAGAATGTCGAAGCTTGATATTTTGGATAGTTGTAACATCTAGTTGTGCACCTCCCCTTTTGAATCCATTCGACTGGATAGTTTATCTACAGGACCGCCCAAAAGATTCGAAATACATTACGCTCTCTATCAGCCGAAATTCATTAAACTCGCATATCTCAAAAACTATTACACGTAGAATGTTGAAACTTTATATTTAGGATTAATGTAACATCTACTTGTGCCGCTCCCCTTTCGGTTCGATTCGACAGCATATTTTATATACACGGCGGCCTAAAAGATTCTAAATATATTACGCTCTATGCGCCGAAATACATTACATCGTATTTTAGTGGTATTGGGCTATTTCAAACGAATCAGATGTGATATATGCTGTTAAGAGTTACAAAATGAATTTCTCCATTAAAAAAATAACATTATCATTTATAGTTCTGCTACAGGAACACTCAGAAGATTTCCAATACATTACGGTCAATGGCAATTTTAGGGGCATTCACGCATTTCAAGCAGAAAACCATCCTACCACATAAGTTAGGTAATGGTCTGACCACAGTCACGAGCCTCCCTAAAGAACTTCGCCAAAAGTCGCCAAGCTTGGCGACTTTTGGTGTACGTGTGTGAGTATTTAACTCTCAAATCTCAAAAACTATTATGAAATTTCATTTATAAGATTGTTGTAACATCTAGTTGAGCATCTCGATTTTTGCTTCCAATCTACTGGAGAGTTTATTTACAGGACCACCGAAAAGTGGTACCCTACTAGCAATTTTGCTCGGGCCATCATCGGCTGGCTACGTGGCCGGTGGTCGCCCGAGCAAAATTGCTAGTAGGGTATGGACATCTTCAACATAATACAACTGTAGACATTCATTGTTTGGTCCATGCCCAAAATCTCGCCGTCTGCCGTCGACCTTGGCGAGTTTTGGTGAAATATTGAAAAATTTGGCGATAGTCAGTCATTTGGTCCATGCCCAAAGTATCGCCATTTATCATCGTTCTTGGCTAGTTTTGGCGAAATATCGCCAAATTTGGGTATAATCTGTCGTTGTTTGGTCCATGCTTAAAATCTTGCCATATGTCGTCGACATTGATGAGTTTCGCCGAAATATCGCCAAATTTGGCGCCAAAAATTATTTCGCATTTTATATAACTCTAAAACTTTAACCCGTAGAATTTTGAACCTTTGTATTTAGAACTATTGTAATATCTAACTGTTTTCAATATTTTTTTTGACAGCAATCGACTGGGAATTTATTTACAGTGTGAGCCAAATGACTTTAAATACATTGAGGTGCATGGATGCATTCAATTCTTTGAAAGTCTGTGGTCAATTACTACTTTGGCTATCCCCAAAATCTCGCAAACTATCTCAAGCTTGTCAGCTTTTGGTGAAATATCGCCAAATAAAGTGTCAGAAGGAAATCTTTCAAACTGAACTCAGCTTGGCGATATCAAAATATTTGGCTAGGAATCGCTAAACCTTACTAATACTTATATTTTATCTCTTTCAAACAAATAAGTTTAGAGGAAGTGCGTCGAAAATATTTTTGATTTAATAGACGTGCAAGGAAGTCATGTGTTGTACACGCCAGTTTTTTTTTATATTTAATATAAAATATCTTTAAAAAATTCCAAATTCCAATGTATGAAAAAAAAGTACTGATTTTTTTGTGTCTTCTATTTAAAAACCCGTAATTCGGAATAAATGAAGCAAATATTCTTTTTTCTGAATTAAAACAGTGATAATGAAAACCATCAGAAATCAACGTTTAAAAGAAAAAAATCCATTTTTTCCATATAGGTAAAGAGATACGTACGTTTCGACCAAAAATTGTTTAGCCTTCGTCAGTCCAAGCCATTCGTCACAAGGAACACAGGGAACTGAAAAGAGATAAACAAGCAAGCATGTTGCCACAAGGGACAAAGAAAAGTCGAACAAAACCACGGAGAAGGAAAAAAATGGGGGGCGAGGGATAAAAAGGAAAGGAAAGAAGCACAAAAATACAAAAATAAATAAGAATAAAAAAAAAATAATAATAAAAGGAACACACGAATACAAACACACACACAAAAAAGAGAAATAATAGAAAACAGAACAAACAAAAGAACAAAAAACAAATATAACAAAAAAACACAATTTTTTTATTTTTTTAATTTTTATTAAAAACCAGGAACAGGACAGCACAATATATATATATATATATATATATATATATATATAAATGTAAAGGAAAGACAGTAACACACGTACACACACATAAAAAAGGGAGGGGGGTGGCAAACAAAATTAAAAAAATCGAGGGGGAAAGGGAACGAAAGAAAAAGAAAAAAGGGGAAAGGGGGAGTAGAGGAAGAAAGTGAATAGAACCTTACAACTTAAGCTTCCAAGCAGAATGAACGAAAGGAACGGAAGAACCATCGTTCACAAGACGTTCTACGTTCTGGGTAATGGAAAAACCTTACAAAAAATCAAGATGGGACAAAGACTGAGGAGTGCACAAAATCTTAGCCTTAGAAAACTGAAAACAATGATTGGAATTCCAACAATGTGAGGCAATAGAAGATTTGGAAAGTTCGTGCTTAGAAACATATCTCTCATGCTATTTGAGCCTAAATTTGAGAGCTCTTCTGGTCTGACCAATATAGCCCAAATCACAAGATCCACAAGGAATATAATAAAAACCCTAACGGTTCTCAGTAGGAATAGGATCTTTAATTGAAGAAAATTTAAGTTTATTAACAGGTTTAAAAATGACTTTGAAACCGAAATTTTTGAGAAGTTTAGAAATTTTGTAGCATAAAGGTGAAAAGAAAGGCAGTACAATTAATTCTTTGTAAAAATTAATAGTATTAGTATTAGGCTTATTAAATTTAGAAACAGCTTTATCAATAATAGAGGGGCTAAAACAACGAGAAACAGCTAAGGATTTTAAGTAAGTAAACTCATTATTAAGAGATGAAAAATCAGAGCAAATTTTGATAGCACGAAACACATAAGTGTAAACAGCAGAAAGTTTTTGCTGCTAAGGATGATGAGATAGGGCATGAAGAGGTGAAGATATAGAAAAGGGTTTGCGGAAAACAGAAGTAGAGAAACCGTCAGGATTCCTAGAAACAAGAACATCCAAAAAAGGTAAAGAATTGTTGCACTCTTCTTCTAGAGTAAATTGGATAAACGGATCAACAGAATTAACAATCAAAACTAAATTAGAAATATCACAATTGGAATCCACTAGAACGAAAGTATCGTCAACATATCTGATCCAGCACGGAAAATTAAAGACCTTGAAGAGCTTCTCTTCAAAATAATGCATATAAATATCACATAAGCGAGGTGAGAGAGAATTACCCATAGCAAGACCCTCGGTTTGTTTATAGAAAGAGCCATTAAAAATGAAAGCAGTTTGTTTAATACAAACGCTTACTAAAGCTGTAAACTCCTTAATCTCATTAGAAGAATAATGAAACTCGCGTAAACGCTTTTCCAAACGCTTTCCTCGCGTAAAGGCTTATCCACCTTGGATAGGAACATTAGTAAATAAAGATTTAACATCAAGAGAAAGCATTTTACAATTAGTAGGAGAAAGAACTTCGTTTACAAAGTTTAACTTTGTTAACAAAATCATAAGAGTTTTTAACAGTGTGGATATTACTAGCAGTCAAAGGTGAAAGAGTATGTGAGAGGAAACGTGCAAGGTTATAAGAAGCAGTACCAATGTTAGAAACAATGGGGTTTATGAGTTTTATGAATTTAGGTTTAGAATTTTTATGAATTTTTATGGTTCAGGTTTATGAATTTTAGGGGTTTATGAGAAGGTTTATGAATTTTAGGAAGGGCATAGAAACGAGCACAGTTAGCAATAGAAGGAATAACAAAACGTTTAGTTTGAACATTTAAAATTACAGAGGACTTCACAGTCTGTTTATTTTCAGAAAGGTGACTGTTCGTAGGATCAGAATTTAATTTAGTGTATGGACCAGTGGTTAGCATGTTATTAATACTATCAACATAAGAAGATTTATCAAGTAAAACAGTCTGGCCGCCTTTATCAGCTTTAGTAATGAGTAAATTAGGGTTAGAATTAAGTTCTTTGAGAGCAGTTTTTTGAGAACGAGAAAGGTTAGATTTGGCATTCCTATTACTTGAAGTATCTCTTCAAATATCTCTCTCATTGAAGTATCTCTCTCAGTATTAGCAATAAGATATCGCAAAGTATCAAGTTGGTTAGAAGAGAGTTTACTATTTTTAAAGGAGTTTTCCATAAGAGCAATAAGTGATTCTCAGAGAGATGCTCTTAGTTTAGGTTTGAATTTTTTTCGTGTTAGTAACGTTTCGGTTTCCAAACTTATTGCTCCTATGGAAAACTCCTTTAAAAATAGTAAACTCTCTTCTGACCAACTTGATACTTATTGCTAATACTATCTCTTCAAATAATATGCATGCCAAATCTAACCTTTCTCGTTCTCAAAAAACTGCTCTCAAAGAACTTAATTCTAACCCTAATTTACTCATTACTAAATCTGATAAACTTAAATTTTCTTCCCTTAAAGATCCTATTCCTACTGATAACCGTTGGGGTTTTTATTATATTGCTTGTGGATCTTGTGATTTGGGCTATATTGTTCAGACCAGAAGAGCTCTCAAATTTAGGCTCAAAGAACATGAGAGATATGTTTCTAAGCACGAACTTTCCAAATCTTCTATTGCCTCACATTGTTGGAATTCCAAGCATCGTTTTCAGTTTTCTAAGGCTAAGATTTTGTGCACTCCTCAGTCTTTGTCCCATGTTGATTTTTTGGAAGGTTTTTCCATTACCCAGCACTTAGAACGTCTTGTGAACGATGGTTCTTCCGCTCCTTTCGTTCATTCTGCTTGGAAGCTGAAGTTGTAAGGTTCAATTCACTTTCTTCCTCTACCCCCCCCTTTCCCCTTTTTTCTTTTTCTTTCGTTCCCTTTCCCCCTGTATTCTTTTATTTTGTTTCCCCCCTACCTCTTTTTATGTGTGTGCACGTGTGTTACTGTCTTTCCTTTACGTTTTTATTTATAAAAAAAATATTATACATATATATATATATATATATAGTGCTGTGGTTTCTGTTCGTGGTTTTTAATTTAAAAAAATGTGTTTTTTTGTTATATCTGTTTTTTGTTCTTTTGTTTGTTCTGTTTTCTATTATTTCTCTTTTTTGTGTGTGTGTTTGTATTCGTGTGTTCCTTTTATTATTATTATTTATTTTTTATTCTTATTTATTTTGTATTTCTGTGCTTCTTTCCTTTCCTTTTTATCCCTTGCCCCCGCTTTTTTTTCCTTCTCCGTGGTTTTGTTCGACTTTTCTTTGTCCCTTGTGGCAACATGCATGCTTGTTTATCTCTTTTCAGTTCCCTGTGTTCCTTGTGACGAAGGGCTTGGATTGACGAAGGCCAAAACAATTTTTGGTCAAAACGTACGTATCTATATACCTATAACATCTTATGTGTTTTTTACAAAGTTTTTTATTTACTTTAAGTTACATTAACATTCTTTAAAATGTATTTCTCTTGAAAATCTATTCTTTAAAATGTAACGTTATTAAATAAAATTTAATTAACTTAAAGATTAACACTGCATGATATTCCATAAAATCATTTTTAAAACGATAGAATAAAAGGTAAAATAACTTAATATGTCTCTCTAACAGTATTTTCTAATCTAGTTTAACTTATTGCAAATCGTTTTACTAAATAGGCATTTAAGATAAGTGTACTGATAGTTTATTAGACATTTCATCATCTGCAAGACTACGCTAAATATATATTATTTTGCCTCATTTATATACTTTCATACTTTATAAAGACTAATGAAGTGAGAGGCAAATTTCCAGGATTCGATTAGAAATTCGACAGTTTACTAAGATTTCTCTATTTACCAAGAAACGCAAGTAAATATTACCCCAGCTTCGATACTCCAGCGGGAATTTAATCTAATTAAAAATCGACTTGTTTGCGTGTTTAATTAGATTTCTCGGTTCCAAATCGTAACGAACGTAATGAGATTTTAGTTGGATAAACTTCTTTGCGCTGGATGACATTTTGTTTCAAACTGCTTAATTCACGTGCATTATGTATTGAAATTTAATTTTGAAATACTTTCGACTACATTTTACGCACTTTTATAATGCTGTCATAAAACAAATTCATTTATTTATGTAGAGATTACTATAAAACAGCCTTTGATGATTCAACATTAAATGTACAAAGGAAACTTGTCAAATAGAATTTTGTATATTCTAGTTACATTTTGGTAGTGCATTTCTAGATGTTCACATGAATTTTTTTTTTGTTCAATTTACTCGCTTTAATGGACGTGCTTCATTATTTTGTAAAACAGGCATCAAATTTAGCCATTTGATGATAATCTCGTGAAGTCTTGCTTGTTGATGGTTATAAGTTATTTCATACATTCTTTTAAATTTAATATTTCTTCTAACGATATGAATTTCAGTGCAACGAAAACATATTTCTGAATTTATTGGAATAGCATCGTTATTAATAGATTTTCTTTACTCAAAATATACTATATATGATGAAAAGTAAATCATTTAAGAAAAATCTGATTCACTTTTATGAAATGTAGCCATTGTGGCCATTTAAGATCTATGACTTTAAAATTTATCTGTAGAGTCTCCCCAACATGCAATAAGTAAATAAAGAATTTGGCATCCCTCCCGCATGGTCTAGTGGATAAGACATTGAATATGATAGACGGCTTCAGTGCTCGCGACAGTCAATCTAACAGTGTGGAGTTTTGCGCTTTTTCCTCTATATGTATTTGAATACGCGTTATAACCCTTTAAAATGTCCTCCGCAGAAGGGACCCTTGCTGGCATCCCACCCCTCGTGTAGGTTTGTATACGCATACACAAACACACAAGGAATCCAGCTTCTGCCCGATAAATCCGTAATTTGGGATTTGCACTTCAGGACATTTCTACTGATGCTCTTTCCGTGCTTATTTTCCCTAGGATTCACAGACTTCTGGAACAGATCTTCCTGGTGCTAGATCTCAAGCGCCTGGCGATAACAGTAACTACAAGAACGCGTTTAAACCCATTTATGCCTAGTGTCCCTTTTTTGGGACGGCATTTTCGCTATCAGTCGAAAACAATATTTATTTTTCCTAGTCTTTATTCACGAGAATTGAACCTCAGTTCCACGAAATATTTTAACATGACCAAGTAGGATGTTGACATTTCAATTCTTATACATAATTATTTAAAAAAAAATCATCCCTTGTTCAAGAAGCTGACATCCGAAATTTATCTATTATTGCTGGTATTAGCAAAAATCGAGGAAGGTCTCAAAAATATCTGAACACAAACGGGTTAAAGGAATCCAACCTCTATTGCGTCGTGGTAATAGGCTACCGCACTGTTCATAAGAGAATACTTAGTCATCTTACAAAATGAAAGTGATTTTTTGTTTTTCCCCATGATTTGCAACCAGTAAAACACTGTTTCGTTTTCAAATAGTCTGAGTTCATGTAAAATATTTGTTTATTTCTTTATTTATTTGGGTGTGAATGTGTGTGTGTGGGGGGTGGGGGCGGTTGGGAAGAAATATTTAAAATGATAAATTTTATGGAATTTTTAAGGTTCTGAAAAATAGCATCGATTTTATAAATAATTCATTGTTCTAATGTTTCAGAAAATACAAATTATCTTATGAATTTACGATATTCTTATAAAGAATAAAAATATACTTAACAGATCAAATAAATTCTTTATTTTTTTACAAAATGAATAGCAATAATTTACCTAAAGCTATATTAGTTTTAAGTCACATTCATGTTAATAAATGTATATTATATTACCTATTTTTATATTTCTTCAAATCATTGTAAGAAAAGATATCTCTATACACAAATAAAATGATAACTATATTTACAAACAATATACGTTAATGAGTTGAAAATTTACTTTTATTTCAAATATTTACTTTCAATCATTCGCATGATATGAGTTTTAATGATTATCACGGCAACAAATGCATGTTTACTCATACAAGACATTTTAATGTAACACAGTGACATATAAACGAGAAATAATGGAGTTAAAGTTTAAAAAATGTATGGATTTCTACAATATTAGCTCTTTATCTTGGTTTTAGACTGTTCGAATGCAAATATCGGCACAGCCCTTGATAAATAGGATGAAAGATAAACACGACCTGATAAGATTGTAATTAGAAGTTAAATATTTGCAGTAACTATACGTTCTACGAACTTTTGTGCAGAAGAAAA
Organism: Cheiracanthium punctorium; assembly: GCA_038373885.1. Taxonomy (NCBI): domain Eukaryota; kingdom Metazoa; phylum Arthropoda; class Arachnida; order Araneae; family Cheiracanthiidae; genus Cheiracanthium; species Cheiracanthium punctorium. The sequence goes on from JAWZYV010002197.1 coordinate 1,359,444, forward strand.
TAAAATATTGAAATACATATATTCTATTATACACAGAATATTTTAGACTTCATTTGAAGGTACATACTATGATGCGTGTAACATTTTGGATTTTTATCAGATATTTTAGAAATTGTCGGCCTAGATTATAATCACTTATTTATATATTTTCTTTGGCATGATTAAGATTAAATAAATGTTTTCTAAATACGTTTAGAAAAAAACGGTTTCCTTACTATTTACAACATAATGATGATAAATGCTCTTTTCTTACATTAACTATGCGATATAACTTTGAACATCACTTAATTCGTTAGTTTGTCAATAATTCTATTGAATTTTTTAGCCCTGTTATAAAATGCAGTTTCAGAAAATTTTATAAAATAACTAAATTTGTGATACAAAATAAGAAAATCATTATTTTTAATGTCTGTAAATGCAAGTCATGGGGATGTTTTAAAACTGTAAAATTCATCTAGTATAAATGTTATCTAATATGACTTTTGAATATTTTAATATATCAATGGAAATTTTATGTTTATCTCGGAAGATTTTTATTGATAAGCTATACGTTCTTCGTAAGGGAAGAAGCAAGTATAATCTAATACCTGAAATTAAAAGTATTTTTTTCGATCTGAGCAGCCAAATTGTTTTTTTCGTAATGATAACATTTACATGTTGCATTTAACTTAAGCTAAACTAAATAAATCAATAAAATTGTGCAAATTTTGTAACAGTTTGCTGCTTAACATAGATGAGGTAGCATGTGGATACCTGCGAGTTCCACACATGCATCAAAATACAAATAGGCCTGCATTATAATAGTTTTAAAAAACCTGACATTATAGGGTGCTTTCGCTGTTGGGGATTTTTAAGTTTTGCGAATGTAAAAAGCACAATAAGAATTCTTATCTGTTTTCATGAAAACGAAATTTTAAGCGTTTTTGTTATTTACTTAAATAAATAATTCTTTTTTTAACAATACAGTTATCGTTCTATCAGAATATATTTTTGCCTTTTAAGTTGTTAAATTCCACAATCGAATAAAAATTAAGGTTTTTTTCGTGTTCTTACAGTCGATGAAGAACAGTATAAAAAAAAATTAAAAAACACTGAAGTATTTTAATATTTTAAACCCGCATTTTATTAAGCTGATCCTAATCCATGCTCCGATCCTATTGGTATTTCTTGATACATCACGTTAAAATATTCATCACAATCCATGCTTGGGTTTATTTGCGTATCTTGTTTCATTACGTTGGCAGGGCACTATAATCCACGAGTGGGCCATATTTGCCTATCTCGATTTATTTTGAAAAGTTCATCATGATCCATGCACCGTACCTATTTATTTATTTTTATTTTTATTATTATTTTTTTTCTTAATTAGGTTGAAAAATATATCATAATCTATGTGTTGCCCCTGTTTTTCTACATTTTTAAATTATATTGAAAAATGTATCATAATCAATGAATCGACGTTATTTGTGTTCCTTGCTCCATTTTGTCGGAAAGAGCATCAAAATCCATGAGTGCGCCGTATTTGCTTTAGAAATGCATCATAACCCAGGAGTTTATCGTGCTACATTCCACTATTAGCTAGTAGTTAAGCATGGTTGGAATTTTATCACTCATTTTTTATGTAGGGAAGGTGTCCCAAAATGATCCTAGCGGGTAAAACGGTCCAAATATGTTTTCTCAAATACAGGTAGCGCTATCTACCGGGTAACACATAAAGTTGTGTTATGTCAAGAAGCAAAGGCGATATTTAAGGGATCGGTGCTTTTCGTCTCTGAGTAGATTTCTTCAAAAAAGAGTTTTATCTCTTATTAGGTAAGAACTAACTTTCCTATATATTTAGAAATAGGGAATTTAATGTGCAGAAGTATGGCTTGGTTTACTGAATAAATAATGTTTTTAAATGGGAATTACACTTGTTTAATTTCTTATGTTTCTGCGTGTTCCAGTAATATGATCTAAAGTGGGCAATAGATTGTCAGGTAAAGTATTGCTGGGAAAAATGATCCATCGACTGAAGATACTGCAGCACCGGGTCCTAGTCTTCAGGCAACCCTTCAGACGTTTTCAAAATGAATGAGTCCCCATTACATTATTTAATTTATTTTTGCGCTTATTATAGGCCATAATATTTTTAATTACAACTTTGAAATATTCCATTTTATTGTTTGCGATACTTTTCTGTTTTAAAATTTTCATTAAATAAATTATACATACTAAATGATTTTAAAACTTTTTTCATTATGTATAGTTATAATTAATTTTACATCGCTATTATTTTGACGATAAAAGATAATTTACAATTATTTTGAAATGAAGGATCATTTTGCCTTTGGTGAGGGTAAAATGATGTTTTGAAGTCTTTTTCAAAACTCTATTTTTTCGTTATTCAATTAGGGTTTCAAATTTTATTAATAGTATATGTTTATGATGCAAAATATAATGTAAAGTATTGCGGAAAATGTCAACATTTTATTTTATTTTGTGCCAGTTTTTCCCTTAAGGGGATCATTTTGGGCGACCTTCCCTTACATCCAAAATGAATTATGCACACTAATCATTTTTGTTCACATATGTTCCTCCAGTTTTCAACTCATGCTTAGTGTCGCAGTACTTGTTTCGTGTCTTTTAAGCGCGAGGCGGACGTTGAGTAGAAAAATATCTGCAACTTTAAACCAGAATATTCAAGGCTTATAGTTTTCATAAACTCTAGCTCCATTTCTTGTTGAATTTCCGTGTTTGAAAAGTTCTCAAAGTTCAATAATTTTTAATTTTGATTTTATATCAAATAACTCTGGAAATTTAAAACAGTGATCCTCAGGGAACAAGCTTTTTACCGAGAATTTAAATTACTTATTTGCTTTATTTGTTATTTCAAAAGATTTTTTACTGTTATTTTTTAAAAAAGAAAATTTCCCTGTGCTTATCTTGTCATTTGAACAACATTGCACAGAATAATTGACAAGAAATAAGTTCACTAACTTTAAAAATAATTTAAATTTAAAGCAAACAATAGTAAACACACACACAAACACAGGGGAAAAAAAACCTTCTCTGCTACCACGATTTGACTGCCAGCGTTGGGAACTAAATAGAATAAAAGATGGTGGAAGTGAACGTCCCAGCTGCTTATATAATTCAATCATCTCTCACTATGGATGAATCATGGGTTCTGTGAACGACTCTTTCATCAACAGTTGTTAGAGGGTCAAATTGTTTAACCATTTACCTTTACTGTGCATTTTGGATGAAATAAAAATTAACGGCCTTTTGCATTTATTACTTTGGACGATTCTTCCAAGATGAACATACAAAATAATAAATTTAAACTAACGTTAGTATCTCTTTCGTTTTAGAATGTTCAGGCATTTGTGAGAAGTAAAAGGGTTCTGCGAAATAGCGTCATCTTGCTTTAATCATGCAACTGTATATAATGCACTGAGGTCTGAAAATCTGCTTTGTATATGCCAAATAGAACATGATCACAAGTTTCTATTAAAACTAAATAATTTAAATATATTTCTTATGAAGTATTATTTTGAAGTAACTCAGATTATTTACAAATTCTCTCAGTTATCAAACAGTTTCTGAATGGCTTCATCTAGATTCAAAATATTAAAGTTTATATTTCATTAGATGTTTCTGGATCTCATCTAAAACTATGTATAGATGTGTTGTTAGTTTCATGTGATCGTTTGAATCTTTTATGTTTTACTCTGCTTATTTATTTATTAATCAGCTCTATATTCATTCGGGAATTCATTTATTAACAATTCAAATTAAAAGAAAAGCAATGCTGCGTTTCATTCCACTTTGCTTTTACTTTATTTATTTATTTATTCTTTAATTTGTGTGGAAATGATATTTATTCTATTTGAAGCATTTGTATGTCCTGAATCATTATTCAACAAAATCTCCTCGTTAGAACAATTTAAGGATTGTTTAAACCTGGAAAATTTTAAAGAAACTATTTATTTAATATGTTTTGTGATATCAATTTCAAATTTAAATAATTTTGAAGAAAATAGTATTATTTAACTGCAAATTAGCTAGATAACACTTGCAGTAACAATGCGTCTTCTAAATTTCTAAAATATAGAACTTATATCAAAAAATAACCTCCCATCTTACTGAATGTTGATATTAGATATTCATATTATTGCGACAAATATACTCCTTTACACTTAACAGTAATTTTTAAACATAACGCAACATAACGGATGTATGAAGATTAAAGTTTACTTATTCGTGTATTACTTTTATTCGTGAATATTCGTGTATTGCTTATGTTATACATGAATTAAAATGTAAATGGAGCATTTTTAGTTCCCAATTAATTTAAATAGTATCTGAATATTATAATGTATCGCAAAATTTAGCAAATAATAGTGTTTAAGAAATATCATACCATAAATTGAATTTACATGTAACTTGAAAAAAATATTTTAAACTATATTCAGAAGTTGATTGATCTTTCTGGAAAATTTCTCAATGAATATTATTGTTTTAGCCTACCAAATGTGCAGCTTATGAAATTGAAATTAAAAAAAAAACAAAAAAATCTTAAAAAAACACGTACAAACAAGTAACATTTTATTTTTAACTGCATTTCCCCTTTTATTTACAAACTTTAACCTTAAAAATAACTATATAACTAATGAGAAATTTATACATTAAAATACATATATGTATATTTATTGAGTAAATCATGTAGGTCTTCAGAAATCTCTGTTATCTGAAAATCAAATGTTAATCAATTTTTATAAAGGAAATATTAGAAAATCATAAATACCACTAAAACAACAACAAAAAAATGGCATAAATATTATCCAAAAAGTTCCGAACTAAGTAAATTTTTGCAAATGACGTGCAAATATTTCAGTTTATAAATCGTTTATAAATTTTTTAATAAAACACAGGACTCCATTGTGTACCACTACTTTTCATTGGCAAACAAATGACATAACTTTTAGTTTCATGGAAAATAGAATAAATAAAAGGAAAAATCGTCTGCATTATTTAAAAAAAAGAACGCGAGGATCACTTCATTTCTTTACCGAAATTCTTCAGCAGTCAGCTGTTCCTGGCACTCATGGAGCAACTCTTTTATAGTGAAGGCGCCCTTTTTTTCTCTCTGACGGTTTTAACAATAGACAACACCAATCCATCATTCTCTTTAAGGTTTGGTGAATTTAGACGATATATTTTTTCAATTTTCCATTTTTTATTGGGTATTATTAACCTTTATATTTCAAACGATTAATTGATGCAATATATTGAGTGCGCTTCTTAGTTGATATTTTAATTTTGATATTAAATTATTTTTCTCCCATAAACTGGTTAAGGTTTAAACTGAAATTGAAGATTTTACATAAGAGAGATGCCAATTGTATTAATTACCTTCCGACCCAGTTGCCTTATTTGTACCTATTCAACTACATCACAAATAATTCTGTCTCTCAGTTACCTCCGTAAGACTACAAATTTTGATGGGTATTTTAAAGATTCACAAGCGAATGTCTAGTTTTTCAGCATACAAGGAGCTGTTGAAAGAACACTGAGCTTTATTGGGTACTTGAAAAATATTAGTATCGCTGAAATACTTTCATAGCAATTATTGAGATTTGATGAACATTCTTTAAAAGAATCAGTCAATTGCAAAGAAATCTGTAGTAATATAGGCTTCTATGAGTTTTGTAAATTCAAGTATATCAATACAATTGCAGGGGAAAAAATCTTGTAAATACTAAGAAATTCATTTTAATTACTTTATCCAGCAAAAATATTTGAATATTTTTCTAATAAGTATTAAGCGATTTTACTAGAAAATTGTTTGTATATTTTAGCATTTCTTAATCTTTTTACATTAGAAAATGTGATGTTTTCCGATCTCCTGCGAAATATTTATTTATTCTCTGTAAGCAATTTTCATTAGAGTGTATGGTGTGTGAATCTTAGTCATCATGGTTTATCTTACCAATCCTAGATGTTGGTAACCTTGCGGCAGAAACACATTTTGTACAATGTAAATCGGAGAAAGTTGCCATATATAAGAGTTTTGTTTAGCTGAACCAAACTTTGAAAAGAAAATATATAATGAAAAATATGCACCATGCTTTCCATCTTCAACTGATTAAATATACTTACGCGTTCCTTCCAAAGTATGTACACAATATTAGAATTTAATGTTAAATAAACAGATATAATTGTAGTACAAACCCACATAAATATCGGGAAGATGCCGCGAGTTAAGAGATAAGATGCAAAATTAGAGTAAATAAGAGAAATAAGACTAACAGTGAAACAACATCTACGAATGAGCGATAATAATGGAAAAACAAACAAATCTACAAAATTAATAAGGGTGCAGGTTTGAATATAACCCTGCATAACAAACATTCAGCGGAAACGATCACCATTGCGATTTTGGTGCAGCCATTTTTTGCATTTGATAAACAGAATCCAATCTCACACTTGAGATGTATTTTAAATTTAAAGTATCCTTCATATGCAGCATAACTTTGTTCAATAATATTATTATTACATTGAATTAAATTTGATTCTGACGAAGAATCGTGATCCGTTTTCCTTTTACAGTTTCGTGAAATTATTTGTATGATAGTAATTTGTGAATAACATTTACCTAAATTATTAATCTCTTTTAAAAAAGCATAAGATATGTGACAATGCAATACATATACATTATAGGGAATATAGAACATTATATAAAATATTTAAAACTATGTTAATTAAAATAACATAAAATAATATAAAATTTATTATTATTGTAACTTCATAATCATACTTAATAATTCTGTTTACATTTTGTATTATAATATGCACTACATAAAATGTAAAATTAAGTTTAAAGTTCTTTTGATTTATTATGTTTTTTCTTCTCGCAAGAATAGGCGGAAGATGCCCCAAGTGCTTATTTTCATATTGTTGCAAGGTTATGGCCGCTTCTACATGCATTGTGTGTATAACGGAGTGTGAAACTCTTTTATATTGCTAATATTCAAATTCAAATAAGACATCCGTTTAAAAACCACACCGAACCGCGGGACTAGAAACCCGTATCACCGCGGGAGGGGTCATTTTGACTCAAAACCAGATTTGATTCCGTTTTTTTTCAAAAAGTTACGAACTGAAATTTTGAAAAAATCGTGACTCTTCCTAACTTTATGTTATTAATTATCTGTAAAAAATTTAAGCTCGTAACTTTTATCTGTTTTTTATTTTATATATGTATACCTGATGTCGCGGATTGGGTCATTTTGACCCAAAAAATCCCACGAGTCTGAAATCCGAAGTTCAAATTAAATAAATGTCATCATCATTCATAAAATGAACGGTAATGACATAATAAATGGTATAATAGCATACCATTATGCCATCTCAAGCGACGCGGTTCTAATAAGAATTATAGCAACAATACTTTTGCACTTTTAATGTAATATTAAGCTTAATGCTAAGATTGAACTAATATCATTACCGTTGAAATATAACATTATTGTTGCATTGCAACGTGAATTCTGCAAGTTGGGTCAATTCGACCCAGTCCGTTGTTTTAGGTATATCTGAAACACCCCGGTTCTCGCGTTAAATCTGAACAATGAATATATTAATCCAAGGGCATACGGGGACAAGACTCCTCACACAAAACGATCATTCTATGACGTTCCAATATCTAAAAAATATCAACGAAGTGAAATGTAATTCACAATAACAAATGTTCTACCAAGCATGAAAAGAAATTCTTATTTAATGATTAAAAACACATGTAACGTATGCTCAAAATCAATATAAGAAGCAAAAGTTAAAAAATCATCAGTTGGAATTTACATATTCTAAATTTATCTATTTCAAGTAAATAAAATATTTTTAAGTAACTTAACTAAACACAAGAGAAAAGACATAATGAAAGAAGCAACATCATATGTTTATCAATCGAATAAAAGCTATTTTGAAATGCCAAAACATAAGAAAATATTAAACCGTATCCTACTCTTGTGTAACTTCAGAAACAGAATAATTTTATTTTAATGAATCATAAATATATATTTTCCAGTTAAATTATCATATCTTATCCCTATAATATGTCTCAGCGAGGTTAAATAGGCCAAGTGAAATACACAAACAGAGAACAGCAAACCAAATGCATCTATCTATACATCAATTTCCACTAAATTATTTCAGATAACAATACACATTAAAAGCTTTCATTTCACATTCAGAGAAATGAAGAGGCTATTTAGCACAAAGCACTTGTATTCACTTCATTGTGTCATTTGTTTTGCTCCCTTTAAACAGATGCATTTGCAATTAAGGTATACTTTAAATACACATTTAAACTTTCATGTGTAAAAGGATTTCTTTGCTAAGGAACTAACGTTGAAAAGAAAATTCTATCATAAAAAGTTTATATATTTAATGGTTGTGTAATTTTTTTTTTCAAATGGGGAATGATACATAAATATATCATCTTATTTCGGTCAAATATAACTATTTCTGATATGTACGAGTATATGTATTTACGAATATTTCATATTTAAAATATTGAATTAGTATTCGAACATAGATTATGACATATTCTCTAAAAGAAATACGAAATAATTTTTTATGCGTTATTTAAGATTCTTGTGTTACGTAAACATGCACACTCTTGCATACCATCTCTTAGTTGTGACAGCATTTCAGATAATACACGAGTATAAAAGCGTTTTAACACTTATTAAAAAGGTACAATATGAGAACAATTTATTTTTCTTTAAATAAAGTCTATGGTTGTGTGTGATTAAGTCAAACCTGCGCGAGGGGTATCTGCCTAAGATGAGGGATGCCTTGGTAGGAGGACTTTCTAAGGGGTTCTAACGCGTATTCACGTTACATCTGGAGAAAACCTACCAAAACTCCAGACCGTTAGATCGACGACCCCGCGATGGTACCCGAATCTGGGACCTTCGCACTTCGGCCGTCTACCATTTTCAGTGATATGACCACTGTGCCCTGGTGAGGCGAGAAAGTCTATGGATTTAGTATATGGATTTAGTATTATTGAGACATTGTTTAGGACAATAAATTGTATCTTACAATATTTTCATTATTTAGTTTTTTATTGATCACACGCTAGATAGTGTTTTATTGAATTTAACAAAATCTGTTTCATTTAACACTCTGGTAGTTTTGTTTTTTTGATTTGACTAAAGTTTACTACCAAATCGATATAACAAAATTTCTTTTTAAATTAACAAAAACGTTTGGTTGAAACCAATCATTTTACGATCACTTTAAGCATGAGAGAATAACCGGCGTGAGGCAGACGAAAAATCAGATATTTCAAAAACATTTAGTAACGTCCATCTTATTAATACGTTAAACTAAGGTTTGTTCTTTTTTCCCGGTGGTCCTCCCGACGCCTGTTTGTGTTTTATGCCATCAATACTTTTGGCTGATGTACAGATTTAAATCCATGGCAATATGAATTCAAGATCGCTAACTCCAACATGACATGGATATAGCAGTTTGTTTGAACGAAGCTAGAAACCCCAGACTACATCACCAACAACAAATACAAGATATACTAATCCATTGCGGGTTTACTGAGTTAAACAAAAGTTTCTGAAGTTAGTCTAATTATTTCGAATATTCATTAATATTTACAATTTTGTGTATAAAACAAATCTATCTCACATTTGTCAGGCAAAGAAAAGTGCTAGAATCACATCCGTCTTTGTGATAAAATAAATATATATTAAAAATCCATACCTCAGATAACGTAATGTTCATGTAATTTAATAATAGACGGTTGCAACATTTGCACTACTATATACTTCATTCGTTTTCCACTTATCCCGAGTGATTTATTTAATTTTTAATTTTGATCTTAGTTCAAGGTTCTTTGAATGCTCCTCCCAAAAAGTGGTCCATGCTGCTTAATCAGCGCGATCCTTGTTAAAATAAGAACTGTTCTGTGTTTTCTTTTTCAAATCCTTTCCGCGATTCTTTGTGATTGTAATTAGAATTATACCTTAGTATACACCGAAACAAGTAATAATTTATCAAGTATGTCCCACATGCAATATAAACGTAAAAACAGCATTATAAAAGGACATGGAATAATTTTGCTTGACGCTATTTATATTATTATTATTAACAACACAATTAGGGAAGTAGTTGTATTAAAATAACGTCACTCGCAACACACAATGCATTTTTCATATTCTTGCAATGAATTTTTAACTTGATTAATTCATCTAATTATCTACCGAAGAGCCATTACATTATTATCAACTAAACAATAACGTGTTGCGCCTTCTTTGGCCTTCAGAACAGCGGCAACTCACCTATTGGTAGATATTGGAGATAGGTTGTACCTAATAATTAAGCAGCGGTCGCACAAAGTAGAGATAGTGAAACATGGTGGTGTTTGATCTCTTAGTTGCCGGGGAGAGGGGAGCAGCTGTTCTCCCGGAAGACGGCGTAACCTGACTCGACCATCGACGTGATGAAGGAGATACCGGTATTCATCCTGCCAGGCAACTCTCTTCTACATATCCGTGGTCCTGTCTCGATGTTCCCGTGCCCATGTAGGCATAGTTGGCTATGATGCTTGGCAAGCTTAGACACGCGAGTGTGACGTCTGCTCCGTACTCCCATGTACAACAGTATCCGCTGAATTGTATGTTCCGAAACATTTGTACTTGGACCTACATTTTACTGTGCTGTCAGCTGTGCCACTGTCTGCCGCCGATTTTGCTGTGCTAGGTGGGACAGTCTCCGGTGTCTTCTTTCTTTGATGATGCATGGACGCCCAACATCTTGGCGTCTATTACTGATTTCACCGTCATTAATCAACTTTTTATAAATCCTAACAACAGCAGATCGTGAACAACGAACAACCGACCAGTCGTGCAGTTTCGGAAACACTCGTTCCGGGTCTTTGGCCTATTACAATCTGTCCTCTATCGAATTCGCTTAGATTGCCTTTCCCATTACTCAAAAACGTAAGTGCAAGAAAGATTCCCTACCTTCTCCAGCAACAGTTAAATACATTCCCATTTAATTTCGTGCTTTCCACGCCATCCAGATGAGTTCATTGAAAAATGTGTGTGTATGGTTATAATGTAATTGCTATTCGGTATATATTCTGCATGCATAAGCAATGTTTCGCTCATTTCAAATAATTAATTGAGAGGTTATTTGTATGCATACCTACCTACATTTGCAACTAACGGTTATTTTGACTTCTCACAAGAAATGCGAAAGACATATATTATTTGTTTTCATGTGTAAGTGATTAATATTCACCCAGATTTTGACATTAAATTATTTTGAATTTGACTACATAATATGAAAGCACACTTATCACATTAATTTTGTTAAATGAGCCACGAACATACCAGTAAACAAAAATATTTTGCGAATTCAAACAAATACTTTGGTTAATTTTAATAAAATATATCGGTTAAACAAACTGTTTGGTTTAATTAAGAAATTTTTTGTTTATTTTATCAAAATTCTTTTGTTGAACTGAAAAAAAGGATTTTGTTGAAATAGCCATATAATTTTAATAAAATTATGTTTTTAATTTAACTAATAGTTCGTTTGTGCTATTTCAACCAGATAATTTTGTAGATTCAATGAAAAAAAAAATTCCCACCTCTCAGTGTATGAGCTTAGTAAATAATATGAATAAGTTCCCCGTTTCCAATTCTTTTATTGAAAAAAAATTCTGAAGAATTTCGCAAAAATCTGTTCTTCAATCATATGGAACTGTGCAATCAAAATACTATGCGATATATTTTGTGATTTTTTGCAAAATTATGAAAATGCTAATGTTCGTGAAAGAATACGAGGCAGATATTCCGAAACGCTTTTTTAAGATATAAAAAATATAGAAGCCCTATTTACTTATGTTATCTTTATTTAGTAACGGAGGAAGCACTTTTTAAACTGAAAAGTTTGTGCCAAAATTCTGGATTCATGTAACGTGCTATGCACATATCACGGCTTTTATGGTATAGCATAATATGACAGTAGTGTATATAGATTTCCATTTCTGCTCTGGGGGGGGGGATCAGGCATTTTATACCTTATTGTCATTAGAGTTAATATAAATGATTTAAAATAACTGTTTTTGAATTATTGCTTTGCATTTTCCGGGTGGATGGTTGCACCGAGTATCTCGCCCGCACCCACTTATACACACCCCTGTAAAAGTCACACAGACATTTTAATGATTCATTGTGAATAAATACATCTGCAAATATTAAGGAGTCTTTTGCGTGAAATTAAGGTATCAGTTAGTATTATTTAAATTCAAAAATACCGTTTTATTTATTACTTCCGTGTACGAAGAACAAGGAAGTACTGTGATCTCGAAAAATCTAGGTAGCGAGATTTTGACGGAAAAAAAAACGATTTTGACCTCTAAATTAATTTTTTAGAATTTTTGCGATGCATCTCATCATACGCATGCATGCAAATTCATATAAATGCATGTACAACCCATTTTGACGGACCGCGAGTTCATTTTGGCCAGTTCTTCCAAAACGCCTATACATGCGTACGTATACGCATGTAACTTGCATATCTACAAAACTATTGGCCGTAGAATGTCCAAACTTTATATTTTGGATAGTTGTAACATCTAGTTGTGCACCTCCCTTTCGGTTCCATTCGACTGGATAGTTTATCTACAGGACCGCCCAAAAGATTCGAAATACATTACACTCTATGGCCCGAAATTCATTAAAGCGTAATTTAGAGGTATTGGGCTATTTCGAACGACTCAGAAATGATATAGCTTGTTAAGGGTTACAAAATGAGTCTCTCCTTCGAAAATAGTGTCTTTATCAATTACAATTCTTCTACAGGAACAATCAAAAGAATTTCAACACATTACGGTCAATGGCAGTTTTAGAGACTTTCATCCGTATCAAGCCCAATACCGTCCTACCATATAGTTCGGTAACGGTCCGACCACGGCCAGGTGTCTTCTTCAAAAATTACTCCAAAAGTCACCTAGCTTGGCAACTTTTGCTGTACGTGTGTCTGCATTTAACTCTCATATCTCAAAATCTATTTGTCGTAGAATATTGAAATAAGATTGTTCTAATATCTAATTGTTTATCTCGATTTTTCGTTCCGATCCACCGAAGAGTTTATTTACAGGACCACCCAAAAGAATTTCAGTACTTTAATATTTATGGACATCTTCAATATATTACGTCTGTAGTCAGTCATTGTTTGATACATGCACAAAATCTCTCCACTTGTTATCGATCTAGGCAAGTTTTGTCGAAATATCGCCAAATTTGGTGCCAAAAAATCATTTCGTATTTCTCAAAACCCTAAAACTTTTAACCGTAGAATGCTAAAATTTTGTATTTAAAACTATTGTAACATCTAACTGTGTATCTCTTTTTTGATTGCATCGACTGGATGATTTATTTACAGGGTCACCCAAATGACTTTAAATATATTAAGGTGTATGTATTCATTCAATTGATTGAAAGTCTGTGGTAAATTACTACTTTGGCTATTCCCCAAATCTCGCAAACTATCTCAAACTTGTCGGCTTTTCCTGAAATATTGCAAAATTATGTGTCAGAAATAAATCTTTCAAATTAAACCCAGCTTGGCGATATCGGAAAGATTTGGCTAGAAATCGCTAAACCGTTATATTAGAGCAGTATTTTTGTCTTTTTCAGACAAAATAAGTTTAGATGAAGTGCACCGAAAATATTTTTGATTTAATAGACGTGCAAGGAAGTCTTGCTTTGTGTACATCAGATTTCTTTTCAGTCTAATTAGAGCTTGATGTTAACAAGTTACTAAATTATCCAAAAATATTTGCACTCTGTAAAATAGTGCATTTCAAAGATAACTATTATTCTTTTGAGCTTCAAAATAACAAATTATTTCCCTAGATTTCCTTTAAGCACCTTATGCATGTGACCCAAAATCTATCAACACTTGATAAATACCGTATTTTAAATCTTCCTGATTATTCATCTGAGGTATACGCCATTAGTTATAGTTGAAAAGATGACGGATTTTCAGGTTGAATTGTTGAACTGAGGCCAAATGCTGAGTGAAAATTATTGATCGATGAATAGGTTTGAAAGCAAATTCAAATATGAGACTATTTTCAAATCTTAAAAAAAATGCATAATCAGATGGGTCGATCTCAGATCGTGTTCTTTAGTTACATGTGTTAACAGTATCATCAAATTTATTGTATTGTGTGTGCTATTTAGATGTCAGTGTTTGTAAAAAAATCAACTTTTATGCATAAATTCTAGCCAAGTACCAGTTCATTTTTTAAAAATAAGTAATATTGAATTCTAGGTTATTTCCAAATTCCGTTATCACTAACAATAAATCGCCCAAATCATTGTATGCGGTAAATTTCTCTAAAAGTATTAAAAAATGTCGTACAAAGCTTTGTGTTTTTCTAAATTACTTAAAATAGCATAAATTAAACAAAACTCAAATTGCGTGAATAGTAATTGTGTGTATCAATATGTGATATTTTTAAGTAAGTAATATTAAAATAAGTAAATATCCTTGTTTAAATTATAAATAAGGAGTGCATGCTGCTAATGTGTATAAATAATTCTGAATATTTAAAACTTCTGTGTCTTCCTAACAGAAAAGTTTGTTTAGGAAATGTTGACACTGTATCAATATTTCGTTGAAAATGTTTATGTATGATCTGGTCGGTGTGGCTGCAAAAATTGATGAAGGGTACTGTAAAATGTCTACGAACATTTAAAAAAAATAACAATACTTAAACAATGTGTTATAGTTTCAAATGACAATCTTATCTTCGGTCTCATAATGCAACTTTTCCTCTTAAAGTTGATTTGATCAATTTAATTTGGAGCAGTTCGAATATCATTCAGTACCCCAGAACTTTCTCCCTTATGAACAGCAATCGTTCCTATAGATGAAGCATAATATGAAATGTGGTGCTTTCATGATTATAACAACAACAAAATATATGAAAAGAAGGCTATCCTGTATGAATTTGTTGAAGGGAGTTTCAGTTAAATGACACTCTCCTGATTTGCCAAGGCACATCGATGTTACTCTTGGAATTATTGGAATGTAAGTTAGATTGTACTTACGTTACACATTGAGAAAACCACCCAAACTCCAGATCGTTATTTAAATTGCTTCAGTAATGCACTGGACAGTAAAAATGCATAAATAGAAAAATCTGTAAAGAATCCATGTATAATAAAATAGTCAAGCTACACATTTTGTCAAAGATAAAATGTGAATCTTGATCCTAAAGCTATAAAAACACGTTCTCCCTATGAAACAAATATATTCATTATTTAAAATGTTTGCTTCAACTTCATCACTTAATTAGCAAATTTAGACAGATCTATAAATTAATAAATTCAACTTAAAGGCACTCATAGCTGTAGAATTCTTTGTGTGTTGAGATATTTTATTTTCAAAAACTTTCTCGTCTTAGCCAAATGAACATTTAAGACACACAATTAAAATATAAATGTAAAAAAAAGCTAATTTACGTCTTAATCCTTTTCAGAATTGCTAATATGTATCAGTTATTTATCAAAACACAATTAATTAATGAAGATGCACCTAGTTAACGTATTTTTTTCCTGAGTTCCAAATAATCTCCCGACAAATATTTTAAAAAAGAAATGTTGATACTCAAGAATGATTTATAAAGATGTTCTGTGTTTCATCATTTTTTTCCGTTTCGGAGTATGCTTAGTAATTAACTTCAGCAAATTAATTATGTATATTTGAAAAAAAAATTCTTCTCCGAGTTATAATATGCAAAATTATTCCAATATGTTTCCTATTTGTTTATTCATTTATTTTAAAGTTTTAGGGACTTGCTAGAATTTCAATCTTTATAGACTTACAACAGCTTTCTCTATTATTTTGAATACAAAATACCATAAAATATTTACTAAAAAGCTTAAAGAACTTATTAAATAATGTTCAATTCTACTTGAACAATTAGATAATTCCACTCCAACAAAATCAGACATTTTTATCACACCCCTTGTAGAAAGAATGATTACACACGCATTTGCATTAATAAATTATCATTTTATAAAAATAAGAGTGTTTAAGTGTTAGTCATTTTATAAAGAGAGCACTATTATAATATGTATTTACACTCATCACTGATTCATTGACTGATTCTGTAGTGCAGTAGCGTTAAAAGCTCTTAAAACGCCCTACGTCCAAGCCCACCCTCGTACGCTGTGTATGCAGATGCCCCTCATGTAGCCTTGCTATAACATAAAACCCAATCTTTGACTAGGCATTGCCATCTTAAAAGCAAGGAATATGAAATTCGCAGCAAAACTAACTACGATTATCTAGCTAACTACGGTCAAGAGCTGTAAGGTGCTAAACAAGTAGAAAGAAAGCATGGGCTCGGAGTAGGGAATGCGATCCCGCTTTTGCGGGATTACAATATCATGGCTACAATTTTCATATTTATGTAAGGTATTGTTTTAATTATGAAGTAAGATAAAGTATTAAACCTGATAGTGCTTATAAACTTACGTTTTCGTACTTTTCTCTATTAAAATTAATTTTTATTTGAATGAAATGTCAATCCTGCACGAGATTGCGGGATCTCGCGGGATTGACATTTCATTCAAATAAAAATTAATTTTAATTGAGAAAAGTGGTAAAAAGTAAGTTTATAAGCACTATCAGGTTTAATACTTTATCTTAACCCTCTCGTAACCCTGAACCTCATATGAGGCTCCTACTTCAAACAGCAATATTTAGAGAGAAAACAATTAAATTTAGTATTTTTTTTCTTTCAGTGATATCAATATCATTAATTCATCTAGAAAGTATATGAAGCTCTTAACTAGATGCATAAATCGTGCCTAGATCGCAGTACTAGTCAATTTAGGTCATTTTTTAAAGTTTTCGCTTATTGTTTCAGGAGAAAAATTAAGAAAATATTTACGCTGCTTTTTTACCATTTTTTTTCTTTTTAAGGTAAGTATATTTTTTTTGTTTTGTTATTCCTAAACCTTTACCTAATATGTGCATCCTTTTAAACTAATTTTAGCATAACAAAATGCTTCGAAAATGCAGAAATTAATATTAGAAAAATCTAATATTAATCGACATTAGAAAAAAATATTTTTGTATGATTTATAATAGTATTTCAGATACATTAAATGCTAGACAGATTTATTTTTTCTGATTTTTCATAATTCGGTGACGAGAGGGTTAATTCATAATTAAAACAATACCTTACATAAATATGAAAATTATAGCCATTATATTGTAATCCCCCAAATGCGGGATTTCATTCCCTCGGAGACCTCACTTCTGACAAAAGTGTTCAGTTGGCTAATGGGGAGTGGTTACTTCAGCGTTTCTCAACCTGTGGGACGCGACCTCTAAGGGGGCGCAGGGCGTTTGCAGGGGAGGGGGCGCGAGAAAAACCAAAGAGCAAGTAGGGATGCATGTTCATTCAAAATTCATGATACATGTTCATTAAAATGTTCATTCAAACTTTACCGATAACATTAATAACATTATTTTGTAATTCGAGTGTAATTTCATTGTTAAAGATTAAAAAACTGAATGTATGCTAAAAAAATATGAGGGTGGGCGCCACCGTAAGTTAGCCTTTGTGAGAGGGGACGGGGCGCGACGATGAAAGTTTGAGAACCGCTGGGTTACTTCATTTAAAAGGTACGTTTAGACTTTCATTTCATGTGTGTATACAAATATCAAAAATATATCAAATACAATTGTCTTTTGCACAGTATTAAAATAAATTGAACTTTAAATAAACGTTTCGTATACTATAAATTAAAGTGATTTTTAGATTCATCATATTTTATCGGGCCTCATCACAGCTACTAACTGGATAACAATAAAATGATTCATTAATTTTTATTCCTTACTACTGGAGGACGATTGTAGTGTAAGCATTCGTCGCTACAAAAAGACACGGTCATTTTCTGAAATGCCTGCATGATATTATTATGGGGGCAGCCAATAAGAAAACAAAATGTTACACCTAGAAAAAATTAGACGAATAAGCAATCAAGCCCAATCCGTGATTTGAACCTGAGCCTGCCATTGTAGAGACTGGTGCGCAAACTGTCATTGAATATTGGGCGGCTATTCCAAGAGCAATATATCAATGAAAGTAAAATTCGGTACATGATAATATTTTGCCGTTGCGTACATTATGAGAAAAATCTGTATACCGGGTGTTTCAAACTGTTCAATCAAAAGGAAACACATAGTTGCGCTTTTTTTTTTTCATATGAACCTGAGTACAAAAAATTTTGTATTCTAAAAGTATTCACTGGAAAAAGGAACTAATAAGTAAAGCTTTCACCATATTCCTATTAGAGCGCTGAAAACTCCATGTAATATTTCCAAAATGAAAGCTCTTTACGTCAGTCCATTAGAGATGTTTTATAAATTATCATGAATAAATATTCTTCTACAACACAAGAAACATATTCCTAACGCAAGTTTGAATCAAGACAGAAATCATTTTTTAATAGTTTCTTTCCAAAAATTTGAGGACACAGATCACATACGAAATCAACAGCACATTTTTATCAAATGGTCCTCCAGGAGGTGCGCGGGCTAAAGAAACATTCTATCACTTCTTGATTCTGGCTCTCATGACTTGGACTTTGGGGTTAACTTGTCCGACCCTTCTCAGGGGGTAATATTAGCCGCCCATTGGGTGCCACAACAGAATGGCCAATACCATTGAGCCGTAGTAGAGGCTAATTGCCTAATCGGCAAGTTCCCGCCCGTTATTAATATATATATATATATACCAATGAGAAATATTAAAAAGTTTTTTTTTTGGTTTTTTTCTACGGTCGGGAACTTGCAGATTAGGCATTGTCCCATACAGCTGCCCGAAAGTGCGGTCATTTTATTATGGGGGCACCCAGCATTACCCCTATGGAGGGACGGACAGAATGACAGCCAAGGCCAGTCGGGAATCGAACCCCGGCAGTTAGACCCGAAACCGGAGTACGGTGCTTTATCCACCATACAACTCGGTCGGCATATTAAAAAGCAAAATAGTTACATTTTCAATTTACAATTTTGCATTTTAAATTTTTTATTCACCATTTTGTCGTACTTAAAAGGTCACTTTTGCTAACTCATATATAGGGCTGAAATAGTTCTTCGTCCAAATTTTTTAGTGATGATTATATTTTGCAATTTAACGGTAGTGTCTCTAACTTTAAGACATAGTAGGATACTTGTTTACATGTAAATACCGTGGTGTCAAAGGTAACGCTGAAATATTTCATTTAGTGCCAGAAATCAAGGACAAATATATAAAAATGTCCACGGATACAGTAGCCGTCTTAGTCCTACAAAATAGAGCTCTAGCTTCTTCATGGTTTGAAATTCAACGACACCTTAATAAAGATTTACAGAATTATTATTTTTCTCGTAAAAATTTTCAGAGTATTTAAAAAAGCAGACTTTTGAAATCATTTCTTCTGAGATAAGAAATTATTATTCATGGCAGTTTATTCAAAAACTTCACCAAAACTGCATCACTCTATAAAAATGTGATTTTCATTTACTTGACCTTCAATGTACACACAACAATTACTTGACACTCATAAAATGAATATATTTCCCATTCAAATTATTCTCTTAAACGAATTCTATGAAGATACGCCGGACAATCCTAAAGGTATAGACATGCATTTTGATAGAATGACGATAGGGACTTGCGGAAATGGAAGTGTGACATTATATCAAAATACATTATGAACCTGTCGAAAATTTGTGAGAGCATTGTGTGCACTTCCACAATATGTCGAAAATGGATTTCCTAAAATGTATTAAAATAGAATAGATCAAAGTGTTAGGTTTCCCGGGGTATTTTTGTCCTGAGTGGAGATCTCATCTTTTCCCCTTTTGAAATAAATCCCTTTACGATAAAAATTTATTCAAATAATTTACGCTATTTATGAATTTATTTTAGTTGCATTTTGATTTTATTAACTTGTAGATTGTATTACGCTTATTTTTTCTAACGGAATAAATAAATCATTTCGTAGATGAAGCAAACACTTAAAAGTATTAAGGAAAAGTTTCTTTCAAACTCTCTTTTTTAGATCACATAAATTTATATAATGTGTCGATAATTTTATTCTAGTTTTATTATCAGAAAAGATATTGTGAAAAGTGACAGTGGCGTATCTTTTTTTTTTTTTTACTGTTTTATAAAAACGCCTAATGATCAATTAATATTAGAATAAACATATATACAAAAAATAAAAATCAGCGGATTTAATTTATAAATTTTACCCTTGAAAACGTACAATGCTTAATGTCTGTCACTCCAGCAGTCGATTTCATTTTTCTTTGGCCAAAGTTCGTGCAAACTTTAAAAGATCAATAAAAAAGAACAAAAAATGGCTGGGGAAAAAACGCAGTTCGAACGAATGGCATCAGAAAGAGAGTGGATTTTTTTTAGGAACAAAAAAGAGTTTAAAAAATGACTAGTGGCGCTGATGTCGAATATGTGAAGCAAATTAATGCAAATAAGGTATGCATTAAAATAAAATGAACAGAAACGCAATACCAATACTATTCTATATTTTCAAAGATTTATTTAAGCTGAAGATGTTCTGCATGAACACCACCACATCGTCTGGAACAAGTTAGGCGACTGACAACACTTGTGATTGCTGAATGCAGCATGTCTGGATGAATCCCAGACACAGTCTGCTTAATCGTATCTTTAAGTTCCGTCAGTGTGGAAGGGCCGAACCGGTCCACCAGCGACTTAAAATAAATCCACAGCCAAAAATCTACAGAAGTCAAGTCTAGTGTCCGTGAGGGGCCATTTTATCTTACAGCCTCGACTTATATCTTGGTCTTCACCAAACGTTCTCAAGAAAATGTCTTTATAGAGGAGGGAGCGTGGGGTGGGGCATATCTTGCAGTAAATTTACTGTAGAAAGCACATATATTGTCTATAATGCTCGAACAACCTTTTCGCTCAAAAGACTGAGATACCGTTCAGAAATCACAGTGCATGTCTTCCGTCCAGATTTCGGATAACATTCTTCAAAGAAGAAAGGACTGAGAAAAAAAAAATCGAACCCCTGTGAAACCCCAACAAACTGTTACATGAGGACAATGAAGCTGCTTCACCTCGTATTCACGGGGATTCGATGTCATCCAAATGCGGCTATAGTGCATATTGACGTCTCCGTGTAGTGCAATTTGGGCTTAGTTTGCCCGTAAGATGCTAAACAAACACTGTGATTTGTGTTTCATTTAGCAAACTATTTACTTTGCAGCGATATCTGCTGATCAGTGACTGCAATTTGTACAGACACAACCGCAGTATTCCATGAAGGATACGTTGAATCGATGATTCTGGCACTCCCAAAATCTTACCAGCTTCACGAGCACTGCTGCTACCCGTGAATTATTCTGCTGCCATATCTGCCATTACGCTCTGTACAGCTGCAACGCGTTCTTGTCTCAGGGAAAGTCTACCACCTCGTGGACGATCTTCCAAATGACCCGATTCTTCCAAGCGCTCGACAAGTATCCTGCCAGTTAAATATGTCTTTTATTCTTCAGTCTTTTTGCAGTGCGAAATTTCCTCAGTGCGTCTGTTGCTGATTCGCTATTTTTATAAAAGACCTGGATAATCAACGTTTTATCTTGTTACGACAGCATGATGTCGTCATCAAATGAAAAGTCCTCGTGCATTCAGTTGGTTTGCTGGACACCTGATTTGCATAAATTATATTGGTGTGTTCAGAGAAGTGCCACCTATCGGTCATTTTTGAATTTTTTTTTCTTAAAAAATCCAACCTCTTTATGATGCCGCACTTTTTTATCATAATTTGTTCATTTTTGATGATTTTTTAAAATTTGTAGGAACTTTTGACGAACCCGGTAATATATATATATATATATATGTATGTATATACATATATATATATATGTATATACATACATATATATATATAAATATTGTACAACTAAAACTGTGCTGGTAATTAAAAGATAGGGAGGAAGGTTAAGAGTTACGCAAACATTTGAACAAGAAAAACATAACTACAAAAAATTTAGTATGAAATCTAACAAACTATATTTATTGAAGTAATAGGCTATAAAAGAAACTTTTGTTCATCTCTCACTCCCTATTCAAAAAAATAAATCTTACAATGAGTAAAAAACTGCAATCCTGGTTTTAAAAATTATTTTTCTTATATGTTTGTAATGAAACAAACAAAAATCTGTATCAATTTATTTAATTATTATTAAAAAAATTCTTCGACCCGTATTCTACAGAAGGTATTATCAGTAATATAGGACACATGACCACAAAGTAAAATTTACTTAAAAGTTTAAATAGGAAGTCACAATTCTAAGAGAGATACAGTTTAAAACATTGCATTTTTGAATGAAAATATCGTTTGCAGACAGTATCGCAACAAAATTTACATTTGTGTTAGCATTCACAGAGATTTGTTTGTGAATTTAAATGCATAATAAAATAAAAATAATAATAATAAATGACAGTGGGAGACCCTATCATGTCTCCCTATACGTTGTTAGTAGCATCTCAGAAGTAAAACAAACATTTGTATTGGAAATTATGAACTGTGCTTCGTTAGCTTTAGCTGCAGCAGCTCTACTTCTGCTAAATGTAAGTTAGGAACATGAAGTTTGATAGCATACAGCGCAGTTTCCAAAAGTATATCAAATAACACCAAATAAAATCATTCATTATTTTTAAATGAAATGTCTATTAAATTCTATTGTTTTTAAATAAATACAAAATTCAATTTCAAATTGTGTTTGATATGCTGTTATCTATAGGCTATTCTACACCAACATCCAGCATATGCATTCACACGAAAAATTATTTTTTGCAGATTATATCTATATTTTTATACAAATAAAATATATTTTACTGCGCTATATTTCTTTTAATAAACAAATTCATTTACAAATGAATACAAAATCCTATTTCAATTTGCATTTTATATGTGGGCTATTCTACATCGATATCAAGCATATGCACTCACACGAAAAATTGTTTTTTTTTTTTGCATGTTATATCTATGCTTTTTGGTACACATTAAAATAAATATTAGTGTACTTTATTTCTTTTAATAAAAATATTTACTTATGAAACTACGGCGTTTAAAAGTTTATAATAATTGATCATCGTACACCCAGAGTTGTCTTATACACTAAATACATCTTTGTGATAGAACTGGCTTTGTTTACAAACTATTTATTCCAGAGAAATAAATAGCGAAGTTCCTAAACTTCAGATCCTTTATTTGTCGTCAGCTGATAGTAGCACTGTCGAAAGATATATGTTTGTCTATTATATTTTAATATCATTTCTTACAGAGTTTTCCTTTATAAAAAAAAACCGTGATCTCTAAGTAATTAAGCTTCTTTCTGTTATGCAGTTCGTTGATTTATCAATCGAATTTCTTTCGTTTACGCTGCAATTGTAACTGCTGTCATTGCATGTATACATGCATATATTATACAGGGTGTCCAGCCTAAATGTGACCCAATAGCTAATTCCCGAACCGTTCGGTTTAGATATGCACTTCCAATTTGAAAAATGTTTTTAAAAAGGTAAATAATGTTTTTACGTGCTTTTCGAACCGAAAAACCCATTTAGAAAGACATTACAAAAATTAAATTTTTATACGTGCCCCAGGTCCTATCACTTATATTTAAGAAAAGATGCAGTGCACAAAAACAAAGTAAACCCACAAATTTTTATTTTATTACGATAAAAACTGACCGAGTTATGGAACTTTGAAAATTATACATTTAATCCATTTTCTCGGACATTTTCAAGACGATCCCTTACTAGCTTCTTGAAAATGGCCGAGAAAATGGATGAAATGTATGATTTTGAAAGTTCCATAACTCGGTCAGTTTTTATCGTAATAAAATGAAACTTTCTGTGTTTACTTTGTTTTTGTGTACTGCATCTTTTCCTAAATTTAAGTGATAGGACCGGAGGACCGTATAAAAATTTAATTTTTGTAATTTTTTTCTAAATGGGTTTTTTGGTTCGAAAAGCACGTAAAAACATTCTTTACCTGTTTTAAAACATTTTTCAAATTGGAAGTGCATATCTAAACCCAACGGTTCGGGAATTAGCTATTGGGTCACATTAAGGCTGGACACCCTGTATAGTGCCCCGAACAGGTGGAAATATGCTTTAATTCTTTATCTACTAGAGAAAAGTGGGGAATGGGAAAATGTTTTAAGTATGGCAGGGAAAAAAGGCTACATTAAGAAGAAATTTCTCGCGTTATTTTTCGAAAGGTTACACTTTTTAAATGTATACGACCCCTATAGGACATAAAATATTCCCTATTAATAAAACGTGTCCCATTTTTATTTGTAAAGTGCTATTCAAAATTTCAGACATTCATCATAAAATTCTCATATCAAGATGGTTAGGGCCAATGCATATAAAATTTAACATGTCTTACTCAAGTCCTCATGGTCTAAGTCAGGGCGTCCCGCTGGGACTCGATGGGACTGGGGTAGGGCTATGGATCAGTCCTTAGCCCTACAGTCTTCATTTTGCATCTAGCTGGTATTGTAAGACTGCCTTCTACAAGGGCTAGAATGGGTTTGTTTGCAGATGACAGTTCTCTGGATCTCTGGCAATATTATAAATGAAATTGATCAGAAGCTTAATAACTCCTAGGTCGCCTTCTCAATTTTAGCTAGAGAGCTAACACTCAGCTTCAATCCTTCTGAATCAGTTGCTTCCTGTTTAACTACTATTAAAGACTTATACGAATATCATCCGAAACTAAGGCTGGAAAATAAGGACCTTTACTACGAGAAGCATATCAAATACCTGCGTTTCCCTTGACCCAGAGATTACTAGCAATAAACATGTATATTATATTGTTCAGAAGAGCAGAGCACGCGTGCGCGCGTCTCAACATACTCAAATTTATTTCGGGCAAAGATTGGGGAAAGGATGCAGCTACCCTCATAACAACTTATACGGCTTTTATTCGACCTATTCTTGTGTATGGTTTCCAATTTACTGCTGTGTCCGAGCAACACCTCCTAGATAAAGAAAGCCTAACAACTCCTACGTCACCAAGCTTTGACGTCATTGTTAGGCCTACATTTAAAAGTTTTATTTTCACAAAATGAAACTGTAAAAAGTTTCTGGTGAATTTACTCATGAATAACAATATTTTAATAATTTGAGATAAAAAAATAATTTTATGACATATGGCAGTTTTTAACCACGACTAATTAGATAATATAATATAGATCAAAATGAATAATTTTGTATGAGAAAGGTACTTTAATTTTAATTTTTTATTTAAGATGTTTTCTAATATTTGTAGCATTCACCAGAAAATTTAAATAGTTTTACTTTGTGAAAGTAAAACTGTGATGACGTCATCACTTGAAGGCCTAATGATGACGTCAAACTTTCAGTTGTTAGGCTTTCTATATGTAGGAGGTGTTGGTCCGAGCTACTAAGCTGAAGAAATTAGAACAATTTCAATTAAGTGCTGCCCGGATTATCACTAGGTTGAGACATAGCTGCCCTTCTGAAACATTTCTGTTCAAGGCTAACTTAGAACCACGTCAGACTAGAAGAAAAGCTTCTCTTGTCAAAAACTACAACAAACTTTCTGGTTATGGTATCTGCAATAGATCCTCTATATATCTGAACTCTTGGAGAAAGAAATAGACTGAAGAAAGATAGTCACCTTTCAGTGAAGTAGCTTCCCAGCAACTACCTAATTCCACTCGCTGCATATTTGCATGAATCCTACTGTGTGGCTCACTAATGTCTATTTCCACTTCACTTAAAGCTCCAAAGTTAATAGGAAAGAGTTCGTACCTGAACATCTCTAGCAATTGAACTTGGAACACCTTAGTTTCATACCTAATGATTTCTTTAAGATCTACACTGCGTGACATTCCTTTCGAGGTAATAAAAGTCTTGTCGTAGCAATCACAATTTCTGATCGGCTTTCAGAAGTTAACTAATAGCTATGCATATTATTTTGGAGACTATTCTCTCTGAGAACGGCTGTGGATTTGGAGACCTGTGGACAAGGTGCTATGGACAGCTTCGCTATCGTACAAAAGTTAAAACTGATTTCGAAAAACCATGGCGTCTACATGCAGGGGATGCCCTCTCATATAAATGTTCATTGAAATGAAGTGGCAAAGATAAGCTCTCTAAGAAGGAATGCAATTAACCATTCTCCTACTCTTCCCAGGAGACGTTTCAAGAGCTTTATTTCTATAGAGCGATCAAGAGCTTCCGATGAGCGGATAGAAAGTCCCCAGTCATCATTGGTAATTGGGAAAAACCCGGGATGGGCCTTCTACCTTCCTTGTGACAGGGGCTCCCAAACACTTCCGTTGAAATTCACTAGCGGTCACACAAAGGGACTCGCTTTTGTTCAGAACGAGAAAGACTTTGTGACCTATAACAAGTGCCAACAACATCAGACATCCTGCAGAGTACATCCTGGGCTGTGTGGACCTCTCCAGAGGGGGCATCTACTGCAACCCTCTCCTTGTTATTGATTTTTTAAGAGTCAAAGATCTTGCGGGTCTGGTCTGACTTTATCTGATCCGAGGTGAAGCAACAACAACATGAATTTTAATGTAAAGGTGTATTCCTACAGTCCAAAAAATATTTTCTTTCGTAATTTCTGTAAGTACCTTGAAACGCGATAATCCGATGTGATTTTTTCCCCCTTCAATGATGTTCATATGGATTCTAATGGGTAAGAACTGAAGTGAGTTACCATTTTGGGGAGACACTCTACATATAAATATATAATTTATGTATATATATATATATATATATATATATATATATATATATGTTATATATATATATATATATATGTTATATATATATATATATATAACATAAAATAGCTAAACTTGTGTAATATGGATATCCTATTAATCCATCGAGCAAGAGTACGTGCAAAACGGAAATAAGACAAAAAACAAAAAAAAATCCGGAACCTAGAATAATGATGGAGACATAGCCCTTAAATGTTGCACACAAATCTATGTAGCAAAAGAAAACAGAACTATAAGAACTCAAATAGTTGGATTTATTTAAGAAGTGAGATCTCGTGGGCCCAAGCCTAACTACAAGAACTCCAAAAAGTGGAGTTGAAAATGTATACTAACTTACATTAATCTTTTCTATATTGCTTAAGAATTACTTTATTATGTTCTTATTATGTTATTAGGCAACACTAAAATGATCACAGTTATTTCATACAACATTTACGGTTTATTTCCATAAATTAAAAACAGAACCTGGCACCTCCCGCCTTCCAGGTTCGAGGTGGGACAATTTTTTTTTTGGAAATACGATTTAATATTTATTTTAAAAAATACAGTTTATTTTGCAAAACTCTCGAAGTGCCGTTAATGAATATGATTTTTAACTAGTTATTCAAATACCAGGATAAAAACTACAACAATGAAAATATAATTGAACGTATAAAGAAGGAAAATAGAATAATTTTTTTTCGAAGCTGATTAAACCTAAGCAACTATGTCATCATAGCACTTTATATACATATTTCATATGAGATATCCGTGTCAGTGATGAAACATATACATTTCCCCAACACTTATTTCATTCCTCTTCAATACTCCTCGACGGTTAAATAACTGGAGAAAATTAATAATACGCACTAACCACGTGCTACTCAAGAAAGAACATACAAAATATGAAATTTTAAAAAAGCGAGACAGAAAAAGTAAAAATGAGGAGAAAACCTCGTGAAAAGATTGTTTCTGCAAACCAATATCAGTAAAACTTGGAAGCATTCAATATTCACTGTCCTCATTATCTTTCGAATCTTGGGGGATTTCCTGTCATTCAATTTTTTCGAAGAGTCTGTTACTGTACAGTCAAGTATCCCGAGGGTAATTCTTTATGCTGCATTTACTGGCAACAGCTTTTAAGGAAA
This sequence comes from Cheiracanthium punctorium, assembly GCA_038373885.1. NCBI lineage: Eukaryota > Metazoa > Arthropoda > Arachnida > Araneae > Cheiracanthiidae > Cheiracanthium > Cheiracanthium punctorium. The sequence goes on from JAWZYV010002197.1 coordinate 1,387,490, forward strand.
TGCTGGTGGCTTAACTATTAGAACGTTTAATGGTAAGACAGTGCTGCATGCTTCCAATCTATGTTTATCAGTGCAATCAATATTTGATATTTTTTATTCGTTTTGATAAAGTTAGGTTTTAGGATTTGAGATTTATAGCTTTTTATCGAAAGTCTTTTATTCGCATCATGAATAAAATCTGATTAGATGTACGATACTTTGAAATTAGAAGTGTAAGTACTGACCATTCAATAGATTTGAGTGTATATAACATTGCAGATTCCTATAAGTGAAATAAAATTTACATGCAAATATATGTGTTTGTTTCCAGGAAAACATGTCAAATATTATTATTTGCCTTTATCTACATGTTCAGATTTTAAATTATGACGCTGTAAATACCGATTTATTATTTATGAACATAAAATCACTGATGAATGGAAAAATTCGTAATAGCTTGTAGTTTACGTTATTAAAACACATATACCATGTCAATCAACTCATTATTTCTAATAAAAAAATATTTTGTACATAAAAAGTGTTTATTTTGCAGCGGAAAGTACTTACTTGACAAACGCTTTAATATCACACCACAACTTAGGACATCTATAGTTGGCATAGTCTGTATATTATTAAGAAATTTACTCATTTCCATATCTCTTTTCCCTTCAATACAATATGACAAACATATAACGAAAGGGACAAAAATAATAATGCACAGCACTCAAGTGCTTTCCTTGAAGAACAAGATATAAAATAAGAAAGTGTTAAGAGAGAGACAGAAAAAAATTATCAAAAGAGCTCGCGCAAAAATTGTTTCGGCAAACAATATCAATAAAACTCTGCAACATTAAATATTCACTGTCGTCATTATCTTGCAAGCCTCGGAGGATTTCTTGTCATTCAATTTCTCACGAAAGGTCTGTTCTTATTCCGCCAAGAAAATCCCTGAGGTAATTTTTTACGCTACATTTACTTACTACGACTTTTAAGAAAATAATTGTGACTCACCTATTAGGACTACTAGAGAGCGCTGTGTGTTTGTAGAGCATACATATCAACGGAATTATTAACTAATTTTATTCATCATTTATGTTAATACTAAAGTAAATGACATTGTTTTGTGATTTGGGATAGAGAGCTTTCTTATGATCATTACTTTTTTCGTATAATAATGAGCTAGGTGTCTGATATTTTAAGTTTGCATATAGTAAATAAAGAGGAATTTTCAATTTTAAAGAATTCGATAAATGTATAGCTTCAAACTAGTTTTCTTGTTTATGCGTGTGTGTGTAATCTGATGCTGTTGACCGCTACCTGGAATCAATTTCTCTTTTAGGATAGAAAGCTTTAAATATCGAAATATAGATGCACATACACACACAGAGTTAATGTGTATACAGAGCAGGGGCGTAGCCACGGGGGGGGGTTAGGGGGGTCATAACCCCCCATGAGAAATTTTTTGCCATACAAAATATATATTCTTCACTACATTATCACACATATGTATACATATATATGAGTTGCACTAGTCGTAACCCCCCCCCCATGAAAAATTTCTGGCTACGCCCCTGATACAGAGTGTCCTAAAAACATTGACTTAAGCTTCCAACTTCCATTCTAGACATACATTATGAATTACAAAGCAACGTAAAAAAGAGATAATTTGTTGGTATTGATTAAAATTTTCAGGAGATTCAGGATAGAATAAAAAAATTTGAAACAAATACAAACAAATTTTTATGCAGCCTCTAAAAAAAAAGAAACTTTTTTATGCGGCCTCTAAAAAAAAAAAAAAAAAGATTTTTATGCCCAAAGGTTTCAGACACAAAGCAACAGGGTCTTTCTCACATATGCCATATTACTAGCACTGAATGTGATCCATTGTGTGCCATATTGAAGTTACATTAAGAGTCTGCTCAAAAATAGAGAAAGATATATTTTCTGAGTAAATAAAATCTATTACCGAAAATCGAACCCTGGACCGCAAAGTCTGTGTTAACGCTGAACCCACTTCACCTCAGTCAAAAAAATTCTTTGAAAAATTATTAAGAGATCACTTTTTTATTGCCCCATTCCTTCCACGCCTCTAAATCCGGCACTGATTGCACAGTTCTCTTTTGCAGTAGACTTTGATATTCTTCGATGATAAAGTAAGCTTTTGCCAACATTTTGTTTACTATTTTGAATTCATCAAACATTGTTGAGCAAAGAATTCTGCAACTTTTAAATGTGTTTTAGAATTATAACTATTTTTAAGGCTTGTCATTTAGAAATTACTTTTATATCTTTTCTGTTGACTATCTCATCACAGTATTTAATTTTAGTAATAGTAATAGGTTGCATTATAGGGTGGCAAGAAAAAAATGAATTTTGTCAAATCGCTTCGTATTAGTTAGCAAAACTTGCCTTTTGCCATCAATATGAATTAGCCACAACCGGAACTCGATCAAAAATTATCTTCAGGTGCCGCAAACGCTCCAAACATCCGAAATTTTCACGGTTTCTATCATTTTTTGCATTTTTATTATTTTATTTTATTACCGCTAAAAATAAGCACTCAAGAAAATTATTTAAGTGCTTATTTTTAGCGTATTCTTTGTACACAGAAGAGTGCAGTAAAATATTATTGTTTGCTAAAGTAGTGATAAAATAACGAAGTGTGTGAGAGAGAGAGAGAGAGAGAGCCGCTGCACACCGTTCGGGCGTTTGCATATTGAAGATAGAAAGTTCGTGGTAATCTTCGATTACCAGCGCGTCTCTTCCCAATCGTAAATTTGGTGGGAAAACCTGGCTCAGGGTTTTTGGAACACTTAACTTTACAGATACCTCGCTGGAAATAAAACACGCAATTATCGAATTCTGCAAAATAAAACAATCGATATATCTAAAATAATAATGATGTGTGATCAAACTACTAATACTAGTACAGGAACTAAAGGAGGGTTAGCTACTTTTTCTCCAGAAAGAGTTTGGAAAGCCTCTTCAATGGCTAATATGTCCTATGCACTCAAATGAGCTCCTTTTGAGATATTTGTTCGAGTTTCTGTAAAAAAAAAAGAAAAAAAATGGGGCTTAAGTAATTTTTGGAAGTATCGGCAAACAGCTAGAAACTTGCACTGATATTCCAAACACCGTACGAAGACTCCGTAACCACCTTTACCAGTTTTCCAACAGCTTGATTATGACATATTAATCTCAGGAATTTTATGAACTGCTGATCATAATCATCACAAGAGCTGATTTTTATTATAGTGACAAAGTATTAAATTTCGCTGTCTTGTATGTATATTTAGTCAAAGGAGGCTCAGTTACTTCTCACTTCTGTCAATTTATCAAATAATATGCAATCTCTAGAAGTTAACTGAATATCTTGCAACTTGAATTTCCTGACTTCTGCTGAAGATTGGGTTCTGGCTTTTAAAATTTATTTTTACCCGAATTCTTGGATGTCCTTACATTTATCTGTCAGTTGACAGCATTGCTAGAAGATTTTCAGGAGTTGCATAGTACCCGTATCTTGATATTACTGGGTCATTAACATCCAACCGGGGAGGGTACAGTAATAACTTGATCAGTAGCCATAGCTTTTGTGAGCCATCGTTGCAGTAATACTTGATATTAATGTTGAACTATAAAGGGGCATAAAATTTAACCACAAATTCTGCTAGTACGCGTAGGTTTACGGATGGTTCTTTATTTTCGATGTAAAGTCCAGGAATCCTGTTTGCCACCAAGAATGGGCAAGTTTGCCTGGGTTTCTATTGGCAGGATCAGATGAAAGCACACCATTTGAAATTGCATGAACCATATCAAGAAGATATTTTTGGTCACTGCTTAAGTCACTGAATACAGTCGAAATACTGGGTAGACAGAGATACCCCTGGATTGGTTGGAATTCCACCACTAGGAATTGGTCACAAGTTTCTAGCTGTTTGCTAATACCCAATAATAAGTTAGGCCCCAAAGTTCTTTCTTCCATAAACTGGGAGAAAAGTCTGAAATGGAGTTTATTTGAGTATATAAGACAAATAAGCATTGAAGAGGCCTTCCAAAGTCCTTCTGGAGATGGGTTACTAATCCTAATTTTGTTACTGTGTTAGTATTAGTTTGATCACAGCGTATCGCTATTGTTTCAGATATATTTCTTGCAAGAATTCAATAATTGTGTATTTTATTTTAGTATCTCATATTTATTTAGTGTAGCTGTTTGATTGTAACGTTAAGTGTTCCAAAAACCTTCAGAGAAGTTTTCCCACCACAATTACAAGCGCGCACACAGGTGCTGGCGATCGAAGATTACCTCGAACTTTTCCGCCTGTCAACGCCCCGAACGGTGTACAGCGGTTCACGTCGTTATTTTATCACTACTCTAGCAAATAATAATATTCTTCTTCACTCTTCTTTATATGAAGGATACATATCTGCTCTAAAAACAAGCACGTAAATAATTTTCTTTAGATTATAAAAAAATAAATAAATAAACAGTGCCAAAAATGGCAAAAATCGTGAAAATTTCGAATGTTTGAGACATTTGCGGCAACTGAAGATAATTTATGTTACTGTTATTGATGGCAAAACTCAAGTTTTGCTCACTATTATGAACGATTTGAGAAAATTCCTTTTTTTCGGTTCCACCCTATTGCATTATACATCTGGTTTCGTATGTCTTACTCATTGTCCCACTGTACCCCAATCCCTGTCCTTTTGTGCCCCGCGAAGGGTCATAATGTGACTTCATCAGTACGTTTTGAAAATTCAATTTTTTTCAAAGAATGAAATAAGGATAAATTCTGAAAAAAACTACAATGAAAGCTAAGAGTTGTCAAAATATTGTGCTGTATTTAATTTTTAATTTTAATTGTAAAAAAGGAAATCATTTAAAAACATGTTGTCCCACTGTGGCCTCTTCTCCCCTATATGATCAATATTTAAGGAACAAAAGTCTAAGTTAGGGTTATATATACATACATGTAGCATTAGGTCGCTACGGGAGTGCTGTGTAGTCGTAGACCAGAAGTAAGGCGAGGAAGTTGAGGTCTCCTGGCGTTTCTCAGGATTCATATTAAGGGATTCAATTTCAGGATTGATATTAGGGTTTTCAGGATTCAATTTATTTCATATATATACAGTAGAACCTCGATTCATCGTTTTTAATGGGGTGCTTAGGAAAATACGATGAATGCGGGAAAACGACAAATGCGGGTTTTAGTCAAAATACGAAGAAAGCAATCTTTATGCATATACACAATGAATGTATACCAACCACCAATACTTATTTGTTACAAACTTGTGAAGCAAATAAATTGAAGATGAAAAGTTAGTGATACTTACTTTAAAAAATCCGTAATTTTATATGGGGTTTTTCATAATTTTGAAATTTCGGAAATTAAATAGTAAATTTTCAAGATTTACAATATTTTTCTGGTCCTCTTGTGTGATTTTATGTTTGTATAAAAAGTTCATACAGTTTCAAATAGCATTATTGCTTCAGACAAACTTCGTACTAGTGCAGGCTTAGCCTCATGGGAATGAACATTGTCCGCTGCTTCACAATTATTTTCATATTTGCATCATCACACGTTTTTTCTGTTTAGCATACCGCATGCCTCACCATCTTGATTAATGGAAATATAATCATTAAATTTCACGCGATACACATCTTCAACGGGCAACCACTGCTCATCTGATCATAAATAAACCAAGAAATAATACCAGGACACAATTACAGTTTGTATGATATATGGATCCCCTTAACGTTCATATTCATTTTGGTCAGGAGAAAAATTTTGCAACGATGAAAGCGGGAAAGTCACTTTTTGGCGAACGATAGATGCGGGTTTCTTTAACGTTATTCAAATACAATTTGTGCAGGGACCATAGAAATAAAGCGATCAATGCGGGAAAACGATGAATGCGGGAACGATAGATCGGGGATTCACTGTATATATATATGAAATAAATCCTTTCATCAAAAATGAAATAAATTTATGAATGCATTGGAAATCTATTTCTGTTTGTTGAATACCTCCTTTAGTCTAAATAAAAAACTGTCTATTTTGAAAAGAGTAAATTCTCAGAAATTAGAGATACAGAGCCTTTAGCAGCCATGTACGAACTTCCCGCCAGAACCATTTTTTGATGGAACATAGATTCTACTGAGCCAAAGGACAGGTGACACACAAAGACACACGCAAACACAACATATATGTATACATATATGTATAGGTTAATCATGAACATAAAAAATTTAGGAACTTGCAGAAAGAAAAATAGTGGTTTATGAAACATGATTTTCAAACGAGGATTTTTGAACGAATATAGTATATTTATGTTTACGTAAGTTAACTAAAAATAAACATGCATATTGAAAAAGGTTCAAAAAGTTTCATTTCGCATTTAACTTTGCTTGTTTTAATAGTACACCATAAGGCAACCACTTGTAACTATTAAGCTATGTTTTCATTTACAAAACGCTTTTTCCTTCAATACTATCCTACAAACAAATATTGAAAGAAAAGTAATACTACTCCCTGCAAACACGTTACACTAGAAATAAGCTACAAAATGAGAAAGTGGTAAGTGAGAGGTAAAAAATAAAAATTATGAAAAGAGTTCGCGCAAAAATTGTTTCGGCAAACAATATCAATAAAACTCGGCAACATTAAATATTCACTGTCTTCATTATCTTGCAAGCCTCGGGGGATTTCTTGTCATTCAATTTCACTGGAGAAGTCCGTTCTGTAGAGGAGAGAATCCCGAGGGTAATTCTTTACGCTGCATTTACTGACAACGGCTTTTAAGAAAATACTTGTGGATAAGCCATTAGAGCCTCTAGACAATGCTACATGCTTCCAATGTATGTTTATCAGTGCAATTAATAACTGAGGTAATTTATTGGTTATGATAAGAATTGAAGATAGCGACAGAGCTTTATGATATAGTAGACTTGTTTTTGTACTTTCATTCGACACATATGTCATGGGGTAGTTGTTTGGCATTTGGATATGTAAAGAATAATCTTTGAAGATTTAAAGAAATGTGTGGTGTTTTTTGTAGGCCATAGATTAATTTCTATTGTGAAAAAAAATTGGCACGTTTAGTAACTGTAATATGTTCTAAAACTGTGAGGTTTGAGCATAAAAAAGAGGTAATGTATGCGTCAACTGTATGAATTCCCCAATGTAGCACACATATCTATACTTATTAATTATTTGCACTAAATTAAACAAAATTACCATGCTTTATCATGACAGTAACATAATATACATCTATGGGAATCTTTCTCCCTGTCATGTTTTATAATGGGCTATATAATAAGTATTTTGGAACCAAATGTACAAATTTTAATTTTATACAGTTTGAAAGAATTAAGAGAATATTCATTTCTAAAAAAAACAAAAAGAAATGGTGGATTTCAGTGAACTTTTTTTTTCGTGAGATTTTTAAATGTACATTTTAAACGGTTTTTAAATGATGTCCACGTGTAAGTTCCACCATATTTTCTTTCTTGTCTAGTTTAAATCATTCTTAACAAAAGCATAACTTTAAAAAAATCTATTTAGGAATACAGTTTTTTCTTCGAAATATGTAATAAGGCAAGCTTCTGCGTATAAACCCCCCCCTCCACCTCCGGGCCCGGGTTTCTCGTGCTTAAACTTCCTAAAACATTTTCGGAATTGATAAAAACAGAACTCACGAAAATCTACAAATTCTAATAAGGAAAGCCGGTGTGTTGAATGACACTGGATTGCTGACGGGACAGACCGATCAATTTATATACGTCACAGTAGTCCCGCGACCCGACGCATAGTGGAAACGCTTTGCGAGAAACAAGTCATGATTAATCAGTCCGCTCAAAATGATTTGTGTGTGAAACTGATAAAAGTGAACACTTACAAGCGGGATATGAATCTAACTATTGCTCTTGTTCCCTCCATACCCTGAAGCAAAATCGGCGAGTCAAACACTGTTCCTTTTTCCTCTTTTTTTTCTGACATTTTAACCTTCTACAGGGACTCTAGGACAGAGTTCCCAACTGGGAACATCGAATTGAAAATTTGTTCAAAAATGAAATATTATCGATATTGACTTGTAAAATCTAGCAGATCAAGTTAAAAGATGAGTTGATTTTTTGAAACAGAAAATGCATTTCTATCATTAGTGGGAAGCTGGTCAAAAGTTTCATGAAAATAACCATTTTCATAAACTTTTACAGAGCTATCTTGATACTTAACTAACGTCTAAACTTAATTCATATCCTTGTTTAAATTTAAAAATAAATCTTTTAGGGCTTTTTTTAATATTTCACTTATTATTTAAACTATCATAAGAATATTCCGTTTTTGAAACCGATGTTAAAGTGTAGTCATAAATGACCCATTCTCACAATTGGGAATATGGTGAAAATTGCATACAGTATTTTTTTTTTTCGTTTAAATGACTATAGCCTTTAATTTACGCATTAGAAGGCAAACTATGGAGGAAAAAATTATCGATCTGTAAAAGGTTAACTGTTATTGCCGCCTAGATCAACCAGTGCTGAAAGAATCTATGGATCCTGAAGTACTCACTGGCCTGTGGAGCTGAATTCCTTTCATGAGCCTATATCCCGAGCCGTCTTCGCGTTACTAAAATCCCCCAAAATGTAGTACAAAGATCCTTTAGTACATAGCGGTGATACTCGTCCTTAGGTGTATAAAGTATTGTTTCGGTTAACTTTGCATATAGTAAACTAATTATGCTAGAAAAGGATGGGGCTTATTTACACGTTCTACAGAATTATTGCAATAAAATGAATGATTTAAATGTTGTAATTAAATATTTAGGTTAATGGAACCACAAAATATCACATTCGTAATAATAAAAGTATGTTTATATCACTAAATCGGCTTTTATGTCTTGTTTAAACGAAAGACCTTTATTGATTATTATATGCAGCCATTCACCTTAGAAACAAAATGAAATATTTAATTATTGTAGCAGAAAATTCTGCTCAGTTTTCGGGGTCCTCGTTTGTAGTCCTGTGTATGTGTAAAAATCTCGTAAACAGTTCTCTCCTCAGGATGGAACACAAATTTTATTGCTTCTAGAAATTCGTCGAATAATATGCTATACAAAATTCACAGGTATTAATAAGCAGTAATTTGACTTATAACCGTCAGCTTAGTACTGAAGCTTTCAGAGATGCTGTACTTCACTCACAACAGAGTAGTTCAGTGAGCTAGATGTCAGTGGAAATTCTAGGGGAAAATCATAAAAATTCTTCAACGAAGAATTCACACACAACCGTCAAAAACAGGCTGCTCAAAATAAGTAAAATATTGCTTCTAAAAGCACACGATATACAGATTAATGCAGTGAACACTCGTTCACCAATAGCTTCTCGGTATGTTGCGCCTCTTTTATATAGATATCTCCGATGTTTCGCAAAATTTCCAGAAGAATCCCGTTTAATCGTGAATTTTGATTATGTCATGGGAATGTAAATGAGTAATATTAAGCTATTGCATAGTTCTAATTCAGGGAAACAAACATTACAGGCACCCTTAGTAAATTCAGATAAATGCCCTGGTAATGCCTCCTTAGTAAATGATGCCAAAAGTGAAATCAGCTAATCTTTAGCACCAATATTTCTCGAGATTTCAAGAAATCGCTATGTTAAGAAATGGGGACACCCAAAACTCCTTATTTCGCGTTCTAGTTCGCCGATTTTGAGGCAACGAAATGTATCTTTTTATTATTTGACTCTTAGATTATGCATTTTAGAGCGTATTTAAAACTTGAAGGGGCAGAACAACTCAGAAACTTGTAACAGTATGTCCTGGTGTTGGATTTTTATGTTTAATGTTTATGAAAGAGTTTGTTACGAAGATAAAACGTATACAGAATCGTAAAGTACTTTTACAGAACAAATTATTTTGGTATTTCATTATTTTTAAACGTCATAAGTTTAAATTACACAATTGTGCTGACACAGAGTAAGACCTTTTGACGCTTTTTCTGTTCACTTGTTTACGTTTAGCGGAGGCTTGAATTATCACGATGTACACAGTTACAAGGACAGGAATCTTGTTCAACATATTTATCAGTGGTAGTACTATACTTGTATACGAAACTTGCAGAGATCATTCCTCAAATGCTCTATTTGGATTTATTTTTCAAACTGGTCTACATGACAACTAAGATGAAAAGTGTGGATTGTTTTAAACGTATGAACCCTTTTATTACTGATACATTAACCTCAATAAAAATGAGAAAAGCTCATTTTTTAAAGTAAGCACTCTTGTTTTGGAAAAAAAAAGAAAAAAAAAGATGTGATCTTCGTGAGATCTTCATCTCCCGGGTTCGAGTCGATGAGCCTGATACAGAGTATAACATAAGTTATTTAAAGATTTTTACAGTTAATTATTTACAATTAGCACTTTTCTTAGCTGTAATTCATTACTTAAAACATACAAGACCAAACATTTTGATATTTATCATAATTCATTTTAAACATAAAGAGGCACAAAAATCGGCGTTAATTACACTTATAAAGAAAAGATTAATGAAGTACGCATAATGAACTAGGAATGTAACTGTGAGCTCAATCTAAGGTAAATGAAATTAGTATAGTTTTAGTTAAAAAGGTCTATGGTATATATATTATAAATGTTGTGTTTTCATGTGTCTGATTATTTTTTAATTTGAAATATATGCAAGTTTACTATAGCAGATTCATTCAAGAATGTATTTCCAGATGCATGGAAACACATTTCTGTGATGTGAATATGTAAATTATTTCTTTAAATACTGGGAAAGATACCAACAATTGATCAACAGAATATACAACTGCCCAATCAATAAGCAAAAACAACTAAATTTTTTAAGAATCATAGGAATAGAAAAAAAAAGAATGTTTATGAAATTTATCTGAAAATGTCTTTGTAGGTAATGGAAAAAGAAGCTAGTGTTCGCCCAAAGATAAAAGGTCGGCTTTGGCGCGTTGCCAAAAAAATGGATGATGCGATTTCTTTCAATGGCGAGATGGGTTCAGATGTGCAAGAAATTTTCTCTCTAGTATGTGAGGACAAAGTTGCCATTTTACCCACTTTTTGGCTAGATTTTGGCCAACTGGTAATACGGAAGTATTTGGTAAATCAGGAATGAAAGTCCAAATGACTCAAAAAACACTACTACCGTATAGAATTTTAAGAGTCCTCGCACATCTGAACCCATCTACCCTGTGAAACAAATCGCAGCATCCATTTTTTTGGCAGCGTTCCAAAGCCTACCTTTTATCATTGGGCGATCAGTATACTTTTTATTGAGTTTTTAATTGAATGTACAACCTCTTAAAAATGTATTCGAGTGTTATCGAAATAGCCTATTTCTGCTTTTAGAATAACTAATTAGTTTTTTAAAAACTCTCAACTAGACAAAAATATGAAAATCATAATTATACATAACATTTTTTATAAAAAAAAATAGTCTCATACGTATATTATACGAAATCAACGTAAGACGTTTGACTATTACTTGAATATTTTTGGAGAGGGTGCTAATAGTTAAAAAAATATTTATTAAAATGAGTTTGGTTTCAACTTTTATTGCAGATTACAGCGAGTAATAAGTAAAAACGTAAATCTAAACAATTTTGGGGGGCAGAATAACCAAAGACGGAGACACGGAACTTTAAGAACTCAGATTTAGGAATAAGAATATCTTTTCCTGTAATTCTTAAACTTTTACGTTAATATTAAAAAACAATATGTCAGAAATGTTAATGATACAAAATAATTACTTCCCTGAGGTAAATATGTGCTTTAATGCTGATAAATTACATAAAACATAAAGATGATATATATTCTTAGCAGAATCTGTTTTATTCTCGCATATCAGAGTTTAAACTTTATCTTTCGTGAAAGTTACCCAGTCAAAAATAATCCTACCTCAAACTTGTCAATGTGTCGGAAAGTCAAAGATAATGTAACTTCTGTTGCTAAGTCATCTAGAATGCCTTAAACTTCTACTGTTCTGACACACAAACGCATTTTTATATTTCGAAAATATATATCATAAAAGTTTATACGTTTTTGAAGACATACATTCTATAAAATCTTATTTATTGAGTAAGAAAGAAATATATGCAATGTATTAATTAAAGACCTCATTTCCCACCTGAATAGAGAACAATAAGGACTATTAACCAAAGATGCAGTTTACATATAGTAATGTCGATATGCTTTGCATGAGAAAATCAATTACAGGTTCGCATGGTGGCAATAACAGAGACTGGTGTTTGTTCTCTTCCCGAAAGATATTTTTGGAAAAGGTCAAGTACAGGTTATAGTTTTCTCGATTTTGTTTGAAGAGGAACGTTGCTTCATAAGGTATTCCATTGAATTCCTTCGGTGTTGGTGATGAGGCTGCTTAACCTTTAGAGAATCCCACCAGATGATATTCAGTGGGTGAGATCAGATGAACATGGAGGCCAAATATTCAAGTATGTCATAAAACGTACTGCTGTGGTTTTGATTAAGGATCTTTGAAAGTGAATCACATGCTCTATGACTAAACAACATCTCCTGGTCTCTGCTGGTTTCAAAATTATTTTTGTCTTTTGCCATCATATTATTATTATTATTATTACTGTTGCTGTTATTATTACGATCTTAGGTTTCCACACGATCAAGTTTGTTTCTACAAAACTTCAAGTGATTTCCCGTTAAAATGAAATAAGCATATTTCAGTAATATTGCAATAGATTTCATGGAGAACGGCAGTTCTTCGAGTGACGCAGCCTAAACCAATCAAACAACCCACAACCAACAGCGAAACTCCATATATACAGCTAGTTTTGTGGAATTTTTGGTGTTCAACTTTTTTCTCGAAATACGCACAAACGATTTTTTTAAAATTAATATATGATATTAATCGGTTCTAAAATCGGAGAGCAAGGTCGCCGGTTTATTTGAAAAATCTCTATTTTATTTAATCCAATTTAAAGATGGGTCTATTTAAGTCACGCGTATTAATACTCAAACAAATTCAATCCACTGGTGAATAGACAAAGCCAACCGGTTTCGCGGAAGTGTATTACGCCGTGCTTATGTTAACAGCTCCAGCCAGTTTATGATTTCTACTATAAACATTAATAAACTTGTTTCTGATTGGATTAAAAATTAGAATTAGTTATATCAAATGATAGAATAATAAATGTATAAAATTTTTTGCTTAAAACATTTATTTATAGATTAAAAACTAAGATTCTTAGAGGTCCCATCATACGTCGTTTCGTTCCAAGAATGATTTTGGCACCATCTATTTTTTTAAAAAGGAAATTATCTCACTAACAATAACTTTATAATTGTTTTAAGCGTATTACATTCAAGCAGGATTAGCATTAATACATTCAAATAGCATTAACATTAATGCAATCAAGTAGTATTAACATTAATACATTCAAGTAGCATTAACATTGGTCAACAAAGTCATATTGAGGAGGGAATGAGCAGCTTCAGTTGGACCTGTAGTCAGGCTTGGAGCACCCTGGACTAGTCTAAGGGTTGAAGTCTGTCTTTGCTCCTGTGCCTGCAGGCCTTAGCTGAGCATAATGGAACGACCTTCACGCCTTGGGTGGCCCTATCAGGAGATTACTCTCCCGACGTACTCCGCCCGTTCCGCCCAAGTACACCCCCTCGCTGGCTAAAAAGCGCACTTTGAGGCAACCTGCAGGACTTGAGGGGATCAATTTGGCGTATTCCACCTGCGCATCAATGGTACACCGGAACATCCCCTGGCTCTCTTCTGGAATTTAAATGTGATCGTGGCTCCCAGACTGCACTTGCTAGACTTAAAAGCGGCCACCTTAAGTGTCTTTCGTTTGAATATGGCAAGAAAATCCACCCTATCTGCAAGAAATGCTGTGATCTTCCAGCCTCACCAGAGCACATACTGAGTTGCGTGGGACTATCTAAGGAGAACTTAACAAAGGCTCCCCATTTAGTTATTGATTTTCTGTCGGTCAACAATCTATTGCAGTTGATCTGACTTATGTCAGATCTTCTAAAGAGGATAAGCAACAAGAGCAATAACAACAGTAGCATTAGCATTAATACATTCAAGTAGTATTAACATTAATACATTCAAGTAGCATTGACATTAAGTTAAAAAGTCACAATATTAAGTTAAAAATGCCAAAAATTGAGTAACATATATGTTTTAGCATATGTAACATGTATGTGTTTTATCATAGGTAACATGTATGTGTTTTAACATATATGTTTTACCTCGTTTTAATGTTTGATTCGATAAGGAATAAATTCTAACAAAACCTGTTAATCTTTTGTTACATATCACTTACGAAACGCTTGTTGGGACTTTTTAAATCAAATACACTGATAGTGCCTAAAAACAGATTTGTTTATTTATTTACAGAACTTAGTGTTAAGCAAACTTCTGAAATTCGTCCGTGAACCTAGTTTATTATCTTCTGATCATACCCCTAAAGAGTAATAATTCCACCATGCAAAAAAACCTTAATGGGTTAAAAGATTGTGACACAGCATTTTACTTAATAGCTATATGAATTTTATATATGGGTCTAAAAATAATGATATCAAATTGAGTGATTCAAGCAATGCTTTTAAATATTAAATACAATTTAAAATACATATTACACTTTCACTGGGCCTATATTACGTATTCAAATGAATTTATTTCAATAATTTAACTTATCTTTTGCGTCACGCTATCCAAAAAGGCAAGTAAAATTTACATAAATGCTTTATTTGTAACAGAATATGTATTTGAATACATTTCACTTAGTTTGGATACTATGACACAAAGTAACCATTTACGTAAGTTTTACTTGCCCTTTTGGATAACGTGTCGCAAAAGATTAATCATTGAAACGAATATATTTGAATACATAATATAGGTCAGTGAAAGTGTGATATATTTGAGAGTGTATTTGAAGAGTGTGTATGTGAGAGTGTATTTTATAAAATAAAATAAAAGGGATTTTAATGGAATTTAAAACGAATCTTATAGGATCACGCCAGGGCGTCACTCAAAATTTGATATCATTATTTTTAAGACCCAAATTTTAATATATTCTTTTCGTCGTTTTATATATGTGCCACTATCGTTTTCAGGAAACGATGTAATTTAAATTGTCTGTAGGTTAATTTTCCTTTCTATGAAAGAATTATATAATGATTTACAGTTAAAAAATATTTTCATTAAAAGACTCATTTTTGTTATTAGTAATAATTATGTTGATTATAATTATTATTGCTCTTAAACAGACATTTTTCTTGGAAAAATCCAATCAAAAATATATTAGTTTTGTAACTTAAAATAATTTAATGCAGCTATAAATCTGCTTTAGATTGTGAAAAAGATAGTCGAACTAATTTAAGCACGTTTTGCAAAGTATACAACTGTATCTATATGTTAACCTGTAATCAATGTAAAATAGCTTATATTGGCCAAACTAGTAATCCTTTACACCTTCGTATTAATCTACATCGAAATCATGTTAAGAACTATCCTAGTAATCTTTCTGGTAATAACTTTGAACATTTTCATATGCATGGGTTCAATAATATCAATATCACTATTCTATCTATAAAGAAGAACCATAATGAACGTTTATTTTTAGAAAACTACTTCATCCAATTTCATAATACTAGTTATCCGTATGGTCTAAACCAATTAGTACATAATAAACAATTAATATATTATACTAGCACTACTAACATAAATAAATATTCTCCAATCTATAATACTTTAAACTTGTCTATATATAATAAAACAATTAGAACTTCTAGAGGTAAACGTAAAAAGTGTAATAGTCCTAAGTATTCTAATAGTTATATAAAATCTGCTATTTTAAAATTATATAATTACTATACCAGTACTTATAATTGGATTAATATACGTACTTTCATTTACTCCATTAAAAAGAAACTTTTAGTTAAGTATTTTTCTATTTTTTCAAATCTTAACATTTCTGGACATTTTTCTCACCTATTCTTCGATCTCATTGTTGCACGAGCCACTGCACTTACCGTAAACCTAACCAATAAAAGTAATAATACACCTTCTAATTCTAACTTATTAATTACTTTCACAAATCCTGCATTCAATAACTTAAACTTCAATACAATGTTTTCTAATAATAACACTTACTTTCCCATCAAAAATGTCATTATTAAAAAGTCCTTTAAATATCCCCTACCCTTTGGTAGGAAACTATTTAACTATAACTCCTTTTCAAAAACATATAACCCTTCTGATACACCACCCTGTATATGCAATGATAATCACTATAGGAACTTCATTAATAGGGATTATGGACACATCATTACTGGGGATCTAGCTATCGTAAAAGATATTAGTTTAAAAAAACTCATGCAGAAGGGCTCTAAACACCGTATTCCTTCAAAACACTCTCTTAGTGGCATTGTAACACAATTCACATATGATTTAGATTTTTACATATATAATACTGCCTTAAAATACAGCACTCCTATTGAAGCCTTCACTACCTGGAAAGTAAAAGTACTTTCAATCTTTAAGCAAAATATTGCTAGATATGTAAAATATAGTTCTCCTGTCAATAGTCAATTTCATACTCAAATAGACTTTATAAAGCAGTATTTCATAATTACTTATGTAGATAAATCATCCAATAACTATGCCTTTATTTGTAAACAGTTATATCATAGCTTGTTAGCCTCTACAATTGTAAATAACAGTATCTATTCCTCTACTAATTTGTCTACTGTAGTTTGTAACAAAAAAATTCTGGCTTTCTATAAACTTCTCAACCTACAACATAATAATCTACACTATCCTTATATTGTACTAATCCCTAAATTTCATAAATCGCCTTTAAAGTTTAGAACCGTTACAATAGGATGTAATACATATAGCAATGTAGCAAGTAAACTTCTATTAAAGATACTGTCTGTTATGCACGAGTATTATATAAAACGTAATGATTACTCTATCTCTATAGGAAATAGTTATGATCTACGCAATACAATATGTACTATTAGTAATATTACCTCTTTATATACCTATGATTTTAAAGATCTATTCAACAATATTCCTCTTGACGACCTTTACAATGTAATTAATGAATTATTTGAAACTTGTGTTAACAATATTCAGCTCCCTTCCCATGTTGATGTAACTTATTTCAGTTGTCTATCTAAATTTATTATCTATAATAATTTTATTCTACATAACAATAAAATATATCTACAAAATCATGGTATACCACAAGGTGGTTCAGCATCTAGCTACCTTGCAGATCTTTACTTATATTACTATGAAAAAGAATATACTAATACACACATCATTCTTAAACGATATATAGATGATATCTTACTTGTAAACACTACTAATAATAATAACATTATCTTCCCCATAAAATATCCATCTGCTCTGGAATTAATTAAAAATGATATGCTTAACAATTCTGTTAGTTTTCTAGATCTAAGTATCTCCATCACTCCTAGAAATAGCCTTAGTTTCAATATATATGATAAGCGTAAAGATTTTAGCTTTAAAGTAAATAGCTTTACTCATTTTTCCTCCTGCTTACATAAATCTGTATTTCGCAATATCATCTATAATCACTGCTGTAGAATCAAGTTTCTATGTTCTGATGATTTCAAAGTCTCCAATTTTAAATCTCTATTTCTGTCAGCTAGACAATACAACTATCCCACTAAGTTCCTAAAATCTATTATATACAATTCTTGAAAATGATGTGTCTAATGTCGTTGTTAATTTACTGGAGGTTGGGTGGGGTTATGGTTTTAAGGTTGTAATTGGATGGTTGGGTCGGGCGGAGGAAGTTTTTCTCTTATATATATATATATATATAAAAAAGTAATATGTTTAAAACAATTTGGATGTGTTTATGCATGCATATATATATCTGGAGGAATTAAAAAAAAAAAAAAAAAAAAAAAAAAACGGGGTTCCTATATTGTGATTATTCTGTCCTAAACATTATTTTTTTCTTATTTACTAGATTAATCTTCTGTCATACAATAACTTATTATACATACTTAGTCAATAATAATAATCATTATATTTTTTAAACAATATGTTATATTTAATTTTGCTATAATATTTATTTTATTCAATCTTTTAAATTTATTATTATTCAATATATATTTATTATATTAATATACCTGGATATTCTTAAAATTTAATAATATTACCTTTTAGTATTTGGCAACTCCTATACTTTCTTCTTTCCACTTTTACACTTTTATTTAGTGGCAACACCATTTTTCACTTTTTACAATTCTTAGCATTGGCAACACTTATCAACTGTTCAAATAAAATTTCCATGTGCTCAAGGTCTGGTATGTAAAATTATCTTTCTAATTTTTGTTATCTTTTTGATTTCTTCTTTCCTTTATATAGTAGGGTAGGGCCCAGATGTGTGGAGTTAATATCTCTTCTGATATGCCACACAACCGAAACCCTACTATTTGGTTTACTGTAAATTATAATCCACTGTTTGTAGCCCTGAAGATGGTGACAGTGGTTACAATTTCCGTTCCATTATACTATCACAATAATTATTGCACTTTATTTGGATTCAAAATCTGGTTTCTAATTCTTGATAATAGCTGTTACTTTTATGCGAGATATGTCTTATTTGAACAAATATATATATATATATATATATATATATATATATATATATATATATAATATATATATATATATTTGAAAAATCAATTAAAACTAAACGGGCAGCGATAGAAATAAACCGTTTGTTGCAATATGCTTGGGACAAGAATAAATTTTCAGGCAGACAAATTTTCGAAATTATTTACAATTTTCAACAACAGATGGCGCTGCAGGCGATTTGAAAGATATAGAAGAAAACGCAGTCTGTGATTCCGCCATTCTGTTGCTGTAAGCGTGTGCTGTTCCCAGATTGCAAGTTTGCTGTGAAAAATGGTTTATTCCTTAGAACAGAGGACATTTTTTGTTGGAATTCCTCCGAAACACAGTATTGTTGCAACAAGACGAAGTTTTCATCGGAAGTTTAATGTAACTAAAGGACCGAAAAGCGATGCAATAAAGGATCTGTTATAAAATTTCAACGGACTGGGAACGTAAAGAATGAACGTGCTGGGAAGGTAGGGCGACCGTGTACGGCAACCACAGAGGGCAATACTCAGCTTGTGCAACGTGTGATCCAACAGCTGCCTCCGGTTTCCATTCACCGTGTTGCAGCTGCGGTCCAAATTAAGGCAACGTCCACGAATCGTCTCATGCGCCAGAGTTTACACTTCTATCCATACAAAAATCAAACTCGGCAACCCCTCAGCGCTGCTTCCATTAA
Organism: Cheiracanthium punctorium; assembly: GCA_038373885.1. NCBI lineage: Eukaryota > Metazoa > Arthropoda > Arachnida > Araneae > Cheiracanthiidae > Cheiracanthium > Cheiracanthium punctorium. The sequence goes on from JAWZYV010002197.1 coordinate 1,406,841, forward strand.
TGCAGGAGAGGCATTCGCTAACGATACGGTGCAAAGGATTGATGACGGCGATATCCATGTGGACAGCATTTGGTTTACTGACGAAGCTTATTTTTACCTGGACGGCTTCGTCAATAAACAGAATTGGCGCATATGGGACATATTATTGCTGTGCATGGTGGATATGTGGAAAATATCGTAGTTTAGATTTTTACCAGACTGCAGCGCTATCTGTTGTGGAACATTGTAACTAATTTTGAAAGTTTGTCTGTCTGAAAATTTGCTGTTTTCCCAAGCATATTCCAACATACGGTTTATTTCTATCGCTGCCCGTTTAGTTTTTATTGATTTTTCAAATATACCGGCCATTTTTGAAACACCCGGTATATATGTGTGTGTGTGTAATTAAATATGATCTTATAATTTTTTATTAATTGTTTTATTGAGATAAATGTTTTAGCGTAAGTATTATTTTGGTATAGTTTTGTATTTTTAATTAAAATTTTTGGTTCTCTTATTGAGGGGTAAAGCCATAAAACGTATTTCACCAGTGCTATACTAAATTCTACATTTTTGTAAGTTCCATGCAATATGAAAACTGTTTAATGATGGGGAATATAGGTTTTATAAATAACTATTCCAAATGCAAAATTTTTCCGTTCCGTATAGAGAATATTCTGCAAGTGCTAACCGTTAGACGATCCGAAAGAGGAAAAAGTAAATAAATAAAAATAGAGCGAAAGACGAAACACCAAGTTGCACTCCTGGGATGTTGTTTGTTCTAGGGCAGATTGGAAACGAAAAAAAATGTGCGATCAAAGAAATCCTTGGAGAATAGATAGATAATTTTGGTGGTTCGTTTTCCTATTTCAGAATTCAGTTTCTGTTTTACTGTGTGCTATTTTCATATCGATACGATCGATTGAAAATATGTTATCTCCGTTTTCTATCAGGTGTTATAAAATAGGTTGCTTAAACTGTTTTTCTCCATTACGTTTAATAGTTAATTTTCATGGACCATATAAAATCCTTTGAAATATAAGATTTCGTAAAATTACTTTTAAGAATCATATGTTTTGTCTAAATTGCCCATTTTAACAATTTTTACTACGTATAGATTTTCCAATAAAACCCATTGTGGCGGTTTAAAAAACTTTTACTATCCATTTCATGAAGGATTGTTTTTTTGTTCATAACATTATAAAAATTTAAGAATAAAACTTCTCTAAAAAAGTATTTTAAACATATTTTTCTTAGTGTTTGTGTAGTAGTTATAATCTTATTCTTCATATAAAATTCAATCTTTACTTAACAGAAAAATTATCCCTATCACATTATAATTTATTTCATTTGCTCATAGACTTGAAACAATTATTTTTTTTTCTTTGCGAAAAACTATGAGTAACGGCATTTTCTTAATATCAAATATATATTTATCATATGACATAGTATATAAAATTCTAACTGCGTACAACGAATTCAAAACCATTTAAGCATAGCTAAGCATTCATCGAAGACAACCAGTTATGTCTACCAATGCTCATTAACCAAAAGTCTGAATATGCCCATAAGTATAGCTCTCTACAGGGTGTCCCCTAATGATTTGAACAAAGTTTAAGGTGACTTAATGCACATAATAAGAAATCAGAATTGGATAGCATTGTATAGGAATCAAAAATCCCGCTTCCACTTACCTGTGAAAAATCACTTTGAGACAAGTGTTGAAGCGTTTGTCTAAATTCTTAACCATGTCATGGTTTCTTTAAGAAATTGGACCTATCCTGACTTGCCTCCAAAAATTTCATTAGTGAAATGAATTTTTAAACTATCAATTTCACTCCCGTATCATCTGTGAAAGATACAATAGTTGTTCACGAAGAATAGAAAGGGGCTCATTATTATTTCAGCATTTGTTCCAAAGTAAATATTAACAGTTACAGTTGCATGCACGCCTGATCTAAGGGAAAGCACCGTGGCCTGGGTTCTCAGAGGGCCCATGGTTATTCGTCCGAAACATTGTCTGTATAGATGAAAACAGAATTCATGAAAACCAACAAAATCGAATAAGGAAATCCGATGCACTTAATAAAGCTGGATTGCTAACATCACATACCATGGCCATATATACCTGCTTCACAGAGAAAAACATGTCCGTTTCTGAAAACATGTCCCATTCCTGACTCCAAAAAACAGTTTCAAGGGAAGGGAGATTTTTTTAGCATGATTCGAGCCAGGCAGCTCAGTTTTTAGTTGTAAGTGGTTTCATAACGCCACGCTGGAAGCGGTTTGCGGGAAATGAGTCATAGTTGATCAGACTTTTCAAAATTATTCTTTTGTGAAACTGTTAAAGTGCAGACTTGCAAGTGGAATATGGATTTCTCAATCGTTTGTATTCTATCTATACCTTGATGCGAATTCTCGAGGAGACACTTTAAGATCCAGAAACTCGACGTTTTTTCTTCGAGTCTTAACTATTATTACGAGGCCAACCTGTGCAAAAAAGAACCTACGTGTTCTAAAGTACTCATTGGTATATATGCTGAGTTAGATACCTGTCACGGTCTGATTTTCTGAGCCGTCTGGGCATCACTAAAAATATCCAAAAATGTGGTAGAAAGATGCTTTAGTACATAGTGGCGATACTCGTCTCCAGTTTAATAAATGAATGTTTCATTTAGCTTTATATATAATCAACTAATCATTCTAGAAAACAATGGCGTTTATTTAGATGTTCTATGTTATTATCATAATAGAATAATAAAATAATTTAAAAAAATGTAATTTAATATTTGATTAAATTAAGCAGAAAGTAGCGCATTCGTAATGATAAAAATGTGTTTACATAATTATTATTTAACTTGGCTTTCATAATTTGTTTGAACGAAAGCACTTTGTTGGATAATTTATGTGGTTATTAGCATAGAAACAAAATGAAATTTGAAATTAAAGTATGTTTTACTGCTGGACCTTCAATACATTTAAGATCGCTTATGATTGTCAAATATAATGAAATTTTTTTATTTCTATCTACATGAAACATATACAGAATCGTAAAATATTTTTACAGAACAAAATATTATCGAATTTTATTACTTTGAGACGTCACAGATTCAATCTACATAACAGTGCCGGCACAGAGTAAGGCCTTTATTTTCCCACTTTTTCGGTTTTCCTGTTTACGTTTGGTGACGGCTCGAAACCTCAGAATGTAGACAGTTACAATGTCAGGAATGTAGTTTAGCATATCTATCAATGGTAGTACTATACGTGCCGCAACTTGCAAAGGTTATTCCCGAGTGTTGGATTTTGATTTATTTGTCAAGCTGATCTACATAAAAAAAAAATTATAAGATGAAAATTGCCAATTATTTTAAACGTATGAACCTTTTGTTATTGTTACTTTCCCATCAACAAAAAAAAAAACCCAAGAAAACCTCCTTTTTAATCCCAAACACTTTTATTTTGTGAAAAGGGAAAAGCATTTATTTGAGTTATAAAGAATAACAATAAATTTTCTATTATTTTTTTTTAATTTGAAAATGCCAGAAAGAAAAAAGTAATTTCTATTTTACAAATATCAAAAACTTGATCTTAATGAGAAGGGGGGGGGTTCATGCTTCACATTGTTATGCGACTTTAAATCTGTATTTTGTCCTCCGCGCCCCTTAAAGTTTGTCCCAATCATGATAGGACACCCTGCATATCCAAATTGCCTCATCAACACTCCTTTTCCCAACAGCGTTTGCAGGATTACAAGGTATACCTTACAGCAACAGTCTGTATTAAGAAAAATTAAGTTTAAGCTCATTATTTCAATCATAATAAACATTTTTTATTTTCTGTTAAGGACCATGTCATGGGACATTTACCTTTGTCTTGGTAAAATAAATCAGCAGAAATAGTTTTTGTTACGATTTTTTGCAACTTTATATTGATGTCCTTTTGAAGCGTAGGTACCTATAGTCGCCCCTTTTATCAAGAATGTTATTCAAACTATATCATTTTCAAATACTTAAACATTTGTTTAGATGATGAATATATTATGCTATTAATATTTCAGAATGTACTTTTTATAGTGTATCTCTATTAATGTTCAATCCTAAAATAATGTTTCTATTGCTTATTTATAATATGTTTATTAACTATGTTTAGTGGAAATTCCATAAAACGATTATATATATATAATTTCTAACAGTTTCAAATCAAAGGTATAAATGATGTAACATTTTTTATTAATCATGCATTACCAAACGTACTAAGTAAAAGTATTTCCAGCTAGTCTCTCAAAGGCCGTTTAAAGACTCTATGCATAATTTGTAAGTATTAAAAGCTTTTAGGAGATTTAAATTAATTATTCATTTCATCAAAAAACTAAACCGAAAAAAGCATGATTCTGGTATTTACGCTTTAAGAGTGTCTCTAATTGAATTTGAAATTAGGATAAATGAAATCTGCAACTGCTTTAAAATTATTTATGTATTGCGTTGCGCAATAAAATAATTTTTGATTAATTTTTCTTCCAATGGAATTATAAACTATAAATAACTTTTTTAAAGAAAAAATAATTTTTTAACCTATGGTCATATGTAAATAACTTCAAGGCTAACGGGTAATGCATTTTAAAAGTACTTTGCGTACTATCATTGCATTTTAAAACCATTTTAAAATATTTTATTACAAAATATTGATATACCAATTACAGTTTTTACTAAATTATTTAAAAATACTTTCAATGATGTTGGTTCTAATACATTTCACTTATTTGCGCTATTGGCTCAACTCTTTCTGATTTTGAGCTCTGTTTGAATTCAATAAAATTCAGTAAATGTTTTAGACTTTTTGAAACAATAAATTAACTTTGCTTTAAAGATACACCCAAAAAGAATTCGAAAATACTACATGATTGTTACTCAGTTATTTTTATATTTATAGCTTTTAGACACCTATATGATTGATAAAAACTTTATAAAATAAGACCAGGAACTATATATCAAATTGCCCGTGAAATAGATTTTAAAAAAATGAACACGTAATGTGCAAATAAATATATGAAATTTATTTTGTGTTATTAATATTAATAGAACAACACAAATAATCGAACTGAAAAAAAATTAATTTGATGAATGAATATCCAAAATATATTTTGTGCTATTAATGCTTTTTTTAATATATTACTAACTGAATATTTCTGCATATCTAGTAAACTCTCTCAAAAAAGTATTCAAGCATAAGTCAAATTTTCTATTTCCCTCACAGTTTCACATTTAAAATATTGTTCACCGTAAAAACGAATTATTTCATACGTTATAATGACACTCATATTCCTTTCTAGTATATTGTGTTTTTCCCAAAATGTAATTAATTATTGACAATCTTAAAATAGGAAAATTGGCTATTACCCGAATCATCTTTTCAGTCGGTGTAGGTAATACATGCAAATTCCATTTGTTCTAAGTGATAAAAAATGAATTAACATATAAGAATCATGCAAAACAGGACTTTAAATTGTTCTCTTAAATATTTTTAAAGAAGAAAAGACAATATTTCTTCTGCCTAACACTATTTATAATAAAATTAATGCTTACAGTAAATTCTTTCAAATCTACTGTATATGGGTACAATCGCGGCTACTATAATCTTTCGAAGAGTAAATGGATTTAGACTGTGATAGAGTGCAATCCTCTATGGTGCTATAGGCTACAAGGATGCATCTCATCTTGGAGTAAAGGTATTCGTGTGTAGATGCATTGCTATTACAGAACATCTTGCAGCGTTACAAATGCTCTCCTAGCATGCATTTGAAATCATAATTAAGGAAGAGTAGAAATTATCATGTAAAAGGGCAGTTTATACGAGTGACGCAGCCAGCCCAACCAACCAACCGTAAAACTTCGCGGCACTTATATATACAGCTAACTTTTCTATTTTCAAAAGTGTCTCATCTGGATCTCGGAATCCGCTCTAACAAATTTTTTACAGTTAATATATGATTTTAATCGGTGCCAAATTCGATGAGTGACGTCGCCGGTTAAGCTAGGAAAACTCGTTTTTTTTTATTTAATCCAGTTAAAAGAGGGAACTATTTAACCCGCGTAAGGAAATACGGAAAATGATCTTGTTTCAATGGCGGTAAACAAGGCAGGGAGTAGGAATACAGTGCTGTAAATCCGTGACAAGATTTGTACAAGTTACTTTATATCCTAAACCAGTTTACTCGTAGACAGCTGGTGCGAAGCGCTTCCGCGTTCTGTCCACGATGTAGCACTTTTGCTAGATGAGTTTTTTCTTACTGTCGTCTTCGTTTTATTTCATTTTTAAAAATAATAACACATTATTATATACTTTACTTATTTTTTCTGTAATTTATTTTGCAATAATTAATAATTAAAAATAGTTAAGACTTTGAATTAAAAAAATAATTAATTTAAGTATTTTCTGGTAAAACTCTTTCCTAACTTTTTCTTTAAGTATTTCGTTTCCCTAGTATTTTCATAGCTATTTCTAATTAAATTCTTTATTTTTCTAATATTATTAATTCTATTTGGAAAATTCAATATGTAATTAATATTTCAATGAATTTTTTTTTTCTCTTCAGAAACCTCACATAATTAATTAATAATAATTATTTAGTATTCAAAGGAAAATAAATAGTAGTTTTACATCCAACTAGTTTTAATAATAATTCTTTTACTCTTCATGAATATATAAAATTTATTGAAATTATTGAATTATAATTTTAAAACCAATATTTTTTCCAAATCTTAGGTTTTTCTCACTTTTATTTTGTATTCCTTTAAATACCAGATTTAAAATTTTGTTCAATATTTTTCAGATAGAAATTTGATTAATTAATCTAAAAATTTATACATGCACTATATAATGTACTAGCTGCGTGCCCGTTCTTCGCACGGTAGGAAACGAAAAATTTTCTCACATGTGTAATTCGAATTAATTCCAGTGATGTGGAATCTAGAAAAAGCAAAATTATTTCACTCTTGACTTAAAATTTGCGTCATATATGTAATAACCTGAGATCATTGCAATATAATGACACACACACACACACAAAAAAAAAAGAAAAAAAAAACTGATGTCAGCGTCATTCGGTATCAAAAAAGTGCAAATGGACCGTTTGCAGTGAACTTCTCACTTTCAAAATGTCTTATTTCCTCAGACATGCTGTCTTTTAGGTTCACGTTTTAGCGTTAAATACCTCAGACACTACATGAAATGATTTTTTTTTTTTTTTTAAATACGTCACCCTCTCTTGCAACCCTTTACAAAAAGAAAAGAGATAAGAGATAAGACTGCGCTATTTATAAAGGCTTTAAAATTGTTTTTCTCAGTTTAATTTTTCTTCTCGCAAATAAATCCAGTATTTATAAAAGGAAATCGAGCCAAGCAAAGAAATCGTCTGCTCGCGGGACCCGTTTTTATTTATTTTTTTCAACTGGCAATTTTAATCATTGTTACTGTATCCATGACAACCAAACCGCAAGATATCAAATCGAAACTCATAAGCAGGTGCTACTGAAATGAAAATCCTTCTTTACTTAAAAATTCGTAAAAATTCTCCTAATTTATATTTTTCCTCCGTTCTTCTTTTAAAAGTGGGCGAATTGTGTGCTCCGTCTTTTGCCCAAATATAAAAAAGTTATCACAGATAGAATTCAAGATGCAGCAGTTTTAAAAATATTTTACGAAAGTCAGCGTCAAATTTAATTTTATTTGAAAAATTCCCAAAAATCTGAAAATTATGTTACACAGTCCGAACAAACAGTTTTTAAAAGAAAATTTTCTCCTCTATACGATGATGTAAATATCGTTTTCTTGCGAGTGCAATGACCGGCGTTATTTAACTCTATTTGGAAAATTCAATATGTAATTAATATTTCAATGATTTTTTTTTCTTCAGAAAGCTCACATAATTAGTTAATAATTATTATTATTTAGTATTCAAAGGAAAATAAATAGTAGTTTTACATACTAACTAGTTTTAATAATAATTCTTTTACTCTTCATGTATATATAAAATTTATTGAAATTATTGAATTATAATTTTAAGACCAATATTTTTTCCAAATCTTAGGTTTTCTCACTTTTATTTTGTATTCCTTTAATTACCAGATTTAAAATTTTGTTCAATACTTTTCAGATAGAAATTTGATTAATCTAAATTTATACATGCACTATATTTTGTATTAGACATTTGAATGCCGGAGATGGCATCTAAAACAAGATGTTGTGTCCACCCGAGCCGAGTTGATAAGATACTGAAGATGGTAGATAACTGAAGTATAAATGCCCAGGGTTCTGGTCTACCGGATGGCTGTTAATCTAAAAATTCGGAGTTTTGGACGGTTTTTCTCACGATGTAACGTGAATACGCTTCAGAAGCACTAAGAAAGTCAACCACGCAAGACCCTTATTCTTAAACTGGTAGTTCATCTAAACGTTCTCTAAAAAAATGAAATTATCAACTGATAAAAAAACAAACATAGTATGAAGTTAGTTTTCTGAAAAGCGACATAAAACCAATTATAAACAATATTTTGAGTAATTTTCTGTTTTATTAATGATTTTAGTCATTTATTAATTTAATGAACAATTTTGAGATGTATCATTAACTTAGTTAAAAACTTAGTATATCATAATATAGTTAAAAATTTAACTTAGAGATAGCTTTAAACTGAAAGCAAACATTGCATTAATAGATTACATTGCATTAAAATAATAGAATGAGTAACTAGATTACATTAATTAAGAACGAGATTATTAAATTAATAATTTTAACGAAACTTAACTTACGGTTATCGTTAAGCTGAATGCAAATTAATGAATCTCAATGCATTAAAACAATAGAACCAATAGTTATATATTATTGTTGATATACTAGAATTACGTCCGATTATAGCTAAACGTAGGCTCTAAGCCGAGACGTGGGGTGCCCTCCGTGGGGGTCTTTCTAATGGGTCCTAACCCGTTTTTACGCTGTTTTGGAGGAAACCACGGAAAACTCCGAACGATTAGGTCGCCGGACGCAACTTGGTTTCGAACCAGGCACCTTCCGTCTCCCAGTTCAGAGCGCTATGCGCTCGGCCACTGATGGGGCCCAATAGTTATATAATTATAGTAAAAAGTTAACTTACGTTTAGCATTAAACTGAATGCAAATTTGTGAAATAAAATCAAAGATGGTGGCAGGGATACTAATCTATACTCGACCCAAATTATACATAGAAATTTACTGAAAAAATTATTGATTATAATCAGTATTATGTCTCTTATTATAAAATTCTAACAAAAATATGTCAATTTTCTGTTACATGTTACAAAAGAACTTGCTGTGACTTTTTTAATCAAATGCTCTGATACTGCATGACAACAGGTTTGAAAATTTATTTACATAACTTAGTGTCAAGCAAACTTCCGAAATTCGCCCTTGAAACTAATTTATTATCTTCTGACCATACCCTTAAAAAGTAATGATATCCACATGCAAAAACCCTTAACTGGTTAAAAATTTGTGACGCAGCATTTTACTTTATAGATCTATGAATTTTAAATATGGGTCTTAAAAATAATGATATCAAATTTTGAGTGACGCACTGCTGGGAATTTTAAAGATTTGTTTTTAAATTCCATTACAGTTACTTTCGTTTTATTTTCTAAAGAAGATTTACGCATTTAAGCAATGCTTTTAATTATGAAATACACTGTCAAATATATCACACTTTCACTGAGTCTATATAGTGTATTCAAATGAATTTATTTCAATAATTTAATTTATCTTTTGCGTCACGCTACCCAAAAGGGCAAGTAAAATTTACGTAAATATTTAGTTAGTGTCATAGTAACCAAACTAAGTGAAATGTATATGAAAATTTTGCTTGCCCTTTTGGATAGCGTGACGCAAAAGATAAATTAAATTATTGAAATAAATTCATTTGAATACACTATTGAGACTCAGTGAAAGTGTGATATATTTGACATTGTATTTCATAATTAAAAGCATTGCTTAAATGCGTAAATCTTCTTTAGAAAATAAAACGAAAGTAACTGTAATGGAATTTAAAAACAAATCTTTAAAATTCCCAGCAGGGCGTCACTCAAAATTTGATATCATTATTTTTAAGACCCATATTTAAAATTCATAGATCTATAAAGTAAAATGCTGCGTCACAAATTTTTAACCAGTTAAGGGTTTTTGCATGTGTATTATATATACTTATATTGCATTCGTGAAAGTCATCATGCTCAAATTACAGAATTTTCTTAAACCTAATCACTTTGTCTGAGTTAAAAAAATTCCAGTGAAAAAGTACAAACAACTCTCATTACATGTATTTTACACAAGAAGAGTATTGCATTGTGCCTCAGAAATATGTCATTGTTACAGATTGTTTAAAAAATCTGGTAGTGGGTGTATGCTAAAATAGTCCAAAAAACTTGAAAAAATCGGAAATATCACTTTATTGAACTTAACGAAGCACTATATTTCACAATTAATGCAGCATTGACAAATATCAGATACCCCAACAATAGCACTACCCAAACGGCAATATGAATCATAATGCCTTACTCTCAATATCCGCAGTTTATCCTACACTAATTCACATGTAAGTGACCTACGATCCACGGACTGGATGTAGCCCTCCCCGACTTCTGATCCGGCCCATATAAAATCCCATATAAATCGCAATTGTATAGCCCGTGACTTCGGTAACGTCCGAAAGTTTAGTCAGCGACTTTGCTAACATCTTAAATATTGGCACCTGACTTTCCAAAGTATGACCATAGTAGATATTCTACATTGAGAGTGACTCCTTTATTTAAACATTTGTAAGCGGATGCGACGTCGCATAGAATATGACATTATTTTTCTAGACTTTTCCTGCATCTTCTTTCCTAATAGAGATAGAGCCAAAATTTCTTTAGAGAATTTTCTTTTTGTTGCCAAATTCACCAAGTTGCGAAAACGTTTGCCAAGTTCGCGGCCTATCTCAAGGGGTCACATACTCATTTAACTTTCAAGAATGTCTGTAAAACACACTTCCCCACAACATACATTAATGTGGAAAAACAACATTACAATTTTGTAACAATATTATCTGGAGAATGATGTTCGTACAAGTTAACTGCTTGAACAACGACTAAAAACTTTCTTTCACCCTTTGAGGCGCAACCCTTTCCCTATGCAGCCGTTGCTATCGCTCGACTTAACTACCAGCAAGATGGCGGACGATCGAAACGTTCATGGCGTGCCAGAGATCTAGATACCCTTTTTTGACGACAAGCTGTCGTCAAAAAAGGGGTCTCTAGATCTGTGGTACGCGATGAACGTTTTGATCGTCCGCCATCCTACTGGTAGTTAGGTCGAGCGATGGCAACGGCTGACCTTTTTCAGCATTGGGCAATCTATCCAGCTCTTTCATTTTCCAGCAGATGTCAGTGCTGTTAAAAATAATCGTGACAATTTTTTTACGGGAAATGACGTGCTAAAAAGTAGACGATTCTAATGCAGCTATGTCGACCGCAACTATTTGTATAGAAATCAAATCTATTCTTTGTGACTGGCAACAATCAAAATGTCAGAGTTTAGTGTTCCCAGAGCAGGAACACTGCACGTTAAAGGGTTAATGAAGATAAAAAGGTAGGCTATCTAAAAAAATCATCATAAGAAAACAGCCGCTGTGTGATTCAGATAATTCCAATGATACAACAACACTCAATGATTTAATTTTTTTTTCTGTGTTTCGATTCATATTTCCTACAATACTTCAGCACAGAACATCGAAATATATTTCAGAAAATTCGCATTTATTTAAAAATCTAGCCATTCAGCAAAATCGTGTTTATTCAATTGTTACTCATTTCTGTCCGACAGAAAAAATTATTGTAAATCTAGACCATATCAGTTTTCAAAAATTTTTAAATGAGTAGGTATCACTTTTTGAGAAAAAATATTAATAGTGTATTTTTAAATGGTTTTCCTTTTTAGACTATATTTTCAGTCATGTATAGGCAACAATTAGACTCATTAACCCTCTGGCGGGCAAAGGCCGGCCAAACGGCTTTGCATACAACTGATACAAACTGATATGACGAATAATATTTATGTAAATTTTTAGTTTAATTTCTCTCGGTATCCCAACGTAGTTTCAACGTAGCCCGTGTGTTTATGAACTAAATGTTTCGAAAGCCACTCAAGGTAAATGGAAATTGATTGTAGAATTCTGAAAGGGAACCAATTTTTTTTAATATCTTCATCTATTGAAAATATTGCTACCTAGTGCCCAAAAATAAAGGCTAAAAAAGGAAATATCAAATAAAAACAGTTTATTTAAATTTTGGATCAAAAAGAAATGCTTACACATTTTACTCAACTGTACCCTATAATTTTAACAAATCCTTCTATTATCTTTTATTATATGTGTTATTTTCAATAAAAATTAGTCGATTCAATATTTGTAAGAAATTTTCAATTTACTTTAAATTTTAGCAAAATGAATTTTAAACTGAAGATTAGTTTTTTTTAATGAATAACTTGTAACTATGCTGATTCTTAGGTCATTTATGTGATAACAAAAATTTTGAGTGAGAGATTAAGCTCGTATTAATACTTTTGAAATCTAATTTTACATTGAGTCCCAAAAATGTGGTAACAAGCTTTAAATCTTTATGTATAAGCGATAAATGAGCAATGTAAATTGAAAATAATGTTTAAAATAAGATCTGAAATATGACTCCGTTAAGAAAAATTTCCTGTCGTTCATTTACAAAAAGTTACACTTTTTAAATTTGTATATGACCATCGTCCAAAAAAATGCCAAGAAGTAAAATCTGTCCCATTCACTTATTAGGTGACGTAGTAAATTAGATAATTGTATGATAAAAATTGTCAGAGGTATGAAGATAAATCTATGCTGACTTAAACCACTTTTGAATGGCTCTTATTAGAAAAAAATAGAACGGATGAAACACTGGAAGAATGCATTTTAGGTGTCGTACAGAAATTACGAAAGAAAATATTTTTTCCACTCTAGCAATATACGTTTACATTCAAATTCCTGTATAGAGCCCGATCATCTTCGTTTGGAGAAAGCTCTGAGACCTTTTATGATGAAAGGCTGACATTTTGTACATTCCGTCTTTAGTGTATGGAGAAGATTTTACTTAACTGAGAATTTTTTATGGGGGTCATATAAAAATTTAAAAAGTGTAACTTTTTCAAAAATTAGCGGGAGGAAAATTTTCTTAACGAAATCTCATTTCCGACCTTATTTTGAACATTTATTTTCAATTTGCATTGCCCCCTTATGCCTAGAGATTTAAAGCTTGTAACAGCCTTCTTATAGAGGACATCCTCTATTTCAATTTTAGAGCTGAAATCTAATCCTAAAAATATTTTTTATAGATCCCATCGACAACAATGTCACTTCAAAAAGCTTTTCTGCATATTTCCTTTTTATATAACTTCTCTTCTTTTCTTCGGTGTACTCGGCAGGTTTTTCTCTTTAACAAAACATGGATGCACAACAAAACACGCTGTCAACATCAAAAAAAAGGGTTTACATTTGTTACGAAAGTGCACAGAAAACTGATGCAGTGATCTGGACAAGATAGCTTGACCACCGCCCTACTCAAAAAGACATTGAATGATGATAATTGTATGGCTGGAAGGTACTGCGGAGACAGATCAGTGATCTCTCTGGATTACGCTTATTTCTCAAGGGAGTAGAAATGCCGCTAGCCACTGGGTGTGTTCCTCCCTTTCTGATATTGATCCAACAAAAGGGATATTCATGGAAAAGTATACATACAGTTGGCTAATGGAAATGCAAGAGTAAAGGTAAATGACATTTTTCAAAATTAATGGAGCATTCTTAGGCTCATTTTTTCTGTGAATATTGAGTTTACGTAAGGGTAATTACGAATGTTCATTGTTTATGTGTTTTTCATTCGGAAGCTTGGATAAAGAGGAATTTTGTTTCGTGGAATTATCAGTAACTGTGAAATATCCAATTAATTTACTTCTTCGCATGGTTGTTTATTTTTTTTTTATAAATATCCGTAATGAATGCTGTTGGCAGTAAGTATGACTACAATTATTTCGCATGGTATTCCATTTTTTTCATATAATTGTATTGATGTTGAATATGAGTGAAATTATAGATACAATTTTTCAGGTAAATTTATTGGTAGCCCCTAACAACAGTAGCACAGCTAGTTCAAATGAGGTTTAGAAAACAGTCGTTGGACGTCAAAAGACGTTCTCTGAACGCTTTTTGACATCTTTTGAACAAGTCATGCTGCTTGGGAAAGTCAGTATCATATAATATCAGTATCATAAGTTGCGCCTAAATGAGACTAAACATAAAGTGTATTGCTTAAAACGTAAATGTTCAATAAAATGCATTAATAATTCTACTTATCTCTGTAAATTACCATTGCTATATAAATTTACTTCCAATTTAATTTAATGTTATGTTGACTTCACAACACAGAATAAACACTAAAACTATAAAATTATTTGTACTTTTTTTTCGAGAGAGAAGTTTTTTTGATACATGTACTTTTTACGAATACCTATTTCTCTAAAATGGCCTGTCACCTTTTTATTTTGTTTTAAAACTCAATATACGTTGATTTTTATAAATAAAATCAGATCTGGAATTATGATTTTCAAATTAACTACCTACTAAGTACTACACTTTTCTTCGCAAATCTTTAAGTGATTGGAATTACATTAGAGAGTGGATGGGGTAATTGCGAAAGGCAAGAGCAAGTATATAAGTTTTCTCAGAGAAGGACAACCGACTGCGTTTCACTTTCTTCCTCTTATATCTACTATGGATAAAAGTAATCGAATCAGTATTATATATTGTACTTTAAATTTGATTAGAAAGTATTTGTAATCAGTCCAGAAATAGGGCTTACAAACAAAGGCTGGTATTGCTTGTAAAAGATTTTTTTTTTCATAGTAGCTATGATGTGCCCGTATGGATCTCACCATAAATGTGATGTAAAAAACACTCAAAATACTGGTGTTAAACAATAAAGTAAATAAAAAACTTTGTATAAAACACACATATGTGTGTTTTTTTGCAAAGTTTTTTATTTACTTCATAAAAGTGATGTTCTTTAGTAAAAATACAGTATCAGTATTTTTAAAAGGAAGAACTTCCATAATAAGTGTTTTGTTAGAAACGCGGATAGGATTTTGCTGAATTTTTTTTTTTATAGATTTCCGGTATATTTTTATTATATTCTTCACTTGAATATTTTTACTCAAAGTGACATATAACTGTTGCCGTCTAATAAACACCTATTTAGTGTGAGGACTGTTTTTCAGTACAATAAGTTACTAATATTCGTACTATAGTACGGTTTGTATATATATATATATATATATATACTAGCTGACCCGGCAAACGTTGTTTTGCCATATAAATTATTCCTAGGATTATTTTAGTAGAAAGAAATTACTAACTTATTGTAAGTGTGTGAGGATGTGGTATATGAGTGGAAGAGGCATGGAGCGCTGTGAACAATGCTGGAATATAAAATTAACACAATACCAAACATTTATATTTTTAATTCATTGTAATTTATTCTTTACATTTATATATATCGCTAATTACAATAATTTTACTAAAAAATAATATCATTCCCTTAACGGAATAGAGTGAACAATATTTTTAGCTAACACAAACAAACTGCATGGTTTGCCCACTCGAGATCATGCCACGTATAATTGTCCGTGTGAAAAACATGGCGTGCTCAAATCTAAGCCACAAACAAACATAGTTTGGCCTTGAGACGTATTCATAGTCATTCCATAAAAAATTTTGTCCAAAAAAAAATAATAATAATAAAAGGATGAAAATGTGAAACATTTTCAGATTTTAAATACGCACTTTAGCGCTATATATCAAAATCGTATCATAATTTATGCGTCGTGCCTATTTTTCTCTCATATTCCATTAAGTTGGAAAGTGTATATTATTCATGATTGTGCTGTATTTTTTTTCTTGTTTCGTAAAACCCATCTTTGGAATCGAAATATATCTTAAAATCGTCTACTAAAACTATTTTACAATATTCGCCAAGTATATTACAACTACACTTCATCGTTTTATATATTGTTTCGAATGTGCATCATAATCCATGAATGTACCGGTTTGTCTTTCTTGGGTTGATTCCTACTTTAACGCCTCGACTCTCGCCAAGGTGGCGATCATTAAACATATGCAGTTACCATGACGATTTTTTGCATTAATGTGGAAATCGTAATTTAGAAATAAAATGGCGATTTGGAACAACATGTAAGTAAAGCATGCCGTTACATTTTTATTTATTTTGAATTGCCAATTAATGTAGTTTTAATAATTAAGTATCTTCAGATTCCTTAACTGGTGCGTTTATCGCTAGTTTGTTTACTTTAGTTTTCATCTGGTTCTTTTGGGAGCGTTGAAACGGTACTTACCGTATCGTACAATCGTATTCCAAACCATCAACAATTTCATGTGCCCGTCATTTATCTTGGTTAAAAATTGCTTGTCTTGCCGGACCGCTTGTCTTGCCGGATAATACGTAAGTACCGTTAAAACTTGTGCATAACTCCCAGAGACCCATGACTGCGAAGCTCGCCAAAGTACGGGGATTTTTTAGGTTGGCGAGAGTGGGGATGTTAAAATAGGAATCAACTCTTTCTTGTACCATAAAACGCATCTTTGGAATCGAAATCTATCTTAAAATCGCCTACTGAAACTGATTTACAATCTTCGCCAGGCATATTCGTCCTATAGGCATATTCATACTATGCCGCAAAGACATGAAATGAGAATCATAATCCATGAGTGTACAGTGTTTTCCTTTCTTGTTCCACAGAGAACTTCTTCGGAATAGAAATCTATATTAAAATCGCCTAATAAAACTCTTTTAGAATATACGCCAGGCGTTTTCTAACTATACGCGAAATATATTTATAATAAATTGTCGGGTTTTGGCACCCCATTTAGCGATCAATTATCAAAAATTGCAAACCTTGTGCGACTTTCAACATTTTATTAACTTCTCCCCCCCCCCTCTCCACATTATCTGGCAAACACATTTGAAAAGTGATTCGACACGCTAATGTCTACACAGAAATCCTGATTGAAATGAATAGCACTCGATGGCTAAACATTTTGGGGTGGACCGCCCTTATGACTTAGGGGTATGAGACATAGTTAAAAACCTATTCTATGAACTAACGAATATACATAGAAAATTTCATTAAAATTGGTCGAGTGGTTTCGGAGGAGTTAGGTGACTAACACTGGGACAGGAGAATTTTATATATTAGAAGACTAGCTGACCCGGCAAACGTTGTTTTGCCATATAAATTATTCCTAGGATTATTTTAGTAGAAAGAAATGACTAACTTATTGTACGTTTGTGAGGATGTGGTATATGAGTGGAAGAGGCATGGAGCGCAGTGAACGATGCTGGAATATAAAAATAACACAATACCAAACATTTATATTTTTAATTCATTGTAATTTATTCTTTAAATTTATATATATCGCTAATTACAATAATTTTACTAAAAAATAATATCAATCCCTTAACGCGATAGAGTATACAATATTTTTTGTTATCCCATCTTTAGATAACACAAACAAACTGGATGCCCACTGTATGGTTTGCCCACTCGAGAGCATGCCACGTATAACTAACTGTCCGTGTGAAAAACATGGTGTGCTCAAATCTAATCCACAAACAGACATAGTTTGGCCTTCAGACTTATTGATAGTCAATCCATAAAAAATTTTGCCCCACAAAAAAAATATAGGATGAAAATCTGAAACACTTTCAGATTTTAAATACGCACTATAGTGCTATATATTAAAATCGTATCATAATTTATGCGTCGTCCCTATTTTTCTTCCTTATTCCATTAAGTTGGAAAGTGTATCATTATTCATGACCGTGCTGTATTTTTCTTTCTTGTTTCGTAAAACCCATCTTTGGAATCGAAATCTATCTTAAAATTGCCTACTAAAACTATTTTACAATCTTCGCCAAGTATATTACAACTATACTTCATCGTTTTATATATTGTTTCGAATGTGCATCATAATCCATGAGTGTACCGTGTTTGTCTTCCTTGGGTTGATTCCTACTTTAATGCCTCGACTCTCGCCAAGGTGGCGATCCTTAAACATATGCAACTACCATGTGGCAATCGTAATTTACAATTAAATTGGCGATTTGGAGGAACATGTAAGTACAGCATGCCGTTACATTTTTATTTATTTTGGATTGCCAAATAAGGTAGTTTTAATAATTAAGTGTCTTCAAATTCCTTAACTGGTGCGGTTATCGCTAATTTGCTTACTTTAGTTTTCATCTAGTTCTTTTGGGAGCGTTGAAACGGTACTTACGTATTATCCCGATGGTCACTTCCGACAACCTACGTTTGCGTCAAATTTTCTGGCAAACTGTTGACAATCGTATTCCAAACCATCAACAATTTCATGTGCCCGGCATTTATCTTTGTGAAAAATTGCTTGTCTTGGCGGACCGCCGGGATAATACGTAAGTACCGTTGAAACTTGTGCATAACTCCCAGAGACCCATGACTGCAAAGCTCACCAAAGTATGGGGATTTTTTAGGTTGTCGAGAGAGGGGGCGTTTAAATAGGAATCAACTCTTTCTTGTACGGTAAAACCCATCTTTGGAATCGAAATCTATCTTAAAATCGCCTACTGAAACCGTTTTACAATCTTCGCCAGGTATATTCGTCCTATAGGCATATTCCAACTATACCGCAAAGGCATTTTAAATACTGTTCGGAATGGGCATCATAATCCATGATGTACCGTATTTTCCTTTCTTGTTCCACAAAGCACTTCTTCGGAATAGAAATCTATATTAAAATCGCATAATAAAACTGTTTTACAATATACGCCAGGCGTTTTCTAACTATACTCGAAATATATTTATAATAAATTGTCACGTTTTGGCACCACATTTGGCGATCAATTATCAAAAATTGCAAACCTTGTGCGACTTTCAACATTTTATTAACGCCCTCCCCCCTCTACACGTTATCTGGCAAACACATTTGAAAAGTGACTCAACGCGCTAAAGTCTACACAAAAAACCTGATTGAAATTAATAGCACTCTGGTGCTAAAAATTTTGGGGTGGACCGCCCTCATGGCTTAGGGGTATGAGACATAGTTAAAAACCTATTCTCAGAGCTAACGAATATACATATAAAATTTCATTAAAATCGGTCGAGCCGTTTCGGAGGAGTATGGTGACTAACACTGTGACACGAGAATTTTATATATTACTAGCTGACCCGGCAAACGTTGTTTTGCCATATAAATTATTCCTAGGATTATTTTAGTAGAAAGAAATGACTAACTTATTGTAAGTGTGTGAGGATGTGGTATATGAGTGGAAGAGGCATGGAGCGCTGTGAACAATGCTGGAATATAAAAATAACACAATACCAAACATTTATATTTTTAATTCATTGTAATTTATTCTTTACATTTATATATATATCGCTAATTACAATAATTTTACTAAAAAATAATATCAATCCCTTAACGGAATAGAGTGAACAATATTTTTAGCTAACACAAACAAACTGCATGGTTTGCCCACTCGAGATCATGCCACGTATAATTGTCCGTGTGAAAAGCATGGCGTGTTCAAATCTAAGCCACAAACAAACATAGTTTGGCCTTGAGACTTATTCATAGTCATTCCATAAAAAATTTTGTCAAAAAAAAAATAATAATAAAAGGATGAAAATCTGAAACATTTTCAGATTTTAAATACGCGCTATAGCGCTATATATTAAAATCGTATCATAATTTATGCATCGTCCCTATTTTTCTCTCATATTCTATTAAGTTGGAAAGTGTATATTATTCATGACTGTGCTGTATTTTTTTTTCTTGTTTCGTAAAACCCATCTTTGGAATCGAAATCTATCTTAAAATCGCCTACTAAAACTATTTTACAATATTCGCCAAGTATATTACAACTACACTTCATCGTTCTATATATTGTTTCGAATGGGCATCATAATACATGCGTATACCATGTATGTCTTTCTTGGGTTGATTCCTACTTTAACGCCTCGACTCTCGCCAAGGTGGCGATTATTATTAAACATATGCAGTTACAATGACAATTTTTTGCATTTATGTGGCAATCATAATTTAGAATTAAAATGGCGATTTGGAACAACATGTAAGCACAGCATGCCGTTACATTTTTATTTATTTTGGATTGCCAATTAATGTAGTTGTAATAATAAAGTGTCTTCAAATTCCTTAACTGGTGCGTTTATCGCTAATTTGTTTACTTTAGTTTCATCTAGTTCTTTTGGGAGCGCTGAAACGGTACGTACGTATTATGCCGGCGGTCACTTCCGCCAAACTACTTTTTCGTCAAATTTGCTGGCAAACTATTACCAATCGTATTCCAAACCATCAAAAATTTCATGTGCCCGGCATTTATCTTGGTGAAAATTGCTTGTCTTAGAGGACCGCCGGGATAATACTTAAGTACCGTTGAAACTTGTGCATTACTCCCAGAGACCCATGACTGCAAAGCTCGCCAAAGTACAGGGATTTTTTAGGTTGGTGAGAGTGGGGGGCGTTAAAATAGGAATCAACTCTTTCTTGTACCATAAAACACATCTTTGGAATCGAAATCTACCTTAATATCGCCTACTGAAACTGTTTTACAATCTTCGCCAGGCATATTCCTCCTATAGGCATATTCCAACTATGCCGCAAAGACATGAAATGGGAATTATAATCCATGAGTGTACAGTGTTTTCCTTTCTTGTTCCACAAAGCACTTCTTCAGAATAGAAATCAATATTAAAATCGCCTAATAAAACTGTGTTACAATATACGCCAGGCGTTTTCTAACTATACTCGAAATATATTTATAATAAATTGTCACGTTTTGGCTCCCCATTTAGCGATCCATTATCAAAAATTGCAAATCCTTGTGCCACTTTCAACATTTTATTAACGCCCCCCCCCCTCTCCACGTTATCTGGCAAACACATTTGAAAAGGGACTCGATGCGCTAATGCCTAGACAAAAATCCTGATTGAACTTATTAGCACTCTGGTGCTAAAAATTTTGAGGTGGACCGCCCTTGTGACTTAGGGGTATGAGACAAAATCATATTCGCAGACCTAACGAATATACATATAAAATTTCTTTAAAATCGGTTGAGCCGTTTTGGAGGAGTATGGTAATTAACACTGTGACATGAGAATTTTATTTATTAGATATACCCAATATGAGTTCAATCGAATGTACCGTTTAAACGCTAGAGCACTTTCAAGAATTTCCCCCCCATAAGCCATAATGTAAAAGAAATCTTTGTAGTAGCCCAGTAGAAAAACTATAAGTTCTATACACATCAAAATCAACGTCGGTCTTACGATGGTGGTTTATAACACATATATACCCAATTTGAGCTCAATCGAATGCCCCGTTTAGGAGCTATCGTGTTCACTCACACACACACACACACACACACACACACACACACACACACACACACACATACAAACATACATCTCGTAAAAATAGCATAAATGAATTCAGAAGACCTCAAAACGTGTTAATACATCAAAATCTCGAAGTCGAATTTTTTCATGATTACAATACTTTCCTTACAGGGTACATGTTCGGAAAGAAAAAAGAATGAAAATCTGAAACACTTTCAGGTTTTAAATACACACTATAGTGCTATATATATTATATATATATTAAAATCGTATCATTAGTTATACGTTGTCCCTATTTTTCTTACTTATTCCATTAAGTTTCAAAAGTGTATCATTATTCATGACTGTGCTGTATTTTTCTTGCTTGTTTCGTAAAACCCATCTTTGGAATCGAAATCTATCTTAAAATCGCCTACTAAAACTATTTTACAATCTTCGCCAAGTATATTACAAATATACTTCATTGTTTTATATATTGTTTCGAATGTGCATCATAATCCATGAATGTACCGGTTTGTCTTTCTTGGGTTGATTCCTACTTTAACGCCTCAACTCTCGCCAAGGTGGCGATCATTAAACATATGCAGTTACCATGACGATTTTTTGCATTAATGTGGCAATCCTAATTTAGAAATAAAACGGCGATTTGGAACAACATGTAAGTAAAGCATGCCGTTACATTTTTATTTATTTTGAATTGCCAATTAATGTAGTTTTAATAATTGTGTCTTCAGATTCCTTAACTGGTGCGTTTATCGCTAGTTTGTTTACTTTAGTTTTCATCTGGTTCTTTTGGGAGCGTTGAAACGGTACTTACCGTATCGTACAATCGTATTCCAAACCATCAACAATTTCTTGTGCCCGGCATTTATCTTGGTGAAAAATTGCTTATCTTGCCGGACCGCCGGGATAATACGTAAGTACCGTTAAAACTTGTGCATAACTCCCAGAGACCCATGACTGCAAAGCTCGCCAAAGTACGGGGATTTCTTAGGTTGGCGAGAGTGGGCATGTTAAAATAGGAATCAACTCTTTCTTGTAACATAAAACGCATCTTTGGAATCGAAATCTATCTTAAAATTGCCTACTGAAAATGTTTTACAATCTTCGCCAGGCATATTCTTCCTGTAGGCATATTCCAACTATACCGCAAAGACATTTTAAATGCTGTTTGGAATGGGCATCCTAATCCATGAGTGTAACGTGTTTTCCTTTCTTGTTCCACAGAGAACTTCTTCGGAATAGAAATCTATATTAAAATCGCCTAATAAAACTCTTTTACAATATACGCTATGCGTTTTCTAACTCTACGCGAAATATATTTATAATAAATTGTCGCGTTTTGGCACCACATTTAGCGATCAATTATCAAAAATTGCAAACCTTGTGCGACTTTCAACATTTTATTAACTTCTCCCCCCCCCTCTCCACATTATCTGGCAAACACATTTGAAAAGTGATTCGACACGCTAATGTCTACACAGAAATCCTGATTGAAATGAATAGCACTCGGGGGCTAAACATTTTGGGGTGAACTGCCCTTATGACTTAGGGGTATGAGACATAGTTAAAAACCTATTCTATGACCTAACGAATATACATAGAAAATTTCATTAAAATTGGTCGAGTGGTTTCGGAGGAGTTAGGTGACTAACACTGGGACAGGAGAATTTTATATATTAGATATATATATATATATATATAATTGTAAATTTTCATTTATGTATAATTTATTATAAGAAATTTTTTCAACTCAAAAATGAAATAATCAATTATTTAATTCTGGTAAAGGAATTTTCGATGTTGTTTTATTTTATTAATCAATTATACAAAATAAACTTATTTATTAATCGTTATAAATTACATGGATGAACATATTTCATTTTGAAAATTCTGATACCTTCGATAATTTCCTTTGAAACAATTTTAGAGTATTATATTTTTTGGAAATAAAATTATATAACATATGTTTGAAATTCGTTATTGCAAAATAAATTAGACCTTATCATTATAATTTATGGAGAATTTATTATAAGATCATAAGTAATTAAACTCTTTGTATCTAAAAGCAGGTATAAATGTACCAGTTATACCATTTATGAAACTGATTCACCGTAGTTCAACAATGCCCAAATTGTATGCTCATAAATACTGATAAATGTAATTAGAGAGAAAGTGTCAAGATCTGATTGCAAATATAAACAATCTTGAATGCTCTACGAAATAATATCTTTACCTTGCAGTATGTAGCTTGTGACATAAATTGCTAGGATTTATCATTTAAATACGTATTGCATTTCAAAATAATTTAGGTTATTTAGGCGTAGTTTGATGCATATCTTAGTGTCAGAATTTTATAGTTACATTCACATCCAATATCTATCTATATCTGTATGTTTTACTCCCTACTGTTATTTTATCTTATTGCTTTAGAAGTAACATCAGGAAATCCAAGTATCAAGCTTATTATCATATTAATATTAATACCATATTAATTTCAGATACAACGTAACATATACATACTTTCATGAAAAAGAAATTAAAATACTATTCGAAATTCCATAGAGAAACACTCTTTTGTAAAAAAAAAGTTTATCCTAATCTGTTTAGAAGAACTTATACCAGAGAAGAATTCATGCTAGAGATGTTGATGCACAGGTAAAGAAAAAAAAAACGTCCACTTGCTTTTTACTTGGTCGTCGTTCGTCGTACAGCAAATTTCTATACTCCATTTGTTTGAAAATAACGTATACGTTAATTTACTAGTAATTTAATTGTAATAAGGGTCGTCTTCATATTTAATTTTGCATAAACTTCATTTTTCACAAAGGCAACATCCTATTTTGACTTTATTAAACAAAAGAAAACCTTCAAATTACCCTAAACGTAAATTTTCATCAATTTTCTATGATAATATCAGGAGATATTGAGATTTCTTATTTGCGAGATTTTAAAGTGGTTTTCTGCAGACTGAAAAACGATATGTATGGGTTCCGAACTTTTTGTTTTTCATTAATTTCACTCGCGTTAGTTAAAAGATAAAAATATTATGTACAAGGAGAATGCTGTTTCTAAAATTTTTTGCACAAAGTGTGTCAGAAGAAAAAAGTAGAATATTTAGTAAGTGGTCCAAGAACCAGTAATTCCATAACTTCTCTCGCCCGTAACATTTATCACTGGTCCATGTAAATTATTAAAAAAGTGTAAAACGACTGCTTACATTTCGAAAATCTTTATAAGTTTGAAATTTTTTTGAATATTTGAAGGTTCTGTTAAACAGGTGAAATGTTGCCTGGAGTGAGAGGCTCTACTCTGACTACAAGCATGAATGTTACTCAGGTACGGTCGAACATGAAGAATGGTTTTATGTTTCAAAGTTTATTTCTTTGAATTTCATGTAGAAAACGCAATTACTTTTTTGTCGATCTAATCTCTATTATCTCTGTGTTTGTTATTTCACTTTCTTCATTTACATCTGCAGTGTGCAATATTTTTATAAGATTTTTGGAGGCACTTTAATTTATAGTCAGATGAAAATCTAGATAGAAACTATGATTTTGAATGTTTGTTGAATGTTTGTTAAGGTGTGGGGAAGTCCTAAGGTCTGATGTTTCAGATATTAAAAAAGGTCAAATTTCTGCCTGGAATGTTGAGAATATTAATGTTTGAGAAATAGGAGGTTGTATTGGGAGACATATGTCTACTGCATATAATTTTACATTTGGAAAATATTTTATTTGGGAAAAATAGTAGCGGATGCAACAATAAACGCTTTATGAGAATTACCATCATCCTGTACAAACCTACAATTTATTTGCTTCAAAATTTGATACTTTTTAATACGCTAACTTTTTTGTGCAAAAGAAATATAATTTACGTTTATTTCACGCAATTTTCAAAACGTTTTCACTAAATAAATGTATACATGGTCCCTTAACTCATAAAAATAACACATAAACTCATGAAAATAACATATTTTATTAAATATAAATTAAACTACTGAATTTAAAAATTTGAAATTTTGCACAGCAGTGTAATATTACTTTCTGCATCTATTTCCATCGAAATTTGCCAAGTCACTATTCATAATTTTTTATATTAATTTAATAACCCATAATTCATATAAATATTTTATTAAAAATCATAACAATAGTAAATTTTGTTTGGGTCGTTTAGTTCTAATAGTACGAATAAAAATCAGCTCCTTATTATCATTATTATATGAGATATGAATTAAAGTGTGAAAAAATAACTTAACATAGGGGAGGGTAATTTCGGAAGCTCATAACACACCCATTTTCCGTTTAAATTTATTGGAAATTTGTATTCGGGGTTAAAATGAGCTAATATTTTGAAATATGAAGTGAAAGGAAGGGATTTACATTTTTAAAAAATGGTGCGAATTTAAATATGAAGATGCCCCCTTATGCAAATTTTATATATAGTAAATTAAATAGCTAACCTGAAAAAAGATAATCAAAATTATCGTGTGCAATTAAAATTTCGGATGTTTTTCTGCAAATTTTACAGAATATCTTTATCTTTATAAAAGATATTCATGCAATGTTTCATTAAACAGTACACATTATAAAGGTAAAAAAAGAAAGGACAGCAAATACTTCCTATATTTTTCCAATCTAATTTGTCTGATAGGCAGGCAAATCGATGCTATGCAAATACTACCATTTCAATACAGTCATGAGAATTTTTTTATATGCTCTCGGCTGTCTGAAATTAATCTTGTTTAATTGAGTAAAAAAAAAAAAACTGAAAAAATATTTTTAATAAAAACACTTAAGTGATTCACATATCTCGTAATACTTTGAGTCTCAATAGTTGTTTTTAAATCACTTCAGATTGTCAATTTTTAATTCTAGATCTAACACGTTATATTCGAGCTTTACATTTCAAAGCTGTGCTGCAAACCACGTGCAACAATGTGCAAAAAGGTATTTTACATTTTTTTTAAATCACAGAATTCTTCTTCGCTCGTATTTACGAACTCATAAGAACTACTCAAATAGTTCGTAAAAAAATAACTTGTTAGTAACGAGCTTAGACTGCAGGTCATGTAGCATAAAACTGAAGGTTGTATTCAAGTGGTCATGTAATGTTAGCTAATAGTTGACGTATGATACAAAAAAGTAAATTAGTTATCCACTCATATTTTTATATTTCTCTTAGCTGCTTTTAACCATTCTTACTATAAAAT
The DNA here is from genome assembly GCA_038373885.1 of Cheiracanthium punctorium. Lineage (NCBI taxonomy): Eukaryota > Metazoa > Arthropoda > Arachnida > Araneae > Cheiracanthiidae > Cheiracanthium > Cheiracanthium punctorium. The sequence continues at coordinate 1,433,578 of JAWZYV010002197.1, forward strand.
ACCAGCTGGAAAGACTGCTCTTCACACGGAGAGCATACATTTCTTTAAAAACAGTGCGTGATATATTGAAAAAAAAGCAGGATCCTTTACTTTAAATTGCTAAGTACCTGATGATGTTGTTGTTCGTATGAAGAATATATTACAGGAGAGAAGAATAGGAGTTAATTGAAATGCATTCTTTTCAAAGGGATACTTCCTGAGGCACAAGTTAACGATGTTCCGGAAAAAAATGCTTTTTTTCTGTTTTAATCAATGTGAAGAACATTCTTTTTAACTAAGAAGTCAACCTCTATAATTTGTTTGTACGTAATGCTTTAGATAGATCATGCTTCATGTAGCTTGAAATAGTGAATTACTCTATAGCGTAAAGCAGTCGTCTACTGTATGTAACTTGTATATTTAAAGTAGCCATGTTTCCTTTTCTTCAATGAAATCGTAACTAGTGTTCTCATACTTCCCAATGAAACTGTAGCCTTCTTAAAAATTGTTTTTTGTAAACAGTAAAAGGTAAAATAATGTATGAAATCATAAAAACATATGTAGGACAGAAATTTTTCTTCCTGAAGCTTAAATTGCTAAATACCTAACTCATGAGATACCGCTATTGTTGACACGTTATACTTAAGGCGGTCGGACAGCTGCCAATTTTGATTCACTAGTCGCATGTTAACCTACGGGTAAATTTTTCTACCTTCCCCGCAGGATATTTTTAAATATTTATTAAAAAAAATACTGTAAGTTATTCAGCAGAAAATTGTCTATAAATTCTGCATTTATTTCTTACAAAATCTTATAAGAGCATAGTTAAATTTCATTCAAATTTTTGAAAATTCTGTCAAATGGAATCCTGTGGTATACTACAGTATTATCAGATAACAAGCGAGGTGTTTCATATGTATTTGCATACTTCAAAAATTTCGAACACCTAGCGCAAACTGCGTGTAGTTGATGCAAAACTATTTTACACGCTCTACACATTGTCTACTCTGTATATAAAGATTATCAGACTAGGGTGCAACACGCGGGATCTGAACCGCTCTTCTTTTGATTGCGGATCACAATCAATACCACTGCGCCACATAACAGTGTCTCTTAGTTCACACCTCTTAGATCACATGACTCTTCGAATGCAAAGGAGTATGATTAAATGTCAGCACTATAATCTGTATATCTCGTCAGCCACGGTAGGAAATCACGGAAAAACGGATTACCGTTTTAACTGCTCTATTATTAGCATTAATATCCATAAGGTGTCTTTTCGTGCTAAATTGATGATACTCTACAATTCTATATATCACTACTTTACTCTGTCTCGTTCCGTCTTCGAGATACCAATCCTAGCTCCGGAATTTTCCTCCATGTGGCGCCATAGGTGACTTCATTCAGTAGCACATGGCTGCTTTACTATATCTATACATCACTTTTATGAATACACAACAGCCCTTCTGAAGTTAAGACGGTGGCAAGGGACTTTGGTGTGCATACTGTATAATTAACTGTGTTGCTGGAGGCAATTCAATAAATCAGTCACTAAACCATTTTGTCTGATTTATTTTTAAACCAAAACATGAAAACAAGGCTTTTACACATTTAAAACACCCTTTATATAGAGATATTTCGTAAAGGCAGATGCTTTGCAAAACAAGCTGTGTACCGCATAAGCTAGTTTTAATTTCCACAAGCATTACTGACTATTCAGAATATTTCTTGGAGAATTGTATGATCTTTCAGGAATTCTTATTTGAATATCCTGGTATAGAATTCTTTGAGTAAGTTTTAATGCATAACAAAATGCTAGAAAATATCAAAATCGTACTTTTTTTAGAGTACTAACAGTTTGAAATTACAGCCCATAAAGATGCCTGTTTATCTACTTGATATTTTTGTTAATTATAATTTAATAAAAATATGGAATGCTGTATATTTCATTTATGTCTATAAATGTAATTTTGTTTGGGTTTACTGAAATAACTCGTCTAATAATGTTTAAGAAATAATATTTGTGCTCCACGTATTGGTTTAATATGCAACTAATTAAAAATAATTAGAGACCTCCGAAACATAATCACATTTCCTTCCTTGTTATCTTTTCCTTGAGCTAGCTAGGTTTTGACATAATTTGCTATTAATGGAGTTCTGAGAATTCTATGAAATATTATTTATTTACAAAACATTTTGAGAATATGTAACATTCTTTTTAGACCCTTATACAAACATATCTTTAGGGCAATTCCAATCAGCTATATAGTACATGGATGTTATTTTGTCAGTATCTCAACTGACAGAAAAGCATATAAATATTTAAATTAATGTTTTCTAACTTTGGATAATATACATTTTAGTTTGTAATTGAAATTTTATCTTTCTAACAGAGTAAAAAAATTGAGTTGAGACAATTTTATTACATAGTAAGCCTTTTAACATAAACAATTCTATCCAATAGATGTTAAACTAAATTGCATCAACCTAGTAAATAAGTAAACCCAAAAAGTATTCGACTATATGCCAATTCCTATATAAGCGAAATATGCTCGTTAACTTTTTGAATAACACATTACTTTTTCAATAAACGTACAAACCGATAAAAATTTAATACTTTCGTATTATAAACTATATGAAGAACAACGTCTATGCATGAAATCTATATAGGACATATGACTTGCACATAAATAATTTTAGAGAATGTCCAACGCTTATTATGATGGCGTTAGTTAGGTAAAGCACAAAAAACAATGATGACAAAGAACAACCGATTTTCATTCCTGTCTTTAGGAAACGTACTAATATTATTTGCTTAAAATATTAATTGGACTCTATGTCATATTTATTACATTGACAATGCGTAAGGTACCATCCATTCCAGAAAATACCAAACGTATCTCGAAAACAAATTTCTTTCTTAATGGCATTTTCTACTATTTTGTCATTGTAATAGATAGCCTATGGGTGGAAAATCTGGTTACTGTAATCTATTTAAAATATCTTCAAAATTCAATAAAATATCTTCAAAAAATATTTAAATATTCTGATTAGTAGACATCACAGGAAGCTATTTGATCATTTACTGAAAAGATGAATTGTCTGTCATACTATATGGATGATCATGGTATATAACTGAAAATCAGTTGCTTAAAAATGTACATTTCAGTTCATATCTTCCGACTGCTATTGATAAAATACATTCAAAAACATATTATCATAAGAAATCAATTAATTCAATTAATTATTCTTATTGCAGAATAGCATAAGAGGTTTCTTAACAATTCATTAAAAAGATAGACGTCTGTCTACAATATATAAACACCCAAAGTATAAAACTTTGAATCAGTTATTTAAAAATATACTGAATGATTCAAATTAATGCTGGAAAACATCAGAGAGGGTTACTTTACTCAAAGACGAAGCAGAATTGCAATAGTAATGTGGGGTTGCAAACATCGTCTTCACGCACCTGCTAATAATCACTTCGGATGACGTTTCTCCAAATTCTTGATTTAATAAATAAAAATGTTCTCTTTCATAGCTTCATTCATAAAATCAACACAAACTTTTAAACCATGAATTATATTCAAATGGTTTCTGCAAAAAAGTGAAGCACTTCTTCACGAACTGCTGTCGAAAAATTTACGATTTCTTCAACACTTTTTCAAAAGTGATTATTAGCAGATGCATGAGCACGACGTTTGAGACTCAACATTATAATAGGATTCTGACTCATCTTTGGTCGCATTCGTAAACGAAAATCGAGTTACACTCGTGCAACGAGTTTCTATCTAAGGTGTTCTTAAAGGAAATTGAGTGCATTCAGTTTAAAAACTAGAGCGTTCGCATACAGAACTAAGTGCGTTTAGTTTCAAATAAAAAAAACTGAGAGCGGAGAAGGTCAATTCAGTTTTTGAGAAGATACTCTTGCTGCACGGTGTTTTCGTTTTCAAATGGCGTCCGTTGTTATGGAAAAGTATATTGTTATGAAAAGTATTTTACGTTTGCTGAAGCTAAAAATAGTTTTTCGAGGAAGAAATTCGTGCATGCGTTAGAAACTGCAACGAAGGTACATAATTTTTCAAAGGTAATCATTATCTTGCATTTTTCATTTTAGTAAATTCAAAAATGCCTATTTTAGTGTTGAGATTAAAGTTGATTTAAACCGTCATTGAAATTTGAACTTCCCTTACTAAATACTTTTGAAAAAATGCAATTTTAAGTTGAAATTTCTAAATTTTGATCAGTGTAGCTATTTCTAAATTTTGATCAGTAAATTTTGTAGCATTTTCTAACGTACGCATGAATTTCCTCCTCGAAAAAATAATATTTGCAGCTTTAGAAAACGTAAAATACTTTTCACAACAACCTACTTTTCCATAACAACGGACGCTATTTGAAAACAACGACAACGTGCAGCAAGTGTATCTTTTAAACAACTGACGAAACCTTACCAAAGATCGGTTTATTTTGTTTGAAACTAATCGCACTCAGTTTTGTATACGAACGCTCTAGTTAAAAAACTGTATGCACTCAGTTTCCTTTACGAACGCCTTAGATGGAAACTCATTGCACGAGTGTAACTCGTTCGGCGTTTACAAATGCAGCCCACGTTAATTTGAATCACCCTATATATTTCTTTTTCATATAATTATACATTTTCTTCAGGATGTTGTATTTTATTACTTCTTTTTGTTGCTATTAGATCAAATAACGTGAAACGAAAATCAAATCATACATTTAAACGATACAATGTTTGAATTCTAGCAAGTGTTCTTAAAATTTGAAAATTAACCTATTAGTGCCCAAATATTTTTGCGACTTTTTTCGATTTTTGCTAATAGCCTTGATAATGGATCTGATGTCAAATTTCTGATGTCAACTTTTTGAAAAAGGGATGATTTCTTTTAAAATCATTATGCATAAAAATTGAAATGTCAACAATCTACCTGGTAATGTTAAAATATTTTGTGGAGTTGAGGTTCAGTTCTCGTGAATAAAAGCTAGGAAATATAAATAATGTTTTCGACTGAGAGCGAAAATGCCTTCCCAAAAAAGGGACACTTGGCGTAAATGGATTAATTTAGGTGATTTTCTCATGGAGTAACTGCAAAATTAAATTAAAATGTAAGAGAAACAGAAAATAAGGGACAGAAAGCGGGTTGATCATTATAAAATTATAAATATGGATAGGTTAACGAAGAAATACCATTAAAACTGCAAACTGTTTTTTTTTTTACAAATTACCTTTTAGGGTCACTAAAAACTTTAACTTTTGTTGGGGGACACATAATTTTTACTACCAGTCTGTTCTACCAGCCACCGTTATGTTTGTCCATATTATATTAAATATACTACGCTACATTTATCCTGTTTTCCTTCATTTTTTGGAGTGTATCGTACCAAGGTTAGAAAAGTTTGTCAACCCAATGTAACCTATGTGATCTCATCAAAATGTTAAATTTCTGTATATATATAAATATATATATATATATATAAAACGTGTAACAATTCTTTCTCCAGTAAAATCAACTTTTTTGCTGTATTGGTAATATATATATAAACTCGGCTGTTCGATCCTCGTCAGGGGGAGACCCCCTGAACCCCCCTAATTTTTCAGTTTCATTATTGCCATATTATAACGATATTAATTGACTGTGTCATTTTATCTATCATCTTTCGTGTATTTCGCCTCGTAACCCTATGTTGAAATTTTTATGATTGTAACCTATTTATAGAAAAACACATTTGATGCATATTTTCAGCTTACGAAATATTGCAACAATAGATTAAAGCTTTTGTGAACTAATAGTATTTAAATATATGTAACATTATGTCGCATACTTTTATGCAGCTTTTTTGGGACACATTTTTTCGGACAATTTTCAATAAAGGGGGTGAGAGATAAAATGACATAGTCATTAATATATATATATATTTCAATGCAACGAACACATACTTAAGTTTCGCGTTATAAAAACTCGCATCTGTCCAGCTTTGTTTCATTACTATTTATTTCTAAATAACTAAGAAAAAACTCATCAACAAAAGCACAAGTCCAAAACATGCACCTTACAAATGATCTTTAGTTTCGGAAATCTTGATGAAAAGAGGCTTTCTTCTGCTTCTGTTTTGATCACGGTGCAGCAGCCACCGCCCTACTCAAATATACATTAAGCTATGGTAATTGTATAACAATGAGGGAAGCGGAGACAGATATGGGATCCAACTAGATAATCTTCCTCCCTCCAGGGACTGATAGTGGTGGGCTCTGCTACTGGGTGTGTTCTTTCCATCTCTAGTAATCAAGGGAAGGATGGCTCTTTGTAGAATTACACGTAACGTTTAGAGGGATGGCGGTGAAATTTAGTGGACGACTTTGATTTGTTGCATAATTTTTTTTTTACAACTTTTGCTTTAAAATAAATTAGTCAGTAATGTCCTACCGAAAAAGCAAAAATATTTGAAATTATGTGTGTTATGTGTTAGTTCAGTTGCTGTGTTGCAAGATCAGATGCGTAAATGAAAATCAATGTAGGTAATGATTTTTAGATTAAAAATAATTAAATCAGATGGAATAAGTTTATTTCTAACGAGCAATTGTGAAATAACTTTTTCTTTTTAACGCAGGATTGCGTTCCTCCTTAATAGTCCTATGTAAAGTAAAAAGTTTTTTTTTCAATGTTGTTGACGGTTATAAGGTTACATAAAAATATATTTTCACGCGATTGAAAACGAATTTGAAACTACACAAACTTGTGTAAGAAATAAAAAAAAATCAACAATGTGAGTTAGTTAATTTAAATTTCGAAATTGAAATTATTTTAGAGGAAAAGCACTACCGTTGCCATGCTTGGAAATTTTCTCCCACAAAAAAGATTTAGGTTCTTGAATCTAAGCAATAGACAGATATCCCATTCATAAAAAGTACACGCTTAAACCCAAAGAGCGAAAAAAACGGTACACTGCGGAGCGATCTGTTTCCTTGGAACCCGACTGGTTTTTCCGCGAAAGGGCTCTTTACGTAGTCCTTTTTCTGAGAATCCTCTCCTCGCTTCGTATCTTTCCGAGAATTTCTCCTCCCCGCTCATTGTTATTTTCCGCTCCGCTCTTGTGATCGAAAAACGCTCCTAAAGGAGAAGCTCACTTTTGAAAACTTCCTCACTTTCCACTCCGACTGATCGAATTTCGCTCGTTTGGTTTAAGCGTGTAATTGAACATGAAAACAATTGAAATAAATTCGTAAAAATAATTGAGCAGTCTTGAATCATCCTTTTTATTCAAAATTTTGTCTTCATGCGAAAATTGACAAGAGGTAATTAATTGTTTAATGTATTAATTTATTATAGCAAAATATAAAAAATTTCAGAGTTTTGCGAAAGAATAAAGTTTGGAGTTTGCAAAGTTTGGTGATTAAGCAAGTTAATTGTAGAGATTGTTTTGAAATAAGCGTTAGGGAACGATAAGTAATCATACGCTAATAAATCCGGCGTAGTTTCAGCATACGAGACTATCTGAACTTATAGTTTTATGTCGAAAATTTAGGTATTTTTATGAAAGCTGCTCAGATCTCTAATTAATATTTCGGAATAGATATTTAGGGAAAATTATATTTTTTTGAAGATGAAGCATGCTATATATTTTACATGTTTGAAATTTGCGCTTCATGTGATCAGTACGTTTTATTAGATGTTTGCGAAAACATTTTGGTTTTGTATAAGTAGATAACTCTATTCGAATAAAGAAAATATATATATATATGTTCCAGCCTTTCTCATTTCGAAATGACTAATAAACATAAAATGCATACAAAATCAAAATTATGAATTAAAACTTAAGTCGGAAAGAAATACTTTTTATATGACCATAATTGAAGTTTGTTATATTTAAGTCGAATCTTATAAGCTATTTCAGTCATTTGCAGACATTAAAAAAATTTAATTTACACGAATTTCCTCATCATACTTTTTTGATAGATTATAATTCAACTGGACATATAATAAATGCGCATATTGCAGTCAAAGAAACATTTATTTGATTCTCCCCGCATTTTCATGTGGTTGTGTGATTGTTTGCCTTTCATTTTAATAAGCGTTTATTCGTAACTTAATTTACCACACGAATAACATCACATTCCTACTGCTGTTAAATAAATAATAAACACATATTTAGGCACATTAAATGCATATTCTGCCTTGTCAAATTTAATGTACAATTTATTACTTCTAATACTGCATTTCGAGGTAACATTATTTAACTTTCCAATATTTAATTCACAAGTTTTCTATAAAAAGCGTTTAATTTTAATTCAGCTTTTATAATTAATTTTCTCAAAAGAAGAATTAAAAAATTATATCCATTCAGTACAATTTTAACATTACTAGCTTTTAAAATTTTTTTTTTGTTGTTTTTGGAAAGACTGTTTGTCATTGAGAAAGCTTAGACAAAAATTTTAAATTTTACTAGCAGCAAAATACTTCTGCACAAAATTAAAAATGAGAAAACTGTTTTCTTTTCATTAACTAAATATATTTAATTTGCTAATATGTTAAATAAATGTTTTGAAAATTAAATATATTTTCTCTTAAACATACTTAATTTTCAGTTCTTAAGTTTTAATTAGCGAAAATAAAGTAATTAATTAATTTAAGAGGTGTACCAATAACAGAGGTATACCAAAGTACATTTTCTTTAAAGGTTTCCATCTTATGTATAATTGCGATTATATTTTATTAGATAAATTTTACGTAAAACTAAATGTTTTACGTAAATTACGTAATGTTTTTCTGTTTGACGTAGAAACTAATGGCGTAGAGGATTCAGTTATTACCTGATATCATATAAAACCTGTGTATAACTTAAGGTAAATCTAATCCAGAACGACATATAGTCAACATCTTCAGAATAATCAGTGGTAGGAATGATCACCATTTCATAAATATAAGAGGATTTGTTTGTGCATTGCTAAGTTGGACATTTATTGCAAAATAACGTACTTGAGTTAATGTCTAAGACCAAGTATTTACTCGTAAGAATTTGTTAGTTTAGATTAAATGTGGTCTGAAATTAATAATAAATTGTAAATATTTAGAGAGCTATAAAATAATACGATGTTTTGAAGATAACTTTGCATTTTATAAAATTTAAATTTAAAATAAATTTATATAAATATCAAATACATTATTTTTCATTCAATGTAGTTCTGCTAATTTAAATTAATTGAATTGTGTGCAGAAATATATCAAATCAAAATATCTATATAAATAAAATTAGACTTTTGTCTGTACATTTCTTGGAATTCAAAAATTTTGCGATTTCTATCCGTTTCAAGCACCCGGGAATCCGATGCGACCCTCAAAAAAAAGTTTGTCTGTCTGTCATTCTGTCATTCTGTCCGTGACGCTTTTTTTGTTTAAGCATCACGTAAAAACGACTGAAGCGAATGATATGAAATTTGGTGTCATGATAGGTGGTCACTCAACTTAAAACATAGGTGTCGAATTTTTAAAAAATCTTGATTAGATTTTCAGATTTTGCGAAAATCGTTTCAAACTGCGTAAATTTGTGTTCAAGCATCACGCAAAAACGACTGAAGCGAATGATATGAAATTGGGTGTCATGATAGGTGGTCACTCAACTTAAAACATAGACGTCCAATTTTTAAAAAATTCTGATTGGATTTTGAGATTTTGCGAAAATCGTTTCAAACTGCGTAAATTTGTGTTCAAGCATCACGCAAAAACGACTGAAGCGAATGATATGAAATTGGGTGTCATGATAGGTGGTCACTCAACTTAAAACATAGGCGTCCAATTTTTAAAAAATCTTGATTGGATTTTGAGATTTTGCGAAAATTGTTTCAAACTGCGTAAATTTGTGTTCGAGCATCACGTAAAAACGACTGAAGCGAATGATACGAAATTGGGTGTCATGATAGGTGGTCACTCAACTTAAAACATAGGCCTCCAATTTTTAAAAAATCTTGATTGGATTTTGAGATTTTGCGAAAATCCTTTCAAACTGCGTAAATTTGTGTTCGCACATCACGTAATAACTGCAAAGGTGAAAAAAATGATATTTGGTGAAATGATAGGTGGTCACTCACCTTAAACTATAAGCATCTAATTAAAAAAATCCATCAGATTTCGAGATTTTGTGAAAATCGTTTAAAACTCAGTGAATCTTTGTTCCCGTATTACGTAATAACGACTAAAGCGAATGATATGAAATTTGGTCACACGATAGATGGTTGCTCAACATAAACTATAGGAGTCCAATTTTTTAAACATTTTTATTAGATTTTGAGATTTTGTGAAAATTCTCTCAAAATACGTTTATATTTCTTCAAACATCACGTAATAACGACTAATACGAATGATACGAAATTGAGTGATATGATAGGTAGTTGGTAATCTTAATTTATAGGCGTTGAATTTTAAAAATATTTTGCTTACATTTTGAGATTTTTCGAAAATCGTTTTAAAATGCTGAAAATTTGTTCCGGCATCACGAAATAAAGACTGCAGGGAATAAAACGAATTTGGGTGACATGATACGTTGTCACTCAACTTAAATTCTAGGCTTCAAATTTTTCAAAAATGTTGATTAAATTTTGAGATTTTGCGAAAATTATTTCAATATGCGTAAATATTCGTTCGCGCATCACATAATTACGACTAAAGCGAATGAAATGATATTACTTAGTTACTCTCTAACCTGTAATATTTTAACAATACATGAAAATTATAACTTCGCTTTCTTTACTTTGGCAACATACTACATCCGTTCTGTGTACTCCTACAATGCTGACGAAAGTTCTTGCTTTTTGGAAATTTTCATTCACTAACCCGTCGAGGACGGGTACTTCAGCTAGTAATTAAATATAAATGATTGAATGTTTATATATAATAGTATTTTAATTGTTAATTTAACTGACTCGATTCCAAACAGTATCTATATAAATAAAACAATGTGTAAACTGTCCGTTAGTTAGTTAGTTTGTCTGTGTCTCGCGTAGCTCGCAGACTCGCGTAGCACTACGCAGACGCGCGCAGCTCGCGTAGCTCGTACACCTACCACATTTTGTACGGAAATACTCCAGGACGGGTCCCGACACACCTCGAAGCGATTTTTTCAAAATTCGAATTATTTTAGGAGATATCGATAAAAACGTGTCGCAAAAGGATCATTTTTGTTCTCTCCATTTTGCAACCCCGCAGTGGAAAGAGCGAAGTTTGAGCATATCTAGGTTGCCATGTTTGGCAAGTTATTAAATTATTCAGAAACTTGAAGTAAAATAAAAGAATAACCTTTTTTTTCTTGGATTATTTGTAAGGTTATTTCTTAATTAAAATATCGTGTGCATGTGAAAACTGAGCAGGAATGAAATGATTTATACTCAAAAGAAAAATAGAATTTGGAAATTTTCCGAAAATAAGTGTGCAACTTTTTAATTTGGCGAAAAGGGTTGATGTGCGCTTTTGAGAAGATGTGACTCTAGCGCCATGCGCTATTTATCGTCTGCTTTTGCTACTTGAATTATGAATACACCTGAATGAGTTTCTAATCTTTATTTCAGTTCGAATTGTACATATTTTTCTACGTAGCTTTTCCCCCATCTATTTCTAATGTATTACATCCAGAAAGAAAATTGTTAGAAATATCAATTTTAATTGTGTTTAATCACACTCATCAATAATGATATACTTTCCAACTTAATAGAATAAGGAAAGAAAATAGGGAAGAGCCATGGGTTATAATACGCTTTTAATACATAGCACTTGAGTGCGTATTTAAAATCTGAAAGTGTTTCAGGATTTCCTAGTTTTTTTTCCTTTCCATTTTTTATAAAGGCCAATATATCCAGAATTAATATAGGTCGAAAATAATTTGCTCCTTTTTGTAGGTTTTTATCATTAAACCACATCTTATTTTTGTAACCAGGGGCGGCCCGGCATGGTAAGCATCGCATCGGGGCGCCGGCTTCGAAGGGGCGTCATTTCGAACTTAGAAACTAAGTAGAGCATGAAAGGAGGCGTCTGTTATATGTTAGCAGGGGTCTCTACACTTACCCTAGGGCCGCTTCTGTTTGTAACCATATTAATTTTAAATTCCTTTCAGAATCTAAAAGATTTCAGTGCCAAGGAAGCCAGTGAGAAACAGGATTCTCTCCTAACAAGATTTATTAAGATGGCGAACCAACTGGTCGCCGGAGGCAGCTAGTGGAGTAATAAAGCAACGATGAGTTCTTATAGGACCGAACAGCGTCATCTACATTTTTCCCAGTTTTGAAAGCCGCATTTCACGGCCTTGAGTAGTATTACGTAGGCAATTGATATATATATACTTTTTTTTTCAATTCGCTTTGTTCTGAATGGCAGCCTTACCATGGCACAATGGTTATGCTACTGAAAATGGTAGATGGCCGAAGTATGAAGGTCCCAGTTTCGGGTCTCATCGCACGGCTGTCGATCTAACGGTCTGAAGTTTTGGTAGGATTTCTTCAGATGTAACTTGAATACGCGTTAGAACCCCTTAGGATGTCCTCCTACCACGGCACACCCCCCCCCCCTTGGCAGATCGCTCTAGTTACTTATAATCTTCAGTGTTAAAAGTAAAAGAAATAAATAGTGACCTAGAATTACAACACATCTTATATTCAAATATGTACTTTAAAGAAGTACTACTAGAAGTAGTAATACAATGTGTTTTAGTTACATATCAACGATGCTTAATATAGTAAATTCAATTTAATATTATATTTTAGCATACTTTGAATTTATATTTTCCCAAACAGTCAATGCTGTGTTAATTGTAACGGACTACCGTCAACACATAAACTTTTTTATTTAGGAATTTTGGTACATTCAGTGAAAAGTTGATTTGGACTTGATTTTAAAAAAATATCGATAGTAACAATGAGAATAGTGTAAAATCAGGATACGAAAGCGCGAATAGAAAAGATAATATGCCGTAGAAACTGTAAATTTAAAAGGAAGAATTTCATTTGCATGTTTAAATGCCCTATAATTTCAAAAAATGAAACAAGAGAAAGTATTTTTGATTACATTCCACTAAAAATTATGCTGAAATATTTTAAAAGGCCGTATTTGGATTAATAAATTATAAATACATTTCTATCAATAATATTTAACTATTCTATTTATTTAATAAACTTGTTCAAGTGAGTAAATTAAACATAATTAAAAATATATATCATATGTTCTTATTTTCGTATTATAATAACATCGCCTGCCTTCATCTGCATTAACACTGCGAAAAATTAATATATTTGTTTTGTGTATTTTAATGGTGCTGTTTATGAGAATTTTACCTGTACTTCTGGTGTTCCCAAGGTTCTAATTTGGGACCTTTCCTTTTTATTTTGTTTATTAATGATTTGTGTTCAGTTTTGAAATTTTCTAAGTATCTTTTATTTGCTGATGATCTGAAATTATTTAAAGAGATACGGTCTGTTAATGATGCTTGTCTTTTACAGAGTTATCTTAATAGTTTATATGAATGGTGCGCTGACAAAATTACTTCTTAATATTATGAAATGTCGTATTCTTAGTTATTCTCGTAAATCTCAAACTTTAATTTATTCATATCATATTAATAATTTTCCTTTATTTCGTTCGGATTCCATAACTGATTTCGGCGTTGTTTTTGACAGGAAACTTGAGTTTTCAATCCATATCAATAGCATTATCTCTAAAGCTTGCAAAAAACTTGGTTTTCTTAAGTGCAAAACTAAAGAATTTTCTAACCTTCATGCATTAAGAATCTTATACTTTAGTTTGATACGCTCTAATCTTGAATATTGTAGTCTTGTTTGGGATCCGTATTATAAAAATAAAATGATAATTCTTGAGCGGGTGCAGACTCAGTTCACTCGTTATTTATATTACAAAAGTAATCCTACTTACATTCCGAATATTGCTTCATCTGACTTGAGAAGTGTTTTTGGTCTTCCTAGTTTAAGTTCTCGTCGTGATCTATTTTGTCTATTATTTTTTTATAAAGTTGTCAATAATATGGTAGACTGCAGTGATATTCTTCAAAGTATTTGTGTAATTTCCGAACAGGTCTCTTCGTTACAGCCATTTATTTGTGGATCCAATTTTAAAATAAAATTACATATACTTTTCGTTATATAAATTTTATAAAATTTATAATAAGTTTTCTCTGGATTTGGATATTTTTAACATGTCTTATAAAGTCTTTAGAGTTAAGTGTTTTGAACTTTTGCAGTCATGACTGGTATTTATTTTATCTCTGTATTTTATCTTTTTTAATTTTGTCTTATGTAATTTGTCCTTTTATGCATCACTGTAAATGTATTTTCATCTGTAGTGTGCATTTCTTTTATGAAATAAATAAATAAATAAATATTTATTGGAACTGGCAACAGGATATTTTTCTCCTACCAAAAGTACATTACAGTAGTGATCACTAATACATGGAAGAAAGTTTCCTCCATGGAACATCGAACACTTGCCACCCTGATCTAATACAAACCTTTACGATTATTGATTACTTTCAGAAAATCCAGTCAGAGATTTACTGGCTTAAGCTGATCTCATAAGAAGCCTCTCACTCTTTTTATAGTACACAATTCGCTCCGGGTCTCATCTCGTTTCTCTCTATAGCTAAGAACTTTAGCTGCTTTTCCAGTTATTCTTAAATTCACTGTTGATTATAAGCAGGTATCTAACTATAGCTTTATAAATTAGAGGATCAGACATGATTGCGTTACAAGTTCGTACACCTGAATCATGAAAAACGCATTTGGGTAAACATTGTAATTTTTCTCTTACAGACTATTTGTAACCGCGGGTATCGATTTTACAAAAAATTAGCTGTGCGATCGTTCTTTGTTCAGTACAAAACGAAGGGTTTCTTAACAAATGATTTAAACAATCCACAATTCAAAGAAACTCAGAAAGTGCAATATTTTACTCACTCTTGGAACAATTAGTTGTCTTTTACCTACTAATTTGCACTGCTAAAATATATCTGTAAAGTAATGTAAAAAAGATTGCCATAAAGTAGTCAGAAAATATTCTTTATGTTTGCAATTTTTCTGTTTACGGAATATCTGAGCGCCAATTTACCGTTTTACTATAATTTCTGAAAAACTTAAACGTAGTATTTTTTATGCTATTTAAATATTGCTTTTGATTAACAATGTTAGCCAACAAGGTATCATTTAACAGCGGATTCAGAAAAATACTTGAAATAAGTTTCACATTGCCATATTTGGATTCGAACTCTCGCCGAATGGAGCGTGAAAGAGTTGCTTTATCACCTGGACGCCATTTGTCTAGAGAGAAGGTGATTAAAAGTTGGAGTATTGGCCTTATTTTTTAAGTTTCGCAATGGGATTCGGGAGAGGGAAGAGTTTTCTTATGAAATTTATATTTTTTAATTCGGGACACTGTGGAGTGCAGCTATTGTTAACGACAGTCTAAGGCCTTATTACACGGACAAAATTTGAACAATTTTGGTTGCAGAAACGAGTTGCTGCAATTCATTCCCGCAAGTCAGGGAGTCCAGATGAGCAAGCAGGGTTGCCATAGTAAACAAACCCTGCTGTGTTCACAAAGGCCAGAGATTCGCCGATTTGACGGTAGCTAGAGCATGTAATTTTAAATAGCATATCGTTGGTTCTTTATACCTCATGTCTACCTTCGGATCATATTGTTACTTATTTTTTATTTTCTACAATCAAATCAATTTCCATGTCGATATTGGACATTTGTTTTCGCACACGCTCATCCCATTCACTACGAGTGGTATGACTGACGCTGACTCTTCCTCCATCATGTGTTGTGACGTAGAAATAGGAAGCACTACGATTGGCTGGATTTCCAGCAACCTGCAATTTTTTCGCCTCTGAACGAAAAAGTTGGAGTTGACTGTTCCCTAGGTAACCGAGGGAAATTTCCAGGAAAGAGGTTTCTGCAACTGGTTGCAGCAACCAAATCGCACGAAAATTCCTTCTTGTAATAAGGCCTTTAATACTGGGTTTCCAAGAAAGTAATTTCTGTTTGCAAAAATATATGCTGAAAATTTACTCTTAAACTGCATCTAATGTTTTTTTTGCAGAAACGTTGAAAAACATTAGGTTAATAAAAGGCTGGCTACTAAAGATGCGAAAATCTGTTTGCTTACTATTTTTATTTTGGAAAAAAAAATGTATTACATTAGGAATTCTTCTACGAAATTACTATCAAACATATTATTACTATCATATACGAAATTACCACCAATACTTATGAGTAAATGACACATCCCTTAGTAACGAAAATTAATCATTTAAAATTAATATCCAATCACTCGTAAATGGCTGTTTGGTGTCAGTAGTTCCTTCCACCTCTAAATATCTAACGAAACTCAACATATCAAACCAACTTAAAAAATGCAAAAACCCAAACGCGCACAAAAACTTATCGTTTGCATGAGAAACTTTTGAATATTAAACAATTTCCCTTATTTTAAAGGAAAATTTCCAATTCATCGGAAAAACAGGCATTTCCATTGTAAACAAGGATCGATAAATACCCTAAATTATAAATTTTATCAACGGTGTGCCTTGATATAAAATGCGGTTGCAAAATTATGTAAGAAAATAAGTCAGTGCCCCGCTTGCAATCTAAAAAGAATGAAAGAATTTGATGTTCTGCACACGAGAAACTAGACATTCAAAATACCTTACTTCTACGGAATTCATTTTATCAGTTATTTTTAAGTTTTAGCGTTAAAGTGCTGAAATGGCATGTCAATCAACGTGGACAACTGTTTTATTTTGTCTTATGATTTTTAATGCTACAAATCGTCAGTTGAATGAGTCGCTGTAAATTTTATGAAGGGAGTGAAGCTGTAAAATATAGTTTTATGAAGAGAATGAAACTGTAATCTAGGATTTTATTTAATCAGAGAGCATAATCGAAAATACAATTAAAATTAAACATTTCATTTTCTAAGACCCTTCTAACTTAATGTTACCGTAAAAATGAAGAATCGGCAATTATGGATATTTACCAGAAATAACATTTATCTATTTATCGATCATCCATCTTTTTGTATGTATATACATACATACAAAGAGGCAATGAGCAATAAGAACATTTCTTAAAATTCGATTACTCACGGTTAAACCATCTGAGATATAAGAGTCGCCCAAATGAAAGTGGCACTGCAGGCGGTTTGAGAGATTGTTTAACGGTATTAGCATAAATTAGTATACAAAAGAAAGAAGTAATACAGGCGTAACA
The DNA here is from genome assembly GCA_038373885.1 of Cheiracanthium punctorium. Classification (NCBI taxonomy): domain Eukaryota; kingdom Metazoa; phylum Arthropoda; class Arachnida; order Araneae; family Cheiracanthiidae; genus Cheiracanthium; species Cheiracanthium punctorium. The sequence continues at coordinate 1,450,839 of JAWZYV010002197.1, forward strand.
GATAGGCTAGACAGAGTCACATTGCTGATTAAAACAAGTATCCCATAAGTCAACGATATGATGGATACACTTGGTAAAGAAGTTCCTTGGAAAGGGACAACCTTAAATGATGTATTGTGTGCCCACTTCCTTTGTTCATAGACATTTGCTCCGATATTTTGAAAGTGATGATTCGCGGATTCATTTTCAAGACACGGTCATGCAAAATGTGCATTCTATGGAGTGTATGTCGCACAGATCGGTAATCAAATGGCGTAGGGATTTTTGCGGTGGAAAAGGCAGTACTGATGGAAGGTCACGATTTGGTCAAGCGCATGTGGTTATCACCAAGGAAGTAGTTGGTGCTGTGCATCGTCTCGGGAGAATGGATCGGCGAATCACCACTTGCGAAATAGCAGAGAAAATGTCTATGAGCAAAGGAAATGTGCACACAATACTACATAAAAGGAAGCTCCGGGGGAAAGGATTGCCTCTTTCAGCGGAGCTTCTTCACCCAGGCATCCATTGTCTCTTTGACTACTGAGACACTTGTTTCAACCTACAAGGTGCCTTTGACTAACCTGCCTGTGATAACCTTGTATTACTTCTTTCTTTCGTATACTAATTTATATTAATAGCATTATACCATTTCTCAAGCCACCTGTAGTGCCACTTTCATTTGGGCGAACCTTATACAAACGGACAAAAGTACCGTCTTTTACCGTGCTACCTATATTTTATCTGATACATGCGTTTATCATAATATATATTTCACTGAATTTGAAACTGCAAAATGACACTTCGAGGTAATTTTGTTAAGCGTTATTGATTTTGTTAAAGCTTATCTTTTTTTTCAAATGACTCATTACATTTAAAAGAATGTTTTTGGTTAGGACTTAAGAGTGGCCCTTCTTTCTTTTTTTAATTTTGTAAGCACGTTTGTTTGTACGCTTTCTTTGTTTAAAATGTACAAACGCAGGAGCAAGGCTGGAGACAGAAGGATAACCTTCACTTTTGATAATGACCTGAGATTATTAAGCATATTACATTGTAAACTCATTTCTATTCAAGAGAGTGCATTTCATTATGACTGAACTTTGATAGAATAACGACTTACATATGCACGGTAAAAATAATGCAGAAAGGTTACCCCAAAAAATGGGGCAGCTCTTGTAGTTTAAAATTGCGGAAACGTTTCCGAACCATGCGGGTAAACTATTTAGAAACGTAAATACTTTACCCCGAAATTTGGGTTATGTTTCCGAAATCGTGAGTTCGAGTAGAGCATCGGTAGGCTACGCTATACTTTCGGAAACCTTTCCGCTATAAGTATGTAACGTTTCTGAATTTTTTTACTGTGGGTAGGAGAAAGCCATAGTAGTTTGAAATATTTTTGCTCAAATATAGAGGATTTTAGATCTTCCACAAATTTTATAAATATTACCAGACAAGAACATAAAATACTCAATGTATTCAGCGACAGTTCTTCAGAAATGTTTAGCTAAAGAATCTTTAATGTTGAAAATTTAAATTTAAATTAATTTAATGAATATATATAGATATGAGAATAATCGAGGCAAAATCTTACATTGATATTTTTGCCTTTTACATACGGCCATTGAAACATGGGATATCTTTTTTTACCCTAAAAATTTACTCTAAGTATTCGTTATTAACCCTAAATTTAATATCAGATTTTAAGTTTAACCCTCCAAACGATTGTGACGTAAAATCCCGTCTACTTCATTCCAGATTTCACTACAATGCATCTATAATTCAAGTTATTTTTAACGCTCAGCTACCATATTATATGCTTTGATATTAAAGCTTTTAGGTATTTATTAGGTTAGGAGTTAAATTTTTAGTAATTACAAAAATCTTCTATCAAAATTTTATATTTTAATATTTCAAAGCTGCATGGAACTTTTAGCGTGAAGAAAACACATTGCTTGCCCATTTACAAGACACTTAGCGGGTTAAGCTATTTCTGTACTGTTAAAAATGCCAATTAGTCATGAAACTCTCACCACGTGTACTGTTTCTAATGAGATATAATACAATATGCTTTAAAGGTAGCTTAAGCACAAAAGCTTACGGTTATATATCGGTTTAAGTAGTTACGGAATTTTGGAACCTGCTGCTGCATTATGCACTTCTTGACAATAGTAAATACCGGTTTAAAAAATTGCACTGATAGATGGAAGAAATATAATTTAACGTTTTTACTCATAGAATTAGTATAAACAAACACGCAAGTGGAGTAAGACTTGAAATTCAGTATGGTAGGCAGCTCAAATTCCTAAATTGTACTTTTAAATTACAAACGTAATTTACTGGTCTCTTTTAAAATGAAATATAAAAATAAAAAATACTGAGAGTATACTTTTTTATCAATAATGCGAAGAAAAAAATTCTTAAGGTATGTAACAAGAACGGTGTGTAAAACCACAATAAAAAATCGTATTCTTAGAGTCATTATAATGGAAGATATCTTTAAAATAAATAAAAAAAAGTATGCTCAGTGAGCTGTAGCATAATTCTTTTGGCGGCCAAGAAACTATATCTGACAAATCACAAAGCGTACAAGGCACTTCTTTATAGAGAAGAAATTTCGACATCTAATTTTTATTAGTATTTCTTTAATTAACATGTCAGTACTTTTTACTGAAGAAAATAAAAGTAATTACAGGATATCAAAAAATTTGGCAGATATGTCTACTCAATCGGGGGTTAGTAATAAGAATTGGTGTCTAATAATGACACTAAACAGGAAAAAAATTAGATAATGCACCATATAGAAAACTTGATATAGTTTTAAAAACTTTGTTTCAAAACATGGGGTTATAAGCTTGATTTTTAATTTTATATACAATACGCTATAATAGTAGTGAGGATGTAGTGTAATTTAAACTGTATAATGTAAAATGAAATTAAGTAAATTAAAATGAATAAAAGTTATACATTCCATAACTGTATGCGGTATATTGATTATCGCGGTAATGGATAAATCTATTAATATTCTGTAATTAATTGACCAATGATTGGATGTGTAATGAATGACTGAAATAATATACCCAATTGATGAAATCAATGCCGACTCATGTTTTTTCAATTAGTAAGAAAATTCCGTGTGCATGTAACTAAATTTGCTCTGAGGCTCTTTTTCCATTGGAAGTATTATAATTTTGTAACCTGTATTCTCCTCTTAAGATTAGAATCATGTTAGTTCTAAGCAAAATCTTGTAAATAAGATCAACAAATTTTATTTAGAATTTAATCTACAAGTATCAAGTGCTAGTTTTTGTTTTTATTTGTATATTTCATTAAACATGAGAGCAATATATCTTATGTTACTTAGCAGGTTATTATATATGTAATATAGAGTCTACAAAAAAGATGATAATCATAAAATTAAAAAAAAATGTTTTATTGTTTTTTTTTAATTTAGAAAGATGGACAATATATGCCCTTCCATAAAAAAATGTACTAGAAAAGAAAATGTTCTCATGTAAGTTTAAGAGTTTTATTTTTCTTTTTTTTTCCACATCAAGTTTGAATATTGCTTCAGAGTGAAAATGAATTTCTTCTCTTGCATTGCCTTAAGCTGTTCCGTTTTTCTTTTGAAGTATTTAAAAGTGCATATTATATATGTATGAAATCCCTAAAAATAATAACTGTTGCATTAATTTTTTTATTTTAACAAGAAGTACATCACTTTCTGAAAATTACTTTTTTGTTTAAAAATTTAAAAAAATGAATTTGCGTAGATACGTTATGAAAAATTTAAAAGCTATTTGCAACGTAGTTGAATTACTATTTCGATGAATTATTGTTTTCGACATTCTCCAGAAATTGTATTTTAATTAGCTCGAGAAGAGAATTAACTTCGGAGAAGAAACTCCGGAGAAATTTCAGCATACGGCTTTTTCTGTGAAGTGTGTAGGTTCTACCTTGTACCACCTTTCCGTAATTTCTCAACAAAAATGCATACACTTTCCTCTTAATGTTTAAAAAGAGACAAAACTCAATATTGAAGGATTTGCTACATAAAAAAAGTAGCTCAATGTTCAATGAAGTTTTGAAATGTGCTATCTTTCAGTAAAAATAAATATCTTTATTTGGTTCCAAACGTATGTAGCTCCATCATTACCTCTAGTGTTACTGAAGAGCTAAAGCTTCCTGCCTTGGTAACTTATATAAACTGAGCGGTTTTTATTTTACAGTTTTTCGCAAACTCGAATAGTTGGAGCTACTTTCTTTTTCAAGCAAACACTTCAGTTGAAATTACATGCAGTGCCAAGATGAATCTTAATTGCTGATTAAAAATATGACAGGGAAATATAAACTTATTTGTATAGCACTTCCTTTAAGAGCTCAATACCAGTTTCCGGCATCCCCAGCGTAGAGTTCCGCTGTTCCCCAAAACTTACATCCTGGAAAGACATCACATTTATACGAATAAGTATATTTTAATCATTTTTTTCTTGTTAAAAAAAGCCGGACAAATACTGGTGGAAATTCTGATTTGTGAAATCGAGCAGGTCTTTTTAAAAAATCTTCCAATGTCATCCTGTATTTCCCTTATGATACTGTCAAAGGACACATGAGATGCTACACAAAAAGACAAAATCTAATAGAAAGAAAAATCCTGATAAATGACAACAAAATGTTTCTGATAAATTACTCATTTAATCGGAAATAGTAATAAATACATTATACGTTTAATATGTAAAAATATCCACTGCGTTACTTAATTGGGGAAATATATATATATATTTACATCTACTTTCATTGCTGTGCTACTGCGATCTTCATTTTCATATACAGCAAATACAAGAGACACAGCGCTTAATCAAATTTTACAAAATATATATCTTCCGATAAGAGAAAACATTTATGCAAGTTTAGTTTCATAAACCTTTTGATATGATTTTCTTCTAGAACATTTTCTGCAGACTTTTAAGAATATGAATCACTTAGACTAATTGTAAAATATTCAATAAAAGTACCGCGCGTTTTATTTTCAATCTCATTGATATTTTCCAGAGAATATGCTTCCTTATCTCAAAACGAAGTTAGTGCTGCTGCTAAAGAAATGATTGCAGTGCGAAACATGAAATAATTACATATAAATAGATCACTATCACGCTGTAATTTAATTTTTCAAATGATATTTTCTTATCAAAATAGAATAATGCTTCTTTTCCTTCAGTAATCTTTACAGCTTTCACGTTACATATATTTAAAGAAAAAGGAGGTATCTCGGGAAAATATATTTCAAACATAAATATGACTTTACTGTCACATTCCTGAATTTCCTTAATAGTATTTGCGATTATTCATAGATTTACTGCGTCTATTTTCAAATTTAATATTATTTGGCTTGCATCTCAGATGGGACATCTCAGTGGACGAAAATTTACTTGTTAATGGCTGCTCTCAAGTTTTTCAGGAAGATTAGATTTTGCTTTCGGGTGGTGGATCACAGTAAAAACTGGAAAACCATTCTACCTAAACTGGCCATGAGAAATAAGAAAAAAAACAATTGAAGGATTCGCCGTCACCTTTAAGAGACAGCAAAGGTGAAAGAATGCATGAAAAACAGGTAGACGGTGAAATTCTGTCTGGATTTAAATTAAATACCAAGGACCTGTTACTGTAGAAGACAGAACAATAAGGCATGGAGCGATGACGGTATATAACAAGTAGAGTTCATTAAAAGGCTTTCATGAAAGGCTTCCATAATAGGCTTCCTCGGAAAATTTCGATAAGATCCAAAGGGATTGTGTGTAAAGCAACGGTAAGGTCTGTGTTACAATTCTTCAGAAAAATGTATGATAACAAGAAATCATGAGGAACAATATGCATTTCAGTAATTGGTACATTTAAGCATAATTTTGAGCATTACATTACGCTGTCGTTTGGGTACATTACATGAATACCTGAACATCTTAAATGAATGTGAATAAGGCATATTTTAAACCTCCTATTGTACAGCTAATATTGCAACTGCGGACTCGTACCTGCATTCCCTGCCAAAGATAAATCGCTGTACCAAAACAAAATTAGGCGACTGTGAAGTACCTCCTGGAAGATTTTGTGTAGTTCATATCGATCTCATTTATCCACTTTCATAGTCCAAAGTGCACATTTACTGCCTAACCTGCATTAATATATTTTCTAATTGGATGAAAGGAATTTTTTTAGGTAACAATTCAACTGACATGGTTGCAATAGAATTTTACAGGCAATGGATAGCGCATTTAGGAACTCCAAGTACGCTTCTTACCTACCAAAGAGTACATCAATTTTATTCGTATGCGATTTCATTAATGAATATCAAAATTAAGTTTAAATACTGAACAGAAATTGTAAAACAAATTTAAAAATACATAAAAAAATAATAATAAAGGAAAGAAATATGATACAAGCAATACATAGCATATGATATTGGCTGGGACATATTTAAGGCTTAAACTGGAAGTGGCTCGAAGTAGAAGTAAAATTTGCTACTTCCATGTTGAAATAAAAGCTATAATAAAAACTCCTAAGTTTACTTAAAGAACACCTTTTTGCTTTTTTGGAGTTTACCTAGTTCTTAAACATAGGGTATAAATTTGGCAAAATGAAAAGTACATTTCTTTTCCCTTTTCATTTTAGTTTGTTTTCATTTTATTAACTTAAAAGGACTATTTTACCTTGCTAATTACTATATATTTACTCTAGAAAAACAGAATCTGTTTTCAGTTATTTGTATTGCTGATACAATCAATGAAACTATGCTTTTAGTTCATCTCACATGTTCATTTACTGGAAAACTTTGTGTTTATTCACTGGTAAGAACTGTTGACTCATGTGTTTAATTTACCATTTTTTAGTTGAACTTCCAAAAAACCCAAACCCGATAACTCATAAGCTCTCCATTATTTTAAGGTAAATCGGGGGAAGTTGCCTTATTTAAGGATTTTTCGATTAAGTACATTGAAAATCGAACTAACAGGATCATGAAAAAAATGCACTTTATTTCTCAATATTTAATTGGTTATGTATACAAGTTATTCTCTTCTTAGTATGAAAATAAATAAGAAATTTAATGTTAAAGAAAGTCATTTAAGTGTGGCATGTTTCCCATATATATGGGGAAGATGCCACCAGTTATGGAGTCAGATGTAACAACACCACAGTAAATAAGAAAAAAAAGAAAAACATTACAAAATTAAATGTGAATTAACAATAACTATAGAAAAACAAAACAAATAAAATTCTTTCATAGAATTCTTATTTTTTGAAGTAAATTTGATGACCAAGAAGCTCGATCAATTTTTCTTTTCTAGTTTCGAGGCGTTGTGTGTATGGTACTAAAATGTGAATTCTATTTTTTAAAATTTAAAATGCGTTTATAGAAAGCGTAAGAAAAGATATAAAACTTAATGCAGAAATTATACCAAATGTATAATATTATGTAAGAATGCTATATGAGTTGTTAATTAAAGTATTATGGGAATAATAATAATAATTTAAATTTTTTAATAATTTTGATTATTAATAATTTCAACTGCTATTTTTTATTAATTTTAGTTATTATTGGTTTTAATTAATTTTTTTATTCTTATCCGTAATTGTATTTAACATTATTAATTTTAATAAGAATTATTAATTGCATTTATATTTTAAGCGATAATACTGAATTATGCGTGTTAAGAAAAATGTTAATTATGCGTGTTAAAAAAAAGTTCATTTCATTTATTTCTGAACCATGTGGTGTCTTCCCCCAAGTATAGGGGAGAGATGCCACACACACTTATTTCCTTATTGCTACTGTGTTATGGCCGCTTCTACATGCATCGTATGTGTAACATAATGCGTAACTCACTTATATTGCTAATCTTATAAATAAAAATGAAATTCTGTTTGTTTGTTTGTTCGTTTGTTTGTTTGTTTGTTTGTTTGTGGATTTGATTCGTATACAAATCCACAAAAATGGACCTAGCAGCCTGAAATTTAGCACAGATATGTAAAATAATATAGAATAAATAACAGTCCACTTTAAAACTTTCAAAGTCCACCCGTTCCCGGAATTTAAGAGATTTTTTATGCTCTTCACGCAAAAATCTTTCCGTAATTGTAACCCCTGTAGTGAAAAAAGTGTGAAATAAGGATCGTGGTTGCCATGTGTGGCGATTTTGCCGAATAAAATGTCGTTCGTATACAAATCCACAAAAATGAACCTATCGGCCTGAAATTTAGCACAGATATGTAAAATAAAATAGAATAAATCGTAGTCCACTTTAAAACTTTGAAAGTCCACCCGTTCCCGGAATTTAAGAGATTTTTTATGCTCTTCACGCAAAAAGCTTTCCGTAATGGTAACCCCTGTAGTGAAAAAAGTGTGAAATAAGGATCGTGGTTGCCATGTGTGGCGATTTTGCCGAATAAAATGTTTTAAATTCTCAAAGTAAAAATAAAAGAATAATAATGATTTTTTTTTGTTAGTTTATATTCGTAAGGTTATTTTTTTTTAATTATAATATCGTGTGCATGGGAAATCAGAGCAGGAATGTAATGCTTTACACGCAAAACAATAAGAATTGAAGATTTCCGAGGCTAATGTGCAAATTTTTTTAGTTTGGCGAAAAAATAAAATGACTGAAATATGGATTTTGAGTAAGTGAGTTCTAGCGATTTGCACAGTTTTCAGCTTGGCGCAATTTATTGAGAGCTTAAGGAAATAGATTTTTGAAAACAAGTGCAAAGGTTTTATTAGAATACAGCGTTAGATTTTAATGATCCGTGAAGAAATAATGCAGTTATTAAGGGATTTCAAGCGATCTAACTTCAGAATTCTCGCCAATTGAGTACATTGATTTAAGTTGGGGGAATTCCGCCAAATTTCAGAAAATTGAAATCTTCTCATTTAGTACATCGGAGTAACGATGAATAAAACACATTATAGTTGATAATTTAAAAAAAATCCTCTGTATTAAGGGATTCCAATTTTCAAATAAATGCGTGCTACTCTTTGTCGGTCGAACCATTTCCCATATTGATTGCTGCTAAGTCAATGCTTCGAATGATTCCCTGAAAAAACTCTTGCAAAATGGCGTATGTTGGCACTTTGGCGAGGCTTAGATTTGAAACTGGATTTTATTTGAGACTGGTATATATGATAACACTGGTTATAGATAAAAATGAATGTTGGTATGTGTTTATGAGGTTGAAAAACTCCAGCACCGTTGAGCACCGTTGCACGATGAAATTTGGTTCACCTAAGTCTTTTATGATGGAGAAGGTTTTTATGCTATCCGTTTTCCTTAACTTGCCACTTGGTGCCGCAGCACAACGTTGAATTCAACGTTGAAATTCCGTTTAGCCGTTTGCTATGCGAATATCGTCCACCGATTTCGATGAAATTTGGTACACGCGAATATTAGAACACGGAGAATATTTTTCACTATGCATTTTGCTGTAACTTGCCGCTAAATGGCGCTGCAAAGCATCAACTTCTATACCGTTCGACCGTTAAGCATTAAATTTTTTATACTTACACATTTGAGCACGAAGAATATATTCTAACTGCGTTCCTTTTGATGTTACTCACCACTAGATGACACTGCAATGCATTATTATTTTAACTCGCCACTAGATGACGCTGCAGCAGGCCAAATTCTTGACCATTCAAACGGTCGCTATGAAAATCAGTATACATAGCTATTTGAACAATGAGAATATGTTGGCGTTATCCATGTTGCTATAACTCGCCACTTGACGGCACTGTAGCAAATCATTACTTTAATTAACCACTAGATCGCGCTGCAGTGTATCACTTCTTGACTGTGCAACTGATCGCTATGAAAATAGGTATACATAGATATTTGAACACGGGGAAGAGTTTGGCGCTATCCATTTTCCTATATAATTTGCCACTAGATGTCGCGTCGTCAGGGCTGTCCAGCCGATCGTCCTGAAATTTCGTATTCATCGATATCTGAATGCGAAGAATATTTCCGCCGTATCCGTTTTGCTAAAACTCTCCACTAGATTGCGCTACGCCGCATGGCCTTCTGCACCGTACAAACGATTGCCTTGAAATTCGGTATGCATGGTTATTGAACACAATACAATGCGATATCGATTTTGCTATATCTCTTTATTACAATGAATAGTAATCACCACAAATCGTAATATCAAAAAGTCCATTCATTCCCGTGCGAAGAACGGGTACTTCAGCTAGTTAAATATATTAATGACTATGTCATTTTATCTCTCACCCCCTTTTGAAAATGTGACATAAGAATGAGACACGAAAATGCGTTACGAAAACGCGACATAAAAGTAAGAATAAATGTCCGCTGAAAATGTTAGTATGTGTTACGTAAACCACCGATTTCTATAAGCTCCGTAAGGTTGCATTTATTTGATAAAATGATTGTTTAAAAATTTCATCCGTTTATTTAAATACTAGCAGCTTTAATCTATTGTTACAATATTTCGTAAGCTGTAGAATATACACCACATGTATATTTTACAAATATTTAAATACTATTAGTTCACAACAGCTTTAATCTATTGTTACAATATTTACTAAGCTGTAGAATGTGCATCCCATGTATTTTTCTATAAATAGGTTACAATCCTAAAAATTTCAACATGGGGTTACCAGGTGAAATACACGATAGATGAGAGATAAAATGGCATAGTCCATTAATATCGTTTTAATATGGCAATCATGAAACTAAAAAATTAGGGGGGGTTCAGGGGGGTCTTCCATTGACGAGGCTCGAACAGCCGAGTTATACATATATTCTTTCAATGAGTTGTCTACAACTGATTTACAGTTCCACTATATAGAGCGTCAGAAATTGTCTTATCCAAAAAAATAAAAAATAAAATAAAGAAATAAAAATAAAAAGAAAGAAAGAAAGAACTAAAGAAAAAAAGAATTACAAGATTTATCTGTTGCCTTAAAAAATCAAGAAAGATAAATCATGCCAAGCTCATAAATTATAAAACACTTTCCAATACAAAATATTTTTGCGCCAAATCTGCGATGTATTTTAGTTAAAACTGGCGAGATTTCGTAGATAAAAAAATGTTGTATTATCACTAAAAATATAATTTTATGAGACCCTGTAAAAGACCTTTAATTTTTTTTAGCGTTTAACTGAAGAATATAAAAATTTTATACTCATTGTCTTGTGCTAAAAATGTATTAGTGTCTCTCAAATGCCATAGACTGCAATGTATGAGAATTCTTTTGAGTGCTCCTGTAGAACTATTAATAATACGGACGTTATTCTCAATGGAGAGCATCATTTTGAGAGCCTTAGTAATATATATGCCAACTTTGTTTTCTTTCAAAAATCGAATATCTCTAAAATATGTTTTCAAGAATGACTGTTGATTCAGTCATTCCTGTATCAACAGATACAGGGGGAGACCCCCTTGAACCCACCCCTTTTAGTTCTATTTTTTAGACTGTGCTATACATTGGATTTTTTCTCCTGTAAAAGAACTATGACTGCTACATACACCATTTTCAATATGGTACATGGTACTGTACATAGAAAAAACATACATTTCGCACAAATCGATGTATATCCACAGCAGTTAGAACACTGGATGGATGGACATCAGAACAGACAAATAACCGAAATCATAAGGACGTTAACCCGTTTTGGGTTCTAATGCATTAACAAATTTTCGTCGGTCGGAGACCCCCTCCAGGCAGATAGCCCTTAACAAAACACAATACAATAAATCAGTTAATTAAAGTGCGAGTAACGACTTTTCAAAATTCCCAAAAAAAATCGACATAGCTTAATATAATCACATTAGACATTTTTCGAGGTACTACATATTATCCCGGCGATCCACCAAGACGAGCAACTTTTTCGCCAAGATAAATGCCGGACACATGAAATTATTGATGGTTCGGAATACGATTGCCAACAGTTTGCCAGGAAATTTGAGGAAAAAATAGTTTGGCGTTAATGACCGCCGGGATAATACGTAAATACCTTTTTCGATATATCGTAAAATAATAAAATTATCGCCAAGTTCGGTTCGTTTTTCAAAGCATTTTTTTCGCACCCTATTTGGCAATTTATCGCGAAAGTTGCCGGCTTTTGGCGCAAATTTTGAAGGAGGCACATGATCGTCGTCGGATTATTAGCTAATCATATTGTAGGATAGTATTATATGCTTAAAATAGATGCCTGTCTCTAAACTGCCATTGACCGTATTGTATTGAAATTATTTTGAGTGCTCCCGTATAGAAAAACTTTTAACTATACAGACACTATTTTCGATGCAAAGCTTCATTTCGTAATCCTTAATAACATCCAATTTTGTTTCATTTCAAAGAGCAGAATATCTCTAACACTAGAAGCCTTTTGTGAAGGCAATTACAACGGCCGTGAGAAAAAAAACATTTTAAGGAAATCTGTCTTTCATTCAATATATTTAATTTTCATCTACCTAAAATAAATAAGTTCATATTCAATTTTTATTACAAACCCAAATCGAATTTCATGCTCATCTGGAAACGCGGAATCTTTCGCAGTCGAAAGCTTTCGTTTTATACATAAACATTCGAATATCCAGCAGACGATTTATTTGTGGGGAAAAAAATAATAAACTGTGTAATTGGGAGAAATTATTTTAAACGTATTGATCCCCCAATTGTATGACGTCATTTTCACTTAAAATAGGTCATTTTGTCACGCAAATGATTCACTTTTTTTTACTCTCGGAAACGAAATGGTGCTGAAAATAGCGAAAAATCGCTTTAAAATGAGGGAACGGGTGGATTTTCAGATTTTTAAAATTGACAGATTGTTTTCTATATTTTTTTACAAAGTTGTGAAAAATTTCAAGCGGATCGTACAAAAGATGTAGAAGTTGTTAGGCTTTTTGTCCTTGACTTTGTAATCTTTTTGCAGTAATAGAGGAAAAAGTTTTATCTTGAATTCAGGGTTCAGCGCAACTACACGGGGTGATCAAATGAAAAGGTACGAAACGTCGCAACAACCTAACCGTTATCATATTTGTCCATGCAGCTATGAGAGCACGTAGCGAGACATCTAGGATTGCGATTGGAGCCTTTTGTGTGGATAGGAACATGCGGGGGCCCGCAGGAGAGAGCAGAAGCTCTTGTAAAAAGCACCCTCCTACGTCCAATGGACGCAGCAGTGCGTGTGAGGACAGGATGGCGTTCACATTGCAAAATTCGACGATTTAGGGGCAGCGAGGCGTTATCCGATTTCTGACAGCGGAAGGTGTTAACCCATTTATGCCTAGCGTCCCTTTTTTGGGACGGCATTTTCGCTATTAGTCGAAAACGTTATTTATTTTTCCTAACCTTTATTCATGAGTATTGAGCCTCAACTCTACAAAATATTTTAACATGACCAAATAGGATGTTGATATTTCGATTTTTATGCATAATGATTTTAAAAGAAATCATCTCTTGTTCAAGAAGTTGACATCAGAAATTTATCTATTATTTCTAATATCAGTAAAAATCGAAGAAAGTCTCAAAAATATCCAGGCACAAATGGGTTAAACCGGCCACTATTCATCGCAGGAGGATGATCGTATACTGGGAATGGCTGTGTGTCCCACAAGTCAATGAGAAAATGGAATGTCCGTTTTCGCCAAGGAACTGGCCAAGTTCAAGTGGGAGACGTTGGACCATCCGCCCTACAGGCTGGACATGTCGCGCTGCGATTTCCATGTGTTGGTTCCACTGAAGAAACCACCTGAAAGGGAAGCGCTTCAACTCGGACGACGTACTCAAGGACGCTGTGACGGACTGGGTCTCGTCACGGCCACAGGAATTCTGGGAACAAGGAATCCTGCGGCTTGTTCATAAGTGGGATCGTTGTGCTCAGGCCTATGGTGTTTATTTTGAATAAAGTCTACATTTGTACCCACCGTGTCTTTCCGTACCTTTTCATTTGATCACCCCTTGTAGTTAGTAGGATGATACGGTTTAAAGAATAACTTCCCAAGAGCGCAATGTATTGGGACTATTTTGAGTGCTCCTGTAGAAAAAAATCTATAAATGCTACATAGATCCTTTACAATAGGGTACATGGTACTGCAGATAAGAATAACATATATAAATTTCGTAGAAATCGATGCCTATTGACGCGAGTTATATCAAGGACGGACAGACAGACAAACCGAAATCTTAAGCACTTTTCTACCTTGTTGGAAAGTGTCAAAAAAGCTAGATCTTGAGGGGGAAAGGCGAAAATTTTCAAGGTAAAGGCGCGGGGCCCCCTAAAGCGCGGGGCCCGTAGCATTTGCTACATCTGCTATATTGTTAATCCGGCACTGTCTCAATCTATAGAGAGATTTTTAAAATATTCATTATAATGAATATTTTTAAAACAGAAAACTTTTTTTTTTTTTTTTTTTTTTTTTTTTTACACGGCCGTACACAGGTCCCAAATGCTTCAAACGGATAGAAATTGCAAAATCTTTTAAATTTTGAGTAGTGTACAGGAAAAGTCTAGTACCTTATATAAAATAACAAGTACATTTATGAACTTTAAATATGGGGAACGGAATATTATAAAACTTGCACTCACCACGTTAAATACTCACGAGATCCAAAAATAACGCCGATTAAGAACGATTAACTTAGATAAATTCACAAGCCACAAACTATGTCGGACCACTCTTCTCACAAGTGGCCCAGTATTGCCATTTATTAACGCATAAAAGCAACATTTATAATGTTGCGTCTTCCCCCAAATTACCTTACATAAATTATGTATTACAACAAATTTTTTTAGACAAATAAATACAGAAAGCTGCATTAAAAAATATTATGATTTTTAGAAATGAAGTTATGATTAAGTGCTCATTTACTGGTCAATTTACACTACCACGTATAGCTTATAGTTTTAATTGATGAGATTAGTACATATTGTGGACATCACATTATATTATTCATAAATGGAAAGTTTTCAAAAGTTATTTATTTTATTTATAAATTTTTAAAACGCTCTGTGATTTATTATTTAAGTTTATATGCTTGTTCATAATGATAACTGTAGAGATTTTTATATTAATGCATATAACTGGCTGAGCTGATTCAAATTATTTTGTGATTAGTTAGTGAAGTTATGCTGTAATTCAATTATTTACTTAAATAAAATTGGTCTAAAGAAAATGGTACCGTATGCGTTTAACAGAATATCATTTGTTGTCATTCCTCCAGTGTAATTTCGCTTAATTGTTTTATTTCCTCCAAAAATTTACGAAAGTTTTGTGACGGCTTAAAGCAAAGTTTCAAGGTTGTATGATTAAAAAAGTTGGACTTAAAAATCAGCTTGCTTAAATTACGAGAACTGCTTTTATTAATAATGTACACTGATTTATTTAAAAATTATAATCATTTCACTTTAAATATTTATCAGAAAATTATTTCTTTTTTACCGAAAAAATCATGCCCCTCCATAATGCTTATCATACAGAAAACATTCTGGAAAATATCACACGAAGCTAAAGGAGAAATAAAAATAAAATTGGTATTTTTTTATCATACAAAAGGCTTTACATTTAGCATAATCGAAAAATGAAACCAGAACGAACATATGGACAAAACCATTTTGCTGTGAATTTATTTTATTTGTAGAACAACTTATTTTTTCTCCTCTCCAAAGAGATTCGCAAAATTGATATAAATGATGTCTGATAGAATGCTAAAATACTATTTTAAAATTTTTGTTAGTTATTCTATAAGAACATAGTCACTACTTCAATATTGCAAATATACGAAAATTCGGAAATATATGCATATATGTGTTTCTGGGTGTGAAAATGCGATTTAAAAAATTATAAATATGAATTCAAATTTTGTCTTAGTTTAACAGTCTGTTTTTATGGAATAAAAATGGAATGTTCAATTTTCGTTTGAATTTCTAATATTTTCCTTTTTATTCTTCTGAAAAGTCAAGAAAAAGCACACATGAATGGTTTCAAAAGGGAAATGTCAAAGTAATTGATGATTAAATAGTATTTTTAATTAACCACTGATGATTAAATGTTAGCATTTTTCCAATGTTTATTTTCTTTTAAGTCATTTATCGTTCTATAATTTTTCTACAAATATTTAATCAGCTTTTCACATATCCCTAACATGGTTCAGTCATGCAGCTAAACAGTTCTGCAGCTTTTACAAGCCACGACCTTCAGTGCAACATCAGAATTAACCAATTGACGTGTAAGTAATCTCAATTTGTTGTGACAAACGTATGCCGAAACTATTGTTTTTATTTGTACGCTTAAAATAAATATTATACTTAAATCATTAGGGTTTTAGCTAAAACAACTAGAGGAAAATAATATAAAATAGTATTCCTCCCACACTATCATAAAATAGTAGCTTCTGTCAAAACAATTAAATATTTGAAGAAAATGATACAAAAAGAAATGACCTAAACAATAGAAAATATAGACTTCAGATGCCAGTATTAGTTTATAAAGCTCACTTCAAGTAGTTTAATTTGACATCATTTTGTGATTAATAGCTGCTCAAATTTATTTCTTTAATATGCGTTTGTAAATTGGACTTCACAGCCCAAGGAATTTCCTGAATGCAGTAAGTTATGCTTTCTTCGACATACGATATTCTCAAAGTATAACTTGCAACGTTATAAGTCATGGGCCTTACCCTATATCTACGATAATCTTCGGTACCGAAAAACAACTTTAAATCCAAAGTAACAATGTCGGGCAAGATAACGTGGAGATCGTCGAAGGCCAGCAAGAAAACAAAGAAGAGGAAAAACTTGAAACTCTTTCCTAATTTAAGTACCTATTAAAGTGTTATATATTAAAAGCGTGCTATAATTCATGCGTCGTCAACATTTTTCTTCCTTATTCCGTTAAGTTGGAAATCGTATCATTATTCATGAATGTGACGTAATTTTCTTCCTTGTTCCATAAAACACTTCTTTGCAATCAAAATCTATATTAAAATCGCGTACCAAATCTATTTTACAATCTTCTTCAGGCATATTATAACTTATTCTAACTATACTTCATCTTTATAAATACTGTTTGGAAAGTATATAATATTCCATGAGTGTACCGTATTTGTCTTCTCTGATCAATAAAATACCTCTTTGAAATTGAAATCCATGTCAAAATCACCTACTTTAGTTGATTAACAATCTTCGACAAGCATACTCTAACCATACTTCTCCGCTTTAATAACACCGGTAACAAAAAAAAGGGGGGGGGGTTCTGTTCTCATGCTTAAATTTTGATTCTAGATATTGAAAAACACTTAAATTTTCATTTTTAGTTCTTAAAGTTTGCTTTTGTCTGATTTACGTCGATAAGTATATTTTAATTTATTTCATAAACGAAAGATGGCAGCACTTTGATTAACCCGAAAGTAAACTGTATTATTATAATATTATTGTATGCAATATTTAGTAAAATCTTTTATATCCAGCAAAAACTTTTCTGATCACAATTTTAAATGGAATTATTAAAAAAATATAAAAATCAATGATTTTTGCCAAAAATTGAAAAATTGCTTCAATTTCTACAAAAGCAAACTTTCATTAAAAAAAATTATTTTCCTTAGTTTTGGCGTAGGAGAAACTAAAATTTAACATGTAGAAGTCAGACCCAAAAATCGTATTGACAGGTGTAATCTGTAGTATTTCTCAGTTCCTAGTCAAATTTGAAAGATATCCCGAAGCTTGGATCAATTTTCAGGACTTATTTTTCAGCACCAAACTTGGCGATAATTCATCAAAAACTGCAAGCATTGTCGAAATTAAACAGTTTGTTCTCCCCCTCTCCGCGCTATCTGGTACTTTTAAATATTTTTTCCATAGGTCGTAATGTGTGAGAAACATTTTTGTAGTCCTATAGAAAACTATATAAATCATATATACACCAAAATCTATACCGATCGTAGGACGTTGGTCTATAATATATATGCCAAATGTGAGTTCAATCGAATGCACCGTTTAAGAGCTATCGTACTTTAAAGTATTTCTGTGCATAGGCCATAATGTAAAAATGATACTTTTTGTACCCCGGTAATAAAACTATAAGGCCTATACTCGCCAAAATCAACGCAACAAGTTTTAAGATAATGTACAAACAAATTTCAGTTCAATCGAATGCACCGTTACCCTGTTGAAAGTTGAAACGGAAACGTGTCCACGTAAATCAGTCTACAAAATTATGTTCTCAAACTATGCTAGCATAGGATACCGGAATGAACGAAATAGCACTGTAGTGTTAAAAATCATGTCCAAATATTTGGCAATGCAAAGAATTAGAATATAAAAAAGAAAATACAAAGTATTCATTAAAGAATTTTAAATATATTTTGACTTTATTTTATTTTATTTTTTTATTTATTATTTTTTTTAATAGAAATTTGCTTTTCCCTTTTTTCTCAACGCTCAAAGAAAAAGTTCCGATGAAGTAAAATAGTAAAACAATAAGGAAAATGAAGACCATTTTGAGTAAAGTTTTGAACGTTTAATTCTAATTGATTTTGTTTATTTATGATTGAACTGTAAGAAGGAGTAAGAAGGAAATAACTCTTTGTTGAATAAGCTGATTTTTCAAATTTCAGTTTATATAATCATAAGTTAAGCTAACTGCTGATTAATTTATTTTAAAAGATTATTTAAAACAAAAACAATATTTTTCAGAAACTCGAAAGATCTGAGAAATAATTTCTCACATTTCTTTGTACTTCTCTAATCCTTTGTATGCATAGATCTGTTTCGTATTAACCGTGTAGATAAAATTAAAGCTTTATAGAAGCCTGCAAGTTGTAAACAAATAATGATTTCTTTGGAAGTTGAAGTGAGACTAGGACATACTTTTGAATTTTTTTTAAATCGTGAATATTCAAAGTATAATTTCTACAAACTTGATATATTCCAAAGAGCTATTATTATAAACAACACAATTTGGGAAGCAGTTGTGTTAAAAGCATGTTACTCGCAGCATAAAATACATTTTTCATATTCTTACAATGTTTTCTCTTGCTTAATTTATCTAATTATACACTGAAGAGCGATCAAATTATGACCACCTACTCAATAACTCGTTGCGCCTCCTTTGACCTTCAGCACAGCTGCAACTCGCCTGGGAATGGATGCCACGAATTATTGGTAGATACTAGAGACACGGTGTACCAAATATTTAAGCAGCGGCCACAAAAACTGGAGATATTGGAACATGGTGGTGTTTGAGCTCTGAGCTCACGGGGAGAGGGGGGGGGGCAGCTGTTTACCTGGAAGGCGGCGTAGGCTGACACGACTATGGATATGATAAAGAAGAAACCGGGATCCATAGGATACCAAGGAACTCTCTTCTACATATCCGTGGTCCAGTCTCGATGTTTCCGTGCCCACTGTAAGCGTAGTTTTCCAGTACAGCTGACAGTAACTCTTCGGCTCCCTCATCAATTTAGCATAATTTTTCATATTTAACATTATACCATGGTCTCTTGGCACGTCCATAAATTTATTTCAATCAATCATTACTTACTCGTTCGAGTCAACGAGCCATTGCAATCTGCTCTTTATCAGATTTGCTTAGATCAATATCCTTTCCCATTACTCACAACGTAAGTGCAAGAATGATTCCTTACCTACTACATCAGGAGTTAAATACCATTCCCACATAATTACGTGCTCTCCGTGTCATCCAGACGAGTTCATTGAAAAATGTGGGGGTGGTCATAATAGAATGGCTCTTCGGTGTATTTACAGCTTTTTTTAGTGGCACATAATATAGTAAAACATTATGTAAGCACCAACCTGCATTGGCTCTAAAAGTTTAAGTTCGGTTCTCAAAGACCAACGGAAGAGAAGCGTTGCCGCACTTGGCCAGCGTTTGGAAGGGGACAAACCAGTGGGACTGTCCACTTAATTGGAAACTGGTGTGCATAAGATCTTCAGTGGTTCCAATGTCCTCCATG
Organism: Cheiracanthium punctorium; assembly: GCA_038373885.1. Classification (NCBI taxonomy): domain Eukaryota; kingdom Metazoa; phylum Arthropoda; class Arachnida; order Araneae; family Cheiracanthiidae; genus Cheiracanthium; species Cheiracanthium punctorium. The sequence goes on from JAWZYV010002197.1 coordinate 1,470,799, forward strand.
CTAAGACGATACTCCTGGTACTGCCAATTTAGGTGCAGGTCTTTCTTCTGGAATCGCTCAATGTTAAGAGACTCCGAACCAAAAGTAATACACTTTGTGCAATTTTTTTCCAAGTCTGATCCAAGTCTCCAGCCGTAAATTTAGCAAAAATTCAATGATGACAAAAATCGTTTTTTAAAAAATATTTTTTTTGTTTGTTGTTTTTTATCATAAGTACCTGTGCTTCAAGAGAGATTTATGGTACTTTAGAATTTTGTATGGAATGTTATCCATGATCTGGTCCATCGGACGTGAAAAGTATGTTTAAATGTAGAAGAAGCTTAGTTTTTCCATAATACACGATACTCTTCAATTTAGTAAATTTACCTACTTTACAATTAATTTTAGTATAAAAACTACTTAAATTGTATAAGAAAGTTATTTTGTTTCTAGAAAACAATTTTATATATTTTGAAATGCATAATTAAATCCATGAAAAAGTTAAGTTTTCTGGCAAATTTCTTACTAAATCACTTTGATGGTTAATTATAGAAAGAGATCCCTAAAAGAAGCAAAAAATAATAAGACGCATAACATTTTTATATGCAATTAACCGAAATTGATTTTGTCGTCGCTAAAGGGAAATTTGCAATGAAAACCAAATTCACTTAATATATATAATTAATAAAGCGTAAAATAATTTTAGAATGAAGATATTTACTATCTAATATCATTGAAAACATGACTAAGCCGTAATTTTTACTTGATTAAGAACTCATTAAGGCCAGTGCATCAATATGCTGAAGGAAATTTTGCATCCGAAAATGTGTCTAATAACATTAAGCTACTTTAAATAATTACTTTAAGTGGTTAAACGTATTTCTCTAATTTGATTAATAAATTTAATCATCAAACTCGAATAAAGTTATTCATACATAATAATATACAGGTATACCAAGAAATAATTTGGCCATTTAAGAGGGCTTTAAAATGCGTTGTATTGGCCCAAATGGGATAAATGTGATCTACAGATAACTCACAGGACACTCTTGAGTTTTTTTTTCATTGAAAAATTAGTTCCAAATTCCGTCAATAGGTGTCGGTGTAATGCGCATAAAAATATTTAATTTTCTTCAAGGGAAGCAAATGGAACACTTCCACTGCCGGCAACTGACTGTTGGCTTCAACGACCATAGTAGCCATATTTTCGACAATAAAAGACTGGATTTGCTTTCGCTCTACGCCTGGAAGAATGCACAGTTGCTCAGTTTTTCAAATTTTGTGCAGCAACTTTCGTAGGGCAAATGGAGACACTGCATGTCTTTGCATCTTCTTCATATGATTTTTTTAACTACAGCGAAGTTCTGATTCTAGAGCAATTAGAGCTGGTAGAGCAATTTTACCTGAAGCGCTTATTTTTGAAACGTAAGTATGATTGCAGAAAATAACTAATGCACGTGCAGAATCCGCATAATTTGTATCCAAAGAATAATAATAATAGACATATGCAGTAAAGCAAATGATTTTTCAGACTTTCAATAGATTCATATAATACCATTTGCGTTATAGCGTAACCTATTGATGAATTTTGGTAGTATTTTAAAATTTAATAAATATCAAGCGCGTCATTTTAATTACGTTCGACGCTTGTTTTTATGAACCTGTATTGACTACTTAAATACTTCGTAAAATCAAGTCATAAAATCGGCTGTAGGAGAGTAATCGGTACCTCTTGCTAGTTTTAAAATCCGCAGGGTGTTCGTACAAATGAATGTCGACTGCATCTGTAGTTCAAATTTTGAATGATCCTATTTTGAAAATAATTTTCCATCGTTTCTTCAAATGGAATTGTTTTTCAGAGTTGTGAGCTAGAACACTTATTACTGTCTGTCATCATTCTATCATCATATATACGTAACTTTAAGAATGCTTCTTTCAGAATCGTGGGAAATTTAAATCGTTTGGGCGCTTGATAAATCAATGGAAATCCCTTCATGTGTCACATATGTTTTAACTCTCACTAATCACCAATTTAGTGTGTGGAAAGGTTAAGTGCATTTTAGACTCGTGTTTAGTTTAACATTATGTGTTTTGAAATGAATTTTGTAACAGTAAATATTATTGCATATTTTAGTAGCAATAATAATAATAATGATGATAATAATAATAAACTAAATAGCAATTTTTTCTTGTGTATATTCTAATCACATTCCAAAAGTTACTATTTTATGCATTCCCACTAAATTCTTCAGTCCCCTTTTCAACCTCTAGCCCAGGGCCCCCAATTGGGCCAATTCAGGCCTGATATCATATAGCAAACGCTGTCGGGAATTATCGTAGTCTTCCAATCTTTCTTTGAGAAAACAGTTCCAATTTCCGAATCGTGCCATCACGTGACTGATTTTTCTATTTTTTTTTTTCTTCTCTCATATGGCTTATTGTAAGTCGGCGCCAGTGTTCTTCCGTGTTTTGTATTAGTTTAGTAGAAATAATATAATCAGTGTTATATTTTACAGAAATGGAGTTTGATTTATTTTGGATATAGTAATTTTCCTGAAAAGTTTAGCAGAACCCGCAGCAATCTGAGAATAAGGTAAGGAAATTTTACCTTTTAATTTTATGATTTGTAACTAATAAATTATTGAGGTAAATTAGTAGTAAATAAGTCAGGCTAAATACGCCTTCGGCTAAAACTTCGAAAAATTACTTCATATTTTTTCGTGTGCGTGCTATACACCGAATATAAAATACGTGACATAGCCTAAATTTACTCATGCGTGTTATACGCCAGAGCGTGTTTGTTATAAGGTAAGTGCGCCCTTTTTTTAGGTATAAATTGTATGATGAGTAATAAACTGCAATCTAAATTATATGCTTTGCTTTAAATTATTGAAAAATTAAAAAATGCCTTATTAATTTGAAGAATAAATTAATAAATATAGTGCCAATTTACATTGACACATTTTATGAGTCTTCTTATAATAAAATTAATTGGAAACTGTAAATTATCGTAATTTTGTAAATAAGTTATAGACATTCGAAAACTGCGGTTAATAATTATTGAAAGAGTCTTCATTGAAGATATTCATTGAAGATATTCATAGAAGATTGACGCATTCAAGATATATTGAAGAAGAAGAAAAAAAAAAACTCATTTATGCTAAAGGATGCTGATTGTCTTGCATTTTACATTAATTGCTTCTAAAATCATATGTTGTCTATTAAATCCAATCAGAAATGTATAACTGAAAATTATTGATTTATATAATCAATGCACAGCTACGGAAAAAAAAAGAAAACGCCCACTTGCTCTTTACTTGGCCATCGTTCGTCGTACAGCAAATTTATACTGTATTCCATTCGTTTGCAAATAGCTTATACATTAATTTAATAGCAATTTAATTTCCATAAGCGGTTTAATTCTGCATGAACTTCGTTTTTCTCAATGGCAACATTCTATTTTGACTTTATTAAACAAAAGAAAACCTTCAAGTTACCCTAAATGTAAATTTTCACCAATTTTCTGCGATAATTTCAGGATATATTGCGATTTCTTATTTGCGACATTTTAAGGGGTTTTCTCCAAATTGAAAACGCTATATGTAGGTAGGTTCGGAACTTTTCGCCGTTCATTAATTTCGCTAGCGATAGTTGAAAGATATAAATATTATTTACAAGGAAAATACTCTTTCTAAAGTTTTTTGCACGAAGAATATCAGGGGTAAAAATTAGAACATTTAGTCAGTGGTTTAAGGACCAGTAATTCCATAACTTCTCTGGTTTTTAACATTTATAACTGGTCCTTATACATAGTTAAAAAGTTCAAAACGGCTGCTTACATTTCGAAAATCTTTCTAATTTTGAAATTATTATTGATTATTTGAAGGTTCTCTTAAACATGTGAAATGCTGCCAGGAGTGAGAGGCTCTACTCTGCTCTTCTGACTTCAAGAATGTTACTCAGCTGTGGGTTTCATGACTAAAAACTTATTTGCTTGAATTTCGTGTAAAATTCGCGATTTCATTTTTGCCTACCCAATATTATCACTGTGTTTGCCATTTCCCTTTCTTCATTAAAAGTTACCATCCGCAGTGTGCAATATTTTTATAGCTTTTAGTGGTATTTTAATTTATAATCTGATAGTCATTTAGTCAGCAAATGTCATTTTGAATGTTTTATAAAGTACGAGGAAGACGAAAGATCTGTTGTTTCAGATATTAAAATATGTGAAATATTTCACACATCCAAAGCGAGGGAGGCTGAGAGGGCTGCAGCTCCCCGCCACGAAATAGGACACCTTTAACTCACAATTGTATATGAATTACCCCCCCCCCTCTCGAAATAAAATTCTGTCTAGGCTACTGGGTCAAATGCATGCTTGGAATGTTGAGGATGCTTCTTTTTCACAAATAGTACGTTGTGTTGGAAGACATACGTCTATTGCATCTAATTATATATATGGAAAATATTTTATTTTTAGGGGAAGAGTAGTCGATGCTTTATAGAATGACCATCACCTAACCTCCAATTCATTTGATTCTAAATTTGCTATTTTTATATCGCTAACTTTTATTATTTTTTGTGCAAAAGAAGTATAATTTACATTTTTTAAGCGATTTTCAAAAAGTTGTAACTTAATAAATTTGTATATGGCCCCTTAACTCATCAAAGTAAAACATTTTAATTAATATTAATTAAAGTATTGAACAAAAAATTTGAAATTTTGCAAAGCCATGTAAGATTATTTACTGCATCTATTTCTGCTGAAATTTGGTTAGGTCGTTATCAATATTTTTTTCGAATATTTATATCATAATTCACAAAATAATTTATTAAAAATTATAATAACAGTGAGTTATTAAAAATTATAATAACAGTGAGAACGTCTGAAGGGCTGCCATGATGAATGTTCTTGATTTACTCATTCTTCTTGATTTACTACAACTAGTTTTTGTGTTACCTTCTAGATAGCACTGCCTGTGTAGAAGAAGAAATAGGTGGATCGTTTTGCCCGCTAGGATCATTTTGGGCCACCTTCCCCTGTATGCATATGTAATGTATTAATATTTCCTTCATTTAAAGGTATGTTACTATTTTCCAGATTACACAAACATACATATTGATACGGAGGAAGTTAAAACTAACCAAGATGTTAGACAGAGTTGTGGTCTATCCCGACCGTTTAATATTTATATTGATGACACCATACGAAAGTGAAATTATCAGTAAATACTTGTATCCACTTGAATTTGCCAACTAGTGTTAATACCTCTTTGCGGATGCCCAAATAATTATTAAGACAAATGAAGACGACCTTCAAAGATCCACATATACCCTTCATAAAATATGCCAAGACTATAATATGCAAAATCTCAATTTCAAATATGAAAATATTAGCATTTAAAGGCAAAGAACCGGTCAGAACAAAACTTGTCATCGATGCCATCGATACCATCGATACCATCCAACATATGAATTTGCCAACGAGTGTCAATCACTTTTTGCGGATGACCAAATAATTATTAAGACAAATGAAGACGACCTTCAAAGATCCACCTATACCCTCCATAAAATATGCCAAGACTATAATATGAAAAATCTCAATTTCATATATGAAAATATTAGCATTTAAAGGCAAAGAACCGGTCAGAACAAAAATTGTCATCGATAGTAAAATTATCGATCAAATACAACACTTCACCTATCTAGGTTGTGAGATCATCTTCGACTATGATAATGATACCCTAAATAAGCTACACAAATTCCAACATATATGTGGCATTCTGAGAATATGCCTAATAGTCCGGTCAATTTAGAAATCCGAGGTTACAAAAATTCACACCCAGCTGAAAGTTGGTAGGATTGTTCAAAACACCATCATAAATGAGATCTGAAAAGTCCTCATCGATCCGACACCCGGAAAAAAATTTACTCGTGCTCAAAAGTCACAAAAACGGGTTTTTCAGCAAAACGGTAAGTTTTATCATAAAATTAGTTCAGACAAAAATTGTAGATCAGATAATTATCTTTAAAAAATGTCTAAATACTTTTTTTCCTAAGAGCCACCGTTTTTGAGATATAACGATTCAAAAAGTTGGAAGAGTTGTAATAATATGAGACGTTTCCGCGCCACCTTTGAGGTAAGTATACTAGAATACTTAGCGCGTTTGTTTTAATTTGGTTTCCCTGGTAGGCCTATTCCACGGATCTGTTGTGATTCTGTATAATTTGAAACTATTGAATAAAAAAAGATAGATGCTGTAAATAAATTACCCAGTCGATCGCAATCAAAAAGCAGATGCACAGTTAGATGTTACAATATTTCTAAATACAAATGTCAATATTCTATAATTAAATGTTGATGGCAAATGGCGAGAATTTGGGCATGGACCAATAGTAACTGACTGCAGATGCCATATATTGAAGATATCCGTATACATTTTTTTATCAAATAGCAGGCCTCTGCTTTAGAAGCAGTGGCCAATTCTAATTCTGGAGTCACTTTAAGGCTGGTCAATACTAAGGTGGTCATACTAAGGCTGGTCACTTTATTATGGGGGGAATCTAGTAGGTGGAACAACGTTGCTCCCTATGAAGGGACCGACACAATGACAGTCACGCCCAGTCGGGGATAGAAGCCCGACCGCCGGGAGTTGAACCCGAATTCGTAGTACGGTGCTTTATCCACCATACAATCTGGTCGGCATCTCCGTAGACATTAATGTATTGAAATTCTTGTGAGTGGTCCAGTAAAATAAACTCTACGATAGATTGGAACCAAAAATCCAGATGCAGAACTAGATGTAACAACAATCTTATATATGAAATTTCAACATTCTACGACAAATAGTTTTTGAGATATGAGAGTTAAATACATACACACGTACACCAAATCGGTGTAATTTTTGAGAGAGGCACGTGACCGTGGTTGGATGATTACCTAACTTGGTAGGACGGTATTGTGCTTGAAACGGATGAATGCACCTAAAATTGCCCTTGACCGTAATGCATTGGAAATCTTTTGAGTGTGCCTGTAGCAGAACTATAAATAATAGGCCCTATTTTCGATGGAGAAATTCATTGTGTAACTCTTAACAACATATATCACTCGTGAGTCGTTTGAAATAGCCTAATACCTGTAAAATACGCTTTCATGAATTTTAGCCCATAGACCGTAATGTATTTTGAATCTTTAGGGCGGTCTGCAGATAAACTATCCAGTCGATCGGGACCAAAAGCGAAGGTGTGCAACTAGATGTTACAATAATCCTAAATATAAAGTTTCAAGATTCTACGACCAATAGTTTTTGAGATATGCGAGTTACATACATATGTACATACGTACGTACAAACGGCATGGAAAACTGGTCAAAATGGGTTGTATATGCATTTATATGAACCTGCATGCTAGCGTACGATGAGATGCATCGCAAAAATTCTTAAAAGTAAATTTAGAGGTAGTCAAAACGGTATTTCTCTCGCTTTGACCTTTGACCCCGAGTAAATTTTTTCCAGGTGTCGGTGTGGTGGAGTGAAACAGCAGTAAAATATAATTTTGAGACTGTTTCCATGGGAAGACCACACAAGTGGACCGTAAATTAGAAGAGGCGCCAGGCAATGGACAGTCTGGACACTATAGCACAATGAACTGTCAACGTTAAAATATTTATGGCCGAAAATGATATGCAAATTTGGCGGGGTATATTCCCCGATGTCACACCTACATGTCTGGGATTCGACGAGGGGATGCATTAATTCCCCGATACGAACAAATCAGAAACTCCAGCCAATGATGTAAGAGGGGGTAAGAAAAAAGGAAACAGCCCCGTGGAAAAAAAAAAAAGAGATAGAACGAGTGGACTGCAGAAGAAGTAGAAGAGAGTGTTGGAGAAGGTGTGAACGGGCTTAAAAAATCAGTGTGTGCTTCGAATCAGTGTGATGAAGTTGTGTTCAAAAAAAAAAAGGAATGAGTGTTGCTTGGTGATGGCTTAAGAGAAAGAAAGCGGTTCCAATAGTGCACGCGTCGATCGTGTCCTGTGTAAAGATGGCTACCTCATCATAATGGTGAATATCCCAAACGATTTATTTATTCTTGGTGTTTCAAACCTTTTGTGGATACCCCTTATCCTCCAAAACCACATCTCCCCCAGACATGTTTTGATTTTAAAATTATGTCAATATCGTCTTTTAATTAATATTAGTGGAATGACTAAGGATAAATGGAATTTATTTGCAATTCATAGAGTCTTTAGTTTTTTTTTAGTGTTTAGGTGTATGTCAATCATTTTTCATTTTTCAGCGTAATCCTAGGAGTACTTGCCAGGCAGGTTATGCGCGGCACAGTACCACTGTACGATCATCTTTGGCCTTAGTTTTCATCAAATTTTAACCATAACAAAATTAAACCACCACAGTCGGATCGATGAGGACTTTTTAGATTTCATTTATGATGGTGTTTTGAACAATCCTACCAACTTTCAGCTGGGTGTGAATTTTTGTAACTTCACTCCTATTTTTTGGTCTAATTTGACCGGACTATAAAGAGAAACTCAACTGAAGTTTTACAGGGTTATGGCAGTTCCCACTTTATGATATGGCTCAAAGACATGGACTTAGGATGCCCATGATATGATCACAATCTAGGTGGCAGAGATGCGAAACCTCTGATCCGTAAAAGGCTGCAAAATTTTAGATGAAATAAGTGAGGAAGATATTAGGAAAGAATTAAAAGTATTCAGCCTATCTGAAAAAATCCGGGAATATCGTACGAGCTCGAAAAATCATATCCAGCGTATGAAACGCGGTTGATTACCCAGAGAGCTGTCCTCTACTACATGGCAAAAGGCAGGCGAGACCGTGGCAGACAGAGAAACCGGTGCTTGTGCCAACAGGCTGGAACAAGCTTTCACCCTAATCCATTATGATTATGATGATTTAAAGAATTTTCAGTATAGATTTCGATGTATCCCTCCTCAACAAAATAATTGTGGGTAGTAGAAAATCAGTCAGCAAAATTAGAAATATGATTATATATTTCTTCCTACACGTAAATTGACTCTTAAAGAAGTATATTCCACCCGGTCTCTCTAGGAAACAGAAATAACCATTCAACCAGCCAATTCAATTTGCAACGTTTATAGGATAAATAGCTGAAACAATTTAAACCCATACAGGCACATGAAACCGTAGACATAAAAAAGTTCCATCAGGTACTTTTTCATATTTGGCTTGCTTGAATGTACAAGCAATGAAATAAAAAATCTGAAATCATTAATTTTAATAAATGTACTAAATTTATCAAGTGTCGGATAAATTAATTAAAACGCCCACACGTGATGTGTGCGATAATTTATGAAAAAGGAAATTAACAATAAAGAATTTTGTCAAAGTGAAAGTTTACTGTTTAAGTTAGCTTCAAGTAAAAATAACGTATGCAGGCCATATTTTTAGATTAAGATTAATATTGTATATATATGGGTTAAAATAAGAAATACAACTTCATAACATTGGAATTCGGGATTACAGATCTAGTTTTTTTTTTTTTTTTTTTTTTTTTTTTTTTTTTGACGACTTCCTCCGTTAGATATGTACAATTCTATAACACATATTTATTTCACAATACGTTTATTCTTATCAGACCTTTTATATTCTAATACATTTATTTTGCTAAGTTTGAGGGAAATTTCTTATGCTTAAAATGTTAATGCTAGAAAAATTTTTGATTCTAAGAATTAAAATGTTTACAGTAGTACAAACAGTAGAACTTTTTCATTCACATTTACAAAAAGTAGTAAAAAGAAAAGTATTTTAAAGGTACATATTTCAAAAGTTCTTTGTCTGCAGAGTGAAAAATGTTAAACTATGTAAAATCTTCTTAAAGCCTGTCTTTTGCGTCACTTATTTAATTTCAACTCTATTAACACAATTCAATTTTGATCCGCACCTTTTAATTTAATTTTCACTAAGTTATGTCATAACATCTTGCATTTTACACACTCCTTAATGTTGACATAATCTTTTGAAGTATGGAACTTTTGAATAAGGAATTCCACGAACGCTCAATTTTATTCAAAAGTTTAAGAAGTTACGTTTTATCATCTGACAAAATAAGCTGCTGAAAATGCACTCAATTAAATTTATTCCTTTTTACTTGTAGCTTATGAATATATGTTAAAATTAAATGTTAAATCCGCAAATTTATTTTCCGCTTGATTTTCCATTTTATGTTCATTAGTTTTTCTGAAAGTAAATTGTAGTATACGATACTTTATCTAACTACTTTAAGTGTGTAATAGATGCAAAATTGTTAAACAAAAGTAATTTTCATTTAATTATTAAATTATTTTTTAAATGTTCCATGTATGATAATCAAATTTTGAATTTTTGCTATTTTCACTCTTTCTATTAAATGTTTAATTTTCTGCATTTTCATTCTAAGTAATACTATTTCTGTTCATTTATCATTTCGTTGTTATTATTATAGGAATAATTCCATCTTATATGTGCATTTCAAAGTGACGATTCGTATAAATACCTTAAAATTATATATATATATATATATATATATAGAGAGAGAGAGAGAGAGAGAGAGAGATAGATAGATAGATAGATAGATAGTTACACTTTACTTAAAATTACAACAAAATTATAGTTGCTTCACATGCTGTCCAGCGCTTAAAAAAGCAGCATAAAAGAAAACATGCGTTTAATAATATATAGAAAATTAAATAGAAAACACCCCCCAAGCCAGTCATTGTTAATACAACAAAAAATTACAAAAAAATGTAAAATGCATTGTCCTCTTCAGAGGGGGAAATGCACAATAGTACACCATAGGTTTCGAACTCACAGCCTGAGATTTTGCCAAGGTATTGTATTGTATTCAAGACTGTAGTTTGGAAAGATTGATTGAAAAGTATTAAAACAGTTTAAATATATTTGTAAAAGTGTACAATATTAACTGTAACAGGCAAATCTCAGAGGTGTGACTCCCTTTTACCTATGGGAAAGAAAAGAAGAAAGTTCTTTATTACTTACACATACATAAATTCGAAGAACAAATAATACCAATGTGCATCAAAACTAAAGAAACAAGTTAAACTTTTGTTCCAAAATCCTGTAATTCGTTATCCGTTGCCCGTCCAATCCACGTGCAGAAGATTTTTTGTTGTATTAACAATGACTGGCTTGGGGGGTGTTTTCTATTTAATTTTATATATATATATATATATATATAGATAGATATAGATATAGATATATAACTAATAAGTAAAACACAAAACATACTACAAATAAGACATATCTCACATAAAAATATAACAGCTATTAGCCAGAATTAGAAACCAGATTTTGAAGCCAAATAAAGTGCAAGAGTTATTGTGATAATATAATGGAACGGAAATTATAACCACTGTTACCATCGCCAGGGGCCACAAACAGTGGATTATAATTTAGAGCAAACAAAATAGTAGGGTTTCGGTTGTGTGGCATATCAGAAGAGATATTAACTCCACACATCTGGGCCCTACCCTACTATATAAAGGAAAGAAGAAATCAAAAAGATAACAAAAATTAGAAATAGGAATTATAATTTTACATACCAGACCTTGAGCACATGGAAATCTCATTTGAACAAGTGATATGTGTTGCCAATGCTAAGAATTATAAAAAGTGAAAAAAGGTGTTGCCACTAAATAAAAGTGTAAAAGTGGAAAGCAGAAAGTATAGGAGTTGCCAAATACCAAAAGGTAATATTATTAAATTTTAAGAATATCCAGGTAAATTAATATAATAAATATATATTGAATAATAATAAATTAAAATGATTGAATAAAATAAATAGCATAGCAAAATTAAATATAACATATTGTTTAAAAAATATAATGATTATTATTATTGACAAAGTATGTATAATAAGTTATTGTATGACAGAAGATTAATCTAGTAAATAAGAAAAAAAATAAAAAATAATGTTTAGGACAGAATAATCACAATATAGGAACCCCGTTTTTTTTAATCCCTCCAGATATATATATATGTATGCATATACACATCCAAATTGTTTATAAACATATTACTTTTTTTTTTTTAATGAGAAAATCTTCCTCCGCCCGACCCAACCATCCAGTTACAACCTTAAAACCAAAACCCCACCCAACCTCCAGTAAAATAACAAAGACATTAGACACACCATTATCAAGAATTGTATATATTAGATTTTAGGAACTTAGTGGGATAGTTGTATTGTCTAGCTTGTTATAGAGATTTAAAATTGGAGACTTTAAAATCTTCAGAACATAGTAACTTGATTCTATACAGCAGTGATTATAGATGATATTGCGAAATACAGATTTATGTAAGAAGGAGGAAAAATGAGTAAAGCTATTTACTTTAAAGCTAAAATCTTTACGCTTATCATAGATATTGAAACTAAGGCTATTTCTAAGAGTGATGGAGATACTTAGATCTAGAAAACTAACAGAATTGTTAAGCATATCATTTTTAATTAATTCCAGAGCAGATGCATATTTTATGGGGAAGATAATGTTATTATTATTAGTAGTGTTTACAAGTAAGATATCATCTATATATCGTTTAAGAATGATGTGTGTATTAGTATATTCTTTTTCATAGTAATATAAGTAAAGATCTGCAAGGTAACTAGATGCTGAACCACCTTGTGGTATACCATGATTTTGTAGATATATTTTATTGTTATGTAGAATAAAATTATTATAGATAATAAATTTAGAAAGACAACTGAAATAAGTTACATCAACATGAGACGGGAGCTGAATATTGTTAACACAAGTTTCAAATAATTCATTAATTACATTGTAAAGGTCGTCAAGAGGAATATTGTTAAATAGATCTTTAAAATCATAGGTATATAAAGAGGTAATATTACTAATAGTAGGGGAAACTCTTGTACCTAGGGCCATCATGTACCTAGGGCCACCATGCTTTATTTAAGTAATTTTTATCTTACAGCATTTTTACTCATTGGAGTGAGTGGCAACACTGTTTCAAATCATAGCAGCTATTTTTCATGAAAGGGAGAAGAAGCTATAGTTAAATAAAAAAGAAAGTCATGATTTGATGATCAAAACTAAATTTTTATACATCAACTGAAGTCTTATTTTGTGAAAGTAAGTGAAAATTTATATTTTAATGTATAGCAGATAATTTTTTGTAATCATTAAAGGGAAAAATGAAACACAAAGTAAGTTTGGTTTTTGCAGATTTTTGGCTGTGGAAGCCATTTTGCCAAAAAGAACAACATCTTGTACCTACGGCCATATCTTCTCTTGTACCTAGGGCCATGGCCCTAGGTACAAATATTATTGTTTGTGCTGTTAACTTTTTATAAAAATGGGGATGGGGAAGATAAATAGGATTTTATAGTACAAATCTAATATTTAAATTTGTTCCATTTTTTTCAACCATGCCATCAACTTAGCAAATGAAAATAGCATGGTATTACTGACAATACCGCCTCATACTAATCATAAATTACAGCCATTAGACAGAGGTGTATTTGGGCACTTTAAAAAATGTTACAATGTAGCCTGCAGTAACTGGATGTAAACCTTTTATAATTTATGATGTAGGGGAGAATGTTAGCAAAGCATATCCCTTAGCTTTTACCCCTACAAATATCCAGTCTGGTTTTAGAGTATCAGGCATATGGCCAGTTGATGAGAATATATTTCGTGAGGATGAATATTTTGAGTTCCTACGTAACAGACAGTCCCACAATAACTGCAGATGAATCAACTTCTGAGAGTCTGGCTGTGAGCAGACCTATTGATAATGCAACGGTTACAGAAAAAATGCACGCATTTGTTAATTGTCAGCCTTCCACATCAAACTGTGAATCAACCCAATGTGTAACATCTGAACAAGTGCGTCCTTTTCCTAAGGCTAAACCGCGTACTGCCTGAAGAGGTGGATAAAAACCTGGCAAGTGTAGAATTCTCACTGATACACCTGAGGAATCACTTGAAATGGACTCTTCAAATTCTGCAAGCAGCACAGATTCTCCAATAACTGATGAAAAGGCCCAGTGATGAACTTGGAAAGGGAGATTTCTGTTTGGCGAAATTAGATGGGAAAAAACTAAAGCATTTTTACATAGCAGAAGTAGTTGACGTTACAGATGATCAGAATACTGTTAAATACCTGAAACGACTCTAAGGATTCGAATAAATTTTTGTATCACAGTGATACAACTTACGTTATCAACAGAGATGATTTTATATTTAAATTGCCTTAAACAAAAACTGTTGGAGGCTCAGAACGCCAATGCTTTTTACCTTCTTTTGGTGTCAGTTTTGCGAATCAAGCATGGAATAATAAACATTTCTTCCTTACAAAGATTTTGGAAACTGTGCACAAAAGAAATAATGCATACAAATTGTTTTTTATATTGTAAACAACAATTTTGGTTTTTGAAAATAACTGGCCCTAGGTACAATAGTATTATTGTACCTAGGGCCATTTGTAATTTTTAAAAATTTTTCAGTATCATTTCCAATTTTTTTGTTTCGATACTTGAAGTGATTTTTATTTAAAGGGAATAAAGAACTTAATGTATACAAACTATTTTTATTATTGTAAGTTAATTATAAGTAAAGATATTGCCATTTGAAAATAGCTGGCCCTAGGTACAAGAGTTTCCCCTACATATTGTATTGCATAGATCATAACTATTTCCTATAGAGTAATCATTACGTTTTATATAATACTCATGCATAACAGACAGTATCTTTAATAGAACTTTAAAGGCGATTTATGAAATTTAGGGATTAGTACAATATAAGGATAATTTAGATTATTATGTTGTATGTTGAGAAGTTTATAGAAAGCCAGAATTTTTTTGTTACAAACTACAGTAGACAAATTAGTAGAGGAATAGATACTGTTATTTACAATTGTAGAGGCTAACAAGCTATGATATAACTGTTTACAAATAAAAGCATAATTATTGGATGATTTATCTACATAAGTAATTATGAAATACTGCTTTATAAAGTCTATTTGAGTATGAAATTGACTATTGACAGGAGAACTATATTTTACATATTTTGCAATATTTTGCTTAAAGATTGAAAGTACTTTTACTTTCCAGGTAGTGAAGGCTTCAAAAGGAGAGTTGTATTTTAAGGCAGTATTATATACGTAAAAATCTAAATCATATGTGAATTGTGTTACAATGCCACTAAGGGCCGTATTCACCAAACTTTAAACCCTGGAGTTAACCCAGCAAAGCGAGCTACTTCAAGGGTTAGTGAGAAAATGGTATTCACAAATCCAAAATCGGGGATTACCCCAAGAATTGACCCTGACTCCAGGTGCAGATTCTAACCCCGCAAAATCGGAGGGTTGACTCAGGTTTATAAATGGCGGATACAAGGGTTGTTTTTTTATAGGTTTGGAAAATCCCAAAAATTCGCTAATACTTGAATATTTTGTGCTTTAACAGACGGAAACTGCTGTGAAAACCACCCATCAAGCTATAAAAGCCGCCAAAAGTGATAAAAAATCTTTGTACAATGTTTCCCAAAACTCTCGAGAATGACTGTACTTTTTTTGTCGTAGAGACTGCAGGCGCCATCTGTCGGACTTATCTTCGTTTGCTTTTCCATTCCCTCTTTTTTCTGATTTGAACGCTTTTTTATTCTTAATTATTTTTTGTGTTGAAAATAAGTCAGTAAATTCTGATTTTTCCTATTTATTTTCTTGTCTGTATTGTTCTGCAGATGAGGGGCAATTTGGCCAGAGCACTGTGGATCTACTACGCCCGCGCTTTTTTTTTTTTTTTTGTAAGAAGAGGCGGGATAAAAATATTTACATTGAAGAGATTAATCATTTAGGTGTAAAGGATGAAAAGAAAGTGTTGTTGAGGGGTTAAACATTTTTGTCTGATTGTAGTGTACTGTATTTGGGAATAGTGAATTAACAATTTTTCACACAAATGTGAGAAAAAAAACAATATGCTTCAGTATCATACAATTTTTTAAAGACATACATATTCTATGTATAATATATAAAGTATCTCAAAAAGAAAAACATCAAAACTGCATAAATTAATTTTTGTGTGTTAAAAAATATGAAAATTCCTAAATTTGAAGAAAGTATAACAGACATGAAATTTTATTTATAAAAAATATTGGATGTAATTTTGTATTTAATGATTAATCAGTCTATTTTTTTAAAAATAATTTTCACATTTTAATGCGCAGTTTGCATAAAAACAAATTAAATATCATGAAGGAAGTGTATGTGGTGGGAGCTGGGTTCGATCTCCCGAACATTAAACCTAGTTCACCCCCTTCATGGAATTATTACTCTGACCAATCACAGACGAGCTTTCAATGCTGGCTGAGACAACTCCAGAGTCAAGTAACCCTGGGCGGAAATAAGTTGGTGAATACAGTTTCCGAGTTGTCTCCGAGACAAACCGGCAATGCAGGTTTCCCAACTCTCGGATGATGGCGGGCTACTCACAGTTTGGTGAATACGGCCCTAAGAGAGTGTTTTGAAGGAATACGGTGTTTAGAGCCCTTCTGCATGAGTTTTTTTAACCTAATATCTTTTATGATAGCTAGATCCCCAGTAATGATGTGTCCATAATCCCTATTAATGAAGTTCCTATAGTGATTGTCATTGCATATACTATACAGGGTGGTGTATCAGAAGGGTTATATGTTTTCGAAAAGGAGTTATAGTTAAATAGTTTCCTACCAAAGGGAAGGGGATATTTAAAGGACTTTTTAATAATGACATTTTTGATGGGAAAGTAAGTGTTATTAGTAGAAAATATTGTATTGAAGTTTAAGTTATTGATTGCAGGATTTGTGAAAGGAATTAATAAGTTAGAATTAGAAGGTGTATTATTACTGTTATTGGTTAGGTTTACGGTAAGTACAGTGGCTCGTGCAACAATAAGATCGAAGAATAGGTGAGAAAAATGTCCAGAAATGTTAAGATTTGAAAAAATAGAAAAATACTTAACTAAAAGTTTCTTTTTAATGGAGTAAATGAAAGTACGTATATCAATCCAATTATAAGTACTGGTATAGTAATTATATAATTTTAAAATAGCAGATTTTATATAACTATTAGAATACTTAGGACTATTACTCTTTTTACGTTTACCTCTAGAAGTTCTAAGTGTTTTATTATATATAGACAAGTTTAAAGTATTATAAATTGGAGAATATTTATTTATGTTAGTAGTACTAGTATAATATATTAATTGTTTATTATGAACTAATTGGTTTAGACCATATGGATAACTAGTATTAAGAAATTGGATGAATTACTTTTCTAAAAATAAACGTTCATTAGGGTTCTTCTTTATAGATAGAATAGTGATATTAATATTATTGAACCCATGCATATGAAAATGTTCATACTCAAAGTTATTACCAGAAAAATTACTAGGATAGTTCTTAACATGATTTCGATGTAGATTAATACGAAGGTGTAAAGGATTACTAGTTTGGCCAATATAAGCTAATTTACATTGATTACAGGTTAACATATAGATACAGTTGTATACTTTGCAAAACGTGCTTAAATTAGACACACTATTGCAAATATTTGCAGTATCAGCAAAAGGACAAGTTTTACAGCGAGAAGATGTGCATTTTATAAATTTAAGAGTAGGCCATTGATGTATATTATTAAGTGATGATAAGTCGCAGGCTTTAGATCCAAGATAATCCTTATCATCATTAATTTTCTTGTACCGAGCATAAGAAAAAGTGTTATTTCCTTGTTTGCCAGGCGCTAAATTATTATAATCTACCATTCATAAAAAAGTGAGGGTAATTTTAAGTGACTACTGACATACTAAATTTTAAGTGACAAAACAATGCTAGTAATAATTTCTTATAAATGTAAACAAACACATAACAGTAAATTGTCTGACAGTCTGGAGTAGAATAATATATTTACAAAAAGAAAAATAGAAAATTACATGCACATGACAGTAAAGTAGAAATATGAATTAAAAAAATAAATAAAAAAATACAGCGAAGAGTAACTTGAGTAAAATAAGAGCAAAAATATTACTAGCGGAAACTAGAATAAAATGAGTAACTTAATAAGTATTAAGGTCTTCTAACAAAGATGGCTTATTAGCTGTACATTACATCAATGTCTAAGTACTATAGTATTTTTACATTTAAAAATGTCGCTGTGTGGTAACGAATAGTGGAAATAACTCGTATGATTGCCAATAGAGGGCAGCACATTATAATAAAAGCATCGCAAGCAAAGTAAAGTAGTTAGCAACTGTACAAAATTTAGATAATTGTTATTTAATTAAGTAATTCAAACATATAGAAAAAAGATGTTTTTTACACTGATTAAATTAAAAACAGCAGCAGCAACATCATAACACAAGGCAGAAGTAATTTGAACATTATTGTTAAAAATGTTGGGAAATTAAAATAAAGATAGAAAGGAGATAGTCTAAATAGACAGCTGTATTTTACAAAGTATTCAAAATGAATATAGATAAATCATAGATGCTGATTGAAAAGGAGTAACTGAAGGTAGTAACTAGGAAAATTACAAAACTATAAATGCGCACTTGCAGCAAAATATAGCTTGTAAGAAGATTTATAAAATTATTAGCAATGCAAAAATGGCATATAAAGTCAAATAAAACATCCATAATTAATTATTTAGAAGACATCCTATTTATAACGCGCAACTGCAGCTATGACAAACAGAATAGAATATAACTAATAAGTAAAACACAAAACATACTACAAATAAGACATATCTCGCATAAAAATATAACAGCTATTAGCAAGAATTAGAAACCAGATTTTGAATCCAAATAAAGTGCAAGAATTATTGTGATAATATAATGGAACGTAAATTATAACCACTGTCACGATCGTCAGGGGCCACAAACAGTGGATTATAATTTAGAGCAAACCAAATAGTAGGGTTTCGGTTGTGTGGCATGTCAGAAGAGATATTAACTCCACACATCTGGGCCCTACCCTACTATATAAAGGAAAGAAGAAATCAAAAAGATAACAAAAATTAGAAATAGGAATTATAATTTTACATACCAGACCTTGAGCACATGAAAATCTCATTTGAACAAGTGATATGTGTTGCCAATGCTAAGAATTGTAAAAAGTGAAAAAAGGTGTTGCCACTAAATAAAAGTGTAAAAGTGGAAAGAAGAAAGTATAGGAGTTGCCAAATACTAAAAGGTAATATTATTAAATTTTAAGAATATCCAGGTATATTAATATAATAAATATATATTGAATAATAATGAATTAAAATGATTGAATAAAATAAATAGTATAGCAAAATTAAATATAACATATTGTTTAAAAATATAATGATTATTATTATTGACAAAGTATGTATAATAAGTTATTGTATGGCAGAAGATTAATCTAGTAAATAAGAAAAAAATAAAAAATAATGTTTAGGACAGAATAATCACAATATAGGAACCCCGTTTTTTTATTTTTATTTATTTATTTATATTTATATTTACATTTTTATGTATAAATATATAAAGTAATTCATTTTTCTTAAATTTTGCTTATTTATCCCATGTCTACTTCCTAACTAATGAATCCGCCTGGGTTTATAAACAGCCAAATTTTTTTTAATTTATTTTCTCTTTAACGTATTATAAAAAGTAAATATTTTTTTTTACATTTTGCTTGAAACAGTGCATCGATTTAAGAGTTACATTTACAATTAACTTAATTCATACCAGTCTGTTGCCTTTATTAGATACATTACCAAGTACATACAAATGATTTTTTTTTCCAGTACAAGTTTTGTTTAAGTAACAATTAGTTATCATCGGCACGCATGAGACGATTTCAAAAGAAGTTACACCAAGCTATGTACGTAAGCGTAGGAAAAACAAAGTTTTAGCTACAAAATTTGGTGTTAAACCAATATCACTGCTGCATAACAAAGAATATAGCTGTGTTACATTTCGGTACCAACAAAGGATTGATGAAGGAAGATTTTTTGTGTTATATAAATGAGGAATTGATGAAATGAAGAAAATTATACTACATAAATGAAAGACTTCAATTGGATCTAGATAGATGGCAACTTGTTTTTATGTATAGTATTTGCTTAAAATTTGGCAGTAATTTTTCGTCTTATAAAAGCGAATTATTCTTACTTTTGGGAAGGAAATCTTAATAAATATAGTGGACAAAAAAAAAAAAAAAATGCTGAACAAGAGCATCTTTTGCACGCTCTCAAATCCCGTATTTCTTATAAAATTCGTGATAATAATAATAATAATAATAATAATAATAATAATAATAATAATAAAGCTCTTGAGTTTTGCTGCTGAAAGTTTATACTTCCATAAATAAGAAGTTGAAATTTTTCCAAAGTATCAAAAGGTCAAATACTAAAATCAATTCTCTTATTATACCATATTTACGAAAATCGAACCAGAAGCCGAGACTACTAGAACTAACCATAAAATCATACGAAAAAGACAAAACCACAAAAGACTTGGAAATAAAATGGATCTCTGTATTTCATTTATATATGCTGTCGCCATTTATGTACTCTCCCTCTCTCTCTCTGTAAAAGAGTAAATAAAGTTTGCAGCTGGCTGGCTATATAAGTGGGTTTGTAACAGATTTTATGCGTGACTGTCGATCTCATAGTCCCGAGACGGTTGGTCACACACCTACCATATTTTCTATGTAACTTCACTAGGGCAGGTCCTATTATACTTCGAAGCTATTTTTTTGAAATTCGAATCAGAATTTTTCCAATCTCATGTTTGATGCGATTTTTGGCACTTTATCTCGCCTGATACGTAATAACGCCTTTAATTACGCTCACAGTAAAACGATATTTCCATCACCATGTTATTATACATTACACATGTTAAAAACAGTTTGTTTTAAATATGCATCACAATTTGCAGATGTTTAAGAATTTTTTAAATAAAGATCGCTTTTGACGAAAGATTTCGTAAAATAATTTTTAAATTGTTGCATTTTTTCTTCTATCAGTCATAACTTTTTCATATTTTGGTAAATGGCAGAAACATTCATTTCGCACTCCTATAAAAATAAAACGGAAAACAATAAATTAGGAGACTGTTTACGAATTTTTAATTAAAGAAAGATTTTGAATTCGATACCTGATGTTTAGTTTTCGTCATCATACTTGACATTATGTTTACCGTTTCGTTGTCTTGGCAACGGACACACTGAATAGTTCCACGTTGAAAAAAAATCAAATAAAACTACTTTAAAAGATGACTCCGAGTTTATGTAAAAGAAATCTACGCCATTTTGATGGTAACGACTTTAAAACCCCTTTCGAAACTCAATCAGAATAGCAGACACCCAAGCAAAAAATACGCCACTTGGGAAATAAGGCTGCGTATTCTTATGTTTCCAATGAACTGAGGAGTAGCCATTTGAAAAATTTTAAAGTTACAAATCATATTTAGGCTTTCTTTCAAAATTAAGCGACAAAGAAATATTAATTAGGAGACCTTTTTTTAAAAAAATACATTTTTGGATTTTATCAGCTGGTTTGTGAAATATTTGATGACATCACAAAAAGTTTTTTTTTTATTTGTTTGCGTTCTCTTTCCAATGAAAAGATTCAATAATTCTTCAGTAAAATAAAGCATGAATTAAAAATAAAATACAAATATCATGTTGGAGGCTAAAAGTTTGTTGCATTTGCGGTAGGTAAAAGGATAGAATGCATGAGCAGCTTCGAGTACAATGAAAATTCGTACGAATGAAAACCTTTAAAGTATGTGTTTTGGAATTAGTTTTCATTTAGAGTTGAATTTTTCAGCTTAAGTAGCAGTAATGGACAGGGCCGTACTCAAAAAAAAAAAAAAAAAAAAAAAAAAATAAATAAAGAAATCTGTGGACCGATTTCCCCCCTTAAATATGCTCTTGGTAATGGATTCTGTTACAATGATAACAATTATGATAAATATGAAATTAGATTTTTATTTTAAATTCTAGTCGTGAAATTCATGAATTTACGATATCAATGATATTTTAAGAATTTTTGTGTAATAATGCTCACTTTACTAAGAGTTCTGCAGAATGACTGCGACTGCACATCATTAACGCTTTAGGAATTAGAAGACAAAATAGAACAGTTGCCCACACCATGTGATATTATTTTAGAATTTAATACAGAAACACAAAAGTTTACCCAGCAGAAGCACTTTGAAAGTGAATAGATTTATTCGTAAAACACTTTTTACGGTCTTTCTGATCTCAAATAACGCTGACATAGTTTTTGTTTACCATTTTGCAGTTACGCCATATACCATCTCAAGTTAGTATCTGTTTGGCTAGATTTATGTAACGAGTCAAAAGCATGTCGTCTATTTCGAAATTTCGTGAAGACAAACTATTCATTTCAATTATATGAGAAAGAAAAACATTTGATTCCTTCAGTACGAAAAACGGGTTACGCTGCTGGTATATATCTATACACTAGATTGGATTTCGAACATGACGTTTATACAGAATGTCTAAAGAGGTCGTTGTCAAACTTAATGTGATGGTCTATCACACCATGAGAAACAAAACTTACACGGGAGCTTGAGTCCAGAAAAGCAAACAGCGGCCATTGAGGAGCGATGAACGCAGGTTTCTGGAAGCGAGACCATTTTAGATTAGGACATTTTCGGTGATCGATGAATCGGTTTACTAACTCAGAATCATCTATGTATATATAAATACGCTAAGCAAAACCTTAGTGTCCCTTGTGCAGCGCACTGCGCGAACGGATGACCGTGAAATTCGGCACAGTTAAAGTTCGTATGGAATTGTTTGTGCGAATGTTAAAATTTTTGTGTAGTATGCTAATACAATGTAAAAATTTAGAGAAGTAATTTAGCACGCAGTATTTCGCGCCAAGTCGGGCGATGGTTCCATTGTTGTGTCAATTTTGGAATAACGACGCTTAGTTTCAGCAGTACTAGGGTTATAGTATTACAACAAAATTTGCAAACATTGGAATTATTCCCCAGTTTGGTGATACGCCAATGACGAAAATGTGCTTTAGCAATGTGCTTGGCGACTTTTTTTAGACGGCAATAAGTGCTCGAAGTGTTGTAAATTCCATGTTTAAAAGCTGTAGAAAAACCTTGGAGGAGAGAATAATATTTATTATTCATTCTGGGAAGGTGGGAATCCAAGATGCGCTACACAGAAACGCTCCAATTCCACAATTTCTTCATAACATCCCGCCAGGCAGTATTCTAAGGCAAAATTTCCCCAAAAATATTATTGAAGAAATACTTCAGCAATTAAGAGGGAGTGAAAATAATCTATGTATATATAAATAGGCTAAGGAAAATCTTTGTGTCCCTTTTGCAGCACATTGAGCGAACGGATGAGCGCGAAATACGATACAGTTAAAGTTCGTATGGAGGTGGTTGTGCGAATGATAAAATTTTTGTGCAAGATGTTCATTCAGAGTAAAAAAAAATAACGAAGTAAATTGGCGAGCAATTTTTTGCGCCAAGTCGAATGATGGTTCCATTGTTGTGTCCATTTTTAAATAACAGCATTAAGTCTTAACAATAGGGTTATAATATTCCAACAAAATTTGCAAAATAATGAAATTATTCGCCTGTTGAGTGAAAATATTGTCGAAGTATATCAGCAATAAATACGAGATGAGAATAATATTGCATTGTTAATAAGGTGTACGGAAAATTTCCGACAAAACAAACTCTCGGATAACATATTGAAGTCAGTTATTTAGCCCTTAAAAATGATGATTGTACTTTTGTTAATACTGATATACTTAATCGAATACATGGTGAACTGAAAACATATCATAGCTACAAGAAAATAATTTGCCATAATGACAGTAAATCAATAATTATTCAGTACAGTTTTTGAGTTTTTTAACTGTTAATGGTTTCGATTGGTTTCGATAATTTTCAGTCAACCGATAGAAAGCCAAATAATTGAAGCATGCTCCAATAGCAAACAAACCTAACGAGAATCACTGAGCATCATTTTCAGTACAGGATTTTTTCATCCACATTTCTATACTTTGGAATTTTAGTTTAATTCCACATGTTTTTCCCATTTCCGTATTTTTAACAGACAATTAATTGAATTAACATACAAATTTCTTTTTAGTGATACTTTTATACATTGTAATTTGTATATAAGTACTTTTTTTATACACTAATTAACATTTTCGCCTTTGTTTTGAGGAACAACGATATTTTTGAAGTAGTCTTTTAATGTTGCCAAGAAAAAAATTGTTGGTAGGATTTACGCGTTGCTAATTGAAAAGTACCATAGTTTGACACCACATATGTAAGTGCTGAAAGTTAATTGCATAGTTTTACCTATCAGAAACTTGAGTAATACGAGGGTCAACTGAACCCGCGCCAACAGCTATCAATCAAATTGAGGGGCTGGTTGCACCGGAATCTACCTCTTGGTCCCTCGAAAATATACTACCGCTGGTCTTTGCGACACACAAAAAACATCACTGGGTCCGGCTATCGCTGTAGGGTCTTTTCGAAAATATGCTACCACTGTCCTTTTGCAACACCCCTCCCTTCCATTTCGCAGCTGTGGATTAAATTCATCAGCGTTGCAACTCGCACTTTTCTCCTTTCAAGCGTTGCAACTAATCCATTCCCGTACAAAGGAAGCATTAATCAATGGAACAAGAATTCGCATTAAGTTTATGCACTGTAATGCTAAGGACTGTGAAGTTTTAACTGGAATCACATGTAGTAAGAAAGTTTGAATTCCAAATAAACGGAGAATTCGGAATATGTCCACGTACAACATATTCCGGAGCTATTTTATCTTTCACTTATCTCCCAAAAGAAACCAATTCCCAATTATACCTGCATTTGCGATGACAATAAGTAAGTCTCAAGGACAAACATTTGAAAAAATTCAATATTATTGAGGCAGCCAGGTTTTCAATGGTGCGTTGCAGAAAAGTAGTGTTCGATCATTCCATGGTTTGACATTTTATATTAATTTTTTATTTAAATTTTATATACACTGAAAAGTCAGACAAAATAACTGTGCAGCCTTGAAGAAACCTGGCCGGCAAAGCAAAATAAACAGGGAAATGTGTCAAAACGTGCTTTGACGCTTTTTAAATATGGCTTAGCTAAATTATACCTCTTTGTCCTATTGTTCACACTTTTCAAATAACTGGAAAATTAATGCAGAATGACGTATTTGTACACATTCGCAGCTGACGTAATAGAGCAAAATAAAAAAAATAAAACGTTATAAGCAATGATTATAGAGGTATAAGCAATGATTATACAGAGGTTTCATATATTATGGTTGAATTTCGACCACTAGACGAACACTAGTATTAATAAATACGCCATTTAATGAAAGCCACCCCTCTTTTTACGTCATTTCTCCCTCTTTTCTACACCTGCAAACATTCTGCTCGAGGTACATCAGTATGGTCACTTGTCCATTCCCATCTGTGGCACCATACACGTAATGCATATCGGCTGATTCTCAGTAAAGCGATTCAACCATCCGATGCACTAAACACCCTAGGCTAAAATGATCACGCTTCCATTACCCTGCGAGCGTCACCATCAAGGGGCCGCTGTTTGCATTTCGAAGTTGCATTCGAAGCTACTGTTAATTCTGTTTATCATAGTTTAGACCAGCATCCTAATTTTGTCAACGACCGTTTGAGGCACCCTGTATATGTTATTTATCAAATTGATTTACTTTGAGAAAACACAAACAAAAATGGATTTTGATATTCTGTAACATCTTGTATTCAAAGCAGAGACAATAGCACAAACTAGCAACATTTTCAACATATTATTTCTTTAAATATTTTTACCTTCATTCTCTAATGCATTTAACAAGATAAATTTTTACGCGTATCTGGAAACACTTTTATGAAATGTGTGTTAGAACATCGTACGTTTAATGCCAATGCTTTATTGACTCAGGAACATTTACTTAGGAATCTTTCAAGTAAGATTTCATTCTGAGTAAAATTTTATTCTTTAGTTTGAAAAGTTGCGCTTTATCAACTGACAAATACACCTGCTGACACGCACACAAATTTTCATTTGTTCTCTTTCTCCAGAGTCATCTGACTTATAATGAAAACTCATTTTAGTCTGGTTACGTCTATTTTTAGTTTATCGATTTTGATGGTACATTAGACAGTAATAAAAATTTCATTATAGATTAGTAAGGGAAATAATTGATTAAATAGTATTTTTAAAATTTATTTTTATTAATAAAATTACATTATTGGTACTAAAAAATATTTTTATGATATTATTAAGTGAAAGAGATGAGAGATAAAACTTTTCCAGCACTTTACAATAATCCAAACTCTGATTAAATTAGTAAATATTGAGCTTTTAAGCTGACATGTGATGTTGTTCCGTGTTTGAAAATGTTAAATCAAAATTAATGTTGGTACCTTTTTCTGGTTGGAAAGTTGTTAGTTAATTAAATTTAAAAAACAAAGACAGTTTTTGCTATTAATATTTATATTTTAACTCCAATATGAATACATAAAATTGCCACAACTCTTTTTTCGTGCTTAACTGTATACGCATTTTGTATTCGTATCATCCAGCATAGCGTCTCGACACTGTTATCTGTTAAGATACTGTTTCACTTTATACGCAAATTTAAAAACAGGATAGATATATTGCAGTCTAAAACAATTTATTCCAAATACAGTTGCTGGATACTCATTCAGTAATTTTGCGTATCAGGAAAATGAAATTGAAGATCTTCAAACAAAATCCAAGCATACATAAATGCATATTTCAACAGAAAACGAGAAATAAACTTTATTTGCATCTTTTTTTCAGAAGTAAGACTTGTTTTCTGGAATTTGGAGTTTCATAAACGAAGAAGATTCAATAAAACAATTTATTTTTAAGCTTCTAGGAACACTTTATGTTCATAACTTATTCAATATTAAACTTCTTGGATGCACTTTGACACATTTATATTTTTTTAAGAATCTCGATACTTTTATTTTATTTATGAACTCACAAGAAATTTATTATGCTGATTTTATACAACATTGATGGAACAAATAAAAACTATACAAGAGAATATATAAATATTGTTATTTATATATTATCATATATTATGAAAGATCTTATGTCAAAATACTATTTGAAAAGTTTCAGTTATTATGATAAATAATTTAAATAACTTTATGAAGAAGAGTTCGAAGTTTAATGCAGAAAAATATATCTGTAAAAACTGAAAGAGAAGGGATACCCAAACAAAATATATTTAATTAAATACAATGTTTGAAGCATTTTATGTGATAAGTACTTTTTGCGTCATAATTCGTTCCACAACAGAAGTTAATTAATAAGAATCAACAATTACACCTATTTTTGAAATTCCATATAGCAACTATAGATAATTATCATCATCATTACTGGCATTTCAAGCAAAATTACTATACCATGCTTGCTTTCATTTGAAGGGGAAAATTACTACATTTTCAGTAATAAGCACTCCATTCAATAGTTATTGAACAAAAAATAGTTGTTGTTTTAAAAAATCATGTGGTTTCTTTGTTTTTTTATAACGACTAAAAAACTCTCCAGAAAATCACTCAATATTCATGAAACAAACTAAATCTGAATCAGAAGAAACTAGTAAGTATAGTTACATACATACATTGGGGAAGCTGGCCCAAAATGATCCCCGTAACTTTAATACGTGTATAAAGTAACAAAAATGTTTAAATAAAACTTTGGCCCTTTGCAATCATACTATACGCTATATTTTGTTCCATAAACATATTTTAATAACATTTCAGAAGCGAAGGGAGTAATGGAAAGCATATAATTTTTAGAAAGTGTCTAAAGGAACATTTTACCCTCAACCCAAGGGCAAAATGATGCTTTATTTGAAACTAATTTTAATTTTTTTTTTATCAGCAAATAAACGAATAAATGTAATCATGACTATACATAATGAATTAAAATAAATTTTACAATCACATAGTATGCAGGATTTATTTTATGAAAATTTTAAAATAAAAAAGTGTAGCAAACAATATAATGGAATATTTTAAAGTTATAATTCAAAAATTATGGCTTACAATAAACGCATAAATAAATTAAATAATTTTATGGGGAGTCATGCATGTTGAGAACTGTTGAAGAGCTTCCGTGACGCCTAGGACCCGCTACTGGAGTTTCTTCAGTCGAGGAATCATTTTACCCGGCAGTATGGCTTCCCACTTTAGGTCATAATATTTGACCACGCCGAAAAACATTATAAGCTTAGCACGTGTAATTCACATCTAAAGATAAACTCTATTCAGTAAACCAAGTAATATTTCTGCACATTAAAGGCGGCATTTCTAAATAAGTAGGATAGTTAAGGCTTAACTTATAAGAGATATGATAAAACCCAATGTTTAGTAGAATTCTACTCAGACACGTAAACCACCGATCGCTTTAATACCGCCATTGCTACTTCTTGAACTGGCAAACCAGTTTATGCATTACCTGGTAGATAGCTCTGCATGTATCTAAGGAAGCATATGTGATCGTTTTGTCCGCTAGGATCATTTTTGGCTACCTTCTCCTACATTGTACATGAAAGTGATATACAAAGAATATTTTATAATTCCTTAATAGCTGCTTAAGAGCATATCTATAATGAATGCAATTTAATTTTATAGAAAGATGTATTTAAATAATTTAATACAGATTTCAAATTATCCATAGATATGATGAGATTATCGATGTTTTAATCTTGTAGTCATCCTATAGGATCCTAGTCTGGATTACAGTTTTCTTTATCGTGGACTTGCTTGATTGTAAAAAGCCATTCTTGAGTACATGAGCAAACTTATCTCTACTGATTTTATTTAATTTATAGTTTTAGAAACGCTTAGTTTTCATATGGAATTGTACGAAACTGTTATTAGATACGTAAGTTCGTATTTAAATTTTGAATGGCATAATTGGAAATAGCATAAAAAATAGCTATCGTTCAGAAAAATAAAATTAGCAATTTTAGGAAGTCATTTAGCCTTATTTATCTGTTTGTTTTGCGAACGCATTAAAAAATATGAAAAATAAGTAATTTCCTAAGTAATTTGAATTTCACAAATGTCAGAGTTTATTATGATTTCGTTTTTCATTGAATGTTTTTGAAGTTGTTGGAATATTGCGAGTATTTGTTTAAATATGCT
This sequence comes from Cheiracanthium punctorium, assembly GCA_038373885.1. Taxonomy (NCBI): domain Eukaryota; kingdom Metazoa; phylum Arthropoda; class Arachnida; order Araneae; family Cheiracanthiidae; genus Cheiracanthium; species Cheiracanthium punctorium. The sequence continues at coordinate 1,500,025 of JAWZYV010002197.1, forward strand.
CTTCGCTATAATAATACTATAGTTTCGCATAAACAGTTATTGCACAGTTTTTCTTAAAGTCCAACTAAAAATAGTTTAGACATTCTTGTGACAAATTTTACTTAGCAAAATTTGAAATGCTTATTTTTTAAAATTATTAAAATTTTATCATGTGCGAAATAAAAAATTTCATAAACTATATTTTTATGAATTTAAAATTCTGAACTAGCTAAAAACCAAAACTAATTTGACACGTTCTGTAAAAATTCAACAATTTATACATTGTTTTTCTTTTCAAGTAAACTACTTTGAGTGACTTATGAGTACATTATAAAATTAAACAAAACATACGAAGTTGTAAAAACGAAAGAATTTTTATTTCTAATCTAAAATAGATCTAATGTAAAATAAATCCACTTCATTTAAGTAAAATGGGAAATATCTACTGCTTATTTACTATTTTATAGTCTTGTAAAGATCTCTATAAACATGGAAAAGGAGTGGCTCCTAATGACATCGTTAAACGTCAAACGTAATTCCGAGCAACAGCAGTGTCAACAAACGAGATTGGGGACAACTCTTTTGTGAAGAAACACACCATTAGTGAAATAAACACAATAAATTGAGTATGTTTTAAATGTTAAACTTGTGAATTTCGATTAAAATTCAAGTTCATATTATAAATAGCACTTCTCGTATAAAATTTTATTCTGCATTTAAAATGTACTACAACTTAGCGCTATTTATCCGTCTGAAGATATATACTAATATTCTGGAATACTTTAGTATTTTAAAAATGCACCTTAAATGTCGCAATTGGTTGTATTATTTTTAAAACTTGCTATTTTAAAATATCCTGTCTTGAAAACACTATCATACCAGTAAGCTCGTGATTTTTCCATGGAAGAGATAGGACAAAGCATAGATTGTAACGATAAAGGTGGTTAAAAATTAGAAATATCTAGCATTTTTCAGTCATGACCACCAAATATGCATCTGTATTGATTTCGGTACTTACAAATTAAAGTTGAAGTATTTCTCTTCTTAGATCTGTTAGAAACACAAAGAAACGGGGGTGGGGGCGCACAAAAAATAACGCATTTTTATATTTCTGAACGTACCCCTTTGTCACTTTTCAAGTTTTTACTGAATGATGAAATTAAAAAAAAAGTGTAATATTTGCAGGCTAGGGGGACATGGTACTTTAATGTTTGACCTAGGCATCCGACAAAGGATTGATTGCAATGGTGACTTGCAATAGTTGCTATAATACTATAGATGCAGAACAATACTATAGTTCCTAAAAACTATAGATGCAGAACAATAAAATGACTGAAAGTCATTTGTTCCAATCAAAAGAAAAAGGAAGAAAACAAAATCTAGTTACCTTATATGGATATGACATAAAGGTTTTCAATAAATATATTAAATCCATTTTATGAATTTCTTTATTTCTATATTAGATTGTTTTCATGAAATAATTGTTTTAATTATAATAGTTATTAAGCAGAAAATTAAATGTATACTTAATAGTACACCAACATTAATTTACTTATTAATGCGATTATATCCTTTGTTAAATTGTTGACCTTTCTTCGCATTATTTAAGAACAATTAGTTATTTCCATTTTTGCCGTTTTTTTTTCCACTTTTGCCCTGGTTTTTTCCAGTTCTTGATACTGTCCTGCCAAAAATACCAACCCCGGGACTAAATGTCTTTTTTTGTCCGTTTTTTTGTACGTACAAACGTACGTTGTTTACGTTTTTTACGTACAAACTTACGTACGTACGTTTGTACATAAACATTTTTACTGTACGTTACTTGAATTCAAACATTTTGCAATTTCAAGCTCTTAGGAGCCATATACTGCCCATAATTTAGTTTTTCTTTCTGTGTCGCTTTATTCTTCTCATATCACGTAAAAATATCTAAAGCTATCTAAAAATATCTTGGTATTTAAAAAAAAAAGACAGTGAAACTTGGTAACATAAACTTTTATAAAATTTTTCGAAATTTTGGGAAAATTTATTCAAAGCGTGTACATGTTTTCTCTCGACACGTAGGAACCGCTGAAACTAAAATATTAGGAAATTTACGTTCATATGCAAACTAAAAATCATTTTTTCAAGAAATACTGCAGCTATACAATACTTCTATAAAAATAATTCGAAATTGATTAAAGCTCATAGCGATATTAATAAATTCTTCCCAAAAGATTCACGTAATTCTGTCTACCGCATGAACTATATATATATATATATATATATATACATAACACAGGTTTTGCCTAGCTATGACTTAAAAAAAAAGAATTTAATATAAAGAAGTTAGAATTTATCTTCAAAAGGCATCCAATGTGTCTCTTTTCAAAGAAATATGCATATTACGTGAAACAATTAAAGCAAATGAATTGGAATTTCAATGGACAATAGGTGATTACGCAATTCAAACAACAGGTACTGGATTTTCTAAAAATTTTAATGCTTTTTAGTTATGACGTAAACTTCTTAAAAGATTTTTTCTTCTCTTTTTTGCATACCACGTAGAATCATTTAAATTTAATCAAATCAAAAATTCCTGTGTTGAATTTAGACTGTTTGCTTTTAAAATTATTTTCAAAATGTGTTAGTTCATTGCTAACGTCTTTCTCTGCAACTTGATGTAAAGAAAAAAATCTAATTTCTAAAAGAAAGTGTTTTCTATATTGACAAATCGTCTCAGCAATTTATTTTATTACTTTTTATCTTTTTTTTACATTACAGAGAAGTTATTATTTAGCTTCTCAAGTTTTTGCCAATATGCGAAGTTCAGACTTTTGCTTGTAAAAAAAAATGTTTTCTTTACTTTAAAGGAAACAAAAATCCAGATTTTTAGAAAGTCTCTCACATAACAACATATCAACAATTGGTACTTTAATTAATTTTTTATATTAACGCAATGGATTATTTTAAAAGCATTCATGAACACTGTTTTATGCTAAAAGAAGATAAGTTTAAATATCTGAAGTTGTCTAGAAGTGTTTTTTTTTCTTTTCGCCATCCAGAGATAGGAGTTAGACGTGATTTCAGGGTGAATTTACTATTTATGATAAAATATTCTTCATGTGTGTGTAAAATGAGATACAACCAGAAGAACACTCTAGATATTCCGACAAGTAATGAAATGAAAGATTACAGTTAGTCATTTTAATGTAGTCTGAAGCATTTTTCAACGCTTTTCAGAAATAAAGAGAACGATCTCCACACGGCCTTATCCATAAAAACAATTGAAGGGTTTTCAGCTTAACGAAGGTTGGTTCTACTATTCATGTTTTCTGAAATTTGTAAAAAAACGTTTGGGGATTCAACACAAACTAACTAGACAGGCAACTTTATTTCTTGAGTAACACAAGAATTACCAATATGCGCTACATTCTTTTGGTACTAAAAGAAGGCATTTTTCTTTCACTGCAAGATGGTACGTGTAACTCCGAACTCACATAGGATGGAGCTACCTCCTTTTTGCAGCAATTTTCAGTCACTTGATACAAGTCTTCAAATAAATGGTGAGCTTTTTAAGCAGATAAGAGCATGCTTAATAGCGATATAATTCGAAAATTACTGAAGTTGTCTGAAAGCGTTTCAATGGCTTCTGAATAAACATAGGACGTTGTAGAGTATCATTCAAATACGGTGAGATTAATTTATTCAACAGGGATAGTAACGCTTATCTTTAAACTTGAAAATCGTATATTATCAAGAACAGTTCTGAAGAATTAATGACGAAGCAATTTAAAATAGATTGGATTTTAACTTATAAAAAAAAATTGGCAAACTGACTGGAAACATTTGTAAACATCGAACCTTTTTAATGCAAAGTCATTTCAAATTATTAGTATAATTAGAAATAGAGTAAAAGAAAATGTTTTAAAATTAGACAACTGTTTATTCATATGTTTCATTCTTCCGTATTTTTGGGAGGAAATGATATAATCGTAAAGACGCTGAATAAAATGTCTGGTTCAAGAAGATAAAAAAGGAACTGTAAATAAATGTAGCTGAATGAGAGTTTTAAATTTATCTCCCGAAGTATTAAATGGATAAACGTGTTGTAAAATTTTATGTTTATGTGTCAAACTGAAGCATAAAATTTTACGTGTATAGCATAGTTATTTGTACTAAAAATATCATTTTACTTTAATGAAAAAAATGAGATAATGCACGTACTACATGATATAAATGCATCATACTAACTTTTGATTTTTTTATATAGTTTAACTTAAAAAATATTCATAAATGTTATTCAATTAATTATTTTCATACTTATAATGTTCACATAGTTTTCTACAGATTTTAAAATTTCTAATTTGATCACTGTTTCATGTTTCTACGTTTTTAAATTTTGAGTTAAAATGCACTACACAAAAACAGGTTTAGTAAAATTGAAAAGGCTGTAATTTTCTTTTATAATATTTTCTTTTATATGTTAAAAATTGTGGGCTTATTTATTACTTTAAAGATGTCTGTTTAATGTTTACTGTGCAATTAATATACTTATTAGACTCAAATTGATCCCTATATTTATGTAAGTTTTTAATTTGTATAATACAAAATGAATCAACGAGATATTTAAAGCAATGCAGCGTACATGCATATGTACGCATGCATATCTACTGTAAAATAGTTAACATACAATATAGTTATTCCCGTCATTAGTCAATGATTACATCGTATTTTTACAGAAATATTTTTATTCAAAAATAGCAAGAAAAATTAAAAAAAGTACAAACAAAAATAGATGCGGAAGTCCTACGCTACCGACAAATCTCCACGTGACGGAACAAAAACATAAAAATAAAACTTTGAAATGGATAATGAAATTTTCACACATCGATGTCTTTTTTTCGATAGCTACGATTAGTTGTATGCAAATAAAAATGTAACAAAAATTATAAAAGGTTTCGTTAGGTTTCTTAGCAAAAAGAACCAAGATATTCAATCTAGGGATACGATCATTGCTATCCACACCCAAACAACGTGTGAAAAAATGCAAGGGAGTTGACAATATACAATCTAAAAAAAGATGCTGCAGTCACAAAAGTAGAAAAATATGTATAATAAAACTGCAACAAAAACCATGCAGTTAAAATAAAAAAAATCAGTCTAGTATATCCACAGGACTAATAACAGCTAGCAGTCGCTGCGGCTCGGTTGACAGAGCGCGATACTGTGGATCAGTTTGCTGATGGTTCAAATGTCAGCCCCGTAATTTTCAGTCAAATAGTGGAAATCTACTTAAAAGTCATTATCCATGATTTTTAAATTCAACTACATTATTCTGCAATATGCAAACTGAATTTTTCCTGATTAAATGGGTAAAGATTCTCACCCGTCAGGGCAATTGTTCCCGCCCAGTGATGTTGTGAGTTTCTTTCGTTAAATAAACTTAAATTTTTGTTTTAAAGGTGTAGCTGTTTCCATCATCGTAACTGTGGCTGCATTTTCAAACATGATTCAAAAATGCGAGTAAGGAAATATTTTCGCTTATGATTTTTTTATGTTCCATAAAGATCAACGTTCCTTTTTATTTGTAAACTAGATGGATAAACTTGGTCCAAAGCCATAAGTACCACTTACTTCTAAAGCCATAACAATTTTGGACTTCTGGATTCGGGTATACATATAAAACATTGTTTACCAATTTCCAATTCGGGACACTGTCCATTACAGCGACCATTTATAGTGTTGATCTTGCAGTGATTTTTAAAATGTCGCTAGAAATCTTTTATACAATCTACGTATTGCGCATGACTAATGATGAGCAGATTGAAATCGTGCCGTGAAAGATTGAAAAAAGAACTTTGATAGTTCCTGTATGGAATAATCAGAATATTTTATTTGTAATTAATTTTTGAAAATGTAGCCATACTAAATAAAAACGACTACATCCAAGTGCAATCGCGACAAAACAGCAGTTTAAGTGTACTTAAGTATATACCCACATTCACCACATACATACCGGATGTCCTAAAAATGGCTGATGGATTTTGAAAGTCAATATATAAAGACGGAATGCGATAGATATGTATCGTTTTGCGGCCTTATGCTTAGGAGATCAAGGAATTTTATCCCACCAAATTTTAAATTTACTTAACATTTCTACCAAGAGATGACGCTGCAGACAATCTGTAACAGGTATAGTTAAAACGAAGTATTTCAGCTCGCCATTCCGTAGTTCGTCGTCAAGCTGGTAGCGTGTGCTATTGAGATTGCAAGTCCGCTCTACCAAAATGTTTTTTTTCCGTTAAACAGCACGCTTTTATTGTGTTGGAGTTCCACCGCCTGGAACACAGTTTTGTTCAAACGAGGTGCATTTTCCAAATAAAATTTCATTTGAGAAACGGACAGTCAGACAATGCCATAAGGACTCTACTCCAGAAATTCGAACGTGAATGATGATCGTTCTTATGACTGTTTGGTGACCGTTTTGATGACCGTTTCGCAGAACTCGCGAATTTAGGGAAGCGAAAATCCTCATATTGCTGAAACTTCATCCCTGAATTCACCAAAAATAATGGTATGGGCAGCGGTTTCCTCCAAAGAAATAATAGGGCCAATTTAGGGCCAACCGATAAATGCTGTACGGTATCTTGGGATTCTAGAAGAATTTGTGGGGATTCATACTTCTTTGGAGGACTCTTCGGATGCCTCCTGGTGCATGAAAGCTGGTGCTCGTCCACATCGAAAGTCTGCAGTATTTGATTTCTTAAAGGAACATTTCAGTGAGCGCGTAATTACCTTGGAATACGACATGCTTACAGCAAATGGCACGGCATAGCCTCCTTATTTGCCAGACTTTACGCACTGCGACTTTTTTCTTTGGGGGAACCTTAAAGATTTGGTATACCGCCAAACTCCACAAACAATTACGGAGCTGAAGCAACACATCTGTACTGCATGTGAAACAATTCCAAGTGACATGTTTAAACGGTTGTCTGAAATTTTTGCCTCAGATTGCGTCACATTGTTGCAGCAAATAGGGGTTACATTGAAAATGTCATTGTTTAGTTTTTTGCAATAGTCCTTGCAAAATTTTCATATCAGTTTTGATTTTTCATTGTTTTCAGCGCCACCCGTAGGTGAAAATGTTAGCTAAATTTGAAATTTAAGATAAAATTCCCTGTCTTCCTAAGCATAAGGCCGTAAACGGTACATATCTATCGCATTTTGTCTTTTATTATTGATTTTCAAAATCCATCAGTCATTTTTGGGGTACCCGGTACATACACACACACACACACACACACACACACACACACACACACACACACACACACACACACACACACACACACACACACACACACACACACACACACACACATATATATATAGATATATGAGGGGCCACAATCGTAGTGAACCAATTCCATCTAAACTAAATTAAAAAAGAGCCTTTGAAGTTGCACTCTGTGAGGGAAAACGTTTTAATCACTTGATTCACTATAGCAATGAATAGAACATGTTTTTAGGTTACTCCAACATAAGCTATGGTTTAACCTTTGGGTTACTCGAACATACATTAAAAAAAAAAAAAAAAATACTTGGCCCATTATGACTCCGAAGCCCTATGTAGAATGTCATATGTAGAATATATATATATATATATATATATACAAGGTAGTCAGAATTAAAACACCCCTACTTTAATCTTCCTATAGATCGATTTACTCATTGTAAAGGCTCCAAAATTGTTGAACATATTATGCCAGATATGGAGAGACCGTTTACAAGAAAAAAGTTCCAGAAACACCAACAGATGGCGCTGTATAACAGAACATATGCTGAAAAGACACATAATCGCAAACAAGAGAACATGCGGTATGGATTTTTTCTTCTTTAAATTTCTATTCTTGATATGCAAAACGAAGATGTTAAAAAGGAATAAATTTAAATTGCAACTGTAACCGCCATTTCACACTGTAAACAGAAAAATTTGCATAAACCTTCGGTTTGCAGCTACTCTTCTGTGTATAAAAGGGGATAAAACTGGGGAAATGCCATTCTTATCAGCGATGGCTGACACGTTGCCTGAACCTGTTTTGCTTTTGAAGTTATTTCATAAAAACAAAGGAAATGCTGCAGCAGCATTTAGAGCGTTTCGTCGACTTAAGAATTCAAGCAAAGGACCATTATTTTCGCAAGCTCTCGGGAGAATGATTGCTAGATTTGAGAAAATTGGACAGATTTCAGCCGGGTTGAGGATGCAGATCGACTCGTGCAAATGTCGTTGAAGGTGTCGTGCAGATGTCTCTGTTGTTGCCAACGCTATTAATGAACAATCAATGGATAACGTTGTAGGCTGTAGTAGTGCATGTGCAGTGTCACGGCACTTGGGTGTTCCTCACAGTAAAGTGCGGAACGTATTGAGGAAAATGGTGAGTTAGTTTCCCTTACAAAACTCGTTGCAATCAGCAGTTGCTAGCCATCGACAGGGAGAAGCGATTGACTTTTTACTTTGACATTTCTGGCTAGAATTTAAGCGGATGCATAGTGGCCACGGCAGATTATATGGAGAAATGAAGTGCCATCTAAGTGGAACAGTCAACAACCATAACTGTCACATTTGGGACACAGAAAACCTCCGTACCATCCAAGAGATTCCACTTCACTCAGCGAGAGGTCTAGTGTGGATTCACTGCCACATTTATTCTTGGACCTTTCTTTTACGAAGGGGCTACTCCCAATGCAACATTTTACTATAAAGTAATTAGTCGTGCTTCTCCGAAAACCTTGCCATAAAAAAGCTGGTTTATCAAGGAAATCTGGTAAACTTGGTAGATTTGAAAGGCAGTATCACTCTGCATTAGAGAAGCATCTCAATCGACCAATTATGATTACCAGTTGAACAATTTGTCCACAGACTACAGATTTTACATCTTAAAATTGGGAACCATACTGAGCAACATTTCTTGCATCGATAGACCCTTGTGATATGAATGTTTGTTACTTTGGAATAAAATGTATTAGAGATGTGTATTTTGTGCCTTTTCAGCATATTTTCTGCTGTACAGCGCCATCTATCAGTGTTTCTGGAACAATTTTTTTCCGGATAATTTGTTTTCCTATGTCTTGAATAGTATGTTCAACAATTTTGGAGCCTTTACACTAAGTAGTTTGATGTATACCGGGCTCAGAGTAGGGATGTTTCAATTCTAATCATTTTGTATGTACTTGTGTATTCGGACCTTAACTATAATAGAGTAATTACAGTAACTGTAATACTGTAATTTGAAAGGAATTATTTGGATTCTTTTTTCTAAAATTTATTTTATAAAACACTGAAATCTGAAGTGACAATTGTGTATAAACCTGTAAACACACATTGGGAATTTTAGTGTCATGGGAAAAAAAAACAAATATCATATACTATTTAAACAATATAATCTTTATTTCATAACATAAGAGAAATATATCCGCTGTTATAAGCTTCTACTTGAAGAGCCTTACACATGTCTTTGCAGTTCTCCTTGAGGTTGAAACTCGCTTTTAAAGTAATTAAGACATCTCAAACTTAATTAACTTTGTAAGTTTAAAAATTAATCTTTCAAGGTACCGAAAATTGTCTCTAGAGCGTTTGTGGTCACAATATGGCTTTAATGTATGGCTTATGGTGACAGTAAAGTGGCTTTCTGAAGCTAGTCTAAGATGCTGAATAAATTTGCACAAAAGATGTGTTGTAATTTTAATTAAATTTATATTAAATTAAATCTAAGAACAGCAGTTCATGCTCATAAGAAAAGATTTGCTCACGTAAATAAAATTCCCATGAATTGATTTTCATTTTTGTAAATGAGATTTGTTTGAAAGAAGACACAGTGATGTATGTATATTTATTTTTTCAATTTTAAACAACGTTAAAAAAAAAAAAGAAAAAAAAAAGAATGAATGACTCTTTGACTCTTTGAAACTACCATTTCTTTTTTTTTTATTTTTAGGATGCAGTAAGTGTTACAATATTATTAATCTAGTGTTACAATATTATTCTAATACAAAGCTATCGTTATTTTGGTTTCATCTTTTGTAAGTTTCGTAGTTCCTGAAAATATTCATATGCTCATAATTCGTACAAAAAAATAAATAAAATTAAAATATTTAATATTTTAAGCGCTTTTTCATGTGCCATCGCATGCCTTCCATTATCATTGTCGTTACTGTTACTTCCTATTTCATTGGAATCTAAAATTTCCTAACGGAAACCGAATTTGGGAAAGACGAAAAATGATTGAAATCAGTCAAATTTTTTCAGACAGGGCGAAATACTGTAATCGATACTGCAATACTCCAATACTGTAATCGACCTTATAGGCAATTACAGTATTGCACAGTAGACCTGACAGTATATCCGATAATCTGTTACATAAAATTCCTATTAAATGGGCTTGGACTTTAAAAATGACCTTAAATAATGTAGGTTCAAATGCATTTCTAAAGTTACAGTTTCTTGATAACATGCAATATTTACTTCATTTAACAGTTTTTTAAGTATAAATGGACTATTGTAAAACTACTAAAGCTCTTCAGAAATCACATTTTTGGTACAATACAAGAAAAATTCTTAACTATTTACGGTCAATTTGTGTTTAAACAAATATTCATGTTTCAAATTCAAGTTCATCTGTGCTTCTTGGATGAATTTGGGAGGATAAATTTATACAAAAATGTGACAATTTTGACAATAAGCGACTTTTCATGAATAGGTGCACGTACCAATTTCGGCCCAACTTGATTTACAAATAAGTTTCGTTTGACAGCATATTTACATGTACCCCTTATTGTTTAGATTTCAATCATAGACATTGAGGTGACTGGAAACAGTTAATTTTTCGTGGGGTTATCGCAATGAAAAGTCATCATTGAAATTTATTGGTTTGATTGATTTTTTACAAACGTAAAGTGAAATGTTCTTTTAAATACTGTTACGAATTTTCGGGGCAACCCGCTGTTCTGGGACTTATAATAGTTCAAAATTCGTGTTCTACGCTTCAAATTGTTAAATTTTGCTTTTTGTTGCATCAAAATCGGTCAACTAGAACCGGAGATACGGAGGCTTGTGTTTCCCCATTGTTTTCCAATGGCAATTCTAGAAATATCAAGAAATATTGGTTCTAGGCCTTCGGTAACTTCACTTTTAGGGACTTATTTTTGGCGCCAAAGTTGGCCATATTACGCCAAAAGTCTCCAAGTTTGGTGATATTTTGGTCATTTGGCGAGATTTTCCCTAGGGAGTTTGTAAAGTTGCTTTTTATGCATTAAAATCACGTAATAGGCTAAAATTTCTCTTCTATGACGTAATCAAATTCCCGCTTTATGTGGAATCTTCGAGAAATAGACTTTTCTGGAAGCTTCTTGTAGCTTCTGCTCTACCTATAAATACAAGCGTTTCAGAGACCCCAGTTCAGTGTGAGTCGAGCTCCCGTCCAGTGAGTTTGATGTGTTACGCTATAGAAGCAGTTTTTTGCCTTGCTTTTCGAAACTTATTTTTAAGTGCTGTGGGTAAATTCTTCATTGCTGTGTCTTTAGGGATTGTGTACGATATTCGTTGCATATTTCCACTGAAATTTGCCCATAGAAGTGTTTTATTTTGTGCGATAATTACAGCATTCGTGAAAGCTTCGGTACTGATCGGACTGTTATAAATAAGCTACTGACCGTTAGTGCCTGCGACTTTTGTACAGCCTATTGTTCGACGAAGTTCTAGAAGCAATAAAGTTTGTGTTCCATCTTGACAAGTGGATTCTTTTTCTAGAACTTTCTACACTAACTGGACTTTAGAATGACGAACCCAGGAAATTGGCAGAGTATTTCTGCAACAATATTGAGTCTCATTCAATAAAAAATGTGACATCAAGTCGTATGCATTTTAAACAAATAATATATGCAAACGTTTTTCTAGTCTTTGGAATATTAAATTAGTTGACCCCAAGAACATAATATTTCACAGTAATAAAATAATTTAATTATTAATAAATTTAATCTTTTCATTATTTTGTTTTCTTCAATCTAAATTATTCGAGGAATGATTGAAATTAAGATATGAAATCACAAATACGTATTCAAATTAAGCATTAAAATCGTTTAACAACATAAATAATTCTTAATCTCTGCAAAAAAATTATAAATTAAAATTGCTACTTCTATTGTAGTGTCCGTAAATCTTTAACTTTTTTTATATTTTGATTGGATAAATATAAAATAGGATTATCTGCACGAATTCTAAAAAACATAAAAGTTGCTGAAAACACAATCTGTTCAGTTTGACAAGTTTTAAGAGAACGATTGTAATCATGCAATACGGTATTTGTTATTTAGAAAGGAAATATCAATAAAACTAGGGGAGATGGGTGGGGGGAAGGCACAGTGGGACAATTTTTACTTGTTTTAAAAAAACTTCTTTTATTTTAATTAAAACTAAATTCAGAACAATATTTTGACAACTTTTGCTTTCATTGTAATTTTTTACAGAATTTATTCGTATTTTATTCTTTGAAAAAATGTTAATTTTCAAAACGTACTGAAGTTATCACAGTGTGACCCTTTGCGGGGCCCAATGAGAGAGGGATTGGGGTACAGTGGGACAATGACTAAGACATACGAAATAAGGTGTATTATGTAACACATTCTATTTCTAGAATTAAATGCAGGTTGAGATAGCCAATACAGAAGATATAAAAGCAATTTTTAAATGAAAAACCATAAGAATAGTTATAATGACGAAACACATTTAAAAGTTGCAAAATTCTTTGCTCAAATATGTGATGAGTTGAAAAATAGTAAAATAACATCAAATTAAACTCTTAATGTTAACAAAATGTTTTCAAAAGTTCATTTTATCATCGAATAAGATCGAAAGTCTACTGGAAATGAGAACTGTGCCAATCAGTGCCGGATTTAGAGGTGCCTAAGCCCTGGGGCAACAAAGAAGTGGTGCCCCCTAATAATATTTTAAACAAAAGTTACATTTTTTTCGACTACCTGTGTGGTGAAGTGGGTTCAGCGTTACACAGCCTAGTGGTTCAGGGTTTGACTTCCAGTGGAGGTAGATTTCATTTACTCAAAAAATGCCTATATCTCTATTTCTTGTCTGGTGTCGTAATCTTAATATAACGTTGATATAGCTCGCAACGGATCATATTCAGTGCCAGTAGTATATGAAATGTGTGCAAGAACCAGTTGCTTTGTATCCGAAACCTTTGGGGATAAAAATCGTGACGTTACCTTTTAATTATTCACTGTTCACAGGAAATTTTACTCTAAAAATGTTTATTGTGTGTGCCCCTGGGCCCCAACAATAGACCAACAGTGACAGTATTTTTTCAACAGTTATAGTAGAAACAAAAATGACTGGAACTTCCCTACAAGATGAACTGTGACAGTGATTAGTTTTCACAGTTTTGAAATAGTGGTTAACTAAACTTTGGAATTTTCTTTCTAATTTTTGAGCTTTTGAATGACAGAAAACTATCTACCGTCCTACTGTGCCTCTCTCCCTCTCCCTTACATTCTAATCTTATTATCTAAACCATATAAGATTGTAATAAAAGTAACGTTTTTATAATATCTATAGGTTGCATTTACTGGAAGAAATGAATTTTGAGGTAACCTACATTTTTCTTCAAATGAACATTCATATGTATACATTACTTATAGTATCAAAACTAAGTAATTTCAACTTCAATGCTTTTGGTGTAATTTTTTAGAAGTATGTTGTTTCAATTTCAAATTATTTCTAAATATTTTTTTTTATTTCTTTATTTCCTAATATTTTTTTTAATTTAAATTTTTTATTTATGGATAGTCAATTACTTTTATGTCTTTTATTTTGCCGATAAAATACAGTTTAAAATTATTTTCAAATGAAGAATCCTATTCCCTTGGGTTGACAGTAAAATGATCCTTTAGACTCTTTCTGAATATTCTATGCATTTCATTACTCAGTGTCCTTTTAAAATATCATTAAAATATGTTTATAATGCAAAATACAGTGTAAAATATGATACCAAAGGGCCAAAATTTTATTTAAATACTTATTTTATTTTATACAAATTTTAACATTATTGGGCCTCCTTTTGGGACTACCCCTTTGGGACCCTTTGGGCTACATTCCCTTGCATGTATTTTCATTTGATATTTAAAATAAAAATGCAAATATAACCTAAATTAGAAATTTTCATCCATTTTCAAGGAATAGTATTGGAGTAAAAATCGCTGAAATGAAACTCTCTACTGTAAAGGCAAAACTCAAAGTTTAAGCCATAAAAATTTAAATATTTATTTCATTTCACAAATCATTATTTTAAACTTTAATAATAACAACTGTGAAAACGATTGAGAAATAAAGAATAGTTTTGTACTGACAATTCAAATATTATGAAAAATTTAGGAGGCTACCTTTATGAAGTTCAAATTTCATGTGTAGGGAGACAGACAACATAAAACCGTAAATTCTGATCTAAAATCTGTTTATTGTGGCAATTAGAACTGAATATATCGTAAAATACGCTTTTTTTCAGATTTTTTTCTCGCACTGAGATATGTCATATCACGAAGTATATTCCAGTATAATCTATTCACCAAGCGAACAATATTTTTTGTAACAATTACAAATCTGTGAACACGCATTGAAATTTAAATTCCATGCGCAAAATTACGTGTTAAAGCATGCAAAATAAAGCTATTTTTTTATTAGCTTCAACTGAATTTGCGGACTGAAAAATATAAAAACAGTAATATTTTTACTAAATGAGAATCAGAATATTAAAATTTTACGAAAATTTAGTCGTTATCTTCTTTCTACGGTCATTGAAAAACAAGTAGACAAAAAAGCGATTGTGAATAACTAGTCTCGAGATTATTGCCTTTGGGTTCAGGGCTAGGGCTACAGTCCCCAGTTTTCGGCGCTCTCCGATAGACACATGCAAAACGATATAAAGATGGCTTTCAATATTTTATTATTTCAAACCCTTTAAAAAATACTGACATTTACTTGCGAATGTAATTACTCCGTATAAATAAATAAGTATAGAATTTACACATATAAAGGTGTGTATTGATTCAATGTAGTTACATTTTTAGCAATAAAAATGTCAAAAATCGTATCTGATTTGAAACATTTTCTTTTTAACTTATCAAAATGTAATTACTGTTTGATTTTGTTTTTTCTCAAAAGATATTTTAAAAGATTATTTTAGAAATGTATATATATATATATATATATATATATATACCTATTTATATGCTAAGAAAACTATGCATTTTAATCTTACTAAAATTGGCACGAGATATGACTAAAAATGTGTTCTAACTCATTTTTTATCCATTATCTGAAAGAAAATATAGGATTCGAGTCATTAAACTCTATAAAACGGTGTTTAAAAAATGTTATCAATTGCTTTTTTCATATTTTTTGCAGATTAAAGCAGTGATGGGGGGAAAATTTCAAGAGCTCCTATCGATTTTCTTGGTTTGTAGTTTGTCTCTAAAAATGAGTAAAATTTACTTGATATTTTTATGTAATTCAAGTGAAGTGATCTCAAAGTTGCAATTTTCAAAATATTTACTAGGGGTAAGCATGCAGAAAAGTGTTTTGATATATCATACATGGTGTTAAAAATAATTCTATGATGTATTTTTAGGCATAGTAGTAATTTTTCTTTCAAAAAAATTTATGCAATGATCTAAAAACTGATCTGCCTTGTTTAACAAGTTTATTAACGAACTATTAGAAGAAAATTCATTGAAAGAGACAAACGTGCACAATTAAAACCTTGTTATAATTTTGAAAAAAGTATTGGATAATTAAATACGGAAGATACAAATTCATTGAATATCAGAAAATGGTATGTATGTATATATATGTATGTATATGTATACAGTATATTTTTGTATATGTTTTCTTTCCTTTCCTATTTTCTGATTTTCTTGATATTTTAACATGGTTCTGGCAACATTTTGTCTGTATTTCTTCCTCCTGCTTTTTCCTCCTTGGATATGGTTATTTTTGAAGATTATTTTTCTCGGTTGGCATCGATTTCTGGTCTTGTCTTGACTGTTCTTCCACCTCCATGTTGGGATAGCATACATGCCTGTTATTTCTTTTAGTTAGGTCGTACCCCCAGGACACGTAAAGCGACTTTTGTCAGGTGGCCTGCAGAAAAACTATTTTTGTTTCTCTTTAATTGTAATGTGAGTACGTTGATACTTGATGATGGAGTACTCCATTTCAATTTTCCATTCCACATCCACTTCTATGCATGAGTTTTTCAGCTAGGCTTAAGCCCACGTGATTGCTCATGGCATGTTTTTCCCAATTTTTGGCTTTGATGGCCCTGTTTCAAATTTATTTATAGCCTCTGGATTTCATTTTTATTTTCATGGTTACGTAATATTTCTGTTATAAAGTGCTTTCAATTAATATTTCACTTGGGATTCCATTTCACGTAAGTTAAGCTATTTTATATTATATATATATATATATTTATATATGTATATGTATTGTTTGTATGTATATGTATACAGTATATTTTTGTATATGTTTTCTTTATATATATATATATAATATATATATATATATATATATGTATATGTATTGTTTGTATGTGTATGTATACAGTATATTTTTGTATATGTTTTCTTTATATATATATATATGTATATGTATATGTTTTAGCAAATACTAGATAAATGCCCCCCAGGCTAGCCATTGTTTTTATAGAATTAATGCATAAAATGCATTGTCTCGTCAGAGGGAGAAATGCACAACACCGAAACCATAGGTTTCTGACTCAAAGGTTGAGGTTTTGCCAAGGAAATGTGTTATAAGTAAAAGCCGTATTCAGTATAGATTACTATAAATGCATGTAAACTGTTTAAAATGTATTTAAATTTGCTACGTGGCAATTAAACATTTACTCTGCTTACGGCAAACCTCAGAGGTGTGATTCTCCCTTACCTATGGGGAAGAAATGGAAAAAATTACTTACAAATCAAAACACCAAAAATCCACATGCCGCAAACGTGTGACACAGCAAAAATAACAAGGTAAATATAGTTCCAAAATCCCGAGACTCATAGCCAAACTTCTATGCAATCAGCGTGCAGTGTGTCTCTTGCCAATTTTCAACGACTTGTACTTCCCTGATTGGATAGAAGTTTCATGTGTCATTGGATAGAAGTTTCATTGTGTCAGGCTGTGAGTCAGAAACCTATGGTTTCGGTGTTGTGCATTTCTCCCTCTGACGAGACAATGCATTCACTGTTAAGCTAGTGAAACAGACGTTTCTCCAACATCCCTATTTCTGCCTTTATATTCTTTTTCTAGTTTTTGACGTCTTGAACTTTCATTTGCATATGGAGTTTTTTTTTTCTGTTTCCTGCTGGGCTTTAAGTTATGGATGATTTATTTTTTGTTACTTATCGGTGTAAGTATTTGCGTAATTTCGTTAAAACCATGTGCTTCCCTAATTGTTTTGAGCAGTATATGTATGTATATATACAGGATGTCCCATAAATACCGGGCAAACTCTGCACAGCCGGATTTCTCGTTAGGAGTACACAATAATTGCCCAAAGAACCATAACTGTACCGCCCGTACTTTTCATGAAAAGTGCTAGGAAAAGGGCAGACACGTCATATCCGGTGCACGAAAAGAGCTTTTATTGGAATCATGAACAAAGTTTTTTTGCATAGGCTTTCATAAAATGATGCTCAAAATATCCACCGTGCATATCGAGGCTTGCATGGGTGCGCAGTGTAATGACCAACTGCTTACGTTCCATCTGGTACCTGCATAAATACAGCAGCACAAATGGTAGGGTCTGAATCACCATTTGTTATAATAAAGACTGAATAGAACAATTCTTTCAACCGTTTTCACTGAAAGCAATCCATAGGCATCAGATTGTAGAGGAAATAACACCAAGTCCCCCATATGTAATCCAGTATCCAATTTAATGTTTCTAGTGTTTTTCCTCGCACCGGATGTGACGTCATATTTTGTTTTTCCTATTTTTCTTGAAAACTATAGATCGTACAGGTAAAGTTCTTTGGGCATTTTTTATGAACTCCCAGCGAGGAATCTGGCGGTATTCATGTTACACCCTGTACACACACACACACACACACACACACAACACACACACACATCTATATATATATATATATATATATATATATATATATATATATATAGATGGATAGATAGATAGGTATAGATATATATGTGTGTGTGTATATATATACATACATATATATACACACATAAATATATACATGTGGGATCAGGTTAGTCACTGACTCCAATAAACTCACTGGTTTTATTTAAAACGAGACATTTCATGATCTTAAAATGCATTGCAAAAAGTTGCACGCGCAAAAATTATTAACTACGTGAAAATATAAAAAGTTAGTGTGTTGTTCTATAGATTTTGAGTGTGTGAATAGCATAAGTGCTTTATTAGCCAAAAGGACTTGTTTGATGATTAAAAAGTATTTTTTTTATTAGTTTGTTTATTTATTTGATTGTAAACTGCATTCAGCTTCCTACAAATGGGGGCTCTTTACCGGGATTGATTTACGGACTAACGTTGAGTAATGTGGTTGCAGTAGTTCAGCCATTGAGTAATCCAAGGAACTGTGATTAGAAATTTTATTATATCTTAAAAGGAGTTTATTAAGAAAATATGTCTTGCTTAACGAAAGCCAAGAAGTGTGATTTATTATCATTATGCAAAGAGTTAGATATCAATGTTCTGCCAAATACTAAAGCACCTGCGCTTTTAAAGTTAATGAAAAACTCTGAGGATTCTGATAAAGATTTTGTCAAATCTCGCTTTGAGGTCATAAGAGAAGAAACAGAAATAGCAATCGCAAGAGATGGAAGAAAGAGAATTTGAGTTACGACGGTTAGAAATTACTTGTAGACGAGAAACCATAATAGAAAATCCGATTGAGTCTAATAATGAGAATAGAAGACAAACTCCGCGAAATATGACGCTATTCGACGGATCGGGAGATATTAGTATTTATCTAGCACTATTCGAAAAACAAATCGGCCGATTAGACATACCTAAAAATAATTGGGTAATGCATTTATTACGTTTGTTACCATTAGAATTCGTAAATATAATATCGAGAGAATCGGATCCCTTAGCAGATTATTACGATCACGGGAAAAATGTTATTTTAAAGCGTTTTAAGTTAACGGCAGAAGAATTTCGGCAGAAGTTTATCTCTTACAAGAAACAACAGTCCGCCAATTGGCGAGATCTTGCTTTCGAGCTTCATAACTATTTCAATGAGTGGATTGACGGTATGGAGGTGGGCGATTTTGAAAATATCAAGGAATTAATTAAAACGGATCGCATAAAACAGAGTTTGCCTTATGACATTCAAGAAAATTTCATTGATGACCTCCCAAGTATTAAAAAAGTTGATGTGTTAGTAAACAAGCTAGATGATTATGAAGCCGCAAGGCGCAGTTTCAAGAAGGGTATTAATCGAAGTTCAAATAATTTTGAAATGACTAATAAAAGATCATACATGAAGGAATCGGATAATGAAAAGTATTTTAATCGTGTCCAAAATAATAATAAATCTAGGTATTCAAATAGCGCGAATAATTCAAATGTTGACTGTGCGATAAAAAATAGGGACAGATAAAAAATTAAGTGCTTCGCCTGTAATCTCTACGGCCATGTCGCTTCTCAATGTTTAAATAGAAAGAATGATTGCCAAATTTCCCGCCATGATTCTCGACAAAATAAAAATTTCAACCAAGTATCCACCTCACATACCAAAAAGGAAGCGAACTTCTATAACTCTATCTCAAATTCCAATAGGATGGAAAAAGATATTCAAATTAAGAGCAAGAATGCAAGATGTTTGCTCGATACTGGAAGCTAATTGAACTTTGTGAATTACGAAACTTATATAAAAATTGGCTCTCCAAAACTATCTGATGATGTAAAAATATCAGGTATCGCCAAAGAAGTAGTACAACCATTAGGTTATTTTCTAACGGAATTGTGTATCGATAATATTACAATTTCTGTTAATGCTTACGTTATGAAAGATCTCGTGCATGAAATTGTTTTAGGAGTCGACGTAATCAACAAATTAAATTTAGCTATCGATGAAAATAGATTAAAGGTATTAGGCAAGTGCGAAAATGTTTGGATAGGTTACATTAAAGTAGTGAAAGAATTTGTAACTGGGTATAAGGAAACGCCTAGAATTCAGAATATTGAAAATAAAAACGCTTTTCAAATAAATGAACTGTTGACGCATCAATATTCGCCTAATGAAAAGGATTCAAGCGAAAATACTTGTATAAAAACATTTTATATAAATCACGCGAGTAGTGTAAACAAGGTCTTAAATGAAAATCAACTTTTCCTTGAGAGCAAGGGGAAAGAATTTGAAAATGAAGGGTTACCAGAAAATAATTTTTTGATTAATCTATCTGAAGCTGTAAGCTCTGAAGAAATAGATTTGAATCATTTGATTTAGATTGTAAAGAAGAAATCAGGAAGTTGATTGCAGATTACAAACCAAACAAAGCGAAGACTGCTGAACTGAAGATGAGCATAGTTTTAACTGACGATATACCTGTGAGCGAGCGTCCACGAAGATTTCCTTTGAAAGAACAGAAAATAATAGAAGATAATATTCATGAATGGTTAATGGATGGGATAATTAGACCTAGTTATTCTGATTATGCTGCACCAGTTGTGTTATGTAAAAAAAAAAAAGATAACTCGTATAGGCTGTGTGTAGATTACCGAAAATTAAATCGAAATATCGTGAAAGACCGTTTCCCTTTGCCATTAATTGAAGACGTATTAGATCACTTGGAGAAGGCGAAAGTTTTTGCAACTTTAGATCTGAAAAACGGAATTTTTCACGTAGAAATAGATGAGAAGAGCAGAAAATATACTGCATTTGTTACACATAATGGGGAATATGAATTTTTAAAATGTCCTTATGATTTAAGCACATCACCAAGTCAATTTCAACGATTCATAAATAGAGTTTTCAAGGAGTTGCTGCGTGATAATACTATTGTTATATACATGGATGTCATAATCATTCCATCCCAAGATGAAGAGAAAGGAATTGAAAAGTTAAAGAGAGGGATGACTGTTGCCTCTGAATACAGGTTGGGCCCCCCAGGCGGTGTAGTGGCTAGCGCGCCCTACTACCATCCTTTGGGCCCAGGTTCGACTCCCGGCTTTGAGCGTGGATGTAAAACTGTCAATTGTACTTTGATACAAATAAATATGAGTGCACTTATGAACAACTGAGATGACAGACATAAAATTGCTATAGATCTCGAAAAAACTGTGTCTTACAAACAAACGGGTTGGACATCAATTTAAAATAATGCCAGTTTTTGAAAAGAAAAGTTGAATTTCTCGGTTATGTCGTTGAAGACGCATCGATACAACCTTCACCCAATAAGTCATTAGCCGTTCAAAGGTTTCCTCAACCTAAATCCATTAAGCAAGTTCCGTCATTTCTAGGGTTAAGTGGATATTTTCGCAAGTTTGAGTGATCTACAACGAGTGATCTACTACGAAAAGGCTCCACATTTAAGTTTGGTCCTGAACAAGAAGAAGCTTTAACAAATTGAAAGAAATGTTGTCCCAAAAGCCAGTATTACATTTGTTCAAACAAGGATCTCCGTTAGAATTGCACACTGACGCAAGCAGCCATGGTTTTGGTGCCGTATTACTACAGAAAGGAGATGATGAAAAATTTCATCCCATTCAATATATGAGTAAGAAGACAACTCCGCAACAAGAAAAGTATTGCAATTATGAATTAGAAGTACTCGCAATAATCGAAGCCCTAAAAAAATTCAGAAACTATCTGTTAGGTTCAAAATTCAAGATCATTACTGATTGTCAGGCATTTCAGAAAACGTTGAACAAAAAGGAATTAGGGGCAAGAGTTGTCAGATGGGTTTTATTCCTAGAAGACTTTGATTATGGAATCGAACATTGAACAGCAGATCGAATAAAACATGTGGATGCACTGAGTCGAAACACTGTTCTGATCATCACTAGAACTTTTGATGGGGTAACAGCCAGAATTATCCCTTCATAAGAGCAGGATGAACATATAAAAACAATAAAAACCTTAGTTGAGAAGGGAGAAGAAAACGGTTACTTCCTTAATAATAATGCGTTATACAAGTGGGAAAATGGAATACAGTTGCTAGTAGTACCTGAAGAAATGCAAAATGAAATCATTAAAAAGATGCATAACAGAGGTCACTTTGCTGTCTCCAAAACAGAAGAATTAGTAAAGCAAAAGTTCTATATTCCAAAATTGAGAAAATAAGTTTAGACGGCAATGGCAAACTGTATTGACTGCATTTTACACAATAGAAAACGCGGTAAAGCCGAAGGATTTTTGAACCCAATTCCAAAAGAAAACTTGCCCTTAAGCACCTACCATATTGATCACATCGGCCCATTGCCATCTACAGACAAAATAAGATACCAGTATATTTTCACAGTAACAGATGCTTTCACGAAGTTTGCATGGCTTTATCCTGTTAAGTCTACGTCAGCCAAAGAAGTCATAGACAAACTGAAACTACAACAAGTAGTGTTCGGTAATCCTTCAAGAATAATATCAGACAGGGGTCTGCATTCACATCTAAAGAATTTGAAGAATGTTGTGCAGAGCAAAGTATTGAACACATAAAGATAACAACCGGATTGTCTAGGGGGGAACGGACAGGTCGAAAGAACGCATGCCATCTTGATTCCAGTCCTGTCAAAACTCTCTAAACAAGACGTTCAAAGTTAGAAGTACGTAGCCGACGTACAGAAAATTATCAATAGTTCTACCACAAGAATTACGAAATTCTTTTCTTTTGAATTATTGATAGGAATTGTAATGAAAGAAAAGAATGACTTGAGAATTAAGGAAATATTAGGAGATGAATATATGAACTACATGATGAAAGAACGAGAAGATATGAGAGAAGAAGCGAGGAAAAACATCATGAAAGTTCAAGAAGAAAATAAGAAACAATTTAATAAGTGTAGAAAGGAATCAAAGAAGTATAAAGTTGGTGATATAGTAGCAATCAAAAGAACCCAATTGGTTAGGTTCAGACTTAAAGCTGAAAGAAAATTATCACGGACCTTATAGAGTATCGGTTGTAAAGCCAAATGATCGCTACGAAGTAGAAAACGTAGGAAATCACGAAGGTCCAAATAAAACATAAGTGCCGCCGAGTATATGAAGCCTTGGGGAAAATGACTTAAGTTTCAGTAGAGGACGACAGAACTGTCAGGACAGCCTGGACTCGCTGGTTTTATTTAAAACGAGACATTTCATGATCTTAAAATGCATTGCAAAAAGTTGCACGCACAAAAACTATTAACTACGTGGAAATATAAATAGTTAGTGTGTTCTATAGATTTTGAGTGTGTCAATAGCATAAGTGCTGTATTAGCCAAAATAGCTTGTTTTTTAGTTTAGAAATAAAAAGTTTAGAAATACAAAATTGGAAGCAAAAGAAGTATGACGTTTCCCCGTCTTTGCAAAGGAATATGCGAAGTAATTACCAATCCGTATCTCACATCTACTAGTATGATTTAAACACATACTATGTATTATGTAGTTAGTAACTTTTGTACGTTTGATTTATACGCATCTAGTATTCGTTTGGCGAATTTCGTCAAATGCCTTATGAGACGCCTTATTATGCATACACACATGTATATATATAGTAAAAATTTTCGTGATAATTTTTACTATTTTTACTTCTTTATATAAATATATATATATATATATATATATACTTTTTAAATTTCGATTGTTATTGGTGGAAGTATATAAATAATATGTGAGGAATACTGAATATTTAGGAACAGGTTACTTTATCAGTTGCTAAAACTGAAAAGTAATTTGTTGCAAAATAGTATTGAAGAAGAAAGTAATTTTCAATGAACAATATTTTATTTATTTAGAATTGTAGGAACAGAAAACTACAAAGTAATGGTTTCTAGAATATTAACATTTAGACGATTGCAGGAGTTTTTTATATTTCTATAAAATAAATAAAAGTTCCATAGAATTACTTTTACAGTATCATGCTTACATTTGCAGTTTACATGCGTTTCCATTTTAATTGGTTTTTAATTATAACCAGAATTTACAAGCAAATTAAAACTTCATTTGTCTTCTTTGCAATATTCTTTATTATAAGAAGCATTTAAAATACAAAGTAGCGCGCTTTGCTCTGTCTTAAAATGCAAGTTTTAACACTACATTTTCTTACAATTTCTCTTTTCAAGTTGATTTTTTAAACAAAAAAGTTTTATTGCAAATATTTTTCACGTGAAGGAACTCTGGCAAATAATAACTTGAAATAATTGGTCTTAATTCACCCTTGTAAATGAAAAATATACCTGCATTAAGAATGACTACCTCTAAAAATCCCAGAAGTCTTTCTTATATCTTGTACTAGTTGACGTTATTTTTATTTTGATAAATGGAACTATCTTCCAGTTTACTTTCGGCGAATATTCACTCCATATCTGATGTGTGTAATTAATCATCCATATTCATTTACAACCTTTGCATTTAAAGATAAGCCCAATTTACACATAAAAATAAGCACTCATTTTATTGAGCAGTTCTCTGCCATAATCGCTGCAGATGCAAAAAAGTAAATGGCTCTGGGAAATAACATCAGCTATGGCTTTTCGAGAATTGCTTATTTAATTAGATGAGTGCATATTTGTTGCTGAGTTATGTAAATGCAAGGAAATTTCTTATGCAAAAAAACGAATTCAAAGGAACTACTTTTTTATAAGCAACTAAGCTATAAGATACTTATTTTAATACTCGATTTCTTACGTAAAATGTACCTTAAAAACAGATTAAAAATATTTTTAAAATCATAACTTGTTTACTTACTAGTAAAGAGATGCCCTCTAAAATACAGCAGTGCAATATGCAGTCTATGGCAACATTTGCACAATTAGTTGTGATAAATTGTCAATACTATTGCCTTCTTGACATATTTTACACCAAAATATGGTTGAAAATGTTTAGTGTAAAAAAATAACAGTTTTACAAAAGTAAAAAAAAGTAATATCAGCAATTGTTTTTGCTCTTTTTAAGTTTTGTAAAAGGGTATTTCACTATAAAATTCAAAATAATAAAGCGTAATATTATCTGTTGGTTAGAAAGCAAATTTAATTATCGACGTCATTCAAAAGACCTGGTATGTAATATTATAAAACTTAGAAAGTATAAATTACGATTGTTAGACATACAAACTGATGGATTTAATTATTTTTAATGCTCTGTATTTTGTGAAGAATAGAAAGTTGATTATGAAGTAAAATTGGATGACAATATGTATGACAAACATAATCCCTAGGCAAAAGAAATGCAAAGCAAAAATTTGAAAATCGCTCACTTTACATTTGTTATTTTTTTATCTAAGTTAAGACTGGTTTATTTTAAGTTTAACGACGAGCTGGCAACAATGTATGCTTTATGATATGATAGTTAAGTCACAGCTATTTATTCAAAATGTTATTTATTGTCATTTTTCAATAGTGGTATACTTATTCGTTGCGAAATGTTTTAGAGTGATAAATGTTAATGCCGCTCGCAGATTGTACTTATATGAACTTTTTTTTTAGAAAATGAGATATTTATTCCCGTTCATAGGGGTAATCAGTCCCTCTCACTTTATTTTATTCAACAGATAGGACGGGAACATTGTTTCTGAGCCTGGAATCAATTCCCTCACGGTTGATCATATAATGCTCTGCAGATTTGTTACAAAGTTATTATCTGAAACTTTCATGAAATTTGTATAACATTATTCACATTTTTGTAAGGGTGTGTTTAAACCTATGTTCAAAAATTTGAGAACCTAATCACAGACATAATTTTACATCCTTTATTAAGCTCCTACCTGAGCATCATGAAGAAAATTAAAAAAAGAATATTTTGTTAAGGCACGACAAGTATAGAAACATGCAAGATATTCTAAACATGAGAAAACTTGACAAGAAACGAATTTGATTAAAATTCTTCATTGATTAATCAAAAAATTTTACCGATTAATTGAGTTACGGGAAGGTGGCCCGAAATGATGCTAGAGAGTAAAACGATCCATATGTGTTTTCTTAGATACAGGTCCATTTATTTAAACAACCAAAGTGATACCTTAGCTCACCAATCAGCGGAAAGTTCTTAAAAGATCTCATTAAATATTAATTATCTTTGTAATCAGAATATAATTCTCAAAAGCTATAGTAACTTAAGTACTTATACATCTAGGTAATATAAAAAGAAGTACTAACATCTCAAGTCGGCGTATAAAAATAATTTTGCACATTAAAAAACTGAATGCAATTTGATTAAATTTTAAGCATTTTTCTGATGCTGATCAGTAAGCTAGGTTGGATCTGTATTCTGCGTAAGTGTATATGGTTGGAAATTCTATAAAGAACATTTTGATACAGAAATGCTCACTATGAGGAACATTTTGATACAAAATGTTCATTTCTTCTATATTTATGCAACTAAAACTCAAATTAATCAATGCTTTTTTTTAATGTGTTAAATTTTAAAAAATCGTGTAGTCGTTTGCACGATCTTTTAAATTCAACGCATTCTTTTTTTTTCAAATACATTTTGCTTTTTTTCAAATACATTTTGCTGTAATTTTTTACATTCATCAAAATTACAGCAAAACTGCTTCACCTATTCTACCTCATAAACAAGAACTGCACCAGTGATATTTTCTCGCAAACATA
Organism: Cheiracanthium punctorium; assembly: GCA_038373885.1. Taxonomy (NCBI): domain Eukaryota; kingdom Metazoa; phylum Arthropoda; class Arachnida; order Araneae; family Cheiracanthiidae; genus Cheiracanthium; species Cheiracanthium punctorium. The sequence continues at coordinate 1,526,847 of JAWZYV010002197.1, forward strand.
AACAACCTAACATTTTCCTGTTTTCAACAGTGTTCGAAAGAAAAAAAAAAGGTTTATTTTAGAATAAAAGCTTATTAAAGTAAGTGCAGCAACATTTTTATTTACTTGCTTACACTCATACCGTACATTCGCCAATTACTGGGAATGTTGCCAGACAGTGATGAAATGAAACACTAACACCATCGGATGGCACGGGGTGAAACAGTGTTATGTTCATTTCTTGCCTGGGCTTTTTTCTTGATATTCGTTTTACTGCTGATTAAATTTTCATTTTCAGAAGCCTCCCTGAGTGCTTTTGTGCATTAGGAAGCTGCGATAAGGCCGTACTTTAGCTAATGTCGAATGCTATTCTAAAAGAAACGGTGTTTTCTTTTTTTTTCAATAAAATATACATCGATTTAGCGTTTATGTCCGTGCTAAATAATGTTGTTTTATGTAAAATGTGTTTCTTTAGAAATGCGTATTTCAGATTGACTTATTTGCAAACAAGTATGACCTAGGTTTTTTAATATATTTTTTCTCTGGGAAATCGGTTATTTTACTTAAAATTGAATTAAAGAAAATGAAATGTGATAAAATTTATATTATTCACAGTATGTTGTCGCAGATCTACAGGTGAATGAATTATAAAAAATAATTTCAAAAGTAAATGTATTTTGATTTGCAGTACAAGAAAATTTAAATAATTATAAATTATTTGCTTATAAAAATACACAAATTAGAATTTATCTTCCTAAATATACATACGTAATATATATATATATATATATATAACTCGGCTGTTCGAACCCCGTCAGGGGGAGACCCCCCCCTGACCTCACTAGTTTTTTAGTTTCATTATTGCCATATTAAAACGTTATTAATTGACTATGCCATTTTATCTCTCATCTTTCGTGTATTTCGCATGGTAACCTTATGTTGTGATTTTTATGATTATAACCTATTTATAGAAAAATACATGTGATGCACATTCTACAGCTTACGAAATATTGTAACAATAAAGCTGTTGTGAACTAATAATATTTAAATATATGTAAAAATTTAAATATATGTGATTCATTTTCTACAGCTTGCGGAAGATTGTAACAATAGATTAAAGCTATTGTGAACTAACTAATAGTATTTAAATCTGTAAAATTATGTCTTATTTTTATGTCACTTTTTGGGACACATTTTCGGACAATTTTCAATAAAGGGGGTGAGAGATAAAATGACATAGTCATTAATATATAATGTATCGTTTAATATTTTTAAAGTTTTGTTGTTAAATACAATTTATAGGAAATTTTGGGGAGATTATAAGTGATTGGATTTTGCTGTTTTGTAAAATAGAAAAAGTGGAACAAGTAAAAACGAACAGCCATTAACAATGTTCATTTATTGGTATTACATAATATTCTCAGTGTATGACCACGGTGAAGTACAAAGTATAGTGCTTTTAGGGAATACAAGTGAAAAGCGAAATCAATTAAGCTTCAAAAACTTCCTATTATATGGACCGAAATTATTGTTGTCATTCCATAGACTGAAAAAACTTTCGATTTTATTTATTTATTTTTAATGTATGTACAAAGGGCTTGTTCACTGGTTGTGTTCACTCACTGGTCGGTATACCCTATACGTATGAAATTTCAACTACAGTAAGATGAGACTAGAAACTTTGATGTATCACAGGCGAGAATGGATTTATTCCAACATCGAACTCAATGGCAGAGCGGGAGAGGAACAGCGAGAACAAAACAAAAACTCAGTTTCGTAACATCAGACAACGACAAAAATCTCCCTTCTTACGATAGCCGGCAGATATAGGGTTGGAGGGAAAGTTCTGTCGTATTTTAAAGTAAATATTTGAATTCATTTATAAAAATATGTGTTTAATATTAATCAATTATATATGCTCCGTTATTTGTTACAACCTGTTGCCATCTTTCAGGTAACCTGTGAATTCCTGTTTTCTAGAAGTTCTCACCCTTGGAGTTAAAATACTCAGCAACTGCCTTAGAAACACTTTCAAAAGACTTGATTTTTCCCACGTTAGATAATTTTGCAGAGATCTGAACAGGTAATAATCAGATGGTGCAATGTCAGGTGAATACGGTGGGTGACTAAGGACTACCCATCCTAACGCATTCAGTTTTTGTTGTGTCACTATTGCAGTATGCGGGCGAGCACTATCTTGGTGGAACACTATTCCTTTTCTGGACGCTATTGCTGGCCTTTTTTGTTTGATAGCTGCATTCAATTTATCCAGCTTATTGCATACAGATACGCGTTGATGGTTTTTCCCTGTTTCAGCAACTCGTAGTACACTGGACCTTTCTTGTCCCACCACTAACAAAGCAGTACTTTTTGTTGATGGATACTTGGCTTTTTAACTGTTGCTGATGACGTTCCTGGTTTGCAGTAAGATTTTTTACCCTTAATATTCTCCTAAATAATCCACTTTTCATCTCCTGTACCCAGCCTATCAAAAACGGCTCCAGATTGTGTCTAATCAGATGTGATGAACACATTCTTAGAAGATCAGCCACTGCACTTTATCTACTGACATGTTTTTCACTTTAAATATCACAAGTAAATGATGAACGGTAAAAAAGGGCACCTTTTATATTATACAGCAGCTAGAAAACAAGAAAAATTCGATCGACACACTAGCCAGATGTTTTTTATTTACAAGAAACATCACCTGCCTATTTAAAATACCACAGAAATTTCCCTCCAACCCAATATTAGGGTGGGCCGAGGAATTTGTTTTTTTCTATTTTCATTGATGAGTAATGCGAAAAGGTGTCATTGGTGGCTCAAAATTCCCATGTAAAATTTTAATTCTGTAAGACAAGTCCTTGGTTTGCGGCAAATATGTAATAATTTCACCAAAAATCTGATTCTTATGAATGACGAAAATCATACAGTAATAAGTCCTGCGTCTTACGGCACGACTGAGGAAATTAAAAGAGCATACAACAGTTCTAAATGAAGCAGAATGTATGTTAGAAGAGAAATGCTTTTGCAGGTATCTGGAGTTATTGCTCTTTCAAATTCTGCTTCGTTTGAGTCAGACTCTTTAAAGCGGCCGCATACCTACAACGTATCTACTGAAAGTTTTCATTCCCTCTTATCAATTCTGATCCCTGAATGAATTTCATACAATTAAGGATAAGGAACAAAAGTTCTTGAACATGTAGTATTTTTTATTTTCCTTGATAATGTTTTGGTAAAGGCTTTGCTAGTTGGCTTGTCAGTGTTTCTGATATACAGTTTTAAAAACTCTTGTTTTGGAATTTTAGCAGGTCAGATCTTGCCACGGGTACAATAGTCTAAATCTTTATATTTACAAGCTGAAATGTCAAAGGGAGGATTCAACGTTTTGTATAAAGTTTTCGTCATTATACGTCCCATTTTTGCTTTACGGTGCATTTATTTCTCCACTGAAGGATACTTATAGTAAAAGTTTTTTATTTTTCCGTCAACAGTTCCTTTAGAAACTACAGGTATGGATGCTTTTACCTTGATTACAGTAACTTTTTTGACAACCATCTTAACAAGATCATCCATTGGTTGAAGAAGAACACCGCTATCATCATTTTGAAACCAGTAGGAATGGCGCATAATGTCATCACATGTTGAGAAATGCGACTCTTTCAATTCACAATCAAATATATTTCACGACTACACTGAGGCAATGTAGCCTTCAAATTGAATGAAAACTAGAAGTAACCTCTTTCTTCCTCTTCTACTGCGGTATGGCGTTCTATGGTTTTTTTTTTCTTTTTGAAAAGTTCGGGGAAAAGGAAGTCTCATGATTGTAAGAAGGGAAAACAAACTTTACATTGTCAAAAGGACAATTTGAGGAAAGCATACGGCAATTCAAATTTCATTTCCGTTTTACCAGAATACTATCTATAAGTATCATTATATATCTGTTATGTGTGCGTGAATATTAACAGTAAATTTATTTTTATTTATAATGCACGGCGATATAAAAGTGGATCAATTTGTTCATCAATTTAAATACTTGATCAATTTTTATTAGGAATGTGTGATATTCCAGCAATATTCCAATATCTGTTGACTGCAAATGAAATACACTATTGCATCCAATGACTGAATTTGGATCAACTGAATAGAAGTAGCTAGTGAGACAAATGGTTGAATGGTCTTGCTTAAGTTAGCATAATTATAATAGAAAAGTAAAACATATGTATATACATTTTACCTGTGACGATAAGTTTCTCCAGCACTTAAACTTTCCGCCGTTAAAAATTGCACGACTGCACATTGACAACGTTTGGAGGCGTACATGATACGAAAAATTCCATTGAACATGCTCCTGCACTATCACACAAACATCTGCCGTAATCTACGATACGGCAAGCGTTTATAGCGCACACGATCATCTATACGGGGCATGCGTTGTGTAATGCTCTGAGTGCTGAAGCAATGGTGGAATCACGGCAGTGCCACTTTCATTTGAGCTGTTCTTATACTATCTTTATTAACTTACGTATTCCAACATTATTTATTGTAAAATTTTCTGCGTTATTGCATTAAATTGACTTTTTTAACATGTAGGGGAAGGTGGCCAAAATGATCCCCTTAAAGTTAAAACTTGTATAAAATAACATAAATGTTTAAATAAAACTTTGGCCCTTTACTATATCACTATATTTTGCATCATAAACATATTTTAATAATATTTTAAAATCACAATGAGTAATGAAAAAATAGAATTTTTAGAAAGTCTCTAAAAGATCATTTTTCCCTTTACCCAAGGGCAAAATGATCCTTCATTTGAAAATAATTTCAAATTATTGTTTATCGGCAAAATAAAAGCTATTAAAGTAATAATGGCTATACATAATGAAATAAAACAAATTTTACAATTACATGTATGCACGATTTATTTTATGAAAATTTTAATATAAAAAATGTCGCAAACAATAAAACGGAATATTTTAAAATTATAATTTGTGAATAACTAATTATTTTTCAAAAAACATGCAGTTTGAAAGAAAAGTCTGTTATTTTTATTATTCACAACATGGAGCATTTATTATCAAAACTATATTTTATATGTAAGTTTGACATAAGAAATTTGGCCGGACGACAGTAAACGTGTTATTAACATATAATGTAAATATCGGGGCTGAGCGCATAGCACGCTGAACTGGGAGAAGAAAGATGCCTGGTTCAAATCAATGTCGGGTCCGCCGAGTATCCAATGGTAAATTTTTATATTGAGTATTTTTTTTCAATAACTACATTTTTCATTTCTCTTCTTTTCCCTTTATAGCGTGCTTTATTAAAAATTTCAAGTTCGCTTGAAACATTCTTTACTACAGTATTATAATCATTTAAAACATCACCACCAATATACTTTTCAGGTGTAATAACGTCTTCATCATGTGGGATAAATGACACATCGATTTTACCTGAAATCTTCATCAAAGGATACACTCTATAACAAATAAATCGACGCACCTAGAAGGAGGTGTCCGATTGAGACGAAAATTGGTGGGTAGGAAGACAATGTACAGAATAGTAAATGATTAAAATTTCAGAACAATTGAATAATTTATTTCAGATTTACAGTAACAAGTTCAATAAGGTGTTGACCCGCCCGCCGCTAGCCTGGATACAAGCTGCCACACGGCGTGGCATAGACCGATTAAGCTCCCGGATGTTCTCCTGCGGTATTTCCTGCCAAATTCGCTCCAATTGTCGAACGAGGTCATCAACAGTCCGTGCCAGATGCAATCGCCTTCACATCATATCCCAGACATACTCGATGGGAGAGAGATCTGGCGATGTGGCAGGCCAAGGAAGAGTTTGACAAGCTTGCAGACAGGTTAGAGCAACACGAGCCTTATGTGGTCTGGCATTGTCCTGCTGAAAAACCAGCCCAGGGAACTGCAAAAGGAATGGTAGCAAAACAGGTCTTAGGATGTCGTCCACGTACCGCTGTGCAGTAAGTGTACCTCTAATGACGACCAAAGGGGTCCGGCTGTCAAAGAAACTGGCACCCCAGACCATAATGCCTTTTTGAGGGCCGGTGTGGCGTGCAATAGTGAAAGCAGGATACCCCCCTCTGCCCTGTGCGTCTCCAAACACGTCTTCGATGATCGTCAGGACATAGTTGGAAGCGGGATTTGTCGCTAAAGACTATACGTCCCCAGTCGGCATCATTTCAACCTGATCGAGCCCTGCACCACTGTAATATGGCTCGGCAGTGTGTAGGCGTGAGTGGCAGGTGGCGTAACGGTCGGCGCGAGCGTAGATTTCGCTCTCTCAACCGTCTGTGAATGGTCATGGTGGACACTGGTGCTAGGGTTGAACGTCTGATGGTTGATAGAGATGAAGAAGGCGCTGTGACAGCTGATCGGAGCATCACTCTGTCCTCACGATCTGTTGTAGCCCTAGGTCGACCGCTACCATCCTGACGCTGCACTCTACCATTTTTCACCCATCCTTGCCAGCATCTTCGAATCGTCGCATCGCTTCGACTCAAATGACGAGCGATTCTCCGATTAGTCCAACCGGCCTCTTTCAATCCAATGATACGACCTCTGTCAAACTCTGACAGTTGCTCGTAATGAGCAACGCCTGCAGCGAGGCATTTTTTAAGTTCTTGAAAGGCCATCTGAATCGCAATCAAACCGAAAGTTTTAACAACCGTTGAAGAACTGCTCCTTATATACGTCTGCTAGATGCCAAGTTCCGATGCGCTAGAGATCAAACTATTCATTCATTGGACACCAAATTTGAATCATTTGCATATCTGTTCAAAGCATTCATGCATACGAAATTTCAAAGCAATCGGATGATTGTTTCTTGGTGCGTAGATTTTTTTGTTATAGAGTGTATTTCACACAATTCTTCATTTTCTATGTCTTCCAATTATAATAAAGATTTTAACATAGTTAAATAACGCTTTCTGTCTTTTAAACTTATGCCTGAATATAAAAACGAAATGGAAATGGAATAGAACTAGAAAAATGTGTAAATTACGTTTTTATATCGCATTACGCATTCTCAGCAATTTTTTAATACATACTCGATTGTATTGGTTAAGTGGTATTTACAGAATCTGATATCAATTTCAGGTTAAGACTTCTCAATTGCAACGTTTATCTTTTGTCTATAGGTTTTAAAAGTTCCATGCGTTTCTTCAATTTTCGCAAATTCTGAATTGTGTTGAGGTCCGTGCTCTCAGTAGACCATGGCATATTATAAACACACATAAGAAGTTATAGGTAAGAAGATACGTACTTTTCGACCAAAAACTGTTTAGGCCTTCGTCAGTCCAAGCTCTTCGTCACAAGGAACACAGGGCTTCGTACATTTCGACCAAAAGTTGTTTTGGCCTTCTTCAGTCCAAGACCTTCGTCTTATTTACTTTATCGTTTAACACTAGTATTTTGAGTGTTTTTTCCATGGCATAATATCTACAGTAATGGTCATAGATATGATTTAAAGGATAGAACACGCTGCCATTTTGCATCATCTTCTTGGAAAGGTTATGTCCTCGTCATGAAAATGATCTTCCATACTTAGAATCAAAAAGTGCTCTAAAATGTCGCAATATACGTACATCCGCATTAACAGTTGTTTTTAGGACGCACAACGTACCCACTACTTTGCTAAAATCGCAAACCCATTCTCTCTCATGAAATAGTGATGAAATCTTATGTTCGATCTGAAGCAATCGTTTTGAGACTTCTCGGTCTTTGTACCCCAAACAAACCTTCCAGCACTCCGGTTCGAACACAGAATTTTGACTCAAACCTTGTTCCAGTGCCCAGATTTTGTGTTGTTTTGGCTACGGTAAAAGCTGAAGACGATGTTTCTTTCTACATAAGTTGATGAGGTGTCTGTCGTCTTTAACAGATGTGGCCCTTCGTCTTCCGAAACGTGGCACATTTCTCACTGATCCGATTTTTTTTTATATTTTGACCATAGCTTCTATATCGTTTCTTGAAAAACATTTCACCACTTCCATTTGCATTTTTCTATCTACTAACATGCACAATTTTCTCTTTAACGCCGTTCGAATTTTCTTGATGTTTGTTATAGATCATTCTCGCAGGAGCTATCGCTATTCAAACATTTGTTCCCCATTTATTTGTCTTATGTACGTTTCATGAATGTTGGAACACTCCATTCTTGGAAGACCAATTTGGACATTGCTCCATTTGACTATTAGAGACTTTTTTCCAAGAAAACTGATTTTTAGTTACTTTTTGTCATTGCTGGAGTTCTATCTTCTCACGTTTTTGATAAAATAACCAAATATATATGTGTTTAACTGTCACCAATTGTTTTTGATTGCCCAATAATTTTAATTCTTTAATCTTACTGTGTGTGATTAAATTGCAACTTCGTAATGAAATATTATTTATGTTAGTTTTATTTTCGCCTCCAATTCTATTTCACACTTTCCCCGTCACACACACACACATAGACAATAGGGTGGAGCGAAAAGCACTTTTTCTCGAAATTCACATTGCCTGAGTAATCAAATGGTGCGAAACTGATAAGAACAACTTGCTCCAAATTTCCGCTCAAAATATTGCCATCTTCAGGTTCCACACCTCAAGCGAATATATTTCCAGTGTCTTTTTTAGCCTTTCATGAATTTCTATTAAATAATTACGTTTAATTAATTAATTGAATAGTTAATACTCCGATACACCTGCTCTATCAAGAACAACGGCTATAGTTCGGGCATTTGGTCTGTCTCAGAGATTTAGGGCATCTCATCATCAGTCGTTTTCCGACATTTGTCTTATTGACTAACGAAATCGTCATCATTTTCTGAGGTATATTCCATTTCTTAATTAGATTCTAAGTCGACGATTGCTTCGTAGCATTTACAGCATTGACATGTGCCAATAACGTATTAATAAAGCAATTATGAAAACATAAATAATTATTCAATTCATTAATTAACATTATTATTTTTATAAATATAAGCTAGAAATACTTTCGCTAGAGTAGTGGAACCTGAATATGATAACCTTTCATTATCAAAAGGCTCAAGGATACATACAAACGTTGCAGTTTAAAGGCAGGTAGGCAGACACTTTAAATATTTGTATCTATCGTCAATGCCATATTCTGGTAGCACATCTTTTTAGGTATACTATCAACCAATGTTTGTTGTTTGTTTTTTCTTTCGATCTCTTTCATTCTGTAGTTAAAGTCCATGGACTACCATGTTCATTACAATAAATTTATCAAAACTTCTAAAATTTAAAATAATTAAAGAGAGAAAAATTCTTCTAATGTTGTGTTAAGATTTTGAAAATATCTTTTTACTAACACGCACACATACACACACACACACAGATATATATATATATATATATATATATATATATATATATATATATATATATATATATGCATATATATATATATATATAACCTCGCCAAAAACAAGCAAAAATACTCCCATTCAAATGAAATGTAGTTACGCAAAAACTTTTATTAAGAAAAATCCATTAATTTTCGAGGAAGTTCATTTTCTTATGAAATCGAATAAACATTTTCAACGTTTGATTTTTGCTCTGCACATCCCCTACTGAAAAATAATGCAATTCCTTAGGAAATTGTACATTTGAAAAATATAACTATGAGAAATTTATTAAAGAAAGTAAAGTTCAAATGCATAGTGCTCGTGTTGAAAAAGCACGTAATACCCAAATTTAAAACCTGAAATGGGTTCAACAAAATGTTCATAAATCGATATGTGTGTTGAATCAACTGGCGCATTTAGGTACTTGACTAATGAGTGAAGTCTTACTGTTCGTGAAAACTTCAATTCTGTAATTGACTGCATTTGTTACCAGATTGTTTTATTTTTTAAAATTATTTTTCGTGCTGGAAGTTTCCATGTATTCCTTTCCTTTAGTTTCTAAGAATATGCTCGGAATTTTTTTGTTATTTTTAAAACTACCATATTGATGCAATGTAACATAAAAATGCTTTTTTTTTCGAATGAATATCCTAATTCTGAATGCTTTTAAGATTTAAAAACATTTTTGAAGCTAGTTATTTATGCGTCTTTGAAAGGACTAAATAAAAGCAACGCCTGAGAAAAATTTAAAAGTGGTATGAAATTTTAAATGCAGCGGTGGCTTAAAGATAGATTGTTAGTTCATTTACAAATGTTGCAACTTGGAATTAAAATGATTGCATATTATCAGCATCAATCTGAAATCACATACAATATATTGATAATAACTAGTTTTTAAATACATAATATTCTGCTGGTGTGTTAAAATCCTAATATATATATATATATATAGTTACTTTAAACACCGACTCACTGAAACTAAATCCCTTCCGTTTCGTATCAGTCCCCAAAGAAAACGTTCACAGACATAAATCCAAAATCAGAAAGAAATATACGCCTTAAAAGCGTTATAAAAACAACACGTTTCGTGCGCTCGGTTTGAAATTTTTATTCCCCAGCAAAAGTTAAATCTTCTTGATAATTTTCTTCACAGTCTACTTTAGAGATTTATTTTCAAACGCAGTCATTAAAAATTTTTGAAAAAACAATCAGAGTTCATTTGAAATAGATTCTCGAAATCATCTAGATATTCGTCTGAAAGTAGAATTAATTTTAGAACTTAAGTATACTTCGGCACTAGCGATTCGGTATTTAGCAATGCTATTTCGGTAACTATAATAATAAGAATAGAGTATAAAATTATTTATTTTAAGTGCACTAAGATTAAATCTATTTAGCGTAGATAGTCATAATAGTATTTTTAAGTTAAATCTGTTTTTTCTAGGGCCCGTTGTAACTGACTGTAGAACGACCGTTATTTATTTTTAAATATTTTACTTTTTGATAATTATTTTACTTTCTTCACCAGGCAAAGATTCTACTAAAATGTATTTTATAAAAATACATATGTATCGTGCACCGTCGTCCCTCTAAAAACATTTGTATACTCCTGGATCTTTTTTAATTATAGATCCTAACCCATAAAATTTTTTTACAAAGAATAATAGCTGGCAAAGCCATACAAATTATGCATAACCAACTCTTTAATGCAAGATCTCAAACTTTTTGATCACTGGGGCACGCATTTATTATTTATTCTTTTCTCTTCTCTATTTGTCTTTCTTTCTTTTTTTTTTATCTCGTTACAAGTGGGAGTCCTAAGCAGTATCAGCAATTACCATTTTTTTCACCAGGACAGGATCCTCGCTTTTAATAGATCACTCATAACAAAAAAGAGTCTGTATTTGAAAATTATGTTTCTGAAATAACTCTAAAAAATTAATATTTCCAAATGATTTCTAACATACATGTTTCTTAAGTGTTCAGACATATTAAGGCATCTATTTTTATCTTTTACTAGGAAATACGCTGGAAATTTTAAGCTTTAGTAGATTAATATTTTTGCATATAAATTTCATACTACTACTATTACTTCAAGTTCGCACTCTCCGTGATCCAGTCAGATGAATATCAATTCCCCTGAACATCGATATATGAGATCTGAAGACTCATCGAGATATGAAGACTAAAAATATGCTGACTTAAACCACTTTTCAATGGTTCTCGAGGATTAAAATGCCTTCAGATGATCGCATTTAAGGGACTGCACAGAAATTATTATTTTTTTTAGCACTCTAGAAATAAGCGTTTACATTCAAAATCCTGTATAGCCCCCCCCCCGATCATCTTAATATCTCTGATACTCTTTGTGATTGAAAGCTGCAATTTTTCATATCACCTCGTTGGTGTATGGGGCGAATTTTACTAATTGGGAATTTTTTACACGGGGACAAATATTAAGAAGTGCAACTTTTTGAACATTAACGAAAGGAATGTTTTCTTAATGGACTCTTATTTCCGACCTCATTTTGAACATTTTTTTTTCAATTTACACTGCCCACTCATCTCTAATAGATGAAGAATTAGAACCGGTAAGCACCTTTTTGGGACACTCTGTATAATCCTTAATTCATTTAGAACATTTGGAGTACATACAAATGTGGAAAAGTATCGTGTATCTTAAAATACATATCGCAATACTGAACAATGATTTATAGGCGAATCTTTCTTTCAAAGGAAGAGCTACACAAATTATCACAAATATGCACTCATCTAATTAAATAAACACTTTTGGTACAACAATTGCTGATACCATTTTCCAAAGCTATCTCCGTTTTTGCAGCTATAGTTATTACGGCAGAGCTGCTCCACGAAATATGCGCTCGTTTTTATGCGTAGGAGTAGGTTTATCTCTAAATGCAAATGCGTGTAAATGAATATGGATGATTAATTGTTACTTCCGTATTTATCAGATACGGGATGAATATTCACCGAAACCAAACTATGCTAACACATTCGGTCATTTATCAAGGTAAAAACGACGTCATTTAACGTAAGGTATTATGAAGACTTTGGGGATTTTTAAAGATAGTCATTGTAAACGCAAGAGCTTTTTTCATTAACTTGAGTGAATTAAATAGCGCAGCCGATTTCTTTTTGCAGGCGTCATTATAATTATTAACTTCGTGTTCGAGAAACATGCGGAAAGTAAAAATGACCGTTTTAAGAAAAGTAAAGGAGGTTCCCGTTAAAAAGTAATGAGGCCATGATGAAAATTTCTAAATGGATACGTTAATTAAGTGTAAAAATAATTAACCAGGTAACATTGCGAAGTATTTTGTTTTTTAAAAGTGTAAAAAGGTACATTTCAAGGACAAATTCATTTCAGTTATTACAAAGAATCTATAAAATGTTATTCAATTAAAATACGAGGTTACATTTATGCAAATGAGTATCATTGCATTTTTCTCATTTTGTATACAGGATGTCCCAAAAAGGTGGTAACGGGTTTTAATCTTTATCTTTTAGAGATAAGTAGGCAATGTAAATTGAAAAAAATGTTTAAAATAATGTGAGAAATAAGATTCTTTTAAGAAAAAAAATTCTTTTGCTTATTTACAAAAGGTTACACTTCTTAAATTTTATACGACTCTCGTTCAAAAAAAAAAAATCCCAATGAGTAAAATGCGCCCCATATACTAATAAGGTGATGTACCAAATTTCAGCCTTTCATTATACAACACCTCAGCCATATCTTTAAAGAAAGACGATGGATGCTATACATGATTTTGAATGTAAACATTTATTGCTAGAGTGGCTAGAGAGGAAAAAAATATTTTCATTCGTAATCTCTGTAAGACCCCTGAAATGCGATCATTCGACGTGATTTTTTCCCTTCGAGAGCCACAGAAATGAAGTTTAAGTCAGAATTATCTTCATATCTCTGACACTTTTTAAGATATAATTCTCAACTTTTGTATGTCACATCGTAAGTGTATAGAGCAAATTCTTCTAATTGGGAATTCTTTTTGTACGGGGTTCATATACAAATTTAATAAATGTAACTTTTTGAAAATATACGAGAGGAGTTTTTCGGTGCGTAATCTTTTTTCCGACCTTATTTTGAACATTTTTTTTTTTCAATTCATATTCCCCAGTTATCTTTAACAGATAAAGAATTAAAGCCCGTTTCCACCTTTTTGGGACACCCTATGTATAGGTGAAAGTAGAGGTACTTGACCCTGTTTGGTTATTTTAATAGTTATTTTTTTTTCCTCCACTGGATTGGGATTGGCAGAGAATCTGTTAAATCTGAGTTAAGTTGCACAATTACTTCTGTAACAGTTTTCGTCTTGCGTTAAAAACTGTTTGAACTTTAGAGTAGAAGCAACATAAAGTTTTTGTCCTTTTACGAAGGACTGATAGTGTAAATGTACATTAGGGTGGAGTGAAAATGGCCAAAAAAATTTTCTTTTTTATTTTAATATTGCCTGACACAACAAATGGTGTAGTATGGCAAAAAAGTCACAGAAAAAAAATTCTAGTCCATTCACTGATTGTTTTAAGGTTCCACACTGGACTCAAAGAAAGGAACGTTAACGTAAAAAGTAAAAAAATCAATTTTTTAAAATTTAATTTTAATGTTTACAGTAACTTTATTTTCTAACTCAAAAACAGTTCTAACTACTAAAAAGAAACAGTACGGCAGTTTTATTGCCGTTAACCAAAAAAAAAAAAAGAAAGAAATATGAAAAAAAAAGTCACTAACTTGCAACCAAGCGTCATAAGTTTGGGGGTATATTTTGAATACATAATTATTAAATATTTACATATTACTTCATTTTTAAAGACAATTAATATTTAGAAAGCACACTAATACAGAAAAGGAAATGATACCAAATTTACCTTTTGAGTATTATTGACTAATAAAATACTTTACTTTAATCAGTCTTCAATTTTGGAGTCCACATACAGGGCAAAATAATGAACTTTGGTAGTTCCTTTCGTGATTTGATTCCACAACGAATGCATCCATCTCTGGCTTTTGCTCCACATGTTACCAATGATGCTTGCGTTAGTAGTCTTACATGCCTTTCTATTGCTTGAGAAGGGCAAGGGAGCTTCCCTATTTCACATTGTGAACCGTTTCTGATCATACTTGCTACGTCTTCGTCACTGAGGTTCATGGTAGCTGATGGTTCCAAAGGATTGTCCCAGTGAATCATCTGAAAATACTACTCGGCTTCGAAATTCATATTTAGATAAAATTGGCATATTTTTCCCTTCCAGTCAGTTTTTCTTGCTTTCAATATTCTTTCTTCTTAGGTCAAATTCTCGGATATGTGATCATTCATCAAACAGCATTGCCAACAGAAAATTTTGAGAATGAGCAAAATAAGAGTTCCTCTGAATAACTTCATGAATGATTCACTTAAAATCTTCCGGGAAGAATGAACTTCTTTCCATCATTCTGTGTTCCATGAGTAGCTCCTGAGATTTTCTTTATTTCAAACCAGGATGGCACGTACACTTTCACTGTTGGTTGGGTAGTCGTCACGTACAGGCGCAGTATTCAGTTCGCTGTAGTGAGTCAGCTTGAATGAGACATCCTTTCTGGACTTCTGTTTCCCAAATCTGGATGGCACTGTCCAGAGCATTCTGCCCTAGGAATATCGAAGAGGTACTTTTGGTCTGTACTTAGGTCTTTTGTATCAATTTCAGGCAGAGCAACAGGGATAGAAACAAAATTTGTCACAGCAAACGTTTCATACTTTCCAGAAATTTTCCTATTGCTCCAGAAAACTGGTGTGGCCCAGATGTCTTTTCGTCAATCTCATGGAGAAGGTGGCGAAGAAGTATTTCATTAGTATGCAATAAGCATACAAACCAGTGCAATTTATGGCCAAAGATTTCAAGCTGTCTAACTACGCCATTTTTCTTCCCAATGTTGACTTTCGGTGCATATCACCCAGCGGCAACAAGATCCTAAAGTGCAATCTCTTTCTGTGTAACAAAGTTGATGATGCTGCAGGTAATATCAGTGCTAGAGCCTGAATGCGGAGTCACATGTCCTATGTGAACAGAACCAGGTTCTGAAAACATAACAATATGCTCTTCCACAGATACAGTAGTATATAAAGATCTTCACTTCTTACATAATAGTTGTGTCCTTTCTTCCATCGGAGTATATGGTGTACAAAGATTGCTACTTGAGAATACTTGAACTTATAGAATTAAGTTGTGATCGTATCTTTCATTATAATTTTTAATAAGGGGAATTACTTCTTGGTGACTTACCACAGGCAAGGAGGCTTTCTTACAAATTCTTTCAACGTCCAAAGGATTAATTTTGATGATCTCTTTTACTGAAGGACCCTTTTTGTTTCCCTTATTCCACAGTATATCATTTTTTGTGATTAAGAAATGCTTCATTAAATCAGAATACGTTGGTGGTAACACTGTCTCTTTCAATAGTACTAGAATTCCGAAAACACTACAAAACGTTTCACTTCTAGTTGTGGTCATATTTAAATTAAAAACTCTGTATTACTTTTTTGTCAAATATAAATCAAAATTAATAAAACGTATTGCTTCAATCTTACAAAGGAGAAACAAGTGGTTGAAAGAAAGGCAATTGCAAAAACGAATCATTCCACACAATAAAAGTGACGTGCCTTCTTAGGTTATGATATAATAGTTAGATTAGAACACGCGGTGCCATCTATTAGATTTTAGAGTATAATTTGCTCTTTTTATGTACAAAAAGCCATTTCTGGATCTGATATCTGGCAGTAACGTTTCAATAAAATAATTTATTAATGAGAAAGAAATTCATTAATATTATTTTATAAATTAAACAACTATTTAGTAAAATATAAAATTAAAAAAAATGACATAAAAATCATTAAAAACTAGAAAAAAAGCCAATATAAACATTCACTTGAGGTGTGGAACCTCAAGATGTCAACATTTTAAGCTCAAATTTGGAGACAATTGGTTTCAGCTAGTTTGGCACTATATATTGACTCAGACAATGTGAATTTAAAAAAAAATTCGATCCACTCTAATGTACATTTATTAAAGATTTTTAAAGTTACCTGCCTTTCTGTCGGTGTTTTATATGAAATAAATATGAATCGATCACTCAGTATTAATTGATGGATTTTCATGTTCTCTATAGCAAATAGCATTTAATCCATGACCGTAATTTTTTTAAAGCGTGATTTCAAAATTTTATCAGTGCATTAAGATCTATAGTAAATCAATATTAGGAGTGCATTTCGAATACTGAAATTTTTAAAAGAAAGCTGTCCGTCAAAAACAATTTAAACAACAGGTTAAAAAAGAACTGTTACAGGTTTAGGTTATAAAAACAATAACAATGTGTAAAGAGATCACAACTCACACTGACGAATGCGACGTTTATTGCTACATGCATCCCTCCTGCAGCTTCTTTCTACAATTTGGATCCTCATCACAGGGTGGAAAAGGTTTCTGAACACTGGTACCCCTCGAAAACTGCAAGCAACCACGAGAGAAACTTAGAAGCCATTGATATGACTTGGAAGTACATCGCATGTACACAGTGTTTTGCAGCAGTATGTCCAAATAGAAACCGCAAATTTCAGTTACCAGGCCATTATCTTAACACTGTGCTATCATACTTTAGTGTAATAATTGCTGTATTCTACTTGCACCAGTTAGAAAATATATGCAAGCACAGAGCGAGAACCACTGCCGTTGCAGTACTGCGAAGACAGAAATCAACAACTTATCCATTCGTTAAGTATTATAAGTCTAAATGAGATCATTTAGATATAGTTGTTTTTATCCATGCTTTCGACCTGATTTCTCTTTCTTCTTAAATAGAATATGTCTCCTACAGCAATGTAGAATACTTCTGTTTAAGATATACTTATTCGAGAATAACGAGGAACTTCTTCCACCTAATAGGTGCCATTTTGACGACATTCTTTGGTGGGAAACGTCATTCTATAACACTCCTTTTCCGTGTTCTCTTTTCAGGGTATTTCACTAAGAAAAGAATAAACAAAGAAGAAAATCTCCCAGAAAATATATAAATACGAAGTTAAAAAAGAAAATCTCTGAAAGAGATATAAAGCCTATTCTTTTCCAAACAAAGAGGTCACGAGATTTTGTTTCTATTTCTTTACGGAAAGTTTGGAATCATTAAATGGCGGAAGAAATAGTTTGTTAAAGCTCTAATCATTTTAAAATTTAAATTTCAGTAGAGATCGTTAGAAATGATTCCCTGATAATGATATATAAATGGTTTGGGGGGAAACAAAAAATGTTTTTGGTATTAAATTAGTTTTAACTCTTTAACGAAAAGTTTGAGAAATCTAAGTTTATCAGTATCTTAATTTTTCATATAAAGGGATTTAGCTTTTGACAGAATAACGGTTTATTTTCTTTTTATTTATTTGCTTAGTCTGATTATGAAATCTTGCCATTTATAGTGCCATTTATTTTACCAATGTTTAGCGTAAACAGCCATACGCTATCAACTCTTCTGTCTGAACATGGTAGATGACTGAAGTTTGAAGATCACGGGTCGGGCTTTCGATCCAACGATTTGGAGTTTTGGTCAGCTTTCTCGAGATGTAATATGAATATGCGTTAGAGCCTAAGAAGTCCTCCGCCGAAATCACCTCCTCCGACACAGATGCCCCACGTATAGAGGCTCGCCATAACCCAAAATACACAAATAACTCATTTGTGCCGAGTGTTTGCATGACCTGCAATCTTTGCTGATGTCATCAATAATAGATAAAATTCTGACATCAATTGCATGACAAGGGATAGCTTGTTTATAAAAAAATATGCATATAAAAGTGAATATTTTACAATGTACATGGTCTTGTTAGAGTATTTTGTGGAATTGAGATTTAATACTCGTGAATTAAGGTTAGGAAATTAAATAACGCTTACAAATTTTTGCGACTGACAGGGACAATTCTAAAATTTGAGTGTTACAAAATGATGACCCTAGGCGCAAATGAATGAATAACTAATTAAAAGGAATGTAGGAAGATAAGTGCGTTTTCAAAAAACGCGGTTTTTCCTTTTCGAAAAACTAAATCTTTTTCTCAGCAAATTATGCTACTTCATTAATAGCACAACCGTCTCCTGCGACAGAAATGCGACCACGCAATAAAGTCACAATAGAGTTGGAAACAGTCGCAGCGACTGCGTCATATAGTCCATATGTTTTCCCGCGGCAACTAACGCTCTATGTTCTGCGCCATGAACATCTTACTCCACTTGCTTTAAAAATTAAACTAACTGCAAAAGTAAATTTTGAAAACCAAAATTTTTCTAGAGTACTTTATAAATGGAGGGAAAATACCACAATTAACAAAAATAAATTAAAAATCTTGGAATTTTTTTTCCATAAATTATTTTAGGCGATAATGCACTGTTTTTATTCACTATTCATATGGAAAGGATAATGATTTATTGAGCATTTTTTCTTCTGTTAAGAAAATTTATAAACTGCGACATATTTACGGGACCTGTTATACACGGGTATCCAAAAGCTAAGGAACAGCAGGTTTTTTTTCTCCTAATTTGCAAATGAAAGTATGTAGAAGCACCAAATATGGAATGCATGTGCACAATAGAGTTATGTATTGATTCAACATTGAGGTTTACATAAGGAAAACGAAAGAATGATTTACAAAAAAAGAATGCAATCTCACTGGAAAAGACCATTCTTGAAAAAAAATAATATATTCAGTTTTATGTGCTAACATGTTATAGAACCATAACAAAAATGAGTTTTTATAAGGGGTATGCCCATCCCTAGCTTGAATGCATTGGCAGCATCAACATTCTGTGCTCTCAATTACGCTGTGGTTTACCAATGTGGGAAGCGAAGACCAGACACGAAGCAATCTTTGTTCTAGCTCTCCCAAAGGCCTTCGAGTTTGACTTAAAGCAGCAACCTGTCTACCAAGATAGTCTCAAAGGTGCTCTATTGGATTCAAGTCGTGCATTATTATCCATCAGAAGGAAATCATTGCCAATTGCACCGGTACAGATGTGGACATATGGATCAAAGATCTCATCCCGATATCTCCCACCAGTCGGAGTTCCTCCCTGAAACACATGCAGGTCAGTGTGATCCCTGTGACTCCGAGTGAGATCCCTGCCAAAACCATTATTCCACTACCTCGGTAACTGGGTCTTTCAACAATATTGGATTGATGGTATCGGGTATTTTGTTCCCTCTAGATCAGCAGACGTTCTGATTCGCTCTCCAGTGTTAATTTGGACTTGCCTCTAAAGAGTACAGAAGCCCATCGCTGTCATGTCCAGGAAACGTGTTATCTTGTCCATGATAAGCGAGCCCACCTATGCCCTGCTTTGATGAGAAAGCACAGAGCTTGTCGCCTTCAATAGAGACCTGTATTGAGAAAACGCCTTCACACCATACTAGCGGATATTTGTCTCCTTGATGCTACAGAGTGGTCTGCAATAAGTTGCGGCACAGAAATGCATCTTCTTGCCTAAAGAGTTATAAAACGGTCTTCTGCAGGTGTTGTAGCTCGTGGTCGGCCTGGAATATGTCGTCTGGACACAGAAGATTCGGTTTGATATTAATTCCAGAGACGGTGAACCATACTGCGAGACGCATTAAGATGCCTAGCAACATCAGCCTGTGACAACCCTATTTCCATCCATCTGACCGCCAGTTACCTTAATTGGGCAAACGGCTTCTCTCAGACATTGCCGGGCCCTACTGCCTATTGTCAACAAATCTGCAAACAAAAGTTATAAATCAACGAATGTTACACCCGTAATTACAAAAGCCTGATATTTGCATAGTCTTCTATTATTCATATATTTCTGTTCTTTTTTAAAATTCCGGATCACCCCCACCCCCTAAATGGAAACCTATTTACGCTACTGAAACATACCATGTGGATATGCAAGGGGATTTTCAAATTTATGCACGGATACTCAGTTTTCTGTATTGTGCTCTAACATCTCAACTTTAATATTTTTTATAAATAATATCGTTTTGTTTATTTGAAGTAATTCATTTTTAAAATTAACAAA
Organism: Cheiracanthium punctorium; assembly: GCA_038373885.1. Classification (NCBI taxonomy): domain Eukaryota; kingdom Metazoa; phylum Arthropoda; class Arachnida; order Araneae; family Cheiracanthiidae; genus Cheiracanthium; species Cheiracanthium punctorium. The sequence goes on from JAWZYV010002197.1 coordinate 1,547,290, forward strand.
TTCAACGGAATTTCATTATATAACCGCACGATTTTACTCAAATACTTATTATCGTTTTTGGGTTTATTCATTAAATGTTTGGCGAAAGAAATTAATAGAAAATGTTAGCAAAAAAATAAGTTTGTTTCCGAAGTCACCACAAACGGTCCATGTGACATCATTTTGAAAGCCTAACAATCAGTATTCACAAAACAGTCACAGAGTGACTTCATAGTGGAGTTTCTAAGCGACCGATCACATACTAGTCACAAGGTGACTTCACAGCGACGTTACCTAGTAACTGCTCACAAATAAACTTCACAGTGAGTACACACAAAGAAGTACCATCACTCACAAGTCAATGTGACTAGTTTTTAACAGCCCTGTGACAATTGTGACCTTCTGTGACGTCACAGTGACTGCTTTGTGACCATGTGTGATATTAGGTTTTTTCATAAAACATATTGCACTTTTATTTTACGTACTTGACTTACAATTATACATTATTAAAGAAATGAATGAAAAATCAATAGGCTTTAAAACATTTCACTTGCAAAACTTCCTTGTACATTATTTTGCGATGGCACATGAAAATGTGACTGTTTTCATTTTAAGAAGCGTTTGTTTCTAAAAAAAGCAACTTACCGAAAATTGGTGACGGCATGCTTGTTTGGTGCAAACCATTGTTTGTGCAGTATTTTGTCCCTATACTGAAATGGATAACATGTAACAATCTTTATGCTGTTGTAGATTTATGCTATTGTCAAAGTAATAATAATTAAATAGAAATGTGTATTATTACACTGTTTAAAATATATGTGTAAATTAACAGAAAAACGACTGTTTTTCCGTTTCTGGATGGTAACGTTCCGTTTTAATAAAACTAATATGCCTACATTTATGAATGGGATTTGAAATACCCTTGCTTATGAAAAGGAATTTTTTAATAAAAAAAAGTAATTAATTACAGTTTGATATTAAATTACTAATAAGAGTGCGTTGGGTGTCAATATTTTTTTCCATCTAAAATGTCTAACGAAAATCCATTTTTCAAAACTGCTTACAAAACTTAATAAACAAACCAAAAGCAGAAGTTTACCGTTTTCACATGAAATTTCTGAATGTTAAAACATTTTTCTTCTTTTAACGGTGCATTCCCAATTCTTGGGGGAAATGTTCATTAAGGTCAAAATTACTAATTAATTAATTACTAATTAATTAATGGTCAAATTAAAGCTAAAATTACCCTGAATTTTCAGCCACTTTTTCGTACCCTACGTGCTTTTGTTACGTTTAACGAGAGCTCGAAATCTCAGAAAGGAAAAACCAGTCTAGACAGCAATCTAGCTAACCATATCTATCAATTATTTTTATACATAATTATGAAAGATTTCAAGCGGATCGTACAAACTGTGTAAATGTTACTAGGCTTTTTGTGCTGAACTTTTTAATCTTTTGTAAGCAGTGGCGGTAAAAGTTTCATGTTGGAGTGGTTGTCCTGAAATATTCAGCGTAACTGTATAGTACGATGTTTTTCAAGAATGTCAGTACATTACTCTCGTTATTTGGAATTTCTTCCAGTGAACGTTAAAAATCAAGAATTAAACTTTATTTCTGTATTGTATTTTCGATACAATCTTGTTGTTTGAATAAATGGGAAAAACACCTTTATTGACTTTCTAGACGGAGTCTGTAGTAATAGGAAGAAGGAGCGATTGAAGATAACAGAATTTTTGAACTCACGGGAAAATTGCGCAAACAAAAAATTTGAAAGAAATCGAAAATGCTATGTTTAGGTCATAGATTACGTACTGAACTGTATTTTTATTATTTAGCCAAGAAAGCATCATTTCGAATCAGTTTGACTACATTGATCCCGTAAGTCATTTTTTGAAGCATTAAGCGAAATTCCTTTTAACACATAAATATGCATTGGTTCCCTAATTTTGTGTTAAATGTTTCTCAATAAATATAAATAGAGCATATAATTGAAGCATATAATGGAATACATGAATATATAATTCAATCACTATTGTATGATGTACCTAACCACACATTTCTTAAAAATAAAACATGTATAAGACGGGAAAAAACTCTAAATTAAATTCCGTTTTAAGCAAGGATAATACTTCTTTAGAGAGTATTATTCAGCATTAGCTAAAATAAAGCTTTACGTTGGACATCTAATGCACGAAAGCACTTAAAGAAGCTCCTGAAATGAAAATTTTATCAGCAGTAAAACGAGTATAAAGAAAAGTCATAACAAGAAGTAAGCATACTATGGTTTCATTTTGAGCCATCAGCTGATGTCAATGTTTATTTTAATCACTGTCTCGGAGAATTTCCAGTAATTTATGATTGTATCAAAACAGTGTAAGCATCTAAAAGAAAGCTTTTTTTGAAGTCATTTTAATTAGCCTTTTTTAATGACTTTTCATGAATTTAATGAATTATAAAGGGTAAATATTGTTTGTTCCTATATAAATAGCTTTCTAGTTGAAAACAGATGTTCAGTAATTCTTCCAAAAATATTTCTATCAAATAATGCATTAAACTGGATTATTTAATTTATGTTAAATTTTTACTTTGTTTTTCTTTTCCTTGCTTTCTAAGTGTTTAACCTTTTTTAAATTAACGACTCTAAAAAATATTATCTGATCGCCGATTTTCATCGTCAATTTTAAAATCTCCGCTAAAACAATGAAGTAATAAAATTGCTGTAAAGTAATAAACTACGTCATTGCTAGTGTGCGTTAGAAGTTTAAGATATAGTATCGTCCTGCTGAATTTCGAAGTGAATTCGTCCATCAAATCTATTGATTTGCCGATCTGAAAAGTGCACTTGGTACAGCAACATTTATGAAATTCTTAACCATGTGGAATTTTCGCGGTGCCATATAATTTAATGAATTCGATTGACTTTTTTTTAGTTTAATGTTCTATACTAAAGCATTTGGTTATTATCTTTCAAACAGATGATTAACTACGTTTGTCATAATTTATCAAGTCAAATTATCCTTCGGTTTTTAAATATTAGCAGACCAATCTTTACCAAAATAGGGTAATATCCAAGATTAAACGAGTAGACTTTTCCTTTAAATAATAGCACACATATCTTACTTGAAGATATAATTTATGAGTTCATTGGGAACATTTAGAAAAATGTACTATTTAAGCAAAAACAACTGTCTTTATTCGGGGATAAAATAATAAAATTTTAAGTATCTATTTATAATTAACAGATCAATAAATACCACTAAAATATTTTCAACGTGTTCTAAAAAATTACTTTTTATTTAGAAGACTACACTTCGCCCTTTTATTTCAGTTTTACAATAAAAATGTTCTTTTCCCCTGAGAAAAATATTTAAGGTTCTTAATCAACGACCTTAACAAATGGTTAATTCGTTTGTGCGGTTTCTTTATATTGTTGCTCTTGGAACGAAGAAAAGTTTAAGTAAATTTCCTGCCAAAAGAAAAGAAAAAACAAAAATCCTTTAGACATATTTTATTAAAATCTCGTCTTTAGACTTGAATCATTATGGTGGACATAATGAGTTACAGTCATAATCCAGCTCTAGATACTTTAGCAGAGTGATCTATATATATATACAGAATTAGACTTTTGTCTGTACATTACATGGAATTAAAAAATGTTGCAATTTCTGTTCGTTTGAAATGATTGTAGAACTCAGTAAGACCGTCAAAAAATAATAACGGTAAATAAGTAAGCAAATAAATACAATAAAATAAAACTTTCTCTCTCTGTAGTTCTGCCGTTCTTGTTCCGTCATTCTGTCAATCTGTGCATGACGCTTTTTTGGTTATCACATCACGTAAAAATTACTGAAGCGATGAAATGAAATTTGGTAATATTGTAGCAGATCATTCAACGTAAGCTACAATCGTCGATTTAAAAAAAAAAAATTTGGTTAGATTTTGAGGAAATTCTTTCAAACTGCGTACATTTTCGTTAGCGCATTATGTAATAAAGACTACAGCGAAATAAAGGAAATGTGGTGGCATGATATGTGATCAATCAACTTAAACTATGGACGCCATTTTTTTTCAAAATTTGGATTAGGTTTTGAGATTTCGTCAAATTCTATTCAAAATGTGTAAATATGTGCTTGTAGATCACATCTAAATCATTGGAGCGAATGATATAACATTTATTATCTCTTTGATGGTCACATGAACTATAAGCATCAAAGTACTTCAACATTTTTATTAGATTTTCAGAATATGAAAATTGAGTGAATGTTTGTTCCATTCCTGAAAAATGGTTATATAATGAAATATGGAATTATACTAGTTGGCAAATTAATTTATCCTGTAGATGACAAAATTATTTTAAATATTTCATAGATTTTGAGTTTTTTGGAAATCGTGTAAATATTTGCTATCGCATCCCTCAAAAATAGCTTAAGGGAAAATAATGAAATGTATTACTATAAACAGCAACGACTAAAAGAATAAATGTTTGATTTTTTTTTGAAAAATTTAAATACATTCAAAGCTTCTCTCTCTCTCTCTCTCTCTCTCTCTCTCTCTCTCTCTCTCTCTCTCTCTCTCTTTCAGAGGGATCACTTTACGGCGTCTGGCGTCGAAAGGTAAAATAGAAGTTTGCAAAGTTATTCAAATTAAATAAAAATTAATTGATTATTTTAGATGTTTATTTAAATTCTTAGGTTTTGTGAAAATTGCTTAAACATAAAATTAAAATATCTACAGCGAGTCAAAAAAAAATAATAATTAGGTACAGGCTAATAATGACGTCTTAACTTGAAAGCCCATTGCATTAAAATAAAACGTTAAATTTGAAAATATTTTCTGTATTGAAAATCTCATTCCGCATTTTACTATCTAATAATTTAAAAATACAGATAATCTATAATTTTTTCTATACTTTTAGCAATATATTAATTCTATTATTTATACGGCTACAATACTGACGAAAATTCATGCTGTTTGAAAACTGCATCATATGCTAACCCGTCCACGACGGATACTTGAGCTAGTAGTTTATGAAATAAAATACCACGTTAGAAATACAAGTGCAGTCAAAATTTATACAATGATTCAGTTGAAATCCAGTATGAATAAAAAGTATACAAATACAAACAATTGTTCATATTTAACATGTTTACAGGGTATATTTTGTACATATAATTCCCCGATTTCAATTCTCGCTTTTTGTTAAATCCTCACTTCTGAAATGTGTCCCCAGACGGCTCAGCCGAGTATTGTATTAAGAGCTTAATATTTCTAAAATTCAGAAATTGCTTTCAGTAATCCCCCTCCTTCAGTAAAAGCTATGAAAGTCGTTGTATAAACATTTATAAAAACTAGAAACACAAAAAACTAGAAACATGCAAAAACTTAAGCTGTACAAGTAAGAAAACAATGTTCTCAAAAGCTGCCGGATTCAGAGGTCTCTGTTTTATTCAATAATTATCTCTTTATCAAAGATGATAGGTACTATCTTCACGATGATGAAAATTCTTAAGATTTTTTTATTCAAAATGTCTCAATATGAATTGAAAAACTGAATAACGTATTTTATGAGAAAAATATTTTTAAAATCTCAAAAAGTTATTAAGATAGAGCAGAAGTGTGCCGCAGTATACAATTTAGGAACAAATGATCCACAAAACAAAACATTTTAATTTTTCATTTTTTTTAGAAATGACATATATCTACTTAATATTTTCATAAAAATAGCGTAAAAAAGAGTAACAATAGATTGAATATGAATAGCGCCTTTAGAGTACGAATTACTGGTTATTAATGATGATGTCATTTTAAGAACAGTAGTAAAGAAATAAAAGAAAGTTAATATTTTTTGGCCATCTATTCTTTCTATGTATTTCAGAATTTTTGGGGATGATTTTATACAAGCTGCAGAAATTGACCTCAACTTGTTTATTTTAACTGTTCTTAAGAGAGGAAAAATGCATATTTTTCAACCTTACAGAGCAGTAATGCAAAGATGTTTTCATTGCACAGTTATTTTAATCATTTTTAGCAGCATTAAAAACAAACAATCTCATTTATAAATGTGAAAGATTATTATTTCTTTGTTTTGTGTACAAATACACACCGTTCAATCGAACGTTTAAAACCATGTCGCGTCTGTCGCTTAACCGTTCGGAGTTTTCCTTGATTTTCTGCAAAACTTAGCGTAAATACGGGTTGGGACCCCTTTGAAAGACACCCGTGGAGGACAACACCCCATGTGCTGTCTATCTGACGTAAATCTATAAACGGTTTTCGGGACAAGTACACAAATCCGAAATGCATGTTACACAAACAAACAAAACGAACCTTTTAAAATTTTACTCATGTGTGTAAAACGATAGGGTAAGATGCAGCAAAATGTGTTGAGAACAGGCTAATTTTATTCATTGTCTGTTACTAATAGTTTTAAACATGCAGTTTGTTTTGTGTTACTTCATGCAATCTTTTCATCCAAGTTCATCTGTAAATATATTATATAACTGTATTAGTTTTAATGAAAAAAAAGTTTAGTTTATTTTCTCATAAAGTTCAGATAAACTGTGTAGGAGATAAAAAAAAAAACCAAAAAATATTAATAAAAATATAACAATAGTTATAATGTACTTGATCAAATTTTATTGATTTACAATAAAAAATTTCCACGAAAATGTATTATAATATTCGGGATATTCCGTAATAAGGGATCAAAATGACAAATTACCATATTTTGGGACATTAAAATATTTATATATTAAGCAGGGTATTCTTTTAGCAGATACTTCCTTAAACGCGATTGACTGTATTTCATTTTAAACAAAAATATAAATAATTTATTTTCAATTGATATTTTTAGCCTATATTTTCAGAAAGTTTTTAGCATGCAATATTTAACCTAAGTCTCTAACCATTTCAACCTCCCTTCGGAATCTCTTTTGTACACTTGGCCCTCGTAAATACTATACTGCATTCCTACATTTTTTATAGAAGCAAAGGAAATTTCTGCCATTATCATTCTAGTACTGACAACAGCGTGTCATACATGCCGAAACCGGTCTGCTAAAATAATTTTCTTATTGGTGTTCTTAGTCTTTGTCTTTTCATGCCTATTTATCATTTTACCTATACGAAACTAAAACATAATTAGAAAGAAAAATATTTTTCAAAATTCTTACTTTTACTGATAATAAGCCGCTTAAACCTTCTTCTAAATTGAAAGTAGTAACAGAACTTCTTACGCTTTGAGGAATGTTTTAGTTTCTTGAAGGATTTGGACACACAAGAAAAGAGCATGGCTTTAATAAGCAGATAAATGCTAATATTTTGTTTTGCAATTGCTAACTCTTAATTGAGTATAAATCTTCCCAACTAACGTCTGAAAATATAGGCTAAGAAACAAATATAATTTAGAAAATTATTTTACCTCAATTCCCTCTACTACCCAATTTACCTCACCATATCCTATAGGTAAAACCGTACGTGACTTTAAAATTCTCAAAATCCCTCCGTTCTATATTTATCGAAATTCACGTCTCCAGAAATCTTCCCTAATACGTATTAGAGCAGATAGCGAACAACATGAGATTTATGTTTATGCTTTCAATTTTTCAAGTTCGGTGCAGCAAGTAATATTGACATTATTTTGATTTCACGAGTCTAAAATTGAATTAAAACTTCAGCTAGGTTAACAAGCTTTGGAGCAAAAATTTACTCAAAAGGTAAATTTTTCCTCAAATTAACTAAAAAATCCTCGTTTTTTTTCTTTCTTTAATTAACCACTACTCGAAGTAAAAATTGAACCTTTTTATGACATAATGATGTTTGGGACCTCAAAAAAGTAATTTGAAATTTCTAATAGATCTAAATAATCTGTGCAAAAATTGATAATAGATTTTTAATTTACTTTTTTGTATGCTTTTTCCCTTTGATATTTTTTAATAGCCACCGTTATGAATATTAATATTTGTTTTACTTCTTGTTCATTCATTTATTAAATCCCTGACTCTCATTACACGACAAATTTAACATATTTTAAAAACTCTACGAACATAATTATGTCTTCCACCAAGGAAATCCTACAAAATGCTTATTCAGATTATTATACTGGTTCTATTTTAATCAATGAAAGGCAATGTTAGTAGACATTACGTAATATCTCATCTTTTTTATGTGTGAACCTATGAAAAACTGAAACTTTATCAAAGATTTCCGTCCAACGGAAGAAATCCAACCGTACAATATTAACATTCTAATTGTAACGGAATATTACTGATATTCGTTTATTTTTCAGTTCAGACTTAAAGCGTAGAAATATTTCTTTCATTTTCTGCTTAATTTATATTTTCCTTTTTCAAGAACTTATTTTTTGTATTAGTCCATATCTGCTAAAACTTTAAAGTCAAAAATCTCAATAAATATCATATTTAAAATCGTGCAGCTTCTTGTGAATGTCTTTAAAGGCAAAAATCTGCATTTTTTATTGGACATTTTTTTATACACGGTCATCCTCAAAAGTTTTATTTTTTTCCTTTTTCAATATATGGCTCCTAATAAAATTTGCGGCAGAAAAAGGAACTGAATGTCTTTAGAAAACTTTTTCTCTAATTGGAAATAAGGAACTAAACTTATTATTTTAAAAGACCAACACTCATCTTATTGTTCGTAACAACTGGAATAGCTAGATAAAGGAACAGATAGACTAAAAAATCTATACGTTTTACAGATATACTTGTTGAAAGTCAATAGCTAAATAATAGTTTTCTTCTAATATTGGCACTTAACTTCATATTTTGGGGAGTAAAAAAATGTTGAAAAATGTGTTAATAGGCTGATAAGTAAACAGTTTTATCTAGATTGCTTGACACTGTAATCATTTCGGGAAAGGAACTAGTCAAATCAATTTTTAAGTTTAAGTTATTTTCCTCGATAAGTATTTTACATAACGAACGAAACATTCTATGAGTTCTTCAGTTGCGCGTGTCAGAAAACTTCTCCTTCTCCTACTTACCGTAGGAAGAATGAGCACTTAACTAGTAACATAGTAAAATCAAAGCCTTTGTACGCAATGATCATATTTTATAAACTCCATATTGTACTTTTATATATGTTAAGGCTGAATAAAAAACTATTCGCGTTCCCTTGAAATGTAGCAGTTATAAATTGTAATCCATAATTATGTGAACAGTCATTCAATAGACTGACGCTTAAATGGTTAAAGTGACATGCTTAATGGAACAACATATCTAATACTACTACAGAAAACTTTTGGTAAATGACTTCATACGTTATAACATATAACAAGTGTCGTTGATTTAATTAGGGAAAAATTTAATACAGAGGATGCAAACATTGTTTAAATCCGTTTCGTTAACACAATTACTTTAACATTTCATGCGTACTTTTAAGATCTGTACAATGCATGTTATTAAGTTTCATTAATTAAGTTTTATTGAATTGTTTAGGAGAAAAATAGGTCTAAGTCCATTTAGTGTTCCTTAAATACACTGCATATTGCATTCTTAGAGTGATAACAGTGAATCTTACAAATGCAATATTAGTCAGAGTTGGACAAAATCTATCGAAAATTTACTTTCAATATGAATCTATCACTGTGGATTTCAGAACGAAAAATCTACGACCCAATTAGGCAAATTCTTGAGAGACTTAAAGAATACAATATTCACACTTGCCATTAGTTTATTGATTTGAAAATGGCGTATGACAATACACGCAGAGAAGAATCATTCAAGGGCAACCAAAAGTTCAACATTCCTAAGATATGATCAGATATGAAAAGAATGACCCTAAAAAGCGTGAAATGTAAAATTGATATAAAATATATCAGAACCCTTCTACACTGAAAAGGATTGCGACAGGGTAATTCAGTTTCTTATTTGTAATTTAATTTGTTTCTTAAAAAAATCTGTTACAGTCTCTCTCAACACACAGAGTATGTGTGTATGTAAGGGAATTCTTTATTACAAAACTAATTAATGATAGTTTAATATTTAATTACTCGTAAGAGTGTGTTTGATGTCAATATTTTTTTCCATCTAAAATGTTTAACGAAAATCTATCTTTCCAAGCTACTTACAAAACAAAACAAACACTTAAATTTACAGTTTTAACATGAAATTTCTGAAAGTTAAAACATTTTTCTTCTTTTAAAGTAAAATTACCAATTCTTGGGAAAAACGTTCATTTTCCTGAAAATTAAGGCTAAAATAATCCTGAATTTTCAGATTATTTTTAACAGTGTAAGTTGTAATTTTTCTTTTTTTATATAAACAAAAGTGCACATGAAAATAAATTAGAATATTCTACTAGAGCTCATAAAGTTTACACGAAAATAGCTTTTATAATTGTTCCTTTTTTTCAGTGGTATGATATCCATAGATAGTTTTTTATATATGCTCCTCCTCAGAGACACTGTGTAGTACAAAAGTGTAAATTCTATATTTCTTCAAATGAAGTTATTTAGAAAGTACTATCTACTCTTTTCATATATAAACAACTATTAAGTCTATAAAATAAGTCTTTTTAATTTTAAATACATATATATATTCCATGGTGAATCTTGGTTTCAGCTTTTTGTTGGGTAGTTAGGCAACCCAGCAAACACACACAGGTTCTCTGAACGTCTATTAACGTACAGAAGACGTTTTCTGAACGTCTTCGGAACGTTAACAGACGTTCAGAGAACCTGCGTGTTTTTTCTGGGTATTATATTTTCATAAACTTGTGTGTAAGAGTCTACCTATCGCGTAGTGGCTTAAATAACGACCATTTTAACCAAGCTGTAGATTCAACCACATTTTTGGTCCTCATCAGAAAGTTTATAAGTTAATATTGAAACGATTCGGAGTCTGCCAGCCACTGCTGAAAAGCTTTTTTAAGACCCTCATTTAACGTGCACTTACACCTTATGCACACGGTGGTCTTGATTAATAAAACAGGCATGGAAATCGTAATCTTACAGTAACTAGTCCGTTGTTCTTACTGTCGTATTCCCACGGCTTTGAATACTCAGACCTTTTATTTAATACTCAGGCATACAATATTTTTCTTTTCATTAAAATAAATTTCTTCAGTTTTGAAGTTTGCATTTTTTTAAAAATTATGATCCTTTGAAAAAAAACCACTGTCTTAACTAATATTATTCGAAACTCTTCTTAATGTCTGACTTTTATATGTCATACATTTCCATTAATGATCACCAAACACAATTTTCCTTCAGCAAGAAAGAAATATTAACTATAAAAGAATATGACATTTTTCTGTCTTAATAGCTCACGACAAATAAACTCTCATCGAACTTACATTTTTGCATTTCTTCTAACTTATCTGCAAAACTCACCATCATTGGCTGAATAGTCTATTTGTAGAGTGATTGGCTAGAAGCTATACCAAATGTAATTGGTCTCTTACGATCTGCGGCATGGGATTTATTGGTCCTTGGAGGCCCTCTTCTTGTAATTAAGACACTCACTGCATCCAGTTTTCTTACAGGGAAATGGTCTCAGTAGTGATTTTTTTTCTCGAGATCTTTTGCTGAAGGAATAAATTGATTTTGATGTTAGTAGGGGAGATATATTTTCTTGTTCTTTATTGCCATTCTTGTAAAGGAAATTTTTGAAATGAATGATAAAATCTGCTTTAGAGAAAAAAAAGAAGTACAATAGTTTTCAGTAAATCCATGCTAGTAATTTATTAATATTCAATATATAGATGAAATATATGTTATAATGTGTATAAAATCCTACTAATATTATAAATGTCAAAGTGTGTATGTATGTTTACTACTCTTATGTTTACTAGATTTATTAAGATGACAAACCAACTGGTCGCCGCGGAGGCTAATAAGTACATATGGCATGAAAGTTTAAGTTAATGCATTAGCATAGTCTTTAAAATATGCTTGTGATATGAATACAGAAAAGTATGATATTTTTAAAAAGAAAACCGACATCAAATCACGTTATATAATGGATATTTGTCACCCATAACAACTTTTTCATTCTTTGGCATTATACACATAATTAATAATAACTTCCATTTAAGTTTGCCTTAAAACAGGTTATCCGCATATTCTTACGCGTGATCTTTGGCAGATTGAAATATTTCATCTTTCTATGGGTGGAAAATATCAAACCACTGCCCAAATTACTTCACTATAAGGATATCCCTGTGACTCATATAACCAGATACCCCAGGTATTTGCTCGAGTATTCCCCCAACTCTGGCTGAGCGCATAGCGTACTGAACTCGGAGACGGAAGGTGTATGGTTCAAATCCAGATTGGGTCCGTTGACCTAATCGTTCGGAGTTTTCCATGGTTTCCTGCGAAACTTAGCGTATAAACGGGTTAGGACCCCTTAGAAAGACCTCCAAGGAGGGCACTCCACCCCTCGGCCTAGATCTCACGTGTAGATAATTGTCTGTAAAAACACACCAACAACAGCTTGCCCGAGTATTATTTATATGCTCGTAAGGTTTGAAGAGTTTCATTATTTTGTCATTGTTCATGAGATCAGAACTTGACCAAATTTATGTTACAAGCTCTAAGGTATTCCCTTTCCAGTAACAATAAAATCATCGAAATTAACCCTCGTAGTAAAAAATTATCGATGAACATGCATAAAAAAGGAGGTAAAAATCTGTAAACAGTAATTAATATTCGCATTCAAAAGCAGTAGGATTTGGCGATTGTCGTCAAATATAGAATCTATCGCTAAGCTGGGTTCAATTTTGGGGACTTATTATTTGATGCCAGACTGGGCGATATATCGACAGAAGTGTTCAACCCTGGCGACTTTTGATATACTATCATGATTGATAATGACAACCCTTTAAGCACACTGTTAAGAAATACCTGTAATTTTACCGCAATTACTGCTGTAAAATAATACTGCAGTGTGTGTTGTAAATCCACTCAAAAGTGACGTAATGGCATTGATGAGCCAATCACGGAGAACCTTGTATGGCAATCGGTACGGTATACATCAAAACTTGTTGGTTTTACATTTACCCACACGTTGTGCTGTAGAAAATTACAGCAATTAAGTCACAAAAATGGCTTAATGACGTTGATAAGCCAGTCACGAAGAATATTGCATGGCAAATTGGCACAGTGTACATCAAAACGTGTTGGCGTTACGTTTACCCATACTGTGCTGTAATCATTTTTTTTTTCAGTGCAATGATTAAAAATATTGTTTTTTTTTTACAATTGTCAATGATAATATCATCGGAACTTGACTGAACTTTTATGGTACAACTACTGAAGTACCCCCTTTCCAACAAAAAAAGAATTATTAAAATCGGTAAACGTGGTAAAAAATTATCGGTGAACTTACATACGGAAAAAAAAAAAAGAAAAGAAGAAAGAGAGATTCCGATGATCTGATAATCATGTCTGTTTCGAAGTTTGTTAAAACAAGTTTTAATTAATAATTGAACAAAATATTTGGAAATTTTTTGCTATAATAATTTGATAATTACATTAATTTCTTTCCTAATTCCCATTTACTATACTGATTTGTAAGATTTTTAATGACTATGTCATTTTACCTCTCACCCCCTTTATTGAAAAATGTGTCCTAAAAATGCGACATAATTTTGCATATATTAAAATACTATACAGCTTTAATCTATTCTAACAATATTTCATAAGCTGTAGAATGTGCATCCTATGTATTTTTTCTATAAATAAGTTACAATCATAAAAAATTCAACATAGGGTTACCAGGCGAAATACATTAAAGATGAGAGATAAAATGACATAGTCAATTAATATCGTTTTAATATGGCAATAATGAAACTAAAAAGTTAGGGGGGTTCAGGGGTGTCTCCCCTGACGAGGCTGAAACAGCCGAGTTTTATAAATTTTTTGGAGACATGCTGAATAATTTCAGTTTATTATCTTAAAATGCAGTAACAAGTTAATTTTTATTCTTGGAAATGCCGGGAATAATGCTGTGTCCATTCATTCATTTGGATAGGATTATTTACTCCCCTTTTATATTAAAATCGGCTTCAAGTACATATGTCTAAAGAAATATATCTAATAAGATAAAAGTATGTATATCTGATAAGCTTCTACCTTAAAAATCTGAAAAGGTTACCAATTACATTTTCAGATTTTTTGGACGCATTACCATTCATTTTGTGTGCAATATTCAATAGTTTGTAATTGCTGTTTTTTCTAAGGGTCTGCGAATTTCATTTAATTCATGCATTATTTATGAAATCAAAAAAATGTTTATATTTTAAGTACGGCATATTTTATGTTATTATTTTTTTTTCTAATAAACATTATTAAAAAGTCATTCAGATCAACAAGTTCTTATGGCTAATCAAGGTTGGTTGATGCAGTGGTAGCCCGGTTGGGAGAGGCGTCGATCGCGTAACCGAAAAGTTGTGGATTCGATTATGGGAACCAACCAAAGACCTCCGTGCTCGCTAATCTCGACTGCGGAACATTAAAATCCGACTCGGTTGCAATGTCCTCTTAGTTCCCATACAAAACGATACCTCCTGGGTGGCAAAACTAAGCGTTGGGGTCTTCTGCTCGGTATTTGCTTCAAAATTAAGAAGCCTCTCTTACAATCGATAGTGCTGCCATCTATGGGCTCCCGAATAAGAAGGAAATGATCACTTCGGGAGTTTGTGATAGAAATTAACACCCCGATGGCAGGTACTACCACTATTGATCGAATCTGGATTTGGTATTGGTACAAAGTGCATAGTACTCAATGTGAGCTTATTCCAATGCACAACATAGACGTTGGCATACTTTAAATGGTTTGTGCCCATAGACCGTAATATTTGAAAATTATTTTTTGCAACCTCGTGAACAAACTATCAGCTCTGCACATACCAAAAGCTATGAAGGTTATGTGAGCGCGACCTTGTAATATGCATACACAATTTGCGATCGATTGAATCCACTATTTAGACGCTAACGCACTTCCGAGAATTTCCATTCATAGTCCATAATAAGAAATAATTCTTTTTTGTAGTCCTGATAAAATACATAAGTACAGTACACTCTAAAACCAGTGCCACAAGTGCGAGGGTGTTCTATAAAATATGTACCAAATTTGAGCTGGATTGAATACACCGTTTAGATGCTAGCGCACTTTCAAGAATTTTCATCCATAGACCATAATGTATAACAATTTTCTTTTCGCAGCACTGTAAAATATCTTAAGTCCTGTACTTACCAAAATCAATACCAGTCTTGCGACGTTTGTCTATAATACATATACCAAATATGAGCTAAATCGAATGCACCGTTTCGGAGTTATCGTGTACATTCTCTCTCTTCCTCTCTCTCTCTCTCACACGCACACACATCTCTTAAAAGTAGCATAAATGAATTCTGAAGACCTCAAAACGTGTAAATACATCAAAATCTCAAAGTCGAATTCTTTCATGATTACAATACTTTCTTTACATGATACATATTTGGATATTTGTAAAGTAATAATGGATGGCAAAAAAAATTTTCCCCACACTCAGATTCTTCACAGTTATTAATTTATTAAGTAGACCGGAAAGTATTGTTGTTTTTTCGAGTGTTAGTATTTCGCCTTGCCAAAACTACGTAAGCTAATACAGTAGAATTTCGCTACAACGATATCCTCTGTAACGATAATGCTCTCTATTACGATATTTTTTCATAGTCCTGGCTGAATTCCCATTATATTAATGTGAAACAGTTCTCTGTATTACGATATCCGTTAAAACGATAATTCTCTCTGCAACGATGGTAATAATTATCCCTTACATCACAATAATTCTCTCTACTACGATATATTTTTTTTTCTACGATGCATCAGAAGCCCAACTCATGCACACACATCGAAAGCTACACAAAGAAAGTCGAGTTAAAATGTGGTTGGACCACGCCTCTGCCAAAGAACGTCTTCTAAGTTTCGTTTTGCTGATGTAACACTATGGTAATGAGAAAGTGCATTTATCGTAAGGTGGAAGGACAGATGGAATTTCCTGTGGATGACACATCTTTGATTCCTATGCCCCCTCTTTAAAAAAGGGTCAAGGATTCCTTTCACCGGAACTGATATAGAAAACGATACGTTCTTTTGTCTGAACTTGAGTAAGAATTTTAACCTCCGATAAATCCTATCGAGCTCGATTATTACACAAGGATATTTTAAATTATTTATGAGTTTTGTTTACTTTGAAGTTTGTTTAGTGAAAATCGAAAGCAAATGGGTACAAGAAAGCAAATATCTATCGAAGTGAAATTCAACATCATAAAAGGTTTTGATAAAGACATGAAGCAAGCTGAGGTTTGCAGAAAATATTGACTTAAACAGTCGACTGTTGCCAGTTTCTGATTTCTTTACACAGAATTCAAAATAAATAAGGATAAATTAATAGGTATGTATTTTCAGTTAATATCTAATACATTTTAAAAAAACAATTTTGCGGCATTCAGGTATTATTTATATAGACGTTATATATTTTTTGTTCAAATATGCTAAATATTTATAAGCTATATCGCCGCTAGAATCCCTTTCGAGGTGGCAAGGGTATTGAACTAAAATTTGTGAGTGCTGTGAAAATTACTGAAAACTATAAACATGTATTTCTCCTTTCATTTATTATATATTACTTGCGAGGGTGTGCTGAATGAAAACAGAACACTTTCTTTTGACACCGCAGGGTATGGGATGTATGAAGAACAAAATTCTTTTCGTTCCAATATCGATTCTCTCTATAACGATAATTCTCTTTACAACGATATATTATTTTGACCCCAAAAATATTGTTATAGAGGGATTTCACTGTAATGTGAAATTCGAAAGCAATGTACGTTTTTTTTTTTTTTTTTCTTTGACGTGAATTCTAGAATCCGTATCTAGAATTTTCCAAAATCCGTAATGGATTTGAGGGTTGGCTAACAAGTTTTTTTTTTTTTTTTTTAATATATACCGCATGATCTCAAAGAAATAAAAAAAGAGATATCCATAAATTTTCTGCTCCAAAATGCAACACTCAGATATATCTGAAACACAATTTCGGGAGATTTGAAGGAGGACAGACGTGACAAAAGAGTGGAGGGCGAACATTTTTATAGAAAGAAAATGGATTATCCATAAAATTCTTGCTTTAAAATGCAACAAATATGAATTCAATTTTTAGGAAGACAGCATGTATATAATTAAAATCTTTCTGAAATTGTTTTTTGAATTTAATGCAGGAAATCGATATTACTCCCCGGTTCCTCAATACTAAATTTTTTTTATGTGTGTGTTAGAAAAATTACATCACTACACCAATTTCACACATTTTATGTTTATATTTATGCCTTATAATCTTTATTACAATATTAACTTTTATTGGGTGAAGCCAATGGAACTTTTCAAATGAGTTTCCAGAAAAGGTTTTTAGAATGTTTACTTGGAAAGTCACGGAAATACACTTTTGTTCACAATTACTCATGTTTAACATATATCGTGCAGTACATTGAAATGTTTCTTTATTGAAAAAGTAATTTATTTTAGTATTTTATTTTATCCACATTACTTCTTCGGTGTATTTCCTGAAACATAAAATCTAATTTCATTCACTAAATATTTTTCGCCTTATCTAACTGAACACTTTCATAGCGTATGAAAAATGATCATGGGAATTGACATATTATTTTTTGTTATTATTTTTTTATTTATTGCACGGGATATACTGATTCTAAATATACGACGCTTTTATTTTATAAGTTTGGAATGCACGCTTCCTTAGTATGAATAATGAATACAATGTACCTTCTCCACTGAAATTTCTCATTGCATTCGTTTTAGAGGGAAAAAAGAAGTACATTAAAAATATATTTTTGCATTAAACAATCTATTCTACATTCGCCAGTATAGTACTTAGCTAGTGTCTATCATAGTACTAGCCAAAGTGAGTATAATAGTAAAGATTACCACTTCGATGTCAAAGCCTCGATACTAGCTACTAAGTTAAGGCTACTAAGTTAAGTTAAGGAATTCACCCCTCTAGTAGTCGGCTGGGGAAGCTATTAGAAAAATTCTATGGCGTGTAAATTTACTTCCAGTTGTACTCTCACGCTTTTTCAGACTTCTGTGTAATATCTTAAAATTTTATCACTATGTTTTTCACTACTTATTTTACAGCTGCATATTTATCATATTTTTATAAGATTTACACATCTGTTTAGAATTTGTACGGTTCCTTGATTGATTAACCTTTATGAAAAACAACCAGTTTTTACTTTTTATGATTTTCAACTGTATATAAATAAAATTTCACCGTTGTACTGCTTACAGTTTTCTTTAACATTCTTTTAGGTAAATTTTAAAAGTGAGCTCCACCTCCGAGCAAATAAGCTGGTAGAAAGTTAAGCTCCTCAGATATCTCCATCGCTACACCCAGCAAAAGCTTCTAGAAACTCAATCGATGTTACGTAAATCATGTATATTGCAATTTTTTAATGTGCTCTCCAATCAATCGTTTTGCTATTATTAGCAATAGTTTCTCACAATGAAATTTTGCATTGCATGGCCAAGCCGTTTTTGTACTCGTTGAGAGTAGTAGCTAGTATATCGTATCTTCCATCATCCTTTGATGGTTTCGCTAATATCTGTTACTTAAATAAATACTCCATAAGATATTGTTTTAAATTCTAAAATTTATAACGTCGTTTAATTTAAAGATCTTAAAAATAGTTTTAGCTCACATTTAAACAATACTGAACCTGTACAGTGTAACCAGAAAAGACATTTAACGCTCCATTCCCATGAGAAAACACTAAAGGCTGGATCTTTTTCTCATACTCGGATGTTTCGAAAAACAATTAAAACTCCACTTCAAAATTCTGCGAATCAAATTTTCCCCTGAGTCTAAAGAATCACAGAGTAGGCAAACATCCTGCAGAGTGTTCCAAACTTTAATATTTAAATGAATTAGTGTAAATTGAAAGCGTCTTAAAGCACATTTTTAATTGAATATAACAAAATGCACTTGTTTTGCTTTTAAATCTATTTCGAGATATCATTATAAGAGTTGATAAACGTATATCAGACGGTTTGCAAAATCGATTTCTAAAAATTCTATATATTTCTCCTCATTTATTTAGGAAATTATCAAGGCAATATACTTTACGGATGAAAAGACTTTTACGTTTCTAAATGTAGCACTGAGTATAAAATCAAGAAATGCTCTTAATCATAACGACTAAAGAAATATAAAATTAATAAAACTTCATAAAAGTAGCTTTTATCAATAATCCAACGAACATTTTGTATTAAGTGCTTAACTGCGAATTCTTTAAACTAGATATAGGTAAAGAACTAAATTTGGAAAGATTTTCATCATCCAAGTAAGCAATTATTTTTACAGGATTTTATGTGCTAAGTACCAGAATTTAGAATTCTCTTTTTCAAGTTATGGCACTAAGCATAAAGAATATTAAAATTACATTTATTGAACATGATAGATTTCAAAAACTTTCAAAGTGTAAGATTTGTTGCTTTTACTAATGATACTTACTTTCCATATAGGAAATTGATTAGATTACAAATAAAATATTTACGTTCCCAAATTAAATGTTTTCGTAAGAGCCAAAAAGTCTAAACTTTCTCAAATATTTTTTCTTTAATTCTATACATGAGTGGCTAAAAAGTTAGGCATATACATTTAGTCTGATCACCGTCTAAATTTTTCTTGGTATCGATTCATCACGTTTCAAATATTGTTGCTATGAAATGTTGGTCCACGCAAACATAACAGCAGCTCTGATTTGAGCCAGCCATCAGCCTGAAAAGTTGTCAGCTTGCAAAAGAAATCTGAGTTCGTACAGATCTTGCCGTCTACATAACGGAGTGGAAAACTGTTATCATCAAACGAGACTTTTCCTGATTCTCAAGTGAAAATTTTGGTATCTATATCTTTTCATATTGTTATGTTATATTAAAAGTACTTTTGATGGTCTTTTACTTGTCAGCTGCCTATTACTTCTCCAGCTCACCGGTGTCTGGGACCATAACTCTTCCTCAGTGATTGTAATTTTTCTCGACTGCCGATGTATAGGCACCCGGTAATAATCCATAACTGATAAAAAACACTCTAAGGTAACTGCTGTTTAAATTATTGGTGCAAAGACACTTATATTTTCCGGTGCTATCAAAATTTATTCTGACACTCATAATATTTTTTTAATAATCATAAATAGTACTTAGCTGAATCTCATGGTTTTAGCCACTCTATTAGTGATAAGACTCTTTCCAAATTTAATAAGCCTTCCTCTCCCACTGTTAATTATATTAACCAATTAATTGTACTACCTTCCTTTTCTCTTATGCTGCAAAATTTCTAAACTTATCAAAAATCCCGGTTTTAAAGTCATCTTTAAACCAATGAATATACTTTAATTCTCTTCTCTTAACGGTTCTATTTCTACTGAGAACCGTTGGTGAAACGGTTCTCAGTAGAGAATAATCTCTGGAGAGAATATGGTGTCTGTAATATTCCTTGTGGATCTTATGATTTGTTCTATAGAGGACAGATCAGAAGAGCTCTCCAATTTAGGCTCAAAGAGCATAGGAGTTGTGTTTCTAAGTATGAGCTTTCCAAATCTTCTATTGCTTCACATTGGTGAAATACTAATGATCGTTTTCAATTCTCTAAAGCTAAGATTTTGTGCATTACTCAATATTTGTCCCATATAGATTTTTTGGAAGATTTTTCTAATACCCAGCACTTGATGCGTCTTGTGAATTGTGGTTCTTCCATTTCTTTTTATTCATTTAGCTTGTAAAAAGTTATAAAGCTATTTTTCATTCTTCCGCTGTCATCTTCTCACACCTTCTTATTTATTTTTACATTTTATTTTATTAGATTATTATTGTTATCGTGTGTTTTTTCTGTATTTACTTTATGTTTTTATTAGTATAAAAATGTGTTATTCTGTTTATAAAAAAAGATGTTATCCTGTTTTTTGAAAAGATGTTTTATATTTGATGTTGTTGCTGCTGTTTCTGTGTTGTTCTATTTCCTTTTTGTCTCCATACTTCTATTTTGTGCTTTTTTTTCTTTATTTCTTTTCTTTATATTTTATTTTTTATTCCTATTTTATTTCTATCTAACCTCTTCCACCGACTATTATACCTGGTTTCTTCTTTTTTTCTTTCCTTTTTTATAATTGGCAACATGATCTTGACTTTTGCTTTCTGTGTACTTTTTTCTAGTCCCAGGCTGTGTATGGAGAATTGCAGATGAAGGTTGACATTTTTTTGCCCGAAACAGAGCGATGGTAAGAACGATGAACGGTGTACGGAATAATAAGTACCTTTGATGAGTGGTTTTTCTGCAAAGTTTTAATTATTAAAATCTTGAGAGGCATTGTTTAAAAAGTATTGGCACCGTATCAACTTGTATAGAAGATCATCCCACATAATTTTGTTTTTCACCACGATGGCGTTAAATTCCTTAATATCGAATTCTTTGAAAGTCTTAAATTCAGAGTTTTCCTTTATTGTACTATTTTCCGCCTTTATGTCACTGTCAAACGGTGGAACTGATTTGCTTTGGAATATTCTTTATTTTCTTACCCTCAATTTAGTGGACGAGACCAATTTTGATATAATATATGTAGTGAAGTTATCGACAATTCATCAAAAAATAATCCTCTGAAGTCAATATACTTTGTTTATACATACTTTGGTTTGTTTTATATACACACTTTGAAGGTGCCCTGAAAATTCTTTTCCAGAATTCCCTATAAGTAGTGCATCGAAACCACTTGGATCTCTGCACTTGCCTAATGTCAATTTTTTGTGACTTTCTTTACTCGTAGACAATGGGAAATTTTCGGATCAAGATCGAGACTTAAGGGCTGCTAGAAATGCGTACCAACGCCACACGCAGTGTGTAGTCCCACACTGCATCATCTTGAAGAAACTTTCAACTGACGGAATAGCCCAACCTCAATCAGTTAGTCCTTCTTTTCAACCTGTTAATTACTTATGTGTATATTTACCTACATGTCCTTATGACACATTCTGCTTATGAATAGGGGCCATGTGAGAGGTTTTTCTACCACATACTCTCTATCGTCTTCTAAGTATATTAACTGTCTCAAAACAGTAACTTTCCAATTT
Source organism: Cheiracanthium punctorium (assembly GCA_038373885.1). Taxonomy (NCBI): domain Eukaryota; kingdom Metazoa; phylum Arthropoda; class Arachnida; order Araneae; family Cheiracanthiidae; genus Cheiracanthium; species Cheiracanthium punctorium. Next base: position 1,569,414 of record JAWZYV010002197.1, read on the forward strand.
CGAAAGCTTGCTGTATGATGATCAACGTTTCCTAGTTATACATTCTGATTCCTACGCAGAATTTAATGACGTTGAGTAAAACGTAGTACTTTTCGTCCAACGTGTAGACTCCTCTAAAATAACGATTCTGCCATCACTGATGTTTTTACGCAACTGATGCTGCCTGAACTTTGAAGGTGTCATCCTACCTCCATTTAGCCGACCTTTAACCAGCTTGCTGAAACCTACAGTAGCGGCTGAAGGAAGAATACGTTACAAAAGATTACCGTTTTTATATGCAAGGCGACCTCCAAACCTTTCAATGACAATAACCGTAGGTACGTATATCACATCTTAGCACAATCTAGCTATACAAAGCTTCAGCAATCGAATTATAATGTGCAAGAAAAGTTATATTTTTACCGAAAAAAAGTACTCATAATATCAAAACAAATTTTATTCTATGCTTTATAAAAATTCAAAAAAGCAATTTTAAAAACTTTATGCGTTATTCATTTTTTTAAGATAATTTGTTGTAACTTTTTTTTCCAGATACAGTAGTACTTACAGAGCAAATAGTTACATGCTTATTTTTCTGAAAATAGAATACAGATTTAAACTAAAAATTAACGTGACTGTACTCTGAAATTCTTCTCTGGGAAGATATGTTACATTATCATAAATATGCAATAAAACTTTCATTTGAACTCAAAAGTAAAATAGAACCAGATGGCACAAAATTTCACTTCATTATTTTAGAAACATGCATGTTTTTGCTTCCCGTAACTTTCATTCACACGTTTACCAAAATGATAGGGAAAATTCAATATTCGATTCCTTGAAATTTTACAAAATTAAGTTTACACAAAGCTGAAAGTCAAATCAATTTTCATGCGTTTTTAAGACATTTCTAGTTTCTACATATTCATAAATTAGTATTTCAAAAATACTCAAACTTTATGTTTCTAGAAAATGTTACATTTCATTTGCATTCTATGGCAATGCATTCTATGGCATTTGCATTCTCGGCAATTCTATGACGGGCTTATTTTACTTTATTTTTTCGGCCGACAATAGAATTTCATTGCAAAAATAATGGATAGGTGGATAGCTGTTTATGTGCCTTTAAAAACATATAAATTGTTTAAAAGCTTAAAAAACATTTTAGTTGCGTATATATACATAATATAAACACACACACACACACACACATATATATATATATATATATAACTTTTTAATTTAGTATTCTTTAAAATATAAATTGTGTAAATCTGAATGCTACAAATGAAAATAAATTTAAATTTCGTGACATTTAATACTGAAAATATTTGCATCTAATTAAATTACATTCTTAAATAATAATGTGGACTTGAGGTACGGATCTTTACTTACTATCTCATATTGATATTATTTGTTTCATGTTTCCTATTACGAGATGTCAATTCTTCCCATCACTTTGATGACCTTTGATTATTAATGAAACATTTTTCTTCAATTTCTAAGGGGTGATTATATAAAAAACTAGCTGCGTGCCCGTTCTTCGCACAGTAGGAAACGAAAATTTTCCTTACATGTGTAATTCGAAATTATTCGTGATGTGGAATTTAAAAAAAAAAGAGCAAAATTATTTGACGCTTAATGTAAAGTTTGTGTCATGAGTACTAACCTGATCATTGCAGTATAATGACTCAAAAAACTACGTCAGTGTCATTCACTATTAAAAAAGTGGAAAGCTTAATAGTTTGCAGAGAACTCCTGGCTTTCAAAATGTCTTATTTCTACATCATACTGTTTTTTAGGCTCAAGTTGTAGCATTAAATACCTAAGACACTACATGAAATGGAGCACCATTTATTTCTTTCCGAAAATGTACCATATAAGGAAAGTATTGCAATCATGAAAAAAATTCGACTTCGAGATTTTGGTGTATTTACACGTTTTGAGGTCTTCTGAATTCATTTATGCTATTTTCAAGAGATGTTTTTAAAATAGCTGCGCACCGGCTCTTCATACGGGAAGAAAGGAATATTTTACTACTAAAATCATATCTGCATGTGACAAAACAGAATTTCATTTTTAAAAAAGTTCAAGTAATCCCCTCTGTTGAAATGACTGCGGGATATATTAACGCAAATTAGAATTACTTTTCGTTTAGTTGGTTGTAAGACAACCGTTGAAAACGGATAAACACTTTTAATTTCATGAAATATTTATTAACGTGGTACATTGCGATTTATTCATACTATCTTTACAAATCTAATAATACTACCTATTACGTACATTAATACTATCTATACTCGCTTCTCCCTCTTCAAGGCTCCCTTAAAAGAAACAGCTTAGATTATTTGGCCTCAATGGGATCTTTTGATTCTGTGGCGATTCTTTGCAATTTACGCATTAGCATAAATAATAATCATTTCACATAATGGTTGCCATTAAGGAAACTCTCCATATATATTTAATTTATACATAGTTTTATAAGATTGGCGTATTTAGCGCCGTAAACCATTTCATCTTACTGTGGGGAGAAAATATCCAAGGGGTGTCATTTTAAATATCCAATAGCGATATCTTTTATATCCTCCATAGTCCTGTCTCCTGAAAAACATCAAACTGTGTAATCTCGAGGAGCTACTTATTCCCATTTTAATTGTGACAGGGCGTTAGAGTTGCAGAGTTTACAAATTTCACACATTTTTTTTTAATTTATGACGTCACTGTTTGACTGCCGTAAAGGATACCCCGGTAGATTAATTTCGGAGTTACTTTCGATATTTCGCATAATTGTTTTCAAACGGTATCATTAAAACTTTGCGTGACCTTTATGGAGGAACGTAATTCAACGTTAAAATAAAACTATACTCGCAACCTGCATGCGTATGTTAGGCAACGCCTGCGCTAAATTAAATGCCAAAAATAAAAATAATAAATAGAAAAATTTTAATATATCGCGCTTTGAAACGAACTTTGTAACTTTTAAAATGAACATTTTCAGCGCCGTGAAAACATTTCAATTTTTAAATAAGCACCGGATTAAAATACCACTTCTAATAATAATAATCGTGAATTTCTTAGTTTATTTCTACAGTAAATTTTAATCAAAATATCGTCTCCCTGTGTTGAAAACAGAGCTGGAATAAATGAGTTAAAATTATGGCGTAATTTTTAGGTATCTTAAAGCATTTGACGTCATAGATCCTCACTTGCGAATTGAAATTCTGATATCCCATTTAAAAACTCGATTGGTTGAAAAAACCGTTTTTTCTAATCCTTTCTGTGGCAACAGCCGAACATAAATTCTCGTGCCGTGATCGCAATGCAATGAATGGCGTAAGATCGCGTTGATGCTATTAAATTCTAAACATTAGGTTGCATTAAAATTCGTAAAAAATCATCTAATTTACATAATCTTTTCGTTTTTATTTTAAAAGAGGGAGAAAAGAATGTTTCACGATTTGTCAAAATATCTAAAAGTTATGACGGATAGAATTCAAGATGCGACAGTTTTAAAATTATTTTACGAAAAAAAATCGCGAAGCAGATGTTTAGTAAAAAAATTCCTAAAAATCGGTAAATCAGGTTAAGTATTCAGAACAAACTGTTTTTAAAAGAAAATTTTCTCCTCTATCCGATGATACAAATGCCGTTTTGCTGCGAGCGTAATTTCCGCCGTTATTACGAATTAGGTGAGAAAAAATGCCAAAAATCGCATAAAACATAAAATAAAAAAAAATCTAGGTCGAATTTTGAAAAAATCGCTTCGAGGTGCACAACTACATATTTACATCTTCCCGAATACCAAATTTGGTGTTTCTAGGTGTAGCCGTTTGTCCGTAACGCTGCAGACAGACACACACACACACCCACACACACACACACACACACACACACAGACACCTTCTTTTATAATAAGTAGAGATAACAAACGTATTCAAACAATTCAAATCATGGATTTTTTTTTTATTTTAGATGTGAAAGCATTCCTGCAGATTCATACAGTTTACACTTTGTTATAAAATCCAACTACATTTTTATATTATTTGATTTTATATTATGGGAAAAATACATAAATTTTAAAATCAAGATAGAAAATTCAATAAACACTCAAATATTTTTAAAACGGTATAGAGTTAGGTAGAAAAACATTTGAACGTGAGAAAATTTTTCTATTTTCATTTTTGAAAAAAAATAAAAATATAAAAAAATAAAGTGCATATGTTGAGACTTAACTTGCTGAAGCATTTTTGGCTATATTCTGTACTAGCTGAAGTACCCGTCCTCGACGGGTTAGTGAATGAAAATTTCCAAAAAGCAAGAACTTTCGTCAGCATTGTAGGAGTACATAGAATGGATGTAGTATGTTGCCAAAGTAAAGAAAGCGAAGTTATAATTTTCATGTATTGTTAAAATATTACAGGTTAGTGTGTAACTAAGTAATATCATTTCATTCGCTTTAGTCGTAATTATGTGATGCGCGAACGAATATTTACGCATATTGAAATAATTTTCGCAAAATATTAAAATTTAATCAACATTTTTGAAAAATTTGAAGCCTAGAATTTAAGTTGATTGACAACCTATCATGTCACCCAAATTCGTTCCATTCCCTGCAGTCTTTATTTCGTGATGCTGGAACAAAATTCCAGCATTTTAAAACGATTTTCGAAAAATCTCAAAATGTAAGCAAAATATTTTTAAAATTCAACGCCTATAAATTAAGATTAGCAACTACCTATCATATCACTCAATTTCGTATCATTCGTATTAGTCGTTATTACGTGATGTTTGAAGAAATATAAACGTATTTTGAGAGAATTTTCACAAAATCTCAAAATCTAATAAAAATGTTTAAAAATTGGACTCCTATAGTTTATGTTGAGCAACTATCTACCGTGTGACCCAATTTCATATCATTCGCTTTAGTCGTTATTGCGTAATACGGGAACAAAGATTCACTCCGTTTTAAACGATTTTCGCAAAATCTCGAAATCTGATCGATTTTTTTTAATTAGATGCTTATAGTTTAAGGTGAGTGACCACCTATCATTTCACCAAATATCATTTTTTCACCTTTGCAGTTATTACGTGATGTGCGAACACAAATTTACGCAGTTTGAAATGATTTTCGCAAAATTTCAAAATCTAATCAAGATTTTTTTTAATTCGACGCCTATGTTTAAAGTTGAGTGACCACCTATCATGACACCCAACTTCACATCATTTGCTTCAGTCGTTTTTACGTGATGCTTGAACACATATTTATGCAGTTTGAAAGGATTTTCGCAAAATCTCAAAATCCAATAAGATTTTTTTAAAGTTCGACGCCTATGTTTTAAGTTGAGTGAAAACCTATCATGTCACTCAATTTCATATCATTCGCTTCAGTCGTTTTTACGTGATGCTTGAACACAAATTTACGCAGTTTGAAAGGATTTTCGCAAAATCTCAAAATCCAATCAGGATTTTTTAAAAATTGGACGCCTATGTTTTAAGTTGAGTATCCACCTATCATGTCACTTAATTTCATTCATTCGCTTCAGTCGTTTTTGCGTGATGCTTGAACAAAAATTTACGCAGTTTGAAACGATTTTCGCAAAATCTGAAAATCTAATCAAGATTTTTTTTAAATTCGACGCCTATGTTTTAAGTTGAGTGACCACCTATCATGTCACTCAATTTCATATCATTCGCTTCAGTCGTTTTTACGTGATGCTTAAACAAAAAAAGCGTCACTGACAGAATGACAGAATGACAGAACGACAATGACAGAAAAACAAACTTTTTTTTGAGGGTCGCATCGGGTGCTTGAAACGGATAGAAATCGCAAAATTTTTGAATTCCAAGAAATGTACAGACAAAAGTCTAATTTTATTTATATAGATTTAATAAATTAAATATATTTTTTTTTTCGAATTTAATATATAAATTAAAAATACATGCTGGGAATATGTATATTATTTCGAGTATTTTTAAATAAATACACTTACTAAAGCCACACGTTATATCAATATGTATAGTTCTTGATTGAAGAAATAACAGGCATGATTGCATGATGGTGCATTTCTCATATTTCGAGCTGCATACGTGTCAAAAATTCCACTTTAAGTGAAACACTGGCATATCTTCATTTTCATTTCAAGATTATGAAAGTATGTCAATTTTTTTTAATGTAAAAAAAAATATTTTAGTTAATATTCTCATACAATACATATATTTATTAATTTTTACAGATAATATATATGCTATTGTTTACGAGAAAAATGCTGCTTAAAAGGGAAGAAAATAACCAATTTTGCCTAAAACGATATTTTACAATCTCGATTTTTCTTCTTTATATTTATTACTAGCTGAAGTACCCGTTCTTCGCACGGGAATGAATGGACTTTTGATATTACGATTAATTGTGATTACTATTAATTGTAATAAAGAGATATAGCAAAATGGATATAGCGTAATATTGTGTGCAATAATCATGCATACCGAATTTCAAGGCAATCGTTTGTACGGTACAAAAGGACATGCGGCGTAGTGCAATCTAGTGGCGAGTTTTAGCAAAACGGATACGGCGAAAATATTCTTTGCATTCAGATATCGATGTATACGAATTTTCATGACATTCGGCTGGACAGTCCTGAAGTTCATGTGTTGACGCGACATCTAGTGTCAAGTTATGGGAAAATTGATCGCGCCAAACTCTTCCCCGAGTTCAAATATCTATGTATACCTATTTTCATAGCGATCATTTGCACAGTCAAGAAGTGATAGACTGCAGGGCCATCTAGTGGTTAATTAAAGTAATAATTTCCTACAGCGCCGTCAAGTGGCGAGTTATAACAAAATGGATAACGCCAAAATATTCTCATTGTTCAAATAGCAATGTATACTGATTTTCATAGCGACAGTTTGAATGGTCAAGAATTTGGCCTGCTGCAGCGTCATCTAGTGGCGACTTAAAATAATAATGCATTGCAGTGTCATCTAGTGGTGAGTAACATAAAAATGAACGCAGTTAGAATATATTCTTCGTGCTCAAATGTGTAAGTATAAAAAAATTTATGCGGTTCGGTCGAACGGTATAGAAGTTGATGCGTTGCAGCGCCATTTAGCGGCAAGTTACAGCAAAATGGATAGTGAAAAATATTCTCCGTGTTCTAATATTCGCGTGTACCAAATTTCATCGAAATTGGTTTGACGATATTCGCATAGCAAACGGCTAAACGGAATAGAATTCGACGTTGTGCTGCGGCACCAAGTGGCAAGTTAGCGGAAAACGGATAGCATAAAAACCTTCTCCATGATAAAAGACTTAGTTGAACCAAATTTCATGGTGCAACTGTGCTGGAGTTTTTCAACCTCATAAACACGTACCAACATTCATTTTTATCTATAACCAATGTTATTATATATACCAGTCTCAAATAAAATCCAGTTTCAAATCTAAGCCTCGCCAAAGTGCCAACATACGCCACTTTTCAAGAGTTTTTTCAGGGAATCATTCCAAGCGCGTAGCCAGGAAAAGGGGGGGATATGCACCTGGAAAACTTTTCTGGGGGGGGGGATATGAACTTATATGTGTATAAATAGACGGGATTTCATCACGAATCCAAAAATTTCGGGGGGGGGGGGATATGTTCGGATATGATTCAGGGGCTGCGCCCCTGAATCATTCGAAACATTGACTTAGCAGCAATCAATGTGGGAAATGGTTCCAAAACGACAAAAAGTAAAGCACGCATTTATTTGAAAAGTGCCCTTAATACAGCCGAATTTTTTTAAATTATCAACTATAATGTGTTTTACTCATCGTTACTCCGATGTACTAAATGAGAAGATTTCAATTTTCTGAAATTTGGCGGAATTCCCCCATCTTAAATCAATATACTCAATTGGCGAGAATTCTGAAGATAGATCGCTTGAAATCCCTTAATAACTGCATTATTTCTTCATGGATCATTAAGATTTAACTCTGTATTTTAATAAAACCTTCGCACTTGTTTTCAAAAATCTATTTCCTTAAGCTCTCAATAAATTGCGCCAATCCGAAAACTGTGCAAACCGCTTGAACTCACTTACTCAAGATCGATGTTTGAGCCATTTTATTTTTTCGCCAAATTAAAAAATTTTACATATTAGCCTCGGAAATCTTCAATTCTTATTCTTTTGCGTATAAAACATTTCATTCCTGCTCTGATTTCCCATGCACACGATATTATAATAAAATAATAATAATCTTACAAATATAAACTAACAAAAAAAAATCATTATTATTCTTTTATTTTTACTTTGAGAATTTAAAACATTTTATTCGGCAAAATCGCCACACATGGCAACCACGATGCTTATTTCTCACTTTTTTCACTACAGGGGTTACAATTACGGAAAGCTTTTTGCTTGTAGAACATAAAAAAAATCTCTTAAATTCTGGGAACGGGTGGACTTTCAAATTTTTAAAGTGGACTATGATTTATTCTATATTGTTTTACATATCTGTGCAAAATTTCAGGCTGATTGGTCCATTTTTGTGGATTTGTATACGAATCAAATCCACAAACAAACAGAATTTCATTTTTATTTATAAGGATTTTATCATTAATATTATTATTTATCATTATTATTCTTAGTATTGTTATTTGAATTATCAAAATTTACTTTGATCGCAATAGCACTAGGTTCATCTACCTTTGGTTCTCGACTTACAATTAGAGTATTCTGCTTCTCATTTTTCATATTACTCTTTTTTGTAATTCTATGATTTAAAGTAATAGAAAAACATATAGGAGACTTCAATTACGAATCAGAATTTAGCACAAATCTCATTTTCTTCAAATTTCCTCCTCAATTATAGATAATAATACTTACATACACTGTTCAGTTTTTCATTGAACTACTGTAGAATTTCTTATTTCTTACACACGTCTAACAAGAATAATTCCAAATTTTTGTTTATAATCGGAAGCTTTTTTTCTAACGTAAAACTTTTTTGGTTAAAGAATTAAAACCTTTCATGAAGAGGAAAATATGGCACGGGAAAACTCAGATTAACAGTAAAAATACATTTCACTATTAAGAAACACACCCTGGAGTTAGTTTGCCGGGCTTGCACTGACTATTGACACTGTTATGTCAGGACACAGGTCAAGATCAGTTTGCAGAAGGGCGAAGTCATTCATTTTCCATCATCAGGGACACAGCTGTGCAATCGCTCAGATCAAAACTCCCATCTTTCACGTTTTTGCTTGTCAAGAAAAAAAAAAACCTCTTTAACGTCTTGAATAACTTTAATATAAAAACTTTAGAGTTAAACCTCTTTTTTGTCAAATTTCATCTCATTCTGACCTTTGCTCTTCTCTTTGGTTACTTTGCTTACTGAATACTTTTTTCCGGTACACCACAGCTTGAATCTTCGTTGGCTAGCTGTTTCTCATAGTTTTCTGGTTGTACTTATCTTGACTTTGCCCGGTGCATAATTTATTTTATTGCTTGCGATAAATTTGCTTATAAATGTTACTGTCTCTACATTGTCTATAATGCCAGAATTCCAGACATATCGATTCCATCATCTCAATACTGCTCTACTGTAGATCGTATTCCTACAACTGGAAAACATTTAAAGTATATCACTCAAAACTCTAAATAAAATAGTATTAGGTTGTAAAATACTTCAAGTTATAAGCATGTTTTCTTTTGTTACATGACAATCGATCGAAATACCGTAAAAATAGCTAATTCTCAAAATAAAAACTATGGATTTAATCGGGAAGCAATAGAAATAATCTCCATCTCCGAAGGTGTGAATGACGTAGCTCGAGTGTCAGTCGACGAAAGATTGAGCCCTATGATCCTGATCAAGGAACGGGTGATCGGCGGCGATAACCAGCAAAGCAGAGAGCAGTATGGAGATGACTACGGTCACTATGAGTGACTGACAAAGCACTTTACTGCCAGAACATTTTTATCTCGGTTTTATATTATATGTTTTTAACGCGTTAGATTTAAAGTAAAATCATTAAATGATCTATGAAGAGGTCGTCCATTTTATAAATTAACTAATGTATGTTTCAAGAAAAATATTTATAAAAATACTTTTGCCTATTTCATTTTAGCAGTGACACGCATTCCACCCAAGCAACCCAAGCAGTGCTTGGGCAAACGAAAATAAAACACTACTATGTATTGCTTTTAATTTTTGCTTTCTGTTACGGTCAGGCCGTATAGGCTTTATAAATGCCATTGGCTTGATAAATGCCATTAGCTTCCTTGCAAAACAAGAACTTGCTTTTCGACGTTATGATGAATCCAAAACTTCGGAGAACCGTGGAAATTATTTAGAACTTCTGGATTACACTGCTCAGTACGATCCTCTTCTAAAAAATCATTTAGAAACGTCGACAGTGTTCAAAGACGTATCAAATCGAATTCAAAATGATTTAATTGATTCTATCGCTTATGCACTAAGGAAGGAAATTAAATACCAACTAAAAAAATCTGATTTTTTTTCGCTTTTAGCAGATGAAACATCTGCTGTCTCCAACAAATCGCAATTTTCTATGGTTTATCGATACGCATTTGAAGGGAAAGTAGCTGAAAGATTCGTGTGCTTCCGAGAAGTCAGTGAAGATAAGACACCTGCAGCTCTCACTAGTCTTATTCTGGATTACATAAAAGAATTCTCTGATTGCAGTGAAAAACGTGTTGCCCAAAGTTATGATGGAGCTGCAGTCATGGCCTCCTCTTTACATGGTGTGCAGTCTAAAATTAAGACATGTTATCCTCAAGCTCTCTTTGTGAACTTATATGCATATTGTCTTAATTTAGTGCTTTCCCAGACTGCTTCAAGCATCCCTGAATGTAAAATCTTTTTTGCTACATTGAGCGGTCTTGCAGCATTTTTCACACGATCACCAAAGCGCTCAAAATCTTTCGATACCTTTTTGGTAGAAGGTTACCTCAAGTTTGCCCTACAAGATGGAATCAAGAGTTGTGAACACAGTTCACGAAAAAAAAAGAAGAGCTCCGTCAAGTTTTAAATGCGATGTAAGAACATCAATCAGAAGTTAAAAAGGATATTCTTGCTAGTGTTCAAGGACATTTGTTTAATTTAGAATATTTCGAATTTTGTTTTATTCTTGCAACTTTTCATCGTATATTTTCCCAGACTGATGTTTTGTTTAACGTGCTTCAAAATGTTGCTTTAGACATTGTTTATTGCAGAAAGAAAATAGCAGAAACTCAAAGGTTACTGCAATTAGGGATGGACGCGAGACGGAAAATTGGCGTCTCGCAAAACAGCCTAAAAGCGTTGTCTCGTCTCGCAAAATCCCTATATCGTAATGTTAAAAATGTCTGTCTCGTCTCGCAAAAAAGCTGTAAACCTCTGTCTCGTTTCGCAAAAAAATCGTCTCGCGTCCATCCCTAACTGCAATCTCAAAGGATTAATGGTTTGTTTTTAAAGCTATTCAAAAGTCCTGTGGCGTTTATTGCTTTGTAAAAGGAACATCCAACTTAGGGGGCTTGGAGCAAATGCCCCTCATTCCCCTGTGGTAATCAGGGCCTGTTAATAATGTTACTGCTTGGGTGAGTTGTTGAGTCACCGCACGTCCCTGCATTTTAGTCATTAGATTAGGAGAAGTTTTAAAATAAAGGTGTGTTTTGCAATTTTTATTTGAAGACCTCATACCAAATTTTAAAGGACTATCAACTCTTTCGCTTGTTTGTTTGTTTTTCGAAACATTTTGTGATTTTTTTAAATAAATTTTAATGAGTTTGTGAAATTTTCAAGTTTTTCTGTAAATTTTCTGACCAATCATAATTTTAAAGATAGCATGTGTATGATCAGTTTTTTTTTTCTCTAGCGTTTCGCATTGCGTAAGGTAATACAAAGTATTGATAAAAATAATAAGCAATAATTAAACTACACTAAAAACCATATTCATTAGTATAAGAAATAGATTAAAAATCAGCAGTTCAGAAAAATTAATGCTAACAGCAAACATGAGTAAAAATTTGACCATATGCACTTCAGTTTGTAGAACTTTAAATTTCGAGCTTAAATATCTAGTAAAATTACTATAACTCCTTGTTGTGGATCTAAACAAATCAAATACATTTACCTAAACTTAAGACACACTTTACAACACAGCATCAGGTTAGCAGCATTTTAAAATAAAGTATTTTCAGTTTACCTTGTAACATTGTCATCGGTTCATTCCCAAATAGCTAAAGGGTGTTATTTTTAATTTATAAACTTTTAAGTTTTGCGTTAAATTTGCATAGAACATTACAAAATTTGCTTATTCATTTTATGAAAATCTCCGTTTGTTTACTATAGTTTCCTATCGAAAGGAATGAATAATATATAATTGTTATAAACGTATATTTTGGGATCCCCAAGGATAAATAATGGATATTCTTAAACAAGATTCCTCTGATTATGCAAAATTGTATACTTCTGTTTATTCTAATAATTTATTTACTGTTTCTGAAACAGGTGAGGCAAGAGCTTTTATAGTTTTAGGTGCAATAGAAAATAACTTATTCTAAAAAGGCTTAGCTTATTTCAAATATTAGCACATTTCACCACTAGAAATGCGCATAGGTCAATGTTGGAAAAAAAAAATACAATTTCTAGTCCGAACATTTGTCAAAAATTTAGTTTTCTGAAATTTTTAATTAATTATTTTTGGCTAAAGTACTATTTCATTTGACGAAATGTAACAAAATAAGTACTTTTTAATCGCAAAATTAATTAGTTCAAATAAAAAAGTAAATACGACAGATGTCTACTATATTACCACATATTAAATTTAAAAAATGTGTATACATACATATATATATATATATATATATATATTTGTAATGAGATTCTACTCGACTTTCCGTACACTTGATCGTTTCAAATCCTTTAACCAAAATATTTGTAATGAGACTCCAATCGACTTTCCGAACACTTGATCGTTACAAATTCTTTAACCAAATTTGAATCGCTAAATAATTCACCAAAAAACATAAGTGAAAACCAAAATCCTTTAAACAAATTTAAATCGCTAAATAATTCACCAAAAACATAAGTGAAAATCATAATACGGTGTTTGAACATTTTTCCTGAATTCGTATAATTCACGTCATTAATTTAGTATACTGAAAATATTTTAATCAAATAAAAGGAGGACTTTGAGTACAAATATTTTAATCTAGTCTTCAATGTATAGCAATACCTTGCTGTACAGACCCGTAAAAAAAATGGGAGTCCAGCACTCCCCAAATCTAAACAGTATGTGAGACAGTGTCCTATAGTATTTGTACCCCTAATTTCAGCTCAACTGAATTCTCCATACAGATACTAGCACACTTTAAATAGTTAGCTTCTACAAGCCATAACGTATAAGAATTCTTTTTTATGTCCCTGTACAGAAACTACTAACCATGTACAAAGTCCTACATACAGTAAAACCAGTACAGGCTGTATGGTGGTGAACTTTAATATATCTACCCAATTTGAGCTAATTTGAATATAACATTTAGACACAGGAGCACTTTGTATAAACGTATCAATAAGAAAAGAAAAAAAATCTCAATTCCATTGACTATATGGGACATGATATTAATTTTTATTTTTTTAAACACTTATTGATCACGACATTGCATTTTACAAGCTCTCAATAGATAGAACAATAGTTTTGAATCTTCTGTCTTCGGAACAGAAACCTTTAATTATTTTTGCACCTATCTCCCTCTGACAAAATTTGGCCTTTTGTATTTATTGTATTCAATATATATTTTTTCTGTATTTTTGAAATTTTATGATTCTGAAAATGTTATTAATGAAGAGAAAATTTATATATTTTTATTTAATAATTTTGATATATTTTTCAGGAAGCCCTTGCGTACTTTTATATTGCTTGGCCAAGAATAATTATTTTATGCCTCCTGCATTGGAAAAAAGAATATTTCCTAGTACTTTGCTTCAATAGTCGAAGTTAAGTATAGGGGGAAAAAACTTTTAACTGATTTATGTTACGATGCTGATATTTGCAAATAAGTTAGTGAATCCAGTGTATTAAAAGTGTTCAGAAAGTTTGACATGAGGTACATTATTTTAAAATGTGTCTGTCAGATGATAGTAACACACATGGTAGCAACATGGTACACATGGTAGTAACTTTACACATGATAGTAACATGGTATGCATGCTGTCAAAAAAGCATCACATTTAGCATCCACTATCATCACCATTACAATCCCTGGATCAATGAGATCATTTTTACGAGCTTCTAGGATTAAGCTGTAGAATTGGTGTACACCAGGGTTGCACATTTTAATCTTACCTTTCTCATTGCCAGCAAATGGTGGACTGTAATTTCTAAAGCATTTGGTTTATTTATTTCTTGATAACACGTGCTTAATTTACACCTGCATGAAAACTTGTTTGCAGAGTTCAAAAATTCTAACATTCAGCTAACAGCTGAAACAAGTACTAATTTAGTCTGTTGACAAGTAAATGACAACTAAACTATTAGTTGTTAGTTGAGGGTTAATTAAATCCGATGAAGTAGATTAATTTTAGTTGAATAGAAAACTTAAACTTGTTGAGCTTATTTATTTGGACCTTCAATTAACAACTGTTAGTTAAGATATTGTTTTTGAATAACAACTAACACTTATTTGAATTCTATCTATACTTAGGGGAAGATTCGACAGTATTTGGAAAATGTTGATTCTAATATTTGCCCAATAAGGAAGCATTGTAAAGACGCATTGTATTGTTGACGAATATTTAAAAAAAGTTTAACACTTATCATACAATTTTGAAACGTGTTTACGATTTCAATTTGTATATCTGTCCGTCCAAATGTGCAATAACTGTTGTAAATATGCATCAATTTCTTCGAAATTATATGTTATTTCTATGTTCTGTATTGTATGTACCAAAATCAAAAGTAATGTATCAAACGTTTATGGGAGCTTTTACAGAAGCGCTCAAAATATTACAATACATTATGTTTTGTGGGCATTCTTTAAAGCGTATTTTTTAAATGTTTGTCTATTTCCAACCAAACAGAATTAACATATCTTATTAGGGATTAAAAAATAATAATATCTATTATAAACAATGTACGTAGCGTTTACAGTAATTGTACAGGGGTGCCCAAAAGAGTTCCCGTACATAACGTTCTACGGCAGTTAAAGGAGATTAACGATTTAATATAAAAGACAAAAATGTAAAAATAACAAAAAATTAAATCATGCTAAAAAAATTGATTATAAGCATTTCCAACACAAATATCTTTTTGCAATGTCTTGACCACAAATTTGAAGAGAATTTGGAGGCAATATCAGAAAAACAACATCACTTTTGGTTCAATTTTGCGAGACACAGTAAAACAATTTAAAATAATATTTCAATCCTCCAAATGGTGAGTAAGCATTTTTAAACATCTATATACTTGCTGTGCTTGCTTGAAATGGATGAATATGCCTTTAAACTGCCATGGGCAGTGATGTATTGAGATTCTTTTGAGTGCTCCGCTAGAATTATAAATACTATAAACGCTGTTTTCGATTTAGAGCAAGCCTATTATTTTTCCAAGCCTTAATAATTTATCAATTTCTGTTTTGTTTGAAATGGGCGATCTCCAAAGTACTCCAAAGCATGATTGCCTACTAAGTCAAAGTATTACAATTCTTTTTGGGTGCATCTTTGAAAGACCTGAAAATGATTCATACACCATATTTAATGAGGTACCTGGTCTTGAAAATATTATTTTATCATAATCGATGCACATGTAAGGACGTTAGAGCACGAAAGGAGTTAAGGCAGACAAACTGATATCATAAAAACTTTTCAACGATGTTGGAAAGCATTGAAAACATTTTTTTTTAACTTTAAGTTCTTGCTTATAAATTTTCGTCAAATAAAGGTCTAGCACAATTTAAATGTTAATAAGCATACAGAAGAGCAATAACAGACATTGGTAAAGGAACTCATACCTCCGTGCTCTGTATAACAAATTGTGGATTAAGAGTGATTTATTTCTCGGCATTATTAGTTATTAGTCGGTATCTGACAAGTACAACTAAACTATTAGTTAGTTGAAAGCCCAAATAACTCGGCTCATCTAAACGAGTTTTAGTTGAAAAGAAAAAACTAAAATTATTTGGGTTGAACCGAGTTCGTTGGCCTTCATCTAACAACTATTTTAGTTGGACATTTACTTACGCTTAAATTGTCATTGTTTGTTTTTAGTTGAGTGTTTTAGTTCAACTAATATTTTATATAATTATGCCCAGATCTGCTTGTTTGACATTTGCATACAATGAATTGTCATACTCTGTAAGGTGTGTTTGGGTAATCATACTCCGCAATAGGTTGTGTTCGGCTCATGAGAATTATTTCATTTATTGATCATTCTATTTGTAAACAAAGTTTAAAAAGATAGTTCATCGCACTGTCACAGTATTGCGCGTCTAAAAACAATTCTTCGAAAAAGTAGATTTTCTAACATCTGTTGTAAGCTAAACATTACCTTTCCTATTCTGTTTAGATGCACAGTCTTCCATGTACAGATATATGGCTTGTATTATTGAAAGGAGCATATTTTTAGATTGGAATTGCACTTGCTAAGTTTCTTATGTTTCTCGATGTCATCCAGTAATATAACCTAAAGTGGGCAGCCATTTTGACGGGTAAAATGATCAATCGATTGAAGACAATCTGGTACTGGATCCCACCCATCATGGCAGCCCATCATGCTTTCTCAATATGTGCGTGACTCCCCATTGCAGTATTTAATTTATTCCAACGTTTATTGTAGGCTATAATTTTTGAATTATAATTTTGAAATATTCCATTTTATTGTTTGTGACACTTTTTTTTCATCTCAAAAATTACATAAAATAAATATTGTATACTATATCAGTACGTGTAGTCATAATTAATTTTATATCTTTTATTTTGCAGATAAAAAGAAATTTACAATTATTTTCAAATAATAGATCATTTTACCCAAGGGTTAAGGATAAAATCAACCTTCAGGCACTCTCCCAAAATTCTATTTTTTTCATTTCTCAGTGTGCTTTAAAAATATTATTGAAATATGTTTAGGATGTAAAACATCGTGTAAAATACGATAGCAAAGATAAAGCATTTAATTTTAAAAATTTTGTTATTTTTTGCAAGATTTTCCCTCGAAGGGAACATTTTAGGCCACCTTCCCCTATATCAATTTGCAAACAAATCTTTACTCAATTGACTTGGCTATTCAAATGAATTAACTTAGAGCCTCCGAATAAATTTCTGCATCCACCATGTCGCACACTAATGTCACATCATGTTTTGATCATTCAAATCAAAATTAATACTATATAAATAAAGATTTCAGATAGTTCAGATTTAAGAATTTTTCAGGTTTAAAAATTACTTGTGTAACGTTACTCCTGAAAAGCAAAATGCATTTTTAAAAAAGGAACTAAAATTTTGTGGAGATTTTTATCTATTTCTTTTTTTTTTTGTGATATGTAATACAGGGAGTGGGGGATAGTGTGATGTACAGTTCTCAATAGGGTACTGAATATGTATGTTTAATACTAAAATTTAAAAATCTGGAGTGACTCCACTCGACTTTCCGAACACTTAGGATTAAGATCATTACCAAGCATTTAAATAAATTTTAATCGATGAATAATTCAAACATATATACCAAATTGAAACTGAATCGAATGCACCGTTTAAACGCTTGCGCACTTTCAAGAATTTGTCCCCATATGCCATTATGCCATAATATAAAAGACATTTTTGTCGTAGCCCTGTAAAAAAACTATAAGTCTTATACACACTAAAATCAATACCGGTCTTAAGATGGTGATTTATAACATATATATCCAATTTGAGCTCAATCGAAGGTACCGTTTAAAGGCTAGCGCACTTTCAAGAATTTTCCCCGATAGGCCATAATGTAAAAGAAATCTTTGTAGTAGTCCTGTAGGAGAACTATAAGTCCTATACACACCAAAATCAATACCGGTCTTAAGACGGTGGTTTATAACATATATACCCAATTTGAGCTCAATCGAATCTGCCGTTTAAATGCTAGCGCACTTTCAAGAAATTCCCCCCATAGGCCATAATGTAAAAGAAATCTTTGTCGTAGCCCTGTAGAAAAACTATAAGTCCTATACACACCAAAATCAATACCGGTCTTGCGACGGTGGTTTATGACATATATGTCCAATTTGAGCTCAATCGAATGCTCCGTTTAGGAGCTATCGTGTTCACTCACATACACACAAACACACATACACACACACACACACACATACACACACACATACATACATCTCGTAAAAATAGCATAAATGGTTTCAGAAGCCCTCAAAACGTGTAAAAACACCAAAATCTCGAAGTCGAATTTTTTCATGGTTACAATACTTCCCTTACATGGTACATGTTAGGAAAGTAAAAATGAAAACTATAAGCTCTTTTTATTGTTCATTATATATTTTCTATGTTTTAATTCGATATGTATATATATATATATATATATATATATATATATATATATATTGTATATGTTAAACATTGTTCTAAAAATAATAAAGAATAGCTATTTTTCTGTTATATAATAATAAGCAATAATGAAGTAATTTGATTAATGGTTAACTTGAGAGACAGCATGCGCAACCCTATTCAACAAATTATGTGTTTAAACGCAAAAATGCATTATTTCTTGTTATTAAACTGAAATTAATTTTATCAATAAATACAGTATTTTTGCTGAATTTTGAATTTTACACATCTTAAAAAAATATCGAAAATGATTCTTTGGCCTGATTTTTTTAAACATTTATCACTTATAAATTATTCATTGAAAAGTGCAAAAACCACACTTTTTTTTCGAAATTCATGAAAATTTCAGTCCTATACTGATAAGATTGTTTACATACTAAAGCTTCTCTGACGCACTTTAAAGAAAAGATGTCAAAATGATCTATCTATCAAATTGCTCTGTCTTCCAGTGTACCAGAAAATAAATATTATTATTTTCTAACGTAATATCAGACTGTGCATTTCACGAAAAAAAAAACAAAAAACATGCATTTATCAGGTAATGTAATATTAGGTGATAAAGTATTTACCACTTAAATATTCCATCTAGTTCTCTTACTTGTTTTAAAAGTATATTCTAAAGAATATTTTATCATGCATATAGCAAAGTAATAGATTTCAAATACCTCTCCTCGTATTGATCGAAAGCTTCTGTTTTCATCGAACACGGTGCTAAAATAAAAAAGACGTTTACTTAACTGAAGAAAGTAAATTTTATAAAAGTCATTCTCAGTCAAGTTCTCTTGTCTGTGCTCTCACGTTTGAACCATACTTATTTTTTTGAACATCTGAGCCTTGAATACTTTATTTTTATTAGTTGTGCATTTTCTAGAAATTGAATTTCATGCACAGGAAAAGGGAAGAAAAATATTATATATATATATATATATATATATATTTGAAAATATAAACGTAGTTTTTATGGGACTTTCGAAATAGCTTTGGTATTTTTAAGTTTAAAGATTTTAAATAGAGTTACGTATTTTCAACTGTTTAAAAGCTGTAATGTTCAACAAGATAGTCGCAGAGTAATTTTTTAGCAATTTGTCAGTTTTCTTATACAGACTGGCCGAAACAGTGGCTACGCCCTTTAATTCTTTAACAGTTTATGCCATAAAGGTACATTAAACAAGAAAGGTAGAAAGTAAGACTTACATTAATGAAATAGGTAGTTCTTCAGTTTTCAAAAAGCTGTATTTTTAAAAATTGTATTCAATTACTTTTGATGCATTTGTCCATTTTTAAATTGAAACGATCATTTAAAAAAAAACCATACTTGTATCTGAAGTATCGTCTAACTGAAGATACAGAAAAAAATTCTGACCTGTAATTTTCGGTATCCTGTGAAATGTTATTTCATCAGTGACAAGAAGTATCATAAAGTATTTGGATATTTTTTCGTCAAAAATGAATTAATGTGTAATTTTTAAATGGTAAGAATTCAAAGCATAATACTAACCATAAATAGATATTTACGTTATGTATAAGATGAAGAAAAATTATAATACTAGAATTAAATTGAAATTTTCTACATTCTTGAAAAAATAATTCTCGCAAGTCCAACAGAAATTAAATATGGCTTATACCTGAGTCCTGAGGGCACGAGAGAACCTGTGACTTGCCCTTGTCGTTCTTAAACTATAATATTCATTGTATGGAAGCCTCTTCTCTGGAGAAAACCCCAAAATATGAACTCACAGACAAACGCATACATAAAAACTTCAGCGCCAAGAAAAGGCACTTTCCTCTATTTATTAAATTCATTTTAGCAATGATTGGTGAGTGCTAGACACGCAAGGAAAGCAGGCTTGTATCTTACAAAAGTTAAACTGAAAACAAATTACACAAAGTACCGTAAAAGGGATATATTATTCTAAACAGAAATACAGGCACGCTTAGAATCTCAAACTGCTGCAGTTGAAAATTCTATCGAAGTACACAGACGAGTTGTAGATTTAATGAGGAAAATTTTCAGACGCACTGTGCATGCTAGCGCTGAATCAGAAGCTGAAAACCTACTCATACAGCAATCATGTTGATAGTGACGTTGGAGAAACGTTACAATTCGTCAGGCTCGTCACCATAAATGTGATGTAAATGCTCGCTTTGTGTGAGTCACTTTGTGTCCAACATGTGACATGGCAGAGTGACGTCGAAGTGTAATACAGACAGGTCCTTGTAAGTCACAGAGGGCATTCATGATTGTGTACAAAGTTAAAATCCTATGGCTCAAAGTTATCCTGTGAATGATTATACTGTCATACTCTTTACATCTTAAACATCTACCCAATATATATGGATAAATCGGTTGCACAATTTTAAATTTTTATTTTAATTTTCATTATTTTTACATATTTTAGTTGGTGTTTCTTGTAACCCTATAGGTTTTTTTTCTTGTTTATAGAAATACCTAATTGTAAAAAATATTGACTATGTATGCATATGTATTAAAACATCCATATTACTGGTAATAATTTATGGAAATTAAAAAAAAAAGACATATTCTTCTTTTTTTAGCCTTCTTACAAAAAGGAATTCTTTATATTTTTAAAGAATACATTAGTTTAAGCACGTATAATGTTGAAACATTTTTTATTAAAAGAGTCATTACTAAAATGACAATTCCTTAATATTTTTATATAAAATGATATCATTAAGTTATTCATTGAATATTTCAATTTATTTTCGATGTAACGTCATGCATTTTTAATATTTCTATCGAACCTACGATGGCTCTAAACATTTAAAAAAATGCAGAAAATTTCATATTGAGGAAACGAAAGAATATTTCCAAGTGCTAAATGTTTTTGAAGAAAATTCACTGTAAGAATCTTTATTCCATGGGGGAAACTGTTGTGAAGTCTGGGTCTTAATTGCAAATGGAGTGCTTGGAATGACCAATAAATCCCATGCGGCAGATCGTAAGATACCAATTATACCTTTGATGCCCTCTTTCCAATCACTCAAGAAACAGTTCTTCTTTATACAAGGTATTAGTTTTACCGATTCTGGGTATTCAAAGCATACATTTGACATTCAAAGCATACATTTGACATTAATAAAATAAAAGTAAAATTTTGAAGAGGCAACACGGTAATATTTGGTCAAATTTATTTCGACAGATAATATACGCGTATAATCTCCATCCTAAATAAAAAATATCCATTAGCTATATTAACTACCTTGAACCCTTCAATTATATTTTCCTATGCCATTAAATATGTTATTAAACATAAGTTTTGACATTCAACGCGCATTAATTCTATCTATCTATCTAATTTATATGCCTCCCCAGGGGGTTTAGGTCCCATCGCACGTCCGTCGACCTAACTGTTCGGAGTTTTCCATGGTTTGCTCCGAAACTTAGCGTAAAAACGGGTTAGGACCTCTTAGAAAGTCCCCACGGAGGGCCTCCTCCCCCCTTGTGTTGTCCTACTGACGATTTCTATGCGGGCTTCGAGACCATCACACAAATCCGACATACGTGTTCGCAATAACAGCAATAATAATCCTATATATGTACCAATGTGTAGAACAGTGGTTAAAGCCACTGACATTAGGAGATAGCTCAACTGGAGTAGCAGGTTTCTGTCCTCTCGCGGGGCCGTCGATCTAGCGGTCTGGAATTTTTGGCGGTTTTCTCCATATCTAACGTGAATATGCGCTAGATACCCAGAAAAATCCTTCCCCAAGGCATTTGACCGCCCCCCTTGTGTTTTTAATTTCTTTGACGTGTATTTATAAGCTGTTCCTTATGAACAAGCACACAAATCCTATACATGTTCCAACAACAACAATCTTATATATATACAATCGGTTATAACATTATTTTAGAAACATAAAAAATATCATTTTTTATAAAGAGTTCCTTTTATCATGCAAATAACTCATCAATACGTATATTAAAATTAATATTTCGATGTAATTTTAATTTAAATACAGTTATGCTACTTCAATTTTTACATTTGCCAAAGCTTATATCTGAAACAAACCTGGAGTTTTAAAGTCCAATTTTATGAAATACAAGAGTTATTTAATTATTTAATTCAAGACAACACGGGTGTCTTGTCAATTTATAACAACCCCGGCTAACTTACTACGAAACACTAATAAAATATCCATCATTATACTGTATAACATTCTTGGCGCGTTGCTATCGAGCGAGCAACTCATTAAGTTAATTCAGGTAGAAATCCATCATGATACATTAACCAATGTGGCCTATAACGAATCCATCATCTTATTATTCGAGTTGTCATTGAAAATGCTCAGTTTCATGCACGCCGCAATAATTTTACGTCTTGGGATATTATCAACCGATATCTCTATGGATAATTGATTATAAGATGAATTAACGCATTTAAATTAAATTTTATTAGTTAAATTGCCCAGTGCAGCTATTTATTTAAAGTGACAATTATTTGTGTGAATGTTTCAATTCATGAATCGAATTGAATTGCATTTTAATCGATGATTATGTTAACTGTTTGTTGTCCAATGTATTCGAGTAATTGCAATAAACTTTGTATTAATGTTATGGATTACATTTTTAATGTATTTTGCATCTGTATAGTTTAAGAAATCATATAAACTTATGATTTTTCAAATAGATACTTTTTTCTGCAATTAGTTCCCAGACAGAACAGCAAACTTGCAGCAAGCTTGATTTATCAAGTTAATAAGCTTGAATTAAGCTTGAAAATTTCAAGCGTGTAAGCTTAATGCAAGCTTGAATCAAGTGCTCTAGTTTACACTTGCCCAGCTTGCATTAAGTTTGACATTTCAAGCTTGAATCAAGCTTGACATTTCAAGCTTAAAAAATTTTCCTAAATACACGGGGCGCTGAACTCGCCCCGCCACGCATTTCCCCCCTCTACGCTGAAATTTCAATTTAATTTAATCTGTTTCCGTCAAGTGTTCGTGGCTGGAATAGAACCCGAGACCTTTCGGTTGGGAGTCGATCTCGCTATCCGTTCAGCTACTAAGCTTCACGCAGATATGACTAAAGTTTGAAGTGACTTATCACACCGTTTTCTCGCCAGATTGATAAGTGGGCGATGTGTTATTTGTTTCTTTTATTTTTCCATGGGATGCATCAAAATTAAAATAATATTATGTGTGATTTAGAGACTCTACGAATAGGGAAATAAACATAATATAAACTTAAGAGCAGCACACGTTTTAAAACTTTCAGTACCGCAACACTCATGAGCAATACTGCTGGCCAAAATCGAGACAAATGACTGATTTTGAAGAATTTCCATATTTGGAAATACAGAATGCGTTTACTTCTGAAATCAAAGAAACACATAGTTAAACGTTACTTCGAAATGCTATATCACAGTTGCTAACATGTATGGAATACAAACACTTTAATCATTTTTGTAAATATTTCTTAAAATCACAAATAATTGAAAAATTTTGCTATTTTTAACGCTAAAAATTCTCTTTACAAATGTGGTTAGTTATTTTCCTACATATTGGTATGCAATATCGATATAGAGCATTTCGAAGAATTAAAAATAAGTTTAAATTAATTTATATGAATGCAAATTTGAATTATTTTCATTGTTCATACTTTATAATTAGAAAAATATTTAACACTTCTGAATTTTTTTTTTATCCTTTGTAATTTTATTTTAAAACTAGAAAAGTGTATGATGTAAGATTTTTGGGCCCTAAAACCTGTAGGCTCTGGGGAGTTGCCCCGTTTGCCCTGGCGGTAATATGTCACAGGTAATAAAATAAAACACATCTTTTACGAACTTTCAGCAAATTTGAGGACGCTAGACAATTAATGTCCATTCTCTTTCACAGATGGCGCCATCACTCCGCACTTTGAAAGCTAAAATCAAGCTAAAGCCAAGCTTGCATTAATACGTCAAATTCAAGGAAATGTCAAGCTTGATTTGAGCTTATGTGCTGCCTGGGTTGTCATAAAAATGTATGTGTATGTTGTTGAAATGTCTTGCCGTTTAAAGATCAGACAAAATACGCAAATAAATTAATTATCGGAAGAAAATGTAGTACTATTTGCGTATACCAGAGAATATATAAAACAAATCTTTCTACTTTTTAGTAACTTTAAATGTACAGTGATTTGCTTATAACATGTATGAATATGGATAAGCACCTTATTTTTCTACATAATCGCGTTAATGGTGGATGAATCTATCGTACCCAATTTAGACCTTGGCAACAGGAAACACGCGTTCACATGTAAAAGCCTATCAGCGACAGGTTTTTTTTCGCAATTATGTGCGATAAAGTATTATATGTTTTAAGTTTGTATATATATGTTTTAAGTTTATGAAATAACTGGGATTAAAGAAACTAATCAGGACTTGTGTGACAGAGTTCCATGTCTAGTACTTGAAAAGATCTCTTGTGTCATGAGCTTTATGTAGTACGAATACTGCAATCCCACAATGAGTTTATCAAGAATTGCAGAAAATGCAGTGCTCTTAAGATATTTTGTAATAAATTTTCTCTATCATAATTCATTCAAGGCACTTTAAAAGATCGCTAAATTAGTATTTCTGAACTTCAAGTTAAACGTACAACAATCACACAAAAATATCCATGACACCGTATCCAGATATTGACTTGCACAGTTTGAAGAAGCATGACAGAGTGTGGAGCACCACCCAACACTTTTTTAAAAATATTATTTAACTTTAAACTATTTAACGTATCTGAAATTATTCCTTCATAAATTTTTAGTATGCAATGAAATGTGGAACTTCATTTTAACCCTTTCAGACTAGTTGATCACAATTGATGACACAAATTTTGAAAGAATATTGCAAAGTAAATACCAATAATCTTAAGAAAATATTGTCTGCATAATACGGAAATTAATAAACTGGATTTTTAATGTTATTTATTTATTTAATCATTATAGAAATATTCATTCGAGAGAAATAGTTCAAGCGGGCTTGAAAGGGAGTCATGAGTTTTCTTCTGGTTAACGTATAAAATATTTTCAAGAAGAAATATCTATTTGCCTAGAAAAAAAGGAATAGTTTTTTTTATAAATATGATTTTTTTAAATATATACTATACATGCAGATTAAAAAGTTTTCTACGGCACTAAAATGTCAAATCTATTCAGATTTACAGTGTACTAGGGAGTAAAAAGGAATGTTACATATGTGACATGTTTAAAATAAAATGGTTTTTTTTTTTTACGATTCATATTTTCTTTTTACAATATTGGTTCAGAAAAAGTTTTGAAAAAAGTTTAATATTACAAATTTGCTCCTTATCACTCCTTAACAACAATTTGGCAAAATATACATTTGGTAAAATTTAATAAAGAGTACAACTTGTTTATTTTCTTAAAGAAATAAATTTCACGTACTCGAATTGAACGAGAAAACACAATATTAATTATTATAAGTTGATGAATTTTAATAATTCTAACTTTCTATTGCAGAATATTCTAAAACGGTGATTATTTTGTGTTAAAATGATGCAGCAGCAATCGTGTATTGAATATCAATATCGGAACTACATTGAACACTATCATCAAAAAGTCACAGCAATACTCATATGCACAAAATTCAGCATTTCGCAATATTCTAAATATGTACAAGAGATGAGAGTCACCAAAACATGCAAGTACGATACCCGTTAGTAGAAACGAATTGTATTTGTTTATACACAAACTATTTTATTGTGTATCCACAAACTGTGCTGTAAATATTAGCATTGATATATTTATTTCAGAAAAGTTAATAAAGGGAGAAAACATTACATTTAAGTATTGCATTCCTAAGTTATTATAAATATTTCATTATAAATTTAAAGCTTTATCTCAAATAGCAATGCATTTTTCCTGAACAAAAATATCGATTTTAATTTTCAGTCTATTTTGACAGAAACGATATATATGGAGTGTATTTTGGTGCAGTATTCATTCATATTGGTGCTTTATAGCATGTAATGTAAATTTCTTATCACATAATTATTCTATTGCCTTAAACATAAATTTAAAAAAGCTATTTATACTATAATACCAGAATACTATATTAAGTCTTTTTCAAATTAAATGGAAATGGCATTGTCGCGTCTTCATTTAATAACCTCAAACACCACTTAATAAATATTCAACTCTAATGCTATCTTTACTTACTTTTTGTAAGTAAAGATAGATGTCAAAAGCAAATATATTTAGAAAACTATTTCTGAGCCACATAATGACTTTAAAGGATTTTTTTTCTAAAATAATGGAAAAAAAAATCCTTAGTCCTTTTGTTGGGATTCAATAGGTTTCGTCCTTCTTTCGACATAATGACTTCTTTTGATATTTATATATTTTTCTTCGGGAGTCTCTCTTCCTCATTTTTTTATTAGATGAATACTCGTACCTTCTAACACGAAAGAGGAGTGATACCACATGCCTTCTTGGTAAAGAATATGCCGTCTTGCCTATTAACTAGTAGAGTCATCCAATTATTCTAGAAAGGTAAGAGTTGCGGGAGAACAATGTAAGTGAACTAGTTGTGTGGCGTGTAAATATTTGAAGGCAAAAGACTGTTTGTAAATAAAGGGAACTTCACAAATAGGAATATTTTTACAAATCTGTAATCTGTATTTGTAACTTTTCTGATAAAAGACACACACGCATATATATACCGGGTGTTCCAAAAATGACCGGTATATTTGAAAAATCGATAAAAACTAAACGGGCAGCGATAGAAATAAACGGTTTGTTGCAATATGGTTGGAACAACAGTAAATTTTCAGGCAGACATACACAAAATTAGTTATACTTATTCAACAACAGATGGCGCTGCAGGCGATTTGAAAGATGTAGAAGAAAACGTAGTCTGTGAGTTCGCCATTCTGTGAGTTCCGCCATTTCACAGCAAGCTTCCAATCTGCGAACAGCACACGCTTACAGCAGAAAGACGACTTACAGAATATCGAACTCACAGACGGCGTATTCTTCTATATCTTTCAAATAGCCTGCAGCGCAATCTGTTGTTGAAGATTGTAACTAATTTTGAGTTTGTCTGCCTGAAAATTTACTGTTGTTCCAACCATATTGCAACAAACGATTTATTTCTATCGCTGGCCGTTTAGGTTTTATCGATTTTTCAAATATACCGGTCATTTTTGGAACACCTGGTATATATATATATCTGAGATAGGGCACATAATAAGGAAACAAAATCACTTTGCAATGCGGGGTCGAAAACGTTGTTTTCATGTAGCTGTTAATAATCACTTTGGAACGTGTGGTAAAACAACAGTGAACCCCCGGTTTGTCAAAAACTAACACATTTTTTTCAGAAAACATGTGAGTAAAATTCGTAGTTTAAAAATTCTACTTTATTTCTTGGGTGAGATTTTTGGAGACAAGTCCATTGTATACGAAACTTGCTTAAGAAATTGGACAACGAAATTTCCTATATTAACTTTATGAGTAACTGATTAGTTTTTGGAAAAAGCATGCAGCTGATAAGAAACATTAGAGTTTGGTATTATATACTACATAATCTACTTTTTTTTATAAGGAACACTTTTTAGTGAAATCGACGTAGAAAAATTGACTTGCACTCGAATACGTTT
Organism: Cheiracanthium punctorium; assembly: GCA_038373885.1. Taxonomy (NCBI): domain Eukaryota; kingdom Metazoa; phylum Arthropoda; class Arachnida; order Araneae; family Cheiracanthiidae; genus Cheiracanthium; species Cheiracanthium punctorium. The sequence goes on from JAWZYV010002197.1 coordinate 1,597,576, forward strand.
TGAAAGGGTGCATGGATATGGAACATTGTGCATGTGTAAAGCTGCGCACTAAAGGATTAAAGTTATTTTATTCTAAATACTACCTTTCAATTTTTTTCACTGTTTTAATGCATTTTTTTTTTTTTTTTTTTGGTGTTCAAATATTTGATCTTGATTTTTATGGAATAATTCTTTTCCTCGAAATATCTAACTCTCAAGGGGATATTTACAATTTTGTAATTATTATAATTATTTTTATTTTCCTAATTCTGATTTCGAATACAGATTTCCTATACTTGACTAAAAATACTCTGCAAATAGTAATTTAAATTATTTAGTATGAATAAAAAAAATTAAAAAAGGAGTACCGGATTGAATTGTGAATATTTTTTTTTAATTCTTATTTCATTCACTCGAGTACATAAGTGAATTATATTTATCTTAAACTAATAAAGTTATAGGATCTTCTAAAATTTATTCTGACATCATATCTGTAAAATTATCAAGATGATTTTTTAAAATATTGAAAAGCCTGCATACAGTCGATTTTTATATTGATTTCCATATTTGACGAAAACCTGTGCCGTGGAGCTCTAGCAAAGCTTCACAGAGAACTGACATAAGAAAATTATGACTTAAATTCGATTATCATCTTAAAAAGTTATTAAAACTTTAACAAAATTTAGTATGTGAATCGATTATCATTTTCTTTTGCCGCGTATGAAATATTGAACTAAAACAGAATAAACGAGTTATCATGCTGTTTGTTTAAAAATTATGATTTTTTCTTTCCTCTTTTTTAAAACCATACCTAAAATTATCTGTATCTTTTGTCACTCGTAGGAAATATGGTTTAAAAATTAAAATAAAATTTATGAAAATGATTTCTGTCACTTACATAATAATAGCAAAAATTTTCTAAAACTCTGTTAACAATAACTTTCATAAATCTTTATACTTTAAGTAATCACCCTTTTTCCTTGAACACGTTGACTTCCATAGACATGGATCATTTTTTGTGACTAATTCTTCTATTTATTTTTGTTATAGTCAAACACCTGGGAGAACCAACATGAAAGAGGAGTGTTACCTCTTGTCATTTAATCACAGAAAGAATTGACATCAATGAGGTTCCTAATAACAGAATTTTTTCATCTGCACAGCTGAGTAATAAACGGGAATATTTTAGGCATGATATCAAAATTATTAAATAAAGAATGCTATAGATTTTCCAATAATGGAAAGATGTTTAATGTACTTTTGTTTTTTGTTTCAATTATGAAAATTTTGGATGAGGAATGTAGACGCTATTTTTAAAAGGGGGGGGGGTGAAAATGTAACATAAATTATGATTTTTTTTAATACAAAATAGAAAAAAGTGGCGCACATATCTTAAAAACACAATTAAATTATTTATTATTTTATGTGCGCAGTGGCGCACGCAGAATTTTTTCTTGGAGGGGTCCAGCCCATAAAGCTGCGACACCAACCACCTGAAAAAATGCAGATAGATTTTTTATAGTAACCCCCCTTTTACTGTGTTTATTCATCCAAATTAGTGAAAATAAGAATTTGATAATGTGTTCCGGGCCCCTTGACCCCTTCCTTGTGTGCGCCACTGTATGTGCGTGACTAACTATCGATAGACGCGCATAAAATTATTTGTTATTCCATTTCAGAAAAGCTATGAAATGTACATTAAACATTTCATATATAGTAATAAATAAGCTAGCGTCATGGTGTTCTTTTATGACTTATACAAGTCTACACGGGCTTAAAATTTTGACAAATGTGTAACAAAATATAGAAAAAAAAATCAATTCTGAAAATCTAAAAGCTAATTCGTTTCCCGATTTTTATCAATTTCCGTATTTTTAATTTCCAGAAAATTTTCCATATGTTTCATAGAGTAAGAAAATGATCCGGTAAAGTATGTTAGATGCCAGGCCGTACCCTTGGGGGGTGTTCCTATGGGTCCGGACCCCCCCCCCCGATATTTTCACATTATATATATTTATATGTGTGTGAGAGTAAATTTATATAATAATATGATGATATTCAATTTTTGGTGTCCCGGTTAAGCTACATATCGTAGGTGAGATTGACTTAATTTAATATCAAGGAAAAAATAAATAAAAATTCTATTAAAAATTAGATATTCTATTAGAAATTCTATTAGTAAGTAAAAATTATTGTACAAAAAAATAACTCCCCAGATTCTCATCCTAAATCCGGCTTGAATTTCCAGTGTGAAAACCTCGTAAGAATAGATATGTTCTTCACAGTTCAAAATACCGTCTGCAGGAAATCAAATACTGAAAATTTCATTTTTCTCTTGTTGTCTCTACCTTAAATCAGACATTTAATATTTTTTCCCTTAGCGTGAAGCTCTAAGTAGATAAGTAAAGAAAGAGGGATTTCAATCTACCTTAAACGAACATTATTCATTATTAATTTTCAACAGAAGTCCCTCAGTGGTTTAGGCGCCAAACTCCGTTCCCCTAAGAACACGGCAAGTGAAGCAGCATCTGGCTTGGCCAGTGCTCTGGAGGGTCATTTCCCTCTCGGCTCGTCCGCTGTGGAACCGTGTACGCTAATTGGAGCTGGTGCACATAAAATACGTCGTGGCTCCAATATCCTCCAAGTCAGCGGCGTAGCCAGGGGGGGGGGATATCGGGATATATCCCCCCCCGAAATTTTTGGATTAGTGATGAAATTCCGTCTATTTATACACATATAAGTTCATATCCCCCCCCCGAAAAATTTTCCTGGCTACGCGCCTGCTCCAAGTTGTTAAACGATACCTCTGGGGGTGCCGAATTCAGGTGGTGGTTGGTCCCTCATCTGGAATCGGTTCAAGATTAGGGACCAACAAGTAGAAGTCCAACCCCGTCGGGGGCACTGGCATTCTCCTTCTATGGATAGTGTCGTATATCCATAGACACGACAACCATTCCAACAGAAAAATACTTCCAACAGTAAATGCTTTTAAAAAATTATGTCTCCCTACTGTAAACATTAGCATCGAATACCGATTTCTTTTAATTTTGATTTCAGTTTATATTGCATGCTTTCTAAAATTTAAAATAAAGAAAAAACATTTTGTAAATTTTCCTACTTAATACAGAGTGTTTTACCCTATTTTTAAAAGACCGGGATTGAAAACAGAAATTTTACTTACTAAATGATTAAATGTTATAATAAATCAATCAACAGATATTTAAAAATTTATTTCTTTCATATATTGATAATATCTTGTTGATTTCAGTTTCTCAAACATTTTTAAAGTATGTAATAATACAAACTAAAGAAAACATCTTTAAAATAAATAAGGCAAAAGCAGTTATGTAATATTCTAAAATGGACATAAATTATTCTCTTGCAGAACATGTTACATAAATTCAAACAAATGATTTTGCACTTAAAAAAATAAAGCATTTATGAAACAGAAAAAATGTCCATCAGAAAAAAAAATGAAAATCCTGTCAAAACAAATTATCAGTACTCCCGGAATATCTTAATACAGTACATGCACATGAAACCAACATTAACGAACTTCTGCTTTATGCTGTAGAAGCACTTCAATCAAATGAGAACGTAATGTTTCTTTTTCGATCACATAAACCTTAATAAGCATTCTACCCTGCATTAAAATTTCATATTTATATGCGCCTAGCATCGAGGATCCCATTATTAAAGGGAGGCTTTTGAAGAAATTGGATACTTACGGTAAATGTCTGTTTTTTATTATTGATGTAAGGGACATTGTTAAGAAGCCTCTTTTAAATTTCAGGAAAGTACTTAGTTGGAAAGAGCGAAAAAATAATAAAGAAGTCGTTGTAAAGTGCTTAGTCTTGATTGAATAGTTTGAGAAATTTGATAATGAGTTGGCTTCTTTTGTCAAATTTACATTTTTCAAAAACTTTTTTGCTAAAAGTTTGAACTTTATTAAATGGAATTGAACCAACACCTAATTTTTCAATCAAGCTATGAGTTTTTATTAATTAATTAATTTATTACTAGCGACATCTGACAGTATTGAATAGTATCGTAAAAGACATTTGTAATCATCTAAAAGTAATTTTATGTTATAAGAAGAAGGGTATTAGCCACTTTTTAAACATTGTGAGATTTTTGTTTTCTTTTGTGTACATTTTAGATTCTAAAACTGCTTTCCAGTACAAAAAAAGAATTCTGTACTTAAACAACATATTAGCATCTAATTATCACACAGGAAATCTGTTTAGACTTAGGACTCTGTTTATGTTTGCGTGTATTCTATCCCCAATATAATTTATAAAATTTGAAAGTTAACAGAACTACATAATTTATAATATTGTATTTGTAAAAATTTTATTTCTAATTTTTCATGTGAAAGACTTCACGTTATAGCCTAATAAATCACACTCTCTTAAACAGAATGTTATTAATTAGCAGAATTAAGTATTATGATATATTCATTTAGTTTTGAGTTATTTTGGGGGCATTAAAAGAATTAAACATCTCTAAATATTTAGTAAGTATACGTACTTTAAAATACTACCCATCTATGAAAATCGCTTACGTGATCAATAAGAAAAATGAATTATGATTTTACTCTCAAACATGCATATAATTATCATATAAAATTTCCATGGATTTATTCTATGGATTAATATAATACAGTACTTTACATTTATAAGATACCAGTGCATTTAAAAATATTTTTCCTGTTGTACCTGAAAGTTTTCTGCTTGTGAAATAACACATTACTAATTATCGAAAGATATTAAAAAACGAGTTAACTGCCACGGACTATATAAAACGCAAAATCACTTCTCGTTTACTCAGTTGTAAGCGCCTATTTAAAAATAATGAATAAAACAAATATTTTTAATCTGATATAGGGTATTTCCGGGACTTATGGGGAATATTTTGTTGAATTTGAGTAAAAAATCCCAGGATGCACATACAGTAAAATAAATATACTAGGTTTTTTAAGTGGAGAATAGAAAACATCTGTACGGCGACAAAAAATTTAAAAAATAATTAATATTATTTAACACTTATTTTCTAAAACATTGCATTGCGGGTAAGACGCCGCTCTTGTTCGGCAGTTATGCCGCGCCTGTCATAAGAACTTAATGAAATAACAAATAAAAAATATTAAAATAAATATTAATATATGTGCTATAATTACCTATGTCATAACCATAAGAAACGAAATGAGTACAAAGAGACCCATTAGTAGGTTTAAATTAATATGAGTATGCCGACTTGATTCATTACTAAAGTTAAATACTTTCTTTTTAAAATTGAATTTTAATTATTATTTCATCAACAACCTAATTGCAGTATTTTTGCGAAAGGAAAAAAATGTGTCTATTTTGTTTTATAACTGTTTTATTCTTTTGTAAAATGTGGCCGTTTCTAATAAAATACGTAAACAAATTTAAAAATTATCTGCTTTTTAAAAACAAAATTTCACTTAGGCCAGAACGTTAAAATACAAAATTATTACAATTACAGTTAACGACCTATAACATGCCCAACTTTCAGAGTCTGTACAAAATGAAAGAAGAAAAGTTAATAACACTTAATTAAATCCAGAAAATATACTTCCGTAACGTAAGTCCAGTAAAATAAAAAATAAGAAATGGAGAGATAAATTAAAGTTTTACTATAAACGGCATCCCGTACGAAAGAATCCACGGCATGTATACCGGAATGGCACTGCGGCATGTATTCGATTTTGTACGGTAAAGACGTGACACCTCACAGTTTCCTGTCTTCGCAACGGAAAGTGGAATAATCATATACACAGTACTCTATACAGATGTCACACTTAGCTTTGACTTCGAAATCATGTATGAATTTAGTAATTACCATTAAAAAATCTTAAGCGTAACTTTTTAAAAGATTGAATAGCGAAATCATGAACTTATCTCAAAATGTTATCAATTAGTTCACTTAGTTTACATAATATGTTCAACCAGATAATATTGTGAGGGAAAAATATTGAAACAACACAATACTAATACACAAAAAAACGCAATAACGCAATATTATGTTGAAATTTTACTTTAAAAAGTATTCATAAGTAATTCAATTCGCATCTTTTCGAAAAATGAGTATATGGGACAAATAGTTATTTTGCATCATGCTACTGTCATCGCGTATGAAATTTATTTTAACGTTAATCTTGTTAGATTTAAGATTTTAATGTTTCTGATTTGATAACATTTTCTCATCATTAGGATAATAGGCTGTAAAAGCATTTACCACTCATTTCCTCTCAAGGAACCACATCGTCCAGGAAGATGTTTCCTCACTACAGCAAAGAAAAAAGAAAGAAAAGAAAGAAAAAAGAAAAATAACGTGTCTTTTTTTCTTAAAGGAGTATTTTATTTCTGTAGACTATTGATAAATATTTTTTATTCGAAAAAGTTACGAGAATACAAGCTTGGATAAACCAAGGACACGATAATCTATAAAATACAAAAAATAAAATCCTAAGGATATTTTTTTCGTTTAATATCTTTCCAAAGAAAAAACTTTTCCTGGTTTCAAATAAGCCTTATTATTAGTAAAATGAGACGTATAACAGTTTAAAACATTAAGGTTTGTGCTGATATGATTTTCGAAACCGCAATAAAAATTTCGATTTAGATTTAGAAAATGGCTTTTTCAATCCATATACGACAGGATAACTACGACTTGTTCAAAGTTGTTCTTGTGCAAAGTTTAAGGGGTAGAGTGTAGTTAGTTTTTCCAAGATTACACTTGTAACATGAGGCTGCTTTTTATTTGGCGGAAGAGGGCAACTCATATTACCTTGAGTCTTCCTATTGTCACTTCTTAGAAACTGCGAGCGATCACCTTCCGGAATCAGAGATTCAGCGCACACCTATAATGCATATGCACAATAATATTTAGTGGTTCCTTGCGGTTGCGAAACCTTTTAACCAAATGACTCTTTAGTTACTCTTCGGAAACGTTGTCCACAGGTCTACTACGCTCTCTACAATTTCATACTTGTACGCACAAGCTTACAGAAGTAACTCAACGTTTCACCACACGATGGAGCTAAATTAGCTGCTTCCATGGAGAAATGTATCACTGTGATTTGGTTCCTTTGTTTAATTTAAGCACCAAATCATGGTTCAACGTTTCTCCATAAGTTGCAGCTAATTCAGCACCTTTTTTATGGTGAGATGTTAACTGATTTTATTAACAGTGTAGTAAATCGAGAATAAACCAAGTTTGGAGGTGAAAATAATAATAAATATAAGAATTGCTGTTAAACATATTAATTTTCGTATGTTTTGTATTTCCTCAATATTTAAAAATATCCATGTAATCAAATAACTTATGAAGTAAACTACCCGAATTAATACAAATAAAACACAAATTCATTTACATACTTTTGGTATCGATAATGCGTTAGCCAATAATTTCTAGCTTAATTTATAACAACATGGATTCGTATACTACTGATATTTTGTCTAGTGGAATATGTTTTAATGTAAGTGGACAACCAATGATCATGGCAATGATAATAATTAATTAGCAGAGATCGTACGGTGTCAACAGGTGCTTATCATTCCAAGGAATCAGTCTATGCAATACCTTAGGCTCGAGATTCCTTGTTATATACATAAGACTTAATTACACTCATGTCCATAAATTAAGGATAATGAAGTTCAGGCAAAGAAAGAGAAAGAAGCAAAACAAATTTGACTTATTTCTAAAGTCTATTTATTAAACAAAAAGTAAAGAGCAAAAAAGATGCTATATGTTTGACATAATTAATAAAAATTGCAAGTTTTACTCCCTTGACCAAATTTCAAAAAAGAACCTATTTACAAAAAACAGTATAACATGGTTAGTAGGATGGTTAATACGGAGTATGTCTCCCGGACGATGCAATACAGGCCTGACAACGTCTAGGCATGCTGAGTATCAAATGATCAATCTGATCTTGGGGAATATTACACCACTCATCGAGCAATGCACTCCGAAGTTCCGGTAGACAGATGGGAGGGGGTTGACGGGCTGCAATTCGTTGGACAAGCATATCCCACACATGCTCTATTGGATTCAAGTCCGGTGAGTATGCTGGCCAGTGCATACGGGTGATATCCTCCGATTGAAGGCATTCGTCTACAATGTTTGCACGGTGAGGACGGGCGTTGTCATCCATAAACACAAATTCAGCACCCATGGCGCCCCGAAACAAACGTACATGTTGTTCCAGAATGACATCCCGATAGATGTGGCCTGTCATCGTTACACTCTGAACATGCAGGTCAGTTCTGGAACCAAGAATAATTCCTCCCCAAACGAGCCATCTTGCACCACCGTAACAGTGTCTTTCAATGGTGTTCTCTTGGTGGTAACGGGTACCTGGCGCTCTCCAGATGAATGTCCGGCGAGAATCAGACTCCAAACTAAACCTGGACTCATCGGAAAACATCACACAAGACCACTGTTACGGTGTCCACAATGCATGCTCTCTACTCCAGGTTAATCGCAGGCGACAGTGAGTTGCGGTAAGTGGAACACATCTGACAGGCCTACGAGCATATAGACCAATGTGCCCTAAGCGTCTGTACACGGTCTGCCTTGAAACTGCCGTACCGGTAGCTGAAGAGAGCTGACGAGACAGGTCTGATGCTGTACTCCGTCTGTTTCTTTTGGCAGTAACTGCCAAATAGCGGTCCTCACTTGGCGTTGTAACTCGGGGGCGACCTGTGCTGTAACGTCTACTCACATTACCATCATCTTGGAATCGTTGCCAAAGCCTGGAGATGACACTCTGGGCGATTCCAAGTTTCTCGGATACTTCCAGCTGGGTACGTCCACATTCCAGTCGTCCGATAATTCTGCCACGTAAAACATCATCCAAATGCCTCCTTTGTGCCATAACTATGCGGTTTTTGCACTGAAAGGCTTTCACAGCGCTTGTGAACAATTTTACTTCTTTGCCACCATTCCTTATATACCCCTCTCTTACAGTCTCGTCATTGTGACGTACCATCCACACCATCTGGTGATTTCCTGTAATTTGCATATTCTTCTTCAAGATGTGTGTGATCATTCCACAGGTAAAATTTTTATTTTAGAGATCAATTTCTGTGTGATTCTGAATTATCCTTAATTTATGGACATGAGTGTAAATGAATATATGCCGCAAATGACTTACAACAATGTGCTCTTGCAATTTAAGATATGTCTTATTTAAGATAGAAATTTGTCTTCTTGTAGTTGTGTTTTCTATATGATCTTTTCGAAATGTGATCTAAATCCTTCTCGTTGTCAAACAAAATTACTAGTAAAATTCATTCATATAACACTCAAATAATACCGGTTCTTTGTACAAGGAATGCCAAAGCTTCAAAATTAAATCTTAACTTATTTTCCCTGGTATAATTTATTTAATTAATGCCTCTATAAAGTGTTTCTACTTTGACCGACCACGAGATCGTGCGAAGCTGCTTTTTGGGGGCCATCTGTAAATTATGTCAAGCTTGGAGAGAGAGAAGGGAGGGAGTAGTGAAATCGTGACTGTTTGTGAGATGAAAGTAACAAGACGTGTGACATAACACATTTTAGTTAAAATTAATACAGTTTAACCTTTCTAATCTGCCACCTTTGGGACTATGGGTACGATCGGAAAGCAAAAAATGGCGGATTAACAGAAAATATAGAAAAATAAGGATTTGCAGCTTTTTCCTTTTTTTTCCAACAGGCGGGCACTCGCCGATTAGGCATTGTCCACTACAACTGACCGAATGTATTGAAGCCATTTTATTATGGGGCACCCTGTGGGCTTCCCAGCGTTACCCCCTATGAAGGAACGGACAAGTTAACATCCATGTCCAAGCCGGGATTCGAACCCGGACCCAAGCCGTGCTAGAATGGTTCTTGTTTGTTGATTTGACTGCACTAAGGTCCTAGGCCTGTAAGGGGAATAACCTCTGTTGGGGACTTTCTAAGGACTTAACTCGCATTTACGCGAGGTTTCGGAGGAAACCACGGAAAACTCCGAACGGCTAGGTCGACAGCCGCGACCGGGGTTTGAACCTGGAACCTCCTACCTTCCAGATCGTTTCTTTGTGGCAATGCTACGCTAGGGCGATCTGCCAAGAATGGGGGAGTGCCTTGGTGGGAGGACTTTCTAAGGGGGTTCTAACACGTATACCCGTTACATCTTAGCACGTATACCGTTAGAAAACCTACCAAAACTCCAGACCGTTAGATCGACGGCCGCGCGATGGGACCGGAACCCGGGACCCTCACACTTCGGCCGTCTACCATTTTCAGTGACATAACCACTGTGCCACGGTGAAGCCTTCCAATTTCGAATGCAGAACCTCTCGGCCATTGGTGGGGATAGAGTGGATCTTAGTCACTACGCCGCCGAAATAAACAATCTCTGAATTAAAAAATGACTGCATGTATTGCTCTCTACAGTAAAAGCATTACAATAAACTGCACAAAAGCTGCTATTATTACTGAATAAGAGAAAACTCACACAAACACTGTATGCACGATACACACTTATGTAATGCAGATGGTGAGTCACGAACAGTTGGGACAAAGTTCCGTTCGAACACGATCGGATAACTGGAGTGACGGACCAGCCGAGGTCGAAGATTCAATTTTGAAGTTAATTTGAATTACTAGAATTTGAGTGTTTTTTCATTGCGTAAAAAAATGATGTGTTTATTTTTTTTCATTTATATTCCTTTCTTTTCAAAAATGGCACTCAGTGTTGCTACTGAGATTATAGTCATCACTTAGAAGGAAATAATGTCATTAAAACACATAGTTAAAATTTAAAAACAAAACAGAAAACATGATACATAACGAAATGCTTTGTTTCTGAATATTGAGTAATTTTTATATGAGAGTAGAGTGCAGGGCTTGACTGCAACAATTTTCGGCGAAGAAGACTACTCAAAATTTAGTGCCTATATACGGGTGTCCCCTAAAGGGGGTAACGAGCTTTAATCCCTTATCTGTTAGAGTTAAGTGGGCAGTGTATATTGAAAAACCGCTCAAAATGAGGTTGGAAATAAGATCCTGCTAAGAGAAAATTCCTCTCATTAATTTTTAAAAAGTTACATATTTTTAATTTGTGTGCGACCCCGTACAAAAACATTCCCAGTGAGTAAAATGTACCCCATACACAAATGGGGTGATGTACAAAATTTGAGCCTTTAATCATTCAACTTCAAAGAGATATCTTTAAAGAAAGTTGACTATACATGGGACTATACAAGATTTTGAATAATACAAACGTTTATAGCTAAAGTGGAAAAAAGATTTCCTTTCGTCAGGGTTCTATTTATCTTCATATCTCTGATATTTTTTTAGGTATACTTCTCAAATTTGGTACATCACGGGCATGGGGCACATTTTAATAACTGATAATTTTTTTGTACGGGGGTCATATACAAATTTAAAAAGTGTAACTTTTTGAAAATTAACGAGAGGAATTTTTTCTTAGCAAAATCTTATTTCCGAACTTACTTTGAAATTTTTTTTTCAATTTATACTGTCCACTTATCTTTAATAGGCAAAGTATTAAAGTCCGTTAACAACTTTTTGGGGCATCCTGTATGCAGCTGTAGACTCAGTTTTTTTTTTTTTTTTTTGCCTAGTTCTGCATCTGAGCCTACAGCAGGGGCTCTGAGTGTTCGTGTGATAATCAGGGACTCAGACTGAGCACATGACATGTGACTAGGAGCGGAGAAGCTAAGTATGACATTTGATAAGAGAAGGGGGAATTAGGGGTCAATAATGTTGCCCCCCCCAAAAAAAAATAATGTGACATCATTTCCAAACGGTACATTTATTCTTACTCGAGACATTTCATGGCCGATTTTTCTTTTTTTAGTTTCTAAAAAGATATAACAAAATGTTTTTGACTCAATTAAGGACAGTTTATTCGCTTTGTGACAAAAATACTATATCCAACGGGCTGATATTGTTGTATTTATTTTGCAACAAAAGAAAGAATACTAGTGTGCAAAATTATACTTTTTTAGTTATTATCAAATCAATTTATAATCAAATAATCTTCTTTGACGCCACTTATAAACTCAAAAGCAATCTTAATTTAGTTAAAAATGTTATGCATGCATTTTATATTTATTATGTGTTTTAAACAATAACTATGCCTAATGCAATAAATCAATAAAGAAGAAATTTTGGATAAAATAAGCTAGTATGCAGGTTCTTTGATACTTTCTGATTTCCTTAATGATATATATAAGTAGAAAATCATTTTATATTTATTATGTATTTTAAACAATAACTATGCCTAATGAAAGAAATCAATAAAGAAGAAATTTTGGTTAAAATAAGCTAACATGCAGGTTCTTTGATTCTTTTCTGATTTACTTAATGATATATATAAGTAGAAAATCATTTTATAATTCCATCAAAAGAACTAATTGTAATTTCTGAACTCTAAAAGACTCTTAATTAAAGGCTGTATCATTTCACGTTTAATGAAGAAAGATGTTATATCATTCCTTTGTTATGAAGTTCCAGGACAAAAGACTTTGAATTTTCTAAATTCTATTTACTATTAGTCATAATTTAAAGTTCTAAGGAATGGTAATTATTTCTCAAAGTAATGTTCACAAATTTATGCAATTGAGCTTAAGAAGATTTGAATTAAATCATAAAACGAATCTTAGGAACAATGATAATTATCAATTTATAACCGCATAGTGGAAATGAGTATTTTTTTACTGAGTGAAAAAAATAAATGAAAAAAAATAATGCAATTTTATGAAAATGACTGTTTCGTGCGGTATTTTAAAAATATATTTTCCGATATGAATTATCTAAAGAAACATTTTAGAGATAATTTTGTCATTAAAATAGTATTTATTCTTATTATTTTACTTAAACGCTAAAGACATGCACTTAAACAATGTTGTAATTGATATTTTATTTATATGTGACAAAAATTATGCAATCCGATAATAAATAATTTGCATCTTTTCATTCATTTTTTGATGAAAAAGGAAGTGAATTGCATGATTGAAATGTTTTATCATAATAGAAGATACTTATAATTCTTTGCCAGAGTAAATCCACAGGTGTAAAATCACCTCAGGAAGAAAGCAAACTTAGAATAATAGTCTCAGACTAATTTTTTTTACCATGATTTTCTTTTAAAATATAGTTCTTTTATTTTGCAAATCTACATTTTAAATATCTGCCACATCCATAAGTTAAAATTCATCAGATAGTTTTCTAAACTTTTTCATTATAGAATATACGTACGACTTTCTGGTTTTCTTTCTGATTCATTACAGTAAGTAATTCGGAATTTTAATGAGTAATGTGAATTTTATTCATTCTAATGAATTTTAAATTCCAGTTTAAGGAGTGAACAATGTGAGAGCTTTATAAATATACGTGTAGTGTACCAGGCCTGTATTTTAAAAATTACACTGTACAAATGTGTTGCTAAAGATACATAAGGAACCTGGTGATTTATTCATTTTTCCCTTCCTCCCATTTTTGTAGTAAGCATGAACACTTTTACTTCATTTTCCAGAGTAATTTATGCCCGACCTGTGGCCGAGCGCATATCGCTTTCGACTGGGAGACGGAAAGTACCTGGTTCAAACCCAGGTTGCGTCCGTCGACCTAGCCGTTAGTAGGTTTCCCTGGTTTTCTCCGAAATTTCGCATAAGTACAGGTTAGGACCCCTTAAAAAGACCGCTCGTAGGGAGCCCCTACATCGCACTAGATTTCTCGCGTAGATAAGTTGTCGGATTCCCAATATCAATTATACTGCGTTATTTTTCTTTGATACCCGTAGTTCAAGCATTTTTGGAAGTGATATTAAGAAATCGAATATTCTTGAATCAAATACATAGAATTCGAAAAATATTAAAAACAGAATAATTTCAGCAATCGAATAGAATGGTGTCATCAAAAGTTACACTGTTTATGAAGCCACTTTTACTCAGAAGGTTATAATTATTTTTCACGATAGATTTTCTGTACGACTGCTTACAGACAGTTTCAAAAAAAAATTAAATAGCGAGGTTAGAGGGATAATATCAGAGGCTTAATTGGTTTTGGTTAAGCCCACATTAGAAAATCTTCAGCCCCTTCTAGAAAAGAAAGATTTTTTATAGGAAGAACAGGCCACACCTTCAGATAAAGCCGCCCCCAGATAGAAATATCCTTCAAACCTACCCGGTTACGCAATTCATAACACCCTTATTCATGTAAAAACTAGGATGCCACATCCCATATGCATGGAAAAATTTAACCCCCTAAAAAAAGAGGCATTTTATATCCAAAAGAAGGAGCGGTGATTGAAGTTCTATCAAATTCATATCTTCATACCAATCACACACAAAAAAAAATAATTCATTTTTATTTATTTATTTATTAATATTTTACTATTCTTTGGGTGGAGGGGGTTTCGATAATGGGTTCGAGAGGAAATAGGATAAATCTACCTGGATGAAAGCATAAACTAGACTTTACAAATATAAGTTAAGCATGCATTTATGTGTATACTTATCCTGCATATATATTTCGAATAACAAAATAAATATTCCAATATATCAAGTAGTCAATTTCAATCTTTATTTTAATTCGAGAGTTTAAATACAACTGAACTTACATTCTGAAATATATTTTATTATGGTTGAAAATCTGTATAAATGTCCGGTTGCTGGGATCTAGATACCAAAGTCCGTATCCGTACCCGAAAATCAAACACAAAAGTTCGAACGCACATTCGCAGATAAATAAATAAATAATCAGTCTCATATCCGTATCTGTGGTTTAGATTTTTAGTGATCCGCATTACCTCTAAAACTGTATCTAGCAAACATATGTGAATAAAGTTTTATTCACCATGCCATATGCAAGTTAATTATAAAATTTGACCAGTAGAATTATGTTGTTGTTTTTGAAAGATAAACCGGCCGTTCAGGTTACCTGAGTAGTAGAGTTACGGTGTCTAATGAATACCATTGGAATAAAAGCAGATTGAACGATTAAAAAAAAGATTTTAAAAAAATCAGCTGGAGTTCAAACTCTGTGATTCATAGAATTCTCGAATAATCCCAGAATGAAGATATATATATATATATATACATTTCTTATATTCTGGGATTTTATATATATATATATATATAATCCCAGAATGCAGATATATATATATATATATATATTTTGCCATCAAGTAACAAATACAGTTAGTCCGTTTACTCTCCTACAAAATATAAAAATTCCAGTAAAGAAAAAAGAAAAAGTGTCTGTTATCTAGGTTATCTTTAAGAATCGGCAAGCAAACGACAGGCAACTTCTCAATCGATGAAACCTCTTGTGTGCATATTTGATGCAATAAAATTCATTAAAATTCCTAATGCACTATTACAAAAAAGTACTGTTTTAATTTTTTCGCATTCTCTTCTTAAGCACTCATTAGCTAAACAATAGATGAAAGGCTTTAGAAATCAGAGTTGATAATTAAAAGTAATTATATGCAGTTACAATTAAATAGTAAAGTATACTAAAACCTTTACATAAAGCAATCGTACCGTATTATTTCTCTGAAAAGATTAAAATAAAGCATGATAATGGAAAGTAATTCTGGTATTTTAGGCACTTATAGTACTTTGATTTATATTTCCAAAGAAAATGGAGACGAAATAGTTTTACTTCCAAACTCAAAAGAAAGAAAAAAATCCTTTCAATAGAAATAAAACTTTACAGAAAAACCACGTAAAAGCTTTTTAAAGTACATAAAAAAGTGAAATGATAAATACTATTCATTTTTTTCCTAATGAAAGTTTATAAGAGAGTATTGCTATATGCATGTTTATATATAAGTGTTAAAAAAATATCGATTTTTTTAACAACTCATGTAGGGTTTTTGGGTTTCTTTTCCTTTTTTCTCAAGTAATCCTTTTTTTTAAAGCAAATAAATTTTGTGTAGTTAATTTTTTATACATTTTTACCACTTCGGTCTTAACATACAGTATAGTTAGGTTTAATCGGGGAATGTATTTATTATGTATAGAACAAAATGTAAATACATTTTAAATTATCATATTAATACTGATACATTGCATTTAATTGGTACTGAAACATAAATAAGCTAAAAAAAAGTGCTCATTTAATGCTAGACAATCCTCTTGATTAATAAATTTATTTTCGCAGATTACCTTGTCACTTCTGGATAGACGTTACAGCCAGATACTGAGGTTATGACATTTAGAAATTGCTAATTAAAAAAATGAAATAATAATAACATGCATATATAGTACACTAGTTTATGAAACTAAAAATTCATTTAATTTTAAAAACTTAGATCTGCTCATGTGTGTTAAACTTCACACTGACAGTAACTATAGGATGCTTATTGTATGTTTTACCTATAATTTGTTTCCCACGGTAGACGATCACACAGCAAGTTGACATCCAGAAAACTGTCAGCGAATCTTTATTTCTTTGTCTCGTATCGTCTGCGTTTTTAAGAAGACAAGTACAGTGATGAACTTTCATATTTTTGAGTTTAGAGATAAGCATTATTAAGTAAAATTTAAAAAAATTAATAATGGAAGCAAGCGACAGAATGGAATCTTGAATCAACGATTGTTGGAAATGGTTAGAAATACCTCAAAACAGAAATAATACGGCTATAAATGCTACTAGTAGCTCTTTCGAAAATTTGGGACTTGTTAGGGTCCTAAAATAGCCAGATCTAGTCTCAAAGTGGCTTATTCAGCAAACCTGCGGTCAATATGTCCACTGTATACTCCTAGAAACTACTTAACCGTAATATTTTACAAATAAATTTTATAGTTTTACAGTCTTTAATTTGATTCATCAATCCGTGAGGCATTTCAGAATGTTTTGGACAATTATAGATCTAAAGCTAAAGAAATTTTATGCTACCATTGTAGTAATTTATTTGACTCATTATCTTAATAAAAAAAAAGCTGAGCTATTCATTTTGAGAGTGACATACCGTTAATTTTTTAAGAATATTACTGACACATGATTGTTATTTCTATTTCTATCTTTTCGGAATGGACAACTGACCTTTTTAATTTTGGCTCAGCGCTTTATTCCACCTATACCACTACCTGATAGGCAAAGACTTCGAAACAGGTGGCGAAAGTTTGAGACAATTTTGTACTTCTTTGTAAAGGTTTTTTTTTTTTATTCGATAGAAAAAAGTTTTCAGTACCCCTTTGGTAATCCCATTTATTTATTTTTCAATCGATATTTTTTCCCATAAACACACTGCTAGTACATATGCATCATTGTTATCCGAAATGTCGAATATTAAAGCCATTTGTACCACAGTGCCCTGTATTCGCCGGCAACGCACATTGACTCCGGCACACGGAACTCTATCAGTATTGTGGTAGAGTAAAGTTCCATTTTTTAAAGTTTCGATTCATGTACAATACGTGATAATAAAATTGTTAGTGTAAATGAATATTAATTTTCGCGAACCAAAATCAATAGTGGCGGAGATTTTAAAAGTTTCGCATAAAGAGCCAGCATATAATCTTGCCAACTACTTAATCCTGTGAGAATGAACATAAAACTTTTGCTGATACCAGAAAAATTATTTCAAATTTAAGCGCTGATGAATAGCATGCCAGCAAAAGAAAAAAAATTCGTTGCGTACAATTATTACATATTTGAGCCAAACGGTAAACCGGTGCTAGAAAAAACGGAAAAGCTTCAAGAGAAATTAATTGAGTTATATAAATTGCACTATTAAAAGAATATTTTAAGGCAGGTATGGGCAACATTTGAAACGTTGCGGGCCAAACTCTACAATGTTAACGAAGTTGTGGGCCAAACATCAGGATGATAGAGATGTCGCATGTCGTATAATTGGTATTTTGAATAGTTTATATGGGTTTTATACAGGGTTTCGATATGTTCCGCGAGCCGGATCAAAAGCCGTGGCGGGCCACATCCGGCCCGTGGGCTGGCGGATACCCATATGTGGTTTAAGGTATATATTAATACGCAAAAATAGCATGTGATCTGCTTCTCAAGTATGACCAGCATCGTGTCGTCATATTGCCGGGCAAAGCAATGTTTACTAGGATTTTTATATTGCTGGCTAGGTTGATTTTCATTTTTTTTTCTTTAGTCACAACTTGAAGAACTTATAATCACATATATTACGAGAAAATAAGTTTACTTTGGATGAATTTATAAAAGTTTAAAAAGATTAGACAATGAATAATGCATGCTGTAAAGTTAAAATGATAAACTTTACTTCCCTGCAAAAACTTCTTTTTTGTATCAGAAGAACAAAATTTATAGAATTGTTTGTTTGTTTTCTGTTATAACAAGATTACGCGAGGGAAATTCGCAAGGGACACGTATTCACGTTCTGGAGAAAACCTCCTAAAATACCAGACCGTTAGATCGACAGCCGCGCCGCCGGGCAGGAACGCAGTATCTTCATAATTCAGTCATCTATCATGCTTATTGCCTTATCTTCTCGGCCTGATGGGGTTAACGCTGCAAAAAAATCTCCCCAAAGCTTCTTCATTTTAATTTCTTACTGAATGTTTCATCTTGTTCAACAAAATATAAAAAAGCACTAATCGGTATGTATTTTTAAAGATAAATTAATTTGTCCATTGAATGATTCTGTGATTATGGCAATGCTACGCTAGAGCGATCTGCCAAGGATTGGGGGGGGTGCCTAATTAGGAGGACTACCCAAGTGAGTCTACAGCGTATTCACTTGACATTTGGAGACAACCTACCAAAACTCTGACTATTAGATCGACGGCAGAGAGATGGGACCTTCACACTTCGGCCGTGTACCATTTTCAGTGACTTAACCACTGTGCCATGGTGAGGCAAATTAATTTGTTATTAGGTTGTGGAACACCAGTTGTGCTATCGGTAAATGAAATTCGAAACTTACTGAACTATTTCTTTATGCATTCACTTTATAGCAGTTGACTAAATACAACTTTATAATTAAGTATTATTTTAATATTTCAGTTATGTCTAGATTTTTTTTCGAAATACATATTTTAGTATTTTAAAATAGTCTACATTCGCAGAAAATTTCAATTATCGATCACTTGGTATATTAGTTTAAATTTAAAAGAAGTTATTAAATGGATTTTTAATACACGATTAAAAATGCAACCTGTCCAAGAGATATTTTTACCTACAAAAAGTGATAGTGATGCAATGTTTTGCTTAGAAATAGATTCAAAGCTACGAAATTTTAACTTTTAACCTTTCCAAATTGTCAGAATTTTCTAAAAAAAAGGTTTTACTGAGCCAAATTTAGAAAATATGATTTTTTTTTAAACTTGTGAACTGCTGCAAAAGTGAAGTAAATTTTAAAGGATAGAGTAGATTTCATCTTTGGAAATAACTGTTACAATTTTTTTAAATGTAAACTCTTCTTGAGAATTGTGAAAGAAAAAATAAGAGTTATTTTCGTATAAAAAATATTGACATAAATATTGAAAAAAAATTAAATATACTTACCGCGAGCCTGTGGCAATTTTACGAAATCTTTTGGCATTTGATAGTTCTAAAAAAATTATAATCACCTTTTCTCAGAAAACTGAGATGTTTTGGAGGAATTAGAAGATACTGTATCTATATATTTTGTTTAAAAATGTTGAAAGAATATGCATATGTATTTTGTACACTTTAGCAACATCTCAGTACATGGTAATTTAAGTGAATTAGTATTTTAATCCATTTCTTACAATAAACCAAAATTTCTACTGGCATCTGGATAAAACTAACAGCTTGATTATCTATCTATATATGCATCTATATATGCATATATATATATATAGCTAGCTAACTAGCTAGCTAGATAGATAGATTGATAGATAAATAAATAGATAGATAATTATAGCTGCTTAATTACTCAACAAATCCTACTGTTCTCACTAAAATTCCTCACTTTGAGCTTGAGTAGTTAATATCAGAATGAAAATGACCTTTAGAGCGAAACCATGCCTCTTATGCACAGAAATAATATGCTTAAGCTCTAGCATTTCCGCTTGTCTGTAACTCTATTGCTTTTATTTTCTCCACATGACAAGGAATTTCAGAGAGCATGAAAATTTCAATTAATAGAATGCCATTTCTCAAGGAAACCTCGTATTTGTCCAGCAGAGGACGTACGGATTTCAAAATTACGTATCCCGAAAACAAAGGACAATAGAAGAATGAGACAAAATAAATGAATACGAAAACAGTAAAAATTTTATATGTAGATTCCAAATAATAGTTTTAAAAACCGGTAATAGATGCCGCTGTAATAGCTTGTTTCTATAATGGATTGACCTTTGTACTTTAACCATCTATCACCTTCTAAAAATCTCTGAGGAGCATATTGGAAAAAACTGCATACCGGAATCTTCCCAACATACTAGACAAGCTGGAATCGTCGATTTGTGTGGCATGCGAAACTACTTCCATTACCAGCTGAGAGGAAAAAAAATCATTATTCGATGGCACCACTTTTGTATGTCGAAAGGGAGGACATTTTGAAGAGATTACGCTGTGACTGTTTGCAGAGAATGAATGAATATTTATACATGACGCTCGTCAATCGATTTTGACATGCAGCTCCATCTTTTAGCAGTGGCGTTCTCAAGGTGATATTTGGGGTTTTAATAACCCTTATCGAGGAATTTTCCATCATAAAATCCATAAAATTTTAATTTTCAACATACAAATTACTCCTGTAAAATTTGAGATTACGTCTGTCATATCTCTCCCTATAAGGAAGTCTGAGTACTCTATTCTATGTTAGTAACTATCGTAGCTACTACTTCGAAACTTTTGTATAAATTTTTTGCAGATTACATATTAAACATATCGTTTGCTCCATTCTTTTACTGATCCCTGTGTTTGAAATTTTTATTTTGTATATATTTTATTTTATAAATATATGGGTAATGTATGTAAAAAACAGTTTGGATTTCGTTTAATAGTTTAAACTTTGTTGTCTTAAATGCAGAGTAATCTACTATATCATTTGCTTTCCAGTCATACACAGATTTCCGCACATTTTTTTTTTTTTTCCTTGAATCATGTAATTCGTTTTTCAAGTTTGCTGTAGTCTCTCAAGATATTGTCTGATAAACTAAAATTTTGCGCAGTCACTAAATGGCTTTTAATCCATCGTTTTTTCGCTATTGGTTATTAGGAAACATATTTATGTATATTTTATTAATATAACAGTACTCAGCCTTTCGAATTTTAGTAACATTTTAGTGTAATAGTGGGCACTCCATATATTTTTCAAAAGTTTTGAAATTCCTAAGTTTCTTACTCAACACAAAACATAACTTTCTGTCTCTATTGGTATTTTAAATTAAAAAAAATAGCATTTTCTTCATTTCATCTATGGTTATTCTTTAATCTGTTTTCTTCTTCCACGGAAAAAGTATGCTGTATTTCAGAACTCAAAAAAAAAATTAAGTATACAATGAATGGGTCTATTTTAGTCTATACAGAGCATACTAGATTTACCTAAATTTGTTCATAATATGACGTAGATTTAAAATAAAACAAATACATAAAAATGAAGTTCGCAATGCAAATGTTCAGTCAATTGACGAACTGGATTTTTTGCATTCCTCAATCTTTTAACCACCGACGTGTACCATTAAATATATTATAGATAACATTGCTGTCTTACTTTAAAAGTTTCCAACGATAAAAGACTCAAAATTTTGCCATCATATTATATTCTGTGTTTGTTTTTCTTGAGTTTTAAACAAAGTTGGTTTTATTCAGCTCTCTAATGGATTCAAAGAACTCTAGCAAAAATATTATGATACTGAGAATTCATGTTTTCTTTCAATGTTATTTCTGTATATTTAAATTTATTTGACATATAGTTAGAGATAGACACGCTTGTATGCAGTTATAAATGCAGGTGTAAAAGGATGAACATGAATAAATGAAAATAAAGGGCTACTGGAAAATCAGGACTACTGGAATAGTAGGGATTAGCCTACGTAGCTCATTAACCAATTTATAACATAACATTACTAGACTGACCAAATACATTACTTAATGACCAAATATGGATAAATTCGTCGAAGTAAATGTGCAATTCGCCCAATATAGTGAGATTGCTTGAAGTGTGTGTGGAATTAATGGGATGAACGACTGGGATGTTCGTTCGATATATATTTTGTGTCAGAATGTAGAGCTCAAAAATGTTGGTGAGAGCAAAGAAATGGTTACTGAATTCAGAGGTAATGAGAGGGGCGAGGTGTAGATCACATATTTAGTACTCATTATCTTTGTATTATTATGTTTTCTGAACTTATATATATATATATATTTGCATTACTTTGTAAATATTCAAACAAATTTTCGAATAATATATTTTTATAGCAGTTTTCAATTATGTTAGATCAATGATTTTTTCTCAATACTTTATTTTCTAGGGTAATTTTTTTTCTAGTAATGTTATGTTAAACTTTCGTCCACCGAAAACAAATAACTTCATATTCAGTTTCTATTATACACCTAAATCAAATTCCATGCTCTTCTGGAAACGTGCGGAAACCTTTAGCATTCGAACGATTTCGTAATTTGTAAACAGACCCTCTTACATCAATGCTTCAGCAGACAATCATTTTAAGGAAAAATAAATTAAGCTATGTTATCTGGAAAAGCTGTTTAAAAAGAATTGAAATCGCAACTATCCCTTTAAAGCCTGAAAATCGTGATTTTGTTGCATGTAATTTGATATCATGTCGATTGCGACAGCAAATTTTTTTCCGCAAATGATTAACTTTGCTCTCGGAAATAAAATAAAACTGAAACTCTAAAAAAAGTACTTAAAAATCAGGGAATGAGTGGATTTTCATATTTTTAAAGTAGAGCAGATTGTTTTCTATATTTTACGTACAATTATGAAAATTTTCATGCAGATCGCACAAAAGTTGTAGTTGTTATTGGGCTTTTTGAGTTTAACTTTTAAATCTTTTTGGAAGAATGGCGGTAAAAGTTTTATTTTGAAGTGGTTGCCCGGAATTGTTAGAGAGTCAGAGTTTCAGGGATCAACGTAACTTTATAGTAGGATAATTATTTTAAAAATACCTGAAATTTCTGAAGTTATCAGCAGATGACAGAACAAACCATAGGTGTGAAAATATTTTCCCATCGAAACTGAAAAATTAATGAAGTTGGTAGGAAGAGTATTTCCACGGGGTATAAAGGGTTAAGTCCGTGTGACTTAACGCGTTTGTTAAAATATATGTGTGATGATAATTGTTCTAAGTTGTTTTTATTAAGAATTAAGAAATTCCTTCCAGCAGTATAAAACTCGAAAAAGTTTTAAGCGTGAAAATTGTTTTTAAAAATAACAAAAAATTACAAAAGTTTTTTTTTTTTTTAGAAGTGTCAATTTTCAGGAGAAAACTCTTTTCATGTGATTAAGAGGACAATATATGACACGTATTTTTCCGTACTCAAAGGAGCCGTCTAATGATATCAAAATGGATCTCCTTGATTTTGTAAACTATTAAGCATACTTCTAGCATGTACTACTTGAAATATATTCAAGGATTATTGCATGTATTAGATGCATGTATTAAAATATATAGTTAAAGATAAATTAGCAAACAACTCCATCCTTTGATCTAAAATAAAGCCACTGAAATTAATATTTCACGATAAGTAACTTTCTCAAAGAAAATAAATAAATATTTTACAGAAACTTCAGAATCTTATAGTATACTCAATTTGTGTTTGATAAAATTTTCAACAGTAATAGGAAAGTATCTGTGCTTCTAGCTTCGCATTCCTGTCAAAATCCAACCATGAAGGAGAACAATCTTTAGTCCTCAAACCCTATGACATATCTTAAAAGATAGATGTCAAAATAATCTCTCTATAAAAGGGAAACACTTTTCAATTTACCTTGAAGGTTTTATTACATCCATCTTTGTTTTATCAGCTGCATACCAATTTTGTGTGCTTACTTTTCAGTGCAGAAAGATGAAGGTATGAGAAAGTAGAAGATTAGATGCATAAGTTATTTATATGTGAACTCAAATATTCTATTATATTCCTTTCGCATGAAAAAAAAAGAATATTTTGTGTTTTGCCGTGATAGATTCAAAGTGTATCGTGCTTTAAATAACTTTGTATGTAAATATTTTACATCATAGATTTTAACTTCTCAAAAGAATGTGCGTTATAAGCAAACTGTGAAAGAAACATTGCACATAGAAACTCTTTGGAAATCTCAAGGTAATCCTCTGCTGTATTCGTGTTTAATTAAAGAATGCAAACATATAATGTAAAGCATTTTTCTTACATTTTAATTTATAATATTGTATTTGTGTTTTAAGTAATTTATGAAGAATATGAGACGAAGTTTAATAGCATTGTAATGTCTTGTAAGAATGAAATTTTGTTACTCACATAAATAAAAATAATACTTCATTATATAATGCTTGTAATTATTAAAAAAATATGTTTTATCAATCTGGCCTATATATCAATGAAGCGAAAATGAACTCCAGAAAGCATGCTGTGTGTACCTTACTCTATATTATTTTCTCATTACTTGAAAATAGCTATATTGACGGCTGTAAATTTGTAATCAAAACTTAAAACCGAAAATAAAATACAGGTTTTGAATATATATTTTTTTCAAGTTTTGAATAATAATTTAGAAATGATGGAAGATATGTGATTTTTTTCGGGCCTTACGGAAATAAAATTCAAATATACAGAGTGCTTCTCAATTCATGCTACAAATTTCTGGAGGCAGTAGGCTGCTCAAAAAGGTATCAAAATTACATAGCAATACGCGATCTCCAATGCCATCTTAATGTATCTAATGTTAATAAGCACTTTGGAGGAGAGTGGAATGTTTTGTGTTGTATCAAGCCTACATGTAGACGAACACTTCTTCTAAATTCATTATTAGCAAGTACATGACGACAAAATCTGCGATCCCAAACTGCTATGTGTTTTTGGTTGATCTTAGAGTAACCTATTCCCGCAAAGCTTGTGCTATGAATTTGGGATGACCCTATATGTAGCTAAATTAAGATTTACTTTCATAAGGATTTTTGTGCGTAAAGAAAACACGTAAGTAGACTAAAAAATTTGAATAAATATAAATACAAAAGAGATGCACTTTGTATTTTCAGTTGATCATCTATTGTTTTCACAGGGAAAGGTTTTCCAAACTGTTCTGCACACGAAAATAAGAAGTGTTTCGCAAAAGAAAAAAAAACCGGACATTTCGTTAGCTACTACTAGTATCAAATCTCGTTTGAAACCTAAAAAGTCGTCAATATAATTTATATATCAATTGATTTGATTAATACTACTGATTGTTCTACTTAATTTTCATCACAGAAGAAGAAAATCAATTGATGGAATTATGGTTGGAAAACGATAAAAATAATAAAGAAAAATAATTTTAAAAGTACAGTTTAGTTTTACACTTATGCCCTGTCTATCTCTCTATTCTAAAAAAAAGTAAAGGCCGCCGCTGGCGCTGTCAAAGCTTCTGTACCTATCTCCTCCTAAACCGTAGGGATTTGAGTTTCGACTAAGGTACCTACAGATTCAAAAAATTCCGAGGAACCTGCTAAGCTGATTTAAATTTCGAAAATCGAATTATTTTAGAAGATATTAATAAAAAAATGAAAAAATAAACCGAATGGTTGCCAGATTTGGCTTAAAATCATTCATTCCTTTGCAACAAAGCGTTTCCAAGTATCTAGAATCGCGTGAAATTTACAAAGTTAACACAAAAAGCCTAATAACGTCTTCACCGTTTGCCTGATCCACTTGAAAATTTTCATGATCATGTATAAAAATATAGAAAACAATCTGCGCTTCTTTAAAAATCTGAAAATCTACCCGTTCCCTCCTTTTTAAGCGATTTTTCGCTATTTTCAGCACCATTTTATTTCCGAAAGTCAAAAAAGTAAATCATTTGCGTGACAAAATTACCCTTTTCAAGTGAATATGACGTCATACAATTGGGATTCAAATTCGTTTAAAAGAGATTTTCCAGATTACACAGTTTATTATCTTTTTTTTTTTTTCACTAATAAATCGTTTGCATGGACATGAGAATAGCTGTGTACAAAAAACGAAATCTTTCGATTGAGAAAAGATTCCGTGAGTTTCCAGAACAGCATGAAATTTAATTTGGGTATCTCTCTATTCTAAAAAAAAGTAAAGGCTGCTGGCGCTGTCAAAGCTTGTTGGCCTATTTCCTCCTAAACCGTGGGGATTTAAGTTTCAACTAAGGTGCCCACAGATTCGAAAAATTCCGAGGAACCTGATGAACTAAGTTAAATTTCGAAAATCGAATTATTTTAGAAGATGTTAATAAAAAACTGAAAAAATAAACAGAATGGTTGCCAGATTTGGCATAAAATCATTCATTCCTTTGCAACAAAGCGTTTCCAAGTATCTAGAATCGCGTGAAATTTACAAACATGAGTTAGAATTACGCCCATTTTACGCCAAAATAAAAACTATATGAAATAAGTAACTCAAAATGTGTTACACAAAGTTGACAATTTTCAAATAGTAAGTTTGCTTAGACAACAGGAGTTTAGAATGAGCGATTATTCGTTTTTCCAAAACAGAATAACTAATATCTTGAAAATGAAAAATAATTAAAATGCAGATTATTTTAAAGCCGGTTCTCGTCCTTCTGGATTATTTGCTACCAGTAGAAATATTTGGCGTTAACTATGCCATTATAGCAGTTATAGTACACTTTGGATATTTGCTAGCGCGACGAGATGGTATAATTCGTGGTGTTAAGTACGCCAATCTGCAAACGATTATGTAAGTGAAAGTATGGATAACGGTTTTCCGGTAACCTTAAATGAACAGTAAATATAGGTTGTGAGTATGTGTAAATCGCCAAATAATGAAAAGTCGCCATTGGTGGCAGGCTATTCTATCTGTTCTGTAGCTTTTATTAACTTAACATGTACGCAAGTTGCCAAATAATGAAAAATCGCCATGAGTGGCAAATTCGCAAGGTGTCCAATAGGTTTTACATTATTAAAAATACAGCTGAAACATATGTTCTTATTTTATTACGCTTTAGCTCCTAATTGGTATAACCTTTGAATGGCAACATTAAATATCATTGTGTTTCTGAGGAGTACAAATAATTTTTCCAGCGATTATAAGCGGAGTCCGCGCTCCAGGGGGAGTATAGCTCAGGACCCGTACAACACGGATTCCCATAACAAAATATCTTCCGTGTTATGAGGGGTAGGGAGTCTACTGTAGTGTGAAGTTTAAATTTTTATGTACCAATGAAGATGCAAGAACTAAGCAATGTGTAGCTTAGCTCAGTAACATTCTATCTGATCCAATCTTCGGGTTTTCTCTGTTGAAATTATGTCTTTTTTAGGAATAAGCCCGATTAGGGGCCGAATGCCTCATATGAAAAGCGAGCGTAGCGAGTCTGGGGGCCTTGGCCCCTAGTTTAAAAAAAATAATTCTAAGCATGTTTACACTTTAAAGTTAATATACGATAACGTTTTTAGGAGTAAAACAGTTTGGTACAAAATTAATGTATTTTAAGAAGCATTTTATTGATAAATATGTTTTTTTTATATATTCAACGTTGTGTTCTGAGTATTTGTTCTTCAATCTTTTAATATAGTTGAATCAAAATGAGTAAGAATTATTTACAGTTTAAAAAAATCATTGAATTACTTCAAAATAATTAATCATAATCTATACGACTACGGCGCGTTTCAAAAAACGATAATCTAGTAGCGAAATTATATATTTGATGCACTTAAAACACTTCATTGATATTCTTGTGCAATAGGTTCATAAGAAATCATTCCCGTTTAATTCAAATAAAAGAGCAGGGGGTGGGGGGTGTCGATGAAAGGAAAATTTGTTTCAGGAATGGAATTTAAATTCCAACAGTGTGTTTTACAAAAATAAAACCCTTTAAGATGTTTCTGCAAATTGAATTGAAATATATGTTGACATAATAAAAGTTCAAAATAAGAGTACTTTTCTAATTAAAACTTCTAAAAATAATTGATCTTTGTCAGTTTATTTTAAAATAAGAAACATTAACAGAGTATGTATTCATTAAATTTTTTCTTTTATTAATCGTCACAACAGCAATGTTTATAAAGTTCTGAACGTACTTCAGTTTATCATTAAGAACACTTAACACTTAAAAAGAATTTTCTTAGTGGAATTAGAGCACAGATGTATATAAAATATAAAATACTTAAGTATCAATGCTTTTTAAATGCATCGAAATAAAGTAATGCACGTATTAAGTTCTGTATTACAAATCATTGACAGCCCATAAATTTGTTTTTTATTAGATCTGAAAGTCTTAGACGAAACATAATTTATACGTTAATTTGGTACAAATTATTTCGTCAGAATTTTAATAATTTCATTATTAAAAAAATGCGTACATTACATAAGAGCTAGGGTGTGTGTTTTATTTAAGCATTACTATAATTGAATACTTGTTGGATGTAGCCCCTGATTTAATGGAATTTCATATTTGATTACTCTAGAACGTTTAGAGATACCCCTTCGCTATCACATGGTGTGCTTTGCTCTATTATGGTATTAAACTACTGATTTTCACATTTAAATGCAAGTGAGTTCATAACGTGAAAACAGAGGTTTAAGAACACAGTTATTCGCGTTTCAAAAGTGTTTTACAAAGATTTTCAGGACAGTTTTAATTACATTTCGTTTCCAAATACATCTTAGCTTTAGAAACTAAAAGATTCATTGGTAACAATTATTATCATTTTCTTCGTAATGTATAGGTTTATGCAAATTTAATTTATAATTTGATTCGTGTGATAAATTTGGCGTATTAGTATAACTGCGTAGTATTCGTTAATTTATGCTTAGTTGTAAGCTAGCAATTTCATTAAATTATACATCAATTTTTAAATACAAATATATTTAGTAAATATTTGAACTGGAGACAATTAAGTCAGTAAACCAAATAAGTAAAGTGGATTCCTTTTATTAATGCAGAAATGCTTATTTAATTATGCTTGCTGTTTCCACTGTAAAGCATACTTGCAAACATGATTCAAATTTTTCGGAATCTATGCCGAATATGGAAAAGCAAAGTGTTTTAACTTTACTGTCTCAAGAATCAGCTTTACTTTACTCTGCTTATCTACTAGAACAATATTAACCATCGTATTTCAAGAAATCTTCAATGGAACCACATGGACGTTTACGGTGCATCTGGAAGGTGAATCTCATCTTTCCCGTAATATGGGAGGAAAAGGTAAGCACCTGTTGCACATTTTGGGGACGTCGTGTGAACGTCTTACTCCCATCGTTACCAGAATGGTAAATTTATTACAAGTAGAACGTGTCATAAGATATTGTTATTTACTATTTTTATTAGTCATTTCACTGCACGTCGTGTAGGACGTTATTTACTTACTTTTTGGGAGGAAAGGATACAAGAACAATTTTAGAACACTGCAAAGAACTTACTAATTTTACTTGAACGCTTTTCTGAATACTCTGAACGTTATTAGACGTTCAAAGAACACTCTTGTACTGAATGAGATCTACCTTCAATTAAATAAAACGCAAGACATTGAAATGGTGGTACGCCTCACCATGGCGTAGTGGTTATGCCACTAGAAATGGTAGACGGGCGAAGTGTGAAGGTCCCGGGTTCGGGTCCCATCGCGCGTCCGTCGGCCTAACCATTCGGAGTTTTCCGTGGTTTTCTCCAAAACTTAGCGTAAATACGGGTTAGGACCCCTTAGAAAGACCCCCACGGAGGGCACCCCACCCATAGGCCTAGCGCCCATGCGTAGCTAATCGGCCTTAATCCCACAACACAACACAAACACAACAAATGGTGGTACACTAGTCTTACAAATTGACAACATGACGACAAATAACACGCAATATCGAAAACATGAAGATCGATTACTCACCGCATCAACATCATGCCTAACGCATTTCTAGTTATTGCACAGGTGAGTTTTTTTTTTTTCTCTTTACAGGTAATCTACACTCGATAACTAATCTGTTGCCAAAGCCATTTTCAATTAACGCAGTAGCAGAGGCAAGAATTGCACAATTTAAACATGGTATTTAAACAGTAAAAGATAATCGATTCCCCCTCCCCACTTCTTTTCATATTAAATATATATATTTTTTAGGAAGCAAGAATTTTTCTTGGGTCCTTAAGCATGAATCCTAAAGCAAGGTGTTTTAGAGAAACAGTGAAACCCGTCTATTGTTTCGTCTAATAGATTTCCGTCTAACATCAGGAATAAATATAGAAAGCATGCATATAAAGCGAAAAAACTTAATGTATACATTTTCCAGTCAATAAACAATAAAACTAAGTAATTTGACGTTTATTAAAGTTCATTAGTGCTCCTAAGAATTTAGAAATTTTCTGAAGTACACAGTTTTAAAGTAAAAAAAAAATAATAAAAAGTATTCCAAATTGTTTAAAAGAATGGTCTGAGTAAGATCCCCATAATATCCTTTAAAAGTAATTGAAGATTTTATTTTAATTTTTTTTGTTTTACTTTTGAAGTTATATATTTTTCTTATGTATTCAAAGATTTTGTTAATTGCAAAAACATGGCTGATTTGTTGATTATGTACAATGCATTATATAAAACTTCTCTAACATAACTTATTCTACTGTTGAAATAGTGAATTTGTAAATTATGAAACTACAAAGTAAGAAAGTAATTGCTTTATGCATAGGTATGGGTTAATGCAGATTTAGCTTATAATTTCATGTAATTATTACTACACAGTATTCGTTAACTTATGTTTCTAAGTTTTTAATTTCGTCAAAAAACAATAAAACATATTTTTTATAAATATATTTAAAAATTGAATAGAAAAGTGCATTTCTGAAAACAATAATGGGAATTAATTATGCTCACTGTTTTACGTATAAAACACACTTCAATGTGCTATACGCATTTACGGAAACCTATGCTAGTGAATATATATGTTTTAAATAGTATTATTGATCCTTTTTTCATCAAATCTTCACAGTGGCCACACAGACATTTTTGGTGCATCTTGAAGACAAACCTCATCTCACAATTGTTCTGCTTACATTTTTTATATGATACATACCAGCATTGTTTAATTGGAGGTATTCTAGTCTTTTACAATTTGACAACACCTTTATGAACAACTCGCCAGATCGAAAATATATATTCAATGATGCATTCCCAGGCAGCAAGAGTGTTCGGTAAAACATTGGCCGAGTATCTATTTCAACGGATCGTACCCGGGTGTTTTCCTGCGCCCTCCATATAACGTCAGCTGAAACTATACTTCAACATGTAATTCCTCCCGAACGTTGCTAGAAAGTCAACCAATCTCCTTTATGTAGTACTCGGTCTCACATATGCTCTGTCAGTCCAACCGAGTTTGGAACTGAACTTCTTAAAGATTGTTCAGAGATGGCGCTTAATAGTCTGTTTGGAAGCTGGCGGGGGTCGAGACGCTGGCGCCCAGTGCATCAGCTCCAACTGCTCCCACGTCGATTAGAAGAATTTCGCACCAATATCTGCTTCTCCATCCAATAAGAAGCCCTCTTAATAACACAAGGAAATTCCTCCTGTTCCACCTTGTTTAGCCTAAAGGCAGCTTCCCTCGTTCGTTAGTTTTATCAAAGCAAAAATTTGTGGGACAGTATGTTGTTCGGTTGCATATTCAAAAGTTTAATGGATTACAAGATATAACCAGAAACACGCACAATTTAAAAAGGGATTCATATCTGAGGGCAGATAAGTTAATAGTATTTTCTGTGTTTTTATACTTAAAACAAATGATGTTTTGTTTCTTTCTTTTTTTTTACTTGTTGAATTTTGTGCTAAACAGAATATGACATTGCATGAAAATTGGATCTGAAGTCGAAGTAACAAATTTTTGGTTTACCTCAGCTTTTTCTGATCCTTTTAAAAATAGAAAATCGAATATTTTAACAGTTAACAAAATATTGATAAGATGTTTTCCCATTACATTTCTTCGAAAACCTATTTCATTTTATAATACTGAAGTGAAAGCGTGATCGTAGCAAATGCACTAGCTTTATTTCTTCATTCTTTAACTAGTATTTCGATTATTTTAAAAGTGCTTATATAACTGTATCATTAGCACAAATACTTCCCCATGCAAAATTGTAGTTCTTATATTTTACTATTATATTTAATATAACCTTTATTATAATTTAGTCATGTAACGGCTGAATTTCCTTGTAATGGGCAGGGACATTTTGAATTTATCTAAGAAAAAATTTCACTTCCAAAAACACAAAATATTATAATATGTAAATTTTTTTATTGATCTGAAATATTATTAGATTCAGTGCATGACTAAATATTAGATATTTATTTCTTAAATAACAAGATTTTAAGGGAGCTAGATTTCTTAAATGCAATAAAAATGAAACGGAAAATAAAATTAGTTTAATTGGGAATTTTTCATACCTATATTTAGGTTTTAATAGGTGTTCTTTTTTATGCACGATATCGATAGAAGAAAAAACAGGAAAAATAATTTTAAAAAGATCATGTAAAATTCATGATGATGGAAGACTATTAAATGTAACTGTAAAGATTATTTCACCGAATAATGTATGTATGTTTCATTTAATAATGGCATTTGAAAAAGTTAAACTCCCGAAAATTAAGTGTATAAACACATTAAAACTTATTCTCGAAAAAGTAGTTAAAAGCCTTACATTCTAATTTAGAAAGAAAAATATAAAGTTTCATGAAATAATTGGTTAAACACAATTTTAAAGTGCTTGCAAAATACCCAAAGGAAATCAACGCAATAAATATTTCCATTGGGAAATGTAAATCAACAAATTAAAACATTAGAACGTGATATTAATAAAATAGCAACCAAAAATATTGTAAATGAAAGTCACAGAAAATTTTAATTTTAATTTTATTGCATTTAAAAAAATGATGTGTAATAAACCTAGAATTTATCATTTTATTTCGTAGTTAGGCTTAAAACCTGCACTCAGCGTACATTTTCCAATAGAAAAATCAAAATAAACTCGCATGTATACTAAATGAATTGTTTATAATTATGAACAATTGTTTTATCGTCAACTAACTTCAAGAATGAATATCACTATTGTATACAATTTGTTATCTAATTTACTCTGAGATGGCTTGAAAATACTGACAACTTGTCAGTTGAAAAGGGTTATTATGCTAGTTGACAACCGCTGATCATGCCAATGATTATTAATTAGGGGAAACAGTAAGGCTTCAGCAGGTGCTGCTCATTTCTAACAGTCATTATATCTAATACATATGGCTCAAGAGTGTTTGTAGCTCATAAGGAGCCGAAATGTCATTTAACTAGAAGGGGGATCATGATGTTGGAAGTGAGGTCGAAAGTGTCGAAGTACATGCTCTTTTACTCAGGGCATTTGCTCACAAATTTTAAACGGAAAACTGACGACTTCTAAAGTAAGTGAAAGATGTGTTAAAATTAATAAATAACATCCAAATTTAAATAAAACGAGATAAAACTGTTATGTCTTTAATAAAAGCTTACTCAACAATAATTAAACACTTGATTGCCGTAAAAAAAGCTTTTTACGTTTATATATTTAATCAATGAGTGAATTTTTGATAAATTTAATTTTTTCATTTCCAGCAATCAAAAATCAGCAAAATGGAATCGAAACATCATTCAGATTACATTTTGTTTCAATTTATAATTCTGTTCAATTTTGTGTTTTGTTTCAATTTATAACAACAATTTATAATTCTGTTTTTCCTACAATTGTACTTCAAAAACAAAAGAATAAATAACTCACTGTATAATGCAGTACTTTGTGTTACATAGGGAAAAATATTATAAATTATTTCTATATGCTTACTAATAATTAACTCACTATATTAAACTATCTATTTTTATTTTCTGCATAATTTATTGCAAAATCAATTTATAACATAAATTCCGTAAAATATACACAAACTGAACTTTTAAAAAAACATCGAGCCTTTTCAGGAAAAATTTGAAAGACGGTGGGGGGGGGGGTACTTTCGCTACACGCATCGTGTATAATTGTACAGCGGTACATTTGACGTCAAAATGTTTTTCGCATCAAAACACCTAGTTAGCAAGTTAAAATTAGAGTCGCAAAGATTCAGCCTCGAAAATATACTGATTCAAAGATTAATTTGAAGACAATAAATTTGCGTCAGTTAAAAAAAGGATGAGAAAGTTAAAAATATGAGAATGGAAAAAAAATTAAATTAAAAGGTCCAAGGAATATCAATTTCTAACCCTTCTGGATCCAATTTTCAACTGATGATTATTTTTAGTCTCGGCAGAAGGCTTGCGCATTTTTGGTTCTTATTCATACAGTTTCTTCATAAAAGTTACTATATTAAAATTAAATTAAATTAAAGTTAATTAAATTTCATAAATTTAATGTATGAAAAGGTTGAAATTTATAAAAGGGTTTTAAATTCATAAGAATTAGACCAAACTCTGATTTATGTTTTCAAATGAATGTTGCATTTAAAAATATACCAAAAATCATGTTAATAGATTTGGAAAAAGGAAATTAATTTCCAATGAAAAAAATGTTTTTATGGCTGAGTGATTATCTTTTTTCCCGGGTAATGCCAGTTAAGTAAGTATTGCATCTGAAAAATATTCATGGAAAAATTCTTAATCTTTAATATTTAAATATGTTTTATTTAAAAATTTTGAACTGCCATAAAACTCTTTTCAGGTACAAAATTAATATTTCTTTAATGCTTTGTAATTTTGTGAAAATGCACCACTGTAAATCTCATATATTTTTGTATAGGATATATATTGTATAGGAGTATAATTGAGAATTATATAAACAAATTTAATAATTGAAAGACATTTCAAGGTAATAAAAATAAATTTATTAAACGATAATATGCCCAAGATTCTGAAGAATCACTCAATCTCTGTAAAATAATTTTTACAAAAGCTAAACCTATTTCGCATACATTTAATACAGTAAAGATACATCAGCGCAATATTTATGAGGCGATAGCTTTTGAAGTGCAAATGATTCTAAATTGTTAAAAGAAGACATTTCCTTTGTTGAATTTAACTTACACAAAGTGTTAATATATTCCTTTGTATTAAAATTACACATTCTTTAATCAAAAGATTTCTAAATTGTGTAGATACTAATACTACTTGAGTAATATGCAACTCTGTAACTAGTGATAGGAAATTCTTTCAGATTTGCTCACTCTGTTTTATGCATTTATAATTGTGAGCAAATTCTTAAATGAGAACAAATATCAATTTTGTATGTAGGGGAGATTGCCACAATGTTGAATACAACAGAAATCATCCACAAATTCTAGAAACTTTCTATGATATTCAAATATTTTTTGTGCAACGGCAAACAAAAATGAAATAACGGTAAACCAAAATAAAATGCGTGTGTCAGTATGCAGAATTTTCACATTCACATGAATCAGTTTTTTTTAACAATCTTAACTTTTTTTATTAACAATTTATCTTTTTATTAACAATCTAATTATAAGGGGAAGGAAAAAGGTTAAGAGAGAAAAGAGAGTAAGTATATCTTACCATAAGTCAATTAAAGAACCATGTCCATTAAAGAAAGGAAGTAAAAATGGCTATGAAACATTTATAACCAATACAGTTATTTGTATCACATATCGTACACGGGGACTCAGAAGGATAAATACGATTTTCTTAAAAATTTAGCATCCAGTAGAGAAGTAATATGTACTTAAAAAATATGTTAGATTGTTTTTCACTATAGCGACTGTTAATGCGTTGAATATCATTTAATATATTTACATTTTATCAAAAGCTTTATAACACATTCTTAATTGTCATAAAACATACTGTTCAAAAATATTTTTAGTTAGTTTAATATGCGTAACTAAAGAAAGGAAGTGATGTGATCAAATTATCTCAATGCACGTGCCATTAAACATTTAAAAAATAACGTGTAGTATTTTTGCTATCTTTAACACATACTAAAAGAATATGAAAGACAATTCTTCTTCCACAGAAGTAAGATTAGAAATTAAATAAGCGCTCTGAAATGCTCAGGTTTTTCAACTAAGATTAGAACAACACATTTATATATAGTTCTCCTATTTTAACTTTTTTTCTAATTACAAAATCAGCTTCTGAATTCGCATGATTTTACTTGTCTTTTTTTTAATTTGAGTTATTCTGAGAAATTTTATTTGTCTAAAGCCAGGTAAGCATTTGTTTTCGGAAACACAAGAAATGTAATTCAGTTCAACCTTAATAATAGATCAGGCCGCTTTTGTTTCGTAATTCGAGACATCTTAAATATTTATGAAGCACTGCAGGAGTAGAACTACTTGTTCTCGAGAGGGCAAAAATCAATTTTAATTTTGTCTATGTATATACAGATACTCAAAATTTAAAAAAAAGGAGATGTTACCTGACATCTTAGATAAACATGTATGAGAATACAATTAGTAGAGGTTCTTCTTTTTTGTAAGTTGATATGCATTTATTAAAGTTATTAAATTTAAAAAAATGAATTTTCAAACATTTTTAATTTTTAACGAGAACATGAACTACCTCTGAGGAATCGAAAGGTTATTTTTACGGAATATGAAATGACTTTTTGAAATCAAAAAATAATTTTTAATATTGTGTTCAATATTGTTTTTTTTTTTTGAGCGATTACTGGGGAAATGTGCGAGATTTCTATTTTTTTCCAGCAAAATTAAATTTTAGTTAGAAATCTATTACTTTGATTATGGAAAGAATATGTGTTGTCTTTAACATTACAATAATAAATCACTGTTTAGTGTACCTAATTGTAACATAATTCAATTGATAATAAAGCGAACATATTTGATATAGCTTTAAAACATGATTTATTGCCAACAACTTCCTGTATCACATTTAAAATGTGATTAGGATTTAAATGAAATAAAATTAAAATTGACTCTACTGAACTGAAAAAAAGTTCTGTACACCATGTCCATTTACAAAGTATTCTGAGTAGATTTTGACAATTTTATTGCTTGGGAAAATCATTAAATATATTTTCATAACTTTTCAAATTGCCACTACTCTTATAACATTCAAAAATTGATATATTTTTTTAAAAGATATTTTATAGACTTTGAAAATCGAATACATATCCCTGCTTATTTCCTTTTAGAGCACCAAAATCTTATACCTTTTAAGGTACTTCAAAGTAGTCTATTAATGCAAATAACATCGAAAACAAAACATGAATAAAATATCCCCAAAATATCTTTCACTTTTAAAACATTTTCTAACTAGAATCTGAATCAAAAGAAATACTTTCCCCTAAAGCTTCCGGCATAATTTACAGCTCAGGAACAATCATGTATTTTCTCTTCGTAGGCAATCACTGAGAACACTTTGACAAAATTACACATTAATAATTTATTCAAATTACCACTTGAAAACTGCATAAAAAATTTTCTTTTGAGACATCCTTGGTTTTTTCCCTTCACATAATATGCATTTTTAAATATCAGACAAGGATACCGAGAAGAATAAAAAGTATACGCAACTTTTTTTTAAATAATTTTATTTATGTTTAAGTTACAGAAATAAAGAAATGTGAATATCGTTAGATCTTTTCTTTGTTCGGTGAAATAAAAATTTAAAACTTCAAAATGTAATTATAGGTATTTTCATGACTTCTTTTTTTCAGATTGTTCAAATAAAGGAAATTATCGGACTAGGTTTGAAAACCCTATTAGCATTGCTAAGACTTCAAAAGTATCCGTTAATTTGTACTATAAACATAGTTCATTGACTGATACCTATCACATATGATTATATTGAGTGAATCTCGAAGTACATAGCTAAAAAAAAATCTCCTCAAGTGCACAGCACATGTAAGATTTATAAAAGGAAATTTTGTCACTTCTGGGAAATTCAGAATGTTCCATATAAATTGAATTATGCAGTTTTATAACTAATAAACATATGCTACTTAAAAAAAGAAAAACCTTAAGCATGAAATATTGCATGATAAAATGAGAAGTGGCGCCATCTATTCAAGTTTTTCTCGCAAAATCCCGCTTATTTAAATTTTTTTCTGTTTTTTCAACACTCCCTTGTCTCTGAAACGTAGGTTGTGGTCGAAATAGGGGCGTAGCCAGAATTTTTTCACGGGGGGTGGGGGGTTACGACTACTACAACACATATGTATGCATAATACTCATATATGTGTGTGATAATGTAATAAAGAACATACATTTTGTATGGCAAAAAATTTCTCATGGGGGTGGGGGTTATGACCCCCCCTAACCCACCTTGACTACGCTCCTGGGTCGAAGATAATAAATAAGCACGAAAAAGCAGCGTAAAAGTGCATCAATAATAAAATTAAAGTGGCAGACCGGTTTCGGTGGGTATGACGTGTCGTCGTCAGTGCTAGAAGGCCGGTTTCGGCAAATTCAGTAAAATAAAAATCAAACTCAAAATAATAAATCGATCACATTACCAAAAAACATATTTATTTATTGGTGAGAAATGAATATTTTAAGTAATATCTCCCCGCCCTCTATAAAAGATACACTTTTAAAGGACATCAAACTTCAAAACATAAAAATCTTAAATTAACGGAAAACGCTTCATAAATTTTATTTCTTTCAACTCAAGTTTAGTCCATGAGTCAGATAGTTTGCTTCGATTTTAAACTACAACAGCTTACTACCGCGAATTTTAACAGAAAGTGAATTCTCTGGTTTGCTTCGAAATGGACGTTACTTGCTTTCTCTAATTATTTTTCGTGTCTATTGCTGCAGTAAATGTTCTCATCACACAATGCATAGTCACTTTTTCCCATTTAAGCAATTGCTTTATTACATCAACTAAAATTATAATTTACAATTTAGATAATTGAAAACATTTTTAAAATCTTAAATTTTAAAAGTGGAATATAATTTCTGAGCACTTTTAAAAGATCTTTCTAAAATATACGCTTTAAAAAATCCTCTTTTTATTATTTAACAGCTGAAGCACTTGAATGATAAATGAAAATTTTTGACAATAGACTCAATTCAATAAATCTTACAATGGAAAGAATTGTTACAAGTGTCATTTTGATTAACAAAATATAAAAGTTTCTAATGAACAATAATTATTAAAACAATAAATGTTTCAACCACTTACGACAGAGATATCTAACTCGTATCGAAGCTAACTCGTTAACGTGGACAGTGTTTGCGTGGCTGACGAGAAAGACAGGCTGCGGTGCTGACATTTGGTCACACCTCCCTTGCCCTCGCAGAGTCATGTGACTAAGGAGGTGAGGCCATCTTGGTCCGAGATAGCCGCAGTAAGGTGGGCTCAGCCCCTAGGTCGTGTGACTCTTCGAGAGCAAAACGGGTGTGACTAAATGTCAGCACCGCGGCCTGTCTTTTCCGTCAGCCGCGCGTGTTTGTTTGTGACGTAAACGATGGTTTCTTTATGTCTCACAAACGCATTTGCTGTAATACGTTCACGATGGTACAAATTGCAATCTGACTTGCAGTTTAAAAGCTAGCTTTTAAGAATAAAATGTGATTACCGCTCTCTATTCTTGACATATGATTTATGTCAAGAATTAAAAGTTAAGTCATTTAAAGTCTTAACTTTTATTTCTTTCATTGATCTCGCAAAAGAAGTCAATCACCGTTTTTGATGATTCCAAAGCGCTATTTCAAATAAATTAAAATCTCTTTTTATTCTATCTTTTTTTGTGTAGACATTTTGCTGCAGAGATCACTATTAATTTAACTTTAAATCTAATGCAAAATTTTAAAATGATAAAAAATAAGTCCCCTCTATGTACTTTCATACTTTGCTGTTATTAAAGAAGCTATCTGGAGTTCATAATGCATTGGAATAGAGTGGCATAATAGGCATTTCTGTAGATGCTTCTGTTTTGTGACTTCGATGATAATTCAAAGATGACAGCAGTATGGCAGAATGAACATGTACTCATTGAAATAAGTAGATATTTGCTTCTGTCACCACTCATTTTTATCAGTGCTGAAGTAATCACAAATGTTCTTATTTGTTCAAATGAGAGAAAATCAGAGCATTATTCCTAATTAAAATGTTGGACTAAATAATATTGAAAATTGCTTTATTTCTCTCAGACAGAAGAAATAAAATAAAATAAAGAGTAGAGATTCCTTGATTGAATACAAAAACAAAAATTTTGAATTACCACAACTGTTTTTAAAGATTTTAAATTTCTATTATCTATGAAAGTAGATGTTTTATGTGCCGAATTTGGTGATCGCCAAAATAAAAATGTTTCATTTTAAAAGTAATGGCATAATAATCTTATTCAATCGGGATTTACTGATGTAAGAAAAATCCTGTCTAATTCTCTAGAATTTCCTTTTAAAATTCATTTAGTACATAAATAAATTATTGATAAATACTCTTTGTATTTTCTCTTTACTGAGTGATGATTAATAGATTAACCTTGATTGTAGAATTGTTGTAAGCATAAATTATTAAAATATCTAAAACATAAAGTCACATGCTTAACTTTCATGGCTTGTTGTCACTATTAGTGTCAGGATTGGCATGTTTGTGGCTTTTAATTTTTAGCATTAATTAACAATTATATAATACAATGAACGCACTACACAACTCAGCAATATATTATGCAAAGCTGATTGCATTTTAGTCTATTTGGTGGAGCATAATACACTCACGCTAATAAATACAGATATTAATGATGTGTACATTCATACTTAGTGTGTATGTACGTGAATCCATACCCTAATCTCTATATACTCTTATTCTATAGTATATAGCAAGCTTTAGAAAGTAAAGGTAGGAACTGGAAGATAAATAGATTTATTTTACAGTTACTAATGGAAGTTATTTAATAATTTATTGATCGAAGCTAAATAACATGGTAGTGATTTTTTCTCTCAAACGTTCAAAATTGCCTTCAAGATATTTTATTTAAAGTTGATTTGCAGATTTTAAATATTTGTGTAAATGGTTTGCACTTTAATTTGTATTGTGTAAACGTAAAAATATTAGACGCATTTAAGTCAGTGGTGTGCATTGAAATATTTGGCAATAAAATTTAAAGTTTTAATAATATTTTAAAAGTAATCTGTTTATTAGTAATATTTAATAACTTAGTAATTCCAACCTAAATTATTATACTTGTTTGACTTGCCAAAAAATTGATGTCCATTACTATCATAGGCCTCCATATGATTGTTTGTAGGGAGTGGCCCAGTCAGGGGTAGTTACTAATACACTTATCTTACCTTAAATTTGAAAGTAAACTAAAAGCGAAAGAGGCTTTTTTTTTTTTTTTTTTTTTTTTTTTTTGAGCGTCGTCGTCGAAGGCATCTTCGTGAGGAATTTTCTGGTGACGACTTAGTGACATAATTCAAAACTTTCACTAGATATTCTCTTAATACTTTGTCTATTGGATGTGTTAATAATTCCGGACAATTTTTTTAAGGGAGATAGTTGAAAAAATATATAATTTTAAGCAAATAAAAGCATTTTAATGGAACTCAAAATGTTTTGTCCCTACAAAAATGAAATTTTTCGAATACCATAATGGGGAGGAAGGGATGGTGAAACTATAATTTAATCTTTAACTTTTTAAAATAATCCAGTTCTTCTAAGATGAAAATTAAAACAATATCCCTTCATGGATTACAGATTTAAAATCTATACTGAAGACTTATTTTTCTATATATCTCTTATGCTGTAATTATCTCGTATAAATAGTTCAAATTCGTTATTGTTATAAAAAAACAATTTGACAAATGAGATTGAAAGATTTAAAAAAATATATTA
Organism: Cheiracanthium punctorium; assembly: GCA_038373885.1. Taxonomy (NCBI): domain Eukaryota; kingdom Metazoa; phylum Arthropoda; class Arachnida; order Araneae; family Cheiracanthiidae; genus Cheiracanthium; species Cheiracanthium punctorium. The sequence goes on from JAWZYV010002197.1 coordinate 1,639,462, forward strand.
AAACTATGCATTTATCTTTTGTTGTTTATCTTACTCTATGTTAATTGAAAATTAACACAGAAAATAATATTAAAAGTAACCATAAATGATCAATGACTATAGGGAAAGTGGTGGGAGTAAGTGGAATAACTGTTCAGCATAATTTAACTTAAACGATGTACTGCACCGTTGCTTAGGAACATACCCCCACTCATACACTGTCACAATAGTTGCATTTGTAAACACGGAGACTTTTGCTAGCAATCAGATATTTTAGATTACGGGATGAAAATAATAAAGAAATTCAGTCGAGATTGCCCACTAATTCCTTTCACGGGTAAGAGGAACACAAATCAATAACATTCAATAAGACATAGGTATAATTGGTAAAAGCAGGTTAAAATATATGTTTATTTTTAATCCTATGTAACCAGTGTTTCATCTGAAACCGTTTATTAGTAGCAACTTATTGTAATATATATGTAATAGCAAAAAATGTCTTCTTTTTTAGGTACATTTTCATTTCAGTTTATGTCATAAGTTATTTGAACATGAAAAATAATATGCATAAATGTCATTCATTTTAGCTTACAGTTGCATGATAAGAAAATAAAGTTAACACTAAGATAATTTATATACCAATAAAAACTTCTTAAAAGCATTAAAACAGCCCTTAAGCACATCACACATGCTATTTTTTAACAATTAAATAATCACTATTCAATTTTGTAATATCTGAAGGTCAAAATTATAGAAAAGATTTATTTTGTTTAATAAGTGTAAATTTGGTTCAAGTGCCAACTCGGGAATTGATTCTCTATCTCTCTTAACCAAGGGTCTAAAAATTTGTAAACGAATGCCATTTTTACACTTAAAAAACATACATGCCTCAAAAGCATTTTTATAACTGAACTCTAAACATTATTTTATAGCTTTTTCTAAAATGCAATTTACTTAAATTTTCGTGAATAGCTTTAATTGATCAACTCAAAGTACTCAACTGAATGAGTCATACTTTTGTCAATTACACATTGCTTTTATTCTTCTAAATGTCATTTCAAAAGATGACTAATTTACACTAAATAAATTACTAGGTAATATGATATATTTGAAATTATTTTATTATATAAGACTTTTTTTAAGGCTCTAACTTTTATATTTTATAATTAATGTATATATCTCAAAAAATTTATTAAACCAAGAGTAAAATGCAAATCGAAGATTGAATTGGAATTTTTCTTTCTGAAAAAGAAATTAATATTTGAACTACATAAAAATATCAAATGCATTTCAGATGATTACACTAGTGGATTACTTAATAAATTATCTTTTATAAGCTTTAGCAGTTAGTTGAATAATTACCAGAGAGATTCAAATGCATATATTTGAGCATGTACTATAATTCACTGTTAAAAATTCTTTTGATACACGCTTAAAGTATGAGGAAAGTATTTGGAGGAAATACATTTAAAAAAAAAAAGAAGAAATTATTTTTTTCCGTTTGATCAATATTATGTTTCAAGCTGATTACCTGATTGCTAAAGGCGATTATTTATCATAATCTAAAAGTTAAGTTAATTTTCATGCATATTCTTAAAATTCAAACTAAAGTTTTTTTTTTTATGGATACAAATAGTCGTATCAACAAATTCACGGCATCATTTTTTCGGTAGTTTTATCTCTGATGGCCTTTTTGTAGTCACGTTTTTTAAACCTCTGAGCATCTTGGAAATGGACAAATAATGTAAAGTTCTCTTTGCGGTAATATTTTGCTGCAGCTTTAAAATTATAAAAAATAAGATATTAATTACTTAAAGAAAGCTTCTAAATTAATTACAATATTTAATATAAAAAAATGTCTCGTGGCATTTTAGTGTTGTAAATAATTTAAATTACAGATGGACTGCAATGGAAAGTGGAATGAAGTGGATGACATTTTACGTCATTCAGGTGGGATTATTAAACAGCATCTTCTGATTAGATAGAAGAAGTTTCATTATTTTTTGTATATTCAAATAAAATATCAGGTCAACAAGACGAGATTAACTTTTTAAATTCTCACAAGGATTAAACTTAGCCCCTATGATCACTGAATATACTGGCATAATTTCAAAACCATGTTTTATAGACAGCAGATCTTTAAAACGTAGTCAGACAGATTTAGCTTTAATTCTCTAATAATTTAGCGTCTTCAGATAGCTTTAAATTTTGCTAATGGCTAGTATTAAAAAACTCAAGGAAATGAAAATTATATTTGCACAAGGTTTGTGATGCGCCTTGAAAACCAAAATCATAATTACTGCAATATAAACTTTTGAATATTTGAAAATAAGAAAGAATTAATAACATCAAATTAGAGACATGGATGTGAAAACCGTAAGTGTCGAAATATAGCCTGAAGACACTATCTGTATTTATCAGAATAAAAAGCTTTTAGAAATTATGCATAAAATATCGATTTTTCACAATGCAATTTTCACAAATGCATTTTCACAATCATTGTGTTATTTTTTACTTTTACAAACGTACATTTCGCATATGCTTATCGCATATGCTTGGCATATGCGAAATTCTTTATACAGTTTAAGAAAATTCTATGTGATCTAAAGCTTCGATCCATTTCAAAAGAAAAAAAAATCTAAACCTTTATTAATGTTCATATCGTTTTTTTAAACTAGTAACGTTTCCTGAAAACTGTTACAATTTGCGTTCCTTAAAAAAGAAAAATCGAGCTGTATGCGTAAACTAAAACCGATGGGTTTTTGCCAGTTTTTCTGTTAAAAAATCATGCACAAACATACTTAAACATTCGCAGTAGTACTGTGATGTAAAACATTTTAATAGTGCAAAAAATGTTGAAAAATATCTTTAATGGTATTTTCATTATAAATGTTAGGCGTATTTAAATGTAACTATGATAGTTAATTTGTATAAAAGTTCATCTTTGCGCAATCATGAAGTCAAACCTTCTAAATCAACCTTCCTATTCAAGCATGGGCGTTTTCATTATTCTTTTGTTCAATAATTCAACAATGAATGCGTAATTAACAGAGTGAATACTGTGAATACTTTCCATGTTTGTTCACTAGTTAATTAATCAATTCAATTTCTAAAGACTTATACAGTATGCTAGAAATTTTTCTCTAACACATTTCTTCACTCGGTTTCGGTAGTAATTTCTGCAGTAATAAAACGCGTATATTCCAGTCTGAAATTAAAAGACATAATTATAAAAATATAATTATTATAAAAGTATATTTGACGTGTTATTCAAAATTTTATTGATATAAATAATATTTAGAACATCGAACTTAATTAAATACAAATTTCAGTGCAAATTGCATGTGCGTATCCTTCGAGAATTAAATTAAGGTCAAAATTTTATTTTTTACTCGGTAACACTATAATTTTGAATGGTAACAAATATTTTCCGATCTTATCACAGGAAACTTTGAGTTTAGTTGTGAAAATAAAATAATAGAAAATAACTGCCTTATTATTTTTCTTGGAAATGTTATTCAAAAAAATATGACGTGGAATTTACAATTTTAATTGTAATTTTCATAAATTGACTCGGTAAATTATGACATTTTCGGAAAATAACTTTTCATGAAAACTGGATTAGTACTAATTACGAAATATTCATGATATGTGCATACAATAAATACAAGGTTGGATGTACTTGTGTACTTATGATACGTATGTTTCATGACTCTTTGACATGGCTGTGCAAGATGACCGAATTAATTCAGATAAAGTTTGCTCGCTTAAGAAATCATGGAAGTTTTAATAGCTTTCTAATCGTTCCTTAGAATCGAAATGTATGCAGAATCTCTCTTTGCCAGCTGTACTACGCATGATTACAAATGATGAATCTGTAAGAGTTGTCAGTGTGTCAGAACTCGATTAGTAATCAAAAGCCTTTCAAAATAGTTATATTTTAGATTCTCCGTTTATAAGCACGAACAACCACCATTTCTATTATTCGCAATTTCTGTTGAATGAACTCCAAAGACTTCGCAAATTGATGGGAAACTAACAAAGTTCTTTTTTTTTTTTTAAACAAACGTAACAGGAGAATACTTTTCACTCTTAAACCATTATCCTCACAATTTAGAGCCCAGTTTCCTCTGTATCCAAATAGCGGAATCTGTTGTCTTATTCTCACGGTGATTATGACTATATCAGCTTCTTTTAATATATGTGATAAAATATCACTTGCTATTTTAAACTGCGTTAGGGAAAAATTAATTAAAAGCTGTAAAAGTATTAAAACTGTATCAAAGTAAGACCAAAATCGACATATTTAATCACTCACGAGATTTAGAGCATGATTTCAAGATATCTAGAGAGTTTCCAGGTAGTTATTCAAGTAATTTTGTGAAGTAAGTGTTGAAGGTATTTCATCAGTAATCAAAAGTTGGATTGTTCGATTTGTGGCTGCTGAAACTAACTTTTCAAAATAACTTTTCGTTAATTGCAATAAATAATTGTTTGGCTTATCAACATTATACTGCGTTATTCGATCAGCTTCCTTTATGTTTTTATTACAAACGCTTTATCTGAATTACTCAGGGCAAAGTAACACAAATAGTCAAAGTAATGCGCTAAGAAAAAATTGCTTAAATCTTTCGATTTGTACGTTTTTAAGTAAGTTATGAACGTAGAAACAGAAATCGGGAATATTCTCTACACAACTTAAATAAAAATCACTATAATGAGTAATTATAATTTTAAAATGCAAATTTTCGGATATTCTTTTAGAAAAATTACAGTATCCCTCCGCTATTCGTGGGTGTTACGTTCCTTCCCCTACCGCGAATACCGAAAATCCTCAAGTAATTAATGCAGTTTTGAATACGTACGCATGTATAATGCAGTTTTGATTATATATATATATATATATATATATATATATATATTCGCAATTCAAGAATATTTACAAATGCAATATTATTTCGATTTATATGCAGTGTGCTCGCTAAAGTCCGTTGCCACCCCAATAATTGTTGAACAGCACGAGCTATAGTAAAGAAAGTGGGGTCTAGATATATTAATGTTGCTATGCGCTACACAGCAAAATAACTTACAGCGCCACCTGAATGCTAAATATAGAATTAGCGTTCTTATCATCTTCGTTCCAGAGGTCCACATATGTGGATCTTTTTGTTTCCACTGTTAAAACGATTTTTAAAGATTTTTTGTAATTATAAATTAAAACACATATCCTTCGATGCTTTCATTTTGAATAAAGGATTTTAACGCTTGTGAATGTGTAAATTCAACACACAGACACACACATTTTGCTTTTGTTTGCCGTTTTTTTGTTTTTGTTTTCCGTTATTTTGTTTTTGTTTGCCGTTACACAAAAGAATATTTGAATGTTATTGAAATTTCCTAATTTGAATTTGTGAATATTTTTTGGATTTTTTTCGAAATTTATATCGCGGAAAAGACCTTTAAGGACATCATTTACCTTTGAAAATATCTTGACAGTCTTTGTTTATGGATGACAGTAACTTTTTACTGCTGAAACAGAGATCGAGAATTAGGCTTTTATTCGAAAAATTATTTGAATATATGCTAGATATTTTCGTTTTTAAGTGTAATAGGCTTTAAAAACAATTGTGATATTGCTCTTTAATTTGAGATAGATTTTTGTTGGTTGCGAAGAAGTTCTCTCAAAAACGGCACGAGATAAGGAAAGAATGCCATTTTCAAAGTTATTCAGCATAATTTATTTAGTAAGAACAGATACCATGCGCACATCAATGTTCAGAATAATGTGCACAATAATGCTACGAATCGAAGGCGTAAAACGCATATTTTTCTGGTCAAGTTTTCCAAAACTGCACTTACCTGACACAAAGTTCATTTATCTTTCATGATCAAAGTTTTTTTCGGTAAAATACACATCTGGACTCTAATCTGCAATTCCCGCTGTACATTGTACAGCATGGCTGGTGACACGCTGGCAAAAGCAGCAGTACTATACCTTTACACTGTGCATTTTATGCCATCTATACTTACCTTAACCCATTGACACCAAGACCGCGTTTTGCAAGTGCGTACGCATATGCCAGTGTTCAGTTTGAATTTGTATTTCCATATTTCACATAAAATGAACTGAGAATATTGTTGTTATTTGCTATTGAGTTATAATCAAACAATAGTAACATACGTCCATCCATTGGCACACCTTGCTCCTACTTCAGAATCGTCTGACAAATCCGTATCAGTCGTATCTTCCTTATACCCTTATGGCTCGTAGCTGTAATCGTCACTACTGTCACTGCCAAATTGCATCTTGATAATAAAACAAGCACAATAAGTTCTTTACCAACAAGCGCGCTTGTGAGGTAAAGAACTTTCACGTAATACTTAACGTATTGGAAATAAAGGAAACGAAACACTACCTCACAAGCGCACTCAACACCTACGTTCTGAGTTGCCGCACCTCTTCAAGTGATCCAAGTCATGAGGTGAAAAATGAGTGACAGGTCTAAAACAACCAGATGTCTCTTCGGAGAAGGGAGAACCTTATCAGAAAATGAAAAACGCCGGCTCAGATACAAATAAAATCAGAACGTACGCATCGTACGTCCTGGTTGGAAAGGGATTGATGGCCCAAAACAATACCCTTAAGAGGAAAACTTGCATAAAATACCATAAATGGTAAATGAAACTTTGTCATTTTGCCACAATATTTTGCGTCATAAACCTAGTTTAATAATACTTTAAAACCGCACTAAGTTATGAAAAAACACAGAATTTTAAAAATGTATCAAAAGTATCATTTTGCCCGCACCCAATGGCAAAATGAGCCTTCATTCAAATATAATCCTAAATTGTTTTTTTGTCGGCAAAATTAAACATGTAAAAAATAATTATAACTGCACATATTGAAATAAAATAAGTTTTATAATCATGTAGTATGCATAATTTATTTTATGAAAATTTAAAATTAAAAGTGTCCTGGACAATAAAATGGAATATTTAAAAATTATAATTCAAAACTTTTGAATTACAATAAATGCAGAAATAAATAATGTAATGGGGAATCACGCATTTTGGGCCACTTATCCCCTATTAAAGATGCTATTTAATTTATTAAAAGAGAGCATCAGATTGATTTTTGAATATTTTTTATTATCATTTCATTCATCGCTAAAACATAAGTGAATTAAATCCATTTTAAACATATAGTTTTAAGATCTCAAAAATTGCACCTTGATATCATAGCAGAAAAATCATTAGGAATCTTTAAAATATTGAAAAGTATATATACAGATGATTTGCTTTCTACATTTGACTATAATCTGTCTGAAGATGATCTGATGAACCTAATCTTCACTAATAAGACAAATAATATCTTCAAAGTCAATTGGTGTCTCAAAAAGTTATTTAAAGTTAAATAACATTTAGTACGTTTAACGACTATCATCTTATGTTGTTTTATGGAATAGTCAATTAAGCAAATAAACAAGTTTTCATGTTGTTTATTTTAAAAGCGTGAATTTTTATTTTGCTAATTTTAAAAATCATGTTTAATACTGTATGTAGCGTTTATCAAACGAGGAAAATACTGTTAAAAAACTGAATAAATAATTATGAGAATGATTTGTGTCACTTCCATAATGATATCAAAAACTTTCTAAAACTCCATTAAAAATAAATTTCATAAACCTTTTGTTTTGAAAATAATCGCACTTTTTCCTTAAACACGATGACTTCTTTAGACATAGATCATTTTTGTGGCTATTTCTTATGTTTATTTTTATTATAGTTAAACACCTGGGACAGCAAACATGAAAGAGGAGTGTTACCTCTTGTCATTTAATCTCACCAAGAACTGACATCAATAAGGTTCCTAATAACTGCATTTTTCACTCCTTTCTCCACTGCACAGCTAAGCAATAAACTGGAATATTTTAGGCTTTGTTTTAAGCTTATTGAATAAAGAATGCTATAGATTTTTCAGTCATTGAATGATGCTCAATGGGCTTTTCTTTTTGGTTTCAGCTATGAAAATCTAAAATGAGAAATATAGATGCAATAAAAAATATGTATAATAAAAATGAAATTTTAACATAAATTCGTTTTTTTTTCTTTTACATGCAGCACAGAAAAATGTGACACAAGCACTCTTAAGAGCATCACTTAACTACTTAATTAATATAGTACCTATTGGTATTGATATTTATGTACATAAAATTATTTGTAGCTCTATTTCAGATAAGCTATGAAACGTACTGCTGCATGAAATACTTTATGTAGAATGAAAATGCCAGTGTTACAGTGTTTCTTTATCCGAATAGGAATCCACTCCACTGGATATATTGGACTGAAAATTTGAACCAAACAAAATGTAAAAGTCTAAAGATCTAAAAATCAACACGTTAAACGAATTTTAGAGATTTTTCGTAATTTTAACCTCCAAAAACGTTCTCCAATTTCCAATAGAGTAAGAAAGATGATCCAGTAGAGCAATAGATATCGTAAGCGATATTGACGTCCTTTTGATGTTACGTATTTTAAAAAGAATTAGAACCTTGATTATGGCTGCGGGCTGTGAATTAAAAATTATGTCGTTGATAAAATAATCATAATCTGAATGCGCTGGAACCGGTATGGAAACATGAGAAGAACAGAGCTCAATAGCTGTACGACTTTTCCGGCATATCTAATATATAAATTGTGTCTCTTGCAGTTTGCCAGTATCCGGAAGTTACTATGTGATGCACTTCCGTCCTCAGGAACAGCTGGTCGTCGGGTTCTTAATCCACAATTGGGGCAGCCAGTTTTTTAGAATTTCTATTCTAAATAGCACAGAGCTTTCGGGGTAGATGGGACACATTTCTGGCTATGATCACGATGGTAAAACACGCAAGGCTTTCGTGGAATTCACTCCATTTTGATAATAGAGTTCCACCAACTCACCACGATCTTTCGTTGGTAGAGTGATATCGTCGGCATGTACGACCTCCCAAATAAAGAACCAAAAGGCCCCGTTGTTTTTGGCCTGAATGTTGGCTGCGCGATGAATGTCGGCACATCATGGCCTGAATGTTGGCACATCGATTTTATACGATGGTTTTCTATCTCTGCGCATGTCTGTACTAAATTAACAAATCCTCCTCCACACAGCAACTGCTGGCACTGAGGAACGAACTGCCATGCAGTTCTGCCTCTTTGCTTGTACGGGTCCTAGACTTGCTAAAATTCCGAACTTTCGAAATATTGTCCTGGTCTGATATTTTGAAAGCAGTCCTGTTTTCATAAAATATTTAAAGAAGTTCTCTCGAGTATCTTAAACAGTAGGATGTTTCAGGACAATTTTTCAAAAGTTCGGAATTTTAGCAATGTAATCACCCGTACACAAACCCTGATTTGCGAGTGGGATTCCTACAATGCGAATTGTCAAACACTACATACATGGGTAACTGGCCCATTCACCACACTGTGTTTTCTGTGTGTGCATAATGTTTCCTTTTTTGGGATGCACGTACCGCTCTTTAGGGGTTTGGCAAACGCTGGTTATTTTGCGCCGGAATAAAAACAGCTGTTTCTATTCGACATTTTTGAGTTTCGGTAACTATAACCGTAACAGCGAGAGTCACTTTGTTGCCGTTCACAGAATCTCAAGCCCATACCTCTAAATAACTGCATCTGAATTTTCATCCCGATCAGGTGAACAGACTGGACCGTAGAGATCCATATATCACACAGTTTTTTTTATGGCCAGCCTATATATTGCATTTTATTAATCTCCCATAGATACGAATTTACAGCAGTATAGTTCTAACAAGAACAAAAGAAAAAAAGAGTAAAGAAAAAAAATTCAGTAAAACTGACTTTTTACACAATCGGAAAAGAGCCTTTGCGTCACTGTAAATTTGTCAATTTTTGTAAAGATGTTTTTGTAAGTATAATAGACAGCCAATAATATACAATATGTACCGTATTGCTAATACGGTATTTTTCTCTTTTATTTATATTATCTTCTATAATTTGCTCTACTAATATGATACCTATAGTTTTCCAATTATCAGAAAAAGTTTAAATTTGTATATATTCTTAAAATTCTTTGCTAATATATATATATAAAGTCTTTGCTAATATATATATATATTCGTCTTGTCTATGAATCCTATAAAAGTTTTCCAATATACAGTGTTGTTTCAAAAACAAGCAAAAGATTTTCTGGCACACACTAATGTACACGTTCATCTAGCATTAATCTAGTAACAAACAAGGCAGGGCTGTGTAGAATACACATTGTTTCTCTGTCTATGACATTTATAAAAATGAGCCCATTAAGTCTATTTTAATATTGCTAAAATACAAACGAGAATGATTTCGTAATTTTGAAATATAATTACCTCACTTGTCGACATAAAGTCGTTTTACAACAAATTACATTACACCTATACCAAGTCATATTAGCTTCAATTAAGATCATAAAGGTCACTTCAAAGTATTTGTGACTTCAAATTACTTATTTGCAAGCATGCATTTTCATGGGTTCTTTTACAAACAGTAAGTACTATGAGAAATGAGTATGAAACTTTTAATAGGTACATACTACTCTAAAAGAGATTTATTCATTATTAATTATGACAGAATAAAACCGCTCACAGAAAAGCTGAATATAAAACTACCTCTCTCTACTATGATAATCATCAATATGAACATTAAGTTTTTAAATTTTGATTTCAATTTGTATTGTATATTTTCGAGAATATAATCTGTAGAAGACACATTTTATAAATTTTCCTACTTAATAAAAGGTGCAGCAAAAAGGTTTTCAAAGTACAAGTACTAAAAATAGTATTTTTACTTAATTGAAAGTTGAAATAAATCAAGCAGCAACAATTTTATAAAGTATTTCATACGTGTTTTTATAATATATGTTTATTTTGGTTTCAAAAACATTTTAAACGCATGGGATGTTGCAAACTAAGCAGATAAATAAATAAATAAGCATCGTGAGTATAAATACGACAAAAAAAGTTATGTAATAAGCTAAAGTGGGCATACATGATTCTCTTACAGAACATGTAACATTAATTTAATTAAATTATTTGCGCTCATTTATCACCCAAAAGAAAAGCCTTACTTTGAAAAAAAATCTTTTTCAAACAAATTATCAGTACTCCTGGATTATCTTAACACAGTACATGCACATGAAAACAACATTAACGAATTTCTGCCTTTATGTTGTGGAAGCGCTTCAATCAAATGAGAACGTTATGCTCCCTTTTTCGATCACATAAACTTTAATAAGCATTCTAACCGGCATTAAAATTTCATATTTATATGCGCCTAGCATCGGGGATCCCATTATTAAAGGGAGACTTTTGAAGAAATTGGATACTTACGGTAAATGTCTGTTTTTTATCATTGATGCGAGGGACATTGTTAAGAAGCCTCTTTTAAATTTCAGGAAAGTACTTATTTTGAAAGGGAAAAAGAAATGAAGACGTCTTTGTTAAGCGCTGAGTCTTGATTGACTAGAGTGAGAAATTTGATAATGAGTTGGCTTCTTTCGTCACAATTACCCTTTTGAAAAACTCTTTTCTAAAAATTCGAACTTTATTAAATGGAATTTAAAGAACGCACACTTAATGCACCAATAAAATAATCAATTTTTAATTATTAATTATTTCATTGAATAAGACATTATATAGCATAGTATAGTGTTGTAAAAACATTGTGTGTCTAATGTGTTTTCTGTAACTGTGTGTTTAATGCGTTTTCCTTAAAATACATTTATGAAACACGCTTACGTGATTTATAAGAAAAATTAATTAGAATTATTTAATTATTTTTCAAATTAATGATTGTACAGTAAAACGTGTATATAATTATCTAACAACATTTCCATAGGTGCTTTCAGTGGGTTATTATGATTCATTTTTTTATATTCACATGGTAGTAGGTTTTACATATTCTTCCTGTTGTACTCAAAAGTGGCTCCTTGTGAAATAACACATTACTTCATTGTGGACAGCTACTAAAAAAGCAAATCATTTACAGCGGGATATATAAAATGCAGGATTACTTATCATCTTGTTAACTGTAAGCACCTAAGGTCATGCACGAAGAAAAAATAATACCGCTCTCGTCTAGAACGAATAGATAGCTGTTTTCCGTGTCCTAAAACTAGAAGAATAGATCGTAGATTATGCATGTAGGTGATACGTATGACGATATGACGATTATGACGAATATGAAGGGTATGACGATTTCGTCTATACATTACTGGTATAGACGAAATCGACAAGAATTTCTTTTTTTTTCCAATGGGCGGCACTTGCTCATCAAGCATTCGCCACTACAAAGGCCCGAGTTACTGTCCATTTTATTATGGGAGCACCCAGTGGGCGGACAGCATTACCCCCTAAGAAGGGACGGACAAGTTAACATCCATGCCCAAGCCGGTATTCGAACCCGGACCCACGGCGTGATAGAATGGTTCTCTGGCGTGATAGAATTTCTAATTCGTAGTATTCTAACTAATCACATCAGAATGACTAGTTTGTATAACGAAAACTTATCGATCGATTCGTATATTACACTCATGATCTAGAATTCTAGGTTATCTGATAATGTTCTCGCTCACGCATCGATTTACAGATATTTTCATCCGGATACAAAAACTATTTTATAGATGATACATCTAAAAATTATATAGTTGCGTTAACAAGAATCTCGAAGAATTTCCCAAAGCCTCCTATCCTAAATGCTCCTTCCACGAGGCGATGTGACGACTTGTCCCTTCTTCTCTTATTTACATCCTCTTTGACTTTGACGACATAACTTCAGACTAGTAGAATAACTTGCTGTAATATTAACTCTGTTCTTCATGAGCCAAAGCTATAATCCTTAATCCAGGGAAAACAAAACTATTGCATACATAATTTTAAGTAGTCAAAAGAAACATAAGAATCAAAAGTACAATGCGAATCGCTGACAGCCATAGTTAGCGAACGAGAAGGAAGCTGTTTTGGTGCGAAGTTAACCCTGTTTTCGAAGTTCTTTAAAAAGTAAAAGGTAAATCTCGTGCAAGTATTTTACTTTGTTATTAACTAGGGAATTTTAAAATTCAAACTTAGCCTCATACATTACTTACAATGTACTTAAAAACAAATGTAAACAGACCTTTGTTTATACGATTTAGCTGTTACATCAACCACGAATTAGTCTTTCCGGCAAATGTTTACATTCGTTTTACTGTTGTTTACCTTTTCTTTATAATTCTTCAGATTCATCGAGCTGTTGGTTGTCAGATAAACATTGTTAACTAACTGAAATTCATATCATGAATGTAAAACATTTTGTATTAGTTTTCTGTAAGCAATTTTTGTTTCTAGCTTCAGCTTTCATTGCTTACAGCAGTTTTGATACAGCATTCATGTACACAGCTTTGATGCCTGTAAATTTTCTTAGCTGTGTGCTTTGATACACATTTATGTGGCGTTCAATCTACCATTTGCATTACATGCAATTATTCTTGTAAGCTGTGATTCATATTATTCAAAAGTCTAATGTTAAATTTATGCTAGATTAGTAGAAATGAGCTTAGTATATACTTAGTACTCCGCTATACATAATTTGCAATATGTAGAATAATATATCTGGATCATTCTACCCATTCTACAGGAAACATAGCTTTCCAAAGTTAAAATTACCCCCCCCCTATATTTTTTAAATTTATGTTGCTTTTTTACCTACTGCTTTCTACCCTCATATAGTTTTTCACATTTAGGGGCATAGCCAGAGGTGGCTGATGAGGTTGCAGCCACCCCCGAAATGAGTAAACGTACGATATGGAGAAAATTACGTATTTGTGGATAAATTTGAAAGTATTCCTTGATATCACCATGGTACATTTAAAAGTTGTCTTTCAGAAATTTGAGGTTCAGCTACGGACCTAGGGCAAATTAAAAAATCTTTTCGAGTGTATTTTTTCATCTGCAAAGATTTTAAACTCGTTTTCTGATTTTTTTAATTATCATCCTTTCTTCTCTTTAATTCATTTTTTTTTCATACGAACACTTTTAGGCAATATATAGCCTCCCCTCCCCCCCCCCGAGAAAAAATAAGATATATCTATTTTTGTAAGTTATATTGCATTCTATATTTTCAGCTCTCAGCCACCCCTGAAAAAAAAATTCCTGACTGCGCTACTGGTCACAATATTTTTAATTTATTTTAGCATTTTTTTGTAATTGAAATTTTGGACATGAACGGAGGTTACACACACACATGCAGCGGCAGTGTGTAGGCTCCCCTGCACACTAAGTACGATGAGGAAAACAAATTCTTGGAATAGTGAACGTGGCCCGCTTTGCGAGTCGCAAAGCCTTGTGCCCCCCCCCCCCCGGATCCGCAATGCACCAACTGAAAATAGTTTTTTTTAGAAAAGTAATTTGCTATGGAAAGCGTGAACTTGCGTGATTGAACCACGTTCACACACGTGTGTGTGTGTATATTATTATTATTATTATTATTATATGTGTGTGTATGTTTATATATAGTAATCGGAAAAATGAACCCCCTTGCAAAAATGTCGGTTACGCCACAGCACGCACGTAACAAAGAATAAACTTTTATGAAAGCAATAATGAATGCATGATATCTTATTACAGCATTCAATACAGATGTAAAATTAATTTAAATTTTTCGTCTGAATAGTTCCACAAGAACATGAAAAGAAACATTAATTTGGTTACAAATTCTAATGATCTAAATGAATTAATTGAATTAACAAATAAATAAATATATTGTGTTCAACGAATTAAGGTAACAGACATGACATGCAATAAAAATACTTATCGCAAACAGGCTTTGGCTTTTTTAGTCGAATTCCAAAACCTCAAGATGTCTGCTTATGTTCTTTTCGAGAGTTCTCTAATTGTAAACAGATGTTACTATACTCAGATTTCAATTCTGCTATTTAAAAAGTTTAAATTAATGTACGTGAAAACCATGCCTGAACAGTTATATTTAAGTATAGCCCACAAAATAGTTAGTTAGCAAAAGCCATATTGAATTACAAAAAGTCTGTATTTTTCTTAAAACCTTATAAAAACGTTTTTACATTGCAATTTAAACTCTATTTTATGATGTTAAAGTATGGCAGGGAAGAAATTTTAATTTTAAAGTAGTAATTCTTCATAGCACGTTTCTTCTTCTATGATTTGGGCAGCTACATTTAAGTATCATTGATTGAATTAACAGCTATATTTCAGTATCATCTCTACTCATTTCTTTAAAACAAATGTATTATTAAATACCATATTACTCCGCATATAGCACGATATTTTTTGGCTGATCATATCCTATTATAAACCTAACTTGTGCTAAATTCGAGGTCTAAATATAAGATTTTTCTAATTAACTTCATGGAAAATTTCTGTTTTACTACTGGAAATTGTTTGAATAAAACCATGATAAAAAGAAATATTTACAATTTCTTAATGTAAAGGAAAATGACACGTGGACTTTTGAAATTCGGCAGATGGCGCCGAATTTCAAAAATCACCCTTAAACGGAAATCGTTTCATTGTCTATATATATATATTGGGACAGCTTATTTTGAATTATATTCTTTGACAAAAAATCTGTAATATAAACATGGCATTACTTTTCAATCCTATACTTCAACTATCATACATCTTGATTTTTATTATTACTTTTTCTTTCAGATGCATAATCGGGGAATACGTCTATGAAACTTTACATTTCATTGAGGTCATTTCAAAATGGTATAAAATTGTCAATATAAAGACACGCCACAAGGGAAAACAGAAACATGATTTATTTTGTGAGACCGTGACACATCATGAATGCCATAATTTACAGTTTTTGCAAAATTTTTGTAAGTGGCTTGAATAATGGGAAAATATACCAGTGGCTGCATTTACAAGTTTGGATCTAAATGTGGTTAGTTGAGAACAGAAACATTTTTTCCATTGCGACACACCATTGAAACATAAATTGTAATCCGCAAATATTTGCTTGACAATATTTAGCCTAGTCTTAGTTATATTCTTCGGGAAAATTCAAGACTAATGCACTAGAAGCTAGATTCGGACAGTACAGATCCATGAGCAGTGGAAATTACAATGTGTCTGTTTACCTGTTTAAAAACTTGAGAGGAAAATAAGTCTGATGACGCTAAAGTCAGCAAAACATGGGACATTCAGCATGAAATCATTTATGAAAGAATGTAAAGATGATGAATTTTCTCAGAAGCTACATGACATATTTTAAGATGTTTTGCTCTTTTGCAATGCAATCCAAGTGAGTGTATCTAATTTGAAGGTTTTAATTTATAATACTGGATATGTTGCTCCTACTGCAGCAGGATCTTGTATTAAATACAAAAAAACTACTTGATGTCTTTACATTGTGGTGGAATTTGCTGGCCTACTGACTTTTCTGTGAACATCTGTGCTTATAAAATTTTCAACGTCTGTATTGATAATAAATATGAGAAACATTATTTAACTTCAGCAATACTTGTTATGTGAATTCGGTAAAGAAAAAATAGAAGAGTTACAATTTTTTTAATCAATTTGTATGTGAAAGTGGCCAATCTCACCAATCTTTAGTTCATAAGCGTATAAAAATCATATCAAATATATTTATAAATAATTATACAAAAACATTTAAATGATAAATTGCGGAAAAATCTGTCAAAGCGTAAGCTGTCTACATATACTTAACAATGATTGGTAATTTTAACAATTTTTTAAACAGTATACATCAGAATTTTATGAAAGGTAGCTTTTTCTCTTTCTGAAATATCTTTAAAGTATGGATTTGAATTGTAAGAAAAGCCATTAATTCAATTATAAGCACTATCAACTCACAAAAGGAAGTTTTTCTACTAAAAGTGTTGCTTTAAAAAAGTATGTGTTATGTAATTTTTTTATTTGAACATTTTAAAAATTAAATGGCTGAAAATAATAAATCCCGAAAGATAAATGAATATGTCTGAATAATTCATAGTAATAATAATTAATTAGTAATTATCATAATTTCCATGTTCCGTAAATATCACCAGAACTTAAAAATGTTCAACATTTGTGTATGTTACTTGTTTTTTTTTTTGTGTGTATGTACTCATAGTTTCTGTTTTCAAACAAAATTGGATAATGGATAAAGAAAAGCACTGTATTTCCTCTTTAAAACTATTTATGGTTGCTTTCAAAATGTATATTTTTTTAGAGTACAGTTCATCTAGCATATACATTAAAATGTTACTCAGTACCATCATGAAAATTTTTTAGTAAGTAATCAGAATGCTAGACACTAGTTTTTCTAATAAAATATATTCTCCAATGGAGAAATAGACAAGGTTAATTTGTTAGTTAAACACAGTTAAATATGGTTCATTTGTGGATGTTCTATTTCATTCTGCATGATTGGAGAATGAGTAGGTTATTCCACATTTTGATTCTTATGTATTTCTTATTTTTATTAGGCTATCTTTTTATTTTGGGTAATAAATAAATGCCTTTCTGTCTAGTTAGATGTTAGGATCGTATTAAACTTGAAAAGAATTGTTTTATTTTAATATGTATCCTTAAGACATTTTTCAGTGCAGGTATGTACTTTTCGAAATAGTTCTGTGAATATATGTTGTAGGCCCTCAATACACTTTACCTATCCAAAGCCTGGTCTCATGATAAAAATGGGTATAAAATTATAGTATAAAGGAAATAAAATGCTGCCAATGAGGATATATCCTACAAACCTTGGTGCACCAATTTTTATACAGATGTTAGTTGTATGTGAATCCCATTTTAGATTATATGGAATAGTAAGACCCAGATATTGATAAATTTAACATTTTCGATGTCAGTACTATATAATTTCACTTGAGGTAAATCAACAGTTGGAGCCTGGTTCTGAGATCTTTCAGTGACAGAGCTATTTCTAGCTATGAAACTAAATATTTTAATGTAATAAATCAATAAATTATAATTCTCAGGTCTGTCTCTCAGTGGAGGAGTAATGAAAATTCTAGTTCATGGAACCCCAGAAGTTTTGAAAGAGGTGTGTATAAATTATTAGTCATAACTCAATGTTCTGTTTTAGGAGACTAAATATTCCAATCGAGGTATCTATAAATTGCAACCCTCAGCTCCGTCTCTCAGTGGCAGGGAGCTGGAAATTCTAGATCATGAAGCCAGAAATTTAAGATGAGGTATTCAGAAATTATTGTTTGAAGCAAAAAAGTTACGTTTAAGGAAAATAAATATTCTGTTCAAAGTATCTATAAATTATAGTTCTTAAAACCAGAATGTCCATTTGTGAATAGAATTATTATATTAGATATAGAGTTATTTTCAAAACCTAGAAATTCCAATCCAAAGTCCACTTTTTTTGAGTTCAGGGAACTAGAAAATTCTGGGTACCTCGTTTGGAATATTTAACTATAACTGTCTCGTTCTTTGATCTAGAATTTATAGGGAGTACATAGATTTAGGAATTCTAGCTCCACCAATAATATTCTAGATGTCAGAGGCATGTTGTTGTTTTCTTGTTTGTTTGTTTGTTTTTCAGTGTGAATATAACAAATACTTTTAATTAATATTATCTCGATATTTATAATACGGGAGATCACGGTTTAATCTAGTGTTGCTATGGGAATATTAAAAAGTTAAAATATCATGCTTCTGTCTAAAAGTAAAAATACTAACTTTTCCGGATTGCTGACCCTTTACAGTTAAAACCTACAATATTTAGCAATGGAAAATAATTTGTTTATTTTAATCTTGTTAAAATTATTACACTTTGTAATGTCTAAGATCTGATTAGAATCTCATAAATTGCGAATTTAGTTTCCTGTGTCTTAAATTTTAAGATAGATTTTACCCATCTCAAGGAATTTTTCTTTATGACGTAACGGTTTTGATTTCCGTAAAAGAAATCCTATTTATTAAATTAGTTCCCTGGTTAATACACGCAGGAAGTATTCTACGGCGTAATTTTGAAATTTAGACTTTAAAAAGAAAGTCTTAACATAGGACACATATAAAAAACGTTAATCTTATGTTAAAGTTTTACTTTAAAAAGCATTGAGGAATTATACCATTCGTATTTCTTGAAAAAATAATATAGGGATTAATTATTTTGTATAATGTTACTAATATAGCATACGAAATTTATTTTTCACTTAAAACGTGTTAGATTTAAGGGATCAATATTTTTCATTTGCCAAATTTTTATCATCATTAAGATAACAAGGTTGTAAAAACACTTACCACTCATTTCCTCTCTAGAAAACACATCGCCCTGGAAGCTTTTTTCGTACTAGAGTTTAAAAAAAAAATGAAAGAAAGAAAAGATAACGTATCTCCCCTTTTTAGAAAAGGGTTTTATTTCTGCTGTAGACTATTGATATTTTAAAAATAATTTTAAAGTGTACTAGAATATAAGATTGGGACCAAGAAAAACCAAGAACGGGATAATGTATAAAAATACAAAAAACAAAATAAAATAAATAATGATATTTTTTCTTTGAATATCACTTAAAAGGAAAGTAGCGTAAAAACCTTTCATGGTTTCAAATAATCCTTATGATTAGTCCAATATTACCTAAAATAGTTTAAAACATTAAGGTTTATGCAGATGTTATTTTCGAAATCGCTACAAAAACTATATTTAGAACACGCATTTGTACAATCGCTATATACAGGGTGACTATGACATATCACAAAGGATGCTCATATTGATAGGCCTTATTCAAAGTAGGGGTAGTCATAGTTTTTGTTAGATTACACCTGTAATATGAGAATGCTTTTTATTTGGCGAGGGCGCCGATTAGCTCACATCACCGTTGATTGGCTTTTAGTGCTACTTACTCTATTCCATAACTGCCAACTCTTCCGCATTTTCCAAAAGATTTTCCACCACTAATTTGGTCTTAGCAATTTAAGCTTAAAATTAGTCTAAATTTTTAATGTGAAATAAAACTGTTGAAAGATAGTGATGGAGAATCTTCCGGTAGTGTTGGCAGCTCTAAACAAAAAATAGGACGACTTGCGATTATTTGCACTCCTCAGAAACTGCTAAAAACCTCCAATAGTACTTTTAGAATCAAGGTTTAGCCTGCATATACCCTATATGATAGCTGCCAACCTTCCCGATTTCTTCGGAAGATTTTCCACCTCTAATTTTTACCTTATCAATTCATGATTAATAAAACGCCAAAAATTTAATTTAAAATAAATCTGTTTAAAAATTGTAGTGGGAAATCTTCCGAAGAAATCGGGAGGGTTGGTAGCTATGCCAACATGCAGGCCTATATGCAAGCATATATGCAAGCAATAGTCTTCAGTGCTTACTAGTTTATCCAAAACACAACCTTCTAGTTACTAGACAAAAGCGCTCTCCGCATGCGTACTACAGTGCCACACACGTAGAGATCCGGGAATAAACCTAAGTTTGAAAGCGCGCATAAGCTTATAATAAATATAAAACTGCAGCTGTATATATTAATTTCTGTAAGTTCAGTATTTCCTCAATAATTAAAAATATGCGTGAAATCAAATTTCTTGTGAAGTACATTACCTGAATAAATACAGCATAAATGAAAATTCGTTTACATATTTAGTATCGATAATGATTTATCCAACAATTTCTAGCTTAATTTATTATAACATGAATCCACATAACTAATATTATGTCAGGTTGAACAGGTTTTAACCCAAGTAGGCAACTGTAGGTCATGCCAATGAAAATAATTAATTAGGAGAGATCGTTTGGTATCAACAGGTGCTCATTATTCCAAGAAATTATTATATGCAATATTTTAGACTCAAGCACCTTTTTATATAACACAAGACTGAAATAACGGGGCAGTTCTAAATGACAAATGACTTACAATAATTTACTTTCACCAGGTAAGATATGTTTTACTAATATTTAAAATAGAATTTCGTCTTATCTTTGTTACAGAAAATTAGTAGTAAAATAGCTTCATGTACCATTGAAATGATAGATGCACTTTCTAAAGATTAATTCTTTATTATAATGCTTTATCTAACATCAAAAGAAAGTGTTTTACTTTTTCCCGTGTCTTCTACCGTTTAAATAGCTAATTACTGAATAAAATATAATGGTTTTGATTTGGTAAAAGATGGCTCTTCTCAGCTAATTTATTTTCTGTCGGCAAGGCAGTTTTTATTATTATTTTTTTCCGATGCAGGAGGGCGGAAGGAACACAGCTCTATTGCCAAAACAGGATGCAAAACATAAATAAAAAAAGCACTCAACCCAAACAAATTAACAGTGGAGCAATAAATAGGGAACATAACTAAACAAATCTGTAAGAGACTTAACCAGAAAGGGTCTGCTGGATGGTACACCCTTTATTGGCCTCATTTACAGGGATACCGCACTATAACGGGATCCGCTGCAAAACCATGTTTTGCTCTTTTCATGGAAAACCCCAAAGATGAAATCTGCAGTGCTGTATATTATAGGCAGGAGCAGGAGCTTGGCAACAATTAATGATACCAAGGATCGTTGCCTGCGAGCCAGAGAAAATAACAGCCCGTACAGAAGGAAATACACTTTTCCTTTTTAACAAAAAATAAAGTAATAATGCATACAAACACAAATTTTGTTATTATTATGAAATCATTTACGTTCAAAAAATCTAGCTACTTAATAACTCAAACTAGATCGAACTGAAAATCTTTACAACGTGTAAACAGGATTTGCCCTTTAAACAATAATTATGCCCATTGAAAAATCACTAAAGGAGAAAGTTCAAATAAAATAAGCTAATTTAAAGGTACTTTAATACCTCTTGATTTTATATTAATGATATATAAATAAAAAATCATTTTATAATTCCCTCAAAAGGAAGTAATTGTAATTTTTGAACTATAAAAGACTTTTAATTAAAGAATGTATCATTTCGCGTTCAACGAACGAAGATGTTAAATCATCCCTTTGTTGTGATGTTCTATCACAAAAGATTTTGAATTCTTCTGATTTGTATTTACTATTAGTCGTAATTTAAAATTCTAGGAAAAGGTAATTATTTTTCAAAGTAATTCTCAGAAATTTATGCAATTGTAACTTAAGAAGATTAAAAGTTGATTTCACATAATTCAATTTAAAAAATAATAATTATTAGGCATTTATGACCGAAAACTCAAAATCTATTTTTTTAACTAAATAGAGGAATGTAATATGGAAATAACATGCATTATTAGAAGAACACAACACCGTTCGTATATTTTAAAGTATTCTTAAATGCAAATTAATTAAAAAATAAATAAATCATTTGAGAGTGATAAATTTGGCATTGGAACGTGATAAATACGTCATTGGAACTTCCCAATGAAGAATGCTTGCTTTAACAAACAAAAGTTTGATGTCCATGAATAGTTTTTTTTTTCTTCATTTGACCAAAAGTTATTAATGTGAATTCCGTGGTGATTTTTTTTTAATTTGAAAGACCGTCGTTTTCGGAGGGTCGCAGTACTGTGGTAGAAACCACCATCAATGATGCTGGCGGAATTGTCCACAGGAAATAGCTGTGCTCGTAAAGCTTCTAAGGTATTGGATATGCCTTAAACATCGTGGTTGTTCAACGTTTTCTGGACTAACGAGGCGCGCTTCTCCCTACAGGGTTTATCAACTCTTGGATATAGGCAACATCGAATCCTCATGAATACATGACGCAGCCACTGCATTCACCCATGTTGACAATCTGGTATGAATCGCCAGACTAGATCAAATCTGGTGTAAATGACAATCTTTCTTAGTTGAACCATTTTTCTTTGAAGAATCGTGTCCGATATCGAATGGAAAACTTAGACACTAACTTCTGTGAGCGTACCTTCATTAAATCAAAGATGTGTGTTATATGTAGCAACCATCATGCAGGATGGCTTACCGCCACACTATGCCATGCCAGTCCAGTGAAACGACTTCCGTTGAGAACCTTTTGCAAAGATAGAGTAATCGCAAAGGTCGCATGGCCTCCACTATTATTTAACTTCACTCCGGTGTATTTCTAGTTGTGGGGCTGTTTGAAATCATTTGTCTAAAGTTCATGCCTTACAGCATTGGCAGAACTCTGATATTCTATCTGCCTTAGAGTTTCTGTAACTAAAGAGGAGATGTACAAAATTTCAGCCTTTCATTATAAAGCATCTCAAAGATATCTTTAAACAAAGATGATTGGGAACATGCATGAATTTGAATGCATATTCCCAATCTATCGCTAGAGTGTAAAAAAATATTTATTTCTTAGATTCTGTACGATTCTTGAAATACGATCATCCGTCGTAATCTTTTTCCTTCGAAAGCCTTAGCAACTTTTTTAAACTTTGTAAGTTACGCGAATTGCTATTGCAATCATTTTCTTAGAATAAACGAAAATTTCAAAATAATAATAATAATAATAATAATAATAATAATAATGAACTATGTTTTTACATAGTAAGACATTTTTAAATATTTTAAGGCAGCATGATTTCTAAATTGCAATTTTTTATCGTCTTTCAGTTACGGACGCATCTACAAATAATATTGTCGCAAATATTATCGACGCCTCAGTCTGTATTTGCCCAGTAAAATAATCGCTGTTCAGTTAATCAGTAAATCAAACTGCTTTGGTTAAAATTCCCCGTTTTTAAATTTCGATAATTAATATCAGAATTACGATCATTTTTATAGACAAAGAGTGTATTTTGTGGGTTTAAATAAAATGCTGAATCTCTGGGATTTCCTTTCGTGTACGTTTCTAAAATACTTTTTCTGTTCTCAGAATATTAGTTATATTAAAAAGCATAAAAGTTTCAGTAAACAGAACGCCATTTATGTGCGGAGCCTTGAATTTATATTTTTAATTGAACTGAAATGAAATCACATGATGTCGAGAAATCGGAGGATGAGCCAAATCAAAAATGAGAAAAAGAAACACGTAGTTCACAATACATTCTTAATCTTGAATTGACTGTTTAAAATATACAGGGTGAATCTAAACTCTTAGGAAAAACTTTAAGGGATGATAGGGCACACAATGAGGAATCGTAATCAAATAGCAATCAGGGTTGAAAACGCAGTTTTAACTTAGCCGGTAATAATCACTTTTGGAAAAGCATTGAAGTGTCCGTCTAATTTCTTAACCAAGTTTCATAAACAACAGGCTCGTCTTCGAAAATTTAATCCATGAAATAAAATAAACTTTTTAAACTATCCATTTTAGTCTTCTGTTTTCGGAGAAAAATACATTGGTTTCTGACGAACAATGGTCGGAAAGCGCACTGTTGTTTCGGCACTTTTTTCCGAAGTGATTATTAACAGCTACACGAAGGCGACGTTGCCGATCCCACATTGCTATGTGATTCTAATTCCTTATTATGTGCCCTATCACCCCTTAAAATTTTGCCCAAGAGTTTAGATTCACCCTGTATATCCGTCCATATATTTGTACCCATGCTTTTGCTTATCCTTTATTGTGCCTTCTTCTTATGAGAAATAAAAATAAGCTTCGTTTCAGATATCTGAACAAAAAATTACAACTATAAAATGAAACTGACTATTTTCTCTAAACAAAGAACGTTAGATTTATTTAACTTTTGCTGATAATATTAAATACACTCAATATAAAATAAGCAGATTTGCAATGCTAACATTCATTCAATTCACTATCCTTATTTTTTTGCATTCTTCAATATTTTAACTATAGGCATGTACGTACAATCATCTATGCAACAAAAAAGTTTGATGTCCTAGACTTTAAAAGCATCCTGTAATAAAATATTTAAAATTTTTGCTCCACACATTAAATTCTTTCTATTTCTTAGAAATAAACATAATCTGCTGTATTCAGCTCTCTAATGGATTCAAATAACCCTTGTTGTAAAAATATTGTGATGCTGAATTCGTGTTTTCTTTCCCATTGTTTGCATATTTATTTTACATGCAACTAGAAATGACTATATTTGTTAGATTACATTTATCGATTTTCAGTCGTTTGTAGTCGGTAAGATTCCCGAGGATGAGTGGCTTATTGTATGCAGTCATGGAAAAGCTATAACTGTAGGTATAAAAGGATGTAGATGAATAAATATCAGGATTACTAGAATAGGAGAAGTAAGTCAACCTAGCTTACTAATCAATATGATGATATTTGTCTAAATGCCATTAAGTGGGCGAACCAGTTCGTCCGTTTAACTTTTTGTATTAGCTTGAAGATATCGAGGTCATTAACTTTCAGAGTTTGTTTTTTTGTTTGGTATTATGACAAGCTTACACGAGAGCCTAGAGGGTTGCTTTCGCAGGAGGACTTTTAAGGGGTTATAACACATACTCATGTTACTACCTCAATCAACATTTCGCAAACAGATGGATAGGTCGCGGCAATCCAATTCAGTGAACTTCTCGATCGCTGGAGTGAACCACTTAGGCTTTTTTTCATGTAGGGTTACATCAAAGTCATTGCTTACCGGACTACAGGCTTTAATGTACAGGAACTCAAACAGCCAATCACATCTGCTATTCACTCTCTTCAGATACTTTCAAGTACTTTGGATGAAATAGAATATCATTTAGATATTCTACGAGTCACCAAAGGATCTTATACTGAAAGCTATTAATTTAGTTATGCATTCAATTTGTTAGAAATTACATTTTAATGCTACTGTGTTTAGATTGTTTTTACTTAATTTTATAAAGTGTCCAACAATTCTAGGGACTATGTATTTTACAGAAACTACAGAATATTATAATTGCTCAGTTTTGTTTGATAAAATTCTCAGTTGTAATAGGAAAACATCTGTGCTTCTTGCTTCAGATTCCTGTCCAAAATCCAAATATGAAGGAGGACATTCTTTATTTCTCAAACCTTATGACACATATTGAAAGATAGATTTGAGCATAATCTTTATGTTAAAGGGAAACACTTTTCAATTTACCTTCCATGCTCTACTGTATTTATGCTTGTTTTACAAGCTGCATTCCATTTTGTATGCTTATTTCTCAGTATAGAAAGATAAAGGTAACAGGAATTAGAAGATCTAGATCCCTAGTAGCAGAATTGGTTCAAAGTTCGTTCAAAAACGTTCAAAGAATCTTCTGAACTAGTCCTGCTACTGGGGAAGTTATTTATATGTGAAGTCAAATATTCAAGTACGTTCCTAGTTCACGAAAAAAAATTTTTTACTGTGATAAATCAAAATATGTAGTGCTTAAGTGTTTTTGAACATATTATGAAAATGTTACGCTGTATATGTTAACTGGTTATTGTAAAAGGATGAGCCTAGTAAGAAAACTTCAGACGAAACATTGTACCTAGTAAGTCTTTGTTAATTTTGAAGTAATCCTCTGTTACAATAGAGTTTAAATGGATATTGTAATAATATAACGAAAAATTAATTAACTAAATTTTTAATATAAAAATGGTATTTGTCTATTAAGTATTCTCCAATATTCTATTAACTAACTTTTTCAAAATATTTACGGAGTTTTTGTTATTCATATAATTACTTCATTGCATTACACTTGAAATTATAAATCCACGGTAACAGCCTCACCTATGCATTAACGAAACCAAAATGAATTCCAGAAAAAATCATGAGTGTTTATTACCATGTATTATTTTTTAATGAAATTGAATTTGATATAGCTGATAAAAAAAGCCTAAATAGTATCTGGTTTAAGTTTTGAATAATAATTTAGAAATGGTGATAGATATACTTTTTGCGGTCATTACGAAAACAAAAATTCAAATATATGTATGTAATTAAATTAACTTACCTTCACAAAGACTGTAAGAAAAACACATAAATTCAGTTGTTCAAAAAATTTTTAATAATTATATATATATATATATAGAAAAGACATACATTTTGCGTTTTTAGTTGATCATCTCTTAATATCACAGAGCTATCCCTATAGTTTTCCAAGCTCTGCTTTAAGCAAAAATAAGAAGTGTTTCGAAAAAAAGTCACACCACCGCAAAAAAAGTATTAGTGTGTAATACTAAATACATACGTCGATTTTTAAATAAACGCATGGTTTGTGTACAGATGAATCATTCAATATATAGTATAGCATTTTGTGCATCATCAAATTTGTGTGAAACATGTGTTTTAGAAAAAACTGATGAATTATCATAGTAACCAACATCGGTAAGTTTTCTTTTTCTCTAGAACTTTTTTAGAAAAATGTGCTACTAAATATTTTTTTATATATTTACGCCAATACGTTACGCACGCTTAATAATTATTAATAGGAAACTCCATACGAAACTTGTGAAGTCGTAAGTTTAGTTTATATATTAAATGAATTAAGTATGTTAGTAAATTTGCATTATGGATGCAGAAGATCAATTAAGGGAAATATTTGTTATGTCAGGAATATATACATGGTATCGCATAACTATTAGTACAAAATTTATCGGGAGATAGAAAACATAGTAAGGAATCAGAATCACGTAGCAATGTATGGTAAAAAATGTCGTTTTCACTCACCTGTTAATAATCACTTTCTGAAAAGTATTGAAGTGTTCATCTAATTTCTTAACTAAGTTTCAGAAACAATTGACATGACTTCCAATGAAATATTTTTAAACATCAATTTTAGTCACAGGTTTTGTAAAAGATACATTAGTCTTTAAGAAACAATGGCCAGAAAGTTCACAATCATTTTAGCATTTGTTCTAAAGTAATTATTAATAGCGATACGATGACGACGTGTTCGACTCCACATTGCTATGTGATTTTTATTACTTATTATGTGTCCTACCTTTCCTTAGAGTTTGAAGTGCAGTTTAGTTTTGCACGCATCACCTGTCTATTAAATGAACTCTGTGTATATTTATTCTTTTAAATTAATAGACTATATATTTTAAAGTGTGGCATGCTTCGATAGAAAAATAAAATTTTAAAAATTAGTTCAATGATAAACATGACTTTTATATTCATATAGTAAAATATGTAGTGCCTGTTAGAAGCTTTTCTATAGTTGAAGAGAAATGGAAAGAATTGTTTTCAGTTTAAAACAAATTCCACGAAAAAAATTCAAAATAATTACACATTTGAAATACGGCAACGGTACTTTTCTAAAAAGAAAATTCGACTAACGAAGTTATGTATTTGACGGAAATTCAGTGTAGTGAAAAAGCTTGACAAATGTGCTGTGTTTGCGCAATAAATTCATAAGAAATCATTTCCACTTAATTCAAATGAAAGTGTAGTGTGTGTGTGGGGGAGGTGAATACATAAAAGCAAAATTTGTTTAAAGAACGAAATTTAAATGTCTAGAGCGTGTTTTATGTACATAAAAATGTAATAACTTAAGTTGTTTTTGACAATATAATTAAAATATTTTTTTACACAATTAAAATTTCACAAATTAACAGCACTTCTCTAACTGAAACTTCTAAAATTTAGTTTATGAACTCTGTCAAACGAATTTATTTTAAATTAGGAAAAAATAATCAGAGGAAGTATTCCTTAAACATTTTCTTTTATTAATTATCAGAATAGAAATGTTCATAAAATTTTATAACTTTCTACATATTATCTTTAAGATAACACTTTACATTTAAAAAGATTTCTCACCGTGGAATTAGAGTACAGATGCATTTAAAATATAAAGAATACAGTTATCAATGATTGATTAGCTGTAACTTTGTAGTACATTAAATATAATACGTGTATTAAATGTTGTACTGATTATTTAGTCTTATTTTTAAATCTTTATCATTACAAAAACAAGTAGATATGCGTTTATTACGTGTGTTTTATGAAGGTGTGCATGTGCAAATTATTTGGGCATTCCTATACTTGAATATATATTAGATATAGCTGCAAGTTTAATGGAATTTCATATTTAATTACTCTAGAATGTTTGGAGAAACCTGTCGCTCTATCAAATGATGTATTTTGTTCCATTATTGTATTAAACTACCCAATTACAAATTGAAACGCATGTAACTTCATAAAGTAAACTGGATGGTGAAAGAATTCAGCTATTCTCATATTATAAAAAATTATTCGGATTTTCAGGGAAATTTTAATTACATTTTTCCCCAAAGGGATCAATACTGTGGGTTAAAACCCATTGCAATAGGATTATTATTATATACAACATAGTGTATTTGTTTATACAAACTTGGTTTACAATTTCATTCGTTTGGTATTGCTAGTATATATGTATTAGCCCATAGTGTTCATTAATTTATGTTACAGCATTTATTTTCACTCGCCTATTTTACAATATATTTAGTAAATATATGAACCTGAGACAATGTCAACCAATACATCAAATAAGTAAGAATATTTTTTGTAATTAATATGGTAAATTAATATGGAAAAGGTGTTTACTGTTTCTTCTGTAAAGCGCACTTGAACGTCTGATACAAGATTGCATGACTTAAACGATGAGCTTTTACACCTTAAGCTTTGGATAAAAAAACGAACTATATTGAAGTTTGTCTGTTTTAATCCCTTCGGCCCTGAATTTTGAATAGAGCATATAAAAAATCAAAGAATGGTTAGATGTGTTGCAATATATGTAAGTATCTTAACCCATTTGTGCCTAGATATTTTTGCGACTTTCTTCGATTTTCGCTAATATCAGCAGTAATAGATAAAATTCTGATGTCAACTTCTTGAACAAGGAATGATTTCTTTTAAAATATTTATGTATAAAAATTGAAGTGTCAACATCCTACTGGGTCTTGTTAAAATATTTTGTGGAGTTGAGGCTCAATACTCGTGAATAAAGGCTAGGAAAAATAAATAACGTTTTCGACTGATAGCGATAATGCCGTCCCAAAAAAGGGACGCTAGGCATAAATGGGTTAATTATGAAATAAAACATTCAGCCAATTACCAAAATAATAAAAAATGTTCTAATAATAAGACACGAGGTTATAATTGAGCAAAATGAGAAAAATAATTACAGTTATTTTTATGAAACCTTATGAAATAATTACTTTGTGCATGAAAATATAAAAATACTTCACACTTGTCATGCATTTTCATTGCATGCATCCATTTATTCATGCATTCATAAAGATGCATTTAACTTTTGAGTTCAAATGGCTTGACGCTTCCCTTCTCTTCTGTGTAGATTTTCTGTCATCCAGAGAGCAAAAATGATAACGTTCTACTATTCCTGCATGTATTATTAGTACGACACAAGGTTTTGGTGTTAAAATTCTTGAAAATGAAGAATATAGAGCAATGCAAAGATGTGTTCTAATATTAGAACGTCAGGACCGAAGTGGTTAAGAATAATCCTAGAATATAGTCAGTTTGTCTATGTAAACAGTACGAACGATCCTATTTCATCAAATTTTCAAAGGACCTCATGGATATTTGTGGATACTTATTGGATTATAGCACATGGATATTTATGTGTCTGGAAGGTCAACTTCATCTTAAACATGTTCTGCTTTCAAGGAATTGGTGGCTCAAATCGAACTTCAGTTATACTAATATTCAGCAAAACGACGAATAACTCACCAGAGGGAAAAAATGACGATGATTAACTCAACAGATCTACGGTTTGCATAATAATCGATCGGCTAGTGAGATTTTCATTTCATGCAATCCACATTCGGCTGTTCATTGGCAAAGGCAGCAATTTTCAATTAAGACGTTGAATGTGGCACTGGTGCCTTGGGACCGGCGGTGAATTTTCCGTTTGGTTGGTACCGATCCATAGGGACCGATATAATTACCCAGAGCTGGTCCCTGGGACCGACTTGAAGACGAAGAAGAAGCATTGAAAGAGAGTAGTCCTCTATCCCTTCTCTCCATCCTAAATATCACTTCAGCGTTTGCTCACTGCCAGCTGAATGGAAAGAATAGCTCAAAGTGTTAACTAATTTGCAGAGGTGAAAATTGAGAAGCTTAAACTTCCGTTCGAATTCTATGATTAGTCTGTAAAATGTTTCAAAACATATTTAATAATTTATAAATAATAAAACATATTTTCGTTTTTTTTCCATCCCGTCTCATTGTAAATTTAGGAATCTCTACGGGACAAGGTATTTTTCTGGGGTCGTTGAGCAAAATGTATCCTAATACTAGATGTTTTAAAGAAAACAGAAACCCATGTACAGTTTGTGCTAATAGATTGCCACCTAAAATTAGTAATAGATGTACCTGTCGCGAAAGCGACATTTCCACCTTCCCGCAAGGCTGAGACTAGCTAAATGAAACGCGATTAGAAACTTGTGTTTCGTTGCTTCGTTGCTTTTTGCAACACAGAAAGAAAAAAAGGTGTTGTTCTTTTTGTTATATGTAATGTGTAATGTGAGAACTACGTGTACTTGTGTATTTTTGGCTGTGAAATATATGTTTAAAAACCAACTTTGCTGTTTGTGATTTATTGCACAAATGAGTTTTTTGAGACAAGAAGAATCCGTCACCGCTTATCACTAAAACCGCGTAATGGGGTCATTTTGACCCAAAACCAGATTTGATTCAGTTTTTTCGAAAAAGTTACAAACCGAAATTTTTAAAAAATCGTGATTTTTCTTAACTTTATGTTATTAATTATCTGTAAAAAATTTGAGCTCGTAACTTTTATCTGTTTTTTGTTTTTAACATGTTTACCTGATGTCGCGGAATGGGCCATTTTCACCCAAAACTCCCCACGAGTCTGAAATTGGAAGTTCAAATTAAATAAATGCCATTATCATTCATAAAATGAACGATAATGACAAAATAAATTCCAAAATAGCATACCATTATGTCATTTTCATTGCAACGTGAATTTTACAAGTCGGGTCAATTTGACCCATACCGCGGTTTTAGGTATACCAATCTCAAGCGACGCGGTTCTAATAAGAATTATAGCATCAATATTTTTGTACATTTAATGTAATATCAAACTTAATACAAATGTTAAGATTGAACTAGCATCATTACCGTTGAAATATAACATTATTGTTGCATTGCAACGTGAATTCTGCAAGTTGGGTCAATTTGACCCAGCCCGCGGTTGTAGGTATATCTGAAACACCGCGGTTCTAGTGTTATGCAAGATTATTTGTTAGTTTACCCTGTCATAATTCAAATTTATTAATATCGTTATGCAGGGACGCGATAGTACCAGTGATTAGTATTAAACTAAAAAATGCAATGCAATCTTTTTTCAGTCAATAAAAAACAGTTTTTATGTTTATTAAAGTTTATCATTAATGAGAGAATGTACAATGAGTTCTAATTATATACAATGGATTAAATAAAAGTTCCTTAATTCTAATTTTTCTACTTATAAAATAGTGAATTTGTAAATAATAAAGCAATGAGTAAAGGCAATAATAATTATCAAACAATAAAATTTTTTTTCAATAATCCTTTTATATTTTTCTTTCATTAAATCATTTAAAATCATTTTTGTTTCTTAAAATTGTAAATGGCTTTAAAAGAATTTAGAATTTTCTTTTTTTTTTCTTTTTAAAGTTATTATCAGGAAAAAATGTAGAAATATCTGATAAGTAATTTACTGGATATTTTAGACATGTTTTCTTGTTAGTTGTTTAATATCTAAATAGATTTGTAAGTAATTATTGGTAAACAAATTCCAACCAAAACACTGTTATCACGTTTATAATCTTTATATGCTAATGCGTTATAGATTTGCATTGTTTGAATTGGTAGTCATATCAAATCAGGGTTGAAACAATTCCCTGTCAAGTGGAATTTTTCATCAACATTATTATTATTTCCTTATTGCACCTTATTATTATTTAATTTCTTAGATAAAAGTGTATGAGATTACTTAAACGAAAATTATTAAATCTGCATAACTCCTGCTGAAGGATAAATTTTTGATGAACATAAAATAATATTTCATAAATATAAATTTATAAAAATGAATTCCATTAAATCTATGTTTTTCGAAAAAGCATTAAAATGCATATAAGTAATGTGTAAGAGAAAGTTTGAGTACATTAAATTTTAGGATGTATTGGAAATGAATGTAATTATTGCTTTGGATTTGATATAACAAATATCCATCTTCCAAACTATTCACATACTGATAAATCGCTATATTTTACACTTGAAGAAAAATACTTAAAAAATCTTATAATACACTATACGATGACGCAATGGAAAGTTTGCGAGTTTCAACAGTCTTAGAATTTGCCAATTAATATGTATATTATTATAAGAAAGTGCTTAGTTTTCGTGTTCGTCGTTTAAAAGTCGACTGTAGATGGAAATTTCTGGTAAACAGTCCAGTTGGTCAAGTTTAAAGGACGAAACACAAATTCAACTATTTCTACAATTTCGTTGAACAACCATCTAAACACAATTCAGAAGAATTAATAAGCAATTACATGGCTTATAACAGTGAGCTAAACACAGAAGCTCTCTCAGATGTTTTATTTCACAGACGATAAAATCGTTCCACAGTCTAAATTCAGTGGAAACTCTCGACGAAAATGATTAGCAGTTGCTCAGGGTTAAACAATGAAGAATTCAAAAACAACTTTAAAAAACGAGCTTCTCAAAACGAACAATAGATTGTTTAGACCACTATACAAACGGACAAAACATTGGACTCAAAGTTTTATGCAATGCAACAGCCGAAATGGAACTGAAATCTTGAGCCACCCTGCCCTTTTATACCTTCCGTCAACATAGCACTTACATTCTAGAGGAATCTCCGGAAAAAATACCGAACAATTACGAACTTTAATTGCATAATAGAAATGCAACTGAGTAATACTATGCTATTACGTAGTACTAATGCAAGGAAACAAAAATTACAGGCGTCATTAGTAATATCGCCCAAATGTTCCTATTGTCGCCAAGCTTGGCAACAATTGGGGCAAAATATCGCAAAATTTGGAGCCAAAAATACGTTTCTAAACTGAATTAAACTAAGAGAAAGAGACAAAATTTCGAGAAAACATTATGTTAATAAATGGGACACAAATTCCCTATTTCACGTTCTAGTTGACCGATATTCATACAACAAAATACAAATTTCAATTATTCGTTGTGTAGAATACGAATTTCAGACTAGTTTAATTCCCAGAAGAACGGGGCACCCCAAAAATTCGTAACTGTATAAATATATATATATATATATACCGGGTGTTCCAAAAATGACCGGTATATTTGAAAAATCGATAAAAACTAAACGGGGAGCGATAGAAATAAACCGTTTGTTGCAATATGGTTGGAACAACAGTAAATTTTCAGGCAGACAAACTCAAAATTAGTTACAATTTTCAACAACAGATGGCGCTGCGGGCGATTTGAAAGATATAGAAAAAAACGCAGTCTGTGAGTTCGCCATTCTGTGAGTTCCGCCATTTCACAGCAAGCTTCCAATCTGCGAACAGCACACGCTTACAGCAGAAAGACGACTTACAGAATGGCGAACTCACAGACTGCGTATTCTTCTATATCTTTCAAATAGCCTGCAGCGCCATCTGTTGTTGAAAATTGTAACTAATTTTGAGTTTGTCTGCCTGAAAATTTACTGTTGTTCCAACCATATTGCAACAAACGGTTTATTTCTATCGCTGGCCGTTTAGTTTTTATCGATTTTTCAAATATACCGGTCATTTTTGGAACACCTGGTATATATATATATATATATATATATATATGAGATTTCTTTTAAAAAGTTTAAGAGTTTCATTTTATACCATTTTAAAACTTCATATATTTAATTAAAGTTTAGACAATTTATTTCAAATTTAGGCATAAAAATGTTTCGCTTGAAATGGAAAATAAACTCACCTTTTTTCTAAATAAATTGTTTATAATTACGAACAAAACTTTTATCAACTAACTTCAAGGATGAATATCCGTATTGTATGCAATTTCTCATATAATTTACTCAGATGGCCTGAAAGTACTGACAACTTGTCAGTTGAAACGGGTTATTATGTTCATTGACAACCGCTGATCACGCCAAAGATAATTAATTAGGGAAAACAGTAAGGCTTCAGCAGGTGCTGTTCATTTCTAACAATCATTATATCTAATACGATGGCTCGAGACTGCTTGTTGCCATAAGTAGCCAAAATGTCACTTAAATAGAAAAGGGGATGATGGTGTACAAAGTAAGGGCGAAATTTTCGAATTATATTCTCAGAGCATAAGGTTTTGAACAGGAAACAGACGACTTCTAACGCTAATGAAAGATCTATTAGAACTTAGAATGGCATTTAAACTTAAAATATTAAATAATATGTGTGTTCATAAACTCATCAACTCGCGCCACTAGCTTTCGTGCCGATACTGTAGAAGACTGAAACAGGTATAATTATTTGTCTTAGTTTCTTTCGAGATTAAAAATTATTTCAGTTTGTTGAGTTTCGTTGCCTAGATGATGCTTTTGTTTATCAAAGAGCTATTACAAAATTATGTGTATGAATGGAAACCTCATGGCTATGTGTGTTACCACACCCATTACTGCCCGCTTCTTCTGTGTTTGTACTTGTTGTGTTCTTCTATGATTGTTAGATATACTATACTTTCATTACTATAAATTCCTGATCGTTCCCATTTATTTTTGAAATATTGCAGTCAATAAAGTGACGGTCGAATCCGACGGGTTTCGGCTAGTAAATGTTATTTGGAATTAATGAATGTCAAACGGATATTCACGGGTATAACACCATCACTAATATTGCAGGCAGAACCCCTCCCCCCCCCCCAAAAAAAAAAACTCTCAATTCAAAGAAAAAAAAATGTGTATTAATTAAAATAGAAAACAATAATGTCATCGATGAAATTGATTTAAAATTTTCATTTTATTCGCTTTTAAAACTTCATACATTTAATTAATTTAGATTTAGAATACTTATTTCAAATCCACACATAAACATTTTTGCGCTTAGTTTAAATGTTCATTTAAAAAAAGGAAAATAAACTCACATGGTTTTTTTCTAAATAAATGGTTTTTAATTACGAATATAACTTTCATCATCAACTAACTTCAAGGATGAATACCACTTATAGTCTTAGTTTCTTTCGAGATTAAGAATGATTTCAGTTTCTTCAGTTTCATTGACTAGGTGATGCTTTTGTTTATCACAATTTGACCTGTCCAATCAGAATGAAAGAAACGGTAAACAAACAATTGAAAATTAAATAAATCGACTCCTGTCTCAGTTGATTTAGTTTTTCAACTAACTGCACTCAACTGACTTTAAGAACAAAAGTCAACCAGTTTGAGTGTAAAAACAGAGCGTTTAAGAAAACCTAAAGCAAAATCTTGTTCTACGAGTGGCACCGGTTGAGTGTTTAAGAATGCGCCCAAAAGGAGTTAAAAGTAGTGTTGTTCCTAATAAAAGTGTACTCACCAATACTTTAACCCATAAATATCATATTAATTCCTTTTATATTTACATTTAATCAATCAGTGAATTTTCAATGAATTTATGCTTAAAATCAGTAGCTATTTCAGCTATCTACTATATTTTAGACATAAATTCTTGCTGAATCATTTTTTATCATAAATGCCAGGGAATCTGCACAACTGAAGCTCTCATGAATGCATCATCAGCGGTGCCCGAAAACCTTTCGTAGGCGGTTCCGACCTTCACGCCATGCTATTCGCTATACAATACAATGGTAACAATGGTATTATGGTAGTAGACAGAAGCGGGATAAACGATCATGTGTCACTGCTTGCGTTTACAAATGGAGCTATTTTTGGTGTACAGTTTAAAGATATTTTACTTTTTCGAGGTAATGCATTCAAATAAGTACCGTTATCTTGTAATAAATAATATTGTTAAAGCGCCAAGTGCAATTATATAGAACATGGCCCCCAGTAGCACAGCCAGTTCAAAAGATATTCGTCACTGTATGCATTGGCATCAAAAATTGAAGTTTCTAATTGCATTTTAAAATATTTTGAATTCCTTAAATTGATATATTGCTGTTCAACATTATTAAATAATAAACATTTATTTGTGGTTTAAAAAGAAGTGTGATTACTCGCTTCAATTCTCCTTCTTGATGTTGTGCAAGCCATGGAAATTGAGAATTTTTTCTATTGGCTCTATTCTTTAAGTTATATTTTCTGTAGATGCGTATTACGCATAACACAGACACCCTTTTCTTCACCAATATGATTCGTTTGTTATGTAATCTGTAATCAACACTTAGGGTGCGAATTTGTGGTAATTTAGATTATTTAGTGAGAGAACCTACAGTGACTTTTAACCTTTAGAGCTTAACACACGTTCCTTGGCGCAATGTCAAAAAGTTTGCGAAAGTCATTTTTTTTCTAATTAGTAGTTATACATTTTACTATTTATACGAAGTAGTTAATTCATTTTTGTTCTAAAAAATTGATCACTAACCAGAATGGAAATTAAGAAGGATGAGTGAGAGAGACAGAGAGAGAGAAGGTACATTTTGACATCCTGAATGAATAAAAATTACAGTTGAAATAACACAGAGGAACAAAAATATACTGACTTAAAATTTCTTTTCTGGACAATAAGTTTGTATCAGTTGAAAACAGGATGAGAAAGTTAAAAACCTGAACTACGTAAAAATAATAAGGTTCAAGGAAAAAGGTTCAAAAGTTCAAGGTTTATTCAAGGCTAAAACTTTTATTCTTGCAATACGATTATTTTTCGTACCAGCCCAAACAGATTCTATACTGGATTCAATTTTTACCAAACGATTTTTCTAGGAAGAGTTCAGCATATGTTTGTTCCTAATTCATAAAGTTAATTTATGAAAAAACTAAATCTCATGATAATGCTTAAAATTCATAAGCACTGAAACAAAAAAAGTTTTCTTGGAGAATATTGCATTTAAAAATATACCCAAAAATCCTATTAAAAGATTTGAAAAAAATATTCTTATGAGCTATGAATTTTATAAGAGAGTGCAATTATCCTTTTCCTGGATTTTAGGATTTTAGGAAATGCTGCATTTGCAAAAAGAATTGCATGAAAAATTTCCAAACCTTTAGCATTTAAACAAATTTTACTTCAAAAATTTGAACGGCTGTCAAACTTTTTTCAGGTACGAAAACAGTGGTCTTGTTTTCAAATTTTATTCTTATTTTTTTAGCATGGAATTCGTGGAAAAAAGACCATCACAAATCTAATATGCTTTTGTATGAGAGTATAATTAAACAAACGCGCACACATTTAAAATTTGAAATTGAAGGTTATCGCAATAGTAGTTTATTTCAAATGATAATATTTCGAAATATTCTGAAGAATCATTCAAGTTCAATATGATATCTTTTACGAAAGCTGAAATGATTTCTGATATTATTAAAGCAGTAAAGAGACATCAGTACAATATTTATGAGGCAATAACTTTTGAAATGCAAATGAATCTAAATTGATTAAAGAAGACATTACCTTTGTTGAATTTAACTTACACAAAGTGTTAATGTATTCTTTTGTATTAAAAATTCATATTCCTGAATCAAAAGATTTCGGAATTGTTTAAGTTTAATACTTCTTAAGTAATACGCATTCCTGAAAGAGGTGATACTAAATTCTCGTGCGTAAATGAGATTAGCTCGCTATGTTTTACGCCTCTGCAATTTTCAGCGCAATCGTTAATCCGAAATCTGATTTGTATTTTGCATATACATTGTCCCACTCAAATCCGTTATCATCCCAGTAATTTCGAATCGGAAAGAGCTATAGTCATAAAAGTGAGGTCTAGGTAAAGTTGCCATCATGAAGCTCTAAGGAGACTCATCGGGAATGGGCGATCAGGCGGGGAAACGGACCAGGATCCATTTTCACCGGCAGGAGGCGTAGCGCGCCGCTTCAATAGGGATTTAGCGTTGTTTTGATTGTGAACGAGCTATATTTTTTAAATAAAATAAATTATTTTGATAGAATATGGGTCAAGCGAGTCACTGCTTTGTACCTGGATGTGACAGTGAATATCCAGAAGCCAGAAAAAGAAATGTATCGCTCGGGAAGAAAAATCCAACGTTATTTAAAGCTCCAAACAGCATCAATACAGCATCACCATAATATTTCTTTAATATGGCCCCTTATAAATGTATAACATAAAAAGTAACACTATGTAAATAGAAAACCTTTTGTACATGTTAGTAGTAGTATAATGCTAATATGAACACTTTAAAATTGGCATTTGGCCCAATAATCAAATTGAAACAGCAGTATAATACTTTGAAATTGTCCATTTTTAAAAAAATAATAACAGTTTTATGAATAATATTTTTCTGTTTATTAATTTAATTAGGGTGGGGGAGGGGATTTTATAATATATAAGAGATACACAAATGAATAGATATTTTTGGCATAAGTCTGCAAAACTTATACAGAAACAAATATTTTCAATTCAATTTTTTAAATACAAAATTTTTCAAAATTAAAGAAATATTAGATTTTTTCTGATATGTGAAAGCTTGCAAAACTGATGCAAAAGAGTCAATCACTGAATATGCGTGTATTTATTGAATTAATATTTTTTTTCCCTTTATGCTTTTTATGAAATTTTTTATAGTACTGAAAAATGATACTGATACTGAAAAGACATTGATTTTTATGTAATTTTTGTGGTACTCAGGTCCTTATTATCGCACGGGCAAATCGGGACTTTGCTCAGGCCTCCCCCCAATTTCAAATCTTGTTCTGAAACATCCTTCTTTATATCGAAATTTTATGAAAAATAAAACAAATTTCATAGATGCCTCCCCCCCCCCAAATTCATCAATTCCTGGGGCCCTTGTTAGTTATAATCAGGCTCTGGTGGTGCTGAAAAACGGCGTTAAATGTTTTTCTCTTTCCATATTTTTTTTTTTTTTGGTTTAACTAACCAACTTTAAGACTAAAGACAAAAAAAAAAAAAATAATAATAAATAAAATATAATGTGGAAGAGCGGGTATATAAGAGGAATTTATAGCCTGATAGAAGACAGGGAATATTTTTTAATTTTTAGCGAATTGCTACCAAAAATATTTGTCAAAAACTGATCTATTATATCGTTCGCATGCAGTTTTAAAGAGAATTTATTTAAATTATTAATTAATTTATTAAATTTTCAAACTGATGTTACATCGTTGTAACTAAGTAATATAGAAACAAAATTATTATATATGCATATTAATTATCATATTTATTTATTCAAATGTTAGTGTATACTTCATGAAATTTCAGCATAAATGAATAAATCCCAATTAGAGAAGCAATAAATCGGAAAGCGCGCGCGCGCGATGTTGTTTGCCGCTACCGTCAATAGATGGCGCAATCAATGGTAGCCGCAGTTTCGTCGGCAATTCTCAAACTGCGTAGTTGGTCCAAGTTGGATAACAAGTCGATGTTTCTCCTCCCGAGCTTCATGGTTGTCATGCCCTACACAAGAAAGCCACTTACAGCGCCATCTGACGGCTAAATTTGAAAACATTAACATTCTTATCCCAAAAATGGTACGAGATGCAGGAAAATAGTAAATTACACAGTAATTGTGCATCACTGAAAAGTTTTTAGTAAGAAAAAATATCTTGAGCCCATTAATGTTAAAAATTGAAGGCATAAAAGCATATCACTGATGCTTTTGCCAGCATGCCACCAGCCATGTTGTACAGTGTGTAACGGAAACATACTAGAGTGCAGATGTGTATTTTGCTGACTGAAAACACAGCATGAGAGATAAATAAACCTAATGTCAGCTAAGTGCAGTTTCGCAAAACCTGACCATAAAAATGTGCGGTCTCTACTTTCCTTTAATAACATTATTGTGCTCATTATTGTGCACATTGATGTGAGCAAGGTATCTTTTCTCAATAAATCGATGATGATGAACAACTTTGTAATTGACTTTCCCGTATCTGATACCGTTTTTGAGATGAGAACGCTGATTCCAAATTTAGCCACTTGGTGGCACTGTAAGCGGTTTTCTTGCATAGAGTATGACAGCGTTACTATATCTAGACCGAACTTTTATGTCTATATCTCTCGCGATTCAGAAATTATTGGGATGACAATGGACTTTAGCGGGCACACTGCATACACACGCATGCACCGAAGAGCCATTACATAATGACCTCCCACACATTTTTCAATAAACTCGTCTCGATTACCAGGAGAGCACGTAATTATGTGGGAATGCTATTTAACTGTTGCAGGTAAGGAATCATTCTTGCACTTACATTTGTGAGTGATGGGAAAGACTGTTGTTCTAAGCGCATTTGATAGAGAACAGATTGTAATAGCCCAAAGACTCGGAACGAGCATCTCCAAAACTGCACGACTGGTCAGTTGTTCACAATTTGCTGTTCTTAGTATTTATAAAAAGTGTATTAATGACGATGATATCAGCAATAAACGCCAAGATGTTGAGTGTCCACGCATCATCAAAGAAAGAGGACACCGGAGACTGTGCCGCTAAGTACAGCAAAATCGGCGGCAGAAAGTGTCTCAGCTGATAGCCCAATACAATGCATGTCCAAGTATAAGTGTTTTGGAACACATATTAAGAGGTATTGTTTGATACCCGCCCGATTCCCGATGCATATCGAGCAGGCCTACTCATGTGCCTCTGCTTCCCAAGCGTCATTGTCAACTACTCCTACAGTAGGCACGGGAACATCGAGATTGGACCACGGATATATAGAAGAGAATTGCCTGGTAGGATGAATCCCGGTTTCTCAGTGTTCAGACACCACCATGTTCTAATACGTCGACTTTATGTGGCCGCTGTTAACCCATTTATGCCTAGTGTTCCTCTTTTGGAACGAAAATTTTCCCTATCAGTCGAAAAACGTCATTTATTTTCCCTAACCTTTATTCACGAGTATTGTACTTCAACTCCACAAGATATTTTAACATGACAAGTAGGATGTGGATATTTCAATTTTTATACGTAATGATGTTAAAAGAAATCAGCCCTTGTTGCAAAAGTTATTATCGGAAATTTATCTATTTTTGCTGGTGTTAGCAAAAATCGAAGAAAGTCGCAAAAATATCTGGGCACAAATGGATTAAAAATTTGGCACAACCTATCTCCAATATCTACCAAGAACTCGTAGCACCCATGCTCAGGCGAGGTGTAACTGTTTTGAAGTCCAAAGAAGGCGCGACGCGTTTTTGAGTGGTCGGTAATAAAGTAATGCTCTTCGGTGTATATTAAAAATTGATTGAGAAATATTTTTAAGCGGTATTCCGTATTTTATAATAAAATGTACGTTATTCTTGGTTCTTTTGAGTTATGTAAAACTTCAAGTAAAGATATATTTGTAAAAAAAATTAAAATAAACGTGGACTTTGGTCTGAATATATTTTATGGAATTCCAAAATTTTCTTTTTCTATCCGTTTCAAAAACCTGGGAACATACTACGACCATTAAAAAAAAGTATACATGACTAATTCTCTTATTCTGTCATTCTGTCCGTAGATTGTGAGGTGAAAAAGAAAGGGAGAAGCACAAATTTACTTAATCATGTGATAATTGTACTTTATAAATTCATAATTTCATTCAAAATTTTAACCTTATAATTCTATTATTAAGTATTGTCACTCGTCAGATTTTTTGTTTGTATATGAGGTTATCTTAAAGATCGTGTTTTCCAGAGAAGTCTTGCAAACATCGATAAAATAAAATAAACCATAACTGAAGAAATATCGTCAATAGCACCATCAATGTTCCGAAGTGTGTCAAAAAACTTTGTTCGGCAAGTTCATGTTTGCTTCCAAAATAATGGCGAATAATTTCAACATTTGCTTTATGGAATAATAATTTTAAAAGTTTGAATTAAATTATGTTTCGTAAAATAAAATTATCACAGGAATAAATAATATTGTGAATCTCTATTTCTGTTTTGCCTCACAAATAAAATTGTAACAGTCTCACAGTGATGGAAATTGTCTCCCACACTTAAATAAGGTTCAAGCAATTTACTTCAGTGTTGCTATAGTTGCCACATCATCCAGATTTAAAGGTTATCAGAAAAACCATCGGGTACTCTTTGAAACTAATCACTCTGTATTATATACTTTTCACAAATATTTTCAATAAATTTAGTATGCATATTTAAAAGAAAAAAATTGACGTGATCAGATTGTCTAAATGAACTAAGTATTTAAAAATTAACTTTCTGTATTTCTGTTATCTTCAATGCATACTAAAATAAAATAAAAAAGATTCATTCATTCACAGAAGTAAAATTATAAAATCAGCAACGGTTTCTGAAATGTTTCAATTTATCAAAATAAAAATAACACATTTATGTATAATCCTCCTATTTTAACCTCAAAAATATTTTACTGATAACAGAATTAGCTTCTTAATACTCATGCTTTTACTTGACTTTTTTTAATTTGAGTTATTCTGAGAAATTTAATTTGTCTAAAGCCAGACAAACATTTGTTTTCCGGAAACAGGAAAAGTAATTCAGTTCAACCTTAATAATAGATCAGGCTGTTTTTGTTTCGTCATTCGCGACATCTTAAATATTTATGAAGTACTGCAGTAGTATAACTACTTGTTCTCGAAAGGGTAAAAATCAATTTTAATTTTGTCTATGCCTTTTTTGGAAAATGAAAATTACAAATGGGAGATTTTAACTGAAATCATAAACAAACACATATGAGAATACAATTAAGAGGCGTTTCAGCTTTTCTAAGAGGATATGCATATGTTACAATTATTAAAGTTGAGGGGGGAAAGGTCTCTCTATTTATAAAGGAAGATAACTTGACTGACTGACTGACTGATATATCAACGCCCAGCCAAATCCATTTGACATACAGGCTTGAAATTTAAAAAGGTTATTTCTTTTGCGCCGAAAGCGCCATTTGAGTAGATTTTTTTTAAATTCCAACCGAAGCGGAGGTAGGTAGCATAGGCGGTTTTGACATTTCCCTTCCAATCACAAAGGAAAATAGAAAAAGCTAAAAAATTTTTGCTTTAAATGGAACTAACACAAATGCCTAAAAGAAATTTACAGGATCTTTTACAATTCGTACCCAAACGGAGACGGGAAGCCAAAACGTTCCTTAACGTTCTTTTCGCATTTCCTTTCATATATGAATAGAA
Organism: Cheiracanthium punctorium; assembly: GCA_038373885.1. Taxonomy (NCBI): domain Eukaryota; kingdom Metazoa; phylum Arthropoda; class Arachnida; order Araneae; family Cheiracanthiidae; genus Cheiracanthium; species Cheiracanthium punctorium. Next base: position 1,683,473 of record JAWZYV010002197.1, read on the forward strand.
AATAGCAATAGCCATAAAAATTTTGCTTTAAAATGTAACTAACACAAGTATCCAAAAATTATTTTCAGGGTTTTTCAGAATTCATTCCGAAACAGGAGTAGGGAGTCAAAACTCCCTTTAACGCTTTTTTTTTCGCATTTCCTTTCAAATTTTAAAGGGAAAAGATAGATATAAACGTCTTGCTTTAAATTTCAGCGAAGACAAATGACTAAGAAACTGAGAAATCGACTTTTTAGAATTCGTAACCAAACGGAGGTAAGTGTCGAAAACGTTATTTTGAATTTGCCTTCATATCTCAAAAGAAATGAAAGGTAACCATAAAACTTTTGCATTGAAATGTAGCAAACACAAGCGCATAACGGTGATTTACAAGGTCTTTTTTTTTCATCGACCTCAATAGTGAGTAGTTGACAAGAAAGGGTTTTTCACATACCTTTTTCAATCTTAAAACAAAAAAAATTACAAAAAAACCACACAAAATGCATAAGAATATTTTACGAATTTCCTTTAAATCGACCTCGGTAGTGAGTTGTTGCCAATAAAAGGTTTTTCATGTTCCTTTTTTACACTTTCCAACAAGGTTGAAAGTGTTTATGATTTCGGTTTGTCTGTCTGTCCGTCCGTCTCTCCGCCCGTACTCTAACATCCGTAAATATGCATCGATTTCGACGAAATTTATGTATATCACTCTTATCTATTGTACTCTATTGAAAATGGCCTATGCAGCATTTATAGCTTTTCTACATGAGCACTCAAAATATTCCCAATACATTGCGTTCTATGGGAAGTTATTCTTTAAAGCGTATCATCCTACTATACGATTAATGTGATCCCTGAATTCAAGATAAAAAAAATTCCGATATTACTGCAAAAATATTACAAAGTCAACAAAAAACCTTAGTAACATCTACACAGTTTGTGCGATCCCGCTCGAAATTTTCCATAATTATGTATAAAAATGTAGAAAACAATCTGCGCTACTTTAACAATCTGAAAATGCATACGTTTCCACATTTTTAAATGATTTTTCGCTATTTTCAGCACCATTTAATTTCCGAGAGTCACAAAAAGTGATTAATTTGCGTGACAAAAATACCTATTTCAAGTGAAAATGATGTCATACAATTGGGATTACAAGACGTTTAAAATAGTTCTTAAAGATTACACAGTTTATTAGTATTTTTTTTCACAAATAAATCGTGTGCATGGATACTTGAATGGTTGTGTACAGAAAACGAAATCTTTCGACAGCGAAAGTTTCCGCGCGTTTCCAGAAGAGCATGAAATTCAATTTGGGTATAATAAAAATTCAATATTTATGAAAGAAATATATTTTCGTCAAATGATTTAGATGAGAAAACTAGCGCCCCTTGTAATTGCCTCCACAATGGGCTTTGACTTCTAGTATATAATAAAAATTGAATATAAATTATTTATTTTAGGTGGACGAAGATTAAATATATTGAGTGTAGACATGCTTTCGCCAAATGTTTTCTCTAGCGGCCGTTGTAATTGCCTCGCAACGGACTTCTAGTTTTAGAGATATCCTGGTACCTAAAATTAAACAAAATTGATATACTATATTAAGGATTACGAGATGAAGCTTTTTATCGAAAATAGTGTCTCTATAGTTAAAAGTTTTTCTACAGGACAACTCAAAATAATTTCAATACTATACGGTCAATGGCAGTTTAGAGACAGGCATCTATTTAAAGCATATAATACTATCCTGCTATATTAGCTAATAATCGGACGACGATCGTGTGCCGCCTTCAAAATTTGAGCCAGAAGTTACCAATGTTGGCGCGTAATTTCATCATTTGGTGATTAATCGAAAAAGGTACTACAGGTACCTCGAACAATATCTTATGTGATTATATTAAGCTATGACAATTTCAATAGGAATTTTGAAAATTCGTTACTCGCGCTGTAATTAACCAATTTAGTGTGTCGTGTTTTGTTAAGAAATGGCTAAGGGCTATTTGCCTAGGCGTGGAAAGGGGTTGCGTCGGTTGGTGGAATTTCTCCGACGTACGAAAATCCGTTAATGCGTTTCACCCCTAAACGGGTTAATGGATTTACAAGGAACAAAATTGTTAAACTTTGATTCTTTAACACGTGGAATATTAATTGTAGACTGCTAACCATTAAAAGAATAAATTTCTCGCTCTTCGTGTTCGTCCGCTACCGTTATGTTGTATGAAAGGAATATTTATATTTTTAACTTAGCAGCCAGTTTGTGAGGTCTTAATGATTTCGGTTTGTTTGTCTGTCTTGTTGTCCACCCGTCCATTGTTCTATCTGTTGTAAATCTACATCGATTTGTACGAAATTTAAGTTTTTCCGACAAACGACAAAAATTGTCGTGTAAAAGCCGATGGGTCACTCGATAGCAGTGTTGCCAACTATGGTGGCACTATAGTGGCTGAAAAAGTGGCCAGAAATGGCTAAAAATGTTTTCAAGATTAGAAAAAATAAATTATTCATTAGAGATTACTTCTAAGTGTTTGTATTGCTGAAATATGCTTGTCTGCAAATATTTTTGAGTCATTTTGACTCTCATTTCCAGTTTACAAAATACTTCGGTATTGCCAGTTGACGAAGATCTATCCACAAAGTGACTAAATTAGCAAACACTGCTCGAGACAGATAAATGTCTAAGTGCTTACACAAGGAAATATTTACTGAGACTGCAAGTACTTAGACTGATCTGCATGTATTTGTGCATGCATGTTTATTAGCTAGGATTGAAATGTCTAGAAGCATGGTCTTGACATTAATGAGGCTAAGTATGATGGGAGAAAAAAAAACACTTGCAGAACATTACATATGCTGTTGTTACTAACTAAATACATTAAGGTATCTTTTGAAATACATCTATTTCAAATGTGTAATTCAATTACTTTATTTAAAACTACTTATCTAACTGTTGGTTCTTATTCCTAGTAAGCCCCCATGAATGATTGATAACAATTTTTCTTCTATTCATGATACTTTTCGACATATTCGAAAAAAAAGAACTAAGTGATCTTTCTATCAAGAGCAAGCAGTCTCCCAATTTACCTTACAGGAGATTTTATTACATTCAGCTTTTTCTTCGTGCGTTCCAATTTTCTGCGTTTGCTTATCAAAGTGTAGAATGTAGAGGATTTCAGCGAGTGAAACATGAGATGCATAAAATATGTATAAGTTAGCTAAAAAATCTGTTCTATTTTCTGTAAAGAAATAATGCCACGGAAGAAATTTGAAGAATTTCCCAGATAATAAGCAAGCGAAAGAAGCATGTGATAACTTATAATATAATTTAAATATTTGAAATGTGACTAAACTGAGTATGATTACACTTAATTTTCTTAATAGACGTTCGTTTAAAAATTCAGTCTTTATACCTTTATGCATTAATTGCAATTTTAAGTCATTGAAGTTGGCTAAAATTCGTGCATCTACACATACAGAGACGTACTACTAAAGCATTGATGTTTTGAATAAATTTCCTTAGTGATAAGTAATAATAACAATAATTATAAAATTAGACAAATACGTTTTTAAATGTGTGTGTGTTTTTCATTAGATACGTTTACTCTAAGTGCTGGTGGTACTCTCGATAATATCTGATATTCTGGCGGTCTTCCATCAATATTGATATAGTATGGGCAGGAACAATGCTGTGTATGCGTAGTGATTGCATTTAATCATTTCTTTTATTAAAATCTCAGAATCTCTAAATATTTACATCATTTCAGTTAGGCTATGTTAATTTATACACGCATTTCACTAACTTTTAAAATTAAAACTCGAAATATGTGCTTCTGACTTGCGATTTCATTCAATATAACTTTACATTTACGATTTTGAGGTTTAATTTCCTTGACTGAGAATCTCAAAAATATATTTAATCAATTTATAAGTGTGACATAAATTTTTCATCACAGCCTATTTACAGAACCTGATGTCGAACATAACATAGAATTTGGGAAGCAAAACTTTAAAATTAGTTTTTCTGAATGATACAGGATTACAGACAGAGTGTTGTTAGATTCGAAATTCTTAGAATAATAACAAACTACAGTAAAGCATAACAGTTTTAAAAATTATATTTAGTATCACATATTGATAAATGTAGTATATTGACAGTCAAATCAGATCTTGTTGATAAATTGCGAAAGCACTGCAACGTTTTCTAAGCATTGCAATTCTTTATCTGTGCATTTCCAAACCACTTTGTGTCTTCTGATTTATATTATGTTTCTACTAAGGGGATCTGGAGAAAAAAACATCCAAATCATATCCATAATTTAAAGAAAAGATTTTTTAAGTAATTCTTTTATAGGTTAACATTAATATCTTGGATATTGTAAAATGCCTATTACCTTAAACACTAGACTTTAAATCACTGAATAATGTATCAGGTTGTAACGAAAGTTCTCCGCCAAATCTGCTTGAGTCAGTTCATGCGGCACCCAGCGATTGAACTTGTACATGAAGTTTATGGGATGCATAGCATGGCATTAATGTCTAACTCTTTAGCTTGCTCTCAAGTGGTTAAATACTGATTTTCTCCCACAAGTTCTCGCAGGTGGCCCTCATAAACATCAGTAGGCCGGCCAGAATACTCTACTCCTTGAATGTCATAGACCCTGTTTTTTAACTTTCAGTACCAAACCTTCACAGTGTCATATGATACAGCATTAGAATCTAAATTACACACATAATTATTTGACATTCTGTAGCACTTTTTGCTACAAAACTGGCAAACCCTTAGCCTTTCCTTTTGCTACAAAATTATTTCCTTTCGGACAAGCAGGCTCTTATAATTTTAAAAATACTTCAAAGCAATCTACTATTGCAAACAACATCCAAATCAAAACGAATTAAAAAACAAGAAGTCGATAAAAGCTCTTTTCACTTTTAAAATATTTTCTATTTAGAATCTGAATCAAAAGAAATATTTTCTTCTAAAGTTTCCGGTACAATTTACATTTCAGGAACGATCATGAGTTTTCTCTTCCTAGGCATTCATTGAGAACACTTTGACAAAATTACACATTAATAATTTATTCAAATTGCAATTTGAAAACTGTGCAAAAAAAGTTCTTTTAAGACATCCTCGTTTTTTCTTCTCATAATATGCATTTTTAAAAATCAGACAAACATACCGAAAAGAATAAAAAGTGTAAGCCACTTTTTTGTTATATTTCATTGCATGTTTAAGTTACAGAAATAAAAGGATGTGAGTACTGTTTGATGTTTTCTTTGTTCGGCTGGAAATATTTTTAGAACTCCAAAATGCTGTTATAGGTACTTAATGGCTTCCTTTTTAGAAATGTTCAAAAACAAGAAATTACCGGATTATATTTGATAACCATATGGTCGTTACTGGTAACCATTTTATAACTTTCTTTCTATATTTTACGATAAACGTTTTAAAAATACCCGTTTTTGTGCTATAAACATGTGTTATGAAAGGGTTTAACCGTTTTTCTAAACGTATATTTCTCATTAGACAATTTTTTAACTGCGATTATAATTTGACGTTACTTCAGTTCAAAAATGCATTTAAGAAAACAAAAATACTAAGAAAGCAAAGTAAGATATAAATTTAAAACATTTATTCATTTGTTAAAATATTGTTCATTGAACAATTGTGGTATACTTAAATAGAAAACAAAACAACCTCATTTATTTAGTATTAAAACAGACCAAGTACTAGTATAGTAACAGATCAAGTACTAATAGCTAACAAAATTTTACTTTAGAAAATTGTTTACTCATACATACATTCAATCAAGAAATGTAGTTTTATTTATCTAATTTACGAAACTTTTTAGTAAAAAGAAAGAAAATAATCGATACAAATATTTCTTGATTAATAAATGTAATGAAAGAATTTTAAAAATTGTATTTTTGAAAGAAAAGTGAAATTTTTAGAGATTTTTAATAAAATATAGTTGAGGACTGTTAAAACTATATTCATAATAAATAGTTGAAAAAAAACTGACTTTTGAATGTCGGGCTATCAGTAAGGACACATACAAAACCATATGTATTCAATTATATTATGCAAAGGATTCATCGGCTACCTCCGATTACACCAGCCAATTATATCAGCCTGAGTATGCTGAAGGAGTAAAGGACCAAGCATAAAATACTCCGGACTTGACAAGGTAGAGTTCAATTGATTTCCCTGGTATTAAAAATGTAGCTACTTTCATCAGTATATCCTACTGCATTTCCATATCTGTTTCGTAGAAAATTAACTTACAACGGCACCGGAAATTCCAAAACAAACAAATTTGTTTGCGAAATAAAATTCGGCAGCCGAACATGAGTGAATTTTAGAATTTTAAGGTAATTTTGCTTTTCAAGTATCAGACCACTCATCCTTTCATCATGGTATGAGCAACAACAGAGGTTCTGCATCTTAGAAACAAGAAACTAAACCCATTAGACGGGTCCCATTCTTCTTGAGAGAGATAATGTCAAATTTTCGCTCCCCGATAACGTTCTGAATAGTGAAATCATGCCCAGATATATCTGGAAGTACATATTTTCCACGATATGCAATTTACACAATTGGTACCATTTTCAGAACTTACTTTTTTGTTATATGTTTTGCTTCAAACTAGTACTATCTACTGCTGAATGCAGCCTCACCATGGCACAGTGGTTATGCCACTGAAAATGGAAGACGGCCGAGGTGTGAAGGTCCGGGTTTGGGTCCCATCGCGCGGCTGTCGATCTAACGGTCTGGAGTTTTGGTAGGTTTTCTCCAGATGTAACGTGAATTCGCGTTAGAACCCCTTAGAAAGTCCTCATACCAAGGCACCCCCCCATCCTAGGCAGATACCCCGCGTGCAGGTTTGCCTAACACACAAAACAACTAACATACAACAACTACTGCTGAATGCACAGTCTTCTTCCGATTTTCTGTGACATTTGGTATTTTAAATGAAGTTTTTATTGTATTTTATTGAATATGTATAAATTTTATTCACATCGTCAAATGGTACAAAACAAATTGACATTTTAGACAATTAGTACTATTACTAAATTTGGTATTAGAAATGTTGACGGTTAAATTCTGCTCCCCACCCCCCAAAAAAATCTCCTACTCTATGCTTTATTTAAATGTGGTTATGGAAATTGATCACACATTAGTTCGGAATGCTGCGAGCTTTATCTGACCTAGACATAATTGCCATCGGGGAAGGAGGACCTTAAAAACTTAGAAGAGTCAGGAAATGATATTCTAACAGAAAAAATAAGAGAGAATTGCAAATTTTGGTGAATAAGGTGGAAAATCTTAAAATGAGTTCTAGAGAAGGCTGCATTCATAATTTTTCATTTTCGATGGAACTGGAATGCAAAAATATGACTTAATGTAGGTGAAAATGCATCTTTTTGTGATTTTTTTCTTTTTGTGAAGACCTGATTAAGAAAGAAAGGAAAATAATTGCTTTTAGGCTACATTTTGCTTTTTTTGTACATTTTCTTTGTGTTCAATAAGCTTTCTTCTTTTTTTTTTAAACTACGCCCTCCCTCGAAAAATAATGCTTCCGCCACTATTTCGAATCCATGTCAAGTCGTTTTTCTTTCAGACGTCCGGCAACTATAAAATGGATTTATAAATAGAGACTTCAGATAATTTTCTTTGTCACATTTCAAGATTTTCTAGGTTTTTAGACAAAATTAAAAATTAATCCTGTTTTTTATCTTTTCTGTTAAAGTAAACTTTTCTGGTTTCCAGGTTTTGACCACTCGCAATCCTGTATACGCTGAAAGAAATCTCCCAGCATCCCGAGTTGATTGCGTGATCACTATGCGCACCTGGATCTCCAAGGAAACATGCAACAAGCTTTTGGACACCCAATTTAACAGCCAACATTATTACTGCTAAATTAAAATGTCATTTTTTCTGCCAAAGAGATTTCTGGTGGTCTTAATAGTTTGTACACGAAATGGTACAATTTCGCTGGGATGCTTTTTTATATTTAAACTAATGTTTCATTATTCCTATCATGCAATTTAACTCAAATTTTTGTCAATATTTTTAATCGATCAGCACAGAGTACTTAATAAGTCACATCAATGGATTCGTAAAGAAGAATAAGTAAGTATATACATATATTTTTATACTACTATTTTTATTTTAAACTTGAATAATTTACACTCAAAAAAACATTTACGGGCTGATATACTTGAAATTATTTTATTATTTAAGACTTTTCTCTCTCAGCTCTAGCTTTTATATTTTATCTTTAATGAATACCTCAAAAAACCTATTAACACAAAAAAAAAACGCAAATCGGAAATTTAATTGAAATTTTTCTTTCGTGAATAAAAAAATAGCATTTGATCTTTGTAAAAAATATCAAATGAAAGTAAGTGCATTTTGCATGATTACGCGTAATGGATTACTTTATAATTTGTCTTTAATGATGAGCAGTTAGTTGAATAATTAACTGAATGCCGGAAATATTGAAGCTCTTGTGCTTGTACCATAATTGACTGTTGAAAATATTTTTCGTACTCACTAAAAATATGATGTAAATAAATTTAAAAGAGATTAAGTAAAATTTTTAGTATCTAAATATCTCCTTTATATTTTACAAACTGATCAATATCATGTTTCATGCTGATTAGCTTACTTCAAATACCAATGGTTTGTCTTAATGTAATACACAAAAGTTTAAATTAATTTTAGAGCGCATATTCTGAAGTTTATTTTAAAATAAAGATTTGTTAATATATAACAGTAGTGCGTTTATGAGTATTATACTTAATTTTCTAATAGCTATTATAGTGATTTTGAATCTTTTAAATTTTCTAACGTAACTTTTAATGCTAATGCTTTACCGCTTGTCATGTGAGAGGGATTCAATCATGTTGCCCTGCATGATGTGAAAGGCAGTTGCAGTGTAGCAATGATCGGTGTTGAAGACCGACGCTGAAAAAAAAAAGTTGGAAAATCCCCCATATAAATCGCAATGATAAAAAGTTCCTAAAATTCAGCAATAGACATATATGCATTTACCATTTGAAAAAGTTTGCAATGTTTCACTGCACCGAATTTTATAGAATTTCGATTCGACAGAAGAAAACCAACCAATTAGATAATTTTCCTATCTATTTATATTTTCTTGCCATAGCCTATTGTATATTTTCAATAGCCTGAGAGCCATGATCACCTAAAGTGAACCTTTGGGACTTTTTTTACTATTATCTACAGAAAAATGCTGCAATCCTATGTGAAGAAGTGTGACTTAGTGCCAACTTAGCTAAGTTAAAAACACTCACAACAAATTCACAACACCATTCTTGATACAATCCGAACTATTCTAAAATATAATGCAATACTATTTCAGTTGATAGAAGAAATCCGTGGGCAACATATAATAACATTAGCTTGAGTATATTGTATCAGCTAATTCACACACTGTTATCTTTCATTGAGTCAAACACAATTCCCTTGCGTGCTGTAATTCCAGAAAAATCTGAGGTCATTCTGATGCCAGCAACTTTTTTCACATCATTTATTTCCGTACTAAAATTTCATTATAATCACTTAGAATATTGAGATACAAGTGTGTCTGAAATGTTCTGTGAGTGTTGTAATGAAATAAGGGAAATGAAAGTAACAAACAAAATACCGTTACTTGCTATTAAGAGGCAGTGCGTTCCCATCACCATCTCAGAATTGCATGATTTTCTTTTATTGTGTTGCCTTACCCAAAGAAAGAACAAATCTGAAATATTTTTGATTCGCCTCTTTTAGTTTTGAAGTTATGGGGGTCAAAGTACACCAACGGAGCAACGTCGAATTAATTTAGGACCATTTTTGACACTTAATTGTCTCGACTGTGACTGGTTCAGAGGTGCTCAGAGAATTTTTTCATTTTATCCTATAATATACCTTGTATATTAACATCTCAAATTGAAAATTCATTCGAAAATTGTCAGAACCCCAAATTAAGGCCCCCAAAATACCCCCAATTTCATAAAAAATACAGTTTTAAGAATGCTTTAAATCTTGGCTCTGACGTGATACAGAAAAGATTTTTGCACAGTGCAGTTATATATCTTCATATAAAGTGAATCCAATGTTAAAAATTTTTGAAGGCCCCCAGGGCCCCCGGTACGGGACCCAAACATGGTCCTTAGCGCTAATTTATGCAAATTCGAAGCATTCGTACAGCTGAATCCGACTTCCCACATTAGAACTATTGACATGGAGATGTAGTATCAACATAGTAGTTTGATATTATGAAAAACCATTTCTTGAAGGTACAACTGTTTCCAAGAAAAATCCCAAAAGTACCTCCCTATTTGGGACATTCCACTGGCACGCATGGGGGCATCTCCGCGTTACTTTTAGAAGTTTAATCGACAGTGGCAATATTGAAAATTAGATTATTCTTCATATATCTCAAATATATCCTCCATATATTACAAATAGTTATTTTACAGGGGCACTCATAAGAATTACATTACGCTGAATGGTGATCTCTGCAACTAATGAACCGATTCGAAAAAATTTTTCACTGACAGAAAGCTCCACTATTCCTGAGTATTATAAGCTACCTTTCAGCATGTAGCATAACTAGTTCTTTTACAGGGACACTCAAACATTCTAGCACATGACGCTATATGGACATCCCTGTAACTAGTGAACCGATTCTAAAGATCTTTTCACTGAAAGCTACACTATTTCTGAGTAGCACAGCCTAAAATTGATACATGTAGCATAATTTACAGGAACACTCAAAATGATTCGTAAACATTGTCGTAACTGTCTCCATTCTCCACTCAAATTTATTCAAATTTTATTCAACTCCATTCAAATTTTTGAACAGTGGTTCTAAAGATCTTTTCACTGAAAGCTACACTATTCCTGAGTAACATAGGCTAAAATTCATGCATGTAGCATAATTTACAGGAACATTCAAAATAATTCGTAAACATTGTAGTAACTGTATCCATTCGCCACTCAAATTGATTCAAATTTTATTAAACTCCATTCAAATTTTTGAACAGTGAAATTATATCTTCATATAAAGTGAATCTAATGTTAAAATTTTTGAAGGCCCCCCAGCCCCCCCCCCCGGTATATTTTTTGAAAGCATCACCGTTTTCAAGAAAAATTTAACAGAGTAATAAAAAAATATATATTTTCATAATACGAAACTACCATGTTGAAACTACAACCACATGCCAATAGTTCTCATGTGCGAAGTCAGAGCCAGCTGTACCTATGCTTCGGAATTGCATAAATTAGCGCTAAGGACCATGTTTGGGACCATGATTTTTATTTTTTTAGTAGATCCATGATTTAAAGCATTCTTTAAAACTGTATTTTTTATGAAATTGGGGGTTTTTTTGGGGAGCCCTAATTTGGGGCTCTGACAATTCGAATGAATTTTCAATTTGAGATGTTAATATACAAGGTATAATATAGGATAAAATGAAAAAAATTCTCTAAAGCACCTCTGAGCCAGTCACAGTCGAGACAATAAAGTGTCAAAAATGGCCCTAAATTAATTCGACGTTGCTCCTCTGCGATACTTTGACACCCCATAACTCCAAAACTAAAAGAGGTAAATCAAAAATATTTCAGATTTGTTCTTTCCTTGGGTAAGGCAACACAAGAAAAAAAATGGGATTCTGAGATGGTGATTGAAACTTCCTTTTTTTTTTTAACCTGATTTGCTCTTGCGATGCCTCTTAAAATGACTGTAAGGTAGAGGCTGCAAAGTTGGGGGCTTTAAAAAGTATTTAACATTGAATTCACTTTATATGAAGATATATAACTGCACTGTTCAAAAATTTGAATGGAGTTTAATAAAATTTGAATAAATTTGAGTGGCGAATGCAGACAGTTACGACAATGCTTAAGAATTATTTTGAGTGTTCCTGTAAATTATGCTGCATGCATGAATTTTAGCCTATATTATTCAGGAATAGTGTAGTTTTCAGTGAAAAGATCTTTAGAATCGATTCAGTAGTTACAGAGATGTCATATAGCGTCATGTGCTAGAATTTTTGAGTTTCCCTGTAAAAGAACTAGTTACGCTGCATGCTGAAAGGTAGCCTATATTACTCAGGAATAGTGTGGCTTTTTATCAGTGAAAAATTTTTTTCGAATCGGTTCAGTAGTTCCAGAGATCCCCATACAGCGTAATGTAATTCTTATGAGTGCCCCTGTAAAATAACTATTTGTGATATATGGAGGATATATTTCAAATATATGAAGAATAAGTTAATTTTCAATATTGCCACTGTCGATTAAACTTCTATAAGTAACGCCGAAATGCCCCCATGCGTGCCAGTGGAATGTCCCAAATAGGGAGGTACTTTTTGGGATTTTTCTTGGAAACAGTTGTACCTTCAAGAAATGGTTTTTCATAATATCAAACTGCTATGTTGATACTACATCTCCATGTCAATAGTTCTCCTGGGGGAAGTCGGCTGTACCAATGCTTCGAAATTGCGTAAATTAGCGCTAAGGACATGTTTGGGTCCCCGTCCCGGAGGCCCTTGGGGCCTTCAAATATTTTTAACATTGGATTCACTTTATATGAAGATATATAACTACATTGTGCAAAAATCTTTTCTGTATCACGTCAGAGCCAAGATTTAAAGCATTCTTAAAACAGTATTTTTTATGAAATTGGGGTTATTTTGGGGGGCCCTAATTTGGGGCTCTGACAATTTTCGAATGAATTTTCAATTTGAGATGTTAATATACAAGGTATATTATAGGATAAATGCTATATGGACATCTCTGTAACTACTGAAAAATTTCTCTGAAGCACCTCTGAGCCAGTCACAGTCGAGACAATAAAGTGTCAAAAATGGTCCTAAATTAATTCGACGTTGCTCCTCTGGGGTACTTTGACCCCCCTAACCTCAGAACTAAAAGAGGTAAATCAAAAAAGTTTCAGATTTGTTCTTTCCTTGGGTAAGGCAAAACAATAAAAGAAAATCATGCAATTCGGGGATGGTGATAGGAACTTTTTTCTATTGACCTGCCCGATTTGCTTTTGCAACGGCTCTTAAAGTAATCGCCGTTAGCTACAACACACTTTGACATCAGTTGTATAGCTGCTGGAAATTGCCCGAAAATGATTCTTTTAGAAAATTCATAGCACCGTTGTCACATATTGTTGGAACTGTTGTTGTTGCCAACCATTTTTAGCAAAGCATACACCTTTCAAGAGTTCCTAATGGATAAAAAGAAGAGTGCAGGTACTAGATCTGAAAAGTATGGAGGCTACACAAGAATTTGATCAAAAGGCATATCATATACTGTTTCCTTTTCCTCTCTAAAGCGTTTAAAGCACTCAAAAATGTACTTTTACTCCCAGCTTCAACACCATGCCCTTTCATTACCTTTTCATGTGTCGCAGTTGCCATTTTGCTTCATTTTAAGTAAAACTTGATGTTCAGGTCTCGTTCTATTTCACAATTACATGCCTTTTTACACTGACTGCTTTAAGGGATCATAGGAGGATTAAGGGTTCAAAAATTCGATTTTTCAGTTTCAATTTTATTTGAAACCTTATTTATTCCTGAGCATTTTGACCCCAATCCATGCAATAAATCTAACTAGAGGTGGAGATACACATAAAAACGTTTTATGAAAGCTTTGTATTTTAACACAATAAGGTAACTTTAAACTGAGTTTTCTCAAAACGCATTTTTCATGAACTATCCGTAAGATAACAAAATTTCTATGATTCATAACTTCACGATACTCAGTATAGTTATAACTGGTATCAGTATCTATACAATGAATTAACATTAAAAGTGAGGGAGAAAAGATTTTCAAAATTTTAAGCTATGAGATGACTGTGAAGCTTAGAGAAATATAAGGGGAAAAGTAAGATTTTTTGAAATTTCAATTTAAAATACAATTTAAAAATTGCAAATTTAAATATTTTTCTTAAATATTAATCCATTCTATAAAATACATTTCTTACTTTATTTTGTAACAAAAATTGTGTTTATTTGTGTAATTTAAATTGACTTTTCTTACGGATAGTGACAATGTACTATTGAAAAAAAAGTAATATACATATATATATATAGTAAAAAGTTTTAAAAAATTTGAAACATCTGTGAAAGGTCATGGAGTTTTATCTGAATTTTTATAATGTGTTATACTTCATTATTATTAAAAAAATGTAAAATCGCAAGCGTCTAAAATACGTGTATATTTACTTCTCGGTCCTCCTAAGACCCCTTAAATTGATCATAGAATGCACTTCCTCTTAACTCTCGTTATTTGGGAGCTAGTCACCATTAGTTACCTTGTCTTTGACTGCGTCTGCGTGACCACAACATCCTAAATAGTGAGGTTTTTAAAATATGCGACCATTCTTTTGAGACACCACTATAAAATATCTCTGTATCGTTGTGATAGTCAGAGTGCGCGGTTTCACAGTACAAAAGTGACTACTTCTGAAAAGCAAGCTAGTTCATAAAATATATGACAACATCGTCCATGAACAGCAATCCGCATACATGACTTCAAAACGACGTTTTACAGACAATAGCTCTTTAAAGTCTTGGACAAACTCACAGTCATCTCATAGCTTTTAATTTTTCTTAATACTGGAAGTAAAGAAAAAAAAAACGAGCAAAATACTACAATCACGCAAGGTTACGATACGTGCTTTCTGAAGGTTTGGAATCAGCTTAATACACACTTTAAAGTCTTCAAACAAAAATATGAATGAACAATGGTAACTTAAATACATGGATGTGAAAATTATCAGAGTCGAAATAATCTATATGTAACTATCAGAGTAAAATAATATTAAAATTTATGCATCAAACGGCTATTATATTCTGCGAATTGCAGTGCATTAATTTAGGCCTTTACAAACGTAAATTCTAGAGTTTATGTAAAAAAATCTGTGCCAAGCTTAAAAACATATTAAAAAGGGTAAAAAATCTAAGCTTCTATTGTTTCTCGGTTAATCCACACAAAAAAATGCCACCATTTTTAATATTCTCAACTTTTTTCCGTGGTTGCAGAGTCCTTGCAAATCGAATTGCAGCACTGAACAAACTTTCTAAAAAAAATTATTGCATAATGCTATATCACTCGTAAACCAAATTTAGATCTCAATTTGGACCCCATTTCCCAACCAAATGTTACAAACTTTGTGCGATACAAAATGAAACCATGCTAAATCCCTACCCTAAGGTGTGTTTCAGCTGTTACAAATAAAAGGGAAAATTAACTATATCGGTTTCTTTTGTTTCACTTGTCAGAAGATCAGTTCCTATTGTAGTTTTCAGGTTTTTTCGTTGGGGCAAAGTTAATTAAAACATACACAAACACTGAAAGTATGTAAAACTAAGACGAAAGTCAACATTTTTTAAATATGTATAATATCTGACCATGCTTTATGAGACTTCTAGAAAGTTCTTAGGTACTTAATTATTAAGATTTAGTCGTGTAAACGGCTAAGGCACTTAGTCGGTAATCGAAATTTGACTTTCTCGGTTGGCAAGTGCTTTTTTTAAAACAAATTTTCCAGCAGAATGATTATTGTCCGATGGTGTCCTAATTTTCTTTGTAAAATTATTTGAGACCTTAAACGAGAAAAGAACAGTGGATTGTTTTTTAGATTTTTTTTAAATGCATGTATTCATATTTTTCCCTTTTATTTAAGTATTTATTCATATAAAGAATTTTTTACTGAAATTAAATTAACTATATAAAAATTATAATCTAACAAATTTTGTTTCAATTTAAAATTAGTAGTCTTACATTACATTTAATCTACACAGAATATGTGAATGGAAAATTCTATTCTTGGATTGAAAATCATGAGGGTTTCTCATTTTCCTTATCTATTTTAATTAATATTTCATAAAATTTTCCAAACTTTTGTGAGTCTTTGATTACAGTCAAATAAAGATGGATTTCATCTATTTCATACGTTTTTTCTCATATTTTTTTCTCCCAAATAATTTTTTATTCTTTTCAATCATGTTCCAATAACAGTTAAAATGCTTTTTCAGTTCGACAAAAAATGAAATTTATGATATATTTTTCTATCATTAAGTTTTTTATAGGTCTTAAAATCTACTAAAAGTATTAGTTGTTTCATAATTTATAGTTAATGCTGTTAATATCTGATCAATAAAATGCAGATTGTATATGACATTTAAAACAAATTTATTTTATTCCATTGCACAGAATTAAAATACCTATCTATGAAAATATTTTCCATCATATTTATCTGACGCTTTCAAACACATTCATTTTGAGAACAATTCATAATTGTAAATTCGGGATCAATAGCTGTAACAACGTCACTTCTGCACATATACTACACTTTGTTAAATAAGGTACTATTTATCTTTAAAAATTCTCTCATTTAAACAAATCATACATGCATAACTCTAGCCATCAATTCGTCGTTAATATACATATTCATATATGTATATAGGTTCTACAGTTGCTGTCACGTATAGTTTTGAAAGAAAGTTAAATGAATGTATAATTAGTTTAATTTGACTTTTCGAACATTTTTCGCTCAATTTACTTCTACTTTTAGAGAACGCAAAGCAATGAAATTAAAGTAACCCTCATTGCACGCATTGCAACCCTCATTGCAACATGGTTTTCTGCATGTTAAACGTTTTAATAATTATTGCAGTGACGAGTATCATTAGATACAATAATTTGACTTGCTTCAATGGCTAAATCTGTGCAAAGATTTACTACTTCATGTATATCTTATAACAGATCCAAACAAAGCAAATGCCTTACCATTAAACAAATCTTAATCATACAAATATTACAAAATAACATTAAGGGTGTGTACAGGCATTAACTACAAATAGAATTTTTTTACGTACAATGTTAAAATAAGTACTAGTATTTTATAAGTCTATAAATAAAGATATCTTTAATATATTAAATAAGGGAAAATTATTTTTGTTAATTCACATTTCCAATACGTAAATACTAAATTTTTCAGCATGTTTCACATGAATCCATTTTCCTACGGATTAGATTAACATTAATTAAGAGCAAAACACTGTAAAGTTTTTTATTCTTTTATGCAATGTTAAGTGGTCTCAAATTTTGTAGGCCGAATATCAGTTTTTGTAGACAAACTAAACTCCTAGATTCATATACTTTTCTCTTTCGCAGATCTCTATACAAATATACGTAAATACAGGGTGCCCAGTAATTAACAAAAAATTTTAATGATTTAATAGTAGAGTTTGAGAAGAGATAAAAGAAAAACATTTATTTCACGTATAAGTACACATTTATTCCAATTTAATGCACAAGAATATGTAATGCACAAGAGTTTCGAAGTACTTCCTATTACTTGCAGCAATATGGCGAAGGAAAAGATCAAAGTTTTCCAAAACTGATCGAAAAGTTATCAGTGTGATGACCGAAATAATAGAAGGAATGGACGACATTTCAACAGAAATAGAAAGTCCTCTGTTCGATGGTCAAATTCGGCATTTCACTACATCAAACTGCTTGCAAAGACTCGAACTTTTACTGAAAACTGCTAGAAACTTCGTGTCTGTCTAGTGCAGCGTCACAGCAGAAAATTAAAATTCGTATTAATTCAAATTCGCTCAAACTCGTTTCGCAAATTCTAACCCACTTAGTGTTGCCTCACCAAATGTTACGTAAGTATGATATCCCAATAAACAGTTATTGTAGTCAAATTTTCGGTGCAGTCAAATAAACAGTCAATTTTTCGGTTAATAACTGGGCACCCAGCTGTTGCAGATGTCTATGTAAGCTACAAAAATGTAGGTGACGGTAGCTTCGTTCGAGTTCACTCACTAAATGCATATCCGTATTCATCATCTGTTGTTTGTTGGAAACTTGGATACTGTAAAAGCACTTATTTTCGCGCGCCGTAATTTTCACGAAAATGAAGATATCGGTGATTTGGCGAGCTGACAATTTCTCAATTTTTTTATAAACAGAACCGAAACCTAAAAAATCCCTTCAAGTACCTAAATATAGAGCCCATTCTGCATAAAACATTTTAAGAAACTTCTTTTTACCTGAAATATCCGTCAAATGCAACGTAAACGTCAATGAAGTTCGTTTAAAGAAATAACTTGAAATGCGGAAATTGTGAAACACAAATAAGTGTATATGAAAAAAAGAAACATTAACATCCTATATATATTCAGTACAAGTTTTTAACAGCATTTGTGTTAGTTTGCAACGAAACATGTGGTTTTAATATATGATGCAAGTACGAACCAGAGACCTCTTCATCTGTAGCCGAAAGCGAAACTACGGCGCCACGGTTAACTCAAACGATTTCTCAAATAATGGGTATATAACAGTGCATCAAATGTTTAAATGGAATTTTCTCGAAAATAAAGGCGAGTTGGCGCTAGTTCTTTGTCATTTTGCTATACTATGGGCCCCCTATGACCCATAAACATTTCATCAAAATCGGTGATCTCAACGTCTGAGCCTCTCCTTGTGAGATGGAGTCCAGCTGAGGTGATATTTGGCTCAAGCAATACGGCGACGTTTATTCGAAGAAGTGAGAAATGGTTTACGTCTGGATTTGTAAAGTGTCTAGCCTAACCTTTTGATATATCGACGCGCAGATTCTTCGGAAAGGGTCTTTAACTGCCACATGCCTATTTTTACGAATATGTTTACTGAATAGGCGTACTTCCCGGTTAGTTAACATTACTTTCTAACAGGGAACATTTTCTCGGTGGGAATTTCCAGTTGAATTGCACCCTTTAACAACATTACACACTATTGATTGGACTAGAGAAACGTTAAGACTATTTGGCTTTCCAGAATACATTTTGACGCTGTTATATGATTTGTTTTGCGAATTGTTAAATGATTAATTGCTTTTTGAGTTTAAAATCAGTAGCTCTTCCCTTTGCCATGCTTACGCTTACCACTGATAGCAATTGGGAATAGCTCAGCTTTAAATTCCTTCCTATGCAATTGCTGACTCAGAACTGTGCGCGAAACGGCTAGATTATTCTCGTTCTTTTCAAAGATCAAGCTTTATTGAAAAGCGTTCGATTTAAGAAATTTCAAACTAAACTTCTGTTCTTTCCTTGGTTTATTGCAAGTTACTCCGATGCCACTGAGTACTGCTGTTTTCAATTTTTTGATTAAAAAAATAATTAAAGATTTTGTTCCAAAAATTGTGCCTTTTCGCACGCATCGACTCGCATTTTTGCAGCTATTGATCGGGCCATTTTGATCTTTATGTCATCGGAAAATTCTCTCAGTTCTTAAAAAGTTTAAATCACTTTCAATTTTCTAATTTAAATTTTTACTTTTTAATAATTTTTGAAGGACTGATCAATTATTTCCTTGAATCTCTTTACACAGTGATATCCAAAAATTATACATTCAACCAAATCGAAAATTTCACTGAATACTGAGGGAATTTCCCAAAATAGTTTTTAAAAAAATATCCAGAAAACATAAAATATTTAATTTTTAGCATTTTTTAAATCAACAGTGGTAAAATCAAGCAATAGATTTTGTTCCCGGCTGTAAGCAAAATCATTTTTCTCCCGGGTGAAGCCACACGTCCAATTAAGTCTCGGTGAATTATGTCGCTCTCACTAAACGGAAAGGATCAGTCCTAGAGATAAATATTTTTATATATATGTATATATATTCCTTTAAATAATTTCTGTATTCATATTTTAAAAATCAAAGTATGTTAATGTATTTTATTTTTCCTTTTTTTCAAGCTTTAAACTAGCTCGTTTGTTATGATGTATTTCAATTTCAAATTTTGCTTTGAAATTTTTATCCACTTCCTATCATCCGATCACACTACGTTCGGGATATTTAACCGGATTACCTTACGATCTCCTGAATTAGAAATCCCAGGCCACAAGGCCTGGCGATGGCTCGAGCTCTAGCCCCATAAGCGCAGGCCACTTTTTGAATTTGTAACTTGTAACGATTGTCGGATTGTTTCTTCAGCACAAGGCTGATATATGCTTTCAAGAACGTAATCTAATGATTAAAGATCGATGCTTCCGCATAGTCAGTAGGGATTTAACTCTGAGAGATTAAGATAGTACAGCGATGCAACTAGGGGGAGGCAAATGGGGCACGTCCAAAGGCAACGTGCTGACTCGGCCGTCAAGAATGAAGGGGGGGATAAAATTGACATTTGCCTCGGGTGAAGTGTTCTCCAATTTCGACACTGAGCCCATATTGTCAGTTCGGAAGCTTTCTCTTGCCTTTCTTGCGATACTCGTGGATACAATGTGAGCACAAAAAATAGGAAAATGGCAGGAACAACAACAGAACATAAGCGATACCTTGCAAAACCCCGACAGAAATACCGAGGAAAAACAATTTTAAAATTAAAGAAACACAGATAAACATAAGATGAAATCGTTTTTTAAAATCAAGATTTTTATTCAAAGAGAAATTTAAGTATCAAGAATATTCAAAGAGAGATTTTGAGCTTCAAAATTTTGGAGAAAATTTTCATGCTCAAAACCTTATTTCAACACCGAAATAAATCCTACTTTATCTACCAACGTACTTTATCTACTCACGGAAGAAGTGCATAGAAAATGTATTAAATATTACTTTTTTAATGTAAAACAATATATGATTTTTAAAAGCTTGATGCTTTAATACTTCGTAATAAATTCGTATAGAAGTAAGTAGCCAATCGCCTCAAGCTTACAGATATTATATATTATTTTACACAAAAAAGTATTATTAATTTAATAAAAAATTAATTTGTACTTATTAATCCATCAATGATAAAAAGTTTGATTTTAAAAACGTTTTACATCTCATATTTATAATTTGTGACACTTATACATAGTGTAGAACTACGTATGTTTATACATTTTCCTGTGGTGTGACAAACTCACATTTACTTTTCTTTTCTTTTCTTTGTTTTACAAAATTCTTAGTGAATGAACTTTATTAATGTTTACAATGTTTATTGTTGAAATCATAAGTAATTTCTATAGTATGGCTCCTTTGAATTCCCTCCACTATAAAGTTTGGATAAACGGGGAACCTGTAAAACTAGGGGAAATCTAGGATTTGTAAGTCAGAAAATAGTCTGTGTGTCTTCAGTCACGCTTTGTGTTCCATATTTATCTAGATGAATATTGCTATGGAAACGTTCAACTTTGATGATAATCATTTTTAACTCACTTTTTTTTCACTTTTAATTTCGCTTTTTTACAGATTAATATAATTGTCTAACAGTGTACATTTTAACACAACAGATAACTTTTCAATTCAAAAAAATTACGAAACATACTCACTTCTGAAGTACTTGGGTTTTTTTAGGAATACTTCAAGTTTATCATATTAAAAACTTACAAATTAGCAGCAGTTTTCTTCAGAATGCTTTCTTATTTCTTTATAGCAGCATAAATATTTAATATCCTTTGTCCTCTTTGTTCCTCTGGAAAAATACGACTTCCGAAATTATGTTTTTTAATCTCTTCTTTCACAGAGCGCCATAAACTTTTGGACCAGATATATTTGCATATTAGGCCCAAAAGTTTTTCATTTTTAATTAAAGCTTTCAGAAGAAAATTTATTAATTCTGAAGGAAAAAAAGTAGTTTAATAAAATGTCTAATTTATGGCATAAATAGTGAAATCTATTCCTAGCATCTATTGCATTGTGCGTAGAAATAATGTATTTTATGTCTTTCAATACTATGGCACTGATTTTAAATGTCTGTAGCATTATTTCTGTAGAGTATCCAATTTTTTTTTCACCTGAAATCATTACTGAATTAACAGCTATTTTTACAAAGTGCATTGAAACGATCTATAGCAATATAATCTTTAGTTCAAGACTGGTAGCATGTTATTTTTACGCTTTCTTGCGAATTACTAAACACGTAGCTAATCCACTGGGGTGTCCAAAATTTTAATAAAGAAAATATTTTGGATACCCTAGCGTGATGTATTGTGTCCAAAATTTCTTTCATCTGAAACGAATACTGAATTAACAGATATTTTTACAAAATGTATTGAAAATATCTATACCAATGTAATCTTTAGTTCTAGACTGTTAGTACATTATTTTTTCTCTTTTTTACGAATGCCAAGATGTTAACTTGTTTTTATAAGACAAAACGGCCTTATGAATTGATAAAGGGATGTTTGTTCTTATGTTCTAGTAAACGGACTTTTTAAATGTGCAGTTAATTTTTATTTTTATTTTATTTATTTATTTTTATTTTTTTTTTGGGGGGGGGATATGGTCGATTATCTACACAATGGATCTAGGCCGAAGAGGGCGGTATCCTCCGTGGGGGTCTTTCTTCGGTGTCCTAACCCGTATTTCCGTGAAATTTCGGAGGAAATCAGGAAAAACTCCGAACGGCTAGGTCTACGGGCGCGTTTGAACCAGGTACTTCTCATCTTCCAGTCGAGAGTGCTATGCGCTCGGCTACTTTGTTGGACCTAGAAACAGTTCAGAGACGATTTAAAAATGAATTTCATAAGCCTCCTCCATCGGCACAATCAACTAAAAGATGACATAAAGGATTTACCGTGATTTCGCAAATACCTAACAATTTCTGAGGGTAAACCTAGCACATGATATTCTTCGATGATATGACATTCTTACATTTCAGAAAGTATTTTTTTCCGTGTATTTCATTCTGAAATATTCACATAACATTTTTTTCCCTACTAAGGGCCAAAGGCCCTAGACTCGCTAAGCTCACTTTTCGTATGAGGCATTCGACCCCTCATAAGGCTTATTCGTAAAAAAGGCATAATTTCAACAAACATAACCCAAAGGTTGATCCCAAAACCCCCATCATAGAGAATGTTACCGAGTTGTACATTGCTTGTTTTTTGCATGTGGCTTGGAACATAAAAATTTAAACTTCGCACTATTTTTACTTTCCGAACATGTATCATGTAAGGAAAGTATTGTAATCATGAAAAAATTCGACTTCGAGATTTTGGTGCTTTTACACGTTTTGAGGGCTTCTGAATCCATTTATGCTATTTTTACGAGATGTATGTATGTATGTGTGTATGTGTGTGTGTGTGTGTGTGTGTGTGTGTGTGTGTGTGTGTTTGTGTGTATGTGAGTGAACACGATAGCTCCTGAACGGAGCATTCAATTGAGCTCAAATTGGATATATATGTCATAAACCACCATCGCAAGACCGGTATTGATTTTGGTGTGTATAGGACTTATAGTTTTTCTACAGGGCTACGACAAAGATTTCTTTTACATTATGGCCTATGGGGGGAATTTCTTGAAAGTGCGCTAGCGTTTAAACGGTACATTCGATTGAGCTCAAATTCGGTATACATGTTATAAACTACCATCCTAAGACCGGTATTGATTTTGGTGTGTATAGGACTTATAGTTCTCCTACAGGGCTACGACAAAACTTTCTTTTATGTTATAGCATAATGGCATATGGGGAGAAATTCTTGAAAGTGCGCAAGCGTTTAAACGGTGCATTCGATTGAGTTTCAATTTTGGTATATATGTTTGATTTATGATATGTTTGAATTTGAATATGATTAAGGTCATTAATAAGCACTTAAAATTTATTTAAGTGCTTGGTAATGATCTTAATCGTAAGTGTTCGGAAAGTCGAGTGGAGTCACTCCAGATTTTTAATTATGTGAAACCCATGGCACACGGGTTATGTGAAACATGGCAGAAAACCCCGAAAACCTCGAACGTTTAGGTAAACAGCTGCGCGATGGGACCCGAACTCGGGATCTTCACACTTCGGCCGTCTACCATTTTCAGCGACATAACAACTGTGCCATGATGAGGCTGGACGCAATTTTTCCGAAAGTTCAGTTGTTTTTTGTATGCGCATACCGTTTTCTTACGCTGAATACCGCGCGTACGTCATTGTGTGATTGGTGTCTTGTCTCTGTCATATGCAAAGTTCCTCCGTATGCCCCGTTCCTGCTTTTATTGGCCGTGTTTTTGTGGGCAGATAATGTGTCCAATTTTTGTAATACACGTATCGTTCCAATATTCTATAAGGTTCTAGCATGCACTGATCAGTTTGCGACGGGAATAAAAATAGATGCTGCTATTTGAAAATTTTGTTTCTGTACCTATAACTGTAACTGTGAACGCCACTTTGCTGTCATTCACAGAATATTGAGTCCATTCCTCTGAATAACTATATCTGAGATTTCATTTCGATTGGCTGAGTAGACCAGTCGTTAGAGGTCTATATAAAAATGTAGACAAAAAAGTTATGCTTTTGATGAAAAGTGGCTTGGGTTAATTCTATTTTCTGTACAATTGAATACTAATGAAAGGAACTTAAATTTGGTTAGGAGAAAACTCCGTTAGAGCAAAACTGCGTTTCAAATATTAAAAAAATAGTAGATACAGTTATTTTAATGGGCGGCTTCATGCATAAGGTGTTATGTTATACAAAAAAGAATCAAGCATAAAATAAAAACTATAAACATATTTTCCGTGTTATGGCGTGCAAATTGTAGGTTAGCACTTCTAAACTTTAAAATCTAAAAATCCTCGTATGCATTCACTATTCATTCATGAATGAATTTATTCTACTAAATGTAGCACTTTTTATTGTTGCTATTATTTGTTTTACGTCACATAAAATAAATTTGCTATTCGTACGATTCTAAAGAACTTCTCGGTATTGCACAGCTTAACATTTTTTTAGTGATTAAAATAGATAAACAATTTTCTTCTGATGAACCACGGAGGATTTAATTATATAAATTGAGCATTTCAGATTCTGCATGAATTACTTTTATATTAGGATACGAGCATATCATTCTAATTCTTTTAATTATGGATTGGCAACAGTAGATTATGCATTTTAAAAATACAAACGGTTTAGTCTAAGATTGTTACGATAATATTGATTAAAGTACAATATACAGTGTTAATAAATATTTCTCATGTTTATTAATCTAAAATGTTTGTTATATTCTTCATTTTGAAACAGACATCTTTCATCTAACAAAACTGTAAGTAATTTTACATTAATAAATCTCGCGATAGATTCAACAGAAGGGGCGACTTGAATGTTTTTTCAATTTCAATTTTAACAAGGAAAAACTTCTTGAACAAGGAAAAGAAGGTAACAAGTAAATACCTTCTTTTCTTGCAGCTTATCATCAACTCTTTTCAGCATGTCCTTCTTTGTTCTATACTTGAATTAGCCTGTATTACAACTTTTTATCTTGCTGAACCGATTCCAGTATCTAAAGTGACTTTGCATAAAGTGTACTTCGCTCAATGGTTTCAGCAACCGTAATTAAATCTGTAAGAACCATTTGGTTCGGAAAACATTCAAATTAAGAAAGACATTTTCTTTTTTTTTTCTTTGGCAAGTAATCCCGCAAATATTTGCTGAACTCTCGGAGAGTTTCTCTAACCTAAGGATTCTCTAATTTTCTTATCTAGGTGATTTGTTTTTCTTTCAACCACAAAATAAAAAGGTAACAACATCGCTCAGGTAGTAAGAAAAGTTTCCTATAGTAAAAATAAATATTAAATTGAACGTCTACGTTTTTATATTCATAAGTAAAGTGAAATGAATCTTTAACATTATGCCAAATACCAATAGTTTATAATTTACAAAAGATGTGTTTAAATTGGAAAATGCTCTAAAAATGCGCATTGTATTACAATACTTTATAAATTTTTACGCCATAATTTTTTATATATAATATTGATTTCCATCACATAATTAAGTATTTACGTTTTAATATCTGTTTACATAAATCTTATTAATACTTTGGTTGCCAGGAGAGGACAGCTCACATCACTGAATGTGTCGTTCAGAGCTGCATACGTCCTTCCCGGAGTTTCCTCCCACAACTTGGATCCTCATCAGGTTTTGGAGGCAGGTTCTAAATATTGGCACCCTTCGGAAACTGCTAGAGACTACCGAGAGGACCACGAATTTAGCGTGCACCTACACCGCATGTACACGGTGGTCTTACGAAGTGGTACGAAGTAATCGAACTCACAACCTTCCTATAACGAGTCCAACGCCTTAACCACTGGGCTAATACGGCTTAGTTGTTAATAGCTAGCTCATTTAAAGCAGTTTCGTTTTTAGAGTACGTGCGTATTGGCGTGTACAAAAAGTAAAACCGGGGTAAGTTCCGTATCTAACTCACTATGAGCTTATGTAAAACCCCATAGCAGTAGAATGACGACATATTTTTCTATCGTTCCTTTCAACTTGAAATGCAAAGCCTTTAAATCCTTTTAGCTTTCTTTGAAATCTATACGAAAACAAAGTCTTTAAATAATTGCTAAAACTTATTATTTTATTTCTCAGAGTTTACTATACGTGTAATTTTGCTCTCTCCCTGTCTCTTTTAAGCTTTTGTTCCTTAAATATTGATCACAAACAAGTAAAATAAATTTAAAGTTACGTGAAAAAATGGTACAAAATTTTACAGAAGCAATTAAAATTTTCAAGATATTAAATTAAAATAAAATAAATGCAAAGTTCAAATTTTTGCGTTGATCCCAGACAAAAGCATTTCCAATTAGTAATTGTACCTCATACATTAATTATGTCATTGACAACATCTCAGAATTGTATCATAAATAGGTCTCAGAAGTATAAAAATAAAAATATTTGATGACTCAAACTATTTTTCAATGGTTTTCGAAGAGAAGAAATCATATCAGAAGATCTTGTTGCAAGGTCTGTATACAAATTTCGAAGGAAAACAATGATTGCATAAATACGTAATATTTTAGCATTTATTGATATTCTACAGCATCTTACCAATTTTTTAAAAGATATCTGCTATTCAAGATGTCTTTTCCATGGTAAAGTTCGTTTCTCTTTCACACAGAAGCCGAGAACTTTTTCCCGCACTTTTGAAAAAGCAAAATTTAGTCTTTAAACAAGCCTATCTTTGGTGCATCAACGGATTATAAAAACCCAATCATCGACCGCTGGCGTTATACTTCTGTCCAACATCTCCGCTCCAAACTAAGTCGGAACTAAGTCGACCATTTGAGTCTAAAATATGTATGCGTTGTCTGAACTCGAAAGGCGGCATTTCTTCATTGATTGTTGACATTCTAATCTCTTGCGGGATTTCCTCTAGAATTTCGGTTTACGTCTCGCCTTCTGTCTATTGTAAAAAAAAAAAAAATGTCATCGGATCTAGAATCTTCAAATCTCAGGTTATTTCGGTTCATCTGCACATGTCCCGCACACATACATGTATAAATGCGTCTCTTATTTTTGGGTAAAAAAACCGTGACCGCTCTCTAAATGTGTTCATTTTAATCTGATTAACTCACGAGTAAAGATTTGGTCCAGTACGATGAAATGAGCCCTTGCTGACCAGAGCCTGAATTTTCAATGTTACAATGAATGTTACGATGTATTTAAAACAAAAAAAGTACTTAGTATTATTAATTATTATAAGTTAAATACTGTATTTAATAAATTACCTACTTATGTTTACATATGTTTCGTGCAGAATTACTTAAAATTAGTGTGAATATTTTCTTTAGTTTGTCGGATTTTAAGTATTGATAACTTTTCAGCCGCAGTCTCTTAAGTATTATGCTCAAGGGTTTTTAATAATGCATCCGGAAAAAAATCCACAGACTAATAGTAACCAGAAAGGCATGTATGACGAAAGGCTGAAATTTGTTACATCACCTCATCAGTGTATGGGCACATTTTGCTAATGGGGAATTTCTTTGTATGAGGGTTGTATAAAAATATTAAATCTGTAACTTTTTGTAAATGAATTAGAGGATTTCTTTCTTAACGGAGTCTCTTCCGATCTTATTTTGAACATTTTTTCAATTTACATTGCCCATTTTTATATAATAGATAAAGAATTACAGCCCGTTACCCCCTTTTTGGGTCACTCTGTATATAATTAGTAACAAGAATACTGTTTCCAAAAATCTCGCAGTGGCATAGTTGCTAATCTTCATTTTCCTAAGAACGTGGAAACTGAAGAATCTTGACCAGTGCTTGGGAGGGTGAACACTTCTCTCGGCTCAACTGCTGTGAGACGTGTACACTTAGGGATGGACGCGAGACGCAGAATAAGCGTCTCGCGTCTCGCAAAATAGCCTAAAAGCTTTGTCTCGTCTCGCAAAAATCCCTATATCGTAATGTTAAAAATGTGTGTCTCGTCTCGCAAAAAAGCAGTAAATCTCTGTCTCGTCTCGCAAAAAAGTCGTCTCGCGTCCATCCCTATGTACGCTAATGGGAGCTGGTACACGTAAAATATATTTGTGGCTCCAGTGCCCTCCATGTTTAAACGATACCTCTGGTGCTGCTGATCTCAAGTGCTAGGTTTCTCATCTGAAATTCCCACAAAATTAGATGACCATTCATAAGGGACAACGCTGGTTCATCTTCTAGGCGCTTCATAGTGAAATGACCAACATCTCGCCTTCGTAGCGATCAAGCTACCAGTAGACCGCTGAACCGGCCATTAGAAAGAAAAAAGAAACCTTTCAAACAAAATGTGTAACTCTAAAACTATTTCAAAAACTCAAACAACTCTTCAGCTCTTCAAAACTATTTCTTCAATTCATTACTCATACTTCTTTTATTTACCCTTTTAAACTTTATGTGTATTCCTGGATAAACCATCCATAAATAAAGCCCCATACTTACATGTATTCCTTTTGATAATGCATACATCAATGAAAGTAAATTCACTGCAATAGTATTGCAAGAGAAATCATGCATTATTATGAATTTGACTTTTAATCCCCATAAATTTGAAACGTAATCAAACCTCTTCATTCCGTTTCTTTAAATGAGAAATTCCAGTTTCATTTCTCAACATAAGAAACGAAATACGTTAGAATCTTGTTTAAAATGTTTGTCCGCCTCTAAAGCATCCATGATAAAAAGAAGACAGAAAGGCTCTTTTCAAACTATGTTTATGTGAGGAAAGAAAGCTTTTTACATTCCTTTAATTAAAAATAGCACAATGGATGGAAACTATAAATAAGATGGTAGAAAACTCGATTCTAAAAACTGAGCTTTATCTCTTTGTTAATGTGAAATGGAAAGTGGGCTGTTTTATACCGGCTTTTAAGAAATATGTACTTTATTTAGTTTGTTATTATGTTCTGAAGCATGAATTTTACTTTTAACAAATCTTGATAAGCATTTTCTTAATTTCAGAAAATTTATACTTATTTTCGTAAATGTTAACTTGGTGCTTGAATAGTTGACAAAACGAGAATGTGTTTTCAAATGAATCATTTTCTTACTATGCACGATTTTGTTTTTCAAAATGGGATTCACTGTTTCTGATCAATTAAAATAATAGTGCGTGCACACACACATGTCGTGGTGGTCTATAAATTTATCTGACGGACAGCTAGAATCCCTCCTATCGGGAAAGTAAGGGCCACTGCTCATGCCGTGGTAGTCTTTGACAACCAAATATCTACGCGTATAAGCTCTCTCTCGGGCTGACATTGACGGAGAAAATAATCTACTCTTTTTTCGATATTTCATTTAAAATAGTTCATCCAACTAGTTATACCGTACTTCTACAGTTCAATCAGCTGTTCAATTCGTGTCTGATTTCAAATTCCATAATATTCAGTCATATGATTCGTGCTACTTGAATATGATTTGGCTAATCCAATCATCTGGGACAACTGGATTAGCCAGACAAGACCTGAGATCCCTCCAAAGCGATCTCAGGTCTGGGTGCGAATTGTAGACGTGATTGAGAGTGAAGTTTAAAGGACTGTCTGTCAATATTTTTCTTTGTTTTTATGTCTCTCATAATTCCTGTTTTCTTCGAAATGTATCAATAATTTATTTATGCTCAAGTAATTTTAAAGGAAATTCTCATTTCTTATTATTTGCCCTATCTACCCTAAAGATTTAAAAATTCTTGAAGCATCTCGTATACATCATAGAAAATTAAAGACTTCCCCATTATTAGCAGTGCGTCAAAAGAAGACGGTTTTAAAATATATGTTTAATAATGTGCGTTTAACTGTAAAATATGTTGTCAAACGAAATTTCTTTTTACCTAAATGATGCATTAATCCATATTTAAATGGACGATAAACATATTCAACCACTAAAAAAGATTTTCGGAAAGAAAGAAAATACATTTAATGTTTAATAAAACAATTTCAAAATATCTGGTGTCTCAAAACTAATATTAATGAAGATGCATGTAATAAAGGCTCATTCATAAAAAATATTACATAATGTACTTTCTACATGGTATATAGGGTAGATTCTTCTTCAGCTGTAAAATTTTCTACCTAATGCATATATTAGAAAATGAGAGAGCTGAAACACAAGGCAAAACCGTTTCCATCCGTTAGACGACAAAAGGAGTGAAAAACGCCCAT
The DNA here is from genome assembly GCA_038373885.1 of Cheiracanthium punctorium. Taxonomy (NCBI): domain Eukaryota; kingdom Metazoa; phylum Arthropoda; class Arachnida; order Araneae; family Cheiracanthiidae; genus Cheiracanthium; species Cheiracanthium punctorium. The sequence continues at coordinate 1,713,852 of JAWZYV010002197.1, forward strand.
TAAAGAAAAAAAAATTGAAAATGGGTGGTGAGGAAATTATAAAAAGATGATAGCATTGAATAAAGTAAATAAATAGGTAAAATAAAAAATATATAAAAAGACAAATGTGTAACATATATACCATTAAATCAAAAAGAGAATTAAAAAAGGGAAAATGACCAAAGCAAAAGCACGTCATAAAAAGGAAGTAGAGGAAAAATAAACATTTCTTTTTAATAAAGCACACATTCTAAAATCGCTTTGTTAGGCATACAAATAAAAGCGCAAAAAAGACAAACGATGAGAGAGAGTTACAACAGCCAACAAAAGAATAAAGGGAAGAGAAGGGCCGAAGTGGTAATGGAAAGTCTTCTAAGAGATGTTCCTTGATATACTGAGATTCATACAAAATCTTAAATTTAGAAATTTGACATCGTTGATTAGAATTTTAGTAATAAAAAACAATAGACGATTCGAAAAAATCCGGAATACGAGCATATTGTTCATGCCCTTTAAGCCTAAATTTGACAGCTTTTTTGATCTGGCCAATTTAGTCCAAATTACATTGAGCAGAAATATAAGAAAGATTTCAAAAGTTTAAAGCGGAAATGCGATTCTTAAAAGAAGAAAATTCACTAACGTGTATAACATGACATGAAACAATATTCTTGTTCACAAATTGATGGCATAAATTTTATTAATTTTCTTACTGTGGGAAGATAAGTCAAAGTAATATTTAATAGTACGAAATAAAAAGTGTCAACCAAACTATTTTAACTAAATCGTATATGTTTGTTTTATTATTATTTTAATCAATTTAAATTGGTTAGGGTAACTAAGGTTTTTAATGATTAAACAAAATGAATTTTTCAGAGATGATCATATCAAGTACTGAGATTGCGAAATACATTAAAAAATATTCACAATTCCGTGTTATTTCTGTTCAATAAAAAATGTATTGTAAAAATAACTTTTCATGCTTTAACTTAATTTCGCCTTTGGAACACTTTGGAACATTATTTTTGTAAATGAATAAACTTTGGAACATTATTTTAAAATTTTGACCAATAATTTGGTCAAAATTTTAAAATACTAAAAAAGCAGAAAGCTTTCTCTGAGATGATGGTAAAAAGCATCAGTTGGTTAAGTGATAGAAAAGGTTTTACAGAAAAAAAAGTCTACAGACCATTGGGATTACATTGAATGAAATGTGTAAAGAAAAGTTAAAATTGTTGCATTTCTCTTCAAAAATAATCAGTAGTAATAGATTGTCAGAACTTATTACAGAAAATAAATTAGAAGTATCATAATTGTGGAATCCACAAGAGCGAAAAACATCATAACAATGTGTCTGACCCTACGCGCGAAATTGCAGAACAACTTGTAGAGCCTATCTTTAAAATAGTGCACATAAATATCACATAACAGACTCGTACAAGGGGTAGAAGAAGCACCCGAAAATCTTGTTCAATCGAGAATCTTGTCCATTTTTATGATTTTTTTTAGATTTGTTTATAAAAGAATCATTAAATCTGTTCTTAAAGTTGTTTGTTTACAAAAACGTTTCCCCCCCAAAAAAAAAAACATTTTAACAGAAGACTACCCTGGCAAGAATTGCGTTAATTTTAATAGCAGATTCTGTAGTAATTTTATATTAATACAGCACTCAATTTTCTGCAAAAAGTAACGTAAATTATTTCAAAACAATCCAATTCATGTCAATATTTTTTCCAAAAAGTAAATTCCACTAAGAATTACATAATTTAATAGAAAAACAACACATCTAAATTTGTTTGTCATTATCGCATGTGCATGGTTTTACATCGTTGTTAAGTCCAATAATTTTGTGTAAACGTCTATTTAATATTTAATCCCCCCATTAAAAAAAAAAACTTAATTTTCTAATGTTATAGTAGTTCGGCTATTTTGAGGCTACACGTCTCTTCTATAATTGAATTTCGTCATTAAGTTAAGCATACGCTATCTAAATCATTCAAAAACAGGGACATGTTTCTCTGATCAGGGATAACATATATTATAGTAACAACTTTCTTAGCAAACTTTTATCAAATTCATCTAATTTCACCTTTGATCTCTTTAATGAAGATAAAACTGTGATATATATGTGTGCGTGTGTGCGTATGTGTATGCATAGATATTTTTTTTTTTTTTTTTTTTTTTTTTTTTGTTCAAACGTTTTCAATCTAATATTTTGTTACTATAAGCAAGTTTTTTTCTTTTTATAATGTATGGTTAAATGAAATATTTTACTTCAAAACAGATTAAAATAGTTGTGAATTCTTAATCCTTTTTTTTCATGGGAGTTGTGCATTTTTAAAAAAATATGTCACACAATTTTATACTTAAATATGATTTAGCTATAACTAACATAACAACATGATGGCTAATCTAATGACGGAGAAAACTATAATTTTTAAAATGATAAATTTAAGGGTTTTTATAAATTTTCAATACTCAAACATCACTTCCCTCTGTTTTTGAATTTAATTTCTTATTATTCAAGACATCAAAATTTGAGAATTTTCATTGTAAAACAGTATTGTTCTAAATTTTCAATATGCACAATTTTAACGTCACATTTAGATAGATTTCATCAAATTATTCAGGTATTTAGAAAGTTACTGAAACAAAATAACTTTAAGGATTTTATTTTATGAATATTGTTTCACGGAATTATATTTGAATGCGACTTCATTTTATAATGCAATTCATTTAAATATATATTTAGCAACGAATATTTTTAGCTGAGTAACGCAGAAAGAAATGATGTATTTTTGATCTGTAAAACATAAAGGTATTTATTTATAAGTATGTTAAATCACTGCATTTTTAAGTGTACTAAGCAAATTAAATTAGAATAATGTTTCATTTCGATGAAACTTCTGAATGAATCATTATTTAAAAGCTTGAAACAAATTTTCAGTTCTTTAAACCATTGCGATTTTCATCTACGCTCCTTAAAGTATGCTTAAGCATTTTAAAACATTAAACTATTTAATTTCTATTCTTAAACTTTTAACGTATTACTATTTAAAATATTTTAAATGTTCGTTTTACTGCACAACGTATTCATTGTAATTTAAATAATGGTAATTTATCTTTTTTAATCAATATGGTTTAAAATTGCAAAGCATTTCAATGGATGTTTTATTAGATTTTTTCTTACACTGAAAGTACGACTTCATAAGCTTTCATACATATATGAATAGACATAAAAATATTTAAAACTTTATTTTATTTTGTAGGAATACACTTCATTTGATGTTCAAAAAGTATATATTCTATGGGATATAAGATATAATAAGGCTTAACGGATAAATATATTTTAATACATATAATACAAAGCAAATATAAAATATATACATTTTTTAATCACTGTTGCGACAAATAAAAAGACAAAAAATTACTTTATTTCTGGATTAAATATGATTGGTCGATGTTTTGGTAACATAGTAAGGAATTTGTTCATCATATGACATAATTTAGAAGACAACTGAAAAGCATTTTACATTTTATTTCAGAAAACAGAATCGAAGCATCATCAGCTGATAATATTGCAGGATATAGTGTTAAAAAAAACAACTACTATAATTATTGATATTAGACCAATCAACATGTTTGTCCTTCAGTATCTTATAAGAAAATTTACTTTCAATTTTCTGGTATTTATTTATTTGCTTTGTATCCATTTTGCTAAGGATACTATTCTTTTAAGAGGTGAGTCTTAAAAATGAATGTTTATATCAGCCGTACGTACTTTTTAACATACGATTTGTCCAAAATTATAAATTTTTAAGAATCATTAATGAGTACTAATGAGTAAAGGAAATATTCAAATGAAAAATTAGAACTAAGTGACAATACTGAGATTTTAAAAAATTACTCCGTATCTTTTAAGTAGAATTTTTAAAACTACTTTATCAAGAGATTTTTTTTTAAATATAACTACTTAAGTGTGTTTTTCTTCTTATAACGCCCATAAATAGCAAACGCATTAGATTCAGAAGTAAAGCACTTCAGAAAGCTTTATTTGCAACAATAAAAAATTTTCAATGCACGATGATTAAATTTAGAAGAAGATGAATCGGTCTTACGTTTATATTTCTGTGTGTCTTAGTTTTAAATAAAATTAAATCATCCGACCTGTTAATATATATTTATACTTTTTAATTTTACCCTTAGGATTTAGTTCTACGACATATTGTTAACTACGTGAAAATAATATTAGGGTTTTATAAAATAAGAAAATGGAAGATATGTGAAAAGTAACTAGAAAAAAATGCTATACCTTTTGCAAAAATTAATGTGAACTAATGCTCAAACTTTACAGTTAATACAAAGCTAATTTTTATAAGGGGAATACTAACTGCTACACATAAAATTACTTTTTTGTTGCTTGTTAAAGCGTTTTAACTTACTAATTATAGAAGTCAAATAAATATCTTGCAATATTTTCTGCTGCTAAACATTGTTATCATAAATAAACACAAAAATACTTAAAATAAGGCTACAAAGTCTGTATACAATAATGATTTGGTCATTCAAGTTCATTTGTTGATGTCTCTTAGTTGGGTTTAGTTGTATTGAGCACCTAGTAAATAAATTATTTACAGATAATTATTATGCTTACCAACTATCAAAATTGCTTTGTAAATAAACTCCTGGAACTTTGGTTTTTCTTACATATAAATATTGACAAATAATTTAGTTGCATAGTGCAGAATGTGTAAGCAATTAATAGGTATTTCTAAATTACGAAGCATTGGAACAGTTTTGGCACAATATTTTATTTTGTAGAATGTCTGATACTTCAATCTTGAAGACTTCGCTTTATCAATCATCTGATTATAAATGTCTTCCACTTGGAATATTTTTACCTACACAATGTCTTTTGAAACAGACTGGCAAGTTTTTGCTATTAGATTTCATGTTTTGTAATAAGCATATCTTTTAATAAAGATATAAATGCTATTCAAAACGAAATCTATTAGCATTTCAACACTTGAGAATGTTTTAGTTTGTTTCTAGTTTTGACTGCCATGTCATTTCCATTTTCTTTCTAAAACTTTATTGGGCAGCAGTTATTATCTCTTTCCCATAAGGAAAACTGGAAGATCGGACTTAAAACTGATGTTACCGACGATGCTTCAAAATATGCGTCGATATTAGGTATGCGCTGTACATGGAAACGATACATACTTTGCTCATACAAGTTCTTATTGCGGTACTCGCTTCATCAGAAACAACTGAAACGATATAAATAGCATCTTATTAGTGTCGTTATAATAAAACATCTAACACACACAAAACACACAAGTAGAATCGTACAACTTTTAATATAAAAATAAACACTGGACGAAATACGAAATTTTATTCTTAAGTTGCATTGACTGTCTTAAATCTGCAGTTTAAATTTTGAAATTAATATGCGTTAATCAAAAATACGTAAAAACTTTAAAAGTTCATTAAAAAAGAACAACTAATGATAGAAAATTGCGGTTTGCATAAATAGGTTTAGAGGGTTGTCGGATTTCTTTTTAATGACAAGGAAGGTTGTAGTTCCTATAGGTGGAGCTGAAATTCACAATGGGAAGCAAGTTTCCAATAAAAATTTAAAAATCTGAAATCTCTCTAATCATTTCCATGCAAACTGCAATTTTCTACCATTATTTGTTCTTTTAAATGAATATTTTAAGTTTTGCCAGCCAGTTCACCAGCTTTTGGAGCATCCTGGGTGCATCAAAGGTTTAAAATTCATAAAAAAAAAGTAAAAACAACGTCACAAAATTGCGGTTTGCATGGATCAGATAAGAGAGAGTTCGGATTTTTTTAAATTGGAAACGTTCTTCCCCTGTGCATGTCAGCGCCACCTACTGTTAACATAAAGAGCTACAATCTTTCTTTTCATTAAAAAAAATCCGATCTCCCTAGAAACTTCTAAACTTCTCACTAAAAACTAGAATCTATCCGGGGCGCAAACCGTAATTTTCTTTCATTATTTGTTCTTTCTTAATGAATTGTTAATTTTTTACGGACTTTTTGATTACACTGTACATGAGCTGTATATTAAAGCGCAGGTTCTAAAATAACCGTACATATATACAATTAGACCATAAATAAAAGTTATGTGGGTTTGAGGCACATTAAACGGAGAATTGTGTGACAAGAGCAATAGTAAAAATTATTAATATTCAACCAAAATTTCACAAAAAAGCCGTAGAAATATTTGAGTCGTTTTAATAAATCATAGAATGATGTTCGAGTAAAGAATGTATAATTGCGAAAATGCAAACTGTTAGTAAATGAGTTTTAATTTTCAATGTATTATAAGCTCAAACTTCACATGTGTTTTTGACATCTGTGAATAACATAATTGTGTTTGTATTATTTTTATTAAAAAATAATATTTTATGAGCAATTTACTATATGTATACATAGAAATCATTTTTAATTAAAATGAAGTGTTTTGTTATTATTAATGAAGTTAGATTACATCGGATTTTAATACAAATTCTATGCACCTTTTTAGTTAACACATGTAATACTAATACATGTGTTAAATAACCCTATTTATTTAACACATGTATTAGTATTGAAATTTTAAAAAACCCGTAAATACGAAAAATATTTGTTTTTAGGTGTATTTTTAGTGAATTCTTAATTAATTTTAGACCCCTTTAATAACCAGTTTATTTTGTGATCTTATTATAACTCATGTATTATTCGCATCACGATAAAAAAAAAAAAAAACTATGCCTAAGATAATTGTAGAAAAGGAGCATTTATAAATCAAATATACTGTTAAAAATATAATCTTATATGCATGCTAGACACATTAATTATGAAGATATATTTTCGTAATATATAGAGCAGTTATAATTAAACTTCCTCAAAGCAGGTTCTATATCTAAAATGAATGAATGAATTATAACGAAATTTCGTACAGGCAAGACATGGATATGCTCAAGGGATTTAGAAAGAAAAATTAGCTGAAAAAATGTCCACTAGGAGGCACTTCGCATAGCAAATCATCGAGTTTAACAAGGAAAATGGCTAATTCGAAATTTTCAAACAATTCCTATGATTATTCAACAGTTTTTCAGCAGTTATTAACTAACTTTAATAAATGCTGAAATGGTTGGTTAATTTTTTGGATTGAATTTCCATGCAAAGTGCAAATTAGTAGAGATTAATTATTTTAACAAACTTTTAAAAATATATTTTTGAGCACATCTCGTGTACAGTAAATATGCCACCTTTGGTGGCAATTCGCTTACCCGTTTGAGTTGTCCAGTGTTGTTTATAAGGCAAGTTCTATTATAACCACCCTGTATTTATGAAAGTTCAAGCATTTATGTTTTTCATTATTAGACACGTGCCTGTTAAATATTAATCGCTTTTATCAAGTAAACTATCTTACTCATATTTCAAAATACGAGAATCTTGTACTTGGAATTCAAAAAATTTATGAACAGTTCTAATATTGCTCCGAATAAGCCCATTTTTAAAGTGAATTCTCTTAATTTATATGTAAATGATACAAACGTACCACACAGAATATTGAAAATAAAATAAATTCATCACTTTTTTAGTTTCTTAATTCAGACACACAATAAAAGTTTAAATCAAGAAGTATTAGTTATTGAAATATAATAAGAAGAATGTTCCGCTTTTTTTTTCTAGCCCATTGGAAGAATTAGAAAAGCGTATTAAAACGTATGTTTATCTGAAATTTATTTTTGCAAATCCTTCTTAAGAATGCGGATTTGAACAGCAAATTTATTTCTTTATGAAAAGTCAATAAAAATTTTACTAAAAAAGTTTTAATTCATTACTATATAATGCATGATGACTACATTTAAAAGTTAATTTTTTGTACATTGTGGTTTGCACACTACATCCTACTCTTATTACAAGGTTGTAATTAGAGTAGCTTAACTACTTGTATAAGAATATATATTTTTTACATATGAGCTGCAATAGAGAGTTTTGTAACTAAACAGGGAGTGGAAGAATTTAGTGATTCAACAATCATTAGTTTCTTAAGAAATTGTTAAACTTTGCCTGTTAATCAACTTTCAATGGTCTGATAAAATAATTTAATTAAGGCATGCATTGAAATTTTGAAATTAATGTATTAATAATGTTATACAATTTAATACAAATTCTGCATCTGCATGTCTGCAGAGGATAAAAATTATTTCTATCAAATTGCAATTGACATTCATGTTAGTTCGGAGAAATTTCTATTTTCTACTCATTTATAATTACAAAGGTAAAATATATTCTCTTTAAAAAAAGAAGAAGAAGAAGAAAGGTAAGCTCTGATTGAAGCATGTTCTTCCATCGTACCTCTTCCGTCTCCATACTTTTGCTGATTACCCGGAGCATTTATGTTTTCTAGCTTCTCAATGTCTGTTATCGAAATTTTCTTCTCGGTCGTTACTGAAAAATGAAATAAAAGTTTTTAAAAAACAGCTTAACTGAAATAAAAACAACATATTTTCTTTTAATAAACTTTCATCAGAATAAGCTGGAGTAAGTATTATTATAGAGTTTGAATTTGCTGAGCTTAAAATTTCACTATCCTTTCAAATGTGATTATCTTACACTCCTCTCAAAGATAGTTTGGTATTTTAGGATTACAGAGACCACAGAGCTTTCTAGGTGACATAAGGACTAGGCTCAAATTTATAGGAATGCGACTTCATATCACCACCATCTTCACAATGTATTTCGGTTTCTTGGCAACTGAATTTTAGTGGCCGCTATAATCTGCATGACCAATATTTTTTACATAACTCTTATTGCTATACACTCATTTTTCAGATGATTGGAATAAACACATATTCGAATTTCGGTCATTTTTCAGTGAAGTACATTTATTTCGACGCAGTTCTGGCCTCCTAGCATGTTGTACTCGATAAATAACCAATAAAGAGCATTATAACAGCATTCAAAAGCATCATTTTTTAGGCGTTATATTGTTTGTTTCTATTGGAAATTGACTGAACAACGCTGTGTTTTTATCTCCTAAACGGTCATCATAAATGGAAACTTTACTAATCAGATTCGATAAAAAAATGGAAATCCAAAAAACAAATTTCGAAGTTTTTAACTTCCAAGTTTCCAAACTATCGACTTATCTGTCACCACTGAAAGTGACAGTATCTTTAGTTTCATGCACTTAGTTTTAAAAATATTTCTTATGATTTTTTAAAGACTATCAGACTGTCTGAATTATTAAACCTGCGTTTCTTTTACCGATTGTCCAACCAAATGTATACAGACACTCTGGGACACGGCAATACATTGGAAGACTCATGGCAGGAAGTAACGGGGAGCACAAAAAAAATATTTTGTTTTGCTTGAAAACGCAAAACATCTTCAAAATTTCTTTTAAAAGAGGACAGCATAAAAAAGTAATATATATATATATATATATATATATATATATTACTTTTTCATTGATCACATGCATATTTCATAGGAATATATCAAATATTAGATAATAAAATGTAAGTCCTCACATTTGAGGATTAATTGCTTAGTAGAGCCAAAATTTAAATGATAAGACAATGAAACAATATATCATGCTCGTAAATCTTACATTTTGGATTGTTATGATATATTGCCTTCCCAGTGAATACATTTTTTGAAAAAATTACTGTTAAATAAATTTATACAATTGTAGCATGTTCTCCCACATATACGGGAACGATGAGTGTTTTTTTTTTTTTTTCTAACTGAGGTCTTAATTGTATTTTATCACAGCTAACTTCACACTTGATCCGCAAAATCATCATATATTTTGGCAATTAATATAGCGAGGCTTGCTTGTAAAAATTCGATTGATCTAAGCAGTAGTTTTTGGTGGTACACTTTCGAGTATGAAAAGTGAAAAGCAGCATTTTCGACATATTTTACATTTCTACTACGAAAAGGTAAAAAATTATTTTCAAATAAGAAAAAAAAATATCCGATATGTACGAAGAAGATGTATTGGTCCAGTTATTTTTATGTTGAAGATTTATACCTTCTGGGTGGCCAGTTGAAGCTGATAAAGACATAATAAGGAAAATTCGTGGAAACCGGCGAATAACAAGTCGTGAGATCACTCAGAGGTTCAATTTATCAAATTCGACTGTCCATAATCGTTTATATGGCTAGGTTTATTCTCAAAGATCAACATATGGGTTCCTCGAGTTTTTTAAAAAAGAAATTACCTTGACGACCACCAAATATAAGCTAACGCTCTAAGACTCAGTATATGAATTCATAAAATAATTAATTTTACCTGTTATAATTCTTCTGGTAGGAAATATAACTTTCCCTTCTGTGACAGCTCTAGTCGGGGATGGTGTGGGTTGAATGTGCCCTACAAATTAAAATTGTCTATAAATATAGCACAATAAATTAATTTAATGTATTAGTACCAAATTAGAATTAGTAAGACTGATTAAAACAACTGAAGACAACATTCGAATGGCAGTTTCATTCAAGACTATGTCCTAAAAATTAAAATTAACTGTCCACAAATATGGGATTAGCGATTCATTTTAATATATTTATACCAAATTACATTTGATGTAAATATAACTGATATATAAGACAAACCATCTGATGTGAATTTGATTTAAGAATACCATTAACAAATTTAAATGTAAGGCAGTATTAACACATTTAGAAAACATAAAAAAATGACTATTTGTCGTGATAGTTTAAATGGAAGTCAACCAATGATTGACATCATCTAACAAACAAGAACCTTTCATATCTAGATATGTGTGTATAGTTTTTATAATACAGCGGAAAACACTGTTCAGTAACAAATTTAAAAAATGAAATGAATGGGTTATGATTCTTCAAAAAATACCGAAATTCGGATATTTTACAAGTAAAAACAAGCTGTACAGAGTAGCATTATGTAAAATCTCGGTTCTGTCAATACTTATGGGATACAGCTTAATGCCTTCTGTTTAAGCGAGACCTGTAATATAAACACCCAACATATTTTTGCACTTTTAAGGTACAAGTAGCATGATAAGTATTCTTATATTTTCGTCCAATTAACTTCTATAGTTTTTGTGTTCAAGCTGTGGCAACCAGTTTATTTTGTTCCTCGTATAATATAAATAAAGGTTACCAAGTTAAGTATTTATACTCTAAAAAAAGTATCGTTGTAAACAAAATTTCCATGGGTATTACCATTCTCCTATACTGCGGATTTATTCAAATGTTCATTAAAATACACGTTTATGGAGTATTAGTGGAAATTTCCTTAAACACAAACATGTATCCTTTATGAAAAAATGATTAAAGGAAACAATGATAATGAATATCTCTAATTCGAGAAACATATCAAACTACAGAAAGTATCATTTAAATTATTGATGTAATAACAATTGAGACTTTAAACAACTGAGTTTATAACATCAAAACTGATTTATCTTTGACAAAGATAAATCAGATATATTTTATTTTGAAAAATAAAGAATAAATGTATGTAAGCAGTTTTTTTTAAGTAGAACAATAAGAGTAAGAAGTTATAATTCAATTACACGAGCCTCCTCATTTGAATGATAAAGATTACAATGAGAATGAATATCTCTAATTCGAGAAACATATCAAACTACAGAAAGTATCATTTAAATTATTGATGTAATAAGAATTGAGACTTTAAACAACTGAGTTTATAACATCAAAACTGATTTATCTTTGACAAAGATAAATCAGATATATTTTATTTTGAAAAATAAAGAATAAATGTATGTAAGCAGTTTTTTTTAAAGTAGAACAATAAGAGTAAGAAGTTACAATTCAATTACACGAGCCTCCTCATTTGAATGATAAAGATTACAATGACCATGAATGGTCTCATAATACAGTATTACGTCAAATACTTTACCTATAAATCAAATAGTAATTAGTTTTTAAAAACATCAGAAACAGAAATGCTCTAATAAATCCCAGAAAACTGTAAACGACAACATAAATTATACAAAATACATTCACCGAGTAATAAATTACAACTTTGTTATCTCAACCCAAATTTATAAAAAAAATTAGTAGGTAGGTTTTGATCATTTACTATGGCACATTACAATTCTTTAAATTTACCCTTTTAGTAACTTGCAGTTGACAACGTTATGAACCAAAACTTGAAAAGAAAAAAGCTTAGATGGGTGATTCTATAATTATTGCAATGTTTGGAATATGAAAATTTCAGTAAGAGTAAGATTATCTTTAAAATAGGAAAAAAATATATCTGTAAAATATTTCATTGGTTAAATAATGAGCATAAAACATTAGCAGTGTTTAATTACTGGTATTTCATTGTATAACTCATTCATATTATTTTACTGTCATCTAAATGGAACATTGGACACGTTAGTGAGAGAATTAACTTTTCAAACCAAAATACTAAACACAAGTCATAATTTATTATTGAATGTGCCCTACAAATGCACGTAATTAAATAAGTAATAAAAATACTCATCTAAAATCATAACACTTACTACACTTAATGTATTTTAATAGTTTACGTAGTCTTTGGACTATTCATATTTCAATGAGAGGAATGCACATGTCTAAGAAACGAACCATGTAGATGACATAAGAAAAGAGGCATATTAATGACAGAACACAATTAAACATTATCTCATCAAGTTCTATTTGGAGCTTTTCAAATGCCACTACTAAATAGATCTTAAAACTGCAATATTTATAATGCCATGCAATCAAAATTTACTTAAACTGATAATTTACCAGACTTTTAGAAGGCTTGTGAATAGGATTAAATGCTCGTTGAAAATAATGTTTAGCATCACCAATAAAAAAAAAATACAAATAGAACTGCAAAATTCAATTTCTGAGGTAGGAAAAATTTAAAGTACTCCTTTTCTTGAGGTGCTGCTGATTTTAAAAATGAAATCTCGAAGAGAAAAAAAATCTAAACATTTTAGCTAAATGAATTTAAGTTAATCCTTTTGACAAAGTTTAAATTCATTTTTTCTTGTTAGTAAGTTTTCGTGAATAATTTTCTTCAGATACATGTTCTTTGCTAGGAAAAAATGGAAAGGGAATCATTTATTGCTTTTAATTCAGACTCACTGGAATGTGAAAACTTTACGGGTAGGATGGTGAGCATGAGGATGACATTTGCCTTTAACAAATAAATTCTAACGGATAAAAATATTTTTTTGGTCTTATCAAGAGCTAGACGTGCAAAAGTATCTCAAACAAAGTTTTGCTATATTTCGAAACAAAACAACAACAACAGCAACTACAACTGAAAAATAAAGTCATTAGAATGCATAAATGTTCCTACATTTTTAGATTACCCAATATATGTATTACATTTTACTTAATTTCAAATCTTCTGAAACATAATATTTGAATTCACATTATCATTAGCATATTTTCACTTTCTAGTAGAATTATTTGAAAAAACTTACTAAACAATCTGATTGTTCCTCGTGTTTCCCCAAGGGAATTTTTTGCAACACATTGATAAGATCCGTAATCTTCTTGTTGCAAATTTCTGATAGTTAGCCTCATATACGATTTGTAAAAATTTCTTGCTATATTTGGTTGATACCTTGAGCTTATCGAAACCGCTGGCTCTTCATCTTTAAGCCAGTAGTTGACAGTCAGTGGGTGTCCCTCTGTGTGGCATTCTAAACTTACGTCGATATTCTCTCTCGCCCCAACCAATTGATTTTGAATCCATATGAGAGGTGGAACTGAAACAACAAGAATAATCATTATCTAGTAGATAATATTTACGCAGCATGCAGATTTTAACAAATGCTAATCCGTTATCCACAGAATATCTGAATTCAGGTGCAATTAGTTGCGAATGATGAATGTAGATGGCGCTTTTATGCGTCCATTTGTGCTTGTTTCGTGAAAGTAATCGTACGGAATTATTAAAGGTGTTCAACCTGAAGACCGCTCGTCATTACAGGGCTTTTGAACAGCTTAGAAAACAAACCAGTGATGTTAAACACTCTAAAAAATAATACTTTTTTACCCAATGGACTATGGACCGACACTAACAGGAAGCTGTTTATATCACGCAACTTTCAGAAAACATTCATAAGCACAAAAATTGCCCTCAAAAACGGACAGAGCAGTCATCAATTTTCATTTTATTGCGATATTTTGTATAACGCCACCGCGAAATATCGCGAAATTCTGTATGTTTAGCATTTTATCCTGAAAGTTACGTTATTCATAAAGTTTCGTTGTTTGTGTCAGTTCACAGTAAAACTAAGTCTCTACAGTCATTATTTTTTTTTTGAAAGCTGTTGAAAAATTGCATGATTTTCAAGTTGATTAGCCTTAAATGTAACTTTTCCCTTTCATATTAACGAATCGAATATTATTAAAACTTTTTTTTTCTAAGAAAAGTACAGTTTAGTCGTTTTTCACAAAATTTTAGAAATAAATTCTTGTTTTTTAAGAAACTCCGTAAGCGTATTCTACGTAAAGATACTGGTTTTTAAGTAGCTTTTAGTGTATAAAAATGCGCTTGGAATTTCACATAATTACGTCCTATGGATCTTTTCTATAATTATATGAATTATCAAATATCTCTACAAAAATTTTCGAATGATGAATAGAATATACTAACTAGAATTTTTTATTAACTTCACTTACAGAGAAATTGTTATCAAACCGAATAATACAACATCTGAAAACGTTATTTATATTTTTTATCACATTTATTTATATCCAAGAAATTGCTCAGAAAATATATTTATACACATGTTTAATTTTTATATATTATAAATTTAATAAAACTGTTTCACTCAATTTTATACGAACGTTTATATTCTTTTAATAATGATATATATTGTTAATGTACATGAATAGCTTGCAATTAACAGTTTTTCTCTATATAATAATTAGTGAAACCTCATGAAGAAGTTTAGACAAAATGAAAGGAATATATTATTTTAGTTCCACTTTAACTGTGATGTAAATATCAATGTATATTTTTCAAGTTATTTAAGCTCTTGGAAGTACTAATAAAAATTCCATATACTCATCACGATCAACTGAAGATTATTACGAAACTCATACAGGTACTATACAGGTGCTACTCATACAGGTGCTATAAAACATGGTATTGCACTTTTATTTACATTCAAAAGGAAAATTTGCGGCTTTAAGACTTAAAATACCGTTCAGGCAACTCTGTAAATACCTTTTACACATATTTATGGAGTATTAAATGCATTTACTAGCTCAAATACAATTTGTTATTTAAATAAACACTAACTAACGTTTCATCCAATTACATTACAGGTATACTAATTCTATGTGCTAAACTTTCCAGTTGCTAAGCAGAAATGATTTTATTACAAAACTTATTTACAAAAATATATTGGGAAACTTTTTTAATGTTCACACCTGCCTCCATTTACAGTTAATCTATCATTACCTGAATACCGTATTCTTTCATCACAAACATTAAATTCTTTGATATTATCTATATACTTATAAATACGTCCAAAATAAAGTTATTTAGTGATCTGGTGACATTTTTTCTAATAACATCATAAAGTAAGATGCGGAAAGATCATTGAAGTAAATCGAGACTATCTATCTTACAAAATGTTGCAATTAAATTTAGTAAAATTAAAACTTGTATTAAAACAATATTAAGCATGAGTAGTTAGAAGCTTAATTTAATCAATTAGTATTTTTATTAGTATATTAGCTTATATGCACAATATACACATTTAAACATGAAGAAAGTAAACTATATATCTTTCAGTTTTGATTATGTAAATGACTTGTTCTGAATCTATAACTAAACTTCAGGTACTTAATTTGAACCTATTCTTGCCAACGCAAAATTAGAATACATATATATTCCCTTAATTGTACCTAAGAAAGCTTTTATCATTCCAGAAATCTTTAATAATGAAGAAATCTTACTAATTACTAAAACAAATACCTGATACAAGTGCCATGTATGCTCTAAAATCTATTTCTTTAATCAGAAATTTTTCTAAGAAAAGAGATTTAATACGGTGTTAAGCATTCCTAAATTAACCTCTTGAGTCCACCGTTAGCCCGAGATGACTTTCAGAAGGTAAAACAAATCCATTGAATTGGCTACACATACAAAGTCATTTAGCTCTTTTCGCTGGGATAGCAAATATTTGAACTTGCTTTTAGCAGGAAAAACATTGACATCATATGGTTTCATTTGCCGTAGGTCCGACATTTTCGAGCTTAATGGAGTAATATATCTTTCTTTATTCTCAGTCTTGTGTTCGCTTATTTGAATGGAAGAAATTGATTTCATAAGAGCAGGAGAAAAGTTTAATTATGAAAAATTAAAAGAAAACCATGAAATATTAGCGGTTTAATCATGTTCTATGAAAGTTTTTTATATTTTTATAATAATTTCGAGAAGTTAGGCTCGCGTTGTTGTCACCTAAAAGAAACTGGAAATTAGAGTTTTAAAACAAGTCAATCTTAAAATCTGTTCGATTTATTTATTATTATATTAACTACTTAGATTACTCATATTCTTTTTTTTTTTTTTTCAGGATACCGGGGTTGCTTCAAAAAGACTTTTTAAACAGAAGCTATATGTAATAATATGCAAATGTAATAGAGTGGTTCAATAAAAACACATTTTTTTAATGTCAGAGAACTTACTGAGTTAACCTTTCCGCTACGGCAGGGAAAGCAGTTGTCCCGTGGAATGTTTTAGTTAGACCAAAAGTCGGCATGCGGGACTACTACCAGGAGTTCCCTTCCCCCTTTTTCACAGGTGAACTTCTCTCCAGGAATTACTCCGAAGAAATGGGCGATACTACAGGTTCTGAATATAAGAAAAGAACTCCGTAAATTAAACGGGAGTTTTAGAAAAGATAATTTCAACAAAGGAGGGTGAATAACGTGTTTTTTTTCAAAATATCTGGATGGACTGCTCGGGTGTAATTGTTTAATGACATGGCACCGGGCTGAAAATGTTGACTATTCATAATAATACTTATTTCAAAGAATATTTTTAGTTTCCTGAAATCTCTTTTTTTTCCTTTCAATTTCGTGATTTGAATATATTTTATTTTTCAGACTGCCCATTAATGAAATAATGCTTTCGCTTTTGACATGGCTAAACACTCATATGGTTTAAGTTATGTTGTACCTCAGTAAATCGCCAAGTGCGGACTACCTTTTCAAACAACATTTTTATAATTACTTTGTAAGAAAATAACGATTTTGATTCACAGTAAGCATCTTGAAAATGCAATCTTTACTATTTTATATTTTTAGGTTAATTTTGAAACAGCTTGTAGATGTTGCAAGAAGTGGACGAAACGTTCTTCCGATATGTGTATTATTTTCAAATAGGTTATATACAGGTACTGGAATCTCATTAATATTTTGTTAAACTGTATTTGCGACTAATTCACAACCGAATTTAAAAATGCTAATAAAAAAGGCAAATACCTTTTTTTACGAATTTCCTGAAATCAAAGATCATCATAAGCTTATATTTCCCCGGAATGTTTTTTTTTTCAGGTACACTTTCAAAAAGTAGGTTATTTTGATAGTGACCAATATCGTGGAATTCTCATCCACGATTTATTCTATACAGTTTGAAGGTAATCCGGACAAGCTTAAAAACATTTATGCCAATTGACTATTATGAAGATGAACTGAACCCCATTTCCTCTTTCAAAGATATTGCAACTGAAACATAGTTTTCAAACTTCGGAGATTATTCTCAATAAAGTTATAACAAGAAACTGTATTTTAATCTCTGATATGAATGTTGCATTAACTCTAATTTTTACTAGAATTTGAATGGTTCGCAAATGAAAATTATAAAATGTTTTACAGAAATGTTAAAATTTTAACTATATAGAAAAAAACTAACGCATACATCTTGAAAGTGCAGGAAAATTGGGATATCTACAAGAAAAAGCTAGTTCATTTTTTTGCCTATTTAGTCTAGTGGCATCACTGTTCTACAGGTAAATTACTTTCAAACTTTACACCATAGAATAATTCTTTAACTAAATATTCAAAGTACCTGTAATCTTATTAATGTGATTGATACCCGTACGTCTTATTCAATTTTAAAAGCTTTTTCAAAATAAATGCGTTATGCACACCACTTATTTGTTTATTTTATTGACAATACTTTTTAACATAAAATAATATCATTTTTTTACATTTTTTTAATTAATTCATAAAACCAACCCATATTTGTTAATATATCACTATTTTGATAAGTTCATCAATTCACTTGATCAGTGTCACGTTACTATAAACTTCATTCGTTGCAAAAACTAAACATTTTTCAGAAAGAGCTTATGTGAATTCCCAGTTTGATGATTTACAAAAAAATTTCAATCTCTCAAACCAATGAATACTTTTGATGAAGAAAGTAAAATAAATTTTAAAATGTGTTTGATCTTTTCTCTTTTTAAAATTACGCTCTTGCTACCTGAAGTATTAATGATACGTGTGGGAAGTGGAATGTTTATTCTAAAATTTATTATTTATCTATAGAATATTGATATATAAAAGCGATTATATAACACGTGAAATATTCCTAATGTATTCTTTTGATTCACTGTTGCTATTAGAGGGGGGAAAGGAAATAAGTTTCGAATTGGCTGTACGAGCATAATATTTATTTTTGAGCTAATGTTTGAACCTCCTTTTTTTATTTAAAAAAAATAATATTCTAGCAGTGCATGTTTTCATTTACTTGAGATAGAATTCTTTTTAGTTAAGGAAGATATTTTAAATTTCGTGCGTTTCGTAATCGAAAAGGAAAGGTACTAGGAAGAATAATTTCAAAAATTTGTACTCACTATGCATATAATTTGAAAATATTGCATTTTAGCATTCTTCACTAATTCAAGTTTTGACTATGATTATTTTGCTATGAAATGTTGTTGAAATTTATGACAAATAACGATTTCACAATTTCTTAAAAAGGGCACATGTATGTAAATTTAACCCACTTTGGTCTGATGTTGCATTTTCGCAACATAAAGTAAAATAAAATTTTTTAAATAAAAAATTCAATTTAAAAATTACCAGTACAATCATATTCCTTTTAAACATGAAATTGTGTTTTAAAAACACCAAATTATCTTTTAATTTAATATTATCAACATATTTGCATCTTTAACACATATACATGCTCATGGTGTTAGGAAACAAATAATAATCATTTAAAATTTTAGTGACCATTCCGACTTTGCGATTAATAGAATAATATTCTCTGAAAATATATGTCTAAAAAGATGTTTAAAAGAAAAAAATTCATTTTGATTATTGTTTTTAGGAACAAAAAGTCTTTTAATTAGATCAAGGTAGAAAATATAACTAATAATTATGTTATACTTAGTATTAAAAAAACATAACTTTTTTGAAAACACTTTTACTGTCTCATTTATTCTTTAATGAGTAATCAAGTACTCACTAAAGAATAAATAAGAGGACGCCAGTACGGTGTTTTTAGCTTCCTTTCAACAAAAGGCAAAGCAATTTATGGGACTTACATAAAAACCTTTATTACTCTAACATTAATCATACAATTCAAACGTCAGTTTTATCAGGCGTCCAAAACAAAAACAGTCCCAACAAAATTTTTTATAAAACTAAATTAAATCTTTAGAATCCTCGCACCTCTCATTATTGTAACGTGCCCTCATTTTCAAGTACATATTTTATACTTCAGCTCGAGTCAAATTTCCCAGTTTTATTACCATGGAGTTTGGTGCGTTCGTTAGTTCATCATCACATAATCCGTTGATAATATCGACGGAACTTAGTCACAAGAGTGACGATGCTGCTGAAAGAAAATCTTTGTTTACGATCATTTATTGGACCTGTACCTGATTATCCGGATCACTGTATTATTAATAATTTTTTTTTTTTAAACAGGTTCGAAAAATAAATAATTATATCCTCATAATACACTGTAATAATTCAATTTACAATAACACGATTCAATATAAAAATACATAAACCTGATTCTACTTTATTAAGAAGGATCTAACTTGAGCCTGGATAATGCATCAGCATTTCCATGTTGAACGCCATGTTGAATTCGATAATTGAATTTCCATGTTGTTGAATTTCCATGTTGAATTCGATAAGTAATTTTCAAATTGTATCGCTGCAACGCTAAAGCCCACCTTGTTAATTTGGCGCTCTGTGGAAGGCCATCTGTCAAATATGTTAAAGGGTTATGATCTGATACGATCTGGATTTCCGCGCCAAATATCCAAGTATCAATTTTTATTTAGTGCTTCTAAAACTCCATATGCTTCTCTCTCAATCGTAGGCTGGGGTTTAGTTTCTTGCTGAAAAAAGCAATAGGGACTTCTTCTCCCTTGGCGTCCTTTTGTGCGAAACACACGCCAATAGCTGTAGCCGATGCGTCACTGTACAACTGAAACGGCTTGTCAAGATCTGGGGTGTGTAAGATAGGTATCTTCATCAATTCCTCTTTCAATCGAGTAAACGCTTCGTCCTCAGCGGAGCCCCAAGGTATAGTAATCGGTACTTTCTTCTTGGTTAGATTTGTAAGTGGCAAAATTATTTGCGCGAATTGTGGTATGTAACTCCTATAATAACTTGCTAGACCGATTAAGCTTCTTAGCTCTTTCTTGGTAGTAGGTCTTGATATCCTCGTTACAGGTTCAATCTTCTCTGGATCCGGTGTATGCCGACCGGAACCTACAATAAGGCCCAAAAATTTTACCTGGGTTCTCCCGAACTCGCATTTTCCAAGATTCACAGTAAGTCCTACTTCCCTCAATGTTTTAAAGACTTGGCTTATATGCTTGGCTTATATAATGTTCTTCCCAACTGTTAGAGAAAATGGCTACGTTGTCAATGTATGCACAGCAATAATCACGATGTACGAATAATGCTTTATCCATTGATTTCTGGAATGTCCCTCCGGCGTTTTTCATCCCAAAAGGTAAGACTTTCCATTGATAATGCCCCGAATGTGTTACGAAGGCGGTGAAATGCTTGGATTCTTCATGCATGGGAATCTGCCAGTATCCCTTCGTTAAGTCTATGACGGTTATAAATGCAGCTTGTCCTACTCTGAATATTAAATCCCTGGCGATTTTCATGGGATATGAATCAGGCACCGTGAAACTATTCAATAGTCTAAAATCAATACATAACCTAACGCTTCCATCCTTTTTGGCAACACAAACAACAGGATGTGCCCATTCGCTATCGCTTGGTTCAATGAGGTCCATTTCAATTAGCTCCTCGATTTGGCGATCAACTTCTTTTTGTAAACTGATGGGTACTCGATACGGTTTGAGTCTCTTTGGCGTGCAGTTCTCCGTAACTTTAACATAATGCCCGTCGATTTTGGCATGTCCTGGCTTTGAACTAAAAATGTCCTTCAGTACATCAAATAACTCCTGGGTTTGCTCTTCTGTTAAATTATGATTTCTAGTTTTCTCCAAATGTTTTCGGATGTCCTCTACCTCTTTCTTTGTTTTATCAGTAGGCAGTTTTATCAATGGATTACGCCAAATTCTTCATCCATTTCGTAAACAACACCAATGTGATTTACCCTCTGCACTACCGGGAGGTCATAGAGATTGGCTCGTACAAGTGCGATATTTGCTTGTTTTTTGTGGCGGACAACGGCCCAGAGTCTATCCGTCACATTACCAATTTCTGACTGCTCTCACGTCCTCGTCGTTCCGGTCGGGCACCCGAGTGGTGGCTAAGCAGAGCGATTCTAAAAGAGGGTATTGAGACCTGGTAGATACGACGCTAGTGTACCGACTGTAGTGTGCACTATTTGCACTCACATTGCTTTTGATTGGTGAATATGTCTCTTGGTAGTGCCGTAGCGGAAGTGGAAAACTTCTGCGACAGTCTCCCCGGCATGCCCGCGCGGTATGTAAAGGAGGAGATTGAGAGGCTAAGGGCCAGAGAGTTATTGCTACTTGTAGCAATAGACCTGCAGGGACCCCTGAAGTCCGTTGATCGAAAAGCCGTCATGAGGCGGGTCATGGACATGTATGAGCTGTTCGTTAGGAATAGCCTTACACAGGCGAAACTGCGGGATCAGATTGCGGCTCTCCGTGCTGAGAAACCCACGTACGCACAGGTGGCAAGCGTTGTGGGGCCGCCCATTTCAGTTGCCATCACCTCACCACCCACAGAAGCGCAAGTGGCAAGCGCTAGTGGGTGTAGTCAAAATGCCACAGATCTCCCCATCCAAACGTCAGAGGCGGACGTGGATGGGACAATCTCAGACGCCCCAACTCAACCCTCCACAGAGGCGCAGGTGACAGGCGCCAGTGGTTGTACATCACATGTCACAACAGCGACCCCGCCTAGGAATAGCACCGCGTCCGAACACGTGATGTTCGTCGACGCAGCCAAGGAAGGTGTGTGCGTAAGGGACTTAGTATGCAGGGAGGTGAACCCAGTGAAACTGGGCGCCAAAGTCCTGTGGACCCGTAAGGCGAAGAATGGGGGTATGAAAATACGGACTGAGACCGAGGAAGACCTAGATATCTTAATCAGGCAGATCTCGGCCAGCGATAAGCTGAAAGGTCCGCAGAAACCCCCAACTTTGCTTGGTAGATGTTCCATGGGAACTCGACGACCGAGCCGTTGTCGATGCCATTCGGGGCCAAGAGGAGGGCTTGGCAAGTGATGAGATTACCATCAGGTACTCCATCAAAAAGAGGGATACACGCCACGTTATAGTGGAGGTACCCCCTAAAGTCTTCCATGCAATACTGAGTCAGGAACGCATAACCATGGACTGGTGTAAGATAAAGGTGGTGGAAAACCTAAGGGCTACTCAGTGTTTCCGTTGTGGAGAGTACGGTCACTTAAGCACTACTTGTAAAGCCCGGAAACGCTGTCTGAACTGCGGAGCTAAAGGGCACATGAGCAAGGACTGTATAGCCTGCTCTAGATGCCACATCTGCGAAGCTCGGAACAGGCGGAATGCCGGGAGAAACGTAGTGAGTGTAGACCACTCTGCAAAAGCAGAGAATTGCCCAACAAGGATCTATGAAGTGTCGATGCTTAAAAAGAAGACTAACTATGGGTAGTCTCACCATTGCGCAACAGAATGTCGGGAGAAGTCTCGCGGCTTCTGCCATCCTCCAAGGAGACCTAGATCAATACGATCTAGTCTGTGTCCAAGAACCCTACCTCCTGAAAGACGGGGGAAGAGTGGGCAGGATGCCTAACTCACGTCCGGTGGTTCATAGTCCAAATGGACGAGCAGCGATAATCGTAAGCAACCCCAGATTGCAATTTATCGTAAAGCTGCTAACCAAGGACATAGTAGCAATAGGTCTGGACACGGACAGCGGCTCATTAACGGTAGCAACATGCTATCTGTCTCCCAACGAGGATGTCACCGAGCAGATGGATTGTCTGCAAGCTTTGGTCAATGCTAACCCTTCTCTGATCCTACTGGGCGACTTCAATGCGAAACATACAGCATGGGGGAACCCATGTAACACCGAGGACACCCGGGGTGACACCATCTTTGAGTTCCTTCTGGCAAATGACTTGAACTTGCTAAATGATCCAGAATCGGACCCGACGTTCCAGAGCGTACGAGGCTCCAGTTGGATAGACCTGTCAGTAGCCCGCCTACAGGGTGAACTTCAGGTAGAGAAATGGGAATTGGTCGACCTCGAGTCAGGTACAGACCATCTCAGAATTGTCACAACCCTTCACATCGGTGAAGAAAGGTTGGAGCAGTCAAAGAGAATAAGGCTTAATAAGCTCTACATTCCCAAAGTAAGACAGCTGCTTGACCGCAAGCTCTCTGAATATTCTGTTGACTGGGTTCGAGAGAACAGAGTCGACTACTGCGTGGAAAAGGTGACAGAGGCCATGTGGGCGAGTTGTGCTCTGAGGAGCCGGCCCAATGGCAGCGAAGTCCACCGGCCCAGACGTGCGAATTCGTGGTGGACGCTCGAGCTAGCGATCCACCGGAGGAAGGTGACAGCGAAAAGGAGGAGGTTCCAGCGCTGCACTGATGACCCCGACTGTAGAAAGGTTCTGGAAGTGGCCTATAGGAAGGAAAAAGCTCAATTTAATAGAGCTGTAAGACGAGCAAAATGGGACTACTGGAAACAGTATCTCGATGCCGTCGATCCTAGGCAACCCTTCGGAGCCCACTACGGTTGGATAAAGGGGAAACGAAATTCTCCTTTCCTCCTAGGTGCCATTACAGGGGATGGTACCGCGAACACGCACGCAGAAGCCGTGGGCAAGCTACTCAAACACCACTTCCCGCAGGACGTGCCGGAGGACGACACCCCGGAACAGAGGGAAATAAGAGCGTCGAAGCCGGATCTCGGAGACGACGATCCACCGTTCACCATGAAGGAACTCGAAGCAGCTCTGAGCGCCCTTAATAAGGGCAAAGCTCCGGGACTGGACGGTATACCTCTAGAAATTGTTCAGTTGGCCATTGAGACCAACAAGGAACTATTCTTGGAAATCTTTAATAAGTGCCTCGAATTAGGCACATTCCCTCCAGTATGGAAAAGGGCAAGTTTGGTTCTCTTTAACAAGGAAGGAAAAGACAGTTCGGACCCATCGAGCTATCGACCGATTTGTCTCCTGTCGGCATGGAGCAAAATTCTAGACAGGCTTGTGGTAGAACGCCTCCAGCACCACCTCCATACAGGTGGTCACCTGGCGAAGACCCAATACGGGTTCACGCCGGGGACGGGTGCGGAGGAAGCCATCTCTGCCATTTATAAGTCAGTCGAGGTCAACGCGGCTCTGGGGAACGACACATGTCTGATTTCCTTAGACGTTAAAAGTGCCTTCAATAATGTATGGTGGCCTTCCATACTATACCTGTTGGGTCAGACAGGGTGCCCAAAGAATCTGTACAGGACGTTGAGTAGTTTCCTAACAATGAGGGAGGTAGTCTACCGTTCAGGAGGATCGGAGGTTGTCCATAGCTACAACAGAGGATGTCCGCAGGGATCCAACTCTGGACCCCTGCTGTGGAACATCGTAGCGAACTCGGCTCTTAAGCTCAAGCTTCCTGTTGGAGTCTATCTGCAGGCTTATGCGGACGACTTCGTTGTGGTAATTGATGCTCCCAACGCGCATCAGTGCAGCCGCAAGGCGACTGAAGCCCTCACTATCCTTCAGAAATGGAGCGAACTCCACAAATTGGAGTTCAGCCCAGCCAAAACGGTCGGGCTTCACGTACGACCCCTGCGTCGAATGGGGCGAGTGCGGCCTCCCCGCACTGCCCCGGTAATCCGTTTCGGGGGTAGTATAGTAAAATTTCAGTCAGAGCTGAAGGTGCTAGGAGTGGTGCTCAATCAAAAGATGAATTCCATGGCACACGTCGCACACCTCAAGCAACTGCTGGCGAGATACGTAGTGAGACTCCACAGCCTAACAAGGCCCGGCAACGGACTTAGCGGGACTGTGTTGAAGAACCTCTATAAACGTGGAATGGAGCGCGTAGCTCTTTATGCCTGCGGAGCCTGGTGGGATGGAGGAACAGAGCGAATGCGGACGCACCTAATGCAGGTGCAAAGGATTATACTGCTGGCGATAACAAAGTGTTACCGCACAACAAGCAGTGCCGCGCTCTGTGTCCTTGCGGGCCTCCTACCACTAGACCTACAGGTGGAGAAAGAAGCGCTCATCTCGAGACTCCGAAAGCAGGGTCAATCGATCCAGTTCGGAGATACGAGAATAGAACCCTCCGAAGTAGAGGGCGAACTTCCGCGATGGGGGACACACCCGAGTAGGAGTCCGTTCATCAGCTGGGACACCCTGGGCCCACGGAGGAAGGGACTAGAGCTCTTCACGGATGGGTCTAGGCTCAATGGCAAAGTGGGATCAGGATACGTCCTGTATAGCGGCCAGAAGAGAATCTCGGACGGCCACTACAGGTTGTCGGACAACGGAAGTGTATTCCAGGCCGAACTCGTCGCGATCCTGAAAGGTCTGCAGGACCCACTCTGTCGAAGCACAGAAACCTTGGACGTCTATACGGACAGCCAGTCCTCGCTCCAAGCTCTCTCAAGGCTGAACTGCAGAAATGCAATGGTTGCAGCTATCCACTCCGAAATCGGAGATAGGCGGATCCGCTTCCACTGGGTGAAGGCACATGTCGGAACCTGGGGAAACGAGGAAGCCGATGCTCTGGCGAAGAGTGGAACACAGAAACCATCAGTAGATGAGAGAGTAAAGAGTTCGATAAGGAGCGTGAAGTACTCCATGAGGACTGAAGCCAGGAAACTGTGGCAGAAAAGGTGGGAAGAAGCAGAAGTCGGACGTTTTACACGTACGATCTTTCCAACGGTGAGCGAAAAGAGAACTTGGAAAAGTAGGAAGGTGAACTGGGTCGTGACGGACCATGGTCCCTTCCCGGCCTATTTTCGACGGTTCTCCGTAAAGGAGACAAGGAATTGCAACTTCTGCCCCCTGACAAGTCCCGCCGACAGTCTGCACATCGTAGCCCAGTGCCCTGGGTTACAGGAACTGAGAAATCGGTTCTGCCCGAAATTGGATGCCTCGACATTCAATAACTACGTGCGGAGCGAAAAAGGGCGCGAGGCCCTGTCCCGCTTCCTCGACGCGCTAGGAGACTCACTAAGTTAACGGGCAACTTAGAGAAAAGAGTGAGCGCCTCCCCAAACCAGAGATAGCTGGTGGGGGATAGATACTTGGTGGTGCATGTATCGAACAAAGTCAAATACTGGTGGTGCATGTGTTTGCTTCTCGAATTTGCTAGGGAATGCTGGTGGTGCATGTATCTCCCAAAGATGCCCGGCCAGGCGGCCGGCATCAAATACTGGTGATGCATATTTAGAAATACTGGTGGTGCATGTATTTCAAGGAAGGACCAATGAGTCCTTCCATGGAGGTGCATAAAGTTCGAAATACTGGTGGTGCATGTATTTCAGGAAAACCGCGGTTCTCGCGGTATTCCACCCCGCAAAAGGGTTCTTGCAGGCCATGCACAAGCATGGAGCAAAGAACTAACAGGTGAACCATGCCGAACGGAGGGCGAGCCCCTCCGACCGTGGTTGTGACCTCCTTCCTGTCAATGGACAGAGGAAACCTATGGTGTCTATGCTGCACGAGTATCGTGCTCTCTGGTGTCCTGAGATCTCCTATTGGTGCGACGGTCGTTGTAGTGATGACGGGTGGACAGTGGGCCGGGCTCGTCCTGCCCCGCTGGTCTGGGTGCCAGCACTGCCTCCTCTAATGTGGGGAGACGGGCAAGGGTTACCGTTTACCACCCGCTAGGCAAGCCCCGCGCAACCTGATGAGGGCCTCTTTGAGACTCCTCGAGAAGGTTTGCTGTCAATGCGGCGGCCCATTGGGGTTCCCTTAGGGGGGCTACCAATCGTGTAATGCTCAACATAGAGCGGGTGCACGTATTGAAATAGTCTCCTTACCCTCTGCACATATGGTCGTACTTTATTCACGTGTAGCTCTCTAGTACTACCATCCTCTAATTCAACTCTTACCGAATGTGGTCTGGTGATTTGAATTACCGTTGCCGGTCCAATCCAAGTGCTTAAAAGTTTGTGAGTTGATGATGGGAGTAATATCAACACTTTGTCGCCAATGGCAAACTGTTTTTCTCTCGCACGGAGATTATACCTGGAAACGTGTTCTCTTTGAGCTTTCTCGGTGTTTTCGGAAGCGATCTCATTAGCTCTACGTATATTTTCAACTAAATCGTCAAGATATTTAGTGATTGGTCTGGACGCGGTCGTTGGGATAGTTCGTTCTCCCGTCCCTATACTTTTCAATAAAGATAATGGTCCTTGTGGTAACCGCCCATACACCAATTGAAATGGTGATCGCCCCGTGGTGCTGCGTGGCACTTCACGATACGCGAACATGAGATATGGTATATGTATATCCCAGTCTCTCCCATACTCTTGTATGCTTTTATTCATCATCTCCTTAAGAGTTTTATTCCATCGTTCTACTGCCCCCATACTTTCCGGATGTCCGTGTGTCGAAAAACGTGGCGCTACCTCTAATAGATTTTCAAATGATTGAGTCAGCTTGGAAGCGAAATTCGTACCCTGGTCGGTGCATATCACTTTTGGAAAACCGGTGTGGGTGAAAATCTTCATTAAAACGTCACACGTTGTCTTGTCACTAATCTCTTTCACTGGAATTGCCTCGGCGCACTTAGTACATAAATCCACGGCACAAATAATATATCGATGTCCTCTCCTTGATGCAGTCTCTAGTGGTTCTATACAGTCTACGCTCCAGACTTCAAAAGGATTTTCAGGCCTAGCGATAGGCTGTATGGGAATATGATCCCGATAGGTGCTAGTTCTCCTCAATTGGCATTCTTTGCAACTTTGACAGTATAACTTTACATCTTGCCTGATACTAGGCAAGTAAAACGAATATCTGATTCTTTGTAGAGTTTTATTTTCCCCCAGATATCCCGCTAACGGAATCTCATGTGTCATTCTTAAAATAAAATTCCTTCTTTCTTTTGGAATTACTACTTGCTGAATTTCTTCTCCACAGACATAATCCTTATGCTGTAGTATTCCCTGATCAATGAGATACGAATTTTCTTGCCTTTCCGCCCAATCAAAGCATCTCTTGAGTGTCTCGTCATCGCCTTGAAGTTTCGCCAACTCTGAAATGGCATCTAGCTTTCTACTCGCAGACTCACTTGCTGTCAAGACATTCACTTTCGGCGTAGTTGAATTCAAATCCGAAGATATTTGTACATTTACGTCCACATCTGATTTCCCTACAGCTTCTACTTCCACATTTGAAACTGATTCTTGCCATAACTGTTTATTATGATAAAGTTCAATGTTCTCATTTAGCATCTCAAAAGCTGAACGACTTATTAACATATCACTGGTAAGTTTCTTTGAAACGGTACACATAATTGCTGCATCGCCATGTTTACCATCGTGGATTTAAATCTCATATGTCCGAAGTGGAGCTGTTTCATTATCACCAAAAGCGGACGATAACTCTATTTGTCCTTCTCCTTCAAAAGGTGTATCATGTACTAATTCCTCGCGAATTACAGATATCTGTGCACCAGAATCCACTATACAATTAAAAATTGATTTTCCACATTCGATTTTAACCTCAATTAGGTCATCCAATTTTTTGTGATTACTTGATTCAGATAATGAAACGGAGATCTTTTCTGTCAACACATCTGTTTTCTCGGCTGTTTCAGCGCTTACAGTATTTACTTTCGGTTGTGAAATTTGTCGAGTAAAAGTATTGTTTTGAGTATTCCTCATGTTACTTTTAAATTGTCGTCCTTGCCCACAGAACTTAGAAATATGCCCCTCTTTACCGCACTAAAGCATGTGGGCTTAAATCTGCGTTTTACCAACGTTTCATCTTGACGTTTCTGAACCCACTTAGGAATGGTTTGAGACGGTGACTTCGACGTCATCCCAGCTCCTTGTTCCATTGGACGCTCATAAGTTCTCTCATTACCTTTATTTTTCGAATCACCTCCCCACGACCTCTTCGCTGAATCATGGACGTTAACATATTCGTCTAGTTTATCTGCCAACTCAGACGGGATTATCAACTTAGACCACTGGTCCAAAAAATGCTCACGTATTTCATGTGGAACTCTCCTCTTTATTTGGTCAGCGATAATCAATTTCTTCAACCCGTCATAATCCTCGATTTCTAATCCTTTTACCCACTCTTCAAAATAGTTAGTTATTTCAAAACAGAAATCTCTCCACGTTTTCTCTGGCACTTTTTAATGGGTCATAAATTTCCTCCTAAAACTTTCAGGGCTAAATTTAAATCGTCTTAAAAAAATCGATTTTATATACTCATAGTTTTCTGCATTCTCTACCGGTTCTCTATTAATCAACTGAACAATTTCCGTTGGTAATAAATTTAATAAACACAAGACCCATTCCTTGTTATCTACTTTCAATCTATTAGCATGATTTTCAAACATCGTTAAATAGCATGTAATATCAGATTCGTGCGGGTCAAGGTGTGTACTTGAATAATTCTAACCTAGCTTTCCCAGCGTTTCTAAATTTTCGTCTCAAACGTTTGTTGACAAGTCTATTCTACTATTTGCCTTGATTTCCAATTTTCTTACCTCAAATTCTCTCTGTTCTCTTTCTCTTCTTTCTTCAAATTCTCTTTGCTCCCATTGCTTTCTTTCTTCCATCTCTCTTTGTTCCAGTTGTTTTCTTTCTTCAATAAATGAACTAAGCATTTCCTTTACCAATTCTAAATCTTCTTCATAAATATTGCTACTGGTAATCATTTTCTTTAGATCCGGTAGTAACAAACCAGGTGAAGGATTTTCACCGATCTCTTCCGCTAACTTAATTAAATCTTCCTTCTTTCCCTTATTTAAAAACGACATGGCTCTTCTCACAACTAAATAACTTCTCCACTTCCTAGGTTCTGATCCTATCGCTGCTGCGCCAGTACGGTTTTTTTTTAGCTTCCTTTCAACAAAAGGCAAAGCAATTTATGGGACTTACATAAAAACCTTTATTACTCTAACATCAATCATACAATTCCAACGCCAGTTTTATCAGGCGTCCAAAACAAAAACAGTCAAAACAAAATTTTTTATAAAACTAAATTAAATCTTTAGAATCCTCGCACCTCTCATTATTGTAACGTGCCCTCATTCTCAAGTGCATATTTTATACTTCAGCTCGAGTCAAATTTCCCAGTTTTATTACCATGGAGTTTGGTGCGTTCGTTAGTTCATCATCACATAATCCGTTGATAATATCGACGGAACTTTACTACGCCATTATCAATGACTTTGAAGAATGGGAAAGGTATGCGAATATTAATGGGTTAAAAAAAAACTGGATGAAACACAGTGATTTTTCCTAGATAGCTAAGCTCATAAAATAAAACAGATTGAAGAGCTTTTTAACAAAGCAGCATTTAAAATCACTTCATCAAGACCACATTTGATGTAAAAAAAATATGCAACCAGCTTTATCTAAACAGGTTAGCAGAAAAACTACTTTTAAATACTTAAAAAGTTAAAATTTGATAATTTAACTATTTAGGTTGTTTTAACCTAAATAGTTAAAGCATCAGATTTCTAATGTAACAGATTTCTAAAAAAATTGAACTACCTCAATATCAAATGCAAAAACGGTCAATTTATAACCGATATTAACCCTCTCGTCACCCTGAAACTCATATGAGGCTCCTACTTCAAATAGCAATATTTAGAGAGAAAACAATTAAATTTGGTATTTTTTTCTTTCAGTGATATCAATATCATTAATTCATGTAGAAGTATATGAGGCTCTTAACTAGATGCATAAATCGTGCCTAGATTGCAGTACTAGTCAATTTAGATAATTTTTACAGTTTTCGCTTCATTGTTTAAGGAGAAAATTAAGAAAATATTTACGCTGTTTTTTTACCGTTTTTCTTTTTCTTTTTTAGGTAAGTATAGGTTTTTTCTTATTCCTCAACCTTTACCTAATATGTGCATCATTTTAAATTAATTTTAGCATAACAAAATGCTTCGAAAATGCAGAAATTAATATTAGAAAAATCTAATATTAATCGAAATTAGAAAAAAATATTTTTGCATGATTTATAATAGTATTTCAGATGCATTAAATGCTAGACAGATTTTTTTCTCTGATTTTTCATAATTCGGTGACGAGAGGGTTAAGCCTGTTCTTAGAAATAAGAAAATATTTTAATCATTCTAACCCTACTCATAATGTTTTGAGCAAGAAAAACAGTCGTACGGAAATCAGAGGGGATCTGTCTCGAAAATCATTTATCAGTTATAGTATCGCATTTTCAAGCTTATGACGAAAGACTGCTACTCTACGAGGGAAAATCGCATGACAGGCTATTTAACAAATGTATTAAGAAAGTAATTATGTAATTGAAATAAAAAAGTTTAAATCAAATAAAACGTTGAAAAGAATAAAACGACTACTTAAATAAATATCATACGGAAACAGTAGCGAATAAATTGTGTAGAGAATGTTGGTACTCTGCATGGAACCATATGAGAAAAATATTAATCTGAATATTTTTCGGCAATAAATGAGAATGCCACGTTTAAATTAAGAGTTGTGGGATTTCTGCAACAGGCAAAGGGAGAAATTCCATTAAAGAATGGGATGCTGTCTCAGATTTTTCTTAACTCTTTCTAATAATAACTCTAGTCTACAGCGGTTCCCAACAAAAAACAAATTACTTTTTTATTGGTAATTCAAATTGTTATTTAAATACCTAGTTAATGGATTCTTTCATTATTCTTTACAAGCAGACCCGCACGGCGTTGCCCGTGAACCCCTTAAATTATGAGATTTACAAAATCTGATATGTAAACTGCAACTCCAGATTAGTACTCTAGGCCGCAATTATATAACAGAATGTGCAGATAATGGTTCCAGAGTTTCAGGTACGTACTTACAAACGCACCACTAAAAACAACTCACTGCTGTGATGTCACACATTTCTCCCATTTGAAAAAATGGAAGGGGAGTTTCGCATAGTATTCGAATGGCAGAACAATTTTTCCCAAAATAATTTTTTAAACCACAGTTTTTAAGTATTTTTTTTAATTGGCCAGGTATTGTAAAAGGAATAGATATAGATGAAGAAAAATAAACATATAATTTGCTTTAAAATTGCTGGAGTTATTAAATATTTCATCTAATTAAACAAATTATCATGTAAAATCCGCAATTTTCGATTTAAATTTCTGTAAATTAGGAAATGTTAGGTCATTAAACGTATTAAATACCATAAAAAAATTTCATGAAAAGGCCCCATTAGGAAAAACGCGCCAAATAAAGAAATATCGCCAAATTTGGCTCTAAAAATAAGTCCCCAAAATTAGGTTTTCGAAGACTTACGACACATTAGAACCCGAGATTTCCAGAACATTATATATCAATGCAACAAAAAGCAAAATTTAACTATTTAACGCATAGAATACGAATTTTAAACTATTTTAAACCCCAGAACAGCGGGTTGCTCCCAAAATTCGTAACACAGTGTAAGAAAATTTCCGTTTTAGAACGGTTTTTAATTAATAATTAAGAAAGTAATTAAAATTTTAAAATTCTGATTCTCAGGTGCACATTATCGGCATTCATGGGCTTATATATTCAAATTTTAAAATTCTAATTCTCAGGTGCACATTATCGGACTCATGGGCTTATATATTCAAATTTTAAAATTCTAATTCTCAGGTGCACATTATCGGACTCATGGGCTTATATATTCAAATTTTCAGAGTTCTGTATGCAGTAGATATTTCTGGAGACCGCACACAGACAGATTTACAAACATTCATTTTTATTATTATAGATATAGATAGATTTGGCGTAAACCTGATGAAATTTTCGTGCCATTTCATGCTTCTCAAATGCAAACGATTTGTTTTATAGTAGCATTCGGGCGAAACTCGCCAAGCATGGCAACGTAAAAAACGGTTTTTTATTTTCGCGGTTACCACTCGCTTCAAGCATAAATCTTTTCATGAGGCCAAAGTTCGCCAAACACGACGATCTAAAATCGGTTTTTAATTAATAATTTAAAAAGTAATTAAAATTTCAAAATTCTAAGCCTCAGGTGTGCATTATCGAAGAAATGGGCTCATATGTTCGAATTTTCAGAGTTCTGCGTCCAGTAGTTTTTTCTGGACATCGCACGCATGCAGATTTTCAGACATTCATTTTTATTGATATAGATTGGCGCAAAACTGACTAAATTTCCGTGCCATTTCATGTTTTCCAATGCATGCGATTTTGTTTCACAGTATCATGCTGGCGAAACTCTCCGAGCATGGCATCCTGAAAACGGTTTTTAATTAATAATGAAAAAGTAATTAAAATTTTAAAATTCTAATTCTCAGGTGCACATTATCGGACTCATGGGCTTATATATTCAAATTTTCAGAGTTCTGCGTGCAGTAGGTTTGTCTGGAGACCGCACACATACAGACAGACAGATTTACAAACATTCATTTTTATTTTTATAGATGATTTTCACGCTTCATGTGGTAATCCTGCCTGCTGGCAACCTTTCAACTCCCTCATACCTGCTCCAGTATAGAAACATGCTTTGTTAAGTGCAATATCGTAAATAGCATTTTTTCAGAATAAATTTTGCAAAAACTGTGACCGATATGCTGCTGCATTCGTGGATGGTTTATATAAGCTCTAGGTATAACGAAAAAAGTGAAAAAAGCTTATTTTTCCTACTTCGATTGAAACGTTAGTGATCAAAATAAGAGTTGGGCTCCTCACTGTATCCGTCCACACTTTATTATCGTGAGTTGCAAAGTGTCTCTGACATGATTTTTTTGGAAACCAATCGCTAAATCTTGATACCCAAGATGTTCATTAGGTTTTCTGTCATTGATTTTCTTTTAAAAAATAATTCATAGAAATCCAAGAATAGTCATCATTTTTATTTTATTTTAAATTTCATATAAAATATTATATAAAAGAAACAATAAATAAATAAATAAATAAGTAAAACACAAATTTTGATTTTATTGAATTGGCTACGTTTTTAAATAAAAAAAAAGAAACTTTTTGGTTCACTTTTCTGCACGAATTATAAAAATATGAATCAATGTAGTTAGAATCGTATTATTCTAAAATATTTTCTAAAAACGAACAAGCCTATAAAAACGTTTCTTAATCTTGCCGACATATAGTCAAAATAAATTTCAAGAGGAGTTCAAGAAGTGCGAAAGTTAGAAATTCTGAGAAAAATATAGCTACAATCAATATTTTGATAATAAAAATGAAATTTTACACATACATATTCTGGCTCCGTCCTTGAATTGTTACTTTGGAAGCCTTTAATATTTACATGTCTGCATCTATTTATTGCAATTCTTTGCACAGAATAACCTTTATTTACATGGAGACAAGATAAATATATTCTTTTTGTAAATAATTAGTTTTCTTACAAATGGGATAATTACATATTTTTTAAACTTAAATAAATTTCATAAAGTACTTTCAAATATACCAGACATACCATTTGCAAGTATTTAATTAAAATAGAGTTAATCAAAAATCTTTATTTTATAAATCATTCACCATAAAAATATAGATTAGCACATTCAGTATATAGATTTTTAAATGTGGGAGAAATAATGGATAAGCCTTTAAATTATAACGTTTCTAATAAAAATTAAAAAACTAAAGTAACTTTTTGTAATGTTAAAATTTGAAAAAAACATAAATTTGCATTTTATTTTATATAATGATCGTTAAATTATAACGTTTGTAATAAAAATAAAAAAAAAACTAAAGTAACAGTTTTTAATGTTAAAATTTAAAAAAAAAACAAATTTGCATTTTACTTTATATAATGATCGTTAAAAAATGCGTACAAAGTATGTATTACTTTGAAATTTTCATTTTTTCGGACTTCTATTTTTAAAAATCTTAGTTCACCCAATAAAATAAATTATAAACAACCCCAAATTTCTGCTTAAATACACATCATAAATGAAGGAATATAAGCTTAGTTTTAGAAAGCATTTTTCGGTAAACAAATCTTTAAATACATCAAACAAACAGTAAATATGTTTTTAACTCTATTTCTTTAATTAAGAATTTCCCACAAGAAAATAAGATTTTATACGGTGATAACAGATCCTTTAATTAACCTCTTGAGTGAATTCTAAGCTGACGACTTTTAGGAAGTAAGGACTGTCTCTGGAATTAGATGCACTAAGAGAGACTCGTTTATTTCTTTCAATGGTAGAGCAAATATTTGTGCTTGCTTTTAGCTGGGAAAGTAAAAAATATATATATATATATATATATATATATACACTTTTTCCCCCTGCGTTTCAGATATTTTGGAACAAAACAAAGTATTATTTTCCTGTCATATTTCCAATACTTCTGGAAACGTTCAGGATACTTTTTTAGTATTTTCGAAAGAGTTCGCTTAAATAAAATCATAGTAATTTACATTTTCTTTGCAATAACATTCTTTTTACTTTAACGCTTTTTCAGAGAAAAAAAATATTGCAGTTCCCTTTATTAAATTCATAGAAATAAAAAAAGAGTTTATAGCTACTGTTATGAATATAGCTACTGTTACGAAATATAGCTACTGTTACGAAATGTTAAAAAGAGCCAGAGCAACCCCTGGTCTGTCTTATTTAGAAATCATTCATTCGAGAAATGCGTGCCCCGTGTTAGCTGTTATTACCTTATTATTTCAATCGAGGTATTTTAGCCAGAAAACTGTTTCCTTTCTGAAGTAATAAAAATATCTAAGTATGCAGCAATCGAAAACGCACAATCAAACGTGTTTATTAAAATATAAATCATTTTTCCTTGTCAGCAAGTTTATGAGCTATAAATTATATGTTTGCTGATTCATAAATAAAGTTTTCTTTTTTTTCTTGCAACAGTTTAGTATTCTGATTAATGTAAAATTCAAAACGCATGCTGAAATATCTATTTAAATAATAGCCTTCACATATCACGGGGTGCATCTTGTTACGGCTATGTTGGAATTTTGATTTAAAAAAAAGACCTTTTATCTCTAACTAAAAGCAAAACCCTTTCTTGTAGTTCGAAAGATCTCTGAAAATTGAACTTTTTTTCATCTTCCAGCAACATGCTACTCTAAATACCCCCTAATTGGAATATCTCCTGAAAAGATATTCCAACTTGAAAATGAAATCGAAAGTTTTCACAAGAAAAGATTCTTTAACTTGATTCTTTGAAAAAGTAACGAATATAATCCCTTAATTGCGGCTGAAAACAGAATCGCTAGGATGACGTCATCGAGACTTTGGGAATCTCCGTCTGCGTGACAACCAATGCAAGGAGAAAAAATTACTCTCACCTTCCATCCTATTTGCGAATATTTATCAGTTCCAAGATTTAATGTCATATTTATGCTAATATTGTTATTATATTTATTTTGTCGATGGTACTAGCGATGGTATCATAACGAGTTGTCAACATGAACTGCTTTCACTTTGACGTGTTAGCGCTGT
Source organism: Cheiracanthium punctorium (assembly GCA_038373885.1). Classification (NCBI taxonomy): domain Eukaryota; kingdom Metazoa; phylum Arthropoda; class Arachnida; order Araneae; family Cheiracanthiidae; genus Cheiracanthium; species Cheiracanthium punctorium. The sequence continues at coordinate 1,750,903 of JAWZYV010002197.1, forward strand.
ATGCCTTGTTTTGAAATTAATGAAGAAATGGAATAAAATTAGTTTCGTTTTTCGACTTCAAAAATCTATTTGTATTCTACCTAAAAACCTTGATGAACTATTCAAATAACAAATAAACGAACGAACATACATCCTTTCATGCATTCGCTTTATTCTACGTGGCGCAAACTATATTCTTTAAAAGTAAGTTATTGCAGTCTCAAAAAAAAATATTATTTATTACTATTTAGGATTCCGGGAATTGGTATTTTTTAGACTATTCTAAAAGTTAAACAATTTATTAGTATCATTTTTGATTAGGAACATATTATATGTATTTTTACAAGAGATTTAGCATTACTTCTATTATTTTTTTAATAGGAACATATCACATATTTCTTACGAGATTAGATATGTCCCGCTAATGTTAGCGGATCAAGATAACCTAGACATGGAGCACCAACAGTAGGTTTTCTATGGACTAGCAACGGAAACACAATGCTGAAATTTTTGTTCATTGATTATTTTAAAAATATGCTTTATTTACATGCGAATAGCAAAACCAGTTGATAAGCTGATGATTTCTTTCAAATCAATACCTTAAAACCCATAATACACTTGTCAAACGATAAGCTGTGCAGCCTGAAATAATATAAAAATGAAAGTATCCTTCAACAAAATTTAGGTAAAGTGTAAATTTTTAACATAATTTTACGGATTTTTATAGCGTTTATTCCCCTCAACTCACATATATTTTTTTTTAGATATTCGAGAGCGGCGAGACGAGAGCAAGTGGCTTATGCGTCAAAATTTACGTCAGACTATACTCTTTCAAATGAACATTATTAATCTTATTTCTATGAATACAATATTGGTGTGGGTTTTTGATAAAGAGGTACGGCCATGTTGGCAGTTTATAAAAAGGTTATGTCTAATATTCATTAAATATAACAAATAAATACGGACAGAGATTTTAAATTGATATGAATCTGGTCGTCTAAGTTCATGAAGGTATCTTTTTAAAGATATGTATTCTTTTATACACTGCTCAAAACAGTTAAAGGATATTGTAAGTTTTATATAAAATAAAGATATAAGCGAAATTTTTTTGCCGAAAATGGAAGAAGAGAATCACAAATGCAAATTTTCAAACTGTGGACTATGCTAATTTTGAGTTCGACGTCAAAAACGTCGCTTCAGCGGCAGCGAATGAAATTGGACTTTCAACTGAACAAAAGGCAAGGAAGACAAGGATGATCGGCATTCAGTGACTGCTTTGTTTCGATGAGTACGATGTCTCAGCAAAGTCATTTAACCGATTCAGAAGCTTGGAGAGTTGTCGGTAGGTTAGAAGGGGGCCAAACTCAAGCCGAAGTAGCGCAAGCCATTGGAGTGTCACAAAGTGTTATTTCCAGGATCTGGAACCGATTTTTGGCGACTGGAAGTGCAGGCCGAAGACCAGGGCAAGGTCGTAGACAGGCAAAAACGCCCAATGAAGATCGTTATTTAGTGTTAACGGCTCAGAGACACCGGAATATGAACGCTGCTCTTCTCCAACAACACCTTCGCTCAGATACTGGCACCACGGTTTCAACTCAGACTGTCCGAAACCGGCTCCATGGTGTAGGTCTGTATGCTCGCCGATCGATGGTATGTGTTAGACTAACATCAAGGCATCGTCGCAACCGCAGGGAGTGGGCAACAGAGCATGTGAACTGCAGGAGAAATGAATGGAGCAATGTTCTTTTTTCTGACGAGTCCCGTTTTTCAGTTCATCCTGATAATAGGTGTATTTTCATCAGGAGGGACCGTGGCAGTAGGAATAATCCTGCGTTCGTGCACGAAAGTGTCAGCTTCGGCGGTGGTAGAGTGTTGGTGTATGGTGGCATCTCCATTGACGGGCGCAGAGACCTCTACATCATTCGAAATGGACCTCTGACTGGTCGCCGATATAGGGATGAGATCCTCATACCTATTGTAGTCCCTTACGCTGCAGCAATCGGAGATGACTTCATTTTAATGGACGATAACTGCAGGCCACATCGTGTTAACCTGTTGGAGGATTTCCTTTTCGAGGAAGGAATCGTACGAATGGAATGGCCAGCGTGTTCTCCAGACATGAATCCAATAGAGCACGTTTGGGACACTCTAGGAAGACGAGCTGCTGGCCGCCAACTACCCCCACAAACTCTCCAAGTACTGGAAAGAGCTCTTCTGGAAGAGTGGGACAGAATACCCCAACTCGTGATTAATAGTGTCATTGACTCCATGCCTCAAAGGAGTTCAACGTTGCTGGCCGTCCGTGGAAACCATACCCACTATTGAAAATGATTTCCTTTGAAGAAAACACCTTTTCTTATTCTTTTTTTCTCATATGCACAAATTGTGTTTTTTTCATTTTCTACACAAATGCGCAATAAAATGCATTTTTTCTGCCAAACATGTGTAATTTATTCTCATATAACCTACTACGTATGTCGACCATGTATCAATCAGCTAAAAAGTTTCCCAGCCACAAGATCCACCTAAAACCGCAATATCCTTTAATTGTTTTGAGCAGTGTATTAATGAATTTTAAAGTCTTCATAAATGTTACTATTCTCAGTTTTTTACTCATATGATAAAGAAAATAATTCTACTAAATAAGGCATGAGGCCTAAATTTACAGGAAGTTAAAAATGTACTTTTTGGTACTGCGCTTTATAGGTATTCACTTACTTATACATTTACAACGGGGTCCCTTCTGGCGGTGGTAGGAGGTAGGTCTAGGAATCACATAAGGGTGACTTTAGGACAATATTTCTATCCTTATATTTTTATTCGCAGATATTATTTGCGGGATTTTTTCTAAGGTCAAGAAAGTAATTAAAAAAAAATAAATAATTAAATAAAAGTTTTTAAAAAAAATTTCTTTGTTTTGTTAGTCCATTGATAACGTAAATATTATAAATAATGGATATTATCAAAGGGTTAGCCAAGAAAAATTTTCGGAAGAATATGAAGCTAATCCTTAATAACAGAACGGAATTTCTGCACGACATGCTAACTATTCCAAACATTTCAGGGAGAAGGAATGAAGATAAGTCCCTATATTTCCCTATCCCCCGAGCTACACTCCCAGTCAATATTTTTGATAGAAAATTCTCCCTTATGATTGCCTTCCTAAATTTTGATTAAAACATCCACATCCATTTATTTAACTATGTTTTCGAAATGGTAACCAACTCACACGTTTAACTTCAAAACTTTGCTATGATATAATTCAAAACGTACTGTTTAAAAAAGTGGTAAATTATATTCCGGAATAATCGGCAACTCTGATCCTGTTATATTTATTGTGATGCTCATTATTTTACAGTTCATGTTTTAATATTTTCTATATTGTAAAAAAAACACTCAATTTCCTGACGAACAAATAAAATTGTTGATTATCATACTACAGATTTATTTATGAATTGGTACAGCAGTCTTTAATTGATTACAATTTAGCACAAACAAAACTGCTGTAAGATCCTACAATTCGTAGCCATAGCAGGCTGTACTAAGAATACACTTGTTTTCAATAATCATTCATTGAATGGGTATTTATTTAACGGCTAAGATCATCTGAGGAAACTGCTCGACAAATTAGATTGTTTGTATTATTGCGATGGAAGTTGGAAGCAGAGATTTTCAGTAATTTAAATATATATGTAAGCTAATTTTCAAGAAGTCTGTGTCTCCTGATCATGATTAACTTTAACTATTTTGAGAATTCAAAGTTAAACAGAGAAAATCAACTCCGTGGACTGTCTCTAAACATCTTTTGATATATTTAGAAAAATCTAAGTTGTTCATAGAAAAATGTGAAGTATACTACGATTATTGTTTTTAATTATAAAAACTAATCATAAAAAATATTTATTTTATACTTGGACCTAATATATAAGTTCGATGTTACTTCTATTGTGTACTTTTTCTTGTAAAATTAATATTTGTCGTATGAATTTCAAATTTAAGCACATAACTTTCATGAGTTCATTGTTTTAAGGGTGAAGGCTGGTGACTAATGAGGCGAGTCAGTTATTGAGTGAAACAATAAAATTATAGTTATTATAAATATAAATAGTAAAACTAAATTATTATTAATAATAAAATTATATGTTCAGTATTTCAGCATTAAATGACCGCACCAACGTTGCACCAGAACATGCATTAAACAACATTTTTTCATCAACAGTTTGTTAGAACAAGAAGCAAAAGTTTTCTTAGCATTACGGTAGGTAATTTTTTCAATATTAAATAAATGCCTGTTTTGATAACACATTTAAGCGATAATTTGTTATTATGAAGCTTGAAATAAATGCTTTTTTAATTATTATTATTATTTTGTGTCAGCGATAATTTACTGTACGGCTGAAATCAAAGGTAAGTGGTATGGGGTCCAATGGGACATTTTACAAGAGATCTAATGAAACATGCTCTATTAGACCTAAAAGTCATTAAGTATAAAAAATGCAATATTACAATATATATAATATTTATTCTAAATGATATATTTTGTTTACAAGTAATTTAACCTGAATCGTCGTCTTATTTATATCAATTTTATACTATTTTAAAAGCAAGTTTTCAAAAAAAGCACAAGAAATAACAAAATTCAATTATTCAGTTTTACAGAGATAATGAAAAACGTATAATTAAATCAATATATTGTTATTAATTTATGCAACATTATGTAGGAAGCAGAGAAAGTGTAGAATCCATACAGGCACACACACGCAAAAGAAAAAAAGGGAAAACAGAAAGAAACTTTAAAAGTCGTTTAAAAAAATCTTCGAAGAAATCAAATCATAAAATGTCTAAAAAATAAAACAGAAAATGCATTGGTATAGAAAATAGTGGCATCATTTTTGCATTGGTATAGAAAATAGTGGTCCCTCATTTGGAATTGGTTCAAAATCAGGGACCAACAAGCAGAAGTCCAACACCCTCGGGGGCAATTGCAATCATACCCCTGAACACAAGAGAAACAAAAACAGCATATAGTAACAGAAAACCTTTTCAATTAACTCTATTTTAAAAAAAGGAAGGGGGGGGCGGGTAATAACCCTACAAGGCACCTGGTACCATATGTGGAACAACCACTTTAATTATTCCTCTACGTCTATAAAATACTAGTATAGACATCTGTCGGTTTTTAAGAGTATTTATACTGAGATAGCAACGATATAATTCAGGCTGTTGCGTGTAGATGTACTTACTGTTCATATTGGTGCCAAAATTGATTGAAATATAAACAATAATTTTGTTTATTTTAGAAAATTGACAAAAATAGTTAGCAAAGAGTTTTAACCGGGAAAAAAATACTGTATGTTGGAGTTCGTCCAATCAAGAAATTCTAAAATTTCAAAATATATGACAAAAAAAGTATAGCTAAGGCCCAATGTACAGCGTAGAAAACAGAAATAAAAAAGTGATTTTCTAGTAAAATATTTAGTTATTATTTTTTGATCTATTTCCCCCCCAATAATAATCACTAACATTACCACATACATTTATTTTCGACACTGACCATCAGTCATTCACAACTACTAAGGCCCGAATTACTGGACCGGCATTGCCTCCTGTGATGGGAAGTATAAAATGATAGTCCAGTCTGCCGGGAATCGTACCCAGACCAATGCTGTGGTAGAATGGTATATTGGACAAATTATAATAAACAAATTAATCTTGTTTACTTTCCATACCATCCAACTACTACGGAATATAATTAACCACTTTTTTTTAAATAGTATATTTTCTTAAGTATTTTTTCTAAATAGCAACCACCCCGCCCGCTCAGCGCGAAAATTTTGTTATACTTTATGTCGAAAATTCCTGTTTTAAAAAAGAAGTTAATTATATTCCGTAGTAGTTGGAGGGTATGACGATCTATTATTGTTGTAATCTCTTACACTCTCAATTGGCATTACAAATTTTCAGTTTTTTTATTTAAAAAAATGTTCTGAAAGATCTGAAATTTTGGATTTCATGTTCATAACGTGTAGGTTTTTTGATACTACATTTGATGAAGGTTATACACACACACACACACACACATAAACACTCTTTCTTCCCTTCTAAGAACAAAAGAAATAAAAAGGGATGTAATGTTAAAGAGATCTATTGTTTTACTTCGGTAGGTGTTCTTCATTATTGGATATAATATTTTTTGTGTCAAGAAATTATACCGCATGGGTTCAGAAAATAAACTCCCTTTTTATAAGTACTAGTATAATTTTTCGATGCCCAGATCATGACTGTGGTAACTTTCAGCATGAAATAAGTCTTTTAAGCCGAAAAATCGAATATAACACAACAAAGATGGGAAGAATAAAATTAATTACACCTCACAGTTTGAGCTAAAACTAATTTAAGTTGCAATTCTTATGCAGATAAGTTTCGAATTATTTACCTATTTACTACAAGTAATGGAATGTACATAAAAACAACTAGAAAGGAACGAAAAACTGCTGTTTATCTCAATAATAAGATTGATGGCTGAATACTTTTTCTTTGTTCTATCCTTGGAAAACTTAGCATTGCGATAATTAACTCTAAAAAAGAAAAAGGACATGATAGATCACGTTTCGGCGACCCTTCTTATAACCTAGTCTGTAGCAGTTCTGTGTTTTTTATTGATCATTAAATTGTTTTAAGCTTGAAGTTGCTACATGTTGTTTAAGGACATTTCAAATGAATGATTGCAGTCAGGGTTTTAACATGTCGATCCGTATTACATATGTTATGCACAAGAATGAAAGTGGTATTATTATTGTTTTCTCGACTTTAGATTAGGAAACGCATTTTTAGTGATACAGTTATTTTTTCTGTAAAAAGAATAATAAGTAGTTTATTAAAATTAAATGTTTGAACAATTTGTGCACGAATGATAATGCTGGAGATAGGTTTACATTTACAAACATCGACAAATTATGTAATATTTAATTGCCAAGGCAATCTAAGTCTAATCCAATCTTAGTTTAATTCATCTAGTTAAGCAATTCCTTTGATAAAAAATAATTTTGATTTACATTTGAAATCCTGTTATTTTGTTTTTATTTAGGTACTAGGTATTCGGTTCGTGGAGCCTGATGAGTATAGCCGATGCTTACTACCCATTGTTTTATTCCTTACGATTCCATCTCATTTTTCAATTTTACCTCTGTTTGGATTTTCTATTTATTGCATATAGTTACTATGCCTTTTTTTGGATACGATTTCATATGTTCATGGAATATATTGGATTACCATAACTGCAGTTGAATGATTCCTTGATTCGTAAGTTTAGCAATTTTACTATATATATACATTCCTCTCAAAACATTATACACTTTTTCTCGATATACATACAGAAATGTTATAAAAATACATATCCTCTCAAAAAGGAAATATGAGTGTAAGTAAAATTCCTGCACCTCTGTTTCATTTAATATGCCTATGTGTATTTCTTTAGAAAGTATTGTTCCTCAAAATAAATGAGTCATGTTTTGTATACTAACAATTATCTACATTTCTGCCAATTGTTTTTTTTTTTCGAAAAATTAATTAGCCATTCACGAAACTAAAATAATAAATTTAGTTTACAATCGAATATGTATTTGAGTGAGTGTACGTACTGAAGTGGAGGCTAAGTTTTCTGATAATTATGTAAATCACAAATAGATTTTCTGAAAATCACACAGCCTGAGATGTTATTTAATATATGTTGAATTATGTACATTTTACGAAGAGTCATGCTTTAATTATGAAGCAGAAGTAAAATATTTTCTTCTTAGTAGTTTGAATACTTGTGCGTAAACAAATGCATTTCCCTGTTAATTATTTTTGTTTGGCATAGTTTTTAATCTAATATTTTATCGCAATATAAAAAACAATTTATTAGGTGAAAGAAAGATTATGTTTGCAAAAAAGGACGACATTGATATGATGCCATAAGGTCTCATGAAGACAGAATTCATGTTCAATTCTTATTTGTTTTATGTTAGGGCAAGCACAAATGAGGGCAATTACCTACAGAGGTGAGATGCCTTGGTCAAAGGACTAATGCGTATCCAGGTTACATCTGGAGAAAATGAATCAAAACCCCAGACCATTAGATCGACTTCCGCACGGAAAGCCCAAACGCGGGACCTCCACACTCTTGTCATCTATCATTTGTAGCGCCTTATCCACTAAGTTCCGAGTTCAATCCTTAAATCTGATTGGCTGATGTGTAGAATCTTTCGAATAATGTTAATGACTATATAAATCTTTTAAAGTAAACTTTAGAAAGAACAAAAGTGGTATCTTTACAAAGTTTCTTGTTAAACATATTTAATTTAAAACAGAGAATTTTTAAAGTAATAAATATATTTTGCGCTACAGGTTTAGAGAATATCTTGTAATATAACATTTTTTTTTCTAGAAATGAAAACAATAATTTGAAAAGATATTGATTTTTAGGTTATTTAGAACATATTAATTAATTAATTTAATTTATTGTAATCTGTTAGTAATTATTAATTTTTTATATGAGTTATATTAGCGGTTAATTCGCCCTTTGCTGAAGCAGTAAAAAGTAAAAATAACAGTAATAAATGTCAGTCATCATGGTAATTTTAATTATTGATTCTTTCACATTAAATATTCTTTTAACTATAAAAACGGCTTTGAAATTTTAATTCACGGTGCAATCACACTTTTGATGAATAAAATTTATAATCTCTAGTTTGATAGGATATCGTTAACTGAAAGTTTAACATTTCATTTACGTTATGGGATTTAGAATGTTTTTTTCGTACCGATAAAGTAAAAATCACACATCAGCAATAAACACAAAAGTATTATTTAAAGATATTTTCAGACTTTAGGATGTTTTTTTTATAAATTAAATAAAGTATCTATATTTCCATTTCAGTTTTCTTACATTTAACATCAAGGTAGATTCTTCTGCTAATGGCTGGAGGAACTTCATTGCTTGCGAGGCATAAGTATGCTGCCATGTGCTCTCTTGTCACACCGACAAAACGCAGTTCTTCGTTTTCGTATTCTCGAGCTGTAATGAGTACAAGTATAATAAATACATACAAGTATAACATATATATAAAATTTAAAAATTTTATAATATCGTATAAAGAAATCAAATTCTTTTAAAAATAGAATTCATGTACGTAAACTTTAAAGGGCACTCCATCGATTTAAAACTTTATAAACACAGGATTTAAAACTACTACAAATCATTGCATCAGCAGTTGCTCAATAAGCTAGAACCCTGCTTAATATTTTGAGTATTTAATAATTTTTAAAAAAGTATTTGGAAAAATTAGAAACTGCAGCACTGAATTGTCATCGGAGTAACAGGTGCATGTGAAGTTTCCGTTCGATTGCACAATAGGAAGTGGTTTAAAATTCAAATACAACTTTTGGAGTGAAATAACACTGGCCAAGGTAGTAAGAAGCTTGATTAAAACTGCTTTTTATAGTATACACTTAGTAATAAATTTACAAAACGAATTTTTAAAGTAGAACAACTTTAAAAATAATTTAGTTTGTTTATACAATCCCCTTACTTTGATGGATTTGTATTACATTTTAAATGTATGCATGAGATTTAAATTTAATTGTTTTACACGAAAAAATAACTAATGCTTGTAGTTAGATATGTCCATTTTAGTTTTCATCATATACGGCATGCTTCATCATTTTGACATATTCCCCGTATATGGTAAAAGCACAACATATAAGAATTATGAAGAGGTTTTCTTTTTCCTTTTTTTTAATAATTTACATTTAGCGAAATACAGGATATTATATTCCTTAATTCATTTTACAATTATTTTACTTTACATTAAACAGTGGCTTAAAATCGGTTTCTAAAAGACAAAATGCCAAAAATCATACTTTGAAATAATACGACCCCTGTGTGATTTCTAGAATTCATGTTGCAAAACAGCCTGTGTTAATATTGAAAAATATTAAATACACTTTCAACCCTTTTGACAATTTTGAAAAAACTCATTTATATTTAATTGCATGTTTAAAAATAAATTAACAACGATTATACGATAGAACTCTTCAGAAGTCTATCCAGATGACGGAAGGTATCCATAAATATTTCAGTAGCAATTTACATGGTATAATTAAAATTTAAGCATAAATTTTTAGTAATATTTGAGCATTTTAATACATTAATGGAAAAAACGAGACATGTAAGATATGTAATCATTCTTTACTTTCTCATTTCAGGTATTACAAAAAGGAAATGAAGATGACAAATATTTACAATGATACTTTCCTCTTTGATGTTTGATGTACTGAACATTTCTCACGCATTCATAAAACCCATTTCATTTTGTGGATATAAGACCAGTTCATAAACATGTTTTTTCGAAAATTAGTTTTGGATTTTTCACAAACGGATATGACAGCGCAAAGAGCCATAATGATTTTCAGACAGGATTTTATGACATAAATAATCTATCACCATCAGCGAGGTATGTCGAATCAGATATGAAAATACAGGATACGGGGGACGAACTCCCGCCAACACCATGTATAGTTATCGATGTGTGTAGGAAATTGAGCAGAATGAATAGTTAGGTTGTAGATTTTTTTAAGAGGGCATTAATGTAAGTGCTTAAAAGAGGTTAAAAAAAACTATTTTTGCAGTGCAGAAATGTATTTATCTTCATCAGTGCATCTAAAAAACTGAACACAATAATTCTATTTATAACTGTCTTATAGAAAACTGAGATATTTGTGCTTAAAATAACATTAAATAAATAAAATAAACCGAAAGAAAGAAAATTTCAGCTATCTAAAAACAAACAACAGTCGCAGAAACCATCATGCTTACTTGTATGGATGCCAGGTATGAGTCATTGTCTTCTGAAAATATCATACTTTGTTTCTTATATCAAAATGTCCTGTCGTGTTTCATGAAGCTGCTGTGCACATGCTTCCAACAAACTATTCATTGTTTGTTGCGATCGAATCATAGCCTGGTTTCATCGAAATTTTTGAAATAAAGGTTTCATTATGCGTATTTTTAGATTGTCCGTTGAGTACTTTAAATATACCTAAGAATAACGACGCAAGGTAAGCAGAGACGAAACACTGAATACTTTTAAAATTATCTGAAGGTTGTTTTTTCTTTTATTCTTTTACTTCATCTCTACACAAACTTTCACTTTTTGATACTTTTGGCCAAAATCATTATTCGTTCTCCTCCTAATTCAAACATGCATATATTTTTTTATTTATGTTTGAAATACTAAATATTCAAGTATGCTTCAGCTGCTCCCAAAGTCAAGAACTGCCAGTGCAGCGAATAGTTTTGCAACATGTTATTTAGAATTTCCATTGAAAAATTTCCATGTCTTCTGTGTATTCTGCTTATTTTTAAACTACTAGGAGCCAAGGCCCCCAGACTCGCTACGCTCGCTTTTCGTATGAGGCATTCTGCCCCTAATAAGGCTTATTCGTAAAAAAGACATAATTTCAACAGACAAAACCCGAAGATTGGATCAGATAGAATGTTACTGAGCTACACATTGCTTGGTTCTTGCATGTTCATTGGTACATAAAAATATTTAATGTTAATATTCAAAAGTTATATTAATTGGGAGATAAAGCGTAATAAAATCAGAACATCTGTTTCAGCTGTATTTTTAATAATGTGAAACCTATTGGACACCTTGCGAATTTGCCACCCATGGCGATTTTTCATTATTTGGCGACTTGCGTACACGTAAAGTTAATAAAAGCTACGGAACAGATAGGATAGCTTGCCACCCATGGCGACTTTTCATTATTTGGCGATTGACACATGCCTATTCTACAGCTTACGAAATATTGAAACAATAGATTAAAGCTGTTGTGCACTAATATTATTTAAACATATGTAAAATTATGTGGCATACTATTATGTCGTATTTTTGGGACACGTTTTTCATACAATTTTCAATAAAGGGGTGAGAGATAAAAGGACATAGTCATTAATAGATGGAGAAAAGCTGCACAGAAAAATGCACAATTCCAACTGAATGAAAATTTCAAAAACTTATTCTCAGGTGTATTCAGCAGACGATAAATTACGATAAATTGCGCCAAGCATTAGAATCATCTCCTCAAAATCACACAAAACCGTTTAATTTTTCGCCAAATTAAAAAGTTGCACATTTTAGTCACAGAAAATTTCTAAATATGTTTCTTTTAAGTGTAAAACATTTCATTCCTGCTCTGATTTCCCATTCACACGATATTTTAATTTAAAAACAGCCTTACAAATAATCTAGACAAAAAAAAATCGTTATTCTTTTATTTTTACTTCAAGAGTCTGAATCATTTAATAAACTTGCCGAATGTGGCAACCTAGATAAGCTTAAACGTCGCTTTTTCCACTGTGGGGTTACAATTACGAAATGGCGGAAAGCAAAACTTAGCCTTTTGCTATACATTTTTTATCGATATCTCCTAAAATAATTCAAATTTTGAAAAAAATCTCTTCGAGGTTTGTCGGGAACTGCGATGGAAAATTTCCGTACAAAATTTCGTAGGTCTACGATCACCCGTCTGCGAGCTACGCGATACACATTCAAACTAACTAACAGTTTACACATTGTTTTATTAATATAGAAGAAAGATAGTTTTTATTTTGTCGTGAAATGGGCGTAATTCTAACTCATGTTTGTAAATTTCACGCGATTCTAGATACTTGGAAACGCTTTGTTGCAAAGGAATGAATGATTTTATGCCAAATCTGGCAAACATTATGTTTATTTTTTCAGTTTTTTATTAATATCTTCTAAAATAATTCGATTTTCCAAATTTAAGTCAGATTAGCAGGTTCCTCGGAATTTGTCGAATCTGTGGGCACCTTAGTCGAAACTCAAATCTCCACTGTTTAGGAGGAGATAGGTCTACAAGCTTTGACAGCGCCAGCGGCCTTTACTTTTTTTTAGAATAGAGAGAAACATGTCATGATTTCGCGGTGACATGGATTGATTTCGCGGCAATCAACATTAATTTTCAACCAAATTTTAACGACTCGTAATAAAGCACACATTTCTGATTTCATCCTATTCAGAGAGAGGAAAAGGTGTTATTTGTACACCCTAAATTTTAAAGATTATTGGCAATGCTCAAAATTTAACGACTAAATCGAATTACGACTAATCGTAATAACGACTAAAGCGAATGATATGAAATTTGATCACACGATAGATGGTTGCTCAACATAAACTATAGGAGTCCAATTTTTTAAACATTTTTATTAGATTTGAGATTTTGTGAAAATTCTCTCAAAATACGTTTATATTTCTTCAAACATCACGTAATAACGACTAATACGAATGATACGAAATTTAGTGACATGATAGGTAGTTGCTAATCTTAATTTATAGGCGTTGAATTTCTAAAATATTTTGATTACATTTTGAGATTTTGGGAAAATCGTTTTAAAATGCTGAAAATTTGTTCTAGCATCACGAATTAAAGACTGCAGGGAATGAAACGAATTTGGGTGACATGATACGTTGTCACTCAACATAAATTCTAGGCTTCCAATTTTTCAAAAATGTTGATTAAATTTTGAGATTTTGCGAAAATTATTTCAATATACGTAAATATTCGTTCGCGCATCACATAATTACGACGAAAGCGAATGAAATGATATTACTTAGTTACTCTCTAACCTGTAATATTTTAACAATACATAAAAATTATAACTTCGCTTTCTTTACTTTGGCAACATACTACATCCATTCTGTGTACTCCTACAATGCTGACGAAAGTTCTTGCTTTTTGGAAATTTGCATTCACTAACCCGTCGAGGACGGGTACTTCAGCTAGTAATTACATAAGAATGCATGAACGGAAATCTACATGTGCGTGAGTTTTTCTAAGTCAGCACGTGTGGATTCCTCATAGTTATAGGCACCGCGCTTTTTTCGAATAAATAAGCTGTTTTGAGATAGATTATTTGCAGCAACTTGGATTTATCGGAACATCAAATTACCAAAGTAATAATGGTGGATAATCTCCTGGAAAAAGTTTAAAAGTTTGCAGCTATGACAATGAGGAATCCACACGTGCCAACCTTGAGATTTCGTTTTCAGCTACACCTATTGATATTCGCCCATGATTTGCTGAGTAATTAAGGTTCCTAACGATTTCCTCTACCTCCCTTCCAAGATTGTACACGAAATTTCGGTTCAACCGCTTTATAATTTATAAATGTCGGCATATGTAAGAAAACATAAGAAGCATTCCTACATAACTAATCACATAACATTTCAGCATTCTTTTACTCACTACGTTTCAAGTTCAAATTCTGCTTTCGGACCTGGGATTTTTTTTCTTGTTTTTCTCGAAGACTTGTCTCAATAATGTAGGCATCAGTCTAAATAAAGCTTGTAACTCCTCAACTAAAAACTCATTGCTGGTTAGCTATGTTGTACATATACATTTTTCCTATCTAATTATATTTAAATGCACTGTTTTCCTCAATTAAGATCTTACATATGATTAAAGCTGAAGCATAATAGAGCAACATAACTTTTTTACTTCCTTTGTTAAAGAGACAAAACCAATTTTTCTCCTTTGTATCTGATACAGCAGCTCCTGTAAACATTTCTTAATGAATAAATAATCCATCCTAACGATAACATCGGCGCAAGAAACTTTGCCCGAAAAATCATTCTATAAGGTCGTTTACTCTTCAAGATTGTATCGTTTCAGAACTAGTTATCGATTCACACCTGTCACAAAATACGTTATAGTTTCTAAGGAAAATTATCAGGCTAAACGTTATCAGTTTTCTGGAAACAAAACATTACAAGAAAGGAGAGTTTAATGAAATATCCGCCGTTACTTTAAAGGGAGTTCAATCCGTTCATAAAGTACGTCGACAAACTAACCAATTATTTTTAAGCAAGCGAAGGTATTAAGGAAATGCTTTCACTAAACAGCAATTTTAGACGCCGATTTTTTATAGTTTGTTACTTATAATTCTTTATTAACAGATCCGTAATTTTGTTAGATGATTTCTCTATTCTCTAAAATAAAAGAGAGAGATTAGTTTATCTTACATCATAGTGATACAGAGAATATCTCATTAATCGATGACTGTTAATCATTTTTAACGTAATTTGTAAACCAGTTTAGTGAAACCCGAATGATATTAAAGTATGGAAAAAACTGAAAAAAAACAAACCACTTTTATATTTGGTTGAGTGATATGAAATCTTTTATTGTCTTTCGAAATCGAAGACATATTTTTTGCACACCTTTATGAGACATAAAATATACATCTTTTAAATAGTTATAAGAGCATGGATTTAAGCCTACAACTATATCTGTGTCTACGGTAAATAATCATAAATGCATTTTGCAGTTTCTTTCGTTCGTTATTGGCGAACAGCAGGTAGATACTTTACTTTATAAAACTGTAAAAATATAACTGTAAATCACAAAAATGCTTGATTTATCGACATCCAATTAACAAAAATCCTAAATTTTCAGGGGTCCCAGGTTTCTATTTCCCACCCTCTGGCTGTAAGATAATTTTTAATATCACTATTAGGAATTTGATAAATCATTTCATATTCTAAAAGTCATTTGGATTCTATCCGCATACGGTAAATGTAAGTTGTGTTGCAATGAAATGAATTTGGTAACAAAACATTTTGACTTTGAATTATGAAAACCAGAGTCGAAATGATTGAAGGTAACTTTAGTTATATTTTATAACTGTGTTTTTCTTACTTTAATGCGATAGGAATGAGATAATATACGCAGAAGGATAAGAAGTGAGCAGTCTAATGAGATATGTGAAAGGTCATGTTAGAGTAATGTAATACCAAAGCTCCTTATATATATCTGTACAAGTTTATTACTATCGAGTTTCAAATATGTACCGGAAAATATTTCATGACTCTTTCAAAAGAGCTTTTTAGATGTAAATACATACACGTTTTCGGTTAATACACGGGTTGATCAGAAAATAAGTATGCATTGAAAATCCAATAATTCACATAATAATGCTGATAGAGAGGTAAAAATTGACACACATGCTTGGAATGACATGGGGTTTTATTGTAATCATAAAAAAAAGTTCAAATATGGCCAACAGATGACGCTTCATGTGATAATAAAAGTAATAATTAGTATAAAAATTATGACAAAGCAAAGACGATGTTCTTCAGAATAAATGTTTCTAAGGAGTGCTGTTTCACCTCCTGAGAAATATTTGCTCTGAATGACGGTCAAATAAGCACATGTCGACTGAACCTGTGATAGGCCCTTTACCTGTTTGAATACCATTCTTATGGTGATAGTATCGTAAAGATGCAGAAACAGATTCCCCATTCTGATAGTACAGCTTCAATAACAGAGCCTTTTGTGGCAACGTCAACATTGCATGCAACTGATTCCCTCTCTCATAACAGCTCCTTTTATGCACGATTCTCATGCAGCGTTACTAACATTTTGCTGTCCAGCACCACCTGCTGGCCATTTTTAGAACTTTTGCTCCAAATAATGCTCCATGTCATTCCAAGCATGTGTGACAATTTTTACCTCTCTTTCGACAACATTATTCCGTGAAATATTAATTTTTCGAATGTATACTCATTCTTTGATCAGCCTGTATTTAAAACATTTATTGAAGCAAAAGTTCTCTAGGGGAAATTATTGCTTTCACGCGTACATGCAAAACTCGTTTTGTACATTTAAAATTCGTGTTCCTAATTACTCAAATGCGAACAGCTTTCAAACACAAGTATATCTCAGAAACATTTGCCTTCACTCTTGAAACACTACTGCGTTCCAAAGAAAGAACTAAAGCTCGATTTTTTTCATCATTCTGCATACTTAAATTGTCTTTATGATCAAATCATTCCACCCATTTTATTGCAAGATTACCATCAGGCAATTCAGAGAATGTGACAAACTTTGACGAAAATTACCAAAGTCGGCAAATATTAATTTTACGACACACAACAGCCAAACAAAAAATTAGAAGCACTCCATGAAATACTCATTAATTTATCCCCGTCTCCCGGAAGTACTTAAATCTCTCCTTAAAATGCTTCCATGGGTTAACTCATTAGTCAAGAAATGGAGATACTAAAAGAACAAGTGAAAAGCAATGCAGCCTTAATTGGCATGCTATTACTGAACTCGGGGATTAAATTAATTTCGGTTCGAGACTGTCATTTATCATTTGTTGGCACATATGTCATCATAGTTAATATTCCGAACTTTATTTTCCTGGAGAAAACTTTTAAGCGCTTTTATTTCAGTTCCAGATTTGCTTCGATTTTCACTGTACTCATGCTTCATGGATTTTCATGGAGACTTTTCAGAATGATTCGGTCTTATCAGGTATATAAAAAAAAACACGTAAGTCATAGCTGCTCCAAAAGGTGGCCATATACTAAAAATAAAAGCAATTAAAAGCTTCGTAAAGGACATATACATGTACCTCTCTACAGTGCGATCGTTTCGGGTGGTACGAAAAGTCCACCTGTCTTTAGTGGCAAAAAATGTTTAGTCATACAGAGTAGAGATGAAAAAACTGAAAGTAATCAGGGGCGATCTGCATTCGAAAGAAGGAAAAAGTAAGAAACTAGAAGAATTTAATAGAATTTATTTTAAGAAATAGCAGGGACGTAGTGAGGGGAAGGGTGTCATGAGGGCCTGAGCATCCCCGAAACTTTGGATTTTTGTTAATTGAATGTTAATAAATCAAGCATTTTTGTGAGAAATTTTATCTTTTTTCATCTTTTGGGTACCACCCCCTCGAAATGTTTTTTCAATCAACGTCACTGAGAAATAGTGTTTAGTAATTAAAGAAAACAATTATTATGTTGTACATATACATATACATATATAATATATATTGTCATATTAAAACGATATTAATTGACTATGCCATTTTATCTCTCATATTTCGTGTATTTCGCCTGGTAACCCTATGTTGAAATTTTTATGATTGTAACCTACTTATAGAAAAATACATGGGATGCCCATTGTACAGCTTACGAAATATTGTAACAATAGATTAAAGCTGTTGTGAACTAATAGTATTTAAATATATGTAAAATTATGTCGCATTTTGGGGACACATTTTTCGAACAATTTTCAATAAAGGGGTTGAAAGATAAAATGGCATAGTCGTTAATATATATATATATATATATATATATATATATAGGGTGTCATATAAACACCACCCAAACTGTGCACAGCCAGAATCCATGTTGGGAGTACATAAAAAAATGGCCAAAGAACCATAGCTTTATGACCCATAGTTACCATGAAAACTGAAAAAAAGAAGAAAAAAAGCATGGCGTACTAAAATATCCTGTGCACGAAAACAGAGTTTATTGGAAACATGAATAGAGTTTTTTTTTTTTTTTTTTCATAAGCTTTCATAAAGTCACGCTCATCAAAATCATACTCCTCTGTGCATATCGAGGCATCCTTGCATTCGTCGTGTAATTGCTAACAGCTCACTTTGCATCAGTCAAGTGCCGCATAAACACACACAGCATGAAGGGGAGGGACTGAATCACTTTTCATTGTAATAAGGTCTCGACAGATCAATTCTTTCAAACGTTTTCATTTTAATGGGTCCAAAGAAGCCAGACCTGATGAGCATAGGGTACCATAAAACCGAGTCCCCCATACCAAATTCAGCGTCCAATTTAGTGTTTCAAATTGTTTTTCCTTTCACCGGAGATGACGCCGTACTTTGTTTTCCTTATTTTTATCGAAAACCATGGATCGTACAAGTACAGTGCTTTGGGCATTTTTTTATGTACTTCCAACGAGGAATATGGCTGCGCAGAGTTTGGGCGGTATTCATGGAACACCCTGTATATATACATGAATGCATGTGGGTAAGTGCATATGTTGAACGTTTCTTCTTAACCGACTTGATCGATCTGATTGAAATTTTGCACCGATATTCATACAAACATACAAGAAACCGTAGTCTACATTAGAAATCTGAAAATGCACCCATTCCCCAATTTTTAGAGGTTTTTCGTTATTTCAGTTCCAGGAAGAGCTTCTTTGATATCCGTAACTTAAATATTACTGAGTCATTTGAGTGACAAGCGCAGGTGTCCTACATGACTGCGCAATTGTCATATAAGATACTGCGTCATTTTGATGTCACGAGTTAAAAAATGCTTTAGAAATTAATTGAGAAATCTGGAGTGACTCCACTCGACTTTCCGAACACTTACGATTAAGATCATTACGAAGCATTTAAATAAATTTTAATCGATCAATGATTGAAACATATATACCAAATGAAACTCAATCGAATGAGCTGTTTAAACGCTAGCGCACTTTCAAGAATTTCGCCCCATAGGCCATAATGTAAAAGAAATCTTTGTCATAGCCCTGTAGAAAAACTATAAGTCCTATACACATCAAAATCAATACCGGTCTTACGATGGTGGTTTATAACATGCATACCCAAGCTCAATTACAACATGTATACCCGAGCTCAATCGAATGTACCGTTTAAGCGCTAGCGCACTTTCAAGAATTTCCTCCCTTAGACCATAATGTAAAAGAAATCTTTGTCATAGCCCTGCAGAAAAACTATAAGTTCTATCCACGCCAAAATCAATACCGTTCTTGCGACGGTGGTTTATAACATACATACCGAATGTGAGCTCAATCGAATGTACCGTTTAGGAGCTATCGTATTCACGCACATACACCCAAACACATACACACATACATACATACATCTCGTAAAAATAGCATAAATGAGTTCAGAAAACCTCAAAACGTGTAAATACATCAAAATCTCTAAGTCGAATTTTTTCATTATTACAATACTTTCCTTACATGGTACATGTTCGGAAAATTAAGTTCGGTAATTTTGATAATCAGTTGTTTGAAAAATATAAAATACTTTGTTTGCACAGGGGAAAGGAGGGTCCCTAATTTCTAAATTAAAAATCTTAATTTAGAAATTAGGGCACTTTCAGATTACGTCACAATGCGATCCTGGTAGACAAGCATTGCATGAATATAAGACACAAACAACAACAACAACAAGGACAAGGACAAAGGATTGGTGGACAAACGACACTTGAAGAACGAGTTTTTATTGGAAGAGTCCATCATCGGTCACGTAGTTGAAACTGCTCCATTATACCTGCAAGTTGTAATGAAATGTTGCCACTGGAGAAATGATTCCGCATATTCTGGTTTTAAATTTGCCGTAAATAATCGCCGCAATAAAGCCTCGTGAATAAATTTTTCACTCAGCAGCTCAGATATCATTTGCTGAAAATATTGCCCATTTTATTTTAGTTTTGAAAGACGCTTTTTTCTTTAATACGTCAACTGCTTCACCTGTTAGCGTTAAGGCAAAGATCCATAGATTATTATTTAATATTACACTATGATACGGAATTAGATGGAAAGGAAATACGATGCAATGCAGTTAAAATAATAATTTTTAGAGCTCAGTTAAGCTTAATGTGCTATTTCTTAGCACTAGACTAGGTTTTTTGTGTACGTACGTGAGTTGTGGACGCCGAATTATTTTCCAAACAGTATTTATAAAGGTGAAGTATGGCTAGAGAATGCCTCGTGAAGATTGTGAAGCAGATGGCGATTTTAATATACATTTTGATTCCAAAGAAGTGATTTATGGAATGAGAGAGACAAATGCGACAAACTCATAGGTTATGATGCATTTTCTGGGACAAATACGTTGATTATACTGTACTTTCTAACGTAATGGGAAAAGAAGACAAATAGAACAGATACATAGATCATGATACATTGTTCATCATAACTTAATAAGGTAGAAAAATCGGGTCGACACATAGACTATGGCTCATTTCTTATCTTATGGATGAAAAAAAAAGACAAAAAAAAAACGAACTTATGGATAATGAAGTAATTTTCAACATAATGTAGCAAAGACGACAATTAGGACCTACACTTGGATTATAGTGCACTTTCCAACATAATAAATCAAGAAAGAAAATAGCACCCGCGCATAGATTAGATGCATTTTCAAACGTATTGAACGAAGAAAGACAAAAAGGGTTGGCACATGCATTATGATACACTTTTAATATATAACGCACTAATGGAATGCGTATCTAAAATATTAAAGTGTTTCATATTTTTTAATGATTTTTTTACTTATGTTTTATTTCTGAGTGTAAGAACGACAGAAATTACTCCAGATTTCGTTACTGAATTTAACAACTTAAGAGGCAACAATGGTTTCTGACTACCATAGCGGTATTACTAAAAACACAATGTGAATTTCATTATTCATTGCAAAAGATGAAATTCATCACGTGTCGTTTTCATTGATAGAAATAAGAATTATTTTACTGCAATTAATTTGTTTTTACATGAGCAAATCATAAAATTCCAAAGTAGAGAGAGTGCCTTCTGTTGCCGGATTGTCTGAGACTTTTTAAAATCAATTAAAAAATTAAAAATGATTATCATATAAATGCTTTTTCAAAGCCAATAACACATTGCTGCTTGAAAGTGCCGCCATTCTAATAAAAATTAATGAAAATATTACTCTTGAAATTCTAATTTCTTCCAACAGGATAAATCGCAAATAGTGAAATGTTATTAAATTCAATGATTAATTTTTGAAAAAAAAAAAAAAAAGATGATTTTTTTTTCATAATTGACATTGGAAATTGTTCATTCCTATTTAAATGGGATTTCTGTTGTTGTTAATATATATATATATATATATATATATATATATGTGTGTGTGTGTGTGTGTGTGTGTGTGTGTGTGTGTAAAAGAAAAAGGCGTCGAAATAAAAGTACCATTTTTCTTTTTATTTCAAACTAATCATTATTTTAGCATAGTATATGTTTTAAAATAAATTAATATCCCATGTCAAATAGTACACTCAGCAGCACATCGCAAGCAATGCACTGTAACAATGCCCTAAAAACCTGAAAAAACATACTTTTCACGATTTGCTACAACTGTCTAACATCGGTATAGCAATTTTTCTTGTTACACATACTTTTATGAAATGTTATCCAAGAATTTCATTAATAAGAGGAAAAACACGTCACACAAATTGTTGATTAAAAGAAAAATATATCGAATCAGAACACCGAAATAAATTATACTTTAAAAAAGTACAGCCTTTAAAGATACAACAAGTGCGAGTATTTCTTAATAATATTTCTATTTCTATGGTTGGTAACATTTTATATTTACAAATGGCATTCCATAAAAACTGAGAGTTATTTTTTTACGTAGTGGCAACACCGCGAAACTAAAAAAATAGAAGTGCAGGCGATTTTTCAAACTGTTATCTGTGCATTTATACAAAATTCTGAACGAAATAGACGATTTCATTTTCCTAGTTCCGTGCTTGTGTAAAGAATTGTTTTATATGCCCTACAGAAAGGGAGATGAGTGATTCAGAGTTAAAAAAACAAAATGCGTTGTGCCATAAAATTTTGCTATCGTTTGGGCAAAACAGCTCCAGAAACAGTTAAGTTAATGAAAGAAGCTTACAAAGACAAATGTTTTGGTGAGTCTACGATTTTTAGATGGCATGGTGATTTGAGGTGATTTCACGTTGTAGGAGAAGCTCCGTGGCAGAAAATTTAAAACGGATTCTGAAGTTATTTCAGGGTTCTTTGAAGCAGCTTCCAGAAAAGGGCTTCTCTACTTGTTTTGAAAAGTGGGTTAAACGATAAGACCGTTGTATATCATCTGAAGGAAGGTATTTTGAAAAAGAATGATGTATTTTTTGCTGTAAATATATTTCATGATTTTTTATGATTTTACTCTCAGTTTTTATGGAATGCCCTTTGTATTTTATTTACTTATATATTAAAAGTACTATTTGAAGAATAAGAGTTTTATTATTATTATTATTATTATTATTATTATTTAATTCCTTTTACTTATTCAATTACAGTTCTGTATACTACCGGGGGGAAGTTTTTTCACTACAATTTCCCGATCAAGATCTCTTTCATTAAGAGAAATTGAAATAGTTCAGTAAAAGTCAGTAATTAATACTTATTTATTACCTAAAGTATCATTAAAATTTCTATTAGTTTTCCTTTGATTTTTTTTTTATAGTTCTTTATACAAAAAAAGTAATTTATTATATTTGGAAGTATCAGTCTTAAGTGATAAAGTGTATGGTGTCCCAGAATCAAAAGTAAAGTTTTGAAATTAATGAATCACATTCCATGCTTGGAAAAAGATAACTGATGTGAGTAGCTGTATGGTGCTGCCATCTGTTAAAAATCAAACAACCTAAAATATTCTCAAATTTAAATTTAAACAGATGCTTCAATCGACTAATCATACTTTATTGATAAATTAATAAAAATATTTTTACGTTTTTATTTGGGATAAGATTTTTTCTTTATTCAGTATGGCGAATTTCAGTAATTAGAATAAAATATCTGAAGCAATGAGCAAATGAAAAATCTTCCAAATATTTTTGGTGCTGCCATCTGCTGTGACAAACAGTAAACAAATTTAACGTTTATAGCTTAGTAGGATATCTAGTTTGATTTACGTTATTTACCAGTTATTTTAGTAAATTATAGAACATAAATCAAATAACATTTTTTTTTTAGATTTGTAACTGCATTAAACATATAATTTTACATTCATAATTGAAAGAAGGAAAAACACACTTGCTCTTATAATTGATAGCACATAAATATTTTAAAGTTTAAAGTATTTATGTGTTTATTTTTTAAATTTATACCCCCTCCTAAGATTAAAACCTATTCAATTATTGATATATTAAAAAATGCTTTGAAGCACTATACTTCTGACTTCTATAATTTTTATAGCAATATTTTGTAGTGATTGACACGAAATCATGGGTTAAATCTTTAATATTATACCTTCTTTGTTCTTAAATGCTACAGAAGATTTTTGGAGACTAAATTTGAGATAAAGAAAAATAAAAAATCTCCATAACATTAGAAAATTGTTTTTAGAAAGACTGGGGCAAATAACATAAATTTTTAAATATGTTTTTAGCGTATAGTTAATTTCATGAAAGTGCATTTCATTCTGATAAAATTCGCCAAGGTATGTCTGTATATAGTATTTTTTGAGTGTGAAAGTGTACATTAAGTCCAAGATTTTGAATTATATAAAAATTATAACATTAAATTCTATAGCTAAAAGTGTGGAATAAAATTTACAATCGCTACTGAAAGAGGAAATTTCAGCGCATAGCTCTTGGTAATGTTTTTTCGTGTTATAAGCTCAGAGACAAATAATTCTCTATTCGCGCGGTCTTAAATTCTTTGCGGTTAGATTTTTTTGCATTTTTTTTTACCTGATTGAAATTTCGAAGCGTATTTTATAAGTTAATAATTAATTTAAAGTAAAGTTATCATTTAAAAGTTATGGCAATAAAGAACATAAACACAAAAGAAAAATTAAATATGTTAGAGAATATGAGTTTTCGAATAATAATGGATCAAACTATTTAATATTTTAACGTAATTATGTTTTTAATACTTAAATAGTTAATGTTACTTAATGTTTTAATACTTAAATACTTAATGTTTTTAATACTTAAAAAAAGAGCAGAAAAAGATGCATAGTAATTTTGATAATCAGTTGTTTGAAAAATGTAAAATACTTTGTTTGCACAGGGGAAAAGGTGTTCCATATGAATATGCTTTTTTAAGTTTGAACTCTCATTATTTTTATGAGCCCCAAACAGGTCATGAGCCGCCAATTGAGTAAAAGTATGCTTTTGAATTGCAATAATATGAAAATATGCGTAACCAGGCCTTTAATGATTTTTCTACCACGGACAAAAATATAGTATGTCACCCTTTCACCTTACCAACACGATAAAAATTAAATTTAACGCGAGATAAATTGGCGGCAGATGCAAACTTCACAAAATGTTCTTGAAAAAAAAAATATTTAACAAACCAATCTATAAAGAATTATATTTTGTGATATATGTAACTAGTAGACCCACTCCCCATAAAATGGTTGATACACTTTGTGTTATGTTAATCCAAATCCTTGTTGTACAAGTCACTAACATTACACAAGCAGACGAATAACATCAGCAGTGTACCCAGTTTGTTAACTATCAATACAGAAACATACCATTCTTTTGTTAAGTTATACGAGCCTTTAGCGTGCTATACGAGCACGCTAATACGAAGTTTTCCACAGTAATTTATGAATGCGTCTTATATGAATGTGTGTTCAAATGTTTCTACTGTATATATATTTACTAAAATGATGTATATAAATTAGAACCAAAACGAACAGAGGTCCAGTAATTCTTTATATGGCAAAAAGTGGAAAATTATAACAAAATTTAAATTGCTTAGTAAGTTGCTTATTTCCTTATATTATCTTACATTTTGTTAATTTTTGTAAGTTTTTTAGGCTTTTAACCCTTTAGCTGCCACGATCCCAATTTGGGGAATATTAGAATTTTGCGTACACCACTCCGCCTAATTGGAGCCATCACTAGCTAACTAAAGAAAAATAATTGTTAGTAAAAACTTTTGATTATGCAGTTAGACTACATATCCCTAGGAAGCATATTATTCAATGAAGTACTTAGCTCTTTTAGCTATTCTCTGATCCTGGAAATGACTTTTTTTTCCCCTTGAAGTTATCGGATGTATTTCGGTTAGTTATTCAACTTTGATTTTTTTTTTCCTCTCATTATAGTAGAATACGGAACTTTTAGCAGGTGGAACTGCTTCTTCATATAACGAGGCAAAAAATTTTGGGTTTCATCTTTTTAATATATATATATATATATAACTAATAAGTAAAACACAAACCATACTGCAAATAAGACATACCTCGCAAAAAAATAAATAAATAAATAAATAAATAACAGCTATAAGCAAGAATTAGAAACCACATTTTGAAAAAATAATAAAAGCTAAGCCAAAAAGAGTGCAATAATTAATGTGAAAATAGAATGGAACGGAAATTATAACCACTGTCACCATCTTCAGGGACCACGAACAGTGAATTATAATTAAAAGCAAACCAAATAGTAGGGTTTCGGTTGTGTGGCATATCAAAAGAGATATTAACTCCACACGTTCTGGGCCCTACCATATACATACATACATATATATATATATATATATAATTTAGAGCAGCGGTTCCCAACTTTTTAACACTGTGCTCCTCAAAAGATAATTTTTATAAGATTATTTTATTAAAACATGCATTATCACTTGTTCTTTGCCTGTTTTTCTCGCACCCCACAGGTAGGGAAACGCTGATTTAGATTATACCTTAAAAAGCTCAGTTTATTAATGATACCTCTCGAGACTTGTCGCACTGACTAATTAATACGAGAATTCTCAGATAAAAATATTCACCTCTTGTCCCTTTTTCCATGTAACAATTCCCGATTTTTTTTCTCATGAACATAATGCAGTTTCATTTTAATCATTACACTTATCAGCTCATCTTAAGCGCATCATTAACATGACATCCATTACAAAATTACCCAGCAAATACATTTATTAAAAAAAAAATCATTAGCTATTCATCTGAAACTCACTTTTGACATTTCCAATGGAAAAAGGCTGGTCGTCCTCCCTCTTCCACTTGATGACAGGGGGTGGGTTGCCCGTGGCCTTGCATGACAGGGTCACGTTCGAATTCTCCATAACTGTCACGTTCCGGTTTGTCATGTTCGTCACGAACTCTGGAGGCTCTGTGAAAAGCAATATATTAGCCAAAAACGGATGGATCGGATTCATGATATAGCAGGCGCATGGGGGAGGGGACATAAGAAAGCAAATGTACTAAAATTTAATAACATGCATGTTCGTTAATATTGAGCATTTCTTCATATTTCGTGAAAAATGATAAGCAATGTAAATAACATTTTGAATTGCATTAATTTTTTTAAATTATGTACACCCTCTGTAAAAAGTATTCGGTCATAAGTCAAATTTCCTGTGCCAGTTTCATATTTACAAAATCATAGAAAATCATAGAAACTACAATCACGAAAATCATAGAAACTAGAAAAACATTGCAAAGTTTTCATTTTAAGAAGACCTGTGCTACTTACGCGCGGGTGAATTAGGGAGTACGTAAATTGGTGCAGCATATATGTAATAGCAGACCATTCTTAACAATTATAAACCGAAAAAAGATGCACAGTATCACATGTGAAAACAATTATACTAACTGCAACGTCGGCTGTTATTAAGTAAATAAAGTAGATAGCTTGCTATAAGGAAAAGGTTTCTATAAAGACGTATGTTTAATTTATTTTTATCACAAACAAAAACTAATTCTGACTGCTTAGCTGAATTTATCTGGAAAGTAAAACTGAAAAAAAAATCTGTGAATTTTTAAACTTAATCTGCAGACGCATATAAAAACTAAAATGTTAATGTAATTTTTAAAGAATAAATAATGAAACATTGCACGAACTCAGAAAACCCCGAATCGATTAATAAAGTATCGCATTTGATATCACCCCGTTAAATGTTTTAATAACAGAGGATACTATCTGTTGTCGTACAATTGAATTTTCCATCTGCGTTGCCTTGCCCTGTCCCCGACGCATGTTTGAACCGAATGCTGGAAGATTCTCAATAATTCTCCCAAGAACCAAAAAAAAATGGTTTGTTCATTCAAAATTAGCCAAATTCAACCAATTGGCCAGTGAAATGAACAATTGTTAAATCAATAAAACTAAGCTCCCAAAATACTTAACCATTTTTTTTTTTTTCTGACAAAACTTTTTTAGCATAAGGCAGTGGTTCTCAACCTTTTAACGTCAAGTCCCCCCAACAAAAGCTAACTTAAAGTGGCGCCCCCCTCCTCACATTTTTCAGCATACATTCAGTTTTTTAATCTTCAACAATGGACATTTAGTCGAATTTTCTACAAAATAATGTTATCAGTAAAGTTTGAATGAACATTTTAAGCGAAAATGGATATGTTTTTGAGTAAAAATGAGAATAAATAAGACTATTTTTTTAAAAACATGCATCACTACTTGCTCTTAGGTTTTTCTCGCCCCCCCCCCTGCAAATGCTCCCTTCTGCAAATGCTCTGCGCTCCCTTTGAGGGTCGCGCGCCACAGGTTGAGAAACGCTGGCATAATTGGTAACAAGCAAAAGGAAACACCATTGGGTAAATTATGACTATAGTCATTTATATCCCAACAAAACATCATTTTTCTGAACTGTTTCCACTGGCAAGCGTATTTTCTCAGCAATTTAGCTTCATCTGAAAACCATATTTCCAGAAATTGAGGACAGAATTTAATAACGGTAATTTTAGCTTTTTCTATGTTTACTGCTTTAACTGAGATACTCAAAATGTTAAAAAAGGGAAGAAAAAAAACCTTCAGGTAGTCTGCGAAGTAGGAATTTCACGGTACATATTTAGTAGAATAATTTCAATTTTTACGCGTTTTCAAAATATACTTATATTATGTTGAATTATTTCATAGCTTGTCTAATGAGTGTGGAAAACTGATAGAAAATTTAACTTTGGTTGCTTTTTAAGTAATTCAAAATAAATAAGTATCCTAATTGTGCTACT
The DNA here is from genome assembly GCA_038373885.1 of Cheiracanthium punctorium. Taxonomy (NCBI): domain Eukaryota; kingdom Metazoa; phylum Arthropoda; class Arachnida; order Araneae; family Cheiracanthiidae; genus Cheiracanthium; species Cheiracanthium punctorium. The sequence continues at coordinate 1,779,482 of JAWZYV010002197.1, forward strand.
AAAGTATATGTGCAATAAATCTTCGGCAGTAACATGTTACAAAACGTTAGTTTATAGTTGAAATTTTACGAATCTAACATAATTTGAAAACTTGTGGGCCTGTATCTTCAAAAACAGACAACATGCATGGAAAATGCACGGGTTCACATACATGTGTGGTTGGACAAAAGCTAGTACTCATCGAACCACTTAGAGAACTAACATTCAAATCCATTGATCAAAAATATCTTAGAAGTGACTCATTAACGTTAAAAATCCTATGTTCCCTGTTGACATAAATGTTCATTGCATTGATAACTTATTTATAAAAATATCTCTATACATCACAACTATTTTTTAAGCATCTAATTATTTTTGTGCTTTGTACATGAACAAACGCGTACTAATTCTGGAAAATATCACCGAATTGACTCTCACTTTGAATGAAGAGTGACACCTTAAACCAAAACATTTAGGAGAAATTACAGCATTCCATAGAAAAAGTGAAATAATCAGTCTTCGCTTTATTTTATCTTTTCGGGAGCGCAAATACACACTCTCAGCATGAATGGATGCATTGCAAAAGTTATTCAGCTTGTGTATCACAGTTTCAAAGTAATAAACACATAAATTTAAACATACAGTAAAAGCAGAACGAGTTCATTGATAAAATCCGACTTCAAATTACGGTAACTCAAGTATACCGATATCCTATGACATTTCTCCGATTATCGTTTTTGTGCTCATAAAATTTGAAGAATTTCGTTATTTAGTCGGGAAAGTATCAATAGAACTCGACGAAATTAATATAGGAGAAACCTTGAGTTTATTACTATAGAGAAAGAAAGAATCACCGAAATAGGTTCACATGATAGAAAATATCGCTAAATATGCATTGAATTATGAACCTCTTGATTTTTTGACTTGATTAAAAAGAACATATTATGATTCCACAGCATCAGTAAAATATAGAAAGCCTGTTAATTACATCATAAATCATGACCGAGTGAATGAAGACACTGAACATGGTAGATGTCTAGAGTATGAAGTTCCTGGGTTCGGTCCTATCGCGCGGCCATCGATCTAAATGTCTGAAGTTTCGGCGGTTTTCTCCAAAAGCATCGTAAATACGGATTAGAACGCCTTAAAAATTCATCCGCCCAAGGCAGTTAGACTTCAAGAAGCTTTGTTTTAATACACTATGATAAACATCAGAGATCTAAACAGTCATTTTTCCATACAGCAAGGATCAACGTCGTGTATTCTTAATAGAAGTGGGCCATTACGTTATGATTTCATGTTGATCCAACGAGGCAATCAAATGCAAAGTGGTGCAAGCAAAGTTTTGACCAAATGTTGTGCAAAGTCATTTCCTAAATTAGCACCATGGGCTTTATTTAGGGTCAAAGTTATTTTAGATGTTTCAAGAAGTGAAAGTACAAAATATGTTCTTTCTCTGAATTGGGTTTCATCAACTTTGTTTTCACTGGCTCAAATCATGAAGCAACGTTTCTTCGTAGAAAGAATGAAGTTAATTTAGTGTCATTTATTGCGGAATGTTTAACGTTTTTTAACAATATTGTTTCTGAAAACTATTTATTAATACCAATCGTAAGAAATATAAACCTAATCCATTAGTGCCTTTATATTTCTATCACATAATTTTTATTGAAGAATGTTGAATATTGAAGCTTGCTATATTTTTTCAGTATCAATTATTTTAAGAACTGATAACTGTTACTGAGACAACTCAAGGAACAGTAAAAGGATTTGCCTATGTCATTATAACACACTTAAGCGTTTTGTGGAAATCCAGTTTTATTATTTGCAAAATTTTACTAAAAAAAAAAAAAAAATCTGATATGGACAACACATCACTCCCTTGCACGTCTATTAAATAAGAAATATTTTCGGCGCACTTCGTATAAACTTATTTTGTTTGAAAGAGATAAAATACTGCAGTACTACTAAGGTTTAGCGTTTTCTATCCAAGATGGCTTCAATTGGAAAGACTTGTTTTTGACATTTAATTTCACGATATTTTTACAAAATCTGACAAGCTTGAGAAATTTTTGAGGTACCCAAAGTAGTATTTGCACAGGCTTTCAATGAATTGAATGTATCCATACACCTTAATATATTTAAAGTCGTTTGGGTGACCGTTTAAATAAATAAACCAGTCGATTGCAATAAAAAAAGATATACACAGTTAGATGTTGCAATAATTCTAAATACAAAATTTCAACATTCTACGGTTAAAAGTTTTAGAGTTATGCGAAATATGAAATTTTTTTTGACACCAAATTTGGCAATATTTCGGCAGAACTCGCCAAGGTCGACGACAGACGGCTAGATTTTGAGCATGAACCAAACACTGACTGCATACGTAATATATTGAAGATTTTCGCAGACATCAATGAACTGGAATTCTTTAGGGTGGTCCTGTAAACAAACTCACCAGTAGATTGGAACCAAAAATCGAGATGCACCTCTAGCTGTTACACCCATCTTACGTATGAAATTTCAACATTCTACGACTAATAGTTTTTGAGATATGAGAGTTAAATACATACACACGTACACCTAAAGTTGCCAAGCTTTTTAACTTTAGGCGTTATTTTTGAGGAAGGCACGTGACCGTGGTCACCCTATTACCTAACTATATGGTAGGACGGTAATGTGCTTGAAATGGATGAATGTTCCTAAAACTGCCATTGCCCGTAATGTGTTGAAAATCTTTTGAGTGTTCCTGTAGCAAAACTATAAATGAGAATCTTTAAGAACTTCTGAGTCATTTGAAATAGACTAATACCTCTAAAAAATGTTTTAAAGAGTTTTTTTTTTATAAAACGTAATGTAATAGGAATTATTTTAGGTACCCTGTAGATAAACTATCCAGTCGATTATGACCAAAAGAGGAGGTGCACAACTAGATGTTACAACAATCCTGAATATAAAGTTTTAACATTCTACGACCAATAGTTTTTGATATATGCGAGTTTAATAAATTTCTGCCCATAGAGCGTAAAGTATTTAGAATCTTTTAGGCGGCTCTTTGTGGATAAACTAACCAGTCGATTGGGACCAAAAGGGGAAGTGCACAATTAGATGTTACAACAATCCTATAAAGCTTCAACTTTCTACAACCAATTGTTTTTTAGATGTACGAGTTACATACGTACGTACGTACAGACGGCATATAAAAACTGGTCAAAATAGACTCGCGGTCGATCAAATGGGTTGTACATGCATTTATATGAACGTACATGATAGCGCATGTTCAGATGCATCGCAAAAATCCTTAAAAGTAAATTTAGAGGTAGTAAAAATCGGTTTTTTCGTCGAAATCTGGCTCCCGAAATTTTTCGCGATCACATTTACTTCCTTATACTCGGTACAAGGAAGGAAAATAATAATTCTTGTTACTAAGCTAGCATGGACGATTACATACACGCGTCTGCAACTCAATTTTGACCAGCGGCGAGTCTATTTAGGGCAATTTTTCCATGCCGTCTGTACGTACGTATGTGTGTGTACCTACGTATGTATGTATATATGTAACTCACAAATCTCAAAAACTATTGGTCGTAGAATGTTGAAATTTTATATTTAGGATTGTCTATGATCTAGTTGTGCACCTCCCCTTTTGGTCTCAATCGACTGGATAGTTTATACACAGGACCGCCCAAAAGATTTGAAATACATTACGCTCCATGGGCCGAAATTCATTAAACTCCAAAAACTATTTGGCGTAGAATGTCGAAACTTTATATTTAGGATTTTTGTAACATCTACTTTTCCAGCTTCCTTTTCGGTTCCCTGCGACTCCATAGTTTATCTACAGGGCAGCCCAAAAGATTCTAAATACATTACGCTCTATGGGCCGAATACATAGCTTTAGAGGTATTGGGCTATTTCAAACGACTCAAAATAAATTTCTCCATTAAAAGAAATGTCTTTATCATTTATAGTTCTGCTACAGGAACACAAAAGATTTCCAATACATTACGGTCAATGGCAATTTTAGGGGTATTCATCCATTTCAAGCACAATACCGGCCTACCATATAAGTTAGGTAATGGTCCGACCACGGTCACTTGTCTCCCTCAAGAACTACGCCAAAAGTCGCCAAGCTGGAGACTTTTGGTGTACGTGTGTATGTATTTAAATCTCAAATCTCAAAAAATATTAGTTGTAGAATGTTGAAATTTCATATATAAGATTGTTGTAGCATCTAGTTGTGTATCTCGATTTTCGGTTCCAATCTATTGGAGAGTTTATTTACAGGACCACCGAAAAGACTTTCAATACTTTAATGTCTATGGACATCTTCAATATAATACAACTGTAGACAGTCATTGTTTGGTACATGCCCAAAATCTCGCCGTCTGTCGTCGACCTTGGCGAATTTTGCCAAAATATCGCCAAATTTGGTGTAGTGAATCATTTGGTCCATGCCCAAGATATCGCCATTTGTTATCGTTCTTCACGAGTTTTGGCGAAGTATCGCCAAATTTGGCGCCAAAAATTATTTCGTATTTTGTATAACTCTAACATTTTAACCCGTAGAATTTTGAACTTTTGTATTTAGAACTATTGTAATATCTAACTGTTATCAATATCTTTTTTGACTGCAATTGACTGAGTAATTTATTTACAGGGTCAGCCAAATGACTTTAAATACATTAAGGTGTATGCATGCATTCAAGGCATTGAAAGTCTGTGGTCAATTACTACTTGAGCTATCCCCAAAATCTCGCAAACTGTCTCTTTTGGTGAAATATCGACAAATAAAGTGTCAGAAGGAAATCTTTCAAATTGAACTCAGCTTGGCTATATCGGAATATTTGGCTATAAATCGCTAAACCTTACTATTACTGCAGTATTTTATCTCTTTCAAACAAAATAAGTTGAGATGAAGTGCGCCGAAAATATTTTTGATTTAATGGACGTGCAAGGAAGTCATGTGTTATCTACATTGGATTTTGTATTTTTGCGACGGACCACGGCGAAAATGCTGCAGTTTTAGTATAAAAAATTATTATGAAAATTATTATCAAATTTACTATTTTTATGATTTTTTTGTCCACTTTCCTATTACCAAGAGAGCACAAACAGGTTATTTGAACGTATATTAACGTTTAGAAAATGTTCTCTGAACGTTAATAGACATTCAAATAAACCGTTTCCGTTTGTGCTGTCTGGGTAATGATAGAAATGCATCTTGTGTTTCAAAAAATCAAAAGTGATCTTTTAACTGTATCTGCTAATTTTTTCTTGTCAATATTGACATAAAATTCTATTTTTCAATAAATTTTTAATTTGATATTTATAATTGGGAACATTGGCCTGTAAAAGGTTAAGTGTTTGAATTTTTTAAATTAAATATTTCAATTTCTGGATTGAGACAATAAAGAATATCTGGGTGAGACCAATGCTCCCAATTAGAAATGCAGTAAAAACTACTATAACATTTTTTATTTCTCCTCATTTTTATCTTTTATCCATGTTAATTATTTGAAGGTGAAAAAGAATAACGAATGCGATAACTTTCAATAAAGAAATGCTATAAATCTTGACCTAATTTACAACTGCGAGCTCTCATTGTCGTGAATTTGCTGCTGCCATCTACTGGCGAATAATAAAACTAAATGAAAAAATCTCTTCTCTGATTCTGAGCAACGATTCCGTCCCAAACTCTAAAAAGCAATACCAAGAGTCGGTAAATGAAAAAATACCAATAATAAACTTTTCGGAAACATTCTCAGGCAGTTTTTTTTATCAAAATCATTAGGGTAGTTATTTGCATAACGGTATTGAAATAAATACATCAAAATTATCGAACTGGTCATCTCATCAATGGAGTCATGAACTGTTTAGGGATGGGAGTCTTTTGAGTGCCTCAAGCGGTTTCAACCCAGTAACATCAAGGAAAGAGACCGTTACGGTGACCTGGAGATCTCGTCGTCTGGGGGCATTAGAAAATGAGCACTGGAAAATGAAGAAGCACCGGAAACTGAAGAAGCACCGGAAAATGAAGATATCACTCGAATGGATTGGCCAACGTACTCCTCTAATTTAAATCTCATAGAACACGTGCGGTATGCTTTGAAAGACGCCTCAAGGCACGGTTACATCCTCTCTCGAACACCCAACAACTGAAACAGATGCTGACTTAGGAATGGCACTCTTACCTCAAGAACTGTTTGGACAATCTGATGCTGAATAAGGAGAGACGGTGCAAAGCAGCCATTACAGTAAGGGGAGGGCATAGCCCATACTAAGGAACATGTGCCTTTTGTTCTTTCTCTTGCACACACAATCATGTGTAACGATACTAGGAGTTGAATACATTCTTCTTTTGTTTTATTCGACCCTGTATACAAAGTATTAAGTTTTGCGCAACCATGCTTCCATCATCGTAATAATACAAAATGCTGTCTCTTATTTCTGAATTTAATGTCTCTCAAATGATTTTTTGTGGAGTTATGGTAAAAAGAACACCTGTTGCTTAAGTTTTACACACCAGTATAGTATATGAATATATATACAAGTAATATGATGGGCAAGTATATAAAAATTATGCAACTAAAAATTGATTATCATGCTAACACCAAAGATGTCAATTTCTTAGTCACTGAAATTCTAATATGAGTGCACGAATATGCAGATATTTCCACTAACAGTTTAGTTCACTCAAAAATTTTCTTTAATTTAAGTGTGGGAGAGTAAAGAAAAACATGACCCGAAAACATAGTTTCAAAATGCATATTTTTGTAGAGAGTACAACCTATTTTACTTTTTTTTTCTCTTCAGAAACGCAGGTGTTTTCACGAAATCTAATAATCTGATCGTTTTCTTTCACGCATAAATCGATTATATGCCGATTGAAGGATAAATGAATTTTGATTCGTTATGACTTATTACGAAACACTACCTAAGAAATTTTAAATACAGTTCGATTGAAACTATTTTTTTAAATTGCTATTTCTCTATTTACGTGTGCGAGCTTATACGTGAACAAGTACCACGTCTTACCTCAAAATAGATTCAGTAGCCGGCTGCTCTCCTTCAAAATTAGATTTCTCAGTCTATTTTTCATTTTAAACTGATGCTTAGGTAATGCATGAGAATATTTAATGGTTGGATAGTATGTAATGAAAGGTATAGTTTACTTAATCTTTTTATCTTTTTTTTTTCTGTGTTAAAAATAGGCGGTCGGTAGTGTAAGTTAAGTAGTTTACAAGAGAGCTAATTTAAAGTTTAAAGCCCAAAATAAATTTCGAATGTCTGTTTTATTGAATAGGGTATGGGGAGATATTTCTTTTAGATAAAAAAATATAAATAAATTGCTTTTAAATGATATTTATTTTAGCCTATATTTTCAGACATTCTTTGGGAAGATTTATACTGATTAATAGTTTTAATAATTGCCTTCAGAAATTTAATATTAACTTTTATCTGCTTATTAGATTCATATTCTTATTTTTAAAAATCGTTCATGAAATACATTAGAAAATTTTAGATGTTCTGTTAGTACTTTCAAATTCGTAATCGCATAAACATCTTATTATCAGGGTAAAATAAGGTTACATAAAAAAACAGTTTTCTTTTTGTTTATGTTTCAGTTTTATGAGGTAAAATGGGTATACAGTTAGGCTTATGTTATTTAATCTTGTTTTCAAATGTTTCCAATAATTTTTTTATGAAGACTAGTGTTACCTACTAATGTCTCAAAATATAAAGGGGATAAAATTAAAACCGAACTATTTTCGATCAAAATGAAATACCTACCCATTGTACTCTGCATCAATAGATGTCGAAATACAATATTTATCAAGAACCTAATAGCCCTAGCCATAATATTTTTAAATAAATACTTTGTAATACGTAATAGAAATTAAATAAATTTGATAAATTGTTTACCTTTAAACTATTTCCCATTTTACCCCATCTTTAAGAAGAAAAAATAACGCTATAAGTTAACAATTACATTAGTAACGATATAAGTTTAACAATTTTGTATTTAAAATGAATAGTTGTTGAAAGTATTTTCAGGTGTGAAGTGCTTGAATGCTTCGCTTAAAGTAATACTATGTATTACTGTCGCTTAAAGTAATGCTAACGCTTAAAGTATGTCGCTTAAAGTAATACTAAAAAAAGTTGCGTGCATAACATAATTAATAACAGAAAGCAGACAACGAGTAAAAAAAGCCTGTTTTCATACCCAATTTCACTATTTTGCCATATTTCATTAGCCTAAGTACGACGAACAAATATTTATCTAGTACGTAGAAACCCTTTTCGTACGTGCACGTGTAGAAGTTAAAACCATTTAGATGAAAAATTTTGAATTTTATTATTTAACTATATCCACTGAAAAAGTATTCGAGTAGTAGACAAATTTCCAAGTTTAGTTTCGTCATAAGTTTTTGGAAAAACATAATATTCGAAATAAACATGAAAAGTTATTACATGTGACATTATTCAATTTTACGGGAAATAATATTTTAAGTATAAAAGTTACGTAGGAAATTTAACCAACAATCGAATATTTTTTTAAAGAGGGTGTAGAATGTGCAGTGCGCCTTATTTTCTTCAGGCTCGAATAAAATCTCTCATCTCAAATTGAAGAACAATATCATGACTGTTTTTTAAAAAAGCCTATTGCACTGAAAAGTTACAAGTGGAAAACCTATTTTCAAATGCTTACTTAATAAAAGCCTAGTTCCTAATATCTACTTCAGTAGCAAAAAGTTATTTCAGCCCGTAAACGAAGATTGTCAAGGAACTTTTATTTTAAAGATAAATGCTGTCCTATAAGTTCATTCTGCTATATTAATTAAAACATTCATCTTAAGAAATTTCAATAACATTCCAATATTCTTTTGTATGACGGTATACAAAAATAAAATAACGGCAAACAGAAATGAAATCGGTGCGTCAGTGTGTAGAATTTGCAAATTCACCTGCGTTAAATTATTTCACTGAAAATAAAAGCATCGACGCGTATGAACGTCACTTCAGAACTGCAAAAAATCTCAAAGAATCGTTTTAAAAGGGGAAGTAAAAAAGTCCACATATGTGGACTTCCGGATCGAAGAGGTTAAACAACAATTCAAATAAGAAACAAACTGAATTTTTACGAGTTCTTGGCACAAGTTTTTTATTTTGATTAAGTTTTTTTTATTTTGTTTAAGGGCGCAAATGTGGTGCTTTTTTTAAATTACAGCCTTAATAAAGAATTCTAGCAGAGTCCAGTTAAAAAAAAATGTGTATCTAAGTTCATTTTCTATTTTCAAAATTAAGTTATCTTAGGTATAAAGCCTATCGTCGCCCTTTAAATTGTTAAACCAACAATTAAGCAAAAATGTAGTAATCTGAACAGTTTAACCATATATTTGGTAATGGAACAGAAAATTTGCTGACCGAAAAATACAGCTTTACAAATATCAAAGAGATAAAATAGTCTCTTAGTAAATGAAACTTTAAAAATACGTAAATTTTAAAGCTACTGCAGACATTTTAAACTTCATTTCCTTTGTAAATGTGGCAAAAGACTTTTCTAATTACCCTTAGCTGCTACGTGATCCTCCCCCCCTCGTAAATTGTATATAATCGTGACGTTTTAAGAGCTTTACCTTCTGAAATGATTTACTACGTCCTCCAATCTTAATCCGTAAATGGATGCATGCCGTTCACGGAAAACTGTTTGATTCCATTTAAGTCAGCTTTAATTGCAATTTTTTCATAAAAGCGGTCTCTCATTTTTCAAAGAAATTTATACTACAACGGACAGTTCACTTACGGCAGCGTAATATATAATTTACTAGCCACCAAAGCGGCCAGCTTCGCCTCCCCATACTTGACAGTTCTTTATACTGAGAGCAAGCAGTGTTGACTAAATTCCTGGACTCATTTCAATGAAAATCAAGTTTCTTTTTTTTAGCAGTATTTGTCATTAAATTTATTCAGGTTAGGGTTTCTACACATTTTGGGTGTCATCACAAAAACCAATGTTGAAAGAGCAACTGGCTAAAATATGCTTTATCCCGATGCATGGTAACACGTGCAATTAATGCTCCAAGAATTGTAAATTCGATTAAAGCTGTGAAAAAGTCCGAAAGTTCTTCCATTTTTGTGTATCCATTATTGTTATTTTGTAATCTATCTACTGCGTGACACATGCTTGCTGCATTTGAATTCATTGAACTGTTAATTTGTATTTTTGCACATGCGTTATTTTTATTGCACTAATATGTTTGCATCTAGCTCTTGCTGTTTGGGGCGTGGGAATATCGTCGATATTGGTACCGCATACGTTAGCGTATAATATAAGTATAATATATTAAAGGAATAAATGCATTTAATAAAGAGTGTATTTGTTTTCCATCTTTAAAAAATTCACAGAAATTTTTTCTGAAACTAATCTAAAATCATGCATTCTGCCGCAGAATGCAGCTCAAGTTAAAATAATTACAGCCGTGACACCGAGCACTGAGAACGTTTCTCAACTCTTTCTTCATCGTTAGGTAAATTCTTCATAATTGAAAATCGGTCTTAATTTCTTCTGGCACAACAGTTGGATAATCGATTCTTTAAAACTATTTTAAGTATCCAGGTCTCCAATTATGTGTAAAAGTTCGCTATGTGGCTTATTCGTTTGTTGTTTCCCACGACGAATACTAAAATTTGCATGTGGTTGAATGGAAGTTCCTGTGCAAACACGATTTAAACAAATAGGATTTAACTCGAGGGGATTTGCAGAGCAAGGCTTTTAAGTTGATTTAATCGATTCTGAGATGTCAAGAGCAAGTTTTCCTTTCAAAAAGGAAGATGTGTTTATAATGACACACACAACTGTGCTCTGTATCTTTTGAGTTGATTGAAACATTACATGCGAATTTAAAATTTATTCAGGCTCGAGTACTGCTCGAGTGATACAATTGGTCATAATTAATGCTCTCTTATTTAGATCCACCTAAAACCGAAATCATTATTAGACAAGTGTGAATCTTTGTCGATAAGAGATTCAAATTTAACGAAAATATGAACAAAAAATATTCGCCTATCAAAAATAAATATATAAAGTCATAATAATATAAATAGTTGTTTAAATATTCGCATGTATGAATCACATATAAAACAGTTTTTTAGAAAACAAATTCTTGTACCAACAAAAGTACTTTGTTATGGGAAAAAATTGCAAAACCGAAATCTGGATATGAAAAGAGAGTTTAGTCAGAATCGACGGAAAAATAAAGTAAATGCATGTTCTCAACTGTGACATTATATTAGTATTACCATTCAGAATAAATCATTTAAATCTATAAATTTTTTTTCAAATATTTATTTAATAATTTAATGCACTTCTTAAAATTCAAACATCCACTTAAACATATTGAAGTGATTGATGTGATTGGTTTTAAACATTTCCGTTCTCATTCAATGGACTTTCATAAAGATTTCAAGTCCTCTATAGCTTTCCCAAAACTCAATACTTATAATTTAAATTGAATAACTGTTATTATGTGATTTTTCCTTTTCAGGCTTTTCGAACAAAAGGACATAATACTTTAAAACAAATAACTATATCCCATTATATTTTTTGCGAGCAAAAAATTACCATATTTTCCAGAACATCCAAAAATGCTTCAAAGTTTTGCCAATGCTTTCAGCATGTGTCTTGCAATCATAAATTATCTTTTATACTTATAATTTTGATTAATTTTTTCTGTAGTTTCCACCCCATACAGAAACAGAAATTAGTACTCGTTTCTTAAAATCTCAAAGCTTATCAAAGTTATGCATACCATTCGTTTGCAAATAACGTATATTTTAATTTACTATTAAGCTACTTTGCATAAGTGGCCGCTTTCATATTTAACTTCGTCTTCTTATTCTGCATCAACTTCGTTTTTCTCAATGGCAACTCTCTATTTTGACTTTATTAAGCGAAAGAAAGCTTTGCCTCACTATGGCACAGTCGGTATGTCACTGAAAATTGTAGACGTCCGAAGTGTGAAGGTCCAGAGTTCGGGTCCCACCGCGAGGCTGTCGATCTAACCGTTCGAAGTTTTCCGGGGTTTTCTCCGAAACTAGCGTAAATACGGGTTAGTACCCCTTAGAAAGACCCCCACGAAGGGTACCCTCCCTTGTGTTGTCCTTCTGACGTAGATTTATAAGCGGAATTCAAGCCAAGCACACAAATCCGAAATACATGTTACACAAACAAACAAAACACTCAAATTACTCTATATTTAAATTTTCACCACTTTCCTACGATAATTTTCGGAGATATTACAAATTCTTTTTTGCGTCCTTTTAAGGGGTTTCCAGCAAATTGAAAAACACTATATTTAGGTTCCGAACTTACTATTTTTTTGCAAAAGAAATCTAATTTACCTTTATTTTACGCAATTTCCAAAAAGTTTTCACCAAATAAATTCATATATGGTCCCTTAACTCATGAAAATAGGACATTTTAACTAGCATAAATTAAACTAGTTAACGTAAAAATTTTAAATTTTGCACAGCCATGCAATGTTACTTTCTGCGCCTATTTCTATCAAAATTTGACTACGTCGTCATTCATAATTTTTAAAAATATTATTTAATAATTCATAGTTCATATTAATATTTTATTAAAAATTATAGTAACATTAAATTATGTTTGGGTCGCTTAGTTTTAATAGTACGAAAAAAATTCAGCTTCTATATACCAATATTATGTGAGATATGAATTAAAGTGTGAAAAAATATTTTTGTATAGGGGGAAGGAGATTTTGGAAGCTCATAACTCACTCATTTTCAGTTGGAATTTATTGAAAATTGGTATCCGTGTTAAAATGAGCTAAACTTTTGAAATATAATGTGAAATCTCGGGGCTGCTATTTGTAAAAAACGTTGTTGTGACTTTAAACATGAAGATGTCCCCGTATACATTTTTTTATGTATAGCAAATTAAAGTGTGCGTTAATCGTAAACGACTGGTATATGTGATTTTGCTGTACAACGAATGACGGCCGAATAAAGTACAAGTGGGCGTTTTATTCCCTTAGCTGTGGATCTCTCTGCCTGTAATTTATTATGTGTATATTAACAACAATGCACCATTAGCATACAACAAAGTCTGACTTTGAGACATAGCACTGGATAATACCTGCCACAGAATTTAAATTTTAAGTTTCCTATTCATTTTTCTATTCTGGAGATTCTTCTGTGTTTGTCTCAAGCGAATACAAATCTAAGTGACGGACATATTCTTAAAATTAATTGTTTATTCTAGGCAGACCCTTCCAAATTATTAAAAGGAAACTTTTCTGATCGGCTTCCGAATATATATATCCATATTATGTAACAAATACACGATTGCTAGCTTCCTGCTACAACTGAAATTTGCATTTTGCTGGAATCTCTTATGCAAACAAAGGTTGAGCAAATAGAATCTGCCTCGAGGGTTGAGCTAAGACCGTGGCTTTCAAGTTAATTTCATTGATTTCAAAACTCTTAAAGGTATCTCAGAATAAAAAGAAATATTTGTGTGGTTGTTCTACATGCTTCGAATTTCTTTCTTTTCTTTTTTTTTTTCATTTTAAAAGGGAAACAACATATTTTAAATGTTTTTTTTAATTTTTCTAAATCAGAAAATGTTTGTCTGAATAAAAAGGTATAAAGAAGGTTTTATTTTAAAACAAACTTAACAAATAATTTTTTAATTATTTAAAATGGTTTATAAATTTCATAAAATGCAGAGTAAATTGATACCCTAATGTTGAAAAAATTTCGTGCATCTCAATTTACGGAAAATGAACTGAAAAAAAAAAGAAAAAAAAATAAATGAAAAGAAAACTTAAATATGAGTCGGAGTAGCTAGAGTTCTTATGAAAGCGAATTTTAAAGGAAGTAACATATAGGAAAATGCACAGTGTAATTTTACAATAGCTTTGCATTTGAAATGGAATAATTCACCGTTTTATCTATTATTGAATTGCTTGATTTTTTTCACACTGAGCATCTTGGAAATGAAAATAATGTAATGTTGATTTCACCGTAAGATTTTTATGAAGCTTTAAAATTGTAAAGAAAAATAATTTTTTTATACAAGGAAGATTAGTAATTATTAAAAAAACCTCGTAAATTACTTTCAAGCTCTAATATCAAAACACATTTTGTGATACCCGAGTGTTACAAGTAATTCAAATTCTAGATACATCGCAATGGAAACTGTGATAAATTTCACGGGATTTTACGTAGCAGCCACTTGGAGGGTTGATAGAATATTGGTTTAAAGAAATCAAACTTAACCGGATCCCTTTTCTTAATAAACAAATAAATAAATAAATGAAATGATAGTTCTAAATTGGTGCCCTCCAAAATTAATGTTACAAACACAAAATATGATAACTGAAGAAATACTCTCTTCATTGTAACAGACTTGACACATTAATATGTATATTATTATGGGAGAAAGCTTGAGGTAATGCCGGTAGAGTCGGCCCATCTGGGACAGACGCCGCACCCCTTGTATTTCTTGTAATTGTCGACAGATAGCAGTCAAACGCAAATTGTAGGTGTGCAATGAGATTTCCTTGACCACAGTATAGCTTGAATCCAATTTTATGTTTTACCTGTAATTATTTAATCCTTATTTTGAGATAAGTGCATGATTTCCCTATAAAATATTTTAAACACGTTATGCTTAAGTACTTTTTTACACTAATTACTGAATCGAATGCATGATTTCGAAGTCAAAACTAAGTGTAGAAGCTGTATAGAGTATTGTGTATATGCTTACTCCATTTTCCGATACGAGCATAGGCAAATGTGATGTGTTACGTCTGTACCCTACAAAACAGGATAAATACGGCACTGCCATTCCGGTACACATGCCGTAGTTTCTTTTGTACGGAACGCCGCAATTAGTAAAATTTTAATTTCTCTCCGTGTCTTATTTTTTTTATATTACTGAATTTATGTTATTGGAGTATATCTGTTGGATTAGATTAAGTGTCACTAACATTTTTTTTCTTTTCATTTTACACAAACTGACCAAGTTGAGCATGTTATTAGTCGTTGATTGTAATTCTAATAATTATGAATTTAAACGTTCTGGCTCCGAATGAAAAACCGGGCAAATTGTTAATTTGTTTACAGATTTAATTAGATTCGCCCACATTTCAAACAAATAAAACAATTTAAACACTATCTTATCTCTCAAATACACTGATGTTACATTATTGATGAAATAATAATTAAAATTCAATTAAAATATATAAGAATTAAATTTTAGTAGTGAACTAAGTAGACAGGAACCTACTAGTGCGTCTCTTTACACTAATATAGTATCTTTTTGTTATTAAATACGTAATACGTAATATAATCCAGATATGAATAGTTTTTTGAGGAATTTTTATTTATTATTTCCATCTGTTCTGTATTTATTTTTTCAATCTGTGCACAAGAAAGGCCCCTCATCTGAAATGCAATGTTTAGAAAAAAAATGTTAAAACATATTCATTTTTTTCTGTCGCAGTCCACATGTTCTTTATTCTACTCTAAATAGCACAGCATCATTTATTTTAATGTATGTGCAGCCTGGGATTTCTTAGACAAATTACAAAAAATATGCGACATAAGTCCTGGAATTACTCTATAGATTATAATAATGAAAAACTGATGAATTGTTATTTAATACAGTGCTCCCCAACTCTTTTCTCGGCATGGACCGGTCAACATTTAATAATTTAATCGCGGCCCGCTGAAGGGCGTTTTGACTGTTTTTATTTTAGGTTGTTTTGATTAAATGTTTTTAATTTAATTGCATTTAAAAATGCCTTCAAAATAAAATACAGTTACACAAAAAATGAACATACATTGATTTAATATTTTAATCCACTAGAAAATTAAGTCAATGAGAACCCTGACCTAGTTTCTTTGCAACATGTCATTTCCATCTGGAGGTAATAGGAGGCAATGACACCCGAAGTGCAGGGCGAGCTGACAAGCAAGCATAACATAGCATCTTGGTGCCAACTCCAAAGGGGCACCATTTTGAACTCAAAAATTTTAAAAAACTCCATCCAGAGCATAAAAGGATGACTTTTTTACGTTTGCAAGGAAGCTCCACGTACCTTAGTGTCGCCTATGCCGAAGTGCGTTCCTTACGTCCAGTTTATATACCGTTGTTTTTTCTTGGTTGCTATCACTGAAGAAAATCCCGCGTCACACATATAGGTTGTCGGAAATGACAATAGGGGTTTAAGTAACTGCAATTTTAATTCATAATCTTAAAATGTTTAACAAACAAAAAAACTAATTTAAAGTAGTTAAGAGGTTTCTTCAGTTATACAAAGGTAAAATTAGCACAAATCCGACAAATTCGAAACCGGAGAGAAATACACTATAATTAAAATGGAAATATTTAAATGGGAATAATTAATGTTTGTTCGGCCAGCCGGTACCATTTAATACACGGACCCGTACCGCCCGTGGACTGGGAGTTGGGGACCACTGATTTAATATACGTACATGCTATATCAATAACCGTCTAATCAAGATGACAAACTCTAAATCAGCGGTTCCCAAGCGGTGGGGCGCATATCGTTGCCAGGGTGGTCGAGAAAAAACAAGCAAAGAGCAAGTGATAATGCATGTTATAAGAAATCTTATTTTTACTCCAAAACATTTCTATTCTGACTTTCAAAATTTATTCAAGCTTTACGATAATATTATTTTGTGTAAAAGACGACTAAATGCTCATTGCTGAAGAATAAGAACGCTGTAAGAAAATATGTATGATGAGGAATAGGGAGGGGGCACTATCATAAGCTATCCTTAGTTGGGGGGGGTACAATGCTAAAAGGTTGACCGCTGCTCTAAATAACATACATCGACTTTAACACTATGACCGCTTATATTGTCCGGTTTATGTAGAAGTGCACGATAGCTACACACTATATTAAGTGGACCCATCCGTGAGATATAAAAAACATGATTAGATCGTTTATAATATAACCTGCATATTAACTAACAATTTACATTTATTTTCACTGCCTTACTGGTTTTATACTTTCAGTGTTATATTTTTGATATACACTTTCTCCCACTATCATTTATCTCTCAGTTTTTTTTTTTATATTGAACCAAATATTTCTGCTTTATCACAGATTTTGTGTGTAACTTTAATTTTAGGCATGAGTGTGTTAAGATGCATATAGTATCTTCAGCATTTTTTCGCATTTAATAAATATTACTTTTCCTATTATTTTTTTAATATTAATCTCAAGTTCATATCAAGAGAAATTTTATGTATTTTTGACTTATTTGTTGAACAATATTTATATATCTGGAAAAATGTGGCATTAGAAAAATAATCGCATGATGTTAAAATTGTTAGCACTGTAAGGCCACTTAAAAATCCTCATGATCCTTTGATATTTTTAGTTAAGACTTTTAGTTAACATTTCAATCTTTATTCATTTCTAATGTCTCATTACCACTAAAACTTGCATCTGGTAGATATTCGAAAGGCAAACAGAAATCGAGCTAACATGATTTACCCCAGGGGTTGTTTCAGGACTTAGCTTTTAACATAATTTTATCGAGATTTGAAAATTTCTAAAGTATCTCTTGCTTGTGAATTGAATGACTGATTGATAATTTACTGTATTGGTTTGCAGAAGAAAGTATATGTGTCTGCATTAAAGTAAAATAGTTAAACTATGCAATATATTCTCATAGCTTTCCTCTTAAAATATTTTAGCGTTTCTAAGAGAAAGAAACGTCTGTTATTGGTTTAAAAATAAAGTAATATATTAGTAAACAGTGAAAAGTAATATGTTAATGTATGTATATATATACATACGTATATAAAGTAAAAATACATTTCAAATCTTTAAGTTTATGAATTAATACACATTAAGGTTATGAATAAAAAACTATGTTGTGCTTATAAAATTTTGTACATATATGAAGTTTGTACGGTTTCTTAGAATAAAACTCATTTTTTAATTGAATAGTTTTGAAAAAGGTTAAAATACTAAAAAATTTATATTTCTTGTGTCATAAATTCTTGACAGTTGTACTTACATGTAGAATTTCTGGGACGGTAATGAAAATTTTAAAAAAGTCAATTTCGAAAAAAATCCCAACAGATAATGTTAGATATCATTATAATTTAGTGTTAAATTTAGAGTTGCTGCATAATTTATTGTTGATAAAATGTTTACTCAAAGTAACTAAATAATATCTAGTAACGATTGTCTGAATTCTGCAGTGAATCATTTCTAATATGTATATTTAATCTTGGTGACTCTCTGATACTACAAAAGTAAACTAGCTCACGACTAAAGATGATAAAGCATTTTCGTTAACAAAAGCAAAACATGGTACTTAATAATAACATGGATGAATTATCAAAATATGAGGCAGGATTTACTAGTAAAGAGTATGATAAAATGCGACCTAAACCTTTCTAGGTGGAAAAAAAAAGATAACATTATCCGTTATATAGCATATTACCTCTGTCAACTGATTGGTCTGGTTGCTTCATAGCTCCCAACAATTCCGGAATATAATTAACCGCTCTTTGTAAACAGTAATTCTAGCGCAAAAGTTTATCTGTTAAAGCACAGGTAATTCCTGAATTTATTGGAGTGTATGGTTAGTACTTTCAAAAAATATTTTTAAAAAGTATACTGTTTACAACAAGTTGTTAATTATATTCCGGAATTGTTGGCAACTATGTTATTATTTTTAATCTTTAGCATGATCTTTAAAATTATTAGAAATATTCTTAAAGTAATCAGTCTGGTATCATTTTACCATTCCTGGTTTATTTTGAAATCGTTTTAGTTGAAATTGGTTGAAATTTTACATTTTGCCCTATCACAGATGGAATAAAATTTCCATAGAGACATCAAATATCCATCCAGTAGTGATTTTGCTATTCCGAAAAATTATCTTCAAATTTACAAAATAATGTGCAAGTCTATTTAAAAATAAAGGAAAAGTCATTACTCTCACAAAATCTGTTTCTAAATTTTTTAGATTAAACTTTTACTAAAATCAATACAACATGAAAATCTGGTATACACAAATCTGGATACAAAACTTAATAGTGAATATTAAATAACATAAAATTTGAAAAAAAGGGAAATTGTACATGGAAGCGCTTGGGTTTTATTGTTTTATTTGATAATTTATTAATAATGTCCTGTTTTTTTTAAATATGAAATAACGTACTGAATGGATGAGTAAGAAAAATACATATACACTCAAAAATTTTACAAATATTTATAAGATGCATAAAATCAAAAAAATTATCTTAACATTGAAGGTGAAAACTTTTCATTTCCTGTTTATTTTACGAATACATTTGCATTCGGAGAAGCTCAAAGAAGATTAGAAAAGTTTGACAGCAGATTTTACAGAAAAATTATCCGTCTCATAAAATATGTAATTATGTGAAAGAAGCTTAATTTGAGTTCGTGTTATGAGTTAAATTTATGTGATATTTTAGCATGTTTCCATTAATTTTTTAATCTAGATAGTTTTAAAAATTTATCAAAATATTTTCAAGATCCATCTGTATTAAAACGATGTTCTCAAATTACAAGCAGCAGGATATTTTACAGAAATTGTAATATTTTAATATTTCTTAAATTCCTTTGCAAACAAAATTTATCATTATTTTTTTCTCATTCCTTTAAATTCATATATTCATATATAAGAGAATATATATATCCCTCTCCCAAAAAAGATAAATATAATCTGAATGAACATTGATAGCTTCAACATTCATAAAAATTTCCAAGTTCGTTCATTGCATTTAGCAAACAAATGAAAATCTGTAAGTGAGATTGATAGATATTAGGCTGTTTGAGTATATGTATGACGTAGCATTATAGATGAAGTATGAAATTCTATCAGAAATGTAGCTATAAAGAAGGACTTATTGGTTTCAGCGGAAAATTCATTTAAAGAAAACATAATTAAAATTTCACAATTCAGTATATTTTTTTTCTACATCATTTTGTGTTATAAATATGCATATTCTAAACGTTAAATAGAAATTTGAAATAAATTTATATTTGTTTACATGTAACAGATACATAAACATACACAAACAAGTTGTTATTTGATTTAGTTTTAATAATAATTTTATTTGATTTAATGGGAGTAATTCAGTTACCGGGAGTCGCCTATTTTTGGCGACTTTTTTTTCTCGCCAACATCCGCTACTTGGCTCTTTTTTTTGTCGCCAAATTTTTCACGTGTGAAACACCATTTTAAGAATACGATAAAATAATACAACATGTTGAGCACTGTCAGGAAATACAAATTACTTTAACACATTAAAATTCCACAGATATTCCACTTAAAAAAAAGCAATAAAACAAAATACACCATCCATACTTAACACTAAAAATTGCCAGCAAATTCAGTTACAGGCAATTAAAAATGAGCAAACAGTAAACCACTTTTAACTAAAAAAATTTCAGAATGTTAAGCAATTTAGTTCTACAGCTACGTAAACTATGCAACCAGTGGACCGTTTTTAACTAAAAAAACCTCAGTGGATTCAGCAACCTAGTTGTACAGCTATGTAAACTATGCAACCAGTGGACCGTTTTTAACTAAAAAAACCTCAGTGGATTCAGCAACCTAGTTGTACAGCTATGTAAACTCGGCAACCAGTGGTCCGTTTTTAACTAAAAAAACCTCAGTGGATTCAGCAACCTAGTTGTACAGCTATGTAAACTCGGCAACCAGTGGTCCGTTTTTAACTAAAAAAACATCAGTGGATTCAGCAACCTAGTTGTACAGCTATGTAAACTCGGCAACCAGTGGTCCGTTTTTAACTAAAAAAACCTCAGTGGATTCAGCAACCTAGTAGTACAGCTATGTAAACTCGGCAACCAGTGGTCCGTTTTTAACTAAAAAAACCTCAGTGGATTCAGCAACCTAGTTTTACAGCTATGTAAACTCGGCAACCAGTGGTCCGTTTTTAACTAAAAAAAACTCAGTGGATTCACCAACCTAGTTGTACAGCTATGTAAACTAGGCAAACAGTAAACCGTTTTTAACTAAAAGAACAACAGTGAATTAAGCAACCTACTCTAGCTAATGTAAACTGGGCAAACACAGGCCCGTTTTCAACTCAAAACAACATCGGTGGATTAAATAACCTACTTATACACATTTACAATTCACATTGAAAACCTTAAGCAATTGCGAAAATTCTTTAAAAAAACACTTACCTTTATCTAAAGAAACTCCTGAAAAATATCCAAAACGCACAGCAGCTAATAACATAACACGAAAACGCTTTCTTTTACTAACCAACCACAAAACCAACATATACTAACCACACACCAAACAAATTTCCTCGTTTTAAAACCTCGGTTTACCGATTACAGTTAAATTGCCTTAACCAATCACAAAATCCCTTTACCAAACATCTTGGTATCGTTTAATGAACCCACCGAGCGTTTTTTCATCAAACTACAGCATCATCCAACACCTCAACTCAATCTACACAAGTTACAACAGACATCTGACTCTAAGGCTAAAGTAAACAAACTTTCGACCAAACTCCAAGCTTGGCGACACATCGGCGCTTGGCGAGGACACCCGGTAACTGAATTATCCCCGATTTAATTTTCATTTTGTCCTGAAAAAGTGTCGGCTTTCTAGCCGATAGATCGTTCTGCAGACGGTTGTGATAAGTTCTAGTCAAAACATGTATTGTATAATAATACTGCACATTGCCTC
This sequence comes from Cheiracanthium punctorium, assembly GCA_038373885.1. Lineage (NCBI taxonomy): Eukaryota > Metazoa > Arthropoda > Arachnida > Araneae > Cheiracanthiidae > Cheiracanthium > Cheiracanthium punctorium. The sequence goes on from JAWZYV010002197.1 coordinate 1,801,238, forward strand.
CTTGTTTTAAAAACAAACAAAAAAAAATTCCGAATAATCTATGTTTTTTAAAAAGCATTTATATCATTTCACAAATTTAGCAATTAGCTATGACAATGACGACTTTTTTAATCGAAATTTTCGCTACAAAATTCTCTATCGTAATACTGGAAAATTCTTCCGTAAATTCTGAAAGTCAGTAAAGATAACTTAAAAAATTATTTATATTTTACATTTTGATTGTTCTATTATGATACGAAAAATATTAAAATTATAAGCTTTAGGAGTTGAATAATTTTAACTCTTAAGGATAAGTTAAACATCACATGTACAATAGGGTGGACCAAAAAAACTTTTTTCGAAATATTTGTCTCCTGAGGTTTCAAAAGTTTTATATTGGTATAAATAAGAAGTGTGTAAAATTTGAATGGGCAATTACAGCGTCTTGAGGTTGCGGATCGAGCTTGAAATCTAGAAATATTTGAGAAATACGCCTGTTTTTAGAAATTTTAGAGATTTTATAAGTTGTATACTATTATAAAAAGGATCTATGAAAAATTTGGAGGACCTACGATAGTGTCTAGAGGTTGCACATCAAAATTGCAATCTATAAATATTTATATATTATTTCCTTTTTGGCGAAATGATGCAGAAAGCAAATTTCATTTTTTTATGAATTTGTCCCATTAAGATACAAACTGCAATGTTCACAGATTTTCGCCAGTATAACCACAATGTTACCACTACTCAGGACTAACTACATTGAAAGGGATACAATCCGAGTGCCGACCCAACCACACAATCGTAGGAACATATGCTTTAATGAGCTATGTAAAACAGGACTACAGTTCGAACTGCGGTATTTTCTGTCAGTGTAATAATTCACATTCTATGAAACTATCTTCTAATCGATGAATAGTCAGCAAACCCCGCAGTAGCAGTTCGGTGGTGTGAAGTTTGTAAATGCACCATTAAAGAGATTTAGTTAGATTAGGGAATTGAGTTTCTAGATTTCGGATGGCATCTTTGTCCTTCTCAGTATGCGGCGGTTCACCACAATCAGTGCTGGTAAATGTCCAAACATCAGTGGATTTCAGTGTCAAACCCTCCCGAATTTCCAATGGAACTGCCTCGGTGAAGAAACATGGTCAAAATATGTTGAATCAGGTTCCATTATCAGCGAGATATGCTCTTCATGGCAAAACCTTGTGTGTAATTTACCATCAACGTTATTTTTTCGTGTATCTCGTTTTGTCCTTGAACCCGTGATGTACAATCCATAGAAATCTTGAAGAATTCTTTCTTTATTCCTGTAATACACTGCGAGTCATCTCAAGCCCTCTTCTAACTTCATTCTGGTCAATAATCAGTTGAGAAGGTTTTCCACGTTCTTTCCACTTTCCAGGTTCTGAAATAAACATGCGACCACAGTAAATGATGCCCAATCCGGAATACCGTATGTGTCGCAGGCTTGTGAAAACACAAAGAATTTTATTCTATCTTGATCACTTGTGAATACCTTTCCCAAAGCTGTCGCAAGTAGGCTTTTAGCTCTTCTTTAGTCTTTCTAACTTCTCTTTCTTCATTTTCTCTTTCCAAATCAATGTGTACAGTTGGTGACACATACCAGTATTTCATACTGACACTTTTACTTCTTTTAATCATTACCAATCCCGTTAGTTTGCTAATGACTGTAACTCCGCATGTGCCTCCATAGCATGTGCAAAACTGGAAACAGTTACCACTAATTCGAGTGTTGAATTAGCAGATCAATCAATGAGTGGAAGTAGAATTATTGATTTAGTGATATTGTGCAGTATTTTTTCTGATATTTGCTGTCCTAAATGTCTGAATTTAGGATTAACTTTAAATGAAGACTCAAGGTTTGGATTATGTTCTCATTTTGTTTTGAAGTGTAACAACTGCAACTTTTTGAAAGGTTTTGCTTCTTCCAACCAGGTAAATAATGAGTCAGAGGTAAACAAGAGATTTGTTTATGGAATGATGCAAATTGGCAGAGGTTTCTCTGTGGCTTATAAATTTTGTAGCACTATGAATTTACCAAGACTTGCAAAATCTTATGAAATCTTATGAAAAGTATGAAAAGAAACTTTTGAAAGTTGTAGCAGATATAGCTGAAAGTTCTATGCTAAAAGCAGCTTAAGAAGTTCGCTCAACAACAAACAGCGATGAATGTGGAGTTTCGGTGGATGGAACTTGGCAGCGAAGAGGTCAACATCATTTAATGGCTGCGTTGCAGCTATTTCAGTGGACACTGGAAAGGTTTAAGACCTGGAAGTTATGTCTTCGTACTGTAGAATATGTAAAAAATTACATAACTTCTCAAAGAACGCTGAGTTGGAGTCATTAAAAGCTGATCATGTGTGTCAATGCAATTTTGAATGTGCTGCGGGAAAAATGGAGACTGTTGGTGCATCACGCAATTTTCAGCGGTCTGTGGATCAACGGAAGATGAAGTACGTGCAGAACACTTACGGAGAAAAAAGTGTGACCAAATTAGAGTGTATTGGACACATACAGAAACGTGTAGGTTCACGTTTACGGAAACTAAAATCAAAAGCCAAAGGCATCTCGGGAAAGGGTAAGTTGACTGACGCATTTATAGACAGGCTCCAGAATTATTATGGAATTGCCATTCCTGCTAATGTTGGGGATTTGAAAAGCATGCAACAAAATGTTATTGCAGTATTTTTCCACTGTGCATCAAATGCAAAGAAGCCAATGCATGGACAATGCCCAACTGGAACACAGAGCTGGTGCTTTTATCAACGAGCTCTTGCAAAAAGGGAAATCAATATAAAAGAAAAGTACCCTGGTTTACCCAACGACATCCTAAATGCTATAAAGCCGTATTATTTAGAACTGTGTTCTAGGGAAATTTGGAAAAATGCCTACATGGAAAAACACAAAACGCCAATGAGTGTTTTAATGGCGTTATATGGCAGAGAGTGCCAAAGAAAGTGTTTGTATCGTTAAAAACTGTGAAATTGGGGGCGTATGATGCAGTAATACAGTTCAATGAAGGCTATCAAGGCTGTCTAAAAGTTTTAACAGATCTAAATATCACAAATCCTGGGTATTTCACCATGTCAGGATATCGACAGCTCGATGGCTTTCGAATGACCAATTCAAACCGTCAACCCCAAGTGCACATAAACGAAGAAAAATTTTAAAAGCAATTAGAAAAAAAAAGATCATTGTTCATAATAATAGAGATGGTGAGCTGTGCAAATCAGGAGCATTCTAAAAATAATTTTTTTTATTTATGAGGTAAGATTTAGTATTTATTTCTTTTTTCTGCTTTTTCTCAAAATGAGATGTTTACGATTTTGCTTTATCGCAAAACACCATAACTCAAAAAATTACACTCATGTCCATAAATTAAGGATAATAAAGTTCAGGCAAAGAAAGAGAAAGAAGCAAAACAAATTTTACTTATTTGTAAAGTCTATTTATTAAACAAAAAGTAAAGAGCAAAAAAAGATGCTATATGTTTGACATAATTAATAAAAATTGCAAGTTTTACTCCCTTGACCAAATTTAAAAAAAGAACCTATTTACAAAAAACAGTATTACATGGTTAGTAGGATGGTTAATACGGAGTATGTCTCCCGTACGATGCAATACAGGCCTGACAACGCCTAGGCATGCTGAGTATCAAATGATCAATCTGATCTTGGGGAATATTACACCACTCATCAAGCAATGGACGGGCGTTGTCATCCATAAACACAAATTCAGCACCCATGGCGCCCCGAAACAAACGGACATGTTGTTCCAGAATGACATCCCGATAGATGTGGCCTGTCATCATTACACTCTGAACATGCAGGTCAGTTCTGGAACCAAGAATAATTCCTCCCCAAACGAGCCATCCTGCACCACCGTAACGGTGTCTTTCAATGGTGACGGGAACCTGGCGCTCTCCAGATGAATGTCCGGCGAGAATCAGACTCCAAACTAAACCTCGACTCCTCGGCAGTAACTGCCAAATAGCGGTCCACATTCGGAGTTGTAACTCGGGGGCGACCTGTGCTGTAACGTCTACTCACATTACCATCATCTTGGAATCGTTGCCAAAGCCTGGAGATGACACTCTGGGCGATTCCAAGTTCCTCGGATACTTCCAGCTGGGTACGTCCACATTCCAGTCGTCCGATAATTCTGCCACGTAAAACATCATCCAAATGCCTCCTTTGTGCCATAACTATGCGGTTTTTGCACTGAAAGGCTTTCACAGCGCTTGTGAACAATTTTACTTCTTTGCCACCATTCCTTATATACCCCTCTCTTACGCTCTCGTCATTGTGACGTACCATCCACGCCATCTGGTGGTTTCCTGTAATTTGCATATTCTTCTTCAAGATGTGTGTGATCATTCCACAGGTGAAATTTTTATTTTAGAGATCAATTTCTGTGTGATTCTGAATTATCCTTAATTTATGGACATGGGTGTATTAATGCAATGTTTTGAAACTTTGACAAAATACTCTTGAGGAGTCATTTTAGGGACTGGTGAATCTAGTTTTTTTTTTTTTTTTTTTTTTTTGTCTATAGAAGTTATGAATTGTCATGTATATTCGTGATTTTTCCCCGCATAAAATGTTAACTTCTCTAAAATATTAAATAACATGGTTAGAGTTTCGAGTTTAGTTCGTTCCCTTAAGGACCTTTCAATAATCAAAATAAAATTTACAGAATAAAAATATCTTTATTTAAATTTGACTTACAATGTTTTCGTAAAGTGCTTTTTTTTCGCAAATTTTATGTATATTTTGAGCCTAAATATCAAAATATTTAAAAATTTGCATATTTTTTCATGTTATTTCCAGTTTTTAACTGTATTCTATTATATAATGCACATAAATTAGCAATTTTTCAATTATTAAGAAAAAACCCCCCCGACAGTAGGCAGGCGCCTTAAATACAAAATAGTAATACAGAAGTACGTCTCGTCGGGTTGGTAACACGGTACAAAGTAATTCTTTAAGTATTCCTAGCTCTTCTGAGAACGCTGATTTTGTTAGATGTCTTTTAGTAGATCTTTTCACACTATTCAGAATCATAACGGTTTTACGCAGCCACCCTTTAGCTCTTTTGAAAGTAAACTGAAAACACAGCTGAAGTAGCTGAACCGCCAAACCAAATTCGAATTTCTCGTGTCTGGTGTAACCGAACACATGTGCGTCGCCATCGCTCAGAAGTCAAACCCGTCGGCAGTTGTCTATTGCACTGTTTGCTAGCTGAGCGCAAAACAAAACCACAGAATAACGTACGTCTTGCATCAGATTATTCGTAAAGAAATTTTAATGAGATTTTGTGATCTCTTGTGAATCTTTTTATATATTTTAAAATAACCAAGTTTCAAAAGAAAATTAAATTTGTTTACACCATGTTTCAAAAAGGTATAATTCTCATATACTTATAGATTTCAAACTCGATGTGGAACCCCTAGACATTATTGTAGCAGCTCCAAAGTTTGCATACATGCAATTTATAACAATATACAACTTTTAAGACCTCGTGAGTTTTATAATTGTGAAAAGAATTTTTTTTGTTCGATTTTTTTTTAAAAAGGCATATTTTCTGAAATTTCGAGATTTCAAGCTCGATGCGCAACCACAACACGTTGTCGTAGCCCATTAAAATTTCAAACACATTTTATTTATATCAATATGCAACTTTTGAAACCTCAGGAGACAAACATTTCGAAAAAAAAATTTCGATCCACCCTTTATAGTTTACCAGAAAGAAAAAAAAAATCTGAAAAAGGAAAAACATTTGTAACTTGCTTTTGTGCGTAACTGTAGCATAAGATTTACCTGTTTATTTTTATCAATATTTCTAATCAATAATAAAGTGTTCTTAATTTAAATTTTGCATAAAAATATTGTTCAAGTTTTAAAACTCTGCATTATACACAGGAATTTTTTTTAAGTTACAGAGAAAGGTGTATCTACCAAAAAATATGCAGGTTTTCAATCATTTGTTTATGATTTTGGTAAATCAGGAAAAATTATGATTTTTAAAGTATCTTTGTTTAATGTTATTTAGTTTACCTGTTCACCTGCTTCCTTTTTTATATTGAACCAATTTTTATCATAAAGCTTTAACCATGAACTTCCGACAAGCCTTCTATTACTTGAAAAATTTGTCTGAGTACATTTATATGAATTTCTTTTCCATAAAAGCGAAGAACGTTTATTCTCTTCAATAAGTATCTATCTATGAATATATCTATATACTTCTACTTCAACTTCTCGATAAAACACTGTCATTAAATATGAGTATTTTAAATTCTTCATCTGAAAAGACGTAAGTGATGGGACATTAAATATCCCACGAATGCATGAAAAAATATTCATTTTAGTCCAAGGGAAATTTAAATGGATATTTAAACTTAAGACATACGTTGCGTGAATGCTAAGCAGTTTGAAAGACGCAGGTGTGGCACATGTTTGAGAATAAAAAAAATAAGTGCATTCATTTACATTTTATATTTCTTTTTATTTGGATGGAATAAGTATCTTCAAACTCCCGAAGTAATATCTGGATGTAATACTAAACGGAATTTTAATACAGCTTAGGGTATAAAATCTATTCAACTGTACATATGAACATGCAAATACAAGAAGAGGACAAGATATTTGTGTGTGAGTAATGTAAAATGCATTTATTTTGAAACGAATAAAAATGCCCCTTGAAATAAAAGCACCCAAATATGAAGAATATTGACAATAGATTGAAAGAATTGATGAATATTTTGATTTTTTTTCTATTGTTACCTTCATGCATTCAAATACATTTTGCATTTTACCTGGTTAAAGAAATTTACGCATTATTGTATACGATATATATATTCCAGTATTATTGTTTCGTATTCAAGAAAATATACGAGTAAAGCTTTAAAGTGTGTTATTTAAATAATATAACTTTGCAAACTATACTAGTTTAATACAAATAATATTTTAAAGCATTATAACCTCGATCTGTCATAAACACCATTTCAAGTGTTGATATCAGATGCATTTGTAGTTTGTTGATGTATAATTTGTTTTTAGACCAGTGATCCATCCTATGAAATCTTTCTTGCAAATTTTATAGCTTAAAATAATTGATGAATATATTGAATAGGAAGAAAAATGTAAATGCCAATAAAATCAATGCTCCGTAAGTATGTGGCTGTTGATTCTGGTGGTTGTAATATTGATACTATAGTGCTAAATAGTTGCTGAACACGACTTCCTGATGACACCTTTTCCGGTTGTTTGTTACTCGAGAATCCTACTTAAAAGCTTTTTGGAAGGATAGTTATACCTTTCATAATGTCTTCCATAAAAAAACTAACCAGTTGAATAGTTTATTTGTTTCATCCAAAACAAAAATTGTTCAGTTTACCGAGTGAATCCTTTAAAAATTCTATTTTTCTCAAGATTTCATTAACAATATCCATGTTTTCATCAAAAGAGGTTTTAATTATGAATACCGCCACATTTCAGTAATTATCATCTACTACTATCTACCATCTACTGCTGGTAGGGCTCTAGGTACAAACATTGCCGTACAGTGATCAATTTTAGTTGTTCAGAGAGTGAATCTGAAATTTTCGATTGCAAGTCTAGTATTTGGAAGTGAAGTGAATTTTGACGAAAAGTTCTTTTATGAGGGAATGCTCAGCGTCACCAATTACTCATATTAAATCTGCTCATTACGAAATCATTTTGGTATTTTCAAACATGAGCAGTAGAGAAAGGAATGTTCGGATGTTGAGACACTCCTCTGGGATGTGATCAGTCTGGATATCACCATACAGACTGTGTCTGTAGTCCTATGTCTGTAGTCTCAACATCCCCTTTGGATGCTGGGACTACATTCGGAACAATGCTTTTGTGGCACGCATACAGTCTGCACGAGCATAGTGGTTTTGATTGGCAAGTCGATTATAATGGAAAATTGTTAGTCTGATCAAAAGTTCAAATCTTAATTATTAAGTTACTAAAGAGACACGAGAAGTATTGGTTTATTTTGCAGCATAAAGTGAGAAAAATTTTCTCATTACTCGAAAGCCGTTTAAAACCAATTTTGCTGCCCTCAGTGATTAAAAAGTTAAGTGATTTCCAAGAGACCAGCCGCCAAGGGCGGCCAGCTTCGCCGCCCTATACCTGGACTCCTTTCAATGAAACTCGTGTTTCTTTTTTTTAGCAGTATTTGTCATTAAATTTAATTAGGTTAGGGTTGCTACGCATTTTGGGTATCATCATAAAAGCCGTTGTTGGAAAAGCAAATGGCTAAAATGTGCTTTATCCCAATGCATGGTGACATATTTAGAAGGGCGATTAATGCGCCAAGTATTCTAAATTCGATATTTTAAAGCTGTGAAAAAGTCCGAAGGATCTTTCATTTTTGTGTATGCATCATTGGTATTTTGTAATCTTGCTACTGCGCGACACATGCTTGCTCCATTTGACGTCACTGAACTGTTAATTTGGATTTTTGCACATGCGTTATTGTTATTTCACTAATGTTTACACCAAGCTGTTGCTGTTCGTAGAATGGAAATATTGTTGATATTGGTACCGCATACGCTAGCGTATTATATAAGTAGATTCTTCAGAGAAAATTTCCTATATTCATGTGTAGAATCAAAGAAAAGCCAGTAATCTCCGTCTGAAAATTTGGTGCGAGATGAATTGTCATAATCATCACCGTATGTGCCATTTTCTAAAAGACGGTTTATAATGGTTCGCAGAAGTAAAAAATTCCAACACTGTGATAGCAGTTTAGTTTTACTCATATGTTGAAATTGCCTTAAATATCTATGTACAATTGCATTACTGTGACTTTGTAATTCAATTTCAGCAAGACATCGGCATTTATTAGTAATCTAAATGCCTTGTGAAAAAATGAATCCAGGATTATACCCATTAATTGACACAGAAGCACTAATGCCACTACTGAAACTAATGAATAGATTTACTTAATCTTACATATAGATTCTATTCAGAACTTTTAGTTAAAACCTTGTATCATCAAGATTTTCCAATTAACTCCAAAAATGTTACTTCCATATTTAGACTCCTAGCATTTAATTCTTTCATTAATTCGGAACAAAGGAAATTTATTTAATAAACTCGCTTAGCCTCTTTAATGAAGAGCGTATTCAAAACAAGTTAATTAAAGCCATTACGTTATAAATTTTGAATTAATCTGTTAATTTATCCGAGCGTACATGTTTTAACAAAGTTAAATTACTGCATGCTTGTCGGAAGTTACAAGTGCATGCAGGGATAAATTGTTCTTTTGTTAATGTGCAGGAGGCAGAAACATTCATTCATTCGGTTCTTATATGTCTTTCGGCTTTTAGAAATAGACTTAAATGAAAGATCTTAGTTTCTGCTTGCGCTATTTTTCGCTTACAAATAAGGTCTCAGATTATTGTTTCTTAGATCAGCTATCTTACATCTACTTATTTCTGGAGTATTACATTGCGAAAAAAATTCACAAGCATCTTGACAGTCGCAAATATGACTAGAGGATGTCCCAACGACACCGCACAACCAAAGTCCTTGCTTGGGGAACATGTCCACAGAAAAATACATATACTATCAATATTTTCTGGATGAAATGCGACATAAAAATATAAACATTATATGTGGTGTATATAAAAACCTTTATTGGATGTATGAAAAAAAAGGTTTTTGCATATTTTTGCGCAAAATAATGTCCAAAAATATATCCACTGTATGTATCGAGACATGCAGGTGTTCACTAATTTATCCCAAACCAAATTGGATGAGTTTAGTTCAATAATGAATGACATATATTTGGGTTGAATGATAGTAAAGGTAGTTGAAAAGACAATAAATAAATAAATCAAAGAACAGTACTAAGAATTAAAATAATAGAAAAATGAGAATAAAAAATAATTTTAAAATTAAAAATAAAAATTGAAAAAGAGGAGTTACAAAGTTTTAAAGCAAATAATTATAGAACGTAATACATACTCGAGTGATTTAATATATAGTATTTTATTATAATATTCTGAAAATCCATAATATTACAAAATATGGAAAATATTTGCCAGTTTATGACTTATTGTTTGTAAGAAAATTGATGTCGCTATTATGATGTATAAATGCACACGTTGTAAATATTATTCGAACGCACTTTTTAATGATCACTTTTTTGTGATCGAAGCATTTATAAATGGGCTGAATTCTATTCTTTTCAAAGTATTTTTCTAGTGTGATGCTTTAATTTAAAAAGCTAAGTTTTAATTATGTAATAAGTGACTTATAAACATTTTAAGCTCCGTAATCCAACGTTTAATAATTTCATCCATTGAATTCACAGGAAAAACAAAATCTTTATACCAAAAGAATAATCCGTGTTTAAGATGGATTAGTTTAACAATATAAAAGTTAAGATAAATGCATTTGGTAGTGGCCGATGAAGTATGATTATGACAAGCCAGTATAACCATATTTTTTTTGTCCTTAAAATACTTTGAATATGTAAATTTTAAACCTCCTCTCACCTCTAAGTTCATAAGTAAAATGAAAAGTACGTGCTCAAGTAAATGTTAAATCTTCACTTTTTAATAGGGGAAGTAGAGATCGCTCAAAGACAAAAGACTTCACCTTTGAGAAGAAAACCTTCTCCGTTTCAGAAGCAAGGTTTGAAAACAAGCGGCGACTAATTTCTGTTTTCTATCCTTTGAAATTTCAATAGAACATAGCAAAGTACTTGTGATTTTTGTAACTTTTTACAGCAGAATCAGTATCAATTTAATGGGAAGAGGGGGTAGGGGTGAACACAGTATGCAATTTTTAGAGAAACTGCGAGGGTCCAAGTAATCATCCTGCAATACTTTTGTTCAACATCGGGAATCTTTTGCAATTTTAAGTATCTTATAGAATTTTAGGAAAGCAGAAAATTATTTAGGCTTTTTAAAGAATACCCAATGAACTATGAGCGCTTGCAAAATAAGATTACTATTATTATTATCATCATCATCATTATTATTATTATTTAAATTTTCAGAGGGAGTACTATCACATTAAGTATTTTCTGCTTCTGATTATTACATAGAAATACTGGTCCCTGTGCTCTTCCCCTTTCCAAAGGCTTTGCAGTTTTACCTCTGTATTCATCTCAGTGTAAATTTCGGAGGAGGGTATAGCATTGAAGAAATTCTGATATAAGAATCACAGGAAACTAACAAAACTAGGACAAAGTGTGTTTGTGAGATTGTGATTGATTAAGGCAAGCCTGATCGAGGGGTATCTGCCTAAGATGAGGGATGCCTTGGTAGGAGGACTTTCTAAAGGGTTCTAACGCGCATTCACGTTACATCTGGAGAAAATCTACCAAAACTCCAGATCATTAGATCGACGACCGCGCGATGGGATCCGAACCCGGGACCGTCACACTTCAGCCGTCTACCATTTTCAGCGATAGTACAAAGTGTGAAAACTTTACAAATAATTTTTACAATTTTGTAGTATATGTAGATTCTTGAGCCCTTTAATCACTTCCGATTGCTCCTACATGGATATAAGGGAATATTATTTAATAAAAGAAACAAGATTTTATGGTTGCAATGTACCAAATAGTTATCGGACCATTACCGCAAAATAATGCTTTCCCGACACATTTTAAACGGTGCCACACTGTTCACTTTGTTGGGCATGTTATGGACATATGAATGATTAGGCACACCGTTGCTATCAGCAATGAACTGCATGTGCTAACACATAATACATTTTAGTAGCCGGGAGTGTACCTTTCTTCCGCCACATGCTAGTTTGCCAGACTGGCCAATGTTGTCAATAGTGTAGGGCATTTTCTGGTTGTTATAAGGGAGATAAACTTTCAAAATTTTTGATGTTCCTGGATATTTTCTAACCTGGACAATGCTCAGATTTCCTCTATTCCGTAATGTCACTGTGATTAAATTTGTCAAATGTGTTTTGTTACACAGTCGTCTAGCGTGAATCATCAAATATCCGTACGCCAACTTTCAACTTGTATCATAATGCATCCATATAGCAATTTACAATATTTTACAAAAGCAATCAAGTGCTATTGAGCTCAAGTTAATTTCCTGACTTCCATTTCAGTCAGCGCTCTAATGGTCATAAAAATCCTTTGAATGTTATGAAGTTCTAGTATATCTAGTGTAACATGTTGCACATACACGCACGCACACACAGTATTTTTTTTTAATAACGGGCGGGAACTTGCCGATTAGGTATTGTCCCTTACAACGGCCCAAAGGTGTGGCCATTTTATTCTGGGGGCAGCCAGTGGGCAGTCAGCCTTACCCCCAATGAAGGGACGGACACAATAACAACCACGCCCAGGCGGGGATCGAACCCCGCCCGCCGAAACCGAAACCGGAATACGGTGCTTTAACCACCATACAACTCGGTCGGCACGCACACAATTTACAATATTTAAGTTTATTTTGTTTACTTTTTTTGAGAAAAAGAAATGAATATTTTTGAACAAATTCATACCTGTGTGTGTTTGTGTGCAAACTCAGTTCATATATACAAAAACTCAAAGAATAAATAAATCTCTGGACTATGTTACGTGCCCTACAATAATTGGTCTTTAAGCAACATTCGACAGAACTTAGCTATAGCATACCCAGCAAACACACACAAGCTCTCTGAACGTCTATTAATGTTCAGAAGACGTTTTCTGAACGTTAATAGACGTTCAGAGAACCTGTGTGTGTTTGCTAGGTAGACTACCACAAAAATATACGTATATATGTATATTGGGTGGAGTCGTTACAAAATGTAACCAATGTAAATCAAATTAGAATGTTAAATACAGAAAATTGAAGAATAAATACCAACGACATTTAAATATCCTGGCTGACTCTTCAAAGGAATTGTATTTATTTGACAGGCGTAGTATCCGATGTCCTCATGAGTCACATTCCTTATATGCAAATACCAAGATGTTGAATTTGATGTTGTCACTTGAATTCTGTCTGTCCTTACATACACATTTGTACCCATAGACAGCAACTTCTTATTTTTCACCACTCTCCACATCACCTACAGTGTAAAGGTTATGGAATTAATAAAACAAACATATAATGTCGGACAAAATAACACAATTTATCCAATAATTTAATGACAGCACTTTAATGAAGATAAAATATCATTAATGTGCATTTTAAGGCTAGATTTTGTAAAAGTTGCTTTGAGGTGAATAAACTTCATGTTTAAATTTTATTTGTACTAAAAGACCAAAAGTAAGGCAAAATTTGACGTCTACGTGAGATTTTTAACATAGATGTTATATTGGACAGAATTTTACAAAATTCGTAAGCTATGCAGTTTAGGGACTCAAAACGTTCTTTTTAATATTCCACGTAATTTCAAAGTGCAAAAGATATATTCATAAAATTCTTGCTGTAAAATACGACACTACCGAATTCCTAAAAGTTGATTTCAGAACATTTTGAATAGCTTCCTCCAAGATGGATTTACTCGAAAAAAGAGGAACGGTGGCCATCTTTCTTGAAAGAAAAGAAAGAAATATTATCTATAAAATTCTTGCTCCCAAATATAACAAATATAAATTCCATGTTTAAGCTCAGCTTTTTGCGAAATAAAAAATTGTTAAAAGTTCGTTTGTTTGAATTCTTGTGTAAAGAACGACATTTTTGGTCCCCCTAATATTATTTCTGTAGTTTTTTTTTTTTTTTTTTTTTTTTTTTTTACAAAGAATTTCCTATTATTTTAAAAGTAGGATATTTCTTCAATCCCTTGTATTTCAAAATAATGAACTTCATATATGCAGTTTTATTAAAGTTATTTATTAGTATTGTAAAATAACACACATAAATAAAAAATACTACAGAACAATCGTTTAGGATAATACGACAGGTCCACTATTCCTCAGCTACAAATAGATTCACTCTCCATTCACTCCGGAAAATTAAAACTCAGAGTTCACTTCTAACTTCAGTACTAATTTCTGTGAATGGTGAACTTTATGCAGTTGAGCAAGGGTAAAACAATTGCACAACCTGAAATGATCATCATGCAATTTATTTTTTGTTTATGTGTGTTATTGCACAAAGTTATTAATTATAAACTTATAAAGGTATTTTTTTAATAATTAAAGGTAAAGATAATATTACAAAGGTAATTAACTATCTGCTGTTTGTGGAATTTTGTCAAAACATTTTAAACTCCGCCAACCAAAGAACAATAATATTTGGTACAGAACATACAAAAATATAATTTCTACGAAATAAATATAGTTAAAGCCGCAAAAAAGCCATTCTAAACTAAATATATTACCATCATGAAATTTTTCTACCATAATTTTGTATTCATAAAAAAATGTCCCAAACTCTTTACTCTGGTCATTGTGAATGGTATCAGCTTTAGATTTCTTTTATCTAAAGCGAGATGGTGCCAGTGATGTGCATTCAAAGGAAATGAATCGGAGTGAATGATCATCCTTGATTGGATACTTACATCCAGTTCGGTGGTTCCACCTCACGTGCTAAGCAGCTGCAGGTATGGATGCTCTCTCAATCACGAGGCTCCGAATAAAATTGTTAATTGGGCCAAGCAAACGAACGAATCGCTTGTTTATATTTTTTACCGAGCTCTCACTCTGTATGAATCATGTGTTCGGGGAAAGACTTTCATCAGAAGTTAGTCAAGGGCCAAATTATTTCACAGTTCATCTTCAGTGTACAATTTGGATGAAACATAAAATTAAAGGCAATCTACCCTTATCTCATTGTATGATACCTCCATGACAAACGTACAAAGTGATATGCATAAACGAGCATTATTTGATCGCATCATTTTCTTCCACAAAAAATAGTTATGGCTGCATATTACGAACCTTTTCATCGCATGCAACTGTCTTCAAAATCGTAATCGTTATTGTAATCATTTGTCAAAAGAAAATATCACAAATACCGTGCATAAAAATCTGCAAAATAGATATTATTTTAAGCTATTTGTACAAAACGTGTAAATTTGGAATACATAAAATCTTCTAACATTCATTATTTGCATTAAACTTTATGAGTTTCAACTCTCATAGTTGTATGAAACATGGATTATAAGCCACTTAATCTGTGCGAACCACTAGCCAGCGACTGCTGTCTTATTAATGAAGGCTCCTGTTTAATTTTGTATTAAACGTGTTAACCTGAAAGTCCAAATATTTCTTAAGTACAAAAACAAAAATATTAAGTAACAACTTGATTGTATTATTTTTATGATAATTTAGAATGTAATTGAATTACACACTTGCCTGTTTATCCCCTAGATTCTGGACAACACATCTCAGAACGGCATCTTTCCCTGCGACTACTTTTATACTAGGAATGTCGCCGACAAAATCAGGCTCGGGAGCATCAGTACCTAAAAAACCTAAATATATCAAACAAATTATTAATAACTAGAGTAAATTATTGAAGAAATTATTAAAATGTACTTTAACACAGTTTAAGCTCATTTCCACAAAATGTAAATGGTATCTTAATGGATTTGTTTATTGGTTACTATAAATAATTCATTTTCAAAGCGCCATATATCACATGACGATGAAACATTCATCGCGTGCCACAGATCTAGAGGCCCTTTTTTAACGACAGCTGGCTGTGCGCGCAGCACAGCCAGCTGTCGTCAAAAAAGGGTCTCTAGATCTGTGGCACGCGATGAATATTTCGATCGTCCGCCATCTTGCTGGCAGTTAAGTCGAGCGATGGTAACGGCTGCCCTTTATTCAGCATTGGACAATCTATCCAGCTGTTCTCGCATTCTTCCATTTTTCAGCAGATGTCAGTGCTGTTAAAAATAATCTTGGCCATTTTTTTACGGGAAATGACGTGCTAAAAAGTAAAGAATTTTCGTGGAGCTATGTCACCCCGAACTATTTTTATAGAAATCAATTCTATTCTTCGTGACTGGCAGCAGTCAAAACGTCAGAGTTTGGTGTTCCCAGAGCGGGAACACTGCGCGTTAAAGGGTTAAATGAAGTGACCATTAAAATTATATCTATGTAGCTGAAGACTTCGCGCTAACGCGTTGGCTATTTCCAAAAAACCAATTTTTATTTATTACATTACTTTCTTGGGAGTAATAAAACTAAGTATTTCTCAAAACAAAACTTTTCCCATAATCGCCCATCATAAAAAATCGCACAGACTTTGGAATTTCAGAGATTATCCGCAAATCATTTTTATACTCTTCCAAAATTTTAATATTCTTGGAACAAAAAGATGCAAAGCCTTCTCTGTACGGTAAAGAAAACGCGGAAATTTAGAATTATTTCAAAACCTTTTATTCCTTAAAATTTCTAGAAGTATCTTCAGAGAGGCATAAATTTTTAAGTTGCATGAAACTGCAACCATTCACGGTATAATTTAGAGCTACCCTGCCTATTTTGGCGCTCTGTTCTATAGTTGCCATATTTATATACTTATATATATCCGCTACCTCCAGCTCCGAAGACTTTGTGTATACATATTTCATGAGCCACGGTAACTTAAGGTACGTCTAAAATAAAATATACTCTTTATACATGGCAATTATCTTCAGACATTTTTACAACCGTTTTGAAGGCAATGTATTTCTGATATTCAGGGATGCAATATAATTTCTCAAACGTACGTAAATTCAAAATGCAAGGGAAAGAAGAACAATACTAGGAATGGAAATATTAGAGAATTCGTCTTCATGTGTTTCGGACCCTTGAGAGCCACATTTTAGCTTGTGGAAGCAAAAGTAGAAAAAAAATGCGATTTGGAAGGAGATTTTTCTTTTATATTTCAATCCTGTGGCTGAGAAGGGCAAGAAATTATGACATATTCAGAAAATATTTAGCTTTATAAATTTATGCTTTAATTTTTTGCAATCCTCTTAAAGTTTAAATTAATTTCGAGCCATCTCCTTTTGTATTAGTGTTATGTTGGAATAGTTGAAAGATGTCATTGTACAGCTATTTGAAAGATGTCATTTAAGCATGAAAATGTTTAGGTTATATATTTAATTTCATTTTTTGATTTCAGTGCATTTTAGCTAAACACCACTTTATAGATTTAACAATTAGTACTAAAGTTAAAATAATTTCCGAGATCTTAGAATAACTGTATGATAAAATGTAATAAAATTATTGTCCTAGCCTTTTTGGTCTAACTTCTTGAATGTCTTAACTTGTGCTATTATTAGTGTGTGTGTATTAGATATAATAATGAAGATGCATCTAATAATAATAGAAACAGATAAGTATAATTGCAATTAACATATTTTTTATGATGTAGTCACGATCATTTTTAAAACTTTCAACCAACATCGCAGATTTGCTCATTTACGTCGTACTATTTCAAATATTTTGTTTAATTTTTACCAAGTTCTAATTACATACTGCTTTGGAATTTCTCATGGCAGTAGATTTATGGGCATTATAATATTACGAATATAGGAAATTTTAAGTAATTATCTTTCTAAATAGCTGTACAATAAAGTAAATAATTACATTCATGACGAAATAGAAAATACCCTGTGTGCCTAGGTAAAAACTGCTGATTTACTTCGTTTATGTTTTATAACAATCCCATTTTGCACTATTTCGAAAAAAATTTAGTTGCGACTTGCTAAATTCTGATATCAAGTTAAAAGTCGCTATTTAATTTTAAAATATTAATCTCCAAAATACAGAGTTTACGGTACGCAAAAATAGGAATGCTTTGCGTAACAAAATGATCTCTTTTCCTTTTTTTTTGTATTTGTATTTGCCAATTAGACTCGAGCATATCACTTCAGAATTTATTAGGGAGCTAGCGGACACCTCCAAAAATCTTGACAAATACGTTGGAATTGCTTTAATGAATGTGCGTTCCAAATCTAATAGGAACATCGGACATCACGTTCAAGTTGCACTTATGACCAGGACATCAATGACAAGCGAAATTCAGTATGAACTCACAGAAAGTTACGTATCCGCTTGATGTATTTTATTGAGGGATCCCAGATCCAAAACACTGCCACTTTAAAACTACAGGCGGCCGACTTGATTGAGAATCAACCGTGAAGCCTTTTGGGTGCTGAAGGCGACGATTTACCACTTTGCAAACTTAACGCGAAGACTTGCCTCAGTCAACTGAATTTACTGCAACGGTATTCCTTTTGAAATAGTGTTCTTTAGTCGGGCACTTAAAATTTTGAGAGGAAGGGAGTCCGAAAAGGAGGAAAAGTAAGAATTTTTACAAAAAATACTTTACTATTACAATTTTGCTAACAAAATTCAAATTCCGTGGAGGCCAAGCTCCCAGGACCTCTTTGGAACTGTTAAGTATGTCGTACACTTTAAAAATGATAGTAAAATCTTTTTTACGATAAACCTCCTTTGTAAATGAAACTTTAGTTAATTAGAATTTTAGTACCCATCGGTAGGTCGTTGGTTCCTTCCATATTCGGGAAAGAAATGAAAGGAAGACAGCTGCGTAAGTACTTGAAGACATGCATGATTTTTTCAGAGTAAGAACTATAGTTTTTGTTCCAGGAAAAAAAATTATTAATAATTGAACAGCGTACAAAATGGAGCCAAAAATTAGTTCGTTATTCATGAGACTAGATGCCAAAAGATTTGACAACAGCAGGACGCTTTAAAACACGTGAGGAAGTCTTAATTTTTGATGATGTGGCATCAACAGCGTTGTGTATTTTTAACACTCTTGAAATAAAAATTTGTGATTACTCTTAGAAAGAAAAACTTTGATTAAATTCAGCGAATAATACTTTTTTGTTATTTCTGGCACTATGAAAAATTTATAAATTTGCTGCTGCTCTATCAAGAAGTGATCCAATGATTTTCTTAATGCTGATAATTACTGAAAATCTGTTCATTGTTATGAAATTAAAATAAATTAAGTTCTATACTATTTTAAAGAATTTATTTGTTTGAAATTCTAAAACATTTTTGCTTAGCTACAGCTTCAACTACAAATTTCTAACACATGGAATTTGAAGAATGACTCTCCCCCCACTCTCGAAAAAATGCCCAGTTAAAAACTTAATGCCTAGATTTAATACATCCAGTCAATTAAATTTACCACTTGAAAAAATGTCGCTCTCGTAAAAATAGTTTTATTTATTAAAACTGCTTTACAGGTGACTCATGCTTTAAAAGCTATTGTAGAATCCCATGAAGGATAAAGCTTCATAGCAGATGAAAACATAGCTAAATCTTCCAGAGCTTGAGTACCTCTAGAGAGTCGTTGTTTTCTTCCCTCTGTAGAAAGGTAATAAAAGGAGACATTTGTGAAGATACTGGGCAATGTACATGCTTTATTCAGAATGAGAAGATATTCTTTTTTTCTTTCAGAAACTGCTTTATCAATAATTAAACAGCTCGTAGGAAAAGAATCGGAAATTAGCCTAGTATTCATGATGAGGTGCAAAAGATTCTGGTTCCAGTGGGACACTTTTAGAGCACGTGACAAATTCTTTATGTTTCAAATGCGTGTCTAGTAGTGTCGTGTATTCTGAGTTCTTGCAAAAATAGAAGTGAAAATCGAAATCAGTATGGAATACTTTTGAATTTTCTTTTTAGTTACTTATTTATTTCCTTTATGCGTGTGTGTGTCTGTGAGGTGTCTTAAAAATTAGTTAATATCGTTTGTAACAATATGAATGATATATGAACACAATATTTTGAAAACTGCTTTTGTATTAAAAAAAAGTTAAAAACGATTTTTTAAAAATATAAAACAAGGTTTAAAACGTAAATATAAAAAAAAACTGTTTTGTAAAATGCTGGAAAAGAAATCTAGTTTTTTTTTTTTTTTTTTTTTTTTTTTTTGTTACGCTGAAACAAAAAAGTGTTTTGATATTTTTAAAACACACATAAAAAGGGCAAGACTTGCTTTCTATCAAAATTTAAAAAACAAATTTTACGCTTAAAGACCTTTGATTTGAATTACGATGCAACCAGTTTGCCGGCATAGCCAGCGGAGATGACCTTCAAGTCTTTCGAAGCAACTGTGGAGTTTATTGGGAGTCATATTTATGACTCCCATAACAACATATATTATTTATAAACCATTTATGAACCATAAAACAACATATATTATTTATGTCATATGCTTACGTCTACTTATAAAAAGACAATAGAGACAGACGTGAACATACCAGAGATTATGTACATGGTTCATTCAGAATTGTAATTAATTCTTTTGTTTTTTCTTTTTCTTTTTTTCTTCTGTTTTATTAATTATTAAACAGCACGTAAACAGGGATTGAAAACTAATAAAATAAAGCTATAGGGATTTTCGGAAAAGCCCTTTTTGAAAATTAAATATATATTATTGATGGTTTACAAATTTTAATTCTTATTTCAAAAGAAACCTTTTTTAAGCGCAGAATCAGATCGCTGTTATTCCCCCACAATCACCTGCACCATAACAGCTTATACTTGCCCCAAAGTTTATTGATTCTTCTCTCCAACAGAGAGATAGTTGTAAAAAAAAAAAAAAAAAAAAAAAAATCATTGTCTTCACGTTTTCAGTCGATCGTCCCATTGTTCTTCTTTTAGAGGAAGTTTATCTGTTGGAGAGTGGCAGTAAAAATATTCTTTTTCTTCTTCCGCATCTGTTGAGTTTGACATCATTTCAGGTGAAATGTTGGGTGAAACAGGACACGTTTATGTACTAGACAGTGAAGAGAGATATACGAATCTGGTTAAATGAAAGAGACAGAAAAACCTCGTATATTTTTATGGAGGAGAATTTAATTTTTTTTTTTTTTTAGTTGAAACTCTTGCAGTTGTTTTTAGCCACTACAAGAAATTCCCAAGCAAAAAAATTTTTTTTTTTTTTTTTTGGCTGAAATTGTGTTCTTTTAAGTCAAATAACGTAAATATAATAAAATGTGAAAAAAGTTATTTTTGTATGTTTCTTCAATGGTAGCACCATAAAAAGGTGTTATCACAAATGGTAGCACTACAAAGTGATTTGAAAACACATCTAAACATTAAAAATGAAACATTTTGCTAAATTATTTTGTATCTAGTGGAAAAGCATATATATTTTTACACATAAATGCCAGTTATTAATATTTTCTTCTTATTGAATACTATAAAATAGCAGAAAACTTATCATTGGAAACATGTTTTCTTTGTTGACTCCATCCATGTTGCTTCTAAAATACTTTTCATCCATTAATGCTGCCATCTGTTGACCTAAACTATTAAAGTAAATAAAAAACTTTGTAAAAAACACACATAAGATGTTATAGGTAAGAGGATTCGCACGTTTCAGCCAAAAATTGTTTTGGCCTTCATCAGTCCAAGCCCTTCGTCGCAAGCAACACAGGGAACTGAAAAGAGATAACGAGTTGTTGTTGATAGTATCAACAAACAATAATTAATAAAAGAGATTGATCTCTTTTCAGTTCCCTGTGTTGCTTGCGACGAAGGGCTTGGACTGATGAAGGCCAAAACATTTTTTGGCTGAAACGTGCGTATCCTCTTACCTATAACATCTTATGTGTGTTTTTTACAAAGTTTTTTATTTACTTTATTGTTTAACACCAGTATTTTGAGTGTTTTTCCGACCTAAACTATTGCTCTGTTATTAACTAAAGGTACAATAAATGGTTTTATGACTTCAAAACTACACTTTGAAACATTTTTCCAGTCAAAAAATAGCGTATAAAGTTTGGCAGCATGTAGGCTACCATGGGCAGTAGAGGATTAAAACTAGTTACTTCTCGAATACAAGTTTTGCGACATATGAATCGATTAATGCGAAATTATATGTTTGTTTTTCTGTGTATAGTGCCATGCACCGTGTTGAAAATGGTGCATTTATACCATTTTTATAGGAGTAAAAAAATTCCAATACATTATGCAGTACCGACAGTAATTTTTTAAATCTTATTAGATATGCAGCTGTTTGAAAGAAAACAAAGTTGGCATATATGTTTTTAGTACTCACAAAATAATGGTATGTCTCGAAAATAGTGTCTGTGTGTAGCACAAGAACGCTCAAAAGAATTCCAATACATTACGGTATATGTTAGTTTAGAAACATTAATCCATTTTAAGCACAATATAAAAAGTATAAAAATGTTTATAGTAGTTTACTCTTCATAAAATACTCATTATGTAAGACTTCATAAAATACTCATTATGTAAGACTTCGTAGAATAATACACATAAAATATACTTATTCAACTATACGCATCTTTCCGTTGAAAAAAATTCGATCACAAAAAGTTTCTATCGGAACAAGTGTATCACTTGATAAGTGCCTTTTTGTGTGTGCTATTTTACTAATTATCTTATATTTTTATTTACTTTACGGCCGATCAAATTGTATGGTGGATTAAGCACCGTACTAAGGTTTCGCGTTCAACTCCCAGCGGTCGGCGTTCGATCCCCGACTGGGCGTGGCTGTTATTGTCTCCGTCCCTATGGAGTAGTTTTAGGTGGTGATCGTAAGAAGACGATGAATTATTTTGTAAAAATTATAACTGGTACGACTTTGTAGTTTTAAGAACATGATCGAATAATGGGCCACATTTTAAATTCACACATGCAACGATGTCGAAAGGAGAATTATTCTCCTTAGGTAGGACGTACTCTCTTTCACCCGGAACGCGATGGCATACACAACGTCGTAGGGTGAACATGTTTTTCTTCCCCACCGAACGAAATCACATATGAACTAGAAATCCCTCATCAGAGCGACGAGGAAGGACAAAATCCAAAACCAAGAACGAAATTCGCTTTTGATGGCGCATGTCGTCTTACTTCTTCTGAGGCATGATCACACAAACACTTTGAACACTGGGCTAACGCATTTTACTTCAGGAGAAAAACACATTTTGAAGACCACCTTCCCTTTAAATAAGGAGTCTCACTCAACACTTTTACACTTGAGACATATTACTTTATTTTCTCACTGGAACAGTCACTGATTTTCAAAATGCAGGATTTTACATTTAAAACTCTACAATACATGCACTCAAAATAAACTTGGGGAAGCGTGGTGATAAAAACATCACGGCGTTGATGTTAAAGCGACCTGGTACCTCGGTGGGCGAACTGCCTCCCTCACCAAAAGTGATCGGCATAGATGCGACTCTGTGCAACGCGGTATATATTACGTGTCGGTGGGCAGAAGCCTCCTCACATGAAGTGAGTGGCTTGCTCCCTCCGAAAATTACTCTCCAACTGCTAAAGTATGACCGTTAGACTATCGCTATAGAAAAAGGGAGCTCGATCTTTCTGGAACAATTTTAGCAGGTGTTTTTCGAGCAATATGTTTCTTGCGCATCAGGGCAAAACCGCAAACACATGTGTTTCAGCGGAGCAGAGAAATATACGAGGAAGAGGTGTTGTTATTATATTTTTTTTAGCAGAAGAGAAAGCTGGCGTCAACTGTTATTTTATTTCAAAGCAGCTGATAAGAGGGAAATGCTTTAGAAGTACTTTAATGCGCTGTAATTGAGAAGGCTAAGAGGAAAATTGAAAGCTTTAAAAAGCAGTTATTGTTAAAAACTTTTAAATTAAATTAAAATAGATTATTAGTTTAAATTTAGACAGTATTAATTAGGATTTGTATTAATAATTTTTCATTAAAAAATATGCACGTTGTGTCAACGTGACAGTCCCTTCAAAGGGGGCAACGCTGGTCCACCTAGTGGTGCCCCCATAGTAAAGTGACCAACAACTACGGCCTTAGTAGGGGCCAATGCTTCCAAGGCATCTAGGCCCGCCATTGGAAAGAAGAAAAAAAATACTTTACTAGTAAATTTTATCTTTTTAAACACCAGTTTCTTTTGAGAGTTTTTGGTTGTTTTTATTTTTTTTTTTGGGGGGGGGTTAGTTTACTCTTCAGTTAAACGATGGTAAAAGATGTTTTCAGGGTCTCACAGGAATACATTTATAATGATAATATATATATTAATTTTCCCTGAAATTTCGTCAGATTTATGGACAATACATTTAGATTTCAGATTGGAAGGGATTACGTCCGTGCATTGCCACCTTTCGTAAATTACTGTCAACTTGCTAGTGTGTATTTCATGTTCAAACGGACAAGATATGATTTCTATGCACATTGATGAATATTCTGCGTTATTATTAATATTATGTTGTAGAGAATTTATCGGGTTCACCTAGCCTTGTGACCTAACAGCAAAGCTATTGGAATTTGATAAATAAAAACAAAATTACTTTGTTTAGTTTTACTTTTAAAGAATAAAAAAAATCAGTAGAAAAAAAGCATCCATATTGAAAAAATGCTATCTTTTAAAGGTTATTTATCTATAGGCTGCAGTTATCCCAAAGAAACGTAAATTGCACCGATCAGCAATAAGCATGTTTTCTCGCTTAAAAATCAAGGATTACTTTGAACAGATAGTATTTTTTTTCGTAAAAACACCATATTTAATAAATAAATAAGGAGTTATATTTTAGAAGGCCAATTGGGTTACTGGAAATATGTACAATTTCAAAAGCATTGAAGAAAACCAAAATTGATTCAAACTAATATTATTATTTTAGTCGAAAGAAATAATTTAATTCATACAAAAAATACCTGAATGACTACACAAAATTATTTTATGTATTTTTATTTTATTAATACTTATGGCGATTTTGTAATTTATTAATGACTGTGAAAAATAAGCCAATTGGCTCAGATATAATAAATTTACTTTGGAACCACTCAAATGTGTTTTTTTTTTCGATTTTTAAAGCATATAACAAAGATTATATTCTACATACCATGAACAATTAATTTCATGTCCATTCATATCCGTATTAGCTTTAAAACCGTAACTTTATAGATATGTAAGTGGTATATAGATAATACGGCTGTGTGTAATGAAATCATTAACAACGACATTTGACGGTAAGCAAACCGCACATGTATATTAATTATCTTCATCAGAACATTCGAGACATTTTAAAACTTTTAGAGCATCACAGATTCTTACAAAATGCTAAAATTTGCATGCTAACATTTGAACAAGTAAAATTGTCATTAATTTGTTCGTGATTTACAGCACTGTTAGAAAAAGTTTTTTATCTCCATTTATATCTTTAATTTTTCGTGTTTTAATATTTTAACATGAGCTGCAATACTTAAATGGACTTTTATATGCGTAATTTACTCATTCACTGTATTCGTGCGAAATGATATGCAATAGAAGTACAGAATAAAAATACGAGTAGTTGCATCTAATATTGTGATCTGTGAACTGTGAAGTCATTTCTAGATATTATTAATCTTATAATAAGCGTTTTCGTATATAATAACGATGAGAGCGGCACAACGATACGATTCTACGACGTGGAGGACATCTTATCAATTTGCACAAAATGTAATTAATTATTTATGTAAGCGCAAATCCACACACCCATCTATTACACCTACTATAATGATGTTGATTAAAACAATAATCCCACAGTTTCTCAAGCTTATGCATACTAGCTTTTGAAAAAGGCTTCTTTTGCCCGCAGAACAATTTTTATAGGACCTTAATGTTCTCCGTAAATCATTGCGATTTCGATACATTTTTCAAAGACCCTGAAATCACGAAAATCATTAAGTGGCAGTTCTGCATTGTAGGAATTTCTCACTGCTGCGCATCCTTGGAGGAATACTTAAGTGGTACTGGCAAATACTAAAAAAAAGTTATCTACTGTTTGAAAAATGGTACACAGACGCTTAATCAAATATCCCCAATCTCATAGGTATACAGTTTCATGCAGAGTATATATTTGAACATCTCAAAAAACCAATAATGCAATTGCAGTCCCACTTCATTTGAACAAACCTTATACCGGCCCAAAAATGACCGCCGATTTGAAAAATCACTTAAAGAAAAACGGAAAGCGATAGAAATTTAAGGTTTGCTGCATCCTGCTTAGCAAACCAAGGAATTTATTCTTACCAATTTTCAAAATTATTAACAAAGTGCATCAACAACTTTCGCTACTGACTAGAAAAAGTTATAAAATAATCTTTTCAAAATTGCCATTGTTTGAAGCACCAACATGGCGCAGTCTGAGGACAAAAGTCGCAGACGCCCGTGCAAACATTTCAGTTGGAATATTCCGAAAAGCAGCAGAACTGTTTTGAGTTCATTGACAGTTCAAGTGACATCAAATTTCCTTTGAAAACTGCGCCTCGTTGCAGCAAAGCTTAAGGTGATGAAACTGAAAAACAATAAAAATACACTGTTCCAGCGAATAAACGATTTTCGAAGTATACGCTGGGATGTAGAATAATATACTGATCAGAAAGAACGGGATGAGTACAGAGTGGCAGCGCCACCAAGATTGACGAGCTTTGTAACTAATTTTGAAAATTGGTGAGAATAAATTCCTTGGTTACCTAAGCAGAATGCAACAAACCGTACATTTCTATCACCTTCCGTTTTGCTTTCATTGATTTTCGGTCATTTTTTTGACACCCGCTATTTCTATTGGTAAATTCGTTATATATCTCAATACAATTTGGAAATTAAATATCAGTGGTAAATATTCTCTTAATGTATTAACTGCGCTATAGATCTTTATATATTGTATATAAAGATTATTGTATTTCGAAATATAGTAATAAACACAATAAAAATGCAAACTTCCTAAAAATGAAAAAAAAAGAAGAGAGAAAAGAAAAATAAAACAAGAACTATGCGGCAGGTGGGGAGAGGAATTTTTCAATAAATGTGGCACTTTTCCAGCATTAGCGTCTTAATTTTTTCGATATCTTAAATAAAGAAGATTGACAAGATTGACTCTTTTTCCCCCTTTTTTTCATTTTGTAGTAGGCAACATAAAATTCATAATTCTTTAGAAAATGCAATTACGCTTTCTTTTTCTTATAAAAGAATCTTTAAAATGTGGCCAAATATTTTTTAAAGTCTTTTACACCACTTTCTAAGGATAACAGACGCACAGATACACAGAACCAAAAAAAATATATGTATTCCTCTATATATTTTTTGACCTACGAGATAAAAGTCCTCGGAATTTCTTCCCCCACCTCCACAAAAACGTGGTCTATACGATAAAAGCTTAACCAGAAACATAACACCAAGTTCAACTGCTAGTAGTACGAGAACAAAAAAAAATAATGGTTTTAACGGAAAACGTCTGATAGATATGTGGCTATAAAAAACAAAATGGCGTGATTCAATGAAAACGTGCCATTGAATGTAAGTCACAGATTGCTTTTTCTGTACGGCCCAATAACAGCTCAATCCCCATAACAACTCAATAGATCTTTTATTGAAGAATGCGAATTTTATCGGAGAATAATACTTTCGCATCTGGTAGAAATATGTTCGAAAGTGTTGAATAGTGGAGCTCTTTTTTATTCTATTGTCTCATTTCTTTTCATTCGAAATCGGACTTCCTGGCCATATTTCTAGGAGATGAATCGATGGTTTTCAAAGCAAATGTTTACTTAAACGGGCAAAAATTGATAACAGGAGTATATATTTTTTTCATGGTTATCGTGTTCGTATTTTGTAAGTTATTTAGAATGCGGGGTTAAAGCAGATGGTGGTTTATTCTTTAAGGTATCCGTATGTAGTATTCAAAATCATTTGCAATGAAGCCGCACTCTGATAAGCACACACAAGCATGCAGAGTTTATCGTTGCAAATGTACGTTATTACATTTATTATTTTAGGCTTTATTTTTTTTGTGGAAGTTGTTTTATCTGATTCAATTTGTTAAAAATGGTTATATAAATTCGGTGCATGCATACATTTATTGTGAGCATAGTTAAACCTATTGTCAGTAGTCTGATTTAACTATTACATCAAGAAAATGCATTAAACGAAAAAAAAGAGTCACTTTACAGTCAGTCGGGGTCACTGAAAATTCACGCAGTCTCTAAAACGTTAAATAAGTATGTTTTATTTACATTTTTTTCACAGGTCAAAGAGCTACGGATAGCAGAATACCATTACCTGCAATGCAAGCTAGATTCTACAATATATTTCCTTCGAACAATCGTTTGTGTTTTATACAGTACAGTAGAAATACGTTGTAATTTTTTCGCAAAATATAGTCTAAGGATAAATTTTCACTGTAAGTATTAAAAGTACTGCTGATAATAACAAAACTATTTTTATCATAGCTTTTGGTTATGAAAAACAAATATATAAATTTAAACTTCTGCTATATTTCTAATTGCGATATCAACAGTGGATATATATATTTTTTTATCTTTCTTGCTCATGGGAATGTTTTTATATTATTTGGGAATTGCTTTAAAATATTAAAAATTTCATGACTTTTCAGGGCATCTATCATAACTTTCGAATTCTGAATATAGTTTTTCTTCCTTGACAAATGTATCACTGCTACATACATATCCAAGAGTAAAAATAATAATTTTTTATGTGCAATTTTATGATACTACACTTACTATATACTAACAATAGAGTTGATATAGGGATATAAAGCATTATCGCAATCCTAACTTGAGGCATTTGTCCCAGAAGATGTCGTAAAATCTCACGTGCATGGCTTGCGCATCTAATTCGCCTTCGTTTTCTATGGAATACTTTTGATCGTTGCGTTCATTTCCGTTTTCATTATAGTTTTAAAAAAATAGCACATAGTTGCTTTGCATAGAATTCAAGAATAGAAAGAATTCAAGATTTGTAAAATGTTCTGGGATTGCATTTCCCAGACGAGTGTTCTTTTTTATATTTTTAAAATATACTTTTTTTAATTCAAGAATTTTACAACGTATCCATATCCATTAAATTTTGACGGTAATTATTTAATTCAAGAGGAATTTTAATGAGTACATAAACAATAAATTTGGCTCATTGTTTACACTTACTATTCCCCAAATATGTCGATGAAGAGCCAAGTCTAGCCTCAGTGGGCATTTTTGCGCCAAAAGTCATGCGGTTCATCCTTTCCTCGCGTTTTTAACGTTTTTTGAAAGGCGATGCTTTCTCTAATATATTCTAACCCGTAAAATATCCCTCAGACATTAAAGTCATTTTCATAATCATCACCTTTAGAAATGACCTCTTAACGTTAAAAGCTCATTTCACTAAAAGAAAACGTTAATTTTAAAAATAAGATGTTTCCTTTATACCTTCCTTTATTATAGAGTTTCCTCCCAACTCTATAATCTAGTAATCTTTTAGGAATGCAGAGTAGTTATTCCCTTGCTTTTTATGCTTCTGGCAGTATTCTAGTTCTATTCTTTATACTCCTACAGTGCAAACAAAAATTCACTTTTTTAAAATTTTACATTAGTTGTTAATTCGTCAACGACGGGTACTTCAGATAGTATATATATTACACATTGTGAAAATAAAGGAACTTGTGTTGTTAATATAATTTTTAAAAGCATATTCTAAGAAAAACCCTAAACTGAACGCATTGCAATCATGTGGCCCAATAAAAATTACTACTTACTTTAATTGTTCCATTTCTTAATAACAAAACTAATTAAATTATTATAAATATATTTTAATCTGTGCTATTCCTCACCCCTTATAGTTAATTAAACATCAACATGTGTTTCTTATTTCATAACAAGTTTCTGTTTAATTTCTTTAACATTTCTCAGGAAAAGCATTAATGATCGCATATATTAAAATGTTAATAAGGGGAAATGGACATAATCTTAGGGACAGGTGAAAGTAATTGAAGCTAATAATAACTTTAATGCTTTGGATGAGGAAGTATTTAATTAATGCGGCCTAATTAGGTTAGGCAAAATATGGAAAAGCCATTTAGTACATTCGATAGCCTGAGAATAAATTTTAACCCATTAAACAAACAATATAAGCAGTTACAAAGTAAGTAAACATGTTATCTTATTAACAATGCTTAAATATTCGAATAGTTGAAACATTTAATTGAGCAATGTAGCCTTTATACAGTCTACGAATAAAAATGGACCAGAAGGTAAAACGTGCATTGATGTCTAGTTTTGAACAACTATCTACATTTTGACAATTTTTATATATTCATGGATACACGTGTTCTTTCTTATTTATTATCAAATTATAAACTAGGAAGTTAATTATACTTTATTGAAAATACATAGCTAACATTCGATTATGTTCAAACAATTAATTATGTACAAATGTGATAATTAATTATATATTCAGATTTACTAAACCTAACAGGGATATGAAGCTGTGATCTATCACGTAAAGAAACACTTTCAAACGTTTCATCTAGAACTGCTTTCAGGGCATTATTATTAAGGTCGAGGGCGAAGAAAGTAAGAGTGCGAAATTTGCAAAGTCTCAAAGTGAATGTCAGATATTCCAGCATTGTTGATTATCTGTGTCACATATAACAAATTCCGGGATAGAATTTATTATTTTTTTTCCTCTTGCAGATCTTATTGCATTATTGAACAACAATTTCAATATCCCTTTGAATGGAACAGCAGGCTTCACGAAGTCACAAAGTAAACTGTTCCAAAATCTTGCCTTAGACATCAATAACTTCACGACATATTCTTTTCGCCGTCGCTTTTGGTACTGTTACGTCAGCTTTGGACGAAACTTAGGAAAAGTGCTTCTTTTCCTGATGGATCACGGTTTCCTTGCTCGGACAGCTTTAGTAAATATGAGTGTTCTGAGACCGGCTGTGTACGCATTCATTTTTATAATTGTAAAAATATTGCATAATTTACTGTTTTTAATTTTCGTATACATTTCAAATTTACTGTATGTTTATCGCACAGAACACATTAAAAAATTAAATAAAATATGCTTCTGTAATTTCCTTTATGTAATATATACTTTTCGGTTTTCGTAGAAAATCAATTTCTTAAGCAAAATTATCGAAGATTTTATTAGATTTCGAAAAATTCTTCGATTGTGTCCCTAAAGCAATAATATAGAAAGAACTGTGATCTCAAAATGTTTTGGAACGATGTTTTGAAACTTATAAAAGTCATTATATGGCAGTGATTTCGAGAGTAAGGGAGAACCTATTATACTTTCGTTTACGGTTTTAGAAATTGTCCCGTTCCAATGGTTGCTAAACCTTGAGATGAACATGGCAGCATTTTAAAATGTTTACATAATTCAATGGAAATTGTAGTTAGTAATTTATTTTTTCAATTTTTTCCACGTGCTATTTAGACATTCAAACATTCAGCAAAGGCCAATCAGCTTGTCCGAAAGTTTCGACATTAAATGAAGAAACAGGGAAGGGAGGGCACTAAGTTTCTTGGTGTTCAATATCACAATGGGCTTCACGAAAGAAAACATTCAGAAATTCGTGCCCTTTTACGATAGTGCAGACAAAATTCAGGAGGACTAAGACAAAATGAAGAAGAATATTATAGTTAAATTGTACATGCATTATGCAGATCAAAAATTGAATACGTGGTGTTCAATGTTGATACCATGCTTAGGATTAAATGCTTAGGATCTGTCAATGCAGTACATGGAGCAATAACCACTTACGTAGCAAACAGAACGATGACGCGATGAAAAAAAGTGACGTTCATTAACAGGCGTTCCATGACTTCATACGGGCTCGGGCTTCGAGTCGGGCACGATTCAGATCTAATTTCGAGTCGAGCACGAGTCGGGTCTCAAGAGTTCTCACTCGGGCTACGAGTCTTCATACGGGCTCGGGCACTCAATGACGTTACTCAGATTAGCAATGTCAGGCGATCTTCCACTCGATTACAGATTGGACGTACAAGTATGCTCGCGTACTTGATTACCGATTCATAACCAATCGGTAATCAAGTAGAAAGTCGTATGGTACTGTTAGTCTGAGACAAGTCACTGGTGTTAGACCTAACTCTGGCAGAGGAAAGTGGGCGACCAACAAAATCCAAGAGTTCACGTGCATTATTATTAGATAAAATCAGAAATAAATGTATAAACGACAATTTCAAAATCAAGTCTATCGATAGTCCACAGTTAAGGTGGTACGGGCGTGTCTTTGAGAAACCCCACAAGATCCCGTCGTTAAGAAAAACCTTGAAATCTCGACAAGAAAATGGAGTGAGATACAGTGGTTTGAAAAAGTCTTAACGCACTCCTCTTTTGTCTAATTTTTAAGTTCGACTTCATTTCTGACTTCAAAAGGGTAAAGGGTATATTTCGCCGGAATCTGCTTTTTTTCATGTTTCGACAGGGATAATATTTTAATACGTTGAGCGATTTTAATAATTCATTTTTTTTTATTCGAAAGGAGATACTGTGTATGCGATCCCGTATTAATGTGTTCATGTCCTGATGATATTTTCACTATGGAAATTGGAAAAATCGTGTTCATAAACTATTGCGTAAAGAGTTTGCAAGTAAAGAGTGGTAATTGAAAGTCAAAAGTCGTCAAGGTTGGTTACTTTACTAGAGATTTATCGCACTATTAAAATCGTACTACTAATACTTTGCTAACCTTTAAAAAAATCAATTTCAGAAATACTGAGCGATTTGGAAGATTGTCGAAATGACAACAGTGATTATTAACAATTGCTATAAGATTTATATTGTTGGACACGTGACTAATTAAAGTATAAGGATTTCAAAATTGTAATCAACCGAAAAGCAATAATCTTTCCAGTTGATTTTGCATTCCTTTGTTGCAAATCTGTATAGAGAGATTGTTAACTTATCACTTGATTCACACTCGTGCTCAACAGCCAACTATGGATCTTTATTGGACTTTAAAGGACGTAACTATCCCTTCGTAATTATGGACATCGGACAAACGGTACTCAGGATGATTCTTTTGCTGCGAACTTCACCACTTGTCTGAGTTACCATCGCTAAAATTTCAAATTTCGCAAAGAGTGACAAACACAAAGTGATGAATATGCAGTTTGTATTCAACTACAGATTTGCAAATGTCGATTTATTGTCACTTGAATCGTCAAATTACAAAGCTCTCATAGTATAAAATGAAATAATTGATTAGAATTTTTCATAACTCGCTTTGTTTGTCTCTTTGTGTAACATTATTTCGGATTTATGTGCTTGGCCTTAAACTCACTTATAAATACTCGTCAGATGGACAACACAAGGGGGGCTGCCCTCCGTGGGGATCTTTCTAATGGATCCTAACCCGCATTTACGCTAAGTTCCGGAGAAAACCACGGAAAACTCCGAACGGTTAGATTGACGGACGCGACCTGATTTTGAGGCAGGCACCTTCCGTCTACCAGTTTGAGTGACATAAACCACTAAGCCATCGTGGAGTCTTATAACTTGCCTGCTTTAAGCTGAAAGGAAACTCCAAATGGCGAATGGTGATGTCTGGTGAAAATATTCACTTCTTTCAGCACTTGTAATGCCCGTTGTAATCTTGTTTCTTGTTTGTCAGGTTTTACATTTTAAAAATGATGTCTGTCGAATTCTGTCTTTGAGATATGAAAGAA
The DNA here is from genome assembly GCA_038373885.1 of Cheiracanthium punctorium. Classification (NCBI taxonomy): domain Eukaryota; kingdom Metazoa; phylum Arthropoda; class Arachnida; order Araneae; family Cheiracanthiidae; genus Cheiracanthium; species Cheiracanthium punctorium. The sequence continues at coordinate 1,834,647 of JAWZYV010002197.1, forward strand.
GATGTTTAAGAATGTTTAGGCCGCCTACAAACATTGTGGGAAGTGTTTCGAAAAATCCACTTTTAATGAGCGCTCATGTCATAAAAATAACGTATCTATCAAGTTCCATGTTTCTAAATTAGGCATATTTTAGTTTTTGCAATGATGATTGCGTCATCATTGCGTCAAAAGTGCGTCAATTGATACACTTTTTCTCTTTTTATATAGTAGTATAAATTTGAGGGAAACCATTTTTTTTTAAATTCAGAGTTTGTATATTTTTAAGATTTTTTTAGTGATGAAAAAGGGTTAATAAGTACCAGTGACATTTATAGAAGTTTATGTATTGTAAAATAAAATGTTAAAAATGTATTTTAAATGTCTCCAAAATAAATTATTTGAATAAATGTACATATAAATGGAAAGATTACTTGTAAAAACAGAGTTTAAAATTAGGTTCAATTTTTTAAAAACCTGAACTGATTTACTATTTTCTTCGTTCTATGTATTGAAGAACAAAATGTAAGAAACTAGAACATCGAATTTAAGCATAAGAAGGATTACGCTGCCTTAGGTTGTTTTTTACAGGCTTAATTTTGCTGCGTATTTACGTATAAGCAGGATTAAAAAGCGTGAAAAATAAATTAATCCGATTTGAACTACTGAGAAAAGAAACATCATGTCATAGCTTTTTGTGAATAAATAGTGATGAAACATTACGGTTTTTAATATTTCATAAGAATTTCTTACTTTGCAAGTAAAGAAAAAAGCTTAAAATCCAGATTTAAATATGCTCTCATATCTAGATTATTTTGCTGTTTCAATTTTTGATCTTATATGATGCATTATTTTACTCCAAATTTCTCCTCTGTATGTATATAGTGTATAAAAGGAACGATTTAACAATGTATTTGTATTTATGTTTGATGCTTAGTAAATACGACCAAACCCTTTCTCGTTTTTCATTATTTCATTAAGGTGCACTTTCTTGAAATGTATTTTCATTTTTCGTCTTCTAGTTAGTCTGACAAATCTTTTGAGACCTTGAAACATTAAAAACGTGCATGTGTCTAAAAAAAACTTGGAAGTGGTTTATACTTTAAACCAGAGTTGAAAAAAAAAACAGTTTTTTTAAGAAACAAAAAAAAGCAGGTTTTTTGGTTTAAACCTTTTTCGCGGAGGGGGTTAAATCAGTTTGTTTGTTTTTTTAATCCTTTTATAATTACATGTATACAAATTTATAAATAAAATTATTTCTAAAATGTTGAAATAAGAATTAATATTACTTCTGAAAATAATTAAAACAAAGTAAATAAACAATTTTTGCTTAACTTGTGTGGACATTGAAATCATTAAATTTTAATATTTATTTATAGATACTATTTTTTAAACTTAATATACTACAATAGTAATTGTTTACTACATTTTACATGGGATGTTGCTTTTAGATTCATCAGTAATAATGGTGATACGTTGATCAAAATGATATTTTTTAGTTTTAAAAATAAGTTTTTAAAACACAAAACCTCTATTTTAGAAACAAATTAAAAATGCAGCGTATAATTTAAGTTTAATAATTTTTAATGATGGTAAAACATTAAGGTATCTATTAGATCGATATAAAAACTTATTGTTGATACTTCTAAGGATAATTTTAAAATATATCATAACTTATTCTATCAGTAGTATAAGTAATTTTGAATTATTATTAAAAAAAATTTTTTTTGAGAAAAAACCATTTGGTTTAAACTATGGTTTAAACTAGTCGGTTTAAACATGCCAAGCCTACTTTAAACTGATATGCATTTTTGTAAATGTCAGTGTTCATCGTTCGTGTTATGCAATGTGTCATGTTATCCATCGTTCGTGTTATGCAATTTCAAAATTTCATGTTCTTTCAATAATGATTGATTGAGTCAGAAAAAACAATATAAATATTAAATAACTTTACTAAAATTTGAAGCATAAATAATAGCTGTCTCAAACCAAATGAAACTTATTGATGAACAAAAAGAAACTATCGAATAACTTATATATTTTGTGTTTCTTTACATCACCACAATTACATCACCTCAAAACAGTTTAACACACACACACACACACACATTTATATATCAGGTACAGGATGGTGTTTTCGGGACCGTGTTTCTTTGCGCTGGGCAGGAGTGGCGTAATATCATCGTCGGTTTGAGCAGCGCAGTATGCCAGCATCGGGGTCTCGCGGTCCGAGGACCTTGCTGGAGTCCGCAGGGGCAACCCTGTTTACTTGGGTATGCTACGGCTTTCGATAGACTGACTCCGAGTCACAACTGCGGTTGCATAATTATTTTATCGAACGATTTGATACAAGTTCACGTGGCAGTTGTGGCCCCGCAAAAGACTCTCTCTCCGGCTGCGTCTGCCCTTTTATTAACATTTGAGGTGGTGTCACATGACCCGTGCACATTGCAATGCTGACCCCCAATTTGCTGACCCCAAATCTGGGAAGTGGCTTTCCAAGGATTGTTTTGATTTTTAAGACGCCAGATTGACTGGGCGCGGGATGTAATCCGGTTATAAGATTACAAAGGAATTGCAAGGGACTGTGTAGTAGTTACGGAATTAATCAGTTTTAGATCGCGAATTTCTTTTGTTCGCCACTAAGGAGTTTCAGAAATTTGTGTTTTCAGCGGGCTTTTGATTTATGACGTTATATATATACATATATACGCAAAGAGTGTTCCAAAAGCATCGACCTCTAATTTTATTCCATAAATATTGATCATAGACATATAAAATAAATTTAAAAATTTCGTTTGAAAAAACTCAGAATTTTACGGTACCTGTTAAAATTTTGAGATTAAATCTGAAGAAATATAAAATATAATTTTTATAAGACTCATATAAAATATCTAAAAACTAAAATATCCTACTGTTAAGGATTGTATTGCGATTTTTACACACTGTGAGTTAAATAGGCTAAGAATTTTTACGGACATGTGTAATGAAAAAAAAAGGTGTAAGTATTTAAACAAACTAAAAATTCATCCATTCTTTAATTTTTAATCTTCTGCAAAATTGTGAAAGAAAACGTCTACTACATGGCTAAATCAAGATGTTGCCATTTTATTTTCAGATATGCAGAAAAATATTGTAATATCAATACTTTACAGTTGAAAAAGTGACATTCTCATTTGCCGTATCATAGCATGTAAACAAAAAAATAAGTCGCATTCTTATAAGTGACCATAAATGATGTAGAGACGTTTAAAAGAACATTTAAAAAACCGCTTTTTAGGTCTTGCACCAACTAAAATCTTGCTATAAACATATTGTAAACAAAGCGGACAAAATTAATTCGCGTGAGTTTTAAGGTATTTTTCAAAGCATGCCTAACCGAAGGCTTGAAAAAAAAGAAAAAAATGTTGAAAAGCCAATAAAATGGAAATGAAGGCATGCAGTTATATTTCCATTCGAATTGTAAATTATAAAGAACATTTCTCAGTTTGTATTCGTGAATAATACATATACATTATGCAAATTGTGTAAAATTCAGGTTTTAGAAAAAGAATGAAGCCATGCGATGGAATTTATTTTTAGTTAAGAAAAGTAAAAAAAAAAGGAAGAAATATTGAAGATTTACATTGAGGTATAATACATTATGCGTAGAATATTAAATGGTGAATTACATTAACGGATTAGGCGAATGTCGTCGAATTTTTATTAACTGTTTAGTTTAAATTACTATTTGGATTTAAATCTTTAATTTTATTCTAGCCATTATATTATGTGTGTAGGTAAAAATTTCATTATTTTCACATGCAAATCATTTCTAATGGTTTAAGTGCATATAATTTACTCATCCATGTAGAAAGGAATTATACTTGTTGAAATTGCAAATAAAGCATCAGAGCAATGCTATGCAATAAATTTTTCTGACAAAAATTTAAAAATATGAATTTTAGGAGTTTAAAAATATATTTTAATCTACAGAAATAGGCTGTGGTACATTACCAACCGAAATTGCACAATTATCGTCCATAAACAAAACCTTCGTTATCCAAAGAAATTCTCGATTACGAATAAAGGAAATTATAGGTACTTGCGTATTAACCCAACGGTCATTCCCGCCAAACTATTTTTTTGTGTAAAATGTGCTGTCAAACTCTTACCAATCGTATTCTAAACCATCAATAATTTCATGTGTGAGGCATTTATCTTCGCGAAAAATCGCTCGTCTTGGCGGACCGCCGGGATAATACGTAAGTATCCGAAATTATATTAGTTTGTACTGGATGTGTTGATTAAGATCATTATACGTACTAAAATGTTAAATATGACTGATTCTCAATGCACTTTGTAGTGAAATTCATTTACAGTCTATAAAAAAAAAACAAGTACTTGTTCTCCAGACACTAGCCACACGCATTAATAAAAACGAGTGTTAAAGTCATTGGTAAGATACCGTTGGCTTTCACACGTGTGTTTGGATTAATCCATGTGTTAAATGTTCGATGGGGATAAGGCCATTAATCTTTATGACTGCTGTTAATTTGTAAATACTAGGCAAGAGAATTTTTTAGTCCAAATAGCATGATGTTTCAGGAAAATTGAGCGAGAGTTTTTCTAAACAGTTTGCGAGACTTTCGGATAAGGAAAGTCCGGCTGAGAGGTCCCGGCCCTCTCAGCCACCGGTTTTCCCGGTGGCTGAGAGGTTAAGCGTATGATAAATAATTAAAAGGACAACTGCTGAAGAAGGACGGAACCGTTTTCGCCTTCCTTCAGCAGCTGTCCATACACAGACGGGGCTGAAAAGGGTAAACAGAAATATGTGTGTTTTTCAGAAAGTTTTAATTATTTATCGTTTTAAACACCAGTTTTTTTTTTAGTGTTTTTTGCTTAAGAGTGTAGTCTCGGGTCGATTACTATTCACATCTAGTTATTTTGTTTGTCCTATGAAACGAAAATTTCCTAGAATAGTGTTGTAAATACTTTCATTGTGTTGCCCACTTCATGAACGAGGATTTATAAAGTATGTTTACCAGTAAAACAAGACCGAAAATAAATGTTCTCAATACAACAACAATTTTCGTCTTTCATGTGATCGACTAGCTTTCAAAGTCCATCTGTTGCATATTTTATATTCATGGTATGAGAAAACGAATAGGCATGGTCTTTTAAGTAACGATTAGGCAGGGTGATGGTTGCCACAGGTGGTATCTCATTTACTGTTGAACATTTCTGAATTTCCTTAATTTAGAGACATAAAGGCAAGTAATTTAAAATTACATATCTGAGATCTGAATAAATTGACGTAAACTTGTCGGCATGTCCAAACAAACTTTAACTCCTGCTACGAATATTCAGAGAAATGTGACCTTTTTTCAGAGGTAATGAGGAAGAATAAACGTTAGAAAAATTTTATCAAAACGTATTATAATTCTGAACAGGCTTAGAAATAATAAATAGTAACAAATCACACTGCAAATTGTATAAAAAAAGTATTTCTTGAATTCAGATGAAGGATTTTGTAAATTTATTATCTTCTCGACATCTCAATAAATAAACACAAAATTAAAAATAAAATTTCCTATTACCGTAATTATTCTAAAACGCATCTCTCTTTTTTGTTTAAGAATTAAAAAAGAAAGCATCTTACGCACAAAAGTTTTGCATACAAAATTTAAAATGCTTATTTAGTAACGTATCATTACAATTCATTCCTTATATTAATTAGATGCTTATTAACAATCCCATATTGTTTCCTGCTTTCATCTCTCCTAAATATTGTGGAATACATTGCAATACGCAACCGATAAAAGTCATTTAATAAAACGCGTAAGAATTTATATATTCAGAGTTAAAAGCTCCTAAAAAATAAAGGAGAACAGAATTTATGTATGTATATTTGACATAAAGAAAGTGTGATCTTGCCCTGACAATCTCCGAATAGATTCACAGGGTAAATGATGGGGCCAAGGCTTAGGTCTGGTCCAAGATTCTGCTTTGGAATAATAGAACTTGCTAGATTCACGAACTTACGAGGGCTGCCTAAAGTGATCAGTAGCAGCATAAAAGTTGGAATGTATTTAATAATTCATGATACTTCTTTGGAATGTATGAGATGTAGATATTGTGTGAGACGTTCGTAGCTCTTACACTCAATCGAAAATTTTAAATTAAGATTTCTGTTTCATGATTGTGATATCACTTGCATTTTGCAATATAAGTTTCAAAATTAATTCTAAGATGCTTACGGATATTTTTAAAAAAACTTGTTTTCCTAAATTTATGTTTTTATTTTTATTATCAGCGTTATTGATTTCTTAAACTGCGCAATGCAATGAGCATATATTCGACTGCGCAATGCAATTTTCAGTATTTTGCTTTTATATAAAATGTGCATATTAAAGTATTTTAAAACATTGAATGTATGCTTTTAAAAAATGTTTTGAGTATAAATCGTAAACTATAAGGAGAATACTGAGAATTACATTCCGATGATTTTGCTCACCAACATACAATCATGATTAAAAAAATATTCTCCTACATTGAATTGCATTCTGAGTTTGAATAAAAATGATACAAAATTATTAGCGCTGATTGACAGATTTCGAAATCTTTGATAAAGCATTTTTGGAATTTTTGCCATTCCTTTTCCCGTTTAATACATAAGAACAATAACAAAAAGTAAAATATTTACCAATAATAAATATTTAAAATGCTTTATAAGTCTTTATAATTAAAACTAAGGAAACCATAGAAATTCCAATTCCAACAAAATGTTGGAAAAGTTTTCCAGCTCAGAGTTAAAAGCGGATAAGAAATGAAAGAGAAACGGAATTCGTGTATTCATGTTCCACATAAAGAAAGTGTATGATCATCTCAGACTATATAGTCTGGGTAAATGATAAGATCAAGGCATCTCTCTGGCCCAAGATTCTACTTTCAAATAATAGCATTTGCCAGACGCATGCACTTACGCGCTGTCTCAAGTGATCAGTAGTAGAATAAAGGTTGCAAGATAGTTAATAATTCATGAGATTTTTGCTTTCAGTGTACGATACGCAGCAATTGAGTGAAAGGCTCGTAGATTTTATACTTCAGACAGTATTTTAAATTAAGATATCTATTTGATGTTTGTGATATCACTTTGCACGATATTTCCTGAAATTCATTTTGTGCTACTCCACACAACCTTTGAAAAACTACCATTAGTAAATTGATAGATTATTATCATTATAATTTGTCCGTGTGTGATAGATTATTATAAGTTGTTCAATCAATAAAAAATGTGCAGTGGAGTCTTGACTTACGCGAGGGATGTATTCCAAGATCAATCGCGTAAGTGAAAATTTTGCAACGTCAAATAATATATATATAAGGCTTTTGAAGCACATACACAGTTATAAACAAGACTTTACACAATACTTTAGACAATTATAAACAATCCTCAAACTTTTTAAAACCATTTCCTAACTATGTATTATCATTTCCCACATAAAATCTCTACTTATTATAAAAGAAGGTGTCTGTGTGTCTGTGTGTGTGTGTGTCTGTCGGCAGCGTTACGGACAAACGGCTACACCTAGAAACACCAAATTTGGTACTCGGGAAGATGTAAATATGTAATTGTGCACCTCGAAGCGATTTTTTCAAAATTCGATCTAGATTTTTTTTAATTTTATGTTTTATGCGATTTTTGGCATTTTTTCTCACCTAATTCATAATGACGGCGGAAATTACGCTCGCAGCAAAACGGCATTTGTATCATCGGATAGAGGAGAAAATTTTCTTTTAAAAACAGTTTGTTCTGAATTCGTAACATCTCTACTTATTATAAAAGAAGGTGTCTGTGTGTCTGTGTGTGTGTGTCTTTCGGCAGCGTTACGGACAAACGGCTACACCTAGAAACACCAAATTTGGTACTCGGGAAGATGTAAATATGTAGTTGTGCACCTCGAAGCAATTTTTTCAAAATTCGACCTAGATTTTTTTTAATTTTATGTTTTATGCGATTTTTGGCATTTTTTCTCACCTAATTCATAATGACGGCGGAAATTACGCTCGCAGCAAAACGGCATTTGTATCATCGGATAGAGGAGAAAATTTTCTTTTAAAAACAGTTTGTTCTGAATTCGTAACATGATTTACCGATTTTTAGGAATTTTTTTACTAAGCATTTGCTTCGGCGAATTGTTTCGTAAAATAATTTTAAAACTGTCGCATCTTGAATTCTATCCGTCATAACTTTTTGATATTTTGACAAATCGTGAAACATTCTTTTCTCCCTCTTTTAAAATAAAAACGAAAAAATTATGTAAATTAGATGATTTTTTATGAATTTTAACGCAGCCTAATGTTTAGAATTTAATAGCATCAACGCGATCTTACGCCATTCATTACATTGACATGACATGACATGAAATGTGTTTTTATTGGAGCACCCTACGTAAAAAACGCTTATCTCCAGTGTGTGATAATAGTGTGTATTTTCGAAATCCTGAAGTACGCCCAAAAGATGACAGGGCAAAAAACATGTCAATGTCATTAAAAAATAACAGTCCGGTAACCAACGAAAAAATTTTCAACAGTCCGGGTCCGAACCCGGGCACCCGAGGCCCGAAGCGCAACGCGCTACCGACCATGCTGGCATTCCGTGGCGAGATGTTCAAAAGCAGCGAAGCTGCGAGAAACAACAAGAGAGAAGATGGAAGCTGACTCGCCCTCCCCCCGTGTAAAAAACACGATCTTCATTGGGCGAGTTGCTCAGCTAGACCAGGATGACAAAATGAAAAAATGTTCAAAAGAACAGTGTGACAATCATTTAAAAATGAAAATAAGAAAAGTCCGAGAATGGAGAAAGAAAAATCCACTGAAAAAAGCAGAAAAAAGGTCCAAATTCAATAGTAGGAGCAGTAGAACGAAGCGAAAATAAATACCTGACAAAACAGAGCACCGGATGAAGATGAGCGCCCTACGTTGCCCAAAGAGGGTGCCACCATAAAGCGACGCATGAACTTCCACCGCCGACCCCCATGCCACGGCAAATGCCCTTAGTCTGTGGCTCTTATTTAACGAGTAGCTACGACGGCTTGGGAACAAACGCCACACCGCAGGTCAGCTGCCCCTGCAAGCTGATCAACAACCAGTAGTAGTGTGATGACAGGAACAATAATGGCTTCGCTCCATTGGATCCTGGGCCAAATCCATCGACGATGTTATTGCCGAGGAAGTAAGTGATTCGTAAAGCAAGATGGTATTTGCTTGTACAGCAGTGAGATGTTAGATGCTGTGGCAGCGGTGATGATGTTGAAAAATAGTCAGATTGGGCAAATTGATGAAAGTATGTTGATTAGAACAGTGTGACCGAGATCACAGCCTACTACCGCTTCCGAGAGCAGAATATAGTACTCCGCCGGCAGCCCTCCCACAAAGGCCCCGGCAGTCTACCGCATCCGTTCACATCGTCGGTTTCGGTTGCGAGAGCTCTTGTTGTAAAGTATGTCCCGGGCTGACACTCCCGCTGTAATCATTCATTACACTGCGATCACGGCACGAGAATTTATCTTCGGTTGTTGCCACAGAAAGGACTAGAAAAAAGGGTTTTCTCAACCAATCGAGATTTTAAATGGGATATCAAAATTTCAATTCGCAAGTGAGGATCTATGACGTCAAATGCTTTAAGATACGTAAAAATTACGCCATAATTATAACTCATTTATTCCAGCTCTATTTTCAACACAGGGAGACGATATTTTGATTAAAATTTACTGTCCGCAGTAATTTCAACAGAGGAGATTACTTGAACTTTTTAAAAAATGAAATTCTATTTTGTCACATGCAGATATGATTTTAGTAGTAAAATATTCGCTTATTCCCGTATGAAGAGCGGGTGCGCAGTTATCTTAAAAACATCTCTTGAAAATAGCATAAATGAATTCAGAAGACCTCAAAACGTGTAAATACACCAAAATCTCGAAGTCGATTTTTTTCATGATTACAATACTTTCCTTATATGGTACATGTTCGGAAAGAAATAAATGGTTGTCCATTCCATGTAGTGGCTTAGGTATTTAATGCTACAACTTGAGCCTAAAAAACAGTATGATGTAGAAATAAGACATTTTGAAAGCCAGGAGTTCTCTGCAAACCATTAAGCTTTCCACTTTTTTGATAGTGAATGACACTGACGTAGTTTTTTGAGTCATTATACTGCAATGATGCCAGGTTATACTCGTGACGCAAACTTTACATCAAGAGTCAAATAATTTTGCTCTTTTTCTTTAAATTCCACATCACGAAGAAATTCGAATTACACATGTAATGAAAATTTTCGTTTCCTACCGTGCGAAGAACGGGCACGCAGCTAGTAAAGAATAAAGCAAGGTTTAGACTGGGACTGTTCAGGTGTTTCCACCTTCGGTGATGCTACCACGGTTGAAATACCGTTCGCTGATTGGCTCCCTTCTTCAGTAGCAAATCACTAAAGTGATACTTCACCTTCATACCAGCACTTTTTTTCCATAAAATCATTTTTTTTTAAACTTTCAGATTTGTTTCTAAAAAAATTGTGTTTAAATATATATATATATATGTGTGTGTGTGTGTGTTCTCGATTTGCTACGAAGTGCAATACTGTGAACTGTTGCAAGCTAACTGTTTCAGATGTGTTGATTTGAGTTATACCACTGCTAGCTACAATTCTTCGATTTTATTGAATCGTGACGCAAACTTACATCAAGTCAAATATTTGCTCTTTTCTTTAATTCACATCACGAGAATTCGATACACATGTAATGAAATTTTCGTTTCCACCGTGCGAAGAACGGCACGCACTAGTAAGAATAAAGCAGGTTTACTGGACTGTTCAGGTGTTCACCTCGTGATGCTACACGGTGAATACAGTTCGCTGATTGCTCCCTTCTCAGTAGCAAATCACTAAAGTGATACTTCACTTCATACCAGCACTTTTTTTCCATAAAATCATTTTTTTTTAAACTTTCAGATTTGTTTCTAAAAAAATTGTGTTTAAATATATATATATATGTGTGTGTGTGTGTGTTCTCAGATTTGCTACGAAAGTGCAATACTGTGAACTGTTGCAAGCTAACTGTTTTCAGATTGTGTTGATTTGATGTATATTACCAACTGCATAGCTACCAATTCTTTCGATTTTATTGGAAGACTAGCTGAAGTACCCGTTCTTCGCACGGGAATGAATGGACTTTTTGACATTAATATTTGTTGTGATTACTAATTATTGTAATAAAGAGATATAGCAAAATGGATATCGCGTTATATTGTGTTCAATAATCATGCATACAGAATTTCAAGGCAATCGTTTTTATGGTGCAGAAGGCGATGCGGCGTAGCGCAATCTAGTGACGAGTTTTAGCAAAACGGATACGGCGAAAATATTCTTCGCATTCAGATATCGATGTATACGAATTTTCATGACGATCGGCTGAATAGTCCTGAAGTTCATGTGTTGACGCGACATCTAGTGTCAAGTTATAGGAAAATAGATCGTGCCAAACTCTTCCCCGTGTTCAAATATCTATGTATACCTATTTTCATAGCGATCATTCGCACAGTCAAGAAGTGATACACTGCAGGGCCATCTAGTGGTTAATTAAAGTAATGATTTGCTACAGCGCCGTCATGTGGCAAGTTATAGCAAATGGATAACGCCAAAATATTCTCATTGTTCAAATAGCTATGTGTACTGATTTTCATAGCCACCATTTGAATGGTCAAAAATTTGGCCTGCTGCAGCGTCATCTAGTGGCGAGTTAAAATAATAATGCATTGCAGTGCCATCTAGTGGTGAGTAACATCAAAAGTAACACAGTTAGAATATATTCTTCGTGCTCAAATGTGTAAGTATAAAAAATTTTATGCCGATCGGTCGAATGGTATAGAAGTTGATGCGTTGCAGCGCTATTTAGCGGTAAGTTACAGCAAATGGATAGTGAAAAATATTCTCCGTGTTCTAATATCCGCGTGTACCAAATTTCATCGAAATTGGCTGGACGATATTCGCATAGCAAACGGCTAAACGGAATAGAATTCGACGTTCTGCTGCGCCACCTAGTGGCAAGTTAGAGGAAAACGGATAGCATAAAAACCTTCTCGATGATAAAAGACTTAGGTGAACCAAATTTCATGGAGATCGGTGAAACGGTGCTGAGTTTTTCAACCTCCTACATACATACCAACATTCATTTTTATCTATAACCAGTCTTATTATATATACCAGTCTCAAATAAAATCCAGTTTCAAATCTAAGCCTCGCCAAAGTGCCAACATACGCCATTTTGCAAGAGTTTTTCCAGGGAATCATTCGAAGCATTGACTTAGCAGCAATCAAAATGGGAAATGGTTCGACCGCCAGGCATTTTTTTGAAAAGTGGAATCCCTTAATACAGCCTCATTTTTTAAATTATCATATGTTCATGCCAGGCATATGTTCGACAAGCCAGGCACCTCGATGTACTAAATGCGAAGATTTCAATTTTCTGAAATTTGGCGTATTTCCCCCAAGTTAAATCAATGTACTCAATTGGCGAGAATTCTGAAGCTACATCGCTTGAAATGCCCTAATAACTGCATTATTTCTGCACGGATAGTTAAAATTTAACGCTGTAGTCTAAGAAAACCTTTGCACTTGTTTTCAAAAATGCTATTCCCTTAAGCTCTCAGTAAATTGCGCCAGAAAGCCTAAAACTGTGCAAACCGCTAGAACTCACTTTCTAAAAATCGGCCTATCAGCCATTTTATTTTTCGCCAAACTAAAAAAATTTACATATTAGTCTCGGAAATCTTCGATCCTCATTGTTTTGCGTATAAAACATTTCATTCCTGCTCTCATTTCTTATGCACACACGATATTATAATTAAAAAAATAACCTTACAAATATAAACTAAAAAAATCATTATTATTCTTTTATTTTCACTTTAAGAATTTAAAACATTTTATTCGGCAAAATCGCCACACATCGCAACCAAGATTGTTATTTCACACACTTTTTTCACTACAGGGGTTACAATTACGTAAAGCTTTCTGCGTGGAGAACATAAAAAATCTCTTAAATTCCGGGAACGGGTGGACTTTCAAAGTTTTAAAGTGGACTATCATTTATTCTATATTATTTTACATATATCTGTGTAAAATTTCAGGGTGACAGGTCCATTTTTGTGGAATTGTATACTACCCAAATCAACAAATTGACAAACAGAATTTCATTTTTATTTATAAGATAACCTACGCTTGTTTTTAAAAATACCCTCTCATTAAATTGCGCCAAGCGCTAGAATCATAGAAAATCTGACACACTTTCAGATTTTAAATACGCACTAAAGTGCTATATATAAAAAGAGTTATAATCCATGGGTCTTCCCTATTTTCGTTCCTTCTTTTATTAAGTTGGAAAGTTAAAATTGATATTTCTAACATCCTTTTTTCTGGATGTAATATATTAGAAACTAGCTGCGTGCCCGTTCTTCGCACGGAAGGAAACGAAAAATTTCCTCACATGTGTAATTCGAATTAATTCCAGTGATGTGGAATCTAGAAAAAGCAAAATTATTTCACTCTTGACTTAAAATTTGCGTCATATATGTAATAACCTGAGATCATTGCAATATAATGGCACACACACAAAAGAACAAACTATGTCAGCATCATTCAGTATCAAAAAAGTGAAAATGGACCGTTTGCAGTGAACTTCTCACTTTCAAAATGTCTTATTTCCTCAGACACGCTGTCTTTTAGGTTCACGTTTTAGCGTTAAATACCTCAGACACTACATGAAATGGACATTTTTTTAATTTTAAAAATACGTCACCCTCTCTTGCAACCCTTTACCAAAAGAAAAGAGATAAGAGATAAGACCGCGCTATTTATAAAGGCTTTAAAATTATTTTTCTAGATTATGCAGTTTAATTTTTCTTCTCACAAATAAATCCAGTATTTATAAAAGGAAATTGAGCCAAGCAAAGAAATCGTCTGCTCGCGGGACCCGTTTTTATTTATTTTTCAAACTGGCAATTTTAATCATTGTTACTGTATCCATGACAACCAAACCGCAGGATATCAAACCGAAATTGATAAGCAGGTGCTACGGAAATGAAAATCCTTCTTTACTTAAAAATTCGTAAAAATTCTCCTAATTTATATTTTTCCTCCGTTTTTCTTTTAAAAGTGGGCTAATTGTGTGCTCCGTCTTTTGCCAAAATATAAAAAAGTTATGACAGATAGAATTCAAGATGCAGCAGTTTTAAAAATATTTTACGAAAGTCAGCGTCAAATTTAATTTTATTTGAAAAATTCCCAAAAATCTGCAAATTATGTTACACAGTCCGAACAAACAGTTTTTAAAAGAAAATTTTCTCCTCTATACGATGATGTAACTATCGTTTTCTTGCGAGTGCAATTACCGGCGTTATTATGTATTACGCAAGAAAAATCGCTAAAAATCGGACAAAACATAAAATAAAACATTTTCTAATTCGAATTTCGAAAAAATTCGAGGTGTGTCGAGACCCGTCTTGGAGAATTTCCGTACAAAATCTGGTAGGTCTACGATCACCCGTTTCGGAGCTACGCGAGACACAGACAGACAGACAGACAAACGGACAGTTTACACTCTGTTTTATTTATATAGATAGATGCAGAAAAGCTGCTCAGAAAAATGCACAATTCCAACTGAATGAAAATTTAAAAACTTATTTTCGTAGCAGACGATTAAATTACTATAAATAGCGCCAAGCGTTAGAATCCTCCTCAAAATCGCACATCAACCCCTTTTATTTTTCGACCAATTAAAAAGTTGCACATTCAAAGTTGCATGCGATATTTCCTAAAATAGTTCGAATTTTGAAAAAATCGCTTCGAGATGTGTCGGGACCTGTCATGGAGAATTTCCGTTCAAAATTTGGTAGGTCTACGTTCACCCGTTTGCGAGTCTCAAATAAAATCCAGTTTCAAATCTAAGCCTCGCCAAAGTGCCAACATACGCCATTTTGCAAGAGTTTTTCCAGGGAATCATTCGAAGCATTGACTTAGCAGCAATCAAAATGGGAAATGGTTCGACCGCCAGGCATTTTTTTGAAAAGTGGAATCCCTTAATACAGCCTCATTTTTTAAATTATCAACTATAACATGTGTTATTCATCGTTACTCCGATGTACTATATGCGAAGATTTCAATTATCTGAAATTTGGAGGAATTCCCCCAACTTAAATCAATGCACTCAATTGGCGAGAATGCTGAAGATAGATCGCTTGAAATCCCTTAATAACTGCATTATTTCTGCACGGATCATTAAAATTTAACGCTGTATTCTAATAAAACCTTTGCACTTGTTTTCAAAAATCCGTTTCCTTAAGCTCTCAGTAAATTGCGCCAAGCCGGAAACAGTGCAAACGGCTAGAACTCACTTTCTGGGCATTTGAGCCATTTTATTTTTTCGCCAAACTAAAAAATTTTAACATATTAGCCTCGGAAATCTTCAATTCTTATTGTTTTGCGTATAAAGCATTTCATTCCTGCTCCGATTTCCTATGCACACGATATTATAATTTTAAAACAATAACCTTACGAATATAAACTAACAAAAAAAATAATTATTATTCTTTTATTTTTACTTTGAGAATTTAAAACATTTTATTCGGCAAAATCGCCACACATGACAACCACGATCCTTATTTCACACTTTTTTGACTACATGGGTTACAATTACGGAAAGCTTTTTGCGTGGAGAACATAAAAAATCTCTTAAATTCCGCGAACAGGTGGACTTTCAAAGTTTTAAAGTGGACTATGATTTATTCTATATTATTTTACATATCTGTGCAAAATTTCAGGCTGATAGGTCCATTTTTGTGGATTTGTATACGAATCAAACAAACAAACAGAATTTCATTTTTATTTATAAGGATTTTCCACTCCTAATTTTTACTGAGCAATCTAAGCTTAAAATAAATCCAAAATTTTTAATCCAAATAAAACTGTTTAAAATTTTTGGTGGAAAATCTTTCGATAAAATCGGAAGAGTTGGCAGTTATTCAATCGTAATTCAAAATCTGTGATGTAATATTCTGCAGAAATCAACAGAGGCAGCTGCTGTGCTGGAAAAACGCCTTCTAGTTGTAGAAAACTTTACAACTCCTATGATACCAAGCTTTGACGTCATCACTAGGCCTGCGAAAGTGATATCATCGCAGTTTTAATTTCACAAAGTAAAATTATTTAAATTTTCTGGTGAATGCTACAAATATTAGAAAATATTTTAAATTAAACATTAAAATTAAAATACCTTTCTTATACAAAATTATTCACAATGATCTATATCATATTATTTAATTAGTCATATTTAAAATCTGCCATTTGTCGCAAAATTATATTTTTTATCTCAAATTATTGAAACATTGCTAGTCATGGGTAAATTCACCAGAAATCTTTAATAGTTTTATTTTGTGAAAGTAAAACTTTTAGAGGCGAACCTACAGTGATGCCGTCGAAGATTGATGACGTAGGACTTGTAAGGCTTTCTATGTCTTGGAGGCGTTGGCTGGATAAGTTTCTGTGGCTGGTCCACAGCAGTAAAGTAAGACACTTCAGGAACTTCAACAGGCTTTAAACTAAACGGGTAGGCCGTTCCTGAAGGTAGTATTCTATAGTATTCACTTCTAATTTACGCTTGTTACGGTTAGCGTAATATCTCCTCTTTCTATCGAGGAGTCCGCCTTAGCTCTGAGATGCTCCTGGAAAACTCAACGTAATATCCCGCTCGCGTAAGACAGATTTCGTTGTAGCTTGAGTCCCTTATATCTAAAAATGACCAAATATTTTAAATTATGAGACATTTTTGTGGCTTACACAGAGTAAGGTATACTAGGCCCATATATAAAATTGTTCACATTTTGATCAGTATTTGCATAACTTAATGGAAGAACTCAATGCAAACTCGAACTAGACAGCACGTAAACTTTGCAATCGTTTGCATAAACTCCATTATGGTGTAACAGTTCACACGTGAGTAGTATTTAATGCATAAAGGCCAGTGCATAGTGTTACAATTGTCCCGAACTATGGGTCAATTGTGACAATGCCATGGGGCAGGTGTAACATTTCTTATTTCTGAAAGTGAAATTAATTCAGTCATTTTTCTTTAATTGAAAACGCAAATATATTTCGTATAACATTTCTATCGTATTTGCTGCATCTAAAATGCTACAGGAAAAATATAGAGACAATGCTAAGTAATGCAAAGTATTTATTATAGTAAATAATTAAATTGAAAATTAGTAAAACATGAAAGAAAACCATATTTAAATAAAGTCATGACAGTAATGACATTGTCAGGAAAAACTATATGTAAAATGGATTCTTATTGGCATTAATCTTTTGTACACTTTAAATGGACCTATATTTCACGGGTGATACAAGTCTTATCATTGTCCCCAAGATCTCTTGTTATGATTCACTACTTGATGTCATTTTGAAATTGTCATTCAATTACACTCAAATGTGCGGTACTATAAACTTGAGGTTTTACACTGCAAAATCAGCATAAAAGTATGATATATTGATTAATTATTTAAGAAATTATGTCTAACCAGACACTTCAGGAAGAACTAGAAACAAAAAATCAACGAAACAATTTTTTACTTTGGAGAACACGCCGATATCTCAATTGATTTCTTTGCAATTTCTGCCCTTAAATAATTAAAAGGTTTTGTACCCTGCTGACATATCTTGATTATTCTAAGAACTGTAGCATGCATTAAACATGAAATGTCACATTCGACCCTATCTCACCTGCTAATTTTTGACAACTGGTATCAGGAACTATTAAGTTTTAGTAATGCAGAATCGCTAGACAGAATCTTAAGATAACATGGAATTACTATGCAAGACAGATTTTATATTATTAACAACACAACTAGGGAAGCAGTTGCATTTAAGTAACGTTACTCTCAATATATTACACATTTTTCATATTCTTACAAAGTATTTTTACCTTGTTTAATTTATCTAATTATGTATTTAGTATACATAAACAGTGTTTCTTTCATTTAAAATAATTAATTCCGAGGATATTTGGGAGCATACCTACCTAAATTTACGGCTAACGGTTATTTTACTTCTCACAAAAAAAACGCTTCTTTTACCGATTGGTTTGTTTTCATGTGTAAGTGATAAATATTCACCCAAATTTTGACATTAAATTATTTTGAATGTGACTACATAATAAGAAAATGCACTCATCATGAATTTTGAATAATCTGTCTTACTAAGTTTTCCTTATTCGGAGGGGAAAAAAAACTGACATTGAAGTTGATAAAATTAAACTTGTAGATAAATATAAAAGCACACCAATAAAAAAGTAAATTTTGATGAACAGATAATTAATTAGTTTTACCTCTGACCAACTAATCTTATGGCTTACCTGTTTCAACCAATTCTTATGGCTTAAAAAATAACACAGTAAAATCAACAAAATTATTTTGTTAAATGAAATATGAACATACCAGTAAACAAAAAATGTCGTTAATTCAAACAAATAATTTTTTGATTTTAACCAAATAAACCATTTAAACAAATAGTTTGGTTAAATTAAAAAACATTTGTTTATTTTAACAAAATTCGTTGATTAAACTGACAAAATGCTTGCTTAAACAACCAAATAGTTTTAACAGAGTAATTTTTGTCAATTTAACGAAAATTTCGTTGGCGCTGTTTTAACCGGAAAATTTTGTTGATTAAAAAAATGCATATTTTTTTCAGTGCACAGTCCAACATTATTAAAACTTTTAGGGATCTATTTACTGTTTCTGGTGCTGTCCTTTTTTTAAAGATTACGGGAAGCCCTAAAATGTTACACTAACCATTTTAAATCTACATGAAAATTCGTGTAAATTGAGGGTTCAAGGTTTAGTATTTTCTCTAACATTTCTTAAGGACGTCAGTTATCACTGTTCAAAACTTTGTTTATGACAGCTATATTTTGGGGGGCTTAACTACAGTTGAGGAATGTCTTTCTGTGCATTCTTAACTCAGAAACGAATTTAACTTCTACATAATATTGGAAAGCATATGGATATATTGGCACAAGCTGAAACTCCATTTCTAATAGTAAAATTAAAATATCATTATTTTGTGGCATCAGTGACTATTCTTTGCAAAATATGGTTAAGTATATTCAGTATTAAAGAATAAAATTTGACTAATTTACTTAAATTAGTCAAATATTATTATTTAATATAATTTAAATTAGAATTGTATCAGCTTTTTCACGGAATCTGTAGATTATAACGCAAAAACTGCTCAAAGCATATGAAGATCCTCAACTTGTTTTTTTATGGCAGCTACATTTACAACTGATTCTTTGAAATACCGTCTGCTGATAAAAATGGATTCAAAGAAACATCATCTATATAGTTACATTCTCTCAGCTAATATGTAAGGTAGCGTTTGAAAAAATTTAATATTACCCTTGTATGTATAAAAAGGAAGCTAAATTAATTTTTAGCTTAATATAGCTTTTGTTAATTTGTTCAACAGTCTAATATTTCAAAACATTTTATCGGACGTATTTGTTCTGCGTTAAGCTGATTTATATCTTGAAGTGCAATTAACATTATTATAATATTATTATTTATATTTTTCATGCTGTTTTAAGAAAAGTTTACGTAGTACGTAAAACTAAAAAATAGAAAAAGAAAATATATTTATGAAAATAAAATAATATTTTCATATTTATTCATATTCTTCCACGGAAAAACCACGATCATATCATCCAATGTGCTGAGCAAATGATATGATGTAGTCTCTTCCCCCTTTTTTCGGGTCTCCATTTTATAGTAATTACATTTCCAAGACGTATGCACTTACCGAACTGTCTAGAACGATCAGTGGTAGCATAAAAAAGCATTGCGTGGTGCAAGATATTTAATAATTCATGTGGGCTCTGCATTTCTTATATGGGACGCCGGAATTGATGGTGGTCTCTTTATTTTTATTTTTTTTCCCGTTGCTTGCTACTCCAAGATTTTCCTTTTATACCTTAACATTTTTTTTGTATATACATTTTGGTATATTTCGGAAATTGAGGTGTATTTCAAGTCTATTAAAGGGCAACGGTGTTAAGAGATTCTTGAGACTGGAAGGACTGTTTATTCGTCAGAGAGATTACTTACGTTTTGTATTATGTTTCTGAAGTGCGAAAAACTACTTCAGTTCCTTAATATTGATTCTAAATGACTTTTCAGAAATTAGCTTCTGTATGGTTGCTGTATCATTACATCATGTTTACAAATATTAATACAAAATAGTTTTTTCTTCAAATTTTCTACTGCAGAAAGTTAGTTTTTAGTAACATTATTAAAATTCAGAAAATCGTTTTCTTAATCGAAAAAAAAAATTCTATGAAATATTTCTCATTCTAGTTTTTAAATTTAGAATTAGTGTAACAATAGTATAATTAATTCATACCTGACCTTTTTTCTGTATAACTATCTAAAATTCTTTACAAACGTTATCGTTTATATAGAGTAGCCATAGCACGGTTCACAAGCCTCACGTAGCTCTCGTAGGCACGCAGTGCGGCTCATAAGCAAGTAACACATGTTTATAAAGTATGTTAAACTGAAGCACCTCAATTTCCACAAAAGAAGCTCATTTGTTTAATTTTTTGTAATTAAAGGAACTTAACAGTGTAACTAAAAAATATTTTTAAGGGTGTTATGGTAGTAATACTGTGAAAAAACATTTGTAAAACAATTCTTTAAATGTTAATTTGCGTTCCGATATTTTACGAGTGTTGTGCATCTTAGCCGTTAGTTGACGAAATTTTGGTTAAAAACTTAATATGGCAGTTTTCATTAGCTTAATTAACTGTTTAATCACTTTAAGTAAACTGATGCCCAATCATTATTTTTGATAAACTTAATTATCGAGTACAAAGAGTCACAGCATTTCAAGGTACTGAAAACAAAAATTATTCACTACGGTCAACCTGCAAACAAGGAAATTTTGTTCCGGAACCACTTTTTAAAACTTGGTTTTAGTTTTACCTGTTTCAAACTTCAATTTATCTTTAAACAACGAGTAGTGACATTGTATTAGAAAGTAATTTAATAATAATAATAATATTATTATTTTCCCAGGACAATGTACTTATCACTCCATGTTAGTTTTTATAAAAATAAGTAAACTAAAAACATATCAAGTCCCCTCCCTCACTAAACTAATTATCGTTTATCTTCTCAAAATAAAATTAAAAATGTCAGTTCCTTCGACTCTAGGCTATTTAAAATTCATCTTTTGCGGATTTTAGACCAAGCAATTTTTCATCCCGGTGGTATATACACTACTTTGACTAGCTTTTAAAGTTGTTAGTATAAACAGTGATATTCTGACATAGCTGCCAACTATTCCGATTTCATCGTAACATTTCACACCACCAATTTTCGCTTTGTGTAATTCAAGATTATAATAAGACCAAATTTTTAATTAAAAAAGCTGTTGCAAAATAGTGGTGGAAAATGTTCCGATTAAATCGGAACGGTTGACAGCTATGTTATAATGAAAAGTTAATTTTTTGATGAAAGAAGTCCTAAGTTTGCAAATTTTGAGAGATTTTATTTGAATATTATACTGAAAGCTGCCAACTATTCCGCATTTTTGTGGGAGATTATCTACCACAACTTTTAAAAAGCATTATTATAAATTACAAGTTTGGATTTATCTTAAGGTTAAATTAACCGAAAACAAACAGTGGAGAGAAAACTTCTGAAAAAAAGCATAAAAGTTGGCAACTATGTTATGCCGTGAAATAACTTTTCCATTCTACAAATTTACAAATTACAAAACAATTAAGAGTACAAACAGATATTTTAAACAATTTAATGTGCAATAATTAATTGCTATGATTTTATTTTTTTACTATAAAAAATGTTACAGACAATTATTAAAACATACGCGGTTTGTCTTCCCCACATTATGAAAACAAATAATTAAAAAATTCTAGTTGTAGACAATATATTGATAAAACTAAAAACTAAAAATTAAAAAAATCTTTTACAATGATAAAACAACTTAATAACTAAGAGAAAAAGTAATTTAGTTTTACTATATTGCACTACACAATATTTGAAAAAGTATGCTTATAACTAATCACGTTTATGAAGTGTCCCTTAATGCAGTCCGAGCACTGCTAATTAATTTAAATGCAATAATACTTCTGTGACCACATCACAGGTATTTCAATAAAATTCATTAAAATGCACTTTCCTGTAATCCTCCGTGCACCCGAATTTACATATATACTTAAGGTAGTCCAAGACTACAAATTTACTTGAAGGACTACTTAATTAAGGAATCTGAAATTCATCAATCGATAATGTGAGTTTTTATTTAAAAGCAGAGAATATATTTACAAAAGATTTAGGTGTAGAATTATGCGCTAATCGAGTATGTGAAAATACTTACGAGAGATCAGATTTTAAAGATTAAAAAATAATTATTGTTTGTGTGTAAGAAAGAAGGAAATCATATCTGTGTGATTTTAATTTCTATATTTCCTTCCTCATTATTTTACAAGTGATTGAAATATTCTTTGAACGAAAGAACTGATCCACTTATTCTTAATAACTTATTGTTAAGTACTAATTCTATATAGATATTAATGTATGGATGTATCTTCTGTTTACTTTATCAAATTATTATTCGAAAAACGAAATTAATGACACATTCTTTTTAGACAAACACCCCGCCTGTGACCTAGCAAGGGAAAGGCTTTAAAAATTGTTCTTCATATCATTTCAATGAGACATTTTCTAAAAAATATTCTGCGTAATGCGTTTTATAAGAACTTGTTGTTTCCTCCTCACACAAGTTCAACGCTTTCCATGACGATATTCCTATGTTCGTCTCCCGGCTTGAGACTGGTTTGTTAAATGGCCCATAAATTTATATTTAGAAACACTGGCCATGTATTAACCGATCACATAGTAAAATGGCCTCTGGCCTTAATAGTGACCGACCTCTGGATGAATGGCAAGTCCCCGTGATCAGAAAAAAAAGGTTTGTGAAAGCTGAAATAACTAAAATGTAAAAAAAGTTAAATGTTTCGAAACAGTCAATAAGCGTTATTTTATTTTTCATGGATCCGATATTTTTCTACCGTTCCTCGTTTGATAACGTAAAAGAAATTTATTAAAATCTCAATCCCCAAAATTGTTTCAATCAGGTTAGCATTGAAGCTATCAGATAGTCGTCTAATTATTCCATTCCAACCGGCCTTTACAATTAGTGCACTACCAATCTTTTGAGAGGAAATTTGAGAACTTTTCTTTTATTTTCAATGGCGGGTGTTTTGCCACTACTAAGGCTGGAGTTGTTGGTCTTTTTATTATGGGGACACCTAGTGGTGGACCAACGTCACCCCCTATGAAGGGACGGACACAAATGACAGCCACGCCCAGTCGGGGATCGAACCCAGAAAGTTGAACCCGAAACCGTAGTAAGATGCTTTATTCACCATACAAGCTGGTCGGGAAATTTGTGAACTAATGCTCCGTATAATTTAGGTGAATTTACAATCATAGTTTTCTTCATAAGATAGCGTTTTAATGCATCTTCTTCTGTAGGGGTCTGTACATATATATATATATAGTTATTAAAAATGTAAAAAGTTTCTGCATCGATTATTTTTTTATAACAAGGAGTTGTATGACTTTGTTAAATGATGAATCTTCATAAAAAAAATTATTTTGACCGACTTGAAAAGCTAATTTTAGAACGTTAGTGAATCAATATTCCAAAACGAATGCATATATCTGCTTGACTTAGTACGTTATGCATTAGAAGCATCGTGAAATTTTCCTTAGAGTACCGATAATTATTCTAAACAAATGATATGAGGTACATGGTGGCAGCTTCCACTAAGAAATATACTTTGATTAGGAAAACATATACATTCAGGCAAGCATATTTATCAAAGCAGAAAGTGCTATGTGAAGCATACATCAGTTTAAAATCTAATGAATGTGAAAATAGGAGAAATTTATAATTATAAAATAAAGTACATTTCATTTCATTCATTCTCATTTGCGCAATCTTTCAAACATCTTTCAAAACAAGTTTAAAAAAGATATATTTGTGCAAACTTTCTTGTCAAATACATACGAAAAATTTTCTTCACACACCAACTCAGCTTCTTTTATAATATAAAGTACAGACTCCGAAATAAGTTTCTGAACATAAGGGCAGTGTTTTAAAAGCGCCTCATAAGTATGCGCTTTCTCCGAAAATTCGATTACACTCAGGTATACAAGGAAAGAGAAAAAATAAGTGGAATGCTCTAGATCATTTACTCTTATTGAGGTTGCTGTAGCACTTGTGGTTTATTCATGGGGACCGACAAGCTATATTCCCTTACACATCCAATACATGTATTTTTCATCTCATATTTTTTAAATTTGATCTCAAAAAAGGGGTTGCATACAAATAAAAAAACGCACAAAAAGCGATATAACACTCTTTCGGTGTGAAGGCGTATAACATAGGTAAAAGAATATATATTTTTTAAAGTATCTTTAATTATTAAATAGGGAGTATTATAAAGTTATTATGATTAAAATATTAGATTTCAGTGAGAATGTTAAATATCAGACTAAATTGTATGTACTGCGCAGAAATTTCTAAACTGGCATACGTGCTAATTTATTATAAGCTATTGTTGCCACCCAATAAAAATATTCATTTTTTTTCTGAGCCCTGTAAAACAAATGTTTCTTGATAAACTGTGGTATGTATTTCTATAAATTAAAAAAATCAACTCCAATTATCATAAAAGATATTTCTCAGAAAATGAATTGCAAAATATGGTCTGTTTTGCACATACTTCTGCTGTATCTCTGCTGCTTAAATGAGTGAAAATTACATCTTGTAAAGATAAGCGCCAAGTATTTTTGTAACCTTTAAAGTAATATTTTTTTAATTGCAATATTTTCTGAAAGGGCATCTTTAATATCCTTATGTGTCCATTGATTTATTTCAGCTTCATATTTTGATTTATTTTACAGTATCAATTTATCATTCTACGCTCTATAAAAATGCATGAACCTAAATGTAACTAATTGCAGTTTAATTTACTGTCATTCTTTTGTTTTTTCAAAGTAGCATTTTTTCGTATATTACACTTGGTTCGGTTAACAATATTTTAATCCTCTTTGATTTTTTTTTTCATACAACCCATCGCTATCCACACATTTAAAGTCAAATATGAAAAAACTATTATAAGTATGTCTCCTCTGAATATTACGAACTTATAAAACTTTGAGATGAACTAAATATATACTTCTACTTAATTGTTCCCCTTCCGTTTTCCCTCTGAGATTTGGAAACTTCCCCTTTTAATTAATGTGATTAGGGAACGTTCGCAATTCTATAGCAATATCCATCCATTAGCATCGGTGCTAAACCATTTGGGACACTGAACGTAAATGAAGAATGTGGGATAGAAATTCGCAGTGTGTTGCTTTGTCAATAATATTCTTCAGCCTCAATTTTCAAGAGTGGAGTCAGAATAATAACAGCAGGGATTTAAATGTTACTGGGAGTTAATCCTCAAAATAAGATTATTGTAAATTCTAGATTAAAAGGGTTTTTGTAATCTCTATTAGGGACGAATGCACACACTTCAAATGTTGTTTTATTTATAGTATACCACAGAAGGACAAACCCGTACAAAAGACGTTCAAAGTACGTACAGTCCGCTTATTCATCACGTACAGAATTTACGTGTCGCTTACGTCTCTATGTCCTGGCAAAAGCCGTACAGTGATAGGGTAAAACTGATTCCGATCGTAGTGTTCTCTGCAGGTTGTATATCGCTTAGGAAAAAATAAAGCACACAGCTGGATTTTGATTGTTCCTTTTCTGTTTGTTTTATTTTTTACATGAACTTCAGGCTAATGGAATAATTTTATTTATTTAAGTTTTCGCTAACACACTGTGCTACTTAGTAAATTCATGTTAACTATTCTTTGGTTGATAAATAATGAAACCCATACTAATAGTTAATAACCGTAAATAATTATATTTACTTACTTAATGTGTTTTCTCTATTTTTTATAAGTATGATAAATATTTTAGGTATGCATATTGGGGTGGTTAAATACGGGGTAGGTATATCCTTTTAAGCTGAGATGGCCAAAAGTAATCGCATAGGAAAATGTACTGCTAACTGCCTACCTGGCAAGTACTCTTATATAAACTACCTGAATAAATTGCACAATACACTAAAATAAGTTATAGGGGATTTAAATCATTTGCATCACCAATAGGTTATAACACCATTTACAATCAAATACAAAGTATGGATTAAGATAATGTATGGGGAGATGTGGTATTCCGCAGCACCATTTATTGTCAATTAAAGAGAGGGGCACTTTTCACAAGAAATAGAAACGAGAGATATTCACCAGATGTGCACCCCAAGATGACGTAGTTAACTTCTCACGAGCAAAGACAGGCGGAGAGCATATCCGAAAGTTGTCCTGAATCCATCTATAGGCTCTCCAGATTAACTCCTTGTCTCTGGTCGGTAGCATATATATAGGAATCTCTAGATTGATCATAACGAGAGAAAACTCGTTGCCTCCAAATGGTAGCCATGATAGTGGCATGCGCATGCGCAGAATGGCAATAACTTAAATTATAATGGTATTTTCAATCATTTTAGAGCGATCTGTATTTTAAAAAGTACTCGTATCGAAATATTTTCCTTCGAACTTATTTATTTTTCTGAAGTATTGCAACGAATGTTCTATTTTACATCGACGGCAGCCATGATAGTGGCAGAAATGGGGTTGCGTTTTTGGCAACAGAAAGCACACGATTAGGAACATTGGATGAGCAATCTAGGTATTCCGAAATCTATGGTCGGTAGCAGTGGTGGCACTGGATGAAAAGTTTATTTCAGGACTAAGACGGGATGTCCCGACATCTTATTCTCTCCTTGGCCAAGTGAGATCTCTTATCCTTCCTTCTTGTATTCTTTTCTTGTTTTGTTTTTTTCCTTCGCTTTCACAAGTTCTTCTAATCGTATATCCTTTATTCTCATAGTTTGGCGTTTTCCGTTGGTTAGCTTATACGGTCAATCTCTACCCTAAGCCGAATCACTATCCAGGGGCGTTGTCTGTCGCACCTGCAGTCTCCGGGGGTGCCATATGTATTTTTCTCTGACAATCTTTTGTGTTTAAACTGTCACTTTTCTGGACAGTCTGGTGACTATTCGAATATATGGACGATCCGTTTCGTCTTTTTATAGTGGGAAGAACACACAAGGATTTTGGAAATTTCCCTTCGATTAAAAAAACTCCCATATCTTGTTATTTTATACCACCACATATATATTATTTATTCTAATGTACCAATATTGCCTATATATTCTAACTTGGTGGTTCTACAGTAAAGAGCCCCAGTTTTTAACGCGTTCACCGTTGATCGCAATCAGTCAGTATTATAAGCAGTAGTCAGATTCACAAATGATATATTTTGTTTCCACAAAATAATTAGAATTCACTAGAATTCACTTAGATAGAACGTCTTTCACTTCATTAGAAAGACGTGTGAATCTTTCCCTTTCTTTTAGGTACTGTCGCCCGCATAAATATGTAAGAAATTGAAAAATCCCCTTCTTTACTAACCTACCATAAATATCCGTTGATACAATTTCGTAAAATACTTTCACAGAACATTTTCGTATGAATTGTCAGGGTTTGTCAGTAACTTAAGAATAAAAAAAGGATCTTTTTCAAGCACTTATATACTTATGAAGGTGACTGTATAGTAAATAAGGTTTTAAATTCATTGTATAATCAATATCGGAAATTTATATCACTACTACTTGAAAAGGCTCTAAGAATGGAACGAAAAGGCATGGAACTGGTAATTACGGCCTGTTATTACAGAAATCAATAATCACCAGTTAATTATCTGCTTATTGTCCGGCAATAATGTATAATTCGTTTAAAATTTCAATACTACTAATCAATAGCTACTAATTGTTTTTTGTCTTATGAGTCCTCCTTTGTTTAAATCTTTAATTGCATAGCGATGAATATTTACATCGTATGTTTAAAACACGTTTACTGCTGTATTAGAGTATGAGCCAAATTTCTCATGTCGAACTTACATATCAATAGTTTTTGATAATAAATAATTTATGTTGTGATTAATAAAAATATCAGATATTTCTTTCAAACTGTGTGTTTTTCGGCAGATTAATTAGTTATTCACAAAACTGACATAGGACATTTAACTCACTCTCGTGAATACCACATGATCGGCAGTGAACGTGTTTAAAATTCATGGAGTTAAGGGTTAAATATTCGCTTAACTCATTTTTGCCCAGACTAGTTGCATGATTCTTTCCAATCTCCGTTGTTGCCAGCAATAATAGATAACTTTTTGACATCAGGATTTTTGACAAGTGATAAACATGTATAAAAAGTAAAAATATGTCTTACTTCATCATGTCAAAATAATTTGTGAAATGCAAATGTAGTGCTAGAGAGTTCAGGCTAGGGAAATTAAATAAGGCTTATAAGTTTTTTTCCGACAAACACCGAAAATGTTAAACTATGAACATCCCCAAAAAGGGGACGATAGGCACACATAGACTAACCCTGTAACAGGCAGTGGTAAATATATTACCCTCTACGATCTATTGACCGCCGCCTGGCTTATGTAGTGGTTAGACAGCCATTCTACTACACCGCGGGTCCGAGTACAATTCTCTGCATGAGTGTAATTTCGTCCACCATTTCATAAGAAGCAACGCTGGTCCACCTATTAGGTCCCTTAATAGTAAAGAGATCAGTAATAACGATATTTCTAGCGGCCAATGCCTATAAACGGCAAGCGCCCGCCGTTAAAAGGGGAAAAAACAATCCGTTGACTACAGAAATCAATTATCGTTAGTTAATTTTACGAATTTTGTTCAGTAATATGGACAAGTATTTTTTTTCCATATATAGAGAGATCAGAAATTATATTTAGTTTACTTTCCTTTCATTCGTATTTTTAAAGAAAGCCCACATAAATATTCGAAAAGTGAGCAAAAGAAACCTCGCTTTTAATTATATATTTTTGCAATAATTGCGTATGCAAGTAGCACTTAGTCTTCGGACTTTGAAAGTGTGAATAATTAACTTATTTTTCCGCAAAATTTGTATGTTGGTATAACACTTTTTTCTTTAATTCTCAGTAGTATAGCACTTTGTAGAAGACAAATACATAGATAGTTCCTAAAAATGGGCCAGAAAATTTCCAGTTATTTTCGACTCTCTGCGCATAAACTCGCCTGTGAAAAGGTTAATTATTAGAAAAATTAGAACAAGAATTTTCTCTTTTAAAACATGTTTTTGCTTTTGATTTTCTGTGAAAGCAGCAGTCCATATCTATCCACGATCTATAAAACGGTTTCTATACTTTTTAAAATTCAAATTAATATTAATATTTTAATCCTTGTTATTATGTTGAGCATGACTCACAAACTTGGAATAATTTGAGAATAAATGAAGATTTCCCTCTGCTTAAATAATTCCGTCCTGTTTTCCCTGTGAGATTTGCAAACTTCCCCTTTTAGCTAATGTGATTAGAGAGCGTTTGCAATTCTACAACAGTATCTAGCCTTTAAAATCAGTGTGGAACCTTTTGAGACATTGAGCGTAAATGCAAAATCTCGGATAGAAAATCGCAGTGTGTTACTCGGTCAGTTTTTCATACTTCATTTTCGAAAGATAAAAACATGAATATCGGGTACCAATTATTATGTATTATTAGAAGTTGATATCGGAAGAAGTTCACCAACATTTAGCATTCGAGTCTTTTCTGAATTCATTTGGTGGAATACCCACTGATTTGATTTTTTTTTTTACTCTATGCAGCTTTGATATAAAGTGTAATAAAACAATTAATTATAAGGGAAAGAAGTAAAATACCAAATATCTTACTAAAGGTTGTATTTTTTTTTTAATAATAATGTTCCCAGGGAGCACACACTGATTCTTTCACCGATACCACGCGTCATATACTGTACAATCCTACAACTGTTTAATACGTTTTTATGATATTGATAATATTACCAAGTGTGTAAATGCTAATCTATTTTCCAAACAAATCACCCTAGTAGCCACTGCATTATAAGAACTTTGGTTTAACGTCTTTTGAACGTGTTTTAACTAGCTGTGCTACTAAAGCATAACAATACCCCAGCCACCAACAAAGCTAATATAAATGCTGTGATAATCTCATCTGAAACTAGCTCATATTTTCATAAATTTGCTCCCAAGTATACGATTAAATAATGTGTGATGGTACGATTTATTTTTATTATGCGGTACATAGATTTTCGAGAATAAAACAATGTAACTTATTTTCTTTAAATAAAGTTGTAGCATTAACATATGAAGTATAAACTATAGAAATAAACCTGGGTTATAGTCGGTGATTGATTGCTTCACTTCTTGGACTTTTTGCAGAAATGAGTTGATCCATGTATAAGCTAACCCCCCTTAGCATAACTTGAGAGGAAATTCCAAAATATTCTAGCCTTGTGCAACAAATACTTGTAATTTTAGAGTATCTGAAACCGTTGTGAAACTGTTTGTGCAAGTTTTGAGGATTATAGAATATATCTGACTGAGAAAATTAATAACTGATGTTTGTATTTACGTTTTGCAACTCATTATATAGGTGCCGAGCCGAAGCATATTAATGCAGTAATATGTTTAAACTCACAAAGCGCCAAACACTGAATCGGAGTATGCATTGTCAAAAAAGTAATTGAAAAAGCAATATTATATAATAACTCATTAGGACAAAGTCATATTACATCACAACAGTACTGCGTTCTATATGCAGTAGCAATCTTGTAACAGCCTCTGAAGAAATGCGAGATCCCTTTTCCGACTCTTAATTAGTAGGAGAAAAGCTTTCCCCTTGGTTCTCTACACCCGACCTCTCAAACTTGACTCTAATTAATCTCATTATGAATTAATACGATGAAAGTGAATGTGACGTCGGCACAGTCAATGTCAGTGAATTCTAAGGCATCTCGAGGAAATATTAATTGAATTCGAGGAAACACGTATGTCTTATCGTGTTGCTTAAAGTTTATTTTAAAATTAGATAAATTTCTACCAGAAGATACCATGAACTGCATACATAAAGGAAAATTACGAAAATATTTTTATATGTGTTCTTACGTCCATATCCTGATCAAAGACGTCAGTAGCTAAACGGGGATTAAGTCAATTTTTAAATAGAAATTATAGTTTAGATACTTTTATTAAAAGTGAATTAGTCTATTTTAAGATTTTTAAGAACGACTTTTGAAAATTAGTAAAATTAGTACCATTTTTGTTAAGTGAAAATTGAATGCATCCTAAGTAGTAAATAAATATTTACAACTCACTGGACAGTTAATTTTATGTGTCTGAAGTTAGTAATGACAGGGTCATGAAAAATTTGTATAGTAATAATTCAATAGATTTAATTGTATGTTTTATAATTCAGTACTTACAAATTACAGGTAATTATTGAGAGAAAAGATACAACTAGAGTAATCAACATACACTGTAGTGAAATTGATGCGTAAAAGCAACTACTATTCACATATATTTTATATTTTAATGTGATACTTCGTTTCCAATCACACAAATGTATATTTTACTTATTGAGCACCGATTTTGAGCTTTGTAGCAGGTTGAAAAGACTTAATAAAGAAAATGTTGTGCTATCAAAGAAGAATTTAATATTTTAAAATGGATCTGAACCTTTTCTTTCATTATACATATTTTTTTACACTTTTTTTAGTTTTGAAATGTACAGTGTTAACTTTCTAAGTTATCTAAGTATTTCTTCTAAAGTATGTATATTAATTTACATGTATATGCATATGAAATGAAGTGGTTCGGTGTATAATAAAGAAATGAGACTGTTGGAATTTGGCATTTTAAATAGTCCTTTTATTCCATCAGCATCAGTATATGTAATGTGAGCAAGGTAGCTGTAATGTAAAGATTAGAATATCCGGGTATTGGGGAGAGTTACAGCATAATAAGTATTTAAACAAGTTCAGTTTGTTTGTTTTCAGGTCATGTGACATTCCAGACTGACATTCTATGAAACTTAATATCACAATGAAGTTTCCACACGCAGATTTGATACGAAATGGTATGACATAGCCTGGTGTGGTTCGTTTTGTTAGTTTACTCTGTGTTTATATTGTTGTTATGGTGTAATCTTTTCAGAAGCTTTTACAGTTTTCTCGCGAAACAAGATTTGTTAATTAAAGATTTTCTTTCATTTTATAAGACTATTGAATAATAAAAAGCAATTTCCGGAAAAGATGGCTGCAAAAGAACCGCAAACGCCGCGAAACAGCAGCTTATAACGAAACATTTAAAAGTATACCAAAAATACACACGCACACACACACACAATGGACATTGTTCAAATAACTATAAAATAATCTTGAAACGACACAAACCTTTTCTGAGGGAAAAATGGCTTAGAAATAAAAATAATCTTCTAACTTTTGCAGACCCAAGTGATTTGCACAAGCAAGAACTACCATTTTATAAAATTTCCAGAAAAGCTGCCGTTCTGTTAGCAGCAGCTTATAAAGCAGGTATGCGCAACCTTTGAAAAGTTGCAGACCAAAATTTAGGATGTTAGCGAAGTCGTTGGCCAAACTTCAGGATGTCAGCGACATTGCGGGCTGTATGATTGGGATTTATATGGGATTTTGAATGGTTTATATAGGTTTTATTCGGGGTTTTGATATGTTCCGCGGGCCAGATTGCCCATATGTGTTATAAAGAAATATGTTAAACTATGAATAGCTAAAACGACGCACACGTCGGTCATTGTCAGAATAAATATGAAGTTAGCAAGAAACTACGCGAAGCAAACTGTTGGAATCTGCAACAGCATCTTTTAAAGGGGGATGGCTTAGCAGTAAAAATAAGATATTTTTTCAGTTTCCGGCAGACCATCAGTAATTTAGCTAAAACAATATCTAGACAAGGTCTCATGGTCAATACATAAATATGTATTAATGTGCAAAATGTATATGTATTTGTTATAAAATATCCCTTAAATATAATATTATTTATTATCTGTCATTTCTTAGTAAATTTTTATATTAAAGAGTCCACAAGATATGTTTACAGTTTATCACAATAATATTGCATGAATGCACAAATTAATTCTAGCTGCATAACTCCGATTTTAATAAAAGATTTTTAAAACTTCCATTTCTGAAACAAATAGTATGAAAATAATTTTCCAAATTAATTTTAGCATCATTGTATCTCATTTTAAAACGCAGTTATATAAGAATAAATACGTTTTCTCAGAAAGTATATTCAAGTAAAAGTATACTGCCCTCTATAGACCAATATTTTCTGACATTTTTTATTGTATTGTCTTTATCGAGTTCCAAGACAGTAAGGTTTTCCATACTCTACATAATTTAGCAGAGCGGATTTTTGCAGTGCTATTGAATAAAAATTTCCATCTTTATTCTCCAGGCAGAGATTCTTCTAGATCGTTTCAAATAATAAAACTTCTCTGAATACTAAAGACTTTATATTAACTGCAATGTATTTTATTTTGATAAAATTTTCGTTACTAATTTATGCAGTGTTTAAAAAAGGGAAACTCATAACAAGTAAAAAAATCAAATCTTTTAATCATATTGCTATGATGACTAGTGCAATAAAATAAGAAGCATACATATTACATACGTACCGTTAGTCGTACCGATAACAGTAGTACTTTCAGTTTTTAATTTTGTTGGCTATTTTTTGAGAGATTTAAATGTTATTTTATATACATAAAGAATATCTAAAAGGTTTATGCTAAGAATTATGTTTCTTTTAGTAAAAATCGCGCTCCTGTTTTTTCATTTATGAATTGAATTAATGTTGAAAAGAATTGCCAAAAGAAAAGCAATGATCTTTTAATAATAAAATAGCTCTAGCATTTTACTGATATTAAAATACTTACTTTTAATTTTTTAATAAAATTAAAATAAATGAATATCTTAAAATTATACCTCTATTATCTTTATCAAAAAATATTTTACTTCATAATTTCATTTGGGACTTTACATGTTAAAACTACCGGGCGGTTAAATTCGAACTGTGGTTACAGAAAGGCATATATACCCAGTTATCCTTGTCTTTTAGGAATGAAACGCCAAAAGCATATTTTTTCATGGGGCCAAAGTTGAAAAAGAATGTTTTTGAAAAATATCATGGGTATAAGAAAATAATTTTATTTCTTTTGCCAACCATTTTTTTTATTTCAGCATTCCTAACCACGCATTTTTACAATTAAAGCATTCCTACAGGAGGGCATAAAGTGATAAATGAAACTAAATAGTCATAAGGAACATTAAATGTCACAATAGCTCTCCATAAAGAGAACATTAAATCACACAATTTATCGCCTTAAAGTGGGATATGCAGCTATCGAAAAAAAGGCCTACTTGGGGGCCTATTCTGCCACGTTCGTTCAAGCGAACGTTCGGATTTGTGACGTATTTCGAAACGTATGCTAATGTAAACATTCGGTAGGAAGTATCTGCACCTAAAGCTCCACCGTACCTTGCAGAATACCAACATACATTAGCAGGATGCGAAAAACGTCATTTTGATGTCACATATCCGAACATTCGCTTATACGAACGTGGCAGAATAGAGCCCTTGCTCTTTAATCGACCGTCGTTCATCGTACAGCGTGCAGATAAGTTGCATATCCCCCCACCCTCACAAAAAAATTATGCAAATAAAATGCAGCAATATTAACAGTGCGTTATTTGTAAACGGCTGGTATATGCAATTTTGCTGTTCGACGACTTATGCTGAATAAAGGCAAGTGGGTCTCTTTTTTTTTCCGTAGATACGTCTGCGCAATTATCGTAGCATAATCCAGTGAACAAAGA
This sequence comes from Cheiracanthium punctorium, assembly GCA_038373885.1. NCBI lineage: Eukaryota > Metazoa > Arthropoda > Arachnida > Araneae > Cheiracanthiidae > Cheiracanthium > Cheiracanthium punctorium. The sequence continues at coordinate 1,869,644 of JAWZYV010002197.1, forward strand.
GCTTTCACCCTGGAAAAGGTTAGGTAATTCTGAGTGTTTTGAACATGGGTATAGCATGGGTGGTTATGTAAAACTTCGAATTTCCACAACTTTTCCCAACCGCTGAATTCCCGGCTTTCTTTTTTTTTTCAGTTTTTATCCTATAACGTCTTTCCGGTATATTTAAACACAAAAGGGTTGATTACCGACGTACAGAGGACATATTTTTTGTAAATCTGGTACTTGAAGCTTTGGTACATAAAAAAGTTATATTCTTATGTCTCTTAGATTAGTAGCAGCACTAAGTTAAAGTCAAATTGTGCTAAAGAGCTGTCCCAGTTGCTCCACTTCATACTAATCAAACAACGTGCAAAAATAATCTAAAATCTAAAATCTATTTATTTTAGGTAATACTTTAATCACAAACAACACTAGGCTACTATAAAAAGTTTGTTCTGAATTAAATAATGTGACACGATTTTAATATTCTCCAGGTTTGAAAAAATATTGCGCATGAAGGTGACCACAAAATTGAAATTTCATTGCATATATATTCGGAAACTATTCTCAAGGCAGCCATTATGCGAAACCATTATTCGAAGGGGAATTTGAAATGGGAACAAAGCTCGTGCTTGGCTATTGGTTTTTTTTATCATTCTAAACTTAGCATTGTAAAATATAAATATTTCACATCTTCCAGAGAAAAATGGTATTTATTACTTTTGCATTTTCGTTCATAAATCCCATAGTAGAGTTGGTCTTGGTTAGTTTTTCATATTTTTTTTCTAAGACGGAAAAGGTTATTTTCTGAAAGTATGCTGTATGTATGGAATAGATTAATTTAATAAAAATATACTACTAAAATAAAAAGGATTGGAATGGTAAAGAAAAACATTTTTATGGTCGTTTCCGAATCTTTGAACTATGTAAATTTGATCAAATGTAAGTATATGGTTCGACTTATTTATGTCTACATTTTTTTTTCGATTACAATGTGACTGCAAAGCAACATAAATAATTTACGAAAGTATAATTTCCATTACTTTTATATTTCACGATGGGCACAATGACGATGATTAAATTTTTCCTTTCAAAAAGGCATTATTTATTTATTTATTTGTTTTTGCTTTTAGTTAAGGAATGGTTAAATACTCGAAAACATTCTTTTTCCTGTCTAGTGGCTGGATCAACTGCTAACTATTGGCTTAACCACTGCGAGGGCCGAAGATGTTGTGGCATTTCATTATTGGGGTGGCTAGTAGGCAGACCAAAGCTGCCCCTATGAGCGGTCTTCTAGTTTAGAACCATTTCCAGATGAAAGACGTAGCGCAGGGATTCATGAACAGATTTTGCGCGCACCAGCTCTCTTTAGCATACAGAATCCCAGGACATTCTAGTCAAGAGAGTACGTCACTCTCCCAAGCGTTGAACAAGGTTGGCGCTCTTTCACTTTCGGTGCTCTTATGGAAATCAAGTTTAGCCCATTAGTCAAAGCTGAGACCTAAGAAATATTTTACATTTTCTTTTATATTTATTGTCTATTATTAGCAGTGGCGGATTAATGCAAGTTTGTCGGGGGGGGGCGGTTACTTTGTCGGCGGGGGCGGTTAGTTATAAGATTGACATATACACCCATTTTATGGATGTGAAATAGGATCTTTTATATTAATTTCTTTTTTGTCAGGGGGGGGCGGTCGTCCCCTCCGCCTGTACCGATCCTGTACCGATCAGTTACTGTAAAACTAATTCCTGTTCCTTTCATGAGTTTGGATGCGTTTAATCTCCACTTTACAGCAAAGGGATCGTTATTTAACTTTTATCAACTCATAGTTTGTCTCCTAAAATAAAAAAATCCGTTTATAACACATGTAGATAAGATGATGTAAGTCATAATTTTTAACGTTAAATGTATTTCTAAACTGTACTACTGCGAGACATGGTGCTTTTCTCTTGATCTAACTAGACACAGACTAATACTTCTTTCTAATCCAAAAGACGGAATCGTAATATGTATACAGTCCTATGAAAAAAAAAAAGTCACACGTGAAAGCGTCTCCTTTTCTAATAAAAATATGTTTCGGACACTCACAGTTTAAAAGATATTCACTTTAACATTGATTTTGAATCAGGATATGTATCTATAAATACTTTCATGTAAAAAATGTTGTTTTGAAAGTGTATTATCCGTATTTTACTCATAATGAAAGTCCATTTATTTAGTATCAGCGCAGATATGAAAAAAATCACTTAATCATTGTTAAAAATACTATTTTACACCGTGCAAATAAACTCGAACTCATTAGGCTAAATTTAGAAAAAAATATATGGTTTTGTAAATATTTTATTAAGTTAATACGAGTTCTCATTTCAAATCCTGTTAATACTCCTCCAAAAGATATATGTGACTTACACCTGAATTTTGATGAAGAAAAAAATAACGCTCATAGCATGCATAATAATAAATAGCATGCATAATAAAAGAACTGCATGGACAAAATTGAAAGAGTATTTCAAATTAGTGTTTTAGTTAAAAATTAAAATTTAGTTCCCGAAGTTAAAATATTAATTTCATGCAAGAAAAACACTTTTCTACTGCTTTTAAAGTTTGAATAATATTAATTTAAAAATACTGTTTATGAATTAATTTACACTGAGATATTAAATTGAAGATAATAGAATTTGAGTCCTCAAATATTATTAACATGAATGACAAAAAGTATATTTTGGGTATGTTATTATCTGCTTTTGGAATTTTTTCTTAACAGTTGAATAGTTTTTATTTAATACAAAAAATTGCAATGCGTAGAAATATTTCTAATATTTTACGCAGTTCACATTTACCTCCACTTTTTATAGCATTGTGCTGCCTCGTTTTTACATAAAGTATTAAAATTTTTCGTACGTACGATCATATACATGTTTCAGTTATGCTTCGTCAACTATTCCGTATGGCCAAACTTAGACCAGGTACTAAGTTGAAATAAATACTTTTAAAAGGATAAATGATGGTACAGAAGCATTTTCAACACAAAATTCATATTTGTGATACAGTGTTTTTTTTTCTTTCTTTTACAGCAAATAGTTATTCTAAAAAGAAAGATAACTATTCAAGATTTTAGATTTTGAAGCATTTTCTGACACGGTTTCATTGCCATATGTACTACTACTTAACACATAGTTAACATGTTCACTGTTTCTGTATAAAGACATCTATTCCCCCTTTTTTTTCCTAATTGCTTCGTACATTTAATCTCTGAAAGTGAAAATTTTGCGCATGGATAATGCCTGCATCGGAATGAGAGCATATTATAAATTCTAAGACCACCTTGCATCATGCTTTTCCAAGTATTTTAAATCTGCATATTATATTTTTAACAAAACTAACCAGGCAGCAAAAAAGTTCCGTAAACAGTTGGCCGACTGTCTATTTCATCGGTTCGTTCTCGGGAATTTTTGTTCGACGTCGATTTAACGTCCGCTGAAGCTATACCGCCGACGTGTAATTCATTCCGCAGCTCCCTCACCTCGGGAGAAAACTCAACCAACTACCACCATATACTCCTCGGTCTCAGGTATATTTTATCCGTTGAACCGAGGTCGGGATCGGACTTCGAAAGGACTATTCAAAGATGGCGTTGTCTGTGGGGGAGGGGTGAAAGGAGATGCTGCTTCCTGGTACAACATCGCTAGCCCTCCCTCCCTCACGTCGATTTGAATTTCTCCCGCTCCTATCTCTTATCTTCCACCCAATAAGAAGCCCCCTTTTCATTCTGGTCTGGCAGTAATTTTTTCGGGAGCGTTCAGTTAGCTTCGTTTGACACAGTGCAGTGTTGCGATGCAAAATGTTGGGTGCATATTCAAAAGATTAACGGCTTACACAAGATAACATACCTACAAGAAGCACACTCAATTTAAAAAGGTTAGTAAATTATTTCTGTGTTTCTTCACTTAAAACAAATGTACTTTTGTTACTTGTTGAAATCTCTGCTGAACAGAAAATAAAATGGATCTGAAGTCGAAGTAAGCAATTTACGATTTACAGCGACTTTGCAACCTTTTTTATTAGAAATAAACATCGAAAATTTTAAAAAACTAATAAAATACTGAAAATATATTTTTTTCATTACATATTTTCCAAAACCTATTTCTTCTTATAACATTGAAATTAAACGTGAGCATTGCAAATGAACTAGTTTCATTTCTTCATTCTTTAACTAGCATTTTGAGCATTTTAAAAGTCCTTATACAACTCTGTATGGTTAGCACAAATACTTCCCAATGTGCTTCTTTGCATTGCATTTAACATAAGTCTCATAAATTTAACTATGTAATCGCTGAATTTCATTGAAATAAACTGGGACATTTTGAATTTATCCAAGAAGAATTTTCTCTTGTAAATACACAAAATATCACAATATATATTTTAATTTATGTGACACTATAATTATGTAATTAAATATTATTAAGAACCACTTTCTTCATCAATTTGAAGTGGAAAATTTATATGGTATAGTGCATTAAAAACGTCCCTAAAGCAATAGATACAATCTCGACTGAATCAGGATAAAAGAGCAAATTGTCGGGGAATCCTCGGGAAATCGCCCGGAGACGCACAGAATCCGTCCGGAGTAGACAGTCCAGGGACCGTCACCCGACCTGACATCCCCAACCTTCAACGGAAGTCCTGCGCCGAGGTCGAACGGGTGAAATTGGGGTCCCGTGAAGACTGTTGGCCGAGATGAGGCCGGGGATTTCTTGCTGCTTGGGAATGGGAATGTCTTAAAAGAAACACTCAGACTCCTATCTCGCGAGGAAGACCGTGTAATAACGGTGCACATATACTGATACAACAATGGAGTTTAGAAACAAATCTAAAGCAGCTGGTCAAAATTCATTATCTATCTAGATTCTAGTTTGAATATCGATAAATATATTTTGGATTTAACATTCCCTAGAACTGATTCTTTCCGTCCGAAAAAAGTATTTAAGTGTTAACAAAATTTCCTTGATTATTGTAAAATGTGAATAATGTATATATAGGACAACGTCTCTTATTTATTTCGAGTTCTTTGTTTACCGAAAACTAATTAAGTAGACACAAAAATTGAAAAATAATTTCGCTTCAACTCGATACTTTATTGGGGAGGGGATGCGCGTTTGTCTTTGCTAGACATATGCATGTGTCTAGCAATGAATTTGAAGCAAACCGTATTTCCGTATAATTAATTTGCCTTTTTAGATTTTAAAAATGTGTATAGAATTATGTACACTCAGCATCATATTGTGGTTTATTGTTACTGTGGTGATTACAGAAGAATGTACTTAAAACAGCTGCTTTTACTTGAGGGTACATTTTTAGATCATTATCTTTTTAACTCTACATTTATTATGTTTGTATTGAGTGATAAAGCAAATAAAGCTAATATTTTAAAATAAATTTTAGTACATTCCATGTATTTTTTATTAAAAATATCAAGTACTGAAATAAAAAGTTAATTAGATATGATTTATTAAATTTTGTTTTTTTAAATAAGTAGAGAAAGAATAAAAGAAACATATGTATTTTAAAAAATCTAATTACCTCTAATAAATGGTTGTAGACTAATTTCCTCAACATAAAACTTAGAACATAATTATTAACATTTTTAGTTTAAACATTTAATAAGTCTACACAGTTCATGACATCCATACTTCAGTAACGCTTCAATGAATTAAAAATATTTAACTACATTTGCAAATAGCGTCAAAAGTATAACAAGTTTTGTTTTCACAATTATCGAAAAATACCTTTTCCAAAAGGCATATCTATCTCATTTATAATAAGGAACTACGCTCAAGATACAGATAAAAATGCCGATTTAGGGACTACGTAAATAAAAATGTATAAAATGTGATGCATTAGTCAAATCGTATTTAAGATCAATAATGAGCATTAATTAGTAATTGCTAATTACTAAAACTATCTAGAGACACTTTTTTTGTTTTCAAAACTTAAATGAACTTTGAAAATTCATGTAAGTTATAATTTATTATGCAGAATATAGGAAATTTCTAATTTTCCTGTATTTTATATGTTGTCACGGTGGCGACACCAGTAATTGACACCAAGAACAAAATTTTGGCTCTAGTGATTGACACTTCCTGCTCCAGTAATTGACACCTAAGAAATGCGTAGAAAAACAAGCTGATTTAATTTTTAATGCAATGACATAAAAATAACTCAAGAAAATGAAGTGAAATTTGGTGACATGATAGAAGGTCACTCAACGTAAACTATAGGTGCTGACTTTAAAAAAAAGTTTGATCAGATTTCAAGATTTTGCGAAATTTTTTCAAACTGCGTAAATTTTTGTTCGCCCATCACGCAGTAATGATTAAGGCAAATGACTTGAAATTTGGTTATATGATAATGATAATTGATAACCTTATATTATTTAGCCTACAATGTCGAATTTTTTTTTTATTTTTTTATTTGATCAGATTTCAAGATTTTGAAAAATTGTATCAGACTGCGTAAGCATTTGTTCGCATATCACGTAATATCTGCTAAAGTGACAGAAATGAAATTTGGTGATATGATAAGTGGTCACTCAACTTAAACAATAGGCGTCAATTTTTTTTAAGTTTTGATTAGACTTTGAGATTTTTCGAAAATCTTTTTACAATGCGTAAACTTTTGTTCACACATCTTGTAAAATTGACTAAAGAGAATGAACTAAAATTTTGCGACATAAAAGGTGAATGCAACTTGAACTATAACCGTACAAATTTTTTAAGATTAGTTTTTTGAGATTTTTAGAAAATGTATTTAAAATGTGTAAATATTTGAGTGTCTATCGCATAAAAACCTTTGAAGCCCAGACAGCATATAAGCTTAAATCGAGCTTGACATTTCTTTGAATTTGACGTATTAATACAAGCTTGACAGTTCAATTGATTTTAAGCTTGGAGAAGTCATTTGAACTGTCAAGCTTGAATACCACTTGATTACTGCTTGATTTGGAAAGCCACATCCACATAAAAAATTATTTAACATCCGTCATAAATGTACTTGACCATAGAATTAAAAAAAAAAAGATTCTATATTTCCAAATATGGAAATTCTTCAAAATAAAATACAATTATACTACGAAATTGATTTCAAAATCCGTCGTTTGTCTCGATTTTGGCCAGTATTGCCCTACATGAGTGTCGCGATATTGAAAGTTTTAAAACGTGTGCTGCTTTTAAGTTTGATGGAAACGCTTGATGGAAACAGATTAAATTAACTTGAAATTTCAGCATAGACGGGGAAAATGCGTAGAAGAATAAAATATGTGGGGCGAGTTCACCGACGGGCGCCCCGCGTATTTTTTATTAGGAAAATTTTTTAAGCTTGAAGTTAAGCTTGTTATGTCAAGCTTAATGCAAGCTGGGCAAGTGTAAACTAGAACACTTGATTCAAGCTTGCATTAAGCTTACACGCTTGAAATTTTCAAGCTTAATTCAAGTTTATTGACTTGATAAAGCAAGCTTGGTGCAAGTTTGATGCAAGTTTGCTGTGCTGTCTGGGAGGGAATGAAATAAAATTATCATCATCATCATCATAGGTGGTCACTTAAACTAAGGTGTCGAAGTATTTCATTTTTTTTTTTTTCCGAACGATTTTGCAATTTTGCGAAATTGGAAAAATGTTTGTGCCATGCCTGAAAAATTGTAATGGGATAGAATGAAATTTGAAATTATGTTATGTGGCAAGTTAATGTGTGAAATATATATGACAAAATTGTTTCAAATATTTTTAAGACTGTCAGATTTTGTAAAAATCATGTAAATGTTTGTTCTCGTATCCCTTAAAAACAGATTTAGGGAATAGAATGAAATTTAGTAACTCGATGATCAGTTTTAACTAAACAGAAAATGCCTCTGATTCTATTTTATTTTATTTTTTGAGTTTGAATAAATTTTAAAACTTCGCAAAATTGCATATTTTAAAAAATGGGATAATTATAAGGCTTCCGGAGTTAATATATTAGTTAGCTATTTAATTTTTTTAAATTCCTTCGATTTTTTAATGTTTATTTGCCATTTTAGATTTTTGAACTTTGTGCAGCTTTCTGGAGGCATAATATTAAAGCATCTGTAGTGAAACAAAAAAAATTTAGTTACAGGAGAGGAATTACCTCTTGACATTAAAAGCTTTTCCACTAAAATAGAACTTTAATTTTGAATATAAAATATTTTCTCTACTAATGAATACCATTCAGCACTTATTGTCTAACCTGGAATGATTTATCAGTTATAACTTTGCTTTCTATAATTTTGCTAATACGCTACTTCCGTTCTTTGAACTCCTAGAATTCTGACAAAAAGTCAGGCTTTTTGGAAATCTGCATTACATACTAACCTGTCAACGATGGGCGCAGCTAATTATCTGATAAAATTCAATTTAAAGTAACTGCTTAAATGAAATATGCTTTAAATAGAAACAGGTTGAAAATAAACTTATCTTAATTTTAACATTAAGCCAGCTACTGTGGATCACAATATTTTTAGCACTGAGTTTAAAATTTCAAACTTTGATACGTAGATCTCCGAGATAACAAAAGGGTTGCAAAAAAGGGAAGATAAATGTCTAAATTGTTACTAGACAACACCATTTGATAAAAGTTCAATTAGATAAAGAATTTAAGCGCGTTTCCACCTTTTTGGGATACCCAGTATATTAAAAGTTATATAAGCATAACCTTATCAATACCTATTTACTGCATTTATTAGAAATCGTATGCAATTATCATGAATGTTGCTAAAGCACCAATAACTACAGTGTCAATTACTGGTGAAATCCATATTTTCTAACCCACTAACTGACACCCCATGTTATATAAATAAATGTATTTCTTAAAAAATCTCTGCATATTTACTTTATGTACTAGTACTTATTCAGTTTGTATTGATTTTTAAAGGAAATGTGTTTCAAATAGAAACAGTTTGATAATGAGCTTATCTTAATTTCAGGATTAAGCCAGTTTCTTAGAATCAGACTTCTTTTAGCACTTAATTTAAAATCTCAATTACTGATCCCTAAAACCCTCTGGAGGTAAAAGAAAATTGCATAATACTGAATACAAATTTCTAAATGGGTACTAAATAACACCATTTGATAAAAGTTTGGAAATAAAATGTTATCAAATGGTGCTTATAATAAATTATCGGGCAAAGTATCAATGACTAGTGCAGTGTCAGTTACTGGTGCACCTAGCCTAGCCAGCACATCTCGAGCATTATGAAAAAATAGTTTGATTTTTTTATTTAAAATTGGTATCCTATGAAAATATAAAACATATTTTTTATTAAAAAAAATGGAAACCCAATAATATAAATTCATGCATTATTTATAAAGTGGTTGGAAGACACGCTATTTATTATTGAATGTATAGCAAAATTATTTATAGCAAAAGAGAAGTAAGTGAATAAAAAATTAGTACAGCAAAGAGTGGTTGCTAGTTTTCATGAAAACTACATTTGTTTTCCTGAAAGACAAAGTGCAATCTTCCTTGGTATACTGTAAAATTGTATAGGGTGTCCTATAATTATTGGATGAAACTCTTAGGGGAGATAGGACATATAATAAGGAATCAGAATCACATAGTAATGTGGGGTGATAAACGCCGATTTCACTTACCTGCTAATAACCGTGTTTGGAAAAGTGTTGAAGAGTTCGTCTAATTTTTTAACCAAGTTTCATATACAATGGGCCTTCAAAAATGTCATCAATGAAATTAAATAGAATGTTTAATTAAACTATAAATTTTAGTCACGCGTCTTTTGTGGAAGATACATTATTTTTTGACGAAAAATGGTTGGGAAATTCACTGCTATTTAAGCATTTGTTCCAGTGGTTATTAACAGCTACATGAAGAAGGTGTTTCCGACCCCTCATTGCAATATGATTCTGAGTCATTGTATGTCCTACCACCGCGTAACATTTGTACCAGTAATTATGGGACACCCTGTGATGCAGCGTAAGTGCTAATTAACTCAATTCTAAACAGAACAATAAATTGTACAACTCGTTACATTTCCATTAAACATTAAAGAATCGCATATTTTATACTCTATCAATGGATTACGAAACGAGATTCCTTATTACTGACTGAAATAAAATGATCTACTTTGTTTCGAAATTCAAGCTATTCTTTTCTACAAAGTATTTTGCATCAAAAATTGCCAAATGTTTACGAAATTATCAAGAATGACACCACGTCACAGAGCAGGTATATAAACTATGTAAGCAAAGTTTATCTTAAAATGAAATTTCTTCCCTAAACGTATTTGTATGCGTAAATTGTTGCGAAATTCATAAATTTCCTCATTCACCAAGATCACTCTCCAAGGATAATCTTGGAGTAATATTTTCTCGGTGTTATTCTTACACAGATCTCATTTCCATACAAGGCAGGCATTAGAATCCAGTACTAATGACCTCCAAATTCAGTTCATTAGAAATTTTCATAATCAGATTAATTAAATATGATTCTTAGGGGACATATTGAGATACAGCGAAGAATTAAATAGGAAGTTATAATGTTACTTAATTATATATATATATATATATATATGAAAGAACATTGACTGAAATCATCCGAGGAAATGATCTTGAAAGGAATACCAACTATAGAGAATTAATAAAGTTCATAAATACGATCGTTTATTTGCTGAATTTTTTACTTTGAATTTTTCAGCTTTTTAAGAATCTCCAGCATTCAAAATGTATCAAAATGAATGGTTCTAAATTATTTTCTGTTTCAAAAATTGGTACGTAAAAATATAAATGAATTTAGATTTCATTATCACTATGAATCCTATTTTGCTGATGCCTGATTAAACTGATAAAATATAAATTAATACACATTCCAAAACAGTTAGTAATAAAAATTTTGAAGAAAGCCATGCTTGAATAGCATAATAACGAGCACAAAGTTCTGAATATTTATTTTCCTGTATTATATCTACTCCAAATAGTGATAGTATCTATTGATGTTAAATATCAATTAAGTCACTAATTAATATTAACTGTGAACTAGTTGCATTTGTAAAGATCAAACAATAAACAACACTAAGAATAAAATTTTGTCCAAAATTTATAAATTGTTAAAAATCTAACCCTATTAGTCCCGCACTCTCTGGTAAATTTTCCTATTATGCCTTTCGTTTCTACTATAATTTACGAAGTAAATTTTTTTTTTAATCATATTAGTTCTGCATTTATAGCATGCTTGTTTTGCTTACAAAATTTAATACTACATAATGATAAGTATTCTGCGTTAGGACAAATTAATTTAGATTAAATCATTATTTTTATCCGAAATGTTATAGAAGACATCTTAACGAAAAATAAAGGGAAAAGTTAATTTAAAACGTTAATACAATTTCATTAAATAGGCTCGTTACTCAATAAACAACAACAACAACAACAGCAACATGAAATGTGAAAAAATCTGGAATTTGTATTAAAATGTGAAATTTGATTTAATAACAGTAAACATGTTCACAACCCTACTAGCAATTTTGCTCGGGCTACCACCGGCCATGCAGCCAGCCGATGACGGCCCGAGCAAAATTGCTAGTAGGGAATGGACTAAATATACTCTTAAGTAATAGACGAAATATAAATTTTAGTATTAACGAAAGAGCAACGCGAATACAGGTTAGAGTATGTAGCATCAAAATTATGCACTGTAATGCTTTCATCTTTAGATAAAAACACAAAATATGCTTTCCAAAAATTTAAAAATTACATGAAGTAATAGGTAAACACAATATGTAATATAAGTCACCAGCAATCTAACAATTTGAAACGCAGAACATTTATTACGTAGGTGTTGGCACGACTAATTGATTTAATGGCTAAAATTTTACGCTAAGTATTGGCTTAAATTAGTTTATTCTATTGAAATTCGTGATTCGTCTTTGAAATTTTTTATCATTACGTACTCAAAATCCTTAATACTATATTAGAAAAATTTATTTTTATAGCTGTTCTTCTGAGAACATAAGCTGTAACCCTAGAATTAATCTTTGAATTTTATTTAATAGATTCACCTTTGAATTAATTCATCGTAGGACATCGACAAGAAAAATCATACTTCATGCAAAAATAAATAAAAAGCTGAATAAATTTTGTGTGTAAGGAATATTTCAATGTATTATTATCTATTAAGTATCTATTAAGTATTAAAAGCATATTCAGTGTAAATAATTGTTATCTATGAAATATGCAAAGCATATTCAGTGTAAATCATTTAACAAATCTTTAAAATTTTCAATTTTGTAGCTGCTGCCAATGATGTGTTAATGTGAAATGTATTTAAAAAATACTCTTAAAGAGAAACAAAAAATAGGTTTATTAGGGAAATACAGTATTAAATACAGATGAATTTGATTTAACGGAATTCTGTAAAAATATCTAAGTTGCGAAATTGAAAATTAAGTTATGATCGAAGCTGTTTTCATATCGACAATATTCCTTGTTGTAAAACGAAAAACATAAAATGATAATAATTCAGTGGAGATTTACTGGATGTTACACATTTTCACTTAATATCTATATAAATAAAATTAGACTTTTGTCTGTACATTTCTTGGAATTCAAAAATTTTGCGATTTCTATCCGTTTCAGGCACCCGGGAATCCGATGTGACCCTCAAAAAAAAGTTTGTCTGTCTGTCATTCTGTCATTCTGTCGTTCTGTCATTCTGTCATTCTGTCCGTGACGCTTTTTTTGTTTAAGCATCACGTAAAAACGACTGAAGCGAATGATATGAAATTTGGTGTCATGATAGCTGGTCACTCAACTTAAAACATAGGGGTCGAATTTTTAAAAAATCTTGATTAGATTTTCAGATTTTGCGAAAATCGTTTCAAACTGCGTAAATTTGTGTTCAAGCATCACGCAAAAACGACTGAAGCGAATGATATGAAATTGGGTGTCATGATAGGTGGTCACTCAACTTAAAACATAGGCGTCCAATTTTTAAAAAATCTTGATTTGATTTTGAGATTTTGCGAAAATCCTTTCAAACTGCGTAAATTTGTGTTCAAGCATCACGTAATAACTGCAAAGGTGAAAATATGATATTTGGTGAAATGATAGGTGGTCACTCACCTTAAACTATAAGCATCTAATTAAAAAAAATCCATCAGATTTCGAGATTTTGTGAAAATCGTTTAAAACTGAGTGAATCTTTGTTCCCGTATTACGTAATAACGACTAAAGCGAATGATATGAAATTTGGTCACACGATAGATGGTTGCTCAACATAAACTGTAGGAGTCCAATTTTTTAAACTTTTTTATTAGATTTTGAGATTTTGTGAAAATTCTCTCAAAATACGTTTATATTTCTTCAAACATCACGGAATAACGACTAATACGAATGATACGAAATTGAGTGATATGATAGGTAGTTGCTAATCTTAATTTATAGGCGTTGAATTTAAAAAATATTTTGCTTATATTTTGAGATTTTTCGAAAATCGTTTTAAAAAGCTGAAAATTTGTTCCAGCATCACGAAATAAAGACTGCAGGGAATGAAACGAATTTGGGTGACGTGATAGGTTGTCACTCAACTTAAATTCTAGGCTTCAAATTTTTCAAAAATGTTGATTAAATTTTGAGATTTTGCGAAAATTATTTCAATATGCGTAAATATTCGTTCGCGCATCCCATAATTACGACTAAAGCGAATGAAATGATATTACTTAGTTACTCTCTAACCTGTAATATTTTAACAATACATAAAAATAACTTCGCTTTCTTTACTTTGGCAACATACTACATCCATTCTGTGTACTCCTACAATGCTGACGAAAGTTCTTGCTTTTTGGAAATTTTCATTCACTAACCCGTCGAGGACGGGTACTTCAGCTAGTTGCAAATAAGTTTCTAGTTATTTAATTTTTATCTAATTTTTGGATGCATAAAGGAGAACATACAATAAAATATTTGATTAAGTCTTATTTATCTGTTTATTTTGTAAATATATCTGGAATTTCGAAAAATATATTTTAATTTTTTTTAAGATTGAGCACGCCTATGTATATTAATTTTTACTATTAATAATTAGAATTTTACAACTGAAGAGGGAATCTGTTGTATATCTGCTATATTACACAATTATCTGAATGAAGTGGAAACTAGAATATCGTTCTGACAACAGACTGCGGTATTCTCCCTTAAAAATTACATCATTATTTAAAACACGTAGCGTCATATTGTAACACCACTGTGGGTGAATGGGAGATATCAATGTCCATAATTAGCTATGCGACAACTCTTTATTGAATTACGCTCTCCATGACTCACAGCTCCTAGGGGACTTCCCGCTAATTAATATCATTATAATCATTCACACTGAATTGAAATGAGATGTCATTAGCGATAATATCCAAAACACTGACGAGAAAGAAGAAGAGAAGAAAAAGAAAAACAAATTTCTGTTTGCTTTTGAACAGAATTTTTTTTCTCCACAAAATACGTGATGAAAATATTTAAAATGCTTTGGAATGACATTTGTTTAAATTAAAATATGTTTAAAATAAGGAAAATGATTGTATAAATATAGAAATATAGTTTGGTAACAAAGGACATTGAATGTTGTAGTTTGTGGAAGCCAAATGCATATCAAAGTTACGATCTTTCATTTTTAATTAATTGTGATTCAATAGTCGCCGAGTAAATTTGGATGCTACCTATTACGTAATAGTTAATAGGCACAGACATATAGCGTGTTTACAAACGTAAGTGCAATTAAATTTATGTAAATGATATGCGAACTAAAAATATTCTGTTACGCGTATTTTTCATATGTACATCTTGAAAGCCCGAATATACGCGCCAGTAGTTCAAGGCAAATATTTAACACTAAGCCGTTCTCTTTGTGCTAAATAATTTTGCATATATATAACTAATAAGTAAAACACAATATATACTGCAAATAAGACATACCTCGCAATAAAAAGATAATAGCTAGAAACAAGAATTAGAAACCACAATTTGAAAGAAAAATAATAAAATAATAATAAAAGCTGAGCCAAATAAAGTACAATTATTAATGTGAAAATAGAATGGAACGGAAATTATAACCACTGTCACCATCATCAGGAGCCACGAACATTGGAATATAATTAAGAAAGAACAAAATAGTAGGGTTTCGGTTGTGTGGCATATCAAAAGAGATATTTACTCCACACGTTCTGGGCTCTACCCTGCTATAAAAAGGAAAAAAAGAAAACAAAAATATATCAAATAATAGAAATAGCATTGAAAGATCTACATACAAATTATAAATATTTAAAAAAGGGGGGCGCAACATTTTTTAATCAATTAACATTTTCTGGAGGTTAAATCTATATATGTAGAAAATTCTTAATTTTTAAACAGACCCCGTACAAGAAAGTTGGCCAATGTCAAAATTTTAATTTTGTAAATTTATTAAATGGCCAAATTTTCCATCTCACCTAATTGATGTATGTGAAAAAATATAAATTTTGTATTTGCTTAGATTTAATTTTCTGGAAATTATGATCGATACCACATAATTCTGTACCTTTTATTCTGTAATTTATTTTATATGTCTGTGATAGATATCGAAAGAATAAATGCCTTTGTCAGTAATTTTGGGGCAAACAATCTGCTAACTTCGTATTTGAACTCTGTAAAAGTTTCAAGACGATTGGTGTAACAGCTTTAAAGATCTTTTTCCTTTATATCTGAAAGTCCATGCTATTTACTCCACACGTTCTGGGCTCTACCCTGCTATAAAAAGGAAAAAAAGAAAACAAAAATACATCAAATAATAGAAATAGCATTGAAAGATCTACATACCAATCTTGAGCACATGGAAGACAAGTAATACGTGCTGCCAATGTTAAGTATTGTAAAAAGTGAAAACTGGTGTTGCCACAAAATAAAAGTGGAAAGAAGAATGTATAGGTATTGCCAAATACTAAAGGGTAATATTTTTTATACTTTATCCAGGTATATTAATTAAAGATATATAGAATGATTATAAATTAAAATTATTGAATGAAATAGATAGTATAGCCAATTAAATATAACATATTGTTTTTAAAATTATAATGATTATTAATAGTGACAAAGTATGAATAATAAGTTATTGTAGGACAGAAGATTAATCTAATAAATTAAAAAAAAAATTTGTATTATTGAATATAGGTAAGACAGAATAATCACGATATATATGTGTGTGTGTGTGTAAGGCTTAGGGGTGGACCAATGTTAATTTGGTCATGTGGTCACGTTCTGATGTTATTATTCTGAAAATTAGATAAAACACGTGTTTTTAAACCTTTGCGAAAAGGGTAGCAAGTAACGGCGTTGGTAACACTATATGGATTCTCTCTCAAAGGCTGCCTACTTTTGGCGATTTATCGCTTAGTTTGAAGCCCCAAATTAACTTAAACCAAACCAAAACTGAACTTCAGATAGGTGGGTAATACCTTCTATATTTGGCAGGAAACATCGAAAGATAAACCGAACTAGTTACAATGGAAACTTTAAAGACTAAATCTGCTGTATTATTACTGATTTGCATGCAACAAAATTTAAGCTTTGTTTATAATTTTTTCACCACGTTGAACTACTTCCAACTGGGTTTATGTTTAATTGGTTTATCGTTTTGCATGATATACATATATCTCTTTACATAAAATGTTCTTTATTATTTACGTAGAGAGTAAACTACATTGCAAAAAGGAAAAAACATACCACTTATTTTTACTTTATTCCAAAACCAAATTTCATTAAAATTGTTCATACGATCTGTATAATTCTACTGAGTCAATATCATAAACCGCAAAATTTTGTAATTATGCATCTTATTAAAAGAATATTACCTAAATCTGATTTTCATTCCGAAACTAATAAGAAATGGGAAACCCGAGCTCTTTAATGCATTTGTTTTATTAATCAAAAGCTAAATTTAATATATCCATTTCATTAAGCAACAAAATCAATTTCAGCTTCACGACTCCTGGTTTATTTATCCTGTTGATAAGGGCTACATATGTTTCTCCTATTATGCGAATTCCTGTTCACGTTAATAAATAAATATTACCGTGTAAAAATAAAGTGAATAATTCTTTCCAAAATTTATTTGTGATGTAAAATATATGGTTTTCTTGCTGAATAATTGCGGCACCTTTTCCCCTTACACATTTTTTAAAGTAAAATATTTATGTTTTTGAAAAACAGCTAGAAAATTGCTTATATTTCAATCATATGAATGAAGATATTCGTAAAGTGATAAACAACTTGAACAATGCAATTAATTAATATGGGAAGAAATTAAAAGGATACATTTAGAATAAATAGGTAAAGAATGAGTACATAGTAATTTTACGACTGCTTCAGATTTGCAAATAAAATACTTTTTATAAAACATCAAGTCTAGTACAAATTCATTCATAGTGCATTTATAACTTCGGAGAAATTTTCAAAATTAAAAGTTTGATTTTCAGTTACTTGAAATACTTATATCGAGATTTCGCAGTATGTCGAAAATTAGCAATGTATAGGATAGAGTAAAATTAATGATGATATTGCCGATAGAATATTTGTAAGCAATATACAGGGTGGCTGCTAATTCATGGTACAGACTTTGAGTGCTGGTACAAGAAATTGTTACAATTACATTTTGTATAGGAATGCATGGTTAAAAGTGAAGCGTCGAAGCACAAACACGGGAAAGAACAAATTATGGTCAAAAGTGAAACATAGAAGCACAAACACAGGAAAGAACAACTGATGGGCCAAGTGTTTTATTTTCATAACCTTGTTTACAAGTGGAAATTAATGTATGTTCATTAATTAGTGTTCAAAATTGCGTCCATCAGCATTGAGACATGCTTGAACGCGTCGGGGCAGCGATTGACGAATACTTTCAAAGATACCAAAGGAATTTCAGGCGCACGTGCAGCAGCTACGGATACCCGAGTTTACGAGAACTTCATCGGAGTCTACTGGAGTGGCATAAATGTCATTCTTCCAATGTCCCCATCAGAAGAAATCGAGGGGCGTCAAATCGGGAGACCGGGGTGGCCAAGAGAGAAGAGGCCACCACGCCCATTCCATCGCATACCAAACATCGCATTCAAGTACTGACGAACATCTAGGCTGATGTGGGCTGGCGTCCCATCATGCTGAAAGTTCATGCGGTTTCTAATGGTGAATGGACGAAAACTGAAATGAGAATGCCCCCTCTTCCCCAAATCAACGCCGACTGGCCATTTACCGGCAACGAAAGCAACTACTATCTCTTTTTCCTGCGTTTGCTCTCTCCTGTGTTTGTGCTTCGACGCTTCACTTTTGACTATGCATTCCTATACAAAATGTGATTATTACAGTATCTTGTACCTGTCCTCAAAGTTTGTACCATGAATTAGCAGTCACTGTGTATATTTATGGTATCAGTTTGCATTAACTATCTCTTTTCAGTATTTCCCTCTGTACTCTTGCAGTCGCAAAAATACACTGACTGACGGGGATTACATACAATTCTTATTATAGCTTATTTTATATAATGCATTTTTAGAATTAAACGTTCTTTTATAGAAGCACTCAAAATATTTCCGCATTAATAAATTTTAGGGTCATACCTTCTTTAAAGTACATTTTAGAACAGTTTATATATTTCAAGCAAAATGAGTAAATAGAATATGGTGGATTGAAATGAGTATGAAAACAGACATTTTTGTATTCCTGTACTTTTTTCTGTTATTTATAGTGCTTAAAACGCAATTTTTTCTGTTGTCTGTGAAATACATTTTTCTCTTTACATTAATTTTAAATGGAAAAATATTAAACATTATTAAGAAAATGCTTTATTTTCCATAATGGTCTATTTTCTATTAGGTAAAATGTATAGCAGGTAGAATAAAATGGGTAAGAAATTAAAACAGCCAAAAAAATTGATATACTTTATCAAATTTTATTTATTTCCTATAATAACTTCTAATTTTTCGAATATAAAAGTATGTTGGGCAGGGCTGTTAGACATACATTCTAGATAAACACTCTGTTCAAACATCTCATTGTAAGGTCGGGTAAAATGAATAGGCATTTCTTTTTTATCAAAAGCATGTATATTGGGTTTAAAAATAATTTGTAGCTCATGTTTTCAGAGATTGCGTAGGCAACCTTAATACTCATTAGATAGATTTTAGGAGCATTTGGAAACATCAGATATATTAAATCTAACTGTAAACCCTCTTCACCCCACAAAACTTAAACAAAATTAGAAATAAAAATATTTAAATGTTGTTACTTTTTTAGATAATAAGCTGTTTATACCTTTTTAAAATTAAAAATAACAGAACTTCACAAAACTCCAGGAATGTATTGGTTTCTTTCACCACTTAAGAATCTATTTGAATGCAGATTAAATTATTAAAGTCGGTTAATCTGTTTCCTGGGAAACGATAAAATTAAATGTTTGATTATAATTGAAGAAAATTGAGAGATTACAAAATTTTCTTTCCACAAAATGATCAATTAATGTTTTTAAAGGAATTTTGTTACTTTTATTAATGAATCTAGTAACTGACATCAGTTAAATTACTGAGAAAAATGTTCGGAAAAATAATTGCAATTTTCCTTTATCTTTTTTTTTTTCCTGTGCGAAACTGTTAAACAGTTCAGCCTATTACATTACTTATTAAAAGAAGTAAAATCTTTAACACCCGATTATAAAGTGAAATACTTAAATCCTTTAGAATCGTATATCTACCCTCAGTCACGAAATCCTCTTTACTGTACCAGTCGTATGTCTACTCTGAGCCTCGATATTTTCATCATTCCAGTCGTATTTCTGCTCTGCTCTGAACCCCCACAGCAAAGAAGCATACTGATCTCATAATATTAATTTTTTGTATTGTTCTCTATTTTTTTATAACAAATCTTGTTTTGAATCATGAATGCATACTGCTTCGTTCCCTTGAACGAAATGGCATAAATGGTACTATCTTAAGACAATTTTGAATTTTAGCCATACATATTAGTTTACACTTCCAATAAAAGAATATAAAGTCCTAAAAATAGTGTTCACGAACAAATACTGCCCTCCCATTATTGTTAATTTTGAATGTCGGGCACTTGTTTACAATAAGCATTGGCTACTACAATGGCCAGAAGCGCTGGTCACTTTATTATAATGGATTTCAGTAGGTCGATCGAATCATGTTATCCCTGTGAAAGAGCGATTAATTTAACAATCCAAGACGGCAGTCGAGCCCGGGGCCCATAATTGTAGAGAGGGGTGCGCTAACCAACATACAATCTGGAGAGGCGCATCTTTCAATTAGAGATATAAAATCTAGCATACATTTTGTTCTTCCTTCGTAATTTTGCCTGCTATGTTTGCTCAAAGAATATTATTTCCGAACAGCAGGCATAAACTTAATACGACAGTAAAGGTTTAAATAAAACAAAAATAGCTAACATCATATTTAAAGAATAATAGTATGAGTAATCATAAGACAAACAAAACTCACAGTGACAAGCCAATTTCACGGTTATTTCTGGTTTGATTATAGTATACATATATATATATATATATATATATATATATATATATATACATATACATATACATATTACCCATAAATCCAATATTCCCAATCCTTCATTAACGAGTGGAGATTCAATTTTCGAGTTTATCTCGTTGATGTGTTCTATATGCATCATTACAGTTACAGGCCTTCATTAGTTTCTGTGGTACACACGAAATATCCGATTATATCAGGTGAACTTAATGCGCTATTAGCCGGCTGAATATCGATTTTGAAATATAATACCGGGATGCACCGGCACTGTCCTCTGCATCATCGCCTGTGCCTTCGCTATTTAGTGGAATAACAATAACTTTCAATTATTTTGCGGAATTTGAAATTAATTATACTTCTACTTAATTTTAAAGTTATTGGGTGATTTTGAAAGCAGTCCTAGAATCTTATGACCTGCAAATGTTTTGTTTGATAACAAACTTTGTTTGTGTTCATGAACGCAGACTGCTTCGTTTCCTTGAATGTAATTTGAGAAATGGTATTATCTTAAGGCAATTTTGAATTCCAGTAATATATTCTGCAGCCTCTTTGTTTCCTGAAAGTTTTATAATTCACAGAGTACTATGAAAAGAAAATGGGTTGAGTTTTATGAGCTTAAATTAAGGAACAATTTAGGTTTAAAAACTCAGTCTTGAATAAAAAATCAAGGCTTAATCTATTTAAAACTTTTAAGAGTGCTGTCCACTTGTCGATAAGAAGGTTTAATAAAAAATGAGTTTTATTATGACTGCCGTGTTAGTATCCTAAAGTGCCCGTTTTTTGTCCGAGAGCTGCAAAAAATTTAAATAAATAAATTATTAATTATCTCTAATCCAAGTCTACAAGTATATTTCTTACAGACATGAAACTATATATAAATATATATATATATATATATATATACAGAGTGAGAGAGATGTGCGTATGTATATAAGTATACAGAGAGTCCCCAAAACGCTGTCTAGGCTTTTAAACGTTAAGTATTGATCACAGACCAATAAAACAAATTATAAATATTTAAAAAAGGGGGGCGCAACATTTTTTAATCGATTAACATTTTCTGGAGGTTAAATCTATATATGTAGAAAATTTTTAATTTTTAAACAGACCCCGTACAAGAAAGATGGCCAATGTCAAAATTTTAATTTTGTAAATTTATTAAATGGCCAAATTTTCCATCCCACCTAATTGATGTATGTGAAAAAATATAAATTTTGTATTTGCTTAGATTTAATTTTCTGGAAATTGTGATCGATACCACATAATTCTGTACCTTTTATTCTGAAATTTATTTTATATGTCTGTGATAGATATCGAAAGAATAAATGCCTAAGTCAGTAATTTTGGGGCAAACAATCTGCTAACTTCGTATTTGAACTCTGTAAAAGTTTCAAGACGATTGGTGTAACAGCTTTAAAGATCTTTTTCCTTTATATCTGAAAGTCCATGCACAATGCTAAAAAATTGCTCAAATGATGAATGCTTGGCTTAGATTTTCTAAGCTATGTTCTTAAGCACGGTTTTAAAAGGTTGCAATTGAAAATGCCTTTGTATAATAGTAAATTCCATTCCATTTGTGTTCTATTGCATATTTTGAATGTAAAATTTTAGATACGCACTATATTTTTTAAAAAAATGCCTTTTCAAATTTTACGTAAAATAACAAATTATCATTAAGCAAAAAAAAAAAAAAAAAAAAAAAAAAATAGGGAATAAAACCTGCAAATTCCTCAATGAAATTTTAACGCAAAAATATTGTGTTTCATGTTTATTATGTTGACGTAAGACATTGTGTATGACTCTGTGTAAATTCGTTAATTTAGTTAAGTTTTCATTTTGTATTTTACTGTCCCTGTCCATTTAAGTCTAGTACTGGACTTCCCATGTACAGTCATATTAACCGTTTAGATCATAATACTTATTTTGTTTAATGTGTCTCAATATAAAAATAATATACTAATGGTTTAATCTAAAATAAACAGGAGAATAAAATTAATTTACATTTCAAATTTTTTCATTTCAAATTCTCTTTATTAAATTATCTCTCCGAGTATGTGGAGATAGGTATATATAATTGGTTTTCATAAAAGCATCTAAAGCTTTCCAAAAAATTTACTATATTTGAACAATTGCTTATTTTAATTATAATTGGAAAACTATTTGCATCATGCTCGGAAATATGTGCGCATTCATTTTAAATCATAAATTCATTTTAAGTCATAACATTTCCTTTAATTTTACATTCTAAATATGAATAACTGCACACACGCTAATCTTATAAACTAAATTATGAATAGCGATATTGAAAGGTCTAGTACGTTAAACAGCCATTTTTGTTTGATACGTATTTGAAGTAATAATAAATCAATATTAACAAAATAAAACATTTGTCTGTGTTTTTGTACTTTTCTTTAAATGAAAAAAAATAATATCTATTTATTCGAAGCCTTGTGGATCCCCCCCCCCAAAAAAAAGAAACCTCTAAGATAAAAGTGCTGTTAAGCTAGATAATTCGCATTATTCTTATACAATTTTTAATAGCTTTAGTGTGTTTGAGAAAATTGGGAAAATGCTTATTCAAGCACAACGTAAACAGTAAAGAGTAAGACGCAATTTAGTAAAATTTTAAAACGTAATTGAACTGGTGTAGAATATTATAAAGATTTTGATATTTTGCAAAATTTGTATAAAAATGTGTTTTGGGATCACGGTGATAACTTTACAGTGAATGAAAGAACTTTAGGTTGATTCTGAATTCCAGCAATAATGATAAAATTTCATAAGATTTTAAATATATTTTGAGGGTTTTTTTATTATTATTTAAAGGGAACTTAACAATTGAGCCAACATGACCTCATTAAAAAATTTGATTACAACAAGGTATCAATTTTTGTTCTTATATTTAATTAAACATTGTTCCTTTATTGAATAAGCGAAAAAAAAATCTTTTGAAATCGTCGAAATCTTAGTAGCAGAGGGTGGCTCAAAATGATCCTAGAAGGCAAAACGATCCACGTATGTTTTTTAAATGCAGGTTGCGCTATCTACTGCGTAACATATAAACTAGTTGTGACAAATCAAGGAGAAGCAATGGCGATATCTAAGTAATCGGTGTATTACGTGTCTGAGTAGTATTCTTAAAAAAGACTGGGTTTTGTCATATCTGTCATAAGGTAAGCACTAACTTCCCTACTTAGTTAGAAATAGAGTCTTTAATGTACAGAAATTTTGATTTGGTTTACTGAATAGAGAATGTTTTTAGGTGTGAATTACGCTTGTTTTGATTGTTATGTTTCTCGGTGGGTTCCAATATAAGTGGGCAGCCATACTGCCGAGTCATAACTGCCGAGTCATAACTGCAGTCATAACTGCCGAGTAAAATAATCCATCGACTGAAGAAACTCCTGTACCGGGTCCTAGTCATCCTGGCAGCCTTTCAGACCTTCTCAAAATGCATGACTCTCCATTATATTATTTATTTCTGTGTTTATTGTAAGCCATAATTTTGAAATATAATTTTGAAATATTCCATTTTCTTGTTTGTGAGATTTTACTATTTTAAAATTTTCATAAAGTAAATTATGCACACTATATGAATGTAAAACTTTTTTTTCTTCATTATATATAGTCATAATTACTTTTACATCGTTTATTTTGCAAATAAAAAACAATTTACACTTATTTTCAAATGAAGGATCAATTTTCCCTTGGGTGCGGGTAAAGTGATGTTTTTGACACATCTTTATAATTCTATCTTTTTCATAACTTAGTGTGGGTTTAAAATATTATTAAAATATGTTTATGATGCAAAATATAGTTTAAAATATTGTGGTAGAGGGCCAAAGTTTTATTCACTATTTATGGTATTTTATGCAAGCTTTACTCTTAAGGAGGTCATTTTTCCTGAAAAGCTACCTTCCCCTAAAAAGAATACTCATAAAATATCGTAATAGGGTAGAATAATTACGTATGGAAGCAGATGAATTTGTATTATTACTGGTTCTGTTTTCCCAGTCAATTCTTCAAATGTCAGCTTAAATTCAGATTGAAACTATAATTTTCTTGCAACATGCAAAATGTTACAATTTAAAATGTCTTTGTTTAATAGTAGATTCTATTCCATTTTCGTTCTAGTGCACATTTTGAATGTAAAATTTCAAAAAAGCACTCATTTTGCTTTTACGCAAATGGGAGGAGGATGAGGTTGGACGAGGTAAATTATTTTTAGTGAGAAAAAAACTGCCTTTTTAAAGTTTAAATGAAGTAACAATTTATCATTAAGCAGAAAAAATGGTATTAAACAGTCCTTTCAACTTCAAACGGAAAATATGAAGAAAACACTTTTCCAATTAATAGTCATCGCGGGAAAAGCGCGAAAAAAAAGTAACATGCCTTAAGATGAAGCTTAACAATCTTCACTCCCAAAACAAATTACGAAAGCATGTTTTTCAAAACTGAAAGGTCAAAACCTACAGTATGAAAATAAATAAAGACATTACAAAAAGAGATGTGTTCTTACATTTCAGTCTTTTATTTAAAAAAAAAGAATTATTTTATCCTAGTAATGTTTCATAAAATAAATTAAGATTTTTTCTGCATGATAAATTGCATGATAAATGCATTTTTCTGCATAGTATTTCCTATATTATAGAAAATTAGCAATACTCGAACCATTTTAAAAACAGCAGTCCCCTAGAAACCTCCGTGACTACAAAAATCTTCTTCCCCTCAGTCTAATTGGACGGAGCCAACAAATAAAACTCTTTCTAACAGAGCTTCATTCCAGCGCTATAATAACGAAATTCTTCCCAGAAAGCCAGAAGGTTCCTTTAATTGTAATGGAGACCTGCGCCCACTTTGTAATAGCAGTCATTTTGCCGAGTTACTGTAAATCTGGAATCCTAGTTTAAACGAGACTTCCTATTAAGGATTGAGCTTAGACAGCATTGCAGCCAAACTTGCCTTCTGAAGGAGGCGACATCAAAAGCCTCACAGCCATGCCGTCTATTACAGCATTGTCTTTGAAGTACATGGAGCTGTTTCGAACAATTTAGAGCTGACGCAATGAGTTTCGAATGCACGTTGTTCGCAGGGAATGATGGGGAGTGCAATATGAAACCTGTAACAGTCGCGTCGAATAATTTATTAATCTCAACCGTAATGTTTAATACTTTTTGGTCGCTTCAAAAGTTAATATGTTACTGATGGCATTGCTAACCTTCTGAGAATCTTCAAAATGGGCAAATAATGTAAAATTATTTTCACTATTCAATTTTCATGCAGGTTTAAAAATGAAAAGAATACGATAGGAATGTTTTTAATTAAAGAAGATGAGCTATCAATATTACTACAAAATTTAAAATTAAATGTTTTATGGAATATAAATTGTCGGCATTTTGCGTGAAAACTGGAATTACGTAAACGGATTTTTATGCCATAGCCTCTTGGAGGACTAAAAACAATCGAAATGAGAACCAGGAACTGCTAATAAATTCTATCTTATACTAAAATAAACTGATATGGATAAAAATGAATGACTTCGTAACACCACACTTAAAAGTCTTTTCCGAAATTTAATTATTGTTTTTATTTCTATTTATTTTCGTTTCTTCATTTTAAACCGTAGTTTTGACTGCTGATTGCTTATTATTATCTTTATTGAGATTAAAATGTGATTGTGAAATCCTAGTTATTACTCAATTCAATTGTATTATGTTGTGTATAAATATTTCTGATGAGATTCAAACTTCCGGAATAATGATGGTTCCTTTATTAATTGTCTACAAATTTATCAATGCAGATACCGAAGTGTTCTTTTATAACATGAAATACTGTCATAAAATTGCCTCATTATTTAAATTATCAACATTTTTAATCTTTCATATTTTCAGTAATGTTACAATCAGTAAATAAATAATATAAACAGCATTTTCGACATAGACAATATAAAAATAGTATTATTCTATCCAACATTCTCAATGTAAATAACGACTCTCCAAAATTAATTTTAAACAATTTTAATTTCAAATATCCCACAAATAAGGTGTGATTTCAAGATTGCGATGCAAGCGTGATTTCAAAAATGTCCGTCCTTTGATTCTATTTTAGTCCTGCTCACATCTTGCAACAGTAACTGAGCTGATTTATATTAAATCTGAAATCCTAGTTAAAACGATAATCCATGTTAAGGACAGAATTCTAGTAAACGTGACTTCTGAAGGAGGCGTCAAAAGCCACACAGAGCGAAGTCGGCTATTACAGCATTGTCTTAGCGTAATTCTAATGTTGCGAACAATTTGGGGTTGATGCAATGAGTTTTGAAAGCTTTTTGTTCATGGAACTTCATATACACTCATGTCCATAAATTAAGGATAATTCAGAATCACACAGAAATTGATCTCTAAAATAAAAATTTCACCTGTGGAATGATCACACACATCTTGAAGAAGAATATGCAAATTACAGGAAACCACCAGATGGCGTGGATGGTACGTCACAATGACGAGAGTGTAAGAGAGGGGTATATAAGGAATGGTGGCAAAGAAGTAAAATTGTTCACAAGCGCTGTGAAAGCCTTTCAGTGCAAAATCCGCATAGTTATGGCACAAAGGAGGCATTTGGATGATGTTTTACGTGGCAGAATTATCGGACGACTGGAATGTGGACGTACCCAGCTGGAAGTATCCGAGGAACTTGGAATCGCCCAGAGTGTCACCTCCAGGCTTTGGCAACGATTCCAAGATGATGGTAATGCTAGTAGACGTTACAGCACAGGTCGCCCCCGAGTTACAACGCCGAATGAGGACCGCTATTTGGCAGTTACTGCCAAAAGAAACAGACGGAGTACAGCATGAGATCTGTCTCGTCAGCTCTCTTCAGCTACCGGTACGACAGTTTCAAGGCAGACCGTGTACAGACGCTTAGGGCACATTGGTCTATATGCTCGTAGGCCTGTCAGATGTGTTCCACTTACCGCAACTCACTGTCGCCTGCGATTAACCTGGAGTAGAGAGCATGCATTGTGGACACCGCAACAGTGGTCTTGTGTGATGTTTTCCGACGAGTCCAGGTTTAGTTTGGAGTCTGATTCTCGCCGGACATTCATCTGGAGAGCGCCAGGTACCCGTTACCACCAAGAGAACACCATTGAAAGGCACCGTTACGGTGGTGCTGGATGGCTCGTTTGGGGAGGAATTATTCTTGGTTCCAGAACTGACCTGCATGTTCAGAGTGTAACGATGACAGGCCACATCTATCGGGATGTCATTCTGGAACAATATGTACGTTTGTTTCCATGGGTGCTGAATTTGTGTTTATGGATGACAACGCCCGTCCTCACCGTGCAAACATTGTAGACGAATGCCTTAAATCGGAGGATATCACCCGTATGCATTGGCCAGCATACTCACCGGACTTGAATCCAATAGAGCATGTGTGGGATATGCTTGGCCGACGAATTGCAGCCCGTCAACCCCCTCCCACCTGTCTACCGGAACTTCGGAGTGCATTGCTTGATGAGTGGTGTAATATTCCCCAAGATCAGATTGATCATTTGATACTCAGAATGCCTAGGCGTTGTCAGGCCTGTATTGCATCGTCCGGGAGACATACTCCGTATTAACCATCCTACTAACCATGTTATACTGTTTTTTGTAAATAGGTTCTTTTTTGAAATTTGGTCAAGGGAGTAAAACTTGCAATTTTTATTAATTATGTCAAACATATAGCATCTTTTTTGCTCTTTACTTTTTGTTTAATAAATAGACTTTACAAATAAGTCAAATTTGCTTTGCTTCTTTCTCTTTCTTTGCCTGAACTTCATTATCCTTAATTTATGGACATGAGTGTAAATAACAATATAAAGTATATTCATGTATAATAATTTATAAGCCTCTGTAGTTTTATTTTTTTTATACTTGTAATAAAAATTAAGATCATTTAAATCTTCTTTCCTAAATATTGTTTTATTTTTTTAAAAGGTAAAAACTATTTGAAGAGTCATTCAATTTTGTAAGATGATACTTTTTAAATCATTCCCTTGTTTCGGTAACATTTAAATAAATAAAGAAGTAAGTGCATAAGTAATATTTCTTATACCAATTTCAAGGAGAACAAACTTGAAGATTCTATGACAGCCAAATTAATGTTATATACACATAAAGACTTTTCTACAAAACCTTGAATCCAGAACGATTGTAAAAAAGATTTTGCCACACAGCCTGATTTCTGCGATCGTAGTCGAAATGAATAAAAGTGCTTTTATTTCATAAATCTAAATTTGGAATCCCAGTTTAAATGTGATTTCCCCTGATTATTCGCCAATTGCTACTCCATTAACCTACCATCTGCAGGAAGCAACATCAAAAGCCTCACAACCGAACTTATAACAGTGTTACGTTAAAAATAAAAGGGCTATTTTGGAACTGGGGTAAGCAATATGGTAGAAAATGTAACTTTCAAACAGATTTTTTTTTCCTAATGGTGGGCACTAGCCATTTATAGACATTGGTCACTGCTAGGCTCGAATTACTGAATTCTTTATTATGGAGGCACCTAATAGGTGGACCAGCGTTATTTCCATTTAAGGGACGGACGGAATGTCATCCAAGACAATACCGTGAATCTAACCCGGATCGGGTTGTAGTAGATCATTTTTTTAGCCACTACACAAAACGGTAGGTTTCTCTTTAATATCATGCATAAAAAATTACCTTAATTGAAATACATGATAATGCACAGGGTGTCTTAAAATACTGACGTTGGACTATATTCCGTGATCAATGAACATAAATTACAAAGTTACGTAAAAACGATTTACAGAATTTTATGGTGTTGGTTAAAATTTTCAGGAGATTAAATCTAAATAAATACAAACATTTAAGTTTTATAAGTCCACAGTACGGAAAACTTCCCTGTTAGTAAAATGCGCCCCATACATTAATTAGATTATCTACAAAGTTTCAGACTTTCATCATAAAATGTCTCTGACATATGAAAATAAATGTATGCTTATTTTAGCCTTTCAGACCGGATTAAATATTTTATCTCAGGCATATATGCAGATTTTATAAAATCAACCATTAAATTCCTAATGAACTAAATAAAATTACAAATCATGATTATTTACATTTATTTACGTTTTTATTTAATGTCCACAACCGTTTTCAGAATATTACAAAGAAAATACTGATAATTAAAATTATCAGTATTTTCTTTGTAATATTCTTTCAATATTTATGTCCTCAATTGTGAACGTTTGGTCTGAAAGAGTTAAACCACTTTTCAATGGCTTTCAAAAAAAAAAAAAAAAAACGTTGTATGATCAATTATTTTTCACAAAGTGAATTTAAGTTTTTTTTCTAATGCTACAAATATTAGGAAATTTCTTAACATAAAATTCCTTTCTAATAAAAAATAATTCATTATGATCTATATTTCAATTCATTATGATCTATAATTTTAATTGTACAATATGAAATTCTACAATTAGTGATTATTAAAAAATGCCATTTGTTATAAAATTAAATTTTCTATAATAAATGATTAAAATGTTTCATGCGTGAAAAAATTCAATACAAATTTTAAACAGTTTTACTTTGGGAAAATAAACTGTGATGATGCATTTTAGTAGATCTAGTGATGACGTAAATGTTTCAGTTGTTTCACTTTCTTTGTTGGATGATCACGTTTCATGTTTCGTACGGAAATTACGGAAAATAACTATATTTAAATACAAGAGATTTCGCTATGATTGATATTGTATAGCCCCTCACTGACTTTGTTTAAAAAAATATGCGGGCCTTTTTATGGTGAAAGGCTGAAAGTTTGTCCATCACCCAGTTGCTGTAGAGGCACATTTTACTAAAAGCGAACTTTTTCGTACGGAGGCAGGATAAAAATTTAAATTCTGCATTCATTTAGATTAAATCCCTTTAAAATTTTAATCGATAACATAAAATTATGTAACTCGTTTTTCTTTATTTTTTTCAATTTATTGTATAGCTCTGAGATCAATGTTCACGGAATGAAAGCCTAGGTCAGTATTTTTTTGGGGAGAATTATTCTGTTGTCAACGATAAAAAACATATGAACAGAGACGATAGTGAATATCTTCTCTCACATAAGGTATTTTACTTCTACAAAATGCATTACACAGGATGGATCAAAAATCGTGAGACTAAAAGTCTAATGATAGGAGATCGTTCACACTTATGTTTGTAATTCACAATCAGTGATAATTTGTTTGGTGGATAATTACATTTTTTCCCCTTTATTTTCACTGTGAAGGTCTTTTTGAATTTCTGTGAGGAGGCTCATAATATCGGATACTTAA
Source organism: Cheiracanthium punctorium (assembly GCA_038373885.1). NCBI lineage: Eukaryota > Metazoa > Arthropoda > Arachnida > Araneae > Cheiracanthiidae > Cheiracanthium > Cheiracanthium punctorium. Next base: position 1,900,560 of record JAWZYV010002197.1, read on the forward strand.
CTAAGATTGCATTCCACATACAAGTGTAAACGTTCTTCCATCCTTCGTCAGAAATATCAAGTAAAGTATATGAATGGAAACAGATGACAAATGAATATTATTCGAAGTTTTAACATCTTCGTGGTTTTTTTTTTTTTGTCCTAGCCTGTACTTTACATAGCATTTCCTTTTGCATTTCTTTTTTAAAATAAATTGTTATAGTTTTAGTTTCTATTCACCTTTTATTTTGATCATTGTTTTTTTTATTAATAAGTTTTAAGTAATCTGTTCAAACGATAGTATAATGGCAGTTTCCATCAGAGTTTATATACTAGAATTCAAATGTAAAAAGAGTATCGATGGCCATGCGGTACTTCTGCATTATAAATTTGGACGACTATTTGGCATATATTCACACATGTAAGAAAGAAAAAATGACTCCGTGAAGATAAAGAAAAATGCGATTTCTATATAATACATAATGCAGTACAATAAAAAATATGAGAATGCGGTCAAAGGGTAAAAGTGTATGACCTTTCATACCTGTTACTGTGTCTTTACTCCACTTCAAGTAAGAAAATACTTAAAAATAATAACACTCATAATGAATTCACGTATAAGCCCACGTTAAAAGATTAATCTTACTTTCTATTTCACTTAATTTAATGGAATATCTCGTAAACTGTACACTTTGCAAATTGTATAATATTGTCAGAATTGCACTCGTGATTTTTTAAAAATACTTTGTGTGTTTGTATTTTACTGAGTATGTAACAATACATCAGAGTCAAAACCTGTGAATTTGTACCCCGAAATTAAAATTTGAAGTTTTCAACTATCATACGGTTAAATTAGGTACCGCGCTCAATTTGTTTTAATTTTGTCTTTTTGAATTTTTAGTATTATTTATACACATGAAATATGTATTGTAAATTGGAAAAAGACATAATGATTCTCAATAGAAGTACTATTTTATCATATGCATTGAATGTATAACCATACTTTAACTTTCAGTTAATCAAAACGGAAAGTTAAATGTATAAAGATATTTTACGAGACAAAATTTTCGAATTACTTTATTAATATAGTATTTTCATATCATTTTGAACAGCAAATTTGAATGTATTATTTCCTAGTGAATTTCTAAAATTTTTATTACTGTTACTAAAAATGAAAATATTTCTCCCTTATTTACCCCAAATTATAATTATTTACACTTGAAATAAATTCTAAAGAATTAGTGTTCCCCTATTGTGATTAATTATTCATATTGTCAACAATTTCAAATTTATGAACATAGATAATTTTACCTATTACGTTAATAAGATAAAGAATTTTAAATCTTACGCTAATATTTTTCTTTACGCATACAGTTTGAGTTTTCAAGTGATGTATTTTACTTTCACTCTGCTAAAACAAAGTGATTTTTTTAAAGATATATTAAAAGAAAAGGTGTGACACTACCGATGGGTTTTACTGGAAGTTTATTTTTTTCTAGACGTAGAACAATATTTTAAAGCCCTACTAAATATTTTAAATGAGCTTTACAAAAAATTCTGGAGAATATAAAATCACTATTTGAAGATTTGTGGTTTTCTCTTTACTTTCTTGAAAAGTGGATGCATTAATATTTAATTTTTAAATATTCATTTAAGTAAGTTTTTTACTTTTAAACTGAGAAAGCCATGCGATGAATTTATTTTCAGTAAATATTGACTTTTCATGGCAATGTCAAAACCTACTATGGTTTTATTTTGATTCGCTTTGTAAATAAATTAAACGCATTTCAGAGTCTATTTTGAATCATTCATTTTAAAGATAACAGTTAAAATAAATCACATTTAAAATGGAATCCATCTATAAAATTTATTTCTATGTGTACTACACGATTGCTTATTTCGAAAAAACCCCTTTTGTATATTAGACAAGTTTAAACAGTCTCAATGTATATATATATCTATCTATATATTTATTTATTTAATATTATTAATTATATTTACAAAATCCCCCCCTTTCTCTCGATAAAGAAATATATACATACGGTTGGTTCCATAGTAAAACAACGCTGGTAGCACGAGCAAAAAGCACCAGATGTTTTATCTGGGGATTGCTCGATACTTTTGCTTCAATACTTATGACATTTCATTCTACTTTCGTCGTTCTTGGTACTTTCATCGAATACGTCTGCGATAAAAAATTTTAGAACAAAAGAATTAAACGAAGAAAAATAAAGAAAAAAGCAAATCGTTATCGACGAGATTTTGTTTTCGAAATTCTTGCTGTTGCTAATCAAAATACAGTTACGTTTATTATATAGAGCTTTGTTAGTTAAATTCTCTTACGAAAACAATTCCACAATTGTTGGTTTATGGAATTTTTGAACTTAAAGGGGTTATATTTACAGGCTGGAAAAATTTTCTATTAATGGTAGCCAAATTTGAAGAAACACTTTTGTTTATTGCTCTTTCAGGAAAAGGAAGAATATATATTCAGCAAAAGAAACGGTTGCGCTTCAGGTGAAGGAGGACAAGGCCTTCAACTTAAGGCTAGTACCAGTGTCTGTGGTGTGGCTGAGTATTGAATATGCCCGTTCAGCTGAGAAGATGACCCTTCGGTTATATCTGTTAAAGCTTCAACTTCCGTAGATGTTGCTTTCACATGATTGCGAGACTTAATAGAGGATCTCACTTCAGTTTCTTGCTGGCTTTGAAGGTTGATTGAGAGTGTAGTTGACATATCTTCTGGACAAAGGAAACGCATCATTTAGACGGTTTTGTGAACATTCATAAATGCAGAACCGGAAAATCCGTATTCAATCCGTTGTAGTTATGTTACTGTGAAAGACCGAAATTGGAGAATGTCGACATTCACCGGTTAATGTCGACATATACCAAATACGTCGGTGAAAGACCGAATATTTGATTATATTCTTGTACACTCGGGCTTTCACCGGTGTATGTCGACAATCAAAGATATACTGTGATGGTAGTCGAAAACAGAAGGTGAGACCAACAGGTGTAAGCCGGTTAATAAGACTTCAATAACATAATAAAGTAAGTTTTTAATTGGTATTATTTTCTTTTCTCATTTAGAATGTACTGTTTAAGTTCAAAAGTTTATTTACATGGGTTGTTACTTAAGCTTTTTTCTATTTTGACATATACGGTATAAATGCAAAAGTAAAAAAAAAGTTCGTTATTGGCTAAATTTAAAACTAAATGCTCAACATTTATCCAAGCACAAACGCTGTTATTATCAAGAAGGCAAGTAATATCGAGTATCTCTTCTCACGTTAGAATCTAAAGGTACATGTCTGGCAGTGAAAACGCCTTTACAGAGTGACGAACCCCTCTCCTGACCGTCATTGGTTACTCCTCTCAGTAAGATAAACGAAAAAGTTACGTCAACCTTGTGGAGTTTTATCGCTCCTGAAATACGGAGAACAAAATGCAAATTGCCGACATATTCAACATTCACCATTAGTGCATGGTGAATGTCGACATTCGCCGGTGTTAGTCAGAAATAAGGATATTTGGCAAATATTTCGGACATACACCAAACGACTATGTGAATATTGACATTCACCGATGAATGTCGACATTTTCCAATTTTCGGACTTTCAAGGTAACAGTTTTACAAGAGGCCGGTGCGGTATGGGCGTTTTGCGTCAATTATTCCTGGCTAGTATTTATTAGAACGATTATGTTTTAGGGATCCAGTAACATGCTCAGTCACCCAGCACCGTAATCGTTCAAGTGTTTTATTACCCATTTGTATTTTTCCAACAATGCTTAACTTTGATATATATATATAGTCTTAAATTTTCAAAGATATCGCGATTTAAAGTAGAAACACATGTGAAAAGAAGCCTATTATAAATGCTTTTTACCACTGTAGCTGTTCTGTCACCATTGGTGTTATGCGATTATGAAGAATTAATTAAAAAAGACATTTTAAAGCTTTATTGAACTAAAACGAAAACTTAATCAGAAAAATCAAGTTCAATTTATGAATTTTTTCAGGTGAACATTTGTTTACAGTTATTAATATAAAAAATTATTTTGCTGAAAAATTTTTTCTAAAAAAGTATCTGCATACTGCACATCTATCTTGGTTTTCTATAAATCGTTATGCTTTTATTTTTAATTTATCTATCTACCTATCTATATCTATCTATCTATCTATCTATCTATCTATATATATATATATAAATATATATATATATATATATATATATATATATATCTTTAAACCAAAATTAACTTTTTAGAAAAATAAATGTGCTTCATTAAATAAAAATATATAGTTTTTTTTTATGAAGAATCTTAATAAAGCACACTGCAGTTTTAAAAAAATTGTAGAAGATCCAAAAACAAAAGGAGAATACGCATCATAAAATATTCAGCAACTTGAAATATTTGACGCGTTGCAGCTAACATCTAATTTAACATTACTGTCATAAAAACGCTACAAAGGTATTCTCTAGTTTAAGAAAAAACCTAAGCTCACAAATCTTTAGGTAAATTAAATAAAATATTTATAGCTTTTGTACCTTGGTAAACAGAGACTTGTAACTAAGCACATTCGGTTAAATCTAGCTCAACAGTTATTTTATTTTTTGAAGCATATTCTCTCTTTTTTTTCGTAAAATTCACTTGTGCTGAAACTTAAAATTTCATTAGAATTCCCTTGCTGTAAAAAATAATTTAAAGGCCATTGAGCAGGTAGGCGAGAAAAGCTGGTTTTATTACATTATATAATGTTTAAGTATAAAAATTTCGCACTTTCTTTAAGGGAGCACTTTGTTTTAATATTTAACCATGATATATACTGAACCGCACATTTAATACTATTTCAATTTTGCAATCTTATTACATAGCAAGGAATAGTGCTTTATTTATAATTCAAATAGAGGTAAGAGTGTTTCTTTGTGTTAGATATTCTAACAAAGATAAATTGTTCTAATAAAAAGACAGTGGCGTATATTCCCATTTTTTTTTATCTTTCTCGTACAGACATAAAGTAAGGAATAATTCGTAAATAATTCAGGTTTAAATGATTTTAAAATGCACGAAAGTGTTTATGATGGTGAAATTTGTTATTTGCATTAGTTAGTTTTATTTGAATTGGTATATTTTTATGCTGTAATAGAAAGAAAAATTACCAGTTTTTAGCTACTATATGTATTAAAATATAAGGTTTTCTTTTATCCAGAGTTAGAATTCATAATAAGAGTGATAATTAGGTCTTTTTTATCACAATCTATTTTTTAAATGATTCGATTGCTATGAGTTTCAATTCGAAAATATCTCGTCGAATTTTAACCTACTGTTACGATTGTGATGAATTTTTGCTGGGGTTATACATAAAATTCTGATGACTCTGAATATCATATTTTCCTTTTTTTTAAATACTTATTTTAAAAAAAGGAACTTCGCCACGAAATTGTGAATTTATAACTTCGCCCCGAAATTGTGTTATATCTCAAATATAAGCTTGTATTTACTAAACTATTGAACGAGGATCTTCAAGATTCTGAAAGATCCAATCCAAAAAGTAACGAGAGCTAAGAAAAGCAATTATTGTTATCCTGTTTTTGCAACGATGCAAGCGAACAGGTAATTAATATGTTATTCATCAATGAATGCTCAAGTTTAGCTGGGTTTGAATGCGTTTTATAATCCCAGCATTCGGTATGATTTATGTGTCTTGCGACTTATAGCACTTTACACCACTTAGCTGCAAAGTTCTAATTGAAAAACAGAACCTTGAAATATTCATCTGTTAAACGGAAGAAAAGTTTAGAAAACTAAAAATCTAAACGTGCACATCATAGCTTGATTCAATGTAAACTTACTGCATGTGTCAATGTAAACAACATTTGACATATACACGGTGTCGCAAAAACGTAGTAATGAGCTTTAATTCTTAATCTATTAGAAATAAACGGGAACTGTAAATTGAAAAAATTGTTCAAAGTAAGGTCGGAAAATAGATTACGCAGCGAAGAAAAGTCCGTTAATTTTCAAAAAGTTGCACTTTTTAAATTTGTATACAACTCCCGTACAAAAAAATTCTCAATTAGTAAAATTTGCCCCATACACTAATGAGGTGATTTACACAAAATTTGATAAAAATGACCTTTAAAGTATCAAAGATAAGAAGATAAATAAAATGCTGGCTTAAACCACTTTCCAATGGCTCTTGAAGGTAAAAAATCACGTCCAATGATCGCATTTTAGGGGTTGCACAGAAATTATGGAAGAAAATCTTTTTCCTCTCTAGCAATAAACGTTTACATCCAAAATCCTGTATAGCCCCCAAACATCTTTAAAGATATCTCCGAAATGTATGATGAAAGGCTGAAATTTGGTACATCACCTCATTAGTGTATGGGTCACATTTTGTTAACTGGAAATTTTTTTATTCGGGGATCATATACAAATTTAAAAAGTGTAACTTTTTGTAAATGGACCGAGAGGAATTTTTTCTTAACGGATTCTGATTTTCGGCTTTATTTTGAATATTTTTTTAACCTTAAATTCCTCACTTATCACTAATAGATAAAGAACTAGACCCATTACCCCATTTTTGGGACACCCTGAATAAACGTCTTTAAACGTAGTGTTTTAACGTATAATTAACGAATAAACGTATAATTTTGAATTCAAGGTAAATCAATTGATGAATAAAATGATATTGACGACGATCATTTTTACGAACTCATAGGATTTACTTAAATAGTTCGTAAAATCCTCTATCCTATAGTGCAATCGAGACCACTTGCTAGTTAGCAAGTGTGCGTAAAAGCGAGGTTATTAAAAACGAGCGTCGACTGTATATGATATTTAAGTTGTCAGAGTTATATTTGCCTAAATGCAGGGATGACCTAGTTAAATGCTACTGTGAGTCTCAGACTTTTATTAATTCAAATCACCCAATAACTCAAAATTTAAGTTGCATTAATTATGTAATAAATCGTCTCCAACAAGTAGAATTATTCTTGAAAATTTCCGGATCAAGTCAAATAGATTTTCTGTTGAAATTGACTCTGAAACCAGACAGAATAACGAAATCGCTATCATACTTCCAAAATTGGTGAAATAAACGTTTTTGAATATCAGTTTTGTTACTTTGGCTAGAGTGTGGTTTCTAAAATACTGCAGTATGTTGTAACTGTGTATTTTTTTTTTTAATTTATGCACAACATCTCGTTGTCAACTGAATCGAACTGTATTTGTTCAGCCATACTGGTTGCGTAAATGAGATACATTTATTTTTATAACATTGTGTAGAAGTTAAAAAAAAGGTTTTAAAAGAAATCCTCAATAGAACTTGCTCTTTTAAAAGCCGTTATAGGTACAATCAACTTGCGTTTCCACTCTGCACAGGATTTAGGTGTTGCTCACATTGGTATGTTCGCAAAAAAACCGTACGTACAAAGGTACTTGAAATATGGTTACGACAGTATGCTCTCCAAACATTTTCCCCCCCGCCCACCTAAACTTTCTTGAGCATACGGCGCGGCGCCTAGCAGTTCAATAAATAGAAGCAATTGCCCCAGAAGTCGGAGGGAAAGGACATCTTGCATGGCTGGACCAAGGCCGTAGCCAAGGGGGGGTTTTGGGGGTTCAAACCCCCCCCGAAATTTTCAGTCACATAACTTACTGTTCGTAGAAAAAAAATTATCCCTAATTATCCCTTGTATCGCCAATTACGATTATTGCACTTTAGTTCATTCAAACTGCATGTAATTTTTTACTTGTGTTTCTCTGAGGATCGCAAAGTGATAAATTTCACTTAAATATGCTGCTCTTTTCTCTGTACGTTATATGCATACCTGTCTTCTGAGTATGGCCAAAAGGAAATGCAATATCCGTGGCACTTGCAAGCAGAATTTCTCATTCTCATCAAATAATTCTTTAAATAAACAGTGTTTAATGTATCATAGTAGTAGGAATTTGTGAAGGTGGTAGCAAAAATGTGCCCTAAGTACACTATGTACGGCTGCTTTATTTACACAATTTTACACAGTATTTACATTTCCCATAATTAGAATGCAGTATGATCGGAGCAAAAGCTCACATTCGTCTCAATGCTTCTCCACATTGGTTCTCTCTCTTCTTCTTTCACCCCCCCCCTTACACGTAGAGAGAGACAAAAAAGAAATATCGTAAATAAAAAAATTTCTCTTTCCACAAAAAATAGTGAGTCATCTCTCGATTCCATCGGAGATCGAAACACGAAACAGTTTCACAGTATCGTGTTTATGACCTCTATAAATAAAAAAGTCAGAGTGATAAGTTTGTGATTTTTGGAGTTTGGGACATGTAGGCTCCAGTCTCGACCCATGTGGACCGAGAGGGAGATCCTACGTTGCATTATTCACGTAACCAGTCCGCTACTCCTTAGAATAAAAAGAGAGTGGCACTGCGGACAGCAGGAGTAAAAAAAAAAAAAAAAAAAAAAAAAAAAAAAAAAACATCCGCTGCCTGGCTAAGTGTCGCCCCTCTCGAGTCAGCGCCCTAGGCAGTCGCCTAGTTTTCCTATATGGTCCAGCTGGCCCTGCTCTGTCACACAGTGCTTGTCATTCTTTAAAGGCTGTACTGACACAGAGGTTCGCTACGCCGATAGGATATTGCTTACATAGCACTGTTTCAATTTGGATGCATTATTTTCGCGTTTTAAATAAAGGTGAAAAAACACAAAGCTGGAGATCATACTTTGTTTAATTTTAATTTCAGTGTGCTGAAAAAAGTACCATATTAAAACATAAAACTTGAAACCCCCCCCCCCCCCGAAAAATTTTCCTGGCTACGGCCTTGGGCTGGACAAGTAAAAAGGTGCCGCGCAGTCACTGACGCAGTAGCACGTGAAACACAATCCGGGGAGCGTATTTCACAAGTGCATCGCTATATAAAGATGGGAAGAAAAAGAGCCTTCCTATTGCCTATTTCGCGATTGCTTCCATTACGTCATACATCGCGAGGTTCGGGTGTTCTGCTAGTGAACATACGACATTAAAGAAATAATTATATGAGACAACGAATTCAGATTCCTTCATTTATGACAGGTGGAAATATATATATATATATATATAAAATACTATAGATTAAACAGATCGAGAATTTGAAGCTGAAAGAAAATCTGAATTTTAAGAAAGGGACAATACTTGCTTAGCTATTTTTTTTTTTACTACTCCTGTTTGCTAAATATTTCGAGTTGCTAGCGCCATCTACTGGATATGGAAATCAACATTTTTTATTGTGCGAATTTAACCATCTAACAGCGATGTTGAAATAAAAGTTATTTTAAATATTACATAGAGATTAAATTTCATTTTATGTAACTTTTCTTAAGTATGAATTTACAAAAATAAAGAATTTTGCAGTTCAGATTTTCGATTAATGAACCCCAATCCCCAATAAAAGTTTAAATTGAAAAAAAAAAAAAACTTCATTTAAATCGAAAATCTGAACTGATTTAAAATAATAATAATAATATTTAAAAAAAAAAAACTTACCTGCAGTTTTTTCAGGTGAGAAGTGCAGTAAATTCTTACTTTTAATATGATTTTGCTGGACTTATAAAAATAGAACAACAAATTTCAGAAATTGTACTTTCAGTTTTAATCTTAAATCAATGTACTTCAAAGGAGCAAAAATACATAAAGCTTATATGTAAATTCTTCTACCCTCTAAATTTACCACTTCAACCAAATATTTACTTGCACACACATGCAATTAGTTTCCTTATTTTATTGATATTATTCATTTAAAATTTTAAGTTAATTAACGTTCTTCCATATTTATAATGCAACACTCTTGTCTTCACTTTAAAGCATAATATATAAGTAACTTTTTGCAATATGCCTCATATTTTTAAAGGAAGTGCTGTAATAGTTTTCCCTATATTTTTCTACAATTTTTACAAATTTCCTTGGAAAAAATCATTATACTGCCTCTTAAACTGTACAGGGCTGATTGTTCATTTAGACTGGAATGGGGAGGGGATAAAGTGTTACAAATATACAACCTCTTTTGAGTTTTTTTTAAACAGGTTACTCTTGTCAATTTTAAATTACTTTTAATAATCACTGAAAAAATATGCACAACAATTCAATAATTCTCTATAGTTTTAGTATATTAATTGGAACCTACAGTTACAAAATATAAATTTAATTTGTATTAAACATAGATTTTACACTTTAAATTTTCGTTTGGTGCACACAACAAGAATTTACAAAATAAAAATTTTGTCTTGAATATTGCCAATTTTAAAACTTAATTTCTAAGGTTATATTTTTCCTCTGAGAAAAATTTAACATATGAATTACAATCTCTGGTGTACAATCAATATGCATTAGAAATTTAATGTTCGAATGCAAAATTCTTTATTTTTGTAAATTCATACTTAAGAAAAGTTACATAAAATGAAATTTAATCTCTATGTAATATTTAAAATAACTTTTATTTCTACATGGCTGTTAAATGGTTAAATTCGCACAATAAAAAATGTTGATTTCCATATCTAGTAGATGGCGCCAGCAACTCGAAATATTTAGCAAACAGGAGTACTAAAAAAAAAAAAAAAATATCTAAGCAAGTATTGCCCCTTTCTTAAAATTCAGATTTTCTTTCAGCTTCAAATTCTTGATCTGTTTAATCTATAGTATTTATATATATATATATATATTTCCACCTGTCATAAGTGAAGGAATCTGAATTCGCTGTCTCATATAATTATTTCTGTTAGAACACCCGAACCTCGCGATGTATGACGTAATGGAAGCAATCGCGAAATAGCCAATAGGAAGGCTCTTTTTCTTCCCATCTTTATATAGCGGTGCACTTGTGAAATACGCATCCGGGGAATCAGCAAGACCAAATCTAAACAGGTTTGATTGCAGATAATCGTGTTCTTTTTCGAATCTGAAACAAGCCAAACCAATAGCTCTTGGTAAAGAAGCACACATCTGTTTTTCAATAAAGAAGACCATATTTTTCCAGTGGCGACACATCTGTAATGACATAGTCTAGCATTATAGATGGGCTCTTTAATAGGCCGTTTGACGCTTCTAAGTGAAGCAGTCAATTCAGGATGATCGAGGCCACAAGCTTCCTTTGCGAGCGCATCAGCTCGTTCATTGCCAGGTACATCTTAATGGCTGTTCTCTCCAATTCTCCAAACATACACAGTAAGTTGTGTAAAGCGTAATACAAAACAAAATGCATAATTGGGTTTTCACTGTACATTCATGTATTTGTTTCGTAAACAGTTTCAAAGAGTATTCTTTGGTAAAACGTTTTACGTAGTACAACAGCCATGTTCATTCGTTGCTACGTGGAAAAACAGCGGGTCTTTCAGTGCTTGTAACAATCGCATGTTGCACTACAGTATCTTCACAATGTATTGTATACCTAATTTTTAAGGCGAATTGTAGAGTATAATTTATGCACCTATGAAACACAATTTCTGCACGTACAATGAAAAGCAAATGCTACTGGGAACTAGAACAGAATGTAAAGCTGAGTACGGATACGTACAAATTCTGAACCATAACATATTTTCCTTAATTTATGTCCCAATTAGAGAACCCGTCTGAACTACCTGAGTAATTCTTTAGTATTGACGAGTTTCTTACTGGACATCCTTCCTCTGAAATAACCCGTTAGAACTGCAGTGTAAACAGTCAAAAGATAACTCTTTTCTTGATTCTTACACATGCTTAAATACAAACATCACAAATTTGCATTTCTTTCTTGAATTTTTAAACAATGCATTCATTTTCTTTTAAACAAAAAAGTTTTTTTCACTAGCTTAAAATGTAAACAATCATTTACCGTAAAATATAAGAGACATACAATTTTCATAACTTAAAACGTATCTCACTAAACATACACAATTAAGAATGTCATTAAAATAAGCCATTTGTTAAATAGAAAGAATGAAATCTTAACAACTGGAAAAATAAAAGCAAAAATAAAAATCATAAAATAATTTTAAAGGCTTAGAATGTTTTCGGAAAAGAAATTCCAAAGTGCTTTTATTTCTACTTAAATTAATGCAGCCGTTTTTGAAGCTTAAAATGTTGAGTGCTTCGCTAAGGTCTTAGAAACAATTTTTCAGCCATCATAAAATATTCATAGCTGTCATATATCTTCCCTTGTTTAGATTCTAAATTGTAGTGTTCTATCAGCGGAAAGAAAGATTGAAAAAAACATTTAGTTCAACGGAAAGCTTTTACCTACGCAGACAAAACGTGATAATTTAATTTTTAATTCCAGAATAATATAGGGAAATATATTACGAATCAGGAGAATAATATAAGAAAATCCCTTTCAGTGTAACTACGTTTTTAATGCCATAACGTTTTTCTAATATCCTCAGAGTATTACGCAAAATTATCCTAACTTGTAACAGTGTTAAATTTTAATTCAAAAATTGAGTGTGTAAAGTTTATTTCATACAACAATATATCAAACGATTTCTTCAATAAAGTGTGTTCGATGGGCATAAGCATGATTTTTTTAACAATCTCTTGAGACTTTTTTCATACAGTATTTTTGTCTATAGATAAAACACTCATTCAAAAGCAAAATATATTAATATATACGCCCCTGAATAACAGCAATATAATGATTGTGGAGTTCTGGTGGTTGGGTGTATTTTTTTTCTTATCTTTGTACATAATATTTTATTTAAAATATTGAGTGTACAAAGATTATTTACTATCCGCAGTTTATTACGCAAAATTATTCTAGCTTGTAACAGAGTTATATTTTTAAATGCATGGAATTTTTACCAGAATAAATTCAAAAATTTAGTGTACAAAGTTTATTTCATGCATCAATATAATATCAAAATATTTTTTCGATAAAGTGCTTTTCGACAGCCATATGCATAGTTTTTTAACAATTTCTTTCCCAATACTTGTTTCATACAGTATTTTTGTTCACGGATAAAACACTCACTCGAAAATAAAATTTATTAAGCATTTTGCACACCCCTGAATAACAGAAATTAATGATTGTGGAGTTCTGGTGGTTTCCGTCGTCAGATACATCAGTAAGAAATGTTTAATTTTCATTTAATTTCATTTAGTTCTTTTATAACTATCAAGAATGTTACGATACCTGTATGTAAACAGTAATTAATTACTGTTTATTATTATTTATGTAATAAACTGTACTGAATTTTTTACTAAAACGATACATGTGCTAAAATTACTTTGTGAGCCAATGCGCAAGAATGATAAATGTGAAAAAAATTAAGATACAGTTTTTCAAATAGCAAACAAACAGCATAAAACGCAAATATGCAATATTTCGTATCAATGCAAAAGCATTCAACCTACATAATAAAAATATTCATCAATGGTCATATAAAGTGAAAAATAAATATTAGAATTACTCACTCAGGTTCATTTGTATAAAAAAAAAAATCACTATGAAAAATTATTACTATTAATCAGACTATTTTGTGATGTTGAAATCCAGATGTTTAGTTTTGAAGTATGTATTTTATATCTTTATAAAGTGATTTAAAAATTCGTAATCAAGTAAATATACTTGTGAAGCATTAGAAAGATTTTAATAAAACCACTAACGTTAATAATATCGGCAGATGATCTCATAACGCCTTCTGTTAAACTGACAGGATTCAGGAATTTTTACATTATTATGCAGAGTATGTACTTCAATTAGAACATATTTAACATTAACTAAAGAAATGAAATTTAAATGGTTATCAATTTAGAAAAGCATTATAAATATTTGATTGCTTAAATGAAAAGATCTTTAATTAACTAAAACTCCCGAAATTAATTTGAAATTTTTAAATTCAATTTTTCCTTACATCGCTAATCTACCGAGCGACATAAGTGAAAAGCAAATATACAGTGATTAAGATGTGTAACGGAGAGAGAACAGTACAGCACTTTTTTAGTGGGAAGGCTAGAATCAATATTGGTTTTTAATTAATTGGATAGCAATTTGATTGACAAAATGCTTAAACAATAAATTGAGAATATTTAATTTTCATTGGTGGTAGATATATTTCATAAGAAAACATTTTTTATATGATGTATCGGCATTCAATGTGATTATACTTCGCTATGGCAATAATATTTAAACACAGTAATAATAATAATAGCAATTAATAACAGTAATTGAATGAAAGATTAAGTACACTAATTTCATACTACAATTTATAACACTTTTATCATGTATGAATATGTCTTAAATGCCTATTTTTTATATATTATATAGATGGACTACGCAGACAAGATAAGGTTTTACTTGTGCATGGTACTGTAAAAGATAAAATACTCTGATTGCATCACAATACTAAGAATAAACATTTAGAAATTTCAAATGTGGGAAAAATTCAAAAATGTTCTATACATTTTCATTTGATTATGCAAAAGCATTCTTTTTAAATTTCTGATGAAGAAAAACTGCCTCATTTGTTGAAAATGTGTGAGCATTTCTGGATTTTATTAATTTTGAAATATTAAATAGAAAATAATTTTCTCTTGGTTAAGTGTACAATAAATTATTTAGTGGCGTATTTTAAATTTTATTCCAAATACTGCATTTCAAATTAGAGAACATTTTCTTCTTTAAGATCAAGTTCAAAGTTTTTTTGCAAAATTAATTCTGGGGAATATCATTCCATTAATTTAAAATATTAAATTATTTTAATAGCACTATACCATGCTTAAACAGTTATTTAAATAATACTACATAAAACTTTAATTCATAAGCATCCATGTAAATCATTGACTGACTAATTTCCCGATCAAATGACAATTAAATAAAATTAATCTGAAAGATAAAACTATGCAAACAACGCAACGCGCCTAAATAGCGCAATTATGTTAGTCACTACTCACATATTCGCAGTATAAATACAAAGTAAACATATATATCTATAACTGAAGCTCTTTGCATTAGTATAAAAAATTTCATATAATCTCAACTGCAAAATATCCTTTTTTCACCTGAATGTATAGAGGTGAGTTTCTAATAAACATATAGTACCTTTTGCTTAACTCTTATACTATGTTTTACATTTTAAAATGTTCTGTTTGTTATTAGTAATGTTTATAAATGACTGAGAAGACAAGATTCTGGCAAAATGGGACGTAGTAGTAAAATATTTTAGTTCATCAAATAGCAAGCAGTAATTTAGCACCATACCTATTTTAAATTGTTTTGAATACTCCATTATATAATTCATTTGTATTCAATTTCATTAAAATAAATTTTGAAGGTCAGCATTCAAAACAGATATATATTAAACCAGACTACTTAAAACATAATAAATAGCACTAGGCTATTTAAGCATTTAAATGTAGGTGCTTTACAATCACTCGCTTTGTAAAACAATAAAGTAAAAATATCATTAAAAATCTTAGTTGTTTTGTAAATAGTTAGATACTTAAACTCTATTCTCGACTTTGATAATTGATTTCATAATAATAATGAACAAAAAATGACTGTCTAGACTTTATGTTGCAATCCGATAAATACACCTCAGGTAAATGTCTCAATTAGGAAATTTCAAAAGACATAAAATTTTAAAATACACTAAAGAAAGAAAATTTGCATGAACACAATTATATCATTTGTAAATATGTTTTAAGTACGAAGTATTCAAATTTCCGTATCATAAAGGTAAAAGTCAAAGCTAAATGTGTTATAAAATATATTACAGATTTCCTGTAAAGTACAGGGTGGTTATGATTAAATATCCCTTATGCTCTATATCTAAAACGGGTGAACGAATTGTAACCAAAATTGGTATATTGGCTATACATGGTATGCTCTCAAGGAATTTCGAAAAAAAAAATAGTTCAAAAAATGTCCACTAGGTGGCGTTTTGCATGAAAAACGGCACATTTAATGGTGGTAATGGCTAATTTGAAATATACAAACAATTTCAACATTTATTCAATAGTTTTTGGGCATTTATTCGCTAATTTGGGTAATGTTTGAGGTGATTTCACTATGCAAAGTGCCATCTAGTGGACATTTTTTTAACTAAACGTTCTGAAAAATTCCCTTTAGCGCATCTAGTGTACAGTCCATATTCCAAATTTGGTAGGAATTTGCTCACCGATTACAGCTGCAGAATGCTGTATGTAAGGGAAGTTTAATTATGACCTCCATGGGTATCACAGTCACTGCGGAACAATGTCATTTGGATATCCCTTATATATTAAAATACCCAGGGAGTTAAAATAACTTTTTCAAGGCTGCTTAGTTATGCAGAAAATCTAATTTTGCATCTATATACATTAATAGCTAACACAACTGTTTAATTAACTTCTCAAGGATTACTCAGAATTTATGCTTCAAAACAAACTCTTAAAAATAATATTTAGTAAAACATACTGTTATATTTATCTGTTTAATATTTGACAGGAATTTTAATTTAGACAAAAAAAAATTTATGGCATTCCCAATTTATAAATGTATTTTATTAATATATAACTCTAAAAATTAATATACTTGTTATTCAGACTATTTTTTATTGTACTTAAATATTTGTGAAAGCTTTGAAAGCATTTAAAAAGCTCTGAAACTGTCATGTAATTTTAGCTTCAACATGATACAAATAGATGTAACATGTATTTTGCCTTAGATGAAATCTACTAATCACCAGATCTTCAATCGGTTCTCAATTACAAACCGAGCAAAATTACACAATAACAGTTCAAAATTAATTACGGAGCTTTCCACTGTTGTGTCCCATCGTGCAAATTCAGCTTCGTTGCATGCATGAGGATCAATATTTATCCCTTTAATATCATACCAGATAAACATCTGCTACCAGAGATTCTGTCATATGCAGGCGTGAATAAGGCCTCTTCCCGGTAACGAGATAATTCTAACAAAATCGTCGAATGCAATTATGATATTACTCTGCAGTGGAATCCATTAGCAGCCATTCCCTCCATTGTTAAACAAGAACTACGTGTTTCTCTCCAGATTTTTGTACAATTGTGACTTTAAAGAAAAAATACGTGCACGATGCTTTATTTATGCACATCATACTTATTATTTACACTAGTACGAATTTACCCAGCGTAAATAATACTTCTGAAACTAAAGGGTCAATGCAGTAATGCGAAAGTCTCTTGGTGGTGACATACATGCTGGAGACAATAATGTTTATTCTAAATTTCATATAACTTTTTATGGAAATCAATACATAAAATTTAAATATCTAAAAGCGTTCCTTCTACTTCCAGATATATATATTCATCCAACATACAGCTGCAAAGTTATGACCACAGTTATTAATTGAAACACTTTGAATGTTCGTATCGGAACTAGAACTTGTGTCTTTATATTTGTCCTTAGTATATGCATGAATTGTTAAGAATAAATTCATATAAAATATAATATGATTAAATATACAATAAAATATATTGTAGAAAGGAAATTAATTGGCATTTATTATAGATATTTAACTGGTATTATAAAAGGAATACTTGTGATCTTAGTTTACGTGATATTGAAACCCTGTAATCCAATTTAAAAAATATCCTTATTCACATAGTTAAGAATATTGGATTGTTTTCAAACAATCAGTTTTAAAACAACTTCTTATTTGAAAAAAATATTGTTTTTACTTTAATAACAATCCTAATTTTACCCACATTACATATTCACGTCTGAGATATTGCGTCATATATTTATGACTGCATTTGGTTTCTTTTCTATGTTACTTTGTAAATCCACTGACTGTATATCTAGCGAAACTCAAAATTATAGAATTGCTATAAAAAATAAGACATTTTTAGAATACATAGTTTGTATGTGTGTGTGTGTGTGTGTGTGTGTGTTTTGCTGCTTCAAACATTCGTTTACGAATTTTAAATACACTGCTGGCCATCGTAAATGCAACACCTTGAAGGAAGCATGCAAATAATATGAAATTTACAACATGCATTAGCTGAGGTGAGATATGCAAATGATTAGAATTTCAGCGCAGACGCACATCAAGCGCGCCTGTGGCGCCACCTCAATGCGCTATTTAAGGCTTGGAGATTTCGACGGTTTCAAGTACAGCAATTGTGTTTTTCTTGCTTTTTTTTCAAAAAAACGATAAATTATGCCTCGTAGGAAACAACGATCATCTTTTGATCAAGTATCCGAGTTTGACAGAGGAAGGATAGTGGCATACCGAGATTGTGGGTTATCTTTCAGGGAAATCGGTCGTCGTATTGGACGAAACCAAACAACTGTGATGCGGATATGTGATCGTTGGGTGCAGGAGGGTACGACGGACAGACGTGATCGACCGCATCGACCTCAGTGCACCACGTCACGTGATGACAGGCAGATTGTACGCATGGCAGTGACGGACCGCTCAGTCACATCACGAACCATATCACAGCAGATTCAGTCTGTAACGCATCATCCAGTGTCTGCGCGTACCATTCGACGTCGTTTACAGCAGAATGGTCTGTCCGCAAGACGTCCGTTGCTTTGTCTACCTCTGACGCGGAACCACAGACGTCTCCGCCGCCAATGGTGCGATGAAAGAAGGATGTGGACGACAGAATGGAATGAAATTCTCCTTACTGACGAGTCACGCTTCTGTATGCAACACCACGACGGTCGGATTCGAGTCTGGAGACACCGTGGAGAGAGGATGCTGAACAGCTGCATTATGCACCGTCACACTGGTCCTGCACCGGGTATTATGGTATGGGGCGGTATCGGATATCTCTCTCGCACTCCTCTAGTACGCATTGCCGGTACTTTAACCAGCCAGCGCTACATCTCCGAGGTGTTGGAGCCAGTTGTCCTTTCTTACCTTCAGGGCTTGCCAACAGCCATATTTCAGCAGGATAATGCACGGCCACACGTGGCACGCATTGTCCAAGGGTTCTTCGTCAATCACCAGATTGAATTGCTTCCCTGGCCGGCGCGCTCTCCGGATCTTTCGCCGATAGAAAACATGTGGTCCATGGTTGCTCAACGACTGACCCAGAGTTCATCCCCAGCTGTCACACCAGATCAACTTTGGCAACGTGTGGAAGCTGCTTGGTCTGCTGTACCCCAAGAACACATTCAAAGTCTCTTTGAATCAATGCCGAGGCGTGTGGCAGCTGTGATCTCCAACAACGGCGGCTACTCTGGGTACTGATTTTGGCAGGAACCACGCTTCATAGAATGCTGTAAATTTAATCATTTGTTACTTGGTCAACATGTTATCTACACAATAAATTTTGTTGTGATATCTCTTGTTTTTCTTGGTGTTGCAATTTGGGTGGCCAGCAGTGTAAGTTATTTTTAAGTAATCATTTAATAGCAATGCAATTACAAAGATCGATGATTTTAAATTATTTCGCAGCAAAATGTAAGTTTATAGCACAGCTTTAAGAAAGGTTTTTTTTAAAGAAACGTAATTCTCTGCAGCTACATACTCAACGTCAATAAAGATTTTTCACTAAAGTTTCTTTTTTTCTAATTTTGAAAATGTGGGCTGGTAGAAATGCATACATGTATGCAATTATAGCCTATGTGCGAATGGCACAGATGAAAAATTAAAGAAACAATTGAAAGTTAGTCTGAAAGTTTCATTTTTAATCCCGACGCTTTTCAATAAAGTCCATTCATTAGAAAGAACGGGAATAATCAACGCCTCCTAGATATAGAAAGCCTTACAACTCCTACGTTATCAAGCTTTGGCGAATCATTAGGCCCACATTTAAAAGCTTTATTTTCATAAAAAAACTTAGAAATTTCTGGTGAATTTACCCATAAATAGCAATATTTTAATAATTTGAGATAAAAAATATAATTTTACGACAAATGGCAGTTTTTAACCATAACTAATTAATAATAGATAAGGAAATAGATGAGAATGAATAATTTTGTATGAGAAAGGTATTTTAATTTATGTTATTTTGAGATATTTTCTAATATTTGTAGCATTCACCAGAAATTTTAAACAGCTTGTGAAATAACAACTGTGATGACGTCACTTTCGTAGGCCTAGTGATGACGTCAAAGCCTGATGATCTAGGAGTTTTAAGACTGCCTTTATCTAGGAGGTATTAGAATAATCCAGCAGTTTCGCGTATAATTCTGGGTCAGTGACGTCAAAGCAAGTAAACAGCATATAAAGACGAGCAATTCCCAATCGTCATATGGGGTGAGCACAAACATGATGAAGGGACGAGCAATACGAGCAATTCTTGCAATACGCAAACAAACTATATACAACAACACCAAAGTACGCGAATGTTCAGCTTGACATAGCCGACAGTGAGAATTATCGATTAAACATCACCGTAATGAGTGGACCAAATCTCACATCAGCCAGACTCCACGTCATTGGTAAAGGCACTGTGGATAGATGAATCCAATTTTCATGTTTCATATGGAAATGTTGATCAAAAGTTTATTAGAAAGATAAAGCAGACAATTTATCCTGCAACATGTGCGTGGTTCTTAAAGCAAGTTTTGTGATAGTGTGGTGCTGCCTTGCAGAAAATGGGGGGAAATTTGCATTTTTGTATGGGCACGATAAAATATCAAGACTATATACGGGTTCTTAAAGTAAATCTACGCCGATGAGTGCAGCGACTATTTGTATGAAAACGGTATATTTTCCAACAAGATAACGCTAGGTCTCACATAGGGATGATGGCGAGACGACTTTTTTGCTAGACGAGACAGAGATTTACACCTTTTTTGCGAGACGAGACACACATTTTTAGCATTACGATATAGGGATTTTTGCGAGACGAGACAAGCTTTTAGGCTTTTTTGCGAGACGCGAGACGCTTATTTTTCGTCTTGCGTCCATCCCTAGTCTCACATGGTGAATATAACAGAAACATGACTACGTAAAAGTGTGTACCTGGTTTAGAGAGGTTGGCAGTACGCTCGAATCGGCTATAGAGAATATTTGGAGAATTTTATCCTCTATATGGAGAATCTAGCTCCGCTCTGCGTTTGCCAGAGGGCATTAGCAACAACAACAACAACACTGACATGTCAAAGAATTCGCAGTATTTGTTAATATTTTTTATGTCTGTCCAAATATACGTAGTTTGCACTTACATTTATTCAGTATGTTATTATTGAGAAAATTACAATGTTTCTATATTTTTGTAAATTAAATTTATTTTAAGAAATTAATGTAGTGCAAAGTATATTATTAAATTACGACCTCTCTCTGTGTATGTATCTTTATTTCACTCAACACGGCCATCAGAGATAACATGCGTACATTAGTTTACAATTGGGGCAGAATAGTTGTGAAACAATTTCATGACTATCACAATCCTGATTAAGAGAATCTTGTGATGTTAAAATATATTCAATCAAGGGTGGCTACATTGATTGCCATTTGATCAAATGATTTCTCTATAGTCAAAGCAACTATTTGATGAAACTAGAACTTAGTCATTTCCATGCACAATATAGTAAACATTTTCTGATTTCTTAAAATTGATGCGAAATTTTTAAAATGTAATATTTTCACGTTGGAGTTTATCATTATAATATCGGATACCATAGCATGGTAAATAAGAACATCAGTTTAGCAGTGCCTCAACCTGCTAACATCTTGATTGAATATTTTGACAGTTTGATACTAAACAATATACTACAATTTAACAAATTCATTAAATATTATATTAGTAACTTTCAATTTTCATGCTAATATGAGTTTATCACAAGTTTCTTGGTATATTCAAACTAATTTTATATTCTATTTTGTTAAATGAACAAGTTTGATTCTTTTTTCGTCTTAAAGTGTTGTTTTGTCGTGTCATCTAAATGTTTTCTAGCTCTTCTTTTTTAACATTTCTTGTTTATATACCGAATTCTATCCCATTTTTTTGCATTGTTGTATTTTTCATAGTTTAACATGTTCAAAGATTATAAATTTGCATTGATGATTCCTCCTGTTCTCTAAATTCTTCCCCAAAACGACACATTATGCATTAAAGTTATTATTTATTATTATTGGTGAAATGTAATAATAAATAAAATGTTAGTTTTAAATTTTCCGACTAATTAGTTGAATAAAATTGTATAAAAGTGAGCAAACGGAGAAAGTGAGTGAAACAACCACCTATTATGGCAGAGTATTTTAAAATAAATAAATTCACTATTAAAAATATTAAACTCAGTATTCAAATATCAATTAAACATTTTAAAAATTGTATCTAAATATTATATTCCGTAAATTTTCCATTTGATAACTGCAAGATAATAAAGGCTTTTCCTAAACAACAGTTCACAAGCATTTTGTATTTTATAATTGTGGTATCTTGTGAAAATTACATGAAATCTCGTAACATGCTTTCTTATTAGGTATGATGTGTCCAGTGGTGGATCATCATTGGGTTCCAGACTGGCCGAGAATCATCTTCTAATTCAAAATCTCCTAGTATTATATAATATAGTTCTTTCAATAATTTGTCTTATCAAAAAATGCATGCAAAAGTATGTACAAATTTCATCAATGCCGTAACTACTGACGACATTTTCCTTTCAGTAGGATTTTTTATTTTTATTTTTTTATTTTATTGGTTCAAAACAGCAGACCATAACCTTTCATCGATAACGATCGTACATTCTGTGTCATCAGATATTTTACTGTTCTCTTTTCTTGAATACCGGAGTTAGGTATTTAAGTATATTTTAAGTTAATATTGATATATATAATATTGATTTTAAAATAAAGATAACAAAAATTTATCAATAAGTAGCTATAATGACTAAAGACTAAAATAAAATAAAGCATGTTAGAGATGAATTTTGCATGAATTTTTTTTTAATACTAAGAAGACTGGAAAATGTTACTTTTTTTTGTACCTCAATATTTTGCTTAGCCATAAATACTAAAGCTAATAATACGAAATTTAGCACGTATGTGAGTTTTTTAACGTTGTTCCTGGACTAGACAGCGTTTTCCAAAATTAGTGACATATGACGGGGGGAGGGTTATGGAGCCAAAAGTTCATTTCACATATCTCTCTATATATAAATGAAAGAAAAAAAAAAGATTTCCGTAAAATGCTTGTTTTAAATACAACATTCACGAGTACTTAAAATCAATCTGAGGACATTTGGAATACCGTCCTTCAAGGGGGGTGGATGCCTTCCTCCCCTATTTTTTCAGATGTACTTCTTCAAAGTAAAAAAAAATTCACGTAAAATTCTTGCTTCAAAATATAACAAATATGAATATGGTGTTTAGGAAGAGCTTCTTTGTAATTATAAATTTGTTGAAAATTTATTTGTTTGAATTTAACGTCAAAAAATGACTTTCGGTACACCTTATTTTAAAATTATTAGATTGCAAGATGGCCAAATGTAGTATAACTTCGGTAATCTTTTGCAGTTTGAAAAAAATTAAATACTAAATCTATGTGCAAGGGAGATTTGTTAAAGATTTTTTTTTCGGGGAGGGGAAGAGCACATTTCTAATATAGGTCATGATACGCCACCAGATATGGTATATTTTCAGAATATAAGCTTTTTCAAATAATTGTACTTCAAATAAAAGTATGAAAAAATCTATGGAATAAAAGATTATTTTAAAGAGCTGAACTTGAGTATTTACCTTTCTTGGTTGATTATTAAGGTAAAAACTTACTTTTGGGAGAGTTACATCAATAAAGTTTTTCTTTTTTTTTTCCAATGGGCGAGCATTGGCCACTATTGGCACTAAGGGTCGTACTACTGCCCTATTTTAATATGGGGACACCTAATGGGCGGCCAGTGGTACCCCCCTATGAAGGAACCGACAATTAAATACCCAACGCCGAGTAGGCAATCCAACCCGACCCCAAGGCGTGATAGAACGGGTCTTAAGCCAACGGTACCGTTACGCCACCTGTTGTAACGCCTGCATAAAAACGTTGATAATAAGTTGGGTTAAAAATTACAGTCCAAAATTTTGAATATTATTCAAATTTCCTGAAAATACTTTTAAAATAAAAATAATATATTGATTTCTAACTATTTTATATAATAAATTTTACCTCTAGTGTCTGGCTGAATATCTTGCCAGAAAGGAAAGTATTCTTTTCTTCTTCTGTAAATCTCCGCATGTGCCTTATGTCCATCTTTCCTCCCTAAAAAATATACAAAAAATACCACATATTCATAAATAAATCTTTTATACCTGCAAATAAAATTACATAAACAATTATAAATCCGAAAGAAGAACTACTTAATAACATAAAATACATAATACAGTGTAACCTGCATAAAATGTGCGGGAACAGCAGAACTGGTCACCTTGTCAAAGTCCCCCACCTTATGAAAGAGGTAAAGTGAAACTGTACAAAAGTGGTCACAATAAACATTTGGCCTCTTTACCAAGATCACTGCAGTTTGTTTTACTGTGTATAAAAAAGGAAAAATGGTTTCGGACTTTATAAAAACTGCCTTTATTTTTTATCCATCAAATTAGCTTATGAAGGTTATTAAACTAATTCTTGCACAATTAAAAAGAGGATTTCTGTTTATCTATTGAATTACAATAGTGTCATAGGGAGAAAATACAGTGGAACCTGCTACAATGGCGACCTTAGCAAAGAGACCTCCTGTCTATTGTGACCACTTTTGTAAAAAAAAATTCACTTTACAACCGACACACTTGACCTTCTTCGTAAGGTTATCATCTTCATAACGTGACCGGCAGTTTTGTTCTTCCGTAAAGAGGTCCCATTCGGCAGGTTCCACTATACTTTCTGTTATATTTCAGTTTTCATGGATTGCTTTGCTTACACGTATTTTGTCAGTCAGATGTGTCAAATAGAAGTATCTAAATAGAAAATTGAATTATACCTATTTATCTCAAAATTTATATCCATGTATATTATCTGCAAAATTGTATTCCCTGCAAAAATATTCATTCTATCTGTCCCTTGAAGTATTTTAAGTAGTGTGAGGGATATAAAAAAAAAAACGCCTCTTTAAAAATGCTTCAGCAGGCTTTAGTTGAATGCACTCCGAGAAACTGCGTATTTAAAAATGCATCAAACGCATATCTACATGTCCCAAAACTTAAAAATATTACACAGTTCACGAGATTTACATCATGAAATTATTGGAAGTATAAAGAACGTGAAATGAATTTTAAAAAATATAATATTACAAAATTACAGTAGTGTTATGAATCCTCATAAGAAATGCTATACTTAACAAACTTTTTATCATAATATAAAACCTTTTATTTGTATATAAAAATAGTTATTATTGATCCAAGAAAAATATATTTTGCAGAGATGCCAAGTCTCCCGCTTTTTTCGGAAGATTTCCCACCACAATTTTTAGACAGTTTTATTTTCCATTAAATATTTGGACTTACTTTAAGCATAAGTTTGTAAGTAAAAATTAGTGGTGGGAAATCTCCCGAAAAAAGCGGGAGACTTGACATCTCTGATTTTGATGTATACTGAAATTCATACATTTTTTTTTCTACAACATGGGTTGTTTGCATACTGAAAATGTTTAAAACTTCATATATGTATTAAGATCTTCGCAATGAGATTTTAAACAAAATTTTGAGTTAATATTGTATAACATGATGATTTCTTAACAGCTATAGTCATAAAAGGATTTACAAAGTAAAAAAGAAAATTATAAATAACCGTTAAAAAAACTGAAAAAGGGTAAATGTCTTAAAAGAATCATACAGTAGTTTAACCCTTTCAGACCTGATTTAATAATTTCTCCTTGAAATAAAAATATTTTATTTTGGTAATACAGATTAAATTTGTCATAAAAAATGTAATTAAAAATCCTGATTTATAAAATTTTCTGTGAAAACAGTATAGGTAAATTTTTTTGTCCTCAGTTACACAGGATCTGAAAGTTTAAGAAATTAGTGAAATAAAAGAACCTTTTCTTTATAAGAGTGTTACTGTAATATAAATATCTAAGTTTATTAAAGTAGTAATATATCAATTTGAATTAAATATACGTATTCTTGCCGAAATATCTTTAAAATCTCATTTATGTTCAAGGAATCTGAAAAAAAACAGTCACAATCCTCTCTTAAATTAAACTTAAAAAAATTTAAAAGATTTTAAGGTTATTATACAAAATGAAAACACATGAGTGCATTATAAATAGTTATACAAGTTAAAGATGTTTTTCTAATTTCTCTTTTTCGAAATTTCCGTTCTGATATCTATGCATATTTCTGAAAAATTATAACATAATTTTGGATGACAATTTTTATAAAACAATAATCAAATATCGCGAGTGTCACCTAGAAGATCACCTATAACATTTCTCTAAATCATTTTAAATATACAGCATTTTTTTCATAAAATGCATGCTAAAGAACATTTCATAATCATCACCCATTTCATCTTCTACAATATTCCCTTAAGAAAGGAGAAGAAAAAGATAAGTTTTTACGGAGAGTTGTCACTAATATGCGTTCTGATAAAACTTCTTATCAATCCTGTAATACTGAACATCCTTTTAATCTATAACACAAAAACAAAAGAGATTCGAAAGTACCATCCTTCTCTATCAGTATACAAAGCATTAAAAAATTCTCTAAATTCTTCAAATTAATATTATGTCATAAACAGAAAATTTTTAAGCCATCGCAAACAATTTCCCAATCCAATTATGTTCTCCCCAGACGTAACTTACCTCAGCAGAAGAAATACGCAAGAATAAAAATAATTCCAAAGAAGAAATCGTACGACTTTGAATCAATGCAAAAAGTTCCCCACTATCAAAACAACCCCGCGGTGTTGCTAACAACATCATTAAAATCTGATTCACTGTAAAATATCTTAGTTCATTTCCTTCTTCTTTTTGTCTCTTTTGTTTTCGGATATTTCCTCGTGAAAAGAAATAATAAGCGAAGTCTCTGTGATAGAAGATTTGTTACGTGAAGGAAATGTGATTTTGGTTTTAAGAGATTGAGAAGGAGGGTGTTCCACTTGTCATCGGCAATAAGAATGTCCAAGTGTAAGAAAAAGAAGTGTTCAAGTATTGCCCAACTACACACACAGAAAAGTATATTAATTGCCTCATACACGTTAGCTCTTGATTAAGATTATTCTCCACAGTATAACTAGTTAGACAAAGATTAATACTGTGACATATTAACCAGGAGTTATCACTTGTCTAATAACATGGGCACTTAAAATTAAATGCACTTTCAGGCGGCAGATCTTCAACGACTCCTACATAGAGAAAGCTCTACAACTCCTACGTCAAGAAGCGCTGATGTCATCACTAGGCCTACATTAAAAGTTTTATTTTCAGAAAATATAACTCTTAAAATTTCTGGTAATTTTACCCATGCGTAGCAATGTTTTAATAATTTGAGATAAAAAATATAAATTTACGACAAAAGGCAGTTTTTAACGATGACTAATTAGATTATATGATAAGGAAATAGATCACAATGAATAATTTTATATTAGAAAGGCATTTTAATTGTATTGTTTAATTTAAGTTATTTTCTAATGCTTGTAGCATCCCACAGAAATTTTAAATGTTTTTACTTTGTGAAATTAAAACTGTCATTACGTCACTTTCATAGGTCTATTGATGACATCAAAGCTTGGTGACGTAGGAGTTGTAAGGCTTTCTATATCTAGGAGGTGTTGAGCCCTTGCACTCACTTGAGAGAGAAAGTTTCTGTATTTCAGCAGGATTTTAAGTGCTTGATCATATTAAGAAATGTATTTCAGAAAAAAATTCGTAGTTTGTTGATCTGTGTTGAGCTATTTGAATCCAGGGATTGGATCGTGGATTTTTCTTATTTGGATGCGGATTTTTCTTAATTGGATGCAATAATCAAGCTTACCCCCCCCAAGAAAAGCTATTTTCTCCACTATATCCGTACTCATCGACATTTATTTTTCCGGTTGCGTGCCTGTTTGATATAGATTGCAATATACTATGTTTTCGATGGTAATGCAGCTACTGATTTACGAAGTTATAGGATATGAAATTATTTTGATGATATATAAAATGTTTCTGAGTTAAACTAATGCATGAATTAAGAATTTAATTCAAATTATTTTCATTTTTTCAAAAAGTTAATGTCCCACTTACGTATCCTGTAATTTCACTGTAATTATAATTACCAAAGGGTTCTTTTTTTGTGTATGTGTGTAAATTTTAGAGCATCTAAAATTTCACCTGTAAACGGTGCTTAAAATTTTGTGGAGGTGTATCATACTCTCGCATAGACTATGCGTAAAGTGCACGTACAGAAAATATAACTGAGACTTATAACACTAAGCTATGTGTAATCTTTCTTGTACCTGTGATAACTTCAATTACATTCCAATAGTCTCTATGGATCGAGAGATCCACTTTTTAATTTTTCATAGAAGATTGACTTTCCCTTTCAATTTTCTCCTAAACCATCGGTGTCCGGGAACTATAAGGGGTTCACAAGGAGGTTCACGTAAACAGTATTCTAGTATACTATGATTATACAAGGGGTTCGCAGGAAAGGTTTTATGAACCACAGTCCCAGCCTATCGAACTTTATTTTATTTATAATTTGAAAAAAATGAAGATATTAACGTAAACATAGAAAGTCATTGTATTGATATATAAAATTTCTAACAAGTAAGTAAAATATGCGTGTAAATATGGGATCATATACATAAAAGCACGTTTTTCGATTTTCATTGCCTTGAAACTGAGCAAGATCTTTTTAAAAGTAAAAGAAAACAACGCTTTCGATCACACATTGTTTTATGATTCTGAAGCATCTTGCGTCGATAAATCCCCACTTACACGATTTTTATAAAAATTTTGAATCACCCTTTTTATATAGATAAGTATATAGTATATACAGTATGAGTCTTAAAAAATGGCCAAAGTTGATGGGGTGATACAATGCATCAACAGGAGAACATTTTGTCATAGAAAGTACGGGCGAAATTCAAACGGCAAGCCGCAGACGTCGTTGAACATGGAAACTTGAACTGATAAATGGTTTGAAACCCAGCAAACACACACAGGTTCTCTGAACATGTATTAAAGTTCAGAAGACGTTTAGAAAACGTCTTTTGAACGTTAATAGACGTTCAGAGAACCCGCGTGTGTTTGCTGGGAAGCGTCTGTCCTCGCATTCAAAGGCATTTGCTTTCGTGAATCACCGAGAGGATGGCGAGATATAGGAATCACGTAACGGCGGATATGCACTTCGTACACACTATGCTACTGTGGATGGAAATTACAATGAGGCACTGAGACTTTACCGCTGCCGGTTTCCCAGGAGACACACTCGTATGGTCGCTAGTTCGTATAACCAGCGATCATCTCGGCGATTCACGAAAGAAACTGACTATGGGTGCGAGGACCGAACCTTTCATACCATTTATAATCGTTTATACCATTTATCACCGCCCGTACTCTCTATGACGAAATTTGCTGGTGTAGATTCGTTTTATCACCCCATAAAGTTTTACACTCACCTGTATATATATATATATATAAGTTAACTTTAACGAAGATAATAAAATCACGTGCATGATGAAAATATTTAAAACTCGGTTTGATAAAGTGGATCATAATACCGATAGATTCACAGAGAAAAAAAAAAGAAGATTAAAAATAATGCAACGAAGAGGGATGTAAACTAAAATAAAATCTTATAATTTTTTTAAGCATAAAAGCTATTTTAGTAAATAAAGTTTGAACAAGAATATTCTTTCCACAGCAGAAATTTTATTTTCATATTTTTAAAAACTCTAGAAATATAAGTAATCAAATAAAAATGCTATTTGTAAGGGATTTTACAAATGGCTTCAAAATGTAACTTCGAATAAATAATAATTCTAACGAAAACAAGTAATATTCTTTAATAAAAATAGTCCTAGTGAAAAATTATTTAAGTGCACTCTAAAATGTGCTTTTTCAGAAACATTTTAGAAAATGCTAAGTATTAATTTATTTCCTACTTGAATTTTACACAGCATAAGATGTAAAAATTACATCGCAAAATAAAACAAAGCTTCTGTTAAATTTAATTAGGTTACGGCTGTAAGGATTCGAAATTTATTTAGCTTGCACGTCAAAGTAAAAATACCTTTGATACTTTGATATTTTAAAATTTCAGAATCACTAATGCCAAGAAAATCAAAGATGAAATAGTTTTTTCAATTTCTGTTTACATAAAAATGAAATTATGCATAAAAAGGAATTTTCCTTTTGATAATTTAGAGAGAGTGCATCAATTTCAAATATTACTTCCTAAATTTACGAGACAATACATTTTAACATACTCAAAAGTGGAAGTATTAAATTTGTTGCTTGCTTAATAAAGTGCTTCTCAGCATATGTTTCTGAGCTTGAAATGAAAGTTACTCATTGATTTCATTTAATGCACTATATATACCAGTCAATTATAAGTTTTCGTTTTAAATGCATTTGCAACAATTCTAAAGAGAATATTTAAAATACATTACTGTATCACAATGCTCACACAAAATTTGGTATCACTTAAAATTGAACAATCATCCAAATTTATGAAACATTAATATAGCTATTTATTAGTTGTAGTGTATTTATTAATAGCTATACAAGGACAAAAATTTTAAATTTGAAAAAATAATGTCCTGCAGTTGCTGTTATCATTTCCCTGAAATTTCCCTTATAAATACAGCTTTAAGTGAAAAACATTCCAATAATGAGTATTAGTTCACTGTTTGGTTACAATGTTTTACATATACACTAAACAGTTTTGACTTATGCTAGGAATGCGTTTCATGAATCCTCGCGTTAAAGTTTATACGACTTTCTAAAAAGCACACACAATCATTTTAGTCACTTATAAACACCTCTCTAACTGTTTTAAGCTATTTACCAACTACGTATTACAATTTCCCCAATTCATTATTAAGTGAAAGTGACGATTAAATGAATGTTGGCGTTTCTTATTGTTGACGAAAAATATCCCATTGCGGGCGAGGAGTAATACCCGTACGATAATCGCATAATATCCGTACGATTGATCGCGTTGTAGAGCGAGTCCTCAGTACTTTGCACTACAGGAACACGGGTGTCATTTAACATGTGTTAGTGTATCTGAGTGGAGATAAAATAATCAAATTAGCATTTTCAAGTCCGTTGTGTCCCAGTAGTTAAGGGAGTTCGAAGAAACAAAAGCTCTTTTACTTTCTGAATTATACAAATAAAAGTAAACTAATAACGCTAGGGATTCGAAAAAATTGAGGATGATTTTTCCCGATCTATACTACCCACCGTAATAAATGAAACAACGATGTCTTTTACAAAACTTTCTGAAAAAAAGATTCTTTCATCATGGAGTTGTACTGCAAAAATTTTCGAAGAGTGACACATGCTGCTAAATTTTTGGTTTTTCATAATTTCTTTTGAAAGTTTCGCAAATGAAACATTTTTATCGTTTATTACCGTGTATAAAACACCTCGTAAAGAGACATTCTAAAAATTTTGAAGTGCATTACATAATTATTTTTTTTCGTATTTATGTACCAAAATCACATAGATGTTCTGAAATGAGCCATTAATACGCTGGACTGGTAAACGAGGATTACGGGCTCGATTCCGATATACCAATGAATATCACTGCAAACGTGCGGTATGCGTCCGCAGTAAATACGTGGTTCCGAAAGTCTCCTTAGCGGTTCTGGCAATTACCCAACCTTTCTAACATGTAGAAGTACCTCTTTCTGACGAAGACCTACATTATGGCGGAACTCTCCTGGAAAGCCGCATGTAGATCTAAACGACACCTCTGGCAATGCTAGCTATCCTTTCCTGTCAAAGAAGCAAACAAATTTATATTTAAATGTCACTGATGAGAGGAAAAGTTACGATTCTTGTGTACCTAAATAATGGGGGGAACTTACCTCCCAATGCCGCAAAGCCTCTCAAATTTCGAGGGGAAAAAACGGAAAGAAAACAAAAATATATGTATTTAGGAAATATATTCCGATTGTTGAAAATCATATAAAAATATTTTACATTTTTCAATGTTTTGGCATTTTATTAGCTAAAAAAGGAAAAACATTGATTTATTTTAATGCCCCATATAATTTATGATTAAAATAGATCCCAAATAAGTTATTAAGTGGAGTCTAAGATTATGTAAAATATGTTTACTAAAATTTTTATAAGATCTCATAAGGCTTATTACCTCATATTTACTGAACCCCCTCCAACCCCTCCCCCCCCCACGAAAAAAAAAAACAACCTAGATATGAATTTGGAATGACTGAGAGACGAGAAAGGGATTGGAGCTTACCGCAAAACAACGGCAAAGCTTAGTCTCGTCTCGATATCAGCCCTTATTTCAGTATTGCTCTAACCTAGCCATCTTTTTTCGCGATTGGAAAATATTCTTTAAGTATATAAATATCCTTTTTTTTTCTACTTAGTAGATCTTGTTGCACCATTTCTGCTCTATAGCATTTTCAAAGAATGCAGAATCTTAAACAAAACGTAGTACAAACAGTGAAATTTTAAATCATTTCTGATTTTTGAGAGGTTTCTAGTTATCGGTACAGATACAATGAATTTTCTTTTTAATTATCTTTTTTTCCCTCTACTATTTAGGTTTGCGAAAATTGAAATCATCCCACGCTTTAGCGATCTGAAAACATAAATTTGATTTTTTTAACACAGACCATTTGAAAATTTATTCCCACAATTATATAAAAAACGAAAAAAATATTAGCGCCCTAATAATTCCAATTATCATTCACATAAATCATTTTTAACATTTTATACTACTCCTCCTTTTAACTAATTGGTAGTCCAGCTATCATGTAAGCATAATTTACATATGATTGTTATTATTATAAATTTGAAAATATTTAAATACTGTTGCTGCTGTTAGTGGCTATTAAATTGGATGAAAGCACCTACGACTGACTGTCTTAAAGCATTTATTGAAAATATAAGATAACCGTAATTTTGAAGATCTTCGTATTGCATATACATTTTATAAAATATAAATACCGGTGTCAGTTTTATATTTACATATCCAAAAAAATTAATTACCTTCATTTAGCAAAAAAATTAAATTGAGATAATTTACGTAACCGTAATTAGGATATAAAGCAATTCCTCGTGAATGTGCACATTCACTCCTTTTGATGAGACGAAAAACTGCATCTTGTTATTCATTGAATGAAATTAACTCACTATGCAGTAATAGCATACTCAGAGAAAAATGCAAATGATATGCTCCAATATGTAGGGGGAAAAATAATCTCGTTTGTAATGGGTCGTATCACACATATCAATCTGGCTTTATTTAATTTGAGCTGAAATTCTTACTTATACAAGAGCAATAATATTATTTCCTGAATCATTATTCAAACAAAGTATCTTTTAATTCCATATGTATCATTAGTTTTTACGGTATCTGCAGTAATATCTTAGTGCAAGTAAAAACTGAAAAAAGATTACCTTATAATGAATTTAATTGTTTTTTAAGTTAATTGTATTTTTTGTAGGATAATTTTCATTTATTTACCTACTATTTTTTTACTATTATTTTCAATGTAGAATTTTATATTTGTCTATACTCAATTAATTACATTAACATGAAGTGGTTAATTTAATTTACAAAAGTAATTTTACACATTTTAGAATGTTTCGTAATTATTTTTAAAATCCAGGCATTTATTCAAATTCTTACATTTGTGATAATATAAGCTAAATTTCAGAAACGTTTTACTCCTGAAATGATAATTCGATGTAAATAAGCATTTCTTTGATGTTAAAAGCAACTCGCTTTCAACTCTTTTGCATCTGTAAATTGGTTCTCTCCTACTTAAAGGATTTTTGTTTGCTTAAACCAGGTAGCTGTAGTCAAGAGTTATTTTAAGTGCATTATTTTTACTGAAAATCAAATTTTAATTTGGAGTTTTATTACTACTTAAGCGCATTTTGTTATTTTGTATGCCGATTACACAATCGACAATACTCCATTTTTGAAAACTCAATTTCAATTTTATGTTATTTTGCTATCAAAACATTTATTATAACTATTTTATTTATTTTGTTTAACAGGCTGTTACACTCTTTCAATAAATACGGTATATAAACTTTTTAGAAGTGTACGATGTTTTTGCAGATTTGTGTTCATTTTGCAGTCAATTATTTGTTAAAATTTGTCTGTGAATATTCTAGGGGAAAGTACCCCAAAACTGGATAGCTTATCTATTCTTCGCTTTATTTCTTATTGTGTACAAGGTACATTCCAAAGTTGGACGTCATTTAAAAGTATACACCTTTTCAACTACTTAAAATACCTTTGTCACATTTGTTCAATAATATTTATGTGAAAAATACTGGTTTTACAAAGTCTTACACGATCCCGTTTTACCCTACCAAGTGTGGGTAAAACGGGATAGCGATTTGTATGTTATAAGTTTTTGCGGATTTTACTTTTGATTTAGTTTTTAGAACAAAAATAGGCTGAGTTTTTATAGAAAGAAACTTTTTAATTGTAAATTTGAAAAATTACATAACACAGAAATCGCATAAAAATGTGTCGTCTTCTTCTTCTGCTTTGGAACAGGCTTCGTGGGCCCATCCCTTGCAGCTCGAGCATTGTACCCAGCCTTCTCCAGATTTCGATTCAAGATACAGAGCGTTTCAAAAAATACATGCTTTATCTTCTGAAAACGACGACGTCCAACCTTGGCTAACTGATGAATTTTTTTTAGGTTTTCTTATGTTAGGTCCATTTTCTTCGATTTTTACAAATGATGATTGTGGTTTTTTTCAAGGTTCAGAGTAACATTTTTTAACTTTATCTGCATTTTTTAATTTTATCTGCATCTCCACTTGGTTTTCTTTTACGCCTCGTTTGTTTTGTCTTCGGAACATTCAAGAGACTTGTTTTGACAGTCCTTTTTTTCAGCTTTTGAGTTCTTTCTGGTTCCTTTTTTTCACGCTCTTCTTCTTCCAACTCAAGTTTATATGGGCTTCCTGTTATAATTGCTGTTTTCCCTCTTCTCCTATCGTGTTTATTTTGAGGTCTTGGTCCAATCACTCGTGGTGGAGGTAGAATTTCTTTGGGTGATATAGAAGATGGCAGTGAAGGACGATAGTATAGCCCGAGTCCTTTGTTTCCTGTTGAAGTGAACGCTTGGATAACTCCTGTGTTTGTGCTAGTGTTATCGGTGCCCCCATCACTAGGGGATTCATTCAATACTATCTCTAGTGGTTGTGATGACTGCAAACTCTTAGATGCTATGACTGAACTTGAAGATCCTTCGGATCTGGCCTCGTTATGTTGCAGTTGTTGTAATTGATTATACATATTTTTATTCATTACTTATTTCATTTAAAATAACTTAAACACATTGCCAAAACATTAATGGAAATGGTCGGGTAAAACGGGACACATCAAAATTGTATCCCGTTTTGGGCACCCCAAAAGTGTCCCGTTTTGCCCGACCGTGATGCTTTTGACAACATAAATAGCTGACCCCTGAACCGTCACTCACTAGCAATATTTAAATACATGAAATTGTTGTTAAAAGAGCTATGAACAAAACACAGTACTTACCGGAATTGTTCCGAAGGACGGAGAAGCACAAGGATAGTTGTTCTGCAGTCGAAAAAAGTACAAAGTAAGTAGAAATCTCGCTTGAAAACTTTGAAAAAATATTTCTTTGCGAAACACGTGGCTAGCGTTGAGAGATCAACTGAGAATGCTTTCATGGCGATCGGGAACCAGTTTAGCCTGTCTCCCGCGAAATAGCACAACCAGTCAAGCTCCTAGGCTCAATATCCCGTTTTGCCCGCCTATCCCGTTTTGGGCAACTTTCCCCTACAACTTAAACAAAAATGTGTAATTTAGTTTTTTAAATTATACATCAAATGTTTATAAACTTTATATATTTGTATATTTTTGTTACTCTCTATTCATTACGTAAAAAATGTCTTTTGGAGAAAGATTTAATTTTTGTAAATGAAGTACATGTCATCGTATCGATGCGATAGCCATATTGTGTCGTTTCAATTATATTAAAGTATATACACATGCAACAGTTTCAAATAATTGCGTGGAACTGATTAGGAGTTACGTCACGAAACTTCAAAATATTAGCTTGTAGTATAGGCATCCTCTAAAACTATAAATAATTAAAAATATCTTTTAACAATTTTTACTAATACGTGAATTTTTACACACGTATCAGTGTTTTTTTAAATGGATAAGCAATCATTTATAATTTAAATTATTACGAAATTTATACGTAATGTAATGAAATAGTTTATGATTTTAAATTTGCAATATCATTCTTCTGTGCTTTTATACAGGGCATAATTTACTAATTGGTATTTTTATTTATTTTCTGGGGGGGGGAGGGTTACGGGGATTGTATAGATATATGTTTTCTTATTTATTTACAATTAATCTCTTGAAAAAGGTTTAACGGATACCATAAAATTCTGCACCTTTTTAACGTAAATTTGTAATTCATCGATTTTATCTATGATCAATATTTAAAGAATAAAAGCCTAGGTCAATGTTTTGGGGAAATCTCTAGTTTTAAAACTTAATTCACATGCATAAATTTTCCAATAACTTTGCGGAACTGAGAAATCCCATTTTTAATGTGTTAATTGTATTATAAAACAAAACATGCACAGTTGTGTCTCAGATACTGACGTTATTAGTTTTTCCTCGGACAACTTATAAAACCATCAATGATGCAGTATTACTTTTCATAAAATCTTTTTTTAAATATATTTTTTAAGCCATTTTGTGTAAGCTAATTTAATTTGGGATTCAAAATGACTTTTACACACGCTAACAGTTTTTGCGTTTTTTCCTTTCTTTTTCTTTTTTTACACGAACAAACAATAAGCCAAGATTAAAATCTCCCAACGCATTAACGTAATTAACAACTGAGATTTTCTAAGGTTTCGCAATTTTTTCATTTCAAAGAAACAAACTAAGGCTTGGAATTGATGCTCAAATAATAATGCCTTTTTATCCACGTTGTGTGAATAAAGTACGTTAACAGAAGCTCTTTTCTTGGGAATCGTCTTAAATCCATTATCTAATTGCTTGGAAAAGGAAACTCATAAATATTTCAGCTATTTCAAGAAAACATACCAGTCTGATTATTTGAAATTTATTTGTTTATCTCCATTAAAGAAAGCCTTGATCGAAATTTTGACGTTTCACTTCGACATCGATGGTAAACATTGAAATCGGGGAACAAATTCAAATGCCTTTTGTTTTAATTTTCAGTTTTCGTGTAATTTTACGGTAAGTGGCGTTATTTTTATAAAAAATTTCCATTCCATCTTTTTATTTTGTACAAATTACGATGCTGTTACGCAGAACAGTACATCCACCTCCCACCCTCACCCCCCACTTATAATTAAAATGAGCTTGAGCAATATCTTCAGTTTATAGTTGTCACAGAAATAAGCAGTTTATAAGTGTGCTTATGGTTTAATATTTTCAGTATTACTATAGAAATTTTAAATAATGGGAGACTCTCTAAATATTTATGTTTTATTTAATTTTGAAATGTCTCATGCAAGCTATTTTTTTTTTTTTTACTGGCTGGTTAAATTTACTGTGCTTAGCTTTCCTCAAATACATCTTTCCTTGTTTCAGAGTGAAAATTGAGAGAGTTCAATGCTGCAGACTGCACTATTATGCAGCTTCACCATAAGGGAATTGAATGCGCCCGGACGTATATTGGTCGTATCTAATACAGTTCATACGTTTCTTCAAAGTTAAATCTTAAATATATTAGCCTGTATTTTCAGAAGTACTAGTATGAATAAGATCACGATTAACTGTCGAGTATCCTGGAATATTCTCATTAAAGCGAAGAGAAATTTTATGCATGATCCTCGTTTTGAATAAGACTTAATTTGATATTTAAATTGGAAAATGCTTGTAATTGAAAGTAATGTATAATAGCTATTTTTATTTAATTATCGTGATCAGTAATTTGACAGATTACCTTATCAGATATTCTATGATGCCAAAAAGACAATAGTTGAGACCAAACATAAATTCGATTAGCATCGTTTTCTCAACCTTGTCCCGATATATTTGCATTGGTCTGATTACTGTTGCATTAGTTCCACTAATCTGCACAATTTCTTTAAAATTAGTAAAGAATGAGGCTGTCGTTTAATTTTTTAGAAATATTTAGTTTACTACTTCCCATTAAAAGCAATCGTTTAACTTGCGAAGTTTTACCACCGAGAAAAAAAAATCGGTGTAAGTTCAACACTTAATGAATAACTTTTATGCATATAATAAACTGCATTTTACAACGCTCAAAAAAAGGAACTTGCTCCAAAGGACTTAAAACCGATACAAGCTTGTCCCAGTTTTAAATTCTTCGGAGTTACTTTAGTTCTTTCGGAGTGAATTTAGTTCTTTTTAATCGATGTGACACATGTAACATGACGTTACTCTTCATATTTGAGGTATTGCGGCATTCTGACAGAAATCTATTTTGGCAGCAATCAGAGATGAGTTCATTCTATCACTAGCATATAGTCATATAGTATGAATATAGTCGGCTCTATTTTTATTTTGAAACCAAAGAAAGTTTCAAAAAAAAAAAAAAAAAACTATGAATGTGTTCTCTGTTAAAAAAAAAAAAAATCAGGGTAATGCGAGCAGGTATTCTTTAATAACAGAATTTCCAACAGCTTCACTTTCTAAAATTACCTTGTTATCATGTGCATATCATAAACTACATCAGACGAAAATTGATTTTAAAATGTAATGCATGTTTGATACATATTTCATTTATAATACGAGTACAAGTGTACAGGGTGTCTCAAAAAGGTGAGAGCATGCTTTAATGCGTCATGCATTAGAGATAAGAGAGTAATGTAAATTGAAAAATGCTTAAAATAAGGCGTAAAAAAGACTACGTTAAGAAAAAATTAACTTTGTTTTCCAAAAGATATACACTTCCGTACAAAAAAATTCCAGAGTTAGTAAAATAAGCGCCATTCACTAATTAGGTGATGTAAAAAGTTTTAGCCTTTCATCATAAATCGTCTCAAAGTTATTTTTAAATGAAAATGGTCAGGCAAATGTAGATGAACTTGAATGTAAATGTTTATTGGTTCAGTGAAAAAACTTACGCTTCTTCGTAACT
Organism: Cheiracanthium punctorium; assembly: GCA_038373885.1. NCBI lineage: Eukaryota > Metazoa > Arthropoda > Arachnida > Araneae > Cheiracanthiidae > Cheiracanthium > Cheiracanthium punctorium. The sequence continues at coordinate 1,939,684 of JAWZYV010002197.1, forward strand.
TCTGTGCCGCCCCTGAAACGCGATCATCCGATGTGATATTTTGTTTCCTTCGAGAGCCACTGATAAGTGGTTTAAGTCAGCATATACTTGTTTTCTTATCTCTGATAATTTTTAGGATGTAATTTTCATCCATCTTCCACTTTTGAAAGGATGTACATCCTTTCAAAAGTGCATGGAACACATTTTACAAAACGTAAAAAATTTTTTACGGGGATCGTGCACAAATTTAAAAAGTGTAATTTTTAAAAATTAACGAGAATAATTCTTTATTATGCATTTTTTCTCATCTTATTTTGAACATTTTTTTTTCAACTTGCATTGCTAAATCTCTAATGGACAAATAATTAATGTGTGTTACCGTCTTTTTTGGGACACCCTGTAGAATAAGACATTAATGTTATATACGTAAACAGAATCATTTCCTACTTTAATTCAGTGATATATATTCCCCTTATTCGACTTGATATTAGATATTATTCCACCATCTTCCCCATAATGCACATGCATGCAGTTCTTAGTATATTATTCCCGCTTTTCATATACATTTTATTGTTTGTGGAAAATATTTACTGACTGGTCTATATCGATATATGTCTAGCCTCATAGAGATCATATTTAAATTTAAGATTCACAAAGCGTAAATTTGCATTTTAGAATATCATGAAGCATTTTATTTTACGTCCGAAGTCAAAATAGAATATATTTCTGTGCGATCGGAATTGTAAACAATTCAAATATTTGAAATTTCTTCCGAGAATATATTAGCATCATTTTTACAAGCGCCAGCATAAAAAACAAGATTTGCCTATTTTACGTACTTCATTTGTTATGTTTTGGAGTTTGTTTATTATTAAGATTTACATGAGATCCAAACTAATAATTACTATTTGGAAATACATAGTAAATGTTTTGAAAGTAGAATATGATTTATAAAATCTTTTGTTATCTGATTATCTTAGCTTGTGCATTTAAAACAGTTTGTTAACTGTTTATTTTATCATGTATTTAGAAAAGTTGTACGGGACTTTATTGAATAATGTTATGCTGTTAAAACGATCAACTGGTATTGTTTTCAAAATATTGTATAGTGATGTAATTTGATATGAACATTTCTTGCAAGTTTGCATAGATATATTCTTCCAATATCTATTATTTTATACAGACTTACAGTTCATTTCCAAGAAGTATTGTATTCACAATAATCTTAATAAAACGCTAAAAAATGTGGCTGTTTTTAAAATGAACAAATATCCTGGTGATGTTGGTATTTAATCAAAATATTGTTAGGTTTACTTTTTATACAATGTATCAAATGTTGAAGTTTCTATTTATTCTCAGTTTGAGATTGCGATCCGGCACCAATTTCAATCCGGTCGAATCTGACCACACCAAAGCGATTTCTCTTTCGTTCGGAAATTAACTGTATAAAAGATGTTTAAGTGAGTGTATCATAAAGTTTATAAGACAGAACGTATATTTCTTAGGATATCAAGCTATTATCCCATTATAATTAAGCACAATTACGAATAAAATGAACAAAGAAAATCTACTGTCTAGAATAAGCAGTTAAATTTTAATCTTTATATTATATAATATAAGACTAGATCTAGATTATTATTATTATTGTCAAATATAATATGATAGCAAAGATTTTTTTTTATAATCGAAACAAAACAATAAAATGGTCCATCTATTATTATATTCTATATGATAATATATTGATAATTATCTTTAAATATTACATTTATACTTACATTCATAAATGTAATATTTAGCATAATAGCGTTGTAAGTTCAGTCTTAGTTCACAAATGACATAAATGAAAATTACCTTGTAACTTACATTACATTATGTAATAGTTTCTTCTATTACATTCCTAAATCTAACTTAATCAATTGTAAGCAGTCTTAAAATAATGATGACAATTATCATAGATTTGGAGAATGGCACACTTATCACAATGTGGAGTATTTTTCAATAATCTTACTTTAAATAATAATTTTGTTTAAATCAATTATAAAAAATCAAGTTTGATTCTTAAAACAATATCTTAGGAAACAAATAATGTTAATGGTGTCGTCTCCCAATCGACTTCTTAGAGAGTTACAAGTATAGCCAGAGGCTGAAAAGGCCCTTTCAGCTTCTACACATACCGGGTACCATCGTTAACAAATAGTTATGAATATAAGACCAGTATTGTCCTCGAACGCCTTCATTTTCATGTGTAGTCTTTTGATTTTTTAGTACTTTCCGGATCCGGTCACCGGATTCAGTAAATTGGTACCGGATCCGGTAAACGTCTAATGATGCCGGATCTGATTTTCCGGATTGGAAACCCTATTTTTAGTTGCCTACAATCATAATTTTTCTTCAAGAAATATTAAACTTTACAGAAGATTTCACACGGTGATTAATTAAAAGACTATGAAGCAAAAAAAGGGAAGAAAGAAAATATAACTTTTTTTATTTATTTACAAAATGAACAATAGGATGGATAGAAAAAAATTAGTTTGTTTTTGAAACGCTGTAGTGCGGAAAACTTATATCTAGGCGGAATGCGAAAATATAAATTATTTAATTGAAATCTGACAGTTGTGCAATAACAAATTTCGAGAAAATATGTAAATTTCGAGCTTTTTCTGATAAATTGAAAAGCATGAAATAAGTTCTACTACTGCCACAGGCATGTTTTAACAGAACAAAGTATAAAAAAGGTAAATAAATACATACAAATATTACTAGGGTAAATTAATGAAAGAAATCTGCGTCTCATAAAACATACCACACTTTAGAGTTTCGTTCTATTAATAAATTCATACCATGGCAGTTACCGTAACCTTAAGAAGCCTTTTAAGCGAGGTAAGGAAAGCTTCATAAATGAGTCTTAATTCTAAAAAAAAAGTATATTAAGAATACTTTAGATTCTTAAAATCTTATAACTTCTCAGTTTAAGATTTAAAAGGTATTTCCGTTTATTTCATTCAGCGTTATGTTAAAAGTTTAGCAAATTTACACAAAGCCGTTCTCAAGGGGGGTCCAGGGGATTCGGAACCCCTCCCCTTGAAATTTCAAATTTTATAAAATAATACTGATGACGTCTTTTTGTGAAACATTCTCCCTTTTCCACCGTTCGGACCTTCCCCAAATATTTTTTCTGGCTACGGCCCTGAGTTTAGATTATTTAAAATTTAAAATTTAACATATTAAGTAAATAAACTAACATTATATCAAATATTTTGTGGAGAGTAGAATTTATAAAATTTAAATTTAAATATTCTATTTAAGACATCTGCATTAATTCTGCAGAAAATTAGTTGAAGAGCGATAATAAGTCATGTTTTCATATTAAAAATTACTCTAAAACTCGACAGTTAATTTATGATATTTTAGTAAATGTAACTCGCTTTTAAAGCAATTGCCAACTAGTGTTCTTCTTTTTTAGTTAAAAAAATAAAATGTGAATTTTCCTAGGAGCGGTAATTCCGTGGTAAAGCTGATCACATGTATGAACAAATTAGCACTACTTTTTCCACCATCAAAATTAATTGCACCTACTATTATAGTTTCCCCCTACTTAAAATTTTACCTCTTCCTGTACAGTAAAGAATAAACCAGCTTTTATCGCTAAACTAAATAAAAATGAAAATTAAACCATTTTTTTTAACTAATTATAAAAATTCACTCCTTGTAAAACAATTCAACCTAATCATTGCAAAAATTAGTTTGCCAGCGGGCTTTAATTAACACATTTGTTAGATCACTAGGAATCTCATTCCAGATTGCAGTGAAGTTATATCTGAATAATCCACTATCTGCTTCATATGTTTATTCATCAGTTAATTAGTCCCAAAGTTTCAGTGCAGCTCATTAGATAAAAATATCAAGCTTTACAACTTAGGTTTGGATTAGATTTCTGAATGTGTGCAGTTTGGATCATCACACGTTCAGTGGATTGTATTACACAGTGTGCGCTGTATCTGAAAAATCAACTTAATTAAGAAAAAAAATGTTCAGTTCAGAGCTATACGTATAACCTTAGCTAAGCTTCGTTTCAATCAAAAAGTTATAGACTGGCATAATGTGAAGCTTTCTTGTAATTTTATAAATAAACACTAAAAATATTCTTACTGCCAGAGGCAGTAAGTAAAAAAAAAGAAATAAGATACAGTTTTAATTCTTGATGATCTGTTCTTAATCAGGAGGGAAGAAGACAGAAAAACAAAGTATTAAAATATCGTTCACGAAGGTCAAAACAGGAAATACGCCTCTAAATTTTATCTTAAAGGTATAAAAATCTGGAGTGACTCCACTCGACTTTCCGAACACTTACGATTAAGATCATTACCAAGCATTTAAATAAAAATTTTAATAGATGAATAATTCCAACATATATACCAAATTGAAACTCAATCGAATGCACCGTTTAAACGCTTGCGCACTTCCAAGAATTTCTCCCCATATGCCATTATGCCATAATATAAAAGAAATATTTGTCGTAGCCCTGTAGAAAAACTATAAGTCCTATACACACCAAAATCAATACCGGTCTTAAGATGGTGATTTATAACATATATACCCAATTTGAGCTCAATTGAATAAACCGTTTAAATGCTAGCGCACTTTTCACACCGCGCAGAAATGGCGGCCCAAACAACGACTTTTGGTTGTTGTTGTAGTTGTTGTAGTAACAGCGGAGCGAAGTCAGATCCTACATATAGAGCGCGGATGGGCAAAAAAGGAGCGGCATGCATTTGAATGATCCCCAGTGGAACTAAAACCGTCTTAGCTTGGGTCTCTTATTTCAGCCAATAACAGATGAGGAACTAACCATCTGAAATCGGCACACCCAAGAGGTATCGTTTAAACGTGGAAGACATTGGATCCATGACGAATTTTACGTGCACCAGCTCCCATTAGCATACACATCCCAACAGCAATCCAGCCGCGAGAGGAGTTCACCCTTCCAAGCACTGCCCAACCCCGTGCTGCTTTAATTTCCGTGTATGAATTTCGGTGAATGCAGAAATAAAGTAACGGCTACATGCGGATTTTCCGTTCCCCAAATGCGCCAGTTCTGCTTATTAACAAAGCCATCGAGAAAAAAATACGCTGTTGTTAACGCTGTTGCTGCAATACGCTGTTGCTGCAATGTTTTCAACATCGATTTCGTATGCATTCAAGTTCAGCAGCAAAGCGTTTGCGAACGTCTCGCGAGCATGAATGGAGTAAGCGCTCGAGTTTGCCAAGTTTGGACCTTGTAAGGAAACAAGTGAAGGCTAAAACACATGATTCTGTCCAGTCGTACTCCAATCTGTCAAGCAATACGGCGAGCAAGAACTTGGGGTTGCTGCTGAACGGCTGCATCAATCGCCTCTGAAAATGCTATGCTTCGGCGGCCGATCATTCCAGCGCTGTCATCATTAATGTTCCCAGTACGCTGAAATTTTTCCGACAGTGCCTGTATTGTACAGATTGCCACGCTGTTTTTGAGATTGAATTTCCTTTGAAAAGTGCGTTCCGTTGCAACAAAATTGTAGTCCAGGTGATTCAACTCCAGAACAATGACAAATTTGCTATTCCAGCGGATAAACCATTTTCGAAGTTTACGACAGATCTAGAATTAACACCGATCTAAAAGGACAGAATGCGTACAGAATATCAGCGCCATCTATTGACGAACTTTGCGACTAATTTTGAAAATTCATATCAATTAATTCCCTATAGTTATCTAAGCAGAATGCAGAAATCGTTCATTTCTATTTCCTTTCGTTTTTCTTTAATTGATTTTTCAAATCATCAGTCATTTTGGGACACTCAGTAGCTATCGCTATGTATTTTAGGCAGGATATCGCTGAATCTGAGTTGTCGAAGGATAAATCTTAATACTAGGTAGTGATTATTTTCTAATTTGTTTGATATTTTCTCATAAAGCAATGCACACAATTTTATCAGCACTTTACTAAGGCTCTATTAGTTATTTGTATTTGCCCTTCCTTTATTACGAAATGAAAGACATCAAATATGCGAAGTTCTTCGTAATTACCTTTCTAAAGAGTATTTGTTAGCTACAAAAAGAGACGAATTTAGACAAAAATTAGTAAAACAGCGGAACTGTTGCTCTAGAACAGGATACCAAATGTTAACCTAAATATTATCCTACTATATAGTTACGCTGATCCCTGACTGTCTGACTTACTGACTCACTCTCTAACAATTCCGGGTAACCAATTCATTATAAAACTTTCACTGCCATTACTCCAGGAAAATTAAAAAGGTTAAAAAGCAGAAAAATCGTAATAACATTTACACCATTTGTGCGATCTGCTTGAAATTTTTCATCATTATGTATAAAAACATAGAAAACAAACTGTGCTTCTTAAAAAATCCAAAAATCCACACGTTCCCCAATTTTTAAGAGATTGTTTCCTGTTTTTAGCTCCATTTTATTATTTGAGTAAAAAAAGTTAATCAATTGCGTGACAAAATTAGGCTCTGCAACGGACAATGACGTCATAATTGAAGTCACGATTTCATCAGGTTTGAAGGGAAAATTGCGATTTCAGTTCTTTTTAAACAGTTTTTCCAGATAACATAGTTTAGTTTTTTTACCATGCATGTCAGCAGCATGAAGCATTAATGTAAGAAGGTTTGTTTACACAAAGCGAAATCGTTAGAATGCGAAAAGTTTCGGCGCGTTTCCAGAAGAGCATTAAATTCGATTTCGATATATAATAAAAATTGAATATGAAGTTATTCATTTTTAGGTGGAGTAAGATTAAATATACTCAGTGCAGCCATATTTTTGACAAATGTTTTTTTTTTCTAGTTCCCGTTGTAATTGCCTCCACAACAGGCTTTGACTTCTATTATGTTATAACCCATTCAATTAATCATCCTTGACACCAAACTGTATTTAAAGTATCAGTAAATTAAAAGGTCCACTTTTCCTGAAAAATACATTTAAAAGTGCATAACTAGGACTTTTAAAAGCATTGAGAAATATACCTCAGTATGCGGTGTGTTATTACTGGAAACCTGAAATAAACACTCCAAAATAAAAAAAACTTCATTCATCCGCCTTTCCGGAATATATTTCAAAAATCAAATATTCCCTCCTTGTCAATTCATATACTCAAGTTGTAGATATATATTTTACAAATCTTAGTGTTTTCTTCCCAAATAATGCAAGAAATGCAAACATCTATTCTTCTATGTCAGATGGAAAATGTAATTTTTACGTAGATATACTTCTTCTTGGAACTGGAAAGGGAACTAGAAGTATGCGAAATTCTGAGTCGAAATTTTAGTATTGTCATTACATTTCCTTTTTTAGTAAAATTTGTTAAATGTATTTACTTTCATCAAGCCACGAATATTGCTTTAGAGAAATTGTGTAAAAATCATTCATGAAAGATATAAGCTGATGACATTCATGGATAATACTTTGCATTTTTTAGACTGAAAACAGTAGTTTTCAGACTTTCTTGGCGGTGATACTAAACCTTTAAATAAAAGTTCTCATAACATGATTAATAATTTAAGACCAATCTCACACTGACTATGTTTGAAGTATTACGATTAGTGCAGTAATTACCACACAGATTTGCATTTTCAAAGCATTATTTATTCAGTACAGGTTTGTTTATGTGATGTCAAGGTAAGGAATAGAAAAACAATCGATCTTTAAGGTTTTGTTAAATCTACGGCAAACCATGAGTAAAAATATTTTTATAATTTCAAAATATTCTCATTACACCTGAGCTGTATATAAAATAGGTTTTGAAAGGTGATCCAGCAGTAGCACAATCTCTGTTAAACTCGGCTCCCTTTAGAACTCCGAAAGTGAAGCAGCACTGTCTTGGCCAATACTTGGAAAGTTAAACTCCTATCTTGACTGAGTCTATTGTGGAACATGTACGCTTAAGGGAGCAGCTGGATCTAAATTTGTAGTCATCCATTGTTCTTGATATTTAAGTAATACGTTTGGCGGTGCGAATCCAGGTGCTGGGTATCTCATCTGAATCAAGTGACCATTCATAAAATTTAACATTGTCCTGCCTACTAGGTGCCCTCATAATGACGTAAAGTACAACTCCAGTAGTAGTGAAGCCTGCAGGACGACACTGATCCGGCCATCAGAAACAAGAAAACGTTTTTAAAAACTGCTGCCTTTATCTATACAGGGACCTTAGAAATACTATGTAAAAATTGTTTCACAGTTTTAGTAGATACAAATAATTTTAGTTATTTTAATACCTAGGACTTAGACGTTTTTGAATGTAACTACTTGCAAGACAACAGTGTGTGTTGTGGTTACTAATGCCCTCTGGCAACCGCGGGGAGGTGCCAAATCCTGTTTTATGGAACATTCATTTTAAATTATATTAAGACAAATAGAAATGGGTATGCAATTAATAAGCAGATGCGTGTTGAGTATTTAATAATTTATAAACACTACCAATAACGCAATCAATACGAAAGAAAGTGTTTTCAGTGAAAAAAATAAAAAAATGAGATATTTGCAAGTTAAAAGAAACAGTATCGCTCAAGAAATATTTATAGATTTAATGAAGCATTTTTTACAATTTCTTAAGAAACATAATATATATCGTACTTACGCATCTAAAGCAAAGCGCCCGTCTACAATACTTCTTGTACATATTCCTAATGTCTCTGGAAATATTCTATCCTTAATCAGTGCATTTCTTTTATTTGCTAGTTAACTTAAAAACAAATACCACCTCCATAATACGGAAATTTTACTTTCTATCTCGTTTTTTTTATATCACATAAATGAAGTTAATATTTCTGACAGAATAAAATAAAATAAGAAAGAACAAACAGTTTTGATTTTGATTTTTTAAAAAGGAAATATGCATTTTTACTTGTTTCTAAAATCATGTTAGTAAACTAATTTAGCAGATACTGTGGGATCATATTTAATTCAAATTGTAATTTTCATGCATTTTTAAATGTTTGGAAAAAACATAATACAGAACAATTCTTACAAGAGTTTTACTGTAAACTTTTTGTGTGATGTGATGCGTGAACTTATTTTTCTTAGTACGCCAGATATTTTCGCATAACTTTAAGACTGTTCTACTTGAAAATTATGCAACTCTTAATTAGCGTTTAAAAAATAATTGCGGTAGAAACTCCGAAAAATTTAGAATGCCTCTTTACAAGTTGCACTGTGAACTGATACTGACAATGAACCGTTAGGAGCTACGAAACTGTCAGGAAAAATCCTAAATAAAAAGCATTTTGCGAATTCGCCTGTTTTTGAAGATAATTTTCGAGCTTATGAATTTTTTTGAAAGTTTCATGAGATATACAGCTTTACTGTTAGTGTCAGTTCATGGGGGGAAAGAAGCATTATTAAATTTTTTCGAGTGTTTAACATCATTGGTTTGTTTATAAATCTGTTCAAGATTCCTGTAATGACGATCTCTCTGTACAACACAATTAAACTGCATTAATGTAAGCGACAATCAAAATTTTCTGTACAAATAACATGTAAGCTGCGCATATTTAGACAGTACATATTTACAAACATTTTATTTCCACTGTGCAAATATTTTAGTTAAATTATATTGATAACTTAGACTGTAATTTTATGAAAAAACAAGAAATAGTGAAACACAATTAAACTGCATTAATGTAAGCGACAATCAAAATTTTCTGTACAAATAACATGTAAGCTGTGCATATTTACACAGCACATATTTACAAACGTTTTATTTCCACTGTGCAAGTATTTTAGTTAAATTATATTGCTAACTTAGACTGTAATTTTATGTAAAAACAAGAAATAGTGAAATTACAAAATTCTATAAAGCAGTGGCTCCCAAACTTTTTTAGCTGGCGATCCACGTTACCTTTTCGGAATACTTCCACGGCCCATCGGTCCATGGAGGAGTAAAAAACCGTTTTTGTATCGTATCCCCTCCTGATGTATATATAATTTACCATCAAATATTGCATATATATGCTTTTTTGAAGATACTTATTGATTATTGATAAACGATTTGTGTTCTGGCAACTAGCAAAACAGTTATTTATTCAACCATTTGTCCATCTTCAAAACTTTACTGAACCACAAGTCAACTACAAAGCGAAAGTTCAAAACAAACACCAACACGCTGTATAAGTAGCTGCACCAAAATGTAACTCACTGCACAGTGTCCACAGTAACACTGAGTGACTGAGGCGTGACTTTTCGACAGTGTGGCGGTAGAACGGGCTCGGGAGCGGCGTTGTCAGAGTGTGCGTGTGCACCACCTGTGACTGTGTGAGCCATCTCGGAGGGATTTAATGGTTCTGTTGTCTCACCCAGATGCCAAAAATCAAGAACCAAGAAAATAATCAAAACGCAATTCGATTTGTTTCAATTTTTTTTATCTTTTCTTATGGTTTTTAGCTATCTTCCGAGATCCAGCGGTTGGAAACCGCTGCTATAAAGAACTGATAAATATCTTCATTAATGTCAATATCGACTTCATAGATTAATATACATCCATAAAAGGACTTTGCTATCTGTATGTCTATATGTGTGTTCGCTACAGGCACTTTGAGTGTTCGTCGTAGCTGGACGAAATTCGGCACAGTGACCATAGCGCTTGAGACAGCTACTTCTGAAAAAAAGGCAGATTTAAAAAAATTACTTAGTCAGTTTTCTGCAATTTTTTGTTTATTTCAGTTCTTCATTACAATATTTTTAAGAGGAGGGTGGTATTATATCTATGGTTAGTTAGAGTGGACTGCCGCATAAAAGTGGACAGTTGAAACATTACGGGTTAAAAGAAAGGGATGAATAACTGGTTTTAAAATGTGTGTGCACTCTATAACACAGGATTTTGAAAATGACGCATGAACCGCCATTTCCGCTCAAAGAACGGGGCTATCTCAATAGATTAGTCTAACTCAAGATATCTCAAACTTCTTTTTTTTTCCTGATGAAGAACTTAATGATACTTGGATTATCCCACAGCACTTTTTCAAATTTCTCAGTTCGCCTCTATGTAAACTGAGTCTGAAAATTCGAAACAAGATTTTTTTTTTCGATTTCTATTGCTCCGTGTACTGTACTAGAGTAGAGAACGTCAGCAGATATTTTTTGTAGTCAAGTTATTCACATACACCTAAAGAATGCGAGCTTCGCAGGACTACTAAACCAGTATTTCAACAAAATAAAAACTTTAAGAGTACAAAAATATCAATTGCAATATTTAAATCCAGTGTAAAAAAAAAACTTACAGTGTTCATTATATAGAACAAAGGACATGTTAATTGCTGTAAACAAACGTAATTTTATTTTACTCTTTAAGCTAGTTAAGCAGATGCTATCGTGATTAAGGTACACAGTCAGTTGCAAAAGATTATAAGTGTTGCTTTGAAAACACAGCAAATGATTTATTAAAAAATATCAATTTTAGTTATTTTAGAAAAAGAAGTGACAAAATGTTAATTTATTTTAATGTACAGAGCTTAATAAATATTTTGCTTAAACATTGATTAGCCTCAATATCATCAAGAAGAAAGAGAAGAAAATAAATGTTTCATTATAAAACTTACGTTTTGTCTTATATTCATTATGCTTAAATATTGTTGCATGGTAAATCGTTCTTGTAGAAAAATAAGTATTATCTTTTATTATTTGCATAAATTACAATGCAATTTAGATTCTTCAGTATTGGAAATATATTTCCAAAATTAAAATATCATTATTTCTTGAATTACTTAAACTATTTTATTACTTATGTATAAAACTATCTAATAAACAACAATGAAAAAAAAATTACCTTGTGTACCTTAAATTAGAAATTAACAGTCAATAAAGCATTTATATAGGAGGAACTGGGTTTTGTTAAAAAATGAGAGATTATTGGTATTGTTATTATTACAATTGTTATGTTTTATACATTACGGATTTTACTGTCAATGTTCAGATAGGACCAAAATACATAAAACGTCTCTTTAATAGGTATTACAATATGTTCTTTGAATAATATTTTTCGTGGTTTGCGGGTAGTTTTCTGTAAGTATTTAAAATCTTCTATACAGTATAAAACTTTTCAGTCAGATTTCTAATTTACCTAGATTCACAGTAGCTATACCAAAGTATTTTAAATTCGATTTTAAATGCGAATTCTTTTATACAAAACTTAAATAGAAATAAAATTTCTCAAAACAGAGAAAAATGGAAAACTCCTTTTAACATTTATATTTTTATTAAAATGTACTCCGTGCTGTGATGCAGTATTCATCACATATTTTTAATTACTTCTGATTTTATTTTTCCTATTCTAAATTTTATACTCCCTACAGTTATTAACATATTTCTGGCCACTATGCTATCTGAATTCCGTTTTGTATATGACTTTGGATTTCACTGTTGAAGTTTTATTTTTACTTTCCATGGCGACAATATGGAGTGTTTCCTCATTCTCTCCAGTACTTTGTTACAGGGCTTCATTAAAATTTCTAGTGTTGCAAGTTCTGTTAGATATGCCTTGTTCGCGAGCCTGCACCTAACTATTTTTACTGCGGTGTTATTTCTAACTGCCAAATGAAATTTTATAAATTATCGATTTAACTGGCGATCGTTCTTTCTTGCTCCTAGCGCTATCGCCAAGTTAGCTTACTGTGTTCCGGTATCTACTTACATCACTTAAACTTTTACTTCCGCTGTTGGACTCACGCATTTTTTGGCTACTCACCAGTCGCCGTTATTCGTATTATTTTGAATAAACTACGGTAAATTTATCATGTTTTTTAGTCTTTTGAAGTACATTGAACCAAGGATATTGTTGACATAATAAAATCTATAAAATCTTGATTGTCCCTAAAAAATTTCAAATTCAGTTTTCGATTTCACGGTTGAAATTCACCATACGTACATCACTAGAAGTCTAATTTCTGATAGATGCACACTTAAATTTCACAGCTTTACACCATTTACGATTTTTTTCAAAGCTATGTATATTATTAATACTTGATTAATGAAATAAATGTTTAATAAACTAAACATAAATAGAGAAATTTAAAAATGCAGGATTCTGATAAAACAAATGCTTCTAATTTATTAGCAATTAATTCTGAAAATCTAATCTCATGTCATTTCGTAAGAATATATTTTATGTTAAAATTTTCATAAAGCTCAATTGTGCTTCGAAATCAAAGAGGTTTTGTGTTTTATAGCAAATTTTAACAAATCAGCTATTTTCAGGTATACTTTTTCTACTTCATTTCTTGATGTGAATGTTTCTAGCCTTCTTTCCAAACATATTTCAGGTGAACAGTGTTGTAAAAATGCCATGTAACGTATTAAGGTTTCGTCTGCTTACATTAAAAATGGGAAAAAAAATATCTCAAAAACATCGAGTTTATTCTAAAATTTTGAATGTGTATGAAATGTTTAAAAAACGGAATAAAATATTTCATTTTAAAAGAGAAGTTTCGAGTCTGGAAGTAATTAGCTTCCCTTAATTAGCTTTTCATATTTTCGCCGCACTCTAATTTGTGCGTATCAACATTCAGTGGTATTTCGTATCTCATTATTTTAGGACTGAAAAGCAAATTTAATTATTTCCCTTTAATCAAGTATTATTACAATATCTATATAGATATTTCCTTATACATATCAAATATTTAATTCCTTAAAAAATTCCTTATCTGTATGGTGTCTATAAATGATTAATACCAAGTATAAAGTTTTGTTCATGACATTTCATAAAATTAATTATGTATTATTCAATTTAACCGGTATTCTTTTTTAAATCTCATTATATTTCGAATGTTGTATTAATAGGTAGAGTCTGCCAAAATTGATTATGTACTTCCAGTTAACATGCGTTACATAATATAATAAGATTCTATCAAAATTTAATTTCTATGGAAAATAATGAGTAAGAAGCTAATTTCATTTAATAAGTTCGTTTGTAAAAAAAATTTCTTATTTACTAAACATTAAATATTTAAACTGCAAAAATACATTTTATGACTTCCTACAGCACAACACATACTAAAATAGCCTTAGTTTAAATTTAGCATTAAAATGAAGTGGAAATGTTAAAACGCTACATTACCTTGTAAATGGTAGTGCAAGGATAAATTAAGCGAAACTGAAAATTTGCTTTAGAAGTATAAGACGAACCCAATGTTACATACATTAACTTTAAAAAAAATACTTTTTTTAGAATAGAGAGATACATATTCTTAACACGTGTAATATAACTCTTAAAACAACAAGATTTTGATGAATTTAAGGACATCCTACAAGCTAAAGTGACAGCATGTTCTTTTATTAACTTTGTTTGAAAAAGAAATATTCATCATATTGTTACAGATTAGTGTTTACATTTTTCTTCAGTTTAGAATTCTACATAATTAGGTTCGCTTTCAAAAGAGATATCTGCAAGTATTTTTTAGTAGTGGGGATTTTGGAGAAATTTCTTTAAATACTTTAAATATCACTCCGATTTACCCGCATAGCAACAATCCTAAAGATTATGAATAATTTAACTAAAGTAAAACAACTTTAGAAATTATTAATAAGCACAGTATTATGAAAAGTTATCACAATGCAGAAATCCGAAAAAAAAACACTCAGTCATTTCAACGCAATAAGTCGAATAAAAGTGCATAAAATTTCTACTTTCGTGTGTTTTATGTACTTGTAATTTTTTCCCCTATCCGAAAGAGCATTTTTGTGAGTATGTTTATAGGCGTGTTCATAAACAGTAGATTTTAGAGGCTGGAACAAACGCAACATGAAAGCAATCATATTAATTTTTTGACAAACTAGTTACAGTTTGTTTATAACTAAGAAAAATCTCAAATTCTAAAGTTAGAATCATGTGATAAAAATCAGAAAAATTAATGTCAAAGCGAATAAATTGCTTAATTTTATCAAGTATGACTTTTTAATGCATTATGAAACTGGTAAATAACATAGATTGAAGAAAGCATGAAATCCATCTACCCATTATCCTCCTCCATTGGACCATTTGACAGGTCTGAAGTAACAAATATACCTGTTGTTTTCCCCTGACACCCATTCCTTCCTCTTTTATGTTATCAACATATTTGGAGAAACCATTCCTTTTGACTTCTAACTCCTAGGCAAAAGACAAAATCGTTTACAAGAAACTAAATCACCGTTTACGGCTGCAGGTTTCACCAGAGAAAGTTTGCTTTCCTCGCTGTCCTAAGGGGATCGCGCAAAAATTGAACTTCAGACTGCTAATATTGATCAAATTCATCGACTAAATTGAGCGGGGTAATTTCTTTCAATACTAAATTTAATATTTTATTTTAAGATGAAATAAGATTCTTTAAAAATCTTAAACCAATAATTGAAGCAGAGAAATGGTGTTATATTTACTCTCAAAAGTCAGGATATTGTTTAAAAAAAATATATAAATTGATATTTCAGTGTTATGCGCAGTTTACCTATGCATGCAAATATCAAAGTTTATTTAGTATAAAGCGAAAATTTCTTGAGATTCTATTAAAATTATTATTAAAAGGTTTTGAAAATGAAAATTACCGAATTAATTATTTAATACAATTCACATTTTAAAGCGTCAAAAATATTTAAATGAGGTTTTAGATTATAGCCGAAGAAGCGTTGTTCATTTAATGTGCGTGCATAGTCTATTGATTACGATGTCTACAATCATTTTCGTTTTATTTTTTTGGAAGAGGTAAATGAGCAAGCTCGCTTTAAAAGGAGTACTATCAATGAATTTGAGCCTTATGTGTTGATAATTGGAATTAATGCGATAACAGCATAGAATACATTACTTGTACTTCCAAACTAAATTTGCATGATTTCGTAACATTTCGTAAAAATGTACATTAGTTATCAAACACTGTTTTACGTATTTTATTTCACGAACTACAAATCAAAGCTAAAATATCAAGTTTACGTTTTTAAAATAGTAATAGTTTTAACGATATTAGTATTAAAATTATAACATACACGTGGAGTAGATAATATTTAAACGCTGTGCAGTAAACAAAATGCAAGCCTGTAATAATATAATAACAATTAATAATATACTAAAACCATTTTTGGGAGGATATAATTTTTTATAAGAAAAATCAGTTCAATACATGACGAATACCAAACTGGGGAAGGTTGTGTACCTTGGAGGTATTTTCAAATTCGATTTTTTACAAAAAAAAAAAGTGTTTGGGGAATATCAGCAAAACGTTTATTTTTTCCATATAAATTTAAGGATATCAGGAGTTACATATATTTTTTTTAAATATTCAAATATATTTCTACACTCACTTTTAATTACTTAAAAAATAGGTTACAATACAGCCAAGGTACACCACCAGTGGTGTGGTATGATGTACCTTGGAGGTATTTATTTTTAACATATGGAATACTACACAGCATGAAGAAAAGTTGGTTTATTATTTCTTTACAGTAATCTGACTTTGCATAAGCCTACTTTGGGCTAATATTAGTCTAATTAGCTTTAAATTTACAGTTTTTTAAACATAAAATTGTTCATATAACTAAACTAATAAAGTTGAAATAGTTTAGGCATAAAATAAAGTTTAGTCAAATAAAATTAACCACTGTTTAATATCTTCTCTTTTATGTGTAACCCATTTAGTTCTAGTATTCCACGTTCAGGTGATCTAAACTTATGCCAAATGATAATTGTTCAAAAATGCAAAGTGCAAAATTTTTTTAAAAAGTGAAAAGTGTTAAAAATTGTAAAAAAATTACTCATGAAACAATACTATATAAATAATTATTAATATAGTTATTAAAATATTTATTTACTGTCTAATACTAAGCTCAGATAACTTTGCTTTTGAAATTATATTTAGGTTTACAACTTCAGGAATTTAACAGTCCTAAATTTAGATTTAGGCCTATTTGACCAGCACTTTGGTTATTAAAGTAAAGAAATACTATTTAATAACTTTTACTCATAATTATTAATAAATTTTGAAAGTATATCTTGTTGGTGCCTCCAAGGTACACTACAAGCGTTTTACAAAATGGCTTCCATATCTTATTATGCTAAGTGTTAACCATTTTCAAATATACATAAATGTAGCTGAAAACATACTTTTAAACTTGTGATTATTGGTTCAAAACAAAATTTAATTCTTACAGTTTTTGGAAGAAATATAATATGTCCTTGAAATGTAACTTTTTTATGCTAAAAACAAACTTTGGTTTTTACATCAGCAACACGTGTGTTGATCATTCATAGAACAACTTCCCATGAGCCTCTAGTAATAAACATATGCAATTAATATTTTAGTTTAAATTTATCTCTCCTGGTGGCTGCACAATCAATGTACCTCCAAGGTCCACATACCTCCAAGGTACAGCACCTTCCCTTACACACATCTTTAGATAATATTCATTCAAACACCAGCAGTTACAATGTGATATGTCCTATGTTAGTAAACTTTTTCAATACGAGTTCAGAAAAACTGAACGGTCTCAAAAATTCTTCTTTAAACTTTTCAAACTTGCGCTTATTATTTTTGTATCATAATTTTCACACACATTATTCTTTGTACATCATGTAGAATGATAAAGACACAATTTACTGATTTATGTCACTAAATGTTACTACAGAAAAACATATCTTCTCAAAACTTTTGCGAGCTCTTTAGAAAACAGAAATTTATGCGATTTATGATGTTTTAAATGATTGTAGTTAGTACTAGCTGAAGTACCCGTCGTTGACGGGTTAGTACTGAATGCAAATTTCTAAAAAGCAAGAACTTTCCTCAGCATTGTAGGAGTACACAGAATGGATGTAGTATGTTGCCAAAGTAAAGAAAGCCAAGTTATAATTTTTATGTATTGTTAAAATATTACAGGTTAGAGAGTAACTAAGTAATATCATTTCATTCGCTTTATTCGTAATTATGTGATGCGCGAACGAATATTTACACATATTGAAATCATTTTCGCAAAATCTGAAAATCTAATCAACATTTTTGCAAAACTGGAAGCCTAGAATTTAAGTTGAGTGACAACCTATCATGTCACCCAATTTCGTTTCATTCCCTGCAGTCTTTATTTCGTGATGCTGGAACAAAAATTTCAGCATTTAAAAACGATTTTCACAAACTCTCAAAATGTAATGAAAATATTTTAAAAATTCAAAGCCTATAAATTAAGATTAGCAACTACCTATCCTATCACTAAATTTCGTATCATTCGTATTAGTCGTTATTACGCGATGCTTGAAGAAATATAAACCTATTTTGAGAGAATTTTCGCAAAATCTCAAAATCTAATAAAAATGTTTAAAAAATTGGACACCTATAGTTTATGTTGAGCAACCATCTATCATGTGACCAAATTTCATATCATTCGCTTTAGTCATTATTACGTAATGCGTCACTCAGTTTTAAACGATTTTCGCAAAATCTCGAAATCTGATCGATTTTTTTAATTAGATGCTTATAGTTTAAAGTGAGTGACCACCTATCATTTCACCGAATATCATTTTAACCATTCATTTCAATCATGATACCAAATTTCATTTCAATCGCTTCAGTCGTTTTACGTGATGCTCGAACACGCATTTACGCAGTTTAAAACGATTTCCCAAAATCTCAAAATCCAATCAAGATTTTTTAAAAATTCGACGCCTATGTTTTAAGTTGAGTGACCACCTATCATGACACCCAATTTCATATCATTCGCTTCAGTCGTTTTTACGTGATGCTTGAACACAAATTTACGCAGTTTGAAAGGATTTTCGCAAAATCTCAAAATCCAATCACGATTTTTTAAAAATTCGACGCCTATGTTTTAAGTTGAGTGACCACCTATCATGACACCCAATTTCATATCATTCGCTTAAGTCGTTTTTACGCGATGCTTGAACAAAAAAAGCGTCACGGACAGAATGACAGAACGACAGAATGACAGACAGACAAACTTTTTTTTGAGGGTCGCATCGGATTCCCGGGTGCTTGAAACGGATAGAAATCGCAAAATCACTTGCACTTTATTATTCTTTAGTGCAGCGTATCCCAAACGGTGGGCACCCCCCCCCCTTGGATGGCGCAAAGCATTTCCAAGGGGCACGAGAAAAACAGGTAAAGAGCAAGTGATGGGGCATATTTTAAAAATCATTTTATTTATTCTTATTTTTACTCCAGAGCTTGTGTAATTTGAAATGTTTATTCAAATTTTACCAATAACATTATTTTGTAGAAAAGGGGGAGTAAATTTTAATTGTTGATGAATAAAAAACGGTGTGCATACTAAGGAATGTGAAGGGATGGGGTATATCGTAGCTTATTCTTTGTTTGGGGGGGGGGCACAATTTTAAAAGGTTGTGAACCTCTGCTTTAGTAGATACTCACTCGACATCCATTAACTGTTTGTTTGTGTCATAGTTAGACTACACAAGGGGCATTTGCGAAGGTAGGGTGCCTTCGTGGGAGTACTTTTTATGGAGTTCTAAAGCGTATTCGCGTTACATCCGGTAAAAGCCGACCAAAACTCCAGATCGATTGATGGACAACCGCGCGATAGATCCTAACTTTGGACCTTCACACTTCAGCCGTCTACCATGCTCAGTGTCTTATCCACTCGGCCACGGTGGGGCATTCAACATCCGTTAAACTTTGACAAATAGCGTACTCCGTTAACGTCCGCTAAGGGTGAGCATGCGCAGTATAGTCGAAAATCCCGCAAGCGGAGGAAGAGTGCGAAAACCCCTTGATTTTTTACCTTTCCTGAACAAAATCCAGCTGCAATATTAATTGGAATACTTCAAATCGTAATAAAATCACACTACAGAAAGCATTCTATCACAATCATATTTCAGGTTCAACTTTTTGGAGCAATATTTATCTATTTTAAATTTAAAGACGACCCCCTTTAAGCACTGTAGGTACAGTGACGCTGCAATTAGCAGACTTCCGAGAGCTATGAAGTTATAGCGAACAAATGGCTAGCACGCAAGTTTAATAGGCCATAAACGTGTCTCCTCCATATAAAGTGTCCGGAAGAACTGAATTAGGGAAAGGATTTGCAAAATATCTCGTGTTATATTTTTTTCTCTTTTACCCTTCACTATTTTTAATCGTATCTCCCTGCAAAATCTGCGGTAAATTATGATATATGTATTTGTGCTACTTTATGCTTTATTTATTCAAAAATTCAGTAATTTATTGCTTTTGCTTCACATTAAGAAATGAAAATTATTTTTATTAAAGAATAAATGTGTAAAGAAGGAAATTGCGCAAGGCATAAATAAATCTTAAAAACTCTGTATTCTAATGTGAAATATTATTTTAATTAAAACATTCTAATTAAAGAAAGAGGAATAAAGTCAACAATGAATTATTTACTTAGAAATAAAATGTTAATATAATTACTTTTTAGTAGTTGTTCAAGACAAGATAAATTTAAATTTTTTAAAGTATTTACACTTGAAATCGAAACGTGTGTTTAATTGGTTGTTTATATGAGTGAACAATGTTTATCGATATCTGTTCCATTTTAAAGAGAAAAAATATTTAAAATGTATTTTTCACTGCATTGCTGTTTTCAAATTAAATATGATTAATTTAAAAACTCTGTAAATTCATGCATTTTAAATTATTTAATTTTTTCTCACAATAATACTGATGAAATTTTAAATTATAGAATGTTTATGTGATGATTTGAGTGAGCAACATAAATTTTATACAAGCTGTTTCAATTAATTTACCTCTGTTTAAAAGCATCAAAGCCACAATAAAGCATTGAAAATGTATAAAATTAATAATGGATAAATATCAGTGGAAAATCTCAAATAACTTAAGCAATGAATTATACAAATTTTCTTATTAAGAATCTAATTAAGAGTCGTGACTAAGTATTTCATAGGTCTGAAATGAAAAGACGAACATATTTCTATTAAACTACGAATAATGAAGTTCCTATAACATATCATTGAAATATTTTTTTTAATTTTCTTCATTGCAATTACCCTTTAAATAATGAAAATATTTTACGTTTAACTTTCAGAAATTGGCTAAATTGTTTGTTTTCTGAAGAAATTTTAGTCGAATACATTCAAGATCAAAAGAAAAGCAATGATTTTTTTTTCATCTATGAACTGGAATATATTTAAATCTTACTGAATAAAGTACCATCTTAACCATATAAGGCACCTGGTACCATATGTGGAACAACTACTTTAATTATTCCTCTACGTCTATAAAATATTATTATAGACATCAATCGGTTTTTAAGAGTATTTATACATTGACAGTAACGGTATAATTCAGGCCGTTGCGTGTAGATGTACCTGCTGTTCATATTATTGAGAAAACTGTTTAAAATTCATACAGTAATTTTCGAATATTTATTTTAGAAAATCATTTATTTTAGAAAATTAGCACAAATTAGTTAGCAAAGAGTTTTGACCCGGAAAAATCACAGCCTGTTAGAGCTCGTCATATCAAGAAATAATTTGAATACTAAAATTTCAAAATAAATATTGAAAAAGCATAGTTAAGGCCCTGGGTACCGCATACAAAACTGAAATAAAAAAAAGTGATTTTCTAGTAAAATATTAGATTATTATTTTTTAAACTATTTTCCCCAAATAATAATCACTAACATTATCATACATATTTATTTCAGACACAGAAAAAAATTGAGCCTTGTAGGGTTATGTCCTGAGCCTCTGACTCAATAAAAATAATGTATAAACACTAATATACAGGATTACTTCTTCTTTCCAAAATTCGTTAAAAATTTAGCCATTGTTAAATATAAATTGTCAGTAAACATTCAAGTTAGACATTTTCATGTGTACTTATGATGATAGCTCATTATCTGGACTAGTAGTTAACGTTCCGGCAGTCAAGTAGTTCAAATCTCGTAATATGAATGGGGCATCATATGGTTCGGAATCATCCGAATCGGGATAAAAAAATTATTTCTTCCCTTAAAAATAAATTTGAGTTTGAAATTAAGAAAAGTCTGCTACAGTTTTTAGTTATAGCACAAATTAATCAGTGTATTTAATACTAGCACAAAAACATCTAAATAGTAAGTAAATATTTAATCGTAATTTTTCTGGAAGGATATGCGTAATAAATAGTCCGAAATGGGACCTTAATTTAGATTCATAAACGAGTCGGGACGACGTTATTTATTATGGCTACGCACTGGGCTTCGATTGCGGTTTTTAAACGGACTTTACTTTCTTTCTTTTTTTTTTTTTTTTTTTTTTTTTTCTGGACCATGCCGGTTGTCTACACTACAGGAACGGGCTTGAAATTTTCACCACATTCATATTTCAAGTACGTGTGCAATAACTCCATGATTTCGGTAGTTTTCTCGGCGGTCTAAACCAGATTCCGAGAATATGCCCATATTAAGCTGTCCTACCCTTACGCCCGTATTCACCATTAACTTCAACTGGCGGTTCAACCGGCAGTTCAGTAACTCCCGGTT
The DNA here is from genome assembly GCA_038373885.1 of Cheiracanthium punctorium. NCBI lineage: Eukaryota > Metazoa > Arthropoda > Arachnida > Araneae > Cheiracanthiidae > Cheiracanthium > Cheiracanthium punctorium. Next base: position 1,962,149 of record JAWZYV010002197.1, read on the forward strand.
GGAGAACTCGACTGGTTCAAAATTCATATTCACCGTTAACTGGCGAGAAAAAGTTACTGAACCGGTGGTTCCTCAACCTAGGTTGAAACTGGGCCAATCAACGTGGTTGAAAGGGGGCTCGGTTGAAATCGAAACACTCATTGGTCAGGTGTCTACAAAGCATTGGGAGTTCGCGTCACGTGGTAGTTGATTCTTTCGCCCCTCTCCAAGTGACCCTGCAATCGCGCTTCTTTCCCCCCCCCCCCTCCCATCTCCCCTCATATCTCTTTGTCCGCAAGGAAGGGGAGAGCCAGTTTTGTGAACGAATGGAAAGGGGAAGCTAATTTTTCGGGGAAAATCTTAACTGAGCATGCTCGGATGCTTGAAAACCTTGCTCTGTAGCAAGGTCGAGTTTCTCAACCTAGGTTGAGATTTTGTGGGCGGTTAGTTCCTGTCCGGTAAACGGTGAATACCATTTCAACGTTCGACCAACGGTTCGCTGTTAACCGGCGGTCGAGGTAGACGGTGAATACGAGGGTAAGTAACATGGACTAATACTACATCCTACAATAATACTACATCCTACATAACTTGCGAAAAGGCGCCTACATCCAGGATTTAAGGCATGAAGGTCGCGTTACTGTGTGGTAGTTAGTTCTTTAGTTCTTGTCTGTAAGTGCGTATGGGAAAGTAAGCTATTGAGCATGATTCTTTATAAATTCGCTTTCTATTGCTCTTACATGAATATAATTACTTAAATATTCAGCTATAATTATGAAGAAATTAAAAAATATACTAAAGGAAGTCATGCTCTTAAAATGAAACTTTTAAAATGTGTTTATCGCAATACAAAATGGTCAAAATATGGATTTATAAAATTCTAATATTGTCCAACCTTAATCTTGATTTTCTTTTTCTCTTCTCTTTTCCTGCTGTATACTTCCTAATGTAGCAGGTGACATGTTGACACGATAATTCGCAACTTGACATTTAATAAATTTAGAGTGTTAACAGCGAGGTTAAGTACATCAGAATTTTTACTGAAGAAAACGTGTAATAATTTCATATCAGGTGAGAGTTAAGTTCTTTATAAGATGGCAACAAACACAATGATTTTTGATGTCTTCAGGCTGTACTGCTTGACCTATGGCGTTCGTCACTTTCAAATTCCATTATGTTCCAATCCTACTTCCAGAGTTAAAGATGCTCTCAACAAAATTAGAATTTTTTAGAAACCCTTTCATTCGTGTTCTTTGACGTCACGTATTTGAAATCTCGCAACTAAACCAACACCGCATTTTCCAAGTTCAGTTATTAAAACTATCGTGCACAGAGTTGATCATTGGCTTCGTAAATGATATTTTCCGCTCGTATCCATCACAGTTTTCTAAGTAGAAATTCCAAATTTTCCTTTTGCCACAGGGCGGCATTTTTGTAGTGCATAGCCAATTTAATACACATTTTAAGATAATAGATTTGTCTGTTCTATAATTGAGAAAGCGAGAAGTAAGTAACCTGGCTATAAAAAATAAAAACTTTGTAAAAAAGCACCATAAAGTTTACTTCGGCCATTTTGTTATTTTACAAAGTTTTCTATTATTTTATGTTTCAAACACCAGTTATTTTGAGTGATGTTATTTCACAATTTTTTTATTATTTTATGTTCTAAGCACGAGTTATTTTGAGTGATTGTTATTTTACATTTTATTCTTTTCTGTTTTAAACACCAGTTATTTTCAGTGATTTTATCAACCTGTCAATCTTTAAATTCAAAGAACCATAATCAATATTCCATACATTGTTTAACAACTAAATGGAGTCTTACTAGCGTAGTGTATTATCGGTTAAAGGAATATCCCGCTTATTGTAATAAATTTTTAAACTACAAAACTGTAGTATTTAGTGTAATCCCGGATAATGCAATATACCGCTTTTTAGAATACATTTTTGTCGCAAATTGTCCTTTCGATTAAGCGGGTTTGACTATACACAGGAAAGAAGCATTTCATACGAGTTAAAAGTTTCATAAATGTAGTTTATTTTAAAACGTATGCATTATACTTCTAGAGTGTTTACACGACGATAATACAAAACATTCAAAATGCAAGTTTTAATAAGTGAGCAGTCCACCCCTAAACCCTGCCTCCGTGATATTGCAATTCGCCGCCTTCCGATAAAACTGGTCAAAGCGGGGGCCAAATGGCTGACACCCCATTTTAATGGACCATAAACGTGTCCTGTCCACATAAAGCGTCTGAATGAACAGGATTAAAGCAGAGGTCCAGTATAATGTCGTTACTGATCCATTAGTCACCCAGCTCTCCGAAATTGATTCACTTATTCCAGATTAAGCTGCGTTCCGTAATCTAGTCACATCAGTGTTTGTAAGGCGAGTAAAGTAGGAGGAAAAATTCGCGTTTCATGCCGTGTTGGACCGCAGTTTGTAACTCGGAGCTCCGGTTTCAATTTAGAGGATTTATACGGGATTTAGTTGGCAACATTTGAATCAACAGTAATTAACCTGCCGCACTTGAAAAGCCCAGGAAAATACCCTGTGAAATTGTGGATAGTGTAAGACGTTTTCTAGAAATACAAACAACATTGAGAGTAATTTGTTCAATCCATTCTACTTTTAAATATAAAAATATGAAACTAAGCTAAATAAATTCTCTAAAATGGAAAACATCAAATCATTAATGTACAGCGAACTGACTATTTGAAAGAAAAGTTAAAGTAATAAATAATAGTAAATAATTTGAGTGAATTAGTTTAGTTAAATTATGTATTTGATGAAGTTGAAATGCTGTATTAATTTCAAATTGTTTAAATTTTGCTGCGATTTTAATTGTAAGTATCGAACACAAACGAAAAATAACTTTATATTATAAAAGGGTCTGTTTTAGAACATTACTGTCGAAAATTAGTTTTATTATGAAACAGATTAATCTAGTTTCTTATGAAAGAGAGAAACTAATTTATTATAGTATTTACAAATTCTTTATTGGAAACTTTCATACGTACATCACTGAAAACACGTTTGAACGCGTGCATAATAGATAAAACAGATAAAATTTGAAGGAATTTTTAGATTTAAATATTTCTCTTCTATAATTATGACGGAAACAAGCTTTTAATTTAAATTCGGTTACCATTTTAAAAAACACACACAATATTTCCAACGGGTTTGTATGATTAAGATACACACAAATCCAAGATTTACCGTTTTAAAAGTAAGCTGCTAATTTCAAACCCTACTTTCGAGATACAAATTTTTGCCAAAGCTGGTCAGAAGGGAACAAATAGCTTACAAGCCATTTCAATGGACTAGAACCGTGTCCTGTAATGTCCTTCCAACTCAGCTTCTCAGAAGATGATTCATCCATGTCGGACTAAGACTTGTTTCGTAACCTGGTCGAAACAGGGTATGTAATGCAAATAAAGTGGAACTAGAAGAAATATTTCCTATCGGTTCCTTCCAAGAGATTCCACCTCCCTCACCGAAATTGAGGGAGGTGGTCTCACTCCACAAGTCTGGTGTGAATGCACATTCATACATGGATCTATCTTTTTCGAAGAAGCTACTCCAAATGGTCCTGTGACGTGCACCAGGACGTCCAGGAGGTACAAATGCATACTCAAAAATTTCGTTGTATCCCAAATTCAACAGCGCGAATGGCTTGATTCAATGAGCTTTATGAAAGAAGGAGCGCCTCCACACATTGGACTTTGTGAGCAACAGTTCCTTCAGGATAATTTTAATAATGATAAAGTAATTAGTGGTGCGTTTCCAACGACCTGGCTGTCTCGTTCTCCAGATCTTAATCCAGATCTTAATGGGATTTTTGGCTGTAGTCATACTTAAAAAAAATCTTGTCTATCGAGGATGTCTGATAATCTTGGCAGATTTGAAAAACAGTATCACTCCGCATGCGAGAATCATCTCAGTCGACCGATAACTATCCGCAGTTGAACAAACTGTCCGCAGACTGCACTTTTTTACATATTGAAGAAGAGAACCATTTGAAGCAGCATTTCCTGCATTCATAGATCCTTCTATTACGAAAGTTAGGTACTTCTGAATAAAATGTATTACAATTGTGTATTTTGTGTCTTTTTAGCATATTTTCTCTTGTACAGAGCGGCCTATGAGTGTTTCTGGAACATTTTGTTTCGAAATTTGAAATTACATTTTTAAAAGTGTCAGAGGTATGAAAATTATTTTTTGCTGAAACCACTTTTCAATGTTCCAAACAAGTAAAAAATGTCGAAGGATCGCACTTCAGCGGCTGTAAATAAATTATTAAAGATTTCTTTTTTTTACACTCTATCAATAAGCATTTACATTCACATTTATGTACAGCCTCCAATCATCTTCATTTAAACATTTCACAAGACGTTTAATGTTAAAAGGATGAAATTTTGCTTATCATCTCATTACTGTTTGGGGCACATTTTACTAACTCGGAATTTTTTTTTACTGTAGTCGTATTTTTTGGAAATTGTAGTTTTTTTAAATTAACGAGAGGAATAGTTTCTTAACGGACTCTTATTTACGACCTTACTTTGAACATTTTTTCAATTTACGTACAATGCCCACTTATCTCTAATAGACGAAGAGCTAAAGCCCGTTACCACTTTTTTACTTTTTTGGGACACTCTGTATATAATATCAATGAAATACCTTCATATACTGATAACTTGAAATTATATTTTATGCATAACAAATCTCATCATGAGACTTAGTTGATGAATAGCCAAGAACAAAATATATAAAATAACAGTATAGTAACGCCTGTTTAGAAGAGAAATGGCAAAGTAAAAAATAAAGATAAAATTCTGCTTTTGACATTCTGAATATTTACAGGAAATTATATAAATTTAAAGAATTAAGCTGCGAAGGAACTGGATACCCGTATGTGATGGAGATCACATATCTAATTTAATAATCATTTAATTTGGCTTTCTTTAATGTAATCTATCCAAAATCAAGAATTCTAAATCACTTCTGTTTTCATTTTTCTGCCATTTCGGCTTTTAAATCTATATTTTCGCTTTTCCCGTATGCATTATTCTTTTTGTTTTTTTGTATCTTCATTCTAGCGTCGTTGTGCTAAAAATAGATTACATTGCGTCCGTTTGCTACTGCAACGTACTTTTTGATTCCCCTCCTTTGGCTTGGTGTTGGCGTTTTTATTATTTGTTGCCCTGCGACGTCTTTAAAATTATTGGCTCGCGATTACGTCATTTTAATTTTATTGGATTAACTGTTAGGATTGCTCTGGAATTGGCGTTATTAATCTCAGCCAAGTTATTGTTCTCGCCAATGTGTAATTCTCTGCTGGCGTAATTTTTAAGTTATTCCATCTTAATTGCACTGTCCATATAGGACGTCATTTTATTTTCGCTGTGCCGCCACCGCCCGTTATAATAATGTTTGGATAGTATATGTTTAATAAAATAGTTTTAAGTATTTGCGTCTTTTTATTATATTGCAACTAAGTGTATCGAACCTGGATTTTCATAAGTCACAACGCAACTTAATAATTTAAAACAGCCTAAGCAAATAACTTCTTTACACCATACTAAAATACTACAGTTATATTCTGACATTTTGTTTACTTTATTTGACATTTGATTATATAAATATTTAAAGTTACTTATTACTTCAACGAAAAATTACTCCATTTTTCTAAAATATTATATGTAAGACTGTAAAATTCGAGAGAATGAAAATAGATGACATACAATTATTTCATTCAGCATGATAATTTTCTCATTATTTATTTTTGCGGGTGAAAGTGGCCTGAAAAAATGACAGCTTAACAGCTAAGTGACAGATGATCGGCGATATATCATTAATTTTTTTCAGAGTTTGACATGTTCATGCTAAAACTACAGTTGCATACCAATTCTGAGCAATTTTTTTGAGAAATGAGGTTAATTTAAACTTAAACCAAATTACCATCGTAATAGTTTAATATGGATTACTTGAATACAAATGGTGACGGAATATGAAAAATCTGTGCAATAGCTTTTATCCAGTATGAACATTTCAAGACGCTATATAATATAAACATAAATTAAAGTTCTGTATAAAAAGACTCGAGAATATTTTTAAGCAAAACACTTACAGAATTTTAATATAGGGAATAAATTATATGGTTTTTTTCTTTCTTTTTTCCTTGAAATTAAAATTTAGTGTCATCTATAAAGCAAATAATATTTTTTTTCTTAAAAGCATTTTTTATCAACACTTACAATATGAACTATCAACACTTTGTAAAATAAATTCTAATATAATTTGTCTCTCTTTGATTCTCTCTGCCAGACAATAAATCTTGGATAACTTGTAAAAAATTTATTAAATTTTCAAGCACTTTTTAAAATAATTTAAATTATCGATCATTATTCAATGCTCATTTTGATCTTTTCAGAGCAGATGGGTTATATATTTAGCCTCACAAAACATGAATTAAATTTTTTTCTAGAAAACTGGTGCACTTAAAATCTGGAGTGGCTCCGATGTCCTCCATGTCCAAGCACTATCTGTGAGGGTACTAATTCTAGGTGCTAGGTCTCTCATCTGAAAATGGTTCAAAATTAATTGGCCGTTCATAGGGGTCAACTTTGTTGTGTCTACTAAGCGACCCCATAATGAAATGACCAACATTTCCGGCCCTCGTAGCGGTCAAACCTGGAAGTAATCCGCCAACCCAGTCGTTAGAAAGAAAAAAAATCTTTTAGAAAAACTGAGCAACCATGTTCCTGGTATTTACGTAAATTCTATTCTTGCTACTATTTAAAAGAGACAGATTAAGAGGAAAGAGAAAGAGATCGTTTCTTTTTTTAAAAAAAACGTTAAATTTTAAATTATTTTATTGTAAAAAAGTAAAACTGGTTGTAGCGAAAACCACAAAATTGATAAATTTTGATAAATCATTGATAAATAAGTAAATAAATACAGATGAATCGAGGATCACATAGATGACATCAACAGACTTGGTCAACTAATAGGAAATTATCAAACAGGCAGAGGAGAGATTTTATACCGTAAATTACTTCCATCTATCTTTAATCATCTTTTCATTTTCTTTTCATAAATCTTTTGTTTTTCTTTGTGTGCTGTCGTGTGTTTTATTTTAAAAAAACATTCAAAGCATTGGCTCACAAATTAATCAGATAAGTGGGACAGATTTCAAGCTTGGGTTAGTTTTTTGTGCAGATGAGGTTGCTAATTCGTGAACGATTGAAAGATGATTATTATTCGATATTATTGAAAGATGGTTATTTTCTATAAAAAACATATTTTATTACACTGAAAGCAAAAGGAGGTGTTCTAATATATACTTTGTCCATTCATGAATGTCCGCGAAAACTGTTTAAAAGATTTGCTGAACCAGTACGACTGGGAGTTGAAAGCTGTTACAAAATTAAAGTTGTATGCGCTCCAGAATGTACACAAAATTAGTATACGCAAAAAAATGTAAAATACCAATAGAAGAAAATAATAATTATGAATTGACAGAACACGTATTTCTATCATACAAAAAGAAAAAACAAATGGGACACAGAGAAGGGAGCATTGTTCTAGTACGTGGCTAAAAGCGCTGCACTAATTTTTTCTAATGTACTTTTCCTTAACTAGTTAATGCCAGATGGTGAGAAGATATTTTTACTGTATATTTATAGTGGTAAGTAATATTTCAAATTTCAAGCATTTAATCGTTTCACACCTTCGAATCACCATGAACAGCAGTGGGCCCGTTAAAGGTACTAGACCAAAAATGAGTTGGGAATAAACTGCAGTCCCAGATGTTTCCTTCCCATTTTCCCGTATCATCAGAAATGTTTCACTTCTTTCCATAGAGTTATGTATCGTTTAAAAGAAAGGAAATTCTATAGTTTCCGAAGATAACAAAAAGCAAACAAAACGGAAATTTTAGAAAAGAGCATTTCAACTTAAGGGGGTAAAAAATCTAGTTTTGGCTAACTATACTCCGACAAAATATTTATTACCATGGAGCCGGTCTGAAAATTTTAAATGTAAATTGGACTGAAACGTTCAAACCATAGAAACCCAATGAATCATACAAAAAGATTGTTTTTAAGTTTCGTCAGTAACGACAGCATATATAGTTCTTGACTTGTCTTAAACTCATCGTATATCTTCGTTGCATTTAAACAATACGCAATTCATTATCTACAACGCAAGAGTTCTTGAGGATGTGAACAAATCCTCTGCTCTATCTACCGCGAACGATTCGACATACATTGACAAGTTCTAGTACTCATTAGTTAACGATTACATCCTTGGAAGAATAAGTCATTCTTTGGGAAGCAACGGGCGAAAAGAGGTCTAAATGGGGGAAATAAATATCACGCTTTGTTATTCTTTGATGAAAGGAGCCTGCAGATCCAATGTGATTTCGCTGGAGGACTCCGTAGGACGCGTTCAAAACCTGGAACAATGAATATGTTATATTCATTTAAATAATTTTAAAATACATAATCTTTTCAGTGAAATATTAGCTTCGTCTTAACATTTTTGCCAAAATTTGTTGCTTTTAATTTTTGAGTTGTATATATGATGTGACATAAAACTTAATTTTTGCATTAAAAAAGTGTTACTTGATGCGTAAATAGATAGGATTATTTTTTCCATGGTTGGTTATTACCGTCATAAATTCAAAGCAGCAGAGATAGTCAATTTACATGACAAAATAACCATTATTGCGTATGATATACATTACATAAGATAATTAATTTTATAAATAAATTATCGCTCTAAACCCTCTTCTTTTGCTTTATCAATGCCTAAATATTAACAACTGTTTGAAAACACAGTCATAGGAAACTACGTTAGAAAAATAAGGATAGGGAATCAGATTTATTGTGGTTAGAAAAAACTGCAATAGAAAAACCTTTAAATATTCCAATATAAATGTTCGCCTTCTGTTGATTTTTCTTTTACATATGTGCTTGGTCGATAAAAAATCATTTGCAATTAACTTTTCCTGATTTTATTGAATAATTTAAGTTCAATTTATCCATACAATTATAAAAGGTACACAATAAATAATATTGCATTATTCTACAATAGCTTAAAATCATTTATAAGTTCAATGAATATAGATAAATACAAACAATATTACGACAAATCGTCTAAAATGTTTTACCTATTATGAGTGCAATTTCTTTAAAAAAATTAGAACATATAATTTATTCATATATATATATATATATATATATATATATATATATATGTATGTATTATATAAACAATTTAATTTCAAAATACAATATATATTATTGCTCAAATTTATAAAATTAAGTTTTCCTTTCTGAAAGAAAATTTCATCCCATAAATAATATAACCTTACATAGGACAAAATAAAACATAATAAATATAATAGCGCAAGTTTTAAAAAAGATTCTCGTCATTTTGCATATCAAAGGGATGAGTTAAAATATTCTGGTTATTGTTAAGACTTCTTCCAAAGAAGATAATTTAAATCTAGGAAAAGGTTCAGCGCCAAGTAGCTGTAATCAAAATGTTTTGCGTATTTTATCAAATTTAATCCGCAGTTTCTACACCCGTAGATAATGGGCCTACACAATCCTGGAGACTTTAATGCAGTAGGATGTTCCAATCAGATACCGCCTCTTTATTATTTTATTTTCTCGCAAAATTGTATGTATTAAAATAAACTCATTTGCATATTAATGTTCCATTTTTTCGCTAAGATTACATTTTTACATTTAAAAAAGGTTATTTTCCTTTTTTTTTTAATGTCTTCGTTATTTCTTTATGAGTATTTAGAATTTTATAATGTTATATCAGGGTTTTACTTACGAATGGGACAGACTTGGAACACATTTACCATAGGGCCATGATTTCTAACTTGCATCAGTTTTCAAATAACCCGCTAGATAATGCCAGGGAGCAAACTTGCTGAAGAAGCGACAAACGACAGATCATTATACTAAAATCTCAAATCATTAGCTAATGTCAAACTGTCGTGAAATACTATATTTTCAATTTTTTTCCTAATGAATAAACTTTTATACTTTTGTCCAAACTTAAACGCACTATTGTAAAACTTGACTTTTTTTTTTTTAATCTTGCTTCTACTTATATCAGAATTCTTTCTTCATGTGACCATTTTTTTTTAAATAACGCACCGCAACTAGCCGAGGTGTTATCAAACTTTGAATAAGTGAATGTTGCAGGTTTTCCAACAACATATGGGACATATATTCTAACACGTATATAAATGGAAAACTTGCTTCGGACTAAATCAGCTCGACTTGCTAAATCAAAAATGCTCTTGATGTGTAATAAAAGAGGTCAAATAACTCTTTTTCACTAGTACTCCCGTTGAAAATCATCTGATAATGAAAAACGATTTAACTAATGAAAGGAAACTACTAAAGGTTAAGGTTGAGAGAAAAAAAAAAGCTAATCATGGCCAAGAAGATGCGTGTAATCTCATCTTCCCATGTAAAAGGCATTAAAACATTAAATCCTTGAAAAAACGGGCATGGTATGTTTTTGAAACGAAATAAAAGTGGATGAGGTGCACGAAATATAAGAAATGGACATATTAAGAATGCATCAAAGGAGATATTGCATCTTTAGTTTGCATTAACTGTGATTCAAGCAATAACGTCTTTTGTTAAAAAATGAAATTTAAAAAAACTCTGCCATCGTAAAATTGTAACTTGCCATAATTTGTAAAATCATTAAATCACATTTGTTTTAAATACCCGATTATTTTCTCCATTACCCTGACCTTATCTACTATTTTACTCTTATTATACCTCTTAGTTTACAGTAAAAAATGAATATTAAGTGACAAGCAAGGTTTCATTAATTGTATTTTAAAAGTTAAAGTATGGCTGGAAAATTTGCCTTTAAACATTTTTGGTAGGGTAGAATCCTTTCCCGCATACGAGGCACATTTTATAACTTAAGATCAACAGATTTAACCACTTGCTTTCAAAAATATACATACTTTTTTGAAATATAATTGTGTTATTTTGTAGATAAAAGTAGAGGAAATATACAGATATCTCCTGTATACCTCAAACCAAATAAAAATACAAAATACAAAAGTGAAATTTTAAAATGTTGTAAAAAGTGCCCCGGTCTCCTCTATACACACTCATGGTTGTTGTGCCAAATTTTAAAGACAAATACTATACGTTCTTATTACATACAAAAAATAAAATTTACTGTAACTGATTTTTTTATGCTCGTAACTGAAATAGTGAACAGGTAATGGGAGCTTTCGGCTATTCGATGAGAATTGTGATTTCTCAAGTCATTTTTACTGTGACGTGGATAAAATATAAGATGCATTCACTTAGTCCAGCGTTTTTCAACCTGTGGGGCGCGCCCCCAAAGGGGGGCGCAGAGCTTTTGTAGGGGAGGCGCAAGAAAAACCAAAGAGCAAGTAGTGATGCATGTTTTTAAAAAATCACCTTATTTATCCTCATTTTTACTCAAAAATATATCCATTTTCGCTTAAAATATTCATTCAAACTTTACTGATAACATCATTTTGTAGAAAATTCAACTAAGTATTCATTGTTAAAGATTAAAAAAGTGAATGCATGCTGAAAAATGTGAGGGAGGGGGGGGGGCGCCGCCGTAAGTTAGCCTTTGTTGGGGGGGGGGCGCGAAGTTAAAAGGTTGAGAACTGCTGACTTAGTCCATACTGTAAAAGTACCCGTATGATTTTATGTATCAGCGGAAATTACATTTGTAGTGCTTTTATTTATTTACAGCATATTTATTTATTAGTGCAAATCAGTGAAAAAGCATTAACCTATGGATGGTCTCTTTTGGCTTTACTATGCAAAAAGCAATGTGTAACGGAGGAGGTGTATCTAAATAAAAACTAAATTGTTCACCGCTGAGTAACTAAATATAATCCTACTACTTCTAGTTCCGAATGGGACAAGCTGATGAAATGTGTAATCAAAATCGACCTTTAAAGTTAGTATTACAGTCGACGTTCGTTTATACGAATCCGTAGGGACCACTTAGATATTCCGTAAAATCTAAAGTTTGTAAAGTCGAGTCCTAAAATCGTCTATGGGAATGTATTCAGAACCACTCCCTAGTTCGTAAAATCGGAAGTGTTCGTAGAAAAGAGGTTACTGAAAACGAGCGTCAACTGTTTGATGAAGATGTCTCAGCAATGCGTTTCTCAATTTTACGGTCGAATAGTTATAAAATCATTAAACTACATTTGGGAAAAAGAATTACGTCTAAAACAGTCCGTGTTAGAAAATTGGGTATTGCTTAAATAATAATGCACCATTCACAACTACCTTTATAATGCTGCATTTTACAATTATGATATGCTAACTATTTTCATATGAAGTCAGTTTCAATAAAACTGCTAAAGAGTGCAACACAGCTCATTCAGAACTTAATAAAGTATTATAATTTTTTAATTAATGTAAGCATTAAATATCATCCGAATAAAGGTTTATTAATTGTTGTTTCAGAGGCTATACACTGCTGCTTAAAGAAGTGCTTATAACAAGAATTTTGTTTTATTGGTTTGAGCGCCTGCAGTCTCTTCCTTAAAAATTTTAACTTTCTCAACCGGAAAATATACACCATACACAAATCCGTCATTGATATCCATAGAATTATTAACTTTGTGAGATATAGTAAACCATAGTCTGAAGCTTTGTCAAATGTGTTAGCCACACTACATAATTATTAGGAGAATTACACTCTATTAAATGCATAGATTTATTTATTTTATTTATCTAAAAGTGCTTTTATCATACGCATATGTCGCAGTTAGGTATTTTTTCTAATACATTAGCACTAGAAAGTCAATATTTGTGAATATTTGAACGTAGGTAAATGAATAAAGTTGTGAACATTTTGTGAAATACTTCATCATTTAAAACATTAAATTTGTTTTTAAAAGTTACAGGGTAATTGGGGTGATTTGAAATGCTCAAACTTTAAAACCACCATTCATAATAACTTAATATTTTACCAGGACAATAGAAACGCAAATGATAAGTTATTTGGTGAAGAAAAAAAATAGTTCCGAAATGTGACGATAGATTGCGCTGCGATGACAATGTCAGGGGAAAGACCGAAATTTTTTTCCTTGAAAGCAATAATAATGTTTGTCAAAAGGAAACAATAGACTCTTCGAATTAGCCAAACTCTTCGAATTCATCATTTTCTGCAGGCCATATTAGGTCATTGGACCGGATTTTATGCATCTCAATGACCAAAATTTCCTCTTCCAGAGTTATGATGAAGCACTCAGACTAAGACTTACTAGTATGCATTTTTATCACATTTATCTGCGATGCGTGAGTCCCGTGTTAGTAAATTTTCATACCTGCACAACAAGAATGTGAACCTTCACAAAGCCCTCTATTGGCACATTTTGGAATTATTTTTTTCCTCTATAAATACAATTTCATAGCCTCACGATTGTTCTGGGAAAACATTAAGTCATTCTGATTGGTAGTTTAAAGTTAGAGCGTTTTAATTTCGCGACTTTGATTATAATAAGCCTATATTCTAAGTTATTATAATACTGAAAAGTACATTTATAATTTATTTCGATTTACAAAATATGATTTTTGTGCATCATTGAAATTTGATTGTATAAAAATGTTTCAGAATTACTAGTAAAATTTTACATTTTATTCAAAGAAAACCTCACTGCAATGCTTATAAAACAACATGAATCAAATATGAGGCATTCAAAACAAAAACCTCAAATTAAGTTTGTCATTCTTCATTTGTAAATTTTAAAAATATTTCTAACATGCACGCTCATTCTTGTCATAACCTTTCAATACGAATTCGCTTTTGAAATTTGAGATTTAATTTCTGTCATATTTTCTATCCAAAACGTCAACTAAAAGCCGAATATTCATAAATATGATATAGCACGCTTTGATAAAATTACGGCATAAAATAAATTTCTTTAGACAATTTATTCCTAAAATCAATTTTAATATTTCTCCCATGTCTTCTTTTTCAACATTCATTTTAAGGAACATTTTAGCTATCATTTGCGTATAATTTAAAACGAATTGTGCAAGGTTTATAAAAGTAATCAGTAATAATGTAAACAGTATATTAAAAATTGCATAAATAATGTTTGTATATTAGTTGTTAAATTGTAAGAAATGCTTTACTATAGCATATCTCCAATTTTAATCGAAATAATACTTTACAGGCATAATTTTTACCGAGTAGGAGATAATATTACCAACGTGTTCCACAATTAAAATTAAACAAACTCAGTGGTAGAGCAAATATTAAAAATGCACTTTAACATCCAGAAATATGCTCATTTATAGTTTTTTTTCGTTTTATTACTGAGAAAGTTTTGCAGCCACACACCCGTATGTATTAACATTGTTATATTTGCAGAAATTTCCGTGTTATAGAAATTTAGCATTACAATGAAGTTTATCTGTGCGGTGTGTTGTTATTTAATTGATTATTGGATTGCATTTTCTATTTCTCACTCTCCTTATACAGATTGTCACAACAAACATTAAAAATGCACTTAAACTTGCATAACTATGAAAAACACTTTATTTCTAAGAAATTTTTGCAGGCACACACACATATGTGATGTTTGTAGAAATTTCCGTGTTATAGAAATTTTCACATTAGCATATCTGTCCTTCCGATTTTATCGCTCTCGGAAGATTTTCCACCACATTTTTTAAACAGTTTTCTTTGACATTAAAAATGTGGGCTTATTTTTAGGTTTAAACAGCGAAGTAAAGTTTTGTTCTGGAAAATCTTCCGATAAAATCGGAAGAGTTGGCAGCTATGCATTAGGATGAAGTTTATCAGTCGGTGTTATGTGATTTCGTTGATTATTTGAGTGCATTTTCTATATCTTACTTTCCTCATGCGGCTGTCACAAAAATATTACGTCGAACTTTTATCGGAGGTAGTGCACATAAAAAAGGAATAGTCTATTTTTGAATAATAAATTAACAGATATATATTTTTCTTCGGGAGTCACTTTTGGTATTATGAAAACAACAAATGCTTTTGGAATATAATGGCGTTCATTTGTCAAATCCAGTGAAAGTTCATAGATCTTATTGAGAAGCTCGTGATGATGCTGAATTATCCATTATGCCATGCAATATGATTTCAGTATGTTTCAGTTTAGAATTACGTTTTTATTTACTTTTTAAATATATCCTTTTTAAAGACAATGCAAAGATATTGATTAAAGTTTCTGCATAACAATTATTGATTGTCAAAGAACCCTATTTTGGTGGTTTTAAAACTAAGCACTGGTAGTTGAAAAAGTTAAATTAAGATATTCATTATCATCATATTTATATTTTAAATAATATTTCTAATATTATTTATGATATACTCAAAATATTTACATTTTAAATAATAGGCAGGAAAATTTATTACTCCATATATAGAGAGTTATGACTGAAATTTACAATTCTATAACTTGCTGGTTTCAAGGCTGAATCGTTGCAGTTAAAATGGTTAAAATAAGATAATTATTATTATCACTAAATTTGAATGCATTTAAAAATCTACAGCGAACACAAATCTACGAATCATACACAATTTTTTGTTTGACCTACTTGCACTTACGTTAATGCTCAGGTAAAAGTGTATTGTATTTTAGAATAACCCTTAACCGCATGTAAAACAAAAAAAAAAGAATGTGAAACCAGCAATCCCAGAGTTGGAATTTTATTTTGAGACAGAAAAAGAATAACACTAATAAAATGTAAGCAGTTCTATAGAACAGGGCTGCATCAAATTGTACTATCCATTCGCAAACTTCAACGAACCTCATGTAAAATTTTAAAAAATGAATTCCGAACTTTTCCCACTCTCTAGGAATTAAGTACTTGCATCAATGCAGCTCTTTCAAATAAATATTCTGGAAAATTCAACGAGAATTAGAACTGTAAAATCAATATAAAACTACGTCAGGAACATAAACCGATGTATTACTTCTTTTTCTGCTTCATGTGAAATGTTGATCAGCCCTTTTTGCGACACGACGGTCTGCTTCATTAAATATTTAAAGTTCGAACTTCTTAAATAATACACAATCGGAATGAAACGGGAAGACCGCAAGCCTTCTTTGTCAGGAAGTGCTGGATTAAGGTGTTCCGTTTCGAAGGTGCATTACACTATTTATTTTTCATTAATTGCAAATTCATTCTGCAAATGCGTATCAAAGTAAAAACATGTTTGTTAGAACTAATAGAGAGTACTTTCCCTTTTCCACTAGGCCGCTTCGCAATACTATCTAAGTAAAATATACATACGGATGTCTTGAAAGATCCTCCCTAAAACTGGTGTATGTTTATGATTATTATTTTACTTCAGACTACAGATTTTAAGAAATGTATAAAATTTATTGACAATATTCATGCGGTAAAAATCGATCAATTAAAATATCGTAATATCCTACCGTTCTGAAAAATTGTATTTAATAATAATAATTATGTACAACTCTTCCGAAATCTGTATGAAATATGTTCTAACAAAGTTTACAAAAATCAAAATGATTTATATAATCATTCCTCTGGACATTTTCAGATTTCCGTAAGTTAACACGAGAACGCCATTACTTGTGTAACATAAACTGGAATAATGTTTATTGCAGTTAAGTTTTGCATATATTAGCGAGCTATACCTTAAGCTACTAAATACCTTAAGCAATAAATAAATTTCCGACATCATCTGGTATGAAAATTTGACAGCATTTTTCTAAAAAACAATCTGCATAAAACATTCCAATGTATCATTTATTGAGCATTTTATGAAAATTAAATTTATTGTTCAGTTAATTATGATAAGAAAATATTTTAATGCTTTAAAATTTTGGAGACCAACTGAGAAAATGATAACATTTGACAGTCTTAAAAAACAGAGCACTGGCAACCCCTCTTATATGCAGAGCCTTACAGCACCTACATTACCAAGCTTTGCCGTCATCACTAGGCCTACGAAAATGACTCCCTCACAGTTTTAATTTCAGAAAGTAAAACTATTTAAAATTTCTGGCGAATGCTACAAATATTAGAAACCATCTTAAAATAAACATTAAAATTAAAAAACTTCATAAAAAACTATCCATTATGATCTATTTCCTTATCATATTATCTAATTAGTTGTGCTTAAAAACTTTCATTTGTCGTAAAATTATATTTTTATTTTAAATTATTAAAACATTACTATTCATGGGTAAATTCCCCAGAAATGTTCAATACTTTTTTTGTGGAAATAAAACTTTTAAACGCAAGCCAAATGATGACGCCAAAGCTTGGTGACGTAGTAGTTGAAAGGTTTAATATGCCCTGAAACTGGTAACACCTTCTAGATTTAGAAGGCCTAACAAATGAAGCTTTGCCGTCACCAAAAGACCTTCTTAAATGACTGACTGAATGAAGTTTTGGTTTCCATGGAGAGCCGTAGCAAAAAAGCTTTATCTCCAGTGATGAGAAGTAGAAATCATGTGGTTCTTTATCTTGAGGTGGGGGGGGGGCGAAGGCCCGGATCAGTCGAGATCAGTCTTGGAAGTTACATAGAGTTCGTGAAGTTGTTCAACGAGGGGCAAAAGTATAGAGGATGGCTTTGGGCCTCTTCCTGTTATTAGCGTCCGAGGGGTCGTAGTCAGGGTACTCTGCTACGATTTCGTTCGGGAGCTGGTTCAGACGACTGTAGTATTTCACTGCAGTTTTGTAAATGTGCTGGCGAAGAGTTGGCACGCGTGGGTCCTTACGGATGATAGAGTTTTTGATGAACGGATGTCCACGATGGATTGACCGTAATATGGTGTTTCGCTTCTGCTCGAGGCGATCTATGGAGGTCCGGGCCGCATAAGCCCATACGGGAGCAGCATAGGTGGCCTGTGGTCGAATGAAAGAGTTATATAAAAGAGTCTTATTCTGGACAGAGAGATGGTTGTTTCGCATGATGGGGGCGAGTTTGTGGAAGGCCGCAGCCATCTTCCCTCTGCAATTGAGGTTATGCCGCTTCCAGCATAGGTTGGTATCAATAGTGATGCCTAAATATTTGACATAGTTTTCCCAATCAACGGGAGTTCCGTCAATGTGAATTCTAGTAGGCTTGGCTCTACGTGATAGGTAGAGAGCTTGGCATTTCGGAATGTTTAGGAACAGTTTCCATCGTTTTAGCCATCTGGAGATGTCCTCAACATGGTCTTGGATGTTATTGATAAGGTCTTGTCTGGTGGCGGCGTGACCAACTATAGCGGCATCGTCCGCATAGAGAGCTAAGGTGGTCTTAGTATTTGAGGGAATGTCGTTAATAAAGATATTAAATAATGTTGGGCCAAGAATGGATCCTTGCGGGACCCCGCTTGAGATGGGAGAAGTGTTGGACTTGGAGTCTCGTACACGGACTTGAAACTTTCAGTGCACAAAGTAGTTGTTAACCAGGCGTATGACTGCGTCAGGGAAGTTGAGGCGAATCATTTTATAAATAATGCCAATCTGCCAAACTTTATCGAATGCTTTTTGCATGTCCAAAAGTAGAATGGCGATATGATTCTTGATTTGGAACTGAGTAGTGAGAGTCTCTACGACACGTTGTAACTGATGGACGGTCGAGTGTTCTGGCCGAAAGCCAAATTGTTCTGGTAGGAGCAGATTCTCAGTCTGGATGTGAGTGTTTATTCTCTGCAGAATCACCCTCTCAGCAACTTTACTGATGCTACTCAGGAGACTGATGGGGCGATAGCCAGTAGGGGAAGAGAGGTCTTGGCAGGGCTTGGGTATAGGGACAACAGTGGCTAGCTTCCATCCTTGGGGGAAGTAGCCAGTTTGTAGAATGGCATTGATGACTCTGGTGAGTTCAAACAATGTGTTGACTGGGATGTTTTGCAGCATTTCATTAGATATGTTGTCCGGTCCCGGCTTTTTATGTTTCTTGGCTTTATTTATAATAGAGATGACTTCCATAGGAGTGGCAGCAGGAATACTGTACTGTGGAGGCTGCGACAAGAAATCATAAACAGTCCTCTGTACGTGTATGTCCCATTCAGGAGGGATGCTGTTGGCAGCGTTCGAAAATTGGGCACGATAGGAAGTTGCAATAAGGTCGGCCTTGTGCTTATTCTGGTAAGCGTAGCTGCCAGTCCCAGTTCTAAGGGGAGGCATGTCATGGAACTTGCCGGTAATTCTTTTGATAGCTCTCCATATCGAACTATCGTCTGCAGAGAGTTTGGTAATATAAGTGGTCCACTGTTCGTTACGAAAATCTGTAACAGCAGTTTTGACGGAGGCACAAAGACGAAGATAACTCTGAGTCTGTCAACAGGGTTCCTGGTCCTGTGATAGTGCTTTCTAGCACTGTTTCTTTCACGGATGAGGGTCCGGATTCGAGGTGGGAGCTTGAAGGTCTCCCGGAGGGGAGCTTTCTTAGAGCTGGTATGGAGAGCACTGGTGATGTCGGTGGTGATTTTATTCACCGCAGAGTCAATGTCATGAGAGTTGTCCAGCCTACTGAACAAGAAAGGACAGTCTCTTAAGTGTTCGGTAAACTGTCGCCAGTCGGTGACAAGAAGAGGTCGGTCACAAGCTCTATCAAGTTGAAGACTGAGTTCAAAAGTGACCGGGAAGTGGTCTGAGGTAAACTTGTAAAGCACTGAGCATGGTGGAGCAACAGGAAAATCCTTGCAGATGGCCATGTCAAGAGTGGAGAATGACGGTACACCGGAGTTGATGGCGGTGTGCGTAGGGCTGTCAGGAAAGGACAGTTTCAGGTGATCTTGGATCAGAAGGCGAAGGAGAGCAGTTCCTCGGTTGCAATTCCACGCAAAGTGGTTCGGGTTGAGGTCCCCGCCGATGAAAACCTGCGACATCTGGAAAGGATGAGCTAGGAATCATTGATGGGGAAAGGCTCGTGGCATCTAACATATGCAGAGGAGACGAGTAGAGGCTCTCTGGTACCGTGCACTATGATAGTCGTAGCTTCCAGAGAAGTAAGGTTTAAGTCAGTCACATGAGTATGAGGAATATTCTTTTTTACACTCATGTCCATAAATTAAGGATAATGAAGTTCAGGCAAAGAAAGAGAAAGAAGCAAAACAAATTTGACTTATTTATAAAGTCTATTTATTAAACAAAAAGTAAAGAGCAAAAAAGATGCTATATGTTTGACATAATTAATAAAACTTGCAAGTTTTACTCCCTTGACCAAATTTCAAAAAAGAACCTATTTACAAAAAACAGTATAACATGGTTAGTAGGATGGTTAATAGAGAGTATGTCTCCCGGACGATGCAATACAGGCCTGACAACGCCTAGGCACGCTGAGTATCAAATGATCAATCTGATCTTGGGGAATATTACACCACTCATCAAGCAATGCACTCCGAAGTTCCGGTAGACAGGTGGGAGGGGGTTGACGGGCTGCAATTCGTCGGCCAAGCATATCCCACACATGCTCTATTGGATTCAAGTCCGGTGAGTATGCTGGCCAATGCATACGGGTGATATCCTCCGATTGAAGGCATTCGTCTACAATGTTTGCACGGTGAGGACGCGCGTTGTCATCCATAAACACTAATTCAGCACCCATGGCGCCCCGAAACAAACGTACATGTTGTTCCAGAATGACATCCCGATAGATGTGGCCTGTCATCGTTACACTCTGAACATGCAGGTCAGTTCTGGAACCAAGAATAATTCCTCCCCAAACGAGCCATCCTGCACCACCGTAACGGTGTCTTTCAATGGTGTTCTCTTGGTGGTAACGGGTACCTGGCGCTCTCCAGATGAATGTCCGGCGAGAATCAGACTCCAAACTAAACCTGGACTCGTCGGAAAACATCACACAAGACCACTGTTGCGGTGTCCACAATGCATGCTCTCTACTCCAGGTTAATCGCAGGCGACAGTGAGTTGCGGTAAGTGGAACACATCTGACAGGCCTACGAGCATATAGACCAATGTGCCCTAAGCGTCTGTACACGGTCTGCCTTGAAACTGTCGTACCGGTAGCTGAAGAGAGCTGACGAGAAAGGTCTGATGCTGTACTCCGTCTGTTTCTTTTGGCAGTAACTGCCAAATAGCGGTCCTCATTCGGCGTTGTAACTCGGGGGCGACCTGTGCTGTAACGTCTACTCACATTACCATCATCTTGGAATCGTTGCTAAAGCCTGGAGATGACACTCTGGGCGATTCCAAGTTCCTCGGATACTTCCAGCTTTGTAGTCCACATTCCAGTCGTCCGATAATTCTGCCACGTAAAACATCATCCAAATGCCTCCTTTGTGCCATAACTATGCGTTTTTGCACTGAAAGGCTTTAACAGCGCTTGTGAACAATTTTACTTCTTTGCCACCATTCCTTATATACCCCTCTCTTACACTCTCGTCACTGGCGTCGTCGTACCTTCCACGCCATCTGGTGGTTTCCTGTAATTTGCATATTCTTCTTCAAGATGTGTGTGATCATTCCACAGGTGAAATTTTTATTTTAGAGATCAATTTCTGTGTGATTCTGAATTATCCTTAATTTATGGACATGAGTGTATATACAGAGCAGTGCCACCGTTAATTCTATGTCCATTACGGGGCCTGCCAGTCCTATATAGAGTGTAGTTGGAGATGTTGTATGAGATATTAAGATGGAATCGAGTTTCTTGGAGCAAAAGGATGTCGAAATCATCAGCGGCAAGAAAGTCTCTCAACTCGCTGATTTTGTGGTGGGCGCTCTGGGCGTTCCAGGATAAAATTCTAAGACCTCCGAGAACCATGATTGTTAGAGTAGTGGCGGCTGTATACGTCAATGAAAGCAAAAGCTTGTTGAAGAGGGTCAGAGATACTTCTGACTTCAGCAGTCAGGGATCTGATGAAGTTAAGAACTTGTTGGAGGTTCATGACAGTAGAGAGTTCTCTAACTGCTTGCATGGTTTCATTGAAAAGAGAGAGGCTGGGACGAGCCGGGCCAGTGGTGGTCGTAGTGTTGTTTGAAGGAGAAGCAACGGGAGGCCGTGACTCTTTAGAAAAGGGGGCCGTAGGAGTGTTGACAGGTTTCTTCTTTTTCTTGGAAGATTTCTTCCGAGTGCGGGGTTCGTTGATAACGAGACTTTTGAGATTATTGTCGACGTTGGCTTTGCTTTGAGAGGCAGTGTTGGGTTGCTGGGAGCTGGAGGGTATCACAGTTTCAGATTCCTCCATTTCCAGGTCGGAGGTTGCGTCCTCTTCCTCATCTTCTGAGACATCAGTGGTGAGAAGGGTGGTCTTTTTGCCGTAACCCTGCAGGGTCCAAGGCATGACACTGGGCTTGTTAGGAGGGAGGTTGGTCGCAGCAGACTTTCTTTGGGTATGTTTGCTGGTAGTAATGTTACTTATAGCGACACTGGACTTGTTGCGGTTGAGCGGGTTGCGGGGGCAGTCTCGGTATTTGGCGACATGGGGTCTGTCACAATTAGCACATTTCACAGGGTCTTTTCCTTTGGTGTCACAATTGGAGAAGCTATGCGGGCCGGCACACTTGAGACAGTGGGTGGAGAGGGTGCAGGCCAGGCTAGAGTGTCCGTAAGCCTGACAATTATAACACTGTATGACTTTAGGCGGGCGGTAATTCTCGACAGAGATAGATAGGTAGCCAAATTTGTTGTAACTGTATATTGAGTCAATATTGGCTGTATTCTGCCGGCTCACTAGACAGGCAGAGAACGGTTGCTTGTTCTGGCGGTTTTTCAGAAAGCTGATGCTCAGTGGGACGAGATTCCTCTCTTCCAAGAAATGTTTAATTTCGTCAATGGGAGTGGAGGGGGAATCCCCTTTATCACGACTTTCTTCGGCCTGAGATTCTTGAGATCGAAAGTCTGAAACCCTATAGAATTCTCGGTAAGATATTTTTCAACAGCTCTGAAGTGTTCAGTTCCTCGGATTTGCACTAAGTAAGTGCTCTTGTTGTACTTGCAATCGACGGTCGTTTTGGTGATGCGAGACAGTTCCTCACAGTGTTTACGATACGTAAGTCCGTCAAATTCGCAAAAAAAGCGATGTTTTTGAGAAGTTCCGCTTGGGTCATGAGTGGGTACTTCAGGTAGATCTGAGACAGGATTCTCTGTCATCTCGACGTTAGTAGTAACAGTATGGTCTTCCTCAGTGGTGGTGGGATGGGGGGGGACTTGAGAGTCCTCGGCGATGTGAATAACTTTGGCGGCTTGACTGGAGTCACGTTCATCAGTAGATTTCCTCTTACAGGTGAGCTGGGCGTTAGGCCGTGCAGTAACACCGTACTGGGATAAGAGAGCATTGGCTTTGATGTGGTTTTGTATATAGTAAGCTATATACAACTTCGTGCTTAGCAGAGCTTGAACGTTTCGCTGGTCAATGAGGGAGATAGCGGCCTGTAAGTCGGTATCAGCGATGACGACCGCAGGGTTGGAGCGTTGCACATCTAGGCACTCCAGAATGTCCAGGAAGCACAGATAATAGGGACAGTTCTCATCGTACTTTTCCTTAAATTCAGCAGCTAGCGACATGATGGCGACTCTTTAAATCGTCAAACTACGAACGAAGACTCATTTTCATTTACAGGAGTGCTGCACCAGTTAAGTTGAGAAAGAGAAAAAAAAAACACGCTGTTATTATCCAAAATCTGTTAATCCAAAGATCTCGTCCGATACTCGCTCTCACCTTCTTAAATGGTGTCATCACAGATGTATCTTCAAAAAGAAAAACTATTTAAAATTTCTGGTGGATGCTACTAGTATTAGAGAACTTTTCATTGGTTTAACATTGAAAAAATTAATTTTACGACAAATGACAATTGCTGACAATCATTAATTGTATCTATGTCTAAGACGGGTTGACATTGGTCAATAATTGGTCAAACATTAATCACTACACACAGATTTTTTGAGGAAAATTACACTTGTTTCAATCAACTTCTTGTGTGACTAAATCTGAATTGAGGGATTCAGGTTAAGATCTCGGTGGATAAAATAACACCGTGCACATGCGGTGAAAGTATGCACGTTAAAGCTATGCGGTCATATGGTCCTTAGCTTTGTTTTGTCGGCAGATGGGAGGCATGGTCTGGTTCGATAATGACTCCTCTTTTCTTTAATGCTATAAATTTGAGAGAACAGAAAACATCGGTGCTATGCAAGATCTATGCAGGATATGCTGACGTACATAAATTTAAAATAATCCGGTCCAGCATATTTGTCAGTTTTTTGTAATAAAAAGTTCTCGTTGGTGAAAACAAGCTTCAACTACATATAAAATCACCTTAAACCCGCATTTCTATGTAATTTTCCCCTCAATAGTAATAATAATAATAATAATGAATTTTAAATACACAACTCATAAGAAAACTACATACTGTTCGTAATAAAAGTCTATCAAAGCAATTTAAAGAAATAAATTCAGAAAAGTCTTAGGAATCAAGTACTGCAATAATTTTGCGCTCCCAAATAAAAATTCTGGAAAATAGAGCGATATATGAAAATGTACAATCAATGTAGAACTACGTCAGGTAGATAAATACATGAATTATTTCTTCTATACAGAAAATGACGGTCAGTGGGTTTTTATTTCTCTATTTTTGTGACGGCCTCTTTAAATATTTAAATTTTTAACTTTTCCAGTAATGCAGAATCAAAATAAAAAGAGTACTTTTTTATGTAAGAAGTACGTGAACTGATTCGGAAGTATATTAACGCTTTCTGTTCTAGTGTCCGTTGCAATGGACATTTATTTTAAAGACATTTTTGTCTTTTACCCACTGACTGCAGAGAGTTAAAGTTTAAACTTTTGGACATTTTGGTTTGATAGCAGGGAACACATGCTTACTATTTGCTTTGTTAGAAAATGGCGTCACTTACTGGTGTAGACTAAAAACTTTATTTGCCTTCTTCTCAAAAGATGGCAACGGGAAGCTTCGAAGTCAATAAATCAGTTCCTATAAAAATTACGAAACTTAAATTTTTATGCGGTCCTCCGGTTCTGTCAGTTATATTTAGAAAAAATTTCTTTATACAATTTAATGCACAGTAAAAAAAATCGCCCTTCTATGACCAAAACTGAGTTAGGAAGCAGCAAACATTTCGTACTTTAAAATTTTTAATTTTCTAATTTAATGTTTAATGAAGTGTTTCATTCTCTTGTTTTTGATTTTAAGTTATTTAACACCAGTTCATTTAAAAAACTCTAAAAAATTCTATTTTCAGTATTAGCTATTTTTTATATTAATTTATTGGATACACAAAGTTAAATGTTAATCTTTAGTTGATGAAATTGCTAATAAATATTTCAAGGTACAAAACCATGTGCATTAATTTTCATCAAATTCATTTTGTATACAACCCCTATTTCGCATCTCGAAAAGTGCTGTAATTTTAAGTACCTGTAACTGGGTGAGTTTTGATCGTAGAAGGACGATTTTTTTTTTCGTGAAATTGTATAAAGGAAAATTTTTCTAAATGTAACTGATAGGACTGGGGGACAGTATAAAAATTTAAATTTCACAATTTTTATAGAAATTGATTTATTGACTTCGATTGTTTCTGATATAATAGATTATGCAATTTAAAGCACTTTTGCAATTGAACTATGTGTCTCCGACTAACAATTCAGGAAATAGTCATTGGGCACCGTTAGCACCCTATATATATATATCCATGACAAAATAAGAAAGAAACAAAAAGTAAGAAAGATTTAACCATCAAATGTAGCAGGAGTCACCGAACATTTTATCATTTTTTTTAATTAAAACTATGTACTTTGGAAAAAAGAAACAAATTATTGCATGTATCATTCATTCATCTCTATCATTGGTGTTCTGACATAATACTTTTCTTTAAACCAGAAATAATTAACCGCCAAGCGAAAATTTTACAGTCAAAAACTATATTTATCCCCCTTCCCCTTTCACTTAATACTCCCAACAAATCTTCTCATCTTTCAGTGGTACCAAGTTTTCCGGTATAAAATATTTTCCTAAATATAGAACTAATTCTACCTCGGAAGCAATAATAAAAGCAGTTTCTTGCATTAGTCTGCCACGCGTTCATCCTTAATGATTATGAACAGTAAAAAATTAAGATCGCGTTCAATTTTATGTGTATCCTACATTAGAAATGTAGTTCGAAGGAAAAGTTTTAAAGTTACCTTTTCTACCCCTCACCCCAGAAACGGGCATTAACTTAAAGGCTTGTTTTCTAAACTGGAAACTGTTTTTTTTATGTAAATGGGCGAGGGAGATTTTAGTCTGAGAGTTAAAATC
Organism: Cheiracanthium punctorium; assembly: GCA_038373885.1. NCBI lineage: Eukaryota > Metazoa > Arthropoda > Arachnida > Araneae > Cheiracanthiidae > Cheiracanthium > Cheiracanthium punctorium. The sequence continues at coordinate 1,988,414 of JAWZYV010002197.1, forward strand.
AATGTAAAAATAATTTATTTCTGCTTTTATTGCCTCTCTGGAATATAATGCCTGGCCATTTGGAAGTACGTCTTGCAGACATTTATTTCATTGTTTAAACACCTGGAAATGTTTCTTTGCATATGTACTTGCATGACGATACTTTCTTTTTTTTAATTATTATCTACTGTTTAGAATTTAAGTTAAATTGCGTAATGAATGAAGTGCAGTAGTAAACAGTTTTACTAAATAATGAAACGTTAATGAAATTTAAAATTTAAAATGTCATATTTTATTGTAATAAGGTACACTGAATAATATGGATGTTCCATGATTTTATACATTATATTTTCTCTATATTGTACATTGATAGAAATAATGTATGCATTCATAACAGACTGTATGTATCACTGCATAGCCTAGAAATGTTTCGTTCTATATGTAACTGATTTATTTACTTTATTAGATTACTATACTTAAGAATTTAAGTTTATTTGCGTAGTGAATAAAGTAGTACAATTGTAAATGGCTTTAGGAATTGAACAGTGAAATATTGCTGAAATTTAAAACGTTCACTGCCATGAGCATCACCGGTGGGTCACAGGCACCATTTCACATTATGTAAAATCACACAACGCCATTTAGTACAAAAAGTTAAATTAATGTTTTTAAGTTTGGCATACCCATAATCATTTTAATTTCCTATGGGGGCATTGAAGGTATTAAAGTTAAAAATGCCATAATATCACACTGTAACAAGGTACACTGAATATTAAGTAAATATTAACCCATTAAGCGCCAAAGCTCCCGTTACGGGAACATCTATTATATATTTTTTTTCTTAAAATATTTTAACGCAATTTACGAAATACCCATTTTGTATAAACATTTACACTATAGGGTGTGTTATATAGTGTAAATGTTTACATAAAATGTGTGTTTCGTAAATTGCGTTAAAATATTTTACGAAAAAATATATATAATAGATGTTCCCGTAACGGGAGCTTTGGCGCTTAATGGGTTAAGTATAAAGTAAAAGTAAAATCCTTCTATATGCAAAAGGACAGTTTAGTGTTAATTGACGTATTAAGTAAGCAAATAACATGTATTATTTTAGTTAGTACCTAATTTGTAGGGAAAATTTAAACAATAGTACTTATCTATGGATGTCTTTATTTAACCCTTGACGAACCATATAAAAAACTAATAGTAATGAGAAAAAGGAATGTAAATTCCTTCTTTTCACTAAAAGTAAAATATAGATGTGAATATTGAGATTTTTGTGATGATAAACGCACAGTTTTCCGACAACCTTTTTGAATACAATTGCTCTCAGTGAAGTCAGATGAGGGTGAACGTTACTTCGAAGTTCCATATTCATTTGGAAGTTTAGGTATAATAGCTTTGGCATTTAGATACATGATTGAAGATTCAGGTGTTTGTCATCCTAAAAGTAGAACATTCCGACAACCTCTTTTAAAATCGTTGTCCCGGGTGATGCAAAATGGGTGTGAACTTCGTTTCGAAGCTTCTTATTGTCTCGAAGCCTTACATTTTTGATTAAACCACTCATTTCAAAAATTTAAATATCTCGGTTCTAAGTCAGTGACCATTAGATGACAGTAAGTAGATCTAAAACATCATTCAGATATGTCTCAAATTATTAGTTCACCTCATACCACAGTTATTCCGAAGCTACTCATTGGTCTATACTGAATAAATCGTTTTAATTTCCAGAGTGCCAAAGAAATTTCTTTTTGCTCTTTTACATGTGAAAAATATCCACGTACATGTATTTAAATAGTATATTATTGAATTAATTTAAATAAACACAAAAAAGAAAAGAAATAAAACCTATTTTCTATTTTATATATTTTTATCAATAGTAAAAACCTCGATCTATCGTTCCCTCATTCATCGTTTTCCCGTATTGATCGTTTCATTTCTATGGTCCCTGTACAAATTGTATTTAAATAACGTTAACAAAACGCACATGTACCGTTCGTCAAAAACGTCGTTTTCCCGCATCCATTGTTATAAACGTTTTATCTGTTTTATCCGTTAAACGTCTGGAAATGAAATTGAAATCCAAGTGCATCCATATAGCATATAATTGTCAAATTACTTCTTGGCGTCGGCGTCAAAATCTATGGGAACGCGTGGACAAGCCCCCTCCCTAATATTTTGCCTTATTAATCTTAATTATTAATAGAAGAGACCATAGTCTGTCTCCCTCTCCATGCCGATGAGGCTTAGCCTACAATCGTGGCAATATGATGCAATAACGGCATTTGAAACTGCAGGATTTTTTATGTACAAGCTGGAAGCACCAGAAAGGCCAAGAAAAATAAATCAAATCTTTTCTGTTTAATTAATATTTTTTGTCAGTTTGTAAAAAGTGAATGAAAAACACAGCATAAAATTAATATTTTTTAGAAATAAATATCAATTTTCTACAATTTTGATTTTTTTTTTAATATTTGGTAGCATTTCAGTATTTATTAGTATTCATTTAATGTAATAATGCATGACTATAACCCGCATTCGTCGTTTTCCCGCATTCATTGTTTTTTTCTGCGCACCCCGTAAAATACGATAGATCGAGGTTATACTGTACTAGAACAGACAGACCTTTTTCACATAAAGATTTTTTTTTACTCTTTTGCATACGTATGCAAACATGTTAAATAAAAAAATATACAAAACATATAAAAAATACAAATTAACAAAAATATATAAAATTTATGCTTTGTGTATTTTTCCTTTGACAAGAAAATTCTTAATCTGTATGTATATTCGAGTCAAAATTTAAGAACTACTTTTGAATTTTACAGTGCATTAATACATTCATAACTTGCTTACCCTTTAAAAAACCTATCAAAATAACAATATATATGAGCTGAAATATTTCGAAATTTCACCTAAATTGTATAATATATGAAGTTTAACATTTTGTGATAAAGTAAATTACTAAAGAAACGTGAGAAAAAATTAATTTTCTTAATTTTTTAAATAGCTGTAAGTTATTTTTATTTTGCTAATTAACAGAGCAGATCCCTACTCTCTCAGAATATTTCAAAATATTTATGCAGGTAAATAGTATTCTTGAGATAATTGCACCCAGAAGCAAATAGATTTTGAAATCTTTAGTTAGCCTTAATAACCTTGTCGTGAACACTTGAATAGTTTTCTGGAAAGAATATTAATGTTCAGAAACGATGAGTAACTGCAAGAAGATAATGATAAAGAGAGATTTTCTTCCTCCTAACTAAATAAACTATTATTACCCACCTGCATAATTGTCTGTATTTAAATATATCATAAACAGTTAGCTAATTCATAAAATGCGCTTTATTTCTTAAAAAAACTATCACTATTTTTTTAATTATGTGAAGAAAAGTAAAACAAGCGAAACGACTTACTGAGCTTAAAATATATTTAATAAAATAAGTACCACAACATTCTTCACATTTTGTATTTTGGTGCTTATAATAAGTAGCATTTTAGTGAAGTCTGTTTCACTTGATTTTTATTCGCATAAAAAAGAAAATTATTTCTGTAAAATGGATTTAGGTTTTCAAATTTCCACCCATGTATGAACAGTGACACTCTAAAAAAATTTACAAAAGTAAAATTTTCAAACACTTTGCAATTTTTCTTTATTATTATTTTTTTTAATATGAAACACATTTTACATTTTTTTTATTTGACATGTGACAAAGATCAAAATTAAAAATTACGGCTATAGTTATCTTGAGTCACCAAATTTAAAATCAATTTTCTTAACTTCGTGGATTGCACATGAAAACCTGATTTTATGAAATTATTTTAATTAAAGCAATAAAAGATAAAATTGTTGTGTATCTTTATTTGTTTAAAAAAATGAATTTGTTCAATTACAATTGATTCCATAGGAAACCAAGTGCAAGAAACTAGTAAATAGCATTTTGAAAGTTACCTCAAAAAATTACAATGGTTCATTTATTTTTCTGAAAATTTTAGAACTAGCGCTTTGGATTTAAAACAATAACCATGCACATATAGTATAAAAGTCTAAAAATATGCAAATCTTTTATTGATGAATAAAAGAAAAAATTAAAAGAAGATGCAAAATGTGAAAAATATAATGTTTACTTTACTATGAAATTTGTCATTTATTGATAAAATCCAATTGTTCAAAACATACCCCCTCTGACCAAACAGTTTAAACATTCGATACATAGAATATAGTCATGAAATGTCACCATAATATTCATGAAACTTCCAGGAAGAAAACTGAAATGTGATACTATAGAAAAGGCGTCACAATTTACTCTTTTTTTATAGAGATAGATATGGGAGTTCGGGATTTTTTTCTAAAATTTTCATTAAAGAAAAACTGTTTGGTCTCTTTCAATGTGCAGTTCAGCAATGGGGAGGAGATATCCTGATTTTTTAACAATAACATAGCCCTAATTTTTTAACAATAAGGCTGGTAAAAGAGCTGATTCCAAATTCCAGCTTTAAAACACTTCATATGGAAAGAAAGGTTATTCATTCACTTAATAATATTTATTATCCTCGCTTTATTAACGCAGCATTAGGTTCCTCCATAACGGTCCTATGTAATGCTTTTTCAGACCTAAACGTTGCTTGCAAATTATAGGGTTATTTCAAAATCGCTTTCGTCATAATAATTGTTATTGAATTAATTAGGATCAAAGCAGCATGCAAAAAAGTGACAGGTATTAAAAAATTGAGAAAAAATTAAAAATAAAAATTAGTCAGTTGGTTTAATTTTCAAAATTCGCAATATTTTATAAAGTATCAATAATCTGCTGAAATAAATCGTTATGGTTGTCATGCTTGGGGATTTTCAGCCGCATAAATGGTCAAGGGCCCGATTTAAACGAAACGCGAACAATCCTCTCCGAAACGTACGTTCTTCCTCCCGCAGTACGGTCAATTTGCAGACCACAGCAAATACGTATTCAAACGCCCAAGACCCTTCACCTTTTGCAGTTTGCCAGAACGAAAATTTATCGCTGATCTTTAATGACGTCAGATGTCGACCTGGTGGCGCCATCTTTTTATCATTCATGCAAAAAAATTAGTGAGTTTGTTTGTTTGTTTGTTTATTTATGACGCTTTCACGCCTAAACCGCTGAATCGATTAGGATGCATTTTGGTTTAGATATAGAGGGGACCCTGGAGTTGGTTATAGGCTAATTAGAATTTTAGATTTTTAATTACTTTTTTAATTATTAATTAAAAACCGTGTTTACGTTGCCATGCTTGGCGAGTTTCGCCCGTATCAATCAAATGATTCATGTTTTGAGCTACCAAGAATGCTATTGCTTCAATAAAGAAGCGCGTGCGTGCATCTGAAAAAAATTAAATTCCACGGAAATTATGCCAGTTTTATGCCAAATCTATCTATCAATAATAATAAAAATGAATGTTCTCCAGACAAATCTACAGAAAGCAGAGCTTTGAAAATTTGAGCATAGAAGCCCATGACTGTGCACCTGAGGCTCAGAATGTTGAAATTTTAAATACTTTTCTAATTATTAATTAAAAACCGTTTTATCGCCCGCACAAAATGATTTATGCTTTTGAAATAAAGCTGAAATTCTATTTTCAGATAAACATGCATTTGAAAAACATGAAATGGTATGGAAATTATGTTGATTTTACGCCAAATTAAAAAGCATTAGAAAGAAAAGTCCAAATGTGTTTCTTAAACTTCATAAATTTCCAAATCCTACCAATAATATAAAAACTCGGCTGTTCGAGCCTCGTCAGGGGGAGATCACCCTGAATCCCCCTAATTTTTTAGTTTTATTATTGCCATATTAAAACTATATTAATTAACTTGGCATTTTATCGCTCATCTTTCGCGTATTTCGCCTGGTAACCCTATGTTGAAATTTTTATGAGTGTAACCTATTTATAGAAAAATACATGTGTTGCATATTCTACAGCTTACGAAATATTGTAAGAATAGATTAAAGCTGTTGTGAACTAATAATATTTTATTATATGTAAAAAATACATGTGGAGCATATTCTACAGCTTACGAAATAGTGTAACAATATAGAGACTAAAGATTGCTTTAATCTCGATATTAAAGCTGTTGTGAACTAATAGTATTTAAATACATGTAAAATTATGTCGCTTTTTTATGTCGCTTTATTATGTCGCATTTATGGGACACATTTTTCAATAAGGGTATTGAGAGATAAAATGACATAGTCATTAAAAAATGTGTACGTTTGTGTGTTTAGATGTTTTTGACTGAATCACACAAATTGCTGAACGGATTTGGAAAAATTCGTAATGAAGATAGCTTATGCCCTGGATTAACATTCAGGCAACCTTTCAAGCATATAGCATAAATAATTCTTTTACAAAAATATTCAAAATAATTCTAATGTATTGCGCTCTATGGAATTATAGCTACTAAACCGAATTTAAAACTTAGTTACACTATTCCTGAGTATTATTGTTTGTTTGTTTGGGGATTAAGACCGATTGACTGCACTAGGGTCCTAGGCCTATATGGGTTATTCCTCTGTGGGGAACTTTCTAAGGGATCCTAGACCGTATTTTCGCGAGGTTTTTGAAAAAAACACGGAAAACTGCGAGCGGCTCGATCGACAGGCGCGACCGGTGTTTGAACCTGGCATCTCCCGCCTTCCAGGTTTCAGAGCAGACCCTCTTAGACACTGGGGGGACCCTGAGTGTTATAGGCTACCTTTCATGCATATATCACAAATAGTTCTTTTACAGGGATACTCATAAGAATTACATTACGCTCTATGTGTATCTCTGTAAGTACTGAACCGATTCCAAAACTTTTTTCACTGATAGTAAGCTACACTATTCTTGAGTATTATAGGCTAAAAGTAATGCATGTAGCGCAAATAGTTCCTTTACAGGAACACTGAAAATAATTCTAATACATTACGCTCTATGGGTATCTCTGTAACTATAGAACCGATTCTAAATCTTTTTCGCTAATAGAAAGCTGCACTATTCCTGATTAACATAGGCTAAAATTCATGCATAAAGCATAAATATTTCTTTTACAATAACAATCAAAACAGTTCGCAAATACTGTCGTAACTGTCTCTATTCGCCAAATGCCTGAAAAAAATCTAAATTTAGTAATTTTACATACTCTGTTATTTTAAATGTAGTATACTACCATGCATTATACTTCATTTAAAATAAGTAAAAAGCAAATAATATTTAAATGCAGTTTCTTTAGTCGCAAACATGTTTGTTATTCACACATGTTCGTTTCTCTGGGGACCTAATTCTAAAGCCGACGCGGACGAAGTCGCGGGTAGCCGCTAGTATATATATATTTATACAATTCATTTAGACTTTAAAAGATTTATAGTTAAAATTGCTTTCAAAAACTGAAGTATTTCTTTTTTTTTTCTTTTTTTCCGAATGAGATAGGGAAACACAAAATTGCTTTTAATTTACCTGGTAGCGTTCACTTATTACTATTCATGGTGTGTAATTTTGACTACAAAAGTTTCAAAGTGTGTTATAAACATGTCTATATTATTGTTACAAAGTTTTATTCTTATTTTTTTATTCGTTTACATATTTCTTTTTATATGATTGAATTATAAGTATTGCTTCATACGATTAAAACTCATATTTTATACATTACCAAATAACATAATATAAAAAGCAATTTTAACCAGTTTAGACAAGCATATATTCCTCGTAATTTAAGGTAACGAGGAATCCACCTGCTAAACCTTTCTCGACTTACGGCCTAAAGATGACATGTCACATGATCAAAAAGTGTTCGAGCGGTTTCGTTTGAATAAGAAACATTTCTTTCATTCGAAGTTTTCGCCGCTCGCAAGGGAAAACGCTCGAATTCTGCTTCGTTTAAATCTCGCCCTTTAGGCTCTTGACTCTAACCAACGGAAAGAAATGTCATTCGCAAAACTAACTGTCTAGCCTTAAATCGCTATTTTAAATAAAAACTTCCACAGTATGTTTAAAATAGAGCAATAATTAATAGTTTTAGGTATACGAAGAAAGAGGCTCTTATTCCAAGTTAAGTAATTTTCAGTTGTAGGTTGTTCAGTTTGTTGTAAAAAAATAACTAATTAAAGTAGTAGTGAGAAAGGTAAACAACGATAAGTAATCCTATATTAATAAATCCTGCGATAGTTTCAACAATAAAGACACCTGAACATGTTTTTTTTTATTTTTCTTTAAAGCAAAATTGCAATTTGTTACGTAATCCCATACTTACATTAAATGCTAAAATGCCTTTAAACATGCTGCCGTGATTCAAATTTTGTAGCAATTTTAATTTAAATATGTCATAAATTCTACTTTCCTCGAACTCAGCGTAAAATCCTGCGAGTTATTATTTTCCTATACTCCGACAGCTTAATTACGGAACCGCATCCCCAGATCCGAGTAAAAGGTTGTGAAAATTTATACGCAGGTAAATAGTTTCCGAAAGGTAATTACAAACCGTTAGTAAATAGGATTTTGAAACCTGCAGTTAGCCTAAATAACCTTGTCATGAACACTTGGATGGTTTTCTCTAAGGAATATTAATGTTTACCGCTGATGAGTAGATACTGTAGTGTAACTATAAACTATGTTCTCTCTTCATAACGATGTAGTAATGTTACTTAAAAAATTGCTTCCAAAACCAAAAGATCTTGATACATTGTGATGCATCTGGGAGAGTTATTTTTACCCTTTTCCATCTTCATTCATTTGACGCGGTTTTGATGTGGCCATTGCTGGATCTTTTTTTATACATAAAATAATTTATTGCGTGACAAAAGTATTTATATTTCAAAAGGAATAATGAAAAATTTCTCTAAAATCCGTCTAAAATGTTGCTGAAATATTAGTTGGTTAAACAAAAAATAGTCAAACATAATGTTTGGTCGTTTGAGGCAGTTGTAATTTCCGCATTTATTCATGGACTGAAAATTAAAAGTATTTAATCATGAAAAAATAATTTTTATTTCCACAAAAGTTTTTATCGTTAAAAGAAATTACCAATAAGTCGAGTTAATGTAACAGAATACTTGGAATATATTGGCTTTTATTATAATTCTGATTGTTTTAGTTATATTTGTTACATAGCCTTTGTGCAGCTGAATGTAATTTTTCATATTTTCACTACTTGTTTGTCAAAGCAAACCAAACCTATAATTTAGAGCTAAGACGTCTTGTGTGCATGTTAAATACGGTTACATATATAAAAAAAGTATCTATTACAAAAAATAAGATGAAATGTACGCCATTGTACATTTTCTTACGCAATTGCAAAGTATTGTTATCATAAGATTTTTTTTTCCCATTTTTGGTAATATAAACGACAGATCGAATCTAAATATTTTAGAATCCCTAAAGAAAACGTCTGAAAAACGTTCACAACCCTTAATATTTATATGTATAAACTTCTATGGCTTTAGAAAACACAAAAATGCTTACACATTGGATTTTATGTACATCTCTCAGCTTTTATATTTCAGAAGGACTTTCTATTCTAACGTCTTCTTTCATACACGATATAAAGGTAAACCTAGCGTTTACCTACTATTTAAATAATTAAAACGTTGTAAAATAACATGTACTTATATCTAAAAAGTACTTATCGAATTTATATAGTGTACTCATATAGGGCGACCATTCTCCTCCCGAAAAGTGAGTTCTTCCTGATCGAGAAGTGCCTTTTATGCGTGTTATTTTACAAAGATTTACCGTATATCCCGGCATATAACACACACCATTAAATTTAAGATTGATACTAATTATCTTTCGTAATTTAATGCATATTTGTAATGTCCATTTATAATTTATTTTTTTATATTTAGCATTTTATTCGGTATTTAATACGCACGCGAAAAAATGAAGTAATTTTTTGAAGTTGGAAGTGCGCGCGTGTTATACGCCGGCGGTATTATTTCATCATAGATATAGGGTAATTATTTCATCTTTTAAACGCCAGTTTCCTTTAAGTGTTTTATGTTAAACCTAATGTTATTTATAGCCATATCACATAATTTTTGAAACATATATTTGTCAAATAAATAAACTGTAGTTACTCTATAAAAAATTTGATTTTCTTATTATCATGTTTGACTCGAATAATTGCATAAAATATAGGTATTGTATTGCTCATAAAATAATTTATATAGTGCCCATAAAATCTAAGGTTACAATTAAAAAAAAAAACTAGAAATTTCATAATGGCAACATCTACACTTTCCCCTTGCAGCTTGATGAGTGAACTGGAAAACCCAAAAATGGTGTTTCAACGAATGCATTTGATATAAAATTGCCTTGCAAAATGTAGAAAAAAAGGGCATTTTACAGGACCAATAATAGCCCATGAAAAGAGAACAAGAGCTTTTTTAAAAAAAGAATTAGAAGTGTTCACTATGTCCCAATTCGCACATGAACGAACGATTGTCTCTGTTCTTGTGAATATTATACACAGTGTGTCAGTGCACCACTAGAGCTGGTGGACTGCGGGACAGAGGACTAGAGGTGGACTGCGAGACAGAAATCTGCGAGACGAGAAAGGCACATTTTACATTGTGATATAGGGATTTTTGCGAGACGAGACAAAGCTTTTCAGAGATTTTGTGAGACGAGACAGCCTATTTTTTCAACTCGTGTCCATCCCTATGCACCACCTCTCATTGTTGACAATAGCTCTTCACAATGCTAAGAATTATCTTCAAGTGTTTAAAGGGTATGAAAAAATGCAATTTTTAAAATATTTTATTATAATGGGAAAGTTTCAGACAGGAAACTTGTTTTTCGCAGGATTTTAAAAAAAAAGTATTTGAGATTTATTTTTCAAAATGTCGGAACGTTTGTGATTATGTCTCTTAATTTATATCAGGACTGACACGTTTTTTGTCACTGGTGGAAGACACTGTCTAGAAAAAAATAGGTTTTTACCGCTTGGAAAAAATAGGGGTGTACTGCATCTATAAATCTGCGGAGGGATTATAATTAAAATATTTACTTTCAAAATTCTGTTTAAAAAAAAAAACATTGGTCAAATTGATTTCCAGTAATTGATTTCCTCCTTGTGCCAATGACACAATTGTTGAAAGGCAACATTTGTGTCATTGTTAATGGAAAGCCCATATACCAAGGCAAGGATAGCCGAGCTCGTTTGCGCTCCAACTGGGAGACTGGAGTTGGTCTTAACTGGCAGACCTGGAATTTTCCGTGGTTTTACCTGAAAAATCGCGTAAATATGGATTAGGATTTTTTTGAAATTCCTCCACAGAGGGCAAACTCCCTTCTCGACCTAGATCTCTCGCGTAGATAAATGGCTGTAATATAGCATTTCATTTCATTTTCATCAAGGCAAGTTCATATCCCATTCGATGAGAGAAAGAAATTCTTGAACAAAAGTGTGTCTTACTCGCAGGTCAGCAACAAGCAATTTCTGACCACGGGTAATTTTGCACGGATTGAAGTGAAGGATATTTCGAAAAATTTTTAATTCACCGTGCACACAGGCATGTCTATAAACCGAGCAATGCCCCTTGCACTTCACGTTTGCGCACCACTACTCATATGTAATGTTGTGGTCGTCTACTGAGATCGAAGTAATTGATTTCCTCCTTGTGCCAGATTTCACCTGAAAAGAACCTGTCTTCTCGAAATTTTTAATATTTTTTTACAGACCCTTGGCAGACATTGAATCACGTTCTTTTTTTTTTCATAAACTTTTACTGCTGGAATTTCTATAAAGCTACTAGGGCACAGTCGCCGTTTCTGTAAAAGAACTTTGAAATCAGACAAGCTGCAATATGAGGGGAACGTCACGTAACCAGCCAATGTGTCGTTCGCATGAGTGTGTTTAAATTTCCATAGTATGGGTCAAACAGCGCCATCTATTGATGTAATTTGGAAATTATTTTTTTTATTCCATACCGTTTCTCCCTTTTTCAAGTATATGCAGTTTAAATTTGAAGCGATTCTGACCAGTGGTTCTTCTTTTACAGTATTTTGAAAGTGGGATTTTATTTATAATCACCCTGTACTTCAATTTATTTTTTTCGAAAGAGGAAAGAATAACTGAGTAAATAAAAGTTTTGTAATGTATGTATCAGCATTATAATTAAAATCACTCGACAGATTAATAAAATAATGATTGTTAAATACTGCGCTCTCAAAAGTAAATTAATTTTAACTTCTGTGACAAGCTTTCTCCAATTACTTACTAGTAAAACGATGAACCACTCATGTAAGAATATGTGCTCAGGTAAAGACAAAAAAGTATAATTGAACGAAGATTGACAAACGTAATACTTCATTAAGTAATATACAAATATATACACCATTATAACATGTGATATTTAATAATTATCGCATGCTAGATGGGAGTTATTTAATTTTTGTAATATTAGACGATTTCTTTGTTTTTGACCCTTTTTTTCAGTTTTTCACTGTCCTGGTAAAAATATTTATCAGTCAGCGAATCGTCTAACCTTCATTTATATAAACAAAAATACATTTGAAAGAATTTTCTTTTAGATTCTCTACCATAAAGACAACTTTTTTGTTTGGTTTTGGATAAGGCAAAGATGTACACGAGGGTTGCCTATATAATGAATGGCATGTTTTGGACTGAGTACATTTTAATGACAATTTTTGAATGTGATATGTAAGAAACAAAAGAAAATGTATTCAACTAATAGCACAGTAAGAAAAGACAGTCTAATACAGAGAATTTGTTATTTGTATTATGATTTATAAATTTTTGTTCATTTATCGTAGTGATTAGAACTGAACACATATATTCCGAAAGAACAGAATGTTGCTTTTGCAGCTCTCTTGTCGTTTTTGTTGATTTATTTTGCGAAAATAATAACTTTCCGAACTGTCTTTAAAATAAACATTCTTAGTTTAGGATTTACTTTGAAACTGCCTGCTTAAAATTTTCATTCTATGACAAAACAAAATCCTAATAAATACAAAAATTTCACAAACCAATGTTTGACAAATCATTTTTTGAACAGTTCCAACTGATGATAGCAGAAATTATTCAAAAGAAAGCGTCTCAATAATTTCGCTGAGAAAAAATTAATTCAATAAAACTCTGCATGGACTAGATATACTTTAGTTGGAAATGTTCTCCCATTTTTCACCGCAAAGATTAGAATTAACTTTAACCTCTTAATTAACATAAACATCGATTACGCTTGCACTTTAAGTACAGTTACATAATGAGTGAGATTTAATGCAATGGGATTTAGACAGTGAATTCATTTCCTTCCCTTCTGAAATATAATCGATAATAAAACTGAAATTGCTAGCAATATCCTGAATTTACGAAAGCTTTTAAGGCCGATTTGTTATCTTAAATGTACTTTCATTAATTTGCGAAACTTCTGTTTGTGGCTCAGAATATTTTAGAACTCCTTAAATAAGCTTAACAATTAGAGTTCAAATTCTAAGCTGAGATTTAGTGCATAAACTTAAAAGGCTTTTATTGCAAAGTCTTACGTTAAAAAACATATAATGCTGCGTAGGCAGCATAAATATAAATGAAACCTCAAATATATCAATTTGGTATTATTTGAAGCTTAAATGCTCAAAAACTCTTACGATTTTTTCCATTAATGAAAAACATTCTAAGGATTATATTTATTAATAGTTTATTAACTAGCCGTAACCTATGTTAAAATTTGTTAACAACAGTACGATTTTTCTATTTAATAACAACAACAATATTATTAGCAAGCATTAATTAATATATAGAAAAAATACGGTTTTTCTATTTATTAATGATGTTTTTTAAAATTACTCTGTTTATAAACAAATCCAACAAGTTATTAACAGATCACAGCATAAAAATAGTACAGAAAATTACCCCAAATTATTTAGAAATTTCCATTTCTTTGCATCCTCATATTAGCTAGACTGTTTAATAATCTTATCAGAAAACCATTTTTAATCCAGTAACTGTTTTCGTTTAATAAAAGTACTTATTGCGCATTTATTTAATTTACTTTTCATAGAAAATATGTTATATAAATGGATCTCCGGCTTAATTGAATTTTTTGAACAGACAGCTAATAAACAGATAACCAAATGTAAGTGTTTTCATACTTATTCAGTGGCGTCATATCTTATTAGGAACTTTAGCACAGATTTTTTGTTCACTAAATTTCAAATTCTTTTTTTTTAAATGTGCTCATTTTCTTAAATTTACTGGTGTTTTTTTCTTTTCCGAGTCGGAGCACTTCACATTCTTCTGCAAAATCTGTTTTATCCAATACAAATATTTCAATTACGCAATTTTCCGAAGGAAATCCATCCTTTCTCCTAAACAAATGAATGTCCAACCCCAAAACTTAGTTAAGCTTTTGTCGGCCAATTTTCAAGGAAATAGACTTTGAACAATGGGAGATAGCCTAAATGTGAAGTTTCAGGGTTCTGATCTTTATCACTGGAATTTTGGCCGGTTTTTCCCATATATATCGTGAGTAAGCATTTGAATCCATTAAAAAGTACAGCGCCAAAGACATCCTCCCCTTCCCCTAAAGCAAGTAGCCCTTGACATTTTTCCATAATCATACCAAATCAATAAAGTTAACCATGCCTGTTCTCAGCTATACACATCATTTGTAAGAAAAATATATGGCAACACTGAAAATAGTTTTAAAATGTCTCTCTGTGTGCAATCTGTTATTGACCGCTTAGCTGCGAAAATTCAGAACACTTTTCTTACTTTTCCCTGTCATAAAACTACCCATGTATTAGATCATAAAGTGTTCTGTCGAATATTTAAAGAAGGAAGCTCGAATTTATTTTTGTCACTACTTAAACACTACTTTTCTTGGCTTTTAAACATCGGTAGGGAAGCATCTTTCATCTATTCATGTACCCATGAATATGTATATAGGGTTTTGCTCTTAATTTTATTACTTTTACGACGGTCGTCAAATTCTTAGCACCAGTGCTTTTGCACGGTTCGTTCTTCTAGTTTTATCAATAATTTTCTCATGCAGTTATAACGTGGTTTGAGAAATCAAGTTTTTTCAAAGTTTTAGCTTCACCTATAATTATCAAAGTTTTCTTTTTTAATTCGAGAAATTTCAGAACTCAAGTACATATATTTATATATATGATCCAACTAAAAGGATTATAATTAATAGGAATAAAAACATTCTTCATTTTTCTATAAATTTACCGTGGTTTCCATTTCAACTCAGCTTAGCAATACTCAGGATATTTGGCGAGAAATCGTTAAACCATAATGTAATCCATCAGAAATTTATAAAGAGATCAAGATTTATAACCCCAACTCTAATTAACTAATTCATATTCAATGAAGGGCACACTTTGAAAAGCACACCCCCTCAAAACTTTCTTTTATGTTGTTTTATTCTTGGGTTAAGTTTCAGACAGCTTCACAGAAGCAAGAAATTACTTAACCGTGATTGAAGGACACCATATATTAGCACATCCCCACAAAATATTTTTATATGTTATTTTATTCTTGGGTTAAGTTTCCAGACAAATTCACAGAAGCAAGAAATTACTTAGCCGTGATTGAAGAACACCATATATCAGGAAAGTCTTTATAATATACAGTCGAACTCGCTTAATGGATTAGCCAATTCGCCAAAAAAAAATATATTCGTATTAGTGGGATATTCTATTAGCCGGGATTATATTGACTAATTATTACGGTTTGATACATTGAAAATTTATTATAATAAGCGGATATTCCATTATCCGGGAACACAATGACTAGTTCTTAAGACTTGGTGCATTGAAAATTTATTACAATAAACATACATATACTCTATTAGCCGATATTCAATTAAACGGGTTCGACTGTATAATATTAGTTATTGAATACAGAAACAGAAATTGTTATGCAAATATTAAATGTATTTCTGAAAGTATTCTCAATCAATACAAACCTAACGAAATCAAAATTTCTTTCATTTCCAAGTAAATTTATGTACTGTGTTTTTAATTCCACAGAGAAAAATTACTCAAAACTTTTACTGAAAGAAATCACAGTGAACTCCATTATCTCATTCATTGTACACTTTATTTAAAAACTCAATCTCTTTCTCTAATTCAGAGAGAACTACAAAAGTGGAACATAAATGTCACTTTTGCTTAAATCTGCATCTGTTAAGAGTATCATTTTAATTACAAAGTGCTCAAATAATTGAAACACACGATTTACCGTTTAGTAATCAATTCTGGGGAAAAGCCAACTTCTCAATGCATTTTATCTGTAATTAAAATGAATTCTTTCATGAACAAAGTTTCAGGAAAGAATAAAATCATTACATTCCATGAATTAATCTTTATCTTGTGTCTTGAAGCAACTGAATTATATTTGACTACGTGAGCAGAAGCGGTGGATTTAAGAACTTACAAATTAGCCTCTGGTTCTTAAATGTATCTTTCAATTAAATTAAAAGTATTTACT
This sequence comes from Cheiracanthium punctorium, assembly GCA_038373885.1. Classification (NCBI taxonomy): domain Eukaryota; kingdom Metazoa; phylum Arthropoda; class Arachnida; order Araneae; family Cheiracanthiidae; genus Cheiracanthium; species Cheiracanthium punctorium. The sequence goes on from JAWZYV010002197.1 coordinate 2,004,867, forward strand.
TGTTTAATTATTAATTCGAATGGACTCATGTTCTAAGTTTCTGTTGTAGATCAATATATTCAGATGCGCATGCACTTATGTTTCTGTTACAACACGATTTGAAATCTCATCTTCTAAAAAAACAAATCAGAATTATTAAGATGCTTTTAATAGACAGTAAAAACAAAATTACCTGTTTAGCTCGAAACTTATAGACAAGGATATTAAATTTTTAACAAAGTTAAAAAGGATAAAACTTTTAATATTAAGATAAGGAAAACTACGTTAATTTTGATGATTTTTTTGTTTATTTAATTTTGTAGCAGTTCTCTTTCCTGAATGATTTCAAGGGAATTTCATTTCGAACAAACTAACTATTCTCTCTAATACACTAAAATACTCGCTTGATTAATAAGGTACTTTAAAATCTATTTTAAATCAATGAATTCTCAAAGTGTTTGGTGATATTAAAAGCACTTATCTCGCTGCTACGTCTAATTGAATTTAACTTCTCAGAAGGAGGAAGACGACCAAAACGGGACAGACGCAAGAAGCAAAAACCCACCAGTTTATACTAGATTACTGCTGCAATCTACCAATAACCACATAAAAGCTGTTGCAGAGGCCCTTTATATAATTTAGGTTCGAATGATAAGCAAAGTAGAATACTTAGTTTAGAATTTCATTCCATTTATTTTACTCTGCAGATTTACAGACTTAATTTAGTTAAATTTAACGTCTAATAACACTTCTTTTAGCTAACGTTTGAATATTCAATTCAGGTTTGAATATTCAGTTCAGGTCACTACGTTAATCCTTTTTCTCCTGTTAAATGGTACTGTCAGATAAAACTAGGATCTTGGCAATTGGTCAAAACTGTGTAATACCAAGGTTTTGGACAAAATTTTTTATCGTGCAAAACAAAAAAATGTTTACTTTTTTAAAACTGTATCTAAAAATCAAGTAACAGACAATTTATTTCAAGGATATTTATCTTTTAGAGAGCTAAATTAAATCCTTCGGCTATAGATACTTCGGCATTGAAGCAACAGCGGTTTTATGAATCTCCAACCAGTTCTGATAAGATCAGGAATTTGAATTTCTTTATTCTAAAAAAAGTAACTGTCGCTGCAGCCGCAGTCGCTGTCAGAAGCTTGTTCTGCTATCTGATCCGAATCCGTGGGGATTTGAGTTTCGACGAAGGTGTCCACGAATTCGGAAAATTCCGGGGAAACCGATAAGCTGACTTAAATTTTTAAATTCGAATTATTTTAGAACATATTAATAAAAAACTGAAAAAAATAAGCATAATGGTTGCCAGGCTTGGCAATTTTGCCAGCATAAAATCATTCATGCCTTTGCAATAAAGGAACTCCAAGTATCGCTTGAAATGACTTGTATGGCAATGGCTTATATGGCAAATCGCTTGTATCGCAATCGCTTGAAATTGACGAACTTGAAGTTGAATTACACCATTTTTACGCCAAATTAAAAAGTATGTGAAATAAATAAGTCAAATTATGTTACACAAAGTTGACGATTTTCAAATAGTAAGTTCTCTTAGATAACAGGAGTTTAGAATTATCGGTTATTCGTTTTTCCAAAACAGAATAACTAATTGTAGCTAATTTAAAAAGCGCTAGTTTGGCATCAGGTACAGGTACGATCTGGCAAAAGACTATCATACAATCAAGGTTAATCTAAACCGCGTGTTCCAGAATGTCAGCACCCAGTATCTTGAAAATGAAAAACAATTAAAATGCAGATTATAGTAAAGCCGGTTAGGTTCAGCTTAGGTTGCTACCAGTAGAAATATTTGGCAGCGTTAACTATGCCATTATAGCAGTTATAGTACAGCTTGGATATTTGTTAGCGCTGCGAGATGATATATTTCGTGCTGCTAAATACGCCAATCTGCAAAGGACTATGTGTATGAATATAGGGATAACTTTTTACCCGGTAACCTTACATGAGAAGTAATTATTAGTTATGAGTATGTGTAAATCGCCAAATAATGAAAAGCTGAACCGAAGCTGAACCCAATCGGACTTTAAATAATCTGTATTTTAATTATTTTTCATTTTCAAGATACTGGGTTCTAACATTTTGGAACTCGCGGTTTAGATTCACCCTGCTTGGAGAGATACCATTTTGCCAGATCGTACCGAATGCCAAGATGGCTTTTTTTAAATCAGTTACAATTAGTTATTCTGTTTTGGAAAAACGAATAATCTCTAATTCTAAACTTCTGTTGTCTAAGAGAACTTACTATTTGAAACCTGCCAGCTTTGTGTAACACACTTTGGGTAATTTATTTCATGTAATTTTTAATTTGACGCAAAATTGGTGTAATTTTATATAGAAGGCTAATTGTAAAGGGGCGCAATCGGGCAGATATCATTACTTCAACATCACAGTCGCTCAGTACAAAGCTGGAATCACGCCTGGAACCAAGGTGGGGCTGAATTATCCGGGGCTGTTATTGTAAATAAACCGCACTAGGGTGACAAAATTTGAAAATAAGCGAATATTTTTTAAATGTTTTCTATTAAAAAACAAGTTTTTTTAATTCTTTCAGTTATCCCTGCCAGTGACACAGGAACTTGAAATAACAACTGTAAGTATGTAAAACCCTTCTAATAAGTGCCTTCCTCCAAAAATCTATTCTTTAAGTTCCACTTATTTTAATGTTCCTATTTATTTACATCTTAGCCTTTCATCTTAGCCTTTGCTTAATAGAATTTAAAAATTATTCGTGATTGAGCAATATTATTTAAATTCCTTAGTTACTGTCGTACAAACATTTCATTAACTCAGATTTATGCTTGCTTGCATTCGTGAATTCCAATAATAACATAAATGAAGTTTTCTTTCCAATATATGAGCTAGTAAATGCAAATTGCTCAAAATCGAGTATACGTACTTTGTGAAATATAAGATGTTTTTCAGCAAAGTAAGCACTGAATTGCTATATCTAAACAATTTTTTCTGCTAATTTGTGACAACGTTTTACAATTTCTAATCTAAAATGTGGGCCTACTTAAAAACGTAAATGTCCTTATTCGAAAAGTTGACATTCACCACACAGGACTCCAAATGCTATATAACGAATTATATTATATCATACTACTATAAACTAATCAAGCAATAATTCCAGCATTACAAAAAAAAAAAAAATATTTTTATTCTATTTCGGGGATATTGCCATTTAATGTATAGAAAGTTTTAAATTACATTTCTTTGAAATATTTGTTGATAATTGTAGCAAATAAGGTATATAATACTTTTAATACATAAGCGTAACTATTAGCGCGATAATTCCTATTCTTGTCTAGAGAAATAACGAATGGAAACCATGGCGATCGTAGCCATTTTTTTTTATTTCAGTCTTTTCTAACACTACACAGTATTATTAAGCAAAGTACTCCAGTCAAGATATGCAATCAAAATACCATTGAAACTAAAATATAATAATTATAGAAAAAAATTTCTAATCAACTGAAAATTAATTATGACACGCTCTTTCCGAGCGACCATGTTTCCGAGCGACGAGTGTAATTAAACCTTACATCACGTAATGGAAACATTTCTTTTGGTAAAAGTATTTCACATTTACCAGAAATTTGTACATTTATTGATTTCACATTTTCTAAAGATCTTGAATATATTTTAAATTCTAGAAAGCATGAAGTAGAATACATTCCATGGTAAAATTAATACAGAAGAAATAACAGTCCCCAATAATGCCGTTAAATGTGATAATTGATTTCATATTTATCCAGTTAACTGATTATTTAACACTATCCTGATCACCCATTGTCCAATGTCACAAATATCTTTATATTTGTTTTAAAATAAACATTCAAGTTAAAAAAAATATTCAATATGTGATAACCTTAGAATAATATAATAGTAATACTAATCATAAAAATAACAGTGGGCTCGGACACTAAAGTGCAGTTTCCCTTTTGAATGTACGCTATCCGACGCTTGTCCTGAGGGAAGGCTGAAGGGTTGCCGCCCCCTCTCTGAAATCTGACCCTTTACTTAGCTGACAGTTTTATATTTAGCTTACTCCGTGTGGTCGTAGCTTTTAGACTAGCAACGGGCATGAGTCTCTCGCTGCTTACCCTCACCGAATCAACGTCATGAGTAGCCCTTTGTGTCTTCTCTGCAGCGATGCTGAGCTGATGGTTGCTGAATACTTTCTGGGGTGCCCTGCGCTGCATGTCTCCTCTATAATCTCTTGTTATTGGGAAGCTAGAGAGCTTTTGGCTGTGATTTAATACTGTGTTTTTGTTTATGCACCTTTTTGTGTTTTGTGTTTTTTGTTGGCCAAGGGTAATGTCTTTTGATTAGAAATAAAAGAAATATTTAGCTTACTATTGAAACCTAGATAACTATTTGATAGACAGCCTCCTTCCCCCCCAATAAAGTCCTGACTACACCACTGTCATCAGTGATATTTTGGTACAATAAAAAATCCCATCAGTGTGTCCGGACAGCGACACACTGATGGGTTTAGCATGTGCGGCTAAAACATGCTAATCCTTAGATAACCTAAAAGAAAGAAAAAAAGCATCAAACAAAACGGTTTCCACTCTGGTTCTGGAGGACATTTTCGAAAATTTAGAATCATAAGAATATCATTAGCCAAAATAGAAGTTAAGCAGCTGCGAAAAATGCAAAGTTTCGTATATAAAGGTTGTTCATATTTCCCAATACTTAAAATGTTCCTACTTAGAGAGCCGCTGTACAGTGAAATATATTGTTCAGAATGCTATCAAATACCGCGATACCTTGATGAGAAAATCAGAAGAGATTTCTTAGGGAAAATGTTACTTCAAAAACTCATCCCCAGGGGGCGTTTGCAATGATGTAGCTCCCGATATGCAAATTCCCACGCCACGTTGAGGCATAAAACATCTGACTCACAGCATCTTCATTGTTTTTTTTTCCTCTGTTGAATGGCTATTACTTAACAAAATCTTGCGTTACATGCAAAACTCCTTTACCGAAACGGCGATTTGTTCTTGCGGATTTGTGTCGATATGATACCTTACAAGGAATTCGAAAATGCCCAGTAAAAGACATGGGTCTACAAAGAATGACTACAAAATTCCAAACAACAGGATTGCTCAGTGCAGGAAGAGTATGGAACAGTGTTGAACAAACAGTGCGTACAGTTGCTAAGTTTCTCAGATCATGGCTTCGAATAAAGGTAGCCCACTTTGTCCACGTTTTGCACTACTCTACCAATTCTTTCTTTTAAATTTTGTAACATTCCCTACATTTATCTGTTTTGAGCACATTAAAACATTGCAAAGCGCCATCTAGTATTGATATTTTGGAATTTTTTTAAATATTTACCTCTCTCCTATCATCATCCCATTAAGGTTTACATCCCTTTTGGTAGAATTCTGACCAATAGTTTTACCTGTAAACATCTCTGAATTCAAAAACTAGTATTTTTAAAACCATTCTAAGATGTTTACCCCACTATACAATGAGAATTAGAGATTCTACCAAAATTACCAATTGATTTGATAAATATTCTGCCACTAATATTGACCAAATTTAGTAGAGATTAGGTACAATGAGGAAATTAATCTGCACAACAGTTGGATTTATTACAAATATGATTTTACTTTACTTTGTCATTTTGACAAATGAATCTCCAATCAACAATCTAAAAGCCTATAAAGTTATTTTGACAATCTCCTGATGATGAAAATTTACTATTTAAAGGTAATACAAGACTTTAAAGTAATATTAATATGAACTTCAAGCCCCTAACAAAATAAATGAATATAGAAGACACGTTCTTACTTCCTTTTTATATACATGATAGCGAATAATTAATTTCAAACTAACAAAGAACTTTTGTACTTCTTGAAACTTCTATTGAAGATCTTATTACACTTATTACTGTTTTTGACATGACAACAACGTTAGTGGATGTTTTTAATTCATAATACTAAACTTTATTAGTAATATCTTTTAATATCTCAATATGTTATTGTTTTGATGGAAATATACATTCTAGTATTAAAAAATAATATAATCTTTTAAATAAAATTTAGACGAAAGAACTTTTATAAATTAAGCTCTATTATGTTTAAAGTAATTGTTTTCTGTTACATATTTGTTTTCTATTTTGTAATTATACTTTAAGTATAACTGAATTATTAAATATTCGGCACTATGCATATATTTCTAAGCAAAGTTCTTCTTTCTCGCCAAAAAAATGTTCTAATTTTGTATATTGTTAAAAAAATGTAAGTCTCCGTATTTCAAAAAAATCGAGCATTTTTCTTCTTTGTGTGTATTTAACTATTTATAAATCATGTAACCTACGTGTCAGCAATTGTTTAGTGATTAATCATTTAGGACAGAAAAAAGATGCATAAATATGTTCCAAATGAATATTTAATCCTCGCGATTTTTTAACTTTCACAAAGATATTTGCTGACAAAAAACACCCCCACACATGTGATGTCTTTTCTCGTTTCCCATGCATAATAAACCAGCAGACACTCAAGAAACGTTTTTAAGGGAAACTTCAATAAAAAAAGTGTTTTCTCAAGTCATTTATTGTGTTTTTACGCTTTATAATTTTTCTTTCCTTTTAGAACTTTTTTTTAATGCATTTGAGAATAAAGAACTGTATGCTACAATTTCCTTCAACGACAATATCTACTAATTCTCTTATTTTCTATGTAATACATGGGAAATGAGAAACAATGATTCATTTATGATACTCTTTATATGCATTAGCCTGGCTTGGTTTATTATTATTTATGGTATATATACATCTGAAAAACCTAAATTTGATTCATTCTGACATTTTGAATGTTTTCACTGTATCTAGTTTTTCGTACGTCAGCAACGAATACACGCAATGCAAGCGACGTGGAAACGACCATACGTTGTGTTTATTTTAATACCGCGATCCAATAAACCAACCATTTTGTATTGGAATTTATAATTAAAATTATTATTCGCTTTTGAAGTTAAATGCAGGCTTTCTATTTCTTAATTAAACGGCGGTTGCAACGAATCCTTCAAGGTTACGTGTTCACAAACTTTCTGTGAAGTACTCAGGGCACGTTTGCCGTCTGATTAGAGAATGTCTTATCGAACTCGAGAATTCAGATTATCGATTTCAAAATCATAAATTGCGAGTTGCTACAAATAAATGTAACTGGTTTGAGCAACAATCAAGAGTATTTGAAAGACACATTTAAAGCATTGGAATAGACGAATGCTTAAAGTAGCTGACGCGTCATCTGTCCGGATGCCTATATCTCATTTCGGATGGTTGACAACAGCCAATTCAGTACTGTCTATCGACCAGAAACCATTCTTCTGAAATGAGTTCTGAATTAATGCATGCATTATACCTCGTAACATTAATAATAAAAGTTTATGCACCTTTTGCCTGCAATGGCGATAGCGCTGTCGTGCTGAAGACGAGAAATTTAAGATCTCGTGCTGGTCCATCTCATGAAATGCATTTCTGTTAGGATGCTTCTTATAAATTAAAAAAGCCAACGATTGCCTCAACTTAATCGACTGGTCACAAATGTCACTTAAGTTGTATCTGATAATATTTCACTGAAGGTTTGAGGAGAAAAAAGCCATGAAGGCTTCATTGCGAGGAACAGATTCAATTAAGGATTCCTGTACTTAACTCCAAAAACCAATCTCACACGCAGGTGGTGCAGTAGACAACGAACTAATATCGTGTGTGTGTGTGGGGGGGTTATTAACGAAGGTTGTTAAATATCTCAATCTTCTATAGTTCAATCTCAGGAAAAAAATGAAACTCTATTATCTCCTGAAGCTATTTAGACTGTCACGAATATTGAATATGGCTTGAAATATGATTTAAAATAAGTTTGTGGCACAGTTTAGGAATCTCACGCAATTTTAAATTGATGACGTCATGTTTTTGCCTGACAAAGAAAATACGATATAGTTGAGTCAGTTCATCTGGTTATTTCATGCAGTTAGATTTTGAACTGAGCAATATTGAAACTCGACGACGTTGTAAAAACGAATATGCAACGAATCCTTCAAGGTTACGTGTTCACAAACTTTCTATGAAGTACTCAGGGCACGTATGCCGTCTGATTAGAGAATGTCTTATCGGTGGTTCTTGCATGTTCATTGGTACATAAAAATTTAAATTTCACACTACAGTAGACCCCCTACCCCTCATAACACGGAAGATATTTTGTTATGGGAATCCGTATTGTACGGGTCCTGAGGTACACTCCACCTGGAGTGCGGACTTCGCTTATATTCGCTGTTAAAATTATTTCCACTCCTCAGAAACACACTGATATTTAATGTCGCCATTCAAAAGTTATATTAACTAGGAGCTAAAGCGTAATAAAATCAGAACATCTGTTTCAGCTGTATTTTTAATAATGTAAAACCTATTGGGCATCTTGCGAATTTGCCATCCATGGCGATTTTTCATTATTTGGCGACTTGCGTACATGTAAAGTTAATAAAAGCTATGGAACAGATAGGCTAGCTTGCCACCAATAGCTACTTTTCATTATTTGGCGATTTACACATGCTCACAACCTATAATTACTGTTCATTTAAGGTTACCGGAAAATCGTTATCCATATTTTCATTTACATAATCGTTTGCAGATTGGCGTACTTAGCACCACGAATTATACCATCTCGTCGCGCTAGCAAATATCCAAAGTGTACTACAACTGCTAGAATGGCATAGCTAACGCCGCCAAATATTTCTACTGGTAGCAAATAATCCAGCTGGACCGAACCGGCTTTAAAATAATCTGCATTTTAATTATTTTTCATTTTCAAGATATTAGTTATTCTGTTTTGGAAAAACGAATAATTGTTAATTCTAAACTCCTGCTGTCTAAGCGAACTTACTATTTGAAAATTGTCAACTTTGTGTAACACATTTTGAGTTACTTATTTCATATAGTTTTTATTTTTGCTTAAAATGGGCATAATTCTAACTCATGTTTGTAAATTTCGCACGATTCTAGATACTTGGAAACGCTTTGTTGCAAAGGAATGAATGATTTTATTCCAAATCTGGCAATCATTCGGTTTATTTTTTCAGTTTTTTATTAATATCTTCTAAAATAATTCGATTTTCGAAATTTAAGTCAGCTTAGCAGGTTCCTCGCAATTTTTCGAATCTCTGGGCACCTTAGTCGAAACTTAAATCCCCACGGTTTAGGAGGAGATAGGCCAACAGGCTTTGACAGCGCCAGCGGCCTTTACTTTTTTTTAGAATAGAGAGATACTATACTTACCAACTGAAGAACTGCGACAGAAAATGTTTATGGTGAAATTTTTTCAGTATTTTTTTTCGTGTAAATGATTATGTGAATATTGGACTCAATACTAAATGAGCTATTTATACCACAAAATCTTAATAATGAGAAAGTATTTACACACTTTTGTAACTTTATCATACTATTGGAGCTAAAGTTGCATGTGTATTTTGCATGCTACTAATTATTAAATACAGCAAGTATCGTTACGATTTCAAAGCACAAATGACAAATTTCAAATTATGTATCTATTTTTCGCGTCTTTACTATCATCTTTCATGATTCAATGGCATTTAGTGTCACGGAACCTTCTATGCATAGAAATTTTCAATCATGTCATCTTATACTTGCGAAGTTTCGACACGGACTCTGTATACTTTAAAGGTTTCTGTGTGTTATTTAAGTGAAAATAAGTCATTCAAGAAACTTTTCTTTACAATGTGGCGAATTTTTTAATGAAAAAACTTAAAGGTCAATTTTAAAAGAATTTACTTATTTTATTAATTCTACATACTTTAGCTTATTTCCTAAGAATGTGTCCACTACCACAAGAAAACTAACTCACTGCTCTGACCTACAATTCAACCCTCACCAAGCTGTGAGGAGCCATCTAGAATAAAAGATATGGCATGCTGACAAAGAGAATTCCGCCGTTGCATGATAATTCTACTTCTTTCCGTATCAGAATGAAATTACCTCATTTGACTGTCAAGTTCTGGACAGGAAATGATTATTAATTCATCGGAATCTTTCTTGTATGTATCTTCAGCAATACTTTTTTACCACGTCTACCGATTTCGATAGTTCCTTTTTTTTCGAAAGGGAGTGCTGTATGTGTGATCTTATATTCATTTCATCAAGTTCTGACAATATTTTTATTCAGAAAGCTTGGAAAAACTATGTTTAAAATCATTGCCTTAAGTGTTGCTACAATAGAGGCGTAGTTGTTAGTCAAATGTCTCCAAGGTTAGCCACTTGTGGCAATTTTCGGACGAGTTTGCACCAAAAAATAAGTTCACAGAACTGAATCCAGTTGGCAATATCCAATATTTTGCAAGAAAATGCCAAACTTCATTGTTTTACAGTAAATTATATTATTAGGAAATTGGAAAAACCTGTCTTAAAAGGTTACGCGTTCTTATTACTCTGTCGAAAAACGCTAAGGTTAGCCAGTTTGGCCATTTATCATCAAGTTTGGCACCCAAAAACTGAATTCCCAGAATTGAACCCATCCTTCCTCTATCTTCTATATTTGGCGAAAAATTGCTAAACGCTACTGTTTTACCATGGGCATACTTTTTCGTTTTGATGAAGTCGGCTATTTAAAAAAATCACATTTGTTTTACAGTCGTATCAGCATAACATCTAAAATACTGATGAGGATTACAATGCAGAAAAGAGCTCATGCTGAAAAACAAGATTGAAAACATTATTAGAGAGTCAAAGTTTCTCTTCGTTTAAAAATAAATATTTAGAAGATTTTCAGCCAAGTCAATTACGTTGTTTGAAAGGTTGGAACTTGTTGGAATTTAGAGAGGACTACAAACTGTCAAAAGAAATAATAAAACTTCTCCATGTATAGTAAATGACCTCACTAAACATGCAGTTGCTCTACTTCAGGAATAAAATGGATTAATAACAAATGATGAAATGCAGCTTCTATTCCCGTTACTGGTCGTTGAAAGTCATCGCAAAATGTACCCTGAATGCTAAAAATAACTCTGTCTTAAAAGTTAAGGACCGTAAATATTTAATGCTAAGCTCAATAATAATGATAATATACATATTACATTTAATAATTAAAGTTTAATTCAATTAGTTTGCTTATGCATGTATTAGTATGTAAATATAAAGCTAATTAGCATAATTTTTACAAATTTTTGTATTATAAGTCGATTGAGCTACCTTTCAATATTAACATTTTTTGCTGTAACTTTTTGTATATTGTTTTGTATAGTGTCAAAATGTATAAAATAAGACGATAAGACATACAAATAAATTATCACAAAATTAGTGACTTTTAATCTTCACTCTACTCACATACACACACACATATACACATACACACACACAGACACACAGACAAATACACATACCAGTATAAACAGGAAAAAGGAATTCAAAAGACTCCAAAATGTATAAATACATCCAAATCTCAACGTCAAATTTTTCCGCCATTACAATACTTTTCTTACATGTTACATGTTCGGAAAGTAAAATTAGTAAAATTTATTGTATTTTTGGTCAAATTGTATCACGAATTTCAAAAAAATTATAAAATTATTCATATTTTCCATTATTACTTATCAAAACAAAAGCCTTAAACCAAGGAAAGGATTTTTTGATGGAATCCAACTTCCTCTCCTTCATAAACTTCAAACACATGCGTTACTGACAAATGAATAAATACATTCAAAATATTTTTACGTGCTTGGTTAAAGATACATAACGTCTCAAATTTGGAAATAACATGTCTTTCTGGAGGTGGAAAAAGTTCAAGAGGTGGTAATTTAACCACAAAAATCTCTTTTTTAAGAGTAGTCACAGTAGTGTGTGACTTACTAGTGTGAGTATTGTTTATAAAATCACACACTACTATAGTAGTGTTCGATTTTATAAACAATATTTTTCATTTAATATGTTCACAAATATTATAACCTCTTTATTAAGTATTATGTATCTTATTTGTTACAATTATTAACAAATATTTCAATGAAGTGTAATTCAAAACTTTCTATACATTAAATGACGATATCCTCGAAAAAAAAAATGTGTAATACTAGAATTATTTTTGATTACTTTATATAATATAATGCATTATATATTATTTGGGGTCATTAAAAGTTGCATGGTATGTGGCAATTTTTTAAATAAGGTGATATCCACTTAGTAAAGTAGGTCCACTTTTTAGGTTAGAAGTTATAAAATGTTATCACAAGTTAGCAGCAAAAACTGTTTAGATGTAGCAGTCAGTGCTAACTTGGCTGAAAAACCTCTTGTTTTCATAATGTACGTATACTCAATTTGTAATTGTATTCTTTCAAAGTTGTGATATTCTTTTTAGTATATCCTGCACGCATCTTTCAAATAAAAAAATTTTATTATTTTCGTATGATTTTTCTCCTTCTATCTTCAAACAATGCCTTTTATTAAAATGGAAATGCAAGAAACCACGAAGGGCGATCATTACACAAATACAGTTTAGTACTTGTTTTTTCTAAAAAAAAGACGAAATTAATATAGCTATTTAAAATGAATAATAATTCAGCTTTAAATTAGGAAAAGGATAATCGAAGCATCATTAGAATAAAAGAGCAATTTTGAAAAAAATTGAAATACTTTCAGATTTGATTTTAAATACGTATGTAGTAAATGCTTTACCGTGCTGCATATTAAAAATATAAATCCGTTAATATTAGGTAAACTTGAAAACAATGACAAAAGAAGGAGGGAAGCACAAAAGCGGATATGCTTCTTCACATCCGCGATGGTGATTGGAAGACAATATGAGATGTGTTTCCCAAAAGCACGGGATTACTAAAACTGCCTCACTAACCAACCACCGGATTATCAAGAGTATACTACAATCTAAACTTAATTTAAAATTTTAAGTTGAAAGACACGAAATTCCAACTGTCTATTGAGACTAGAGATTAGCCTCTGATTGCCTAAAACCCTTAACTGTTTAGTTAGTAACAAGAAAGTTGTTGATGAAGTTGGTCTCTTAGAGAAACATTTTCAGCCTTTACTTGGCGATTTCCTGAGGGACATATGGAACACAAAATGGCTCAAATTTTCGACTTTTCAACTATTGCCTAAAACATTGAGCAGACTGAAACGATTAAATACATATATATTTTGTGTCGGTTTAGAATACATAAACGCTCGAAATATGGCTTTTGAAATGTAAACATACCTGGTTTGACTACAATAAAGCTTTAGTTTTCTACCCCTTTCTCAAAATGTTTTTTTTATGCTTTGGTGCAGTTTTCTAAAATTCTGTTTCTTTTAAACAGTTGAAACGTTTCAAAATTTTTTAGCTACCTTGTTTCTTTAAAAATACCTTACTTTAGAGATCTGAGGGGGAAAAAATTAAAATAATGACTTCTTGTTTAATTATTGGCTTATAATGATTTTTAAAGTTTTTAGTAAAATTTTTTAAATTTTATTTCATTTTTGCCAAAATGAAAATCGCTTCTTATTACTTTCAGACAGTATGTTTTCTAACACCATACCAAATTTAAAGCGATAAACTCAATAGTTTTTTAGAAAAGTGTAACAAACTGGCACACTGTTCAAAAATTTTCGTTTTTATTAATAAATTCTTAAAAACTTATTCATGAATCAAATTAATCCTTTTTATTTTATATATGGTCTATAATGTGTATATATACTGTGTAGAAAAAAATTTCATTTCTATATCTATTTAAAAAAAAAAAAATGCATGATGTTAAATCTTTTACTCATTTTACTCGTCGAGATGTTCCATGTGTCCTTAAGAAGTAACTCTTCATTCAAATAACTTTTTAGCAAGAATTCTATATGTTGAAATCAGTTGTTATTGACATAATTTAATATATACTGAATGTATTATAAGCTACCATTAAATAAAATTATAATAATAATTTATAGATAATGAAGGGTGGCAGCTATTAGATCAATGGATTACTAAATGCTCCAGTAATGGGTCAATTTCATTTGATGGTTCTACGATGGATAAATTGAGTAACTTTGAGTATGATGAGAGCAAAGATGAGGGATTGATTATCTCTAAAAAATTAGAACTGAAAGAAGATCAATTTGTTCTTATATTTCTCATGGGAGGTAAAAGAATTGCACAAAAATATGTGTATTTGTGCATCCAGAAGATAAAGGATGTAGCAATACATGTTCAGGGGCTAAAATCTGCAAAGAACAAAAAGGAATTTGAAACGGTTTATTCAGCATAACATGTGATGATTCAATATCCATAATGACCCAACCAAACTTAAAATAAAAGATCTACAGTTATCATATACTTTTAATAAAAATTACTGTAAGAGAAGAAATATAAATCTCATGTGACATTTGTCATTTTACTGTATTTTTATAGTGTATATAATATTAATGTATTGTAATTATTAATTCATATATTGGCTTCATATTTTCCTTAGCCATCTGGCAAACCTAGATGGCCCACTACTGGTGCATCAAAATTTTGCTATGCCCACTTCTGGTGCATAGAAGTGAGAAGTTTCTAAATTTTAAGAAAATTATATCATAATTTTTTTCATATTTTAGATGATGATCACTTTAGAATTTGAACAACCATTAAAAATATAGATAAACAAAACTTCTCTAAAGTTAAGATAATATTTGAGGAAATACTCTAAAGTGGCCTACTACTGGAGTATTTTGTGCATAAAGGCTTTGTATGTTTGCAAGTGCACTCATATATTACTTACTATTTTATATTTCTACTATCATTTACACTTCTTTATTTTACAAGCGAATATTAAAGCTTCACTTCAGACAAACGCGGTTAGAGCGATTGCCACAGAAAAGTTTATTTTCTCATTAATCCGTTAAATTCAACATAGACGATTTCCTGAATTCTAATTAAATTAGAAAGTTCCTGGTGTTCATGAAATTTGAGTAAAATGCTTACACAATTGCATAACAAATCATCATAACATGTAGGAAATTGTAACTATACAAGCGGGCGAGTCTGAGGAAAGTTTGGCTACTTAATTTGGACGAGAATCTTAATTTGAAATATTAAGAATTGTGTTTCCCGGCGAGAATTCAAGGTAACCGAGGTGTGAACTTTGAAATTTGAGAGTCAGCGTTTGAGAATTACAGCAAAGGATTGTGGGATTTTAGTTTATGTATCAGGAATTTAAGAGACATTGGTGTTGCATTTGTGTGCCATCGGTATTGTGTCGTGTATAAGGCATTCTTTAAATACGAAATCTCACTTACTAAATTTAATAGAAAATATATATGCAGAAATAAATATACGTAGTGTGTCTGAATGGTTACTTTCACACATTCCAAATACTTTTGTGAAATTGGGCATTTTATAAAAACCCTAATTTACGTCTTCTTTTTAAAGAATATTCTGAAGTGCCTTGCAGTACTTAGGTTTAAAATGAAAATTTCAAAACCTTTTATTTAAGACTTACAAAGACACTTTTTTTCAGATGTTTAGGAGCAGAAATGGCTTTTGAAATGAATAAAGACAGGTGGTGATGGAGGAAATGAAAATTAGTACATACCAGGGCTCGAAATAAACCACATCAGTTAAGGTAAATGTCACGATATTAGCGCAAATAGCTGCGACAATAAACAGTTCTCGCATCTAGTTTATCTGCAAGTATTTGAACCTTCATTATTCAAGTGTTTCTTTATATCTCAGAAGTACTTTAAGGTTACATAGAAAATTGCAAAATGCTCACAATAAAAGTTTGGAAAAATACACAACTTGTTAGTTTCAAAGTTATGGAACTCTTACTTAAAATGTAGAAGAACCCATTAGATTGTGTTTGAACAACACCTTCTTGAATAGAAGTCCTTACAACTGAAGCTTTGACGTCATCACTAGATCTTCTTAAATGACATCACGGTTTTATCTTCAGAAAGTAAAACTGTTTAAAATTTCTAATGAATGCTATAAATATTTGAAAATGTCTTAAAGATAAAAATTAAAATACCTTTCATCGGCAAACTGATTCATTGTGATTTACTTCTGTATCATATTATAAAATTAGTGATGGACAAAAATTGTCATTTGTCGTAAAATTAATTTTTCTATCTCAAATCATTAAAAAGTTTTATGTTCAGTTTTATGAGTGAAACAATTCGCCAGAAATTTTAAATAGTTTTACCTTTTGAAGATAAAACTGTGATGGCGTCATATAAGAAGGCCTGAAGAAGGTGATGAATTCAAAGGTTCAGTTGTAAGGACTTCTATATCTAGAAGGTGTTGGTTTGAGCCGGAGCTGTTTTAATCTCTTAATTTTGTGTTAAGGATTAGTCCATGACAAAAGTGTAATAATGGGGTTTTTTGTTCGACATATACAGAAAGACTCGACATACCGGACCCGAAATAAAAAAAAGTACCAACATAATTGAAGAAAATCTCTGTAATATCGGTATTATGTAGACCGCCTTTGCCTTTTATGAACAGTGAAAAGAAATGTGTTCCCCTACTCTAAAAACTAACTGGTGAACAAAATTACTTCTCACAAAGTAGCATGATTTGCCGAAGAACATCACTCTAGATCACTGTTACTGACCCCAACCGATATTTTATTCTTTCTATAACATAATATTTGTCAAAGATGGATAAATTTAATAGGGATTATTGAATTAATTGGCTTGCTTGATTACAAATCAGCTGTTGCAGGTCATTAGATATTTTATTAGTAAAAAGGTTTCTGTTCACTCTCCTTGCTAGAGATACATAACCAATGTTCTAGTGATTTCTTTTTTAAGCTTCATTTAATTTGAAAGTAGCAAATGCTCGTTAATTTTGAAGCAAAATGAATCAGCAGTTGTTTAATAAAACCGCCAAACCGCTTAGAAAATTACAAACTCTCAAATCAATGAAAAACAAAAAAGAGTTTCAGCAACTTAAATGTATTATGAATTAATAGCATAAACTGTTGTTTAAATGTTATATCTTGGTTAAAATTGATATTTTATCTCTGAAAAAGTTAAAATTTCCTTTTGTTTCACGGAAATTAATTAACTATGAACCGAATAATGAATCTTTACATTCTCTATGTTAAATAGTTGCGAGTGTAGAAAATTTGTGAAATCTCATCAAACATACATAAAACCGACAATTTAATATCAGGTTTGGAACTATTTTTGTTCCCAAGATACCATTTTTCTTCAAAAATAACATTTTTTGGCGTGAATTTATTTTAGCCATTGTATAGTTCATAACCTTTTGTGCAGAAGTATTCTGCAATAAGTTCCAGATGTTCTTCAAAAGCTTTGAGTATCTTTCCAGATATAATTCCTCTGATGAATTACTGGTCGTGAACTGAACTCAAAGATTGTTCTTTTAGGCTCTAAAGGCAATAAGGTTGTGTTTGTTCTTGCGTGCTTTTTAAAAATATTTCGGACACTGTGATCTCATTTAACAATGCAAGAAACAATGCTAACGAAGAACAAAAAATCTGATGTGTCCAACACATGACTTCCTTGCACGTCTATTAAATCAAAAATGTTTTCTACGCACTTCCTCAAAACTTATTTGTTTGAAAGAGATAAAATATCAATAATAGTAAGTTTAGCGATTTCTAGCCAAATATTTCGATATCGCCAAGCTGAGTTCAATTTGAAGGATTTCCTTCTGACACTTTATTTGGCGATATTTCACCAAAAGCCGACAAACTTGAGATAGTTTGCGAGATTTTGGGGATAGCCAAAGTACTCATTGACCAAGGACTTTCAATGAATTGAATGCATCCATACACCTTAATGTATTTAAAGTCATTTGGCTCACCCTGTAAATAAATTCCCAGTCGATTGCTGTCAAAAAAGATATTGAAAACAGTTGGATATTATAATATAGATCTAAATACAAAAGTTCAAAATTCTACGGGTTAAAGTTTTAGAGTTATACAAAATACGAAATAATTTTTGGGGCCAAATTTGGCGATATTTCGGCGAAACTCGTCAATGTCGACGACATTTGGCGAGATTTTAAGCATGGACCAACAAAGACAGATTATCGCCAAATTTGGCGATATTTCGCCAAAACTCGCCAAGAACGATGACAAATGGCGATACTTTGGGCATGGACCAAATGACTCACTATCGCCAAATTTGGCGACCTTTCGGCAAAACTCGCCAAAGTCGAGGACAGACGGCGAGATTTTGGGCATGTACCAAACAATGACTGTCTACAATTGTATTATATTGAAGATCTCCATAGACATTAAAGTACTGAAATTCTTTTCGGTGGTCCTGTAAATAAACTCTCCAGTAGATTGGAACCAAAAATCGAGATGCACAAATAGATGTTACAACAATCTTATACATGAAATTTCATAACTTTTGAGATTTGAGAGTTAAATATGCACACACGTACACCAAAAGTCGCCAAGCTTGGCGACTTTTGGCATTCTTCTTGAGGGAGGCACGTGACCGTGGTCGGACCATTACCAAACTTATGTGGTAGGACGGTATTGTGCTTGAAATGGATGACTGCCCCTAAAACTGCCATTGACCGCAATGTATTGGAAATCTTTTGAGTGTTCCTGTAGCAGAACTGTAAATGATAAAGACACTTTTTTTAATGGAGAAATTCATTTTCTAACTCTTTACAGCATATATCACTTCTGAGTCATTTGCAATAGCCCAATACCTCTAAAAACGCTTTGATGAATTTCGGCCCATAGAGCGTAATGTATTTCGAATCTTTTAGGCGGTTCTGTAGATAAACTATCCAGTCGAATGGAACCGAAAGGGGAGGTACACAACTAGATGTTACAACAATCCTAAATATAAAGTTTCAATATTCTACGCCTAATAGTTTTTAAGATATGCGAATTTAATGAATTTAGGCCCATTGAGCGTAATGTATTTCGAATGTTTTGGGCGGTCCTGTAAATAAACTATCCAGTCGAATGGAACCAAAAGGGGAGATGCACAACTAGATGTTACAACTATCCTAAATTTGAAGTTTCAACATTTTACGCCTGATAGTTTTTAAGATATGCGAGTTTAATGAATTTCGGCCCATAGAGCGTAATGTATTTCGAATCTTTTGTGCGGTACTGTACATAAACTATACATTCGATTGCGACCAAAAGGGGAGGTGCACAACTAGATCATAGAACAATCCTAAATATCAAATCTCAACATTCTACGACCCATAGTTTTTGAGATATGCGAGTTACATACATACGTACGTACGTACGTACAGACGGCATGGAAAAACTGACCACAATAGACTCGCCGCTGGTCAAAATGAGTTGCAGACGCGTTAATATGATCGTGCATGCTAGCCTACGATGAGATGCATCGAAAAAATTCTTAAATTTAGAGGTAGTCAAAATCGGTTTTTTTGTCGAAATTTGGCCCCCAAAATTTTTCGGGATCACATTACTCCCTTATACTACGTACAAGGAAGTAAAAAGGATTTTACATTCATGAATCGGATGAAGTCGTAAATGTTAATTTTATCAAACTCATGCCAGGATATGAATCAAGTAAAGCATTGGAGTGGAAAAAAGTAAAGTATCTCAAAGGAAATCTCATATTAGTGAAATCGTGCATTTAAAAAAATCTAAAATTTATAGTTACCTTAATAACATCTAACATGCAGATATTTTTCGAAGAAAGTCACAGGTTAGTTATAGATTTAAAAAATTAAAAAATGCAGATATAACACACCACATTAAAATTTTTACTAATATTTTATTGCAATATTCGTAATCCTTTAATCTGTTCTTTCATTCTATAGTTTTGGTTTCTTTAAGAAAATGTTTTTTCTAATTTACCGTAGCAGACGCAATATCAGACTTAATAATCATAATTTGATGTCGTATTTATAAAAACAATTCCGTCATTTTTTTCTTTTAGTCAACAGCACTTTTTACTTAAATACAAATACGCTTTAATTATTATATCGTCATAATTCTTGGATTATTTTACCAGCAAATATTAAGGTCTCACTTTAGACACAGCGGTTAAAACAATCGCCACGGAAAATTCCATTTGCTCATTAATCCGTTAAATTCAACATAAACGATTTTCTGAAGTCTCATTAAATTAGGAAGTTCCCGGTGTTCATGAAATTTGATGCAAAATACATCCACAGTCGTGCAACAAATCACCAGAACGTGTAGAAAATTAAAATTATACAAGCTGGCGGGTCTGGGAGAATTTCGGCAGCTTAATGCTAGCGAGAATCTTAATTCGAAATCTTAAGAATTGTGTTTCCTCCCGAGTATTTTGGGTAGGTGAAGCGTGAGTTTTGAAAGATATGTGAGAATCACAGTGCGCGGGAATTGCACATAAGGATTGTGCGATTTCGCTGTCTATTAGGAGTAAATACGAACAACTGCTTACTTTATTTGCTCAGTTTGATCGAGTGTAGTAAGAATGTCCTGAAATAATAATACTTATGGATCAACCCTTTTTCGGAAATGGTTCATTCTGAAAAAAAATGTTACAATTTGCATTATAAAAAAGAATGAAAAGAATTTGTTTTTCTAGGGGTTCTAATTATTATTGGCCACAAACTGCTTTATTTAGCAAATTTCAACAAAAACTTGCTCAGTTTTGACACTGTGAAAGAAAAAATTGATTTTTCAGCTGAAAAAGGATGACAAGTGTCCACTGCGTTACTAGACATTAAATTACAGGGGAAAAATCGTTGTTAAATTAAACATTTTAGTTTTTTTACATATTATTTGTCATGAAACGAATATCATAAACGTCCTAATAACAATTAAATTAATGCAGCTGTTAAAAGAATTGTCATAATAGATAAAGGTCCACTCAGTAACCAGATAGTATATTTTATTCTTATGATGATATACTTCGACTAGACTTACCAGCAATGACGAGCCCCCATCGAAGGTGGCCAGAAAATGTCGCCAACATCAAGAAATAGCACTGAATATCTCGTTGTTCACGACTGATTAAAAAAAAACTCATTTATATTATTATTTTATTATTATCTTCCCATAAAAAATATGTTCAAATTGATCAATCAAATAGGAAGTTTTGACTTGAATACGTTTTCAAATGTGCTTCCATAGTGAGAGACAATTGAGAAAACTGGTGATAACAAAATCGGGGGATACAGCTTGATGTTGCAACTACATATCGATCATTTATATTCAAAATGCAATTACATCGCTCGAGAGCTAAAGGATCAAAGAATTCGTTGCGCTGAGAGAGTACTATCTCGCATCACTTGGGGTAGAGAGCGAAGAGCTGCCATTTTGAGGTCGTTTCGCTGCATTACATAATGTCCGTTTAGTGTAAATTTTGACTCGGAGAAGCTAGAACGTTCGTTTGCGTTTCAGTCACCAGTTCTTGTCAAGGTCTATCGATTGCGTATATGAAAAACTAGTGTGAAACAGTTGTAATTAATACTTATGGGTTAAATTTAAAAAGTAAGATAAATAGTGCAATATCGGCCTATACTTGTAGAAAAGCCAAATGAAAATCTAGAGAATCTCCAGCAACGCTGAGTAATACCTGTACTGATTTAACATTTACCAGAAATCTATTTTAATCCTGTGTGCCAGGTATGGGTAACCTTTGGAAAGCTGCGGGTCAAACTTTAGGCTGTTAGCGAAGTCGCGGGTCAAAAAATTGAGATTTATATGGGATTTTGAAGGATTTACATTTGTTTTAATGAAGTTTTGATACGTTCGGCATGCCGAATCAAAAACCGGGACGGGCTACATCCGGCCCGCGGGCTGGAGGTCGCCCATATGTTCTGTATACCATTTGTTTCGTACTTTTCGTATCATAAAGCTAGCATTAATTAAATTATAACTAATTAATTAATTGTTTACTTGATTTCTTTGAATCTCAAAATGTTACTCGTTACGTACATGTATTCATTTAAAACACACGGTGTGTCCACTGCACAGCCGTACCCCGTTTTTTTTTAACCGTTTAATATTTATTTTTACATTATATGGACTTTATTTTACAAAGCTATTTATAAACAAAACCGCAATCAAACTCGCTTCGTACATAAGAATACTGAGAGCTGTTGTATTGTTTTTCACACTTTTCCTTCGCAGTTGCTACTCAGTTTAAAGGAGAGTATATTAAATTCACCAGCCTCCATGGCAATGTGGAGCCATGGAATTGGAAAGTTAGCTTTATGACGGACTGACGCAACACCTTGCTTAAAGATGAGGGATTATTATTTTATAAATGCTTGTGAATATCACTCGATACTTGTTACCAGGATCAATGAAAGTTTATCAATAAGAAGAGCAAAAATACGCCAGTTTCATATAAAAATGTGGATATGATTTTGTAACATTTATAAAAAAAGGTCTTAAATTCATTTTTTCAAGTAAAACTAGATTATCCCCCCCCCAAAAAAAAAGTTGCAATTACTACTTACTACATGTAATAAAAAGTTCATTTTTCTTAAATTTTTGGCTAATATTATTTATAAACTATTATTTTATTGTTTTATTTAGAAAAGATTAACAAAACTCGTACATTTTTGATATTGTGATTGATTAAACTATTTTTTTGGGGGGGAAGACTTAAGAAAATCTGACACATATCTATTACAATAGACATTAAATAACAGAAATAATGGAATGCAGTTAAAATAATACAGCATTTTGAACTATATGATAACAATTACATAATCTCTCTGATACTCAGATAATTTACATTTTACTTTACCTTTAAAAGTATTGCAATAGTATTTCTTGTTACTAGTTTTTATCAATATTCATAAATAATTATCAATATTTCAATAAAAAAGAATTTTATTTAAAACATGGAACATGATTTCAAATCATTATTGAGAAATGACACATATACAAATGATTTAAAAATCCTTTTTCAATTTTATTATACGCAATCATCCAAAATACTTCCTTTTCGTAAAACATAACCATTTTGTCATGAAGTTCTACACAGATTATGTTTTTTTTAAGCATCGCAGACGAAATGTATGACTTTGCCAGAATTTTTTTTGCAAAATAAAAAGTAACTAGTTGGAACCCGTCGAATTCGACGGTCACTTTATTGACTGTAATATTCAAAAATGAATGGGAACTATCAAGAATGTCACCAAGGTCTTAAACAAAACTAACAGGAAAAATCAAAGAATGAGGCGGACGGAACATGACTTGTGACAGAAAGTAAACAAAAGGTTTCACGCCAGTTCTTAGCAACTGTACAACGACGATGAAATGACTGAAATCTTTAAAATTTATTTTTAACTATCTTTATTAAGTAAAAAAAAGAAGAGTAGATATTAAATGACGAATGAGCAAATACAGTTACAAATTCTAATTGAGCATTTCGTTGAAGACGATATTTTGGGTAAAGTCATCGACCACGAAACGTCCAGGTGAATTCTCTTAAATGATCTTGACTGCCACAGCATTCTTTGATCTAAACATTGAAAGAGTGACATACAACATTCCATGAGAAAATACGGGCGCAGAAAGGTAAACGACAAAAGTATGAAGCGAAAATAGTGAAAAATTTCGGAATTCTGCAAGAGGCAAAAAAATGTAATCCGCCAAATGGCGATCGCGCGCTCCCTGCTTTATTTGTCTTTTCTCAAGCTACCCTCGATGGTAAAGATCCAGTATCAGACGAAAACTGAAAAATTAAAGAAATAAAGGATAAATCGCTAACTAAAGAAGGAGTTTATAACTGCCGTCAATGTCGTTAACAAACCACAATATATTTGTGTGGAGAAAAGTTTGAAAAAAATCTGAAACTCTTTCATATTTTTAATACTCACTAAAGTGCTGTATATTAAAAGAGTATAATAATTCATGAGCCGTCCCTATTTTTCTTCCTTGTTTCATTAAATTGAAAAGTGTATCATTATTCGTGGCCGTGCCGTATTTTTCTTCCTTGTTCCACAAAACACTTCTTTGGAATCGAAATTTATCGCTGCTAAAACTGTTTTACAATCTTCGCCACGCATATTCCAACTCTATACTAGAAGACAAATATAGCACTACTTTATTTGTGCAGTTTTGTGCTGTTTATCATGTCAGCTCTATACTAGAAAGACAAATATAGCACACTCATGGATTATGATGCTCATTCCGAACAGTATTTAAAATGGATAAGATTTTAAATACTCTTCGGAATGAGCATCATAATCCATGAGTGTGCTATATTTGCCTTTCTCTTTGCATAAAACACATCTTTGGAATTAATATCTATATTAAATTTGCCCACTAAAGCTATTTTACAACCATAGCCAGGCATGGTTCGGTTTTTAAGTTTTTTTTTTTTTTTTTTTTTTTTTTTTTCTTTTTGCGGCAAACATGGTGATCAATTATCAAAAATCGTAAACCTTGTCAGACTTATTCTCCCCCCCCCTTCGGCGTTATGTGGCATACAGATTTAAAAAGATTTCCACCGTAACAGTTGATCTCTACAAAACCTGTCTACAAATCATATCGACAGAATCGAGTAGACAAAGTCTGGGCGTGAACGAAATAGCACCCTAGTGCTAATAAGTGGTAAAGCGCTTAATAGTACTCTAGTGCTAATAAGCGATAAATCGCTATAATAAAGAAGGCTTTTTATGACAGCAAAATGTATTTAATAAACCACAATGTTTTTTCTATGGCGAAAAATTGCACATTTGAAGTTCCGCTACGCCTGATCCCTTGGACTTTAAAAATTTTTCTCCTTAGATGACACATCTACGGACCAAGACCTTTTTTTAGACCTCTCAACCAAATTTTTATACATAGCAGTTCTTCCAATTTAGTGGATACCGGAAAAACATGTTTCAAATTAATATATAGAAAAAATTAATGAAATAAGCGATAAAGGGCCAAAATAAAGAAAGCTTTTATGATTTTCAGATGTATTTAATAAACCACAATGTTATTTGTATGGCGAAAAATTGAACATTTGCCGTTCCGCCATGTTTGATCTGTTCGACTTTTTCTATTTTTCTCTTTTGATCACACATCTACAGGCTAAGGCCTTTTTTAGACACTTTAAAAATTCTCTTACACCTAGCCGTTCTCTAAATTAGTGGATACAGTAAAAACACGTACCAGATTAACAGATAAGCGATAAAGCGTTAGAATAAAGAAGGCGTTTTTAGCTGCCAACTATGAGTTTTAATAAACCACAACGTTATTTCTATGGCGAAATATTACCAGTTTTGGCGAGTTATCACAAAGTTTGTCGTCAAAAAATAAGTCTCCAAGACTGTACTCAATTTGGCAATGTCTGCTATACTTCGCGAGAATTTGGCCTGAGCCTTTTAATTTAGAATGCGATTAATTTTTCTCTATGGTGAAGTAATTCGAAGTCGGTTTTCATTTCTTTTTTTAAAATCATACTTGCTCTTATTCTAATCATAATTTATAACAACACATTTATTATCACTACACACTGTTGTCACACAACATTTACAAACGGATGCAATTTCTAACAAATATTTTTCCAAATAAATCAAACCTTACAAAGCTTACGCATATCAATCTTCTGCCAACAATAGGGTTAATAAACCACAATGTTATTTCTATGGCGAAAATTTGCACCTTTGCCGTTCCGCCACGCCTAAACCGTTGGACTTTTTCTGATTTTCTCTTTTGATTGTGCATCTACGAGCCGGGACCTTTCTTCAGACACCTCAACCGAGTTTTTACACCCAGCCGTTCTCTCAATTTAGTTGCCAAAAGAAAAACATGTTTCAAAATAATATATAGATACTTGATCTTTGAAATCGTAACGAAACACTTTTTATTAATGTGTATAAATATAGAGCTCTTTTGTTGATGGTAAAATCACCCCTGGCGGCAATGTAAGCTGTTATATGGCGATGAAAGAAGTTGTTTATTAACTAGCAAATCTCCTGCTATCTTAGATTTCGTCATAAATACGACAGCTGTTCAGCGAGATTGGAGGTATTCCGAGACAGTTGAATTTGCCTAGTTAGCATATGTTTCTAGCATATTGAATTCACGAAAGATAACTGCTGTAAGTCAAAACTATTATCTCATGAGATCAAAGCCTGCAATGTCTATTCATGCTTCCTAGATCATAAGCCCGAGGTATAGAGGCACATACACGTTTCAGAAGGTTGCCTCGATCTAAGGTCCAATTATTTATTTATTTATTTTAGCCCAAACCAAGCTTGATCCTCATTTTATCAACCAACTTAAGGCATGAAAGACGGAATCAACCTTTCCCAACCTAAGAATCGAACCCTTTCACCTGTGGTATGGCTGCTCAACGATTTCACTACTGGTTTTTACTTTTGTTATTTAAAAAAGTTTTAAAAGTAAAATCTAGGGTAAAATTTGTGATAAAGCTTGTCTCGTTTGATTATTTAAGATCTTTTTAATAATCTGTTAAGTCGTGCCATGCATTTTCTTTAAAAATATTTTATTATCTTATTCATATAAAACTTTGTGTTTGTAGACAATGAGAATCTAAAAGCATTTTCTGGGAAAAAGTATATTTTACAAAAAGGAAAAAAAAATACAGTTATAATCTACATTTTGCTTAGAATTAGGGATAATATGTTTTATGAACAAAACCACTGCTTTTCTTGTTTTATTGAGACATATTAAAAGCAGTCTTCATGTTTTAGTGCTATTCATAAAATCACAGGAGAATATTTAATCAAGTAGACGAATGAATATTTTCATTACCCTGAAAAGCAATCTGTTGCTGTAATAACTGTACTTTAATAAATTCCCTCTCACATATTTATGTTTTCATGAATATGCAAATAGAAAAAAAGCAGTTTTTATTGTTTTCATCTGCAAAGTAATTTACGTTCAGCTTATTCTTGAATGTGTGAATCTTGAAAGAAAATTTTAACGACTCAGTCACGGAATATTCATAGGTTTTATATTTAATTACAGATAAATTTGAGATGTCTTTTTAATAAGTTGATTTTTTTTCCATTTTTCTTACTTTAATAAGAGCATCATAATATGTCTGCTCTTTTACATTTCATGTAGTTTGCTGAAATAGAGACATAGATACAAAGGCGTGTATAGGAGTTTGTGACCGGAGTAAGAGTTACTCTCAAAACTTTCAGAAAGAGCAAAGCATACCCGTAACGATCTTCTAGAACACATACGAGCAACCTCCGGCCCGCGGGCCGTGTGTGGCCCGGCCTGGCTTTTGATCCGCCCGCGCGTAACCTTTAAAAACCCCGTGTAAAACCCATAATAAATAATTCAGAATCCCATGTAAATACCAATTACACGGCTCGAGACTTCGCTGAAATCCTAAAGTCGGTCCGCAACGGCCAGCAACCTAAAGTTTAACCCACAACTTTCTAAAGGTTGCCCATACCTGTTCTAGAATATTCCACATGGAAAGGAAAATAAGAATAAGCAGTCGGTTAAGAGTAAGCTAAGAGTCTCGGTTAAGAGTCGGTAAGAGTAAGTTAATATTAAATTTAATATTACAAGGAACTAATAGTATGATTTATACTATAGAGGGTGTATATTATTAAAAAGAAAGCTTGGCAATTTTAAACATACAAAACTTGTCAAGTATGGTGAAGTATTATTGTTTGATTTTTTTCTTTACTGGCTAAAGCCATAAAATGTTAACTGGTTCTCTCTAAAAAAATAAAATGAAACATCACATATTCTATTTTTAGCATGTTAAACACCATTTCAAGAAATTTTAAATTGCATTGGTTAATAAACTACTTCTCGCACCCTTTTCACATTGGGAATGGTAAAACTTAACATTAAAACGTTTTTCAACACTGAAAATAGATGGCAAATATACAGATTGTGTAAAAAAAAATTAATTTAATGTTATTATTTTATGTAGGTTACTTGTTAAGCGGTCTTATAGTATTGAACATCTTTTCGAAATGTTCAATCTGTCTGAGTAATATTTTTAAATATTACCTTGTTGTACTCATTGCTAGTAAGTTTTATAAATGTACATCAATCTTTATGAATATAACAAAAGCAACAACTATGAAATGCTTACAGCCTGCAATTTTGCAAAATATGAAACGATTTGCGGTGAAGCTAAAAGCAGGGCTTCCAACCAGAACTGAACCGGAAACCGAAAGAACCGTTATTTTGGTTCGAACGAAAATCGGAACTGTTTACAGTCCGTTTTCGTTTCTCAGAGCCTTCCTCCCATTTGCGCATGCGTCAGGTCTGATTCGATTTCATCAAAATTAGGGCGAGTGGAAGTTTAGAAACGCTCTTTTATGCTTATAACTCAGTTTTCAATTGACCTAGCAATAAGTAGAATAGTTTCTGAAATTCCGAATTGAAATAAAATAAATTGGTAAACATCATAAAAAGACAGCGTGCCAAAATAAAGCTTCAAAAAGTACCCATCTCAACCAATCACCCGTTTTCCAAACAGAATCGTCTGAGCCGAAAACCGTTATTTTTAGAGGAACGAAAACCGCAAGTGAACTCATATATATTTTTTTTATTTGGACCGGAACGAGAGTGGAACCAAAATAATTACGGTTTGAAGCTCTTTAAAAATTTCACTGGCCACGGAGTTTTCCATAGTTTCTTTTAATTTAATCTGATTTCACGCTTTCAGCATAATGCAGTATTGAAAACTGATATATCGTCGTAAATTCCAACGGAAAAATGCACTGCACTTAATCATAATAGGCCAACCTTGACGACAAGTGCCGCTGGCGATCTAGTCTCATAACAGCTAAAAACGCTTGCAGATATATGGACACAATACACTTTTAGTGCTCATTTTGAAGACTACATGTTTTCGCTTAGCTTCACCCACTTGATCGCATATTTACAGATGTTCAAAAGCTTTCTTTTTGCAATGTACAAGCCGTTGAATGCACTTCACATGCTTGCTTCCACGTTTTGCTGCTATCTCCCATTGTCGTCCCTTGTAATGATAATAAAAAAAATTGCATTGGGTGGGTCTAAAAAACTAATAAACCCTCACGACCTTCCTCTTTATGTTATTTATTTCTAGGGTATTCTTAGTCAAACTTTGCAAATATCAATCTAAAAACCTTTTTCATTCTTGTGGATTTAAAAAAGAAATAGAAATAATAATGGAACAACTTTAGTGTAAAGTACTACATAAGATTTTCCACTTCTCGATGAAATATATTTTCTGACACATATATCCTCGTATCCAGAGTTCTCATATTTTATACATCCCCACCGCAGTACTCCAAGCTATGAAACCTAATTATCCTCGAAGTAGGAGTTAACACATTTCTGTTGGTAGGCGAGTGGCGGCTGATTTTTATTGGGTCTTTTCCGCAGTCAGCTGTATGTTTTAGCCCCCGTCGTAAAATCATCGGCGGAATATTTAAAGAGGCAAACATATAAATCTTCACCATTGCACTAAAAAACAATCTGCTGGTGTAATCTCAACGCCCGTAGAAAGTTACTCTTCCTTATATTTATGTTGTCATGAATATGCAATCAGAAAGGAAGACGCAATTCATGTCCTTTTTTTTTTCCTTGGCGTGTGAAATAATGTTTATGCACAAATTTCTTTCAGCAAGCGCTTACTTAAGTGATTAGAAAAAAGGTGTTTTAAGTCTTTAAAATATGTACAAATGTGCATATTGAGGAATGAAAGTGTTAAGGAAGAATGAAAGTTATAATTTATACAGGTATACAAATTTTAATATTATTCACATTTCAGGAAGTTTCTGATGCGCAACTGTAAAAGCATTCGTCGTTGTCTTTCAGTAGTATGAAAGCTGTATTTGAAAAGAATATAATTTCCTAGTCACGGTAAAACTTAGTAATAGAAGATTTTGAATATATTCAACAGAAAAAAAAAACAAGAAAATTAAAAAGCAAAGAAATAAATTCAACGGAAAACGTTGTGTAATTCTGTTTTAGGAAACTTAAGCCCCATGGATTTTAATAGTGTGATGTTAGTTCATGAAGGAGATTAAATATATAGGTTTAAGAAAGTATTGTACTGACTTTGTGATTAAATATTTACTTTTACTTTTATTTACTTAAATAAAAGAATGTAATTTTCAGCATTTGTTAATTTTGATTTAAACACGGTGGCTCATTTTTCTTAAGCTTCTTGACCCTCCTGATTGTAAAATGTTAAATATGAATTGAATTTCCAAAAATAAGATGAATTACATTATAACAGTGTTAATAATTAAGCTAATCCATTGTTTTTTGGTTTATTTGAATAAGATTTGGTGCATACCCTTTAAATATCGCAAATTAAATGTTGCGAAATATTTATTAAAATACATTTTTATAAGCTTTTCATTAACTGGCTCTTTTACTGTGTCGTTTCATATTATATTTTAAAAATTTGATCAAATTCACATTGCTTGAAATTTTGTATACAAGAATAATTAAGCACAATTGTTTTTAATTTTCTTAATATTCTGGACAGTTTTTTAAATATTATTGATTTGTTTAAATGCTTAATTCTAAAAAAATTTTTGGCGCATATCATCCTGTATTCACTAAAATATGGATCAGAAATTTGTGTCATATTGAAAATTATTTCCATTCTGAAAAAGAAAAAAAATCGATTTTGAATCTTTCTTTAAATGCTTAATTTTTATCGATTTTTTGAAAAAAAATGATAACTTTTATATAACAAGCTACTTTAAATTTGGCTTTCTGTAAAAATTTGTGAGTTGTAGGTTGAAGGAAACTGTCAAGGGTCACTTGGTGGCTACTTAGACCCATTTCGTTTTTTTTTTTGTTTTTTTTGTTTGTCTTTTACTGTAAATCTTAACTGTAAATCTTAAGATTTGTCTTTTACTGTAAATCTTATTCAATCTTTACTGTAAATTTTTTAATGTAATTCATCTTATTTGTGCAAACTGACGGGGATGGGGGGTGGGGGGGTCGGAGATCAGCCCCTGCTGAAGAATGTAATATCTCTAGCTAGAGAAATATTAATTGATCCCTGCCATGGATTCCATTTGTCTCCTATTGGAGAAATGTTAAAATTAGCCTCAGTCCCTACAAGTTCACCAGTACCTAACGATTTTAAATATTGAGAATAATAATTCTTCTACTGTTTACTAGGCAAAGGAGCAAGTTACAAGCATTCCTTTGAAATAGATATACACATGTCTAATACAAGTTCTCAATCTGTTACTGGGGTTATGTTTCAAAGAAAAATTGCGAAATGGACGAACAACCGCTGCTCTACCTCGAGCCGAATTTGAGAGTAGATGTTGTGAGGCGGAGCACAACGGATGTAACATTACAACACAGCACACACAGCACATACAGCGCGACGCGAAAAGGATGTTGATACACTGCCATGGCCGGAAGAGCACAAGAAAGCGGCGAAACATTCACGATACAGCGGAGAAAAATAAAGAACGCAAGGCATCGAGGAGGAGAGGGGGCAGCAGTACGAGGCACGATGACTGCTGTCACCGCACTAGGGTACTACACTATGAGCAATACCGCGACTCCGAACGCTGCCGCAGCACACGGGAAGAGCGACCAACCTCTGGAAAGGTAGCCCATCCATCTAGCAGGGCATCAAGCATTCCTGCAAGCAGGGGCCTGCACCGAGCCACTGAGGCATGGTCATGGGGCCATAATTATGTGAGGCGATTATCCTGGTTCTTTACCTTAAAACAAACCCGTGATAAAAATCTCCCTAATCCATTATTGAAGTTAAAGAGCAGACATCGTAAACTGGCATTTACATTTTATTTAACATATCAACACCTATATAAACTTCAAAAATTCAAAGTCCTGCGGTGGCCAGTGAGACCCCAAATAGACGCAGCCTATCAAATCAACAGCAAAGGCGAAAATGTGTCGACAAAACGCAAGCTAGGAGAATAGTAACAGAAGCAAAATACGCCAAAGGGCACGCTAAACCAAATGCCAAACAAAGTGGCGCCAGTACGCGTTAAATACATTTCTACATTATTATTTTTCAATCCCCGACGCGCCAACAGGCAAAAGAGGAAAAATTGTCTACCTGGACAAACGGCCAGAAGTGGCGTGATCACTGAAACATTTAATACGTGGAAAATAAAATTTAAAAGACTGTGTTCTTCAGCATACATTAGTAACACGGACGATATGAAAGCGATATAAACATCTGGAGTTATTTTTTGGCTGTCAATGACTAATTTCAGTAACTGTTAATGGATGTATTTTAGCTATCAAAAACGTGTGAAAGTATGTTGCTAATTTTGTATGTAGTAAATGCGTGTATTTTTCTGTACTGTATTCTGAAGCTAAGTATTTAAAGTAAGAAATGATGTATAATAGTTTAATAAGTGTTTATAAGGTCTGTGTCTAATTAAAATTAGCTCTTCATATTTTATCGAAAAATGTACGTATTTTAGGGCATGTTGGGTATAAAAGGGAAAGAGCTGTAAATTTCATCAGACTCCCCGCTGTGAATTTTCGTTCATTAATTCTAGTCTGCCGTGCTAAGTAAAGTTCGTTACTCAGTAAACATATTTTTAAACGTAATGGAGTGTATGATTTTTAAATGGATAAGCAGTTTTAAAATGTTAAGTATACTAAATAATCAACGATATAAAATAACGGTTCTCTTGAAATTTTTAATAATTTATAATTTTTAAAACTGTGTTTGCATAGCTAGATGACAGGTGTTGTGTTAGTCCAAATTGTGTTTCAAATTTAAAGTATCACAGTACTTAATCCACCCAAAACGTTCGTAGTAATTGATCTAGCACGAGAATAATGTTTTATATTATTAACCATATTTTTTATTATTCATTTATTTTTTTGCTCATATTCATTATTTTTCTTTTTACTATTACATTTGTTTTTGATTATACTTATAGATGTGGTAGTGTTTATACAATATGTAATTTAAGAAAATCATTATACATAGTATTTTGTATATGTTATCAGTGTAGTATATTTAGGGGGATAATTAATTCATAAAAGCTTAAAAAAACAAGTCACATTTATGTTAAAAATATATTTTGAATTTAAAAACTCTTAAAAGAATATAATTAACAACCGTTAAAGCGGCGATACTGTAAAGCAAGCCATCGCACTAATACTACGCGAAAAAACTGTTCTTATTCTATTAAAGAATCTATAAAAAGCGTCTATAAAAGAAGCGGGTCTCAAATGCTCATGATTGCTCATGCTTTTCGTGAAGCAGAAAGTATTAAACAAAAATACAGTGCGATAATTAAACTACCCCTATATAGGTATTATAATTGAACTTCCCTATAAACAACATTCACGGGTGAGCTTATTGTATCTAAATTTGGCATACGGACTGCGCACAAGATACGCTCAAGAGAAACGTTTTTCTTAGTTCAAAAAATATGCGCTAGGTGGCGCTTTGCGTTGTGAGTTCACCAAAGAAAGTTGCTTAGTGTATTAGTTAATAAATGCTCAGAAACTATCGAATAAATGTTCGAACTGTTTCAAATTAGGCCTTTTCATTATTCAATTTGCTGACTTGTTAAACTTGCTAATAGAAGACCTTACGAGGTATTTTTCTGAACTATCCTTTTTTTTAAATAAATTCCTTGATCGAATCTCATGTACAGCCAAGTACCAAAATTTTCTTACAATCCGTTCACCCGTTTCAGCTGTAGAGCCCTGTATATATGGAAAGTTTAATTATAAACATCTTTTACTTTCTATTAGATTATTGTGGTGATCTTGATATGTATCATAAAAATTTTTAAATTTAATTATTTAGCTAAACAAATGAGCCAAATATGCCACGTTTTCATTTTTACTTTTGTGGGATTCATTCTCTTTGCTGTTTCTAATTATGTGAATGAAAGAGCATATTGATATTTATTTCACAAAAATCAAAAAATTACATATATACTTGGATCAATTTCTTAAAAAATCTTTGTTTCTACCGCAATCATTAATACTCTTCAGTTTAACTTAAATATGATTTCAATTATTATATTTTGAAAAAGGTTGGGAAAAGGCGTTCTGTCCTGAATAAAGAGTAGTGTTTAATGAACTTAATTAAGTTTCGAGTATTCACTCATTGTGAGTTATGAGCAAATACTAACGTAATTGCAAATAAAAATTAGTTTAATAAAAAGATTTTTTGTTTTTTTATTCCCTTCAAAACTAGCATAACTAATTCGATTTTAATATTACAAACATTTCTATAAAAAAAGTGTGTAAAATTTACGTAGACATTTACTTCGTAAACGTTTAATAAAGATAAAAATATCCTTCTAATTTTCAAAGTGTTAAGTCAAAGGTTCTCAGAACAATTTATACATGGCATGCTACCCTCAAATAATCCATGTCAAAATGGCCAATACATATATGACTGCAATGCATATAAGAATAACTTTTAAAAATAACAAAATTATTTTTAAAACTTTTACACTGTCAAAAACGTTCACAATTGTTAATTTTCCGATATTATAATAGAATCAAGCACTTTAATATCTGTAATGTTACTTTCGATTTTTATTATCTTTTTTTTTACACATTTCTTAACAGCCAAAATGAATTTTATAAATATACGCCACAAAATTGTTATACAGCACCTATCAAACTTGTAAAATAAATTCACCTTCAAAGAATTGAATAGTTCATTTTTTTTAGACACGATTAATGCTTTAATAGTTCGATAGTTTTCAAAAGTTACCCAGGGACGTCTGATATGCACATTTCTACTTTTGTTTATTTATTTTTATTTTGATGTTGGTGTTCGACAAGCTGCTGTTTTTATCTGATAAAACAACGATTTCAAAAATGCGAAATAATATTAAATTAGTGTTGATGCAACGATTTTTTAACATGTCAGATCTTATTCAATCGAGTGCATTAATACAAGTTTAGATATCATGAAATTTTGTAAATATTGCTAAAAAATTATATTTCATTCAAAGACGAATAGAGAGAAATGTACATTTTTTTTTAATCTTTAAGAATTCTTTTGTTGATGAATCTGTTTTCATTCATCCATAATCATAATTTATTTGTGAAATAACAATGCATATTTGCAAACACAATATGATTGCTGTGCTTCATACAAGAATTTGTAGTTTAAAATTTGATCTAATGAAGACAT
The DNA here is from genome assembly GCA_038373885.1 of Cheiracanthium punctorium. NCBI lineage: Eukaryota > Metazoa > Arthropoda > Arachnida > Araneae > Cheiracanthiidae > Cheiracanthium > Cheiracanthium punctorium. The sequence goes on from JAWZYV010002197.1 coordinate 2,039,890, forward strand.
GGATAATTTTGTTAAAATGTAGCTATCAACGACAATAAATAAAAAATTATAATTTTATGCAAATGGCATTTATATTTCTACTAATCTTCTTAAATGAAGGGGAAATCTTTGAAGTTTAAAACTATAATTCACATTACGTAACTTTGTAATTAAAACACCTTTAAATTTTTAATTTTATTTACATACTAAATTATTCATGGATTGTTTATATTTCTAGTTGCTCCCCGCTCTCGTAGAATAACGCTTTAAATATAACGTCCAATCTTCTGTATGATTTATGATATGTAACGTAGGGAGTCAGTAAAGCTTGCAGATAATGTCATTAATTACAGTTTACACGAAGTGTTATCATTTATTACGCAGAGTGTTTAATTTATATGAGTGTTATCCTAAATGCTTATTTAAATAATGTCAGGCACTTAATTGATATTGACGACTGATTACGAAGTAAAGATATTTTTTGAAAGATGATATGCGATTATTTAAATGAGCTTAATATACAAATTTTAAAATAGTAATGGCTTATTTTTACATTGTAAAACATCATAAAGGAAGTAGACATAAGACGTTTTTTTTTTACTTTTTTAAATTGTTTAAATGATTGTAATTTTAAGTCAGAAAAAAAGTATACACTAATGCACCTGCATGAAGTATGGAGGAAAAAATTTACATTTTCTATTCCTTTATTAACTACTTTATTTTTACAATAAACCGAGGAAAACCTACCCTATTATTAAACATATTTTTCAACATAGTAAGACTGGATAGAAGTGCATATATATTAAAGAATGCTTTTTTATTTATTTACTTATAAGTATGCGTCTCAGAAGGTTAGAAACACAGAATATTACTACTATTAATAATTTATGAAATATAAAAGTAGCATTGCAATATTTCAAAACGTGATATTCGTTAAAGTAATTTAGTTCAAATGCAATACCCTGCGAGTTATTATTTATTGTTTTCAATTTACGAAATCCACACTATCGACATCGAAAAAGAAAAAGTAAGACCCCCGACCCTAAGCACTTTAAATTTCTCGAGTACAGTATACCTCCGATTTTTCCCCCTGGAAACTCCATGGCTAAATTGCACTTCCATATCTAGTAAGAATAATGATCAAATGCAATGAAAAGAACAGAATAAAATATCACTCACATCCCCTTTATGGCTCGTCATTTTCCGCATATAGTTCGGGAAAATGTATTTAGCTATTTTCTAACACAAGAACGTGCATTAATTTTAAGGCTTACTTCCTTTTATGTTTATTTCATGAGAAGGAACCGATTTTAGAATCTAAGAATTGAAAATAAGCGCAGGCGTGAAGCAGATGATATTTTTTCTCACATAAAGGTAAATGTTATTCAACGGTAGTAATTGGGATTGAATTTTGGGGACCGTTTTGAAATTAAAATAAAAGAAGTTTATTCATACCGGACGCTTTTAGTCAAATTTTTGAGGACCAAAAGTGGTTGCAAGTTCTCAGTTAAAAGTATGTTGAAATGTGAGTATTTTCAATTTTTGTGTTATGAAAAATTGGCCCACCAATCAAAAGAAATTTCATGAATTGTCTTTCTCTTACAAAACTACTTTTAGAGAAACATGGCATAAATCATTTTATAATATTCTTTCGTGTACATCCAAAATCTGCACAGCTTTATATTCTTTCCATCAGCATAAAAATTTTAATCCTCCCGCGAAATAAAGAAACGATAACCAACATTTTTTGTTTTATTTTTCACGAGATAATGGAGTCCTAACTCCACGTGCTTACTTATTTGTTCTTGTTAGCTTAATTATCGTTGGGACTTTGAAGGCAATTCGTGGAAAGTTTACTTAGAATATTGCGTCCCTGTAATCCGCAGTAGCTTAAACGAAATCCATAAATTAATTTATTAGCCCTCGTCTGAAACATTTTACTAATTCAAAGAGTAGTCCATACACACGTTATAGGGTTCAGTATCCATTTGCGAATAATTTCTGTGCTGTAATTAAAGCCGGGAGGCATGGCTAAAAGGTTATATTTATGGATAAGGAAAGCTAAGTCGAAATGTGGGTATCAGTTTTCGATTTAGCGGTAATCTCACTTTTTTACTGGATTTAATAAAAATCTTAATAGACCTTTATGTGCAATTTGGTGAAATGTACTATTATCTGTAATGAGAGTTGAGAAGATGTAGTATGAAAAGCTAGTTTTTCAGTACTGTTAAGTACATTTCCAACTTGAAAATATGCAGGTAAATAGTAAGGTGGAATATAAAAGAGATTCATTCATTTTTACTGTTACACTACACATTTTGAAAATGAATACATAACTTTAAATGTGATACAAGAAATCTCTGAAGTAGTTAATTGGAAACCTGCTTTTTTATTGACTAGTCAGTGCTATCCATTTCAATTGTCTTTTGTGGTAATTGTAACTTTTTAACTCATTTGTACCTAGTGTCCATTTTCAGGGATGCTCAAATTTTAAGATTTTGGAGGTCGGTTGCAAAAATTTTTCAGCGTTATTTAGTTTTCCTACAATTGATTTACCAGTGTTAAATCTCAACTCTACAAAATACTTGAAGCAAGCAAGATGCAAAATTTTCACTTCAAATTTTTTAAACGAAATTATCACTTGTTCATGCAGCAGGTGTCAGGAATTTATCTATTATTGCTTGCTTGTTAAAAGTTGAAGAAAGCCATGCAAACAGTCAGACCACAGCAGTATTAAATTAGTTATTTGGTAGCAATGAGAAATTTGCACATTTTCTCCACAAAACAGCGAAAATTAATATGTGAAAAAAAGTCAAAACTGAAATTCCGGCTGAATTCAAGAATTAATAAAAAATAAAACAAGTGCAAAAGAAACATAATAAGTTTACAGGCAAAACTCGCAAACACAAATGCCATTCCTTTGCACATTTAGTGTGAATCCAGCATAAATGCATCAGAAACTGAAACCAAAGATTTGACATACTTAACATCACAGAATGCACCAGACATTTTTTTACTAAACCAGCTTACACGAAAATTGCATATATGATTGGAATACTTCTATGCAAAGTTAATTTTTCAGTACTGTTGTGTGCATCTACAAATAGAAAATGTGAAACTAAATAGGCAGATGCAACACTAAACGAGATTCATTCATTCTAATTATTATGACACATTTTAAGATGGAAGATAGAGTTTTAAATATAATACACGAAATTTCAATCGTAATAATGTGGAAACCACACTAGTTATTGACCTGTCAGTGCTAGCCAATGAGGAAAAGTTGCATTATGTGATATTTGTAGCTGTTTAAATCAGTTATATGGTACGTTTGTGAAATTTCTATTCTTTTTGCAACAAAAGCTGCGAAAATGAGAATGTACCGAAAGTCAAAATTTGACTTTCGACTTAATTAAAGAGCTAAGTTTAAAGGAGTGCAAAACGGAACATACTAATTACTAGCATAAGTTGCTAACACAAATGGTATTTTCTTCCCTTGTGCATTTAGTGTAAATTGAACATTAACGCATTAGGAACTACAAACAATTTTTTCAACATTTACCATCACAAAGTGCACTAGACACCTGTCTAATTAACCAACTCTCACCAGGACTACATATATGATACAATGGCATCACATCATCTTCATACGAAACGGAAAAAAGAAAAAAAAAGTTTACAAAACTCAGGACATGGAATTACCAATTTACAATGAGAAACTTCTCATACCCTTGTGAATCAATGAGTAGTGTGAGTATGAAGAAGTTTGTTGTTCATATTAAAAATTATGAGCTTTGACTTACCATTTAAACGTTTTGACCAATCGACGCTCAGACAATTGATATGAAAACACAGAGAAATGAATCAAATACCTTCCATAAACACTAGAACTTCATACCAACAGATTAAGCCAGTTTTTGATAACTCTTACTTACTGGTAAAATTTAACAAGGTTCCAATCAACTAGAGGATTTATGGATCATATTTCTTACAAAAATTTCCATGTCAAAATATTAGCCAAATTTAAAAATAACGTGAGTTTTACTTATGAAGATATCTGGCTTTTATTTAGGTATCTTTAAAAGTCAGCATATTAAGAGGATGGTTGACGTTATAGGCTTTTTGTTTTAATTTTTGTCCAAAATTATGAATTTTTGCATACGTACACACAAAAGTGTAATACATTTAAACAGTCAAAAAAATTTAGATTTTAAAAAAATTCGAAAATTTTTAAACTGTTTCTTGTGTAACAGATTTTAATTTCTTCCTTCAATTTTAACTTATTATTAAATGTTTTCGAAAATTGTTTGGGTATTAGAGATTCCTTGAGATATTACATGCTTAGAACGATTTCTATATTTCATTTTCACTATAATTTAACCCTTTTCTGTATTTATATGGAATCTGAATAATATTAATGAGCAAATTTTTCAAATGGGTTTCAGGAGCATTTTTGATAAATCTTACTTCTTCTTTTTTCTTTCTTTAAATTAAGGCGTACAGAGGATTTTTAAAATACAAGTTTTACACAAAAGACATATTATGAAAACTTTAGAGGTCCATTTATGAGATTTTTTTTATTTTTCAAACGCTTATAATTTTTCACTAATTAACTTAGATACATGCGGTTTTTTCTTTTTTACAACAGAGTCATTAAAATTCATCAAATATTAAGACAAAAATATTCCGATATTTTGGCTAATTCCAATGTGTACTATGCACTTAAACTCTACAAATATAATTTATGATAGTGTTTTCAAAGTGTTATTGGTTTCAGAGGAGATTTAAATAATAAATATTTCTTATTAAAAATGTGCGACATGCTATAATATTCAATTGTAACGATTCAAATTCAAATATTTTGTGAACGTTGATGCTTTCTATTAGAATTTTTTTATAAACTTTTTTAACAAACCATACTCCATGTATTTTTACACTTCTTATACCATCCCTAAACATTTACTCACGTCTTAACATAAGCAAGAATGCATTTCTTTTATTATATTTACAAATAATCATTTTAATTAGTTTGTGTTAACCTATCTGCATTAGGCTCTATGTAACTTTCGAAGCAGTTAAAATAAAATTTAGTTTTAATATTAACTTATTTTAAACCACATCAGGTTATCCATAGAGACATGTAAATTAATTTATTATCATTCATTTGAATCATTTTGGTAATTCAAAGAGTTTTCCAGCAGCGCTTTATGGAGTTCAATATCCATTTACGAATAATTCCTCTGCTTTAATTGAAACCAGGAAGCATGTCTGAACGATTTCGTCTACGCCATGCAAAACGAAGCCAAACTGTGCGTATCGTCTGGATTAAGCTGTTCCCGAGCAAGATTTTTATCCCATTTCTGCGTAGAACATCTTGATTCCCAGCATAAAAGAAGTAATTTAGAATTTGGAGATACCGTAGTTGGAGAGTATAAATGAATTAATTAAAGTCTGGTGAAAGCGCAGAACGAAATATCATTTGTTCCGATTATGTGAATGACATCCTACATGGAAAGTTTTAATTTTTTTTTTCGACATTTCAGAGTAGTTATTAAAATCTCCAAAATGAGACTCGCTCAGATGATTAAAGTACAGGTAAAAGTTAATGACACGCTGGGATTGTGTCTGCATGCTTTAATTTTGATATCATAACTAAAAAAACTTTTCATGTATTTCAAAAACCCCGTCTCCGTAAGAACACGGAAAGTGAAGTAGCACTTAGCCAGTGCTTGAGAGGGTGAACTCCTCTCTCAGCTACTCTGCTGTGGGACCGTGTACGCTAATGGGAGCTGGTGCACGTAAAATGCGTCGTAGCTCCAATGTCCTCCATATTCAAAAGATACCTCTGGGGTTCCGATTTCAGGTCGTTGGTCCCTCACCTGAAATTAGTTCAAAATTGGGAACCAACAGGCAGAAGTCTAACCCCCTCAGAGGCAATGGCCCCCACTTCCATGGATAGTGCGATCGTCTGTCTAATTATTGTCTATCGAACAAATGATATTTCCTTCTTTTTAGTCTGGTGAAAACGCAAAAGAAAATCCAGAACACGTGAACAGCAACAACAATAAGTATTTCAAAACTAATATTCCTCACTAAAGTAGGAGAAAGAGAGGTCAGTTGCCAATCGTACATTTTAAAAATATAGATATATAAATACTGTCTGAAATAGACAGTAGTCATTCAAGAGATTCGAAATCTTTATCGTAGTATCAGAATAGAGAAACTGTGTTTTCAAAGATAGGAGATATTTTAAATTGGCATTTTATTTGTGTAAAAATGTTCATTTTCTTTTTCACTGTTTTTTAGTTATCTTACGTATTATTATTACCTTACGTTTAGTTATTTTAGAATATCTTATGTTGTTTCCAGGAGCACATGCAGTGTTTGCTAGGCACCTGTAATAGATATAATTAAATATGTGCAATGGAAGTTGGTTGTCACTAGCTGCAGGAGTAAGTTATCACGATATGACTACCTACCCAATGCAGTATACCAAGATACAGAAAACATTTTATTGAAACAAAGGCAGGGTTATTGCATTAAGAAGCCTGACTGAAGTATATTTGAAATTTTCAGCGTAACAATTTATTTATGATAATAAATTTTTATACAGATTAGAACGTGCAATGTATTTAAGATATTGAAATATGATTACTTTTACTTCATTTTTCGATCTCATATTCATGTATACCCGTTACTGAACAGAATGTTACCAAGACAAAACAAAATATTCAATGAACATTTGTTTTGAAATGCTCATTATTAAGCACTGTGACCGTTGTTTACAACAGAGATGGATACATTATTTGAATGGAATAACTTATTTCATCAATCTAAATTTTCCGACAAGAGAAATTACTTTTCCTACTGATAGTGGGATGATTGAATGTTGATGGTCACATACGAAGTTAAGCATAATTATTTGAGATTGATCATTGATGGATGTAGTTAATGAAATTAGTCAAAGTGGTTATTTATACAGATTTAGTTTGTAATTGTTTGAGTATTTTCGTTTAATGTACTTTATAAAGAGGTTTTCAGGTGATAAGAAATGAATACTTATGTATTGCAAATATGTGCAAATACATACACACAATTGCCTTTATACATGCATGTATACATACAGGGTGATTCTAAAATCCGTGTACTAATTTTTAGGGGAGGTAGGATACACCAAGATTGTCCAAAATCATAAGCAATGCAAGTTCGGAAATAGCGTCTTCATGAACCTATTAACAATCATTTTCGAAGAAGTATTGAAGAGTGCGTCTAATATCTTAGCCAAGTTTCATAAACAATGGACTTTCCTCTGAAAATTTTATCAATGTAATGAAAAAAAAAAATCTGAATTAACAATTTTTATCAAGTGTAATCGGTGAAATATTTATTAGTTTTTGAAAACCAGTTACGGAAAGTTTAATATTATTTGAACACTTGTTTCGGAATGCAATTAAACACTTTTTTCATGTCTCGGACTTTAGTGTGATGTCTTCCTTCCTATCTCATAGGACACAACGCTAGTCCACCTGTTGGGTTCCTCCATAATAAAGAGACCAATCTCTCTGGCCTTGGTAGTAGACATTGCCTATAAACGCAAGTGCCCGCTATTAGGAAAAAAATAAACACTTTTTGTAAACTGTAGTTTTCGCTTTAAATATAGGAAAATTTCTGAGTTTGATGGACGGTTTGGTTACTATTTTGAAAAAAAATGCTTAAACTATATACGGTACAAAGAGTGGTTAAACAGAGGAGACGGGGGTACAGGGGTGGAGTTTTACAGTTTTATATTTAATTCTAAAGATATTTCAAAAACAGAATATCAAAGTAATGTATTTTGTTTTCTGATCCGGATCTATTGTCAATCCTAATTAATTTTACTTCAATTCTGAGAAAAGTTTTTGCACAAAAAAAAATCAATTTTCTTGAGTGCATTTTTTGTCCACCTGCTATATCCCGCAATGGGGAAAATTGGACAGGTCACCTGAAAAAAATTAAAACATTTTATTTCACTCGATCGTGACTAATTTAAGCTTTTTTTTATTGCTTGACAAAATTTATTATGAATTTAGATGTTAAAAGCTCAGAATTTATAAGGTAAATGTTAATTTTATGGTTCTAAAATATACACACACCTAATTGTCTAAAAAAATTAGAATAAAAATGTTTTAGTTAAATAATATCACTTCATTCTATGACCTGAGTCCTACAAAGTTTACAAATTTTTAGTAATATCGTTATTTTTAAGACATTTAATCAAAAACTGTTAATTTGAAAAATTTTTTGGACATTATGTAACTGAAAATCTACAGCAAAAATATAGTTTAAAAAACTAAAAAACACGCTTCGTGATAAATTGAACTAACTAAAAAGTGAAAAATAATTCTTAATATAGATATAAATTAAGGAACGAAAAATAGTATTATTGTGAAAAAAGTGTGGGGCGCTTTGTGCTGTATTTTTGTATCATTTTTGTACTAATCGCACCGATCGAATATTCTCAAGTACTGATATATGGAGTACCCCACGCTTTTTTACAATAATACTATTTTTCGTTCATTAATTTATTTCTATATTAAGAATTATTTTTCATTTTTTAGTTAGTTCAATTTAACACTAAAGAGTGTTTTTTTAGTTTTTTTTAAACTATATTTATTTTTTACTTTTTAGTTCGATGTGCTATAAAAGCGTGTTTTTTTAAACTGTATTTATTTAAAATTTATATATTTTTAATTTTCGATATCTCTCATAAAACACCAAGGAACACTAAGTTGGAAGGTACAAACTGTGAGATAATTTATTTTCACTGTGCACCAGTGGCACAGCCAAGATTTTATTTCGGGGTGGGCTGGGTATCAAATTTAAAGCTAAAGTACAATTGTAAGCTAAATATCAAATTGTAAGCTAAGTAAAAGGTAGCCCCCCTCTGGCTACACCCCTGCTGCGCACCAAAGTATTCATTAACCTGCAGTTAAATGCTACCTTCCTCACTAAAAAGCAAAAACAGGTCTCTAATCAACAAGCAAGTTTTATAACGAGTGCAACAAACACAAACATCCATGTAATAATATACAATATTGAGGTAAAATTTTTAGATTTTCCCTCTGGATTTCAAAAAAGTAACTACCCAAACATACCACTGAAAAAAGTTACCAATAGCGAGAGAGGCTCTATTCCATTGTGCTGAGCCGAGTGCCGAAATGGTACGCATGCATAAAATGCATGCACGAAATGGTACGACCACGCGCTTGCTCCATCTCTCTCGCTCTCACGCAGAGGATCTCTAAGAAAATTACTAATCCTCACGATCCTAACCAGGATAATGGGATAAACTTATCAAATTATTTTATTGTTATCGGTCCTTGATAAGTCTGCAAAATTTAAATTAAATTTGACCGCTTACAGTGGGTCAAAATCGAGTCCAAAGGAGTCGGTTACAAACAAACAAACATACAGGTGAAACTAATAAAAGCGTGTTAAAAATCAACATTTTCATTATTCTCTTAGTTCCTAGCAATGCATCTGATTTTGGCAATTTTTTCACAATATCTTTACTGTTTGCTGTATAAATCTCATCAAAGGTAAGTGCATAACCTGGCTGAATTCCTTTCATTTAGCGCACTTCAAATCATTTTCATTTTTGCCTGCACTTAAGTAACATAGTGTTTAAAATTAAATTTTTTCTTGCTATAGACCTTTAATAATACGAAATTTCCTACGTCAACATTAAAATCTACACCTTCAAATTGCAAATCCTCAAAGTCAGCTTCACTGGAAGATTCTTTTCATTCTTCCCTTTCTTCAGTTGAGCTAGTCTTGTAATTACTTGCAATTTTTTTTCTCTCCTGCTTCATATAATTAGACTTTTACTTTTCTTTTTTTTCAATCTTATTTATAACACATATGCATTCCAGCTTCTCAAGTCACCAAACATATGCACCTCCTGTAGTAACTGTAGTTATCTCGGTATTAAAATCAAACAATAACACAGTTTTCTTTAAGTTTAATAACTTTTCTATACTACTAAAACACCAATAGATGAATAAAACAGTAGAGTGCATGAAATTTGCTAGACATTTTTACGGATAATAACTCCTTAAGTATTCAAATACTTTTGTATAAAACAAACCGTAAATTTCAAGCAAAAATATATTTTTTTTAAATTTGTTACTAAAAGTTAAGTATTTTCTTATAACTATGTATTAGAGCTTGCAAATGAGTGCTTTAAATAAATTTATGTTATACTTTGCGTTTGTGTGTGTTTTAGTAAATCCCAAGGCTTTTTGCCATTCGAGAGTTTAAAAATACAATTTTTAATCGTAAACATAATTTCATCCATTTTTATGCAAATACAGCTAATTTGATTGAGTCTAAATTATATCATACTCATGCATTTTCCTGCTGATGTACAAGATTTTCATCAGTTAAAATTTATAAAAGTTAAACAAAAACATCTAAAACATTTCAAGAAATGTTATTAACTGAACATGGTGAGTTTTAGAAACGCTAATGAGCATTCTAAATGAAGTTAAATGAAAATCATGATTGTATTTTTATTCGAAATACAAATTTGAAATAAGATATAGGTCATCAACACATTTATATGCAGGTATTTTCAACTTAAATGCACAAGCTCGTGTCAGCTATGTTATACAAAATCGCTCACTTAAGAAAAGCAGTAAAACTTGTTAAATTAATTAATTTATTTTCAAAAGAAAACCACATATTTAAATTGTATTATTTGCGCGAGACAGACATGAATTTCTGTGTAAACATCACCTAATATGAAGATACATACATTAGTTGCATTAATTAAGTCAATTTATCAATTACATTTCCCTCTAAAAGGGGAGGGGGGGATTCCAGCTTCTAATATTGACATTACTGCGAATTAATGGTCGAAAATGACACTTGTACGGTAAAACTAACAGGAGAATTAATGACTAATTGTGTATTTTCAATTAATTTTGTTGAAGTGCTCTAATGAAGAGATTACGATAAAATATCTGATTTCGGGGAATAAAAACTCCAATCTCTATTTGTAATTACGAAACGAATTTCTTTGATTTCGTTTTAAATGTATTTAAAATTAATGTTTGTGAGTTTTAGTTGTTAGGATATTTTGTTTCTAAAACTAAAAAAGATATATGTGTTACGCAGACGAGCGACTTGAGAAAAAGAATTTCAACAAATCTTCACTTTAACACGTTAAAGTCTCTTATCGATTGTGCAATCTGCACAATCGATGTTTTCAATCAAAGTTTTATTTTTTCTAGTAAAATTATTTTTTCATTTATTTTATCCTTCTTTTTTCTATAAATAAATGCAAAATACCACTGGTCATATGGTCTGCGTGAAGTAACTCAAAAAATTCACAATTGAGCACATGAGTTCAATGTGCTAAACACGCAATTTAGCCGGATGTGTGTAAAGGGTTAAGCCCGGGTATGAACAATGGTTCATCTTGAATCTAGGCTGAATGAAACATTCTAATTTATACACTGAATTGAAAAATTTATGAATGGTGATAACGATGAAGAGAATTTCAGTACTGAGTACATGAACTAATTTCGAAAATGGATCAATAACATATTAATTGAAACTTACAAAGTAAACAGAGTGTAACATACTAATTAGAAGAAACACAAAAATGACATAGATTATAGTCGTTGTAGAAATTACGTAAATGATGATGTTCTGGAGATATTCTCTAAAGTTAATCACATGTAAAACAAGACATACGTTATAATATAAAATAAATAAAAACTTTGTGAAAAAAACACACATAAAAGGTTACTTCAAGGCGTAACGATCGTTTCGACCGAAAATTCGTTCGGTCTTCGTCAGACAAACCCTTCCGTCATACAGAGCAGAGGGAACTGAAAAAGATAAACAATCAAGCATGTTGCCACAAGGAAACAAGAAAAGGTGGAAAAAACCAAGGAGAAGGGGGAAGAACCCACAGGGGTTAGCGACCGCCGAAGGCGGTTTACGCCAACCAATACCCCCCGGGGAAAACCTGGATGGCCACCCCGGACCAAGGGCATACCCCCGGCGCCGAGCCCACGAACTTTATTTGAATCCAAAAATTTACATTAAGTTACAGAACTCCCACTGGGGATTAATACTTCAAAAGAACAAAAGAAAAACATGAAGGACACAAGAAATAAACACTAAAAACACTAAAATACATACAAATGAAATACAATAATAAAAGTACAAAGAACAAGAATAAAGAGTCACCAAAGGCGCGAATCTAAAGAAAAACCAGTTCTAGAGTTAAAACACTTCCGGAGACAATACTTCGCGCCGAGAAGATTTAGAGGTGCACGATAAATAAGACGATATATTGCTGGACCAAAAGGTAATATTATAACAAATATTCAACAAACAATGGGTTAAAAGGTGACAATAGCGGACCGGCCAACCATGATCAACTCACCAGATTAATTCCTTTCTTTTTTTTTTTCTTTTTTTCTATTAAACGCCAGGTTCCCAGTTACACTGTATAACAAAAGTCCCCGACACAAAGCGCCGAAACTGCAGTATCAAAACAGTAAAAACTATACCCACTCTAGACACAGAGCCAGGTATACCGAACCACCAACTAAAAATCACCAGGTTTAAAACCGAAAAAGAAAAACCAAGCCAGGTTCATTAGTCAGTAGCCCGTCCGCTTTACAAAGTTGTGACAAAGGATTTGTGATTAAAGCCACAATTAGTTCAACTATTAGATTAAAAATTATATTTACAGTTTAAAAAGATAACATCAATATAAATATCACCGTAGGCCCGACAAGAACTTAAAATAAGTCAATCTTGGTAAATTTAAAACACACAAGAGTCTAAAATAGTTTAGCTAGAGAAATTTGATTAGTGACAACCTTTTACTTAAAATTCAATTATTCATAAAACTTATATTTTATAAAAGAGAGGGGGGGAGAGGGGGGAAAAAGAGAGGGAGGAAGGGATACAAAGAAAAGAAAATAAGGACAAACAAAAATATATAAATAATAAAAAGCAATAAAGAACACACAAAAAAAGGAAAAATAAAAGAAAACAGAACAAACAAAAGAACATAAAACAAAAAAAAACAACGCAAAAATTAATTAAATAATATTAATTTTTTTAAATATATATATACTTTTTTTTATAAACAACACAGAACAGCACAAAAAAGGACAAACAAAATAATTGAAAAGGAAGGGTAAAAAAAGAGGGGGGAAGGAAAATGGTAGCAGAAGAGAAAGGTGAAAGTGAATAGAACATTACAACAACAGCTTCCAAGCGGAATGAACGAAAGGAGCGGAAGAACCATCGTTCACAAGACGTTCCAAGTGCTGCGTAATGGAAAAACCTTCCAAAAAATCAAGATGGGACAAGAATTGAGGAGTGCACAATATCTTAGCCTTAGAAAACTGAAACCGATGATTAGAATTCCAACAATGGGAGGCAATTGAAGATTTGGAAAGCTCATGCTTAGAAACATATCTCTCATGCTCTTTGAGCCTAAATTTGAGAGCTCTTCTGGTCTGACCAATGTAGCCCAAATCACAAAATCCACAAGGAATATAATAAACACCCCAACGGTTCTCAGTAGGAATAGGATCTTTAAGGGAAGAAAATTTAAGTTTATTAACAGGTTTAAAAATGACTTTGAAACTGAAATTTTTAAGAAGTTTAGAAATTTTGTAGCATAAAGGTGAAAAGAAAGGTAGTACGATTAATTCACTAAGAAAATTAATAGAAGTAGTAGAAGTATTAGGCTTATTAAATTTAGAAAGAGCTTTATCAATAATAGAGGGGCTAAAACCACGAGAGACAGCTAAGGATTTTAAGTAATTAATCTCATTATTAAGAGATGAAGAGTCAGAGCAAATTTTGATAGCACGAAACAAATAAGTGTAAAAAGCAGAAAGTTTTTGTTGGTAAGGATGATTAGATAGGGCATGAGGAGGTAAAGAGATAGAAAAGGGTTTGCGGAAAACAGAAGTAGAGAAACCGTCTGAATTCCTAGAAACAAGAACATCCAAAAAAGGTAAAGAATTGTTGCACTCCTCTTCTAGAGTAAACTGGATACACGGATCAACAGAATTAACAATCAAAAGTAAATTAGAAATATCACAATTGGAATCCACTAGAACGAAAGTATCGTCAACATATCTGACCCAGCACGGAAAATTAAAGACCTTGAAGAGCTTCTCTTCAAAATAATGCATATAAATATCACATAAGAGAGGTGAGAGAGAATTACCCATAGCAAAAGAGGCCCTCGGTTTGTTTATAGAATGAACCATTAAAAATGAAAGCAGTTTGTTTAATACAAACGCTAACTAAAGCTATAAACTCCTTAATCTCAATAGAAGAATAATGGAACTCGCGTAAACGTTTTTCCAAACAGTCAATCGCACCTTAGATAGGAACATTAGTAAATAAAGATTTAACATCAAGAGAAAGCATTTTACAATTAGTAGGAGAAAGATGTTTAACTTTGTTTACGTTACAATATATTTATTTCTTGTAGGCCTCGCATGTAGCAAATATCAAATAACCATTTTTAATTCCAAGTTCGGCCTGGTGCTCTTTATCATCTGCTCATTAGGTATCAAATGTGTACCACATTATAGTATTTACCATGTCGCCTCCCCTTTTTTAAGAGCAGGCCTAGAGCAACATTTGGAGCAAACTCTGGGAAAGAAAGATATCCTCAATGTTTCGTCTTTGAAATAATGAAAAGAAAATAAAGAAAAAACATAAAACACTTTCGTCTTTTAAATCGCACTGAAGTGCTATATATTCTTGCTTCATTAAGTGTGAAAGTGCATCATTTTAAATGCGTCGGCCCGATTTGTCTTTCTGTTTCATTTAATTGCAAAATGCATCATAATCCATAAATGTGCCGTATTTGCCTTCTTTGTTTCATAAAGCAATTCGTCGGAATTGAAATCTATTAAAATGGACTACTAAAACCGTTTTACAATCTTCGTTAGGCATATTCTAAATATACTTCACCTATATAAATAATGTTTGCAAAGGACATCGTAATCTATGAGCGTGTCATATTTGCCTGTCTTGTTCTATAAAATATTTCTTTATTAATCTAATTAAAATCTACATTAAAATCGCCTACTAAACTGTTTTACAATCTTTGTGTCCCGCGTTGGCTTAGTCACTAAACTCCGTTCACCGGACGGTAAGTGAAGCAGCACGCGGCTTGGCCAGTGCTTCGAAGGGTGAACTCCTCTCACGGCTAGGCTGCTATGGGACCATATAGCCTAATGGGAGCTGATGCACGTAAAATCTGTCGTGGCTACAATGTCCTCCATGTTTGACGCTACCTCTGTGGGTACCGATTTCAGATGGTTGGTTCCTCATCTGGAATTGGTTCAAAACTATGGGACCACGAGCTAAGTCGGTCTTCCTCCCACTGTAGCTCATTAAAATGGAAGCTGCCCCTTTCAGCCCATAGCCATCTGAGAATCTTGCGCCGCTTCACGGTTGCCAGAGGGCATTAGCTACAACAACACAGTCTGTCAGGCATTTTTATCTATAACTGACTTTGATAATGAACAGTAGGGATTGGCAATTTTTCTCCAAATATAGAAGATATAGCCAATCTGGGTTTAGTTTTGTGGGCTTAATTTTTAGCACCAAACTTGTCAATAAATCTCCAAAAATGGCCAGCCTTGGCGACGTTTGACATTTGTTGCTATCTACCTTGTCACTATCTAGCAACCATGAAAAAATGATTCGGCATTTGGCCGTGACAAAAATCCTTGTCTGAAATTAATAGCACTCAAGTGCGAAACAAGTATTCAAAATTAGTTTTGAAAAAGGATTACCTTTCCCTTTGAAAGTTTCTCAATACCCTTCTGAGTTCAGGCAATTTTAACAAGGTAGTAAATAATTGTTTTTGATAAAGTTAAAAAAAATTCAAACTAATCTGAAACTTCTAAGTTCGAAGTGATAAGTGAATAAACTTTCGGAACTTGAAATGTAGTTTTGTGACAGCCAAAGCTGAAATATATGAATTCGAACGTTTTCGCCAGTCATGGTTAACGTCATGCCTCATGCTTCAATTCTGGTTGAAATGTAAACTTTCTAATACCCGTCGTGGTGCAATCTTGATTCTCTTTCTATCACTTCTATGCTGAATGTCGCCACAGCTAAGTGTTGTTAAAGTTGAGTGTTTTTTTAAGTAATTTTTTAGTAATTTATCTTTTCTTTATATCAGCATATTCCTTATGATATCTTGATAAATTAATCAAAATTGTAAGTGATAAGTATTTGATTATTTATAAATTACTGTTTCTTTCAGTTTCTTTTGTTTTCCCCGTTTGACAGCAGGACGCATTTACAGAAGCTTCCTGACTAAGATCAACGTTTACAGATCATATGTCGTCAAAAGACTGATGCTTACAATATCAAACTTTAGAGATAATTTTTCTGCAAAGGCTGTACTATTTTTAAAAAAAGTTATTGGAAGAAATTTGAGAATAAATAAACCATGTTAAGCACTTTAAAAAATTGTTAGCGCTATCCATGAACTGTGCTGTGTACCGTCATTAATGTTAAATAAATATGGTTTGTGTAACTTTCAGAAAAAAAAAATCTTGAGTACAAATTATCGCCTTGAAAAATGGAGAGTGTTAGGAAATATAACAAAATACCTTAAATAGAGATTTTTTTTCATAATCTTTCTTAATATACAGGCTGATCCTTTGCAAAATTGCATATTATAGCTTTTGAGAAAAGTGCTTAATTGTTCTTTATTTTCTATTATAATTGGATTGTTTAAAAAGGTGCATTAATGTTTAGAGGAACAGTCACATATCGGACAATTTCAATTCACTCATTTTTGAGCGTGTTCAAGGTTGGTGGGCACTATACGAGCAGTGAGAGAGGAATTCTAGAAAACGACATTAGGTAGAAAAGAAAGTATTAACCATTTAACCATGAGAGTCAACAGCTTTAGCATGAGCTGAACACCATAACAATACCTTATTTTTTACATACTAAAATGCTTGAGCTTTGTAAAGCTAAAACAGTTTGACATTTCGCCATTTTCCAAGCTCTTCAGAGGGCTTAGCTCATTAACAGTATTTCTGAATTTTAAACTAAACATGTTTTTAACATATTAAAAAGCATTACATAGTATATACAAAACTTCAAAAGTTTAAAAAAATATGAAATGCATTACTACTAAATATACTACGTTAGAAAGCTAGGGCATTATGAAAATTTCAGGACAATTTGTGCTTAAAGTCTCACAACCTTTACTAATATTTCATTATTCATAACCCATTCACTGAGAACTACTTTGACGAAGTTTTTAAAATATGTTTCTTCCCTTTTACTTTACAAACATTTTTACTCATACTTATAGAGCGGTAAAATGAAAAATGATCACTCATGATTAAAAACTGTTTAGCGGAATGAGGAAAAATTGGTCATTATTTTTACATTATTTTTTTAAGATAGAACGCGAGAAGAATCGATCGACTAGGATAAATGAATGTTTGATGCCGGCTTTTTTGCTATCATATTAAGATAGTCGTTTTCTTAAGTTCAAAGTCATTCGTGTTTTCTTGAGTAGGTATAAATTCTGCATGTTTAATTTTCTATAATGTACCGCAAAAGACAAAAGCCCGGAGCTGCGATTCTTAAATATGGCCTCTCCTATATCTGAGTATTTGCATATCCCAAAAGGTAAATGTAAATAATCAGATAATGATGCATAAATAAGAGAGTCATTTGTTTCAATATAATGGAGATTTTTACTTGGGCTATTTTAAAGTTATTAGCAAGCGTTGTGATAAAGGTATCAAGGTTCGGAACACTAAGTTGCAGAAAACAAATCACTAAGATCTCGTGTGCTTTTAAAAGCTATAGTTCTTGTAGAAACAGTTTAAGATAAACTTTAAAACGTTGCGTAGTCTGGTAGTGGCATAGCGTTTTAAAAGTATGTGTTTACTTGACAATCGAAAAGTAGTGGAGTGACTTAAAAATTATGCCGACACCAAACTTCAAAATGGCGAGAACAAAATCTTAGCCGAGATAAACAACACGAATTACAGAGCAACCATAAAATTTAGACCAATAAAATTAAAGTAATGAAACTGCTTTAATTTTGAAACAAGGTGCATGGTATCAAAATAAATCTGCCCAAAGAAAAAACGAAACCGAGGGGAATCAAAAATTCGCTATGATTACAAACTGAAGTAAAATAATCTGTTCTTAGCCCAGATGACAGCTCTCAGACGATAACATAAACAATTAAAAGGCTATTTATGCCAGACAATCGGAAATATAGATAGAGAGTCAAAATGAGGGAAATTGAGTTCAGAAAAAATATGGTAGAATGCTTGATTTTGAATAAATTAAATTTAAGAAACAGAGAGTAAATGAGAATTAATAAGTAAGAGTAAATGAAATTTAGTCATGAATGAGAATTAAAGAGTAAATGAAATTTAGTCATGAATGAGAATTAAAGAGTAAATGAAATTTAGTCATCAATGAGCATTAAAGAGTAAATGAAATTTAGTCATCAATGAGCATTAAAGAGTAAATGAAATTTAGTCAAATTAACACTTACTTTTAGGTTATCAAAGAAACACCGGAGGCGCAATATTTGGAAGGGCCTCTTACAAAAGTGAACAAACCACTGATTTTTTCTTTCATAGTTTTTTAAGCTCCCTTAAAAAATCCACTTCTAAGGGTTCTTTTCCAACTTAAAAAAGTAACGGGTTCATTTGATAAATATCCAATAATTTAACATATTGACTAAATAACCCGCCCGCAGTGGTCTGGGCGCCAAACTCCATTCCCATAAGAACACGGCAAGTGAAGCAGCATCCGGCTTGGCCAGTGCTTGGGTGGGTGATCCCCCTCTTGGCCTGACTGCTGTGGAATCGTGTACGCTAATGGGAGCTGGTGCACGTAAAATCCGCCGTGGCTCCAATGTCCCCCAAGTTGTTAAACGATAGCTCTGGAGCTGCCGATTTCAGGTGGTGGTTGGTCCCTCATCTGGAATCGGTTCAAAATTAGGGACCAACAAGTAGAAGTCCAACCCCCTCGGGGGCTCTGGCACCCATCTTTCCATGGATAGTGACGTCTATCCATGGACACGACAACAACAACTAAATAACCCTAGTAATTATGCGTTACTACAGTATTATCCACATTTACAGTAACAGGTAACATGGAATAACGCGCATCATAAATAGCTAATTTTGCGATTTTGAAATGCTGTTGCGTTGCTTCTTTGAATCCAAAATAAAATTAATCCTCTATCCAAAATTTATTAACATGGGCATGGGTTTTAAGTTGCATGCGTTTCTATGAAATGCGTCAAGTTTAAACTGCACGACTTGCGTAAGCTACTTATTTCTTCCGATTAAGTGTGTGTCATCACCAGACTGTCGAACGTCCCTGAAGGGTATCACATACCTAGATGACTCGAAATTAGATTGCGATTGTTTCCCTAATGAATGTCACATTTGAGCAATGTTAAGGCAATAATTTATTAGAAAGCTGTATTATAATTTTTAATGCAGGAGTATAAAAAAGTTATTTATTCTAAGGAAAAAACACACCGTTTTTCTTAAAGAAAGTAAAATCAACAGAAAAAATTTACCGCAAACAGGTTTTTGAATCAATGGGAGTTTTAGTCTTAAAATAAGTAGAGCAGTTAACAAGCATGCTCTTAGTAGACATATTACAGCCTCAGTATGTAAGTGCTGTTAAATATAAGAGTACATAATATGTGTTGAAGAATCAAAATGGTGGCAAATGTTTTGCAATAACATTAAAAACAGATAATTGTCTAGAAACACATATCACCAGTCATAATCTAGAAAAGTAAAATATAAATGTTTCTAAAAGGAATTTACAAAATACAAAACCATCCATTATTACTGAAACTGATTTGGAATTGCAAACACTTACTCCCGTTGTTTTAAGCAATTAAACACTAACAATATTTAATTAAATCACAAATGTGTCATTAATAAACATCTTAAGAGCATTTCATTTCATAATTTTCAGTTACAGGATTCACAAATATATCTCAACATTAGTCCAAAACAGGAACAACGAGCATCGAAATCCTAGGAAAATTTCATAACTGAAGCATTTCATTTTCTTATGAAAACACATTTCAATTAGAAAATTACGTCTGACTGCACAGCTTTCTCTATATAATGTTTTAACCTCGGGAAATAAATCTCCACTCAATTTCGCAAAGTCACTTTGAAGTGTAAATGCATATTCCAGGAATTTCTTGGCCTCTAATTGCTAAACTTTGAATTTCGAGGCATGTGAAGCCGAACTATTAATATATGACAAGCAAACACCGTCCAGTTAAAGTACGCCAGTTGTAGGCCCTGTTGTGATATTATACGAGAAGGTATCGAAATTCATTAAACTAACTATTGTGACGCAGTTAGTGAGAGATGAAAACAAGCTCTAATTTTCAAGGATGATGAAACCGAAATCGTATTTGTTTCTCATTTAGAAAAATATTTATAAATTTTAGCAATGTAAGTTCAATTTATTAAGTTAGAGAGACTTGGAAAAAGTATAAAAATGTAAACTTTTTTTCACTTTATGGTACGTCCAGGCAGGAATGTATGTATGGAAATTGTAATAAGTTTTAACCTTTCACCCCCCCCCACCCCACTTGAACACGTGTTTGCTTCTGCAAAGATGCAACGGCAGAATGTCCATGAATGTTTTCTGGATGACAAGGCTACACGAGGGCATATGCCTTCAGAGGAGGGTGTCTTTGTCGGAGGACTTTTAAGGGATTCTAACGCGGATTCACTATACATCTGGAGAAATCAGCCAAAAATTCCGGATAATCAGATCGATAACCGCTCATAGGCCCGAACCCGGGAATTTCACACTTTGGCTAGTTACCATGTTCAGTGTCTTATCCACTCAGACTCGGTGGGATCTGCAGAAAATCCATGTTTGTGTTTTTCCACAGCTGCAGTGCAAGCTCTGTAGTATTCTCGAATTGCTTTTAGATCAGCCTTTAAATAGGAACTGAACTTTCTGAACTGAACACTCGGGACCTGATCTACTTTTCTTATGTGGTCTTTCTGAACTTTCAAGCAATTTTAAGTGATTTCGTTCCAAGAAAAATCCCAATCAATCGCTAAGCTTGATTGCGTAATATTAATGCTATTGCATAATACATGCTGAATAGCAAACATTACAGGCTCCATTAATAAAACTGCGCAGAATTTCGACAAGCTTAGCGACTTAACTACTTAAAACACCAGTCAGCTAAGTGATATCGCCAATGCTTAGCGAGCAACCGCCAAACTCCATGTTGTACAGTGAGAAAGTCAAAACTCTCACTCTCGCGTTCTAGTTAACCGATTTACATGCAAGAAAATGCGAGTTTTAATTGTACGAATTTTAGACTAAATTTAATCCCTTAAGAGTAGATCGCTCGAAAAATTCGTAGCAATAGTATGTGTGTTTGACAATCGATAGGAACTGTAGCTATAGAGCTGTGATTACTGGAGGACATTTAGCCGAATTTTTTATGGTTCAGTCACTGAACCGTATAATCTACATATTTCTGACATTTCTGAACGTGAAGCAACCTTTCAATGAAACAATAATTCAAAGAATGTTGAAATGAACCATAAAGATTTATTTCCGTCCAAATCTTATTCTGAAGATGAGTTTTTTGGCAGTGAAGTTCCAAATAATATTTACACACAAGAGAAGACGGACTCGCGATGATAACTTCTGCTCTGGGAAAAAAAATCAAATTTTCAATAATGCCGTGTATTTTTTAAAAATAGATTTCAGTGGGCACCCTTGGTTGTTCCTCTGATTCCTTCAGTTAAAGTTCTTTAAACTTGGAAAAAAAAAGTCATTTTGTAGCAAGATTTGATAATAAAATCTTTTATACTTGTAGTTAAAACATATACATTACACTTATGTCAAACTTCAGCTTTGATTGAACTGACAGATAATAAGTATATATGAAACTGGTTCTCGTTTGAAGGTGCTGGTCAATACTTCAAATAAAAATAAAATATAAAGTTAGAGGTATAGCAATACTGATTTACAGCAATGAAAGATGTTTTCATAACTTAAACAAAAGTGTATATGAATTAGTTATATTAAACGGTATGAATGTATCTCCTTTAGCACAACTAAGTGCAAAAGACGTTTAACCTGCATTATGAGAACGCAGGCTAAACATCTTTTGAACTAGTTGTGCTATTGGGTATGAGCATTTCATAAAAGTGCAGCGAACTCTAATTTAAGACCACAAATATGTTTCTTAACTTGAGAAAAATTAAACATATATGTGCGTTTGAATTTTAAAAACGAGAATATCTTGAGCCTTTTTACTGGAGTTGCCAACTTCTCCGGAATATCATTAACTACTTTTTGTAAACAGTAATCTTTTACCTAAATGATGGGGGAAAATTCAATACTGAACGTTTAGGCTGGCAATAATTTCGAAAAAAATACAGCATGCAAAATGTGATTAATTATATTCCGGTGTAGTTGGCAACTCTATTCATGCATTGGATTTTCCAAGCTAAACCCATCGAACTTATACAAGACTTTAAAGGAAGCTTTCTTATTCTGAAAGTTATCTGTGTACATTCATTACTACAGGAATAAACCAATGACAAAATTTTTGTCCAGGTCAGATGATAAAAAAGTTCTTAAACTCAGAAATTGCGATAGAGCATTTAAATAGCATTGATTTTGTATCATAATTTGGAACAAATAAAATGTAATTTTTGTAAAAATTTGTTAAAAAGTTAAGACGTTAAAGTAGCAGAAACATTTGAAATACTGTTCAACATCACCTAAATGCAAAGAATGACGCAAAAATACAGAAGCTGAAAAAATAATTAAAATAACAATTAAAAATACTCTACTTTGAATAATTCGTTTAAAAGTATTGCATGCAGAATAACTAATTTTAAAATCATTTTAGTTTTTCGAATTATCACCATATGTACTCACGCAGCAGCTCACTCATCCATTTTAAATTTTACATCAAAACGTGTGGCATTATCAAGTTTAAATAACTGCATGCTTGCTGATTTCATTGAGAGTGAGTTTTCTCAATAATTCACTTTGACGTCATGAAATAAGAGTGAATATATTTTATTACAATTTTACGTATCTAAAGTATGTAAAGAGATTTTGCTGTTTTTTTTTTAACATCATCTGTGAAAATGCAGTAAATATATACTTTGTATAACATTGTTTTTCTTCAATTTATTCAATATCAATGGAAAGTGAAGAAATAAATATCTTATATTTTTGTATACTTAGATGCATGTTTGAATCTTTAGTATATAAAGTATTTCAGAAGTGGAGAAAGTATTTTAGAATATCTCGTAAATTTATCAAATGACTAGGAAAGGTTCAACAAATCATTTCATAATTTAAAATAAACATTGATTTAGACTTCCTCCTTTAAATCTAGAAAAATAACATTTTTAAACGCTGCTAAATTTATTTAAATATACATTTATTCAACTTTCTTTTACTAAACTTATCAAAATCATTCTATATATATCTTAGTCATCATTCAAATTTATTTTTGAAATATGTTTTCTAATTCAGCGTTACTTAAAATTGATAAACACATTTTTTGCCAATCTATTTGCTTTCCTTTTCCTAATTCGAAAATAATACTTTTCCAGTTGCTTACATTTTTATCATCTATATTAGTAAACTATTTAAGGAGTTAAATATATTTTGGCAGGAATCTTTCTAATAATTAAATATGCAAATTATGAAATTTATTCTGCTATCTTTACAGTATCATATATCAAATGCATGCATTGTTCCCTTTTACTGTTTGATCTGCAATTTCTTTTTTTATTTTCCAAGAGATTATCAAATCTTCGTAAACAATTTTTAATTACAAATAAAAAAAATTCTCGTAAAATTTATATCCTGATTTTTATTTTTCAATGATTCACATCTTTTCATATTAATAATATTGTAAAGTATCTTCTAATTCAAAACTTTTACAAAAATTTTAAAAAGTATGATTTCAATATAATTAAATAAATGTAACATATTTGTAAATATTGCACTTCGTAGTTTTAATTGTGGTGAAATTTTTCTGTCTTTCAATTTAACCAGTGTAGGGTCCGATGTTTAAAATCTTTCTAGGTTAAAAAAAAAAAAAAAAAAAAAAAAAAAAAAAAAAAAAAAACATTTCCAGGGGCTTTCTAGCGTGTTTGTCCTGATATCACTTTGAGTTGACACTAACTTTGAAAATTTCATTGCAATGCTCAATTTTATTTCCTCTTATTATTGTTAGAAAGGTAAAATACACTCATGTCCATAAATTAAGGATAATGAAGTTTAGGCAAAGAAAGAGAAAGAAGCAAAACAAATTTGACTTATTTGTAAAGTCTATTTATTAAACAAAAAGTAAAGAGCAAAAAAGATGCTATATGTTTGACATAATTAATAAAAATTGCAAGTTTTACTCCCTTGACCAAATTTCAAAAAAGAACCTATTTACAAAAAACAGTATAACATGGTTAGTAGGATGGTTAATACGGAGTATGTCTCCCGGACGATGCAATACAGGCCTGACAACGCCTAGGCATGCTGAGTATCAAATGTTCAATCTGATCTTGGGGAATATTACACCACTCATCAAGCAATGCACTCCGAAGTTCCGGTAGACAGGTGGGAGGGGGTTGACGGGCTGCAATTCGTCGGCCAAGCATATCCCACACATGCTCTATTGGATTCAATTCCGGTGAGTATGCTGGCCAATGCATACGGGTGATATCCTCCGATTGAAGGCATTCGTCTACAATGTTTGCACGGTGAGGACGGGCGTTGTAATCCATAAACACAAATTCAGCACCCATGGCGCCCCGAAACAAACGTACATGTTGTTCCAGAATGACATCCCGATAGATGTGGCCTGTCATCGTTACACTCTGAACATGCAGGTCAGTTCTGGAACCAAGAATAATTCCTCCCCAAACGAGCCATCCTGCACCACCGTAACGGTGTCTTTCAATGGTGTTCTCTTGGTGGTAACAGGTACCTGGCGCTCTCCAGATGAATGTCCGGCGAGAATCAGACTCCAAACTAAACTTGGACTCGTCGGAAAACATCACACAAGACCACTGTTGCGGTGTCCACAATGCATGCTCTCTACTCCAGGTTAATCGCAGGCGACAATGAGTTGCGGTAAGTGGAACACATCTGACAGGCCTACGAGCATATAGACCAATGTGCCCTAAGCGTCTGTACACGGTCTGCCTTGAAACTGTCGTACCGGTAGCTGAAGAGAGCTGACGAGACAGGTCTGATGCTGTACTCCGTCTGTTTCTTTTGGCAGTAACTGCCAAATAGCGGTCCTCATTCGGCGTTGTAACTCGGGGGCGACCTGTGCTGTAACGTCTACTCACATTACCATCATCTTGGAATCGTTGCCAAAGCCTGGAGATGACACTCTGGGCGATTACAAGTTCCTCGGATACTTCCAGCTGGGTACGTCCACATTCCAGTCGTCCGATAATTCTGCTACGTAAAACATCATCCAAATGCCTCCTTTGTGCCATAACTATGCGGTTTTTGCACTGAAAGGCTTTCACAGCGCTTGTGAACAATTTTACTTCTTTGCCACCGTTCCTTACATACCCCTCTCTTACACTCTCGTCATTGTGACGTACCATCCACGCCATCTGGTGGTTTCCTGTAATTTGCATATTCTTCTTCAAGATGTGTGTGATCATTCCACAGGTGAAATTTTTATTTTAGAGATCAATTTCTGTGTGATTCTGAATTATCCTTAATTTATGGACATGAGTGTATTTCAGTATAATAACAGTAATAATAAAATGTAATTTTCTAAATAGAGATTTTTATACTTCTTTAATTACATCAGTTTACTTGAATATAATTGCCTGATTAATGAAAGATAAACGTATAATTCCAATAGGACATAAATATCACAAGTTATGCAAAATTATTGCTCTATTTAGCTTAACTTTGTAAGCGTAATAGCCTTAGATGGCTCATTTATAAATGAATTCACATCCATCCTTTAAACCTGAATCAGATCGGAGAGTTATTTATTCAAATGCCATAAGCAACGGCTAATAATTAATTTAATGGCGTTGTAAGCCGAGCCGATGTCCAGTATCGAAATTGTTTCACTGTAAACGTTTCAACTTAAAGCAAGGCATTAGCCCAGCGAGAACGTGCACTGAATATGATCTGAAATTCTGTATTTCAATAAATCAATGCTTAGTCTGAATCGTTTCTTTTTTTTTTCGTTTTGTAGGAAATTGGCGTGTTTTTGAACATTTTATTTTGTGTCTGACAATTTTTTCATTGTCAAATAAATTGTGTCCTCATTTTCGAGATTAATTGGAATTTGTTCTTTGTTTTTATTAAAACTGGTTTCACATTCAGAACGTGAAATTCTCTTTTCAATTTTTCGTATAAATTATTTGTTTTCCTTTCTCGTGAAAATTAACTAAATCCACAATGGCTAAATATTTACATCTCAGCGCAAAAATTGGGTATCTTCGTTTGTTTCATCAACACAATCATCTAATGATACTGGTTCTCCTCAATCATGAACGCAGTTACTAATAAGGCCCAATTTTCGAAGATTCTGTTGTTTCTCTTTAAATTTTTCCATTTAGGTAACAATAAAATAACTCTTTTTAGTTTGGCTTGTTATTCATGTGACCCCCGAAAAGAAATCATCGCATAAAAAGAAGGATTGTATGTTTCTAATTCATGTGTGTTTTGAAAAGATTTTTAAACTAGAGTAAGCAAAATGTATAAGATTTTAGCAGAGCCATTTAAGTAGTAAAGGATATGTAGCTTATTCCTTAGGATATGTAGCAGTAAAGGATATGTAGCTTATTCCTTTAATAAGCAAAACTGCTTTAGTTTCATTTTAAGAAAAATTAGAAACAAAGTATTTAATAAAAAGAACGTTTCATTTTAAGAAATAAAGAATTGCTCCTTACAACCAAAATAAAAATATTTTAATGAACATTTCTTGCCAGATTTGTTGAATAATTTTATCGCTGTTATGAGTTTAAAAAGCTTAACTTGCACAGAGATGCCAAGTCTCCCACTTTTTCCAGGAGATTTGCCAGCACAATTTTTGACAGTTTTATTTTGCATTAAATATTTGGACTTATTTTAACCATAAATATGTAAGTAAGAATTAGTGGTGGGAAATCTCCCGGAAAAAGCGGGAGACTTGGCATCTCTGCTTG
Source organism: Cheiracanthium punctorium (assembly GCA_038373885.1). NCBI lineage: Eukaryota > Metazoa > Arthropoda > Arachnida > Araneae > Cheiracanthiidae > Cheiracanthium > Cheiracanthium punctorium. The sequence continues at coordinate 2,067,141 of JAWZYV010002197.1, forward strand.
CATATTACTTTTAGTATTCGACCTACTATTTAACTCTCCTAGTTTCCCTATTGGTATAAAAATAAATATTGCAGCGAAAGATCAGTAAAAATGCATTCAATGTAAAAATATTGTGGCAACTCGTTTAATAAAATTCATGTTTAAGCAGTTAAAAGAAAAACACGTTGCTGGTTTTTTTTTTCTTACCTCTTATTATGAATGTTCTTTTTGTGTACGAAAAATCACGTTTTACCTTTGTAGTTTCTAAAATTCGCATAAAAATTTACTTCTCTTAATTTTATAAGGCAGTCATAAAACATTACGCCACACACACTGTGCAGCCCAACATCTAATGTATCGCATGATAAGCTAACCAATACATTAAAAAAACCCAGAGGAGATGCAAAAAGATTAAATGGCATCTTTCCAAGAATAAGGAAGTCTTATTTCCACAGTGAAGCTTTTTTTATAAACTATTGATTTGACCAAGAGTAAATAAAAGAATGCTAGAATATATACATCACACCTGACAGCTCTCAGAATGGTTTTCTTTGCTCATTTCTCAGGTTTTTTTATTTAGTTTTTTAAATGGAAAGTATACGTTTGTATATGATTTTATGACGAATCACCAGAGTTCCATATGGGTATGTAATTATGTTATTTAGTTATTTGTAGTCGTAAATTAATATTCTTACTTCTTCCATCCGCTAACATATATAAGGGCTTCTTATTTCAATCCAAATAAAATAATTTCAGTTAGAATATTCAGTAGTAAAAATATATGCGACAGAAAAAATATTTGGATTTAGAAATATTAAGTCGTGCGCATTTCGTCTTCGAATCACTTATAAGCCCTTTGCGCTTGAGCTTGGTTTGCTACAGAATTGTAACAGTCTCATCAGGTAAAGCAGAGGGGAGACACTACTTCACCTAAAATTCCCAAAAGTTTTATTTCTAACGAAGGAATACGCTCTTCTGTAATGGTCCTATATAAATATCTAGAAAATTTTTAATGTTATCGCAAGTTTTGTTATAATTCAGTTTGAAAGCTTGTGGTGAAGTAGCGCATTTATTAGTTTAATTACCCACGCTTTCTTAATTTTATTTTTTTTAATACACAGCGGTCAAAATTTGTGCGATTCTAAACGAGATTACACAATTTCATATATTTCAAGCTATTGAACCATGGAGGTTTGAAACTGAGCAATTAGGAGGGAGAAACGAAGATGAGTAGTATTAGTAGATTTGTTTGTACAGTATGAATTAAAGCAAAATATACTGTATTAATAAATATTTTGTGAAACTGAAAGTTTTTGTTATATTCGTCATTTTTCAACAGACGCTTAACAACTAACGCCTTCAAATAAACTATAAGTAAGTCTACGTTAATATATCCTTGGTAGTTTTAACTGAAAAGAGAGGCTATCTGACTTTTTTTCTTTATCTATTTCACCTCTTTACAATTTTTTTTTAATTTCAGATATTCAATATTCGAACAAATCATTTTTGCTTACACTCCTAATCTAAACTTGATTTTTAGTTTATGTATGTGATATTCAGGGTGTGAATCAGTTTATATGCTCCAAAACTTGACTTGCAGCTCCAAAACTTGACCAAACATTAACTTGCAGACTTGAAATGTCGAGCTTCTTAAAAGATTTTACCTTGATTCATAAAGCTTAAAATTTCAACTATCAGAAGCGTCACTTTTGACAAATACTTGCATATTTTATTACCTCAAATCTATTTTCTCCTCTATTGTATATGCTGGTAAGTATTCTAGAGTAACCCGTATTTCTCACCATTAAATTTTTGAGGCCAAAATAAGGTGATAAAAATTTGCGGCTTTAAGCTTTACAATTCTGAATCAACCACGTAAAAAGATTTTTATTAGTAAAACCACTATATGTTGTTTTGCAATTTGAATACAAATATTATGCTGTGCAAAATGTCAACATCGGCAAGATTCTTAGAGTGAACTGTGACAGGCATATGTTAAATCTAATATAGTTTCGTATTAAGCAAAAATATTAATACAAAAAATATTACTATAGTGAATTATATCTTTAATACCTTTTTACTTAATAATTGTATCCGCATATTATTAACTCTGTGCAAAACTAAGTATTACATTCGAAATGTAAATGAACGTGTATTGACTTTTTCGAAAGTTGTTAGCATCAACATGCCTAGCCACATTAATAAAGTATATTTAGCGTAGAAAATTCAATAAAATAATAAAAAAGTGAAAGGCTACATAAAAGGATTTCATAAAGAGAACTCGCAAAATATCTTTCGAAAATACATTAACAGGAAACCAAAAAAACTAATATGAAACTTCTATGTATTTGAGCTTTCTTGTATTTGCTCATGCCACAAACTCCCTTTTAAGGATTACATAATTTATAATAAGACAGAAAATCTAAATGGATTTCCTAAAATACATAGATGGAATACTCTTAGAAGTATTTGTGCACTTCATGTTTTATTACCACAGATAGAAAGCATGTTTATCGTAGAGCTTCTATAAAAAATAATTAATATTAGGTGTACCCGAAAGTAATGTCTTTTTTTTTTACATAAAATTCAAACAAATAAATTTTCAACAAGTATTGAACAACAAACAAGCAGTACCCATGCATATAATGCGCATCTTTATTAAATTGTAAAGAGAGAATTTTTTAGATACGTTTTTTTTTCCAAGAAAAATAGCCATCCTCTCCCTTTTTTCACTTTCTAACCCCTTTGGAAGATTATATTCGAAATGTTCTCAAATTTTTAGATATTTGTTATTTATTTTTATTTATATTTATTTATATTTATATTTATTTTTAGATATTTCTGAGCGTTGTATTTTATCGTTAAAATTTTATATCTCTTTTATCCTTTGACATCCTGCAGAACATGTGAGAAGAACGTTTTGCCCCCCCCCCCCGAATGTTAGAAAATGCTCGAAAATCTAGCACCTATGCTTAAATACTCACATACGTGCTGAATTTCGTATTATTAGATTCAGTAATATTGGATACGCAAAAAAAACTAACATACGAAAAATGACACTTCTTTCCGATACACCTAATAATACAAATGAAATAATTTCTTATATGAGAATTAACAATTGGTTTTGGATAATCAAAATAAAAATAGATAACCAAGTCGAAATTTTTATTTTAAGAAAGACATCTATTCAGAAATAGAATAAATAATATTTATTAATTATTATCTTTTGTAATTATCAGATCCTGCATGATTAAAAATTTTGATCAAGCATTAAAATGCAAATATAAAAGTAAAGAAAATATATTTTGATGCATTTTCTGTTATGTAATATAACGTAATATGACTTATGTAACATTTTGAAATAATGTAAGCATATTAAATGGTAACTGAAAAAATAATAATAAATCTATTATCATGAAATTTTTCTATTTTGTTTATTGTAAGTAAATATTAATTATGATAATTTTAGAATTTTCGAAAAACACAGATTAGTTGCCCTCTTTTACGAATCGCACGAGTAATTTATGCGTCATCAGCGAGCAGTTTAGTAATTGGGAAAAATAAAGCTCTTTACCGTTTGTCTTGGCTTTAGCTAGCATGCTCAAAATAAAATTTCCAGTTAATATCATCTTAACCCTTTGGTTACATTTGACGACTACGTTGCGTCATGCACTTGCTTTTCCCAAGTAGCAGATGACGAGAATGTTTCGGTATTCAAACTAGTTATTCATTAAAATTAAACATGCACATTTTTGTTCATGGCAAGAGATTTGTAACAGTTGTGGGAAGCCATTTCTTCTAGTCTGGATTCGAATTCAGCCACTTTGATCCCAGCTTTGAACAATCCCAGCCACTTTGATTAAGTATGATATCCGTTTCAAATGTAAGACTTTCTTCAATAAATCAGTACCCAAGGGGTTAATCTCTCCTCTGTATCTAAATCTAATTTTCTTTAAATTTAGATACGCGTAGCGCCTACATGCACGGTGGTGAGAAGCTCCATCTGTTATCTGAATTTTTATTGTGGCCTTTTAATTCTAGACAACTATTTCAAAAATTTAGAAACCTTTGGTATTCTTGAATTCGATACCTCTTCATTTTTGTATCATTGCGCTAATGTTTATGAATCTCCAATTAATGTTGAGTTTTGCATTAAAAACTCGATTTTTTTTCAATTAATTCAGCTCGGTTTTTCGTTAACGTTTCTTCTTCTAGAACTCAAATTATTCGGTATAAAATATTTTCACTGAAATTTCTATTCAGCTATACTTTTTTATGAAAAAGTGATAAATTATTTGCATTAACAATACCATAATAAAATTTATTTATATTCCAAAACATTTTACTAGAAGCAATATTTCAGATAACATATTTGGGGCGTTAAAATTTAAACATCTACCACTCCTGAAAATTATTACTTATTGATTTATTACCCTAATAGCACAACTAGTTCAAAATACTTTCAAAAGGCATTCAAAATACACTCTTTGAACGCCTTTTGACCGTCTTTTGAACTAGTTGTGCTACTAGAATACATGTCTCAATTTCTTAGGGCAAAGTTCAGTTTTGCCTTGCGCTTAAAATTCGCATTTTCTTTTTTGTACGCGTAAAGTGCAATGATCATTGTACGTAATTACTATAACATATTTACCCTCAATGAAAAAAGAGAACGCAAATATCCCAGTAATGATTTAATGCAGTCTTGAAATTTAAAATGAATGTTCTATTAAAAACATAATTACCAACAGGCACTCAGTTAATTATCATATATCTATTGCAAAAAAAAAGACACAGTAAAATTAGAAATTCTCGATTTTTTTCCTTTCTTTTTATTTACACTCCTAATCTTCTCTTTTTATTGCTAGTTAAATAAATATTTATTTTTTTAATTTCTCACCACCATAACTTCAAAGATGTTTGATGAATGTTAGGCACGATTTCATTTTTAAGGAAATTTACTTTCTTAGTTATTCCAAAAATTACTGAAACAGCAGGTTCTGTCTGACGGAAAAATAATGTTTTTCAATTTTTCATAATACATTAGATACACATACACACACACACATATATAAAACATGCTCTTACATAATAAATTCTTTTACTGAAATGGAAAGAACGGAAGCAATAAAAGTTAGTGTTTACCACTGGCATCTGCTTGTTTTTCATTTTTGTTCGATACATAATTATAATGCCCATTTTACATTATTAATTTATAGTTTCGCTCTAACATAACCTCATCTCAATAACATGCCCGTGGCAATCTCCAACTTATTAGCTTTCAAGCTGTGTAAAAGCACATACACTGGTTAATAATCTAGCAAGTAAAGGCACTCTTAGATGTCTGATAAAATAACTCATTACAGCCTTAATATAAGCTTATGATGGATTCTACTTAGGCATTAATGATTATTGAATTTTGCTTCCAGAATAAATAAAAGTAGTTCCATTTCTTTCTTGCATATTTTTCTGTATTCTTGAAATTTTTTTTATATATAGTGCAAAGTAATTTAGGAAATATTTATTCTATCTGCGGGGTGTACATAATTTAAGTTCTTTATTCAGAGCAGTGCATAGTGAAAACTACTGGTCAAAATCCTACCGAATTTCCAGAAATCCTTAATGTGACCAGCAAAGAAAGATCTGTATTGAAAAATATTTACCTCAAAAATCACCACTAGGCGGCGTTTTATAATGTTATAATTGCTGATATGCAAATTCTCCTTCCAAGAAGAGGTACAAAACATCTGCTTCCTAATCTCTTCATTGTTTTCACGCTTAAGAATGGTTACTTGGTTGTTTCATTTGGACTAAACTTTGTGGAACGCCACCTCATGGTGATTTTTTGGACTAGTTTTTTTCCCCACTCTAATCTCTTCCATATTCTCATAAATGTTCCCTGTATATTTGATGGCACTCTTAATTATAGTTTTCGCTGTTTTCCTCTCTAAATAGGCAATTTTAATTATGAAAACTCTTTACATAAAAACATACTTTCACGCAAAAATATCGTTTTATTAGTTACAATCAGTAAGTCCGCGAAATTTCAAAGGTATTAGATGTGTTAAGATATGTTAATGAAAATAATGAGCATTTGATCACAAATTTCAATTAATCCTCCAAGAGTTTGAGACGTAAAATCCGGAAACTAAAAAGACATTTTGACAGCAGTTGCGACGTATTTTCCGACCTTATAAACGTCTCTCGAGAGAGTTACAGACATATTACCCCATCTCTTTAAAACTACTTCAATACCGGTTCTGACATAAAATCCCGTCTCTGCTAACCCCTATTTTGCCAACAATAAAAGCCAACATTTGTGAGACTTGATAGACGATTTCCAGAAGTGGGGCGATTTAACAACACCTCCTAAATAATGAAAGCCTAACAACTCTGACGGCTTAGGCTTATGTTAATGACGGCACTAGGCTTGTCATTATCATTAACCCGTGATAATGACGTCACAGTTTTATTTTCTTAAAGTAAAAATATTTAAAATTTCTGGCGAATGCTACAAATACTATAAAATATCTTAAATGAATCATTCAATTAAAATACCTCTCTCATACAAAATTATGACCTAGTTCCTCAACATATTATCAAATTAGTCATGCTTAAAAACTCTCATTTTCGTAAAATAATATTTTTTATCTCAAATTATTAAAATATTGTTATTCATGAGTAAATTCACCAGAAATTTTTAGAAGTTTTATTTTGTGAAAATAAACTGAAATGTAGGCCTAATGCTGACGTCAAATCTTGGTGAGGTAGGAGTTGTTAGGCTTTCTTCGCCTAGGTGTTGGATTTAACAATGACCAACGCAGTCTTTTAGTACTTTCGCGCACTCGTACGACCGACAAAATGATTACCATATGAGCAAAGCTGTCACAATACCCTTTGTTAAGTATGGAATTCTCTTGACGATCCACTTTGTGAAATTTTAGTGAGGGTGGGAAAGCAGATTTTACAAAGCGCTTTTCAATGCAAGCACAACAAATTATCCGTTTTTTTTCCCCCAACACTTTACGCGTGCTTCAGATGGGACATTTTTGGAGTCTTCGCTTATAATTTTCAAACCGCTCGGAGGGTAAAAAATGAAGTACACTTGAACCTTCTTTGTCACTAATAAAAGTTTTAGAAGCGAAATAACTTTCATTTTTAAAATATTTTATTAAACTACTTATACTATATGTCAGTGTCAAATCTTGTATACATTTCTTACGCACTTCCAATCCAATTACAGCTTTAAAATCTCACCTAATTATTCGTTTTTAGAAATAATTTTGGTTAACGCAAATCTGCACGAGAACTCTCTAGACGATAAGTAGAAAAAATTGCATTCTACGCATATTGCATTCTATGCATCATTTAAACACTACATTATAAATTCACAAACCCACATTTTGGGTGAGCTGGTACCTACTGATATGGGATAACGATGGCTAATATAACGTGTGAAAAATATGTATTCAACAGCAAATTTCATGAAAAATTATTATCCATTACGATCTATCATGATCTGTCTCTCTAATGAAAAATAATTAACTACGTATGCTCCCAATGGCGGCATTCACGAAACGTTCTCTGAGTACTACCGCCGCTCCCCTTTATTCTGCATTCACGGAAAGTTGTGTTGGTATTATTACCATAGCTGCCAACAATTCCGGAATATAATTAACCACTTTTTGTAAAGCAAAATAGTATTTGGATACTCAGAAATCAAATTTAAAACATGTATACAGCAAGGATAGTGATTTCGAATAGATCACTAGTTCCCGTGTCTGCTACTTCTAAACTGGTCCGAAAATTGGTGCTATTTGATATTATCGACAATTGTTATTCGCATAGACGTAAGAGCTATATATGGGCCCAGGAGGATCAAATCCCTTGCCCTTCACTTAGAGTATATTCAAGTCTGTCCTATACTATTTCCAGTTACATACAATTGGATACTGCATAGGTTTGAAAATTTCACCCAAAACCTGCCAATAAATTCCTATAGGGGAGAGTAGTAATGAATGGGTCATTTTATTTCATGGGCTCAAATTTGCATGATGTTTGCTTCAACTATTTAGCCACATACAACAAAAGTAATAATTTGAGCAAAAATTGTTTACAGAAATAATGAAATTACAGTGATAATGAAAAACAGAAAGAAAACTTCGACCCATTCAACATGATCCGTGTGGTTATTAAATGGGGGGTTGGGCAGAAATCACTCTGGGGAGAGCAGAACAGTAAAAAATTGTAAACATCAATAGTTAACAAAAAGAAAATCAGCAATAACTCCACAAAGTTTTTAACTGAAATGCCAAAGCTAAAGCTCGTGATTTGATCATTTTAAAAATGCATCTTTGGTTGAGGAAGGATCTTCTCCACCTGATCTTCATCTATTTCTGTAGTATCATCTGATGTAGGCTAGTTTCTGAACAAATTTTACCCTGAGTCCGTAACTAAGATTTTGACTCAATTTGACAATAAAAAATCTTTTTAGAATGACTCTCACAGGAAACAATAATCCAACTATTATCATTTGAGTCAGTTTCTGTGAAAGTGAAATCTTTACTTTCACTGTTCCCTTCATCAGTTTCAGAATGTGTCATATTTAAATTTCAAAAGCTCTGTTAATTAATAGTATGCTTACAAAATAATTCCTATGTTCAGTGTAGTAAAATACAATTTCATAAATAATAATTACACTAATTGGTCATCTATGAGTACGTATCATATATGCATATAATCTAATTTTATACTAATACACATGCACAGCCTTGTGTTGTACGTAAAAGAATAAAGAAAAAAAAGTTTCAAAGTTTTTGGCCAAAACATGACATTATGTGCTTAATTTATCATCAATTCCTTTTTAAATAATTATCGAAAATCTGCAAGGGCCAGTAAATAGTTTAATATCTTTAAGAAAGTAAAACTAGAAAAAGAAAGTAACACAAATACATGTCGCGTTAAGGGCGAAAATGACCCGTTCATAACCATAACATGCACTCGATTCAGCCCCACCCATGCTTTCCAAATATACTAACTTTTTTTGTGACTGATTATGGTGATACACAATCTAAATATATCTTAATATTAGTAAATGAATAAACAAAGAGCTAATAAAAGTCACATTTATTATGAAATAATAAATAACTTTTAAGTATAAGCTATTTTAGAAAAATAGAAACAACTTACTTTTCAAGCAGATTTTTATGGATCCTTCTCGTGTGAAAGTAGCTAGTCGCAAGCAACTGAAAATTTTGTCTTTTTCTCAAAATAACTAGCTCTATCTATAAACACCACCTAAAATCATTTAATGTAAATACCTTTTGAGATACTACTAGTGCTTATTCAACCCCATGGCCCCATTCATTACTACTCTGCCCCAGTTTAAACATACAGTATTGGCGCTATTTGATATTCTCTACCTATGTCATACGAATTAAGAAGAGTTGTAGAAAATCTTGCGGATTTGACGATTACTTGAAATACGTTTTTTTGGGCGCATATTAAATAATAATCTCAATGCATTCTCGACCTAACATGTATCCATACGTTTCACTCTGTGACTTGGTGGCTTCATGTGACAGTATGTGTAAGTGATGTGTTCGTCGGTAAGGCGACAGACATATTGCTGCCTGGGACATTTTTTTTTTTTTACATTACATGGTGATCATCATGAACGGCCCATAGTGACCTACATGAATATAGAAATTGCACTTCCACGTCACTCCGCAACATGACAATTTTACCACACAGTGACGTCTGTCACACTGTGATAAATTATCAATTACACTGCAACGTCACTCTAAAAACGTCACATATTTGGCACGAAGGCGTACATTTACATCACATTTGTGCTGTGACGAACGGTGACGTTTGTTGCAACGTCATGGCCAACATAACTGCAGCATGGAATTGTAAATGTCTCAGATACAATGTTTTCGTCTTAACTAGGGGTGAATAGTTGTTTGAATCTGGTCCTGAAAATCGTCGATTGTAATATAAATAATACAACTTTCATTCCCCAACACATTTTCACTTGCACTTGAAACAGCTTAACCAAATTTCTGAAACTTTCACAAGCTTTCACATCTGTCCATAAAATAAACTAGTGAAGATTGAAGTGTCCTGGAATTAAAAAAAAAACTTGTTCTTCGCACGGGTATAAGCAGTCATTTTTTAACACTCTCAGAAATGAAGTTTATTCGATACGAGCAAAGTTTTTAGAACTGTGAAATTGTTTCAATCTTAAAAGAAACATTTGCATCAGAATAGCTAACCTAAAAGAATAAAATTTGTAGTAATTTGCTTCTTGAGTTGTTCACTTTATATTCAGCTGTGGATCAAGATGCACAAATCCTAACTAATATTATAAATGCGAAAGTAAGTTTGTTTGTTTGTTTGTTTGTTTATGGCGCTTTCACGCCTAAACCGCTGAATCGATTAGGATGCATTTCGGTTTAGATATAGATGGGACCCTGGAGTTGATTATAGGCTACTTAGAATTTTAGATTTTTAATTACTTTTTCAATTATTAATTAAAAACAGTTTTTACGTTGCCATGCTTGGCGAGTTTCGCCCGTATCATATGATTCATGTTTTGAGCTAACAAGAATGCTATTACTTCAATAAAGAAGCACGTGCATCTGAAAAACATTAAATAATAGGGAAATTATGCCAGTTTTAGGCCAAATATATCTATCTCTAATAATAAAAATGAATGTTCTCTAGACAAATCTACAGAAAGCAGAGCTTTGAAAATTTCAGCATGCCTGGACCCATGACTTCGGTAAAGTGTACCTGAGGCTCGAAAATTTTAATTACTTTTCTAACTATTAATTAAAAACCGTTTTATCGCCCGCAAAAAATAATTTTTTGCTTTTGAAATAAAGCAGAAATTCTATTTGCAAAATCACATGCATTTGGAAAACATAAATAAGTATGGAAATTATGTTGATTTTACGCCAAATTAAAAAAGCATAAATAAAGAAAAGTGTACTTACGTATTATCCCGGCGGTCCGCCAAGACGAGCGATTTTTTGCCGAGATAAATGCCGGGTACATGAAATTATTAATGGTTTTGAATACGATTGGCAACAGTTTGGCAACTCATTTGACGAAAAAACAGTTTGGCGGGAATGACCGCCGGGATAATAGGTAAGTACCAAGAAAAGTCCAGATGTGTTTCTTAAAGTTCGTAAATTTCCAAATCCTACAAATAATATAAATGTGTACGTTTATGTGTTTGGATGTTTTTCCCTGAATCACACAAAAATGGTTGGAAAATTTTTTAATGAAGATAGCTTATGCCCTGGATTAACATACAGGCAACCTTTCAAGCATATAGCATAAATAATTCTTTTACAAAGACACTCAGAATAATGCTAATGCATTTCGCGCTATAGAAATTTTGTAGCAACTAAACCGATTTTAAAACTTTCTTCACTGATTGAAAGTCCTAGGCCTATATGGTCCTAGGCCTATAGGGTACTAGGCGTATATGGAGAATTCCTCTGTGTGCAATTTTCTAAGGGATCCTAGCCCGTATTTTCGCGAGGTTTTTAAAAAAAACACGGAAAACTGCGAGCGGCTAGGTCGACAGGCGCGACCGGTGTTTGAACCTGGCATCTCCCGTCTTCCAGGTTTGAGAGCAGACCCTCTTAGACACTGGGGGGACGCTGAGTATTATAGGCTACCTTTTATGCATATATCACAAATAGTTCTTTTACAGGGATACTCATAAGAATTACATTATGCTCTATGTGTATCTCTGTAATTACTGAACCGATTCCAAAACTTTTTTCACTGATAGTAAGCTACACTATTCTTGAGTATTATAGGCTAAAATTAATGCATGAAGCGCAAATAGTTCCTTTACAGGAACACTCAAAATAATTCTAATACATTACGCTCTATGGGTATCTCTGTAACTATAGAACCGATTCTAAAACTTTTTCGCTAATAGAAAGCTGCATTATTCCTGATTAACATAGGCTAACATTCATGCATATAGCATAAATATTTCTATTACAAGAACACTCAAATCAGTTCGCAAATACTGTCGTAACTGTCTCTATTCGCCAAATGCCTGAAAAAAAATCTAAATTTAATAATTTTACATACTCTGTTAATTTAAATGAAGTATACTACCATGCATTATACTTCATTTAAAATAAGTAAAAAGCAAATAATATTTAAATGCAGTTTCTTTAGTCGCAAACATATTTGTTATTCACACATGCTTCGTTTCTCTCGGGACCTAATTCTAAAGCCGACGCGGACGAAGTCGCGGGTAGCCGCTAGTATAGGTATAATAATGTTTTTAAAATGTTTGAAATACGTGAGTTATCAGTAATCAGAATATGTTTTTTCTTCTAGAGGTTGTCATATCTTTTTAAACATAACATCATTCGCATACCAAATTTTCTAAAAATTAATGTACAAAAATCTATTCATAGTGCCCGAGCTGCACTCGAAACGAACCAGGATGATACATTTCGCGTACCCGAGTTCAGCCAACACCTCCTAGATATACAGAATGTGATGACGTTACAGAAAGTTTTACGTCATCACACATTTGTTTTCACAAAGTAAAAGTATTCAAGTTTGTGGGGAATTTACTGCCGCCTAAAACATTTTAATGATTTAAGATAAAAAAATTTATTTTTACATTAAATAGGAAAATTTAACTATCACTAATTATATAATATGATATAGAAATAGATCATAATAAATTATTTTTTTATGAGAAAGGTATTTTAATTTTTATCTTCAATTTTAGATTGTTCCTAAAATTTGTATCATTCACCTGAAATTTTAAGTAGTTTCACTTTGTGAAAGTAAAACTGTGATTACGTCATCTTAGAGGACCTATTGATGACGTAAAAACTTCTGATCTCGGGCCTTCTATATCTAGAAGCTGTTGGTTCAGCCACCACCTCCTAGATATAGAAGGCCTGAGAACAAAAACTTTTACGTCATCACTAGGTCCACTAAAATGACGTCATCACACGTTTATTTTCAGAAAGTAAAACTATTCAAAGGTTGTGGTGAATTTACTCCCGCATAAAACATTTTAATGATTTAAGATAGAAAACTTATGACAAATAGGAAATTTTAACTATCCCTAATTATATAATATGATATAGAAATAGATCATAATAAATAATTTTTTATCAGAAAGGTATTTTAATTTTTATCTTTAACTTTAGATATTTTCTAAAATTTGCATCATTCACCAGAAATTTTAAATAGTTTTACTTTGGGAAAGGAAAACTATGATGACGTCGTCGTAGAGGACCTAGTGATGACGGAAAAGCATCTGTTCTCAGTTCTTCTGTATCGAGGAGGCGGTGGTTCAGCTCGGAAAATCCCAGTAAAGGATTAATATCCTATTACCAAATGTTAAAGTATATTTTTCTTTTACTAGAATCGTTTAGCATCCAACCAAAATAAAGTAATAGCTATAAATTTACAGTTTTGATAGGGTAATTTAGTCAAAATGTCAGTATTACAGTAAGAAATGTGATAAATAACTGCAATTTCATAAAATTAACAGTGTTATTATTTGGTAATCAAAAGACCAATGGCCGCGTATTTTTCCTGTGATCCTCCCACCGAAGAGCCAGATATTCTGATGTGTAGTTTAAGCAGAGTTGCCAACTTTAATGGAATATGACTAACCCCTTTTTTGTTATCAATAAACTTTTTACACCTTATTTTTTTCTTTTTTAAATAGCAACAAGCTTAAACGTTAAACTGTTCGATTTTGTGGTATTCTAAACTGAAATTACTGCTTACAAAATGTGCTCAGTTTTACTGCGTAAAATTTGGCAACTCTGGTGTTAGGTTATTGAACGAAAACAAGTAGCGTATTCTTAAGGTAACTGGACAAACCTTTTTAAGGTCGTAGGTTTAAAAAAGTATAGTTCCTATTACTTTTTGGAATGAAATAAAAACCAGTGCCTGAAAACAAAATATAATAACCTAAAAATAATGAACTAATATAAATATTTAAAAAATTATCACATTGAGCAAATGACAATTATGATCACGCATAAAATATGTTATTAAAATTTCTACCATGTGTGTAAAAAGACGTAGGAAACAATTTTGGTTTCTTTACAAAATTAAAAATCCACCCATTTCCAATTTCTAGCAAATGTTCACAATTGAAGTCTGAATTTAGAAAAAGATGAATCTCCAACTTCTATAAGACAGTTGACCTTGATTATCTTGCACTTTCTTTCACGTACAAAAAAAAGGGGGGAAAAAGAGAAGGAGAGAGAGATCGGTTCCTTCAAAATTTTAAACTTTATGAACGTGTTTGCAAATGTTTACAATTCTGTTTCCATAACGCATGCTTAAATATTTGTACAGAAGTAAATTCTTCTGTTTTCAGTATTATTCAAAATTCAAAATCCGTCATGATTCATAAAATGTCAGTCGCATTTTTTACTAATTGCATTCAACTATACAAAATCTTATTTACCGTTGCATTATGCTACAATTGCGATTCCAGGAAATATTCAATTTCTCTTACTCGGAGCTTTCACCGAAACATAAAATGAATGCGCACGCTCATTCCGTTTAATTAAAATAAAAATTCGTCGGAAAGAGTTCGGAAAATATTAAAAATGAGAGCGAGGGTCCATTTACTACTCCAAGCCTATTCCTGCAAAAGTTACGATTCGGCTAATTTTATAGCCATACCTCCGCAGACAGCCCTTGGGATACCCCAGTAATTGCAAAAGGCTTTCCCTCGTTTATCTCGCTTTACGAAAAGAGACTGCATTAATAATAACTTCCAAAACATATGGATAGCCCACGAAAGCAGAAATCCTGAAGATAGTAAAAGGCAAAGAAAAAAAAATGTATTTATACTTATATTTTTTTTCTATCGAATGCTTCAAGGTGAGCTTATTTTTGATTACCTAGAAACTTGCAGCCTTTTTTAAATTAAAGTATTTCTTTTAAAGTTGTGGCGAAGAACCAAGGCAAAAAAGAAAATTTACTCTCATTTGCATATTGATGATGAACGACTCCAGCTGTATTATAAGTGAAGTGAAATAATTCGGCTGGAGCGTTGTCTCATAGAAATAAGTTGGCAGAGGATTTAGATACATTCAAGCTACGGAACGTTATCGTTGAAAATTTGCCAGAGTCTACACATTTAAATAAACATAAGTTTGAAGATGAATATTGATTGAATAATATTTAAAAATCCATAAATAAACACTTTCTCACTAATGCATTTTATTCGAGGAACTTTTACCCACGTTATATAAATAACAGCTACACTATAAAATATAGGATCTTAATACCATATTTTCAGTTTTGAAGATATCTTTTACTTTTAAATGTAATTCTTGTGAAAACTAATGTACAATAAAAGCTCTATAAAATAGTTTGTTAGTTATTAAATAATGTTACTTTCAAGTAACAAGTACTTTCTTTATAAGTGTAGTTTTCAAAATTACTACTTATAATATGTTACAATAAAACTTAATTGTCATCACTTCATGTACAGAAGAACCAGGTTATATTAATAACTTGGAAAGGAAAACATTTCGATAAACTGCTGATTCGCATCTATTAGCGTTAATCAGTGAATTTTCGCCAAATGAATGTCAAATCACTCATTTAAGATTTGCATTTCCTATTATCTGACAACACTGTAGTTACACAAGACTATGCTTCGTATGCACTGTGTCGTCTAAATTCATCTTGTCATTCATAATGGGTTCATATATCTAGAAGAAATCGCCAGGGCTAACAAGCACCGAACAATTCTGATCAAACCATTATCGGATCGATCTTTATCATCCTAGATCTAAATTTCAGAATGTATATCATTTACCAAGTTAGTCTTCTAAACGTCACAGATTTTTCCTACAAGCTGTATGTACATCTGTTAGGGAGAAAACTCGGACAGTTTATGGGCAGTTCCAATTAGCTTGAAAGATCTGTTGCCACACATGTGAAAGAAATAAAATGCAAGTATCTACAATAGCATTAAGAATCTGATTACTGTCATAACGTTTACGATTCATGTTATGAGTTCATATTCATATATCTTCATTTTAAAAGACAAAGAACTGTAGAAATCACTTCAGTTTACTTTTGATTGTTTGAATATAACAGCCTTAAATGAACAACGAACTATATGAGTATGATAAGAATTATTTTGAAAATATTCTATGATATTGGTTGTTTAAGTCTATAGATTAATATACTGAATATCTTGAATGTAGTTTTCAATAAAACGAATGAGAATTATTTTGTTGTCAGCATATTTCTTTGTTATAGTGGAAATTTTCTAATGCAAAATGAATGAAAAATCTTTGTAAAAGTGCATAGATGAAAAAAATAACTTTAGCAGAAAAATGCTGCCTGATGTCGGTTAAAATCAAGACGTTGTTTCTATTATGGTATATATGCTTCAGCAATAATTCGTGGTAATTGAGTGCAGTTTTAACTTGTACAAATAAGTATTATTTTGTTTCCAGAAAGCTATTTTTTACTGTGCTAAAACTCAACATTAATATAAAATAAATATCTGGCTTGGCATGTGTTCCTTAAACTATAGCCCATGGTTGAGAACGCAATGAGTGGGCACCACAGTGCTTGACCTTATATGGAATATTGCGACATTCAGTTTAGTATAATTCATATACATTTTAGAGTTCTGCAGTATAATAATAAAATTCTGCTATTCGTGTTCTAGTGTACGTTTAATGTTAAACAATTAGTAAAGTTACAAAAATAAAAAAGCAATTAATAAACATTCTTAATTGTTATATTTTCCAACTAAACTTTACACACATTACCGGCTTTTTGTTTTCGTTACTTCCAATTCCATCAATGTTTTTTTCTGAAAATAAGCATTTGTAATCTTATTTAAATTGGATTTAATCTCTGCTTTATAAAGCCGTTAATCGGCACTTCCTTCAGTGCTCTCAGATTTGCAATAAAGCTTTTTTCTGGATACTGTTAAGAGCAATACAAGGAAGAAAGTTCAAATATAAAGCTTTATTCATCGACCGTTGTGAATTATGCATTTTATAAACCAGCCAGCATTACGATTATTCAAAATGATTGTGTCATGTGAATTTTACTTTGTTGATTCATCGACAGTACTGTCTGCCCAAAATCTTACTTCAAGACAAACAAACTTTGTCTTGATGGATCAGTTAGTGATCGCTTTTTTTTAAGTACTGAAGTTACTGTTACATTGCCGACTTCTCTTCACTAAACATTAAATTAACGTTTGTAAACATTTTTGTTATTTATTTACTGAACTGTAAAATATTGATTAGAAATCAGTCTTATTTTGAACACAGCAGTTTGTTTATTTAAAGTACAGGGTGTCTACAAAATAGTTGGGCAATTTCGTAAGTCAATCGTAAATCGTCATTTCGTAAGTCAATCATTTTCGTAAGTCAACTTCCAAAATATTAAATGAAATTAACCAGTTTAAAGTCAGACTAGTTGTAATATATATCCTAAGTTTATTCTGTTATACTTTAAACTGCTGTGGAAATTATTTACCTGGACATACTGCAGATTTTTTTATGCCAATCATCAAAGAAAAAAATGCCAGGAGGTTACATTTTTCAACAGGATAACGCGATTTGTCACTACCGCAACTGCGATGCGTCTTACCTCAATGCTGAGTTACCGGTTTAGATTGGTCGTGGACAGTGGCGACTCGTGACTTTAAACTTAGGGCGTTGGAAACTGTATTAGCCGACCGGTTTTAAAAAGGGCAGAAATGTGCTCAAACAGCTGCGGGGAAATTGGAACTCAGGGTTAACCTGCCCATTCCCATTTTTAGGAACATACTACGGAGATTCCCTTTACAGAATTTTCATAATAAGAAAAACAAATTTGTATAATATTCATCTATATTTAACAGAAAATCAGTTCGATATGCTCGATTCAAAATTTTAAAGTTGAAAGTTAATTTAAGATGCATGTAATTTATTTACCAATATATCTAGGTGTTTTGTTGTTAAAACTATAGATCGGTGTGAGCAGTTTTATGTCTCAGCTGTTCAGCAGGCTAATTCGCACATCTAAATGCAAAAAAGTTCTCATTTGCCATTTTAAGAATAAAATAATAAAAATGAAAGAAGGGAGGTTATTATTATGTAAGAAATGATAATTTCATTAAAATTATTATAAGACAATACATATAAATCAAATGCATATTTACTTGTATTCATTTGAATTCTAGTTCAAGCCGCCTTTCTTTCTGGAGAAACTTCAGAATAACTGCTTCATAAAATTTGGATTTATTTTCACTTCGTAATTGAGAAAGCAGTTCTTTTTCAATAGAAATAAGACTTAAATTAGTCATTCGGTGTTCAGTCTGAGTAGCGCGGCAGAATGTGTGGATCCTCTTCAACGATGAGAATGATCTTTCTACAGACGATGTTGTAGCAGGTATTGTGGAAATCAATGTGGCTAATTTATAGATTTCTGTGAATCCACTCACTAAATTCATTTCTATCAAATGATTAATCACTTCAATAGGTGTTTTATTCCGTCCTTCATTGGAAGCGTACCAAACGTGCAGCTCATTCTGCAGTTTAGAAAAATTAAAAATATCCCCATAGACTTGTTGCAGATTTTTCAATATATCATGAGGGAAATTTTCTCTTTTGCTGAAGTGCACCAGTTTCGATGGATTTAGAAGTTCAAAATACTGCAATTTTTCAAAACTTGCAAATCTAATTAACATTTGGTTTTTAATGTTGTCGATAATTTCGAAGTAGAGTCTCCGACAATAATCCTTTTGTGTTTCATCATTTAATCTTCTTTTTTTTTTATTTGAACTAACTCTTCGTCTTCGTCTTCATTAACAGAAGACCACACTGTTTCAAAATTATCTCTTTCCTTTTGGAGTTGATTTTGAAATTCCGTAATTTTATTACTGCAGTACAAAATATCGACATTTTTGCACATTAGTTTTTCTCTACATAACTAAGTGACGAAAAAGAACTTTTTAATAGTGTTTGGATAACACTATTAGAAGCCATCTTTAAAAGCTGAAAATCAACGCAGGAGAGGAGATACAGAATTGGTCAGTACGAATTCTCAAAAAAGAATGTTTTTGCAGGGAGAAAACTGAGAAAAGGAAAGGAAATGCGTGGGGGTGAAACCTGAAGCCCAAAGGGGACGGGTAGTGTTACTGAAGTGAGGGTGTTTGTGACCCCCTCTGGCTATCTAGCTGAAAGCGTTGGATTTCGTTTCAACGCCTTGGTTAGATTAAGCAAGAGGTAGAAGACGTAAAGCGCATGCTCCAATTAGTAGTGGTGGGAATATAGCTGAGTCGTCTCCAACGCCTTGCTTATCTGGACAAGCATGTTTTACTGCCACATAGGAAGGCTGGTAGTCTGGTCATTTGGGAGCTGGGAGGGGAGGGGGTGTGAGGGAAAACATTAGGATTCTCACAATAAAGTCAAGTAAATTGCAGGATTTTTTTTCGTGTTTTTGATTGGGCGTTAACACACGACTTGCACACCCTGAGAAAACGCCACTGGTCGTGGAGATGTTATTCAATGACCACTAAGATCACCACACCTTTCACCTTTGCTTTTTAGTTCATGTTGTTTTGTATAGGATCAAGTGTGCACTCTGCCACTTCCTGCGTCCAGTCCTGAACTAAAATCAAGAATCTGCACTGCAATCAATTTGATCGACGGAGCATTCTGATAAATCTGTAGCAAGCACTCATTTACCAATGGGAAGTTTGAAGAGTAACGAAAGGAAGTTACATCGAGTATTTGTAATAAATGTAATCTTGGGATATTTCTATATCATTCAACAATATGTAATTAAACTTTTTCCCTGTAAATTACATTCGATAAATCATGCTTTTTGCCCAACTAATTTTTAGACATACTGACCACTGATTTTCGGAGGTATGTTTGGTCGTAAGGAAGTTCTTATCAAACATATAACTCAAACATAACATTATGAAACTGAAATATTACTGAACGAAATATAAATAACATAGAAAACGTGATTTGAATGCAAACTCATTCTTTGCAATAAAAAATCCTTTATTTATAAAACTTACTTAAAAAACCGATCAAGCAGTTTGCTGTAAAAGTAATTTAAATTTATTACTGTAAAATTTATAATCATGAATATTATACATTAGTTTAAATGTTAACGAGGGAATGAAGATAATATTTAAATGCTTCTTCATTTATACGTTATTAGAAACGGTTTTGGTGCTCTGCACGCTCTCTATAAGTTATAGCCATAAATTTTACTTCATTCTCTATAGATAACAGCTATAAAACGATAAATTTTGCTTGTCAATTTTAATCAAGTCATTTAATAATCAATTTTTTTCCTGATGGCAGTAAACTATAAAACCGCTTTCTATGAAACTGATTTTATCAGCATAGAAATACTTAAATAATTTTACATTAAAACATTTCGCATTTAAACTTTTCAAGAAGTTTCGAGTACTTATTTAACTAAACCAGGTAAGTACATTTCTTTGCTTTAAGCTCGCTTACGAATTCATCGAGACGATTTTACTGCAAATATTATATGACCCGTGTTAGAGAATTGTGGTGCCGACGTAAAATACTTCGACGTGCATCGCAATGTTTAATAATTTCTCTTTCATAAACCAAGGCGCGGTTTATCTGAGCGTGTATTTTACGATATCATTTTAAATGCAAATCGATGGAACCAAATGCTCCTTTTCAAATGATGGACATAAGGTAATTCGACTGGACAGATTCATTTCCTTTCATGTATTAATTGGACATGTAAAAAAAAATCATTTTCTTATGCACATTAAACAATGTACACAAATGTTATATATTACACGTAGCTGTTTTACTGTATGCTGGGTGTCCACAAGAATCAAAAGGGAAAACAGTAGCATTGGTAGCCTTAACAAAAAAAAGGTTAAAAAATAGTAAAATTTTCTAAATTTTATTGCTCAAATTAGTAGCATTTTTTTTCTAAAGATTAGTTCAAAAATTTTTTATTTTTGACATCGTAGCATTAAACAAAAGCATAAGATGAGATAATCAAATTGATTCTTCAGTTACTTGGTATACATATATATATATATATATATATATATATTGTTTTTTATTCAGCCTCTGGTGGACAGCCAAAGACAGACAAGACAGGGGTGAAGAATAAAAAGAATTTACTGCCAAAAAATATTAGATACATATTTAGTTTCTTTTCAACATAACTGCCATGGAGATTCAGGATATTGTCAAACTGGTAGACAGGGCTGTCGATGCGATAATTAAAAATAAATTTAGATTTAATGTTAAAAAAACGACCTTACCTTTCGGTACATTAAATAGTTAATCTTGGAAAGAAAAGAAGTTTTGTAAAAAAAAAAAAAAAAAATGTTGGAAGCTGAGTCCCCCAAAAAGGTGTAGAAAGTCGCTATTATTTGTTTGGGTAAAAGGTTTACAAGAATGAGCATGCGAAGTATAAACTGTTGTATATTACACGTATGCGAAGTAAGCATGCGAAGTAAGAGAACAGATTGTGTTGTGTTTTAAGGCAAACCTGCACGCGGGGTATCTGCCTAGGATGGGGGGTGCCTTGGTTAGGAGGACTTTCTAAGGGTTTCTAACGCGTATTCACGTTACATCTGGAGAAAACCTACCAAAACCCCAGACCGTTAGATCGACAGCCGAGCGATGGGACCCGAACCCGGGACCTTCATACCTCGGCCGTCTACCATTTTCAGTGGCATAACCACTGTGCCATGGTGAGGCGTAAGAGAATAGAAAACGATTTCCAGTGCATGAAAGTAAAAAAAGCCGTTTTCATTGGGAGTGAAAAGAGAGTCAAGAAAATTACAAGGGTATTACTGTTTGAAGTCTGAATTTGAGTTAGATGTTTTAATCAAGAGAGTGCATGGCATTGATGATATTGTTGAAATTGTTAAGTATTCAGTCAGTAAGAGTGAAAGTGTACTTATATGGCAAACTGAAATTGGAGAATTAGATTTTTAGAAGCTTTAACAAACACAAAATCATAAATAGATTTAATGAAGATTTCGTGATTCCACCATTAGCAGATTGCTGGAAATGCTGCTTTTGCACACAACTTTTCTTTTTATGTCTTCACTTACCACTGCTTTACTAATCTCTTCCTGATACATACATCGAAGCAAATCTTTCTACTACTTAACTTTTGCGCTGAAGACGTTGAGCCACACTTACTAAAACGGTCTGTGGCTAGATAATTCTTGAAATTACTAACTGGAATATTCCGCACTTTTCGCGCTTTTTGTATTTGATATCCAGCTATATTTTCATGGTTGCATACAATTCCACATTCTTTTAAATATTTATACCCTTTTATAATGAATCTTAAGTTTTATATTAAAAATCGGAAAATAGGCGTACAGAAAACATACAACTCGTCAAATTCTGTAAAAGGGTGATTTAGGATTCATCGAATAAATTTTGATAGAAGAATGCACAATATACTTATTACATCATGCTTGTTTTTAAAATGATTCTTCCAGGAAAGCTAAATACATATTGTACATTATTCAAATTGCTGGAATATGCCATTTAGATATTTCAAATATTTTTGATAACACAACCAAAATACAGCTCACGGCGTGGATGCAAATTTTAGTCTGGCGGGGTTGGACAAATTAAAATTCCCTCTGTAAATATTTATTTATGGGAAGTAAATAGTAAATTGAAAAACACAGATACAATAGTTGTTTCCAATTTGCCTTTCACGCTTATGTATAAGTTTTTGTTTAGTTCTGCGTGCATGATTAGTTACATTGCCTTCCAACGGGACGTAAGTAGTTGCCCTAGCGTGAAGTGTATGGTAATAATTTAAATGCAAATCTTTGCAACCTAAATGTCTTCTACTAATGTGGAGTTTTTGGCATCAAATTATAAACTCATAATCGTTTGCCTCCAGGAGTGAACTATATTCTTTGGAGCATGAATGTACAATGATGATTAATTTACTCTCTGATATCTAAACATAAGTTGAACACACGCTTGAAATGATAATTTTATTGAGTCAGATTCTCAAAAATCTCTGTGTAACAGTCATTTTTGCAGATTACAATATTCATGAGTTAGCATAAGCATGTTCCAATTATGCTTCTCAGTTCAAAAACAGTCTCGACTTTTAAATACCTATATTTAGAAGCAGGAAGCTATTTGCACAAATGTAACTTAGTATTCATAATAAAATGTATTTCTCCATAATTGTATTAGTTTTAAATCCCTTTATTAAAGCAGATTCTTAAACTAATTCATAATTCATGTCATTCTATTAAGTGCATAGTACTTTGAAGTTTCTCACAAACTGACTTTGAATTACATTGATTTTACCAATCTTCCGCTATGAGTCTGATTAAAAACACAGTTTCACTAATTCCTAACAAATTATAATAAAAACTTCTAAAAAAGTATACTGACCAAAATTTTTAAATGCAATGAATAAATATGGATAAAATAATTTCAAAATTTTGAATCATCAATTTATTACAAAAATTTCTGGGATACCTTTACCTCAAAAAAAAAAAAAAAAAATGTTAAGAACTTTTGTTTGAATTGCCATAGAACAAAAAGACAAATAATTTTATTTTGGTATATTCATTGTATGTAGTAGATCATGACTTAGGACCCATTTACAATGAAAGACAAGTCTAAAATTTTTCATAAGAATCTGCTTTGCAAACTATACATGAATCCGGTTTAGAAAAATTACAAAAATGCAATTTTTTTACTGATAAGATTTTTCCTGATTTTGCAGTTACAATTTTTGACTGCAAAGTTAACGATTCATCATGTAAAAATTGGAATAGACATAATTTTTTATAAGAATGAGATTTTTGTATTTGTGTGGCTGCTTTTAAAATAAGTAAACCTCTTTTCTCCGGGTTTTCCGACATCTTCAAATTTGAAAGAAAATATCCCCGATTGAACTTCACTAATATTGTTTGAAATTTTACTCAAGTAATCAGATAAAATTATTATTGAAGTATATAAATATGGAATTTCTTTTTGACTTATTGTTGTTTTAAAACAATCCCCATTTTCGAATGAAAAGCGTGAGTTTCAGTTACTCAGCTATCAAATATAAAACCGCACTGCTATTCAACTATATCAAAAGCAACTATTTTAACAATGTATTTCATTTACTGTACTCTTCAACTTAAAACGACTTGAAGTTATAAGTTACAACATTGAGTTATTAGTATAATTTTAAAAATGCTAAAGTCGTTTTAAGTTGAAGACTACAGTGAATGAAATACATTGTTAAAATAGTTGCTTTTGATATAGTTGAATAGCAGTGCGGTTTTATATTTGATATCTGAGTAACTGAAACTCACGCTCTTAATTTGTTAGAATATCATTAAGTCTTTATTAGTATAATTTTAAAAATGCTAAAGACTTAATGATATTCTAACATACTTTATTTTATTGTCTTTTTCTAAATATAGTACGAATGTTTAGAACGGAATATTTGCTATCAAGAAACTACTTTCTTTTTCTTAATTATAAAATAAACATGTATATGAAAATATGCATATGAATAAAGAAACAAATATGCATATGAATGCATACTATAACTGTTGTAGCAAATATTTATTTGCTGAATTCCGAATAAGTTACTAAAAATAAATGGATAAAAAAGAGTAATAAATTCTTGTACATCTAAAAGTATTCTACGTCTTTTTCTTAACCTTACATTGAAGTCAAATGTTTTGTTTGTACATTTGGGTTAAGTTAAACTTGCTTTAAAGCTTGTTTTGGTGTAAAAACTTATTTTAATAAAATTTACTAGATGTGTAGTTTCAATAATGCTATTTTTTCATCCTATCAAGTATTTGAACACACAACTTCTTTTTAATAAAAAGCATATATATGATGTTCGTGACCGCTTTACATCTATTTTAAAAGGAAGTTATTTAGATATTGTATAGTAAGACAGAACATATTTCATTCATCTTAAGAAAAAAAATCTCTCTTTTAAAGAATATTTGAGCTTCAAACTTTCAGACTTTTGACATCCAATAGATGGCAATCATTAAACATCTCAAGCTTCTTTAATTTTATATTTTATACTTTCTTTAGTTAAATATTTTTAATTGCTGAAAAATTAATAAAGCCCGATAGTATGAAAAGTACATTTTAAATCGAATATTCATTTTTTTGGACGAGTTATAAATAAAATGACCCAAATAACCCTTCCATATAGGCACTGCTTTTTCTTCTTGTTGTTGTTGTTGTTGTTTACTTTTCTTTCTAACAAAGTGTTATAGTCTGTGTTTCTAACTTTTGTAAATTTACATAACTGCCACAGATTTATATAGGTAATTTCTTGTTACTGCATCATGTGTCCTACTAAAAATGATATTGGGGAAACATCCCCAAAAATGATCCCCTTAAGGGGAAAATTTGCATAAAATAATATAAACTTTAAATAAAACTTTAGCCCTTTTCCTCAATATTTTCCACTATATTTTGCATCATAAATATATTTTAATAATATTTTCAAACTAAATTGAGTAAAGAAAAAAATAGATTTTTGAAAAAGAGTCCAAAGGATCGTTTTACCCTCACCCAAGGGTAAAATGATCCTTTATTTGAAAATAATTGTAAATTGTTTTCATTGGCAAAATAAAAGGTGTTAAAAGTAATTATGACTGTGCATGCTGAAATAAAGATAGAAATAAGTTTTACAATCATATAGTATGCATAATTTATTTTATGAAAAATTTAAAATGTATCACAAACAATAAAGTGGAATATTTCAAAATTATAAATCAAAAATTATGGCCTACGATAAACGGAGAAATAAATCAAATAATGTAATAGGGAGCTACGCATTTTAAGAACGTCTGAAGATCTGCCATGATGACTAGGACCCAGTGCTAGAGTTTCTTCAGTCGATAGATCATTTTGCTTGGCAGCATGGTTGCTCACTTTAGTTCATATTATTGGAGCAAGCCGAGAAACATAACAAACTAGACAAGTGTAATTCCCATCTAAAAACATACTCAGTTCAGTAAACCAGGTCATGTTTCTGTACATTGAAGACTGTATTTCCAAATAAATATGAAAGTTAGTGCTTGCCTTGTAAGAGCTATGACAAAACCCAGGTTTTAAAAGAATTCTACTCAGACACGAAATACACCGATCTTTTAAATATCGCCATTGCTGTGTCTTGACTTGGCACAACTGCTTTATGTTTTACCTAGTTGATTGCGCAGCCTTTCTATAAGAAAACATATGTGGATGGTTTAGCCCGTTCGGATCATTTTCGGCCACCTTCCCCTACATTGTGTATAAATTCTTGTACATTAGCATAGAAATCTATTTCAGTTCAATGCGGTATATTACAGTTTAAAGACATTCATCTAGCTCATTTGCAATAAAATAAATAAGACAATTATGATAGCTTACTCTCAATAGAAAAATGGTCTACATGCTTAGCTGTTATTATCGATATGATATGGGAATTTGAAGTCAGAAAGGTCACAAAAACTACAATTTAGATAAAACAAGGCGGAAAATTGTAATATTTCACGCATACACTCTTAACCCTTTAACGCGCAGTTTTCCCGCCTCTGGGAACACCAAACTCTGACGTTTTGACTGTTGCCAGTCACGAAGAATAGGTTTGATTTCTATAGTTGCGGGTGACATAGCTCCACGAGAATCCTTTACTTTTTAGCACGTCATTTCCCGTAAAAAAATTGTCACGATTATTTTTAACAGCATTGACATCTGCTGAAAAATGGAAGAATGCGAGAACAGCTGTTTAGATTGCCCAATCCTGAAAAAAGGGCAGCCGATGCCATTGCTCGACTTAACTACCTGCAAGAAGGCGGACGATCGAAACGTTCATCGCGTGCCACAGATCTAGAGACCCTTTTTTGACGCAACTGGCTGTGTCGTCACGCGATGAACGTTTCGATCGTCCGCCATCTTGCTGGTAGTTAAGTCGAGCGATGGCAACGGCTGCCCTTTTTTCAGCATTGGGAAAGGATTGGGCCTCAAAGAGTTAATATTTGCTTAAAATAAAAGCACAATAGCAGACCAACTGGCAATGCGTAACAACAAATTGCGTTGCAAGAGATTTAAAAAAAAGGCATAGGTACTTAATAAGATGTTTGCAATTTTTTTAATTAGTCGAAGGGCATTCATTGCATCATATTAAGTCAGGCAGAGAAAGCTGAGACCGCCCCTCCCTGTAACAAGCAGTAGTGTAGAAAAGATGTTATAACTGCACATAAGGGATGTTTGTGTTAGAAAGTGTTATGATCGAAGAGTTTGGTTTAATTAATCTTTCTTCTTAAATACACTTATGTATACTTATTAAAATACAGATTTGTCAACGTGTTTAAAAATACTTTTTAAATATAATACACAGTTATGAAATGTTTTATTTAAACTAAAAGCAGTTTTTATTTGTTTTTAAAAAAAACACTAATTAAATTTTAATTATACTTTATTTAAAGTACTGATATTTCAGTTAATTCAGAAAATAATTTGATGAAGGTAACAAAGATTTCTGAACATTTTTTAAATGTTGAGTCGAGAGTTTTTTTCTGTGATTTGCTTCACTGTCGTCTTCAGTGTTAATCCTGTCCCACGTCAACAAAAAATATTCTGAAATAAAAGTAATGTAAATCAAATTAATAAAATAAAAATAACCTTGCTTTTAACAATACTGTAAATTTTGAGGCCGATGGAGATGTATTTTTAAAAAAATCATAAAAGTAACATTATAAAAGATCAATTATGTGAATAAAAATAAATATATAAAATAAGATATCATTCACAAAAATATACGATATAAGATATTTTGACATACACTGCCCCCGTTTCATATAACACATGAAAAAATTTCGAATGAAAAGTGTTTGAAGAACATTTACTATAGGGGAGAAAGTGGTAATGAATGGGCCATAGGCTTGAATTTTCGACTAGCTGTATCTCATAAAGTATTTAGATTAAATAATTTTAGGTGGTGTAATAGATAGAACTATTTATCTTAAGAAACACCAAAATTTTCAGTTGATTGCGACTAGCTACTTTCACCCCAGAGAAGGATCCATAAAAATCTCTGCTTGAAAGGTAAGTTCTTCCTATTTTTCTAAAATAACTTATAATTAAAAGTAACTTATTATTTCATGATAAATATCGCTGTTATTAGGCCTTTGTTTGTTCATTTACTAATATTAAGATGTGTTTAGATTATATTTCACCATAATCAGTCAATCCGCAAGATTTTCTACAACTTTTCTCAACTTGTATGACATATTTCGAGAATATAAAATAGCACTGTATATATACTGTACGTTTAAACTGGGGGAGAGTAGTAATGAATGGGGCCATGTGGTTGAATGGGCCACTAGTAGTAACTCAAAAAGCATTTATATTAAATGATTTTAGGTGGTGTCAATAGATAGAGCTAGTTATCATGAGAAATTTTCAGATGATTGTGACTAGCTACTTTCTCACCAGAAAGAATCCATAAAAATCTCTTTGAAAAGTACGTTTTTTTAATTCTAAACTAGCTGTTACCTAAAAATTTTTTCTTATTTCTTGATAACTGCGACTGTGATTAGTTCTTTGTTTATTCATTAACTAATAATGAGATGTATTTAGATTGTGTCTCACCATAATCAGTCATAAAAATGTGATTATATTTGTTAAGCATGGGTGGGACTGAATGGGTCACATTTCATTTTTATGAATAGGCAATTTTTGCCCTTACCATGAACATGTATTCAGGTTGTTTTCTTTTCTGACTTTACTTTCTTAAAGATATGAAACTATTTACTAGCTCTTTTATGTTTTTGATAATTATTTAAAACGTAATTGATGAAAATTTAAGCATAAAATCTAATTTTTCCCAAAATATAAATTAAAAGACAGTTGTTTTCTGTGGAGCACTAAGGGAGAGGTCCAAGTATCTATCTCCCTCCCAAAAGATTTATCAATTTTGCTTCGTTAAATCATGTAATTTTTACATTTAAGTATGTTAGAAGACTTTATCAAATTCTTATTTTTACATTTAAGATAACTAAATAAAAGCACGATAAAATGGGGTCATGATTTTTTTTAAAATCATTTTTTCATGTGGTTGGTATCAAGCCTTTGAGTTGGACAGACCCCTCCAAGAGAAAGTCCTGTGTGCGCCACTGGTTGTTTTTATAGAACTTTGAAACTTTTCAATGTTTTAATGTACGACACAAGGCTGTTATTTTAAACAAAACCGTATGTATGGAATTGGGGTTCAGAAAGTGACGCTTTCTATCAAAAAGAGAGTGCTTATAACTTCCATATTTCTTTTACAGGAGCACAAAAAATAATTCCAATATATGGCAGTTTCAAACATAATTCAATTCTGACGCAATAATTTGATTTACAGACTATTACCACAGTTTAATTTCTATAGAAAGGATGGGCATAGGTCTTGCAGTTCTTACTCAGGGTTTCAGAAAATTACGTAAATAGTAATGCAACTTTGGAAATTAAATTCAAATCTGGCTAATTAGCCACCTAGTTCCGATGCTATTAATGATATGTCCCAAAATTTAGTTCCAGAAATTCTTCAGATCTCCGTTTGCATGCAGCAAGGCGTAGAATTAGCTTAAATTTTAGCTTAACATAAAGCGCAGAGTAGAAAATTAACTAAACAAATGCATATAAACCGATTATTCTCTGATGGCAATGATTGAAATAAAGTACCTTAGGTAGTTTTCAAATTTTTGCTAAGCATCCTTATGTGTACATAACATTTTTTTGTTTGTTTGTTTTAGTGTTATGACAAGTCTTGGACTTGAACATGAGAAATCTTCCTAGGGGCTGCCTTGAGTGGAGTGCGATTTATAGAGTTCCAAAACGCATTCACGCTATATCTGGCGAAAACCGCCCAAAACTCCATACCGTTATATCTACAGCCATGCGGTAAGCCATAATCCTGGACCTTCACACTTTATCCATCTATCATATCTAGAGTCTTAACCACTCAGCCATGGTGGAGCTGTGCGTAAAAGAAAACTTTGGAAAGTGTTTTATAATTGATGCGTTTAGCATGATTTGCCTTTTTTATTAACATTTGTTTTGATATAAAAAATAGCAGCTGTACATTATTAATGGTAGGTTAAACATTGCTCAACTCTTGTACTCGTAATGGTAAATTTTTATCTGCAGTTATGCAAGGTATCTACCACCGTCAAGAATAGCAAAAGGAACAGCATTAGCAGCCTCACAAATCTTATAAAAGTTGCCAAAACATCGTACTTTTTTCATAATTTCGATAGACAAAAAAAGTAGAATATTTTTCAAATACTATTTGCCTAAAGAGGGGGGGGGTAGAGAAATTTAAAAATTTTGCCTTGAAAAGAATCATTTGAATTTTCGTTTGTGTAAATTTAATGATATTTTCGTAACTGGTGTGAGTGTCAATGTACTACCTAAATATAAATGTGTTGTATTACTTCCTATAATAATGTTTCTACCCTACTCTTGCCTGCTCATGAAAGAAATCAGCTTACCAAATTTGAAATGCATATTATTCTATCCCTAGAGGCTTTCATAAATCTGTTAAGCTTTATAAGCAGTGAGATAAAAATTGCGAGAGTTTTGTTTTTAATATTTATTTTTAATAAGAAATCAGAATAATAAGTTTGAATTTAAATAACAAGATTTCTTATGTACATGTTGAAAGTCGGGAAGTATTTTAATCAATGATCAGATTGAACTTTATTATTAAAATGGGTTTGACATATTTTTAATGGGTTCATTTAATTAGTTATGCTAAAAATGCTGAGAGTTGTGCTACTAAATTATGTTATTTCTTAATTTACAAACTAAAGTACTTATTGCAAAATTAAAACTTTCTTCAATAAGCTAATATTTCTCCTTACTGCATTTACTGTACGTCTATTTATATTAGAGGGATCGGAAAACAGCGTCTTTTTATTTATTTATTTGTAGGTAGAATTTTGACCGTCCACGTGACATGGAAACCCAGCCAGGGTAGGAGGACAGGCGATTTGGCGAAGTCTGTTTTATGGTATTAGTGAGACTGGAAAGTAATGTCGTTGTACTCATGCCAGTATTTCGTCTAGTCAAAACTTCTGAAGCTAGTGATAGGAAATTTGACATATAAAGGGACTTTTAGCATACGTACTAGAATACAGTGTATCTCAATCTTTTTAACCTATTGAATGTAGGGGGTGCAACTTGTTCTTTTAACAAATCTTACACATTATCAAAAAGAAAAACAGATATGCATAATATGCTCGCTGTAATATACAGCACTCATGAATTCCCTTTTTGCATTCCCTCCAAGGAATTAGGCATGCAAAAAGGGAAAAGAAAATAGTAATCATTTTCTTGGGAAAAAATCCTCGCTAAAATTATTGCTTTAAAATATATCTGAAATAAATGCATCTGAAAAATCAGTATATATATTAATTCATATAGAAGATGATGTATAAGAATAGATGTACGAATGCAGTCAAAATCTAGATGTGAAATACCGGCTTTTTCTATAAATATGAGAGGATAAGATTAAAATTAATACTATACCAATAATGCCAGTTTCAGAAATGGAATATTATTTGACATATTTATTAAACAGAAATATTAATGCTATGAATATTATTAATAAAATTAATAATACTTAATTTGCAGTTGGTGTAGCTAATTAAAGATAAATGAAACTTATAAGAGAAAGTATATATTTAAAACTACAGTGAAAATAGGTATTAGCTAAGTATATATAAAAAGTTATTTCCAATAAAATTAAAACTGATAATGAAATATAATAATTAAAAATTAAAAATAAATGTAGCCTGTGCAATTCCATCCTGATATATATACATATAGGCGAAGTTTGGGTACAATGAAATAAAATTTAATATTTCTTTTTTCCTGTTCACAAATTTATATGTCCAAAAATAAAATTAATGGACACTTTTAACCTATTCTTTTCTCCATCTAAATGAATTTTTAAGTATTCGTAAATGTCTCTTTTATATTTAAAAAGTACTGAAGGTAAATATCTATCAGTGTTTCAATGTATCCCTTATACCAGGATACAATGAAACACGTAATAACACTTCAAAAACACTTAAATAATATGAGTCAAAATTCAAATTTCAGCATAAATGTTTTATGTACAGTTATAATAATCATTAATGACACATAAATATGAAATTGAAATTGAAACACAAATTTAATTTAACTGTTATAGCTTAAAATGAAAACACAATGCTTTTATTATAGATTAGCCTGTAGTTTTTCATTTTGTATTGAATTCACTTGAATCGAATTCCAAAATTAGCATTTCTTCTTTCCTTTCTGTACCACCTGGAGTAATAGGAGGTGGTAGTTTTGATACAATTTGAGTTTTTTCAAAAATGTATGTTTCCGAAGAGCGCACAAATTTGAAGCTTGAGCTCAGTCATTTGCCGTACAGAACTTCGCATGCTATTTGATTTAAATTTATTATACTAAACAGAATACTTTCCATTTTTCACCTTCCTCGATTAAAACATAATCATTTAGAGCGATACTGCTTGTGTCATACATGTTATATGAGAATAGTTCATAATCCGTACTGTTTGGATTGCTAGTTGGAAGACAATCTTGATTGCCACCTTTAGAGGCTGAAAAATATAGAGTAGGATTTTTCCTTGTTAACTTTATGTTCTCTATGGAAATCTTAATCTAAATATTTAACAGTAACATCTTTATTTTAAGTGAATGCATTCACGGGGTACAATGAAACATGCTTCATTGGACTCATTCTACAAGCGTTTCATTGTACCCCAAATTGAGGCTGCAAACTAAATATATTTGCACTAATTCCTAATATTTAGTTTTTTAATTCTGGCTTGAAACTATGAACACCACACCATAGTGATCACCATATTTGATAAATAAATAATTGTGCATATGAAAACAAGGAGGTAAAACAAAATTAATTTTAGTAACGAAATTTACATTCAATCGTGAAAAGCCAATAATTTTCTCTATCTCTTGTAAAAATGCGGTTGTCTCCAAATCAATCAGTAACAGGAACATATGTTTGTATAATAGGTATATGAGTTTCAACTTTCTGTTGCAACTTCTATTGATTTTAGATAGCATATTTCTTTGTACCCCAACTTCCCCTATATGTGATGATGAAAGCCTACATAATCTCTAAAAATATTTTGGATCTCAAAAATTTCAATTTACACACATCATTCATTAATATTTAATTTCTGTTCTTAAAATTTATACAGTACCGATTTTATTAAAAGTTTGCTGAGATCTTCAACATGAACAGCGTTAAAATATTTCCTAACATAATACATGTAATGATCCTCACTACAATGTTCCTATTAGTTTACGATACGTATTACAATATCTTTCGAACTATATCAGTTCTTACATCTGTAAAAGTTAAAATTTCCTCTACTTTCAACATAATTTAAATTCATGATATATTTTTTTTCTTATCCAATGTATAACTAAAATACTGTTTTCGGAAATAACTACATTCTATTTTTCTACCCTTTTCTTACTATGCAATATGTAAAATTAAATTTAATGATAAAAATTTGCATAATATACATTAACACTACAATTTCTTACTTTTTGTTTTCTTCGTCTAATCTATAATCCCATGCATCAGAATATATTACACAAACATTGAAAGAATTTTCTCTCGAACCCATGCTACTTACAACTACCTCAGTTTAAAAGCAAAAAAAAGGAATAATAATAACTTAAAGTTAATCAAAATGATAAATTTGCATGTTTGTTTATGGGATTTTGAGATGAGAATTTTAAGCATAAAAATAAATAGGGTATTTGAACTAGACTTAGCTAATCAACGCACAATCCAGTGTTAGAAAGTTATTACACATATTTGTAATAGTCCAGATTTTTAAGTCTTTCTTAGTCATAAATTAACTGCTCTGCTTTTAAAAATCTTTTCTGAAGAAGCTTTGTTTCACATATTTAATAAATGTCTCAATTAGTTGAATCTTTAATCTTTAATTAAAATAAATTGCTTCTTGGGAGGAATCAACGATCGAAACCCTGTCTGCTTTACAACTATAATTTGGAAGTGTATAAATTTGATTCTTTGCGTATATATTCTATTCTGTCATACTGAACTGATATAATTATATGACATTTTTACATACAATTAAAAGCAATAATTAAAATCGAAGCATCATGTTTTTGGCTTTCACGTAATAAATATTAAGTTTTAATAATTTTTAAATCTTTTTTTTATATATCTACATAAAACATCTACTCTGGCAAGCTTTTAATAAACTTTTACATAAAAACCAGTCACAGCCCATGACCTATTTTAATTATGTAATCCCATAAAGTTTTTAGCTTGCATTGTAAAGTTGACTTTTATACCAAAATTAAACATGCAGAAGACCTCTGAAAAAAAAGTGCGAGAAAATCAAAAATATGCATTTTATTTGAATATACTGCTACTCATCAAGCCATAAATATACAGGTCGTTAAGCATGATTATGGCTTAAAGGTTGATGGTTGAGTCAGGGTATGTCGTCTTCCAGGAGAACAGTCACCGTGTTCTCCTGGCTGCTCAGTACAGCAGAACAGCTTGTACAGTAGGCTATACACAGGTTAGTGGCGGTGGTATTAATGTTCGGGATCCATTGTGTGCGCGTGTGTGTGTTGGGAGGGGAAATTGTACAATATACGGTGATATGGCATCTTTAAAAATAGAAATGCACTTAAAACGGTTTATTAAAGTTTTCATAGTTTTCAGAAACATAATTATGGCATATCGAAACATGTAATTTAGAAGAAATTTTATTTCGCTACTTAGTACACATATCTAAGTAATTTAATGCAATAAAAATTATTTACGCATTATTACATGAAATGTAGTAAAAAGTGAATGAACAAAACTTTCCGTGGAGCTTTCAAAACAATTTTTTTATCGAACAATATTTAAAAAACTAAATAAACTTTTAAATTACTTTTCATATCACTTTTCAAATCGTTTCGATCGAGGAGCGTCTAAACTTAATTTATGAGCACAATTAATTAAATATTGATTCAACTTTTAACAAATCCTTTACAATAATGATGCTCACTGCTCTCAAGGAAGAAAAAGTTACATTCACTATTTTATTGTATTTTACATATTTTAAAACATGGTTTTAAGACTGCAATTAATTTATTATACCGTTGACTTTATATGTTTAAAAAAGAGCTTTGTACAATTTTATGAATAATTAATATGAAAATTAATGAGCAATTCTAACATGAACCAGGGCTGGGGAGTAGCGCGCTACTTGTAGCGAAACTACAGTAGCCGCTACTTTTTTTTGTAGTTTGTAGTGTAGCGCGCTACTTTTTTTAAAAAGTAGTGTAGCGTGTAGCGCGCTACAAAAAAACAGTAGTTTGTAGCGAATTTTGGAAGCTACTTTTGCCATGTCATCATTTCTGGCGATTGATCCCGTGGTGCAATTTCTCTCTCTTCTGACTCCAAGCATAACTAGTGCGTTTCAGTACGCTATAATGGGAACCCAATATATTTTTCAGAATCTTGAAGACGCACTGCGGAGAAAAGTGCCCCGCGTGCTTTTGTGGTTTCACGCGTTATCCTTTGGCGGTGGTCATTAAAAGTCAATAAATTCTTCGACCCTGCACTGTATCCCCCCTTGTACAATGCCTTGACCATTAAAAAAAAACCCCGCTGCGTCCGGAAAAAGACGCAACTGGAAATCGGCCTTGATGCTTGAAAGACACCCAATCACTCCCCCGCCCCCCCTCCCAGGGGACACACACGCACACGAGGGGGGGGAGGGGGTTTGCTTTGCCTGAAGCGGAAGCCTGACATTGTGCATCTTTTTTCTTTTTATCGTTCTCAGTATTATTTGTAGAATCACCAATCTGCCATAAAGAGGAAAAAAAAGGAAGGTAAGAGAGGTCCAAAGTTGAACAGAGGTTATTTTGATGGGGCCTCGAGAGTCTCATTATCACACGGGCGTGTGGGCCCGTGAGCCCCTGAAAAATAAAGGCCTCGCAAATCTCTCCATTTATTGTATATTAAATTTATATATGCTGCAATAATAATTTTTATTAAGCTAAATTTCCTTTATCTATATCATAATTGTGTAACAATAAAAAGGCTTCGAGACTTATTTTCTGTTCTTCTTTCTAACACAATGATAATGGTTTCTAAGACTAGATCAATAAAATAGAAATTAAAGGCGTTATTGAAAATTTATATCCATTAGTTAGCATTTTTTTTAAATATTATGATGAAGAAAAGAAAATGGTATATGAGCGCTAAATGGTATATGAAAGCTACCTAGTTGCATTTTTAAAAAATAGGAGGGGGCGCAAAATCTTCAGTTGTCAGGTGGAAACGA
Organism: Cheiracanthium punctorium; assembly: GCA_038373885.1. Taxonomy (NCBI): domain Eukaryota; kingdom Metazoa; phylum Arthropoda; class Arachnida; order Araneae; family Cheiracanthiidae; genus Cheiracanthium; species Cheiracanthium punctorium. Next base: position 2,103,544 of record JAWZYV010002197.1, read on the forward strand.
GATTTAGTCATTTGCTGTGGGACAGAGAAACTGTTCTCTCAGCTTGTTTCCATCCCAGATTCAAACTATTCTGGATTGAGGAGGAGAGGAAGACCGAAGCCAAAAAAAAATGGATGGAGGAATACCTCCAGAATATGTTTCCGACAACTTCAGATATCAGTATCGAGGATCAGCCCATGGATGATGACTTTTCTGGTTTTTTTAATTTCTCTTTCGCATGCACTCGAAATAGTTACGAGGAAGAACTTACAAGGTTCTTGTCAGAGCCAATTAAACCCCTATCTTCGCTTTCGTACACGTATATGAAAGAAGCCTTCAAAAAAACTAACACTGGCGTGCCGTCCAGTGCATCTGTACAAAGATTGTTTTCGATTGCATCGGACGCATTTTCTCTTCGACGATCATGTTTGGCGGATAACAATTTTGAGATCCAGCTCTTGTTAAAATTTAATAAACATGTTTTTGAATAAATTTATGTGGTTTTTATTTTATACTAGAGGCATGGCAGTCTTCCATGAATATGTTGAAATTCTTTCTTTCGTTAAAATTTTAAAGTGTCTATTATATTTAAATTATTAGGTTTTTTGTGTAATAATTTTCAGAATTTAATACGAAAATATGAGAATTTCTATTAATAATTAATAGTTTGTAAAATCCTTAGAGACTTATCTCTCTCTTAGCCTTAAAATAACAATATAATTCTATAAAATTCTTTTATACCTAACACAAAGAAAAAGTTGTGTTGATGATAATAACTTTTAAAATTTCTTTAACATATATAGAGGATTTTTTTAATGCAATGTTTTAAATAGATATATCATGAATTTAATTAGTAATTGTCAGTGCCGGATTAACAATATAGCAGATTTAGCAAATGATACGGGCCCCGCGCTTTTGGGGGCCCCGCGCCTTTACCTTGAAAGTTTTCGTCTTTCCCCCTCAAGATCTAGCTTTTTTGACACTTTCCAACAAGGTACAAAAGTTAAGATCTGTCTGTCCGTCCTTGACTCGCGTCAATAGGCATTGATTTCTACGAAATTTATATATGTTATTCTTATCTGCAGTACCATGTACCCTATTGTAAAGGATCTATGTAGCATTTATAGATTTTTTTCTACAGGAGCACTCAAAATAGTCCCAATACATTGCGCTCTATGGGAAGTTATTCTTTAAAGCGTATCACCCTACTAACTACAAGGGGTGATCAAATGAAAAGGTACGAAACGACACTTTGGGTACAAATGTAGACTTTATTCAAAATATACACCACAGGCCTGAGCACAACGATCCCACTGACGAACAAGCCGCAGGATTCCTTGTTCCCAGAATTCCTGTGGCCGTGACGAGATCCAGTCCGTCACAGCGTCCTTGAGTACGTCGTCCGAGTTGAAGCGCTTCCCTTTCAGGTGGTTTCTTCAGTGGAACCAACACATGGAAATCGCAGGGCGACATGTCCGGACTGTAGGGCGGATGGTCCAACGTCTCCCACTTGAACGTGGCCAGTTCCTTGGCGAAAACGGACATTCCATTTTCTCATTGACTTGTGGGACACACAGCCTTCCCAGTATACGATCATCCTCCTGCGATGAATAGTGGCCGGTTTAACACCTTCCGCTGTCAGAAATCGGGTAACGCCTCGCTGCCCCTAAATCGCCGAATTTTGCAATGTGAACACCATCCTGTCCTCACATGCACTGCCGCGTCAATTGGACGTAGGAGGGTGCTTTTTACAAGAGCTTCTGCTCTCTCCTGCGGGCCCCCGCATGTTCCTATCCACACAAAAGGCACGTATCGCATTACTAGATGTCTCGCTACGTGCTCTCATAGCTGCATGGACAAATATGATAACGGTTAGGTTGTTGCGACGTTTCGTACCTTTTCATTTGATCACCCCTTGTAGTTGCGCTGAACCCTGACTTCAAGATAAAACTTTTTCCTCTATGACTGCAAAAAGATTACAAAGTCAAGGACAAAAAACCTAACAACTTCTACATCGTTTGTACGATGCGCTTGAAATTTTTCACAAGTTTGTAAAAAAATATAGAAAACAATCTGTCAATTTTAAAAATCTGAAAATCCACCCGTTCCTTCATTTTTAAGCGATTTTTCGCTATTTTCAGCACCATTACGTTTCCGAGAGTCAGAAAAATTGAATCATTTGCTTGACAAAATGACCTATTTTAAGTGAAAATGACGTCATACAATTGGGGGGATTCCAATACGTTTAAAATAATTTCTCCCGATTACACAGTTTATTATTTTTTTCCCCACAAATAAATCGTCTATTGGATATTCGAATGTTTATGTATACAAAACGAAAGCTTTCGAGTGCGAAAAGATTCCGCGCGTTTCCAGATGAGCATGAAATTCGATTTGGGTCTGTAATAAAAATTGAATATGAACTTATTTATTTTAGGTGGATGAAAATTAAATATATTGAATGAAAGACAAATTTCCTTAAAATGTTTTTTCTCTCGCCCGTTGTAATTGCCTTCACAACAGGCTTTGACTTCTAGTTTTAGAGATATTCTGCTCTTTGAAATGAAACAAAATTGAATGTTATTAAGGATTACAAAATGAAGCTTTGCATCGAAAATAGTGTCTGTATAGTTAAAAGTTTTTCCATACGGGAGCACTCAAAATAATTTCAATACAATACGGTCAATGGCAGTTTAGAGACAGGCATCTATTTTAAGCATATAATACTATCCTGCAATATGATTAGCTAATAATCCGACGACGATCGTGTGCCGCCTTCAAAATTTGAGCCAAAAGCCGGCAATGTTGGCGACTTTTGCGATAAATTGCCAAATTAGGTGCGAAAAAAATGCTTTGAAAAATGAACCGAACTTGGCGATATTTTTATTATTTTACGATAAATCGAAAAAGGTATTTACGTATTATCCCGGCGGTCATTAACGCCAAACTATTTTTTCCTCAAATTTCCTGGCAAACTGTTGGCAATCGCATTCCCATTCATCATTAATTTCATGTGTCCGGCATTTATCTTTGCGAAAAAGTTGCTCGTCTTGGCGGATCGCCTGGATTGTAGTACCTCGAAAAATGTCTAATGTAATTATATTAAGCTATGTCGATTTCTTTGGAAATTTTGAAAAGTCGTTACTCGCACTTTAATTAACTGATTTATTGTATTGTGTTTTGTTAAGGGCTATGTGCCTAGGAGTATGAGGGGGTCTCCGACCGACGAAAATTTGTTAATGCATTAGAACCCAAAACGGGTTAACGTCCTTATGATTTCAGTTATTTGTCTGTTCTGATGTCCACCCATCCAGTGTTCTAACTGCTGTGGATATACATCGATTTGTGCGAAATTTATGTTTTTTCTATGTACAGTACCACCTACCATATTGAAAATGGTGTATGTAGCATTTATATTTCTTTTACAGGAGAAAAAAATCCAATGTATAGCACAGTCTAAAAAACAGAACTAAAAGAGGGGGGTGGGTTCGGGGGGGGGGGTCGCCCCCTGTATCTGTTGATACAGGAATGACTGAATCAACAGTCATTCTTGAAAACATATTTTAGAGATATTCGATTTTTGAAAGAAAACAAAGTTGGCATATATATTACTAAGGCTCTCAAAATGATGCTCTCCATTGAGAATAACGTCCGTATTATTAATAGTTCTACAGGAGCACTCAAAAGTATTCCCATTGCAGTCTGTGGCATTTGAGAGACACTAATACATTTCTAGCACAAGACAATGAGTATAAAATTTTTATATTTTTCAGTTAAACGCTAAAAAAAATTAAAGGTCTTTTACAGGGTCTCATAAAATTGCATTTATAGTGATAATACAACATTTTTTTATCTACGAAATCTCGCCAGTTTTAACTAAAAAACATAGCAGATTTGGCGCAAAAATACTTTGTATTGGAAAGTGTTTTATAATCTATGAGCTTGGCATGATTTATCTTTCTTGATTTTTTAAGGCAACAGATAAATTTTGTAATTCTTTTTTTCTTTCTTTCTTTCTTTTCATTTTCATTTATTTATTTTTTGGATAAGACAATTTCTAAAGCTCTATATAGTGGAACTGTAAATCAGTTGTAGACAACTCATTGAAAGAATATATGTATAACTCGGCTGTTCGAGCCTTGTCAATGGGAGACCCCCCCCCCCTGAACCCTCCTAATTTTTTAGTTTCATGATTGCCATATTAAAACGGCATTAATGGACTATGTCATTTTATCTCTCATCTATCGTGTATTTCACCTGGTAACCCCATGTTGAAATTTTTAGGATTGTAACCTATTTATAGAAAAATACATGTGATGCACATTCAACAGCTTAGTAAATATTGTAACAATAGATTAAAGCTCTTGTGAACTAATAGTATTTAAATATATGTAAAATATACTTGTGATGTATATTCTACAGCTTACGAAATATTGTAACAATAGATTAAAGCAGTTGTGAACTAATAGTATTTAAATAAACGGATGAAATTTTTAAACAATCATTTTATCAAATAAATGCAACCTTACGGAGCTTATAGAAAACGGTGGTTTACGTAACACATACAACATTTTCAGCGGACATTTATTCTTACTTTTATGTCGCGTTTTCGTAACGCATTTTCGTGTCTTATTTTTATGTCACATTTTCAAAAGGGGGTGAGAGATAAAATGACATAGTCATTAATATATTTAATGTGGCTGTTGCATGCCTGCATTATTTAGTCAACTCATTACCTAGGCGAAACTGAATGAGTATTCTAAAGTCAGCAATAAGAACACACACAAGAGTATATCCAACAATACTGTGGAACAAAAACACGGTTCTCAGTAAAAGAATTTCAGGGAGCATCCAAAAGGGGGGAAATAAAAGAAAGACAGAAAGAAAGGCTGTATCATTATCTTTTCGTTGACTAAAAGCGAAACTCGGACAAACGGAGGAGGGGTATCCAGATCCTTGCACCACCCACCTATGGCCTTTAGAAAATGGATTCCTTACCAATAATGTTACATTTTTGTCTTTATTTGAAGAATGAATCCAGAAATAAACAAAATATAGAAAGAAAACTAAGTGCCGAAACAAAAAAACAGACTCAGGGTCTGATCAAGGTCGGATTAAAGGGAGGGGGTCGGAGGAGGTGACCGCCCCTCCCGAGAAAAATGAAATTAATGTAAACAATCCCAACTTACTTCCATAAAATTTATATATATTTATATATATATATATATATATATATATATATATATATATATATATGAATCTTCCATCCAAGCCTCCACCCACAAAATTGTATTAATCCGTCAGTGGGCCGGATTATTCATTAGGCTGTAGTCTATCTGTCCCGATCATTTCAGGGACTTTCCAGTAACAAGTCTAAAGAATTTTTTAATGAAGTTGTATAATCAAACTTTTTCAAAGTGACTCAATAGAAGGGAAATATTTGTGGCTATTTCTGAAGATGTTCTCTGGAACGCGAGTTGACCTTCTGCATTTCCCCGAGAGCTGAGATCCATAGGATTAAGATTGTAGGAAAAACGCGCCGCATAATCAATAATAATCCCCCACGAAACAATAATTTTTATTTAAATATTGGAAATAAAGTTATTTTGTTTTGCAGTAAATATGAGGATGATATTTTAAACGGATGTTGGGCAGCCCCAAAGTTCTTTTATTTTACAGTAAAGGCATTTTACAGGCATCCACGGCATTTTACGGCATTTTACGCCAAAGCCACACATCTAAAAGGTATTTTACAGTGTGGCTTTGGCGAAATTCTAAGGTCTACTAGGGTGTAAACTATCTTAGAAGGCTTTTGGTAGTTGGCTTGCTTTGTTTTTACTTAATTATTTATTTTACATTTTACAATATTTAAACAAAGGCGAATTATTTTTTGAAACAATAATAATATATAGAATGTAAGTCATTTTTTTATAGTTGGAGAATCCACTATTACGATAAATTATCTTATTAATCTCGGAAATTAACCACGTTAAATATGAAAGAATTGATTTTTGGCCGGTCGAAACCACAGGTCAAGTGCGCGAATGCCAGTACGTTCGTTCAAATAAAATAATTAGAACCGAGAGGATCTTCGCACGGTCGGGGTATCCGAGAAGCCATAACCTCAGGCAAACTGAAAACAAAAAGAATTCTCGGATACTCTTGACCCGCAAAGAAACTCACAAATTACTTGTCACATTTAAGATTATTATGTCTTGCAAAAACATTTGAACGTAATACGATAATGAATGTTTTATCCGAATTTTTTATTATTTATTATATAGATTATTCTATTCCTCTTATAAAGATTTTTTTTGAGCAAAATATTTTATATCATTTTAACGAAGATAAGTTGAAAAGTAATGTACATATGCTTGTAGAACACTAACGAAATGACCTTTAGAAGTGTTCCAAGCGGTATGTGGAAGTAACAGTCCCCCTGTACAAGCGTGTACAGTTTAAATGCCTTCCGTGTATGCAGTATATTTTGAATGGTGGAGGTTATTGTGCTAGATCTATCTATCCCCAGTTCGATTTCTTATGAATTAACCCATTAAATAAATTAAGAGAAGTTAAAAATATGTAACCTATAATTAGTAAAGACCGTCCAGATAATGAAATAATTTTACAAGCATGTATTTTTATAGGGAAAAAAATAGTGTTTAAGGGCACAGTTTAAAGTACATATTGTTTTCGATGGTTTTAAAAATTTTACAGAAACAATTATTATTTTATGTGTGTAAACTTGTCTAGTTATATGTTTGCATATGGGAAAGGTGGGAAGTGTTAGAAATTCCAAATATATATCCATGAACATTAACATTCATTTAAAAAAAACCTCAGTTGTACGAATAAATAACTTTAAACATCGTCAGTCTCACTATCTATTTGCCCTCCCCCCCCCCACTTTATTTTGACGGGAATTTTTTCCGCACACTAATTTACTTGGAGAAATTGATTTGTCTAGTGTTAACTCAAATTTGTTCATTTTGAATCAAGAAAATTCGTAAAAGTTGTGTTTTATTTTATTATCGTACAAAACCTACAGATTAGCTCACCCAAGGTGGAGGAAGGGCTGGGATAAACCTCTCGCAAATATAACACGTGGGACCTTTTAGTTTTGTTTACATCTAATTAGCATCAGTAATACCATTAATTAGCACTAAACATAAATTGTAATATAATTAGCACTATTTATTTTCTCATTCAATTTAGCTCTATTACTTTAATGTGTGGGTGAACATATATATATATATATATAGGTGCTTCACTGAGCAGGGGGCCCCTTGGTAACATTTGCTACGGGCCCCGCGCTATCTTAATCCGGCACTGGTAATTGTTTTCATTATTTTATAATATGCATATCATATGTGATGTTTTCAATTAAAACAATTATACAATATTACATGGTTCACACGGGTCATTCGTCATAAATCACTAATTTGGTAAGTCATGAAAAAAGGCTTTTATACTCATTAATTTTGATTTGTGCTCAAGAAACTAGAATGTTTGTACAACATGAAAGGGGTCTCAAAACGGGCCTTTTTTTCCCGTTCAAACATCCATTTTATTATTATATTTTTAAAAACTTTTTTAGTTCTCATGATTTTTCTCATGCTTTCAGAGCTCACTTTCCCAATTTATTTTTATCATAGAGGTATTAAAACTTAATTAGTTTCAGCAATACTTCAATAATTAGCAGTAGTTGCCAGTAGCGTATATATAGGCTTCCATTTCGGGGGGAGGCGGACGATTCGGTATTTTAAACTTTATTGTTCTAAAGTTAAAAGAAATGTTTCAAAATAGCTCCTTTTTAATAATTGCTTTACATTTTCGGAGGGGGCCCGCCTCCCCCTTCTCAAATACTCGCCTGGTAGTTGTTTATTAGAGCAATAGTTTTTTCTAATTAAAGGCGAAAAGGTGCCCGGGGTCTTTCGTGCGTCCACCAAATCTGCGGCGCTCAACGCTACAAGGAAACCACCTTTTAATAAACGCGTTCTTTGGACGCGAGAGACACCCGCTGAGGTCATTAATCACGCTGGACGCGAGTAGAAAACCAAGGCTTTCGATATCGATAGTTTTCTCTAATTAGTATATAAATATCCTTAAATATGAATGTAATGCAAATTGAATCTGTTAGCAAAATTTGTCCAAAGTAGCGAAAAAGTAGCGAAGTAGCGACTACATTTCAAAAGTAGTGTAGCTAACTGCATTTGTCAAAAAGTAGTTGTAGTTGTAGTTAACTACATTTTTCGAAAAGTAGCGGTAGTTGTAGCGCGCTACAAAAAAAAAGTAGTTTTTCCCACCACTGACATGAACAAGAGCTTCAGTTTATTGACCATACTGCTGCTAAGTGTAAATTTTAATATAATTTTATTTTAATTTTCCATTGACGAATCAGAAATTTCTTTTGCTTAGTAAGTAACTACTTACCGAGTTTAATTTGTTCATAAGAGTTAGATTCCTCTGGATTATTATTTTATACTTTAAAAATACTTTTAAGTGTTTCTCTCTAAATATTAGTAGATTTTTCCAAATTTTGGAATATCTAACTATGTTATATATTTTTTGTTTTACGTTTATGCATACGCTAATAATGACTTTTAATTGTGGCCTTGACCCGTTGAGACAATGCAACCACAATTAGAGCTGAAGCAAACCGCATGTATTCGGTACTAAGATACGGATAATCACTCAGACTCGAAGTAACGAATTGTTACTTTTCGGTTGATATCGTTACTCGATCCGAAGGTTTCGGATCGAGCAGCTTCGAACTTCGAATACAGACTGCCAGGCGAGGCGAACTAGGGGGGAAACAGGTTCCAGTAATCGAGTACTAATATCTTCTGTTATTTGTTACTGGCAGTTACTGGATATCGGATCGCGGTTTCAAGGGGGAAAATGACTTTCGAGTGTGCATTTCGGATCGACCAGGTTCGAACTTCGAATACAAGACTGCGGGTGGGAGAAAATGAATTTCGGTATTTGAGTAATAGTATGTTCCGTTCCGTTACTAGGTACCGGAAGTATTATGGATTCTCGCTGTTTGAAGGGAAAAATCAGTTTCGGTATTTGAGTAGTAGTATGTTCTGGTTGCAATTCGTTTGTGCCGAGCCGGATGGTATCGTTTTGATGAGGTTTGGAAGAATCCGTATGTATCGTTACAGTTATGGAGATGGATATACTATCTGCTGCTCTATTGATATGGGTCGTACAATGGGAGGATAGGATCCGGTGCATAGCATGTTCTTATGCGCAGTTGAACTTTTTTTTGCGGGGGGGGGGGAAGGAGGTGTTCTTATAATTGTAGAGGAGCAATACATATAAGAGAAGCATGTTAGTAAGCGGTGCTAATTTCGGGCTTTCTAACATTTTGGTACTAAATAGTGGTGCAATCAGAATTTTTTCTTTCAGGGTGGTTCCGAAGCAGGATTGCGAACTTAACTTTTTCTTTTTTTTTTAGCTAGAATCGAAATATGAGTAATAAATAACAAATTATTTAAATACACCTTTTAAAAAATATATTTTTATAAAGTAAACGAATTCACACATTTTTATTATTTAAAATATTATTTGGAACTAAAAAAAATATTTAGCATGGAAACCTAAACACATTTTTTAAGTAATTGTTTAAAAAATATATAAAAAATTGTGAGCGACCCGGGATTTCTATGCCCACTCCTGCGTAAGCCACTGGTATTAAAATAATTCAATGAAGTTCAGTATGTTTCTAAAATGTCGGCGTTTAGGGGGCCATCTGCCCTATTTTATGGTACATTTTATTCCATGAACTCATGGAATACGCATGCCCGGTGCAACCATTCTTTCTGTATGAAAGGAGTGATAATTTTTGTTTAAAGAATGCTCTCATATATGCACCCACAGAAGGGGCTAACCCCTTTCATCCCAAAAGTGCAGAAATAGAACTGGAAATATCTTAAAAATAGGTAATTCTCATTGAATAAAACAATTTTAATTTAAAATGTGGTAATTTTTAATTTACTTCGAAAAATGGTCGAGCAAAAAAAGTTTTTGATATGAAATAAGAACTCACAAATAAAAAAGATATTATGCTTTTAGAGACGCAAAGTAGTTGATATCATACTGAGATCCCCTGCCCTGTGAATTTTATATATGTGGCCCAATCCCTGGATCTCAGTATTCGAGAACCCGCTCCCAGAAAAAACACGAGTCACAAGCTTTCCTTTACACTTTTTATGATAAGAATGAACAGGTTAAACCAGCGTTCAGAATTTAAAAAAAGGGGGGGTTGAGAAAAAAAAAAGAATGGCATATGTCTTTGGAAGATTTCTATGTGCACTCAGTAATTCGGATAATTTAGCATTGTATAAAACCATAAATATGTATAAAAACAATCTGTAAATCAGAGAAAATAAGCTCTAAATACAACTTTGTACAACTTCGCTAAAAAAAATTCTTTTTGGTTATGGTTTTATGTATGGGCGGCATATACCCATAACAACACTGTCCCGGATGTGTTGTTATGGGGCACTATATAACACCCTATTACCGATTCTATTAGTAGTAACGAAAGTAACGAGTAACGAATACTTAGTAACGAATAGCGAACATCTAAGTAACTAATACATACGGATACTCATTTTGTCGTTACTTTTACAGCACTAACCACAATTGAGAAGACAAGAATTACCTGTACTATCATACAGGGCAATGGTTCAATTGTGCACATCAAGAGAAACCAATTTTCCTCTAAAATTTAATAATCAAGAATTTTCTTTTATCATAAAAAAAATATTTTTTTAAAGAGAAGTTTTTCAATCAGGTCTGGAACTTTTTAATATTAACGAGAGTGTCTCCCTATGTTAATAATAAAATCTTCTTAAAATAAACTAAAAATACAGTTTTGATTCCATTTCATATTGCAATTTTTAAGTACTTAGAAATCAAATTTCTATTACTTCTAAGGATCCATTTTTATTTATTTTTTCCTCATAAAGAATGTCTTATAGCTCTCCATATTCGTATCCTTTTTTGCTCAACTCATTCATCATAGTGTATAATAAATATTTAAATTGAAAATTGAATTAGAACAAAATAATTTGAATACATATACAGTTTATCTTTTCATCGCCAGGCTATCTCTTGTATATTTCCATGCATATTCGAATCAGTACTATAATTGGAGAAAAACAAAATGAGGCTGTAATCCTTCAATATGTATCGTAATTAGTTTATAAAGAAAGAAATAAGAAACAAGAAGTTGCTATAATTCCTTTTCTAAAGGCAGAATTCGATATTTTTGTTCTTTTGTAATTCAATTTCAAACAAAAATAATAAACTCCAACCAAAATATTCTTACAGAATATAAATGTTAAAACATTTGTAAAGTTTGCTTGGTTGTTTTTCAAATGGATATCATCGGAAATGTCGGGTCAGTGGGTCTCGCCACTCCCTCAAAACTGTATTTTAATAAAGTATCTTGTTTGTAAAAGGATGGTGCTTTTAGACCTAATTCAAATGGCATTTATGCTACTAAGCCTAGAAACATTAAATATAACTGTATTAATTACACTAAATGAGATTGAAAACTGAGATTAAAAGAAGTTATTCATGGTTGCTTTTGTAAAATAGCCTTCTGTCACATAAATCCATAGCACATGAAATGATTCATAGCAATAAGCATGATACTTTTGCTAATCCATCCCGTGTAAGAATGAAAAAATAAATTTAATGCTTCTTTAAAATGTCTAATTGCAACTGTAACATTCATCCCAGTTTTTTGATAACAAATAATATACATATATTAACTAATCGTTTGATAAATTAGAATAAAACAGAATTGTAATAAGCGGTGACCCTTATTAGGTGCCAAGGGAGACGAAAGAATTAAGAAATTATAATTTTTTAAACTGTTCGCAATAGAAACAATATTTTAAGTAATATAAATATTCTTGTTAATTCCTTTTCATACATTATTTTTTTAAATACCTAGAGTACTTTATGTTCACTAATTTCACACAGTTAGGTTTTCTAGTAAAATTGACTTTTTCGACAGCTGGTAAAACAAAAAATGTCATGTTTCTCAGCGAGACGAAAACCGCACCATTGTCACAGCTTGTTGTGCTTTTATTTCATTCGAATTAATTAATTGAATGGGAATCTTACATTGATTCTTTGATGTGCAGTTTTGTGTGTGGTTGCATCTTTCATTTCGGAAAAATATATGCTAAACATAATACAAAAATTTAGCTATCTAATGTGTTATTTGCTTCTTTTTCTAAAATATATTCCATTTTGAATTATTTGTATTAGTGCACGTAAAATGTAATCCATTTGGCATAACATACAAAAATTCGTCTTAAAAAAATAGTTTTTCCTCTAATTATCATTTTATTCTCTCCCAGTTAAAAATTTTTATTCCAAACTTAATCATTTATTAAAGAAATTTTGCATTGCATCATTTTTAAAAAAATTTTATAATCATTTACATGACATAGAGCATATAACTTTAAGAGTTATTGCGCTTTTTTTTTTATTTACTATCTAAAATTGCAAGTAATAACAATGCGCGAATGTTTCACATTTTGAAAGTGCCAATGCTTCCTATGCAACACACCATGAATTACTTCAGAGCATCACATTTTAGCATAATAACAGAAATTTTTTTAATTTGTGCCCCATGCTGGAGTTTTAAAATTATATAAACATCAAAGATATATTAAAGTGCATATGTCTTCCATGTGCGCTCTAATGCACTTACTTCATTGTGACTAGAAGTAGCTTCCAGTCTAAAGAACTATGAAACATACTAATTTAAAAAATAAATCTATACATTCACAGAACTCTTCAGTATTGTTTAAAGAATTAGGGTTTTTCCAGTTTTAAATCCTAATTTATTATATTAGCCCCATGTAAAATTTCGCAACATATCATCTTGAGTGAAGTCGGTAAACGCGGCTGGTATGTTATGTTTCCAATGGCTAATCCTTATCGAAAATTTTAAATAAACGTATTTACTGTATTTTTAATTATTTATTTATGTATTTGCATATAATTCTTTTTCATTATTATTTTTAAGGAAATTAAAATAAAACTTGTAAGAGAAGATAATTCTTCACATGATCTTATATTTGCTGATTTCTTTTTAATTTTCATCTGTTTTAGCAGCAAAAGCAGTTGAGTGAAAATAGTTGTAAATACATGTATTTTTAATAATACATTTTCATTACCTCTTCTACCTTTCGGCTTAATTAGGTTACGCTAAATGCTAAGTATTAAAAATTATAGCTCAGTTAGTAATAATTTTTGAATTTATTCCTTGATGAAAACTAACTTAATTAGATTTCAAAAATTGTTTCAATTCAGATATCAGGATTTACTTTATTACAATTTAGTTTGTTTGGTGCCAAATACCTACAAAAGTAAAAATTTCAATTATTCTCATACTGTCTAGACAGGATATTCTAAGAAATTGATAACCATTTATAATTTTTTAAACTGTTCGCAATAGAAACAATATTTTAAGTAATATAAATATTCTTGTTAATTCCTTTTCATACATTATTTTTTTAAATACCTAAAGTACTTTATGTTCACTAATTTCACACAGTTAGGTTTTCTAGTAAAATTGACTTTTTCGACAGCTGGTAAAACAAAAAATGCCATGTTTCTCAGAGAGACAAAAACCGCATCATTTAATATATGTGACTCTTTTAAATCTTTTTTTATTTGTCTTTTTCACTTTGATAATGCTTAAAAAATAAGTGAGTTTTTTCTTTTAGAATTAATCTCTGTTTGATATTATTTTCTGAACTGATTATTTAATGACTGATCTTATTCAATTTCGTAAATACAAAATCATCTTGAAACAAAATTTAATTATGGAGACGCATTTAAATATAATTTATGCACGAAAATAATTACCACATTTTCATCTACATTCATTGGCTCATGCAAAAAATATATTTTTATTTTATTTGTTAATTTATTCATTAATTTCTTTATTTCCCAAAATAGATTGGTTTACGCGTTATATGATAAAAAAAAATTAGAGTTAATTTAAAACATTATTGTAACCTGAGAGTTTGCGTTTATGATGGACAGTTACATATACATTTTTTTTTCTTTGTAAATCTTTAAAATTCGAGATCAAACAAATATGTCCATTTTCATAGGAGTCCCTTTTTAAGTACCTTTATATAAGAAAATCAGTGTTTTATTGTATTCGAATTCTTTTAAGTAGGAAAGATGACATGATGATATTATTAAGTGATGGACAGTTACATATACATTTTTTTTTCTTTGTAAATCTTTAAAATTCGAGATCAAACAAATATGTCCATTTTCATAGGAGTCCCTTTTTAAGTACCCTTATATAAGAAAATCAGTGTTTTATTGTATTCGAATTCTTTTAAGTAGGAAAAATACACTTTTAAATTTACAGAAAATTTATTTACTAGATTTTCATCATCTAAAATTTGTATTTAAATAAGTGTTTTTGTACTGTACAACATTTTACATTTTTAGTTTCTCGCAAATGCATGTTTTAAAAAAATTATTAACATTTATGAAATCATTTTAGTTGGAAGTAATCATCTTTATAATTTAATTAAGTGCACTTACTATTTAAATACACTGTAATCTGAATGTAATGAACCAAAATATAACACTATTTTTTAATATCACACAGTATACAATTAAGTGTTTGATTATTTTCCTAAAATTAATTTTAGAAAATATGTAAAGCCAATATTATTATTATTATCAAAATTAAACTTAGCGTTTATTAGAGCATGTTTTTATAAATACGTGCACTGATTCATCTTCGGTTTATAAAAGTTATTTTCAGAGAAACCATTATTTTCCTTATAAACTTTTGCTATTTAAAATATAATTGTTCCTTTTTAAGAAATTGCAACCACATTTTTTATATTTTCATAAAAAATATCATCATTTTTAGAGTTTCCAGCATAAATAAGATAAAACTACATTTTAAAAGAAACCTGTTTTTTTATGTGCAATTAGAATCCTTAATTAAGTTAAATGTATTTTTGATTTAAAGCACTATTTTCAGTTTAAAAAATAACTTTGTAATAAATATAACTCATTATATCAAACGATACGCAACAAAAAACAGTTTTTTTAAGTTATTTTTCTTTGAAAAAACTTATATTTTCAACAAGCTTGTGATACAGACATTTATAAATGAGTGTTTTTATAAATGTACGTTCTATTTAATCTTCAACTGAAGAAAGTTATTTTAATGCTACCATCAATTCCCATACTTTATTATAAATTAATGTAATTTGTACCATGACTAATGCCATTTAAAAGCCTACTTTACGTGTCCTTTTAAGAAAGTACACTGACATTCCTAGCATTTTCATGTACAATATCATTAAGATTTCTTTTAGCAGCTTTAATATTTCCGCTACTGGGACATATTTTATTCACATGATTTCCTTAGGAAAAATGTGAAACAAGGCGCACGTATGCTGCTTAGAATTTCAATGCAGTTTTAACGCAGAATACAAACGTTTTTCCGTATTCTTTTGATTGCTTAATAAAGGTAGTATTTATTATCTTTAGTTTCGCAAAATTGTGTTGTTAAAAGATGAAATAGTTTTGCTTAAATTATTATGCGAATTTCGTAAAAATAGTTAATAAAGTATTTCCTCGTATCTAAAATAGGACAGTCAATATTTTTTGGTTCGAAAAACGAAAAAAAGCCCAAAAATTTTATCGAGTACATGTAATAAAATTTTCTAAATAAAAAAATATTAGATATAGTACATGATTCCTTTGTAATGAATTTTTTAAATAGATAAAGCAAATTTTTAAAAAATGTTACTTTTATTGTTAAAATAAATTTAATATAAAATAGCCAAAACAAACAAAAGCAAAAATATTTTTGGGTCAAAATTGTCCATACCTCATATTTAATAAAAATCTGTACATCATGTAAAATAGATTTTTTTTTCAAATGGCAGGCCTTAGCAATGCCTTGGTGGCTTTGGCTGCTACTAAGTTGTTGGTCACTTTACTATGGGGCCACCGAGTAAGTGGACCAATGTTGCCCCCTATGAAGGGACGGACACAATGACATCCACGCCCAGTCAGGGACCGAACCTCGACCGCCAGGAGTTAAACCCGAAACCGTAGTGCGGTGCTTTATCCAAAATACAAGCTGGTCGGCTCATGTGAAATAGATAGTAGTGTACTTATTCTTTCTAAAGGTATTTTATACGCATTTAAATTAAATTTGTAAAACTTACTCAAAATTATTTCGCCATATGATGAATTACATCATAAAGCTGCAAAATCATACAAAATCATAAAGCTGCTTACAATGGTACAAATATTATTTATACCACATTTTTACACATTTAGCAAAACACTTTTTATAAGGAAATACCTGATAGTGTATCGAGATTTTCAGAGCGTGAAATTTTTAACACTAGATTACATTACACTTACATTGTTTAATTTCAGTAGAACAAATACTCTTATAAAAAATAAACAGTTATAAACTAAAAAATTTGCGTTACTTTTATTCGCGCGTTGTGTTGCAGTTGCTTCATCCAAGATGCAGGATATATTTTTCACTTCAAGATTAAATTTTATAAATAATTATGTTTTAAAATTAATTAAATTTAGCTTTAGGATGTACTACAATTGCTTTTGACTGCCAGATGCAATTTTACTCATATAGTGTATATAATTATTATTGCCTAGTAATATTTAATGTTTTCAGATTTATATAAAAAAAAGCAACTTCACAGATAAAAGCCTTTTTAATACTGAAAGTCGTAAATACCGAACAAAAAAATATTTGTTTTGAAGACGTATTGTACGAAAAATATTATTTTAAGAATGCTTAGTTTTAATTGCTATATTTTCAGTAAAATTAGATAGATACACTAGTGAAACTTAAATAGTAAGTTCTAGTAGCACTTCAGTATATTTTTTAAAGTTAATATTAGCTGGTGTACGATAATGACGTTTCCGACAATAGATTTCTATACATTATCGATTTCTCTGTAAATATCTTACCCTCCTTAAAATTTATACGTGCGTAAGCGAATCGTCACAGATAGTGCAAGACAAGGTACTTCTAAATAATGAAATAAATTAATCGAATAAGGGATTTTTAAAATGAATATCAATAGATTCAGATTATCATATCTAATATTCAACAAATTATAAAAAAATATTAAAAGTCATGTTTAACAATAACTTAAGTTATGTTTTTTAGGAATGCCGCACGAAACAGAAGTCATTTTAGATTGAGAATATTTTTGGGGAAGTTGTTACTGAACTAAAACATTTATATTTGGAAATTGACCAACTTATGTTACATTTAGAAGCAGGAATATTATGTTAAGTAGATATATTTCAATCGTTCAATTTTATTTTTCTGCGTGTTTTTAAATTAATATAAAGTTTAAAATTGTTTTAAAAAATCTATCTTCAGATTATTAAATTTGGAATTTTCTAAGATCGCAATTTTATGCAAGTAACTTTTAAAAGGAGCTTTTTTTTTTTTCAAATGTATATAAATAAGATCTTATGTGCAATTAAACAGGCAAAAATCTATTTCCTTAAGTTACATTATCCAGTGCTTTATTTAAAAAAATATCACTGACAGTAACATCGATAGACATTTATCAACATGTGTATCTGGTACATGTATTTTAATCAACCTGACAATCCTTTTTCTGGACATTATAACATGTTGGTAAGTTGGATTTTTATAATTCCTTTACTTTTATTATTACACTTGCTGAACATACAAAAAGAATTAAAAGCTCCTACGATATATCCAATTTTCTCACACCTTTGATATGTCAAAAAAATATGATTATGCTGTAACTCGAGATAAAATTTCTATTTTACACACACACTGGAATATTCTTACGATATTCATACAATTTTTCCATTTCATCGTTTTCCACTTTTTTTAAGTAAGGGGGGAGGGGGGGGTTATGCTGAGGTAAAAGCTTGTTTTAATCTGCAATAGAAAATTAAGTCTCAGGAATGGATACTTATGAAAAAAATAAAAATTTTTCCTGTTTTGTAATATAATTCGTCATGCAATTGGAAACTTACCGAAAAAGCTGATAAACACAGTCAGGTATCCAAGGAGGAAATAGTTCATGATTAAGTCCCTGCTGTTAAAAAAAGTACTTTCAGTATTTCTCGTGCCTATGTACACAGATCAGTTGCTGTCATACCGGCAGTTCGCTCCTTTCTCTTGAACAATACCGAAAATTGCCAAAACGTGTCTGAACACGTTTTCCGAGAAAATTGGGTAAGAAAGATTTCAGGTGTTTCCGGCCTGTTTAGTGATAAGGCTTTGTCTTAGTGCGGCGAAAGCTAAACGAAGACAGAAATGGGATTATAAACAGGAGTTTAGTAGCATTCATGCTTCTGGCGCGCGACCGCCGCGCATGGGCGGTGCGCTGCGCGTTGCCATGCGCAGCCGCGAGCACGTGGCGGAGAGAGGAGAATTGTAATATGCGGATCCTGGTTCTTATTTTTCCGGAAGAGCGCCGGAGAGCTGGCTTCTATTTTGGGAGCGCGTTTCTGCGTTAAATGCTAAGTCGCTCAGGATGAGCTTCCAATAAAAAGGGCGAAGGACAAATTTATCAAATGATATTTTGAAAAGGTTATCATGGAATATTTCGGTGCAAAAAAGTATAAGAATAAATCACTACGAAGAGTATTGAACGCGATTTTAGCTCTCACAATGCTCTCTTGCGTGGCATTATTTTTTAAATTTTAATTGAGTATAAAAATATTAGTTATTTATTTAGCTGAGAAATTACATATTAAGATAGGTTTGATAATCAAGTCTGCTTACTACTGTTCAATCCTCAAACAGTTTAAATTATTTGAAAAGCATAACTATTAATGAATTAGTCTATAATATTTGAAAAAAAATCCAAAAATAAAAACATTCTGTTGCTCTCCCATTAAGTTAGTCATGGCGTTACTGTGGAAACACGGCTGGATTATTAGTGTTTTAATCATTTCATTATTTTAAATGTTAAGGTTTTCTGCTAGCTTGCTCATCACATTTGAAATTAATAGTTTTCCCCACCTCTTTAAAGATGTGTTTTATATATTACACCATCTAAGTATATTAAATGATTTGAAGTACAACATTTGGTGCAAAGATTTTACTTTTTTAACTATAAGTAATAAGGAAATTATGAGGAAAACAGGAATATTTTCTAAAATTTTCAATTGCATGTACATACTTTTAAATTCTTCTTTTCGCTTGTGTTAATTACACCTTAATTACATGTGCATTATAACGAATTTTTAGCTTTCTTTTTTTTTCATATATGCTGTTATGAGCAAAAATGATGTTACTGTTTCATAAATAGCTTTTTTTATTTATTAAATGTCAAACTCTCAAAAATTTGGTTGTAAAAACATTTAATAAACTTTTGTACTTAAATCAAGAATAATTATTTATAAATGTATAAATACGAATGAAACATATAAATTTCACGTCAGTTTAACATTAGCGCATTAACTCTGGTACGTTTGTCAACGATTCATTTGCCTCCATTTACGCACTTTCTAATGCTGCTCTATCATTTAATTCATTTTACTCCAGAAAAAAATCCACGATATTTATATGAGAACAAAGTACAAATAAATCAAGAATTAACTTTTAAAATTTGGGATTTTTTCACCTACCATTGCAGTTTAAACATTTCTTTCGTTAAGACCCAGCACAGATAAACTGAAAGAAATTAGCAGTATTTATCATTTAAATAATTTCGACCCTTAAACCGCATACATTAAACATTATTTATTCAAATACCGAAAAATATATATAATAGGTAGTCTGACGTATTGCGATAGCAATAACAACCTCAGCTGTCTCCTGCTTAACTTAATTAACGAACGTCAAATTCGGCAGATTTAAATTAATGTCATTAAAGGAGGGGGCGTACTGCTTAACTTTTTCCAGTAGTGAAAAATGCTTAACACACTTTGCCATTTTCATAAACATGAATTTACAGTCGATTAAAATCTTAATGTGACAGTTCACCGATGAGTAGAATAAAGTTATCACATCAAAGATTGAAAATTTTCGGAATATTATGAATAGCAACCATTTAAGTATCAGTATTTAATTTTTACGCATACCAAAGAGAACATATCAAAACTAGAATGCTCATCTAACACATTTTAAATATTTTATAGAAAATAAATATGCGAACTAACAGTACAAAAACTTTAATTTCTGTTTTATTATATACCCAAATATATCTTTCAAGTAGCGTAAAAGCAGAAATATTAATATATATACGACAATTAGAAAAAAGAATAATGTCATCAATTTTGTGAAGCAGGGCTCCGTAAATGGGACACATTCTTTGTATGATATTGTTGCAAAAACTCTGCTGAGTTTTTAATTCGTAAACTAGAAAGTCCCGCGTTTTAGAAAGTCCGACCCCTTCATAGGACGAAACACAAATTATATTGGTCCTAGAAATTCAACAAACAATCTTCTATGCTGAGTTCACATGAATTAAAAAGCAATAACTGATTTTTAACAGTCAGCTGATTATAGAGGCTTCATCGTGTACTGCATTACGCATACGATAAAATCCTTCCACAGGCTAAAACTCAGTAAAATTAACGAGCAGAACTCTTAACTGCTCCACAACATACAATAAGAAAGAATTCACAAATAGCTTTTAAAAATAAGCTTCGGAAAACAAACGAAAAATCGCTTATAAAACCGCGCACAATAAAAATCTTTTTGGCTCTCACAGCTAACGTATTCACTGAAAGCGAGACTCATAATAAAACCGTGCAAATGGGGTCTTCCTTTTTTACAGCTTTCGGCGAAATTTCTCTCACTTTCGAGGAACTTTCAATTTCAGAAACATTTCCTACTGGCTGCGTATATCCATTAAGTAACACTAATCCTATTGCGTAATGCCAAAGCAGGGAAGTAAACATTACAGGCCTCATTAACATAAGCGCTCCAAATGTCACCAATCTTAGTGATTTTTTGAAGTCAGCTAAGCGATGTTGGCAATAATTGGCGAGAAACCTTATTTTGGGTTTCCACCAAACCTTACCTTAACAATGGAGAAACAAAAAAATACCTATCTCACGTTCTAGTACCCAATTTACATAGCAAAAAAAATGCAAACTTTAATAATTTGTCGAGTAGAGTACGAATTTTAAACTACATCAAACACAAAAAGAGCAAATCACCTCAAAAATTCGTAACAATATTACATGCATGTTGAATTGGTTTATTAGAAGCAGATATAAAACGATTGCTGAAATACATTTACGGCCGTATTCACCAAGTACTTGACACCCGTGTTAACCCCAGCAAAACGAGAGTCAGATGTCGAATGGATGTATATTTGATGTCCATTTAACGTCTGAAGGGGTTAACACGGGTGTCAAATTCTTGGTAAATACGGCCATTAGATCTGCACACAGACGTGTCCTATTATATGACGGAAGCGCTAATAAAATCAATGTACAAATTCATTAATCTAATGAGAAAATGAATGAACTGTTTTATAGAATTCCATTTTTGACAAGTATGCAGGCACATCTATAGCAGACATACAGGACCTATAATATATCGTTATACATTCAGTACCAGTTAAGCTATTACTTCACTTCATCTGTAAGAGGGTCAAATTGATATGCTATTTGTGAGTGCACTTTACACTGAGTTTCAACTAGTGATTGCAACAGCAGTATTCAAAGTTGAATCAAGCATTGCTAAATCTCCTACACTTAGAGTGAAATTTTCAAGCCCTAGAAATACTGAATGTTAGTTACTATTAGTGCGTTTTTTAACAGACATTTCTTTTTGTATGTTTCTCGATTATTTTTTACCATAGGCCGGTTTGTAGACCGATTTAGATTACTTGTTTTTTATTAGAAAAGGGATACTTTATGTGTGGTCCCATATTATTTTGGTCAATGAATGAACGTATCGGGTTCTAGCTATATTATAATCAACAACTCTTTTATTCTCATATACACATAAACGATGCAAATCGTTGTTTGTTTTTTTTTAATCCCACTTACTTATCATCAGCAATACAACGTATCTTCGAGACATATTTAAAAATTACTCACTTCTTCCGAGCACTAGGAGTGAACAATTTTCACAAGAACAAGTTTTAAAATAAACCGTCCAAACTGGCATTCTGGAAACGAAAACTATTATTATACTTTTTTCCGAAAATTAGCCACCAAAAAACCTATGGAAAAGCTTTGATATTTGCCAGTAATGGCGACTTTAAATTCTTTGGAGATTTGGACATACGCAAAATCGAGGAAAATTTTCCATTAACGTTGCAATTAAAACAGTTCTTAAGAATAAACCTTGGCAAAACGGCGTATTTAGAATCACGAAACATTTCACCTAGCCGTGGTTGCAACTATCCAAGCTGTATCCAACCGTTTATTAAAAATTGAAATCCTGAACTATGAGTTCCTGAGAAAAATATCTTCTGAATTAATACGTAAGAATGTAAATACTTATGTAATTTTAAAATAGTCATTAGTACTGAGATCGAGCAAACGTTGAAGAAACAATTTGGAGATACGTGCGCCCCCCCCCTTTTTTTTTTCAGGGTGGCAGAAAAACAAATATCTCATGAAAGGGCGCTAACAATTTAAACAATAGGACAATGTTAAATCCATGGGGAAATGTTTTCAATGTTTATTTATCAACGACGTGGCCGATCGCTACCATCTCGCTTCAATGCTATCAGCGGCATTGCTACTATCACTGAGCCAAATTTGGTACAAGATCGAATAAGCGGTCTTTTTGGTGATTATTCCTTAACGAAATGACCGATCATTACCATATTGTTCTACGGTCGGCCGCTATCACTGTGCCAAATTTGGTCAAGATCTCATGAGCGGTCTCGGAGGAGCTAACTTACAAATGTTGCTAGATCCAATCATAAAGCTCCGCTTCGCCTTTGGCTTCGTTTAGCCATTAAGCTTATTAGTTATGTAATAAGAATATTGGGTCGCGAATCACATCCTAAATATCACGTGACAAAAAATTATTTAGCAATAATATTATATAAAACTTAATATGAATGGGTGAAACTTAAATGCAGACACTTACTCAATTAAGAAAAATTGTACTATTAAAAAAATATTTTTATTCACTCATATGCAAATTAAAGATATTTACATATTTATACGCTTATTTTAATTCATAAATCTTTAACTACGAAGTTTGATTTCCGCAATAAAGTACAACAGTTGCCGTGTTAATTTTAGTGCTGAAGATAAAAATTCATATTTTATATTTTTCAATATTTTCCCTAAATAATTCACACCTTCACTTTATCATTAAAAAAAAATTAAAAATTCACTGCTAACCTAATATTCTTAAAACAGTCACCATTCATTTTTCTAACAAATATTTCTCAATAACACGTTAAAAATACCTTTTTTCATTTTTAAAAATCTTTATGATCTTTACAGAAGTGTTTGCTTATATTTTGTAGTAACACAAAAAAATAAACGTCAAATGAGCATTTTTTACAGCACTAAGATAAAATATTCTTTGATCCACGAAAAATATTTAAAAAGAGAATTTGGTGTATTTTAACATAAGCTTGCAAACGCATGTGTTTACTTTTATAAAACCGGTTTCTCACATTTTTTTAAATGGTAAAATTTGTTATGTATAAAAAAGCGAAACCGATACATGTTACGTTTAAACTTGTTTTCGCACATTTTTTATGACGTTGAGTAAATATCAGATTAAATATATTATCAAACAATATCTGAATTTTCTTTAATATTTATATGACAGAAAATTTAATGGTTGATATATGTTTAATATAGCTCTTGTAAGAAAAGCTGTGATAATCAGTGGCAATTTATGTAATAGTGTCAGATATAAGAGAGCTTTTGTGCTACATTTCTTCCTACGTTAACACTAACGCTATCCGCTCTACGAAGTATTTTGGCCAACCACGTTTCGGATTTTATGCGTGCACTGTATTGTCCAATGGTATTTAATGTTAGCATTACCGTGAGTGAAACTGGTATGCAAAAACTCCTTATTACACCGGTCAACATTTTTTTTTTGGGGGGGGGGTTCTGTTATCATGCTTAAATTCTGATTCTAGACATTGAAAAACACTTAAATTTTCATTTTCAGTTCTTAAAGTTTGCTTTTGTCTGATTTACGTCGATAAGTATATTTTAATTTATTTCATAAACGAAAGATGGCAGCAGTTTGATTAACCCGAAAGTAAACTGTATTATTATTTGTAACTCTGTAGTATTGCTTGTATTTTTTGTAATATTATTATTTGTTTACATTATTATTTGCTCATACGAACATAAAAGAAATACGAAAAATATTCACTTTTAGACATTAATTTCTTATTATTTTACATTTGTATGTTATTGTTTATCACAAATCTTGAATAAAAAAGACTTTTACATCCAGCAAAAACTTTTCTGATCATAATTTAGAGTGGAATTATAAAAAAAATATAAAAATCAGTAATTTTTGCCAAAAAATTGAAAAATTGTTTTAATTTCTACAAAAGCAAACTTTCCTAAAAATATTATTTTCCTTAGTTTTGGCGTAGGAGAAACTAAAATTTAACATGTAGTTGTAGAAATCAGACCCAAAAATCGTGTTGACCGGTGTTATTGGCCAGTGAGATAGCTCATTAAGTACATAAATACGACTTGTGTACACAGGGTACCCCATACCTGTCGGTAAAAAAATTAAGGGTAGGTAAGGCATATAATAAAGAAAGAGTCCATAGCAATGTGAGATCGGAAATGCCGTCCTCATGTAACTGTTAATAATCACTTTGGAAGAAGTGCTGAAATAACAGTGATATTTCCGACTATGGTTTGTCAAGAACTAATATATCTTTCGAAGAAAACATGTGTCTAAATTTGATTGTTGAGGAATTCTACTTCATTTCATGCATGAAATCTTTGGAGACAAGTCCATTGTTTATAAGACTTAGATAAGAAATTAGACAAACACTTTGACAATTTTCCCATAGTGATTATTAACAGGTAAGCGAAAACAGTGTTTTTGACCTCACATTGTTATGTGATTCTGATCACTTATTCCCCCTTAATCCCCCCTTATCCCCCCTTATCCCCCTTAAATTTTATACCAATAATTATGGAACATCCTGTAGTAATCTTTGTCTTTTAATTTGTGTGATTACCCCCAAATATATAAATATATCTTCGTCATTTTGTAGAGTAGATTTTGTCTTTGAACAGTTGTTAGCTATTAAAACATAAATTGAAATTTGCTTTGGTGGACCTATCCTTTTACTACATATGTCTTTTCAGGATGCTAGAAAAATCTAAAATGTAACTTTTCTTCTGCATAGGAAGAATCGTGTATCAGTAACAAACTTGTAAAACAACGTCGAATACAGTGAAAGACCAAGCTCAAATCTAATTTCCTTTTTCGTTAAAATAATTTAAATTCGTTTTTGAAGAAGAAATTTAAGTTTCACTTTACATTGAAACGACAGAAATAAAGTTAAATTCAAAATTAACTGACTTATAGTTAGTAAGGAAAGACGACGATTAGAAGACGAAATAAAATGAATTTCTAATTAAAGTTAATAAAACAGGGGAAAATGGATCCGTTTTGGACAAAATTAACAATTTTAAGCATACAGAAATTGATATTAAAACAAACTTTAATACTTTTACAGAATATTTTAGGCGCATAATGCTTGCGCTTGTCTGAACTTAACTTAAGCATTATGTTTTATTTATATTTATTAGTCATTTTTGTAAGACTTAATTTGTCCAAAGCACGACATTTTTACTAATTTTGTCAAATTCTGTCTTCTTGTACTACAAAATACTCTTGGTTTTAGTAGAACTTTAACAGAAGTTTCTAGAGTTCATGAAATGCCTTGTAGATCTGGAAGAACTAACTGTTCACGGATTTTATTGTATCATCTTAATCAACTGATTTCGTACACTTTGTGTTCATACACCAGAACTTTTCCAGCAAAAATGACCAATAGCCTAAATTATAAGTAACATTAATTTCAGACTAATAATATTATTACTATTACATTTTACTCTTTCAAGTATCAACAGATGCCCTAAGCTCTCTTTTTCCAATGTACCAAACTTAAGTATTCGATATGTCCTCATACATATAAAATACGTACATATAAAATACATATGCAATCAAATAACCTTTGAATTTCAGTCTTTAAATTTCAGTCCCTTTTGGTCATCAAATTTTTTATGGTAGCGTTGAGGCTCATTCGAACACCAAAAAAAAGTGTCCAAATCAGCCCCGTCTCATTTTTCCGCGTCAAAGGCACTCTTCTCCATTTGTAAAATTGCACTGTAAATTCATTATAACAAGAGCAAATGCATAAAATTATTTGCGAAATATACGGCAATAGCCTGCGTGATCACTAGATATTACAGGCTTCAAATGTACAAATGGTTTTAATATTCTTACTTTTAGGCACCTAAAACGATTAAATTTATTCAATTATCATGCCTTACACTTCATTATTCAAATTTCATTTGTATAAGTAATGTATCGGCACCATTTATTGTGAATTTTTAGTCCTCAAATATTTCTAGAAAATAGAATAATAGGTGCAATAATCGAATAATTTTTTCCTCTCAAAGTTTAATTTAAAACGTTTGCTTTGATTAAAACATTTTTTTTCATCTACGGCATCGTTGATATTAAATCCTTTTGGCGTCGACTCGGAAAAGCATGTTTAAAAAAATATTTCAGCCCGTCCCCCGTTTAAGTGTATTTCTTTAAACGCCTCTTAAATTACGCCTTGGCCGCAAAAGACATAAGCTCTATCAATTACATGCATATATAAACAGATTACATTTGTTTAGAAACTGATTTTTTTTTCAACAATATCAAGAAATTTTAGATACTGCGAATATAAGTTATGGTAAAATAGCCTATTACTTGATAGATACGATGCAATACAGAAAATATCTGTGCTGAAGATCAGGTATACTTATATACTATCGGACATATTTTCACCAAATCCGTCAGGTACATTTTATTGTGATTAATTTAAATATCAGCAATACAAATATAAAAAATAAAAAATGTCAAAAAGTAGTGTAAATCTACCCACTCTTTATAGTTAGGGTTTGACAAAAAAGAAAAACTTATTAATAATTGATTCTAAACAAAACACAATAAACGAAAAGCATGAGCATTTTTAAGTTAAATTTCTAAACGAAACAAAATCATCCAAAAAGGTTTTATTTAATCACTACAAGAAATGCTTAATGTAAATGGCACCTTTTGACAAGGTATTAACAATTTAAACTAAGGGTATTCTATAATTATAAAAGGATAGAAAAATCTGATTTTCGTAATTTCCCATGACTGCATCCCATTTTCGGTCGCTTTTTTTCCAAAATGGTTTTCACAAAACACGTTTTCTTAGATAATGGTACATTAAGCATGCACGAGATCAGAAAATTTTTCCGTTCCAGCCATGCTTATTACATGGAGAGAAGGAACTGTTTGCGAAGCCACGCAGCACATCTATACAGTCCGGCGCTATTACTCCGGAATTATCCGGGATTTTAGATTCATGCATGATGATGCGATTTTCTCCAGCCACAGTAAAACGTCTCAGAAATCGCCAAAAAAGAGGAAGACGTGCCAATTTGTAAAGACCTCACGGAAGACGAGATATTGGATATGAAGGAACATAACAAGAACCAAATGGGGAACATAGGCCGTATCTGAATTTTAAACTTGAGAATAAGTATCTTAAAATTCTCGCCACGTAGTGCGAATAGACTGATGGAATGCTGAGCGAGAATTGGTTATGTATGTGTATGATAGGCTATTTGAAAATTCTCAATTTGTTTTGGCAACATCCGTTGCACTATCAGATAGAATAGCTTGTTTTGTTTCTCGGCGAGAGAGAGAGAAATAAAAAATACACAAATGTATATATATATATATGGGATGAGCGCTGTATTTGAGATTCAGAAAATATTTTTCTTATGAAATGTTTTCTCCTGATATTAGTCTAAGAATTGAACATTTTTTAAGCAATAAAAACTTGTTGTTTCTCGAGAAATTAATCATGTTGTTGATGTTGATTAATAATAAAAAGAAAGTGGCTCAGATTTTTTTTCAGTCAAATTTGAATCAATTTTTAAATAAAAATTTTTAAAATAATACTCAAAGAAAGCCAGAAACAAACAAAATTTGAGATTTATTGAGAGCAAAACTGTAAATTGTGCAAGTGATTCAGTAATTTCAAGAAACGCATGAGGCATTGGCGTAAACTGTCTTGTAAGATTGGAGGGGGGGGGGATGTTTCCTATAGTATATAAAGAGCATAATGTTTGCGGAAAATACTATTTTTAAGAAGCGATATCTGAATTTTCTTGAATTTTTGGAGGGACAGTTGCCTCCTCTTTCCCCTAGTAATATACGCCTATGATATAAGGCATAATTATTTCACACAGTTTTTAATATACTTTTAAATATAATGTTAATGAATAAAATTATTATACATATTAAACATTAGTCATTATAACAAACACAAACAAGTCGTGAAAAATTTACACGTTCCTCGTACAGTTTTTATTTAATCTCGAAAAATTTGTAATTTCACTTAAATAAATCGTATAGGAGCGTAGTAGCTAAAGCACCGTTTTGCAGTATCACGGGTACCGGTTTGGTTCCCTGTATGGCTTTGAGTGCTTTTTGTTAGTCCTTTCACAGTAGGCAATACTAGTCTACCTAATATGTGCCTCTCCTAGTATACGTGCTATTTAGCTTTGAAAGATTGTCAAAATAAATCTTCACCCAAAATAAAATGTTCTACTACAAACTTAATCTAAAATTTAATGAGCAAAAGGCTTCTAAACTTTAAAATGCTAAGATTCTCGAATGAGAGCTTTGAATTTTTAAATTTCAGCAATATAGTTCGAAATCTCAATTGACTAATTCATACAGCTCGTTCAATGACTTTTGGTGTGTAACATTAAAAAACTTTACACCTTATAAGTAATAGCCTATAGCGAATCTTCTAGCATATGTTTTTATTAAGGTTTATAGTTCCTGTAAACTGTACATTACATAACTTTCAGGAAAGACTTGAAGTGGTTAAACTATAGTCATTTGTTTTTTTTTAAACAAATCATTTAGTGTGATGTAAGAAGTAAAACTGTTTGCATGATTGTGCTGCAAATTTTAAAATGTCGTCGACAAAAACTAATTAAAGTGGTTTCAATAATTGAAACCTCAGTAAATACTTCATTGTTTTCGTTCATTAGAAAACCTGAGAGATTGAGAGAATGGTGTAGTAATGAAAGCTTTGTTTTGAACTTGCTCTTTGAGTTGACTGAATGCATGGAATTTTGGCGGTTCAAGTAAATGCACATTATAAGATCACATTCAAAAGCTCTCAACAAAGTTATCTATGTAAAGTTACCATAAATACTGCCGTATGGTATAGCAATTGGCGGTTTCGATACTGGGAGGGGCTGAGTTAGGTTACGCCAAAATGATATTTTATGTGATCATGTAATAACTGAAGTTTCACATCGGCAATAAATTGGAAGATATCGATCTATAAACGAAACAAATTTACATCACGGTTTTTAGGAAATACGGAAGTGTAAACGTTTTTATTCACGTTAAAAAATGGTGCTGCAGTTACAAATACAGTGTAGTCTTGACTTACGCGAGGGATGCATTCCAAGACCCCTCGCTTTGAGTGAAAATTTCGCGTTGTGAAATAACGTTTATAGACAACCTTTGAAACGCATACATAGTTATTCTCGATACTTATAAACATCCCTCAAACCGTTTTAAACCAATCCAAAATTACGTATTACCATTGATAAATAAAGCCAGGTTTAGATTGGGACGGTTTGGGTGCTTCCGCCTTCAATGATACTACGGTGTGCTAGGGATGAAATAATGTTCGCTGATTGGCTCTTTTCTTCAATAGCAGATCACGAAGACATGCTTACCTCTCACGTTCCGTCCTTTTGTTTGCACTATCGTGTGCGGGTGAGAAGTCCGCGTTCGCTCTTGCGTTACTAGTGAAAAACTCGCATAATACCACATTCGCGTATGTTGGATCGCTTTGTATCGCGAGTCCACTGTATACCTTAAGGGAAAGTTGCAAATCCATTGCAATTTATTTGCGATAAAGTGGTACAGAATACTTTAGCAACTTCTTGTTATAAAAGACGTGACTGTAACCGATTGCTGAGGCATATTAAATTTATATAGACAGTAAAGGAATTTAGAAGGGTGTCTGTGTTTTTTTAAACATTAGCATTTATTCAGAATTTTCTCAATAAATATAGTCAATTAAAATGTTTTCAATCTACTTTAACAGATCAGAACAATTAAACACCTCATTTCAACTCTTATTCCATTCATAATATCCCTAAAAATCAACCTGTTCAAAAAAAATAGAAAAAAAAAACATTAACAATCGCATGCTTACGATTCCAGACTCCGATATCGCGCCTGACACCCCGTTTAAACAATGATCGGTCAGATCGTGCATAATTCAGCACGTTAACTAACTTATCTCCCCTAACTAATTCCAAACTAAGTACTCTCAAATTCTATTAATCACAATTGGCGCCAATTAAGCGGGTATCGTTTACCCCCCCTTTTAAAAAGGCGAGGGCCTGCATCTTCGTTCGTTATCCATTTATCTCTGAGCAATCCTAATTAACTTAGAGCGGGCAGCAACAATAACACATGTTTAACTCCCCGGGCTGAAGTCAATCTCTAATGAAAAGTGATTACTCTCGCTGTGCACGGTACATTATGGCTCACTTTTGGAGGGGCATTAATACAACATCCGTCAGGCAGTATGCGTTTCGGCTCCGGTTCCACTTGTTTCCGAGTAGACGGGCGAAATAATTTCCGCAAGGCACAACGCCTAATCTTATTTGAGAGGATGGGAAGCCATTGCCGTGAAGAAGGTTGTGAACAAGAGTGGTATAAGGTTGCGTTGGATATCTGCGAAGGCTGTAGTTCGGAGGGGGGGGGGGCTCTTTTTGGTATACAAATTTGGTATACAAATTGAACATTTTTGTACAGTTGGTATACACATTTTTGAACGTTTTTGTACATTTCGTATACAAATTGAAATATACTAATAGCACCAGGGTCTCGAAAATTTTCAAGATGGTTCTCGTTGAATTACACTCTGTAATAAGCGAAAAAACTGTGCCTTTTGCGTAACTTTTAGAAAAAAATCTTAAAAAGAGAACTGTACTTCAAAATTTTTCTAAATAGTGACACGATTTGCAAAACTTTTAAGAATTTTTTCTTAAAGGTTTTGTAACTGATACAGGTTTAAATTTTATTTCAATATGTAATACAGCTTATAAAGAGACAGTCTCAAATTTTGAAGTGGATAACATAATTAGTTTATTTATACTTACGCACCAAATTGGTATAATTCTTCGAACTAAACCCATTAAGAAAAGCTGGTCAAAGAGTAATTTTTTCCCCCATGGCTTATATTTAGTTTAAATTTGGAGTTTGTTTTCGGTTTGTCGTACCCCCAGTCTAAATAAATGTGAAACGTAAGTTTGCAGATGTTCAATATGTAAATACTAAAAATATTAAGTTTAAAGGTATCTTTTTTTCAATTTTAATAGTAGTCAATTAACAATAACCTGCGCAAGATGTATTGTAGTAGTCACACTCATTTTTTAATATCATTATTTTTTCAACACTAAAATTTTAAAATATTCTAAATTTTTTTAAACTATAGCTTTGTAAAATAACTACATAAAATGTATAATAATAAAATAAGAATGAAAAGTTACTCTCAATATTTTATACGCAGTTAATTTATTTGTATTTATGGTTTTAATTTTTAAAGCCGGTTATATCACCTTGTTAAGTGACAACATTATCTGATAAAAATTTAATGTCATTATTGATGAAACTCTTGTTTGAAAAACCGATATAAACTTTATCGAAAATGAAAATTTTCACTCAATCAATACATTTTACGATTAGTACACGTACGTTTCACCAAGAAAGCAAATATATAGAAGATGTGACTAAAAGCAACACTATCTCTCTAAACTAAATATTAATTTTTGCAATTAAAACAGTTGTACTTTAAACTAACAGTAATACTGTAGGCTGGCATATTGTGCAATCAAAAACCATCATTTATTAATTGGGTTCAGATATCCAGTTCAAACCAAAATTAAAATTATAAACTCAATTGCAGTAAAGCCAAAGATAATTTTACCAGTTGCTCAGTATGATCATCACTTCACGGTAAAAACCTTAATTATGAAAATACAAAAATAATTAAAATGTTTTATTTAATTAGTAATTAAATAAATTAAATATTTTGAATTGCAATTTTGCTTGTTTTCAATTAACCCAATTATTCAACTGCAAATAGGATACTATTAATTTTTATAAACTTTCAATGCTCTCAGTGGAAACCATTTGATTTTTAAATGAGTTTGAAGCTTTATAATTTTTAAAAATTATCTGCGCTCTCACTCGATTTGCATTATTAACTTAGGCTGAGCCTTTCTAAAAATCATTAACACGAATTTTCTTATCTTTCCCGCTACGAAAATCGCTCCTCTCCGCCCTTTCACATTGAATATTTCAGCGTATTTTTAACCCCATCTCCTCATATACAATTTCGGGAAATCCAATTAAATACGCCGTTACAAGAAGAAAACGGCCTGCCGGAAAAATGAGGCTCTCCCAAGAAAATGTTTGCTTGAAGTAAAAACCTCATCACTATTTACAATATCATCAGTCTTGGCATTATTTTCCTCCTTTGTAAAATTTTGTGTTTCTTCATTGCTTGTGAATATAAATGAGAGTCTACGGAAAGTTATGAAAGCTTTTAAATTAGAATGAATGTAAAATGAGCGTAGCGCGCTGATAATGTTTAGGAGGCTGATGTATAATTAATGCTGAAAGAGCTAAAATGATTATCTAACATAAATTATTCAGATAAATGCTAAAACATATATTTCATATTTCATATAATAAGATTTTCTAATGATATTACATATTTATGTAAAGTTAATCATCATTATTTTTCTGAAATTTAATATTATATAATCTGCACTCACAAAATAAATGCGTTGCAAATTACAATGGTGGTTCAGAAAGTGAGGTAAGAAGTTCTTTAACCCAGCAGTTTATTCACGAAATATAATAGATTCACTGACACAGCAAGACAGGTGGTACAGATTATTTCAACATATTCTCCACGGGTATTAATGAATTTGTTCCATCCTTATTCCAATCTATACATTATTCTGACGTGTCGTTTAGTGACGTCATCTGAGTGACAGCCACTAAAAGATCATGTTTACCACAACAGATTCTCCTATTGTACCACTGTGATAATTAAATAACCGGACTAGTCTTAAAAATCTACTGAAAAAAATATACAAATATCTTTTAGTCCCCTTCAACGTAGTCTCCTTCCCTATGAATACATCACTGCAATCAAATTTTCCACTGCTCAAAGCAGTGCTGCAGGTCATTAGATGTCACCTTCTTCAGTAAGTCTGTCGTTTTTGCATTTACCTCTTCTATAGACTGATAATGTATTGCCTTCAATGTACTTACTTTCACCGGAAGCATCAAAGTCAACACCATTCCATTTCCATTACTCCACAGCAAACCAAATGGCTACGGTAAACGAAGTCCCGCTTTTTAACAGTCACAGTAGTATTCCTATTGTATTCAACCCAGAAAAAGGGTATTAAAAACATCTATTTTAATTATACTTAATCGCTTCAAAACATAAAAGTACCGCTGGAAAATCGAAGTCAAATATTTCCTTAACCCACTCGATCCGTTACAATCATCCCAAAACTTGATTTAATACTTTTTCTGAATGCTGAAAATTGCTTTTTTCCCACTGAAATATGTTAGAAGAACCCAAAGCTGTCGCTGTCGCAGAGAGTAGAGGCTCATGGAAATGCTCTACAGAAACTGTCACTAAAGAAATCAGGGCCGAGGGTGCTGAAGCATTTCGCGACGGCGTCCTCAACTACGGAATATGCTCTAAATGCCGGCTTGCCAGGTGTGTCGTTCTGAAGATATGGAAATCAATGGGTGCGAGATCCAGGCCGTATGGAGGATCCTTCAGTAAATTCTATCGGAAGTGCTGTGGCCAGCCATGTGTAACCAAGGTATTGCTACTATTTCCATTAAGTGGCATATGAATTCTGTGATCGTTTGTTGTATCTAAACAAAGAATTTCATTCTTTCGCAGAATATGTGCAACCATGAGGTCTGTTGTTGTCGTACTTTTTGAACCTTATGTAACTTACCGAACTTTATGTAAAATTCATTATAAGAGGAATTGTTGACAAATAAAAAATCATTCAAAGCTGTTCAAAGTTAAAATGCATAATTATTTTCTGCCCCTTTAGAACATTCTCTTGTATACGAGTATCAATAGTTTACTACTCAAGAATTTGGCAAATTGTGTCCGATTTTGAATTGTGTGCTGTTTTGTAAGACAATTATTTGGTCGGAAAATAAGGCGAGAAGTTTGAAGTGTAATTTGTTCCATTTTGAGATGGTTTATCTCTCAAAAAATGCTTCATAGTTATGCTAAACGAGAGAAATTGGTTAATATGTAGTATAAACTCTATGTACTTTAAAAAAACTCATTAAGAAACAACTTTTTTGAATGGTATGCATACGTAACATTGGAGCCATTATTAAAAGACTTTATTCAGAAGCTGTGTACAGCTGAAGCGAGTCATCAGAAAATGATGAAATTTTGAAGATCACTTAATAAAGATATTTAAGTTTGTTTTAGCGAACAAAGAAAAAAACCGTCCCAAGTATCATCACTAGAGTGCAAAATATTAATAAATTTCATATTTAGTTACACTAAAGCTATCACGACAAAAAAAAAAGAAACATACAAGGTGTTCATAGTTAAAATTTTCCTCTTGAGGGCAGTGCACATTAGAAACTATTGAGCAGGATTCTACCAAATTTGCATAAAGCTATCTTTGCAGGAGAGAGATCTCTGTGGGGAAAATATAATTAAAATAATCAGCACCAGATGGCGTTTCAATATTTTAATCTGAACAAAACAGAGAAACAGGGGACTTTGGGAGTTTAAGAACCTACCTCTGACACAGGCCGCCGAGCTTAGAGATCTCGCCCTAAAATCCCGTTAACCTATCGTTCTCAGTTTCTTCAGCGTTTGTTTTACTGTTGGGTTATTCGGGGCCTTCACAATTAGTAACGGGCCTGCGCATGTATTTTGATGAGTCAACCAAAGAGGCTCGGATGCTCGAGTCTTCCCGTATACATCAGCCATTTCTTAAGCTTCACAGTGCTTTCAAACGTTATTTAATGTAGTTTTAAGTAGTAATTGTGTTACTAATTCAAGTACGAACTCGTGATTAATTTTTTTACTGTGATACATATTGGCATTAAGAAAATAGATGCATATAATTTGAAGGAAAAACAAAGTAGCGCTTACTCTCGTGATTCACGATTGCTTATTTTAGTTTCACAAGTGGATATTTAATGTACTTTAAAATAACTAAATACAGAAATGAGAAAGACATTTTATAATGAATATTTCATTAACGTAGTCGTATTCCCTACGTTATTTTATACAATTTAACATTAATCTTTAACAAATGATAGTAGTAAGCAGGCCGCTCCGTGCGGCGAAAGTGACGTCACCAAAGGGGGCATGGCCTAGTGACGTCACGAAGGGGCATGACCGGAAGTGACGTCACGAGTGGTTTCACTCATGAAAGGAGTTTTTTTTACGGAATGGCAACACCAAGTTTCTTTTTTATTGAGTGGCAACGGATTTTTTAGTTTCGGAATGGGACTTTGAATTATTTTTTTCTGACTTGTAATTTTTTTCGGATTATTTTTGGAAATATTAATGAATTTTAGTTAATTTTAATTAACTAATTTGATTACTATCATCTGGTATTAAATTTTAGAACTCATTTGTGGACTTGGAATTATTTTTAAAAATTATTTTTTTTCTGACTTGCCGGCCAGGGGACTCGAACAACACTGACTCGAACCCTAAATTCTTGGTTTCAGAGCTCGAAGCGATAACCACTATGCGCCTCCCGGCTTTTCTGACGTTCGCTAAAGATCGAAGTGTATTCTACTTTCGGTATCGGACTTTGCAATTTTTTCTTGAAATGTTCCTGGAGTTGTGGAAATAATGTATTCATTGTTTTCATAATCGTAATGAATATTGCTCAATGATTTATTGATTATTTTAATTATCTTAATGAATGAATTTTAATTATTCATTCATTTTATTTTTACTTTATTATTTTATATTTAAATGGGATGGAAGGAAGGGGGAAATTGTTTTTACAAAGGGTATTTTCTTATTTCTTGCCCTTGCCCGGACTTGTGGAAATAATGTATTCATTATTTTAATTATCTTAATAAATATTTAGAAAACAAATTATTAATTATTTTAATTATCTTAATGAATGAATTTTAATTGTTAATTTTAAATTAGTTTCGAAAAATGAGAGAATTTTTCTTTCGTGTGGTATCAAGTTTCTTTTTTGAAGCTAGTAACGTTTTCTTTTGAAAATAGGACTTGTAATTTTCTGGAAATAATGTATAAATTATTTTAATTATATTAATGAGTTTTAGTTAATTGTTTTTAATTATTAATTTTTTAATCAACGATTCACTTAATTTTGGGGGAAATAGAATAATCTGAGTCCTTTTTTTATTTTACTAATAAATCATACATTTTATTTCTATAAAACGTTATTTACTATATAATCCCGAAACCAACCACGAAATAGCAGGATTCCATTTTTTTTATTTTAATTATTAAATACTTTTTCCCCTCACAGAATTTTAATTTAGTAAGTCAAATGTTATTTTTATAATTTTTTAAGATGATTTTTTTTCTAATTTTAAATAACCGTACCTGTATTTAAATGAATGTACCCAAATCACATGCATAGCAATTTTACGGACCAATACAATCTTAAAAAACCCAGGCATACAAATGAAAGTAAAGTAAATAGGAGTTCACTTTGCAAATACAGACAGACATACAATTATACTTTAAATTAAATACATGTTTATACAGAACGCACAAAAGGTATTTTGCACGCACATACTTGCATGTAAAAAAAATATAGGGTCATATACTTATGAAAACAAGGTAAGTCCCGAAGCGCTCAGAAAATGCAAACAGACACCTACACTGTTTTTCCCCCCACACTTAAATACACTTATACTTTCTTATATAAATCCATACATCCATAAAATAGACACACACACACACAAATACATTCAAACCCCTTGTGTAAAATCAAACGCATACAATAATATATACTATAAAATATATATTTGAACACAATTTTACCGATAGAATTGCATGTAAGCCGTTTTCACCTCAATACATTTTAATCGCTGCACAGTTTTAAAAAGGCTATTTTCTTTTTATTAAATATGTGCACTTTTTTCCTTAAAGATTTTTTTTTCCTTTATCATTTGCAGCGATTTTTAATAACAATTTTAACAAGTTAGATGATTTTTTCTAATTTTAAATAATCGTACCTGTATTTCAATGAATATACCCAAATCACATGCATAGCAATTTTACGGACCAATACAATCTTAAAAAGCCCAGGCATACAAATGAAAGTAAAGTAAACAGGAGTTCACCTCACAGATACAGATATACAGCTACACTTTAAATTAAATACATGTTTATACAGAGTGCACAAAATACATATCCAAATACATTTCACACACTTACTTGCATGTAAAAAACGCAGAGACATATATTTAGAAAAATAATTGAAATCCGGAAACACTCACGCACAAACATACACCTAAGTACACAGGCACACAAACATTCATACAAAAACACGCAGACACACGTACAAACACATGAGAATAATCGGACGCGCTCACACGCAAACACGTACTTGCAATACTAATTTTTCGCCTAAATCAAACACACGTATACAAAAATGCACAAATACATACCGGTATCACAGGTCTAAAAATTCATATAAAGTATACCCGGACATACTTTGCAGATTTTAACACACACCTAAGTCATTTTCGTCTAAATACTGTTAAATACATACATTTTTCCCAAACACACATACGTACACACTTAATAATATACAAATAAATATGAAAAGTTGAAAAAGTTTTTGAAAAAATTTAAAATTTTTGGAAAAGTTGAAACAGTTTTTGAAAAAGTTGAAAATTTTTGGAAAAGTTGAAAATTTTTGGAAAAGTTGAAACGGTTTTTGAAAAAGTTGAAAATTTTTGGAAAAGTTGAAACGGTTTTTGAAAAAGTTGAAAAAGTTTTGAAATGGTTTGCGACTTCTTCGCACAGTTTTAAAGACTATTTTCTTTTTCACTTAATTATTTATTTTTTTCTCTGCTTAATTTTTATTGGACCGTTATTTAAAACAATTATTATTTATTTTACAAAGAATTTGTTTTTCCAAGGTATATTCTTTTAATGTTTATCTGAACACACTCATTTTTTTAAAGAAAAGGACAGAAACAAACTATTTCAGTTTTGATGAAAGTCAATATTTTGTTCACATTATGAAAAGTACAAATATATATTACAATGTTAACCAGTTGTTGGGAAATAAAGTGTTCTTTTTCACAATATTATGCTCTTTTCTTTTAACAGTTTTTGGCCTTGCATACATTTTCTTGGCACCCGTTAAATAACTATTTTTCACAAATTCTGGAGGAAAGTGTGCAGTGTTCAGTACGTCTTGAAACTGATCAAATGCCGCGGGTCTTTTCATTCTGTTTCTTAAGAGAAAATTGATGAGTTCGACTATGTTAGAACCAAGGATGACGCCATTTTCTAAACTGAGTTCTTTATTTGGAGTCCACGAAATTTTGTTCTGTTCTAAAAAGTTTAGTATATTCTGAGCCGTTTTTTTATATTTCGCCGGAACTTTTTCCAATACCTCCCTTTCTATATAGAAATTACTCTCGTGAGTATTTTCTTCTTGTTGTTCTTTTTCTTCTTTTGCAGGCTTTACAGCATTGACGCTTGGAAACGTGACAAATTTCTGCAGTGCTCGAATATATAATTTAGCTTTTTCATTTTCATTCATTTTACTTTTCAAGATATGTCGAATCTGTGTATCCAATTCGCTCAAATGTTCTTCAAATTGGTGCATACGATCTACTGGTACGAGAGCGTATTTCTTAGCGTGCTCCATGGATGATGGATGATAAGAGACTGACAGCAGCAGGGATCAGAATGGATAGAAACCCGTCCCCTTTTGCACGAGGAGACGTCTTTTCTTGAACAAAGGTATTTTCTTATCTGCCAGGCGTCGCAAAGTCCTTTTATAGGATTAAAGTTTATTTTTCTGTAGTTTGGATATGGGCACGTTTCCTTTTAAAATATTAAGAGCACATTCACAAACACATTTAATGAGACTATTGGGACATTCACGTAATAAAGCTCTTTTACGCTTAGACTTGCCTAAAAGCTTGAGGTGTTCTTGCCATACTCGCTATGAATGATGACTGGCGCAAGTGCTATTTTCCTTTATATAGGTCCCATAAGCCGCTACTTTTGCTAAAGCACAGTGGCGATAACAAGATGAATGATCAGGGCAGTTCAGTGCTACATGATTCAGTGCTCGAATTTCAGGGCACTAAAAATCATTCAGATCCAAAATATTCCGAAAGCACAGGCTTTACAAAAAATTAGCTTTTTCTAAGCCTTTAACATAAACATGGGAATAGGATAGGAATAAGAATAATAAAATGTATTTTAAAGTCCCATAATGCAGGTCACCACTTTCCCAAGTGAGTCGGTGGCAATGACGGGTCACCCACGAAAATGATTTTTTATGTTTTTTTGATAAATATTCCCAAGAAAATGGGGAGAAAGAAAAGTCCACCGACCATGATAGCCGCGATGTACGTCGTAGAAAGCCAATTCTTTCACGATGAAAATGTGGGGTTTCAGTTGGAACCCCTCAAATTCTATAACTGCGGAGAACATGTTACTTGCACCAAATCTGATAAGCAAATGACTATCGTGGCTCATACGCGTAGTGTTTATCTTGGGGGAATATACCTGGGCGCATGCGCAAACGCTCGTCTGTCTCGGGACGCAAGTCTATGAATAGATACCCATAAGCAGGACTTGTTACGTCTTGAAAGATTTCTTGAAAACTTTTAGTTTTACCTGGTAGTATTTGTCTCGCTAAATGCATCACTTGGCTTTTGTCTCTGGGATTTTTATATAAAATTAAGTAATGAGAATTTAAATGAACGTTACGCATTCGTTTACCCTGCTGAAAAAGATTCTGGGTAATAAAAATGACAGACAGATTTCGGTGATGACTGCCTTTCGTAAAAAGATTGCTTAGTCGCGTATCGCTCGCTAATTCTGTCATGAGATCGTCAATAATGATGAGTGCGTTTTGCAAAGTATTAAGGTCGGAAGGCAGTCCTTCTTCAAAACGAACACCTTTTATGGAATTAAACAGTCGCTGATAACTTCCGTAACAGTAAACTATATGGGCCGGCATAGGTTCAAACATTTTGTGTTCTATGAGTTTTTTAACAAACACCGTTTTTCCGTACCCTGTTGGTCCGGACAGGAGACAAGTGCTAGGATGAACTAACTTTATGAGTTCCATTCTTAAAATGAAATTTTTAAAATTAACTTTTGACTTTTATACTCTTTTTTCCAAGACAAAAAAAATACGTTTATATGTATATATCTTTTTTTTTTCAAATTATGTACAAACACACACAAAGAAAAGAAATGAGACTTTTCATAAAATAAATTATCTTTATTAATGTTTAAAAATCATAGTTACACCATATCGTTTCTTAACAAACTGAAACATTTGAAAATCATTCTTTTTTCCAGCTAGTTGAGACAAAATAAGTGACATACATAAGACTTGAGACCGTTTTACAATGAAATAAATACAATAATGTCCACACACATTAGATGCTAAACTTTGAAGTCGAACTTGATTCCAGTAAACATGTTGATATTGTTTCACAAACTGTATGATATCTTCACCGTACGTTTCTGGAGGCATTCCGTAGGAATCGAAGAATTCAAGACTCTTTTCGTCTGGCATAAAGATGCCTAGCCAATGAGTACCTCTTTCGTAATGTTTATCTGTATTGATCACCATTGCCGAAGGAAAGTTTCGAATAACAGGTATCTTGTCCGAAGGGAAAACGCCGGCATAGTATCTTGAGGTGTAAGGATCCCTCGACAGAATTCTGTGGATTTGTGACGAATTCATCAGTTTCCAAAATCGTACAGGATATTTCGGGCTTTGTTGATTTCCATTAAATTTTCAAATTCAGCATACTCTAATAACGAAACGGTTTGTGCCAAGGGGGTGGCAAATTTTACTTCTAATCGTAAATTTCTGTGACGTATTAAGTTTAAATGAGAACCGTTGCACAGATCAGGCGATAAATCAAAGCGGAATAACCTTCCGAAAATTCTGATCTTGAAAGATATAAACCTTTGTCCCCCGCATTTGTAAATAAGTTCTGGTAAGCTATAACAAAGTGGTTGTTTTCAAAATTAGGTTGAAGAGGATTGTGGGGGCTAGATTGCCCATCCACATAGGCGCCGATAAAATTAATATTACAATGTTTAAAATCAAAAGGTGATTTTTGGTAGTTGCCGTTAAATGCGTCATTATCAACGCAGGCGATGGCGAGACGATTAGGCATTTGTCCGTTAAAGATGTTATCTTGAACAAAGCTCATATTTCCTGTTGGAGCAGAGTACGTTTTACAGACAAGTCGATTGATTGGATACTTTGCAGCCGTTTTCTCTAAACTTTTGGCATGCCCCAGCATGACGCCAGGAAAAACCCTCACTTTTCTGACAAATAATGAAGCGTACTCTAAGTCGACTTTAAACTGACCGTCACCCAGCAGGCAAAATTCAGGGTTACTCCGTATGAGTTTAATTTTCATATCCACCATGTTCAGAAGAAGTCTTTCTTGATGAAACATATCCAGATGCAAACGGCCAATCATATCGACTGATTTACTGAGCGCGAACATTTCTGCCCGTTTGTTAAATCCTTCGTTAGGATTCTTATCAGTCGTCTCGTACACATTCATGCGACCTGCCGTATCTTTGAGAAACAATTCCGACGAGAGCTGTGAAGTTTTTGCATCGTAACCGTGATTGAGTAATGTTTCAATCATGGCTCGATAAGGATACGTGTTATGACTCGATGAAATGAGTCTTTCGTTTAGACTAATGTCCACTTGCGAAAACATCGAATGCAGAAATAGGTTGACGGGTCCCACTTTACTGTCTTTCGCGAGAGGATTCCCGTCCGCTTTCAATATTTTGACTTTTACATAGAGTTGAGTCTGCGATAAATCCAAATATTCTTCTCCGCTTCCTGAAATATTAAATT
This sequence comes from Cheiracanthium punctorium, assembly GCA_038373885.1. Taxonomy (NCBI): domain Eukaryota; kingdom Metazoa; phylum Arthropoda; class Arachnida; order Araneae; family Cheiracanthiidae; genus Cheiracanthium; species Cheiracanthium punctorium. The sequence goes on from JAWZYV010002197.1 coordinate 2,146,009, forward strand.
CTACGGGGCTTCCAGAGGATACGCTGGAGAGTGGATGAAATTCAACCCAATGGCCTTTTTCTATGACTGTTTGAGTGGGCGGCAATGTGAACAACTCCAACTCGGACTTGGCACATTCTGGAGAATCTTTTAAAAGAAAAGCCATCACGCATCAAAAATATCACGTCCTTGCACCTTTCTGGCTTTAGAGCGAATGACGCTCCTGGTTGCTTTGCGCTTCCTTTTAAACTTTCCGTGACCGATCATCTCGTCGGCTTTTTTCACAGCTTTTCTAGCCAGCGTTTTATTCGCATCTTTACTTCTCGTTTTCAGAGAAGTTTTCAAATTTTCACCGGACAACACATCGTTGGCAACCATCGTTCCTGTACGTAAAGCTTCTTTTCTTACGGCTTTAGCACCGCTTTTTAAAAACGGTAGGGCACTGCGAAAGTACTTGGCAAAAAATCCGCCTATTCCATATCCTTTATGTAAAACTGTTCCTTGATAATAAGGTAAAACATTTCCAGCTTGCCTCGTATAATAATCTTCAAATTTTTGCGTACAACACATATAAGGCGCCAACATCTTGATACTTCTTATAAGACACACACAATAAAAATGATGTTTCTTTAACAGGTATACCCCCTTTTATAGGATTTGTCGTTGACGGAAATGTAGCACGAGTATCACTTTGCCTCTTTCGAAAGGTACTAACTGTCCCGAATGTAAACGCAGGTCAATTTGAATCGTCTGAAAATGTTGTCGTATAACAGGTAAGTAGAAAGGACGGGTGTAATGAACGTTGATGACCTCACCGTCTTTTCCTTCTATTTTGACAATTTTTAAGAGAGGTGCATGTATATCACCCACGACTTGAGGCTCCACGAGGTCGCAGTACACGTACATAAAGGGAAAAGCCGAATTAGGATCTGCCACAAAAGGACTTTGGACCACCCCGCTGTAGACTCCCGGTTGAAAACCTAACAGTTCAGCAATTCCTTCGTGAAGTATTACTTTACAACCCTCCTTCGTTTTAATCGTCACTCTTTTCGTAACGGCATGGTAAGAAAATTCAATTTTATTTTTGTGAGAAGACAAAGTCATAGCTTTTAACAAATCGGGTACAGTTTCATAGCATCCAGGTGGAATTCTTCTTCCGTTTTCTTTACCGTCTCCCAAATCAAAACCGAATAAATTGTTAGCGGATGTCACGTTGTACCAACTATGAGGATAGATAATTTTGACGAGACCTAGTTCTCATTCTCCATTCAAATCAATAGGCAACGGTAACTGGGTCGTAAACTGAGAAGTACGATTGTTTTCAAAATATTGTCTGAAACTATCGCTGATGAGCGTCACGTAGAAAGACATCTCTAATGTAAGTGTTCACTAATGTAATGCTGCGTTTTCTATTTATATCCGTTTTACATCGGTTACCCAATCGTTGAACTTTTCTGGATAACCTTGAAATTTAACAAAGTATTCTGTTTTGCCATTGCGCTTTCTCGTTTTGAGTACTTTTTCGACCGGATAATACAGAGAATCTAATTTTCTGAAGTTCTTCTTTGTAAAATGTGCCTTTGATTATTTCTCCCTTCAAATCTTTTAACTGATACACGATAGGTTTTCGTTTTATAATTTTATGTATAGTAAAAATTTCTCTGGTCCAGTTTTGTTCGTATTCTTTCTCGAAACGCATTTTTGATTTGCTTATGCGGACCGTATCCCCTATTTTAAAATGGGGTTTCAGGGGTTGGTGAGGAGTATTTTCGTAAAGGGTTCGTCATACTTGATCCTGATTGTTTACGGTTAATGAAGCAGGTTCTGTTTTAATACTGCGATGCCACGTATGATTATAACTATGAACCAACTTATCGAGTACGTCGATGTAGCGTTTTGTATTCATTTCAGTAAAGTACTTGTACATTTTCGTTTTAAGAGTTCGATTAAATCTCTCAACAACTGACGCTTTGGTAGAATTATGGGTTGTAAAAACGTACACGTTTTCCTTTTTTAAGAAATTTTGTACAAGTCTGTTCGTGAATTCCGTACCGGCATCTGTCTGTAATGACTGTGGTTTGCGATCCGAAAATATTTTTTCTAAGGCATCCACAATCGTATGAGACTTTTTATCTTTTAGAGATATAGCAATGGCGTACTTACTTAAAATATCGATACAGGTGAGTATGTACTTGTAATTGTTGTTGAATGAGGACAACGATTGCATGTCGGCTAAATCAGCTTGAAACTGTTCGTTTAAACCTCCAACAGTCACCCTGTCCTTAGTGAATTTATGTCTCAATGGTTTGTGTAATGTATACGAGTCCTTCGTCTGTAACCATTTCTTTATGTCTTTGTTTTTTACGCGACCTTTTAAAACACGTTGTAAAGCACTGATGCCACCAAAACTCGCAGGTAGTTCAGGTTTCCTATATGTTTGAGTCAAGACATCCATTGCAGCAAATGTTCTGATCAAACCGAGCGTTAATAATGAAATGATTAAAATATAATTTTTCCTCTATTTATATAGCAACCAAAAATATTAACCAACCTGATAACGAACTGTTTCTTTTCTTTTTTATTTAACGTAAAAGAATATATATATATATAGAGAGAGATTTCTCAGAAAAAAAGAATTAAAAATAAAACACACACAAAAAAGTATACAGATAAATATTTTTTTTTTATTAAAGTCAATATATAACAAGTACAACACTATACAAAAGATGATTTACTCTAAACATTCATAGTACTCAAAGGTGTCTGGCGGACAAAGTATACCCCGCACCTCTCTCAACACATCTTGCAATCGTATATCCTTTAAAAATTTAACAGTAATATACATTGCAGGTTTAATCAGTAATAAATTATCTTTAGGTTCCCATATTCTGAAGTAAAACCTATCAGCAATTTCATGCACATCGAGCGTCATTGCTACCGAGTTGAATGTTTCAACTTTATGAGCCCATAGCTCTTCAGCTAATGAAGCCGCATCTTTTAAATCGCAGTTGTCTTTTATACAGGCGAGCACCGAATCTCGAAAAATCTCTAAAAGATATCGTGTAGCCAAACTCACATCTAAAGAAGCGGGTAACTGCTCATCGATATGTCTTTCGTCAAAAACCTTATAAGCATAAGTCCATAGAACTGTAAATATTATCCAAAGTAGCTGCAGAGATAAAGTTGTGCTTATCGTTCATTTCAGTCTATTGCTGGGAAGATAAAGTAATATTTTTACTAAAAGTCTTACCATTCTCCGATGTTTTGTTCGTAGTAAACGTTCTCTACACCTTCTTTGAGTTCTTGAAGAAGAGGTAACCAAGGCGCGCTTTTTAACGTGAGCCCTGAAAAAGTGTAAGACACATCAGGATCCCCAAAAGCAGCAATCTTTCTGGCATTAGGATAGGCTTTGTTTTTTATAAACACTTGACATTGTTCTGGCGGCAGATAAACGATTTCCTTTTCCAGTCTTGAAAAATTTCATCTGAAGAATTAAACACGTTTTCATAAATCACAAGATTTAGTCCGTCTTCCATTGCAATCTGTCAAAAATAACACTCGGCTTGAAAAAATAGAGAGCACCTTCTTGGAGTAAACTCGAACAAGAAATTAGGTCGGACCGGCTCGCCGTCTCTTTATACTGCAAGTCTGTAGGTGGCGCTGGTCTCCGAGCTTCCTGATTGGTCCGCATTCTCGTGACGTCATAATCTCTGCATTCTGATTGGTCCGTTTCCAGTACAGCGTGCCCGCGCATCCGCACGAAAGGGGATTCCCCCTTCAAAACGCGTTCCCGTGCGAAAACACGCATCCGCAAGCAGAAAACGTGTTGGGACATGTTAGAACATGTTCCCGCATGAAAAAACGCGTTAGCGCGCGAAGAAAACACGCAGTCAACACGCTCCGTCCTGTAGAACAGGTTTTTACCCGAGCGGGTGATTCCGGCAAGGGGGGGAAGAAAATCGCGCTCAGTCCTGTAGAACAGGTTTTTACACGAGCGGGTCATTCCGACAAGGGCATAGAAAATACCATTTTTTAAAAATAGAGTCCCCTTCCATCCCGTTTAAATATAAAATAATAAAGTAAAAATAAAATTCATTCATTAAGATAATTAAAATAATCAATAAATTATTGAGCCATATTCATTTCGATTATGAAAACAATGAATACATTATCTCCCGAAGTCCAGGAACATTTCAAGAAAAAAATTGCAAAGTCCGATTCGGAAACTAGAATGCACTTTGATCTTTAGCGAGCGTCAGTAAAGCCGAGAGGCGTCCAGTGGTCAGGACGATGGGCTCCCAACCGAAAGGCCCAGGGTTCGAAGCCCATGGCTGGCGATTCAGAAAAAAATAATTTTTTTAAATAATTCCAAGTGCACACATTAGTTCTAAAATTTAATACCACAGATGATAGTAATCAATTCATTAATAATTAATTAACTAAAATTTATTAATATTTCCAAAACTAAACCGAAAAAATTGCAAACCAGAAAAAAAATTCAAAGTCCCATTCCGAAACTAAAAAATCCATTGCCACTCAATAAAAAAGAAACTTGGTGTTGCCATTCCGTAAAAAAGAAACTCCTTTCACGAGTGAAATCACTCGTGACCGGAAGTGAAATCATTCGGGATGTCACTTCCGGTCACGCCCCTTCGGGACGTCACTAGGCCACGCCCCCTTGTGACGTCACTTCCGCCGGCCAGAGCGCGCCGCTTACTACTGATGATGTATTAAAGCGCATTTCAGTGTTTTCGAGATATCCCGTATATTGGAGAAAATTCATAAAATACGCTCTATAGCGCGATCCGTGAATTAATTATTCTTTAATAAAGACATTTCCTGTATTACATGTTATTCTTTTGTCGCTTTCTCAATCGAACTTTGGAATTGAGCAAGCATAATGAACGCTTGTACAAAATATTAACTACATTTGAAGTTTCTATATATACATGCAAAAATCAATAATTTATAATTTACTGTATTTCTGCACTAAACCAAATGTAAGTCTGAATCACATAATCAAGGCATATATAACTGATAAATAACATTTTCAACTGGCAAAATTAAATTGTCTAACTAGTATCACAAGGTCATGCTTATTTACAAGAATAAACTACACAAGTAATACGATTTCTGATTAAAATAATTTATTTATAAATAACCCATGAATAATTATTCACTAAACATGATTTACATACATATTTTTAGAATTTCTAAATAAATTATAAAAGTGTTCACTTACCTTTACATTCAGAGCAAAATGTTCGAATTTTATGATAAATTTTTATGAAAAAAAAAAACGGCGCAAGATTCACAAAACGATTACCTACATCTAAAGTTCTTTAGTGCGACAAAACTATAAAAATTGTTTTAAAATAATAAAATAATATAATATTTAGAATACTTGGAATAATAAAATAGAACACTGCGAATGGCGAAAACAGACCTCAATGATTAACTCGTTTTTAACGGTGGCAACTCATGAGCAGGCCCGTTGCTTAGCGACGGCCCCGGGTTATTCTGTAATTGCTAATAACTGCTTTTGGAATAAAAAATGCACATGTATACAAAGAGCAACATAGATGAAGACCTAATACATGGCAGTGATATATCTCGATAAAATTCTTACAGACAGACAAATACAGAAAATGTTACAAATTTCAAATGGCTTTGTGGTGTAAAAAGTAAAAAGAACATGTTCAATGTAGTTTGCTTTGTTCGCATCCACTAGGCGAAATCTTAGAATGGCATGCTTAAGCTTGCTTGTAGAGTATAACGCACATCTGTTCATACGAGCATCGCTACCTGCTAATCATTAGGGGTGACAAAGACAAAACGTGCTCTTTTTCCTATTGTTTTAAACAATTAAAATTAATAAGGCAAAATGAAACTCTTTTTCTATATGTCTTATTGAGGCAAATTCCTCAATAAGGAGCATATTGAAGCAGAGGACCACGTCCCCATGTCCCTAAAATTTGCGACATCCATCTATGTTCATTACACTTAGTGATTAAAGTGACTACGCATTATAAGGGAGCAATATTATCTGGTAGTCCAAAACGTTATATAATCCGAAGAACCAAGTTTTAACTCTAGAATTATCATTTAAACCTGTTAATTGTACGAAGAATATAGGGCTATCGATTGATGGCTTTGTGTAAGCCTTATAAAGTAGATGCAGTTTGTTTTCTGATGCATTTGAAGAAAATCATTACCTCTTTCATGATCGACTTTGGGCATCGTTCAGTGGAAAGCCTTCATGGAGTAGCCTTGCCTACTTTCTGAAACAAGAGAACCTGTCACCTGCCTTTGACAGCTAAATACAGAATGGAACTGATATCACTGAAGGTTGCCATTTATTATTAAACAATATTCACACACATTCCCAAGTACAAGCTGTTTCATGAAGGATCTCTAACTTTGAAAGTAAATAACTCAACAACAGTGATTTATAGAAGCATGAAACCAAAAGTATTTTTGTTAAAACAACTGCAAGAATTTGATACATAAGATACAAATTTTAGTTTCAAACTCCGCCGATAGATAGCGATAATGCGGATCTCACAAAGACAGCTCAGATGGCAAGCATAATCATTCGTCGAAGATCTTGTCATAAGAGATTTTGGGTCACTCATAACCCTCGTCTGCCGCACTCAGGACAGCTCCATTCGGTGGCGTCGAAAGGCCTGTTCTGGCCCCGAAGGACAGGGGGACGTGTCCTGTACTTGAGGCGCCCTTTGGAAGTAAAATGGAAGTAAAATAGGATATTTTACTTTTTTTTCTCGGGAAGGGCGATCTCTCCCTCTACTCCCTTTTATCCTTCCTTGTGAGGCCATTGTCAAGATTTGAATTTTGTACCTCTAAGACTTCTCCTTACTTACTATTATACAGGAAAAGACTACCAAGTGCGCCCTTCTGAGGCTTGCGCCCCTGGCACCTGCGAACCTGACCAGCTCCTAGCTACGGCACAGATTTTGCAAATTAATATTATGAAAGGTCCCCCTCCCCACCCTCCAAATAAAATAAAATAGAATGGAAATAGGGATGTAACGGATATCCGGCCTATTCGACTGATTTTTTAATATCCGAAATACTATCGGATATCCAAATCGTAGCTACCAGACTTCTCTGGCGGATATCGGGCCATATACTACTAAAGTTCTATGTATAATATGCATGGGACAGGATGGAAAATTATATTTGAACATTCTTGATAAAGTGATACATAAAACAGGGATATATTTTTTAACTGAAAAAAACAGCAAATTTAACACTGGAAATGGATCATTCAAAATAAACATAACAATTTCAATATTTGTTTAGTAGTTTTTGAGCACATTTATAACTCATCTTCTTATCCTTTTCAACTGCAGACTGCTGTTTACAGGGGAAGTTTATAAGCACGATGCAGAATATCATTTAAAAAATAAGTATATTCAGTATATGCGATTTCTCTCGTGGTAATCCCAGAAATTATCTAATTTTACACTCTCTCTCCCCATGGAGTTTCTGCGATATTTTTAATTTGCTATTTTAACTCTGATAATTAACGAACGAGAAAGATAAATCATGTCAAACGCATTGATTATAAAACACTTTCCAACACATCAATATTTTGGCGCCAAATTTGCAATGTATTTTCCTTACATCTGGCGAGATTTCGGAGATAAGATAGTGTTGTATTATATCACTATAAATGCAATTTTATGAGACCCTGTAAAAGACATTTAAAAAAAAAACTGCATCGTTTAACTGAAAAATCGAAAAATTTTATACTCATTGTCTTGTACTAGAAATGTATTAGTGTCTCTCAAATGCGACAGTTTGTAATTTATTGGAATTCTTTAGAGGTGTTACTGTAGAAGAACTATTAATAATACAGACACTATTTTCAATGTAGAGCCTCAATATTCTGCATGCCGACATTATTTTCTTTCAAAAAAAGCGAATCTCTAAAATAAGTTTCCAAGAAGGACTTTCCATAGAGTACGAAGTATTTGTTTGTCTTTCTCCTGTAAAGGAACTGTACAGAAGAATGTAACAGAAAGAAAAATATAAATATTAATTTTATATAACATAACGGTATCGGACGAACACGGAGAACCAGAATCTTATTCTTTGAAGGGTTAGCAGTCTAAAATTTATTTTCCAAGCACTTAAAAAAATCAAAGTTTGCAATTTTGTTAAATGTAAATGCGTTAACCCGTTTTGGGTTCTTACGAATTAACGTATTTCCGTTGGCCGGAGAAATTCCACTTACGCAACCCCCCAAAAAACAAGCGTAGGTTATCTTATAAATAAAAATGAAATTCTGTTTGTCAATTTGTTGATTTGGGTAGTATACAATTCCACAAAAATGGACCTGTCAGCCTGAAATTTTACACAGATATGTAAAATAATATAGAATAAATGATAGTCCACTTTAAAACTTTGAAAGTCCACCCGTTCCCGGAATTTAAGAGATTTTTTATGCTCTTCACGCAAAAATCTTTCTGTAATTGTAACCCCTGTAGTGAAAAAAGTGTGAAAAAAGGATCGTGGTTGCCATGTGTGGCGATTTTGCCGAATAAAATGTTTTAAATTCTCAAAGTAAAAATAAAAGAATAATAATGATTTTTTTTTTTGTTAGTTTATATTCGTAAGGTTATTTTTTTTAAATTATAATATCGTGTGCATGGGAAATCAGAACAGGAATGTAATGCTTTACACGCAAAACAATAAAAATTGAAGATTTTCGAGGCTAATGTGTAAATTTTTTTAGTTTGGCGAAAAAATAAAATGGCTGAAATATGGATTTTGAGTAAGTGAGTTCTAGCGGTTTGCACAGTTTTCGGCTTGGCGCAATTTATTGAGAGCTTAAGGAAATAGATTTTTGAAAACAAGTGCAAAGGTTTTATTAGAATGCAGCGTTAAATTTTAATGATCCGTGAAGAAATAATGCAGTTATTAAGGGATTTCAAGCGATCTAACTTCAGAATTCTCGCCAATTGAGTACATTGTTTTAAGTTGGGGGAATTCCGCCAAATTTCAGAAAATTGAAATCTCCTCATTTAGTACATCGGAGTAACGATGAATAAAACACATTATAGTTGATAATTTAAAAAAAAAATCGGCTGTATTAAGGAATTCCAATTTTCAAATAAATGCGTGCTACTCTTTGGCGGTCGAACCATTTCCCATATTGACTGCTGCTAAGTCAATGCTTCGAATGATTCCCTGAAAAAACTCTTGCAAAATGGCGTATGTTGGCACTTTGGCGAGGCTTAGATTTGAAACTGGATTGTATTTGAGACTGGTATATATAATAACACTGGTTTTAGATAAAAATGAATGTTGGTATGTGTTTATGAGGTTGGAAAACTCCAGCACCGTTGAGCACCGTTGCACGATGAAATTTGGTTCACCTAAGTCTTTTATGATGGAGAAGGTTTTTATGCTATCCGTTTTCCTTAACTTGCCACTTGGTGCCGCAGCACAACGTCGAATTCTATTTCCGTTTAGCCGTTTGCTATGCGAATATCGTCCAACCGATTTCGATGAAATTTGGTACACGCAAATATTAGAACACGGAGAATATTTTTCACTATCCATTTTGCTGTAACTTGCCGCTAAATGCCGCTGCAAAGCATCAACTTCTATACCGTTCGACCGATCGGCATAAAATTTTTTATACTTACACATTTGAGCACGAAGAATATATTCTCACTGCGTTCCTTTTGATGTTACTCACCACTAGATGACACTGCAATGCATTATTATTTTAACTCGCTACTAGATGACGCTGCAGCAGGCCAAATTCTTGACCATTCAAACGGTCGCTATGAAAATCAGTATACATAGCTATTTGAACAATGAGAATATTTTGGCGTTATCCATTTTGCTATAACCCGCCACTTGACGGCGCTGTAGCAAATCATTACTTTATTGAACCACTCAGGGGCGTAGCCAGGGGGGGGATATCGGGATATATCCCCCCGCCCGAAATTTTTGGATTAGTGATAAAATTCCGTCTATTTATACACATATAAGTTCATATCCCCCCCCCGAAATTTTTTCCAGGCGCATACCCCCCCCCCGAAAAATTTTCCTGGCTACGCGCCTGGAACCACTAGATAGCCCTGCAGTGTATCACTTCTTGACTGTGCAAATAATCGCTATGAAAATAGGTATACATAGATATTTGAACACGGGGAAGAGTTTGGCGCTATCCATTTTCCTATAACTTGCCACTAGATGTCGCGTCAACACATGAACTTCAGTACTGTCCAGCCGATAGTCATGAAAATTCGTATACATTGATATCTGAATGCGAAAAATATTTTCGCCATATCCGTTTTGCTAAAACTCGCCACTAGATTGCGCTACGCCGCATGGCCTTCTGCACCGTACAAACGATTGCCTTGCAATTCGGTATGCATGATTATTGGGCATATTATAACGCGATATCCACTTATATCTGTTTATTACAATGAATAGTAATCACCACAAATCGTAATATCAAAAAGTCCATTCATTCCCGTGCGAAGAACGGGTACTTCAGCTAGTTCACAATAAAATCGTCATAGCTTAATATTACCACATTAAATATTTTTCGATTTACCGCCAAATAATGAAAATATCGCCAATCTCGGTTCATTTTTCAAAGCATTTTTTCGTACCATATTTGGCAATTTGACGCAAAAGTTTCCAACATTGACGAATTTTGGGCACAATTCGAGGGAGGCACAAGTATGTTGTCAGATTATTAGCTCATTCTATTGTAGTTTATAGTATTATATGCTTTAAATAGATTCCTGTCTCTAAACTGCCATTGACCGTATTGCATTAGGAATATTTTGAGTGCTCTTGTAGAAGAACTATTTAACTATACAGACACTATTTTCGATGGAAAGCTTTATCTTGTAATCCTTAACAACATCAATTTTGTTTCATTTCAAATAGCAGAATATCGCTAAAATTAGAAATCAAAGGCCCTAGTGAAGGCAATCGCAACGGGCTCTAGAAAAGGACGTTTGACAAAAGCATGTCTACACTTAATATATTTAATCTTCGTCCACCTAAAATAAATAACTTCATATTCATTCAATAGTTTTTGAACATTTATTTGTTATGCGTTGTTTGTCGATCTGAAATCACCTTTTTTCCATGCGAAACACCACCTACTGGAAGCCTTTTAAACTAAACTTTTTACTAAACTTCCTTGAGCGCATTTTGTGTACAGTAATTATGCAGAAAGTTGGTGTCAATCATCTTATCAGTTTCAGCTGCTTAATTATAACTACCCTGTATGAAGAAAAGCAATTTTTATGTATTCGTCGTTGCTTCCCGGCATGGACTCTCAACTCTGCTTCAGGTGTTAATGATGCTGATTTAAAGGATTTATGGTTAAGGTTAGTGGCTTTTGGCTGTTGGTAATTTTTATATTTTGGTATTAGTGACTTTTCTTTTAATTTTTTGGAGATAAGTGCGCAATGTAAAATTTAAAAATATTTAAAATAAGGTCGTAAAAAGACTATGTTAAAAAAAAACTTCGTTAATTTTTAAAAAAATGCAAATTTTAAATTTGCATATGACCCCCCGCACGAAAAAAATTCCTGATTAGGAAAATGTGCCCGATACACTCATGAGGTGATGCAGAAAATTTCAGCCTTTCACCATAAAATGCCTCAGCGATATCTTTAAAAAAGGATGATCAGGGACTGTACATGATTTTGAATTTGAACGATAGAAAATTTTTATTTGAAAATTTTTATTGCTACAGTGGAAAAAATAGTTTTTTTCGTAATTTCTGTACGACCGCTGAATGCAATCATTCCATGTGATTTTTTCCCCTTCGAGAGCCATTGAAAAGTGGTTTAAGTCAGCCTATATTTATCTTCATATCTCTGACACTTTTTAGAATACAATTCTCGAAATTTGTAAGCAACCTCAACAGTGCATGAGGAACATTTTACTCATTGGGGAATTTTTTTTATACGAGGGTTGTATGCAAATTTAAAAGGTGTAACTTTTTGAAAATTTATTAAAAGAATTTTTCCTAGATGGAGTCTTATTTACGACCTTATTTTCAACATTTTTTTCAGTTTACACTGTGCACTTATCTTTAACAGATAAACAATTAAAGGTTGTTACCACCTTTTTGCGACACCCTGTACATATATAATATACGTTCTTACGAATGCCACTAATCTACCGTAACATATCACACATCGAATGTATTTTGTATGTCTCTGCAAAAAATTGATTAATTTTGCATTTTACAATTTTAAATGGCAAGCATGTAGTTATATACGCCTCAAGATTAAACATGTACTTTCTTATGTTCCGCAATTTCCATCAAACGACCGTAACATATCCAAAATATTTAGTGTGTCCCTGTAAAAAGTACGTCAGTGGCGAGCATGTAGTTATGTACCTCAATATTAAATATTGGATTTGTTACGTTCTACTACTACCGCCTACAGGCCGTAAATTTAGCATGTCGGTAGTCTTGACGGTAGTTTGTGCAGCCCTGTAAAAAGTATTAATTTTACGTTTAGCATTTTTAAGGGTAATTGCGTAATTATTACCTCAGTATTAAATATTTATTTATTTATGGTCTATTTGACTATTACTAACAATAGATCAGAACGTATCAAAAATATTTTACTGAAATATTTATCATTTCGAGGTATCGAAAATATTTATCACTAGCTGAAGTACCCGTCGTTGACCGGTTAGTACTGATTGCAAATTTCTAAAAAGGAAGAACTTTTGTCAGCATTGTTGGAGTACACAGAATGGATGTAGTATATTGCCAAAGTAAAGAAAGCGAAGTTATAATTTTTATGTATTGTTAAAATATTACAGGTTAGAGAGTAACTAAGTAATATCATTTCATTCGCTTTCGTCGTAATTTTGTGATGCGCGAACGAATATTTACGCATATTGAAATAATTTCCGCAAAATCTCAAAATCAAATCAATATTTTTGAAAAATTGGAATCCTAAAATTTAAGTTGAGTGACAACCTATCATGTCACCATATTTCGTTTCATTCCCTGCAGTCTTTATTTCGTGATGCTGGAACAAAAATTTCAGCATTTTAAAACGATTTTCACAAAATCTCAAAATGTAATCAAAATATTTTAAAAATTCAACACCTATAAATTTAGATTAGCGACCACCTATCATATCACCAAATTTCGTATTAGTCGTTATTACGTGATGCTTGAAGAAATATAACCGCATTTTGGGAGAATTTTCACAAAATCTCAAAATCTAATAGAAATGTTTAAAAAATTGGACACCTATACTTTATGTTGAGCAACAACCTATCATGTGACCAAATTTCATATCATTCGCTTTAGTCGTTATTACATAATGCGTGAACAAGAATTCACTCAGTTTGAAACAATTTTAGCAAAATCCCAAAATCTGATCGCTTTTTTTTAGATGCTTATAGTTTAAGGTGACCACCTATCATTTCACCAAATACCATATTTTCCCCTTTGCAGTTATTACGTGAAGTGCGAACACAAATTTACGCAGTTTGAAACAATTTTCCTAAAATCTCCAAATCTAATTAAGATTTTAAAGTAATTCGACGACAATGGCTTAAGTTGAGTGACCACCTATCATGATACCAAATTTTATTTCATTCACTTCAGTCGTTTTTACATCACGAACACAATTTTAAGGAGTTTGGAACGATTTTCGCAAAATCTGAAAATCTAAGCAAGTTTTTTTTTTAAAATAAGCTGCCTAATGTTTAAGTTGAGTGACCACCAATCATGATACCAAATTTCATTTCAATCGCTTCAGTCGTTTTTACGTGATGCGCTCGAACACAAATTTACGCAGTTTGAAAGAATTTTAACAAAATCTCAAAATCTAATGAAGATTTTTTTAAAATTCGACGCCTATGTTTTAAGTTGAGTGACCACCTATCATGATACCAAAATTCATTTCAATCACTTCTGTCGTTTTTACGTGATGCTTAAACAAAAAAAGCGTCACGGGCAGAATGACAGAAGGACAGAAGGACAGAACGACAAACATACAAACTTTTTTTTGAAGGTCGCACCGTATTCCCAGGTGCTTGAAACGGATAGAATTCCAAACGGATTTTTGAATTCCAAGAAATGTACAGACAAAAGTCTAATTTTATTTATATAGATTTCATCTGTGAGCGGGTATACGCCACAATAATAAATATTTATTTTGTTATGTTGCATTATTACTGTCGGTAGATCGCAAAATTAACAATCGTAAATCTCTAGTGTAACCCTGGAAAATGTATATCATTTATACGTTCACTAGTTCAGTAGCAAGCAAGTAGTTATACAACTCAACAATAATTATTAATTTTGTAGGAATCACGACTAATTCACCAGAAAATAACAGGTAGGAAGTATTTTGTATGTCCCTTAATAATGTGTATTTAAGTGCGTTATGTCCCCATCTTAACAAGTGCAAAGTAGAGCGCCAATCCAAGAAAAATGTTAGTCAATCCCATGGAAGAGTGCTTCAAAATCAATGGTTGCAGAGCGATTTTTTTTCATTTTCTAGAATCATAAATATTTACGAAACCATGTTCCATAATTATGGCGGAGAGGAACGGGAACTGGTGGACCTGCGTTTGAATGAAATGCGCTTCATAATCAATGCGTATCACATATAATATAATGATTACCGTTTCAATAATTTAATCAGTGGAATGGGAATGTGCTTCGAAATGAATGCGTGTAACATGATTTTTGTGCCTTGCCTTTAGACTACTCCAATGGTAGAAACCTCTAGAAGGAGTGTTGGTAAATAAAGCCACAAATGTCGGAATAACTTCCTCAGAAATCAAAAATTGTTGAATAAAAAATGTGTAAAATATGATGTTTCTTTACCGAGGTTTTAGAGAGGGAAAAGTTAGAATGTGTTTCAAAAGCAATGCGTCGCACAAAAATTTCGTTGCTTGCTTTTCCCATTCCATTACAAAGACGGAGCCTTGCAGTAAAAAAAAATCCAGAAGGGAAAAATTATTGAAAAATCGAACAAATGACCTCCAAAAAAACGACATGATATTCCCTAAGCAGCATCTAACGGTAAAGAAAAATCCCCACATCTTCCAGTCTCCCAACCAGTGAGCAACAACAAGTAACAGCTTACTCTCATGGCTGCCTTTAAAAATCTTCTGGTGTCATATTCGAAATCGGTTAGCCTTTTCAGATTTCGTTACCGTGCCGAAAAATCCATTTCGGAACACCAGATACAAACAGTCCATTGATTCTGAGACGGAAGAAATCTCTTTTTCATACTTGAAGTTTCGTAAATATTTTCAGTACTTTACCCCACCCAGTGTAATGTGAAAATGTAGGAAGAGTTTTTTAACGCAGTCTATTATAATTTGTCAGCAGACGATTTTTTAATGGTTCCTGAATAGTGGGAATAGAGTGGCTTTAGTAAAGAAATTTTGCATTCATAAATTGTTAGCGGAGGGGTAACTAAAAGCGTTTTTATAAACGCAACGTACGGCTTTCAAAAACTGAAAACAATCGGGTTCCGCTAATCAACAAGATAAAGCATCTTAATTGCAAATCAGTTCTAATCGAAAAAATCTGCAAAACCCGAATACGCTTTCAGTTCCTAGTGTGAATTTTACTCTATAAACCCAAATACACTTCCAGTTCCTAGTGTGAATTTTACTCTATAAACCCAAATACGCTTCCAGTTCCTAGTGTGAATTTTACTCTATAAACCCAAATACGCTTCCAGTTCCTAGTGTGAATTTTACACTATAAACCCAAATACGCTTCCAGTTCCTAGCGTGAATTTTACTCTATAAATACATTTTGAATTTTGAAAGGGAATTAGCAATTGTATTCCATTGCTACTTTTCCTAATGAAGATCTATAGGTTAACACGGTGTGGGATAGGCATTTTGTTTCTGGGATATTCAAATTGGGGAACATGAGGATCGTTTTTTTGGTTGCCATTTGTTCGAATGTCCCTAAAAATTATCTCTTTTCCCTTCAGCAGGTATTTTTAGGGTAACCAGGTAGTGGTAAAGAAATCCCTCTGTCGATCGTTTGCTTTCAAGAACCTGTAACCAGTTTGTATGGATTAAAAAGATTGCATTCGTTTTATGCTCAGTGTAGTGATTCAGTATGAGAAATCATGCAGAAAAGCGCGTAAACGCTTTGTGATTATGAAGCGTTTTCCAAACGCAATAATATCCGGCTGAAAACTATTATGCGAATATGAGAATTACAGTCAGTTAAGAATTACGAGACAGGAAAATCTTTCGAAATGGATTGATTATGAGAAACTTTCAATTGTAAATGTTTAAAACATGCATTTTTAGATCCTTGCATGATGTATAGAGTCGTGTGATTGTAACAAAAATTGGTATTCAGATTTTGTCAAACATTATTTTGTCCATTTTTAAAATTATCTTTGTTAAGTTACAGCGCAACATTTCAAAGTATGTATTGATAAACATAAGACAATGTACATGCGTATTCATGCATGTACGATATATTTTTCCTGACCACGGATCCATTTTCACTGTGTTGATGACGTCTGTACATACGTATAAACGTAACTCGTAAAACTTATCCGTACAATGTTGATTATTGCAACATCTAATTGTGTCTCTCCTTTTTCCATTGCAATAGACTGGATACTTTAATACAGGGTCACCCTATAGACAGTAAGGTCTATGGACACCTTCAATACATTGAAAACAATGAACACCATCCAGGGGCGTAGCCAGAAATGTTTCATGGGGGGGGTTACGACTACTACAACTCATATATATGTATACGTGTGTGTGATAATGTAGTGAAGAATATACATTTTGTATGGCAAAAATTTCTCATGGGGGGATTATGACCCCCCCTAACCCTCCCCCTTCGCTACGCCCCTGACACCATCAATACATTAAAAATATGTGAGCTGTTATTATTTAAGACGTGATCAAAATATTTTCAAATGTCGCCAGTATTGCGATTTTTGCTGAAATACTGCCAAATTTCTCGCCAAAAACAAATACGTAACTCTCATAACTCAAAAACAATTAGACAAAATATGATGAAATTTCGCATGGGATGTAGCATCTAGTTTTTATTATATATTAGTTGCGTGCCCGTTCTTCGTACGGTAGGAAACGAATATTTTACTAAAATATAATCGTAACTATGTATGCGAAAACAAAATGTCAAAAAGTTCAAGTAGTCCTTTTGTTGAAACTACCGCGGCATATATTATGCAACGTAGGATTGTGGTTTAGTTAGTTGTAAGACGGTCGTTGAAAAAAATGAATATAGCACTTTTAATTTCACGAAATAGTTATTAACGTGGTATACTGTGCTTTAATCCATATTATCCAAGCAAATCTACTATTAGTACCAGAGAAAAAAAATGAAAGTACTATCTATTACTGATATTAATATTATCCATCTTCGTTTCTCCGTTTTTAAGGTTCAATTTAAAGAAACAGATTAGATATTTTAAACCAATGATGCCATTCTACTTTTTGGTGATCTGTGGAATTTATGCATTGCCATTAAAACAGATCTCCATATATTTTTAAGCATAATTCTTGTCTGATTAGCGTATTTAGCACAGCAAAATATGTCATCTCGTGGTGGTGGAAAACATCCAAGCTGTACCAATTTAAATAGTATTTAAATCCACCAGGAGACATGAAAACTAAAACATCAAACTATGTAATCTCTAGGAACTACGTCTTACGTTGCTATCTCTAGGAATACCCTTCGCATCTCAAAGTAGTTTAAAACAGTTTTGAATTACTTTTCCCGAGCATGATTCTTGGCATAATCATTGGGAAATAATAATCATTCGAAAAGTTTATTCCACTTTTTAAACATAATTATAACGTCCATGTTATTTCGAATGATCAACTCTTGATACATGACAGAAATAATAGATTTTAAATAGTAATTGTGATGGAGATCACATATCTAATTTAATAATCATTTACTTTGGCTTTCTTTAATGTAATCTATCCAAATTCAAGAATTCTAAATCACTTCTGTTTTTCATTTTTCTGCCATTTCGGTTTTTAAATCTGTATATTTGCTTTTCCCCGTATGCAGTATTCTTTTTGTTTATTCGTCTCTTCAGACCGGTGTGCTAAAAATAGATTATATTATGTCCGTTTGCAAAATCAACGTACTTTCTACTTCCCCTCTTGGCATCCTGCTGGCGTAAGTTATTTTTTTGTTGCCCTGCCTCGTCTTCAAAATTATTTGCTCGCGATTACGTCATTTTTAATTTTATTGGATTAACTGTTAGGGTTGCTCTGGAATTGGCGTTATTGATTTCAGCCAAGTGTTTGTTCTCGCCAATGTGTAATTCTGTGCTGGCGTCATTTTTATGTCATTCCATCTTAATTTCACTGTCCATATAGGACGTAATTTTATTTTCGCTGAGCCACCACCGCCCTTTATAATAATGTTTCAATAGTATATGTTTAATAAAATAGTTTCAAGTATTTAACGTCTCTTTTTTTATATTGCAACTAAGTGTATATCGTACCTGGTTTATTCATGTCACAAAGCAACTTAATAATTTAAAACAGCCTAACTAAATAACTTCTTTACAGTAATACGTTCTGACTTCTACAATTTATACCCCTAAAGAATGAACGATAGTATTTTTTGTCATTATTTTTACAATAACTGAACAAGATTTTACTTGACAATTCATGAAATTCTTATGTCTTAACTTCGACAAACTTAAAAAAAGACTGACTGAAATGGAATTAATTAGTCATCACCTAAATCCAAAAACGTATGGCAATGTCATATAGTATATTTTATAAAGTTTATTTCACTTAACGGTAAAACTAGACTATTGTAAACATATTTTTTATCGCGGAAAATATCTCAATTTTTGTATGCATATTATAGAAAAATGAACTTAAATTCTCAAAAGAAAAATACACTCTCTCGTGAAAGATCATTTGCCCGGTCAGCCATCAAGTTGGATTTTTTAGACTATTTACAATATGATATTTTCAACCGTACGGAGCTTCCAAAATGCAATTAAAAGCGTCCCTTCATAGAAGAAAAGGTCTTTCAGAAAAATGAGAATTTTCGGTAAAAAATATACTAAACTGAAAAACTCACATCTGCATACATCATGTTCGTCTTTCTTTTCAGCATCCATAAATTCTGAGTTCATTCACGGAGCCCGGATGAAAATGAATAGCTACATCAAGTGAGGGAAACTTTTACATAAAAGCTAGTGTAAATGATAATAGCGCGGAGCGGGAGCTCGGAAAAATAATGGCATACAGTTTAAGGGATATGGAATTTAAAAGAAATGATAGTGTTTCAAGGATCGCTTTCGTTTTATTTTGACAGGGTTCCTTTAATTAAAAATGTACAATTTATTTTTCATGTAGTTTATTTTGCGCAATGACTTGTAAAGGGCTAAACGAAATTTGCCTTACAGATATCGCTGTCGTAATCAGTGAGTTTATATTGTGCACGTACATGCGTCAATAGTAGAGGTCATCATGATTCGTCACTATGTCTATTAGATGGCACTTATGCAGCTAACAATTAAAAAGAGGTCGAGTATTTTTATTTGAGAAGCTGACGGTATCTCGCTCGTCTGCCGCTAGTCGATGATTGTCCTGCATCCAAATCCATAATTTTCCTGAGCGTTTCTCATTGCAGCTAGAGAAAGACGTTTCAAAGAAGGCTGGAGCGCATATTCAAAGTTAAGGTCTTTAATCCGAATGTGAGGGCAATCACAAGTACAGGTAGTTTTAAAGAGGCGACAAACACAAAAGTAACATTAAAACATCACGAGAAACAAAAATTCAAAGGAAACAAGCTCATTTAATTCTTCCTTTTAACTCTGATGCAGTATATTTGAAAAAAACTCCTCACATCTTTTCTCTCTTCCGTTGTTTGTATTTGGTCTTTTTTATATTCTGTTGCAGTGTATTAAGCTAATTTACTGTTTTGCATGTGCCCTTTCCTTCTTTCAGTGTAATGTATATAAGAGCCGATTTCATTATTTCTGTTATCATAAGAGTAGAGTTATCAAAAGGTTTTGAGGTAGTTCTTTCTCGATGTTATTCTTGAACATAACATATTTTAAGAGTAAAAACAGTTAGATTTCTTTAAGTTTTAGCGTTAATTTTTTTTAATGAATGGTTTTCTAGACAAAGTTAGAGGAGGGGTGTGTGACCTTTAAGTCCCACCGACCCTTCGGTTATGTCTGTTATTAAAATCTTATAACTTGTACCCCAAGTTCTAACTTCTAAAATTTGTTTACAGGGTTACTTTGGAAGTACAAATTCTTATTTTATACCGTGCTGCATTATCTTTTAGTTTTCCCTTCACTAGGTCTACTAATCTCTTTGATTTGGAACTTTAAAAAGACAATTTCATATAAATTCAAAAAAGTCCATAACGCCAAAATTTTTTAATATAATTTGATAAACAGAGAACTCTTGAACACTTACAAAAAAAAAATTAAGTCTGGAGGGATGTACCTCACGTTCTAACTTCTAAAATTTGTTTACAGGGTTACTTTGGAAGTACAAATTCTTATTTTATTCCTTCTTGCATTATCTTTTAGTTTTCCCATCACTAGGTCTACTAATCTCTTTGATTTGGAACTTTAAAAAAACAATTTCATATAAATTCAAAAAAGTTCATAACGCCAAAAAGTTTTTAATATAATTTGATAAACAGAGAACTCTTGAACACTTACAAAAAAAAAATAAGGCTGGGGAGATGCAATGTAGGATAATACTCGTATTAGGATAATTGATAATTAGGTGAATTGTAAAATAAATCCTTCTCATTATACAATTTTGAGAGTATAATTTGACAAACGAATGGAAGTAACACTTGTTCCGCTACTGTCATTTTCTTCTGTTTCCATGGAAGCATATTTCTACTATCCAGTTGTTCCTATATTTCTGTGTTGTTTTCCAAGAAAGCCGCAATAAATTTCTATTTATTGTGAAACACTCATCATCTCAAGGTAAATTCCACGTCTAGATGTTGAAGAATCCGAATCATTTAATTAAATGCCAATTTATAGATACCAGTCTTGTTTTCTGTGGGGTGTCTACTTCTCACCCGCCGAAACTCCCGCGAGAAGAGCGCTCTCAATCACTCAGTTGCCTTTCAAATATAAAGAAACATGTGCAAAACTCCCATGGATAAAGTAAATTTTGAATATTGGAAAATGTCGTATATACAGGGTAATCAGAATATGAGTATGCATTTGAAAAATTAATAATTCACGGACTAATGTTGGTAGAGAAGTAAAAATAGACATACATGCTTGGAATGACATGGGATTTTATTGCAACCTCAAAGAAAAAGTTTAAAAAGGGCCGACAGATGACGCTTTATGTAAAAAAAAACCAATAATTATCATAATAAACAATGATAAACCAAAGACGATGTTCTTCAGAATAAATGTTCAACATGTCGACCAACAATATCTATTCTTCAACAATAGCTGTAATCGAGGGACAATGTTGTGAACAGCACTTTATAGCTGTATTTAATTATCGTATATTGTATATCAATTTATATCTGTATTTGGTGAGACACTGGCGTCAGATGTTATCTTTTAGCATCTCTACTGAAGTGGGTCGATCGCGCCACACGTGTGACTCGATCGCGCCACCCGTTCGAATACTCTTCCTATGATTATATGATCGTAAACCTGCAATAGCAGATTCCTTATTCTGATAGTACAGCTTCACAAACAGTGCCTTTCTGGTAGGGTCAACATGCTGCGATTGCTGCTGCATGTTTTCCTCTCTCATTACAGCTCTTTTTATATAAGATTCTCATGCAGCGTCACTTGACGTTTTGCTTGTAGATTGCCATCTGTTGGCCATTTTTTTAACTTTTTCTTTTTTGAGTTTACAATAAAACCCCACGTCATTCGAATCATGTGTGTTAATTTTTACTTCTCTACCAACATTAGTCCGTGAATTATTAATTTTTCAATGTATACTCATATTCTGATCACCCTGTATATCCGTTTGAGTTACTTTTATTCCATAAATCTCTCACGCTTGTAGATTTAAACTCTTTATAATTGTTTGTTGTGGTCACAATGGAATGTCTTAAAGAAATTCTAAATGTCTGAGAAAATATAGATATAACAGTATCCCTCTCTTTCGTGGTCCGCAACGAACAAATTACTACAGATTTTGGTCACTGAAAATACATTACGTGAATCATTTTTTAAATAAAAAATCCCAGTAATCAATTCAAATCTACATAAATAACTAAGCTTATATAAGATAAATTACAATCGATAATTCAGAAGCAAACAGTGTAGAATAGTAGTCATGTGAAAAAGATGTGAAATGTAAAACATTAGAATAACTCAAATTAATTGTGGAAGTTATAGATGGGCACATTTTCTCTGTTATTCTTGGGAATCAATTTGAGTTCAAATTTTAATAAGTTGAGTGATTATTTTATTTTCTTCAGATTTGCATGGATTATAAACCAGAGCTCCCTAAAAGATCGTTTGTACAACACGTTCCCATCATATTTTTTCATAAAATATTACAATAGCAAACCATTTATAACAGTAATTCAAACATGTTTAAATCAAGTCCATGTCTAAATATGAACGCAGTACACTACGTTATTAACTTACGATAAAGTAAGTTTTTGTGGTGAAATCCATTTTACCTCACCTAAATACGAAACATCATATAAGAGGGGACTTCGCACATTTTCCATAGGGGCATGTGTTCCATTTAACTTTAGCTTTCAAATAAGCCGCTAGATGACGTCAGGGTGCGAATAAACTGAAGCAGTGACACACCACCGATCTTTTTATAAAAGTTTCAGTTCAGTAGCAGCAGTCAAATAGACAAAAGACACTTCAATTTTTTTTTCGTGCTGAGTAAATCTTCAGATTATTATTCAAAGTTAAAATGAAGGTACGAGTATTAAACAGACTATTTTGATATTGCTTGTATTTTTAAAAATAATCTACTCCTAACTATGCTTCTGTTTTGCAAATAACTTACACCACTAACCATCCAACACATCCCATTTTCCCATTGGAAAACGTGCTTCAGACTAAATCAGCTAAGCTTTTTGTATTAAAAATATTGTTTTATGCAATAAAATAGTCCAAACGACTATTGAGTGATACTCCCGTTTAAAATCAGCTGATAATAGAAAACGATTTATTTAAAAAAAGGAAAGTGCGAGAAGAATGAGAGAAAAGGAGAGAGAAAACAGTAAACGCCAATCCTAGCCAGGAAGCTGTTTGTACTTTCGTCTTCATATATAAAAGGCAGTACAAAACTTCAAATCCTGAAAACGAAAAGTGACATAGTATCCGTCTAAGGAAAAAGAAGAGTAGGTGAAGTGCAAGAAATGTGCGCATGGAGGCTGCACCAAAAGAGATGTTACATATTATGTTTGGGCTCCCCGTGTTTCAGACAATGACGTCTTTTGTTTAAATAATAATAATAATAATAATAAATCTGTCGTTTTAAAATTGTTAAGTGAAAATTTTTGTAAAATCATTAAGTGACATTTGTTTTCCATTTTCAGTTACTTTTGCTTTTATTTAGTTATCAACTATGCCTTTTTAGTTTACGATGAGAAATACATATTATGTAGCAAATAAGGTTTACTACCTGTTTTCTAGCATTTAAAGTATACTTAGAAAATTTGAAAAAATACATTTTTAGTACACTGGAAACTTGCCCCTCACACAGGGCACATTTTCGAACATAAAATGAACAGTACTTGCCCACTTAACCACTTGCTGTCAGAAAGAATATTTAATTTCTTGAAAAAAATATTTATACTACTTTGTAGATAAAGGTATAATAACTGCAATGAGATCCTGTTTACCTCAGAATAGATAAAAATTAAAAATACAAAGATAAAATTATCAAATGTTGGAAAATGTGCCCCGATATCCCTTTATCGAATTTAATTAGACTTATTTTTCTTCTGTATAAAAGTAATTTTATAAGAAATGACATACTTAGTGGTGTGTAGACAAGATTTAATTTTTTTCTAGCTTTAATCTCCCTATAATTATATGATTGCTGAGAGTCATATTAAATTCTTCGCTTTCAACTTAATTACAAAACTTTCCAAACTGTTTTCTGTGCTGAGCAATTTCTAATATGTCTGAAGAATCCTGTAAATCCTACAGCACTTATAATAAGCCGGCATTCTTTGTGGTTGGTACTTATACCAAAATATTATAAAAACACTCATTAATTAGAAGCAAATTTGCGAAATATTGAAAAAAAGCTTTGTTGATTTTCTTGGGCAATCACGGATTAACCCTCTTAATATATTGCTCGCGAAATAATTATCAACGGCAATGATGCTCTAGAGAGAATTAATTTAATGCGTAAATAAATATAGAAAATAATGATGAAAAAAAAAAGCTGTGCTTCCCTTCAACTCATCTCAACTCATTTGTTGGACATTTAAACGCCAAAGTCTTTAATATCAGTATTTCATTTTACCATTTCTTAATCAAGTGCAAACCTATAAGTCTTAATTAAACTTCACCATAACTATATTTTCGTACGGCATTAAAACAAAGGCAAAAACCCCGCAACGAAGGATATTTTGAGCAGACGATATCCCGCAAACATAATGAAGGGAATATTTATTATTTACGAAAAAGTTATTCCAATTAACTGGAAACCGTTTTGATGCGTAAGCAATGTTGTTTCGCAAAGGAACATAAATTAAAAATTTAAATATTCCATTTTCTCAGTCAGGAGAATTAAAGCATTCATGAAAATTAATCACTGCGAGCCTTAATAGAATGAGAACTTTATTTTTCCGACGGAGTTATTCGTCTTTGGAATGTCATGACCGTATTTTATGGCATTAAAATTGATGGAGAAGTATCGTTGTTGTAGCATGTAATAAGTAGTGTTGATGATAAAATCTCTTTTCGTGTAATTAGACAACGTCATTCTGATAAATCTGAATAGAAGTTCCCTTCGTACACTACGAAGTTTGTCTCTGTTTAGGAGAATGAAAGGGGCTCCGAAGGATTTGAATAGATATCAGTTTTTTTTTTTTTTTTTTTTTAGTAAAATGCTAACTGTTTATTTTTAAAGACTTCATTTAATAGTTACGTGCAAAACGGAACATTAAACATTATAGTAATAGTATAAAAGTAAGGTACGTAACCAGGTCATAAAAGATGGAACATAATGATATGTACATTTTATATCTTAAGACCTTTACGAAGTTGTAACTCATAGCACGTCATTCATTCATTCGATTTAAAAAGACGTATCGCTTTGATCAGTTGAGGACACATTTATATGCATGATTATGGGTACGATGAGAAGCTACTGATTGGAAGACCAAATGAGAAGCACGCATGTGAAAGCAAAATGACTCTGGCATCATAATTATAGTACAGGGATCAGACCAGGCGCGTAGCCAGGAAAATTTTTCGGGGGGGGGGATATGAACTTATATGTGTATAAATAGACAGAATTTCATCACTAATCCAAAAATTTCGGGGGGGATATATCCCGATATCCTCCCCCCCCCCTGGCTCAGACGAAGCTACACCCGCATTCCAGTGACCGGCACAAATTTTCATTGAAACAGTTGAAGGCAAGGCCTTCTCTGGTCTCTCCTTAACACTTGACACTTCTCTGTAAATCTATATTCTTAATATTTATCCACGCTTAATAGATTAAAAAGATATTTTTGAAGAACAAAATGACTTATAGTGCCATGATATATAAAAGGTGTATTTTAATCAAGAAATATGAATCATGGCATATTCATCGGTTATAAAATACTAACCATGCCCAACAGATTGGCCCTTACTGTACATTATATTTGTGTGATGAAAATACGAAAAAAAAAAAAACTTATTACGATGTTTCATTCAAAAAACCGTCATTAAAGCTTAATCTATTGTTACATGCTTGCTAGTTTAATATACCCTAAAAATAATAATTTACGTGAGAAAGAGCCAATATTTTAATTTTGTTGTATATAAATTCGTAAATTGGTTCGGCAGTCAATAACTATATCCTCGTTAGCAACATTAAAATGTGATTAATAGGAATTATAACAAGAAGAAACAAGGTGTGAAAAATTTGGCAATATTATATTAGTAGTTTCTAAATATGTGGCCGTTTGGTGAGATTTCATGTAAAATATCAAAAGATTTTATTACTCTCCGTAGAATTTTATGAGGTCTTGAAAAACATCTACAATTGTTATTTTAAGTCATTTTTGTGGAAATCAAGCTTCAATATCTCTTCACTTACATGTATTATAACCTCAATATATTGACCATAAAGGTCAATATATTTTATTATGCCTGTAATGCATTAAAAGTATATCACTTTTGTCTCTGAATACCCTGCAATAATCTTTGCTTAGTTAGTTATAAATGGCTCATTGCAAACAGCCGTCAATCCCTAAAAAGAAAAAAGAAAAAAATTCGTAGTTCAGCGTTTTATTCTCAGATTTCAAATGGCAAAATTCGGCATTGAAAGTTTTGTAAATTTTAAATAAAATATCTATTTTGTGTATGGTTTATATTTCTCCTGTCCTTCAAATTTTAAAATAGCAAAATACTTAAATAATTCTCTTGAAAAAGTTGTTCATTGGAGCTAATTTCTTGTATTAAATGTCCACACATTCATATCCATATATAAATGGGAAAACATTAAATAATATCTATATTTATGAGTCCCTTATAATTCTCCTGTTTCAAGTTTTCTATGTTAAAAATTAAAGTGGTTTCTCGAAAATGCAGTCCATAACACAAGCAACTCGCATTAAATACACTATCATACATATCTAGAAGTTTCTGTTATTGCTTCTCGAAAATGCAGTCCATAATACAAGCAACTCGCGTTAAATACACTATCATACATATCTAGACGTTTCTGTTATTGCTAAAATTAACTTTTGTATGCCTTAAAACAACTTATAAATATGTATGTCGCATGTACATACTTCGTTTAGTCTTCATTTGGCACGATTACAAATAGTCTTAGAGTCAATCCACTTAAATACTTAATAAAATGTCGTTAAGAAAGCAAGTGTGTAAATGTGAAAATTGATTGAACGATGATTTCTTTTTCATAAAAATTGTCACGTTAAACGAAACACGGCGGTGAAACCAAACTAACAGATTGTGCTCTAAATCACATTTTTTACTTGAGTTCGAAAGTTTGAATTAAGATAATAAGATATTTACTTCCCATTTACGATAATTTGTTCAATTACATGTAATCCGTAAATAAATTTTAATATCACTAATTGACTGTCTGTAATGGCTTTGCAATTTTCTGGATATATTCATAAATAAAATTACTATTTTTTTTTTTTTAAGAATTTGTTTTAGTTAGTGTTCTTGTCTTTCATGACCCTAATTTTTTTTATTTTGATATTCCAAGTGTAACATAACCAGTGTGAAATATAATCGTATTAAGTATAGTGATCTGATACACGCTCTTTTTCATGAGCGTTTTTCAATTAAGTTGCTATCACACGACAGCTCTATGCACTGCAAAATGCATGTACTGCACTTTCGCGCTGCATTTTGCCCGTCAAAAGCAACATATAGAGGGGTTGTTTTGCAGTACGAAAATATCACCTAGAAGAAAGGCGCAGAGTTGCAAACTTGGCGACGTTATCGCTCTTTCTGTGACAAATACCGACTATTACTGGCTATTTTTGCGACGAAGTAAAATTAGATTCGTGATTTCCGAACGTGGGGATTTTATATATGCGTGTCTGCATTCTCAAGTAAAAGAATGAACGATTTGGAGCAACATTGTCTTTCCATAATTGCGGTAACTGATTTCATTAATAAAATCGGCTTCGATTTCAGTCGTCCACATTGCCGACGCGAAGGCAGCCATCTTGAATTAAGGGATGGATATTTCTTGGGCTCTGATTGGCTGATTTCGCATTGCATGCCTTACTTTTTCAAACAGTGCTGAAAAAGTCAGGCTTCAAGAAAAACGCTATCACACGATGTTTTCGTCCGAATGAAGGGCAAAATTGCAATGCGAAAGTGTAGTGCATTGCATTTGCAGTGTGTAGAGCTCTCGTGTGATAGCACCTTTACGCATGCTTTTTCCGCTGTCCCGGAGGCACACAGGCGGATTTCCCAATATTCGCGGTCAAACCTTCAATATACGAAGTTAGCCATGACAGTCATGTTACTTATTTTTTCGATTCTTATTGGTTTCTTGAATCCAATGACAGCCTGCATAATATTTGAATCGAGTGTTTAAACGGTCAACCACTATTGAAAAGTTTGTTGTCTCCTTAAGGGGACAGCCTACTTTTAAGAATGGGAAAATGTAGAAATTTTAGATCAACTTTCATAATTTTTTTTAAATAATGAATGCATGCAGAAACACAATTTTTTTTTCAGTTAAATACTATGACATTACTCTATTGATTAAAAATATTATTTTAGTTTATTATAAAGGTGATAATTTAAAAAATATTATTTTACCACACAATACTGGAAAAAAAATTCAAGGGTACTTTCCCACTGTGCGCAAGGTATCTCAATTAGAATTCCTTTGATCCTCATGATTTTTTTCTAAATTAAACAAAACATTCAAATTAACAATCTAAACTAATATGTTTTAATTATTTTCATAATTTAAATTATAAAAAATCATTTAATCTCAAAATTTAAATTACCATCAAAATTTTGATAGTTTTACAATCATAACTTTTTTTCTATGAAACTCAACCATTTCATTTTAGTTCATTTTATTCATTATATCAACATAAATGCCTGAGAAAAATTTCAAGTTGATACCTTAAATAGTTTTTAAAATATCATGCGCGCAAACTTGAAAAACAGTGTTTTGAGTTAACGCCAATTAAAGTTCAAATTGTAGTTTTGGAACATAAATTTTAATTTTTAAAAGTTGAAAACATTTTCTATTGAAACAGTTACTATTTAAAAATAATTTTACCGAGTATTTAAAATGATTAACCCAAAATATCTTTTAATATGGCTTAAGAAACATCAGTCTAAAGAAAAGCTCGACAATTGTAAATATGAAAAAATATGTACATACCATAACAAAAGATACATTTTTAGGATAGAAAGGCATTAATATTGGTAAAGTACATTATTTGAAGTTATTTTAATAATTATATCCATATATATATATACATTTATTTTTACTTTGCAACATAAAAATTTGTTTTTATTTCACTTTATGAACTTCTCGATTTAAAATTTTCCGCTTTCATACACAATGCCTTCGTTTTCTTTTATTGCCTAAATGCGAACTGTTGAGCATTTTTCTGGCTCTTCGAGTTTCTAAATTAAATTCTGTACATTTCTTTTCTTCCTCTTTTATGCTTTGAGTGTCAACATTTGTTGCAGCTTCTACAGCATGCTGTCCAACTTGTGTTTACATTTTCCTTTTTATCTCAACAAATAATTGCCATACAGAAAAATGGTTGGTATCAATCTTTTTAGAATAAAGCAAACTATTTAATAAGATCAAAATCGATTTTTTGGGCAGTTTAAAAGTAGGTTGTCCCCTTAATAACAGCTGATTACACACGATTTTTGGGTCTGACTTCTATACAAATTAAATTTTAATTTCTCCTACGCTAAAACTAAGGAAAATAATTTTTTTTAATGAAAGTTTGCTTTTGTAGAAATCAAAGCAATTTTTCAATTTTTTGGCAAAAATCACTGATTTTTATATTTTTTTGATAATTTCACTCTAAATTATGATCAGAAAAGTTTTTGTTGGATATAAAAGTATTTCTTATTCAAGATTTGTGATAAACAATAACATATAAATGTAAAATAATAAGAAATTAATGTCTAAAAGTGAATATTTTTCGTATTTCTTTCATATTCGTATGAGCAAATAATAATACTACGAATAATACTACAAGCAATACTACAGAGTTACAAATAATAATACAGTTTACTTTCGGGTTAATCAAAGTGCTGCCATCTTTTGTTTATGAAATAAATTAAAATATACTTATCGACTTAAATCAGACAAAAGCAAACTTTAAGAACTAAAAAGGAAAATTTAAGTATCTTTCAATGTCTAGAATCAGAATTTAAGCATCAGAACAGAAGCCACCCCCCCCCCCTTTTTTTTTTTTTTTTTTTTTTTTTACCGATGTTATTGTTTACATAAATTTGAAGTTATTAAAAAAGAAAAGTTCTCTTGTTTTATATGTGTTTGGTGTAACTTTTACAATGGATTGGGAACCTAGGGTATACATTTGCGTATTTAAAGTATATGTTGCAATTTTCTTTAGTACTTTTTCCCAAAACCAAAATAAAACAAATCTTTGAGTTAAATTTCATGTAATGACTGACTGCATTGAGCTATAAAGTTATAAATTCACTAGAATCAGACTGCGTTATAGAGATTATAATAAAGTTCCTAATCGTAAATTAATGTCTATGTTAATTGTAGTTGTTAATATTTGCTACTCTCCTTATCATTAGATAATTAACAACAACAAAAAAATAAATAATTTTTTTTAATTAAAAAAAAATTTTTTAGGTTCATCTTCTAAGAATGTCGTTATATGTCTTCGGCAATTAACTAAATATTATAGAGATTGTAACTGAAAAGATAATGATAAAAATTTGAAAATCTTGTCGGCAAAGTAAAAATTTCTTTGGGTGTTGAGGATGATTTAACGCATGACTGAAAGCAATTATTATCGATGTTTTCATAATGTTTTTTTTATTTCTTTAGCTTTTTAAATGTTCAAATCCACCTATAGGTTTTGTCCAAAAAATTAAAAAAATCCACCTGAGTAGGATGGCCAGGGACAAAGGAAAACAATAATAAAGTCTCATTCATTTATGCGTCGCACTAAAAAACACCTCCCACTTATACTCGTCGCATAAAAAAGTTCTCCGAAATGAATTTCCCAACTAAACATACGTTGCTTATAACAAAATTTTTATTCTTTTTAATCAATGTTCGACTGTATATTAATTTGTGAGAATGCTGCAATGGGGTGAATTAGAATTTGGTTATGTAAGTATTTCCATTGTTTCGTTCATCATAAATAGTGTAACTCATTAAAAAATAAATTCATTGCATTCGAAATTAATTTTATTTACATTTTTCTGTATATAAATAGCATTAATTAGCAATATGATGTAGTACAATGTACTCTTATTTCACTTTTAAGCTCACTTTTGTAGTTTTTTAATTTTGCACGTCTCTCACTTATACGCGCTCTTTTCACAGTGCCGCGCATAAGTGAGGGATCTTTGTACTTTAAACTCAGTTTAAAATATTTTAGCTCGTACTCTTCCATCTTTTAAAATCTATATTCACCTTCCGTAGGCTTTGGGGCGATTACTTCCCACCTGTATGATCTAACGAAACATATCTTTAGAAAACTCAGTGTAATAATTCGGCCTCGCTATTATAATGTTGGAAAAACCAATTGCTATGTGATTGATTTTGGTGCTGTCATTTATGTTAAAATGTTTATAACAACATTAGCACATTGGTTCTGAAAGCTCGAAACACTCTCAGAAAAGTTTTTATTTATACACTTATTTTTCCCTCATTTTGCAATGAAAAACTTCTGTACTCAATGGAAACGTAATATTTCCGTAAGTTCTTCTTCCCTAAATCTGAAGGAGAGAAAATTTACCTTATAGCACGGGTTTATATGAAACCGATGAGTTTAACACAGCAGGAAATAGTGATTTTTTCCCTATAACACATTAAAAAAGACCCTTACAACCTGAAAAAGAATGAAACAGTTGTTTCTGTATTATTTGTTAACACTTCTGATGCTCATCATGTGTTTGTGACTCGTACAACACGGATTCATAAACAAAATATTTGGAGCAACGAAAAAAACTGGAGAAGTTGCTTTTCAAAAAACAGCTCAGCCGTCAAAATAAAGTAACATTATGTAAGTGCATAGTGCTTCCGTCAGCGACTTATGCCAACCAAATCTGGGGATATACCGCGAAAACCAATCTAGATATATTATCACGAAAACACACGCAATTGTCTGCTGAATCTTCACGGACACAGGTACAACTCAACTTGTTCCCTCTGCTCTGTTTGACGGAAGGGTTTGTCTGAAGAAGACCGAACGAATTTTCGGTCGAAACGATCCTTACGCCTTGAAGTAACCTTTAATGTTTTTTTTTTTTTCACAAAGTTTTTATTCATTTTAATTCAATGTATCGTCTAGTATAATTTCTAAGTTATGAAATAGTTTAGCAAATGGAAAATTGCGAGGTAACGTCTTCCTGGAACCATGACCATTACAAGATGTCAATTACAGAGGGACGCAGCAAGTAGCTTATTACCACTGTTATGACTAATTCTATGCAATTACTAGGAGGCCATTCTGTTTCTAGATGGCTTCATGAGAGAAAGCTTTCTGCAAAAAGACGACCTGCTGTTTGAGTCCCGCTCACTTCTGGTAACAGTAGATTCCGTTTAGCATGGTACGTATGTGGTGGAGTGAAAGGAGCAGTCGGGACAATATGTTTTTTAAAAAAAAGATAATTTTGATGCTGTTCCCATGGGAAGGCCACACAGGTGGACAATAAATTACAAGAGGCGCCAGGCAATTGACATTTTGGACACTATAAGCACAATGAACTGTCAATGTTAATATATTTATGGCAATCCCGAAAATTATATACAAATTTGGAGGGGTATATTACCCAAATGCCCCACCTACATGACCGTGATTCGGCGAAGGGATTCATTAGTTCCCCGATGCGAGCAAATCAAAAACTCTAGTCAATGATGTAAGAGGGGTAAAAAGAAACAGCCCCGTGAGAAGAAAAAAAAAGCAGGGGTGCAGAAAAAAAAAGAGAGGACAAGTGTGCGTCGAAGCAGTGTGGTGAATAGTGTGTTAGAAGAGAGAGTCGAGAGAGTGCTTCGAAGCAGTGTGGCGGAGGAGTTGTGTTAAAAATGTGTGTCAGGAGAGAATGCCCAAGGAGTGTTGCTTGGTGATGACCTAAAAGAAAAAGCGGTCCCAACAGTGCACGCAATGGAGAAAGAAAGGCTTGTGAATGCAGATAGAGCGACTGAGTGCTAGCTAAAAGCCGATCGTGCTCCGCGAAAAGATGGCTACCTCATCATAATGGTGAATATCCAAACTATTTATTTCCTACTTGTGTTTCGAGCCTATTGTGGATACACATTATCCTCCAAAACCACATCTCCCCAGATACTTTGTTATACTACACTTATTTCAATATCGCCTTTTAATTAATGTTATTGGAATGTCTAAGAATAAATGGATTTTATTTGTGGCTCATATAGCTTTTAGCTTATTTCAGTGTTTAGATGTATTCCAATTATTTTCCTTTTTTCAGCGTAATTCTAAGAGTGCTTGCCAGGTAGGTTATTCGCGGCACAATCCCACCTTACGATCATCTTTGGCCTTAGCATTCATCAAATTTTAATTATTTCAAAATTCCACCTAAAGACTGTTACCACATTATAGTACCACAATGTAGATTATAGAAAGTGGATGAAATGGATTATCAATTGGGATATACACTTATAAAACCTATTTCGGTTCTACCTCAACAAGTATTTGCGCCTTTCTTACATATCGAAAGAACCAGAAGCTTGCTATCTGTCCTCCAATGTTAGAAAAATCGACCATTATGGCAGCGAAAATAGCATGACATGAGTGAGAACTGAAAATCTTTGAATTATACTAGAATACGAATAAGATATTCTTGAATAAACTGGTGAATCAATAGATGTTGAATCTCAACTTTGTTTTTATCTAAACAAGAAAATTTATCTAAGCAAGCAATAATTGAAAGTTTATGGATAAAAGGGTAGATATATTTTTATATTTGCATGAAACTGATTTTATTTATTCATATATTTTTAAATCCTTTCTTGTAATGTTAAAATAATGATTTTGCAACTTTAATTTAATTTTTAATGAATTGTACGCACAGCATAAAGGATTTTGAAAACTCATTAGTTATATTTTGTTATATTTTTAATATCAACTGAGCTTTAAATATTAACGATTTATGCAAATTATGGAGTGCAGATGCATCATTTTCCAAGTAATTAATGCATATATTAAAAATTGAACTAAAAGTTTATCGATATTTAAAATTTAATGAAACATATAACAACAATATCGTATTAAAAAAATAATAGTTGCTTGTTTATTGAAATAGCTTTGTGGTATGCGTAGCTATTAAAGCCATACACATTTACACTTTCTTTGTTGCGATCTATGACGTTTAAGAACCATATTCAATCCTATAACATGGGAAACAACCATGTGTTTCCACGGGCCTGTCCAAAATATAGGTATCACAAAACTGCAGAACTTTTATTACTTTTATACAAGACAAAAGAAACAAACATTATCTCTCCATGCACTGAACTTTCACACAAAAACCATCAAATCTCTGCGCATTTCAGAAGGTATACGATGGTCATTCCTTCCTCAGTTTCTTTTGCGAACAATAAATAATTCCAAAAAAAAATGAAAGAAATGAGACTGAAGAACAATAACAACATCGAAAGAAATTCTAGCGTGTGTTCCAAGACCCTCGAAATTTAATAATGATTCAGCGAGCGTAAGATTTTGAATATAAGCGGAATACCGTTTCATATTCAAAATCCTCAAGACATTGTAAGTCACGAAATATACTGAGGCTCTTTTTATTTTTATCTTAATGGTCTACCTCGCCGATGCCTAGGAATTTAAATAAATGTTTATATAATTCGAGTGAGTTTTGTCTCTGTGCATAATGCCGGGGAGAAGCTGTATAATAATGATGGCGGATGTAAAACTCTTTTAAACGATTCAGGCACAAAAGAGATAAGTCCTGTAGCACAGTGTTTCGTCAGTTTGTGATTTGTTAAATGGGATTTTTCTAGGTCATTGGGTCAATATTTTATTTTATTTTATTTTTTAAGAATTGAGATAAATCACTTTGCTTTATTATATTACCTACTCTTATTTTATTTACTGCACTCATTTCATTCTATTGGGTGGAAGGGAAAGTAATGTCTTTTGTTTTCATAAAATTAAGAAAAAATAAAATTTTAAGGAGTATTGAATTACAAACAATCTGTGCCTACTCATATTTGTTAAATTTTATCCTCCTTGGAGGGTTATATTCGAAACGTTTTTAAATAGATTTATAAGTATCCGTGAGTGTTATATTTAACAGTAAGAATTTTATGGATATCTCTTTTCTTATCCGATCACGCAGGATATGTGAAAAGAACACTTTAGCTCCCCATTCCCAATAAATCACGAATTTGGAAAATGCTGTCTAATTTAGCACGTATGCTAAAAAAGTCGCATACAGGCCAAATTTAGTATTATTAGCTTTATTAGTTTTGGTTAGTCAGAATGTTGACATGCGAAAAAGAATATTTTTCTTTTAGGGCACACATAATATTTTACTGTCTTCATATGAATTTTTAAATCAGCATCTTCTGTGCGGTTTCGATAAACTGCGTATTTGCTCTGTCTGGATTTAAAAAAGAAATCATTCAGCCTATAGTAATTATATTAACAAAAATCTGAATACCGTTCAAAATGTATTTATAGCACACTCTTCAATTTCTAAAATATACTTGATCTTCTATTCCAGTGGCTTTCCCATCAGTTTGTGGTAAAACTAGTTAGTATTGGCAATCTAAACTAGAAGTTGACGTAAAAAGTCTTTATAAGTAGGGTTTTTTAAAGCATTTTTTTTTTTCAAAATAGTAACCAGACCGTCCATTAACTCCCAGAAATTTTGCTACTTATAAGCCGAAAGTTACTATTTACAGAAAGTGATTAATAATATTCCAAATTTGTTGGCATTATTGTATGTATTACTTAATTTCAAAAAGGACTTTTGACTTGAAAATCTTTGGGAACCACTGAAATGCAGTTTAAACAGAATTATTCTAGTATTTTCTTGTCGCGTCTTTTTCATGTTTGGCCGATAAATCAAATTTCTTATTCCTTATTTCGTTAAAGTTCCTTATTCTCCAGAAAATGAAAACAGCACACAATATCGAATAAAATTAATTTAATTTTGTAAGCAATTTTTGGAGAATATTAAATAAAGTACATTGAAATTGAGCTAATAAATGAAATTTGTATGGGTATCTACAAGTTATCCCTCTATTTTTAAATTCTAATTAAAAGAGAATTTATAAAGAATAACATACATCAAAACTTTTCAAAAATGATGAAGATAAGGTATTTTATGATAACGATACTTATTATTGTAGAGAAAATTTTAAAATCTTGCAGACAGTTGATACAATGCTTTAAATGGAACTTCTTATTATTGCATTGGCAGTTTCAATTTCACCTAAAATACTCTTACAGTTTTATTTATAACTCATTAAACAAAAATCCGGCTCGGGCTTTTTTTAACTAAAAGTTTTTTTATTTCATTTAATTGATTTTGTTTATCGTTTAGAATCTGAAATCATGTTCTATCCATGTAATTATACAGTACTTTTTGTTTCTTCGAATATAAAGCTCTGATAACAAAGTTATTGGTAGAAAAGCTCTTTCTATTAAAGTTATTGCATGATATCTGTTTTCAAGCAACGCAGTTGTTGTATAACATTATTTCACCAGATTTTAGTAACACCAGATTTTAGTACTTTTTGGAGTGTTAGCAGACGTGCCATTTCTAAGGTTTTAGGCCTGAAAATTTTTCTTCATTTTCTCAGACTTTATAAGAGTTCACACAGGAATTTCTGCTTGTACAGTTATTTTCACCTGACTTGGGTGAATAATTTCTTATTCTTTGGAAGTGGATCAGATACCAACTGAAGAATAATTTTGAAATAATATGCCCAAAATTGCTTTTAAAAGATTGAAATTACAACAATGAATGTTTATTGTATGTGTTTTACAATCTTTTTAAGTGATATTTAGACACATCTATTTCTATCTTTTAATTAAAATTTTTAAAAATACATTCTATTAAGAAACTATTGTGCTTATTAAAAGACGAGATACTTCGATTTTGTAGTATTATCATACAGTTTTATAACATATGAGTTTTAGTACAAATTGCGCATCTGATATGTATTTTCCCTGATGTTTTAAATGCATAATATTTTTTGGGAAAATTATACATTGAAATACTATATTGAAATACTATTTTACTATATATATAGTAAAATACACAAACTCTTATTATATATGTGACAAATGTCGGACACTCTCTTTGCAATGATTTCATCTTTTCCGAAAGAGTGACAGTCGAGGCAGGTTGAGTTTAATCTGGATCTTTATTATTTATCATATTTAGTTGAAGAAGGACCGGCGATAGACCGACACACTTGTTGCGTGTTAATTAGGCAGTTACTATAGCGAAAGTCC
The DNA here is from genome assembly GCA_038373885.1 of Cheiracanthium punctorium. Lineage (NCBI taxonomy): Eukaryota > Metazoa > Arthropoda > Arachnida > Araneae > Cheiracanthiidae > Cheiracanthium > Cheiracanthium punctorium. Next base: position 2,183,372 of record JAWZYV010002197.1, read on the forward strand.
TCGCAAATTTCTCGCTCCTGGCCTACATACCCCCTAGTTTCTCAACTTGTAGTTAGGAGCAAAGGCCGTTACCCTTTCGCTAATTGGTTCAGTAAAGTGATGTCATTTATTTACTTAACCCAAGAAATTTATGTTAGGCCACCGGGAACCATAAACGGCTGCAATTTTAGCTTAATTCGCACTTTTGATTCTTAAGTGCTCTCAAAAATTGTCTCTGAGAGTAATATTTGTCCGGCCAGAAACAAACTTTACAGTGAAAGTACTCTGCTTCATAATGGTTTTTCAGATGATTTTAAATTAAACTAGATTAAATTGTCAAAAGATACTTTATTATTTCATAGATATATATAATATGAAAAAGAATCAATAAAGAACATTGTAATAATAGCCCACCGTTCACAACACTTAGAAAAACTCTAGACGCAGTCGTGGGTTGACAGGACTTTACTCCGGCATCCAGCTCACATTATGGAAGAGGTTCACATAACGACTTTCAGAAATATAAAAACAAATGAAAAAATATATCTCTTACTCGTTGTAACCTCTTAAAAACACTATGAGTCATGACCGCTATGGCGGAGACTTCGCTCGCTTGATATATTCGCGATACATCACGCTACGTGACGTGCAACTGATTTTATTGGTTTTCAGACTGTCAGACGCTTGCACCGAAAATGAGGCGTCAGCGGAGAATTCAAAATTCGCGCAGTTTCTTAATGTTTATTTTTCTATTTACACGGTTGCTACATCAGCGTTTGCTGGGAAAACGCGATACTAGAGAAAAAGAACACATTTAAGAATTTACCTCACATAAGAAATGGTGAAATGGTTGAAATTTTAAAATGCCGATAAATTAAAAGCTTTAGATTCTATCACTCAGAATTTATTAATTGTAATTTCATTATATATATTATTAAAATTGGCTATTTTACTATACATATCTATCTATCTCTCTCTCTATATATATATAGTAAAATACACAACTTACGAATTAAGGAATCAAAGCAATATATACTATATGTATATATATATATATATATATATAAAATTTTCACACGCACTCATCATATTTTTAAAAAAGCAATACATTTCTGTGCCTTTTGCTTATTGACGACATGTGCATTGCATAATAAATATGCATGCCTAAAAAAATCTAAAGTTTTTTTGGAAACTTTAAAAATTGGAAAATCCCATGCTTTTCTTTTTGGAAACTTAACACACTGTTGACTTTATTAAACAAAGAAATTATTGAAAGTTTCATTATTTGAGAGAAAAGGCTGAGGATGTTTCATTAAAATTAATTTATTGAATTATTTTTAAATATTACTCCTGTTTATATCAAATTTTTAAACATTACTGATAATTTATGTTATTAAAAAGGCAAACAAAAAACTAATGTGCTTTATATTACAAAAATGTTTAGATACAAATAAAAATCTAGCAAACTTTTCAAAATATTGAATTTAAAAATATGAGATTATATTCTGATGAAAATATTTTTCATTAAAAAAGCACCCTTTTGTTTCTGTTACTCATTTATTACTTTCAAAATTTCCTTAAAGTAGCTTATAGTAAAACTGCAAAAATGAACAAACTATTGCTCATTGTCTTTCATCGGCATGCTAAGTAATAAGTATTTAGAAATTGTTGTTTTTAATTTCCTCTTACATTTGTGTACTTTAGCTAGAGGCGCAATCATGAAATTTTTATTTTAGAAAAACTAAGTATCTGAAGAAAATGGTTTTTCTCTTTATGCCTACTTAACTGTTTTGCAATACATTCTTTCTCCAACTATTATTTTCAGTTGATATTTAAGTAGTAACTAACGTATTCAAATTTTATGTCACGTTATTTAGGAAAAATGGTATTTTAAAAGTGCAAGTAAGATAATAGAAATAATTACGTTACGTAAAAGCGACTTTGTTTTAATGCTTTATGTAACTTAATTGTTGTAGTTACATAATTGTATAAATTTATCTTGAGAAAAAGACATGCTATGACATTAACTCTCACATTTTAAAGCTCCTGAAGAAAAATAAAGCAGCATAGACCCTTTCATTTTTTTTACATCTACTTATCTCTGAAAAGAGATGTTTACACCTATATTATGTTTAACTGTGTTGATTACCGTGTTCGCCAAAAGGTTATTGCGTTGTTTGTTTGTTTTTTTACATAAAATTCAAACAAATAAATATTCAACAATTTTTATTAAAAACAATCTGAGCCTAAATTCATATTTTTTACAAATCAAAGTAAGAATTTTACAGGTAACTATTTCTTCCATAAAAGGTGGCTACCCATCTCCTATTTTTTCCCATGTACCTTCCTGGCAGGATAGTATTCAAAATGTCCTGAAATTGATTCCAGGTTCGTGAGTGTTAAATTCTGCAGCAAGCATTTTATGGATATATTCTTTTTTATAGAACACTCGGCATATGTTAAAATAACGTTTTTGTCCCCTACTCCCCGAATTACATGGAGAATGCGAATTTTGGAAAATGATGTCTAATCCAGCACCTATGTTAAAGAACTCATGTACGTATCAAATTTCGAACTATTAGCTTCAGTAGTTTTAGCCAGTCGAAATATTGACGCACTAAAACACAATTACTTTTGGCCAACACAATATATCTTTTCGGGGAGACAAGAATGTACGTTGATGTTTCCTCTAACCAAAATTGTTGAAGCTAAGAAAACGAAATTATTCAACAATGGGAGATTTGTTGTTGGTTCTCGAATATAAAAGGTAGTTTTACAGAATTTCTAACCCAAGGAGGGTAATGGGTACAACTTTCCTTACACACATCCCTAAGTAATTTATATACACTGCTCAAAACAATTATGGGAGCACATGGTTTTAACGAAATTACGCAAATATTTACACCGATAAGTAGCATAAAATAAATCATCGATAATTTAAAGCCTAGCAGGAAAAAGAAGAAGAAAACTTCATATGCAAATCAAAGTTCATGACGTCAAAAACCAGCAAAAGAATTTAAGGGAAGAAATCGAGATGTTGTGTGAAACGTCTCTTTCACTGACTTAACTGTGAAATTCGATTGCTCAGTATTTTTTATTTTTTTATTTTTTCAGAAAAGGTGACTTGAAAATGTCTCAACAACGTGATTTACCGGAATCTATGGCACGGCGTATTATAGGCAGACTGGAATCCGGGCAAACACATCGTAGTGTCGCGGAAGCTGTTGGAGTCGCAAGAAGTGTCGTTGCAAGGCTGTGGAATTGATTCCAAGAAACAGGGAATGTTAGACGTCGACCAGGGCAAGTTCTTCCACGTGCCACTACCGGAACTTATGACCGGTATATGCTGTTAACAGCTCGTCGAAACAGAGCAGACAATGCCACTCAGCTGCAAAGACAGTTGCTCTTGGCATCAGGACGAAGGGTGTCCAGTGAAACAGTACGTAATAGGCTTCATCAAGGAGGTCTCTGTGCACCTAGGCCAGTGGTCCTCATTCCGTTGACCTCACGCCACCGTTCGGCCAGAAGAAGATGGGCTGCTGAGCATCGAGATTGGGAGCAACATGATTGGAGCCAAGTGCTGTTTACAGACGTGTCCCGATTCAGTCTGGAGTGTGACACCCGACGTGTTTTGGTATGGAGAGAAAGGGGCACTCGAAATAACCCCTCATTCGTTCGTGAAAGGTCACAATACAGACGAGATGGTTGGATGGTATGGGGTGGAATCAGCACAGGGGGACGTACGGACCTGCATATCATTCGGAATGGTACTTTGACGGCCCGAAGGTATGCAGACGAGATACTGAGACCTCATGTCATACCTTACGCTGCAGCCATTGGAGATTCCTTTGTTTTCCAGCATGGTAATACTAGACCGCATACAGCTCGTCTTGTGGAGAACATGCTTGAAACTGAAACAATACAGCGTATGGAATGTCTAGCGTGCTCTCCTTACCTGAATCCAATCGAGCATGTTTGGGACATGCTCGGACGACGGATTGCTGCCAGACCAAGGCCTCCTTTTACTGTACAAGACTTAGAGATTGCACTTCTTGAGGAGTGGAACAGTATCCCCCAAAGTCTTATCAATAACATCATCGCATCCATGGAAAACAGGTGTGCAGCAGTCTTAGCTTTTCGAGGAGACCACACGATATATTAAAAATTTTGCATCATTTCTAAACAATACTTTTTTTATCGCTTACATCTAACGAAATTGTTACCCTAAATCATCTTATCATGTTCTTTCCATATTTTCAAAGAATTAAAGCTTAGTTAAAAAAGTGTTTTTCGTCTTTTTTTCTGTATTACGCATTGATACGCGTGTAACATCCATTTTATGCCAATACGTGGCTGTCCCGCACGGTTTTCTTAACTTCTTTGCTTGCTCTAATTTTTTGAACAGTGTATATACCATAATAATATATAAATAAACCCTAATATATAATATATAATAAAACCCTATATATACTCTAAATAGTATATATATTTTTTTCCTTTAACTAGTACATTATAGTAACTGTATAAAAATAGTTTACAAAAATCCTACATAAACGTGAACATTTAAACCAGTTTGTACATGTGAGATTGAGCAAGAAATATTTATGAAGATAGTTTTTGAATTGTAGACATGTATTTATGTGCATACTTAATTTTTACCGTCTATTGTAATAATGAATGTTTGCTATAACAAATCTCAACAACAAATTTACAAAACATTCCGTCATTAGCACTTGAGTGCTATTTCGCTCGTTCACGATTTTTGGAGTAGACACGATTTGTCTACGCACCGTATCACTTTTCAATTTTTATAAATATATTTTGAGTATAGTTAGAAAACGCCTGGAGAATATAGTGAAATAGTTTTGGTAGGAGATTTTAATATAGATTTCTATTCCGAAGACGAGTTTTATAGAACAAAGAAGACAAATACGGTACACTCATAGATTATGATACACTTTCCAAATGGTATTTAAAAAGGTGAAGTATAGTTTTACAATGCCTGCCGAAAATTTGCAAAGAGTTTTGGTAGGAGATTTTAATATAGATTTCTATTCCGAAGAAGTGTTTTATGGAAAAAAGAAGGAAAACGTGGTACACTCATGGATTATGATGCCCATTCCAAACAGTATTTAAAATATGTCTGCGCGATATAGTTGTGTAATATGCCTATAGTTCGAATATGCCTATCGAAGATTGTAAAACAGTTTCAGTAGGCAATTTTAAGATACATTTCGATTCCAAAGATGTGTTTTATGGTTCAAAAAAGAGTTGATTCCGATTTTAACCACTCTCGCCAACCGTCCTACACTCGCCAACCTAAAAATTCCCCGCACTTTGGCGAGCTTTGCAGCCATTGGTCTCTAGGAGTTATGCACAAGTTTCAATGCTCCCAAAACTAGATGAAATAAAATGAACAAATTAGCGATAAACGCACCAGTTAAGGAATTTGAAGGCACTTAATTATTAAAACTACATTAATTGGCAACCCAAAATAAATAAAAATGTAACGAAATTCTGTACTTACAGGTTGTTCCAAATCGCTATTTTAATTCTAAAGTACGATTGCCACATAAATACACAAAACCGTCATGGTTACTGCATATGTTTAATGATCGCCACCTTGGCAAGAGTCGGGACGTTAAAGTAGGAATCAACCCAAGAAAGACAAACACGGTACACTCATGGATTATGATGCACATTCGAACCAATATTTAAAACGGTGAAGTATAGTTGTAATATACTTGGCGAAGATTGTAAAATAGTTTAAGTAGGCGATTTTAAGATAAATTTCGATTCCAAAGATGGGTTTTATGAAACAAAGAAGCAAAATTCGACACATTCATGAATAATGAAATACTTTCCAACTTAATAGAATAAGGAAGAAAAATAGGGACGACGCATAAATTATGATACGCTTTTAATATGTAGCACTATAGTGCGTATTTAAAATCTGAAAGTGTTTAAGATTTTCTTCCTTTTTTTTAATAGTTTAACACATTTTAGGTAACACGTGCATTTCATTTTTGATTGTGGAGTTCAAATAAAATTTTACACAATAAAAGTATCATTTATCATTGTCAGAAAAAAGTGTAACGGCATTATTTAGTGTATAATTTGTAAAAAAGTAATTGTAACAAGCATACACAGCTCATTGCCAAACTATCATATTATTAATTTTTAACTGTTTTAAAAATGGGTGATTTTAAAAACTACTAAATATACGGGGTGGTTATAATCAATGTTCCACTTTAAAATTATCGAAAAGGAAAACTACTGGACCAAATGTAATCAAACTTGGTAACTGTGTAAAGGTGGTCAGGGATTTATTATCCGCCGAAAAAAGATCAAAAATTTAACTCCAGGAGCAAAAACGTATTTAAGAGAGGGGGAATGAAGCGGTTGAGATAGAATTAAAATATTATTAAATTACTTCGGTGTGATCGTAATTAGTAGTTGCAGTACAAAGCATCGCAATACACAGGAACGGAGCAATTTCAAATGAGACAAAATGTTACTTCCAATGTTTTTATTATAAAGCAAAGGAATTATTAATTAACTACATACTGGTGGCGGTGGCGGCCAGATAAGAGGCGGGAATTAACGTACTTCTAGATCAGTATCCGGAATCGAAGTCCACGAGAAAACGCGAAATGTCTAGGAGGCCAAATCGGCGAGAACCGAGGAGCATTAAATGGACGCCAAATAACACGCCAACAACATATCCGTTTATGACTAGCGCTATTGTCCAGTAGCGGTATCAAATAAACAGAATTTTAAAAACCAGACGTGCCAAAAGGATGAAACAAATAATGTAACAGCTAAATTGTAACCAAAATGACAGCCAATGTTATTTATTAGATTTGTTACCTTATATGGTCAAAAACGAACCATCGAAACTGAAACGTTCGGAAAGTAAAATAACGCAAAGTAATGTAAATAACGGACATGAAAACGTTGGTCAGAGAAGTTATTTTTAGAGAAAGACTGACGCCTTTAGCTAAATAAAAATTATGTAACAACAGGCACACCGAAAATCTTTTAAAACGGAAGCAAAAGGGAATAATTTTGATATTTAAAAATGCTGAAATATATTAAATTTAAAATCAAAAAGCAAACACAAATTAATTAAAAATATGCGATGAAACTGCATCTCAGGGGGTCAGGGTTCCGACCCCTCACGCATGAAAAACATTTTGGAGGGGGATCAAAAATTTCGGAGCGGCTCCAAAAGGTAAAAAAGGCAATATTTTCCTCAAAAGTACACTATATTATTATTATTTTAGTAACAAAAATCAAAATTTCGTGGGGGAGGAGGTTCGGACCCCAGGACACCCCCCCCCCTTAAATACGCCCTTGCCCCTGGCGTTGAATTTTTGAACTTTTTTCCCCTTGACTGAATTTACACAATTACCAAGTATGATAACATTTGGTCCAGTAGTTTTCCTTTTCTGATCGCTTTAAAGTAGAACTTTCATTATAATCACCCTGAATATATAATTTCTTTTCATTTTTAATTCCGTATGATTACACTTACATCATTGCACCTCAGTAGCAAAAACAAAAGAATTTAATAAATTACAGTTTTTTTTCACGGGTACTTACAAAAGGTCAATATTTGGAAACAACGCACTTGTTCTTCAAAAGCGATGAACATTGAAAAATTAAAATTTTTCCCACAAATTTTCCTTGTTTAGAAAGGACTTATATGGGAAACGAATTGACTTTTTTAATTTAATAAATTATTTTCACGTGTCCTAGATCACTGTGTTATCACACTCGTGACCAGTAAAAAAAATTTAATCATTATCAAAAAAAGTTTCATGTTGGCTTTTCACTAATTTTGCATTCTGGGAATTTATTACTTGAATTAAAAAATAATAATATCGAAACGTTTTTTGGCAAAATTCATTAGAATAATCCCACTTTTTTATTCGTTCAAAATTTACCTTTGATCTTTTCGCATAATCGCAAATGTTATCTTTGTCACCGTTTTATGTTATACTATGAAAATGTGATCTACAATCGCAGAATATTTTTATGTCAGTTATATATATATATATATGATATAATAATACATGCGTGCCTGTTGACTTAAAATATTTCTTCACAAGTAATTCTATTGGTTTTTGCACACCTATTATTAGCATTTCTCTTTCAAAATTGGAAGGATTTTATTATTTCAAATTGTATGCTTTTTTTTCGGGGGAGGGGCTGTAATTACAATAAGTAATGTCACGAAATATAGAGTAAATCCAGGAAAAATGCTCCCCTGCCTTTTTTATTGCTGTATTTCCATTTTTAACCTTCTTCAAAAAGGAAAAAGTTATTAATTCAGCGAATATCTTTTAAATGTGCATTTAACAATAATTTTTTAGCACGTCGGCCAATTTCTATAATTCTTTTTTATTCGAAAAGGGTTACTTTATGTATGGTTTCATATTAATTTGTCAGCATCTGATGATATTTTTATTCAGAAAATTGAAAAAAAAAACATGTTTTGAAAGCCCATTTCCTAAAGGGGAATGTCCTTGTTGCCCATTTCCTAAAGGGTTGCCAGTTCAGAGAATTATTTATAAGTCAAAAATTGACAAGTTTGGCTAATTTTAGAAATTTCGCGCTACGTTTAATGCCACACATAGTTTCCAAATAGTTTTCGAAGTTTCCAAAACTGAATAGTTTCCAAAACTGAATCTGCCTTGGCAATATCTTGGCGAGATCGGCCAGCCATCCTATATTACTTTGCGAATAATTTTTAGCTACTTTGAAGTAATATGAAGTGGGTTTTAATTTTTTAAGCCATACTTGTTTATAACGGTACTAATGAAAATATCGCACCATAGTATTCTGGTGATGTACGCTTATAATGTCCACACGCTTAATAAAGGAGTGAAAATATGATCAAAGATGGAGTGAAAGGAAAAACTGTCGGTTTCGACCTTTAAGTACTCTTTTTCGAAGAAATTCACGCCCCGCCGCTTCCGATGTTTACCATAACACTGATACCCTTCGCCCCGAATATCTCGCTCCGCTCAGTGATCGAAAAACGCTCCTAAAGGAGAAATTACGGAAAGGATCGAAAATTCGCTCCGACTGATCGAATTTCGCTCGTTTGAATTAAGCGTGTATCTTTATAAATAAGGAAGAACTTTTGTAATTATTTAAAAAGGTATGCCCGTTTCACCTATTTCTTAGCACTAGGGAATCCAATCCCGCACTGTCTATCGTCCTGCGGGATTTCGGGATTGAGATTCATTGATCCCGCGGGATTGACATTTTATTTAGTTAGGACTTCATTTCAACAGAGAAAGTAGAAAAGTAAAGATCTTAAGCACTATGAAGTTTAGCTTTAATAAAATAATAATTAATCGTATGAGATAATAAATACAATAACTTAGAAATATGAAAATTATAATCATGATATTCAGAATAATAAGTCATCTCTTATGTTAGTTGCTAAAAATGAAGAATATACAATTTGTAGATATGTTAACATACTTACATTATTTTCTTAGTTGCTGAAAAAATAACGTACAAAATCGAACAAATCCAATGAACCATTTCCTAGTCTAAATTTAATTTTAGTAAAATAATTAAAAGTGTGATTTATAAAAAAATAAATACTAAAATGAAAACTTTTTATAATTAATTCGTGGCTGTTCTCCAAGAGATAAATAGTATGAAATATTTCAGTTCATTTGGAAAATGGGAACTTTAGGAAAATTTATATTACAATGTTTAAATTTACATGTTCGATCCAGACTCCCATTAGAAGATGATTTAAAAAATAAAACTTTAAATTAAAATTTGTAATTATTGATTCATTTATTGTTAGATGAGAGACATAAATATTCAAAATATTTCCGTCTGTTGATTGGGAAAGTAGCGTGAAACTGTAATAAAAAAAAATATTTCTCAGTGTCAATCCCGCGGGACTAGTCCCGCAAAAATTTGTGCGGGATCACGCAGGATCCCGCTCCCGCGGGATCGGGATTGCATTCCCTACTTAGCACTATGGATTAAATAGACCATGCTACATGGAACACTTCAACCGCCAAAAAGTTTAAAGAATAATAAGATAAATAATTATCAATGAACATCATTTTTTTTTTCATTTCTGAACAATTTAGGCGTTATTTCCCTTCAAATACTACTTTATTTCAAAATTTCATGCTTTGTTCATTATTTATACCCTTCTTCTAGCTTTATTTTTTTTTTCTTAGTTTAAGACTATGTTCGACCACATAAGTCACATTTATTTGCTGTGTACTTCTCACTCAAGCAACTGGAGTATACAATCGTGCATCGTATTCTATCTACAGTGCTACTAGTTGCTTTATAATCGTCACCATATCATGGAAGGTGAGTCTTGTTTTCATTCCAGTAATTTAAGCATATTAAGCTCTTCAGAAAACTCTGTTTTGTCTTTTTAAGTGCACATAGTGATGGACAAGTCCACCTGTACCAAGCCGTCACATTAACTATTGCTTTTCTCTATTATGTTGTCAAAATAAAGAAGGAATGAAACTTGGTCACTGTTATTTTTTACTCATTTTTGTTTTCAGAATTTTTTTTACATAAATTAAAGCTCAAAACAGTTGAAAAATAAATTTCATGCACAATTTCATCTATGCAAACTTCCATTATTTGTTAGAAGACTTGTGCTAACTAATATGACTTAACAAAAGACTTTTTTCTGGCATATTCAGTTTTATTTTCTTTCTTTCTTTTTTTTTCGTACATTATAATTTAAAAATGTCTTTTCTCTCAGAATACTGTCGTGAAAAAGTGAATAGTGGGCGATATCTATTGTCAGTTTAATCTCCAAAAATCTTTTAAATACCTGATATGTCACTTACGTTATTTCGTGATGTGTATGATGAATAAAAAATATTTAAAGAAGATAGCTGACTTCTACAAATTTTTAAGACGGGCTTATGAAAAATTTCATTAAAAATGATTATTTTTTATTATATTTATTCGAAAAAAGAAATGGTATTTAATATAATATAAAGTAACTTTAAACACAATTTTCTAAATTTTAAGTTGGAGACCATATAATTTTCAAATATTGACTATAAGCCACAGTTTTATTCTTTTTTTTAAGTACCTCAGAATTTTCTGAAAAATATGCGCTATTACAATTAATATAAATATTAGCTACATGGCAAATATTTACTACAAATCTTAAAGCATGATTTGCAGAAAACAAATTGTCCATGTCCTCTAGTCTAGTCCCATTTGTCTAGTCGGCTAGTCACGTTCTTCGCACGAGAAAAAATGTCCTATTGGTAAAATAAACCACCAATACGAAATGCTATACCTACACTGTAGAAAAATCCAGGAGAGCTCCCTAGAAATAATGAGGAAAATTAGACTTACAAATACCACACAGAAAGTAAACATTCCTATCTGAATACTTTACAGTTTACTTTGACACATTTGTGCCCAGATATTTTTGACACTTTCTTCGATTTTTGCTAATACCAGCAATAATAGATAAATTTCTGACACCAACTTCTTGAACAAGGGGTGATTTCTTTTAAAATCTTTATGTATGAAAATTGAAATGTCAACATCCTAATTGGCCATGTTAAAATATTTTGTGGAGTTGAGGTTCAATACTTGTTGATAAAGACAAGGAAAAAGAAATAACGTTTTCGATTGATGGCGAAAATGCCGTCCTAAAACAGGGACACTAAGCATAAATGATTTAACCCATTCTTCTATGAAAATTGCTCTCACGATTCACTTCAAAAACACGCAGTTCACTTAAAAATGACCCACACTTTAAAACAAATCCGGGAACGTTCCTTCGAAATATTGGGCGGCTGAGGTGCTCTAGAATTCCAAGGAATGTTTCATGAAAATATCAGGAACTTTACTGAACAATTTGTATTGATCAATGCACTTTAGTGGATCGGAGTTATTCAGTAAAGTTTCTAGTATTTGCAGGGAACGTTCCGTGGAATTTTAGGCCACCTCAGCTGGTCATTATTTACAAGGAAAGATCTTGGATTTTGTACAGTGCAAATCATTAACAAAGAACAGTGTAAGTAACAAGCATATTAGGAAAAAATGTACAATACGAACTTTTCGGGGAGATCTACTAGAGATAAGCTAAAAAAAGTTCCAACTTCAAGTTGTAGAAGAATGAGCGATCCCTAAAGTTCCTGCCTGCGTGGAAATTCAAACTTTTTACAGTTGGACATTTTGTATGCTCATGCTGTGTTATTTTTTATTTATGTGTGTTATTTATATCTTTTTTTAAGAAAGACTTTTTTTAATCTGAAAATGATGTCCCTGTAGTGGATATTAAATGGTTCCATGTGATTACCAAGGGCCAATCCAAGATAGAGACTGTAATTTCTACATCCTTTACACATAATTCAGTTTTCAGTTATTCCTCACTAATACTTAACAGCAGAATAAGGCAATTATTCGGATAACGAAATATTAAGTTTAAAAAAAAGATTCTCTTCGATTGATAATTTTTTTGTCTTTTTATTTATGTAAATTTATAATTCTTCTGTCTTTTTATTTAAAAAGGCCCTACCATGACCGAGTGGATAAGATAATGAACATGGTAGCTATCTGATGTCACGTGTTATTTTTCGTTATTTTTCGTGAAAGTCCAGGTTTCTGACCTACCACGCGGCTGTCGATCTTAAAGGTTTAAAGTTTTGGGCGGTTTTCTTCCCAGATGTGACGCTAACACGAAAATGAAATCAGACCTCTTGTTATGTTATGTGTGTTGAGGCAAACCTGCACAAAGAGGTATCTGCCTAGGATGGGGGGTGCCTTGGTAGGAGGACTTTCTAAGGGGTTCTAACGCGTATTCACGTTACATCTGGAGAAAACCTACCAAAACTCCAGACCGTTAGATCGACAGCCGCGCGATGGGACTCGAACCCGGGACCTTCACACCTCGGCCGTCTACCATTTTCAGTGGCATAACCACTGTGCCATGGTGAGGCTAAATCAGACCTTTTATCGGAGACTTTTAAAACATTTTGCTTTCACCTCTAAGCATTGGTATGTAGAGAAAAGGGTGATGAATGGGCGTACATAGTGAATTTTCGTTACAGAAATACGAGTTGAAAAGTAGACTTTCGGAAGTATGCTTAGGCATAGATTATTATCTTAAAAAGAATAATAGAAAAGTGAAAATCGTGATTTCACAAAAAAGTGTATCAAGGAAAATCGTGTGAATAGAAGAAGATACACATCTTCTTCTATCGACGCGACAGCCCCTGGTAGGCCAAGGCCTGCGAGAACATTCTTCCATTCTGATCTCCTCTAGGTAACGTTCTCTAGTTAGTAACACGTAAGAACTTAAGAACTTCTTTCGACACAGTCAATTTATCTCAACTTGGGCCTACCCCTTCTTCTGGTTCCTATAGGTTTATGGCTGAAGATCTTAAGGATGAGGGGTCCATTCGACAGATATGGCCCACAAACCTTAGACTTCTCATCTTGTTGGAATTAATGATAGATGCCTGCTTGAAAAACCTAAATATTTATGATAATAAATTAGTTATGTCTTCGTCTCCACAGTTCCTTCTCGCTCACAGCATTGCATTTTTTTCTAAGAGCCTTTCGTTCAAAGCTAGCCTGCTGTTCTGCCTGTACTTTAATCAAAGAGAAATGCGTACATCTGCCAAATACAAAGCTGGTCAGATGCTCCCTGGAAATTTAGTCATATTCAAGTGAATGACTGGTTTCATAAATGGAATATGCCTCGCATCAACCACTCTGTATATTGTCCACGCGAGATCCCTTTCTTATTCATGTATGATTGCTTTCATACTGAGGATAGGATATGGGAGTCTCATTTTTTTCGGAATTCTAAAACAGTGCAGTTTTCCCTAAAAGGTTTTGCGAAATGCGTATGAGCGCCTTTAACTTTAGATATTAGATTCATGTAAAATGCCTTATCCCTTGAAATAATGCTTGCCAATATTCAGGTCGGTGTTTTGATGATTTGTGCATTTCCTAATATACACGAAATGATGGCCATTTCAGATTCACCATGATGTCGTTTAAGCGTATTTGGACAAAAACTTTTTTTAAGCACTTGTAGACTGGGTTTACCTCTCACGCAGAGGCGTAACTTAGGTTTTAACCCGTCGCGGGGCGGTGGATCGCGGAAGTGGGGCAACTCATGAGTTACCCAGACTACTATTTGGGCAGAGTAGCTGCCATTCTGGTAGCAATCACTCGCATTATTACCTGCTTTATTTTGAGCAGTTTCAACTGGACAAAATTTAAGTTACTAATCGTAATCACTAAAATTTTACATCAAATTAATTGTTTAATTTGAGGTAAAATTTTATCATTTTAAATATTATCATTATATCATATTTATCATTTTAAATATAAATCTAACCATAGTAAACCAATGGCGAAGAGCTGAAAAGATCACAGATTAAAACGAGTTCCGAACAAAATTTGTTTTAAACATACTCTCGAGTTAATTATAATAATCATCAGGTTCAAGATATTGAGAGCAAAAGCAATAATATTTTTTTAATCTCAAAACAAATAACAAAGGTTTTAAGTTCATTTACTTAGTTCACATACTGAACTGTAAAACTTCACCTCAGAAAATTTGTAATATTTTTTTAAACAGACATAGAAATGATAAAAATCAAAATTTCTATGAAAAATTGCTGCTCAGGTATTAAAACACCTTCGTCTAATTTGAAAGACAAAAATAAATCATAAAATCAATAGCCCGTGTGCTTAAACTTACTTAATATATTAGTAGTTCAAAGAATCTTGCAAAGAGACTAATTTATTATTTTTTCTTGCTTTTTTTTAATTTATTAAAACGTGCTTAGCAAAAGCAAAATAATTCAGAAAATAATCGATATTAATTCGCAATATTTTAGATGAATTTTCCGTTATTTTTCTTAATAAATTAAAAATAAAATGTTGAAAATAATTAATTTTATTGAATAGAGTAAAGATTTATCGTGGAAAAGTCTAAAGACGAAGCTGTTTTTAATTAAGGATCAAATTCTTCATCATGACTTAATATTGTTTAGACACCAGTCACATGTCACGTGTTATTTTTCGTTATGACAGAGCTTAAACTGATATAAAAAAAAGACTTTTTTTCTCAGGTAGTAAAACTTAATGCTTTATAAAGAACGTAGTTCTAGCATGTATATCAGTAATTAACAAAAGGTCATTGATGACACTTTAAGGAATTTTCTGAAATTCAATCTTATATTATTGTTCATATTATTTTTAATCGTATGAATTTAATTAGAAAGTACTTTACAAACAGTAAAATGTAGTTTTACTGACAGATTCACGGGTCGCCAGTCAGTCCATAAGTTTTCTTCAGACTTCCCTATCGAATGAGATTTCCTAATGTCAAGAACTGTGATTTTCTTGAGATCTCGTTATTAAACGTGTTATTTTCCAGCGTACACTGTAATTTACATGACAAAGTTCAAGCATATATTTTGATAAAAATCATTTTGTCAAAGTTATAAAACTGATATCTCTTTTCTAACCTCTAAACTATTTATAATTTCGGCAGTCGGCTTGGCAGGATGAATTATTATGTAAAATTGAAGCCAAAAATTTAAAAAAATGTTTTTTTTATGTATCTGATAAACAAAGAAGGGCGGCATCGACTACTTTTTTATTTCAAGTTTTTGATATTAGTTTAAAGAATGATATAATTCTGATAAAAAATTATATCATTCTTTAAACTAATAGGAAATATTGTTTGTATGGCAATCTTCCTTTGATCTTTTCTTGTCTTAAATATAGATTCATTACAACGACATTTGTATTTAATATTGTAGGTACATCCCCTCAAAAAGTATTCCAGTAGAAGCGAAATTTCCTATTTCAACTTTGTGAATAACTCATTAGTTTTTGAAAAGCGTACATCTTGACAGAAATATGAAAAATTGGAATTATACCGTAACCTAGCTCATATCTTGTAATAAACAATTTTCAGTATGTGAAACCAACGTTCGTAGTTTGACTTTTTTGAGAGGATACATTTACCACGTACTCTGTGGGAAAATGTCACTAGCATTAGTAATACTTTTGCTGGTGTAGTTAGGAGAAGTTTGTATACTTCAACGGAAACAAAACTAATAGGGGTAATTGACCCAAAATGATCATAGCGGGCAAAACGATCCACCTATGTTTTCTTAAATACAAGTAGCGCTATCTACCGAGTAGCATATAAAATAGTTGTGTCAAGTCAAGAAGAAGCAATATATTTAAACGATCGGTGTATTACGTGTCTGGTTAGAAATCTTTAAAAAACTAGGTTTTATATATCTCTTATAAGATAAGCACTAACTTTCCTATTTATTTAGAAATACAGTTTTTAATGTACAGGAACATGACTTGGTTTCCTGAATAGAGTATGTTTTTAGGTGTAAATTACACTTGTTTAGTTTGTTGTGTTTCTAGGCGTGTTCCAGCAATATTACCTAAAGTGGGCAGCCATACTACCGGGAAAAATGATCCATTGACTGAAGAAACTCCAGTACAGGGTCCTAGTCATCATGGCAGCCCTTCAAACGTTCTCAAAATACGTGACTCCGCATTACATCGTTTAATTTATTTCTGCATTTATTGTAGACCATAATATTTTAATTACAATTTTGAAATATTCCATTTTATCGTCTGTGACACTTTTTTATTTTATAATTTTCATAATTAAAATATATTTATAATGCAAAATATTGTGACAAAGAGCCAAAGTTTTATTTAAAATTTAGTTATCTTATGCAATTTTTCCTCTTAAGAAGATCATTTTG
Organism: Cheiracanthium punctorium; assembly: GCA_038373885.1. NCBI lineage: Eukaryota > Metazoa > Arthropoda > Arachnida > Araneae > Cheiracanthiidae > Cheiracanthium > Cheiracanthium punctorium. The sequence continues at coordinate 2,200,150 of JAWZYV010002197.1, forward strand.
GGACACCTTCCCCTTCATATTACTGAGATTTATTAATAAAAGAATATTCTCCTTAAAAAAACTATGGAAGTACTATTCGCAGCACTTATACAGTAACTTGCAAAAATAGTTTGATTAAGGACGGTGATTGAAAAGGGATGGTGTTTTTAAAGGGAGAGTTATTTATGGAGTATAAATATATATATATATATACTACTAGACCCGGCCACGCGTTTCTGTGGCTGAGTAATTTAAGCAGGATTTGAAAGACAAAATTTAACACAAATTAACATAACATTTTAATAACATTTATTTAATAAATACTTTAAATATTTAAATTTGATATATATATATTCTAAATATCTTTAATCGTAATAAATCACAGTTGATGTTCAATGAAGCGCCAATCGATGTACAATATTTTTGGTCAATCGGTCCTTTGTTAATACAAATAAACTTGATGGTCTTCCTACTCGTGAACACGCCACGTATAATTGCCCATGGGAGAAACATGGATTTTCCAAGTCTAAGCCGCAAATAGACATTGTTTGGCCTTGAGATTTATTTATAGCCATCGCGAAAGCTAAGCGAATGGAAAACTGTAGTCTTTTAAATGGTATGGGAGAATTGGATGGTATCATCGGAATACGTGGTAACAAAACAATTTCTCCTTTAAACTTTCCTGTCAAAATAATTGCTTCAAGAACGTTTCCAGTGATTCTTTTGATCACCAAACGTGTACCGTTGCATAGTTTAGGAGGGTTTAAATTACGCAGTAGAATAATCGGGGATCCAATTTTCAATCGGAGATTGTATGGCGGCATTCCTGATATGTCTAAAGAATTTAAAAATTCAATTGGGAAATTCACTGCCTCGTTTTCTTCTACAGTTGCATCAATAGACTTAAATGACAATAAATCACCTGGTAATAATTGTTGTATCTGGTAGTTAATCAGATCAACATCAACATTTTTCGCTGCCAAAATTGCACGATTACTAAGCCAGTCATGATTTAAATAGTTATTTAGTATATCTAGGAAGACACTCTCAATCAGTTGATTTTTAGTTTGAACAACAGTACAGAAATTATCTGGCAATCTAATATGTTGAGTATCTTGATGAAATTCTATTTCACCGTTTCCAAGAGCCAGTAATTGTTTAGAAAATTCTTGTGCTGTTGGATCATTTTGGAGTTCTACTCGCATGTTTTTTGTCAGTCTGGGTGTTTCAACATTTCTCCATAAAATTGATTGTTTTAGACATGCATTAATTTCATCTGCAAAAGTAGAGCGAGGAATAACTGGCAACGTTTGCCGGAAATCACCAGATAGTAATAAAATAGTACCACCGAAAAGTCTGTCACTATTGTTTAAATCCTGCGTAGTCCTATTTAATGCTTCGAGCGAATGCTTATGAGCCATAGTACACTCATCCCAAATTATGATTGAAGTCTTCCGTAACATTGCTGCCATTCCGCTTCTTTTTTTGATATTACACATTGCATTTGGATTGTTATGAATATCTAATGGTAGCTTGAAAGCAGAATGTGCTGTCCGCCCACCATCCAACAAAGTAGCAGCTATGCCTGATGATGCAACTGCTAATGCAATTTTTTGTTGTGACCGTAGTTTCGCAAGGATGAAAGATAACAAATATGTTTTACCGGTCCCACCTGGTGCATCTAAATAGAAAAAACCGCCTTGTTTGGCATCAACAGCCAACATAATTCGATTGCATATGTTCTTCTGCTCGTCAGTTAATAATGGTTCATTGTTAGTAACAAATGTATTTAAATCACGATTATTAAAATGTTCTTCTCGCTGCAAATCACTATTTACTAAGTCTGTAGCTGGGCGATTAGGAGATGGAATACCATAATGACTAAGTGGTGAATTTGAGATCATAATACATAAATCTTCAATCATTATTAAAGCTTCGTTATACATATCTTGTGTGAAGTCTAAGTTTGGAGAGTGGTTTATTTGTTTATGTCGGTAGAGTATATCTTCAGTCATGTAGTTCTTATATTTTTCCCACAATGTAGATGACTGTGTTGGAAAACATGTCGTCAAAATAATGGCAAATAGTTGACGAATATTACTCGGCGAGGACGTTAAAGCAGCATCAGCAAGTGTCAGATCCCAATGGTTGTCATCTTCTAAAAGTTGCAACGCGTGACATGCATCTTCATACGTACTGAACACTTGGCCATTAACTGTTCGTAAAAATTGAAAAGAGATTGGTCCAGGAACATTCACCAACAATAAACGCAGAAAAAAGCATTCACGTTGTTTTGGATGTACAGTATAAAGTCGTCCCAGTGTCTTAGCTTTAAATATGCCTGCAATTGAAGGATGTGGTTCTCCCTTTTTACGTGGTTCCCATTTTTTAGCTGACGTGTTCCATGTAAAATAGCATGGAATATCAGTGTATAATAGTGTTTTTGCGAATTGACCATACACATCAGTTTTTTGACAAAGAGTGAAAAATTCGGTTAGTGTCGTTTTTGGTGGTTCACATGCTCTTTGGAGAATATTTTCTTCAGTGAAATACACACGTTGTCCATTTTCAAGATGCACTGCAAGATGTTGTATAGCAGGTTCTCTGTGGTGTATGGGGAAGCTAAGTATGCGCCAGATAGCTTCATTGCTGCTAATGTATCTACCCATTTGGTAGCGTGCTATTTCATCATTTTCGTTTATATTTTGTACTCCAAATACGGCCAAATCACTGCCCTTATTAACGTACTTGCAAATATACTTGATGGATTTCACAGAACTGCAAAGCTCAACATTAATATGAGCCTTGTACGTTTTGGAGAGTAGTGGTGAGTATGGTACTACCCATTGATTGTCAATTTCTAATTGGTTAAAATTTGAAGTTCTCATTTTATATGTATGACCACCATTATCAGCGTTTCTGCGGCGATACAATGGATAACCATCAATATCAGTAATGGTATCATTTGTGAATTTCTTAGGAAAATGTTTCTTACATTTCCCATTTTCCATGCATGGTGATGTCATGTTAAACGCTCCACACGGTCCATGAATCATATGACTTGTAACAATATTAAATAATTCTTGATCAATTGAAGAATCTGGAATTTCGGCTGAAATAATTTGATCAATTTCTTCTGGACGAATTTTATTTTCAAGCCAAATTAATATGTGAGCATGAAGTAAGCCTCGTTTCTGCCACTCAATTGAATACAACCAACAACACGTTTTGCCAAAAACTGAATATTTTACTATAAAATCAATCAAAGATTTCAACTTCTGTTTAAGCACTCGTGCAGTAATATCGTGACGATGTATTGATTGTTGACCTGGTAATAGTAAAGATTGGATTTCCTCCCAATTTGGATTACACGTAAATGTTATGAACAAATCTGGACAACCGTAATGACGTACATAAGTCATTGCATCCTGCATGTATTCTTGCATGTTTAGTGGGCTACCTATGTAGCTGGAAGGTAAAATAACAGCACTGCCGATTTCATTGGTGTTTAACTTTCCATCGACGTTTCCAACAATAGCATCTCGTAAGTGAATGTAATCCTCTGATCGTAGTTTAGCTTGGTTGAACCGAATGAATCGCAAACGTTCGCTTTCAATCTTAGCAAACATATCCACAACGTATTGATGATACAATTGACGATATCGAAGGATATAGTTGTCCTGATTGTGTCTAATCATTAATCGATACGCATAGTAGTTCATTGAACTAACATTTTTATTTAATTCATTACCATTGACTGGATCACACTGTTTAATGTTGATATGATATTCATCTTGTCCTTGCCAGAATATCAGTGGGTACTGGAGTGCATCGTACGAACGGTGTAAATCTGAAATTCTACTCACAGAATTATCTCGGTGTGTAATTTTTATGGATCTGTTGTCAACTGGATCACCGACCATAATAATAGCAACTTCATCAACGGTTGGTACATTGAATCTGCCGGCGTGTTCTCCCAAAGGTACTTTGTCCGCTTTGATGACAATTTGATAATTGTCACTTTTTAATTGTGGTGACACTCTTTTAAACAATTGAACCAATTGATTACTGTTCTCCAAAAATAATTCTAATGACAATACAATTGCTCTCTCTTCTGCTTGTTCAATGAAATTATACTGGCATCGAGTTGTAACACGTTCTTCGCAATTGCCCATAAAATAGATCTGAAGAAATTTTGGATCTTCATTTGGCATTGGCATCAATGACCCAATTTTATGGTATACCTGGCCTTGAATTTTGAATGTTGTCTCAAAATTACGACCATCAGATGACAAATCACAAACTTTGGATGCTCCAAACGACGTCATTTGGAAGCAAGAATTAAATTTTCGTGTCTTACGCAAAAATAATTTTGATTCATTTGAAATGCCAGAAAGAAGGGATTTCAAAGGTTCAGGTGGAGTAGGGAGTGGTGACAATACAACTTTTCCTGATGCGCAACACATGCCGGGTGTTTCATTGCGAAATTTTAACGCCTGACAATAATTGCATATTTTGTCCATCGCACCAATAGTAACCTTGGAATCAGCCGAGTAATTGATGTCTGGTTCATAATTAAATGCAAGACGAACAAATGACCCACGTGTTACTGCGCGGTTGGTCCGATGATTTTCTCGGTTTTGTTCTCTAAATGAATCTATGTGTTGTTGACGTGCCACCCTGGTTCTCAATGCATTTTCTTGTCGACGATTATCACGCTGTTCTCGTGATTCTCGTGCACGAATTTCAGCTGTGCGAATTCTTTGAGCTGCATTTCTTTCTGCTCTCTGTTCGACTGATTCATGAGCTCTTTCAATGCGTGCATATCGAGTCTTCTTGCTACGGGCAGTAAGATTAGATTTTTTGGGTCGCATATTACTAAAAATAGTGCGTGGTATAGGCAAAATAAGACATGTATAGTGTATAGTCTAAGAAACTATATCACATTAAGGTGTGGCGCCATCTATGAGATGCAAAGAACAATGTTTTACAGTTCTCTGTAAAGAAATTCTCTTAAGGCGCCATCTGTTCCAGACTTATGGAACCTACGATTAATAATAACAATCAACGTAATCAGAATATCAGTTGACCCGTTTTTGAGTTATTTCGGAACATACACACGGATACTGGATTTTTATATATTAAGATAAGATAAGAGAAGATATATGAAAAATATATAATACGTTCCTTTAGGTTTCTTCCTCTGTAAAATGAGTATTTTTCTGTAAATAAAACATACGCAAATAATAAGATGTCGTTTAAAGCAAGAACTGTTAAACTGTTCTCTTTTTTTCAAAACAATAAAAAAGTTATTTCGGTTGCCAATTTCGGAAAAAATAAAATAAAACGCTTTTATCCCTTTAGAAGCAGACGATAAGCTATGAGTTGAGTATTTCAATATCGCAGATGTTATTAATTTTCTTCGTAGTAATGTTCCAATATTTTTGGCCGTGTTCGTGACTGCCGGTTTGGATAAACACATTTTCTTGAATTTATGCAGTACACAAATACATATTAAACTACAGTTGTACATAAAGAAATTCTCTTAAGGCGCCATCTGTTCCAGACTTATGGAACCTACGATTAATAACAACAATCAACGTTGATGATCAGTTTTTTATTAATTATTAATTATTGAGACCATTAATTTGAATAATAACCATCCTATTATCTAAGTTGGACTAAATTACATATATATGCCAACTTTCATGAATATCAGTTGACCCGTTTTTGAGTTATTTCGGAACATACACACGGACACTGGATTTTTATATATTAAGATATATATATGTGTGTGTGTGTGTGTGTGTGTGTGTGTGTGTGTGTGTGTGTATACCATATATTTATACTCCATATTGTATGATTGTGAAGATCAAATGAGAGCAGTAAAGTAGTCAGTGCATAACCATAGTTAACTCAATGCTAATTTAAAATTCAAACAAGTATTTTAATAATGTTATGGACGCTTCGCGGCACCCTGGGGTGCCGCAGCACGCACTTTGAGAAGCCCTGAGTTAAACAGTTGCAGTACCTACGAACAAATAAGGCAAATGTTCTGTTAAATGTTTTGTATTCGATGGAACTTGCATGTCTTTTCTTTCTTATCTTGAATTTTAGCCATTAAATATTAAAAGTATGTTTAAGAATGAAAAAAAATGAAAAGTCTTCTTATTTTCTTTGATTAAAAGATGAAAAAAACTCCCGAAATTTTATATGCATATCACATAGCAAGAGAGTTGATATTCCGTAAGTAAGAAGAGCTCTATATCGAACGTCGGCGAGCAGGAAGAGAATCGGAAAGTGCTCTCGCTTCGATGTTGATTTAACCGCATATCGATTTGGAACACCCCGGCTAAGATCAACAGATGGCGAGGGAGCGTGACAGGTTGACACACTTCAGTAGCAAATCGAAATCGCCATCGAAAAATCCTTTAAAAGAGGAGGGAGGTTATGCCTCTAATTTTATTATTGTTTTTAGGCAGAGGTCTAGATTTTGAAACTTTTCTTTAAGTACATCTCACATTGCATATTCACACGAATTCTTTTTCATTAATCTTTAATTAACTATATTAATGCAGTAAAATTTGACAAAATATTTTCGAAAAGTAAAAATATTAACGATGTAAAATATTTTCTTTTTATAGAAAGGATAAGAATTAATGAATATTGGTATTATGGCTGCAGGGCATTGTATGTCCTACTTTTGTTAAGGGGACGGAATTGACAAAAACCATTTTATACAAAAGGTGTTACATTTTGCAATTTGAAGCACCTTTAAAATTCTTTGTAAACAGAGTTTATTTATTCTTACAATTAATCGTATGTTATTCTGAACTTTTCTGTTAAATAAAAAAATGTAGTCATATTCTTACTATATATTAGTGATATTTGTATGGTTTTCCATGACTGCTTTCAAATGGAAAATAATAACTTTTTTTAATAAGAATTGCAGTGAGTTGGAACTATTGCTATTAAAAATTACTTTTACTTTTAACCTGAACATAAACGAACATCAGTAGTAATTGCAAAACACTTTTCACATTTTTTCTTGATTATTTCCTTATCTGTCATTAAGAATTTTAACTTGAACGTTAGATAGGGTCAGGTAGTGTAATTATGACACCTTTTAGCAAATTTCAACAGAATTAAATTTGAATTCTTTTATTAAAGAAAAAATATTTTTTAATTATTAGGATAAAATTCTGACCTTTTAAGACTATGTCATAAAAATTTTGTTTCCTTAGAATTATTTTCTAAAAACTTAAGTGATGGTCATAGTTATCCCCATTAAAAAAATAAAATTGGAAAAAAATGGGGTAATTATGACCACTTGATTTTTCTTTAAGCTTACTTCTTCTGTCAGAGAGCAATTAAGACTACTATTCTTGTTTTCATTAGTAATTAGAGTTACCCTGGGGCATAAATGATACAAATTTAGTAATAAAGTTATCATTTATATTTATTAAATCAAAATGGCCTCTTGCTGCTAAGATGGGCGAAAATCACACATTGTATATTTTATAAAAGGAAAAATATTGATTGTAAGAGTTTAAAATGTTGAAAGAAATTGTATTAAGTAAAGTGAACCTTTTAAAACTAAAATAAAAGAGAAGTAGAGTCAAAATAATTGTTTAAAAGTGTTTCAAATACAGATTGCTCTTGAAATGCCGTCAGTCAAGACGGTCTGTTGTTTTTGTTGTTGTTGGTTTTTTGTGTGTGTGTGTGTGTGACACAGGTTTTAGAATTTATCATTTGATGCCATGTGACTGCAGATTATCTTCAGTATTTTACGACTGATATATACCCCTATAGAATTTTAGTAAACCTGTAGAAGTTACATTTCATAGGACGGCTGTTCTCTAGGAATTGGTTGTGAAGTAATGTGAAATTGTCCTTCTATTTTATCATGAGAAAGTAACTATCTGCTTTGAAGATATGTCCATAGTCTAAATCAATTTTTTTATGTTTAGCAGTTTCATTTATTTTTATTACAAACTCTTGTGTGCTATGCTTAAGATTTAAGCATTTGATTTTTTTAATAATCTAATTTTTTAATAATTTTTTTTAAATTTTTTTAAATTTTTTAATTTTATCTTATAATTTATATTTAAGTTCGACATAACAAATACATAAAATATTCTAAATTATTTTTCTTGTCGTTTTTTAATTGATATAAGTCAATCATGTGCTTTTTCAGGGCAGAATGTCTTTTTTTTACGATGTTTTTATACTTGGTCATAATTAACCGACCTCAAATATTTTACCGACACATACTTTTTAATATGAATTAGTTTTCTAAAAATTTTCCTTTTGCTCCAAGTAGCAATTTAACATCTAACCATCAAACCCGTTTAATGAAATTTTCGACGTGGTGTTTGTTTTTCAATTGTTACTACCGTAAAAATTCTTAATATTAATGGTCTAACATACCTATAAAAAAAAAATACATAATAAGCCTCATGCCTAAATTTTTTCAAATTTGTAGATCTTTTAAAATTCATAATATCGGTCATAATTACCCGCACCTGGCCCTATATACTTCAAAGAAAGGAGGCGTTTTGAATGCAAAGGAATAAAATCTAAAGTTTTCAACTTCACTTGCGCTTTTCTTTTCTTGTTAATTTTTAAATATTCTTAAAGAAATAAGTCAATTTTTTAAATTCCAGTGATAAATATTATATGCAACAGTACCACTTGCTTTGAAATGGGATGAAAAAGGGAAAAAGTACACAATCAAATCTCGAAAAATTATTGCTAAGAAAAAACATAATTTAACCCTTTAAGATGTGGTGCTCGTGACGTGAAACCTTCTTTTTTCAGAGCTTTCAGTGCTAGTCGCAAAAAAATATGGTTAAATGTTCCCAACGCTAAAAAACTGCAGTCGTTGCCACCCATCCATTCAACTACCAAGAGCATGGCGGTCGATTGAGTTTCCCATCTGGTGCCACAGAGCTAAAGAATTTTTCTTGCAGAAAAGTTCTTTAGCAGTATTTCACTGTGTAGTCTGGTAGTCTACCCAGTTGGTCTTCTATATTTACGTAAGAATGCGCATCAAAGGGTTAACCCTTTAACGCGCAGTGTTCCCGCTCTGGGAACACCAAACTCTGACATTTTGACTGTTGCCAGCCACGAAGAATAGATTTGATTTCTATAAAAGTAGTTGCGGGTGACATAGCTCCCCAAGGATACTTTACTTTTTAGCACGTCATTTCCCGTAAAAAATTGTCACGATTATTTTTAACAGCACTGACATCTGCTGAAAAATGGAAGAATGCGAGAACTGAATGACAGATTGCCCAATGCTGAAAAAAGGGCAGCCATTGAAATCGCTCGACTTAACTACCAGCAAGATGGCGGACGATCGAAACGTTCATCGCGTGCCACAGATCTAGAGACCGTGTGCCGGGCACAGCCAGCTGCGTCAAAAAAGGGTCTCTAGATCTGTGGCACGCGATGAACGTTTCGATCGTCCGCCATCTTTCTGGTAGTTAAGTCGAGCGATTTCAACGGCTGCCCTTTTTTCAGCATTGGGAAAGGGTTAAAGTTTTTAAAAAATTACACCTAATAACCATTTAATTCTTACATAAATATCTTTAGCTTAGCCTCAATCTTGTTTTAAATAAACTGTAAAATTCACATCGCATAATACACTTTAATGAGTCATCATCTTACACATTCCAGCGACGCTCTATAATGAGATCTGTTTATTCTGAACTCCGTGTCACAAGCGTGTCCGTTTCTTAATCATTAACTTTAAAAAAAGTAAAACAAAACAAAAATTAAGAGCAAGCGCTGGGGAAAAAAATATCTCTGCTAATTTAAAAATGCAGCGTTGCAAAGCCAAATTTCGTTAAAGCTGATGAAAGCTTGTGTGACATTAAGTCGTCAAAAATCCCTCCATGGGGAAAAGTTCTGTTTTCAATCATTAAAAGTGGAGATTTCTCTTTTGAGAAGCCAGGGACGTTGGAGATTAAGTAAGATGACAGACATGGAGTGCAAAGAGATGGTCTCAAGCTTTAGGTTAATTAGCTTTCAATGTGACGCTTTGTTTCCTGGCTTGTTTGGGGGTCGTGTAGCAATTTAAAAAGGCATCTACTGAGGTACATAATTAGCATCTTTATTATAAACTAGCTGAAGTACCCGTCCTTGACGGGTTAGTGAATGCAAATTTCCAAAAAGCAAGAACTTTGGTCAGCCTTGTAGGAGTACACAGAATAGATGTAGTATGTTGCAAAAGTAAAGAAAGCGAAGTTATAATTTTTATGTAAAATATTACAGGTTAGAGAGTAACTAAGTAATATCGTTTCATTCGCTTTAGTCGTAATTATGTGATGCGCGAACGAATATGTACGCATATTGAAATAATTTTTGCAAAATCTCAAAATCTAATCAACATTTTTGAAAAATTGGAAGCCTAGAATTTAAGTTGAGTGACAACCTATCATGTCACCCAATTTCGTTTCATTCCTTGCAGTCTTTATTTCGTGATGCTGGAACAAAATTTCAGCATTTTGAAACGATTTTCGCAAAATCTCAAAATGTAATCAAAATATTTTAAAAATTCAACGCCTATAAATTAATATTAGCAGCTACCTATCATATCACTAAATTTCGTATCATTCGTATTAGTCGTTATTACGTGATGTTTGTAGAAATATAAACGTATTTTGAGAGAATTTTCACAAAATCTCAAAATCTAATAAAAATGTTTAAAAATTGGACACCTATAGTTTATTCTGAGCAACCATCTATCATGTGACCAAATTTCATATCATTAGCTTTAGTCGTTATTACGTAATGCGGGAACAAAGATTCACTCAGTTTTAAACGATTTTCACAAAATCTCGAAATCTGATCGATTTTTTTTTAATTAGATGCTTATAGTTTAAGGTGAGTGACCACATATCATTTCACCAAATATCATTTTTTCACCTTTGCAGTTATTACATGATGTGCGAACAAAAATTTACGCAGTTTGAAATGATTTTCGCAAAATCTCAAAATCTAATCAACATTTTTTTTAATTCGACGTTTATGTTTTAAGTTGAGTGAGCACCTATCATGACATCCAATTTCACACAATTCGTTTCAGTCGTTTTTACGTGATGCTTGAACACAAATTTACGGAGTTTGAAAGGATTTTCGCAAGATCTCAAAATCCAATCAAGATTTTGTAAAAATTCGACGCCTATGTATTAAGTTGAGTGACCACCTATCATGACACTCAATTTCATATTATTCGCTTCAGTCGTTTTTACGTGATGCTTGAACAAAGAAAGCGTCACGGACAGAATGACAGAATGACAGAACGACAGAGTGACAGACAGACAAACTTTTTTTTCAGGGTCGCATCGGATTCCTGGGTGCTTGAAACGGATAGAAATCGCAAAATTTTTAAATTCCAAGAAATGTACAGACAAAAGTCTAATTTTATTTATATAGATTACTAGCTGAAGTACCCGTCCTCGACGGGTTAGTGAATGCAAATTTCCAAAAAGCAAGAACTTTCGTCAGCATTGTAGGAGTACACAGAATGAATGTAGTATGTTGCCAAAGTAAAGAAAGCGAAGTTATAATTTTCATGTATTGTTAAAATATTACAGGTTAGAGAGTAACTAAGTAATATCATTTCATTCGCTTTAGTCGTAATTATGTGATGCGCCAACGAATATTTACGCATATTGAAATAATTTTAGCAAAATCTCAAAATTTAATCAACATTTTTGAAAAATTTGAAGCCTAGAATTTAAGTTGAGTGACAACCTATCATGTCACCCAAATTCGTTTCATTCTCTGCAGTCTTTATTTCGTGATGCTGGAACAAATTTTCAGCATTTTAAAACGATTTTTGAAAAATCTCAAAATGTAAGCAAAATATATTTAAAATTTAACGCCTATAAATTAAGATTAGCAACTACCTATCATATCACTCAATTTCGTATCATTCGTATTAGTCGTTATTACGTGAAGTTTGAAGAAATCATCATTGAACGTATTTTGAGAGAATTTTCACAAAATCTCAAAATCTAATAAAAATGTTTAAAAAATTGGACTACTTTAGTTTATGTTGAGCAACCATCTATCGTGTGACCAAATTTCATATCATTCGCTTTAGTCACTATTACGTAATGCGGGAACAAAGATTCACTCAGTTTTAAACGATTTTCACAAAATCTCGAAATCTGATCGATTTTTTTTTAATTAGATGCTTATAGTTTAAGGTGAGTGACCACCTATCATTTCACCAAATATCATTTTTTCACCTTTGCAGTTATTACGTGATGGGCGAACACAAATTTACGCAGTTTGAAATGATTTTCGCAAAATTTCAAAATCTAATCAAGATTTTTTTAAAAATTCGACGACAATGTTTTAAGTTGAGGGACCACCTATCATGATACCTAATTTCATATCATTCGCTTCAGTCGTTTTTACGTGATGCTTGAACACAAATTTACGCAGTTTAAAATGATTTTCGCAAAATTTCAAAATCTAATCAAGATTTTTTTTAAAATTCGACGACAATGTTTTAAGTTGAGTAACCACCTATCATGTCACTCAATTTGATATCATTCGCTTCAGTCGTTTTTACGTGATGCTTGAACACAAATTTACGCAGTCTGAAAGCATTTTCGCAAAATCTCAAAATCCAATCAAAATTTTTAAAAATTGAACGCCTATGTTTTAAGTTGAGTGACCACCTATCATGACACCCAATTTCATATCATTCGCTTCAGTCGTTTTTACGTGATGCTTGAACACAAATTTACGCAGTTTGAAAGGATTTTCGCAAAATCTCAAAATCCATTCAAGATTTTGTAAAAATTCGACGCCTATGTTTTAAGTTGAGTGACCACATATCAGGACACTCAATTTCATATTATTCGCTTCAATCGTTTTTACGTGATGCTTGAACAAAGAATGCGTCACGGACAGAATGACAGAATGACAGAATGACAGACAGACAAACTTTTTTTTCAGGGTCGCATCGGATTCCTGGGTGCTTGAAACGGATAGAAATCGCAAAATTTTTAAATTCCAAGAAATGTACAGACAAAAGTCTAATTTTATTTATATAGATTACTAGCTGAAGTACCCGTCCTCGACGGGTTAGTGAATGCAAATTTCCAAAAAGCAAGAACTTTCGTCAGCATTGTAGGAGTACACAGAATGAATGTAGTATGTTGCCAAAGTAAAGAAAGCGAAGTTATAATTTTCATGTATTGTTAAAATATTACAGGTTAGAGAGTAACTAAGTAATATCATTTCATTCGCTTTAGTCGTAATTATGTGATGCGCCAACGAATATTTACGCATATTGAAATAATTTTAGCAAAAGCTCAAAATTTAATCAACATTTTTGAAAAATTTGAAGCCTAGAATTTAAGTTGAGTGACAACCTATCATGTCACCCAAATTCGTTTCATTCTCTGCAGTCTTTATTTCGTGATGCTGGAACAAATTTTCAGCATTTTAAAACGATTTTCGAAAAATCTCAAAATGTAAGCAAAATATATTTAAAATTCAACGCCTATAAATTAAGATTAGCAACTACCTATCATATCACTCAATTTCGTATCATTCGTATTAGTCGTTATTACGTGAAGTTTGAAGAAATCATCATTGAACGCATTTTGAGAGAATTTTCACAAAATCTCAAAATCTAATAAAAATGTTTAAAAAATTGGACTCCTTTAGTTTATGTTGAGCAACCATCTATCGTGTGACCAAATTTCATATCATTCGCTTTAGTCGCTATTACGTAATGCGGGAACAAAGATTCACTCAGTTTTAAACGATTTTCACAAAATCTCGAAATCTGATCGATTTTTTTTTAATTAGATGCTTATAGTTTAAGGTGAGTGACCACCTATCATTTCACCAAATATCATTTTTTCACCTTTGCAGTTATTACGTGATGTGCGAACACAAATTTACGCAGTTTTAAATGATTTTCGCAAAATTTCAAAATCTAATCAAGATTTTTTTTTAATTCGACTACAATGTTTTAAGTTGAGGGACCACCTATCATGACACCTAATTTCATATCATTCGCTTCAGTCGTTTTTACGTGATGCTTGAACACAAATTTACGCAGTTTGAAAGGATTTTCGCAAAATCTCAAAATCCAATCAAGATTTTTTAAAAATTGGACGCCTATGTTTTAAGTTGAGTGACCACCTATCATGACACTCAATTTCATATCATTCGCTTCAGTCGTTTTTACGTGATGCTTGAACACAAATTTACGCTGTTTGAAAGGATTTTCGCAAAATCTCAAAATCCAATCAAGATTTTGTAAAAATTCGACGCCTATGTTTTAAGTTGAGTGACCACCTATCATGACACTCAATTTCATATTATTCGCTTCAGTCGTTTTTACGTGATGCTTGAACAAAGAAAGCGTCACGGACAGAATGACAGAATGACAGAACGACAGAATGACAGAATGACAGACAGACAACCTTTTTGTTCAGGGTCGCATCGGATTCCTGGGTGCTTGAAACGGATAGAAATCTCAAAATTTTTAAATTCCAAGAAATTTACAGACAAAAGTCTAATTTTATTTATATAGATTACTAGCTGAAGTACCCGTCCTCGACGGGTTAGTGAATGCAAATTTCCGAAAAGCAAGAACTTTCGTCAGCATTGTAGGAGTACACAGAATGAATGTAGTATGTTGCCAAAGTAAAGAAAGCGAAGTTATAATTTTCATGTATTGTTAAAATATTACAGGTTAGAGAGTAACTAAGTAATATCATTTCATTCGCTTTAGTCGTAATTATGTGATGCGCCAACGAATATTTACGCATATTGAAATAATTTTAGCAAAATCTCAAAATTTAATCAACATTTTTGAAAAATTTGAAGCCTAGAATTTAAGTTGAGTGACAACCTATCATGTCACCCAAATTCGTTTCATTCTCTGCAGTCTTTATTTCGTGATGCTGGAACAAATTTTCAGCATTTTAAAACGATTTTCGAAAAATCTCAGAATGTAAGCAAAATATATTTAAAATTGAACGCCTACAAATTAGGATTAGCAACTACCTATCATATCACTCAATTTCGTATCATTCGTATTAGTCGTTATTACGTGAAGTTTGAAGAAATAATCATTGAACGTATTTTGAGAGAATTTTCACAAAATCTCAAAATCTAATAAAAATGTTTAAAAAATTGGACTCCTTTAGTTTATGTTGAGCAACCATCTATCGTGTGACCAAATTTCATATCATTCGCTTTAGTCGCTATTACGTAATGCGGAACAAAGATTCACTCAGTTTTAAACGATTTTCACAAAATCTCGAAATCTGATCGATTTTTTTTTAATTAGATGCTTATAGTTTAAGGTGAGTGACCACCTATCATTTCACCAAATATCATTTTTTCACCTTTGCAGTTATTACGTGATGTGCGAACACAAATTTACGCAGTTTGAAATGATTTTCGCAAAATTCACTCAAGAATCCCTATCATGACCTCATCATGCAGTTTTTTATGTTGAACAAATTCGCGGACGACCATCATGTTTTTAACGCTTGTAGTGAGTGACCACCTATCATGACACTCAATTTCATATCATTCGCTTCAGTCGTTTTTACGTGATGCTTGAACACAAATTTACGCAGTTTGAAAGGATTTTCGCAAAATCTCAAAATCCAATCAAGATTTTTTAAAAATTCGACGCCTATGTTTTAAGTTGAGTGACCACCTATCATGACACTCAATTTCATATCATTCGCTTCAGTCGTTTTTACGTGATGCTTGAACAAAGAAAGCGTCACGGACAGAATGACAGAATGACAGAACGACATGACAGACAGACAAACTTTTTGTTCAGGGTCGCATCGGATTCCTGGGTGCTTGAAACGGATAGAAATCGCAAAATTTTTAAATTCCAAGAAATGTACAGACAAAAGTCTAATTTTATTTATATAGATTACTAGCTGAAGTACCCGTCCTTGACGGGTTAGTGAATGCAAATTTCCAAAAAGCAAGAACTTTGGTCAGCATTGTAGGAGTACACAGAATAGATGTAGTATGTTGCCAAAGTAAAGAAAGCGAAGTTATAATTTTTATGTAAAATATTACAGGTTAGAGAGTAACTAAGTAATATCGTTTCATTCGCTTTAGTCGTAATTATGTGATGCGCGAACGAATATGTACGCATATTGAAATAATTTTTGCAAAATCTCAAAATCTAATCAACATTTTTGAAAAATTGGAAGCCTAGAATTTAAGTTGAGTGACAACCTATCATGTCACCCAATTTCGTTTCATTCCCTGCAGTCTTTATTTCGTGATGCTGGAACAAAATTTCAGCATTTTGAAACGATTTTCGCAAAATCTCAAAATGTAATCAAAATATTTTAAAAATTCAACGCCTATAAATTAAGATTAGCAGCTACCTATCATATCACTAAATTTCGTATCATTCGTATTAGTCGTTATTACGTGATGTTTGTAGAAATATAAACGTATTTTGAGAGAATTTTCACAAAATCTCAAAATCTAATAAAAATGTTTAAAAAATTGGACACCTATAGTTTATGCTGAGCAACCATCTATCATGTGACCAAATTTCATATCATTAGCTTTAGTCGTTATTACGTAATGCGGGAACAAAGATTCACTCAGTTTTAAACGATTTTCACAAAATCTCGAAATCTGATCGATTTTTTTTTAATTAGATGCTTATAGTTTAAGGTGAGTGACCACATATCATTTCACCAAATATCATTTTTTCACCTTTGCAGTTATTACATGATGTGCGAACACAAATTTACGCAGTTTGAAATGATTTTCGCAAAATCTCAAAATCTAATCAACATTTTTTTTAATTCGACGTTTATGTTTTAAGTTGAGTGAGCACCTATCATGACATCCAATTTCACACAATTCGTTTCAGTCGTTTTTACGTGATGCTTGAACACAAATTTACGGAGTTTGAAAGGATTTTCGCAAGATCTCAAAATCCAATCAAGATTTTTTAAAAATTGGACGCCTATGTTTTAAGTTGAGTGACCACCTATCATGACACCCAATTTCATATCATTCGCTTCAGTCGTTTTTACGTGATGCTTGAACACAAATTTACGCAGTTTGAAAGGATTTTCGCAAAATCTCAAAATCCAATCAAGATTTTGTAAAAATTCGACACCTATGTTTTAAGTTGAGTGACCACCTATCATGACACTCAATTTCATATTATTCGCTTCAGTCGTTTTTACGTGATGCTTGAACAAAGAAAGCGTCACGGACAGAATGACAGAATGACAGAACGACAGAATGACAGACAGACAAACTTTTTTTTTCAGGGTCGCATCGGATTCCTGGGTGCTTGAAACGGATAGAAATCGCAAAATTTTTAAATTCCAAGAAATGTACAGACAAAAGTCTAATTTTATTTATATAGATTACTAGCTGAAGTACCCGTCCTCGACGGGTTAGTGAATGCAAATTTCCAAAAAGCAAGAACTTTCGTCAGCATTGTAGGAGTACACAGAATAAATGTAGTATGTTGCCAAAGTAAAGAAAGCGAAGTTATAATTTTCATGTATTGTTAAAATATTACAGGTTAGAGAGTAACTAAGTAATATCATTTCATTCGCTTTAGTCGTAATTATGTGATGCGCCAACGAATATTTACGCATACTGAAATAATTTTAGCAAAATCTCAAAATTTAATCAACATTTTTGAAAAATTTGAAGCCTAGAATTTAAGTTGAGTGACAACCTATCATGTCACCCAAATTCGTTTCATTCTCTGCAGTCTTTATTTCGTGATGCTGGAACAAATTTTCAGCATTTTAAAACGATTTTTGAAAAATCTCAAAATGTAAGCAAAATATATTTAAAATTCAACGCCTATAAATTAAGATTAGCAACTACCTATCATATCACTCAATTTCGTATCATTCGTATTAGTCGTTATTACGTGAAGTTTGAAGAAATCATCATTGAACGTATTTTGAGAGAATTTTCACCAAATCTCAAAATCTAATAAAAATGTTTAAAAAATTGGACTCCTTTAGTTTATGTTGAGCAACCATCTATCGTGTGACCAAATTTCATATCATTCGCTTTAGTCGCTATTACGTAATGCGGGAACAAAGATTCACTCAGTTTTAAACGATTTTCACAAAATCAGTTAATCTGATCGATTTTTTTTAATTAGATGCTTATAGTTTAAGGTGAGTGACCACCTATCATTTCACCAAATATCATTTTTTCACCTTTGCAGTTATTACGTGATGTGCGAACACAAATTTACGCAGTTTGAAATGATTTTCGCAAAATTTCAAAATCTAATCAAGATTTTTTTTTTTAATTCGACTACAATGTTTTAAGTTGAGGGACCACCTATCATGACACCTAATTTCATATCATTCGCTTCAGTCGTTTTTACGTGATGCTTGAACACAAATTTACGCAGTTTGAAATCATTTTCGCAAAATTTCAAAATCTAATCAAGATTTTTTTAAAAATTCGACGACAATGTTTTAGTTGAGTGACCACCTATCATGTCACTCAATTTGATATCATTCGCTTCAGTCGTTTTTACGTGATGCTTGAACACAAATTTACGCAGTCTGAGAGCATTTTCGCAAAATCTCAAAATCCAATCAAAATTTTTAAAAAATTGAACGCCTATGTTTTAAGTTGAGTGACCACCTATCATGACACCCAATTTCATATCATTCGCTTCAGTCGTTTTTACGTGATGCTTGAACAAAAAAAGCGTCACGGACAGAATGACAGACAGACAAACTTTTTTTTGAGGGTCGCATCGGATTCCCGGGTGCTTGAAACGGATAGAAATCGCAAAATTTTTGAATTCCAAGAAATGTACAGACAAAAGTTTAATTTTATTTATATAGATGTTGCGAGCAATACTTTAAATAAACGTGAAATGCATTGTCAGAAGTGTTAAGATTTGAGTTGTGAGACTGGTATTCAAGGTTTCAAGGTGTCACACTTATCACGAGAAGACAGAACCCACAGCAAACACACTACTGTTGTCAATTTAACAGGACGGTACTAGTCATGCTGGTAAAGCGTATATATATATATATGTCACGGTAAAAGTAATAAACTGGTGATTATATATAATAACCGGTAATTATGCATAATCACCACTAAATATGGTAAATATGATAAATTTTTGAAAATTTATCAAATTAACCGGTTTGTTTGCCTAATTACCAACTCGTAATGGTAAATGTGATAATATGATGACTGATTGGGCCAGTAGAATAGAGTGCAGTTTTTTTTTTTTTTTTTTTTTTTAGTTACTACTCAGAAGGATATTTTTTCGTTGGACACTATTGCGTAAGCGACCACGAATTAAAATATTTTATATTTTACAGTCAAAAAGTCAATAAATGGTTATTTTAAGTCACATACATTTATTTAGCTTGAACGAAATTTGAATAAGGGACTGACAGGTGTTTGAAATGAAAAAAATACAATTTAAATGAAATTGTACAAAACAGTTGCACATAAGAAAAAACTGATGTTACATATGAAAAACAAACTAAGTCAATATTCAAGAGGAAAAAAAAACATTTTGCACTGCTATGACAACACTGCTATAACATTTAGAATTACAAAGTTTGCCAGCTTTTTTACATTTGCACTCATCAGACTCGCATTGTCCCTTAAAAAGACATGCTGATGTCCCTGACCTCCAGAAAGAGATGTCTTTCTAATGCATTCTCGAAATGATATTGCTAGATCTGGAACATCGTCAAGCAAAATAAGTTTTTCTTCACAAATTGTGAATTTATTTCGGCGAGAGTCTTACTTGTTTCGTTCCTAACTGATAAAACTCTTCATTTTGAGCTTCTAATATCACCGCTAATAAATTTTGGGGATCACTTGTTGCTCTGTCAACGACTGGTATTCGTAGTTTCACTGTGTCACCAAATTTACCAACAGGAAATTTAACATTTGAAATTTTAAACATTTTCCTTGCTTGTAATTCTAAGCCTTCTTTAGCACTCGTTCTATTTTTTCTTACTTGCTCTTGCCTGCATAAAATATCTGAGTGGATTAGAGCGACCGCTGCTTCATTCTCTTTCTGAGTCTTAAAATTATCTTCAGATGGAGGGTCATTTTGAGATAGATCGTTCTTGTCCATATTAGAAACATTTTCTATTTCGCTATTGATGTTTTCGGAAGCATTATTAACTGTATCGATTAATGCCTGAAGCTCTTCTTCAGTTCTAAGATGTTCGATAGAGTTTTTCGGGAAAGACGTTTTCAAGCCAAATTTTGCAGGCTTCCCAAACATTTCTTCATAAGTAGAACACTTGATGCCTTCATGAAATGCTCTATTTTTCATAAGTTGCACAAAACGTAGCCCTTTGGACCATTTACTGGTGTGATTGCTTTCCAACCAAGAACTTATATTTTCAATTTCTGGTTCGCACGTTCAACCGAACCTTGAGTCTGGCTGTGCCTAGGTTTTCCGTGCACAATTTTCAGATCCGGACACATTGTCCAATCTTCTTCTATGCGATTTTGTTACTAAACTCACGACCTTTGCCACTTTACAGTACACTGGGGGCTCCAAATATAGCAAAAATATCAATTAGGTGATATGCAACCTCTTCTGCACATTTGCCTTTTTGGGCACGCAACTGTACGAACTTCGTTAAGTGGTCATTATAGACAAACATTAACTTAAAGTCATTATCTGGTTACGACTGCATGTCAGTTAGGTCCACCTGGCGTCTTGAGTTCATCAACAAGTCTTTTCTTAGGTACCTTGGTTTTTTCTTTTGACAAATTTCACACAAATTTAAGTAAATCATGATTTCTTCGGTAGTAATGCTTTTGTACTTTTTTTGAAGTTCTTTTAACATCCTGTTTCTACCACTAGGGCCTATTGATAAGTGTACCTCATGAATTATGGTAGAAAGTTCTTCAAAGTACACGTAAAATCTAACATTGGAGCTATTTTTACTTACGGGAAAGATAGGTTTTTCAACATTGGCTACTTTCATTACATCGTATCTTTTTAGTCTTTTATAATCTTCCAGTTTTTTTCCACTCCTTTTGTTTTTACTATTATTCACTTTTTTAGCAAGTCATCATATCTTTCTTTCGTCAGAAAACCACTGTTTGCTTTCTTAGTATCCATAATTGTCACTGATTTGGAATTAGAACGCTCAAACATACCATAAATTATTCAATGTCTTATAAAATACGAGAGGGTAGCGAAAAAACGTCTAGATGCAACGAAATGGGAAAAGCTACTGAAGTCACGTGGTTGTCATGTGTTGATAGAAGCCAAGCGGTTGCGCAATCTGAACGAATTCTCGTAAAACTAGGGGCATTTATTACATTTACCATTACGAGTTGGGAATTATGCAAACAAACCGGTTAATTTGATAAATTTTCAGAAAATTTATCATATTTACCGAATTTAGTGGTGATTATGCATAATTACCGGTTATTATACATAATCACTGGATTAATCACATTTACCGTAACATATATAAGATATAAAACTAAATATCTTTCCAAAATTCAAATTTTTTATTAGCTTCCTTCAAAATTCTGTAGGGACTTTCGTTTTCACTTTCGTAGGGGTTTTCGTTTTCAAAGAAAGGATTTGTCTGGTGATCTAAATTTAATTTAAAAAATATTTGATAAATCTCTTCCCGTTTACTCTTCTCAGAGTCGATAGAGATCTCAAGAATGAGACCTGGGCATTTTATTAGTCAATAAATGCATCTTTATTGAATCATGTGATTAGCTCATAAATCATATGACCGTAGGTAATAAAAATGTAAACACCGCGGAGAGTGTCAATTATTTCGTGACCTGTGTTGTCACTTACGTACGTATTACGTACGTAGAACGTATTTCAACAATCACGTTCTATTGTTGAAATACGTTCTATTTCAACAATAGAACGTATTTCTATTGTTGAAATAGAAATACGTTCTAAGCCAGGATTATTTATTTAGTATGTTGACATCCGCCCCTTTCAAATGTATATATACGCTTTATTTTTATATTGTGTATGTATATTCTAATAAATATGCACGTACCAATGCAAACAAACTGTCATAAAATCAGTATCCTCGTGTACTGAGAAGGTTTGTAATGCAGTAACTAATTATGAGGCCAATAAATGCCCAATTGAAACGTCAATTTTAAAAATGCCCCTGCCCCTCGCCTCACATTGTCAAAAATAAATATGGCAGTAAAACACAAATAATAAGCACCCCAAACACAATCGCAAGGAGGGGGGAATGGCTTATTTATTTAATTATTTATTTTATAAGGAAGGGGGCTGGGTGGTAACATTTAGTTTATTCAAAGTGCTTATTCAAAGGGCCAAAAAAACGTATTCGTATTTAAAACGTATTCAAAGGGCCATTTGACCCAAAATAACAATCAATTTTAATTTTATTGACTTAGGCATTGAGTTCTTCACTTTGTTAAAATCATTCTTTAATTTAATTAAAAATTTAAAATACTATTTACATTCTTTAAATTATATTCCAGCCGAAAGAGCTACAAATAAAACTGATTAATAATTTTTAACAGCTCTTTATAACCTATGGAACCTATGGCATATATTCATATTTTCAGCATTGAAAACAGAAAAATAATTACATCTTACTGCGTTTACCTATTGTTTACGCCTTCTTTATAATCTTCATTACTTACAAAATCCAACCAAGTAAAAAAGGAGTCATTGATAGAAGGAGAAAGAAAGATTATAAAGCTCTGCGAACACATATTTTGTGCCAACGGAACAGTGAAATTAAGATTTAAATATCAAAACGTTTCAGCTTAGAAAAAAATGAAATCTCATATGCATTTTTAAAATAGTGAGTTATTTTCCTCATTATAAAAAACAATCTTGTTTTAAATTAGATTTCAGATCCTTTTGAAAGTTAAGGTGCTTTGCACACATCTTGAAATAATCTCTTTCAATCTGCTATGCCGAAGTAAAATAAGAAAAAAATATTACTTCGGTTTTTACAAATCTAGTTTAATATCGTAATAAATATCAAATTCGAACGGTTCGAAGGATGAGTTAATTATATTTTGTTGTGTCGGAGAGCAAATATTTTTCAAATTCATGGTGGGAAAAATGAGATTTGTATTATTTTGATCAAAGTAAAAATACCTCCTTTATGGGCATGTTTTAGCTGCTTAAAGTCACATTCTTTACTTTACGAAGTAAGTCATGAGATTTTAATCCTCTAATCACATCTCAGTTTGTTTGTTTTAAACGTTAAACTGTACAGAAAACGAAATTGGTCGAAATATTTATTTAATCTTTACTGTCAAACGGAAAAATAACTATTCTCCTAAAATAGAAGTATTTTGGCAAAATGCATTTCAGGTATAAAGAAGGAAACTCTGCACGTTCTTTCCTTTGTTTGGTTTGGGGGAGTAAATTCACACCCTATGAATGAAACGTAACGATCTTCTGCCTGAAAAATAGACATGATTAAATCTTTCCGAGAGTTTTTTACTAGTAAAGGAATGAAACATGTGATACGAAAGCAAAGAAAAGAATTATTAAAGGAAAATTAAATTTTATGATTTTCTGTCTGGAAAAGAGGAAACTTATTTTTGTTTGAATTATTTTCCCTTCATCCTATTTTAGTGTATAAACGAATGTTAATTTACAAAAATAATTTTATGGAAGGTTATGCACACGTCCTTCTGAAAATTGAAGAATTTGGACTAAAAGTTTTAAGATAAGAAAGTTCTCTTTAAGTTTCATATGTTCTATAAAAAGAACATTATTAAAAAAATTATTACTTCGATATGTTACGATTCGTGCTACAGTTAAAATTTCTTGTTTAAATAACTACACTATAGAGTATACATTAAATACTCTATTAATAATAACTTGAACTGATTTTATTTGAAATCAAATTATTAAACCATTAATGAATCAACTTTAAAAACGTTTTTAACTGTTTCAGATGCTTATTTTGTAAACATTTGATGGGCTTGTTAAAGCTAAGATCTCTAGTACTCAAGTTATCAAAAAAGCACGGAAAGAGAACTAATAACAGCTGGATAGATTAGGTTTTTAAAGCTATGCACACGTACAGAAATCTCATTACCCAGAACCAGCGGTGAAAAAGCTTTTAAAATGTAAGTATATTTCGAAAAAAACAAACTAGCCAGCAATGCCCAGATCTCCAGTGGTAAGCAGGGACGTATAGGAAGTACCAAAATTCTCCAGCACCTAAGTGGTAAGCGAAATCAGTGCACTTTTTGAGGTGTTTGAGTCATAATATTAGTTAATTCAGAAAACCCTTGTAAATATATTTAGCCTAGTAAGAGAAAAATTGAAAATATGCTTCCTTCAAATCAAATAGACTCTGGACTACTACTCATTAATTGTGTGTGATTAAGGCAAACCTGCGCGAGGGGAATCTGCCTAAGATGAGGGATGCCTTGGTAAGAGGACTTTCTAAGGGGGTTCTAACGCGTATTCACGTTACATCTGGAGAAAACCTACCGAAACTCCAGACCGTTAGATCGACGACCGCACGATGGGACCCGAATCCGGGACTTCGTCCTTCACACTTCGGCCGTCCATTTTCAGTGATATAACCACTGTGCCGTGGTGAGGCGAGCTACTACTCATTAAAATATCACTCGTGCTCCAAATAAATATTTTTAAACAATATTTTATAAAATGCAGGTAAAAAATGTTTTGGTGAATGTAACAAATTTTTACTGTCTCATTTCAACTGGTTAATTTAATTGTTATTTCATAAAAGAAATATCGTAGATTTATGAAAATATTTCATTAACAGAACGCCAACAAAATTTTCGGAAAAACTACAAAACATACTCTATCGAAATTCTAATCTGTGTAAATCCAGACATTAAACTGGAGTGGTTATGTGTATAAAAACAATGTATTACATTTTATTTAAAAATGAGAATACAAGTATTAAATTTCGTTAAAAATACATGGTAAAAAAATAAAGTATAATTTTTTGTTTTCAATAGTTATTGCTGTTGAATGCAGAAAATCTATTAGATAATTATCTATTATAAGATTCGATATTAGAGATTCATTCTTCGACGTAGTGAATAAAACTCATCACCTTATCTGCCCCGAGGATGAACAGCCCCGTCTCAGCATATGACTTTCGAAATGTAGCTTTGATTAGTCCTCTGAATAATGAGGGTGATGATGATAATGACAACAACAATAGTAATTAAAAATTTTAGTTTCTTGTAATGAAGTAGTCTTTGGTACACGTATAGATCAAAATTTCAGACATTGTGCATATTTTTAGAGCTATAAGGAAAAATATATTTTATAATTTTCTTTTGAGATTTATTTAAAAAAGAACAAAAAAAGATACATAACGATAAAATCTTAAGAATATAGCTAGAAAATAATTTTTAGAAAGTTGTTGTGGAAAATAAAGAAAAATAATTAGGAAAAGGCAGATTTTCTCACAAAAAACTTGACTACTCCGTTATTAAAAATCTATATATCTGGAGGATTAGAACCCTGGCCTTCCCAGCCCTTCTGATAACATCTGTCACAAATTCTACCAAATTTATGGTTGAGTGACACAAAATTTGCTTTGTAGAAGCTGGTAATATCAAAAAACAAATAGACTAAAATATTGCATATGATGCTTTAGTTCATTCTAAATAATAGTGATAAAATACGATATGAAGTAAAACACAAACCAGCAAAATAATTTTTATTACTTATTAAATACAGCTTAAGCAAAATTCATCTCATCAACAGTCAAAACAGTCGAAACCTGAAATACACATTTTTTTTCCTTTTCGAAGTTGAAGGAGAGTGCACGAACACAGTTTGTTTTATTCACTCCTTCATACGTCAGATCTGCAATAGGCAGTACCATTCAAATTAGAAAGTTCCTAATTAAAATGCCTTTTAAATGCAAAACAGAAATTATGCATGTTTCATTTAAACTCCTATGTTAGCATTATGTAATACGTTTCATTAAAGACTAAGTTTAATTACATTAGTATTAAACAGCTATTTGAATTTTTACTTATGCAAATATATTCTTGCTCACGAAACTAAATAACGAAATCAGCGGTCTGCACAATTTTCCCCTTATCATTTCTATAAGTTTTGTTTTTAATGTGTATTTCATGACTTTCCTTCAATGTAAACTATTTTATTTAAACTTTAAGCTGTACATTTCATGTTAACATAAATTTATGTAGAAGTAATGCAATAAATTTCTCCAGTTTAATTTAATAGCTGTTGTTTATCTAAACAATATAATGTAACAATTCAAACTATCTAATCGCATTAATACAACTTGATAAATAAAAGAACTTTAGATATCCATATAGACATATCTAGGAAAAGGAAGAGAGCTCAGTCAAAAATATATTGCATACATTATTATTATTTGCATACATTATTTTAAACAATAGATTTAAGTTTATAACTATCCATATCAATCATTTTTTGTTATGTAATTTTTTTAAATGCTGTAAACATACATCAACGTAATAGGAATATTTCAAACCAAACACACAAGAATTTTTGGTTTTTAAATAACGCAAGTATATTTCCACAAATCTATACATAGACATTCACTGTTGGTGAGAAAAACTTCTATCTTAATGATGAAACAAAATCTCGTAGCAATGTGAGGTCGTAAATGCCATTTTTATGCATGAGACAATAATAAGACAGTATTCACGTATTTATCTAAGTTATTAACTTAGTTTCATATACAGTCCAGCTTTTTAATAATTTCCCCAGACAGCACAGCAAACTTGCATCAAACTTACAGCAAGCTTGATTTATCAAGTCAATAAACTTGAATTAAGCTTGAAAATTTCAAGCGTGTAAGCTTAATGCAAGCTTGAATCAAGTGTTCTAGTTTACACTTGCCCAGCTTGCATTAAGCTTGACATTTCAAGCTTGACATAGCAAGCTTAAAAAATTTTCCTAAAAACAAATTTCCTAAATACAAGGGGCGCCGGTCGGCGAACTCGCCTTACATATTTTATTTTGCCACACATTTCCCCCTCTACGCTGAAATTTCAATTTAATTTAATCTGTTTCCATCAAGCGTTCGCAGCTGGAAAAGAACCCGGGACCTTTGGGTTGGGAGGCCAGCGTCCTAACCGTTCCGCCAATCTGAGTCGGGGTGATATGACTAAAGTTTGAAGTGACTATAAGGGTTATCACGCCGTTTTCTGGCCAGATCGATAAGTGGCCGATGTGTTGATCTGTTTCTTTTATTTTTCCATGGGTGCATCAAAATTAAAATAATGTTATGTGTGATTTAGAGACTCTACTAATAGGGAAATAAACATAATATAAACTTAACAGCAGCACACGTTTTAAAACTTTCAATATCGCGACACTCATGTTGAGCAATACTGGCCAAAATCGAGACAAACGACTGGTTTTGAAATCAATTTCGTAGTATAATTGTATTTTAGGACTATATTCCGTATACGGTGCATTGTTTACATATCGATGTTTTTGTTTACAAATCCTTGGCGAACACTCTGACGCTAGAGTGAGCGATGCACCGCCAAAGTGAAGTTACCTGCCGGTGGTATTTGTGACTGGCAACCATAAATAATACGCGTTTCGTCAGGTTTGGGAATTTGAAATTGTTTCTGTTATTGATGGAAGGGAATGAAATGTGTTATGTTAATATATGAAACGAATTTGTTCGTGTTTGTTAGAAATATAGTGTGATATAAAGCTAAATAAAAGAAAGCATGCTGGTGTTACGTTATAAGCCGGTGGGTGTTGGGGACATTTCTGAGCGGTTACTTAAAAAAATATATAGGTAAGTGCTCTTTTTTAACGAATCTTTGCAATGTTTAAGGTTTTTAATGTGAATTCTAAATGGATATTTGATGTGTTTATGTTTCCGTAAGTGCTATTTACGTGCTATTCTAAAAATACTGACTTTATAAGAGGTGTATGTAATAAAAATTATTGGAATATTGTATGAAAATTTTATCAACAATAAATTAATTTAAAGTTATTCAATTAAAAATATTTAGTCTTACCTGACAGTACATTGCGTTTAACACCAGTAATTCATCTCAAATTATGCAAATATTATTAAGTAGATTACTCAGAAAGAATGCGATTTAAAGTTAACTTGATTAAGTTTATTAAAAAGATAAAATATTCAATAAAACATTACACGGAGATATGCATATCAAATTTCTAAGTTACACAATACTATCTATTTGAAACAACACAATTCTTAAGTATCTTACACACCTTCTGAAGCTGTTTGGTTATTTAACAAATTTATCAAATCATAATTTTTTGAGTTTTACTACCTGCTACACAGGAGAAGGATGAGGCATCTTTGGAAAGGATATTACGTTCACATGTGACCACCTTGAAGTGTTGTCACGTGGAAAAAAAAACATTTTTTTTCTTCATGGTACTTTCACAAACACTTGTAAAACACATATTTCACTAATCTGAATTACCAAGAAGATGCCCAGCACTTATACAAACAGAACTACAAACGGTTGTGCTGGATTAAGAAAGATGAACTCCATCATGAGCTTTCAGATAACACACGCACGTGGCTCACACAATTTTCTTCACAAATACATTTTCTTCATCTCATGGTAACACACAGGGTAAAAAAAATTCTCTTTCTCAAATTTATATACTGCTGCGTTTAGACACAAAATTTAAAATATAAACTTCATTTTTCACAAGCAAAAACTTCAAATTTTAGACATCACCGAGAACGCAGACACACACACCCAACCAAAAATTTCGTGAATTGATCCCACCGGAAAAATGTTTTTCCCGCTCAGTTCGTTGTTGCCAGAAACAAAATCAAAAATAATCCTCGCTGCTAACACGGCAAACCGGAGAGAAGTTGCTTTGCTGTTGTCATTCCGGCTGCGAAGCAAAACTGGTTCTGGCACCTGCTGCTTTGGAG
The DNA here is from genome assembly GCA_038373885.1 of Cheiracanthium punctorium. NCBI lineage: Eukaryota > Metazoa > Arthropoda > Arachnida > Araneae > Cheiracanthiidae > Cheiracanthium > Cheiracanthium punctorium. Next base: position 2,229,084 of record JAWZYV010002197.1, read on the forward strand.
GTCGGTGCGGGGTTTTACTAACTTGTGTATCGGCGCTTGCTTTGCTTTGGTCCTTTCTTTGTTGGTAAACAGTTCTGGCGTAGTTCTGGCATTGTTACAAGATTTATTTTTGTGACAGTGTACAACTAGGTTGTTTAATCCACCGATGTTTTTTTGAGTTGAAAACGGGCCAGTGTTTGCCCAGTTTACATTAGCTGTACAACTAGGTTGCTGAATCCACTGAGGTTTTTTTTAGTTAAAAACGGTACACTGGTTGCATAGTTTACATAGCTGTAGAACTAGGTTGCTGAATCCACTGAGGTTTTTTGAAGTTAAAAACGGTCCACTGGTTGCATAGTTTACATAGCTGTACAACTAGGTTGCTGAATCCACTGAGGTTTTTTTAGTTAAAAACGGTCCACTGGTTGCATAGTTTACATAGCTGTACAACTAGGTTGCTGAATCCACTGAGGTTTTTTTTAGTTAAAAACAGTCCACTGGTTGCATAGTTTACATAACTGTACAACTAAGTTGCTTAATCCACTGTATTTCTTTTAGTTAAAAACGGTCCACTGTTTGCTCATTTTAAATTGCCTGTTACTGAATTTGCAGACGTTCTTTTGGTTAAATATGGACGTTGTATTTTGTTTTAATGTTTTTGTAAGTGGAATATATGTGCAATTTTAATGTGCTAAAATACTTTGCTGATCGTGCAAAATGGTTGGCGACAGTCGCTGGAGCTTGGCGGTTGCCAAGCTCCAGCGGCTGTCGCCGTGTTTACATGGGGTGCGCACCGGCTTGTATGATTTTAACGTATTTTATTTTGAAGAATTTCCATATTTGAAAATATAGAATCTTTTTTTTAATTCTATGGTCAAGTACATTTATGACTGATGATAAATTATTTTGTAGCGGCCGGATTGCGCCTCATTCTACCACCCATAAAGTGAAGTATATTAACTAACTAAATTGTGTTAATTATATTAAAATTTATTTTTAGGGCTAATTAATTAGTTAATGGAATTACTAATGTTAATTAGATGTAAATAAAACTAAAACTACCCTCGTGTTACACTTCAGAGAGGCTTATCCCATTCATTCCTTCCCCTTGCGTGTTCTAATGTCCAGGTTTTGTGCGATAATAAAATAAAACACAACTTCTACGAACTTTTCTTTATTTAATATGACCAATTTCAGAAACGCTAGACTTTTCAATGTCCATTCTCCTTCTCGCCTACAGCGACAGATGGCGCCATCACCGCAATAGCAATAATCAAGCTGTATTCAAGTTTGACAGTTCAAATGACTTCTGCAAGCTTGCTGCAAGCTTAAAATGAATTGAACTGTCAAGCTTGTATTAATACGTCAAATTCAAAGAAATGTCAAGCTTGATTTAAGCTTATGTGCTGTCTGGGTCAGTAGTTAAAGAAAATGAAATTTCTGAACTATCAATTTCTGCCGAGTGTTTTAGGAGAAAGATCAATTAATTTTTCCAGAGTCATCCTTAAAAATGTATCTATTATTTCAGGCTTCCTCTAAAGTTATTATTAAAACACATACATGATGATGAAGAAAGCGATTTTTTTATTTGATTCCGATTTATTAGGACTCTTTTTGAGTAAACCTCTATTCCAGAATTTTGTCACAGAGAATCGCTTTGTATATATTTCCGGAATTTTGGTTACAGTATAATTCCAAATTATTGTGTGCACAGTTTTCATAATAAACAGCATCTTTTTATATTTTCTTTTATCTTGATGCATAATTTATGCTAATGAATTTTTTAAAGTGGTGCGATTCAAAGAAAAGTAGTTATTGGGAGTCTAACAAAAATTATGAGGCATCTTAATAAAATTCTTCATGGCTTTCAGCATATAAATAACCCTTCATGTTTTTCCTCAATGATGATAATAATCAGTTTTGTTTCACTGGCCCACATTTTAAAAGCCACTAAATTTATTCAATTTTATCTCTGATGTTTTGGTGAAATTTATAATAGTGTTGAAATTTATAATCAGGAAAATTACAAATGAAACGATTTTGCCATTGAAAAAAGAGTCCCTGCAAAGTACTTTACTTTGAATTGTATTTTCTTGAACATCGATCTCTCTTAATTAAAACTAACAGTAAATATCCTATCTTGAAATTTCCCTTAAAGAAACGTTTTGTAGTTAGCATTCTGCTTTTAACAAAATTCAAAATATTACGTGTTACATTCACTTTCAGAAAAAAAAGCAAGTATAAAAATTATTTATACGTTTAACGAAAGCAACTTAGGTTAATGGCTTTTGAACTCAATGTATACGATTACTTCTTTTTTTAAACCAGAAAGATATTGCTTGTATTTGCATAAATATCTATTAATCTGACATTAAACGCTTCTCAGTACTTAGTGCGTTTTTTTCCCATTAAATATAGATGCATTTTATAAATTCGTTTTTCGCATATGATTATGTCTTCCCTTTTTTTTTTCGTTTCTACTTAATGAAATGGGTTTTTGTGAAAATTACTAAGTCAATAATTTAAGAAATTTCTTTTAATTGCAGAAAGAGTGCATTACAGATTATGTTTTATGCTATACTTATCTATAATAATTTAGAAACCACTTTTAAATTCTAAACAATAATAATTTCAAATACTTATGGCTCATACTATAATAGCTATCACGAATGTAAAGGCTGCTTTTCCAAATTGTTAGAATTTTGGAAATTCTTCTGCATTTTCCGCTTAAATGAAAAATGTTTATGACTTCAGTTTGGCTGTAGTACGCATGCACTTTTCGGTTGCTCTAAGTTTTATAATTCGCGCAAGTTCTCTAAAGCGTATTTTCTGTTGAAAATGATTAGTGCAATAATATTTTTTGGTTATTGCCAGGTTTTTATAGAAAATGTTGTGCAATTTATTTTGAATGTATCCTTATTGTCGAGAAGACAAAAAGCAGATTTTATATAGAAAAAGCGTAAATTCTATTATGAATTACTAATAATATGAGAAATCATGCCTATCTTCAGATACATGCAGCTCTAGTTGAGCACATAAAAGTTAGGAAACACTTTCTAAACAGAAAATATAAATTTATGATAGTTAATTAGAAATAGAATAAAAGTCATTTCTATAAAAATTATAAAACTAACATTTATACGTAAGAAATAATTGTTATCAAAAAGTATAAAATTTATTCGAGTGTTCGAAGTTGTTTAATTATTACGTGCATGTATTGCAACTAATATTTATTCTCACAAAAGTATACTGAGAAATTAATATACTTTTTATAACAGTTTTAGACCTATCGTTTTTCTGATATATTAAAACTCCAGAATCTGATAAACTTATCTCATCCAGAAAGTTTCGCCTTAGCATTACCTTAGCGTATTTAAAATAATACCTATATGATATTAGTTCAAGTATATTCAGAGTCACAAAATTATTTTTACAGCAGAAAATTTGCTGGACTAATGAATGCTGGACTGATGAATTTTTGAGCGCTATTAAAATAAAACCCTGAGAGAAAAACATACTGATTTTTTTATAATACTTAGCTAAAACATTTAATGCACGTAGAATCTTATAGTAAATCACACTCACGACAGCTTTATACGTATTCCAGCTTTAACTATAGACTAAATTTAAGCTCACATTAACAATTTTCATCCTTAAGCTAAACTATATTTCTTTTCTTCTCAAAATATTCCGTCTTCCAATCCAATTAGAGAGAGAGAAAAAAAATGCATATACACATATTTCAACATAGTTTTAATCTTTCGAATAACGGCATTTTCTGCTTCAGTTCTAGACTAAATCTATCCCTCAGTAGAATAGGTCTCTGATATTTTGTCTCCTCGAGTTTTCAAAGCAACAATGCTGCGATAACATACAACAGAGTCTCCCTTCTTAAAAATAATGCAAATTTTCCGCCTGCTCGAGACAAATTGTTCATGACGGTTGACGAGGTGGAGAGATGACAATGAAGTATTAAAATTCACACCGTGGGGAAAATACGGCACTAGCAATCATTATAAATGGGGATATGCCTCCTAAGAAGTTGCGGACACGGAAGCTTAGAAGTGATGATATACACAGACTGGGATACTCTGGTCTCGTGCTTCGGGTTAATTACTTTTTAATGTAACATTTTATTTTGTTGCGAGAAGAAGAGGGGCCGCACACAAATTGAGGCTGGTTCAACTGTAAGTGAAGTAGCTCACGCGCTCCAATTTTTGAAAACTTTGTAATACAAGTTCCATGTATTTCTAGTTAAATAAAGCGAAATTGTAATTAGTTCGTTGAATTATACTCAAACATGCAATTTCAATAATAGAGGGAAAATTTTAAAATGTATTTTAAAAAGCATTGCCATTCACAATAGTTAGCTTTAAAATAACGATAACTATTGTAAATATATTGTAATTGTTTTATTCTGATGTAATTTTGAATTTTGAAATTCTGTATTCATATTTTGTCACATTGTTTTTTTTCCGTTTTATAATAATTTTTAAACTATAATACATTTGAAACAGTATCTGTTTTGTGACGATGCGACTTCTTAAAATTTTAGAAAGAACCAATAAGCGGTTTTGGGTGCAACTCTTATGGAGAATTCTTAACCGTAATCCTAATTTGATTCCTTCTAGTAAGTGTCTAATTGGAAAAAATGTTTTGTCATTAATATTTTTTCCTTTATTAACAAACAAAAAACTCGGAATGGAATTGTTATTAAAGAAAACTTTTTCTATTTCAATTGAAACTGTAACTATCTATTGCTATGGAATTTGTTATGCTGCAAATGATTTGCAATCTAAAATTAATTTTGTAAGTTTTTAGTGATTATGTTACAGAAAATATAGAAGCTTTGTTGTTGTTGTTGTTTATCACAGTGAGTGCTGATAATAAAATGTTTCCCTTATAATCAATTTATTCGCTCTCTATTTAGAACTATGCATCATGCTTTATGAATCATTAAGCATAACTGATCGGTTATGCTATGTGCAATTCTTTTTAATAGCTCTACTATAATAGTTTATAATACATATTTCATGATTTAATCATGTGGCACGATAACTTCTTTTATGTCAGAGATGTTAAATATTCAAAAATTTTCTCATACTTTTCGCTATTAGTAGAAGCAGTTCAGCATCTTACTATAAAATGTGCTAAATTACCTTCAGCCTTGTTACTTCATTTGGTGCAGTCTTGTCAACTCTGCCGGAGAAAAAGTGCCTAGAATCAAAGGAAAAGTGACTAGAAACGGCTAAAAATGATTTCGAGCTGAGAGAAAAATAGCTTACTCAACTGATTTTAATAACAAAATAAAATTTTGTTTTTGCCTCGTTTTTGTGGAATGTATATCCTACAAGGAATGAATTGGAAAGTCTAGTGAAACAAACCTATTGTGCTGTCGACATACAGACAGTCATCTGCGAAGTCTTATTTCGCTGTCGCGTGTCGTCTACGTTTTTAAAAAGACCAAAGTGGTGAAATTTTATACCCTGAAGTTTGCGCATGCACAATATAAAATAAATTAAAGAACAATTAATAATGCAAATGGAAAACTAAAATTACGAGCGAGAAAAGCAGACAGTATGATCAACAGTGGTAGAAAATAGCTAGAAATGGCTCAAAATTGCTCAAAACAGACAGAATGTGGCTGGAAATGGTCATAAAATGCTGAAAACAGGAAGATTATCGCTAAATCATCTACTAATTTCTTTTTTGAAAATGTGTAGCTAGTTAGGTTCTTAAAGTGGCCAAATCTGGCCACAAAGTGTTTACGTTGGCAACCCTGATTTCCTAAAAACCAAATAATAGCGAAACGTTTCGCTGTAGAAAGGTTGCAGTTAATTAAGCACCATTTTATGACTAAATGTGAAAATATGGCTGCATTGAAACATGGTAAATGCATTACATGAAACAGTTGAAAAAAATCTGTAAATAAAATATTAGTTCAAATTTAGACCAATAGATGGCGCTTTTAGAAAGCGTAGATTTTATTAAAATTTGCTGCGTCTTAAAAAGCCTAGTAGTTAATTCCATGTAATCATTCTTCATCGTGTCTTCAGAGGAAAAAAAACTATGTTTGGTGACCAAGTTGTTTCACCAGAACTGCAGTAATTTGCCACCAGACTTATACTATCTACGCTTCATAAGCTTACTCTGTTCCTAAACATTCCGAAATGCCAAGCTCTCTACCTATCACGTAGAGCCAAGCCTACTAGAATTCACATTGACGGAACTCCCGTTGATTGGGAAAACTATGTCAAATATTTAGGCATCACTATTGATACCAACCTATGCTGGAAGCGGCATAACCTCAATTGCAGAGGGAAGATGGCTGCGGCCTTCCACAAACTCGCCCCCATCATGCGAAACAACCATCTCTCTGTCCAGAATAAGACTCTTTTATATAACTCTTTCATTCGACCACAGGCCACCTATGCTGCTCCCGTATGGGCTTATGCGGCCCGGACCTCCATAGATAGCCTCGAGCAGAAGCAAAACACCATATTACGGTCGTCACACCGTTCATCCAAAACTCTATCATCCGTAAGGACCCACGCGTGCCAACTCTTCGCCAACACATTTACAAAACTGCAGTGAAATACTACAGTCGTCTGAACGAGCTCCCAAACGAAATCGTAGCAGAGTACCCTGACTACGACCCCTCGGACGCTAATAACAGGAAGAGGCCCAAAGCCATCCTCTATACTTTTGCCCCTCGTTGAATAACTTCACGAACTCTATGTAACTTCCATGACTGATCTCGACTGATCCGGGCCTTCGCCCTCCCCCACCTCAAGATAAAGAACCACATGATTTCTACTTCTCATCACTGGAAATAAAGCTTTTATGCTACGGCGCTCCATGAAAACCAAAACTTCAGTCAGTCAGTCATAAGCTTACGAAAAGGCCTCACAGTGCGGTTAATAAATTACTGCACTTTGGATTTTAAAAAAATATTCGATGATTATATGAAATTGTCTTCTGACCTTTTTAAAACGCTCAAAACTTGAGTGTCGCCTTTTCTACTTAAAAAGCGCCATGCATTAGTTCAAATTCGAACTATTTTTTTAGATTTTCTTTCCATATATTCCAAAAACATATCTTTATCTTTAAGTTTCAGAAAAATACTCCACCAGAACGGACTCTACATAGGTCTAAACAGGGTAACTTTAATTAATACTACCCTGTACTTCTATTAATAGTATTTACATATACTTATATTGCAGTATTGTGTGTATATAAATATTTTTCATACAGCATAATCATATACTATCTCTATTTAAAATTAAGTTTTCATTGAATAAAAAAATTAAAATTCTCAATGACTGATTGATATAAGCGATCTTTGTAATAAGATTTTTACTACTGAAAGTGCAATAATTACAGTCCGCTTCCCAAAAGTAGAATTATGGCAAATAAAAGGATACTACTCTGAAAAGGGCTGATACTCTGAGATGAGATGGATACTTGCTAAAGTTCTACTTTACGGTCAATGTCTACGAGTTTTCTATTTACAATTTGAATCTTCCTCTTTTACTTACATTCGTTCCCTCCCCTCACCCCCATTCTTTTAAGAAAAGATAACGGAAAATATGTTCCATGAAATTCAATGTTTTTCTCCAGAAACCTTCGGAAAAGAAAGAACATAACTGACCCCCCCCCCGTTACAATAAAATAAAAGCAACCTGATACATGGGGGAATGTGTGGAAGATTGACGAAACGAACACTACTATCTTGCAGAAATCGAGGCAACATACCCTATAATTATTTGGCTGTAAAAGTGCATATATTTTTCACCAGAAAAAACCTTCATTGATAGTTTGCAAAGACCTATATGAGTTAACACAGACTCTGCAACCAGGATTTTATGATTTCATAAACCAATTTAATACACAATTGAAAACGATCATTTAGATTGATAGCTCTGACATTTTAAACAGTAGCTGCATTTTACATTTCAAATGTTTCACGTTTACTTTGAATTGGAATTTGTTTGCATACAGGTTGTCCCCAAAACGTCAAAATTGATTTTTAATCATGCAGTATTTATTATAGATATGTACAAAAGAATCTCGTTAAAGCGATACTGCTTAAGATTAAAGAAACTTACTTGATATCCCTTCATTACTGCTTATTTTTCAGAATTTAAAAATAAATGATTACATGAAATTTAGTTGAAGCGAGCAATTTTCTTGATCTCGCTGATTAACGAAGTTCTATCGTACAATAAATTGTAAAGTTTCGTAAAAAAAATTGATTAAGATATTATACGCATCCGCTACAAAACATTTCCCAGTCAAAAAGATACGCCCCCAGTAAGGGGATGAATAAAATTTCAGCATTTCATCCTAAAAAGGGTCAGAGATATGGAAATAGTTATATGGTGACTTAAACTACAATTCAATAGCTCTCGGAGTAAAAAAAAAAAGACTCTGATAACATTTCAGAGATGTTATACAAATTACGAAGGAAAACAATGATTTCATAAATACACAATAATCTTGCTATTTATTGATAGAAAAATATCTAAACATCGTACAAATAATTCATAAAAAACTTTTTTTTTACTTTCAAAATACTACATGTAATTTTTAGTTTATTAGATTGCCATACATAAGAAATCTATTACAAAGACTTCCTTTTAACGCTATGTATCTAACACAAAAAGGTTTACTAAAGTGCATATTGAAAACGCTCAAACTCCTCCGTTTCTTTCAAAATTTTGATTCATAATCGTTACATTATTCATTTTAGGCAAATGTAAAGCTAGTGCGATTAATAATTTTGAAATACTGAGGCACTTTCTCAATAAAAGTCATGGAGATTTTAAATTGTATTCAAGATCCTTATGCTAATAAGCTATCTTTAAAACTGGCGCTACTGCTTAAAGATTAATCCCCTAAAGCCTATTTAGAATTGGCTTGTGATTTGGGCTAGTTTAATTCAACTTTCGCCAACATTTGGATGAATTCCAAAGTACGTGGATAACAGTATTCTTCCAAAAGAGAAAGCCTTCTTTTATTTTTAGTAAAATCTATCCTTAAATGTTATTCCTCAAAAATAAAAAATAAAATCAGTATTTTTTCAAATGAGCGCCACTTTCCATATTTTAAAAATGTTTTTTTCTATATTAATACGATACAAAATATTTGTTTAAAGCTTTTAACGCAGAATACAGAACTATTAAAGAAGCTCCTAGATTCACCTTCTAGCATTTCAAAAGCTGTTAGCCTTTGTATATTTACTTTTATGTACAATATTATGTTATTAACTCCTATTTTCAAAAGTAACCTCATCAGTTATAACTGCAATTAAAATACTTTCTCTACAAAATCAAACAGGGGGCTAATCATTGTATCACAAGTTCCTATGTAATCCTATGATATTGTAAAATCTTTGAATTAAAGTATGTTTTTCCCAAATAAAATTATAACAGGATTAAGTATAATTGTGCTTCTTCATTTCTGTTTTACCTTACAGATAAAGTTGTAACAGTCTAACAGAGAGAGTGTTGGTAATTATCTCCCTCACGTAAAAAATGTACAAACAACTATACTTCAGTGCTACATTCGTTATATTTAGGGGTATTAATAAAAACCACCGCATATTCTCTTAAATTGATCACCCTGTATAAGAATAAGTTTTACACGTACGCACACACATATAAAATTGATTATCTTCTTTTTATGGACTACTACTTATACTGTAAAAAGCAGTTTAGATCAGAAGTTAAAAAGGAAAATGATTATTTTATACAAGCACATGATTAATTTTGTATAGTAGTCCATAGTCCATATCCCTAGGTAGTTTTAACAGAAAAGACTGACTGAACATTTCTTTCTCCAACTGAAGAAGGGTGGACCTTTTTGTACCACTCAAACCGTTCTTTCTGTTGGTGGATACCTTTTACTGTGTTTTTAATTATTTTATGTATGCGTAATTATTTTTTGTTCTAAAAATGCCATTATTGGAATCCTCTATGCATCTAAAACCCGTTTTTAATATTTAATATTTCTTTCGTGATGCATATCATAACACACACAACACAGTAGATTTTTTTTTTCCGATTAAACATACGTCAAGCATACGTCACAAGTAATCAGCCCCTGCTGGTGTTATTTCAAGAGTTCAATTGTCACCTTTGCTTAAGTTGTGCGTCACGTGAGATCAGTTGATCTTGATAATTATATATATGTTACTGTGAAAGACCGAAATTGGAGAATGACGACATTCACCGGTTAATGTCGACATTTACCAAATACGTCGGTGAAAGACCGAATATTTGATTATACTCTTGTACATTCGGACCATCACCGATGTATGCCGACAATCACAGATATACTGTAGTGGAGGTCGAAAACTGCAATAATAAAATCTCAATAACATAATAAAGTAAGCTTTTTATTGGTATTATTTTCTTTTATCATTTAGAATGTACTGTTTAAGTTCAAAAGTTTATTTACATGTGTTGTTACTTAAGCTTTATTCTATTTTGACATATACGGTATAGATGCAAAAGTAAAAAAAAAAAAGTTCTTTATTGGCTAAATTTAAAACTAAATGCTTAACATTTATCCAAGCACAACTGCTGTTATTATTAAGAAGGCGAGTAACATCGAGTATCTCTTCTCATGTTCAATCTCTCATGTTCAATCTTCTTGTTTCGATCTTCTCATGTTCAATCTCATGTTCTCAAGCTACATGTCCAGCAGTGAAAACGCTTTTACAGAGTGACGAACCTCTCTCCTCACCGTGATTGGTTACTCCTCTCAGTAAGATAGACGAAAAAGTTACATCACCCTTGTGGAGTTTTATCGCTCCTGAAATACGGAGAACAAAATGCAAATCTCCGACATATTCAACATTAACCATTCGTGCATGGTGAATGTCGACATTAGCCGGTGTAAGTCAAAAATAAGGATATTTGGTAAACATACGCCAAGCGACTATGTGAATGTTGACATTCACCGGTGAATGTCGACATTCTCCAATTTTCAAGCTTTCACGGTAACATATATAGATAGGGGAGAGAAGGGGCTTTTCTCGTATGTGTTGCTATCTTCAAAACCTGTCGAATAGAACTTCAAGGTCTCTACTCCCTGCTTTCCTTTTAGCAGCTGCCCACTGCAGAATTGGTGAAATGCAGCTTTCGGACTTAACCTCGAGTCCATTTTTTCCAGGAAGAAAATAATAATTTTTTTTACTCGTAAAGTTTAACATTTTTAGTTAACATTTTAAAGTACACATTTTAGTTAACATTTTAAAGTAACATTAAAGTAGTAGGTATTTATAAAAATTCTGGAAAAAATATACTTTGTACAAATCAGCAATGATCAAAATAAACAAAACTATCTTTAATTCGCCGTGTATTATAAGACATTTTTAAGCAAGCATACATACACAAGCTTAAAACATTTAATGTTGTGTTTTTTAAGCTCTAAAGACAAAAGTGAAACGTTTAAAAATTAAGTACAATAGCTAAATTCCTTTAAGAAATATTACATTCTACAACTATCTTAATCAAGATTCAGTGCACCGCCCATGTTGTGTAGCGATTAGAACACCGTTAAACCACACCACGGGTCAGGGTTCGATTCCTGGCCCGGGCTTGGGTATAACACAGGGTGAATATAAACTCTTGGGCAAAACTTTAAGGAGTGATAGGGCACATAATAAGGAATCAGAATCACATAGCTATGTGGGGTCAAAAACGCAGTTTCAACTTACCTGGTAATAATCACTTTGTGAAAAGTATTGAAGTGTCCGTCTAATTTCTTAACCAAGTTTCATAAACAGTAGGTTCGTCTCCAAAAATTTCATTCGTGAAATAAAATAGAATTTTTAAACTATGAATTTTAGTCTTCTATGTTTTCGGAGAAAAATACATTAGTTTCTGACGAACAATGGTCGGAAAGTGCACTGTTGTTTCAGCACTTTTTTCAAAGTGATTATTAACAGTTACATGAAGACGATGTTGCCGACCCCACATTGCTATGTGATTCTGATTCCTTATTATGTGCCCTATCACCTCTTAAAGTTTTGTCCAAGAGTTTAGATTCATCCTGTATATTCCGTCTTTTCATAGGAGACAACGCTGGTCCACCTTTTGATTGCCTCTATAGTAAAGAGATCAGTAATTCTGACCTTGGTAGTGGCCAATGCCTATAAACGGCAAGTGCACGCCATTAAAAGAGAAGTTTGGTGCAATTTAACTGCGATCCAAATATCCGTCAGTCTCTGTTTCTCATACAAGATTGAAACACATTTTGATATGACTTAATACATTGTTTTTGCCCCTTTTCATAAGTTTAAACCTTTAGTAAAAAGATACCATAAAAATCCTGCCGCCATAAATAAGTAATCGATGATATAAAAACGCGTTGAAAACTTGGATTTCATTTCGATAGAACTCTTGAGAACACTTTTTTGGAAACGCTTCTTCGATGCGAAATGAGAAAACTTCTTTCGAAACAAGAAAACAAGTTTGTTTTGCTAACAATAAACTAAATTCCGGTGAAAGAAGTTATCTTTGGATAATGCTTTGTTATAGAAGAAATCTGGAAACAACGGCGAGTCAAACGCTTTATCATGCATTTTGCAATGTCATACCTTGGTTACATGAGTGATATTCGATGACAATTTAATGCGTAAAAGACACACAGAAGAAAAGTATAATCTGTACGTATGTTTCAGAAGGTACACAAAATTCCTCTCTTCATCAGAAACGAAAATTATTCATCGATCCACACGTAAAAAGGAAAGCAAAACTGAAGGTAAAAGTTTGGTAAGAAATTGTGATTCTGAAGATAATATTAAATGTCAAAAATAACTAAATAAACTAGTTTAATTAGAAATGAAGGACAAAAAGTTTCGGAGGTTTAGAAGAAAGAAGAAAAAAGCAGCAGATAGGAATATACAGGGCGGTCCTAAACTATATGTCAAAAGTGTAAAGTGTGGTAAAGGGGACCAAGAGGGTTCAGAATCATATAGAAATGTGGGGGATGGAAATGTCGTCTTCGAGTACCTGTTAATAATCACTTAGGAAGAAGTGTTGGTCTAAATTCTTAATCAAGTTTCATAAACTATGAACTTTTCTCCCAGATTTTCATCAATAAAGCGAAATAGAATTTGTAAACTATCAGTTTTATTTAACTGCTTTCGGTTTAAAAAAAAAATGTGTTCGTTTTTGGCAAACGATGGTCGAAAAAATTCACTGTCACTGCAACACTTATAAAGGGATTATTAACAGGCACACTTCATTTGGAAAACTAATGGCTCTCACTTCAATACAATTTTCAAAGGGTAGCAGTTTAGAGTTATAAAGTGCCATTTTGGCATCAGGTACGATCTGTTAAAAGGAAGTCTCTTCAAGCAGGGGGAATCTAAAATGCGTGTGTTCCAAAATGTTAGCACCCAACATCTTGAACGTGAAAAATAATCTAAATGCATATCATAGTAATGCCGGTTAGGTTCAGCTTGGGTATTTACTACCCGTTACCGAGTAGAAACATTTGGTTGCGTTAAATATGTCACTATACCGGTTTAGTACAGCTTGGATATTTGCCAGCACAGCGATATTAAATGTTTCACGGTGCTAAATACTTCATCTGCAAAGGATCATGTATACGAATACATGGAAAATTGTTTTCATGGCAGCCTTACATGGGGAAATAATTATCACATGTGTAAATCGCCAAATAATAAAAAGTCGCCATTGGTGGAAAGATATTCCAGCTGTTTCGTAGTTCTTATCAAATAAAATATTTAAAGCGCTGTTTTTTACAAACTTAATGAGAAAAGACGTTGAACTATACGCATGGGTAAGTCAATAAATTATGAAAAACTACCATGAGTGGCAAATAGCAATGTGTTTCACGAATTTTACATATTTAAATGTATTGTGAAATTTAAATTTTTGTGTTCCAAGGAATAGATGCATTAGCTAGCTATTGCTTTCAATAGCTTGACACGATTTCTAATTTTCGCATCAAAATTGCACTTTTTAAAAAACTGGGCCCAGCTTTCGTATTTTCTGCTCGTTACCGAGCTGAAATATTTGGCGACGTTAAAGAAGTGTTCGTGCAACTTGGATATTTTCCACCGAGACAAGATGAACTATACGCAATGCTAAGTATGCCAACCTGCAAAAGATTATGCATAAGAATTTATGGAGAACTGTTTCAAAGGCAACCTTACATGGGAAATGATTATCGAATATGAGCATGTGTAAATCGCAATCTAAAAGCCTCCATTGGTGGCAAGATATTCTACCTGTTTCGTAGATTTTACAAAAGAAAACATCACCAAGCAGCGGCGTAGCCAAGGAGGGGTGGGGTTAGGAGGGTCACAACCACCCCCCCCCATGAGGACTTTTTTGCCATACAAAATGTATATTCTTCACTCCCTTATCACACACACGTATACATATATATGGGTTGCAGTAGTCGTAACCCCCCCCCATGAAAACTTTCTGGCTACATCCCTGTCACCAAGTAATGTGTATCTAGGTAACATTCTATCTGATCCAATCTTCCGGTTTTGACAATGAAGATTATCCTTTTAAGAGTAAGCCTTATTAGGGGCCGAATGCCCCGTACAAAACGCGAGCGCAGCCAGTCAAAATGCCTTGGCCCTTAATGTTATAAAAAAAAAAGAATTGCTTTGTAAATATTTTAAACTCTACGTTTTTTAGGCAAGCCTTAATTTTTTTCCCTAAGAAAATTCTGGCTTTGAAGTTTTCTGTATTAAATTCAAGACTAACATTTTTGCCCTCGTTGTAATTAATTTTTATCGAAAAATCAGGTGGAAAGCTCTAATATGATTTCTTTCGAGAGGAAAGCGCCTTATTTTTCCCCGTTGGGAAAATAAACACTTCCTTCGAACCATCAAATAAGAGAAAAAAGGGGGGCGTGTCGAATTTCTATATTGGAAAAGCGTTTTATAAAAAAAAACAATCCTTCATTCATAATAGAAAAATAATTTTTACCAGTCATATCTATATATAAAGTAGTAAGATGTCCTGATTGATTGACTGGCTGAGTAACAATCAACGCCCAGGCAAATTTACTGGAGCTACAGACATGTAATTTTAAGAGCTCATAGCTTTTGCGCCCAAGGTGTAATTTAAAAAAAGCTTTTTTTAAATGGCGAAAATAAAAGGAAAACAGAGAAAGCCATGAAAATCTTAATTTAAAATGTAACAAACAAAAAATTCTTAAAAATCTTTTTCAGAGTTTTGGGGAATTCGCATCCAAACGGGTATAAGGGTTTGAAACGTTCTTTAACGTTATTTTCATACGTCCCTTCATATCTCAGAGGAAAAAAGAGATAGCCATAAAAATATCGCTTCAAAATGTAACTAACAGAAATGACTCAAAACTGTTTTCAGAGATTTTAAAAATCGCACTCTACGGGCGTAAGAGTCGAAAAAGCTTTTTTTTTCACACATTTCACTTAACACATCAGAGGAAAAAAACAGATAGTGCCAATAATAACGATAAAATTATTGCTTTAAAATGTAACTAACAGAATTGTCTAAAAAATTTTTCATGATGTTTTCAGAATTTGGATCAAAACAGGGATAAGATTGTCAAAACGTTGTTTTCAAATTTGTCATCATATCTTAAATACAGATAGTTATAAAATCCTTGCTTTAGAATGTAGCGAACACAAATACCTAAAAGTCCTTTACATGGATTTTTGGAATTCTTCTCCAAACTGGTATAAGGGTCGAAAATAATGTTTTCATATTTGTCTTCATATATCTAAGGAAAAAGAAGATAACCATAAAAATTTGCATTAAAATGTATCGAATACAAAGTCAAAAAAATCTCTTTCAAGTTTTTTTTAATCAATCTCAAAAGGGTTTTAGTTGGCAAAGAAAGGTGTTTTTCACATATTTTTAGCTCTTGAGTGCTGTTAATTTTGTCTAAGATTTTTGTCTACATGGTGAAAGGGCAAATCACTTTTTAAGAGTTGCCAGATTAAATGTGAAATGTCACCAAGGTTTGCCGCTTTTTGTTGATTTATCGCCAAGTTTGGCATTAAAAAATGTTTCTCGAGAAATGGACCCATCTTCGCAATATCTTCCTCATTTGTCGAGAAATTGCCTTGCCCTACTGTTTATTTAATTGGAATATTGGTGTCCATATGCGTATAAATAGAGGAGAAGTATAGATAGAATATACCTGGCGAGGATTTTAAAACAGTTTTAGTAGACGAGTTTAACATAGATTTCAATTTTGAAGAAGTCTTTATGTAAGTTGAAAGACAAGTACGACACACTAGCAGATTATGATGCACATTCTATCCAGTATTTAGGAAGATTAAGTAGAATATGCCAAACGAATATTGTAAAACAGGTTTGTTAGCGATCAAATCTATAGTCAAAATATGCTTATCATTTAGTTATTCATTTTCCATTTGTATTTGTTGGTTTAACAATAGACATTCCGTTCGAAGAACGGATATACTTCAGCTAGTCTTGCATATATCATGTTAAAAGTAATTTATTTTGCCTGTAAAACTACTTTTTCCTTCCTAAAAGTGCTGTTGCTGGAAACTGGCGTTACTTCGTTCATGCAATTTTACATTTAGTCCGGTCAATTTAGACATCAGAGGTTACAAAAATTCACACCCAGCTGAAAGTTGGTAGGATTGTTCATAACACCATCATAAATGAAATCTGAAAAGTCCTCATTGATCTGACACCTGGAAAAAAATTTACTCGGGGTCAAAGGTCACAAAAACGGTTTTTTCGCGATTTTAAGCAAAACGGTAAGTTTTATCATAAAATTAGTTCAGACAAAAATTATAAATCAGATAAAGATCTATAAATAATGTCTAAATACTGTTTTTCGTAAGAGCCACCGTTTTTTGAGATATAACGATTCAAAAAGTTGGAAGAGTTGTAATCGTCATAATATGCACACCTTTCCACGCCACCTTTGACGTAGTGTACTTCGCGCGTTTTTTTTTTTTTTAATGTGGTTTTCTCTGTAGGCCTATTCACGGATCTGTTGTGATTCTGTTTAATTTGAAACTATTGATTAATAAAGATAGATCCTGTAAATAAATTACCCAGTCGATTGCAATCAAAAAAGAGATGCACAGTTAGATGTTACAATATTTCTAAATACAAAATTTCAACATTCTATAATTAAAAGTCGATGACAAATGGCGAGAATTTGGGCATGGACCAATAGTAACCGACTACAGATGTAATATATTGAAGATGTCCGTACACATTTTTTTTTTTTCAAATGGAAGGCCTCTGCTTTGGAAGCAGTGGCCACTACTAAGGCTGGAGTTGTTGGTCACTTTATTATGGGGGCACCTAGTATGTGGAACAACGTTGCCCCCTATGAAAGGACGGACACAATGGCATCCACGCCCAGTCGGGGATCGACCCCCTCCGACAGGAGTTGAACCCGAAACCGTAGTACGGTGCTTTATCCACCATACAATCTGGTCGGCATGTCCGTAGACATTAATGTATTGAAACTCTTTTCAGTGGTCCAGTAAATAAACTCTACGATAGATTGGAACCAAAAATCGAGATGCAGAAGTGGATTTTTGTAACTTCACTCCTATTATTTGGTCTAATTTGATTGGACTATTATAACTGTATATTTTGTAAAAAATGTAGGTTAGGTAAAACGATGAATTATACAGTTTCTGAAAATAATCATGAGATTCTGCATGCATAATTTGAAAATTAATTTCAATAGTAGGATCATATTATTATTATTTTTATCAAAATGCACCCACAAAGTTATGCCTCCGCACTTCTTGCAAGGGAGAATGTCACAACAATCTTATACATGAAATTTCAACATTCTACTATTAATAGTTTTTGAGCTATGGGAGTTAAATACATATACACGTACACCAAATCGGTATAATTTTTGAGAGAGGCACGTGACCGTGGTTGGATGATTACCTAACTTGGTAGGACGGTATTGTGCTTGAAACAGATGAATGTCCCTAAAGCTGTCCTTGACCGTAATGCGTTGGAAATCTTTTAAGTGTTCCTGTAGCAGAATTACAAATGATAAAGACCGTGTTTTCGAAAATTCATTTTGTAACCCTTAACAGCATATATCACTTCTGAGTAGTTTGAAGTAGCTTAATACCTCTAAAATACGCTATAATGAATTTCTGCCCATGGAGCGTAATATACTTAGAATTTTGGGGCGGTTCTGTAGATAAACTATCCAGTCGATTGGTACCAAAAGGGAAGGTGTGCAACTAGATGTTACAACAATCCTAAATATAAAGTTTCAAGATTCTATGACCAATAGTTTTTGAAATATGCGAGTTACATACATATATGTTCATACGTACGTACAGACGGCATGCAAAAACTGGTCAAAATAGACTCACGATCGGTCAAAATAGGATGTATATGCATTTATATGAACGTGCATGCTAGCGTACGATGAGATGCATCGCAAAAATTCTTAAAAGTAAATTTAGAAGTAGTCAAAACGGTATTTCCGTCAATTTGACCTTTGACCCTGTGTAAATTTTTTTCCAGGTATCGGATCGATGAGGACTTTTTAGATTTCATTTATGATGGTGTTTTGAACAATCCTACTAACTTTCAGATGGGTGTGGATTTTTGTAACTTCACTCCTATTATTTGGTCTAATTTGATTGGACTATTATAAGAATATATTTTGTAAAAATGTGGGTTAGGTAAAACGATGAATTATACAGTTTCTGAAAATAATCATGAGATTCTGCATGCATAATTTGAAAATTAATTTCAATAGTAGGATCATATTATTATTATTTTTATCAAAATGCACCCACAAAGTTATGCCTCCGCACTTCTTGCAAGGGAGAACGCCAGTCAAAAAACTTTCCCATCTGCGGAATGAATCAGAGCAAATTATCTAAATAACCCATGTCAGTAAACATCAAAGTTGGAGAGAAATCGATCTTAGCAGCAAAATCCGAAGACAGGTGATTTCACTTTCATCACGTAGTTTCCCGAAAAAGTAAGTGAAGAGTTTCAGCAGTTCGAAATGTTGTGTTATTCTTGGCAAAGAATATCTTAAAGGAAGATATAAGTGTTTGTGAATGGTCCAAGTAAACGGGAAATTACAGCAGATTAAAGTAAAAGACAGTCTGGATTTCAATAAAATTTTTATGTTGAAAATTACACCGATTCATTAAAAAATAATAGAAATATGTATATAACTCTTTTTTGCTTGAGAATTTACTTACAGCAAAAATTTATTTCTGCCGTACAATTTTTATGGTATTCAGGGAATTTTTTTCATCATCAAAACATCTAAGGACTTATTTTACACAGAGATTACTAGAAGGGATAAAGCGCTGGGTATTTCACCGATTGTTAACTATCGAAGAATGAGCGTTTCAGTTCTAAACTGAAACTGAACTGGTGAAAACTGAATACACTTGAACTATTATATTTACTTTTTAACCCTCCAACCGTCTTGGAAATGTGCAAATGACGTAAAGTTGTTTTCATGGTAATGTTTTCATGCAGTTTTAAAATTATTTAAAAAATAAAAAATAAATAAAAATTTGATTGGAAGATTTGTGATTATCAAAAAATAATCTTCTTAATTACTTGCAAGCTTCAGTATCGAAACATGATACCCGCGTGTTACAAGTAATTTGCCTTGCAGATGTTTTGCAGCGAAAATTGGAATGAAATAGATGGGATTTTACGTCACAGTCACTTGAAGGGTAAAAATAAAATAAATTCGTAGAGCATTCTACTATTCCAAATATGTCAAAGCTTGTACTGCACCTAATTTATATTATGCACAAGATATTTATTAAACAAAAAAGTTTCCTTTCCTTTCTAATGACCAGATCAGCAACCTACTGGAGGCTTGACCACTACGAAAGCTGCAGTTGCTATTCTTTTCAATATGGGGGCACCTGTTAAGCAAACCAGCTTTGCTCCCTTTAAGTGGTCTCCTTATTTAGAACCAATTTCAGATGAGAAACCTAGCACCAGAAATCGGCACCACCAAGATTTTACGTGCACCCATTAGAATGCACGATCCCACAGCAGCCAAGCCGAGAGAGGTTTTAACCCTCCCAAGCACAGGTCACGCTGGTGCAGCTTCACTTTCCGTGTTCTTACGGGAATAGAGTTTAGCGGCTAAGCTATTGTGGGACTTAAATGAAAAAAAATACTAACTAAATTTAACAACAGCTGGATTTGTTGTTCGAATGGTATATATTTATACGCTAATTTAAGCCTTGGGCAGCCTTCCTTTCCATATTGTAAAAATGTTCTTTGCAGAAATAGTAGCAAAGAAACCATTTTGTTATGACGCAAATGTTGTCTTGCCATACTCCAAAATCTTCATAGTCACAGTAAACCTAAATTCTGACAGTTTACGTTGTGGCTGTAAAGCATCTTATGGGCAAGATATCTGTCCACTCAATAAATTGTGCTTTCAATGCTTCGCACCGGTCTTTGCAGGTCGCTTGCATTCACTAACAACAATTTCTAAGGAAGTAGTCTTATTTAAAGTAAAAGACAAAAGTCAGCAAATATGGCAGGTCGAGTAATGTGCCAATATTGGTACTTACCTTTTTCGTAATATAAAACAAGACATCCCATGCAACCAAGCCACTAGGAAAAACTGTCTTTTTCTTTAACTGAATTTTCCAGTTTCACCTGAAGTTTTTTCCTACCTTGTTGTTTAAGTGTTTTTATTTTATACATGGATCTAAAGTATATGATTGTACACAGTATGATAAAATTTCAAATCTGTTGCTCTTAATTGCAGTGTCTGCTATATACTTTATACTTTTTAATCTCGTTTCAGAAAAGGTATTCCTCGCATACATATTCATATATCCTTCAAAGTAATTGCGCACCTGACGTGATTTCTTACTTGCTAAAATCACGAAGAGAAAAAGAGGAAACAAATTCATGATTAGAAAAAGACAAATGTGTTGAAAAGTTTTGCAATGAATAAATGCGTTTCTGGACTAATTTTTTTTCTATTTTTCATGTCTTCCGAATGATAGATGTTGATTTTCTTTAGTATTAATAATCTTAATGTATAGTTAGCTTGCTCATATGTTTTGTCGTTGACATCGGAAATTATAAGACCTCTTTTTCTCACCAATAAGGAATTGATTATTTTATCCTATACATTGCTATAATATTCGGCCACAGCAGTTTTTAAGGTACCTTCTAGAACCTTTTATAACACTTTCCACTGAAAAGTACTCAGTAATATATATTGAAAATGCTTTTAAATGCACAATTGGTTTGAAAAATATAAATTTGTGCACAAGCATTTGAATTACTTTGTATTCAATATCAATTTATAAACCAAACGTATTTCAGTAATATATGCTAATTCATGCTAAAGATATAAGTTCGAAGAACAGCAGAAGAAGATGCATAATCCCTCGCGACCATTTAAATGCACATTCTTCAGTTTAACTTTCTTTAGTTTCATTTATAATTTAAGCGTAGTTAAGTTTCATAATGAGTAAACAAATTTTTAAGTTTTGTGTATTTTTATTTTTATTTAAGATAAACAACATCTCGAGCTAGAATTTTACAGGAAATTAATTTACAGGTTTTGAAACACTTTTATGCAAATAAACATATTAAGAAACAGAATATTTTTAATGAATAAAAAAATTTCTGACAAAGTTTGCTTTAAAAACTTCACACTCATTTTTTCCCCAAATGTGAACTTTCTCTTTAATCAAGCAAAAAAATCTTAAAGCGGATCTGCTCTTAGAATATTTTTACTATTTTCAAACATCTTGTACACCAAAAAGAAATTGTCATAAAAACGTTGAGTAATTCTTAAGTAATTAAGTAAAACTCCCACAAAAATACTACTAACTACTTAAAAATTACAGTAAATTAATTCAACTAATGGTAAATAAATAAATGTTATGGAAATTAAGTAAATATTAAATTGATTTCACTTCATTAATGAAGTTTAATTTCATTGTATATTTTTAGTTAATTAATTTCGTTGAGAATTTGAGTAACCCAATCTAGTTTGTAACAAAACATCTTGCTTATAACAAAACGTTGAAATCTAAATTCAAATTTTCTTGTTTAATAAATAAGACTTTGTGTTTTTTCATATCAAAATAGTTAAACTATTTGCCTTTTACTTTTGTGCATCAAACACTCTGTTTTGAATCATTTTTTATTTTCAAGATTCTTATGAATATTTAGGTTACGTAGCAATACCTAAATCTATTTCTCTTTTCCCATTGGTTAGTTCTACTAGTATATAATTCGCTGCCTCAGAATATCTCATGTAGCCTAAGCTCTAATATAAGCACTAGAAAATGTATTTATCTAGTTTATACTTGATGATGTCCTGTTCACTATTGCTCTGAAACTGCCTTCTATCTATTAAATAGTTTCAAGATGTTTCTGATTGCATTTACAACTAGACTGCACTTATTCTTTTTCAATATTCATGTTTTCTTTTTCTTAAAAATGCTTTTTAAATCCACTACTGGCTATTAAAATTGCTACACCAGGAAGAAATTTAGATTACAAAATGATATCTATCGGACAAATATATTATACTGGAAATAACAAGTGATTAAATTTTCAAGAAATTTGTGTGCATAGATTCTGAGAAATCCCAGAACAACCACCTCTAGCAGTAATAGCAGCACTTATACGCCTGGGCATTGATTCAAATACACATTAGATGGCATGTACAGGTACAGATGCCCATGCAGCTTTAACACGATTTCGCAGTTCATCAACCGTAGTGACAGGCGTGTGGTGACGAGCAAGTCGCTCGGCAACCTTGGCCAGACGTTTTCTATTGGGGAGAGATCTGGAGAACGTGCTGGTCAGAGCAGCAGCCGAACATTTTCCGTACCAAGGAAGGTCCGTACAATATTGGCAACATACGGTCGTGCATTATCCTGCTGAAACATATGGTTTCGCAGTGTTCGAATAAAGGGTGGAACCACGGGTCGTAACACATCAGAAATGTAACGTCCACTGTTCAAAATGCCATCAATGCGAATAAGAGGTGACCGTGACGTGTATCCAGGTAGTGGGCCAGTATGACGATGACAAATGCACGCTGCCAATGTGCGTTCACCACGATGACACCAAAGACGGACGCCACCATCATGATGCTGTAAACAGAACCTATATTCATCTGAAAAAATGACGCCTCGCCATTCGTGTGCCCCGGTTCGTCATTGATCACACCATTGAAGGCGCTCCTGTCTGTGATGCGCGCCAAGAGTAGCCACAGCCATGGTCTCCGAGCTGGTGAGAATCCATGCTGCTGCAAACGTCGTCGAACTGTTCGTGCAGAACTTTTCTTGCCAATGACTTGCGACTCAGGGTTCGTGACGTCGCGGTAAGATCCATTAAGATTGTGCGAGTATTATGCTTCTCATGTCGGCTGCTAGTGATAGCGGCCCGTTAAGATCAAACATTCCGTATTACAGTCCTGAACCCATCGATTCCATATTATGTTAACAGTCTTTCAATCTCAACCGACGCGAGCAGCAATACTGCGATAGGATAAACCGCAATTCCGCTAGGCTACAATTCGACCTTTATCAAAGTAAGAAACTGGGTGGTAAGTATTTTTTCCTTCTTACACGAGGCATCACAGCGTCTTTTCACCAAGCAACAACGCTCAAATTCAATTTGTGTATGAGAAGCCGGCCGTACAATTTCCTCATTTAAACATATTGTAGGTGTCGCTACCGGCGCCTGCTTTGTCTGAATGCGCTGAAAAGCTAATCATTTGCATACGACAGCATCTTCTTAAATTTCACGTCTGTAGCATCTCGCTTTCTTGGTGTTGCAATTTTAATGACCAGTAGTGTATACATTGTTGCACTACACTTTTGAGATATTGATCTATGCTATACAGTGGACACGTATGCTATGCAGTGGACACGATTTGACCTACGCATTGGATTTTACGCGCGTTTTTCAAGAGGAACGAACTCCTTGTCCAAAAAACGAGACTTTTCGCAAACAGTAAGAAGCGCCAAAATGCCTTTATTCATTACTTTATATGGGATATATAGCTAGGAAATGGTTCAAAACAGTTAGAAGGGTGTTTATGGGTGCCTAAAATAACTGTGTATGTGTTCCAAAAAGTCGTATTTATACCCTATCCCATAACGCGAAATTTTCATTTACTCGAGGGTTTTTGGAACGCATCCCTCGAGTAACTCAAAAGTCTATCGCAAATCCGTTTTTATTACGCAATTTTAAAGTTATTTATAAAATATATTTTTAATTTTCATAATTTGTTTGATTATGTATTATTAACTACTTATATTTTTTTAATATCATACCTGCATGAGGAAAGATATTTAAATTCCATACTATAACGAGAAATAAAAAATCTCTTTTTGAGTGATTTCTATTGCTCTGTAATAGAAAAATTTCAGTCAGTCAGCTTTTCTTATATTTATATATACTTAAGTAATCTTCAAAACAGCACATTAAAGCATCCAGTTTTAGAAAATATAAATACATTTCGGTTCATTTATGTACAAAATACTTGACAATAAAATTCTATACCCGCTCCACTTTGGCAAACCTGCGAGCTTTTACTTCTGCTAAATGTGATTATCAAAGACAGCAAGTTTTTCAAAAAACTATTTTCACCTACTTTGTGAAATACTAGACTCTTATGTTTTTCCCACTGGGGAAAAAAGATGCTTTCTAGTTGAAAACGTCTTGAAACGAATCCGAGATTTTATATTCTAATTGCATTAGAAGCTACTAAAATGCCCTAAGCTGTTTGCAAGCTTTTGTTTTCTTGATTTTTGTTTAACTAAATAAAATTCTTTCGTGTTTAATTCTATATATACATTACAGATACGTGAAATTCAGCGAATCTATAGAATGGTTAACTAAATATAAAACAAGCTAAAGAAGAAACAATTTTCTAAATTAATACATCATATATGCTTGTAAATGTTCCGTGTAAGACAGAAATTTATATTGTATATTATAGTGTTAAAGGAATGGGTTTTTTTTAGTAGATAAACGGTATTTGGTATGTGTTTTTTCAAAGTCCAACTAATTTTGTGTTTTGACTATACAGAAATACAGTGCATTCTATTAATTACAGAATACTTTTAAATAATTAAAGCATAATTCAAATTAAATGTAAAATAAAAGCAATATTATAAATCATACATGAAAGTTTCAAATTTTTTGCCTTATCGCAGTTTTGCATCCGAGAATTAAAATGCATACTATTTATAAAGAAAATAATTTTTTTAGTCTTAAAATTTTGTGTACCGAAAATGTAAAAATTACCTTTTACTATTTCGTCGAATTTCGAATCGGCAGTTTAATATTTGAATTTTCAAAAAGACTAAGGCAGTGCATTATAGAGTACAGCATAATAAACAACTTTTCCTTTACTGATAATTTAAAAGAAAAAATTATTTAAGGTGGAAATTTAATATGAAAATTAATTATTAATAATTTGATAATATGCATCAGGTGTTAATTGCATCAGAAACCAAAGATATTAATTTGAAAATGCTGACAATTTAATTGAAGTAACAGAGTACGTTACTTACGATTCATTTAGAATTAAAGGACTTGTTTATACTTTATCTTACTTTATTTTAATCAATTAGTCTTTAGTCTTGCTTTATTATAAGATAATCAATAAAACTGATAGCATAATACGACAAAGTGCAATACTATTGTTATACTGTTCTTAAAAAAACACTAAATACTTTGAATTTTCTTTCAAAATATCTTTATTTTTTTATCTTAATATATTCTTACAGTAATTATGTCACTATTAATTAGTAGTATGTATTTATATGGCTTTGAAGTAATAGGTTCATAATTGTATATGTGATTGTTAATAATAGATCCTAGAGGCTGAACCTATAGACAGTCTAAAAGTGTGTGTGATCTGTATATTTGAAAATTTGTTTGTGTACAGAAAGAAATATTAAACGTTTTCTCCTTTAAAAAACGTAAAATATCCAAGAAAGGAAATGAACGTGAGTTACGAAATCTTAAAACACCATCAAATTTAAAAAATCTTCAATTTATTTGCTTCGAAATTTGTTATTTTTTCAGACTGTTATCTTTTAATAGTCTTTTGCAAAGTAAATCTAATTTACATTCTGTGCATTTATTTTTTTTTTACTTAATATGAAAAAAAAATTCATTTTATAAATTGATGTAAATTGGTCCCTTAACTCATAAGACATTTTATTTATTTCAGTTATCAGTAGTTCATTTCATTTAAATCAGTTACTAGAAGTATATTTTGGCTATACAGTTCTAAAAGCAGAAATAAAAATTAGCTCCTTAATATTAATAATATATGAATCAAAGTACGAAAAAAATATTTTAACATAGGAAGAGGGAAATTTTGGAAACTCTAGCAAATTAATTTTTTGTTCAAATGTATTGAAAATTGGTGTCCGGGCTTAAATAAGCTAAATTTTTGTAAACATGTGGCGAAAATTAGATGTTGCCTTGGACAAAATAAAATTCGTGTGGATTTAAATATGAAGATGAGCCCTTATGCAAATTTGACATATAGCAAATCGAAGTAAATGTTCGAAATTCTTAAACGATTGATAAATCTAACTTTACTGTGCTTCGAAAGATAGCGGTAAAAAAGTGAGCCTTTTTTTTCTTTAGCTGTACGTATTTAAAATTATAAAACAGTTTTAAATGTGCCAGCAGTTCTTTCATGTCTGTAACCAGCGTGTATTGTCAGGCAACTAGTTTTTCATTGTTATAAACACAGAGTGTAATATCAAAATTTAAGAAGGAAGCCGCATGAGATCGTGATTACTTGAAAGTTCATTTAAACTCATCCAATAATATATTTTTTTTCTCGGATACGGAAAACATGCTGGCTCGAAATCCTAATTTAATAATAAATTATCCTTGTTGCTGTATAAACCTAATATTTTTGAGAACTTAATTCAGTTAGGAAAAGGATAAGGTGCTCACATTAGACTGTTAAAAGGTTTCATTTTAACTTCTACAGCAGGGTTTCTGAAACTGTTCTCCGCGGAGCACTAAGTGCTTCCCGTGAAGATAGCAAGCGCTCCACTTATAAATAATTTGTTGATTTATCTCCCAATTCAGTAGTTCAAATTTACACATGGTGCCCCTCTGAGATCCTCAAAAGGCTTTACCAGAAAAAAAAGTTTTCGAATCTCTGTACGAGAACTTAAAACTATCTGTTCCTGAAAACTAGAAACACCAGATTCCTGTTTCTTATTTGTCTGTTTATGTACCTTATCTGAGAAATTTATTTGTTTGTTTTGAAATATATGTATGTATGTCATACAAGTTTCTGCACAAGTTGCTCCACTTACAGATAAAGACTGAAGGTTTTCGTATTTACTTTGATACAGTATTTTTTAAGGTTACCCTTAAAATTTTAAACACACCTTGTAAATTTTCGTCTCATTTTAATGCAAACTTGCAATTTATTGGCCAGTTAATTTTTTCAGGTAAAAGATTAAACGATAAAAGTGATTTTAAACATTAAAGTTTTAATTGGCCCGTTTATTAGATATTTCCGTTTATGTAGTAATAAGCAGTTTTTACATTACAACCTTTACTTGTTTGCTGCTAAACTATTTTATATAAACAATTTTCCTCTTAATTTCATCGATTTGTATTTAAAATGTCTTAATAACAGTCTGAATCCTTGGCATTAATCCTTCCTTTTCACCTTCCCTAGTATTTGGCATTTTGCGTTACAGTGGTTTCTTGCAGTATGACACACTTGGCAGAACTTCTGGGAAGTCGTTGAAGTTTGGCAACAGACACACTGGACGCTGATTGGACAGAAGTCTGGCTATGAGTCTTGGGATTTTGGAACTATCTTTAACTTGTTATTTTTTATACTGTATTCCACGTTTGCAAGCTGATGCTTTTTCGAGCTGTAATTTGTAATTACATTTTTTTTATTTTGTTTCCCCATAGGTCAGAGAGAATCATACTTGAGGGTGGTTTGCCGTATCTGGAATGCATGTTTACTTTCATTCCACATACAGCATAGCCCTACGTGATTTGCAACTCTCCCTCCGTTGAGACGTTGCATTTTATGCAGTATTTTTGTAATAACAAGAGCTAGCCTTGGGGGCGTTCTTTTATTTTATGTTAAAGTATATATATGTACCTTATACTAAAGTATATATATGTACCTATATGAAACTAAAAAATTAGGGTGTTCAAAAGGGTCTCCCCCTGACGAGGCTCCAACAGCAGAGTTTTATATATATATATATATAAAACTCTGCTGTTGGAGCCTCGTCAGGGGGAGACCCCTTTTGAACACCCCTAATTTTTTAGTTTCATTATTGCCATATTAAAACCATATTAATTGACTATGTCATTTTATCTCTCATCTTTCATGTATTTCGCCTGGCAACCTATGTTGAAATTTTTATTAGTGTAACCTATTTATACAAAAATACATGTGACGCATATTCTACAGCTTACGAAATATTGTAACAATAGATTAAAGCTGCTGTGAATTAATAGTATTTAAATATGTGTAAAATTATGTCGCATTTTTATGTCGCTTTTTGGGACACATTTTTCGGACAATTTTCAAAAAGATGGTGAGAGATAACTCTGTTCAAACCCTGTCAGGGGGAGACCCCCCCTGAACCTCCCTAATATTTTAGTTTCATTATTGCCATATTAAAATTATATTAATTGACTATGTCATTTTATCTCTCATCTTTCGTGTATTTTGCTTGTTAACCCTATGTTGAAATTTTTATTATTGTAACCTAGTTATAGAAAAATACATGAATGCATATTCTACAGCTTACGAAATATTGTAACAATATATTAAAGCTGTTGTGCACTAATAGTATTTAAATATATGTAAAATTATGTCACTTTTTTGGGACACATTTTTCGGACAATTTTCAATAAAGGGGATGAGAGATAAAATGACATAGTCATTAATATGTATGTAATAAAAAAAATAGCCTTTGACAATTTAATCTAATTTAATTTTAATTCATCTGAAAACCCATGTCTTATCGCTGTGAAACAAAAGTACTTTCACTGTAAAGATTGTTTCTCGGCCAGGCTAATATTACTTTCAGAGACAAATTTTGAGAACACTTAAGAATCAAAATTGCGAATTAAGCTAAATTTTCCAGTGTTTGCGGTTTCCGGTCTAACTTAAAATCCTTTGGGCTAAGTAATTAAATACTATTAGTTCACATGAAAAGGTTTCCTTAAAGAAACAATTAGAGAAAGGGTAACACCCGTTCCGCCTAGCGACAAGTTGGGAAACTAGGGCTATGTAGGTCAGGAGCGAGAAATTTTCGGGAGATTTTCGATATTGTAGCTGCCCAATTAACACGCAATAAGTGCTTCGGTCGGACGCCGGTCCTTCTCTAACAAAGTATGTGAGATATAATAAAGAACCAGTTTAATCTCGACTGCCATTCTTTCGGAAAAGACGAAGTTAGTATGAAGAGAATGTCCGAGCATTTGCCGCATGTATATATTTCTTACTTTAAAAGCAATTTATTTTTAATATTTTGCGCTTGGTGAAACAATTGAAAGAAAACAAATAAAACAAAATAAAACTCTAAATCTTATGGTGTGAGACTGTGTACACAAGCTCGCTTTAACGTTGCAAACAAACCCAGGTCGTCTTGATGCATAATTTAGAGGTATTGCTGCACTTTTCTTTTCTCTCATTTTCGGAGAAACAACCAGCAAATCCACCAACAAGAAAACTTTGCAGGAAAAATATCCGTATCCTAAACTAAATTTTGATGCGAGAAGCGTTTAAAACTCTTTTTTAAAGTCTATTATTCAAATTCTATACAACAATAAATATGCAAATCTGAAGTTTATTTATTGAATTTTACCTCAGATATAACAAAATATATTTTAAATAAGAAAAAAAAAAAGAATTTAAGTGAGCAATTTTAAATGTGAAGAAAACTAGTTTACGCGTCTCGTTTATGTATTTTTTTTCTTTCTTTCTTTAAATCTCAATTGAGTTTGGAGGAAGGTTTTAAGAATAAAAATAGATAAATAGCTACACAAAAAATACACCCACGTGTTTTACTCAAAGAATAAGAAATATTTTATATTTAGATAAGAATACTTAAAATAAAAAATAATGTATTGTTAAATCTTTATTCTATGCATTCTTTTGATAACACTGCACCTGTAGAACTTGGGATGAATGGTATTTTTCCTTATCGTGTTTGAGAATAATGCATACATAATCATAGTTCAAGTAATGTAGGAATATACTGGGTGACAACGCTTAACTGCCTTAAGTATCTATTTCCTAGAATCTTCGTTTATTATATTTGCTTTCATACAGAACATAGAAACACTGTATAAAACATACGAAACAATAATAAGTTATTTTATACAAAATTTTTAATTTTAATATGTCTTTAACACCAATTTTTTAAAGTTGGGTATTTTCACGTATTTCCAACTACAAAAATGATCAAGTTGAGATAAAAATTATTTAATGCATGTTTGAAACACTATTAGCATTTCTTTTTTAAACATTTAAAAAGATAATAATAATACATTATTTTTCAAACTTAGCTGCCGTTTTTTTTTATCTCTTTATCCGTGTTTCGATGAAATTCCGTTCAAACGCTAACACGCAAACAAGGTCTTAAGACCTTAGTTTACTATAATATGCTGCTGTAAATAAAATAAAATGATAATATAAGTATTAGGGTGACGCAAAAAAACGACAATTTTTTTTTTAGTCTCATGTGAAAAAATGTTAGTTTCTTATGTTTCAAGAGCCCCTCCAAAGGACAACTCAACAAAAAAAATTTAAGAGGTCGTTCAAATTTTTTAAATTTCAAAAATCATCAAAAATCGGAATTTTTTTTCTATTTAAATTTTTTTCTCGTTACGGTATAATTTTATATACAAAAAAAGTTTCTAAAAGTTTCAGTTCAAATTTTAAATTTTGAGAGGTCGCTCACAATTTTTTTTATTTATTAGTGCATTACTTTAGATTTTTTCGAGCGACCTTTTATTATTCAAATTAAAGTTCCATACATTTTTTCTTATATTTAGTACAACAATCGATAAAAATACACTACGAGATGAACAAAAAACAACAAAACCTGTTAAAATTTAAAATTTGGTTTCAGAATTAATAACAAAGCTTATTGAAATATTGTTAAAATGTTGTAGTTGATTAAATAAAATCATTAAATTAAAAATAATTATGTTTTCTATATTGTGCTTGATTTTTAGTGCATCTCGTGGTGTATTTTTATCGATTATTGTACTAACATTAAAAAATACATATATGGAATTTTAATTTGAATATTAAAAGGTCGCTCGAAAAAATCTAAAGTAATGCACTAATAAATTTCTAAAAATTGTGAGCGACCTTTCAACATTTAAATTTTGAACTGAAACTTTCAGAAAATTATTTTTTTTTTCTTTTTTTTTTTTTTTTTTTTTTTTTTTTTTTTTTGTCTATAAAATCATACCGTAACAAGAAAAAAAAATCGATTTTTGACGATTTTTGAAATTAAAAAAATTTTGAGCGACCTCAAAAAAATTTTTTTTGAGCTGTCCTTTGGAAGGGGCTCTTAAAACATCAAAAACTAACATTTTTAACACCAGACTAAAAAAAATAGTCGGTTTTTTGCGTCACCCTAATAAGTATTCATAGATTCCTTTTAATTAAATAAAGAAATGTAGGAGAGCTTTGAAAAATATTTTATGAATATACATTAAATTTAAAAGGTGAATTTTAAAATTTAAAACTTCCTCTATGAGGTGTGTGAAAATTTGATTAGCTGATTTTGAGAAATTAGACAGTTTATTTTAGATCAAGATTTTCCTAAATTTATTTTCTATAAAGAGAGAGAAACATTAACGCCACTTAAATTTTTATTTTGTATTTTCCATCTGAAAAAAAACTACTTTCAACAAAATTAAAAGAATTTTTACTGCTAATTGTGTAGTAATAGACCGGTTTGTGAAAATTTGATGCTACATCCATCAATTACAACATTAATGCTTGCACATTTGGATATAAGTATGCATTTTTAGAAATATTTTTTTCATAATTGATCGAAGCAAATGTAAAAGATAATTTGATAATTTCCAAGATTTATTGTTTAATTATATGCTTAAAAATATAACTCTCTTGTAGTCAATTTATATCGCGCATGCACAGGTGGTTCATAGTAGAGCGTGCGTCGAAGAACTATATACTGTCATGACGCCAAATGCACTAATAGTAGTGCACTGTAAAAAAATATCCAGGAACTTTCATTGGAAACAGTGGGCGACTGAGGTGCACTAGAATTCCAAGGAACATTCAATGAACATACCCGGAACTTTACTGAACAGCTCAGGAAAGTTCCACTGAATCAAATTGTTCAGTGAAGTTTCCGGTAATTTCATGTAACGTTTATTGGAATTCTAGGGCACCTTAGCAACCCATTATTTCCAAAGAACGTTCCTGGATTTTTTTATACAGTGTTGATCATTTTTAAGTGAATCGCGTGTTTTTTGAATGAATCGTTCCAGCAATATTCATAGAAGAACGAGTAAACAGTAAAGTTTTCAGGTGAGAATGCTTACTTTCTGCACTTGTGATCTAAGATTTCCCATTATTTCCAAGGAACGTTCCAGAATTTTTGACAATTTAGTTCTATTAGAGCGTTGTATAGAAGTTAGTGGTGGTCAGTTCGATACCCTAATCCCCTCTCAGTATCACTGTCACATCAGAAGAAATTTGTCGCAGTTTATTGGATAATAATCAGATAATACAATTCCTTGGACTCCCTATATACATTCCTCTGCGTTGTTTCATTCCATCCTTTATATAAATCTTATTTCAAAAATATGTTATTTTACTTTGCTCGGCATTTAGCTCTCACAGATAGTAATAAATATTTAAATTCATTGGTATTTCAACCATTCCATATTCTTTCCAAGTTATTTCCAAGAACACTTCCCGACACTCTCTCTTTTGTGGCGTTTAACTCTAAATTCCCCGTCTTGGCATCTAGGATTATTATCTCTTCCACCTGCATACATTTAGAGTTCCTCCTTCTTTTTCCAAGCGATAAAGAAGGTTTCTAAAATATAAATAAGCAATGGTGAGATAAAGTAGAGGGTGAAAATATCTCTCAAACGAACTTGGTCTGCTTCCCGTTTGCATCAACATAATCTTTAAAAGCAATGCTCTCTTCTAAAGATGTAATACCATCAAGTGCATAGTCCATTATAGACGATCATGTGTTAGATATTAGAATTTATAAAAATTGCATTGAGCCTAAAATAGTTTTATTTTGAAACAAAAAAATCTAACTTTCCTATTCTGTATGAAATATTTTCAACTTTAGTCAGTACGTGGACTTTAAACTTCGTGATGTACGAGGCCGGTAAAGCAGAGAGTATAGCATTACAATAAAATTTTACAATAGAAATATCGAAATAAATAACGCCATACATCGGGTGATTTGCTGTAAGCTCTACTTAGTGTGTGTGTTCTTCCATATATTATTCTAACTACCGATCTTTTTTTCCTCTCGTAAGTAATATAAAATTGCACCCATAAAAAAATCGTGCTAGCGAAGAAATACAATTTTACAAGTCCATCATCTAAAATTGTTATATTTGCTATATCTGTATGTATTTAGCTATATAAAAATATGGATACTTTCATCATGAAACTCGATCATTTTAGGTATTTCGCAGTATTTGTCATGTCGAAAAATAGCGATTTTATGATGAGATTTACACGAGTTACACGAGATTTACACGAACTCAAGTAAAGATGAAATCCTTTTCAGTTTGACTCATTTAAATTCGAAAAAAAACATTATCATCAGATTGTATATATTTTTTCATATATGCTAATGTGAGTACTAACTGTAAAATAAACTGGCTGCTGGATGCACCTGCACAATAATTAAACGGCAAAAAGAGTTATAGTATAGATTACATGCTAATTAAGGTTGAAAAAGAAAAATTTTAAATTACCCATTAAGGAAGGATAAGTAAAGTAGTTAAGTTAGGAAAAGATAAGTTAGAGCTTATGATTAGCAAATCATTTAGATGACTGAAATACATACATACATATTTATATATATATGTAACATTACAAGTCAAACGCCTATGAAAATCCCATATTTCTGGAACTACGCAGTTTAATTCAGTTAGCACAAAGAAATCTGCATGCAAAAACTGCAATTACTACACGATCCCTTACAACTCCTTTGTAACTTTGTAGACGGTCCCGGCAGCCAGCCACATAGGCGTCTTGAAAGTCATAACAAACCCTGGGAAAACAGCTGCCCAGTTATAGCTTTTGGCCAATGGTTGCAACGCGTTTGAGGTCATGTGTCATGACGTCCAGAGCTTTTATAAGGACCTGCGACGGATCAGGAGCAGATTTCCCCGTGACGCAACTGCTAAGATAAGATGTACCCAGTCGTCCAATAAAATCATGTAATCGTAGTTTGACTCCGTCTCATTCTCTTCCATCGACGGCCGCTATGGCCCAAGGATTTCCGCCGAACGCTCCCGGCCAGCGACGATCGGCCGACGCAACCCATCCGGCCCGGATTCCGCAATGGCGACTCTAAGCCAGAGTCCCGAGTCAGCCAGGAGACCTCAGAATCCCTCATCTTACCACCGGTTCCACGACACAACTCCCGTAACGCCTAATGTTACATATATATATATATATATATATATATATATCTTATAAATAAAAATGAAACTCTGTTTGTTTGTTTGTTTGTTTGTGGATTTGAGTTGTATACAAATCCACAAAAATGGACCTATCAGCCTGAAATTTTGCACAGATATGTAAAATAATATAGAATAAATCATAGTCCACTTTAAAACTTTGAAAGTCCACCCGTTCCCGGAATTTTAGAGATTTTTTATGTTCTCCACGCAAAAAGCTTTCCGTAATTGTAACCCCTGTAGTGAAAAAAGTGTGAAATAAGGATCGTGGTTGCCATGTGTGGCGATTTTGCAGAATAAGATGTTTTAAATTCTCAAAGTAAAAATAAAAGAATAATAATGATTTTTTTTTTGTTAGTTTATATTCGTAAGGTTATATTTTTTTTTAATTATAATATCGTGTGCATGGGAAATCGGAGCAGGAATGAAATGTTTTATACGCAAAACAATAAGAATTGAAGATTTCCGAGGCTAATATGTTAAAATTTTTTAGTTTGGCGAAAAAATAAAATGGCTCAAATGCCGAGAAAGTGAGTTCTAGCGGTTTGCACAGCTTCTGGCTTGGCGCAATTTACTGAGAGCTTAAGGAAACGGATTTTTGAAAACAAGAGCAAAGGTTTTATTAGAATACAGCGTTAAATTTTAATGATCCGTGCGAAAATAATGCAGTTATTAAGGGATTTCAAGCGTTCTATCTTCAGCATTCTCGCGATTTTGAGGAGGATTCTATAGCTTGGCGCTATTTATCGTAATTTAATCGTCTGCTATTTGGGTTATGAATACACCTGCGTATAAGTTTTTGAAATTTTCATTCAGTTGGAATTCTGCATTTTTCTGAGCAGCTTTTCTGCATCTATTTCTAATGTATTACATCCAGAAAAAAGGATGTTAGAAATATCAATTTTAATTTTGTTTAATCACACTCATGAATAATGATACACTTTCCAACTTAATGAAAGAAGGAACGAAAATAGGGAAGACCCATGGATTATAACTCTTTTTATATATAGCACTTTAGTGCGTATTTAAAAATCTGAAAGTGTGTCAGATTTTCTATGATTCTAGCGCTTGGCGCAATTTATTGAGAGGGTATTTTTAAAAACAAGCGTGGGTTATCTTATAAATAAAAATGAAATTCTGTTTGTCAATTTCTTGATTTGGGTAGTATACAATTCCACAAAAATGGACCTGTCAGCCTGAAATTTTACACAGATATGTAAAATAATATAGAATAAATGATAGTCCACTTTAAAACTTTGAAACTCCACTTAAAAACGTTTTCCTCCTGAATGGTTCTCTTAATTTCCGTTCCCGGAATTTAAGAGATTTTTTATGTTCTCCACGCAGAAAGCTTTACGTAATATTAACCCCTGTAGTGAAAAAAGTGTGTGAAATAAGCATCTTGGTTGCCATGTGTGGCGATTTTGCCGAATAAAATGTTTTAAATTCTTAAAGTAAAAATAAAAGAATAATAATAATGATTTTTTTAGTTTATTTTTTTAGGTTATTTTTTTAATTATAATATCGTGTGCGCATAAGAAATGAGAGCAGGAATGAAATGTTTTATACGCAAAACAATGAGGATCGAAGATATCCGAGACTAATATGTAATTTTTTTTAGTTTGGCGAAAAAAAAAATGGCTGATAGGCCGATTTTTAGAGAGTGAGTTCTAGCAGTTTGCACAGTTTTAGGCTTTTTGGCGCAATTTACTGAGAGCTTAAGGGAATAGCATTTTTGAAAACAAGTGTATAGGTTTTCTTAGAATACAGCATTAAATTTTAACTATCCGTGCAGAAATAATGCAGTTATTAGGGCATTTCAAGCGATGTAGCTTCAGAATTCTCGCCAATTGCGTACATTGATTTAACTTGGGGGAAATCCGCCAAATTTCAGAAAATTGAAATCTTCGCATTTAGTACATCGAGGTAACGATGAATAAAACATGTTATAGTTGATATTTTAAAAAATGCGGCTGTATTAAGGGATTCCACTTTTCAAATAAATGCCTGGCGGTCGAACCATTTCCCAATTTGATTGCTGCTAAGTCAATGCTTCGAATGATTCCCTGAAAAAACTCTTGCAAAATGGCGTATGCTGGCACTTTGGCGAGGCTTAGATTTGAAACTGGATTTTACTCGAGACTGGTATATACGTATAATAAGACTGGTTATAGATAAAAATGAATGTTGGTATGTGTGTAGGAGGTTCTCCAGCACCGTTTCACCGATCACCATGAAATTTGGTTCACCTAAGTCTTTTATCATGGAGAAGGTTTTTATGCTATCCGTTTTCCTCTAACTTTTCACTAGGTGGAGCAGCAGAACGTCGAATTCTATTCCGTTTAGCCGTTTGCTATGCGAATATCGTCCAACCAATTTTGATGAAATTTGGTACACGCGAATATTCGAACACGGAGAATATTTTTCTCTATCCATTTGCTGTAACTTACCGCTAAATAGCGCTGCAACGCATCAACTTCTATACCGTTCGACCGATCGACATAAAATTTTTTATACTTACACATTTGAGAACGAAGAATATATTCTAACTGCGTTACTTTTGATGTTACTCACCACTAGATGGCACTGCAATGCATTATTATTTTAACTCGCCACTAGATGACGCTGCAGCAGGCCAAATTTTTGACCATTCAAACGGTGGCTATGGAAATCAGTATGCATAGCTATTTGAACAATGAGAATATTTTGGCGTTATCCATTTTGCTATAACTCGCCACATGACGGCACTGTAGCAAATCATTACTTTAATTAACCACTAGATGGCCCTACAGTGTATCACTTCTTGACTGTGCGAATGATCGCTATGAAAATAGGTATACATAGATATTTGAACACGGGGAAGAGTTTGGCACGATCCATTTTCCTATAACTTGACACAAGATGTCGCGTCAACACATGAACTTCAAGACTATTCAGCCGATCGTCATGAAAATTCGTATACATCGATATCTGAATGCGAAGAATATTTTTGCCGTATCCGTTTTGCTAAAACTCGCCACTAGATTGTGCTACGCCGCATCGCCTTCTGCACCATAAAAACGATTGCCTTGAAATTCAGTATGCATGATTATTGAACACAATATAACGCGATATCCATTTTGCTAAATCTCTTTATTACAATAAATAGTAATCACAACAAATATTAATATCAAAAAGTCCATTCATTCCCGTGCGAATAACGGGTACTTCAGCTAGTATATATATATATATATATATATATATATATATATATATATATATATATATGTATATGTATGTATGTATAAATTGTACAATAAATTGGAATATATATTGGAATATATATATATATATATACATGTAACATAATGAATCAAAAGCCTGTTGAAAACCCAAACTTCTAAAACGTTTTTAAACTGCGTAGTTAAAGAACAAAGGAAATTCGCTTTCGAAAACCGCTAGCAGCTGTCCCTAGCAGCGTCTTTCTAAGTTTGTGGTCAGACTCCGCTGTTTGGTCAGAGTGGCTTCTTTTAACCAAAACTTTCTTGCGACCTAGATATGGGTTTTCCAATCATTGCAAGCTGCAAGGTCACGTGACAAGACCTCAAAAGAGTTAATAATAAAGGCTGACACAGCCGGAGAAAGGGGTTTTTTTCGTGACTTCCGAAGCCATGTAAATTTGTGTGAAAACTAAATAAAAATATGTCTTTTTAAACTCGGCGTGGTTTGTTCAATAAGTCCTACAGCTACATGAGGACCTGCCATCCTTAGCGTCCACTCGGCTACCAAGTCCTAGCAGCGGGTGGCCGGGGGGCTCTAAGCCAGGGTCCCGATCGAGCTACGCCACCTTTCCTGCTTAGCCCAAAGCCGACATCTTTTATATATATATATATATATATATATGACCCCGCTGTTCGAGCCTCGTCAGGGGGGAGACCCCCCCCCCATGAATCCCCTTAATTTTTTAGTTTCATTATTGCCATATTAAAACGATATTAATTGACTTTGTCATTTTATCGCTCATCTTTCGCGTATTTCGCCTGGTAACCCTATGTTGAAATTTTTGTGTGTGTAACCTATTTATAGAAAAATACAATTGGTGCATATTCTACAACTTGCGAAATATTGTAACAATAGATTAAAGATGTTGTGAACTAATAATATTTAAATATATGTAAAAAATACATGTGAAGCATATTCTACAGCTTACGAAATATTTTAACAATGGATTAAAGCTGTTGTGAACTAATAGTGTTTAAATACATGTAAAATTATGTCGCATACTTTTATGTCGCATTTTTGGGACACATTTTTCAATAAAGGGTGTTGAGAGATAAAA
The DNA here is from genome assembly GCA_038373885.1 of Cheiracanthium punctorium. Taxonomy (NCBI): domain Eukaryota; kingdom Metazoa; phylum Arthropoda; class Arachnida; order Araneae; family Cheiracanthiidae; genus Cheiracanthium; species Cheiracanthium punctorium. The sequence goes on from JAWZYV010002197.1 coordinate 2,268,108, forward strand.
TGACATAGTCATTAATACGTATATATATATATATATATATATATATATACCATTACTTGGTTTTGTAAATGTAACTTGTGTCGTATATTATAAGATTTTTAATATAGTAGCGAAGTCCCATCAATTTTATCGTCATCTTTATTTGAGATACACAACTGAGGATTAACGTATGATAAATCTGCTTAAATCCCAAGTATCTCCTTAAATGGCATCTTAAATGGTAAACATTTCAAGGATCTGAGTTCACATTTTCATTTGTTACGAAGAAGACCATTTAATTTTGTCATCTTCCATGCCTGCCCAGTTTTTCCCTGGAGAACCAAAATTGCCAGAACTGCATGCTAGTTACCTGGAATGAACAAAACACAAAGCATGACAACAGTTTGCATGACAATTATGCACACAGATCAGTCTTCTGGCCTTATTATTAAAGAACTTTTCAAGGTTCTTCTTAAACAAAATCGCCTATTGAACTGTCACAATAAGAACTAAACATGTATGCTAAAGATAAAAAAAATATCCCTTCACTGACTACTCGAAACAGTATTGGAAAAGAAAGTATGAGCTGTTGAACTTGCAGAAAAAATTATTAAACACAAAATATTCCCTTACACTCTTCTACTCCAGTCTCTCTACTTTGTCTAACTTTGCAGTAGAGACAAATTTTTCAGAATTCTATTTAGAAATGTCATAGCTTACGCAAGCTTGCCTCTGTAAATGGGAGAATTAAAAGCTATGAAAATGTCCCGTTTTTACCGCAAGTTTTTGTTTTCTATGATACTCTTGTACCAGGCTATGCATATTAATTCCCTGATTTTGCTTGGTACATGCTACGCATAATAATTCTCAAATTTTCACATCAATTTTTAAAAGAGCCATAAAACTCCATAAGCTTTAGTTCATTATATTTACAATAGTATTCAAATTCCATTCTCTGAAATCGTTGTATAAATTATTGATTAGTGAATTTGTGGTATAGTAGAATTAAGAACATTTCTGTAAAACAGAAACTCTATAAAGCATTCGGTGTTGTTTTACTGAAAAATACCAGATACATATGTATATTTAATTGACTATAACTTTTGTTTACAACAGGAATACAATATATTTTTAAATTTCAAAGAACATGTAATTCTTTCACCGAGGTATATTGTAACTGTGTTTGTTCTTTGTTTACAATTTGAAAAGTGACACAACACAATTATTGCTTATAAAGCACTGTGAGTGATTTTAATAGCATCCTGGGGATAAAAGGAAACACTTAAGAAAGAATGTTTGGGCTACAAAACAAAGTCATAGTAAAATATTCTTTTCTTCCAAAATACCTGAAATTTTCATTCTTAAAGTACACTTAATTTTTGAATTCAAGTCCTTAACTGGAGAGAGAGCGGCCTTAAAATCTGTAAATGGCAATGCTTGTAAAAATAATCAGTAAAATTACTAACCTCGTGTACTCAAACAAAGGACAGATGGCATTTTTATTACTATACTATGGAACTTCGCGTGTGTGTTTGTGTAACTGGTATATTTCTGGCTTCTTTTTCTGTTTTTACTTGACATTTCCGCTTTTACACTCGCATATTCAGTTTAACAAAATTTATTTAGAAATTTATGCATTCTTAAGGAACTCGTGGCACGACAAAAATAAAATTAAGCGTTATGTAAAAGTTTCTATTTCAGTAAACGCACCTGAGACATTTCTTTATTTGTCGTATTTTGAAGAGCACACCGTAAAACTTTTGTTTCTGAAAATGAAAGAAAGATTATGCAAAAAGAAATATTTCTTAGAATAGTTTTTTTTCTGCCTAAACAAATATTTACTACTTTGAAAGGGCAACCAGTACGCTTATTATATTAATAACAAATAAAATTACTAAAACCACTATATAATTTTAAAAATTCGAATATTTTACTTCAAATGGATTTGCTTGAAAATTAAATACACCTCTATAAAAGTAATGGAAATGATTAAAAACTCCATGGAAATGATTAAAATTTTAAAATAAACGATACATTTTCTTAAATAATTGTTACTTGCATCGATACTTATCTGAATTGAAATACCGTATTCTTAGCCTAAGAAGCCCGGTGGCTTAATGGTAGTGGATTGCGCTACGATGCCGTAGGTCCGGGGTTCGATTCCCGGACAGGGCAAGGTTTACTCAGCGATTCATCCCTTAAGTGGGTTGATTAAATGAGGGCCAAGTTTGTTTGGGAGTTAAATACTGGGGGCTTCGCGTCAGGCTGACCACCTGGCCGGGGCATATGTTTCCGTACCCCAAGCCCATAGTCGCGAAGGTGTGGTTGGGCAGCGCAGACCTTGCCCCCGATAAGGGGCTGTTGCGATCATGTTCAACTTATACTTAGCCTAAATGTTTACGGAAATGAATGTTAAAATACAAATTAAATTTTACATTACAGTATCTATATTCCGTTTTCTTGCGATTGCATCACCTTAGCATTTTTTTTTTCTATTAACTTCCATTTAATTCTGCATGAAGTATGTCTCTGCCTTAAGATATTGAAAAACTAGAAATTTGCCACAAGAAAGTTAAATTGCTTTATCATACAAAAATTTTCAGATTGTAACTGTTAAATAGGTTTGCTAGGTTTTTACAGAAAAATTAGTTGTGGTATATCCATCAAACTGACATATGTCGTTCAAGCAGGGTAAATATGTCAGTTACTTGAGCAGACACGCTGGATAAATGTTCTGCCCCCGTTTCGTTCCTCCGCGTGTCTTCTTCAAGCTGTTACAAAGATTGTTTGCAGAAAACAATGGTAAGTCCCGAAGTCTGAGAGCTCCAATTCATTAAGTCGTTGTAGCGTAATGCAAGCGCAAGTTCTATCCATGCAACCATGATTACGCATTGAGTCATTTGCAGTGGTAAAACTCTATCCTAGAAATGACAATCTAACGAGAACTCGCAGAAAGAGCTTAGATATAAAATTAAATATTCTATATATCCATATGACAATGCAGCAAAAGGTTTTTTTAATAATGTGAAGAATTTTATTTTCTAATAAAAGAACTAAGCTCTGAAATCATAATTCAGGTATATACTGGCATACCAAAAATATATCTAATCTGTAATTTTTTGCGATATTAGAAGCATACGTTTCTAACATTAACTTTTCCAGTACTTGCTTCTATTATTGTGGAAGTATAACCCGCAATAATAAACGTTTTAAACAGCTGAATTTTTTATCTCATGCTGTGTTTAAAAGAGTTTTAATTCGTTGCATAATTAATTGAAATATAAATGTAGACTTTCCAATTCTATTCACAATAGATTAATGTAACATATTAACATGTTTGGGTTCAAATGTTGCTCCGTACAATCCAGTCCCGTTCTTGCTAGCCCGAGAATCTAAGTTTAACTTGGAATATTAAATTAAGTTGTTTATTTAATGTAAAAACCTATTTGGAAAGCTGGCTATTAGAAGCATGATTCGAATTCGGAAAGCATTTTTGTCAAGATAACATCATGAAAACTTTCTTTTCAAAAAAAAAAAAAATCTCATGAAATTTCTTTGCTCCTGTAGAACCAAAGACAAATCAAGATATGTGTGATTTTTTTGGGGGGAAGGGGGAGCTAATAATGAAATGAAACAATTAAACAATTACATTTTCAAAATTATGTTACGATTGACATCAAACTAAGAAAATGTGAAGCATCAACTAAAGAAACAATAGTCGCAGAAATTAAGAAATCGCAAGCAGTATCGCTGATACATAAGCAGATAGATGATACTGAAAAACAAAACCTGACCTTTCACTATCCATTTCATAAGCAATGGAGTTCAATACGTGGGCAAAATCATCCTTTCTTAAAACCTATTGATGTTGTTGACATGTATTCTGTCCTATGACTGTCGTCTTTACGACACAAGAAAATTTCTGAAAATACAGAAATCAAAAAGTTTCCAAGCAAAATAAAGCAGGTTTGTTCGTGTCCTACAACTGACGTAAAGCCAGCAGTAATTATTTTATAAATTAACATTTCTATAAAATTCATTTTTATGCAAGAAATTTAAATTTATTGTCGACCCAACTGTTATGAACACTCGGCTGTAACTGTATCGGTTGCTTGACCTTCGTTATAAGCCAGATAGACTGTAACAAAGCATGCATTTTTCATTTAAAAATGTTTAAATTACTCTCTTACACAAAATAGTTTTATATGCATCAGTACAGAGTATCACTTTTTGTATTCATTCGTGGATTTTTTTCTGTATCCCTGGGCAGTTTCTCGATTTTCCTCATTATTACGTACACTCCTTCTTAAATTACAGTTTTACAAACTTTGCATCAGATTTTTTTATTGGAAAAAATTATCATGAAAACAGGAATATGGAATTTAAAACCTTCACCAGCATTTTCAAAATGGGAGCTACTAACGCCTATACGTTTTTGAGTATCGCATGTTTCAAAATACTTTGTCTTACTTACCAAGATAATACATTACGATCTCCCACTCTATAAATCTGGTGGATTTTTTTATAAACAGAAAAAAAAACCTATACTCTCTGCCTTGCGTCATCTGCACCAGAATAAACTTGTATTTGTGCCCACCAAATAAATAAAGAAAGGAATACCAACAAACACTCATCGTCTCCGTGATGCAATTTGCTTCCCTTCCAATCTCTTTATTTCGCTACTTTCCTAGATAGAAGTCTACAAACACGCTCTTCAATTTTTAAATTTTTTTCTCCTGTTTCTCGGCCTTTTTTTTAACTCTCTCTCTCTAATGCAAGTCCCGGGGAAGCATCTGACTTTAATGCAATTCTCAAATGCGATTCGTCAGTTTTCGATACCTGCTGATATTCGCATATAGTAGGGAAGAAACTTGATTCTGCTGCTTTTGGCGATTCCTTCAGGAGAATGTTTGGAAGAGGTTATCTTTATTTATTCCTACAAATGAAATTTTTTGCGATCAGTTTAGTTTATCATATTGAGCAAGTATTTTATTGTATATTGATTTCTAAATGGAACAGTATTTTATTCTAAAACTGTATCAATCCTCTAAACGGCTAAAACGAAAAATTTCTTTCGCTGAGCTTGAGTTAACACTGCAAGACACCTATATTTTATATGAACAACGTCATATACATACACAATGTGTAATACAACTAATCATGAACAAGAAGGGTAAGTAGAATTTGGAGCTAATTTTCTATATTTTCGGTTTACTTTTGCAAAACTTTTTTAAAAAAGGAGTTCATCCTAGATTGCTAGTTCCTATCTCTGTAAATATGCAATGGAAATATTCATTTTCTGTTCTCGCCGTTGCTTCTTTGCTCTGGGGTTTACATGGTTTGGTTTCAGCATGTTCTATGCTTCATTTGGAAAAGATTAACAACTTGATAGTAGACACCAGCTTATATTCAAAATGTTTAGATTAACAATGACTTCAGCATTTTACAAAACATTTGTAAGATTTTGACCTAAAACCTAATCAAAAGCTGTAAATTTTTTCTGACAAGCCGAAATATTTTAAAACTGTGTTATTACCATTATTGAAACTTATATTTTTTTTTAATTGTGGGGAGGGTGTTACCTCTGAGCTTCCTCTCCTATCCTTGCAAATGAAGATCTTATTTGTCAGGAAAGGGGTCTTAGAACCACCCTCTTGTCAAATTAGACAAATCGTCTCGATTAGACATCGTTTAGACATCATTTAGACCTAGAAGATCAATTAAGCATCTTGAAAATTTTGACTTATGCAAATGACGCCCAGTTGATGTAGTGGCTTAAGCACCGTTCTATCACACCTTGGATCCGGGTTCGAATCCAGGTTTCGGCATGGATGTTAACTTGTCCGTCCCTTTATAGAGGGTCACGCTGGCCCTCCACTGGGTGCCCCCATAATAAAATGGCCGCATTACCTTCGGGCAGTTGTACTGGACATTACGTTATCGGCAAGTGCCCCCCCCCGTTGAAAAAATAATACTAATAAATAACAACTTTTATGTCGCATTTTTGGGACACATTTTTCTGGCAATTTTCAATAAAGGGGGTGAAAGAGATTAAAAAGGCATAGTCATTAAAATAATAAAAAACTTAGGAAAATATGAATATTGAAATCAGTTGCTACTTATCTCCTTTCAGCTAGAATTTTCAGCTGATGACACCTTTTAATGGCACCGTATGGACTCGAAATGCTTTGTGTCAAATATCAGCGAGTTTTGTGCGATAATAAATTTCAAACTAAAATCCTGTAAGAAAAAAGTTATATTTAAAGAATATGAAATGCCATAATACTGATGCAAACAATTTTAGTAAATACAATTATCAGAGATTGACCTACATGCACTTAACAATTTTAAAAATGAAAACATTTGTAAAATAGCATCCAAATATATAAATAAAGACAATTTTATTTATTAAACATTCTGTCAAGGCTTTGAAAAGCTGTAACAAGCGTCAGTAATCACGATGATAACTGAAATACCTTATAAAATTAGCACCATATAGTATTTGAAAAAAAAACTTCCAAATTTCACCTCAGATTACAGAATATTGCTCTGAATTTTAACTAACGCTGATCTTTTTTAAAAAACATATTGTGTATGCTAATTCAAAAGTTGCATGGAGGTGAAAATAAGAATATATATCACTTAAACTTTTTACGTAAAGAGAGAGTAAAAAAATAATGGAAATTTAGAATAACACTTAAAGCAATTAATTTTCTAAAGAAAGCTTTTAAAAATATGGCCGAACAAAATAACTTTCTTTATTTATTTATTTCTCAAACTTTTTATTCCTTACACGTTGCTGGTCCGCTAACTGATAGTTCATTTTTATTCTACCGAAATCCATTCTCATTATAATAAATTTTAATTGCGGTGCTTCCCTTATAGCTCCAAAAAAATATTTAAAAACAAATTTAAGCTAAAGAGTAAAATTTTGTATTTTAAAGCCATTTCAGTAATAAAGTGAACATTGAATACTCTTGGAAATGGGCCAGAGAGGAAGAAGCTGGAGCCGAACTACCTATAATTCAGAAGCTAAAGCTAAATAGGCACAAGGGATTTCTTTCGGCTGGATAGAATCTGTTTCGAACGTCCTCATTAGCATAAATAGCTGGGATGCTGCATAAATTAACAATGCTCACATCTCGTCTGCTCTTTGTGATCTTCAAAAATAAATTCCACTGCTGTTTTAGAATCTCAAAAACGAGTTTTGAAAGTAATTCTTTAAAGAAGTAGATGAATTTCAGATTAAAAAAAAAGGAAGATGGGTTTTTAGTTTTATGCTCCCTATTTTTACTTACACTCCTTTTTTCATTATTTCTTTAGTCGACGAAGAGACGCACACTTCATTCACAAAACAGTCTGGTGTAGGATTGATAGAAAATATTCTGTTATTTAACGATTAGATGGCAAATTAATTACTTTTCAATATAGTTTTAACAAGTTTTCTACAAGCCTTCAAAAGAGAAGCAGGTCACTCGAATTCTTCGAACTCGAAGTTTTTACCCTATGTTTTGAATTCTGCATGTTATTTACTAGTATTAAAATTTATTTTATGATACTAGAACAAGGAAAATTTAAAGCTCAAAATTAATACAGTAAAATAAAATCAGTACAGTAGTCATTCTTGGTTCCCTAAAATATATGTCTTTTCAAAGATTTTGTCACTGAATAAACTTTACTTTGTAAAATTCCTTTATTCTAAATCACTGCCAACACGTGCCGTAAAGTCAAAAAAGCTCTGGGGCAACCATTTTCCTACGATTAATTTACCTTTTGAAGTACTGGTTGTAACGGATGGTGTGTGCGATCAATGTACTCTGATATCATGCGGTGTGTTTGCTTGGAATAAGCATGCATTGATGTCAACTTATGTCCCAGCAGGGCCGAGACACTGTCCGAAGATACTGGCCATGGTAGATGGTTGAAGTATGAAATTTCCGGGCTCGGACTCAATCTAAGGGTCTAGATTTTGGGGCGTTTTCCTCTAGATGTAATGCGTTAGAAAAAAGTCCTTCTCCCAAGATAACCTTCCTATGTTTGATAGCCCTCCAATATCTTTGCTTTACTACACAATTCAATTCAATTCTTCTTCTGTGACGTGACTTCTAATCCTACTTGTGCAACCATTTGACAGAACTGCTATTTCACAGCCCTTCAGAATTAATATACGGGGAAAAAACAAAACAATCAAACGTACAAGCTTTTTTTATAATTCAAACTTCAAGCCTCTCCAAAATCTGGCGCCCTCCTTTGGCAGCTAAAGCCGCCCGAGAACGTAATAACAAGTAATTTTTAAAAAATAATTCATTTAAAAGAGCATAAATATAAATTTAAATTACACAATATCCATGTTAAATAATGAAGCTCATAAGTAGTTACGAATTTAATTTTAAGTTCTCTTGTGAAATAACAAGGATAATAAAAATAATAAATAAAATTACAAAAAAGCTTCCTAAGCTAGTTTGTTCTTAATAATTGCATATTTAAGAAGCACACACTTATAAAGAGAAAGAAATTCCAGACAACATTAAGAAAAACAAAATTTTATTATAAAAAAATCAGTTTACATCCTTAAAAAAATACATCAATTCAAAAATATTTTTTCGCAAAAAGTTTATTTAAAACAATAATATTTTAAATTAGTTTTATCATAAATATTAATTTGATTGAAACAGTTATTATGTTAAATAATAAAGCTCGTGAGTTGTTCCAATTTTAGAAAATCAGGTATTTGAATGAAAGTTCTCTGAAAAGCTAAGGATAATATAAAAAAATAAATAAATTGCTGAAAAGCTGACTCAGTTTATTTTTTAAGAATCTTATACGAATGTTGGGAGAAAATAACATGACATAATTTGAAACGAAGCATAATTTTATCTTTTAAAAGATCAAATCCTTTTAATAAAAGGCCGGATACATGAATGTTTGTCACCTAACACTTAGTAAACGTTAAATCTAAAATCGCCATTTAGTAATTATTTAGATACTGCTAACAGATTGTAGAATAGTACCTACATATGGTTCTAGTTAGCTTAAAATATTTTGCATTGTTAAATAAAATAAATGATTTCACATCATTTTCTTGTATTATGTTCCTCCGACCTCCAAATCAAACATATTAATTAACGACAAAATTAAAGCCAAATTAAAAAACATTAATTAACGTCGTACAAAATAAAATTTTGATTTTGTATACCACATAAGTTTTACAATTTTTTTTTCGGAAAAAGCTATGTTAAAAAAGTATTTTAAGATACGTATCAGTTTATGAATGTTTTTTAAAATCCCTTTTTTTTATACGTCTAGTTCTGAGTAAAAAATGCAAACATTTCGGTCTCAAAGTAGAAAATTTACATTTTAACTTAAAAATAAAATACATTTTTCAACTCTTCTAGAAATTCACAAGTACGGTGGAAGTGTAAATTAACTTTTTATTTTCTAGTTATTTTACAGCTCACTGTACTCACAAGATAAAGTATCTGGACTCTTAGACTTTTTTTTTTTTTTTTTTTTCACTCACGCAGAGGAAAAATTATTTAGGTTTGCTCTTTTGCTTTTATTACTGCTTGTATCAATTTGAATAAGTCTTGTTTTTTTGTTGTAGCTTAGTGCTTTTGTTTCGTTTTTACATTAATGGCCACGGAAAAGTTTACACATGGTGCTATATAAATCATAACCCATAGCATTGGCAGTAAGCCATAATTCTTCATCATATTTCGGTACAAATTCTGAGACGTTATATATATATATATATATATATATATAATTAACAATGCAAAAATGGCATATAGATTCAAATCAAGCATCCATAATTAAGTATTGAGAAGACAGTGGTTATAGTTTCCGTTCCATTCTATTTTCACATTAATTATTGTACTTTATTTGGCTCAGCTTTTATTAATTTTTATTATTTTTTTTTCCCAATTGTGGTTTCTAATTCTTGCTTCTAGCTGTTATATTTTTAATGCAAGGTATGTCTTATTTGCAGTATATATTATGTTTTACTTATTAGTTATCTATAATATGGTATAAAACAACTTAACTTGCATAATGTGGGTATCCTATTAATCCTTCGGGCAAGTGATAGCATTAAAATAAGCCGGGAAAATGGAGACATAGCCCTTAAATGTTATACCCAAACCTATGTAGCAATAGAAAACAGAGCTATCAAAAAAAGGTGGAATATATATACCCAACAAAATAGAGATTCGGAAATTAGAATGGAGACTTGAAATAGAATGCTTTATCTTTAAGTGACACCGCATTCGTGCATTCATATTTCAAATTTAAAGAAAAACAAAAATAATTAGGTTTCTGTAGGTTACATGAGAAAATGAGACATAATAGTAACCTAGGGGAATGACCATAGCTATTAAAAGACAGAACGTGTAAATGATCCAAACAAAGTGGGAAAAGCTCAGAGATGATGCGAATACAAGAAATTTAAAAAACGTGTTGCCAACATAGAAAACAAGTGACAAAAATAAAACAGCAATATCCAAGGAGAAAAAAAAGTTAGAAAATTTAAATAGCCAAGTTATATTGTAGCATGAACCATGTAGTTAATTAGAGAGAATTATTTAACAACAATAATAGTAAAAAGGGATGGGGAAGAAATGTAAAGTACTTAAATTCTAATCTAGCTAACCAATGAGCAACAATGTACAGGCTTAAATAGTTAAAGTGTACTAGAGGAATTTGAAAGGAAGAAAATATGTACAATACTGATTTTAGTATATAAAATGAAACAATTAAAAAATTAATAATAATAGTAAAAAATGAATTTAAAATGAATAATAATAAAAGTAAATAAATAAATAAATGTAATTCATTATACTATTAGTGTATTACTACTCGATAATATATTTGTAACAATGCTCCTAATATGGGTTATGCCTGGATCAGTAATTAATTAGAAAAAAGAAAAAAACATCCCGAAAATAAAGTTGTACCAGTAATCAACAATTCTCTCATATATTAAAAAATTTATGGTATTACATTTTTTTAAAATAGTTTTTTCTCCTTTTCATAAAATAGATAAGTGCTCTAGTAAATATTAGTTTTCAAAGAATCAAACAGAATTTTCTATTAAATCTTCTGAATGTAAGTTGTAAATATTAGTATCAATGAATTCTTTTTATATACACCCACAACTATAGTTAATTTTTTATCATTAAAGGGGAAAAAATTATCCTAAATACCTCTTATATTTCAAGCCCTTTTAATTAAAATTGTTTAACAGTTTTCATATAAAAAGAAAAGATGAGGGTTTTCACTTTACCTCTTTTTTTTAAGATTCTAAAAAGCTAAACATAAATAAGATTGAAATGTAAATATTCATGCATGATTATTATATATTTAAGTATAAAAAATAGATGTTTCCTAATTGTGAGTTCACTGTAGGAGTCAAGCTTCGTCGTAGCTGAATCAAATTTGACGTATGACTAAATAGCACAAGACACAACAGCTATTACTGAAAAAATACATCATTTTTTTAGTTATCATTTGTTTTGTTCCTTTTTATATCATTTTTGGGGTCATTCAAGCTCAATTTTCATACGATGACAGTATTTCTTTTACTTATTTATTTGCCAGAAGAGGACAGCTCGCGTCACTGAATGTGTCGTTTAGATCTACATATACGTCCTTCCCGGAATTTCCCGCCACAATTTGGAACCTCATCAGAAGGTGAGGCCGAAAGCCCAAAGAATGCTTTTCAATTGCGTTTTGTTCTTCCATCGCATCTAAGTTTGTTTTTCAACAATTTTTTTAATGCCGCCGAAAAGTTCCAATTTTTAGCGAATGAAATCTTTGTTAAATAGGTGCAAACTTAAATCTAAAATATTTTTTTTTAATTTATAAACCTCAGAGGATAAAGAGTTTACTCGCTATTATTTTTATTTAGCTATTTATTAATTTTTGGAAAATTACAATATTTAGGTTTTTCCCCAATTTCTAAAAGCAACACACTTTAGAGTGCCGATTGAACGTATTGTACAAGTAACCAAAGTCGATCAAGAACTATGCGGTTTATCTGGGATTTTTTTTTTCCTCGCCTCTCTAAAAAAAACAGTTTTCTCAGGAAAATGTATCGTTATTTTCAGATTTTCTGAAAAGGGTCAAGAAATTTCTCCTTGCGTCCCTTGGTGTCCTGTAAAGAGGGACCCTCTACTCCTCCACTCGCATTGGCTCTTCTAGCTCAGTGCATTGTTTCAGTGCAGGTGGGGAAGTAGAGAATGGACAGCAGATAGGGCTGAACGGAAGGATCAATAAGCGTCTTTTTCCAAAAATTCGAGATGTGAGGAATGCATTTCCTATTTCATTTGCTCTTGAAACAAGTGCTAACGTGCATACACTACTTTTCCTATAAATTTCGAAGGTGTATTGAGAAACGCGTCTGCCAAGCGCAGAGTAGTCCCGGCATCTCAACATGAAAAAAAATCGGGAAAAAGCCGAAAGAAAAACAATAAAGTTCTTGGATATGGTGTTGTCACATCAACTGTACCGGATGTTAAAAGGATACTATAGGATATTACCTTCAGTAACGGCCTACCTATTTGATTTAAAGCCTGTTATAGTTCCCGAAGTATTGTACTGTCCTGCTGAACCCCATCCACATGCCCGTAACCAGCAGAGCAGCGGCTTCCATTCATTTTTACAGCACAGTTTTTGAATTACTATTGGTAAAATGCATCAAGCAATACAGTATAAAAACAGTTAGTTTACAGTTAAGAAAAGGAATTATTCGATTGCTGTCCAATAATTCAGTTTTTGCTTTAAAGGGACATTTGGTATAGTTCTTTAACTGTTTTCTTGGTATGAGATCTGCTAATCAAAATACTTTCATTAATTAGAAGTCTTGCAAACTTTCAAATGTTATTAACTTAGTAACGTCATTATTAACGATGTGGTCATTCTTCAGAAACCACTACGACTTACATACCAATACAATATTGACATGTATTGTTTAAGTTGAGTAGGCAATTCTCCCGGACATCTTTAAGTATGAGGGCCATCCCCAAAATTGCAGTTTTAAAAAAAATTAATTAATTTTACTTTTTCAAAAAATTTGGCACTTATAACTTAAGTAGAGTCAGTACGTATCATATTATAAAATTTTATTATTTAACTTTGGGCCGTTTTGGGAAATGAACTGACAAACTTTTACAATTTTTAAGAAAACCCAAAATCTGTGAAATTTGTTGCGAAAAAAATGGTGTGTACAGTTTTCGTTCACTGGCCACTTTTAATAATACTTATTTGCATTTCATTCATTTAAGCTGTTTTTAAATGACGCGTGACAAAAAGTTACACATTTTGAATTAATTTTTCAAGATGGAAAATTTTATTAGTTAGTTTGAACAAATTCAAAATCTGTCATTTAATTTAAATGATTACCAATCAGGATTCTAAGTTTTATTTCATTAACTTCTGCGGTTTATCCAGATTCGCCAACAAACATTTCAAACGTTTTGGATTGGTGTCCTTAAAAACTCAAATTCTCTTCATAATTTTTTAAAACCTGATGTCTATAGTTTAACTGAATGACTCCTTATCATGTTACTAAATTTCGCTTTATTTGTCTCCTTCATTTTTACACGATATATGAAACATAGAACTTCACAGAAAGAACGACAGAATGACAGACAGGACGGACTATTTTTTATGGTCGTTTTTGGTTCCCAGGCTTCGTACTTTTCCAGAAATATCAGTATTTAGTACATTCACTCAAAAAAAGTATTGAAGTATGAGAGAAATTTCCTACTTTAATTTTGTGAGTAACTGATTAATTTTTGAAAAGTAAGCATGCAGCTGATAATAAATATAAGAAGTTGTAATTATGCTACTTAATCTACTTTTTATAACGAATAACACTTTATAATGGAACCGACATAGGAAAATTGACTTGCACTCGAATACTTTTAGAAAGGGTGTATGTATATGCAGCTTTTCATATGTACAAAACTGCGAATTAAAGAGTCAAGTCTATGTTAACGTCCAAGACGGACTTTTTTTATACCATGAACAGCTACTAAAAAAAATATATGCGCGTAAATAAAATTTCCTATTTTAGTTTCACGTATAAAATATTGATACGTATAAACAGTACGTAATCATGCGCTCCTATAATATTAACTTCTCTCATTTATTTCGAGTTCTTTGTTTTTCGGAACACTAATTTGGTATTCATAAAACTGAAGTGCGAAATTAATCTTGTAATATTTTTTAAGTTGGAGTAACCTTTATACCACACACACATATCACACATATCACACATATTACTGTATTTGTACTGTTTTGTTAGTACTCCCACTAAACTTACAGAAATAGCACATTCCGTTAGCTCCCGTTCAATGTGAGCATGCTCAGTATGGTTGCAAATCCCAGTAGCAAATAGTTAGCATTAGCTGAGGGGCGGGCGGGGGGGGGCGGTTAGTCTGTCGGTGGGGGTGGTTAGTTAGAAGATTGACATATGCATCCATTTTATGGAAGTAAAATAGGATCTTTAACATTAATTTCTTTTTTTCTCAGGGGGGGGGGGGTGCCCCTTTAATCCGCCCTTGAAGAAAGATATGTAAAAAGTCTCTAATTCTTTCTTTCCTACCAAACTTAGTAGTCATATGACTATTTCTACTCAAATATTTTTTTAATACTAGAACATAAATACAAAGTCAGTATTAAAAATTATATTTATGCTAAACTGCACTTCTATAAATAATGCACATGCTTAAGGATGAAAAATAGCTGCGTGTTACTTTTGTGCCGTTAGTTTATACATCAAAAACCAAAGTAATGCCTCTTCCTTCAGAAAATGGCTATCTGGTTATTTTCTGGTGTAAATCAGAATTGGAGTTGACAGCCATGTATAACACACTGCATGATACAGGAACTTTCCTTAGATTCGCAATAGAGAGTAAATTATCTTTTATATTATTGATTATACTGTACGAGAAGTGGGGTGCCTTAGTTCAAAATGTGCTTTAAATTATTTTTTAATAAAAATAACTTAAGAGAGATTCTGGTTTATTTCTATGTTTGAAAATTTGTACAATTTCATGCATTTGATAATAAATTTCGTTATATACTTTCATATTTCTTTTTACATCACAAGAAAATTGCTAAAAGTTTTGAAACATTACAAGAGTTCTCTAAAGTTCATTTCGTAAATTTATTTTAATAACAAAATTCACATTTTATTAAATAAAGCCACAATAATTTTGAGTAAGTAATGTATTTTGTAGGTATTTAAAAGATACGTGCTCGTAATTTGATGTTTATTAATGGGGTACAATCCAAGAGTGTAACAGAAATTCAGTCTTACGGGTACAGACACAGTTACATTGGTGCGCGGTCCTAAAACCTCGAATACAGATTTTTTTCCTTTTTTTAAATCAATGATTACTTAACTTTTCAGTTTTAGGAAATGAAATTTCTCATTAGGTGTAAAGCAAGGTCAAGAAATCAATTTCGGACGTACAAAGCATTGGCTGTATTTGAAATTTAAAAATTCAGTGAAAAAATATGTAAATGGTCCGTCAAATGCAAATTAAATTGCTACATACTTTAAATCTCATGGTAATGTTGCACAACTGCATTTATAACTTTAACTATTGGTGTTAATATGCATGTCTGTCGCTTTTTAACGTTTATTTATAAAAGAAAATATAAAATAAATGTTGCTCCACCCAAATAAAAATAAATCCTGTTTTTGGAAATTATTTTATATATCAGTGTTTACATTTGATGTTTGGCGTCAGTAGGCTAACCTACTTGTAAATTTTTCAACGTCGTGAATTTCTAACTCTTTTCATAATCGAAAATATACGGTTGCAGTTAATTAGATA
Organism: Cheiracanthium punctorium; assembly: GCA_038373885.1. Taxonomy (NCBI): domain Eukaryota; kingdom Metazoa; phylum Arthropoda; class Arachnida; order Araneae; family Cheiracanthiidae; genus Cheiracanthium; species Cheiracanthium punctorium. The sequence continues at coordinate 2,283,932 of JAWZYV010002197.1, forward strand.
CTAAATTTCACCTTTTAATAACACTTCTAAAAATTTGATTTACGTATGTTACTTTGCTTATAATTTAAGGTGTTGTTTTCTCTAAACTGTTACGCATTACAACTTTTATTAAAACAAAAAAAAATGTGCAAACATAAAATAAACACCCTCACTTTGAATTAAAAACTTAATATTTTTTTTATAAAAAACACTGATAACAAAAATGTTGTTGAAAACTAAAGTAAAATGTTGAGTGAACTGCAGTCTGTCATGGCAATGATATTTTTACCTTGTGAAGCAAGCTTTACAGCTATGTTAATTATTCAAAGGTATCTAATTCATTTCTAAAAATAAAACATTTCTCTTTATAATGATTTCTGATTTACTTTTAGTAAAAATCTTTTCTGTCAGGGTTAGTGCTGACTTTTCAAATTCTTGAATCCCAAGAACTCATAAAATTAACAGTTTGTGGTCCCTTGCTGAAATTGATGGATTACTTTCAGCAACATTAGAAAATAATGAAACCATAAATTTATTATAGGGGGAGTTATCAAGAACACCTTAAGTCTTAAAAAAATTGTACTAGGGTGAGAAAGATTTTAGGGGCATTCTTTTTTAATAAAATAAGTCAAATACACAGTAAAGAAGGATTTCTATTTTGGTAAATTTCCTAAATGTTTTGAAATGTATTTTTGGATTTGGTGACAAACATAGACAATAATTTTTCAGTAGTTTAAATCATTCAAATAATTATTAAGAGAATTTACATTTTATAATACATTTCTAAATTGAAATATAACACATAAATAAACTTTTTAGGTTGTTTCCCTGGTGTTTTTTAAATAAAAGACAAATTTGTTTTCTTTTGTGAGAATGATTCTTCCAAATGTTTATGCATGTAGTCATAATTACCACCACTTTTTTAAAAGTTGAAGGATAAGTATGAGGCATTTTTATGATAATAAATTTAAAAGTACTTCAATACGTTATGAAAAAGTAAAACATGTCAGTGACACTTAAATTCATTATAAATAGTTTTAAATATGAATTTTCTTGCTAAAAATAATCCTCAATTGCACCAAATAACTTTGAATACTGAACTGTAAAATTTTCATATTGAAATTTATGATGAGCTATTTTTTTTAATTGTTACTACCTTAAAAATAATGTAAACTAATTTGATGAAAAATTCTCCTCTGCTAGCAATTTTGCTCGGGCCGTCATCGGCTGGCCGTCATCGGTGTCAGCCCGAGCAAAATTGCTAGTAGGGTCATCATTAAAAATGTAATCACCTTTGGCTCGTAATCACTCCATCCTCCCAAATAAAAAATAGGTTTCATATGTAGTTTAAATCATATGAGGTTTAACGTATTTACTGACGTTCTTGCAAGTGAACAAATTTAAAGGTTCTTTCTTTTCCAGAAAATGGAGTTCCCATTTAAATTTTTAAAAATCACCATTGCGTCTTTTCAATGAGAGGAGAAACAAGCTAAACCTGCAAGAGTAAATATGATAAGAAATATAACAGAACTTTAATTTAAGTGTAAAAATAATTACAATAAAAGCATTTCACCTACTAAAATATGAATGAAACTTTCAGTAAAAACAGATTTCACAGAATAAAATTTTTTACCCTTCAGACGGTCAATGTGCAGTAAATAACTGCTTTTTAAAATTTCAAAAGCTAGCAAGTAACGTAAATTCAATTGCATCTTCTAATAGAAAATTATTCTTCTTAAACAAAAGAAAGAGTTATGTGTCAATATTTTCCTAGAAACTTATACGATGTGAAGTATCTCGAATATATTCCCTTAAAATAACTAAACTTATCTAATTTAATGTGTTTTCAAGATAAATTCTGATTTTTTTTGTAAAATGTCGTTTTATAGTGTTTTTAGATCTCGTTTTATTGCTGTTTACACTCTATAAATATATAATGACTTTGTTTTCGCATTTTATTATCGCAGTGCATAAATTTGTTGATTTTGTTTATGAAGTAGTCCGTGCGTCTTTTATGATACGTAAGTTTATGTACGAGGAGCAACTTGGCGCGCTGAATTTTCTGCTAGATAAATTTAATTTTCTGTTGTTATATATATATATATTTCACGCATATATTTCACTCTTTCATTCATGTTATATATATCACTCTTTCATTGCCTTAAAAGGCTATATTTAAACACTTATCCGGTATAAGCTCGTTAATTGGCACCATGATCTACTTTTTTATTTTTTTATATTTTTTTCACTTTATCAATGGATTATCTTGGGATTTCACTTTACGTAAGTAATCTATTATATATTATATATATATATATATATATATATATATATATATATATATATATATATATATATATATATATATATATATATATATATATATATATATATATTATATATATATTATATATATTATATATATTATATATTATATATATATTATATATATATATATTATATATATATTATATATATATGTATTATATATATTATATATTATATATATATATATATATATATATATATATATATATATATATATATATATATATATATATATGAAGCGGTTTTGAATTACTTTCCTTATATAATAATTTACAAAGAAACAAAAGAGAAGTTTTTTGTTATTGTAATGCTTAACTTGCAACTTTTATACAATGGAAAATATAATTTTAAAATTGAAAAAAGTTGAAATACATTGATGGAAAATTCAAAACAAACAAACCGTAACCAAGTTTAACATGAAAATCCTAAACTCACACTGTTAGAATGTTTATTAGGTATTAGAATGCCACGTGCAAGGTTTGGCAATCAGAGAAGATAGTAACTAATAATGTAAATGTCCACACCTGATTAGAGATTTTAACTAGTCCACACGTGCAGTTCTGTTAAGAGCTTCAAGAACTGTCTAATTTTGAAAGGAAAAACATTTGTAAAAATAAACGCTTTTGAAAAGAAACAATCAAAATGTGCATTGAAATCGATCATTGTATCGCATTTTATTGATCCTTTACTCTGTTGAATAACATGAAATATATCAGGTGTATGACAAATTGACATAATTTTGCCAATTTTTAGTTTTACTTTTTGGTGAATTTAGGAGAAATCATCGAATGTAATGACCATTTAGCGCAGTCATCATTTTGGAAATATCTAAATCTTCATATAAAATTCTTTATTCCATATTGAGAAATAACTTATGTGACTACATTTCCTTTCACACACTTAGGCTGCTTCCATATGCCTGCCAAACAAAAAAGTCCTGGGCTGCACGAGCTTTTTTTTTCTCTTTTTCCAGTATTGTTTTACTTTCCATTATGCTTGAAATAAATAGGAGGTATTGTGGTGTGACAGTTTTATTAGGTATTCACGCACAAAATAGTTAAAATTTGCATCTAAATGCATAGAAATAGATTTATTACATTGCACACCTCAGCATCGAATTTTCATGAGCATTATAAAATACCTGATTTTTCCCATATCAGCGAGATATGTGTCATTGGATACTCTTACAGACGAAAGCGAGTTTTCTTTTTAAGCTTAAAATTATGTAAATCTTCATACTCACACATATGGTACTTATGTGACGTATCCCTCAAATGTAATTAATTCAATTACGCGATTGTCTTTGCAAGTTTACCAGAGACTAGCGCAATAATCATACCAGATCCGAGTTATCGTCTTGTTTATAATTTTAAAAAAGATTGTTTTTTACGGTCATAAATTATGAATCGTTATTGAAACTTTCGTCGTCTTATACATCCCGAATTTCAAAAATTCCCCAAATGTCACTTTATTTTAATAATATTTTTTTATAATTTTAACACTTCAGCATAAATGTTTCTCCTAATATTAAATTTCCGCATTCTAAAGTATTTTTTCGCTGAAATTTATATTACTTTTAGGCGAAAAATCCATTTAATAATCAAATAAAAATTTATATCGATAGAAAACAAAAATAATTCGTATTACTCTAAACTTAAAATCTGCAGTTTTGAAGATACAAGTGTATAGTTGTGAGCGAATTAATGGGGAAAACTTTAGTGAAAAAATTACTGATAATTATGGAAGTATTATAATGTTTGATATGTAGTGTAATAGTGCGACAGCATTTCATGACACAAAAAATAATATCACATTAAATAGTTTGAAACAACATCTCACATTTCTGTGCATGATTTAAAAATGACAAAAATTTGACTGCGACATTAATTCATTCTTTATTTTACATGCATTAAATTTGCACACATTTGCTTGCGTTATTGAGCATAAATCTGATTAAAAATTAGATGAAAAAATTCTATTATTAAAAATTCTTGTTTTCCACTTTTATAATGTTTTTAAACAAAGAAACCTACTTCAAACCTCGTTTGGGGAATATAAATTAAACCCCATCTAAAAAAGTGTCATGAAAAATAATTCAACAGTGTGATAACACGTGTAAAACAAAATTTTCAAACTTCATAAACCTAAGTTCAAATTTTACAGCGAAAACCGGAAAATGTTACATGCAGCCTACGCGTGCGAACTACAGTCAAATTCAATGAAATCAAAATAGTTAAGAGGTAATGCACATGGCTTTCTCCGTAACATTGAAAGTGCCGTACATGGTTTTATCCAGAAAGCTGGATAATAAATGTAATAAATCGCTCATATAACTGCATAAACCCCAAAGCAAAGCACTTTATCTTAACTACATCTGTGTTTGCTCAATCAAAAGGAAGTCTGTGTAAATTGATTTAGTTTAAATTTAATTGCGACCTCTTCTATTAAGAATTTGATTTATGGAAGATGTAACATAATTGTACTAGTTTGTTTCCATAAGACAAGTTTTAAGTAATTGAAAAAGTTTAGTTAAAAATTTGTATTTCTTTTAAATACAGATGATTTTCTCAAAATGTGTTTGGTAGGAAAAACATTTATTTATTATTATTATAATTTTTTTTATTTTTATTGTTTTTTGACAGGAAAATAAAAAAATAATGCATTTTTACTTGCAAAGTAAATACTAATAATATCTATCCCTGCAAATTTAAAGTAAATAAAATTTGTATGTTTGGTACACTCATTAAAAAAAGTTAACATTGACTTCATGAATGTTGAAAAATGCTTAAAATGTATTTCATTCTGTCTGTGCTCTTATTTCTTCAAAAATCCATTGACTTCCAAGAAATTTATTTACATTATTGACATGTACTAGAACGGTCGCTATTAAAAATGGTATATGTACCCTACATGGGAACATACAAAAGATACCTAATACATGGCAATCTAAACACGAAGAAAAAAATTGGTACTTGTATCTAGTAAAATGGTATTTAACAGCTGAAATAATAGCTACTGTCCAGCAGATGCCCAGTTGCTAAGCTCCTATCCCGTAAGAACACAGAAAGTGAAGCAGCATCGGATTGGCCAGTGCCTGGGAGGGTAAAAACCTGCCTCGACTGGGCTGCTCTAGAACCGTATACGTTAAGAGGCGCAGGTGCACGTAAAATCTGCTCGTATCTCTAATGTTCCCATGTTCATACGATACCTCTGAAGAAACTGATTTCAGGTGCTAGGTCTCGCATCTAGAATTGGTTCAAAATAGGATAACCCTAACAAATTCGGAATTCCTTTCCATTCGGGCACTTTTAAATGAAAGCCCTTTTGCCCATCGGCGTCCTATATGGAGGATACGGCATAGATTAGTGGTTGTCAGAGCTCATAAAAAGTATCAACAATAACATAATAATATCTACTACTCAATATTCAATAAAATAAGAAGTTGGTAATATACATGCAAAATTAGATGCAGAGCAAAAATACAAAATGTCTGAAACGCGAAAAATGTTAATCGAAAGATGCATAATCTAAATTTGCCTAAAATCCCCAGGCCCCTGCACAAAAAAGTGAGAGAAATCTTGTCCACACAAAAACATCACAAACATAAAAATGTTCGATACTGATAGACAAATATTCATGGATAAATTCGAGTTGAAAGCTTTAATGCACAGTGTGGGGACAGTATACATGAGGAGATGGCAAAGTATCAGCCAATCAGAAGAAGAACAAGCTTTTAGATTACGTACAATCATGATAAAATGATGTTGTATAATTTAAAAAGTACAACATTCACCTAATTACTTCTGTTGAAAAATATATATATTCTGTACAATACTTAAAATCACAGTCCACAAGCTGATACAGTTTAATAGAGTCATCTGAAATAATAGCATAGCAAGTACAGCTTTCTTGCAGATAAATGCAAACAAAAACAGAAAGAAAAAAAAATATAACAGATAAATATCCTGTCTCTTACTTATTTATTAGATGCCTTCAAGTATTTTCCTTCAACTACAATACACAGACGGACAAGTGACAGATGTGATGATGCACAAATGGATGTGGTGATGTTCAAGTTTTCAGATTTTCATCATAAAATGTCACAGGGGCATCTTTAAACAAAAATATGGTCAGAGACTAAACATGATTTCCAATGTTAACGTTTATTGCATGAGTACAAAACATTTTTTTTTTTTCATAATTTTGGGCGAACCCTGACACGCGATCATCCGACCTGATTTTTTCCCTTGGAAAGCCATTGAAAAATGGTTTAAGTCAGCATATATTTATCTTCATAATTCTGATACTTTTTAGGTACAATTCTCAAATTTTGTACACCTCCACATTAGTGTACGGGGCACATTTTAGTGCAGGGATAGAGATTTTTTTGTACGTGCGTCGTATACTAATTTAAAAAGAGTAACTTTTTGGAAATAAATGAGAGAAATTTGACCTTATTTTGAGCATTTTTTCCATTAAATTGCTCACTTATCTCTAATAGGTAAAGAATTAAAGCGTGCTCCCACCTTTTTGGGATACTCTGTATATATACTATGTATATATAAATGAATATAGAGAGAATAAATGATAGTTCATTTCATGCAAATGAAAAATGATTGCAATTTAATTACGCTGATTGCAATTATTGCAATCTAAAAATAAAATATGTATTAACACTTTTTAATATGTATATATTTGTGTTATGATAATACGCTATACAAGAGTCTAATGTCTAATTTTTAAGTAACTCATTTGTCTTGTTCCTTGAAAAGTACATTTGTTAAATCTTAAGTAAAACATCTACGTTTAAATTTGATCCGAAAAGACTAAGTATGCATGAATATTAAGCAGAATAACAAATGTCAACTGTAATTTATCCGAAACAGTTGAAGGTAATACAGATGTCTCTCCCCTAATACAAACCGCGTAAGCACTGGTACTTAGGTTTAACCTCAGAAACGGGTAATTGTATGCAATAAATCTGAAAGTCGCATAAATTGTGGTCATGAGTGGTTTGTATTAAATGTATAAATGCATTTTCCTAATCAAAACATATTACCTATTTCTTCGAATAAAATAAGCTAAATTTTAGTGAACAAATATTTTTATTGCCAAATTGAAAGTGTTCATCTCAAACTGATATCATTAATATTAATACCTGTATCGAGATTAAAAAGTAATTGTACAAGTTTTTAGGGAGAGTAGGGCGAATAAACAAAGAACCACATAACGTTATCATATTCGTAAGTTAGCGTTTTCAAGTGTATAGGCAGGAGCACAAATACACTTGAAATGTAATAATGCGGGACTGAAACTTTCTGATCCGTTATCTGATAAAATTACTCTGTCACTTTAATTAGTATCGGATCCATGGGAGGAGCTACGGAGCAAAACAAAGACACTGCACAAGGATAACTTTTTGCTTCATTGTTCACTTTGCTCAGATGAAATGAGCTTTTATATGAATTAGACCCTTCCCCCACCCACCCCCAGAAAAAAAGAATTACATGTCTTAAGGATAACATTTTCCTTTATCGTACATTTTTCTCTAAATGAAGTTTTTATTTTTTTTATTTTTTTTTTTTATTTTACTAGCCCCTCCTCCATTTCTGTATCCAACACTCTACCCTATAATTATAGCTTTAAAAAAGTATGATTTCTGTAATAGTAAGTATTTTGTTGTGCTAATTTTCAATCCGGCATTTAATTAATTATTCGTAAACCATAGTCAAAATTTTTCCTAATAAATTAACGCATTTTTTTAGGCATTGTAGATTTGGAATTTGGAGTGTTGTGTTGTTTCTAAAAGTTAGCGCATTGAATTCTAAACCGTCTTGCCTATAGTGGAAGTAATTATTTTTGTTCCTTTTAAAAATGGAAACATTTCTATTGTGACTCCAAATTATCCACTTACTTGTTTATTCTTGATTCGTTTTATTTATTATCCTTCGACTCTGATAAACGAAGATGAAATGTGTGTGATTTGTTTTTGCTATGACATAATCTGTATGCTGTATTTCAATTTCTTCTTCTGCGCAAAAAATAAAATAAAAAACAGCATAATATATAAGGCTAATCTAAATAGAAACTACTTTAAGGGACTACACCAAAAAATTCATTTTAAAATTTCTTGTTCGGTAATTAAGGAAAAATTAAGACTATACAAAAATATATGAGTTGTTATTCTTTATATTCATTTATGTGTGTGTGTGTGTGTTTAAGCATGTGCGTGTGTGCGTGTTCGTAATCTGTGGGTCAAATGTAAACAAATGCTTGAAACCCAACTGAACTGGTTATTTTTTTACAAATATTCAAAAGTGATTTTTTTCATATAATTGTACACTTGGGATAATCCGATAACTCTCGTATCCAAATACTCTAGTGTCTGAGAGAGGGTTTTAATTATGTAAGTTTCAAAATATTTTTGGAAAAAATCAATAAAATGGTGATGTGAGACCATGTAGTTATGAAGCCTTCACGGTGAAAGCATATATACGCAGTGAAATAGTTAAATTAATTTTAATCTAATAAATGCCACGTTCTTCAGTATATTTAGACTAAACATCTTAGCTACCTTAGCTAAGAGAGGGGGGGGGGGGGATCTCTAAGATATTTCAAAGAACCTGACTCTGAAACAATTTCAAACTTTGCTGGGATTAACTAACATCTTCGAACTTACACTGTTATCACCATTACTTGAAGAAACAATTTTTGTAAATGAGAGAGTACAATCATTCAATTCAATTCATCTCAACATCTTCAAAAATAGGATAATTTAAAGTTAATGTTTTTATGAAAGAAATCGTTTGAGAAAAGATATAAAGGATTAACATAGGGTTCATTACTTTAAATTTTAAATTTGTCATTGGTCTTCTTTATAATCTCATATTTAGAGGAATAGGAATTGAGAATGGTAATACTTATAAAGAATCCTACTATATAACGATTACGCCGATCGTTATATAGTGATTCATTGATTCACTATATAACGACTACTCATTGATTCATTGATTCTGCAAAAATTCCGAGTGACCACTCCAAGATAAAATTTTTACTGCCATTATTCCAAAAAGATTAAAAAGTTGAGCGCAAAAAGCATAGTAACTAACATCTTCACAATTTGGACGATCCGCTTGAAATATTTCATAATTATGTATAAAAAAATATAGAAAATAATCTGCGCTGATTTAAAAATCTGAAAATCCACCCGTTCCCTAATTTTTAAGCAATTTTTGGCTATTTTCAGCTCCATTTTATTTCCGAGAGTAAAAAAAGTTAATCATTTGCGTGACAAAATTAGCTATCGCAATTAGCATGACTTCATGTTGAAGTCACGGTCATCAGGCTTTGAAGGGAAAGTTTCTATTCCAATTCTTTTAAAATAGTTTTTTCAGATAACATAGCTTATTTTTTTCACTAAAATTATTTCGTCTTCCTGAAGCACTGATAGTAGAGGGACTGCTTACACAAAACGAAATCGTTTCCGCAAGTTTCCAGAAGAGCCTGAAATTTGAATTGGGTATATAATAAAAAGTGAACATGGAGTTATTTATTTTAGGTTGAAGAATATTAAATATATTTAGGCATATCTTCGTCAAATGTTTTTTCTAGCGCCCGTTGTGATTGCCTCCACAACGGGCTTTGACTTCTAGTTTAGAATAATAAAGTTTGAGTGCAATTTTACTGTAATTAAATATTAATATTGAACTGTAAAATTATTTTTTTTAAATATGCTTCTAAAAATTAAATTAAATTTATGCACTCCTAATAATGCATGCATACATGTACGATTTAGAACATTAAAAACAGCAGATTGAACTTCCAACAACCCTATATATTACATGCAAATATCCTTTAATTGTGCTTTAAGAATCCCTTAAATAGTTAAGGAATTTTTGCATTTGTCCATTTTTTTCGGAAACAATGTGCAGGAACCATTTTTACAAGCAGAGTTCCCGATTCTATAAACAAATATTATAAATTAAAATCCTGTGATTTTTTATTGCGAAGTTTTAAAACATGTGATTGCAATAAATTTAAGTAATAAAAACACATCAGAACCTTTTAAATTTTACCTATACACTGTCGTGCTTTTAATTGTATGTTCCAGATATCTTTAAACCAAATCATCGTGAAGAGAAAAAAAACATGCAATTTTTTTCATCTCAAAATCTGTTTTTTTTTTTTTTTTTCCATATGGAATTTTTGTCAAATTCTTCCGATAGTACACAGCCCTGTCACATTAATGGGATCACCTGTCTAAAGACATAATAACCACCTTTTGCAGACCGGACCGCTGCGAGACTTGCAGGAAGAGAGTCAATTAATTCTTGAAAGTGCTCACTGAGATGTTGTCATTCCGACTCCAGTGCCATGGATAGTTGCGCTTGGTTACGCGATTGAGGATCCATGGCACGATCGAGGTGATCCTACAGATTCCCGATTGGACTTATGTCCGGGAAATTTTCTGGCCAGGGAATACGGTAAACACATCCTGGTGCTCTTCGAAACACGTACGTACACTGCGAGCTGCATGTCACCTCGCATAGTCTTGCTGGTAGATGTTATCATCCTGAGGAAAAACAACTTGCATCAAGGGTGGAATTGGTCCGCAAAATTTGCATACTTTTGTTGATCCGTGCCTTCCACAATAATGAGTACACCCAGAGAATGCCACGAAAACATTCCCCAGGCCTTAATACTCCCTCCTCTAGCTTGGATCCTTCCGGTAATTGTTGCAAGGTATTAGCTTTCAGATGCTTCCCACCGCATACGCCAACGTCTGTCTGCCCGATGGCGATGGAACATAAGACGTGATTCATCGGGGGAAAAAAAACACTGGTCGTCACTCAGTGAACGTTCAGTTGCGGTTATGGCTTACAAATTCTAGCCATCACCGCCATTGAACAGGAGTTAGCGTAGTTGCATTAACCAGGCGCCTGCTGCGGAGGCCCTTTATGCAGCAACGTTCGCTAAACCGTCGTTAAGGAAACACTGTTGGTAGTTCCTCCGTTCATCTGGGAGGTTAGTTGTTCAATGGTTCCACGTCTATTCGCCCGAACATATTCCCGCAACCGTCGTTCACCTCTGTCATCTGTGTCCTGTGGTGCACCGCATTTGCAACGTGGCTGATTTAGGATAACAATTTACAAAATGAACCGTTTTGGAAATGCTTTCACCCTTGGTCCGAAAACCAATGACCGTGCCTTTTTGGAGATCGGATAAATTGCTCCGTTTCTACATTACTCTAGTAGTTGCAAATCATCCTTTATAAACGCTCCACTGCAGTATGCTACCACCTGCCTCGTCTCCTGTGATTGGTTTCTTTACGTTGACATTAAAAGTTGGTGGTGGTCACGTTTATATGAAGAGGCTGTGTACTTCGCTCAAATTAAAACTACAAGGAAAAAAAAATCTGTGGAAAAAAATCATTATATATCGAATTTAACTGAACAATAAACTTAGACCTATGAACCCAACAAACTCGTTCAAATTTTTGCATCTTTGAAATTAAAATTCATAGAGCTTAAAGATCTTATAAAGAAAGAAATGAGTTTGTAAGAATATTCCTCTTTACCATGTTACTGTTCTCGATATAAAAAAAAACTTTTCGAATTAAGTAAGCAGCACCCTACTGCTTAAAAAAATGTTTTGTCGAGAGTAATTCATTAACAATTCATAGTCTAATTTTTGCGCTGATACCGGCTTTTATCTCATGCTCTCGCATACCTTATCTCTTCGAGACGGTAAATAAATCATATTCCCTAATCATAATATGTACAGACATCCACACAGACCTTGATGTTAGAGTCATTACATCTCTCGCGTAAATTCATCATATAGTCATTAAGTAACAACTGAGCTGCGACATTTGCATTTCGTTTCTAATTTGCCAGAATTAAACATGACAGTTCGAGTTCCGTATATGTCTGTGTATGCAGTAACCTGGCTTTGTTTATAAATGCTGACAACATATTATATGCCTAATATTACGTGCTCTATTTGGAATTACATGTAAGCTGCAAGTTGTGCAAAGTTAAAAATGTGGTAGTATCTGAAGTAATTTCATTCAAATACCAAAGGATATGCGTAAACTTGTGGCATAAAAACATCATACATAATTTTTATGTTAAAGATAATTTAAAAACCAAGTATGTTTTTCAATTTAAAGAAAAACCGACTTCTCAAAATTACTTCACCACCATACGCCCGCGTTGCATTATATTTCAACATAATCTATACAGTATTAATTAAAGTATGTAATGACTACACATTATGTACACAATGAAGTACACATTAATGTATACAGCACTATACACATAAATGCATTTTTTAAATGTATCCATTGTAACGACCACCCGTTACAGAGATCTTTTGCTGTGGTGCTCCACGGGTCGTTAAATCGAGAATTGGTTGAATGCCCTTAAAAAATAACTGCCCTATCAGTTAGTTTCTAAGTACTGCATTATTTTTATTTAAAACAATCTGTCAGTTATTTCGGAGCACCCTTTTATTTTCATGATTATTTTTAATCGTCAAATTTTAATAGGATCTAGCAAGTTTAAATTGGGGTTAACACGCTTCATCAAAATAAATGATTAATATTGCGTTTAAAATCATTATCATACAAAAAATGTTGATTCATTGGACATACTTTCATGTGGTTCGTTCATTTAAACGCACCTTCTTAACCCTTTGAGGCGCAACCCTTTCCCAATGTTGAAAACAGCATTGGGCAATATATCCAGCTGTTCTCGCATTCTACCATTTTTCAGCAGATGTCAGTGCTGTTAAAAATAATCGTGACAATTTTTACGGGAAATGACGCTCTAAAAAGTAAAGGATTCTCATGGAGCTATGTCACCTGCAACTATTTTTATAGAAATAAAATCTATTCTTCGTGACTGGCAACAGTCAAATCGTCAGAGTTTGGTGTTCTCAGAGCGGGAACACTGCCCGCTAAAGGGTTAACGCTACAGTCTCAACATGTTTAAGAAACAAAATTAATTTATCAGGAAAAGGTTTCGCCAAATTACATAATGTGCCTGAGCAGGTTTATTCTTCCAAAATCTATAATCCGAATTATGAAAACGGCAAACCAATTCTACGTCTTTAATGGCACCTTTGAGAAATGAAACATGAGAGTTGCTGAAGAGTTGGAATTCTTGTTAGCCATGTTTCTGCTCATTATGGAATCGAAGAGGTTATGCCTTCACACGATTCAATAACTTTTATATTTTCCTTTTCAAGATCAAATCCCCACTTGGGAGCCGTTATTGTATTTATTACATCCCGTGTGAGTGTGACCTGGGTTTTCGATGGGCGAACAAACAAAAAATTGAAAGATTTTTTCAGAACACTTTGTTTGTCAGAAACGTGAGCTTTCTCTTATATTTGTGAAATGTAAAGGATAATTGGAGTGTATCGTGCCGTTTTGATATTTTTACGTTAAAATATTTTTTTATTTGAGATTAGATTTTTATTTTGTTTAAAGATATGGATGACGTTAAGTTAATAGTAGAAATTTTCGTTTAAATGTTTGATGAAAAGGTTTCATGAAAAGGTGTAGTTCATTGAATGTATTTCAGCTTTAATAAATGACGCTTAATTTGATTTATTTAACACATTTCAACTAAAGATATATAGTATGTAACATAATATTATATAAATCGAAATGCATGCTTCAACAATTATTTTTCTAATTAATTCTTACCATTTACAAAACAAAAAAAAAAAGAAAGAAAACGTTAACGTAAGCAACTTTAGTAACTTTTACGAATTCATAGCATGTTGTCTGTAATAAGTATATCAATTTATACTTATTTTTTCTGTAGCCAAGTTTGCTTTTCAACCTATTGCAAATTTCACATTCATTGGAACAGGACAATATTAGAATTTAAAATCAGAGAAGCATCATGAACTACATATTGTGGTTTTTTCCAGTTTTCAGAAATTTAATAGAATTTACATCATTTTAATAAAAATATGTCAATAATTCAGTGTTAGTCAGTATGTTATTAATCATTAGTTTTCAAAATAATCGCTTCACAATTGTTCTCGATAGTAAGCTCTTGTTAAGGCACTTGTATCCCAGACAGCACATAAGCTTAAATCAAGCTTGATATTTCTTTGAATTTGACGTATTAATACAAGCTTGACAGTTCAATTCATTTTAAGCTTGCAGCAAGCTTGGAGAAGTCATTTGAACTGTCAAACTTGAATGCAACTTGATTACTGCTTAATTTGGAAAGCCACATCCACATAACAAATAATTTATCATAATCATAAATGTACTTGACCATAGACTTTAAAAAAAAAGATTCTATATTTCCAAATATTGAAATTCTTCAAAACAAAATACAATTATACTACGAAATTGATTTAAAAATCAGTCGTTTGTCTCGATTTTGGCCAGTATTGCCCAACATGAGTGTCGCGATATTGAAAGTTTTAAAACGTGTGCTGATTTTAAGTTTATATTATGCTTATTTCCCTATTAGTAGAGTCTCTAAATCACACATAACATTATTTTAATTTTGATTCATCCCATGGAAAAATAAAAGAAACAGATCAACACATCGGCCACTGATCGATCTCGCCGGAAAACGGCGTTATAACCATAACAGTCAGTTCAAACTTTAGTCAGATCAGCGCAACTCAGGTTGGCCGAGTGGTTAGGATGCTGGCTTCACAACCCTTAGATACCGAGTTCGATCACGGACGCTTGATGGTAACAGATTAAAATAACTTGAACTTTCAGCGTAGAGTGGAAAAATAAAATATGTGGGGTGAGTTCGCCGACGGGCGCCCCGTGTATTTAGAAAATTTTTTAAGCTTGAAATTAAGCTTGCTATGTCAAGCTTGATTCAAACTTGCTATATCAAGCCTAATGCAAGCTGGGCAAGTGTAAACTAGAACACTTGATTCAAGCTTGCATTAAGCTTACACGCTTGAAATTTTCAAGCTTAATTCAAGTTTATTGACTTGATAAATCAAGCTTGCTGCAAGTTTGATGCAAGTTTGCTGTGTTGTCTGGGTATGAAGGCAAAGTTCTTTAATGTGGTTTACACTTATCTCCAAATTTAACGTCTTTTATTTTTTGTTTTTTCCATTTTAAATAAAAATCAGCCCCTTAATGTAATGCATTCAGAGGCTACTGGCATTTTATATTCTAGCCATTTCTCACAGATTTGTGTCAATTCCACCTTTAGTTATTAACTTAATTCAGTAAGCCATTTCCACATCCGAAGTAAAATTCATTTTGCTGAAACACATTCGTAAACATAAACTTCCCTCATTAACTTTTAATTCGATAAAGCAAAATTAAATATCCAGTAACCGATTCTGGCATTCTATCTTTATAGGCATTAAACATGGACAAATAAGTGACTTCCGCAATGAATATCACTTTTCAGGTTTAATACATATATTAGAGTTCCATCGCTCTCTTTATGCATTAAATGGGATGATGAAATCCTAAAACTGTTGGTTTTAATACGCATGTAATTTTGCGTAATTTAGTTTTAGTGTATTTGGCGGGTTTAATATGGCACTCATGTACTAAGTAATAAAGAAAATGCAATTTTATGTTTCCAGTCAATCATTATATCCAAATGTAATTACTTGCACGGCGAAAGTACATTTCACATAATTCTAGATGTTTTGCATTGAACGTTGAAACGAAAAAACAGGTTATGTGAGCGTTTTAAGCAGTTGATGAAAATACGAGACACACTTTCGAATAATTAGATCGATTTTTATTTATTTTATTTCATTTATTTATTCATTTTTGTTACAAAATTTAGCTTTGTCTATTTATAAAAATGAATGTCTGTTTGTTTGTACTCCATGCACTAAAAACTTACTGGATCCAGTTAAACGCTTTTTTTTTTTTTCCTTGCAAAATCAGTCTTGTTCAGAGAAGATTTAAAGCTATCTAAATATTCAATTTGGCCTGGAAAGTTGAAAAGTTCAAGTCCAAATCTTTTTTTCATATCCACGCTTGGACGTTCCACTCCCCTCTAAAAAAGATAACGCTGCTTCTCCTCAAAAAGATGTCGGTGAGAAATTAAGGAGTTTTGAATCTTCGCGTGATTTCTCTTGGCTTATTCATCTCTTGTCAAAGAAGGATCTCATATTTCAAAGTGTGTGCTCCTTAGCTTCTCCTAAGGACCACAATGACTTCTTGGTGAACAGCGCTTGGTTCAAAATTTCAACAGCGTAATTTTGAAAGCTCTCCCATTTTTTTTAATGTTATGCATGTTACGTGATCGAGTGTGCTCATTCCTGCAAAAATCTCAATTGGTAAAGCCATTTTACAATAGGTGACGCATGAAGGATTTTAACTATGTACACACACACACACAAATGAAGGTGCTGAATGCAGGTTGTGACGCAGTGTGCAAAGAATAAGCCCCAGGGCTTTGCAGATTGCATTAAATATACAATTTCACACGCTAAATCATCACAAAGCATGGTTTTTGCTGTAAAATCAAATATGCCACCCAAACAAAAAGCGATTTTCCGATCTACACTTCAATCGAAAACTGGAAACGGCATCATGAGCTTCAGAAACCGACGAACAAAGGGAAGTATACTGGAGAACGTCCAAGTACGCAATGCTCAAGTCAGTTTGTCTTAAGCAGACGTTCAAACGTAAGTAAACCTGTAAACCAATCTATCACGCCCTGCTCAATCCTGACCATCCGAAATGCTCGAACGACGGCAAGAAATACTAAACCGTTCGAGCACGCTGTGCTCGATCTAGAACACTACACGCTAATTTGAATCTTGGCTCTTTTCAGAAAGATGCTAATAGTCTTCGTCCAAGATGGTTATTGGAAAAATGTACAAATGTGCTCTAAAAGATTTGAGAGGAAATGAACAGCTCTTTGGTGGAGTATTCATTTTATTGTCTGGTGATCCATAAACCAGTTTTAGCACTAAGGCGACAAGTGCATAAATTGACTTTGAAGATAAGTATGCTTATCCAAGTACAACATTATGGATTCTCTGAATAGATTTATCAAAACAATTGTTAATACTGAGAATAGTAAAATAGCAATCTTTGAATTCACACAAAGCATCAGGCTGCTGATATTCTGTGAAATAACAACAACCACAGACGAATTGATGGCAAGTTTTCCCAAATATCGCATGGAATTCCAAAGTTATGTGTGGCTCAGTACGTGTACTATATTAGCAGCAAAACATAACAATGATAATGCTATCAATTTTAGCATTCATAACAAACGCATTACGCCACAACGTATAAACAACAAAATATAAATTCATCAATATTTTAATAAAGCAAGACGAAGTTGTGAACTATCCAACTGAATTTTTAAATTCACTTGATTTGCGAGTAATTCCTTGTATACACTGAAAATTGGCGTGTCTATTATTATTCTTCAAAACATCAATCGAAGCTACATTTTAAAAAATAAAATTTATAGGAGAAGATGTACTTTTTCCACGCATCTCGATGATTCCGATAGATATACTGCTTGAGTTTACCTAACTTTGTTAAGCCTAATAGTGATATAGTATTGATGCAGAAGATGCACCAAATAAAGGAGATACAATTTCTCCTTCTGCTGATCTACAGTCTGTAAACTTTGCCAGATTATATGGGACAAAGAGGATTTGATTACTATGAGATTACTGCTGTTCGTAAAATACGTGTCGATATACGACAAGAGATGTACAAATAGAAGCAAAGACGCTTTACAGATTTTTTTAAGCAGTAAATGTTGAAAGGAAAATTTCTAATTTGATGATATAAAGCATGCAAATGTAAGTAATTTTTATATTTCTGTATTGATGTTGATTTTTTCTTTAATAGAAAGAATTTTTCGGATTATCCGTGTTGTACTATTATCCGAGCGATCCTTCCCGTAGATTACCCAGATAATCGGGAGTGTACTGCATATTGCTTATTCGAAAGCACTTCAGTAAACAGATTTAAAGCACAAACACTTTCTTTCTGTGCGTGGTATTCCTTCTCTGGCCAGGTAGTTCAAAGTATATCTGTATTCCACACTAAACGGATCTGGACCATGTTAGGGTTTGAATATCTCCCTAAATTGCCCAAAAAGTATCAATATATGGGTCATTCTCAAAAACTGTTTTCAAATTCGTAATTCTCTCTTGCTTTTACAAATTATTCTTCCTTCCAAACATGATCTACAATTTTATTCTTGTTTTTTACCTTCATTATCAGATAATTAATTTTATTAAAAGCCATTTACTGAAGCTAATGAAATTTTTAATTCGCTACGAGTCTTCAAGAAAAATCGATTTTTCGGTTTACTAATTTAAAGAAACAATCGAACTTACGTAATTTTAATTAGCATCTATAACAATTCAATTCATAAATCATATCCTAGAAAATGTGTGTGTTTTTTACTGACTCTTCAGGGAGCATTCAAAGAATTGGGAAGTCACAAGCACCTCAGGAGGAAGACAAAAGTCTCTACTATGCTTATACAAATGGATCTTCGATTCAAGTTCAACTTAATGTTTTCAGCCCTATTTAATCACAGTTTTGTTTATTTGAAATCTTTTCTAAATGTTTTGAGCGAGTTTTTCATTTCATTCCTAATTATTCGATAGTTGAATTAGTTATACAGGGTGAATCTAAACTCTTGGGCAAAACTTTAAGGCGTGATAGGGAACATAATAAGAATCAGAATCACATAGCAATGTGGGGTCGGCAACGTCGTCTTCGTGTAGCTGTTAATAATCACTTTGGATAAAAGTGCCAAACAGCATTGCACTTTCGGACCATTGTTCGTCAGAAACTAATGTATTTTCCCCCGAAAACAGAAGACTAAAATGGATAGTTTAAAAATTCTATTTTACATCATGGATGAAATTTCCGGAGACCAGCCTATTGTTTATGAAACTTGGTTAAGAAATTAGAAGGACACTTCAATGCTTTTCCAGAAGTCATTATTACCAGGTAAGTTAAAACTACGTTTTTCACCCCCAGATAGCTATGTTATTGCGATTCCTCATTGTGTGCCCTATCATCCCTTAAAGTTTTGCCCAAAAGTTTAGATTCACCCTGTATAATTGAAAAAATTACTATTTTCGGCCCATGCAAAATTTCTTTTTACTGGAGCACACGTGTAACAACTCTTAATTTGATAAAATAGAATGTAATCTCATATGAACTAGTCAGGAATAATTAGTTTAGATATTAAACATAGATATAATCAAAACGAATATATGACTCCTATTAATCTTACTTTCAAATTTAATGCATTTATTAACGTTCTATCTCTCTCTTTACATATCAAATAGAATGGCAGAATCAATAACATATATCTATGTAAATATAATTTCGCTTAATTTGGTTATGATACTTTTATTTTTTCAATTTGTCACTAATGTATCAGAAAATAAAAAATATATTGTTCTATTCTTTTTTATCAGCATACAGTGTTTAAAAATTGGAGGGTTGCAGTGTCAGAAGAGCTTCCGAGGACTTCAATATCCCATAACTCTTAAGGCTCTAAACAATTATTGGTTGACATAGCGTTCATGAA
Organism: Cheiracanthium punctorium; assembly: GCA_038373885.1. Classification (NCBI taxonomy): domain Eukaryota; kingdom Metazoa; phylum Arthropoda; class Arachnida; order Araneae; family Cheiracanthiidae; genus Cheiracanthium; species Cheiracanthium punctorium. The sequence continues at coordinate 2,303,791 of JAWZYV010002197.1, forward strand.
ACAATCACCCATAATCAGTGATAGCAACAGAAATGACTCCTCCGTCTGCTGTGTCTCAACCGGAAATGCCTCCACTGTAAGATTTTCTACCGGAAACGTATGTTCTACCTATCGAATCGGAATCGTCTGTCTCACACTTGCCTCGGGTTAAATGACCAATTCCATGTATAACCGCTTGCAATACATCCGCCAAACACTGCCAATAGAATGCGCAAAAGTGGCGAGTTTACAATAAAAATAAAAAAATAGCAAGCAAAATTTATTATCTCTGTTTTACCATTTAAAATGTCGTTGGAAAATTCGTCTGTGTACATTTTTAGTAGGCTTGAAAAATTGCCTACATTTTCCAGCTTAAAATGACAAGCTTAACCATTTATTGTCTAAAACAATATTTATTTTTATGAAAATCAAAAGACAATTTGTGGCATTTTGTAGAGAAAGTTATAGGAAATACAATGATAGCCTGTTTACCTCAAAGTGAGTAAAAATAAAAAAATGCAAAAATTAACTTAAAGAAAAGCATTGAATAACATGTCCCGGTCTCCCCTGTATATATTCGATTGCCTCTATAAAATAGCTTGAAAGAATCAGAGTTAATTATATTCTTATGGTACGAAAGTTTCGTTTTAACTATTTTAAAATTTCAAACTTATTAGATTCAATGCATACTGTAATTATATCTCAATACATCATGAGAAAATTAGCAATAATTAAGATGTGTTAGTATGTATAGCTTTGTATTAGAAATCTTTATTTGGGAATTATTTTGCTTAAACTAGCTATCTTGAACACACTGTATTGTTTGTATAATCATAGAAAGAGAAAGGTACGGTATAGAGGTAAAGTAGGGCAAGAGAAGTAAAAATTTTTGCTTTCTCTTACCCCATGTGAGACGTTTTTAGCCTTAATTGATCATACTTCCTTTTTATTTTCCCATTCGCAATATCACTTTCGAATAAAAATGTATGTATTTTACTTTATGATGTAGTTTAAGGAATTCTTAACCTCACCTTTGATTTATTAATATCTAATTCAATTTACCCGTTCCGTGGCTGCAATAAAATTCATTTATCTGGAACATGCGAAAACATAAACCTTCCTCATTATCTCTAAATTTGATAGAGCAGAATTAAATCTCTAGTGACCGATTCTAGCATAACCTATCTTTATAGGCACTAAACATGAATATAATAAAGACAAATAGATGACTTTTGCCATGAACCTCACTCTCAGTTTTAATTCATTTATTAGAGTTCCATCGCTCTCTTTACATATTAAATGGAATGATGGAATCCAGGAAATGTTGGTATCAATGAGCATATACTCCCCTTAATTTAGTTTTAGTATGTTCAGGGAGTTTAATATGCCGCTAATGAGTTAGGTAATAAGGCAAATATATTGCCTGCTTTATTTCAGAGGCATAAAATATCGGAGACTTGAAGAAAACAGATGTTTTTTAGAGTTTTACCACTTTCAGAGTTCGAAAGAAAATTATTAATATATAAGCGTCTTAAATAGTTTCTATAAAACGAAACATTTTAGTGTACTTATATAAATTGATATACTTCATTATAATCTACTCGTTTTAATCATTTGAAAATCACATATTAATTAAGATTACCCCATGATAAAATTTAAATTTTCTTTAAATGTACTTTAAGAACCTCCCAGGTCGTGTGACGACTAAAGAACCACTGTATTACACCTTGAATCCGGGTTCGATTCCCGCCTTATACCTTATTGTTCTTTATGCAAAATGGGGCAACTAGGTAATCTGTGTTCATGTGATAACATTATGTGATGAGCCAATATTAGGATTCAGAAACACTCTAAGCTGGCGATTTTTTTTTTTTTATGTCGCGTCAAGCAGGGACTTAAAGTAGTAATCAGTGGTGGCCAAGTAATTGAACTCATTTCAACTAATATAATGTTTTTTTTTTTCTTTTAACAGTACTTTGTCATTAAATGTATTGGTTCATTGCTACTGAATAGCTCTTTAAAAAAATTGTCAGATAAAATACTAAAGTTCTTTTTACAAAAACTAGGGGCCGAGGCCACTTTACTCGCTACGCTCGCTTTTCGTGTGAGGCATTCGGCCCCTAATAAGGCTTATTCGTAAAAAAGACATAATTTCAACAAACAAAACCCAAAGGTTGGATCAGATAGAATGTTACCGAGCTACACATTCCTTGGATCTTGCATGTTGCTTGGAACATAAAAATTTAAACTTCGCACTATTTTTAATTATGTGAAACCCATGGAAAACCTTGCGTATTAGCCAATGATGGCGAATTTCCATAATTTGGCGACTTGCGTATATGTATAGTTAATAATTAGCTATAAGAAAACAGTACATCATATGTTTTCTTTGATAAAAACTACGGAACAGCTGGGATAGCTTGCCACCCATGGCGACTTTTCGTTATTTGGCGATTTACACATGCTCACAACCTATAATTACGGCTCATTTAAGGTTCCCGGAAAACCGTTATCCATATTATCATATACATAATCCTTTGCAGATTGGCGTATTGAGCACCACGAATTATATCATCTCGCCGCGCTGGCAAATATCCAAAGTGCAATATAACTGTTATAATGTCATAGTTAACGCCACCAAATATTTCTACTAGTAGCAAATACTCCAGCTGGACCGAACCGGCTTTAAAATAATCTGCATTTTAATTATTTTTCATTTTCAAGATTTGTGTTCTAACATTTTTGAACTTGCGGTTTAGATTCACCCTGCTTGGAAAGATGCCATTTTGTCAGATCGTACCTAATGCCAAGATGGCGCTTTTAAAATCATTTACAATTAGGTATTCTGTTTTGGGAAAACGAATAATCGCTCATTCTAAACTCCTGATGGCTAAGCGAACTTACTATTTGAAAATTGTCAATTTTGTGTAACACAATTTGAGTTATTTATTTCATATACTTTTTAATTTGGCGTAAAATGGGTGTAATTCTACTTCATTTTTGTCAATTTCACGCGATTCTACATACTTGGAATTGCTTTCTTGCAAAGGAATGAATGATTTTATACCAAATCTGGCAACCATTATGTTATTTTCAGTTTTTGATTAATATTTCTAAAATAATTCAATTTTCGTAATTCAAGTCAGTTTATCAGGTTCCTCGAAGTTTTCCGAATCCGAAGACATGTTTCTCGAAATTCAAATCCCCACGGTCTAGGAGGAGATAGCTGAATAAGATTTTTACAGCGGCGGCGGCGCCGTTACTTTTTTTAGAATAGAGAGATTCATTTTATCAATACAATATGATTCAGTAATTCGATATGAATACATGAAATGGGTTGATTCGTATTCTAGTTTCTTTCTTAGCCAAGTAAGTGATAGTAGCTCAGAATGTGACAAATTTTTGCAAATCAGATCAACAGGTGAACTTCTTTCTAATACTCGGTCAGGGGTCAATCCAGGAATTTTTTCTAGGGTCCCATTTTTGCGAAAACTGTTTATTTTTGTGAATTTCAATAACTATTTTTGAGAATTTCAACACCTATTTTGTGAATTTTCATACCAATTTTTGTAAAATTCACTTTTTTCTAAAATTGATTTTTCAAAATAAATTAAAATTTACGGTAAAATATCAAAAAACGGTTGTTTTTATCGATTATAATTGTGTGAAGGGGCTGTTTTAAACAATTGAATTTTGTGAAGGGGCCGTAACACGGGGCTAAAAATCGATCCCTGTTGGTGCAACATCTTAGTGAGGCTAAAATGCAGAGGTGGTGCCCAGTTTGGCGAGATTCCTGATAGATATTGAAAGGCGTCTTTTTTTATGGTTACTTCAAGAATTTCTAGTAGACGATTACAAGACTAGATGCAATAAATTTAGCTTTAGCAATAAATTTAGCTTTAGCTTCGTCAAAACAAAGTTTGCGCAACTCGCTGCTTGTACTACAATTTTAAAGGAGCTTTTTTTAATTAATTACGCTTGAAATGATACGATTGTATTACGATACGATTGCTTTCATATAAACAGTTTTCGAAAGACAAAAGAGAATGTAAGAAACATAAAAATTACTCAAAATATAGTACTTAATCTATGAAAAACGTGTAATCAATAATATTTTTCAAATCAAGAACGGCAAAAATAATCAGTAAATTAATACACACTGAGTCACATATAACATATGCTATCGCTAGTCCTCTGCGAGACTCAAAAAACATCCCTGGGTCCGGCTATCGCTGTGGGGGACAACCTAGACAATATGCTATCGCTGGTCCTGTGCGATACTAAAAAAAACATACTTGGGTCTGGCCATCGCTGTGAGTGGGCGGGGATGCTCTCGAAAATATGCTACCGCTGGTCCTTTGCGAGACCCAAAAAGCACAGTAGCCCAAGCCATCGCTGTAGGTCCCCTCTTTGAAAATATGTGTCGTCAAAAAATATTAGTCATTTATTCGAAAAAATTAAAGAAATTTCGGCTTCGGAATACTTTCGGAAATTTCGGAAATTCGGAATACTTTGTTCAGTGGATACACACGAGAGTTGCTGAACACGCGGCATGTAGTTCTCCGTCTTATCGTTAACTGTAAATGTTTTTTTAATGCAACTGTTTCTTATATTTCAACCAGTAACAAACTAAAAATATTAATTTCATGACACCATATGAAACTCTTCATCTACACACTTAAAAATACGGCATTAATGCTTTAAGTTCAAACCTCATCCATTCGCATTTAGATTACAAAGAATATTCAAAAGATGTTTTCATACAGACTGTCACGTATGATAGTTAAATTAACATAAAACAATAATAAATTTAGCTGTTGCCATTCACCAGTGTATCAATAGGCGATTTTGGTACCGCATTTATGGGAAAACTCGTTAAGAACTATGTAGTTACGTCAGATAGAGTAGTCTACCAGACATCTCACCACCTTGGTACAGCCTACGTTAGCGTATTATAAATATAGATTTGCACTGTTGAAAAATGACTGGGTTACAAATTTCTCTTAATTCAATTTTGCACTAGCCATTTATTGGAAATTCTGTTGTTTTTACTGTTATATCGCACACATTTACGTACTTTTGTGTACAACGAATGTAAAGATCTTGGATAAACTCTCTAAAAATCCCCAAGATAAAAATCCTGTAAAATCTTGAAAGATAAAAATCCTAGAATGGTGTTAATATTCCTCTCTTTCAAATTACTATCCATTGCAAGTTTAACCTACCTTTATAAACTTGAACACATTTTTCAAATTATTTAGAACTAGAGTCACTTATTAACATGTAATTTGCATTCGAAGTACTAGCATTTTATTATTTGCATGGTATAAAAAACAAAATACAGCAATTCCACTGTTAATTATTAACCTAATTTAATTTTCCATTTTCGCAATTGCAATAAAATACATTTTACCAAAGCACTCACGTAAACATAAACCTTCCTCATTATCTCTTAATATGGTTGAGCAGAATTAAATCTCCAACAAATGTGCTTGGCATAACCCATATTTATAGACACTAAACATGGATATAATCAAGACAAATAGCTGACTCCTGCCATGAATCTCACTTCCACGTTTAATACATTTATTAGAGTTCCGCCGTTCTCTTTACATATTAAATGGATTGATGGAATCCCGGAAATGTTGGTATCAATGAGCATATAATTTTACTTAATGTAGTTTTAGCGTATTAGAAATGTTTATTACATCACCAAAGAATAAGATGATAAAGAAAATGCAATTATCTGTTTTACTTTAATACTATCCAATGTAGTGCTGGAAAATTACAACTTGAAGAACTGATGTACAATACCACTTACAGCATTTAAAAAAATCTTGAATTCTAACTAACATATGTATACATATATATATATATATATATATATATATATATATATATATATATATAAACTGCTATGTTTGTGGTATTTCTTTTCTAATTTTCGACATAAATTTAAGCTTTTTCAGGGAAGCTATCTCCATACTTATATTTTATTTACCTTGGAAGTGGTTAGTACTGAACCAAGGACGCATTCAAGGGAAGGGTCCAGAGGTGCCCAGACTCCCTCCGAAATTCCGATTTTATATATAAAAAAAAATGATAATGATGAAGTATTTTCGTAAAAAGCTCTGCCTTTTCCACCGTTTGGACACGCACACCTCCTCTGATATTGTTTTCTGGAAGTGTTCAGAATTAAAATTTAACAAGCAGAATTAAGATTTCTTTTTAACTATATTAGTTGATAATTTAAAACTTACTCCCCGAATGGAAACCAATGTTTTTTACAAATTTAAGTATACTGATTCTAATTTCACTTAAATTCACTTATGTTCGTATTTATGACTTCTTAAACATGATTTAATAACTCGTAATTAATGCGAAAAAATTATAATGTTTGAAGGTCCTTATTCTTATCTTTGAATTTTTATACTTAATTTTTTAACAAAATAATATATATTCAATATTTTAGGAGTACTGTATTAAAGTTTTGAAATTCTAGTAACAAGTGCAGTTTTTCTGTGGTATGTAATTCGCAAACTTTTTTCTTGATAACTAATGAAAATTTGTAATATAGAGTTATTATTATTATTATTATTATTATACATATAAAATTTAAATATCGTGTAAAAAAGTACATCTAAGATAGTATATTTTAATTGCATCAGTATATTGTTCCATGATATTTTTTCAACTTACAAAATTTCAGTGAGTTTTAGTAAAATGAAAGCTACATGAACTGGAACTTTCGTATATGATTTGCGGTGTGTCGCTACTTCAGGTGTATCTACAATGAAAAGATTGGGTTGCTTGCAGCAATAAGTTTGGTTAGTTACTAATAATCGCACCTTTGCAAATAAAATATAAAGAAAGTTTTCTTTTCTTTTCGGTGTACGCGCATTGACTGAAATTTATTTCAGTAAGATTAACTCCCCTTGTGTATAATCCGGTTGACATATGTTTATAAAAATATTTAAAAATATTCTGTGAGCATAATTTCCAAGAATTGCATATATTTTTAAGTTTCACTCTCAAAGCTTATTTTTTATGATTAATTATTGACGAGATAATACAGACAAATGAAAATCCATTTGTAATTAAAATGTGTCATTTACATGAATTTGTATAGACATTTTTCGCAGGAGTACCCAACTCATATGCATAGTACACCGAAATTATTTTGTAAACATCTGTGAATGATCTGTTAATAATACAAAAGTGATTTTTCTTGGAAAATATTCATTCTTAAATAATATACGCTAAATAGTGTTAATAATATTCACTAAACATGTTTTCTTTGAAAATAAACAACCTCAAAAGAAGCGTACTCCAAACAAGACCTATAACAAAATAGCTAATGAATGCCACATTTATTACATAAATAAATATAATAAATTGATGAGAAATAAGTTAGTCAATAAATAATTTTGGTATCACCTGATTGCCATTCGCAGTCCAGTGTAAAATTAATGTGAATCTATATGTTATTCTCTTAAAGCAACAATTAACAGTAAATATTTAACGTCCAGTGCTGACGGCAGTGTTGTACATATAAAAGTTAGATAGTCAAAAAATTATTTTATATATTTAGAGAAGATTTCATTAGAATTACCCATGTTATGCTAATTTAGCAAAATTGCCAACCTCTACTGCTAAAACAGAAAAAGTAGGTTAATTTGTCGCTTCAAGGGAAAAATAATATATATCTTTCTTTTTTATAAAAACTAGTAAAGCTTATTATTTTGTTCGCTGCAGCAATAAAAACAGTGTGTTTTTATCATAATTTTTATTTTACTGAGTTAGCTTAAATATTTTAAAAACAAAAATTAGTTTATCGTCATACCCGCAACTGAAAAGCTAGTAAGTTTAATTATAAAGTAAAACGCAGATGAACAACAAAAAAATCTATGCGGTAAGTGTTACTGAAAATAGAATAAAACATAATAACAGGAAATTCTCTGAGCATCCAAAACAGTAAGCCATACAATTTTTTTTACCGTCTATTATCTTGAAGAAAAATCAAGCTCCTAATAGCGACCTGTATGTGAACATTTTTTAAGGCCATCTGGCGAGCTTCTCGGCCAATTTACTTTTACTGAAACTGACGTACGCTCGCAGTATACTAATACGTTATGTTCAACAGTGTTTGGGGGGGAAATAAAAACTCAACTATAATACTTAATTTTAGTTTCGAATATTTTGCCAAACAAAAGCTTTGTATCCATGATGTTGGAATGTTTTTAATCACTTACAATATTGTTTTGCAGATATCTATAAATTCTGCATTCTCTTTTAGACAGACAGAGAGAATTAATATGTTTCACATAAAAAAACGATAGTTCAGTTCAGAGAATCTGCTTGGTAAAATTAAATAAATAAATAAACGAAAATTTTTCTTTTATTTGTTTTCATATGTTCAAAATATGAATAAACTTAGTTTTTTTTGTATGTCAAAAACAAAATAGCACTTAATAAGAAAATGAACTCAAAATGTTGAATTCTAAATTTTTTCATGCATCAGGCTTTTTTACAAGTGAGCATCATTGATTATTAAGAAATATATCCTATCCTCTAAATCCTCAAATGAAAAAAAATTGTAAATATGCAAGTTTTTTTCGGGGGGGGGGGGGATTTCCAATACTATTGAATCCAAATCAATATAGATCTATATAAACAAGCAAATATATTGTTATTAAAGAGTATTACCAAAGTAATCAATAAAGTTAAATAATCAAATCTCTTTTATCTATGCTTATATTAAATGCCAATTCGCAAATTTGTTTTTTCCTTTCATACTATTTCATGTACAATCTCGCACGACAGTATTTGAATGAATAATAAGAACTTATTATATTCGCTTTTGCAATTGAAAACAATAATACAAAGAAATAAAAAATTAAGTAGGTAATTAAGGAAGTAAAATTAAAGTTAGTCATATGCATATGCTTTTAGGAAAAAAATTCCATAATTTCAATAATCCTTTCTAAAGCAAAAATCTTTTTTTTTTTTTTTTTTTTTTTTTTTTTTTTTTTTTTTTTGTCTTCAAGTATTGAAAAGGTTCACGATTAATGTCTATTTAAATTTACCGGTGAAATTGTCAGTGCAAGTATATTTTTACCACTCAGAAACAGAATATGACTCAAAGTGCTAATAAAATGACCATCCTTCGAAATTAAAAATATAATCTTATAACTGATCTCCTTGTAGCCGTTGAGCGTAAATCATATTCAATTACAAAAATACTATCATGAAATGTCAAAGTAATCTACTTGCAATAGCATCGCGGTACACTAGACGCGTGTCGAAGAATACTTTAAAGTTTACATGTTGATAATAAAATAAAATAAAATAATCAAAATTCCATATTGAGGGAGTAACATGTACAAAATCACAGATGTAAATAATCGAGTTGATTGAGGCAAAAATATTCTGGAAATGCTTACTTTAAAATGTTTTAGTAATATTAAACAACGTCATGCTAAATAGATGATTAACCGAAATATTTATCACTGGTTTTATTAAAAACAATGGATTGGGTGAAATGGTTTTCAAACACTTTTATTTGCATGATATTTTAAGCACCGTTAAAGGACGTGGGGTTAAGCTAGAACTGACTTTTAACTAATCACAGCTATAGCGCATAAATCTATACAAGTAACTTAAGCCCAACAAATTAAAATCTCAGAGGTGTTTACGCCCATCTAAATTAATCATTAATAAAATACTTGCAACGTAGTAACAAACGTAAAAATCGAAGAAATATAGTTGTTAGTGTATAGTGTTAATATTCAAACCACCCTTAATAAGATATGCAAACTGAATGCGAGGGAAGAACAATATCAATGTATGATAGGAAGAGAAAATGTTCCTTAGCTTTCGAGATGTTACTTGGTTTTGTATCAAAGTAATTCGGTTCATGAAAAACGAAACAAAGTACGAGGTTATTTGGGGGGAAACGCATATATAAGGTTGTTTTCCTTAGTAAAGCAAAAATTTGAAATGATAAGATATAGAAAACATAAACCATGCTTTTCAGTTTGATAGTTGATTTAAAACTGATAAATAATAACTGATTTTACTTATTAATTCATTTCCAAGAATGTATAGGATTAAGAAATTTGAAGTTAAGCAAACTCATGTAATTGTGGCATGTTCCCCCATCTATATTTGGGGAAGATGGCACCAGTTATGAGATAGCAGTATTACTGCAGGTAAGAAAATTAAGAGAGACAGTCTAACATTATCCGTGAAATAACAATCAGCTTTGTAGTGCACGTACCGTTCCAACACTGTTTAGAGTTTTGGCGCTGAACAGTTTGCGAAGAAAGAGAATAGGTGATGTCATTTGAAATTTCGAGTTTCTGTACCTATAACCGTAACCGTGAGCCCTACTTTGTTGCCGTTCACAAAATCTTGAGTTCAAACCTTTGAATAACTATGTCTGAAATTTTATCTCCGGTTGAACAGACTCACCCTTCTAGAGATCCATTTATCGGCAAGTTTTCTTATGGCCACCCTGTACTTAAAATAACACTGTACAATTTATTGGCTATTATCCACTTGTGCTACGCTCTTTGCGAGACTCTCTCCATTCTTTGCTGGTGCCAGCAATAACAGAAATAATTTCTTACGTCATCTTCATGAACAAGCGATAATTAAAAAAAAAAATATGGATAACTAGATGGTAAAGCCCGTTGTGGAGGTAATTACAATGGGCGCTAGAAAAAACATTTGACTGAAATACGTCTACAATCAATGTATTTCATCTTCATCCACCTAAGATAAAAAAAACTTCATATTTAATTTTTATTATATACACAAATCGAATTCAATGCTCTTCTGGAAACGCACGGAAACTTTTCGTATTCGATCGATTTACCTTTGCTGAAACAGACCCTCTTATATCAGTGCTTCATGCATACGATCATTTTAATTAAAAAAATAAACTATCTTATCTGGAAAAACTGTTTCAAACAAATGGAATCTCAGATTTTTCTTCAAAGCCTCATAAACGTGACTTCAGTACGGCGTTATTGTCACTTGCGACGCCTAGTTTTGTCACGCAAATGATAAACTTTTTTTACTCTCGGAAATAAAATGGAGCTGAAAATTGTGAGAAATCGCTTAAAAATGAGGACCGTGTACATTTTCAGATTTATAAAGTGGCGCATATTATTTTCTATGTTTTTATACATAATTATGAAATATTTCGAGCTGATCGTGCAAACCGTGTAGTTGTTATTAGGCTTTTTGTGCTTAACTTTTTAATCTTTTTGAAGTAATGGCAGTAAAAGTTTTATCTTGGAGTAGCTGCCCGAAATTGTTAGAGTCTAGGATTAGCATAACTATATAGTAGGATAAGTGAAAATTTTACATCTTACTTGGTCATGTTAAAGTATTTTATGGAACTCAGATTTAAAGCTAGAAAAATTAAACAACGTTTACAAATTTTTAAAGCCGACAGCGAGAATTTGAGAGTTCCAGAAAAGGTACGTTAGGCGCAAATGGGTTAACGAGCACAAATTATCATCAGAACAACCTTGTCAAATATTTCATATCGTAACATTACATTTGTATAACTACCAGTTTAAACCATATTTTTATGAGTCGTGCTAAGCAGTAATTCTCATATACTTTCATTATCCAAAAAATAGGACAAAATTTTCAAATCCTTCTGCTATGGGTTATTATGCATTTAAAAACTGAATTTTCATCTCGAGACTTATTTGCTGCCAAGTTCTTTATCAAATGCTAATGCAAAGTACAAAACGGACTTAAATAATAAATGCAATAATGGATACTTGAGACCGTTCACCATCATTTTTATTCCTATAACATTTATTGTAATTTAGAAAATGGTATTATGCTGCATATCAGCTATTTGGAAATCAGAATATTCATTAATCAGAATTGTCTAGACGAAATAAATACGAAAATATGGTTGAATTTTCCGACTAACTTCCTTTTAAATATACTGGCATTTGGCTTCCTACAGTTATAATCATTAACTTTCTGTGCAATTTAAAAATATTTATGCAAAAAACAATAATTTAGCATTCGAAGTATTTGGAAAATGGTTCTTTGTAATGAATTACTCAGTAAATTTTCTTGACGGAAAAATTCTCCTTAGAGATCACAAAGCGAATTTATAATCATTCGGAAAGAAATTAAAAATTCATCGAACATATAAGCAAATTCTGGAAGGAATAATTCATTTAGTTAAAATTTATTATGCTCATTTTTAAGAAGACAAGAAAATGTTCTTTTGAGTATAAACAATCAAGCTACTAGAAAAATATTTGTTTAGTAAGGAAAGGGAATAAAATTTGTAAAGTTTGAATTATTTTGGAGGCAAGTGTGTATTGAATCGAATTTGCCTTTGTGACTGCACGTGTTGTATTCAAAATTGATTAGTCTGCACAAGGATCAAATGGTAGTAAATACTGGGGCTATTCAGTCAGATCGTTTCTTATGATCCGCTTGAGCTAACTTTGAGGAATCTCAAAATTTTCGTTTCATACAGTAGGTATGAAAACTATTCAGTTGTGATCACAGTTACCCATAGCAAAACGGAATCTCAGAAAGTAACACTATACTCTTGTTATGGCGACCTTTAGATGCAAGTACTCCTCAATCTTCGGGTTTTTCTGATTGTAACGGATGAAGTTGAGTATTTTAGTCTTTCGCGCACATATCAATTGATTCAGAAGATTGAGGAACATGAGTAAGTAACATTCTTTACTATCACGTTCCATTAGCCTGTAAACGTAAATAATCTGCACCAAGGTCGCAGCAGACTCGGTCTTCTGATCACGCTGAGATATATTTATGCAACGGCCTTCCTCTCCACGGCAAAGCATCAGTGCGCATTGGAGAGAGTTATAGGCAAGGGGCCCGTTCGAGAATTCACCGGTTGGTTATGCACCGGTGCTACCGGTCGCGGTCATTCTCCGGTTAAGTGACGTCACGGTTGTCAACCGGTTTCGGTCATCCTCACCACATCGGATTCTAAGCCGAGAAAACAAAAATAAACGCTGGCAACACTACGATAATAACCGGAATAACCCACCTCGCTAGCAGGGTCATTCTGGTTGCGCTCTGGTCACGTTGAGCAGACAACCGCTACATGACCGAAACGTTTTCGAACACAGTTACTTCTAGAGCTCCGTCCCACGCTCCGCCTTTTCGAACGCTCTGGTCGTGCACCGGTGTTACCGGTGCACAACCGATGAATTCTCGAACGCGCCCAAGGTGAGTCTTACCGATTCGTTAGCATTTTCTGAACTCTGTTGAGGAGAACAATATCTTTCTTCTTACATTCGTGTCGAGCCATGATAACTGTTATTTCTCTTGTCGTGGGAGCATTAAAACGACCCCGGCACTTTCCAGTAGGCTTCCAATTGGCGTTAATCAACACTTGAAAGTCCTGAACACCCCTAAGAACTACATCAACAGTAGCTTTAAAGTCTCGAATATCCTTATTGTGTTCATGCAGTAACTTCTGCAGGGGGGGTGACCGTTCCGGCCTGACACCAGAGTAAATTTCTCAAAATATATCCTTCTCATTTTTACCATGACCATCAAAGTATATCTGGAAAAATGAATGCTTTTTCTGAGGTTTGGCAATAAGGATACTTAGACCGGTATGCCTACCCCTGCACTTTTAATGTGGATACGAAATTTCTCTCCGTCACCTCTCAGGCACAGAAATACATCATCAAGAAACATTCATTATTCTTCAGAAATAAAGGAAGCAGAAATAAAATGCTTTGCTATAGGATGCTGGTGAATCGGGAGAAGATTTTAGGGCTCATGTTAAGGCTAAAGAACAAGAAACTGCACTTCATTGGCACCAAGGCTGGGGAGTAGCGCGCTACTTGTAGCGAAACTACAGTAGCCGCTACTTTTTTTTGTAGTTTGTAGTGTAGCGCGCTACTTTTTTTAAAAAGTAGTGTAGCGTGTAGCGCGCTACAAAAAAACAGTAGTTTGTAGCGAATTTTGGAAGCTACTTTTGCCGTGTCATCATTTCCGGCGATTGATCCCGTGGTGCAATTTCTCTCTCTTCTGACTCCAAGCATAACTGAAACTGATGCTTGAAAGACACCCAATCACTCCCCCGCCCCCCCCCTCCCAGGGGACACACGCACACGAGGGGGGGTGAGGGGGTTTGCTTTGCCTGAAGCGGAAGCCTGACATTGTGCATCTTTTTTCTTTTTATCGTTCTCGGTATTATTTGTAGAATCACCAATCTTCCATAAAGAGGGAAAAAAAAGGAAGGTAAGAGAGGTCCAAAGTTGAACAGAGGTTATTTTGATGTTGCCTCGAGAGTCTCATTATCACACGGGCGTGTGGGCCCGTGAGCCCCTGAAAAATAAAGGCCTTGCAAATCTCTCCATTTATTGCATATTAAATTTATATATGCTGCAATAATAATTTTTATTAAGCTAAATTTCCTTTATCTATATCATAATTGTGTAACAATAAAAAGGCTTCGAGACTTATTTTCTGTTCTTCTTTCTAACACAATGATAATGGTTTCTAAGACTAGATCAATAAAATAGAAATTAAAGGCGTTATTGAAAATTTATGGCCATATGTACTTATCACAAAATATCCATTAGTTAGCATTTTTTTAAATATTATGATGAAGAAAAGAAAATTTTCTGGCAGGTGGAACTCAGCGCACACATACGCTAATAATACAAATGGATTAAAAAAATATTAAAATCAATTTTAAATGCACATTCTTGTTCTAAATGAGTATAAATACATGGGTAATTTTTAATTTAATTTTAGTATTATTTTGAAATGTTTTATTTTTATGCTGGGAAAATAGAAAACAATCACAAATAAGTTAAAAAGTCTGTAATAGTATAGGGACCCAAAACAACCTTTTTTTTTTTTTTGCCCCGGGGCCCCTTCTATGTCTGATCAGGGTCTGCATATTTTTGACTGCTATTGCGTGTTTGCAACACAAATCAACATAAAAATGAGTATTTTTTGCTTTTGAAAAGGAATTTTACATATCTGTAAATTGTATGCTTTTGTAACATCATTAATTTTCTTTGATCTTTTTTTTTATTGCACCCATAAATACAGTGTAGTGTCCACTTGCCAGGATGATTGCCAATCATTCAGTGTCCAGTATTCCGTGAACTTCCTTTTAGGCGAAATCCTTTCAAATCTGACATGATATATAGTCAGTCCTCGCAATTAGCGATCCCCCCCCCCCACATCCTCTCACTCACCATCTACGGAAAACTACGAAGCGTGAGAAAAACTTACGGTTTTCTCACAGGAATTTTCTTGAAAGCATCGAGACCGCTTCTGGAAGAGTCACCGACATTTTTAATTTTCTCTTTGCCTCCTCCTTATGATCGATGCATTGAACAACAATTTTATTTATGCTTAGTTTTACTAAGTTTATTTATATTAAGGTTTGGTCATTTTTCGACGTTACAGTGCAATTTTTGAGTTTGGGCACTCTTTATTAACCTTGTGTCCTGGTGGTGTGTTCAACTTCCACAAGAGTAATGACAGTTCTGCAGTATTGTAGCTTTTCAAACATTAATTAATCACGTGATTATGTTCTACAACTCGGAATGTTTTTTGTCTCAAAGAAGTGTAAAAACTGATTAGTACATTTTTCGTGGAACCTGAAACTGAAAAAAAGAAAGTAAATATGTAGAAATTGTACACATTTTTTTTTTTTTTTTTTTTTTTTTTTTTTTTTACGAGTTGATAACCTTATCTTTTTTGAGTTTGTTGAAAAGGGACAAAAGGTATAAGCATATGCATCCAAGATATTATTTCAGGGGCTAAAAATATTGCTGACCTCGGTTACAGTGTTCTTCATTTGTAGTGACAGTTTTCAGATTCGGTCCTAAGGTAGAGCGAACGGTGCGACCGCACCGGGCGCCATCTCTACCAAGGCTGTTCAGAATAATATAGCACTGTGGATGTCGGAAATGGTTTCATTTACCTGTTAATAATTGTTTAATAATAAATCCTTTAGTCAATGTACAGTAGTAATCAATCATGTTAAGTGAATTTTAGTGAACTTTCTGTGAAAAAATAAATTATTAACAGGTACTCGAGGACGACTTATCAAACCCTACATTGTTACGTGATTCATAACCGTCTTATTTACCTTTACCACTCTAACTTTTTGTCAATGAGTTTCAGAGCACCATGCATATTTGACAGTCCGTATATTATTGAAGCCTCATTTTAACCCCTGAAAGCTTTTATAGCTAAATGTGTGGCATAGCTAGGTGCAAGAGCTGATCTAGGGTACGTGGAGCCTCCCTGCAAACGTAAAGAAGCCCCGTGTTATGCTCCAGATTAAGTTTTCCTTAGTTTTTTAGTTCGAATATGGCGCTCCGATGCCTTGCTTACCGTGTCGGGCCGTCCCTGGCTACGGGGGAGCAAGGAAGGTC
The DNA here is from genome assembly GCA_038373885.1 of Cheiracanthium punctorium. Taxonomy (NCBI): domain Eukaryota; kingdom Metazoa; phylum Arthropoda; class Arachnida; order Araneae; family Cheiracanthiidae; genus Cheiracanthium; species Cheiracanthium punctorium. The sequence continues at coordinate 2,320,209 of JAWZYV010002197.1, forward strand.
AACTGTACCTGGGCGCAGCATCGGCCAAGGGGCTCTAAATGGTATATGAAAGCTACCTAGTTGCATTTTTTAAAAATAGGAGGGGGCGCAAAATCTTCAGTTGTCAGGTGGAAACGAGATTTAGTCATTTGCTGTGGGACAGAGAAACTGTTCTCTCAGCTTGTTTCCATCCCAGATTCAAACTATTCTGGATTGAGGAGGAGAGGAAGACCGAAGCCAAAAACTTCAGATATCAGTATCGAGGATCAGCCCATGGATGATGACTTTTCTGGTTTTTTTAATTTCTCTTTCGCATGCACTCGAAATAGTTACGAGGAAGAACTTACAAGGTTCTTGTCAGAGCCAATTAAACCCCTATCTTCGCTTTCGGCGTACACGTATATGAAAGAAGCCTTCAAAAAAACTAACACTGGCGTGCCGTCCAGTGCATCTGTACAAAGATTGTTTTCGATTGCATTGGACGCATTTTCTCCTCGACGATCATGTTTGGCGGATAACAATTTTGAGATCCAGCTCTTGTTAAAATTTAATAAACATGTTTTTGAATAAATTTATGGTGTTTTTATTTTATACTAGAGGCATGGCAGTCTTCCATGAATATGTTGAAATTCTGCTTTCTTTCGTTAAAATTTTAAAGTGTCTATTATATTTAAATTATTAGGTTTTTTGTGTAATAATTTTCAGAATTTAATACGAAAATATGAGAATTTCTATTAATAATTAATAGTTTGTAAAATCCTTAGAGACTTATCTCTCTCTTAGCCTTAAAATAACAATATAATTCTATAAAATTCTTTTATACCTAACACAAAGAAAAAGTTGTGTTGATGATAATAACTTTTAAAATTTCTTTAACATATATAGAGGATTTTTTTAATGCAATGTTTTAAATAGATATATCATGAATTTAATTAGTAATTGTTTTCATTATTTTATAATATGCATGTCATATGTGATGTTTTCAATTAAAACAATTATACAATATTACATGGTTCACACGGGTCATTCGTCATAAATCACTAATTTGGTAAGTCATGAAAAAAGGCCTTTATAGTCATTAATTTTGATTTGTGCTCAAGAAACTAGAATGTTTGTACAACATGAAAGGGGTCTCAAAACGGGCCTTTTTTTCCCGTTCAGACATCCATTTTATTATTATATTTTTAAAAACTTTTTTAGTTCTCATGATTTTTCTCATGCTTTCAGAGCTCACTTTCCCAATTTATTTTTACCATAGAGGTATTAAAACTTAATTAGTTTCAGCAATACTTCAATAATTAGCAGTAGTTGCCAGTAGCGTATATATAGGCTTCCATTTCGGGGGGAGGGGGACGATTCGGTATTTTAAACTTTATTGTTCTAAAGTTAAAAGAAATGTTTCAAAATAGCTCCTTTTTAATAATTGCTTTACATTTTTGGAGGGGGCCCGCCTCCCCCTGCTCAAATACTCGCCTGGTAGTTGTTTATTAGAGCAATAGTTTTTTCTAATTAAAGGCGAAAAGGTGCCCGGGGTCTTTCGTGCGTCCACCAAATCTGCGGCGCTCAACGCTACAAGGAAACCACCTTTTAATAAACGCGTTCTTTGGACGCGAGAGACACCCGCTGAGGTCATTAATCACGCTGGACGCGAGTAGAAAATCAAGGCTTTAGATATCGATAGTTTTCTCTAATTAGGATATAAATATCCTTAAATATGAATGTAATGCAAATTGAATCTGTTAGCAAAATTTGTCTCCTAAAAGTAGCGAAAAAGTAGCGAAGTAGCGACTACATTTCAAAAGTAGTGTAGCTAACTACATTTGTCAAAAAGTAGTTGTAGTTGTAGTTAACTACATTTTTCGAAAAGTAGCGGTAGTTGTAGCGCGCTACAAAAAAAAAGTAGTTTTTCCCACCACTGATTGGCACTACAGCAAATTCCTGAAATATCATCTTGCCACTTCACAGTAGAGTGATAGCAGGTCAAGATCAACAATTTTGGCATTAGAATCATCTATCTGAGGATCAAACTTAAAATCAGGCCAAGACTTCGCCCAAGCCAATAATTAGATAGGTGATTTTCTTTTATTGTATTTAGACATAGCTGCCTGATTAACATTTAGATTATTAAATGCATTCTTTTGTAGACACTCTAGGGTTGCATTTTGCTTACTTAAAACCTACCTCTCTAACTTGAATCCTTTTTTTTTTTCTAATGGTTCAGTAAATCTTCTTCCTGCGTTTTACATTGCTCTGTTTAACTGGAATTGTATAGTCGGGGTTAGTTAACTGAACATTTATACGATGTTTTGATTTGTACAGCGGTATCAAAAGTCCAAATAACCTTCACTACCCCTTTATCTACCACATTATGAATGGGCAAGAATACAAACTTGAAACTGTTTCTTTTCTCTTATTATAGTTAACCTCTTCGTCACTACTGCCGCCCATTGGTGGCCATGAAACATTCTCTTTGAACTCCTGACGCCTTTGGCGACATCACGAAACGTTTTCTGAGTACTGCCGTCGCCCATTGGCGGCATCTACGAAACATTGTCTAGGTACTACCGCCGCCCAATGGCGGCACCCACGAAACGTTCTCTGCACGTTGATGAACAAATCTGCATGGAAAGTTATATGGATATGATTACCACAGCTGCCAAAAATTCCGAAATATAACTAACCACATTATGTAAAAAGTAAATTTTTGTGTAAATAGCATTTATTATTATTATTATTATTTGATGGATGCCCCAAAACACGTTTTCCCGTCTTTCGCTTCCGTAAAGTGCAACCAATCTTGCGGAAAACTCCCCGTACCACGATATATTACCGCGGCAGCTCCTCCGTACCGAAAGGTTGGACCAATGAATGATCAATACTGATTAATATAATATGAAAGAAAATTAATAAAACTGGCTATTCGTATGACGACTATTTAATAAGCAATTAATAAGTCTTTTTTCAAAAGAGTATAGCACAAACAAATATAAAGGAGTCAAACAGCACTTTTATTGACACACTTTTGAGAAATATAAAACGGATATGGTTCAAAATTCACTAATGCTCATTTTATTTCACTGGTTCAACATTATTAGAAAGTGATCGGAAAACTGCCGATTTAAAACAATCCTAGTTTAATAGAACATACAGTCATGATGTAAGCGGATTAAATGGAGTATTAGGTAGTGAATTTTTAAAGAAATGGTTACAATGAATCAATAATTAAAAAAAGAGTCTTTTTGTGGTACTCCTTAATACGTCAGCAGATAAAGGGTTAAAATATCATGGGAATCGGATACTTTTAATCAGCTAATTTTCAAAAACCTTCAAATCCCTAAACCACAATTTTTCGTTAATTAGTAAAAACTGATGGTCATTACCGCTATGTTCATAATATAGGATGAGTTGGAGTAACTGTGACTAAGCAGTAACTGTGACCAACGGATAATTTTTTATCCTTTAAATGATAAAATTTTGTCAAAACATCATAGACATAGGTTTTATGATAGGTATCTTTCTCCATTGAGTATTTTTAAGGCGGTAACTAGTCCTACCTGTAAATTTACATCAAATATGTAGAGCACAACACTGTAATATATAACATAATCTCGCATAAATTTCTTTTAACTGAATTACGCAACAAGATGTAATTTAAAAGAAAAATGCCTTCGAAACCAATCCCTTATGGGACATTTCCGTGCCTCTGAACTCAACAGCCAGAAAGGGTGCATACAATTCTCGATGCAATAATAATAATCTAAGGAGGAATACACCAAGAAAACAGAAAAAAAGAACGCGGCCATTATCATGACATTGATAAAACGTTTTCCTACTCGCTTCTCTTACCTCTGATAAAATTCAATGCTCACGAAAAACGGAAAAGGGGTCTTTGGGGAAATACCGCGAACAAAGCAGCATGCTTCAGCATACGAAACGAAATACGTAAGAGAGAGAAAGCTAATAAAAAATTAAGAAAGAGTTTTGCATCGGTTTCCTTACAGTATTGCATACATTTCACGCAGAGTCTACAAATCCTGACTGAATAACAAATTAATACTGTTTATTGATGCTTTTTGTGATTAATAGATGTAAACAGTAACCTGATGTGACTTTACTTATTTTACAAAATACGAAATAACAGAGAACGCTGAATAATTTAACAAATTTTCAAGTATGTTTGTTCTGTACTGTGCTCTGACGATATCATTAAAAAAATCGTTTTCGTTCATCGCTAAAAAACTGGCTTTTTTCACAGAGTTTCGGTGTTTACTTTGAACTTCTGATAGATGTAAAATTCAGAAACAAGGAAAGTCTTAAGTAAAAATTTTAAAATTAATAATTCATTTTGCTAAACTGTGTCAGGATCGTTTTCAGGAAAGTGAAATCTTCTGATGAACAATCAAATCTCTGTAAAGAATATTCGAACAAAGAACACCAATTATATATTTGAGAAGGTAGAATTATTTTCAGACGTGTGTTCTTCAATCCGAACTTTTGACTTTAGTTTGGCATAGGTAATTAATATGCAAACTGATTAGCTTTTATCCATATAATCTGACAGTAACTATTGCTGATGTATGACAATGTTGTCATTTTATACTGTGTACATCAGAACAATAATTTTTAGAATCCAAATAGCAGAACTTTTATTGTGAGTGTAAATACAAATAAATAAATACATATGCATATATATTTAAATAGCGTAGAAGATATTTATTAAACAGTATATTTTCATGGAATGTATACATATGTTATATATTCTTATATACGCGTCTATTTTTCTGTGCTATACAAAAATATCTTGCTGCACATTTAAAATGACTAACATACGTCTCCTTTAATTTACTACATGACAAGATATACCTTAAAAGAAACATTTCTTCGAAATCAAACTTCACAGGGGAATTTTCACGGATCTAAACTCAACAGGCAAAAAAAAAAAAAAATGATACCCACAATAATAATCTAAATGCGCAATACACCAAGAAAACAAAAAACAGCGTGGCCATTATCATGACATTGATAAAACGTTTTCCTACTCGCTTCTCTTACCTCTGATAAAATTCAATGCGTACGTAGCGGAAACGCAGTCTTTGGGGAAATACCGCGAACAAAGCAGCACGCGGCATACGAAATGAAATACGTAAGCGAGCAGAGAGAAAAAGCTAATAAAAGATTAAATAAAGTTTTGCATCAGTTTTATTGCAGATATATATCCTCTTCACGAAGAAACTAAAAACCCTGATTGAAATATACGTGCCACAAGACAAATTATTCCTCGATATTGATAAAATTTTTATTAATAGATATAAACATTAAAAGCACGTCAGTTGGTTTATTTTAGGCAAGATGAAGTAAGAGAATAGTGAAAATTTTAATAAGTATGTATTGGTATTCTTACGAATTCATTTCTGATGAATCGCAGTGTAAATCGCATTTTACTAAGGCCGTTATTCACCAAAAATTTGACACGCGTATTAATCGAATCACGCGTGTTAAAGTCAACCGTTACCCATTACTTTAACAGGCGTGCCAGGGGGTGGGGAGAGGGGGTCGGTCCGCCATGGGTACCAATAAGAAGGGGGGTGTCGTTTTCGTACATTTGTAAAAAAAAAAAAAAAAAAAAGAAGAAGAAGAAGAAATTGAGTAAAGTACCATATATTTTGCCTTTCTCCTTTTCACTTTTCTTTTCTTTTTTAAGTTTCCACTAAAACATGGATGCCTTCACTGCTATGATAAGTGTGCATTGGTACGATACTACGATATGCATACAAGCATCTATTCAAGATTTCTGAAGCGACGAAGGGTTCTCTGAAATTGTTTTTGTGGGGGAAACGTATAGGTATGTACTCTTCCTCTATATACGGATATAGGCTATTGACCAATACCGGTATCTGATACTATAAGAGTAAAAATCATAAATAGAGGTAGCAAACCCATACAAAATAAGGATGGCCCATTTATTTTCGCAGTAAGACTTGGAGACAGCCAAAAATGAAGTTGTCATTTGTTAACACCTGCTTGGTTCGATAAAGATTTACCAAATGCAGAAAACCTTCTTAGTAAGTGGATGGTATACTCTCCATTAAAAGGGAGTTTGTTTTATTTCTACTACAGAGTCTGCTACTGATGCAAAAGAACATGGAGTATCGAAACTTGTTACAAGGTCTCACAGGGGCGACCCTAGGGTACGTGGCATCCTCCTGCAAACTTAAAAAAGGCGCCCCTTTTATGCTCTTGATAACATTTTTCTCATGTTTTTGAGTTTGGAATGGTGCCCTGTTACCTTGCTTACCGTGTCAGGACGCCCCTGGGATTTCAGACTTGGTGGAAATTAAATCCCAAAGTAAGTCATCATAAGAACTCGGAGAAGCACCTTGCTTGGCTTGAGAAATGGAAAACATTGAGATCAAGACTTAATAAATTCACTGATAAACTACCCCAAGAAACAGTCGAAAGTCAGAAAAAAATTTTGAAGGTAAATTTTGCATAGACTTTTGGATATCAGCTTATTATTGGCCAGATAGAATCTTCCTCACTGGCGCCACCGAGAAAATGTGACATTGGAAAACAAAGATGGCATTGATATGACAGACACTGGATATGACATTGGAAAAACACTCGCGGGGCACAATTACGCGAGTAAACACGGTAGTTAAAAGCATTGATATAAATGATGTTATTTCTAAATTCATAAATGAAAAGCAAGAAAAAAATATTTTTGATAGATCTTTTTTTGATATAGAAGTGAGGGAGAGGGTAAGACACAGAGAATATATGTTCTAGCCCATTCTAACGGAAGTAATAAGTTTTTTTGTTGTTGTTGTTGTTGGTTTTTTTTTTTCTCTGGGAAGGTTGAAAGTTTTTAGATTTATTTGTTACTGTGTCCATGTGTTATTGTAATTTATGATTTAACTGTTTTGAAACATGGAGCCCCGTTATGATACAGTTTGCGTCTTGCTTGAAACTCCGTTTAACATATGGAAAGAAGATGATAAACGATGACTACTAAAAGAAAATAGACCGACACCAAAATTGTCCATTCATAAGAAAAAAGCAGGTTCGTCTCAGCATTGTCGCAGCTTCCAGTCATCATGGTATGTACTATTCTCGTGGCTATGTGGCAGTTTTTATTTACAAAAAATGTTTTGTTGGCCGTGTTTTATCGTAGGGATAAAAAGAACATTTGGAATGGTACTGGATATGATTTATTAACCACCATCACACGAGCATGTAAAACACATTAAGGCTCAATCGAACATTTAAAAAATTCTTTAAAATTTAAGGAGTTGATAAGAAGTGGGATCTAAATTGCTAACGCATTAAATGAAAATTTTCAACTTTATATTGCTGAATTTAACAAAAAGGTGAGCCTGAATAGACGCTACCTTTCATGAAATTACCCACATCCAGGAATACCCAATTCCTTTCCTTCATGAAATTACCCATCAAAGCAGTATTGTTTTTAAGTAAGCAAGAACTGGCATTTAGAGGACATGGCGAGCGAGAAAATTCTTTAAACATGGGGAATTTTAAAGAGCTTTTAAAATTATTGATATCTAAATTAAAACAACGCCTTTTTATGAGGACATCACTAACCGATTCGCAAGTTTAAAAGAAAGGAGGATTGATTTCACTTATAAAAAATCAGTAAGTTTTCTCTTTTTTTCTTTTCTTCTCAAGTTATCATTACAAAAGAAAATTCTAAGGAAACTTCGAATCAGACACAGATTAATGCAGTTTGGAGGATAAGAGGATCTGGTTGAAATTTATGGCCATTTTATGGAAGTAAAATAGAATCTCTTATATTTTTTATGTAATTTCTTTTTTTTATCCTCGGTGAGGACTTAATCCACCAGCTTTCGAATTCAGTAACAAAGATTTTCCATTCCTGCCTGGAGGAAGGGGGGGGGGGGGGGGCTCATATGTTTCCGGCTGCATTTTTGACCACGGGCCGCCACTGTGAATACCGATTAACTAGGAATAAACCCAACATCTCTCAAATTAACTTTAATAAGTTCTGTTGCAAGTGCGAATTTTCCAACTTCGTATGGTTCAATATTACTCCGTTTGAAAACTACTGCGAGAAATAACCAGACTCAAATACTCGAGGTCAGAACGTGAAGTCATAAATTAAAAGTTGCGTGAAATTTGTAAACTCCTCAACATAATTTATTGTCCTATTCGCAATTTCAGCTATTATAAATAGTTCTTCGAGGTTATACAGCTTGATGTTTTACACGAGACAACCATGGAGGTAAATATTTATATTGGGACAAGTTGGAAATTTTCCACCACGCCGAGATGAAATATTTTGCGCTGCTAAATACGTCAATCTGACAAGACTTGTGCTTAAAAATATATGGAGAGCTGTTTTAATGGCAATGCATAAATTCTAAAGAATCATCAAAGAGTATAAAGGCACCATTGGTTTTAAATATCTAATCTGTTTCTTTAGATTGAGCATTAAACAGGGTGAAATGAAGATAGATAATATTAATATAAGTAATAGGTAGTAATAGTAGATTTGTTAGGTTAATATGTATTAAAGCACAGTATATCACGTTAACAAATATTCCGTGAAACTAAAACTGTTCTATTCATCATTTTTCAATGCGCGCGATCGTCTTACAACTAATTAAACTATAATCCTACATTGCGTTAGTATATACCGTGGTAGTTTCAACAAAGGGACTACTTGAACTTTTTTTTTTTTTTTAGATTTTGTTTTCGCACAGTTACGATTATATTTTAAGAAAATATTCGTTTCCTACCGTGCGAAGAACGGGCACGCAGCTAGTTTTTAATAGATACTATATGAGTTACAATTAACTGAAGAAGTAACTTTCTAGCATTACCAAAATTCTTAAAACATTTTTGGTAATAAATATAAATAAAATATTTAGTTATATTTTATTTGAAGAAACAAATTATAAAAGCCAAAAGATAACGATAACAATTTCATTATGCTTAAGAAAGAGCGGGAATTAAGTTTGGTTCCATGTGGACCAGTAGTCTTGAAAATATGAACTAATGCAGTTAAGTCTAACTGACCCCTATTAGGTTTTTATAATGTTCGTAATGTCACATTCATTTTGCGAATAGCTTAGATAATATTGACATAGCTCCAAACTTCATATCTAGAATAATCGGCCATCAAGAATCTCATTGGGGAAATAAAAATAATAGTTTGCACAGAAATTTTTAAAGTTCAGTGTAAATTAATGAGCAGAAATTTTAGAATTTCTTGGGTAAACAGACCACTAAAGTGAACACTTAAGCGCAATTCGTAAAAAAAAAAAAAGAAAAAATAGCGAACAAAAAAAAATAGAAATGAACTTGAAATAGCTTTCTATAGCATAAAAAGAAGCTCCCGTCATCCATTCGTTAACTGAAAAATTCTTTAAATCTCAATTTTAAAGGATATGTACAAAATGTTTATTCCCTGGTTGGTCTACATATAAGAGTGTAAAATATTAAGCATAAATATTCTCATAGATGGCTTGTTTTTGAAACAGATAAAACTCAAAATATCGCTTTATTTCGAAACCCTCCCCCTTTTTTGAGGCGGAGGGGTTTACTGTACAAATTACCCATGTATATTACAAGAATATTACATTTGTTCTTATTCTCTTTTCTATTGATTTCCTCTTCTAAATTGTATTTTTGTATACATAATTTACTAATTATAAAAATATTAATTAAAACAATAAAAGCTTTAGAAGTCTAATATTAAATTTACTGTTAACATTCAAGTTCCATGCATTGACAAAATTTTCTATGTGAACAGATTTCAATTTTCTTAATGCATGACTATAAAAAATTCATACACAAGATTTCACTGATTGTTTGCTAATTTAGTTTACATTTAAAATTCGTATTTTAATTAACAGTATCGTTAATTATGAATAAGGCAGCTCTTAAGTTAATATTTTGCATAAAGTATGACAATTCTTTTCATGAAATGCATCTTTTTTTTGTTTCGAAAAAAAATAAATTTTAAGAATGTAATGCAACCTGCTTAGGAAAAATTCTCTTAAAATGAATATTTCATTGATAAGAAATGAAAGTTCATCTTCCCATTTTTACATCAAGAATTCAAAATTAGAAAAGTCTTTTAAGGCATACATGTATGTTTGCACCAGATAATAAAATATTTAAATTTGCTCTCAAGAAATATTATATATTTTTAACTGCTAATTAGTGTACTTTCAATGAGTATGCATTGCTTAAAATAAAAATTGCAAAGAATTATTTTATTAACGCCAATCTGAATAGAACTCAGAGAGTCGTATAATTTTCCCAGGCATTACATGGATTGTCAGTGAAAATCATAAAGAAGAAAATTAACTGAGAGAGAGATTATTTTTTAATTTTTTCACAAAAGAACTTGGTTAACAGTTCTGACTTAGTAATTTTAAGGTTCACGCTGATTATAGGCACTGAAATTTGGAAATGCATTTATTTCAAGTGACTTTATATTCATTTACTTCATTTATGCAATATATTTAATTTTTTGTCATGTTTTTGAAGTTGAAAGTGTAAATATACAAATTAACAAAACTGTCTTGCATAAAATGCATGTAACTATTCTATGTGTGAGGGAGGAGACAACGCGAATGTTTGCCATGATTGGTGTATTTTTTTTCTGGTGATTCTTTAGTGATTTGTGCATGTGCATGATTGATTACCATTTCCTATCATGGTTGCCATTAAAACACACAGTTCTCCATAGTCTTATACGTAATCCTTTGCAGATTGGCGCGTTTAGACGCAAAATATTTCATCTCATCGTGGTGACAAATATCCAAGCTTTGCATGAATGAACAAACGCCAAAATATATTTTGCTAAAAATTAATTAATTTGGTCATGCTGCCTTACAGATTACTAGTTGAAATACGACGACAGTTTTAAATTACACTCTCATAAAACTTTGTCTTTGTACACTAATTTATCAACTATTTTTCGACGAATGATTTCCGTACTTATTGGACATGTAATATTTCCGTGAATTCTTCTTAACGAAATCTGAAGGAGAAAAATTCGTTGAAGCTGGAGAAGTTTCTTCAATTGACAAAAGAAAAAAACGGATATTCGTCAAATAACGGAGATATTCCGGCAGCACTGCTGCCAGAAAAATTTCCGTGAATTGAAGAAATAATTTTTGAGAGTTCACTAATGCACTAATTTATTTTTCAACGAATAATTTTCGTACTTCTTGGAAACGTTTTGTTTCCGTGAATTCTTCCCGAAAATCTGAAGAAAAAGAAAAAACTTCGTTAATCTCTACTTATTATAAAAGAAGGTGTCTGTGTGTGTGTGTGTGCGTGTGTGTGTGGGGGTGTGTCTGTCGGCAGCGTTACGGACAAACGGCTACACCTAGAAACACCAAATTTGGTACTCGGGAAGATGTAAATATGTAGTTGTGCACCTCGAAGCGATTTTTTCAAAATTCGATCTAGATTTTTTTTTATTTTATGTTTTATGCGATTTTTGGCATTTTTTCTCACCTAATTCGTAATAACGGTGTAAATTACGCTCGCAGCAAAACGGCATTTGTATCATCGGATAGAGGAGAAAATTTTCTTTTAAAAACAGTTTGTTCTGAATACGTAACATGATTTACCGATTTTTAGGAATTTTTTTACTAAACATCTGCTTCGCGATTTTTTTTCGTAAAATAATTTTAAAACTGTCGCATCTTGAATTCTATCCGTCATAACTTTTAGATATTTTGACCAATCGTGAAACATTCTTTTCTCCCTCTTTTAAAATAAAAACAAAAAAATTATGTAAATTAGATGATTTTTTACGAATTTTAATGCAGCCTAATGTTTAGAATTTAATAGCATCAACGCGATCTTACGCCATTCATTACATTGCGATCACGGCACGAGAATTTATGTTCGGTTGTTGCCACAGAAAGGATTAAAAAAAAGGGTTTTTTCAACCAATCGAGTTTTTAAATGGGATATCAGAATTTCAATTCGCAAGTGAGGATCTATGACGTCAAATGCTTTAAGATACGTAAAAATTACGCCATAATTTTAACTCATTTATTCCAGCTCTGTTTTCAACACAGGGAGACGATATTTTGATTAAAATTTACTGTAGAAATAAACTAAGAAATTCGCGATTATTATTATTAGAAGTGGTAATTTAATCCGGTGCTCATTTAAAAATTGAAATGTTTTCACGGCGCTGAAAATGCTCATTTTAAAAGTTACAAAGTTCGTTTCAAAGCGCGATATATTAAAATTTTTCTATTTAATATTTTTAGTTTTGGCATTTAATTTAGCGTAGCCGTTGCCTACGCTAAACATTACGCATGCAGGTTGCGAGTATAGTTTTATTTTAACGTTGAATTACATTCCTCCATAAAGGTCCAACGCAAAGTTTTAATGATACCGTTTGAAAACAATTATGCGAAATATCGAAATTAACTCCCTCAATCTACCGGGGTATCCTTTACGGCAGTCAAACAGTGATGTCATAAATTTAAAAAAATGCGTGAAATTTGTAAACTCTGCAACTCTAACGCTCTGTCACAATTAAAATGGGAATAAGTAGCTCCTCGAGATTACACAGTTTGATGTTTTTCAGGAGACAGGACTATGGAGGATATAAAAGCTATCGCTATATTAGATACATGGATATTTAAAATGGCACCCCTTGGATATTTTCTCCCCACAGTAAGATGAAATGGTTTGCGGCGCTAAATACGCCAATCTTATAAAACTATGTATAAATTAAATATATATGGAGAGTTTCCTTAATGGCAACCATTATGTGAAATGATTATTATTTATGCTAATGCATAAATTGCAAAGAATCGCCACAGAATCACAAGATCCCATTGAGGCCAAATAATCTAAGGTGTTTCTTTTAAGGGAGCCTTGAAGAGGGAGAAGCGAGTATAGATAGTATTAATGTACGTAATAAGGTAGTATTATTAGATTTGTAAAGATAATATGAATAAATCGCAATGTACCACGTTAATAAATATTTCATGAAATTAAAAGTGTTTATCCTTTTTCAACGGTTGTCTTACAACCAACTAAATGAAAAGTAATTCTAATTTGCGTTAATATATCCCGCAGTCATTTCAACAGAGGAGATTACTTGAACTTTTTTAAAAATGAAATTCTGTTTTGTCACATGCAGATATGATTTTAGTAGTAAAATATTCCCTTCTTCTCGTATGAAGAGCCGGTGCGCAGCTATTTTAAAAACATCTCTTGAAAATAGCATGAATGAATTCAGAAGACCTCAAAACGTGTAAATACACCAAAATCTCGAAGTCGAATTTTTTCATGATTACAATACGTTCCTTATATGGTACATGTTCGGAAAGAAATAAATGGTGCTCCATTTCATGTAGTGTCTTAGGTATTTAATGCTACAACTTGAGCCTAAAAAACAGTATTATGTAGAAATAATGCATTTTGAAAGCCAGGAGGTCTCTGCAAACCATTAAGCTTTCCACTTTTTTGATAGTGAATGACACTGACGTAGTTTTTTGAGTCATTATACTGCAATGATGGCAAGTTAGTACTCATGACGCAAACTTTACGTCAAGAGTCAAATAATTTTCCTTTTTTTTTTAAGATTCCACATCACGAATAAATTCGAATTACACATGTGAGGAAAATGTTCGTTTCCTACCGTGCGAAGAACGGGCACGCAGCTAGTCTTATCTTATATATAATAAAATCCGAGAGTAAACATTGTATGTAGCTAGGTTTGTAGGTATGTAAGTTTGTGACCTCCGATCTTCTTGCGCGCGTCTCTCGATCGCATTGCGCCGAGACGGTTGGTCGCAGACCTACCGAATTTCGCATACGGCTTCACTAGGACAGATACTAACACGCCTCGGAGCGATTTTTTCGAAATTCGAATTAGAAAATGTTTTATTTTATGTTTTGTCCGATTTTTAGCGATTTTTCTTGCATAATACGTAATAACGCCGGTCATTGCACTCGCAATAAAACGATATTTGCATCATCGGATAGAGGAGAAAATGTTCTTTCGAAAACAGTTTGTTTTGACTATGTAACATATTTTGCCGATTTTTGGGAATTTTTAAAAAGAATTTCTCTTTTGACGACGTTTGCGTAAAAGTAATTTTAAAACTGTTGCATCCGTCATTCTATCTGTCATAACTTTTTTATATTTCGGCGAAAGACGGAGCATATATTTCGCCCACTTTTAAAAGAAGAAAGGAGGAAAAATATAAATTAGGAGATTTTTTACGAATTTTTATGTAAAGAAGGATTTTGAATTTAATAAAAGCTGTTTCAAGATTTCGGTATGATATCTTCCGCTATGGTTGTCTGGGAAACAGTAACAATGAATAAAATTGCCATTTGAAAAACATAAATAAAATGACTTTAAAATAACTGAGTTTCCACATGTTAGATCAAAATGACTTAAATTTCACGAGATTAAAACCCCTTTCGAAACTCAATCAAAATTACGGGCTCACAAACAAAACATACGCCACGCACGAAATTATTCCCTATTTTATAATACGTTGCCAGAAAAAGAATTGAATGCTGTTTTTTCAACGATGAATTATCCAGCATTATTTTCGATATAATTTTTAAACGGGACACGTTTTCGAATCGCAGGAAATATTTTACGTGCTAAATACGCCAATCTGACAAGAGTTATGCATAAGAATGTATGGAGAGCTGTTTTAATGGCAGCCAGAATGTGAAATGATTATCGTTTATACTAATGCGTAAATTGCAAAGAATCACCAAAGAATAAAAAACTACATTAGTGGAAAATATCTAAACCGTTTCTTTAAATTAAACATTAAAGATGGAAAAACGAAAATATATTGGTATCAGTAAAGGATACTCTTAGTAATAGTTATTAGATATCCTAGGGCAATATTGATCAAAGCACAATATACCGCGTTAATAAATATTTCGTGAAACTATTCGTTTCTTTTCGTTTTTCAACAGCCATCTTACATCACAGCTAACTAAACATTAAATAATTCTACGTCGCGTTAATATATCCCGCGGTAATTTCAACAGAAAATTCTGTACCTGAACTTTTTTTTTCTTGGAGATTCTGTTTGTCACAAGTAGTTATGATAACATTTTAGGAAAATGTTCTCTTCTTGCCTTGCGAAGAGCGGGTACACACAACTATTTAATTATTAAAAAAAAACGGTTCTTCACATCATGTAGTATCTAAGGTATTAATGGTATAACTTAAATCTAAAAAAGAGTATGATGTAGAAATGAGACATTTTGAAAGTTAGAAATTTTTAGGAACCGTCACGCTTTTCTTTTTCTGATCGTCAATGCCACCGACATAGTTTTTTGTTTCATAATATTAACAATGTTCTCAGATCAGTATTTATACTAACTTTACGAATAACTAATGAGTAACTTTACGCCAAGGACACCGACATAGTTTTTTGTTTCATAATATTAACAATGTTCTCAGATCAGTATTTATACTAACTTTACGAATAACTAATGAGTAACTTTACGCCAAGAGTAAAATCATGTTGTTTATTTTTAGATTCCACATTACTGGAATCAATTCGAATTATACATGCAAGAAAAAGTTTTCCTCCCTACCGTGCGGAGAACGGGTACGCAGCTAGTTCTAAAGAAAAGAAGTTTCTTCAATTGATAGGAGAAAAAAGAAACAGATGTTCGTCAATTAACGGAAATATCCGGCAGCACTGATTGCTGCAAAATTTCCGTGTAGCAGTGTAAATAGAGAATGCAAAGTAAAGTGAAAACAGAATACAATTTTGTTTGTCAAAAATTAAAACCAACCATCAATGTTTGTGAATCTGGATCATATTTAAATGATTTCTAGATGCAGATAAGATCTTTCTGTTTATGGAGATTAAAACGGACTTTTCATAACATATCTTTTATTACATGATATGGAGCAGCGGAGCGCAAACCGGGGGCGCCAAATTCAAAGAAATTCAAATTTGTGAAGAATCTACAATTATTCATTTCAAAGAACGGAAATAATGCAAGAGAAGAAACTGACAATTATTATTTTACGAGCGCGATATTCGCGATCGCTATCACGGGGCTTCAAAACCCCGTTAACATGCATAGTGATCTGCAGTATCGGCTGCTTACTTCCAACTATAACTAATATAAGGTACGAAAAATTTCTAGAAAATGGATTAGGTTGGATTCGTGATCCCTTTTCGTTTAATATTATTAATTCCAATATTCCTTTGAATGTAAAATAACACTAAATTGATCTTTCAAGTGACGAAACACTGCGTATTCAATTTAACTCTCTCTGGCTAAAACTTGACAGATCCACCAAATCCTTTGTAAATGGTACAGACTGAGATGAATTTGAATCTTGGGGTTACTTTGTACAAAAAAGATAGCTCTGCGAAGGTGTTAAAATGCTGTGCTCTTGATACAATTCACATGAAGTACCCGGTTCCTGAGTGGCTGCATGTCTACATGATGGCTCCTTTTTTGATGATCATATGACTGCAGGGTCAGGAGGTTTTTCGAGCCTGTTCTCCTTTTATTCCTCTGCGGGGAAATACAGAACAGCTTTTGACGGAGATGTGGAGGCCATCAGGATTGCTCTAAAGCAGCTATTGGCCCTCGAAGATAAATTTGCAAGAGTGGTTTTGTTCTCCGATTCCCAAACAGCAATCCAGGCTATTGGCTCAACTAATCCTCCTTCAATGGACGAAATCATTCAATGTCGGAACTATGTGCGATGAAAATGGATTAGGTTGGATTCGTGATCCCTTTGATCTTCTTAAAGTTTTTTAAGAAGAAGCATGTGGCGCTTCAGTGGATTCCTGGTCATTGTGGAGTAAACGGGAACGAACAGGCTGATTTCCTTGCAAGAAGGGGCTCGAGGTTGCTTCAGTCAAAATGCTCAATAATTTCTTATCACTCCATTAAGCTGTATATTAAACAAATTATGTCTAAAAATTTTAAATGCAGCTTCTTGACCGTCTGCAGTAAAAGCAGTGGAAAATGGATGATCTCCTGGCCATTCCCAACGGCCCGCGTCATGAAGCTGTCGCACAGTTCCATCTTTTAACTGGTCACGACTGCCTTGGAGAACATCTCCATCGTTTAGCGATTTTGGTCCATCCAGACTTCATGGCAACGCCGAGGCGGCGTTGTATTGGAAAGAAAGAGAACTTTTGAGGCAATGACTTCGATCAATCTTGGTATCATCTGTCATCTTTGTATTATTTTTTTTTTTTGTCTTCTTTTTTTTTTTTTTTTCTTAATTTGTGTTCTACTTCTTTCCCTTGTATTGCCTTTGCCATTGGGAAAAAAAAAAAAAACTTGCCAAAAATTTTGGTTACCGATTGGAAACGAATAAGCTGATTTGAAAAGAAAGGCAATAGATATTTTGATTCAGTTTGCATCGACCTACTCATATGTATCCGGCTTTTCAAAATTAGTTTCCATTAAAACAAAATATCGATCTCGATTGGATCCAGAGGATGACTTACGGCTTGCGATTTCCAATACAGATTCGAACATAAAAGCAATCACGAGCTCTTTGCAAGCACATACTTCACATTACTTTTTATCATGTAAAGTTTTTTAAAGTTTTTTTCATTAAAAATTATTTATATTCATATGCATAAATAAAGCATTGTTTCATAAAATTATGTGTTGATTCATTAACTGATTTTTATGATGTTACAACTTTTAAAACATTTTCATGATAATTTATAAGTTTGGTACGCTATTTTAAAAAGGCGTTATTTCAATCGATGACGTCACGACACTCTTTTAAAAACACCCTGTAAGAGCAAATCCCAGAAAGAATTTCAACGTAACTTCGCTGTCAATTAAACAAAATGTCTACTGTCTATCCAGGGGTCGAGACAAAATTTTACACAAAATAGGGGGTCACAAATGAAAATAGTTTGCGCACCACTGCTCTAGGTAACATTTGCTGCATTCAAAACTGACAGTGTATTGAAGGTGAAAGTAGTTTTCCAGGCATAGAAACTAATTATTTTTTCACATATAAGACTTTTCAGCATTGACATTGTATTGTAGGTGAAGATAGTTTTACAGGCATAGAAACCAGTAATTTTTCACATACCTGCATATGCCTTCTCATGATTAACAGTATATTGAAGGTGAAAGTTGTTTTACAGGCATACTAAACAACTGCCCCTATTAAGGTCGATTTTTACAAAAATCTTGAAAAAGATTTTTATGAATTTGGTTCCTTATAATTTAATGCAAGTTTTTTTGTGGCTATCTCCATTTTCCTTCAAAATATTAAGACAAATATGAAAACATCGTTTTAGGCCCTTATGCCAGTTTGGAAACGGAAACTTAAAATTCCTGGGAATGCCTTTTAGGCATTCGTGTTCGCTACATTTTAGAGGCAGAATTTTATGGCCTTTGATGTATGATGACAAATTTGAAAACAACGTTCGGACCCCTTATTCCCGTTTTGAGGAATTCTAAAAAATCCTTAAAATGACTTTATTTACGTAAAATTAATTCATTTGTTGTAGCTATAAAGTCCTACATAGGCATAAAAAGTATTTCCTTGTCATGCTACAAAAAAGTAACTCTCTAATTTTTTTTAAACAGTGTTAACTTATACTGCTATACTCACAAACTATAATGCCGTACATTGAGTACCTCAATTACTGTACTGAATTGTTTTCCAATCAAACATTATTTAACATCTCGTGCTGGTAGAGTACTTAAAATCCAAACTGAGAATCGCACACTAATATTATCCATTCATGTGCGTCGTTCTTTTTATCCTCATGATATTAAACACACAGTGATATTTTCTATACGAAAACATGTAGTAACGGTAACTTTTAACGGAATTCTGAGGCAATGTATCGAATATTTCCTTAAAATCTTTTGATATATACGATTATTCACTTCCAGCTCATTGAAAGAGGAGGGGTGGGGTGGGGTGAGAAAAAAAAAATCAAAACTATGATGAATTATGAGGATTAAGGAAGCCCAAGCCTCACAAAGTTTCTTAAGAGCTTTTCTCTCAAACCACCGTAAGAGTGTTTATATGCTAAGAGTTATGATAAGTATCATAACCGATCTATCTTCATTCAAAGTAGCGGGCCTTTTTTCGCACGTGCTTTATGAAGATAAAAAAAGAATTTATCCGAACTTTAATGTAATTCAGTATCTTTTTTCTTACAGAAAAGTGTAGCTTTTACACTTTTAATGTGATGTAAATGCTCTTACACTGTAGAATTAGAAAGTGAGTTTCACTTCTAGCTCTTTTTTAGTCTGATTTTTTAACTATTTTTTCTCAAAAACAGAAATCTTCCTTTACATTTTAAGTTTACTGATAGAAATAATTCATAGATTTTTTATTTGTATTTATTATGCCTTATTACACATATTCGTTAGAAACTGCTCAGTACGTCGAATGAACCATTTGGAGCTCTTGGTGACCTGACTGAAATTTTTTTGTTGCGATATGAATAATCAATATGCATTTTAATATTAATTAATTCGCCTTAAAAGTACAATAACTGTTATCACGTTCTTACTCTAAGCATTGTGCGTGCTTACCTACGTTCTGTCCTTGCCAAATACAATCTATAGTTGCTGTCTGTAAAAAGGTTTAGCCATAATTACAACTGTGATAAAGTCGAACCTATTAATGGATTCCCTGGTATTCAGCTACTTGATCGTCAAATGGGTATTACTTAAGTAGTATAATACAAACTCGAGAATGGCAAAAGTTAACACCAAGAAAATTTCGTGTAGGTAGCTACCCTTCCACCCTTATAAAATAAAATATTTGTGTTGATATTACTATGATGATATGAAGCGAGTATGAAAAAAAGTAATTCCTTTACATTTATAAAAATGAAGAGTTTTGAAGTGATTTCAGACTAATTTATCTTTGCTGAAAGCAGGTCAGGAATATTCCCAATTCTTATAGGTCTACAACGAACAGAAGGGGGGGGGTATTTCACATAAATTATTCTCTGCCTTACTTTCTACAAAACAAGTATAGAGTGTTCATGTAAAGTGCACCTGAGATTTATAACAGAATTCCATTATTTTAATCCTATTTATTTGCGATATTCCTTATATTCTCCTGAAATTAATCACACGATGATATTCTCTATACAAGAATATGCTACAGCGACAATTTTTAACTTAGATCCGATGCAATATGTCGAATATTCCTTAAGAATCCCTCGATATACACGATTATTTGCTTTCAGTACATTAAAATGAAGGAAAAAGGATAAAAAATTATAACTATGATGAATTATGAGGATTAAGGAAGCCCAGGCCTCACAAAGTTTCTTAAGAGCTTTCTCTCAAGCCATCGTAAGAATGTTTTATGCTAAAAGTTACGGTATCTATCATAAGCGATCTATCTTCATTCAAAATGGCTTGTTCGTGCTTTCTTTCGCACGTGCTTTACGAAGGAGAAAAGGAAAAATAAGTTAATATGAACTTTAATGCAATGCAGATGCGTAAAAAAAAAGATAGCTTTGAACAATTTTAATGTAACGTACACACTGTTAATTTGTAATATTAGGAAGTCTTTTCATGGTATTATCGGTTTTATTGCTTGAAAAAATTAATTGCTTCTATTTAAGCAAGAAAATTTACTTTTGTATTTAATTTTCGCGAGAATTTTTTGTAATGAAAATTTAAATTTGTGTTTTCTTTTTGTCTATACATATATATGTTACATTGATCGTGATTAGTCGGTCATTGTTTGTGATAATAACACAGTTTAATTACTAAGACTATTCAAATAAACCTGTTAAATGAATAGTTTATGAAAATTTATCACATTAACCTGTTATTGCTCAT
Source organism: Cheiracanthium punctorium (assembly GCA_038373885.1). Classification (NCBI taxonomy): domain Eukaryota; kingdom Metazoa; phylum Arthropoda; class Arachnida; order Araneae; family Cheiracanthiidae; genus Cheiracanthium; species Cheiracanthium punctorium. Next base: position 2,341,023 of record JAWZYV010002197.1, read on the forward strand.
TTTAAAATTTTGAGAATTTTTTAAATAGTAAAAATTAAATCATAAAAAGTCGTTGAGTTGATGTTATTCCTAAATTCTGTTCTGAATGTGCATAATTTCGAAATAAATTATTAATAAAGCTCCACTGATAATGGATTTTTGAGAGGTATCAAACTTCAAATGCCCGGATCCACTCAGGCTTTTTTACAGTGACGTGCATTCCGCCCAAGCAACCCAAGCAAGAAGGCAGAATATGGGTTTCGAAGTGTCGTCTCTGATTGGCTAATTCTCTGATGAAGTCATGTTTCTATAGCAACACCCCTTCAGCAGACATTGCAGATGGGTTGATCTCACGGCAGAGAAATGAAGAGTCAGAAAGAAAATATACTTGTTTATCCACTTGACATTTATCTTTGTGTTAAGAAATTATGAATAAATAAGGTAGATGGTATTTTCTTTCAATTTGTGATAGAAAGCAAAATTTAAAAACAATAATAGCCTTATTTTCAGTTGCCCAAGCATGTTTGGGTTGCTTGGGCGGAATGCACGTCAATGCTTTTTCAGGTTAATAAAAGATCGCTGATAGCGAAATTTCGAGAGGTTCTTCGAAGCAAATATCTAGACCCACTAACGTGTTTTAGTTTGGAAAAATCCGTTAATAACATACCATTTATTCATAAAAATAATGTCTGAGTGTAGAGTTCAAAATTTATGCTTGATTAATCAAAATGGCCAAACGTCAATGATAACGATTAATATTTACTAATAAGCATCATTGATATGTTATATTCCTCAAACTTGCTAAAAGTCACAATAAATATTAATAATAGCAAGTTGTTATTAATAGTAAACAGAATTATTACATTAACATACTTATTTATTCCATGATATTTTTCTTGCGAAGTCAAATATATATAATCATCAAATGCTATTGATTCATCATTCATTTTCAGGAAAATAAATTTCTAAACTTAAAACTCCCTTAAAACAAAAGCCTGAATATATTTGTCGATGATAATGAATAATTTAATTCTATATATCAAACACAAACATACAATAGCTCGCTTATAATGAAATCTGAAAGTCCAGAATGTCGTTGCTAATTGTGTTAGTGCTGTACTTAAAACCTGTCACATTTTATTTTTCCAATTAAAATACCTTTGCATAGAATGTTTTGTGCTTTAAAAATAGCATCAGACAAATATTTTTAAAAGGGCTTCAATTGTTTTATTTATGGCTAAGCATTTAGGGAACGACATGTTTACTGAAATGAAATTATTGCCTAGATTTCCTTGAAGGAATTTATACGTCTCAGCGGGCCTATCCATCATATTTTCGTCTGCTTTTCAGGTAATGGCAATAAGAGAAACAATTGCTATTTTGAATTGAACTAGTTTGTATTTATTTTTTTATTTATTGAACCAATAAAAGTAAAACTAAAAAAAATGAAGAGTGAAAGCTCAAGGGTATCGCCCGGGTATTGCACTCGAATGTTTTTCTTTCTCAAAATTATTTAATCTTTGAGGAGCATATTAATAAATTTTAAGCTGTTTGTGATATTATGATTAGATGCACTACTGCATTTTTGCATATAACATACTTGTGTAACCTGTTCTTGGAAAAAGAATAAGGATTATTTCTTTAACTAAATCAAATTCAAATATATTTTAATGTTAAATTTTTAGCATGTCTGAAAAACAGGGTAATTGATAAATTCTCGTATTTGAACAAAGAAAACTAAATTATAGCTAATCATATACTTTGCCAAAAAGAAACCGCTAAAAGTTAGATAAAGGAATATTTATAATTTTTTTTCTATATTTATCAATAAAATTTTTCAGACCGATTAGTGTAATGGTGTTTGAGACGATTTCAAAGCTGAAAATCACAAAAAAAACACTAAATTTCGGGTCATTTGGCGGATTTTTATACTGTTAAGCTTTTTTTATATTGTTTTTGTAACTCTACATAAAATTTTCATCAACCGCTTTTTCAATGTCAGATATTCATTTGAAGTTAATTGTTTTAAAAAAAGCCTAAAACTGGAAAAAATTACCCGATTTTTAAGATTTAAAAAATTGTTTTTACTCTTATACATATCTATGCAAAATTTAAAGTCATGGGGTTAAGGGTCTTTTCAAGAATTTATTCTTGAAAAGAGATTTTATCTGTTTCGATATAATTGCATCGGAATATTAAAAGATATGAACTACACTGCAAAAAAAATTTTGTCATATTCACCGTACACATACGGGCAATTTTTTCTTTTCATTGAACAGCTCATCGTAAAATACTATACTATTTTTTATTTTAAACGGTGATACCGAATATTTGAATTCACGGTGAGGAATTTAATATCTCCACCGCGAGTAAACTGTTTATTTTTACAGTTTTACTGTAAATCTCACAGTACATGTATAATGACACTGAAAATTTTACAGCGTAAAAACCTTTATTTCAATAATGCACAGTACATTGCCGATGTTTCAAAAATTCATCCTGTATAGCAGTGGCCCCCAGTTCGTACAGAAAATGCCACCGGGCCGCACAAGGAACATTTAAACATAAAATCGTTTCGATTTTATGTTTAAATCGAAACGATTTTTAATGTTAAAACATAGATCGTTAATGTATCATAAATCATTTAATGTTAAAACATAAATCGTTTCGATTTTATTTACTGTGGAGTCTTACTCTCCGGTTTCTGATAATTTATACCTATGCAACAGAAGCCATCTTGTAACTATTTTAAATTTTTATTATTAATGGCTATGTCATTTTATCTCTCCCCCCCCCTTTATTGAAAATTGTCCCAAAAATGCGACATAAAAGTATGCCACATAATTTTACATATATTTAAATACCATTAGTTCACAACAGTTTTAATCTATTCTTACAATATTTCGTAAGCTGTAGAATATGCATCACATGTATTTTTCTATAAATAGTTTACAATCATAATACTATTAGTTCAAAGCAGCTTTAATCTATTGTTACCATATTTCGTAAGCTGTAGAATATGCATCACATGTTTTTTTCTATAAATAGGTTACAATCATAAAAATTTCAACAGCTTAAGAAAACTGTTGAGTATTGAATTGTTTATTTTTTTTACTGTGCCTCCTGATGTCTTATCCTCCTGAATTCTGTATCCCTCAATAAACCTTTATCTACTTAACTGTAACTGCGCTCGCGCACGCATTCTTTTTCACTTCTTCTACACATTTTTCCTTCTTGATGTGACCTTGTTATGTGTGTGGGGTGAGAGATAAAATGGCATAGTCAATTAATATCGTTTTAATATGACAATAATGAAACTAAAAAATTAGGAGGGTTCAGGGGGGTCTCCCCCTGACGAGGCTCGAGCAGCCGAGTGTTTTTATAAAACATTTCAATATTATGAATTTGAATTGTAGTCAAAAAATTAAAAATAAATGCACTTTCCAGTAAAAAAAAAACAGAAAAAAGAAAAGAAGCAAAAAAATAAAACGAGTTTTTATCAAAAATAAATTAACGTAAAGTCATTCATACCTCAAAATTACAATAACATCAACATTATAGAATATTATTAAATGAAAAAAATTAGTGCCACCCTCCCACCTTTAGCGAGCTGCCGTAAAATCATCAAATGTTGACCGGTCTACGACGATAAAAAGTTTGGTGAGCACAGCCGTATTGCATCTATTTCAATACGAATACCTTTTGAGTATTAAAATATTAGGAATATATTGTAAACTGTTTTTCGTCATATTGACAGTACGCACAAACTCGCAATTGGGATACCGGCTTTATCCTGTTATGAACAGCTTACCGTAGACTGTCATACCATTTTTTAAACTGTTATTTCTTATGTTTAATTTCATTGTGACCACGGTAAAACTTTTACTGCGTGTAAATTCTTATTTCTAAAGTTTCACTGAATTTTACAGTACACGCAGAAACTCTCAGTTCTTTAATAATGAAGTACTTTTCACGGTGCAAGTTCTATTACCTCTATTAGGCATTCTCCGTTGTTTACGCAGTTTTACAGCAAATAAGAAATATACTAACACTAACATCTGTAAAGCGAGCGCACTTTCACTTCTAAAGTGCATTCACTTTTTTTTTTTTTTTTTACTCTGGATACGAACCTAAGCCCAGAGTGAAAAGTGCAAAGTCGGAACAACTATACGGGCCACAACTAGCGCTGCGACAAATAGCAGAAGAAAAGTTGTAGAGTACAAATAGAGTGCTTGTAAAGTGAATTCCGATATATTTATAATAATCATATATTTTTCTAGTATGCGTCTTTTAATTAATCTAGAAGATTTTTTTAGCTTATATTTGTACCTCATTGAAGTAATCTTTAATTCCTTATTTAAATATCTAGTAAAGAATCACTTATTTTCTATGTACATTATAATTACGCTAGAAATTTCATTTTGTACTTGTACCCTACTGGAATTACTAATGCCTTATTTAAAAAAAACAAGTACTTAAATTACCTATTGTTTGACTATAACCTTGATTTTTATCCTTAAAGGTAATTTTAATTTTTGTCCTTAGCCCCTCCCCCTTCTTTCTCTTCGTTTTATAAACACGAGCAGCATTTTCTTTTCGCACTTGTTGTATCATTATAATATTTAAAACTGATTCTTTATACACCTATTGGCTGTTCGTTGTTCAGAGTATAACACCATTTGTCTGCAATTTTTCTGAGTGTTAGTGGAGAGTAATTAGTATAGGCTATTACTTGAAAATTCATCCGCACCAATGCTGGTGTTCGTGTTTCGAGTATTTGAATGCGCATGCGTAAAAATTACTGTTCTCTTGATTTTTGCATTTATTGCAGTATATTGGGATGCGCATGAGCAGCAACTACTGTCCACTTCATCTTATGTTCCTTACCTTTAAATGTCAAACGGCAAATGTAACATCGAGTTTCACACTAGTTTTAACTATAGATTTTGTATGTGTGTGTGTTTCAAACTTGTTTCCAAAGCTTATTTTTAAACGGTTTTTTCTCCCTCTCTCTGTTGTGTGGAAATGTATTCTGTCACACTTGTAAAACCTTTTGATGGATTCCTATTGCTTCCATTCAAGTTACAGCTCTGAAATTTAGTATAACGGTTGTTAACTGGCAGAGTGGCTATTCGGACAGACCTTGCCATTAGACCACACGCTTTTTAGCCCGTTCTCATAGTGTATAGTTAAATTTTAAACTGATAATGTACTAATGATGCATTTAGAGTTTTATGTATGCTTAAGAAGCCTCAAACATTTCATCCGAAACATCAATTGTTAAAATTTTTATTAAAGCTAATATATTTTAACTTTTAAAATCAGTTTAAATTTTTGTCTTTTTATTGTTTAGCAACTTTTCAGCGTTGTTTGGTTTATGATGAAAAAATGTTTTATGGTTTTTTCTCAGAATCATGCTTTTATTTTTCGTCTTTTACACAAAATATTTTTAATAGAAAAACGAAACAACGGTCCGAACAGCTTGTGGGGCTAATGACACCATCGGTCCGGATATCAGCGTCTGGTAACTGGAGACAACACAATAGTGTTCAAAAAACTAAATTCTGTACTTATTTTAAATCAAATTAAATATTGCATTTTTAGCCCTATTTAATACACGTACTATTTATGAAAATCTCATTCTGCTGTATATCAGTAAGTCTAAGCGGAAAAAAAGTGAGCAGTTTAATATCTGGTCCACGTAGAGAATGCGGATTCGAATACAATTTTACAGCATTATTTTTTACTTTCCAGTTCATTCTTTTGCTAAACTTTAAATCGAACTTTAATTTTTGTGTTTATGTATAACTTATGTGTTATACCGTTCATCATTAACACATGTTTTATACAAAAAACAGTCATACTTATGAATTTCTAATTAATTAAACCTGCATTTTATTTAGTTTTGCAGTTTATTCTTCAAAAAAATAATTTATCGATATACATGTAAATATTTTAGCATAAAATATTTACGTTAGAATAAAATATTTTCGATATAAAATGGATCAAATAAATTCCAAATTTTATAAAAGCATCTTAATAACTTTAAATACTAAATCAAAAGGTAAAAAATATATTTGTATGTATATCTTTTACTCCAATTTCGCTATGAGATCAAGATCAAGTTACATTTGAATCATAAAAATCACGAGCTGTATTTTTTTTTCTTTCATCGGTTGACTGACGTCGTGTAGCTTGGAAATCCAAGATGCTTACAGTGTACAGAAGTTGAACATTCTGGTTCTTTGGGGAAATAAAAACTGTGCCTTACGCCGCATACGTAATAAAATGTTGATACAGAACAGTAACAAAAGAAACTCAACAAATTTGGAAACAAAAAATATATCTGATATCTTTAGAGATATTTCGCTTGGGACGAAGGAATAGATTAGCTGTAAAGACTGCAAAGCATAACTTGGCTAAGGAAAATAATTTATATATATTCAAATATGTTTTAGTCACATTTCTAGATTAAATCCATCCTTTTTTTCTCTGACTAAACGGTAAATTTGTATCATAGTTTTAACACGATTCATATCATATCATGTGTATTCTTTAAGTTGGTCAATTTTGTTAATAATTCGATAATTTTTGACAAAACTGTTTTATGCCAGTAATTAATTTTTAATAATTATATAGAATATAGTTAAATAAAAACGTTATAAATTTTGAAAACATTACGTAGAATATAAAATGCACGAGGTGTGGTCTAGAGATATTTTTCTTAAAACTATAGATTAATTTAGTAAAACTTAGAATGTACTTTAAGCAAGAAAAATGTGTAATTTTATATTATATAACATTATTTGGTCATACAGGGTTAAATCACAACATAGCCAAACTGTTCCCTTTTCTTTCCTTCAATGTAAAAGAATATTAGCTATATGTTTACTTTGAATTGGTCAATTTTGTTCATAATTGATTATAAGATTGATAAGAAAATTTGGTCTCAGTTATTTAATGTTTAAGTTTATTTGGGGCAAAATTACTAGGAATGAAATAATATTTCTTGTGAAAATATATCTACATACTGTGTAAAATAATTTAGCTTAATCTAGGAATAATTTTCTAGGGAAAATAGATTAATTTTTATAGTTCTCAATTTCATAGTGTGCAGCATTATTTTAACATATTTGCTTTGCATTAAGCACATTCTTTAATGAATAAAAATCTATAACTGAGCTACATTTTTTGCAAATTTTAAAAGGTTCATTAGTTTATTTCAATGTGTAAGAAGAGTGTCTAAGTAACTGTTAAAACCAAATTAAAACTTTATGAGCTTCTACATAAAAAGGCTTTTAAAACTAATTAAGCTTTTTACTAAATTTAATAATACATAAAAGGTATGCATTAATAACAGCAACTGGGTATGTTTTTAATAGATAAACTTTTTTGTCTATTCAAGCTTTCTTTCTGAATCGGAAAAATCTAACACACTACTGCATTTCTATTTATAAGACACTAGTGTGCATCCCTATGTAAAATTAATATTCTTTATCAAAAAAATTAGTTAGATATTAAAGAACACTGAAAATTTTTTAGCAATTAAGTTTTAATTGAGCTTTGAGTTCTTGAATCAGTTTATAAGATATTTTATAAATATCGTGGCAGAAGCACGTCTTAAATTTCTGCGTACACAGTCTCTGTATTTGTCCACTTTCACACTTCCTGGACATGGTTTCGAATATTTTTTTAAATATTTATCTACATATTGTTGTGATTATAAAAGAAAGAAAAATGCGTAAAAAACAGTTGCATCACTTCTTTTCAAGCTATGTAACAGAACCAGTTCAAAACGGCACCTATAAAATTGTGCAAGCGTATATATCAGCTATTAATTTGTCCACTGTTAGGCTATATGTCGGAGGACATTTACAGATATCAATAGAGATTAAACATACAACGTAATGAAGGATACAAACATTCATAGTTAATTCCTTGCAATAGCTTTTAACTATGTATATCTTAAATTAAAGGCATGTATAGTAAGATGCACATGAGCATGTGCAATTGTTGCATTCCTACGTCTGCGAGAGTGTACTTATGCATGTTTTAATGATAAAATTTATTATGATATTTCAGTAGGCGAAAGGCGGTTAAGAGTAGAGATTATTTTTCCTCTTCCTGCAGGAAGTAAACAGAAACAAATGGTATTTTAAACACATCTGCTCTCAGCACATTAAAAATGATTCCATTATTATTTTCATCTTTCCAGTCATATTTATTTGATAAGATTGAATTTAGTTATTTTACAAAGCAATAATTTTTCAATGGAGAAATCCATATTTTAAAAAAATATGTTATAAAATTTATTAAAAATAATGAGTTGTGTTTTTAAAAAATGGAATTAAGGGGGGAAAATGATTATTTTATAAGAAAAAAACTGTAGTTCAAAAAGTGGCGGATAGAATCATCCGAAGAAACTGATTTGTAATGTACGAGGAATAAGGTTTATGCAAAACCAACTGTATTAAAAGACTAATTATTATTATATTAAAAGATAATGAACAGGCAGACAATAACAACATGACTCCTTAGTCTATAGATTTCAATGCAGCAAGCGCTCAACATGTCATGTACTAAGGAAAGTCACAGCACTTTTGACAAATGGGTACAGTATATTTGAATAAATCCCATACAAAATTTTCTAAAGAGCATCGTTGCGCCAATATAGAAGAGAACAGCCGGTGTTCAGTCAACTTGTAAATGGCACCATGTAGGCAAGCATCTACCGCAATTAGTCCGTGGAAGTTATCCAGTCTTATAATTTCGAATTATTAGTCAGTATTTACCTATTGTTTCTAACATGAATGCATTCACTGACATGGGAAAGTGGAGTGGGCAATATCCCGCATTAAATTTATGGCAGACAACATACCTTTTACCTACAATTCGGAAACAGCCCGGTCACTCTAAGGAGTGAATTTCGTTCAGCAGCTATTACGCACGTCTTCCATCCAGATACTGAAGAATGCTCTGCAAAGGAAAGACCAACAACGTTAAAGTTGGCAAAGCTACACCAAACTGTGATATGACGAAAATGAATTAGCTTCATTGTATATTTACGGTAAATTGATACCTTGAATATTCCAGCGTTGTGCGTAGGCGTAGCTCTCATGCTGTGTAAAGTGAGTTTCGTCCGCCTACAATACCTTAAATAATCGCTATGGTTTTCGTTCATATTTTTCCAGAACCTAAATCGCAAATAATTCTCTTTAAGTGGTACCTTTGGGTGAAATCTGGACCAGTGACCTTAATTTGCACTAATTCAAATGCGGTATATCTTAATTGATATGTTAGATTGATGGTTCTGGCCTCCTTCCATGTATCCAAACACTGCTGTTCTGAGGGGATGATTCAGTTGCCATATCCTCAATGCATCAAGAAGATGATCCTCCAAATCATCTTGAAATGAAATTCGGTTTTCCTCGACTTTTACCTCTAACTTTCGAGAAATGGCATCGTATTGCTTGATATTGGAATGAATATTAAGCAATGCGATGCTTGATAGCTGACCATTCTTTACAGAAGTTTAAATAACAAAACTTTTCAAGCAATGACAGGGTACTGCTGGTATTGAATAAGAAAAAATAAAAAAACAAATGTGCGTATCTAGCTATTTTATTGAGCGTTTAATTTGTATAAACCTACTTCATAGCATACAATATATGTCAGGTCCATCTGAAGATTTTGATCAACTTCTAATCCACGACCCACAACCCTACTAGCAATTTCAACCTGGCCATCCACAGTGCGCGTTACCAATACACAATGAAAACAGATTGGGCCGTATGTGGGAAAAGTGCAAGGATACACATACTTTATGTCCCTTTGGACGTAGCGCTTGCCAAGGTATCACTTACTAATAGGTATTCATCGCGCTGGACGTGGATTTAAGGAAACTGGGATTTAGTATATTTTTGTTATTAAATAGGTAATTTATAGGTCAGAAATGAATTTTTTTTAGTTTTTTTCTTTTTCATTCTGTTCTTAAGACAGGCGCAGCATAACTAAAGCACAGGAGCGGCGACTCACTGGTCCCACTAGCAATACAATATTATAGGGGGGGAATTTTTAAAAAATATTAATTAGTTTTTAGAATTTTTTGTCGTAGTATGCATATTCTATATTGTACTATAAATAGCACAGAATCATTTATTTTACTGTATGTGCAGCCTGCGAGCTTTTACACAAATTCAAAAAAAAAAAAAAAAAAAACATGCGGTATAAGTCCTGGACTTATCCTATATTAAAAAGCCTTCGCAAGTTCTGCATCCTGTAAATTTTACTATTCGCATAAGAGTTAAATGTATAAGATATTCTGCCTAAAGTCTGAAACAACTCTAAATCACTGAGTATCAAATGATATTAACTCTCGGTTCATCTAGCGATGAGAAATCCAAAGAACTCTTTAGCGATTTCCCTCTAGCCCTATGAGTGATTAAACTAAACACCACCTCTTACCCCATTTTTCCATCTCAATGCAAACAGTGTATCTCTGTGGGGGTATTATCCCCTGTTCTTGAGGGAAATACAGGAGGACGAATAATACCCCGCATACAGAATGAGATGCAAATACGAGATAAGATGGGAAACGAAGGCAAATTAGTGGGGAAACAACTGTAACAGCTTCCTTTACAAGAACGCGAAGCTATTTCATCCATTTAAAGCTCTCAAAGTATAAATTTGGTTGACAAGTAAAGAAATTTAATTGAATAGCTTTAAAAATGACGCAGTGAAAATCTGAAAAATACAAATAATTAAAGGAGTTTTACTTTTCTACAGAGTAACAAATGTTACAAGAGTTTATATTTGCAACAATTGAATGTGGGCTATCAAAAGAAATACATTGGTTAATCTAATTTTAACTTTCGTAAAAATACTAACAAAAACAATTTAAAAGGGGTCAAGTAAAATATTTTATTCGTTCAATAAATATTTTTTAGGTGTTTATGAGATGTGCCCATGTATATGGTTTGCACTTTCATTCTTTTTGGTTTTAGTAAAGAGCCAATGTAAATCAAAAAATCCTACTTAAGACAGTTTATGATTTTGCATACCAATTCTCAGATAAAGATTAATAATCCTATGGTCTTGGGAGTCTCACAATGAAAAGTTGATCGCACATATATATTTAATCAAAAGCTAGTTAAACATACTCATAAAACTAATGATTTAAATTTAATCAATAAAAAACTTTTAAATAAAAATACTCAAAATTATACGCATGTTTCAAGTAATATAAAGGTTCTTTCGTTTTTAGAAGTCACTTACTATGGTCTCTCGAAAATAAGAAAACATTCGCAACTCCCAAACATACACAGAAATAATTTTGTATATACGTAAACTAATCTTTCTGTGAAATGAGTCACGTGTGCACAAATTCGTCTCAGTGCTAAAACATTTTTCCACAAACACTTTTTAATTCATCAAAATATTTGTAGGTTCCATTACCGTGTACACTAATGGAAGCTAGTGGCACGTAAAATGGCACCATTTGCTTCCGTTTTCAGACAATACCTCAGGGGATGCCGATTTTTAAGCGCTAGGCCTGTCATCTGGAACTGGTTTAAGATTAAGAGACCCCCGAAGTAGGACTTCTTCCCACTGGGGCTCATTCAAATGGAAGCAGTCCCCTTTCGCCCATCGCCGTCCTAGATAGAGGATCTGGAATTGCTTTCTGGCTGCACTGAGCATAAGAAATAACATCAAAATAGATACCATTGTCTGCGAATCTTATCAATAATGTTAGAACATTTTTTTAAGTGTAGCTCATTAAATCGAAATTCTGAAATGTCTTACTATTAGTAAGTATCAAACTATATTAATTCTCAGGTCACCAGCAGAAGAGAATGCCAAAAGTATTTCTCGAGCGATTTTCTGTAGTGATTTAAATCTACCTTTTACCCCATTTTCACGTCTTGATGCAAACTGTGTATATCTAGAGATTATTACCCTGTGGTCTTGGGGAAATGTAGAGAAAAAAACAATTAAATACCGCATACAGATTAAAATGTAAATGTGAATTAGAGTTGAAAGACCTTCCTTTGCAATAAAAGCCGGGGTATTTTATTCGCTATAAGCTCAAAGCCTTTGTTCTGTTGTAAAATGAGTCGATTTAATTTTTAATTAAATCGACATTTTACAACAGAGTCGATATCTTAGTAAGTTTTTTTAAAGAATCACTAAGATATGAAAGAAAACAGTTCAAAATTGCTACAGAGTAACAAATACTATAACCCATTATTACAAAAACTTAAATTGGGCAATCGAAAAAACTAACTAAATCAAACTAACTTTAATTTGTGTTAGTTGAATTAAAAAGACTATTTTAAAACTATTTCGGTAAACTATATAATTTGCTCAATAAACCAATTTTTGAGTGTTATGAAAACCGTGTCCAGGCGTGTGACTTAAAGTTGGCACTTTTTGTCAGTCAGGTTTTGATGTTAGGGATGAGCTAATCTAAGAAAACTTCGTACCTAACATAGTTTGCATACAAAATATTATATAAATTAATCAACTCAGAAAAGGTAAAAAATTAAATAAAAAAATTTGATGTTACATGCATAACTCTTCAAGAGCCGATAAAAATATACTCATAAAATTGATATTTTAAATTTAATCAATAAAAAGTTCAAAATAAATTATACTTGTATTTCGGCATATTATACTTACGTTGTATGGGTTTTTCTTCTTCAGGATAAACATAATACGTTCTAAAAAAAGAGAAAGAAGGAAAAAGGAGAGAGAACCTCCGTAAGATATCTCCGAGAGATATTTTTTTTTATATATAAAACCAATCTCACCTTGAAATAAGTCATGACAAGTACGATCTGCACTGTGTGCTAGAACACTTTTTAAATTATATTCGCTGTAACCAGACTTATTCTTAAGTTGAGTTGGCTTCAACTCTCATACCTAAGGTATAATTTTTTTTCAGGTAGTCTCTTATGTTGAAACTTCCGCGGGACTCATGGTAACGTAAGATTACTTATCGTTTAATTAATTGTAAGGCTTCAATCAATAAATGGTGGATAGAACAACACTTAAAATATACGAAATAATTAACAGAAATGTATATTTGCTTCAGCCCATATTATCGTAACAAAACTTCTACTTTTAAAATTCATAATCTAATGTTGCCCTTAAATTACTAAAACGAATAAAAGATTACGCCTTTGTGTAAATTAAATAAATTATAAAAATCACGAGGAATTGAAATTATCAATTGAAATGTTTAAATCCTCCCTGATTCATCAGTAGAAAATAGTTTGTTCCAATCTCACGAAAAATGCCAAACTGCGTAATCTCGAGGAGCTGATTAGAGTCACACAAATTTCGAATTCACTTCCACATGATGTAAATTTTGTAGCTCAATTTTTTATTTATGACTTAACGTTTTTGACGGCTGTTAAAGAAATCCCAGTTATTTCAGCCAGTCCGTTAAGTCAGTTTCCTAATGGAGTAATATTATAACATAGTATGATGTTCAATGTATAGATAGCATATTTTACCTGAATTTTAAAACAACTTACAAACAGTGAGTATCAAGTGATATTAATTCCCCAGTCAAGTAGCCGAAGAGAGAGCCAAAAGAACTTCTAGAGCGATTTCCCTCTTGCCCTGTGAGTGATTAAACGCTACCTCTTACCCTATTTCCCCGTCTAATGCATACGGTTGCATGTCTGTGGGGTATTATACCGTGGTCTTCGGGGAAATATAGGGGTAGAAATAACACCTCGCATACAGAATGGGATGCAAATACGAGATAAGAAGGGAAAGAAAATCGAATTAGGGATGAAACAGTTTCCTTTGCAAGAAAGCCAGTTTCGTCTGGTTTATAAGTTCAAAGCAAGATGTTGAGGAGCGAAACAGCTGAAGCTACAGCAAGAGTAGGTGAATGCTTCTAAAGTATAGTTTAGCTCAGAAAGTAAAATAGATAAGATGGTGACATATTTCATGAGGTGCCAGATATTCAAGTTTACGTGTGCCTTTTCATGTCCAAATTTTTATGGTGATGACTACATTTAAAAAACCTCCAAATATTTTTAAATAGTTGTATTAATATCTGCGAATGTCTTGAATAAAAAGTAAATTCTGGGAGACTTCGATTCCATTAAAGGTAATGCACTGTAAATGCTATGATATATGTCGGTATGGGATGTAATGTACAGCATCACGCGAAGGGGGATCATTATCGGCTCTGCACCCCTCTCCTGCATACCAACTTACCCAGCGAGCGGACGTACGGCTCCACAGATCTGCCATGCGTGTTCGTCAAGTATACTGTACACGGTACAAGAATATTTGTTTGAATCCGAGTGGCAGTAATAGGAAAATATTACAATCTGTTAGAGACAAATTACTTAAAGAAAAATAAAAACCACTAACGCATCTGTTAGAATACAACTTCATCTAAAATCTAAAAAGCAGGAAGTATGAATAAGAATAGCTTTTCCTTTGCAAAATTCCGTGAAGATATTGATATTTTAATTGACAATTTTATAACAGTTTATTTCTTTGGCAGTAAACACTATCATTTTTGCCGTAGTTCAACTATTAAATTTTCTTTATTTTTAATTTCAGTTTCGTTATTTATTTATTATTTTTATTTTTCTTCGATACCACACAGGAAAATCTCTTCTCTCAAAAGAATATAAATATACTTTTTTCAGATAATGATAAAAGTTTTATGATTTTACAATGAATTCATCGGAAGATGATGCAGCGTTTTGTCCCTAACGTATCCTTTGTACCAAGGGATGGAGTCCTTATGATTGCTTTTAATCTTAAGAGAGGTGCTAGATATGATAGATGACATGAAAGTACACCACTGGAATTTTAAAGATAATATAATGTGAAAAACAAATAATTTAAAGTTGTTTCACTTTTTGAAAAAGTTAAAGCAAGTAAACAGAAGAATTATTTTTTTTGTAAATATTTTTGGATTTAGTGTATATTGTAATATTTGCATTAATTCCTTTATTTAACTATCCACTTTAAATCAATAAAATAAAAGTAACTTTTTATAAACCACCAGATTTCTGTTAGTTGCTAAATATTAAGTTAGCAACTATCCCAGCTTAAGATTGATGCACGCTTTTGCGATATGATAATCAGTACGCTTTTCACTTTTAACAGCAATTAATTCTTACATTTCATGTGTAAATTTAATTAATCCATTACTTTTTTAAAACCAAATATGTTGCTAACGCTTTTTAAGCTTATTTTTGGGTAACGTATGTTAACCATCTTCTTTATGATGGATTCAAATGAGATGGTAGTTTTAAACTATAAGATGGTATACGATATATCACCCTGTACATCATACAATGTGCGCAATTTGCAACATACTTAAAAAATTATATAAATTTCAAACAGTACTTAAGTAGAGAAACAAATATGCGAATTTAGAAAAAATACCCAAAGTACTTTATGACACTTCACGAAGTTAAAAATATTTCTCATAAATTTCATGTACGTTTGCCAAATGACAGTTAGTACATGTAATCCTCATTTGAGGTTGTTTTTAAAACTACCTAATTATATATATATATATATATATATATATATATATATATATTCACATTCATTTTCAATTCTTAATACTTATTGCTTATGCCTATTTCAAAGCTATTTTAAGTAGGGAGAAGTGGGATAAGATGACAACTTAAGCTAAAATTATTGTTCCCAAAGTAAATGGCTTTAAAACCTAAAATTTGCAGAAAGACTTCTTTGAGTTTTTGCTTTTTAAAAAAAGTGATTTGATCTCGTCTTCGAAGAAGACGAAATATTCAATAAAAGAAAAGGGTTTTGGTCATCTTACGCCGTGGATTATTTTGGTGAGGTAAGATGACGAATAGATTACTATATAAAGGTTTAGTTTCAGAAATCCAGAAAAATAATTTCACTGGGTAGTTTATGAAAATGACACAAATAGCACTACAAAAATGATGACTTTCGACTCATAATGAATGAAAAATTACATTCAAAACTAAGAAAACCACAAGTAATAAAGTTCATAAACAAAAATCGCGATCAAAATTCATAAACATTTTAGGGTATGTCTTTCGCTTCACTATGATTCCAGCCGGACCATTGATCATGGGCCCAAAGTACCTTATTTGTACTTTGTTGGTTTCTTGCTAGTCATTGACAAAGGTCCTCATAATCTTATTCCACAGTCATTTATTATTTAAAGCTGTTTAACAGTATCCACGCTCAACTTAAATAAGCTATAAGGTAAATGATTTTTAACGTTACGTGTTATATTTTGAAAACGTTTTATGGAGGCGATTACATATAACATACCGTAATTGGGCAGTTCCCTGCTCGGTGAAGCTCAAAATTTTCAAGAACAGATTAAAGAAGTACACTCGAGTCACCACACCTCACAAAATGATCTCAACACTCTTTTGGTAGGCTTCATAACCCAATACTAGGTTCTTAGGAATTACCTTGAGAGGAGCTTCTATTTGTGATTGCGATGGGAAAATGCAGAGTTCGTCATCTTACTCCACTTTATACTACCAAATATATTTTTTTCACTCTTTAAGAAATATAATTCATGCATGAGAAGGATAACTTCTGTAATCGAGACAACATTCAATTACACTAATAAAAGACGAGGTCTTCTGAAAACGATTTCGTTAAAGTATTTATTAACTGTCAAAGTCATGGTAAAAATGCACTAAATGTAATTTATTTAGTAACAAGCTGATTAAATATGTAAGTTTTTTAAAGATCATCTCATAAAAACTATGAAACATCACAACACTAAATATTTATTCCTTATCTAATCTAAATATAAGTGAAAGTTTAAATTAAATTTGTTTTAACACTTTAAGGCGCAGTGATCCCGCTCTGGGAACACCCAACTCTAACGTTTTGACTGTCGCCAGTCACGAAGAATAGATTGGATTTCTATAAAAATAGTGGCGGGTGACATAGCTATACGAGAATTCTTTACTTTTTAGCACGTAATTTCCCGTAAAAGAACGGTCACGGTTATTTTTAACAGCACTGACATCTGCTGGAAAATGGAAGAACGCGAGAACAGCTGGATAGATTGCCCAATGCTGGAAAAAGGGCAGCCGTTGCCATCGCTCGACTTAACTACCAGCAATATGGCGGATGATCGAAACGTTCATCGCGTGCCACAGATCGAGAGACCCTTTTCTGACGCCACTGGCTGTGCGCGAGCACAGCGATGAACGTTTGCACGCGATGAACGTTTCGATCATCCGCCATCTTGCTGGTAGTTAAGTCGAGCGATGGCAACGGCTGCCCTTTTTCCAGCATTGGGAAAGAGTTGCGCCTGAAAGGGTTAAAGAAGATTTTAAAAAGCTACATCACAATGAACAATCATTCTATAAAATAAAATAACAAATAATTTGAGTTCTTTACGAGTTCTTTTGTCATCTTGTAATATTCTATACTTATTTCTCTGTTAAACCATACTTAAAATTACTTTAAAGCTTGTTAGTCTGGGAAAAAAACGAATGCTTTAGATAGTTATTTTAATCTCAAAAAACAAAAATTTAAACTGAACAGTATAAAAAAAAAAAACTTTTGTTCAGTAAAAAAGTTTTTTCTTCTTCTTCTTTTAAGTATAATTTGTAATACATTTGAAATGTGCCAACGGAGATTCAACAATATATAAAATATATATATAAGTAAGTCATTTTCTTGGAAAGCGTTTTAAAATTTACGTTTTTGGCATTGTTCATTTAGCTTTTTGGGTGCTAAAAACCCCTTTGCTTAAATATTGATTGAACAGGTTCAATATAAACAAAATAATCAACTTTTACACAACATTTTATATGTTTATGCTTACATTTTTCTTGAAGTGAGGAATTAAATTTCGTCTCAATAAACACTATTTTTATTCTTTTAATATGCTATCAGAAAAATCAATAACACTAACTCATTTTTTTTCCATAGCAAATGCGTAAATATAACTTTGATTGTCGTTTATTGAATTGAAACCTCCCGTTCTCTATAACTGATAAAATGCCAAATCATTCTTTTTTTGCATCCATAATCTGGATCTATATCTGTTCTACGTAGGTAACCCTTTCCAGTCTCGTGGGAAATATGAGCAAAGGCAAAACTTCCGCATACAAAATAGGATTCTAGCGGGGAGGGAAAAAAAATAGGGAATAAAGAGGAATTACGGAAGGTAAAAGGGGCTTTTATGCTTACATAAAGTGCTTCCGAGACTGGGGGAAAATATTTTCGAAGTCAGAAGAAAAGGGATGAGGCATTGAATCCATGCCTAGTTAATATTGAAGCAGAATATTTGTGGAGTTGGGAAAAAAAGCGAAAAAAATGAAATCGATGTAAAAATATACGACTTTTTACATAAATATTTCTGGAATATACAAAGTATGTAGTGAGCGATAAAAATCTATCATAATATGTGAAAGGTGATTCGACATGACTTCGGCAGTACCTATGCACTTTTTTTCAAAAGAAGCGATGCATCAAGAAAAATAAAAATTTTCAAATTTATTAATTACAAAGCACTTTATAGTGACTCAAATATAGGATATTGCAAAATACATCTATCTATGCAATGTTTTATTCAGTTGAAACATAATTTTCTGGAATTCTTTTGTATGATCCTCTAAAAAATGATAAAATTTCGTACGTTACTTTAAACAGAATGTAATATTGTTATAGGTTACAGTGGGTCAATTTTTAGATTTTTAAATATAATTATAAAAAAAATTTAAACACTATCAAACTAATGTATTACGTTTTCTGATCTATTGACTATCCTAATTAATTTTACTTCAATTCTAAGAAAGTTTTTGTGCAATAAAAAACCATTTTTCATAAGTACTTTTTGTTAAACCCGTTGTACCCCATAAAGGGGTACACTGGATCAACAAATGGGGTACAGTAGGTCAGCTAAGCAGAAACACAATAAAAAAATTTCTTTCACTCGATAGGGAGTAATTAAACATTTTTTTATTGCCAGACAATATTTAGTATTGAGTTAAATATTAAAATAGCTCCAAGTTTATAATGTACACTGCAAAAAATATTCCTGTAAATCAACAGAAAAAGTCTGGCAGCAAAAAGTTGCCAGAAATATTCTGTAGGCAGAAATTTTCTGTTGCCAGGAGCTGTATGTTATATGACAGAAAAATTCTGTTCCCTACAGAAATTTTCCGTATACATATAAAAGTCGTTTCCAAGCAGCGTTTTACAGTTGATTTCTGTATACAGAAACTATCTGTAAGGGTTACAGAATCTTTCTGTTGAATAACATTTATTACTGTCGACAGAAAATTTCTGTATACAGAAATTTTCTGGCAACTTTTTGCTGCCAGTAATTCTTCTGTATACAGAAAATTCCTGTATACACAAATTTTCTGGCAACTTTTTGCTGCCAGTAATTCTTCTGTATACAGAAACTTTCTGTACACAGAAAGATGTTACATTCTGGCAACATTTTGCTGCAGTTTTTCTGTTAATTTACAGAAATAGTATTTTTAGTTATTTCATATATTACTATCGTATTTCTCCAAATGTTTAAATTTTTTTATACAAATACTTTAAAAAAAATTAATAAATTTACAAAAATATAATAGTAATACATAAAATAAATATAATACCAGTAAGTAGTTTGGTATTATATTTATTTTATTATTACTATTATATTTTTGTAAATGTATTAAAATTTTTAAATATATGTATAAAAACATTTAAACATTTGGAGAAATATAATAGTAATATAGGAAATAACTAAAAATACTATTTCTGTAAATTAAGAGAAAAACTGGAACATCTTTCTGTAAAAGTAGCCATATTTTATAAATAAGTAACATTACCAGCATAACTGTTGGTGGCCTTATGATGACATGTAAAAGTGCTTAGTTCATTTACTTAACTTTTTGTGACACTGACAACCACAGACAAACAAAATTAGAAATATTTCTGACAAGAATAAAAATTGATTTTTCTTTTTTTAATCACTGAATCTGAACTTTTTGTGTTCAAAATCTGTACTTAGAGATATAAGTATACTCATACTTTAAAATAATCTTAATAGACACAAATAACTCTTCAGTTCAACAGTAAATTAAAATATTAAAGGTCTGAATTAAACATTCTGTGTGAGTAATAATTGAGAGCTGTTTCAAGAACACTAGTACTTACCGGAGCCGCAACTACTGTATACGACACCTGGGGTCAAACCTTAATTAGGGTTCCCCTCCCAAGGAGCGATAATTGATCTTGGCACCCCCTTTAGCACAGCACCCGCATCATGTGCCCCACTTATTTCAACAAGAGAAATAAGTATTCTTTTCCCATGAAAAGATAGGAGGATGAGTGTATTTGTAATGAAAACTTTTACATATCATTTATAATCATGCCATTAGAGCTCTAAAGCAAAAAATTATCTATAGCAGAGCTTGACAACCTGCAGTCTGTCTAAAAAGGAGAAAGAAAATGAGAGAATTTTACACTTTTCCTATCATTTTAGAAATACACAAAGTATTCGATTTCCAGTATAATGAAACATTGTTGAACTCAGCAGCAGATCAAGAGAAAAATATGGGGGGAGAAAACAAATGCTGAAAATTTCACCTTTTATTTTCCTGCACGCTTATTTTATTTATTTACTGTTTTTTTTTTTCTTTGGTTAGAATCTGGCAACTAAATAATTGTTTTATAAATAGTTGGCACTAAATTGCAGGATAAAAATTTAAGCATAGGTATCCTAATAGTGAAAAACAAATGAGGAATTATCCAACATCAGAGAGCCTTTTCTCTGCTCTGCTAGGGTTCATTTTTGAACTACACATTTTAGAAAGCAACACAAAAGCGATCTTCTTGCAAAAATAATAATAATAATTCTTATTTATATAGTCAAACTTGAATAATTCAAAGTTGAAATTTTGAATTGATCATGCTCGAGTTATCCAAGTTTTGCTGTAATAATGAAAACTACACTCAATACTTTTAATCTTGTTCACTTAAATTAAAAATAACTCATTTCAGATTCTATTTTAAACACTACAGTTACAAGAATGCATTGTTGCCATAAGTTGTTAAATTGAACCATTAAAGGAAAGTCACTTCTAGAAAAACTCTTGAAAATAAATGAAAATGCATAAATATAAAACAAATAGAGCATTAAATGGTGCATTAAAAAATAATCTGATTTTGAATGCTATTGTAGCTATTTTGCATTTTTTTTTTCCCCAAATGTGTAGCAACAGAGTTTTCAAAATTATCTGGAACCACACATACACTTTACTACTAGCATAGGTAGTGACGCCTGGTATTCTCGGAAAAATCCAAACCATTTAGACTTAAAAGTTACAAAATTAGTTAATTAAAATTATTAGCTACACTGTAAAAAAAAAAAAAAGAATCGGAAGTGTTACCTTAAAATATGGGGCAGCTCTTGTATTTTAAAATTGCAGGAACGTTTCTGCACTAGGCGGGTACGGTATTTATAAATGTTTCTGCATATTTTGGAAAAATATTTAAATATTTTCCAATTTTTTTTTGCAAAGGTTTCCAGATAAAAGGTGAATAGATGTGTAACATTTCAGTATATTTCGGGGAAAATATTCAGTAACCCCTCTTTTTATTTCACAAAGGTTTGCGAATTAATATGCAATATTCCTATTAATAAATTGAATTTTATTAATTTTAATGAGTTTTAAAATAAGTGTTTAACTTATGACTGCTTTTTTTGCAAAAGAAAATCTTAAAATATGAAAAAGTAATTTTTACTATCATAAAGTCATAAAAAAAAATCTTAATAAATTACAAATCTGATCGTGGTTCCCTGAAATTTGTCATACTAAAATTGTACATTGGATTTCTTTTCCCCCTCTATGAATCTCAAACAAAATAAAAGGTTCTTTATAGAACCTTTTTTTTGTTTGAGACAGTTTTCAGAGAGGGTGAAAAAATATTATTAGCTTATTTTCGGCAGTTCATTTTATACTTAAGAAAAAAACTGGAATAACTCCACTGACTTTCCGAACTCTTGATCCTTACCAAGCATTTAAATAAATTTAATCAGCTCAATCAAATGTAGTATTCAGACACTAGTGTACTTCAAATAATTTGAGTGTATAGGCCGCAATGTATAAGAATAATTTTTTGTAGCCCTATATAATAAATAAAAAAAAAAAAAAAACTGCAAGCCCTCCACATACTAAAATCTATACAGTGTGCAAGACAGTGACCTATAACACGCGTACCTAATTGAGCACTCTTTAGATGCTACTACACTTTCAAGAATTTGTGCCATAATGTATAAGAATATTTCGTAGCACTGTACTTAACATCTGTGCTCTACCCACATCAAAATCTATACAGGTTGTGTGACTGTGACCTATGAACTTTTATTAAAATGCACCATTTAGGCACTAGCGCACTATAAATGATTTGCATCTGTAGGCCATTATGTATGAGAATTTTTTTTTTTTTTTTTTTAACCCCGTGAACAGTGATCGCAACAACGCCTCTAGATGTGAATACACACCTTAGAAATTTCGGAATATGTGTTTTTACGCATTGCTTTTCCATATAAAATTAGGTATATTTTGATAAATAATTATGATTTGCTGATTTTAAATTTTAAAAATCAATTTTTGTACTAGTTTTTGTTGAACTGATATTTATGTACCTAGATATAAAAATCAGTTATTATTTATGTGTCAAATGCTATTTAATTATGTATTTGAAAATTTAGCATGTTCGTTGTTTTAATTACTTGTTTGGAATAGAAAATACTTCTAAAAAGGTTAAGGAGTATTTTTACTCATCTGAAAAAATCCTAGATGGATCACTGCCCATGAACAAATTATCAGCTCTATGCACACCAAAATCTATGCAGGTCATGTGATTGAAACCTATAACATACATAACCAATTAGCACTCAATTGAATGCATCATTCAGACACCAGCACACTTCAGACACTAACACACTTAGGCCTATAGATAGAAATGAAGAATTTCTATCCATAGGCCATAAATTTTTTTTGTAGCCCTGTAAAAAATTTATAAGTCATATATACACCAAAATCAATAACGTTTGCATGGCAATGGTCTATAAGATACATACCAAATTTGAGCTCAATCGAATGCACCATTTAGGAGCTATCGTGTTCACTCATACACACACAGATACATGCTCAAAAAGTTAAAAAACATGAAAAAAAATTTTTTTAGTAAAAGTTTTCAACAAATTATATATGCCATAAAGTATTTTATTTTAGAAAAGTAGTATATACATTACAAATTATCTTTTCTAAACATTAATGATGCAATACAGATACACAGGACTTCTCTCTGCAAGTAAATTGATACATTTCCTGAAAAAAAGAAAAAGTAAAATCAGATACATTTTTAAATATATTTGATAAATTTGCTGGACGATTCCACTGTTATGTGTGCGACATCTGTAAACTGCTTTTCTTTAACTCCTTTTTCATAACTCAGCATTGAAAAATCAGGTATCAATATTACCTTGCTTTACATCCTTTTATAAAACGAACATATACACAATAAATATAACTATCTGCAACATTTTATATTTAATTATTAATTTTATAAAATTTGTAACATGTGTGAAAACTTATGGGTAACACACAGACATTGGAACTGTCCTGCTCAGCAAACTCCTAAATAAAAAAAAATATTTCATTTTTATACTCTATGACACTATAGGTTCCCGACCATATGATTATGTCTTTGGTTATAGTGAGCCTCTGGGGAGCAGCAAATTTGATTTGAAGTCACCCCTGCAGGGAGGGCGAGATTTTGGAGATTTAAGGCAAAGAGCAGTTATCTCACTTGTTCACTATATCCAAAGTTCTGATGTCCGATAACAATAGAACAATACAAAACTAGAATTTTATACAAGTACTGAATGTTTATTAAGTAAATCAAACATAATGGATTGCATTTATAAGTCTAGAACTAGTTAAGTAAAATAAACACAATTAATCGCATTTATGGAAATAATGTATATTCCATTAAGTTGGAAAAAGGAGCTAAGACTTTTAGCATATATTCATTGAGGATGGAAAAAGAATCTATATTCATTGAGGATGGAAAATGAAATCGTCTTAAGTCAAGACGAAATTTCAACTTTTAGTTCACTTTTGTTAATGAATGCTTTTAAAGGATAGGATGGATTGCAGCATTGAAAATGTTATGACCCCCTCCCCCCCCTTGTTTAATATAATCAACTTAGTCTAGACACTGGCAATTCACCTGTACAGTGGTCACCACTTATTTCGGTTAGTGGTTTATCCTGTGAGCCGCTTATTCTGGTCAAAATTGTTATGAACAGAACAAAATGGCCAAACAGCACTGTCCACCGGTTACCTCGGTAGTGAGTGCTGCTTTATCCAGTTAAGTAATCTGGAGATTGGGTAAAATTTTGACGCAATTAGCTTTTAGGGTCATGTGGAAGCCAGTCAAAGATGACTCATATTTGTGTGGAGGTGTTACAATAATTTAATCAAAACAATTGTTAATACACTTAATAGAATTTTAATAAAAATAATGATCAATCTGACACCCTGAACGAATCAGGCACCCGATGATGATGACAATGGTGTGCACCTGAACCACATGAGTAGATTCGCTGAACACTACAGACATTTTATGTAGAGCTTTTGAGGAGAATAACATAAATGGTTACCTCTTTTCACCACTAAGTTAAATTCAGTTTGCGCTAAAATACAATATACCCTTAAAACAGCCTTTAATCTCAGATTTTCCCCCAAGTTGTAATAGTTATTTTTTTTTCTTTATTCTTAAATATGTTCATATGTCAAACTATTGAATAATATTGTTTATATATTTTGTTTTAATTCACAATTTTTTTTATCTTCAATATTTCATACTTTGTCTCTTACTTTTACTTTGGTCCCGCTGTTTATTTCGGATTTCGGTTATTCCAGCCAGTTTCAATCCGTTTTGATGTAACTGGAATAAGTGAGGACCACTGTATTTTGGAACAGGAGCTTGATAATCTTTCTCTCTACTTGAACACTAAAGAGACACTCTTCGTGGGAATAGAACAACATTGCCCCTACTGTCCAAAAATTTTTAAGTTCACTATAACGGAAGTCGTGGTTCATTAAAACTGAAAAATGCTATGTGCATTTCTAATGTATGTGAGTCAGGACTAAGGAAATGTGTTCACTATAGCTGAAAGGTCTCTATATCTGGAGTTGACTGTACATATACACAGAGAATGCTGTGGCTTTTTTAATTTATAAGTTCTAGGGACTTACGGAGTCTTTCGCTGACATTTTTCCTTTTTAGATAATGTAACAAAATAATGAAAGCATTTACAAGTCTAACATAGGCATAAAGAGGGGTTCACAAGTATGATTAAGGTTTTAAAAAAGGCAGTTCTGGAACCCAGCGATTCAGAAGAAAAAAAAAAAAGCTTACAATATACGCTATAGCACTTCAGCATGATCTCTGCATACGAAATTACCAAAAGCTTAATATGAGGTATGATCCAAAAGTTTGGGGACAACGTGTAAAATTCTTTACCCTGAATAGTTCACATCACCGAAGTACTACATCCACCTTCAAAGTAGTCACCTTGGGCGACGATACACTTATGCCAACGTTCGTATAATTTCTGGAAGCCATTTTCCCCAACCTCCCATAAGGCTTTTTGCAAAGCTGCTTTCATCTCTTCAGATGACACAAAAGTGTTTCATCTCTTCTGATGAAACAAAACGGCATCCCTGTATTATTATTTTTTAATTAATGGGAACAGGTGAAAATCACATAGGGCTAGTCGGGTGAATAGGGGAATGTGAATAACCTGGGTACTTTGTCAATTAAATCACCCAATATTGTCATTCATTATTCTTTTTGTTCAGTAATCAACAATCGAGGGACAATGTGCTGGGACACTTGGTGTATGTTGAGACCTTCCATTGGAATGCACTGGCAACTTGTATATAAGTGTCTAGACTCTGCGATTTCTACAAGTGTTTGACGACGATCTTTTCAAACACATTCAAGACACCAATGAAATATTTTCTGTATTCCATGAAGTCGAAAGTCGGCCAACATTGTCCAACGATTCTCAGCCCTCTTTAAAATGCAGATGCCATTCATAAACCTTCGATCTCGTCATGGTAGATTCATCATACACATTTCTTAGCATTTCCAAAGTCTCTATTGGTGTTTTACCTAACTGTTGACAGAATTTAATGATACAGCTCTGCTCAAGAAAAGCCAATTTTCTTATGTCACCAAGCTAAGACAACCGACTTCGGAAAGTAACAGCTGTGAGTGCTGTTCGTCCGCATGACATGGGATAAATCAACTCAGTCAGGTAGGGGTAGGTTGGGAGAATCCTTTCCAAGCAATTTAACTTTAGGTACTTACTTTCGCCACATCATCAGGAATAACCACAGTCCCGGAATTTTTGGATCATACTATGTATAAGCTAATATAAAGCTTTCAGCATAAAATGCACACATAATCAATACTCTCCTTAATTGTCATTTTAATTGTAAATAAAATATAACTTTTCAAATTTGTAATTAAATACTAAATAAAGATTAATTAAAATTCATTTTATATTATTCATAGGTAAAACACACAACAGTATATTATATGTAAAACTAAAAAATCTTGGTCATGAAAAAATACCTTTTACAAAATTAAACACTAATAGCAGCATACTTATATTTTGCAATATTAATAATTTAATAAATATGCTATGATAAATGTAATTAATCTGGTAACTATGCTTAATCGCATCATGCTTTGAGTTTTACAAAACATATTTAGCAGTTTTTCAAAATTGTGTTTCTAATTGAGGATCAGAAAAAAATCCTCCTATCCCCACCCCACCCGATAAAGAAAAGTAGAAAACCATGTCAAGTAGTGTTACCCAGTAGAAAAGCCTGCATTTCTGTAATATTATTAAATATATTAGATTATTTTTCACTCATCTTAAAATTCAATGACTTAGGATATTTTATAATATGAAATTAACATATTAAAGTATAACTAAGCAATATTATTTGTAAATACATTTAAAAATCTGTTAAAAATACCTTTTTTCTCTTCGTTCTGAAATTATTTAGCTGAATATATAGCAGAATTTGGCCAAATATCTGTTCAGTATTCGGCCTACCAAATTCACCAGTGTAGAGATGTCCTGTGTCAATTACAGTTGACGTTACATTACTGGAAAGAAGCTTTTTCTGATTGAGCCATCAAATCGCAGGACACTTCCCCCTATGCATGTTACAACACAGGTATAAAAATCACTTGCAGACAGTAGGCCACAAAAAATTTAAAGGTATTACACAAGAGCAAATCAAGCAGTGATATCATAAACGATCACTTTTATACACTTGGGGCTGTTATTTTGGTATTATATTAATAACAATTTCTGGGATTATATTTGTTTCTTAAAAGAAAAGAATTCCTTAGGATGATTTTTCAAGAATTTCCAGGTAATCACAAGAAAAAAATAATTATTAAGTGTCTAAAGCATTACAACAATTAAAATTATTTGTTTCTTCCTCCTACATACGTACCAACATTCCGTTATTGAAAATCTTACAGAACACAATAAAAATCAACTAAAGATTAAATGTTTATCCTTACAATACAGTTTAATTATAAATATCCATTTTATTAAATAAAATTCAAAGCAAGTTATGGAGAAATCTTTTTTCATAGTATGAAAATCAGTTATGATTTTTATAAGCTGATTAATGGAAATACAAATTTATATCAACATCTGTAAAAGAAAGTCATAAATGATCAACATACCTAAATTTGTCATAAGACAGATTGTTATTATTTAAGAGAGTGTTCAAATGTGAGAGGAAAATATATATGATACACCCCACTAGCGAGTGAGGACATGCAACCAGTGTTATATATATCAGTCTCAAATAATATCCAATTTCAAATCTAAGGCTCTCCAAAGTGCCAACATACACCATTTTGCAAGATTTTTTTCAGGGAATCATTCGAAGCATCGACTTAATAGCAATCAAAATGAGAAATATCTGTCACTTATATGGTTCGATCACCAAAAAGTAAAGCAGGCATTTATTTGAAAAGAAGCAGCATTTTAAAAATTATAAACTATAACGAGTTTTATCATTAACTCTAATGTACTAAATGCAAAGATTTCAATTCTCTGAAATTTGGCGGAATTCCCCCAACTTAAATCAATTTACTCAATGTGGTGAGAATTCTGAAGATAGATCGCTTGAAATCCCTTAATAAGTGCATTATTTCTGATCAGATAATTAAAATTTAACGCTGTATTCCACTAAAACCTATACACTTATTTTCAAAAATGCTATTTCCTTAAGCTCTCAGTATATTGTGCCAAGCCTAAAACTGTGCAAACCACTAGAACTTACTTTCTCAAAACCGGCATATCAGCCATTTTATCTTTTGCCAAACTAACAAATTTTACATAATAGCCTCGGAAATCTTCAATCCTTATTTTGCATACAAAACATGTCATTCCTGCTCTGATTTCCCATGCACATGATATTATAATTAAAAAAATAACTTTACAAAAATAAACTAACAAAAAAATCATTATTATTCTTTTATTTTTACTTATTTAAGAATTGAAAACATTTTATTCGGCAAAATTGCAACCCATGACAACCACGATGCTCATTTCACACGTTTTTCACTATGGGAATGGGGGTTACAATTACAGAAAGCTTTCTATGTGGAAATCATAAAAAAATCTTAAACTCTGGGAACGGGTGGACTTTCAAAGTTTTAAAGTGGACTATCATTTACTCCATATTATTTTACACATCTGTGCAAAATTTCAGGCTGATTGGTCCATTTTTGTGGATTTGTATACGGTCTAAACCCACAAACACAGTTTCATTCTTATTATTACTTAGATTTCTGTGTATCAAAAGCATACATTTATAAAAAACATTAGTTAAATTTACACATTTAAGCTATTAATAAATGGTGGTATCTATGACAAGTTAGAGAGAAAATGGAGTTTCTGCTGGATAAGCAAAAAAATCAATCATATCTTTATCTCATACGGTTTTCAATTTAATAAATTTACAAGCATAATTTAGCTGAACATTAGTGACTGAGGTACCAAAGTTAAAAAAATTGTTTTTAAAAATTTTGTTGAATAAAAACACTTCTTTCTAAAAATCTTACAATAATGCCAATTAGATTTATAATAATCTTACAATGTAATCAATTTCTTACATTAAACCTTACATGTTGGCAGCAATGCTTCTAGCATAAATAATGTTAATTCATTAAATCAAACACAGTTCCATATTAAATTCTGCATATAAAAAGTCAAAAATTATTTCAAGGGTGAAATGAGTTTTTAAAAAAACACGGTACTTACGTATTATCCTGCCAAACTATTTTTCCGTCAAATGAGTAGCCAATCGTATTCAAAACCGTTGATAATTTCATATACCCGGCATTTCTCTTGGCGAAAAAAAAAAAAAAAAATCGCTCGCCTTGGCGGACTGCAGGGTAATACGTAAGTACCAAAAACACTTTATCGATTGACAGGATTTTGTTCAACCCAAAAAATCCCAGGTGGGTTTAAAAAAGCCCAACTGAAAAACTTAAATGGTTTTTTTTTTTCGAAATTTCAAATTTAATTACATAGGTAATACATCTCTTGATATCAGACACCAATTGCAGGGTTCAATGCATACGATAATTGGGTTTGTATTGCAGCCTCATCACAAAATTACCAACGATTAATATGGCCCTTTACAAAAATGCAATCAATTATAACAGCACTTCACTGTCACTTAACCTGTTTTATCAATTATTTTAACAAGATGTATTTTACTGGAAAAAAATTCCTGGATCAACCCCTGACTTGTAAAAGGTCTGTAGAACTTTTCATAGGGCACCTATGAAATTGGGGACAACTTTTGTTAGTAAAACAAGCTTATACTGATAGTCTGTACACAAGGTTAATGGTAAACAACTCCATTTACTAAACAGTATTAATACGAGCAAAACCGAGCAATATTACGCATAAACAATGGGGGAATAATTCCGTAAGAGGGGGCAGGTTTAATTGGCAACATTGTTTTTGCCTTCAACGTCTATATATAAGAAAATATAAAACCAAAACTACAATACACTTATCTAAGGACCTTCTTAAAACATTTCTAAACATATTTCAAATGCAATATAAAACAAATTGAACATAACCAAAACACTTAGCTCTACACTGCCCCCGCTTACGGAATTCACCCCAACAATGGAATATTTGTCTTAAATAAAAGTACTAAGTTTATAATAAAAGCAAAACTCGTTAAAGCTTTTTATTGTTATTATTATTCAGTGATGAATGCTAGAAAACAGAAAATATAAGTGGGAAAATATAAAATATTCCAACTTGAAGCTCTATTTTCCAGGTTTTTAAAGAAAAACTAAACTTACCATGAGATTTCTCTGGCAATTTATGAGCTAATTTTTAATCCCGGTGGCGTATGAATCTCAAATCGTATCATTACTTTAATTTTAAAATTGAAAATTAGTGTTTCTCTGTTTCTTTTTTACAGATATATATAAAAAATATGACTAGAGTAACAGGAATTGAATATAATCACAAATTATTTTGACTTTGCAATCGTAATTCCCCATACACCGATACGGAAAAAAACGTAAACAATGCATTTCATAAATAAACCAAGGAGAGTGGTTTTGTTGAACAGTGCCGTCCTTAAACCTC
This sequence comes from Cheiracanthium punctorium, assembly GCA_038373885.1. Taxonomy (NCBI): domain Eukaryota; kingdom Metazoa; phylum Arthropoda; class Arachnida; order Araneae; family Cheiracanthiidae; genus Cheiracanthium; species Cheiracanthium punctorium. Next base: position 2,371,759 of record JAWZYV010002197.1, read on the forward strand.
ATAAGTCTAATATATATTTAACTGTTTCTGTAAAATACTTCAATAAAATGAGAGTAATGATTAGAAACCGAGAAAATTAAATTTATCCAGGCTTTACTAATTGTTTTATAAGAGAAATAGGTTACGTGTAAACATTAGGCTTAACGGCTTTAAAATACACGTCGTTATGTTTTAAAGCATGAGTTTTTTTGAAAAAGTAATATTTCTTAGCAGAAAGATTTCAGAAAATATAAGTAAAAATTTAAAAAAATTACCTTTAAAATCATTTTTCAATTCTTTACGGATCCTCAAGCGTTTCACGTCGTAAATGGTTGTTTGTGTTTCGTTCGCCGCCACCGCCACCGGGCTGCCACAGCTCTACAGATAAACGTCGTTAAAATACAAAACCCGCTTTATAACATAAAATATAGCAAGTTTACGTGGAAAGCATGGTTAAATTCTGTTAACATTTTTTTTCTGTTGGAAAAATGACAGAATAGTTCTGTATTTTTAAGATTATTTTTTGCAGTGTATATGTTAATTTTATGGTTCTAAAACATACACACACTAAATTTTTTAATAAAATTAAAGAAAAAGGTTTTAGATAATATCCCTTTTTGAGTCCTATTAAGTTTACAAAATTTCACGCACTGTTATTTTACGATAACTAACGGACGTTATATAACTGAAAATCTACAGCAAAATTCAACTTTGTCACTGTTCTCTCAGTTCCTAGCAATATCTTTACCGTCTGCTCTATAAATGTCTGCCTCATCAAAGACAAGTGCATAACCTGGCTGAATTCCTTTCATGTAGTGCATTTTCATGTTTGCCTACGACGTCAGTAGCATAGTGTTTAAAACTGCATTTTTTCTTACCATAGACCTTTAATATTACGAAATCTCCAACGATAACATTAAAATCTTTTACATATTCAAACTCCAAATCCTTAAAGTCAGATTCATTAAAAGGTTCTTTTCATTCGTCCTCTTCTTCAGTTGAGCTATTCTTGTAATTGCTTGCAATTTTTTTTCTCTCTTGCATCATATCATTAGATCTTTCACTCATCGTAGGAAAAGGCTTTTACCATCTCTGGTGTCATTTTTTGTTTTACATATTTATTTGAGAAACTGTAGATTTTTTGACTGATGTGGAAGACTTATTTAGATAAATTTAGATCATTGAAACATTAAAAAGTAAGAATCTTACAGAAAGAGAATAAATATATAAATGGGAACACAATGGGTTACTGACCCACTGTACCCCATTTCAGGTGCCTCAGTGTGCCACCTGAACCTGCCTATATGAACCAATGTGTTATTTTTCACCTGAAAATTCCAAATTTTTAAAATATTCATTTAAATACAATATAATAGAAGAGAAGGTATTTTAGGCAATACAAATATTTTAACTAATATTATAAATACGAAAGTGAGTTTGTTTGTTTGTTTATTACGCTTTCACGACTAAACCGCTGAATCGATTATGATGAATTTTGGTATAGAGATAGATGGGATCCTGAAGAAGGCTATGGGCTACTTAGAATTTTAGATTTTTAATTACTTTTTCAATTATTAATTAAAAACCGCTTTTACGTTGTCATTCTTGGCGAGTTTCACCCGTATCAAATGATTCATGTTTTGAGCTTACAGGAATGCTATCACTTCAATGAAGAATCGCGTGTATTTGAAAAACATTAAATACCACGGAAATTGTGCCAGTTTTATGCCGAATCTATCTATCTATAATAATAAAAATGAATGTTCTCCAGACAAATCTACAGAATGCAGAGCTTTGAAAATTTGAGCACATAAACCCATGACTTCGGTAATGGGGGCACACCTGAGGCTCAGAATTTTGAAATTTTAATTACTTTTCTAACTATTAATTAAAAAAAATTTTTAGGTGGTCATGCTTGGCGATTTTCACCCGCACAAAATGATTTATGCTTTTGAAATAAGGCAGTAGTTTTATTTACGGAATCGCGAACATTTGAAAAACATGAAATGGCGTGGAAATTACGTTAGTTTTACGCTAAATTAAAAAATATAAAAAAGAAAAGTCCAAATGCTTTTCTTAAAGTTCATAAATTTCTAAATCCTACCAATATTATAAATGTGTATGTTTGGATGTTTGTGACTGAATCACACAAAAATGGCTGAACGAATTTGGAAAAATTTGTAATGGGTAGCTTTTAACCTGGATTACCCTGGATATACCCTGGATTAACATACAGGCAACCTTTCATACCTATAGAATAAATAATTCTTTTTCACAGACACTCAAAATAATTCTAATACATAACGCTCTATGGACATTTTCTAGCTACTGAACCGATTCTAGAACTTTTTTCACTGATTGAAAATGAGGCGTGGGCGGGGAATTCTAAGTTCCGGGAGTTTCTTAATGTTTATTTTTCTATGTACACGGTTGCTGCATCAACCGTTTGCCGGGAAAACGCGATAATAGAGAAATGGAACACATTTAAGAATTTACGCGTAAAGAAATGGCAAAATGGTACCTCGCGTAAAGAAATGGCAAAATGGTTGAAATTTTAAAATGCCGATAAAAGAATAGCTTTAGATTCTATCACTCAGAAATTATTGATTGTAATTTCATCTCTACTTATTATAAAGGAAGGTGTCTGTGTGTGTGTGTGTGTGTGTGTGTGGGTGTGTGTGTCTGTCTGCAGCGTTACGGACAAACGGCTACACCTAGAAACACCAAATTTGGTATTCGGGAAGATGTAAATATGTAGTTGTGCACCTCGAAGCGATTTTTTCAAAATTCGACCTAGATTTTTTTTTATTTTATGTTTTATGCGATTTTTGGCATTTTTTCTCACCTAATTCGTAATAACGGCGGAAATTACGCTCGCAGCAAAACGGCATTTGTATCATCGGATAGAGGAGAAAATTTTCTTTTAAAAACAGTTTGTTCTGAATACTTAACCTGATTTACCAATTTTTAGGAATTTTTTTACTAAACATCTGCTTCGCGATTTTTTTTCGTAAAATAATTTTAAAACTGTCGCATCTTGAATTCTATCCGTCATAACTTTTAGATATTTTGACAAATCGTGAAACATTCTTTTCTCCCTCTTTTAAAATAAAAACGAAAAAATTATGTAAATTAGATGATTTTTTACGAATTTTAATGCAGCCTAATGTTTAGAATTTAATAGCATCAACGCGATCTTACGCCATTCATTACATTGCGATCACGGCACGAGAATTTATGTTCGGCTGTTGCCACAGAAAGGATTAGAAAAAAGGGTTTTTTCAACCAATCGAGTTTTTAAATGGGATATCAGAATTTCAATTCGCAAGTGAGGATCTATGACGTCAAATGCTTTAAGATACCTAAAAATTACGCCATAATTTTAACTCATTTATTCCAGCTCTATTTTCAACACAGGGAGACGATATTTTGATTAAAATTTACTGTAGAAATAAACTAAGAAATTCACGATTATTATTATTAGAAGTGGTATTTTAATCCGGTGCTTATTTAAAAATTGAAATGTTTTCACGGCGCTGAAAATGTTCATTTTAAAAGTTACAAAGTTCGTTTCAAAGCGCGATATATTAAAATTTTTCTATTCATTATTTTTATTTTTGGCATTTAATTTAGCGCAGGCGTTGCCTAACATACGCATGCAGGTTGCGAGTATAGTTTTATTTTAACGTTGAATTACGTTCCTCCATAAAGGTCACGCAAAGTTTTAATGATACCGTTTGAAAACAATTATGCGAAATATCGAAAGTAACTCCGAAATTAATCTACCGGGGTATCCTTTACGGCAGTCAAACAGTGACGTCATAAATTTAAAAAAATGTGTGAAATTTGTAAACTCTGCAACTCTAACGCCCTGTCACAATTAAAATGGGAATAAGTAGCTCCTCGAGATTACACAGTTTGATGTTTTTCAGGAGACAGGACTATGGAGGATATAAAAGATATCGCTATTGGATATTTAAAATGGCACCCCTTGGATATTTTCTCCCCACAGTAAGATGAAATGGTTTACGGCGCTAAATACGCCAATCTTATAAAACTATGTATAAATTAAATATATATGGAGAGTTTCCTTAATGGCAACCATTATGTGAAATGATTATTATTTATGCTAATGCGTAAATTGCAAAGAATCGCCACAGAATCAAAAGATCCCATTGAGGCCAAATAATCTAAGCTGTTTCTTTTAAGGGAGCCTTGAAGAGGGAGAAGCGAGTATAGATAGTATTAATGTACGTAATAGGTAGTATTATTAGATTTTTAAAGATAGTATGAATAAATCGCAATGTACCACGTTAATAAATATTTCATGAAATTAAAAGTGTTTATCCGTTTTCAACGGTTGTCTTACAACCAACTAAACGAAAAGTAATTCTAATTTGCGTTAATATATCCCGCAGTCATTTCAACAGAGGGGATTACTTGAACTTTTTTAAAAATGAAATTCTGTTTTGTCACATGCAGATATGATTTTAGTAGTAAAATATTCCTTTCTTCCCGTATGAAGAGCCGGTGCGCAGCTATTTTAAAAACATCTCTTGAAAATAGCATAAATGAATTCAGAAGACCTCAAAACGTGTAAATACACCAAAATCTCGAAGTCGAATTTTTTTCATGATTGCAATACTTTCCTTATATGGTACATTTTCGGAAAGAAATAAATGGTGCTCCATTTCATGTAGTGTCTTAGGTATTTAATGCTACAACTTGAGCCTAAAAAACAGTATGATGTAGAAATAAGACATTTTGAAAGCCAGGAGTTCTCTGCAAACTATTAAGCTTTCCACTTTTTTAATAGTGAATGACACTGACGTAGTTTTTTGAGTCATTATACTGCAATGATCAGGTTAGTACTCATGACACAAACTTTACATTAAGAGTCAAATAATTTTGCTCTTTTTTTTTTTAAAATTCCACATCACGAATAATTTCGAATTACACATGTAAGGAAAATTTTCGTTTCCTACTGTGCGAAGAACGGGCACGCAGCTAGTGATGAATAAAACACGTTATAGTTGATAATTTTAAAAAATTCGGCTGTATTAAGGGATTCAACTTTTCAAATAAAGGCTTGCTTTACTTTTTCGCGGTCGAACCATTTCCCATATATTATTGCTGCTAAGTCAATGCTTCGAATGATTTCCTGAAAAAACGCTTGCAAAATGGCGTATGTTGGCACTTTGGCGAGGCTTAGATTTGAAACTGGATTTTATTTGAGACTGTGATATATAATGACACTGGTTATTGATAAAAATGAATGTTGGTATGAGTGTATGAGGTTGAAAAACACCAGCACCGTTGAGCACCGTTGCACCATGAAATTTGGTTCACCTAAGTCTTTTATCATGGAGAAGCTTTTTATGCTATCCGTTTTCCTCTAACTTGCCACCAGGTGGCGAAGCAGAACGTCGAATTCTATTCCGTTTAGCCGTTTGCTATGCGAATATCGTCCAACCAATTTCGATGAAATTTGGTACACGCGAATATTAGAACACGGAGAATATTTTTCACTATCCATTTTGCTGTAACTTGCCGCTAAATGGCGCTGAAAAGCATCAACTTCTATACCGTTCGACCGATCGGCATAAAATTTTTTATACTTACACATTTGAGCACGAAGAATATATTCTAACTGCGTTCCTTTTGATGTTACTCACCACTAGATGACACTGCAATGCATTATTATTTTAAGTCGCCACTAGATGACGCTGCAGCAGGCCAAATTCTTGACCATTCAAACGGTCGCTATGAAAATCAGTATACATAGCTATTTGAACAATAAGAATATTTTGGCGTTATCCATTTTGCTATAACTCGCCACTTCACGGCGCTGTAGCAAATCATTACTTTAATTAACTACTAGATGGCCCTGCAGTGTATCACTTCTTGACTGTGCAAATGATCGCTATGAAAATAGGTATGCATAGATATTTGAACACGGGGAAGAGTTTTGCGCTATCCATTTTCCTATAACTTGCCACTAGATGTCGCGTCAACACATGAACTTCAGGACTGTCCAGCCGATAGTCATGAAAATTCGTATACATCGATATCTGAATGCGAAAAATATTTTCGCCGTATCCGTTTTGCTAAAACTCGCCACTAGATTGCGCTACGCCGCATGGCCTTCTGCACCGTACAAACGATTGCCTTGCAATTCGGTATGCATGATTATTGGACACAATATAACGCGATATCCACTTTGCTATATCTGTTTATTACAATGAATAGTAATCACCACAAATCGTAATATCAAAAAGTCCATTCATTCCCGTGCGAAGAACGGGTACTTCAGCTAGTAACTTATAAAAATTTCCTAGAAATCGATGCCTATTGACGCGAGTTATATCAAGGACGGACAGACAGACAAACCGAAATCTTAAACACTTTTCTACCTTGTTGGAAAGTGTCAAAAAAGCTAGACCTTCAGGGGAAAACTTTCAACTTTCAAGGTAAAGACGCGGGGCCCCCCAAAACGCGGGGCCCGTAGCATTTGCTACATCTGCTATATTGTTAATCCGGCACTTACAAGGAGGTAGATTGAATTTTACTGAATAGGTTTACCTTTGGAATGAAAGCGGTGCCAGCATTTACTCAAAAAATTTCCCAGTCAAGGATATATAAATACAAATTTCTACTTTCTATCCATGAAAAAAAAAAAAAAAAAAAAAAAACAGACTAGCTTTCCTTTGAATCTAATTTATTTTTATTATTAGTTTATACTCAAAATCACTAAGAACATCTGTTTTACACAATGTATTTCACCAAATTGTATACAGCATTATTCTATTTCGTTGGAAGGTTTTTTTTTTTTTTTTTTTTTTTTTTTTTTTTTTTTTTTTTTAATTGCTTCCACTCCATTAGACTGTCGCGAAGCAGTCAGTTTGCATTCGATCTTTTGATATTAAATTCGAACACTATTTTTTAAATTCTAATCGATCTCTTTACATTTGAATATTTCTAAAAATGGGATACAAGAATCGCGTCCAGACCTCGTACTTAAAAAAAAAAAAAAAGAAAAAAAAAATTGTTGAAAAAGACAATCGAATCATTTCCCATGACAATTTATATACGTTTTCTATAGAATGTATTAATAAATAGTACATATTAATAATATACACGTTTTCCCCCCTTGACAAAACAGGTATAAAAAGAACGGACTGAGATTCACAGACTATAGCTGAAATCATATTTTTCCAGTTTTTTGGGAGTTATACAAAGTAGTTTTGCATGTAGACGTCTTTCGAAATCAAGGGGAAACTCCTCCTTGCCAATTCTTATCATTTGAAAATTTAAAAAAAAAAGAAAAAAAGAATTATGTATACTTTCAATTTCGTTTTTTGAGTGTTTTTCTTGCAGCGCTTTCTCAATGTTGGGAAATTCCGCTTTCTATCAGTTTATCGTGGTGATACTTTGTCCCACATCTTAAGCCATCAAAATAGTATAAATGGAAATCCCCGCCACCTGTATGGTTATGGTTAAGATCAACTTGAAAGAATCTTACGAAGTTCTGACAGGTCTCGCAGGTAAATATCTTTTTCTACTTAATGTTATGCAATTTTCGATGACGGATGAATGCAATTTTGCAGGTAGGAGGGCGGTTAGTTGCAAAATTCACATCCATTTTATAGAAGTCATATAGGATCTTTAGCATTAATTTCTTTTTTCTCGGGAGGGGCAGTTGGCCCCCTCCGTTCCCTCGCCTTTAATCTGATCTTGGTTCGACTTTTTGGCAAAAATGGAAAACGGGCATGTATAGTTATGTATGCATAGTACCTTAATTCAATTTATAGGTGACTAGTGATAACGGATAGTTCCAACTATACTTTTTTAATATAAAGGATGCTGACATTTTAAATTTCTAAAAGGTTTCTTTTTTTAACACTGAAATATATTTTTTTATAGTTAACTGAATTCATTTTGGATTTCGCTATTTTGGCATTAGCAGTCTTGTGCCATGGCTTTGATTTGAACATTTTTTCTAATTTTAAAGTCGCTTTCCCATTTATTCTTACGGTATGTAATCAGAGATGATGCAGGGCAGGGCACTTCCAACCCCAGTAACTACTATATATATGCTAGTTATATATATAAACAGGAAAGAAAGATTACGGTTCTAAAGGTGTTTAAATATTTTTTCCCGTCTTCTCAGATTTATGTATCAGTAAGGATACCTTCCTTAAGAGAAATTTTCCATGGTAAACTACTCTACTTTTGTTAATGTCTATTGCATGTTTCATCGTAAATTTCCTTATAATTTACGATATTTTTTAATATGCTAGCTTGTAATAAGGATCTCACCTTACAAAGCTATTTCAAGTATTCTTAAAGCAAACACAATTGCTGAAATCTATAAGAAATGTCTAAAACATATCTGTATTTAAAAATTTTAGAGTATCTGCAGAAGCCTTCAATGAGACTTTGCTAATTTCAAAGTTTATCTTATTTACTTCAAAAAAAAGGAACTATTTTTAAGTAATTTGTTTTGACTTTGTGCTTTAATTCTTATACGTAAAACATTTTAAAAAAAACCTTTTAGCCTCTGGCTTTCTATAAAAAGGAAATTTGATAAATTTTAACTTTATTTTTATAAATTTTAATTTTAACTTTACAAAATGGTTGATTACATTTTTTAAATCTTAGCTTTAAATCTTTAAATTTTTATGCTGTAGTAATTTTACGAAGAAACAGAAAAATTTCTTTCAGATCCGTATACTGACGTTAGTTAATCTACTGTTTCCTTGTCATATCTTGACAGCAAATGATGCATTTTTAGTTATTTTGATGTCAGTTCCAAATCTTTGTGAAAGACAAACATCTTGATGTGATTGACAGGAGTAGGAAAGCAATTATCGCATCATGTTTAACTGGCGATGCATAAAATCCAAGCATATTTTTACCCCTGTAGAAATTTTACTTGTCGTTGTTTTGAGTAATCCTAGTAGTTTCTTAATTATGCAAACTTTTATATGGCGAGGAGCAACTGCCATTCTTGAAAAGTCATTCTAACATTTAGCCACTGGTAAGGTTCTAACATAAGGATTGATTATTTTTCATTAAATTAAAACATATATTAATTAACCGCTTGTATTTCATGCAAGACTTGACAATTTTTAAAAAGTCTAAGCAAACTAAGTGGCAAACTTAATAATTAATATGCTGTACTAAATTGACTGATTAACCTGATCAATTTTCTTTTTTTCTGTATATTATGAGTGCACTCAATTTATAATATCCAAAAGCCTATGGAATAAAATTGAGAAAGTATTTTTCAGTACAAATACTTACATATCATTCTGCATGTAGCAAGGGAACAAGAAATTCTTAATTTGGTAGTATCGATACAAAATAAATGCAGACAGGGTGTCCCAAACACACTGATCGAGGATTTTTTTTTCCTTAAATATTGATCACAGACTTGTACAATAAATTACACAGTTGAATAAAAGAAAAGATACAGAATTTTATGGTATCGATAAAAATTTCAGGAGACTAAATCTAAGTAAAAACAAAATTTAAATTAAGTCAGCATATCTTTTGATATTGTCGACAATTGTTAAGACAAAATTCTCCAATTTTATACATTACCTTATTCTTGTATGGAACACATTTTACTAATTGGAATTTTTTAGTACGGGACCACATAAAAATTAAAATTTTGTATTTATTCAGCTTTATCTCCTAAAAATTTTAATCGATGCCCTAAAATTTTATACTTTGTTTACGCAAATTTTTTATTTATTTTTCTAAATTAAATTTGTAATTTATTCTATACGTCTATGATCACTATTTAAGGAATTAACACTCTGTATATATGCACACTAGGGTGGTCACAAGAAATGAACTTTCGAATGTTTGAGGGGGCCCCCCCACAAAAAGTTGCCAATAGGCTCAAAAATGAAGATTGGTAAAGTTTCAGCTCATTTGCATAATATTAACCCGTGCCGCATTGACGTCAAAGTTTAGAAAAATCGCGGTTTTTCGCAAAAAAGCAGTCTTTCCATCATAAAATGGATAAAATTGAGTCTAAAAACATGGTGTTGATCTCGTTTCAGAAGAAAACTTCCCGCCTTGATGAGCCACGCATCACTTTTGTGTAAAAACTTACAGATTTAACCCTCCAAGCGGTTGTCATGTCAAATCCCGTCCACGTTATTCCAGTTTTCACTGCAATACATCTATAATAATAATCATTTGTAATACTGAGATATCATAAAATATGTTTGATATTAAAGCTTGTATGTAATTTAGAAGCCTTTTTTTTAAATAATTGCAAATATTCCTGTTAATTTTTTTTTATATATAATTTAAAAATTACATGAAAATTTTACCGTAAAAACAACTTTAGATTATTTGTCCATTTCCAAAACGCTCAGAGGGTAACATTCGGATAATATCTAGTCCTAAAAAAAAGCATATATCGATGCTTTTTTCAGGACTAGATACGATCCGAATCTTAAAAGTTGGCTTTTTAATGAAAGTTCAAAAAATTATATTTCGTCTTTATCCTCCTTTTGTTTTTCTTCTGTTTTCTTTCTTTTTTGTGTACAAAATAAAGGTTGTAATTTTTAAAAAAATCTGAAATTTAATAAAAATGAAATTTAAGTAAAAGAATGAACAGAAAATAGGGTCAAAGAAGGCATAAAATTGAGAACGACTAACGTTTAGATATATTTGATCATTAAAGTTATGTATCTAAGAGGAAGCACATTATAAAGAAAATAAATTATTATTGTTTACAATTTTTTGTTAAAGTGGCTAGGCTTAGATAATGTTTCTTTCGAAGTTTGCAGCCTCTTTATCAAATTTTCAGTATTGTAATAATTTTAAGTCTTGATTGGGGTTAAAGTCTGAGTGGGAGTGTTGAACCATGCCTTTACATAAATATTTATTATAAATAAACAAATGTCTGTAATAGCTCATTTTTCTAAATCTGTTAATGAGACCTGTTGCCTGAAAAGAAGTATTTTGAGACAATAAATTGCCTTAGACATCCACCTGGCATAATGAACAGCACCAGGTACTCTGAAAGAAATGTCTATTTGGAGAGACTCCTATAAAAATTAAACAATGTTGGGTTAATTCTTTATAGTTATCCCTGAGCTGTTGATTTCTTAAATGTTCTGCAAGAAAATTTGAAAATTCTTGCAAATTTTGCGCTCTTTATGCAATAGTTTCATCTTCAATAGCAGTTTTAAACTTTGTCTTGCCCAACTTAGGCCACCCAATCTGAAATTTCTAAAAAATATCTGAATGAAGAGCAGTAGCTTCGCCCACTTTGCAATCAAATCAGATTTTAGGATGATTTCTAAAATATGATGGCGACAAATTAAATATAGAAGATTTCGATCCAGTAATTGCTGCAACAAAAAATGCACGTTCGCCTTAGGCAACAAGTCATATCAAAACACATTGCCTGAATTTTACCAACTGCCTCCCATTCTTCAACTGCTGTAAATACAGCTTTTGCCTAAGAGTTATTCTCATATTATTTTCAAGCTGAGGAACTCCTATTAACTGTTCTTCGTGTCCACAGCTAAATAAAATCGCTATTCTCTCTACATTTTCTTTATTCAAAATATGAGGAATCATTTTTCCATCCCAGTGAACAACAGCACGCTCTAAATCAGAATTTTAAAATCTGCTTTTGATGAAGTCAATTCTTTGTTTTCGAAAATATTCTTGTCTTCGGAGTCTTATTGCACGTTAAGGGTCCTGTACCGGAAAGATATTATGTGTTAGTGTTGAACCACTTTTACGTTATACCAGTATGTAAATCATAACGATAATATTGGAACTAGGGGAGGCATAGCCCTTCCTTTCCCATACGTATGGGCATTCATGTCCATTCTAAAAGTAATTAATAACAGACAATAAAAATAGCATTGTAATGAAGAAAACTTCAGAGGTTTGTCTTAGATGTTCTTCAACTGAAATACAAATCAAGATCTTTCTTCTGAAGTACAGAAATGCATATCAAATAAATAAATATATTTCACGAATTGTAGTTTAGTTATGAAAATTCTAGATTTGTTGTTTTTTTTTTCGTTTTCTGATGTAAATAATACAAAAGACAGTCAAAATAAATTAAAATTCTTAATTTGTCTTTTTTACACTAATTTTACAAATATGCAGATTTTGGAGGGAAGATTCACAAACTGACCTAAAAAACACTAAATGTCATTAAATATTGGTTTTGTTGAGAGTAAAAGTTCAAACCAACAACATTTTTTACGAAATAAAACAAGAACCAGGTCTGTAGAGCAAATAGTTTATACTAAATGAATGAAAAACTAGATATTTTTAGCAAAAATCGTAATTTTTCAAGAATTCAACCTCAATGCGGCACGGGTTAATATTATGCAATTGAGCTAAAACTTTGCCAATCTCATTTTCTAGTCAATTGGCAACTTTTAGGGGGGTGCCCCAAAAAATAACATTAAAAAAAAAATTCCCCATATAACTTGTGACCACCCTAATGCACACACATGATGAATTCATTACCTCTTCTCTATAAAAATCACATAACCCTTTCCAACCCTTGTATTTTTATTCCTTTCTCCAGTTTTTTCAATTGTCCGTCATGATGAGCAAACTTACAGAAAAACTTAAGGAATAATTGATATCTTTCCCAAAAGCATACCTATCAAAATTCTGGAAACTTTATGCATTTGTTACATTCGTGTCTTGTACCTTTTGGCATTTGTGACAAAAGGAAATTGTGAAATTTACTAAAACTTATTCACACACAATTTCGCGATCGACAACGAAAATTTAAATTTTGGTGATTTAAAATTACGAAAAGATTAACAAGTTGTTGAACGATTCCAATTTTAGGTAGTTGTAGTATACCTCAAACACTCGCGAGGTTCGTTTCCAGATTATCAGGATAAATCAAAACTTTAGAATACTTTTGGAACTGATTTGAAGCTGATAGAGCTTAAGCCTTTATGCTGAGGAGTTTTAATATTTTTCCCCAGTAAGCCCGTGTCGTAGTTTCTTCAGATTGGAAAATCAGCTCTTAAATATATGAACCAATTAATGCAAATCTTTGTTTTTTATTCGCAAAAATTAGTTCATCTGAAAAAAAAATCGCTTTTGCAAATTAGCTACGTTTTAATACAACTTTTGCGAGTCAATGAATTCTGATATACGAATACTCCAGATATTACTGTAAGAGTATTAATGAATTTTAGCCCCACCCTGGCCGAGTGGACGAGTCACTCTAAATGGTAGACGGCCGAAGTATGAAGGTCCCGGGTTTGGGTCCCATCGCGTGGCTGTCGATCTAACGGTCTGGAGTTTGGGTCGGTTTTCTCCAGATATAACGTGAATACGCGTTAGAACCACTTAGAAAGTCCCATGTCCAAGGCACCCCCCATCCTAGGGAGATACCCCACTTGCAGGTTTGCCTTAACACATACAATACATAATGAGTTTTAGTGGTATACTATAAATCACTTCTACGACGCATGCTAAAGGTGGTATTATTTCCAGAGTTACAATGTAAAAAACTTCTATTTATTTCAGATAGTTAAACAGCATTATACGTAATAAGAACGTTAAAAATTGTGCTGTTTGAAACTTATAACTGTTAAGAACTTTTTTAAATAAAACTAAATTTAAAAAAATACCATAGTAAAATTGTTCGGACTTTCCTGCCTGTGCAGATATATAGCTTTTTGCAGCTGAAGAACGGTAGACCTTTTGTTCACCCATAACAATTGTATTGGTGTCTTTTATTTTTGTCCATGGTTTTACAAAGCTTTTAGTATTTTTAGCATTAGACATATGTATAAACCTTTACCTTAATTACATGAAAACGCGTTATTTTAATAAGTGGGGTTTTAAATGAACACTTGAATGCAATACCAAAGCATACAAAAAATAAATATATAAATCTGAGTCTATAATTTAGCATCGCCAAGTGAAAACGCTTCGCCATTTATTAATCTTTACAGGCCTTTTTTAAGTTAGATGGTAATAAAATTGGTAAAAATTGCTTTTTTACTAGAAATAGTGCAATGAACTTTTTTAATCATTTATGTATCGAAAGAAAAATATATCATGAAAACTTTACTTAAAAAATAGAGCCCTCTGTGTTTTAAAACGCAGAATTAACTAGCACCATTTTCATACCTTGATTTAAAGCATAATTCACACCTTATCAACATTTAAAAGAATAGAATAGAATAAACAGAAAATAATAAAATAAAATAAACTATAAAAATCTATAGCATGAGACCAGTATTTCTCAAAAACGCATTATCATTCATTCTTAAGTTCTGTAAACAAAACTCAGGCAGACATTCATTATTTTTTTCTCCCTTCTTGTGTCCACTCAAATTAAAACTACATGTGGTCAAGGAAATTACTTCGAGTCTGCAGGGAAATATGTGGTGAGAGGTAAAGAATGAGTTCCGGAGCCTGCGCCAGTAGAAAGATGGAGTAAGGAATAGCAGAAATCAAACAAAAGAATAAGGCGCAGCAATAGAAATATGTTAGCCATGAAATATTAGATAAGGTCTTGGAACAAGTTTTTTGAGGTGAATTACAGTACCTGCAATTGTTTATCTCGCCATGTAGATTGGGGAGGTGCTGTTTATTTATTTTATTTATTTAGTTATTTATTTCATATGTATGATTGACTACTACACTGTTTAAAATATATCTGTAAATTAGCAGGAAAACGACTGGCAGCAAAGTTGCCAGAAAATGTCCGTTCTGTTTATTATTTTTCCGTTTTCTGGGCGGTAACTTTCCGTTTTACTAAAAGGCTGCTGAATAAAATAACTTACTCTGATAACCTTAGTCCCGTACCCTCAACCCACGGAGTGACAGACTGATGCTCTTATCCACTAGACCATACTTTACTTGCTCCAAACTGACCAAAGGTTGACGTACTGGTTATTTTAGTCATAGAATGGGACTTTGGTATTGGCGGTGGAGAGATTTTGAAATTCGTGACCAAATGTTGCTGTCCAGTTATTATTAACATTCTCAAATTATTGGATTCGTAAGAAATTAATTTTAATTTTCAATCCATCGAATGTATGTAAAAAGTAGACATTCACTCTTTAGCTACTTGACATACTAGTATAGTTGTAGATTTCTTTAGAGAAATGCTGGCAAACATTGAAAATGGGACCAAATACATTGGCTACTAAAAATATCTAAAATATTGCATATTCACTGATTTTCGGTTCTCTATTCAAAATTATTTTTAAAAAAAACAGAAATTACTTCATCGCCATTCCAACATTTATGAATGTAACTTGAAACACCCTTGGCTAAGAAAGGGAGTTCCTTATTAAAAAAAAACTAATTATAGTTTAATATCTAATTACTCATAAGAGCGCGTTTGGTATTGATAGTTTTTTCCATCTAAAATGTCTAAAAATCCATTTTTAAAAACTACTTACAAACTTACAAATCAAGCGAAACGCGGAAATTTACCGTTTTCACCTGAAATTTTTGAAAGTGAATTTTCTGATTATATTTAGCAGTGTAAAAAAAAATGCTCGGTATAAATTGATTTTGCATAGTTTCTTATAGTAATTTGAATTTTTATTTATTAGCCGTCTAAACTAGTGAGTCGTAAAACTTCAGTTTTCTCTTCAATACATATTTTTGTGATAACCTCTTCTCTCCAGGAATCCACGTATGGGGACCTTCGCTTTTCCACTATTAAAACTATACTTAATATTTTTTTTTTGTAGTTCTGAACTGACGAACACATCCTTGCATGCTTTAATTTTGAATAAATTGATTTTAACTCGTGAATGTGTAAATTCTTCACACTGACAAACACATTTTGTGTTTGCCGTTACACAAAAGAATACTGAAATGTTATTGAAATTTCTTAAGTTTAATTTGTGATTTTTTACATAATTCGTGTAGCTGAAAAGAACTTGTAGGACATTATTTATCTTTATAAGTTTCTTGACAATCTTCGTTTGTGGGTGGTAACAATACTTTACTACTGAAACAGAGATTGGGAATTAGGATTTTATTCGAAGAATTATCGTCAAACCCCGATTTGGTGTCATCTCCAACAAACGCCAATTCCGCTTAGCCGCCAATTGTGTCTGTGAACAAATTTGTCGAATAGAAATTTCAGTGTAATGGATTCGTTATACTGCCAACTCGATATACTGCCAGAATAAAACTAAGCTAGTGTAATAAACTTTCTAGAAATTACTGGATATTTTCTTTGCATACCTTTCTTTTTAAATTTTTTGTATTGCGCTATTCCTCCTCTGCTGATAGCTGCTGTTGAACCAGGAATGGGTGTGTATTTTCATGGCAATTGTCTGTTTCACCTAGCATACTATCTTCTATTCCAAAAACAGTATGAAACTTACTTTCAGAACATATCTCGTACTTCATATGATTTATCATTATTTCAATATTTTTCAGCATTTGTAAACATTTTAACACAGTTTTTGCATTGTTTTGGAATATTTGTTGGAATTTATCTATTACATTGTTTAGAGAAACTTAACACTTTTTTGTGTGTGTGTGTGTGTGTGTGTGTGTGTTATTTTAGCTAAGTGTCAGAAATTAGTCCCTAATTAAATGTTTTATCTTAGAATTTGGTGGTCAAAATACAATAAACCAAATGTCTATAAATATTTGTTTTAAATTTCATTTTAACATAGTTTCTCGAGACAAGTACAATGTTTTCTTTCCTTCGCTACTTTTATTCGAAATCAAAAGCAAAGAAATTAAAAACCATCTGCATCGTGAAATCAATACAAAATTTAGTTTATCAGATTTCATACCCAGTTAATTTTTTTTTTCGAGTCAGCTCTGATTCGTTTTTGTGTTTTCATTAATTTTTAAAAAGCATCATTAATCATATAATATATTGATTTTTTTTTCTTTTACAGTCACCCATTCCCTTGTAAAAATTGCCCAGATGTAATTTATTACTCATGCGTACGAGAAATTAAAGATGAATAATTCACTCTACTTTTCAGAAATAGTTTGCATTTTAGGAAGTAAGATTTTATTTGTTTTCCGTTTAATGAAATAAGCTTTTGTTTAATTATGAAACGCACATGCATAAGCTAATAGCTGAAATTAATTTTTTTGTTTTATTTATTTATGCATTTTCGATTTAGTAAGTAATCGTAAGACTTGAGTTATCTCGTATCAAAAAAGGGATTTGGATAATTCTTTACCATATTTTTATTTTCACTATCGAAAAATGCAATTATATGTATGGATGAAGGTAATGTATAAAAATTAAAGTTGCTGGAATTTTCCGTTTATTCAAGAGCTGGCTATGAACAAAAGAATGAGCATATTGCCTCAATAGTTGTATCCCCACCATGGCAGAGTGGATACGTCGCTGAACATAACATGGTAGACGGCTGCAGTGTGAAGGTTCCGAGTTCGGGCTCGGCAGCACGGTTGTCGGTCTATCGGTCTGGAACTTTGGTCGGTTTTCTCCAGATGTAACGTGAATATGCGTTTGTATTCCTTAAAAAATCCTCCGACCAAGGCACACCCCTGCTTCCGTAAGCAGATGCCCCTCGTGTATGCTTGCCATAACACACAAACAAACCAAACCTAGATACTCGTGGATATGTTTCGGACATTGGATAATGATGTGGCAAATCTCAAAGTCATATCACATCTAAAACATATGTTAGCATACTCTATATATCAGTAGAGGATCGACCAGAAAAAAAAAAAAATCATCCTATTAGAAATTTGTAAACTTTCTTTTTTATTCAAGAAAACAATGTACTTCTCACGCTAATTTACTAGAACAATGATTGTCATTTAAACAAATTTTATAATAATGTTTCCTGAGGGTGTAAGGTAAGTAACCTTTGGATACTTCCTAAAACATCTTTAGTCTTTTGAATCGAGTAGTCTCACATATCATTTGTTATTACATGTTCCAGATGCTCTTAGAATGCTTGTTAAGTATTAAAGCACTGAGTTCGCTTTTAAAATTTAAAACCATTTTCATTGTCTTGTCTTCATTTTAAATTTTCAGGCAGTGGTAAAAAGATGACTCCCTCTCAGTGACTTCAAAGGGGAAATTTCCAATTTTCAGAAAACCTTTGAAAAATCACTGATGGTGTGCTTCGGATTTTACCTTCACAGGCTAAGTATCAAATTTTATTCAAAATGTCAAAAACATTTCGCACTTTTTTCAACGTACTATGTCGAAAAATCCTTAACTGGAATAAAACACACACGTATTAAGTCAGAGAAACTCGAAAATTTTCATGCTGTTTTCCAGCAAGTTGTGACATACACACTAACAAACGATAAACCTACCATGAGCCTGCATACTTTTATAGAAAATTCTGTAACATATAATAATCAAAGTTTGTTGATAGGCTACACATTTTTCAAAATCTTGAATGTTTACAATCTTACTAAAGTTTGAAGAGAAACAATATATACCTTGTAATTTTTAAGTCTTACTAAAGGGCTGTTTTCTGACTGTTATTCGGCTTAAAGACCTACTAATAGTAGAAAAATTTTAGTAGATGTCTGAAAGTTCAATTGCCCAGCAATTAAAAATGAAATCAAGGAACTTGTGTAGATATAATCTTATCAACCAGACAACACTCAAAATTTTAAAGTATGTTTTTTCTGTTTGTTTGTTTGTTTTTTTACATGTAAGTGCAGTGTTGTTTCTACACGTTTCTAATGATAAAACTAACATTTGCGTTAGAAAAATATGAAATATGTAAATGAGCAAGAAAAATTGTACACATCACTAGTTGGTAAGAAGCATTATTTATTAATAATTCAACAACCCAAACATTTTTGTAAGCCCCTATGCATCTTTTTCTCCCAATCCTACTTAAAAATCCTAATTAAACAAACCACTACATGCTTATTAGAGAAAGAGTGTATTTTTTGTTCCATGCAAAATTCTACTCCATTATACTAAGCACGACAACATTTTGTGTATGCACTTACCTAATAGCAGTTATCTTTGTAGCAACCATTTAACTTAATTACGAAAACAAACTAGGACAACAATTGGCGACATTTAATCGCTTTTAATACAAAACAAGAACGACAACAAAAAAGGAAGAAAAACTTGAAATTTTTACGTATAATTTCTCTGTGCATCCCTCCCAACATTAAATTAGCCACAATCTACATTTTACAGCAAAAACACGGCTTTCCGTAACATTTTGCGGTTATAACCACAAAATTCGATGCCAGTAAGTTCGGAAGCAAGAGCAGAACTGTCAAGTCCCATAATCTAAATTGGCCGAGAGGAAGTGCACATGGCCCAGGAAAGCGCTCGCATAGTGGCTCTCTGGTGAGCATTAGCGCATGAAACTGTCTAGTTGCCCCGGGAGAGAATTACACCATTTGTTATGATTACCCGTGATTTATGAACCTAAATACATATGTTATGAAGTAGATTGATTCGGGATATCATTATACGCAATTAAATTAAATGTTCTAAAGGATAAGATGGAGAGCGCGGTTATCGATGTAAAATTTTGGATTCCACGTGGCTGTTTGTGCAAGTATTGTACGAAGCTGTAAGAAGAGAGTATTTTATTGTCGGTGCTAAATGTAAACAGAAAAGTGTAACTGTTCTTGTTTTCGTAAATGGACAAAAAAAATTGGAGATGGGTAGTGAGCTATACGAAAATAGCAAATGCTCGTTAAATAAAGCATTAGTCTTAAGCTGGAACATATTGCGAAGAAAAAAAGTGTAATGAAGTCAAACTTATTTCATGAGTTTTTAAACTGAAGAGAAATTTTACTATGATAGCCTGCACTTTATTAAAATAAATATTTATATGAAATAGAAATTGAATCAGGAATTTATTATACGCAATTAATTTAAATTATCAAAGGGATAAGACGGAGAGATGCTGTAAACTTTGACGCTCAGTATATCTCTTTAAAGTATAACGCGTGTATTTTATAGTCAGTGCTGAATAAAAACAAAAGTATATAACTGTTCTTGTTTCGGAAATTGGAAAAATAGGTGAAGGTACTCAACTGAACATCATTTTTTCTTAAGTATGTAAAATGCTTTTCGGTGCAATGTGTTACTTGAAAAAGGATTTCAAGTTTTTGTATGAAGAATTAAACAAAGAAATAATGGGCTGGGAAAAAATGTGTTCATTTTTGATCGTCAGACAGAAGTTAAAAGAAGCAGATAGTTTTAAGCTGTGTTTTCAGTTAGAAACAATTCAAAACACATAGTTGCAAAAGGCAAAAAAGTTTCCGTTCTATGGTATTATATTGTACAGAATTGTACAGATAAGTATTGTACACCTTGTCTTCCTTGATACAGAAAATTTTCGGCAGCTGCCCTGTCCAGCACGTTCACCAGGGGTTTTATTCTCTACATTCGTTTAAGTGAACGCTCGAATGTGTGACATCAAATTGACGTCAGTCGTAACCTGCTGGCGTATGTTTGTATTCTGCAAGATACGGTAGAGCTTTAGGTGCAGATTCTGCCTACCGAATGTTTGCATTCTAGCATACGTTTCGAATTACGTCATAAATCCGAAAGTTCGCTTAAAAGAACGTGGCTGAATACAGCCCGATATCTCTCACCAATAGAAAACGCATGTTTAATGGTTACCAAGCAACTGTCATCATACGCTACTAACTGCTGTCATTGAACTGTGGCATTGTGTTGAAGCTATAAGTGCAACTGTACCTCTGCATGCCATTTATTCTCTGTTTAACTCAATGCACAGACGTGTAAGAACTGTTGTTGCCGACGGAGGTGTTTGTTCTGGGTACGGATTTCGAAGGACTTTTGCCTCTAAATTTCTTGAAAGCTTCATAACTTGTTATCTCAGTATGATAAATTCGTTCAATAAATGCCATTTTCTTATTTACATTTGATGGCCAGATGTCTATTTTAACATAGTCTAACATAGAGGATAGGTTTATTGATATAAAATCTTGTGTTGTTTATAAATGGTCTTAGATTGCAATTTTCAACATGTAATCTAAATCATTAAATGTTATAAGAAATTGACAAGAAAGAAAAAAAAACAGCGAATGAAAACATGTGTTTGTGCCGAAAATAATGTGGAAAAGTTAATTTATTCACAAACAGCTGGAAGAAATAATGAATCGATATAAATAGAGGAAGATTGATCTTCATTACTCAACGTCTTTTCAATGCCAAAATAAATTAATTAGGCATTTAAAGAGCTTGTTGAAAAAAGACAAAGTTAATATCATTCCAAATGCCATATTGGCAACTTTTAAATATAAAAAATACGAAGCATTTCTAAATTTTGATTCCGAAGTTAATTGTTCAATAACATTAGATGAGACAATGTGATATCTAAAATTACTCATTTTAGCTTATATAACGTGCGTGTTCGTTCGTAAAGTATGAATTATACGCATAATATTTAGTCTACTTTAGTTATCAAATAAGTAACTTTATATTTTACACATATGGATCTAGCACATTAAAAATATTTTAATTTAAAAGAAACACGCATTAAAATGTTAAGACTACTACTCTACGGCTAGCCTAAAACAAAACCATCTTGCAAATCAACCGTGAATTGTTCTAGAGCAATTCACAGTTAATTTGTTGGCTTTATCGTCTTCCTCGTGAGCTATTTTATTTCCTTGTCTCCGTTAAAATACAGACCTATATAACTAAGAGTTCTATTTCCGAAACAACGAACATAATTAACCCCTCTCCTTTTTCACCCTAAGGTAACAACTTATCTCTCCTCTCTCATTGCACATTCTATTAATAAAACTTTAAATGAATTCTCCTTTATGAGCTAATTTATATTCGCACTTCTTCTGCGCATACATAATCAAACATTCAGATGTATAAGGGGGCCAGGCGCGCCCCGTTCGCCTTCCAAGACACTCACACACAAATAATTATTCCATGCCCAGAGAAAACCCCAA
Source organism: Cheiracanthium punctorium (assembly GCA_038373885.1). Lineage (NCBI taxonomy): Eukaryota > Metazoa > Arthropoda > Arachnida > Araneae > Cheiracanthiidae > Cheiracanthium > Cheiracanthium punctorium. The sequence continues at coordinate 2,393,662 of JAWZYV010002197.1, forward strand.
AACGCAAGGGTACCCTAACCATCCTGAACAAAACCCGGATGGCGGCCGTTATACGTCAAACGGCCCTCATTAATCTTGAAAGTTCTGTAAATATTCATAAACGTTGCCCGGGAAGGAAGGTTTTTCGTAGTTAACGTAAATGTGTGTGGTCATCTTAATCATGCGGGTCCTACTGGGAAATGAAGAAGTAGCAATATTCCTCTCAATGCGGAATGAATGCCTTCTTTCCTTTCGTAGACTCTCCGCCAGGAATTACGAGCTGAAGATGAATTCCACGAGGAGTGAAAAATAAGATTCGGAAAAAACGAGATTAGAATAGTATATCATTGGCCATAAATCAGATGAGGCTCTTCTTCATGCTTCGGCGGAGAAATGCATTCGGATTTAACAATTCAATGCAAACGGATTCGTGAAATTAGTAGCAATTATTTTGCAGCTTTCAGAAATTTTTCAATATGCAATGCTGTACTATAAGTTTTAAAGATACTGTGGGTATAGACTGTACAACTTCACAACATTTTTTTTAATGAAACCACTTCATTCTATATAGTAGTCTAGCTGTCTTCCGATAATTATTTCATTCATATTATATGATATAAGTGCGATTAATGAGATAAATTATGTTATTATTAACTAGCTGAAGTACCCGTCCTCGACGGGTTAGTGAATGCAAATTTCCAAAAAGCAAGAACTTTCGTCAGCATTGTAGGAGTACACAGAATGGATGTAGTAGGTTGCCAAAGTAAAGAAAGCGAAGTTATGATTTTTATGTATTGTTAAAATATGACAGGTTAGAGAGTCACTAAGTAATATCATTTCATTCGCTTGAGTCGTCATTAGGTGATGCGCGAACGAATATTGACGCATATTGAAATAATTTTCGCAAAATCACAAAATAATTCAACAGTTTTGAAAAATTGGAAGCTTAGAATTTAAGTTGAGTGACAACCTATCCTGACACCCAAATTCGTTTCATTCCCTGCAGTCTTTATTTCGTGATGCTGGAACAAATTTTCAGCATTTTGAAACGATTTTCGCAAAATCTCAAAATGTAATCAAAATATTTTTAAAATTCTCTCTCTCTCAACACTTATAAATTAAGATTAGCAACTACCTATCCTATCACTAAATTTCGTATCATTCGTATTAGTCGTTATTAAGTGATGATCGAAGAAATATAAATGTATTTTGAGAGAATTTTCACAAAATCTCAAAATCTAATAAAAATGTTTAAAAAATTGGACTCCTATAGTTTTCGTTGAGCAACCCTCTATCGTGTGACCCAATTTCATATCATTCACTTTATTTGTTATTACGTAATGCGGGAACAAAGATTCACTCTTTTAAACGATTTTCACAAAATCTCGAAATCTGGTCGATTTTTTTTAATTAGATGCTTATAGTTTAAGGTGAGTGACCACCTATCATGTCACCCAATATCATTTTTTCACCTTTGCAGTTATTACGTGATGTGCGAACACATATTTACGCGGTTTGAAATGATTTTCGCAAAATTTCAAAATCTAATCAAGATTTTTTAAAAATTCGACGCCTATGTTTTAAGTTGAGTGATCACCTATCATGACACCCAATTTCATATCATTCGCTTCAGTCGTTTTTACGTGATGCTTGAACACAAATTTACGCAGTTTGAAAGGATTTTCGCAAAATCTCAAAATCCAATCAAGATTTTTTAAAAATTGGACGCCTATGTTTTAAGTTGAGTGACCACCTATCATGGCACCCAATTTCATATCATTCGCTTCAGTCGTTTTTGCGTGATGCTTGAACACAAATTTACGCAGTTTGAAACGATTTTCGCAAAATCTGAAAATCTAATCAAGATTTTTTAAAAATTCGACGCCTATGTTTTAAGTTGAGTGACCACCTATCATGACACCCAATTTCATATTATTAGCTTCGGCCGTTTTTACGTGATGCTTAAACAAAAAAAGCGTCACGGACAGAATGACAGAATGACAGAATGACAGAAGGACAGAATGACAGAATGACAGACAGACAAACTTTTTTTTGAGGGTCGCATCGGATTCCCGGGTGCTTGAAACGGATAGAAATCGCAAAATTTTTGAATTCCAAGAAATGTACAGGCAAAAGTCTAATTTTATTTATATAGATAGATAACAATTATTAATCAAACCCCCATGACCTCCCCCCGCACTCCTGTCTACGACCTTTGAACTGGATATAAGGAATTTAATGTTCTGTGTGAGCCACAGGACGTTAGGATTTTTCTCAAGGCTATGCAAAAATGTCAGAGCATGACGCATGCGCACATACACTCACGTTATAGCATTTTTGTAGATTTTTACTCTGTGATTAAATTAAGTAAATTTAAGTAAAATTACTGGCTTCCAAAAAAAATCAGATTTCAGATTTTGTATATTTATTTATAGTTTCATGTGATTTCCTCACGCAAGGGCATTTGTCCACCCTTGCCCATAGCTGCCGGTGCCTATGCTGTGAGCTCTAAATGGGAAGTGCTGAAGTGTTGAATAAAGTTGCGCTTTGAGCTCAATCAAACTCTAAGCCCATTCCTTAAAATACCTAAGGTAATATAATACGTTACAATATTTCGTGGGTTTTTTTTTGTTGTTTGTGTTGGTTTTTTTTTTTTTTTTGCTTTTAAACCATTTGCTATCACTTTCGCTTTGTCACTACTGTTCCCCTTCTGTGGCTATCATTGTTCCTGCCTGGGTCTTTGAATGATTCACAATATTCACAGAGCCGGCCCTAACAGTTTTGCCGCCCCGGACAAAAATATAAAATGCCGCCCCTCCAACAGTAAAATTACTATTAAAAGAAATAAATTGTTCACAGATACTGTTTTCATGCCTATAAAACTGGAATAGCTCTTTAAACATAACACAGCATAAGACAAACCATATTTATTAAAAACCACACATTAAGCTAAAAACCAAAAGAAAGAAAGAAAAATAAAGAGATTTTTTTTCTGACTTTACCGCAAAATTCCTGACTTTTCTCTGAAATCATTTTTTCAACTAATCCATGTTCGATATAGCCAATGCAGTTAAATTATTTAACCTATCTGGAAGCGTTGTGGAACATAAGAAATTTTTAGTTAACTTTAATTTTGAGAAACTCTTCTCTGCACTTGCCACAATTATTGGCAAAGAAAGCAAAATTCTCGAAGCAACAGCAAGATGTGGTGTAAAATCTAGAGTTGAAATTAGCTTTAAAATTTCAATTGGGCTTTCCTTTTTGCTTAGTAAGGCCGTAACTGATACTATTTCATTTACTAAATCAAGCGCGTTTATATTCCTTGATTCCCCATCCGTCAGCATTAACTCCAATTGTTTACACTATAAACAGTCTTAACACTGTTACACTGAGTTGCAATCATGGGCGCCGGCAGAATATTTCCCAGGGGGGGGAGACTACTCCAAAGAGGGGCAAAGACTACTCCAAGGGGGGCAAAGACTACAAAGACTACTTTAACATATGGCTACCATGTTGGAAAGAGCAAAAAAGCAAGGGAAAACACTGCATACAAAAATCCAGGGAGGGCCATTGCCCCCCTTGCCTATGCTGCCGGGGCCCATGGTTACAATGATTAATTAGCACTTTTTAGGAGTGTCTTTTAACTCATATATGCCGTGCAAAAATTTAAAATAATTACATTGGGTACTTATTAAATTAAATCTGCACTCTAAGGTATTAATTGCTTTGTTTACTGTAAAAAAAATAAAACTATCTGAAATTTTAATTTAGGATCTTCCGCCAGATCATCTCGTGCTTCGCTATCAAAATTAATATGTTACGTCGCTGCTTAAACTCAGTGTCAGCCAGAATACTATCTCGTCTGCCAGTTCTCTTGCATAACAGAACATTTCATTTAAAATCACATCCAATCGAAGATCCTTTCAAAAAATCTTTACAGTTTCTTAAGAGTTCTAGAGCAGGTGGTAAATCGTTGTCGTTTGACTACGATAGCTTTCTTAATAGATTCACGCAATTGAAGATTTTGTACCAAATAATAATACAGCATAGGAACATGAACTGTTTGAGAGAGTTAAATAATCCTGAAGCCAAATCACTGGAACAAAAACTTAAACTCCTTTTACCAATTTTAACGGTAGCCATATTGGAATTGTATTTGTCAATACCTTTATACTTTACCAAGAATGCAATCTGTTCGATTTTTTGGCATCAGGAATGCAATCTAGAAATATGGGACAGTATTTGGCTTGTTGAATATCATTAACAAAGTGTAATTTGAATACACCTTGTGAACTGGAAACCTTGTGAAAAATCTATGCAAAATGTGTAAATATTTGTTTGCACATCACATATAAACAACTGATGGTTGGTTGGTTGGTGTTTAATGGCACAAGGTCCAGGAAGGACATACTGCGCCAGACTATGTGTATATAGAGTAAAATAAAGTTTTCTTGTAAAAGGTGTTGCATAAAACATGTAAAGCTAAAGTCCATGGTCTAAAACCGATAAAAGCAAACTGTAGGAAGGTAAAAGGTAGATAAAGATAAGTCTAGGATATCTGGATGGGAGTTCCCATCCAGATACCAGTCAGAGAAAAGTGTATACTTCACACTGAGTAAAACAGATTGATACGTCGAAGAAATGAAAACAAATTACGGTGCGGGATTTCACCCAATATATCGTCAAGTTTCGGATGAGAACAGTTAAAAAGTATTTGGTAAAAATGATTAAAAGCAGTGTATGAGGTTAAAAGATGACGAACAGTGAGGCAAGTATGACAGTGGGAGCACTCTGGAGCAGGCTCACCAAATGGTAGGTGTCATAAACAACTGAAGCAAATGAAATGCAATTTATAGCAACACCAAAAGTGGCAAATTAATTTCAACTTACTCTCTAGCCTGTAGTATGTTCGCCTTTTGTTAAAAAATGGCTCAATGCAATCGAATGAAATTTGGAATTATATTGAATGGTAGGTTAATTGGAACATTAGATACCAAAATTGTTTTAAATAATTCATAGACTTTGAGATTTTGTAAAAATCGCTTTAAAAGTTTGTTCTGGCATGCATGAAAAACTTATTAAGAGAACAGAATGAAATTAGGTCATATGATGGGTAACAAAGCATCATCGAAATTTTTTAAAGATTTGAATAAATTGAAATTTTTTGTAAAAGTTGCATTGTATTTTTTCTTTTCTTTTTTAGGGGGCGCGGAGAGAGGGGAGGGGCGTCACTTTAAGGCGTCTGGAGGTAATATAATAGGTGGCTGTTAAACAAATTACGTCGATTTCTTTGTTTTTATTATTTTTTCTTATTTTAATTTTGAGAAAATTGTGCAAAAATTTTACAGGCATAATGTTAAAATTTCTAAAGTTAATAGAACAAAATTCAGTTATTATCGAGGAGATTGAGTTAAATAACATAGTTTGAATTCTTTCTAAATAAATATATATATACATAATTTTGAGAAAATTTTATGTGACCACTTCGTGAAAACAACTGGTGGTCACACAAAAGGGATTGAAATGAAATTTTGTTAAACAGTACGCGGTTAGTAAATTAAAATTTCAGGTTTTTAATTTTCTACAAATTTGAATTATATTTGAGGTGTGACGTTAACTTTGATAAAGTTTTTCGCGCATCAACTAAAATCACCAAAATATAATTCAATTAGACGTTGCAGTGTTAAATATCCGCTACTTGCTATTACAAAGAACTTTCCAGATATTCTCTTTTCAGTTTAATATTCATTACTAGCATCTTCTTTTGAAACTTTAAATGACTTCCTGATGTAGGAAGCTCATCCACTAAAAGAAAACGTTAATTTTGAATGTAAAATATTTTCTCTATTGACAGTTTGTCTCAGTAATTTGTTACTCTCTAGACTGTAATCTTTGAACAATACACAAGATTTATAACTTTGCTTTCTATATTTCTGCCAGTTTGCTAATTCCACTTTTTGTACTCCTACAATGCAAACGAAATTTCGCGCGGATAGTAAAAACCCATCAATGACGGATGGGTACATCAGCTAGTAAAATTATATAAAATGATATTCTTCGGAATACTTTTTAACAACTCTTTTACTAATACAAAATGTATTTTTCAAATTCCAGCCAAAATGCCGCCCCGGACAGGGGTCCGGTTTGTCCGGCCCTAGGGCCGCCCCTGAATATTCAAGCATCTAGCGCTAGCAAAACATGCTCGGTCTAGACCCATTGCGAGGAGCAGTGTCAAACACAGAACTTTAATCGTTTCCGTCCTTTGCGATGATGGGAAAGAAAAAGTGGCAATTCGTTAAGCAGTGTTGGAAAGTGTTTTATAATACATTCGTTGATTATGATTTTATCTTTATTTTAAAAATGTGAAAATTTTATTACGTCTACGCGAGCCCGTCGAGTCACTTTTCAATTGTTGTTGATTTCAGGGACTTGGGTACGGTTTTCTTTAGTTTTCAATCTATATTCTTGCATTTTGTGTGGTTTTAGTTGTGCACCTCGCGTTTTGGTCTCAATCGAATGGATAGTTTATGTACAGGACCGCCCAAAAGATTCGAAATACATTGCGCTCTATGGGCCGAAATTCATTAAACTCGCATATCTCAAAAACTATTAGGCGTAGAATGTTGAAACTTTATATTTAGGATTGTTGTAACATCTAGTTGTCCACCTCCCCTTTCGGTTCCATTGGACTGGATAGTTTATCTACAGGACCGCCCAAAAGATTCGAAATACATTACGCTCTATGGGCCGAAATTCATCAAAGCGTTTTTTAGAGGTATTGGGGTATTTCAAACAACTCAGATGTGATATATGCTATTAAGAGTTGCAAAATGAATTTCTCTATTAAAGGAAGTGTCTTTATCATTTATATTTCTGCTACAGGAATACTCAAAAGATTTCCAATACATAACAGTCAATGGCAATTTTAGGGGCATTTATCCATTTCAAGCACAATACCTTAAGGACTGTGTGTTCATGCGCATTGTTTTTCTTTTTCGTTTCTATGACTACCTGCTAAAGCTCCCGGAAGAAAGTCACGTGACGCGCTTCACTCGAAGCGTCGAGATTCATTCTGAGTGTTGTTGTTCTATATGTAAGCATGATATTGTGATGTGATGTGTTTGTTCTAATAAATATATTTGTATTAAACATGGACTGATTCGTTCTTCGGCGATCCAAACGGACTTCTGACACTTCAAGTGGTAGCATAGCCGTGGTTAGTTTCGGAAAGAAATATTCTTAAGTAGCTGAAAATAGCATAAAACGAAACAACCGAAGAATGGATCGGCTTCCAGTTCCTGTTCTTACGGGTGTGAATTATCACACATGGGCCATGAAAATAGAAGCTATGTTATGCATAAAAGGCTTAAGTGAAGTTATCGATGAAGATGAGCCCAAGGAACCCGAGAAATTAAGTGAATGGAAAAAACGAAACAACGAAGCGGTTGCTTATATCAAACTTTCGTTAGCAGATGAACAAGCACTACAGTACGCTACTGAAAAGAATGCGAAGAATTTGTGGAATAAAATTAAGAATAACTTTACTGGAACGCTCGAAGATCGAAAAATAGACGCCGGTCAAGAATTGAAAAACTTAGAGCTTCATGATAAAGAAAATATAAATGACTACATAGCTCGAGCTCGTGGCTTAGCAACGAAATGTTCTTCTCTTGGACTTGATATATCACCTAGAGAGCTGGTATACTACACCGTCCGAGGATTAAGAGGAAAATTTTCCCGTATTAGAGAAGTTCTAAAAACCCAAAGAGACAAAACTATGGACGACATCTTAGAGATTCTGAGAGAGGAAGAACGAGAGCTGTTCCGGAACAAGAATCACACGCAAGTTGACGGAGCCTTCTTAGTGCGAAACCGAGATCGAAAAACTGAAAAGGTATGCTACGTCTGTTCAAAAAGGGGACATTTAGCTAGAAACTGTTTTTTCAGAAAAACTAATAACTTTCAGAACGCTACAGTGAAATCAAAGAACTCAAAACCCAAAACCCCAGAAAGAAAAAATGTGAACTATACTTCCGAAGTAAGTAAATCAGATGGCAGTTGTGCTTTTAATGCTACAGATGAAGATGAAACAGGTAAAGATTCTGATATTTGGTTACTTGATAGTGGGGCTTCTTGTCATATGTGTAATAGTTTAAAATGGTTTCATAAAATTGATTTTAATTGTAGTAAAATTATGCAAGCAGGTATAAATGATTGTTTAATTAGTGAAGGTACTGGTTTTGTTAAAGCCAAAGCTAATAATTTTTCTGAATGTGTTCCAGTTACCATGGAAAATGTAATGTTTATACCTAAATTAAGAAATAATTTGTTGTCTGTAACTACACTAATGGAAAGGGGATATAAACTTATTTCTGATGATGATAGAGTGTTTATCACAAATAGTTCTGGTGAAATATTGTTAACAGCATTTAAAAAAGGTAAACGTCTGGAAATTGTTATGCAACCTGATATAAATTCACATGTATTGCAGGAAATTAATCAAACTGAATGTGAAAAATTGATTCCATCTGTTTTGTGGCACAAGAGATTATGTCATATAAATGCTAACTACTTGTCGAAAATGATAAATGAGAACATGACTAAAAATGATGATATGGTTGTTAATTTAAATTTAGAATGTGATGGTTGTAATGTCAGTAAAATTACTCGTAAACCGCATAAAATTATAGATGTGAATCAAAGCAATTCTATTCTTGAATTGATACATGTGGATTTATGTGGTCCTATACATGTTCCTTCCTTGAATGGATCAAATTATTTTCTTACAATTGTTGACGATTTTTCTGGTATGTATTTTACTTATTTTGTAAAGCATAAAAATGACGTTTTAAGTAAAATCATTAGTTTCAAAGAGAGATTCGAAAATCTTACAAATGCTAAAATTAAACGTATTAGATCAGATAATGGCGGGGAATTTGTAAATGAGGAATTTGATCAATATTTGTCTCAGTCCGGTATAATACACGAGAAAACAGTCCCTTATAATCCTGAAAGTAATGGCAAAGCAGAAAGGGCTAATAAGGTTATTCTAGAACGTGCTAGAACTTTAATTTATGACAGTGGACTTCCCTTAATTTTTTGGGCGGAAGCAGTTGCTTGCAGTACTCGTGTTACAAATTTGACTTATAGGAAAGGGAAAGGTAAAACACCTTATGAACTTTGGCATGGTGAAAAGCCAAATATAAATTATTTACGAGTTTTTGGTTGCCTTGTTTATTTTCACATTCCCAAACAATCGCGTAGTAAATTACAAGTGCCAGGAAAGCGTGGTATTATGCTGGGTTACTCAAATGAAAGACGAGCGTATCGAATTTCTGATATAGAAAGCAGAAAGGTTCTTGAAGAAAGATCAATTAAATTCATCGAACATGTAATGGGAAGTAAATTTTTAGTAAACAGATCTTATTACCCAAAAGACTCTATTTGGGATATTGAAACACTATTTTTCGACACTAATAGTGAAAAATCTAACAGAGATCCTAACTTAAATTTCATACAGATTAATGTAGATGGGGAAAACAGCCATTTCGATAGCGTTGAATCCCGTGACTGCGAAAGACCATCAGAGGTGCTTGAAAGGGATGAAAACAGTGTAGGAGAGCAAAATAATAGTTTAAAACAACCACTACGGAGATCAGAAAGACTTAAAGTTAAATACAGTGCTAATTTAGCTTGTGTAGAAACTCCTAAAAGCGTCCAAGAGGCGAGAAAATCAGAGGATTGGGAAAGTTGGGAAAATGCGATGAAGGAGGAACTAAACTCGTTAGGGAAACACAATGTTTTTGATATTGTAGAAAAACCAAAGGGAGAGAAAATTATTAATAGTAAATGGGTTTTTACTGTAAAAGAGAACGATGGTAAAAAACAATTTAAAGCTAGACTTGTTGCAGCTGCATATAATCAGACTAAAAACAAAGACTATTCAGAATCATACTCTCCAGTAGTTAACATAGAATCATGAAGAATGTTAATGGCAATGTCAGCTAAAATGAATTGGGATGTTAGATTTTATGATGTTAAAACTGCATACTTATACGGACATATCGATGAAACTGTTTTTGTTTCAGTACCCCCTGGATTTGAAAATGCGTTTGGTAATAATAAAGTGTGCAAACTCAATAAAAGCATTTACGGATTACCACAATCAGGCCGAAATTGGTACCTTAAATTTAAATCCGAACTTCAAAAAATTGGAACGGTATTGGGTTATCTCAGAAAAAATATATTGAATCCCTTTTACAAAAACACGTGATCGGAACAATGCAAAAGTGTTAAAATTCCTATATGTAAAGGTGAGGATAAAAATATTGAAACTAATGATGATCTAGTTGATCAAACACAATATAGAGCATTATTAGGTGAACTATTGTACTTATCAAACAGAACAAGACCAGATTTATCATTTGTTATGTGTTACCTTTCTCAATTTAATGAGCGTCCTGAGAAACGTCATTTTTTGCTACTAAAACGTGTTCTAAGATATTTACAAGGTTCTAAAAACAAAATGCTAATTTATGACAATGAAATGGGTTATGTGAATGCTAGTGCTGATTCCAGCTGGGGAAATGCAACTGAAGGGAAATCTTTTTCTGGTGGAGTAATTATGCTGGTTCGTCATTAGTATCTTGGAAATGTAATGAACAAAGATGTGTAGGAACGTCTACCTGTGAAGTGGAGTTGTTTGCTATTTCTGAAACAGCAAAACATGTTACCTGGACGTTAAATTTATTGAAAGAACTTAATTGTAATAATTTTGTAAATGAACCCGTAGTAATATTTTCTGATAACCAGTCAACAATTGATTGGTTAAATGGATCTAAACCATCGAACAAAACGAGACATGTAAATTTAAAATTTTATTTTGTAAGAGACATGATTGAAAACAGTATTATCCAGTTAAAATGCATATCTACTGACAAAATGATTGCGGATTTTCTAACGAAAGCAGTATCATCTGATAAAATGTTATGGTCTATGGAAAAAATAAATTTAATTTGATTGTATCTTTATATGTGTGTGTTATATAAGTTCTATGTAATATTTTTGATAATTTGTGTCTGAAAGAAAAAGAGAAAAGAAAATGCGTAAATCCGCAGGGGGAGATTGAAGGACTGTGCGTTCATGCGCATTGTTTTGCTTTTTCGTTTCGTTTCTATGACTACCTGCTAAAGCTCCCGGAAGAAAGTCGCGTGACGCGCTTCACTCGAAGCGTCGAGATTCATTCTGAGTGTTGTTGTTCTATATGTAAGCATGATATTGTGATGTGATGTGTTTGTTCTAATAAATATATTTGTATTAAACATGGACTGATTCGTTCTTCGGCGATCCAAACGGACTTCTGACACTTCAATACTGTCCTACCATATAAGTTAGGTAATGGTCCGACCACGGTCACGTGCCTCCCTCAAGAACTACGCCAAAAGTTGCCAAGCTTGAAGACTTTTGCTGTACGTGTGTATGTATTTAACTCTCAAATCTCAAAAACTTTTAGTCGTAGAATGTTGAAATTTCATACATAAGATTGTTGTAACATGTAGTTGTGCATCTGGATTTTTGATTCCAATCTACTGGAGAGTTTATTTACAGAACCACCGAAAAAAATTTCAATACTTTAATGTCTATGGACATCTTCAATATAATTTAACTGTAGATAGTCACTGTTTGGTCCATGCCCAAAATCTCGCCGTCTGTCGTCGACCTTGGCGAGTTTTTCCAAAATATTGCCAAATTTGGCGATAGTCAGTCATTGGGTCCATGCCCAAACTATCGCCATTTGTCATCGTTCTAGGCTAGTTTTGGCGCTATATCGCCAAATTTGGCGATAGTCTGACGGTGGCGGTGGTTTCAGTTAGGTTGACAGACGCGCGATAAGACCCGCTTCACGCTTCGCCTGCCTATTATTTCCGAGGACATAACCACTGTGCCATGTTGAAGCTTACTTCATATTTGGAACCGACATATAAAATCTTCGTGGTTTCGTGTGTGTGAGAGAGAGTGAAAGCACACTCAAGTGCGTAAACAAAATCTGGAAGAATTTCAGATTTTTTTTAATTAATTTTCAATAATAATAGTATTAATGTTACTGAAAATAGGGTAACAAAATCGCAGTCCTTAATTTTTTTTTTTATCTTTTCTTCTATTTTTTAAATGCATACTCTTCCTATCCTATCGCCACGATAAAAATCCTACACAAGTAAAGTACCGTTGTCAGTCTTTATAGAAACAAGGATGTTCCACTTCAAGTATGACGGAAAGGACTTACGGAAGCTGGACACTTAAGTTCCATTTCGGACTGTGTCAAATGCTTATTCTCTGTGATTTTATAGCGGACTTTTATTTTTTGATCTTGAAAAATTAGTTTTAAGTTATCTTAATTTACCAAAAAGTACCAGTGGATTCTAAATCTTTCGTTCGCTTTTTTTCCACTCTGCTCAAAGACATTTTCGTGTTACCAAGCTGTACTAATGCATGTTCACCGAATTCAAGAGAGTACAGGTCTCTCGAATTTCATCATAACGGGTAATTATTGACGGAAGAAGTATCAAACTAAATAATTCAGTTTCGATAAATTGGAAACGGTCATAAGCATCAATTGAAAATCGGAAGTTTTCTAAGTATTCAAAGATGAACTTTCATCAACGCCGTACGAAAGAACGGACGTAGTATTTATAAATGCAAATATACCGTACAGCAATACGATTACGCAACAAATAACCAACGGTTTCTTCGAGAAGTTAATAAGTATTCCGTTGTAATTAAATCCTCTTACAAAATGATTCTCTTCAGGAGCAATTGCTGTTATCGAAAATAGCTTAACACGAAAAATCCGTTTACTAATTCTACCTATAGTGAACTTCTCATATTCACTTAATCATTTGGGTATTAATCTCCCATCGTCCCCTTCCCTTACATCATAGCTTTCGTAAAATGATAAGCTTCTAAAAAGATGCTCATAGTCTGTTATTTCGCTGATGACGCAGCATACTGAAGTTTTAAGTAGATACTTCACAATAGAATTCGGAAAGTTTAGGAATTACATTCATATCACGGCATGTACAAAATCGTAATTTTCGTTAAAGGCAGTCAAAACAGTAGTTTTTTTTTTTTTAAGAATTGTCAAAGCACTAGTTTCTGCTGTATGCTTTTATACAAGTGATAGTTTCAGTTTGATAATAACGAAATTATATGAAAACGAAATAATGAATTCCATTAATCATAGAAAGCAACCAAAAATGTTCAGTTAACAACTTAATAATTTACTCTTACCTTTATGTCTCATCGTATTTTCGGAAACGTTTATTTGCAAAGAAGCCTATAAATATACAAATTTGGAAAATGGGTCATTGCATCCATATCTATTAGTCTTCATTGTTGTTGTTAAGATTATACTACTTGAAAGAATGTTTTTTTTATGACTGCGCACTTGATTGGCACTTGGTGCTGTACATTTAAATTATAGTGACCCACAACATGAAAGAGGTTGTGAATCTCTGCCCTAAAGCAACGTAAATTCTTGGGAAGGGCTCATATTTTGCTTGTATTACTTAGTCAAAATATGCAATAACGTAAAATAATCCCTACAGTAATACCTTTTGGGGAGGGTGAAGCCTCCTATCCCCTCCCTGAATCCACCATTGCTTTTATTATATTTTTTTAACGAAGTAAAAAAACAATTGTAGAATTCTCTCTGGCGCTAAGTATGCTATGCATGCCATATAGAAATACAGTCACCACAGAGCCTGAGCGGTACCAGATTAGGCATTGGGAAAGGGGTGATTTTTATCTTGTATAGAAGAAGGACAATTGCTGTCGGAAAGTCGCATGCGTCATAGACGGAGAGTAGTGCTGAAATCAGTTTCAAATGAAATAGGAAATGAATACCGGGTGAAAAAGGAAGGATTAAGCAATAAAATGATTTCTCCCTAAGGGTTACAAGAGAGTTAATAGTAAATTTTGAAGCCCCTGTATTAAAAACTTTAGAATCTTAAAACAATTAATGGATAATATTTAATTAAACGTAGAATAATTAGAAAATTTTTAGTTATTAACAAATGTATCAAAAATTAATGATTGCTACAAAAGTTATGCAGGTTGTCAATAGATTTTTTAACAACACAGCAGTGTTAACTGAAAGGGGGAAAACGAAAAATATCAAAAGTTTGTGTGAGTTTACATATATCAGCCCATCAAGCTAAAAACAACTGGCGTCCATCCATTAGAAACGGTAAACTGTTTTCTTTTCCTTAAGAAAAACAGACAGAGATAAATTAAGAAGATCTTATAAAGAAAAAGCAACGTAATGTAATTATGTGTTGTCATAGTAATTTTTGCAGAAAATTAGAAATTGTTTATAATTCATATGTTATGCATATTCAACAGTAAAATAAGGAACACAAACACTGTGGATCAAGGTTTAATACAGTGCGTCCCAGAAGGTTATAGACAACAGTTTTTTTTCATTTTACAATTGAAAAGGATGAATAAATATGTCAAAAAGAATTTTAATTATAATTAACATCGAGACAATAATAATATCGCATAATCACAGACTTCGCGATAAAAACTAAAAAATGAAAATTTAGTGTCCCAAAAGTTTATAGACAACTCATTTTTTTCTTTAACATTCAAATTTTTGAGCCATTTTTTTCTAATCACTTCAAAAATTCGATCAGGCATACTCGAAATAAGACTTTGAAGAGATTCTGGCTTTAGAGAAAACCAACTTCCTTCAGTCTGCCGCTTTAGATCTTGAACTGTTGCAAATTGACGCCCATTAGTATATACGTTTCCAGCTAATATTCCCCAAAGGTTCTACATTGAGTTCAGGTCAGGACTTAGGGCTGACCAGTCCATAAAATCTACTTGGTTTCGTCTAAACCACTGCATTGTGAAGTTTGAGACGTGAATGGAGCAATTGTCTTGCTGGTATATCCATTTGTCCTCCCTAGCAACTTTCCGAATGGGAGAAACTGTACTTCAAGCATTTTCTGGTAATCTCCGGAACACTGACGACCTTTTATAAAAACAATATCGGTAGTTCCATTATAGGAAAATGCTCCCCATACCATGAGTGAACACCCCCTCCTTGCTATCTGCGGAAAAAAGTTTGCGGTTCTTTGTGAATATCGTGCCAGTAATATGCCCATCATCGGTGCCATCTAAATCGAACTTCTTTTCATCACTGAACAGAACACTCAACTATTCATCTGTCCAGTTTATATGCTTTCGAGCCACTGAACACGAGCGCCTTTCCTTTTTGTCAAGTTTGGTGATCGAAGCATTTTGTGATAAGCAAGCAATTTACTTACCTGCAGCCGTCGACGCACCGTGGATTTTGATACTGGAATGGTCATTTGTCTAGAAATTGACCGTACAGACAAGTTGTAGGTTGAAGGTAACCTGAAGATCTCTCTTTCTTGACGTTTAGTTGTTTTCTTCGATCGCCCAGTGCGAGATTTTGATTTCAAATTGTCACCTTTTGACAGAATTCGATAAATACCAGCCCTACTGCGTCCAAGTTTTCTTGCAATATCTACAACTTTCATTCCACGAGCATCCAAACGATAGATTTGGGCAATTTCAGTTTCGGAAAACTGAACGTTGCGAGGCAGCTTTACAATCAGTTGAAGAAAGGAAAATCTTCGCTTTTATCTCAAAAAGCTATTGAATGACCAGTAAATGGCTTTGAAACTTGCAAATTTGGAGATCAGTACTTCAATCAACTTTTAACACCGGTTGTCTATATATTTTTTGGGACAGCATTATTTCGTTTTTATTTTTCTATAATAAATTTATGACTGGAGTACTTTAAGCATTTTACTATTTCTGTTGCGTCAATGCATATTTGCATAGTTTCTTCCGTCTTTCTTATTTGTTTAATTAACTCTTAAAAAAAGCCAGTCTATAAACTTTTGTGACGCACTGTATGTTAATAAGCGGAAATGAGTGTAATTATGATGTTAATAAGGGGTCCCTAAGAAAATTTTGTCATGAAGCCTCGGGTTTTTGGGTTGTCTCTGGTGCACTTACAACATCGATCAAAATAGTATATCAGCTTTAGATTTAAGTAGTACAGATATTTCAGGAGGCCTTTTAGCATATAATTCATTTAACTATACAAAAGGTATAAACATGCATCCCCTCACAGTTAATTTAAAACTGGTTAACGATGAAACTTTGTTTTGGGTATGCTATAATAAATAAAATTTTACATTGTCCTTAAATTCGTATAAAGTACATTTAATCCCTTGGAATAAAAATCAGATTCCAAAAAAGAGAACAACATAAAACACCAACATCGTATTTTCTTTTATTAAATTACCTCATCTAATATTCTACCGCTTTTGTCATAAATAGTGGTTATAGAACTTCTCCAGCGTTGCAGTTTTTTGATAAAATGCTTTTTACATTGCTTCTTTTCTATGCATAATTAAACATTTTCACTGCGGTCTCAAAAGAAGAGGGAGGGAAGGGAGTGCAACTCAGGAAGCACACACCTCAACTCAATTCTGCTATGGTTTTATTTCTAAGGAGAAACTTTCTTTTTATTGTTGTTTACGAGAAATCTTGTGACATTTACTGACTTTCGGGCTGAAACTGCAAACAAGATTTTAAAATCATTTTGAAGTCAAGATTTCTTTCCAGCATTTCTCTGGGGAAGTGGCAACGATGCCTTCCCATATATGTTTTTCATTCTATCTCCATGTATTCTTTATTTCCTGACTACCACAACACGTTGACTCAAAAAATGAGTGACTTTCCTGTCTGGCTGCATGATAAACATCTCTCTCTGCCTACGCAATACATTAGAAAAGTTGAAATACATAACACTTTAGTCCTTAGGTATTCCTGAATTGAAAAGACAGGGAAAAGGCAGTGCCTCATGGTGCACGATTTTATTTATTTCTGAAAAAATAGAAATTATTAATTTATCTGGGTGGTTTGTAGTTTGTACACAGAAACTAGCTGCGTACCTGTCGTTGCCTGGGTGAAGTAGGAGTCACGGCATAATTAGCTGAATTCAAATTGTCAGCTGTTCTCAATCATTGGTGCATTGATCTGTTTAGCTTTTTTATACTTACACACGCTTTTAATATCTATGCGTTTTTCCCATTTCTAACCGTACATAATTTTTCTGTATAAGGCTATATTTACCTGAGCATTTTAACTTTTAAATGTTTCATTTTTTTAAACATAATTGTTAAATTAATTGTCGATTAAAAGTGTGTCATTTTAACAAATTTAAGAAAAGAAATGCATACTCAAAATTATGAATGTGTTTTTGCATTACTACTGCTATCACTTTCAAGCGATAAATCAGCGCCATCTATCGACACCTGTGTAAAAACCTCAGAAACGGCGTTTCCCTCCCCCTGGTATGAAAGGTAGTCTATTCTACTGAATTGAATGCTTATATTTTATTATTTTACTTTTTTAAATATAAAAATTGTATAAAACAAATATCAGAAAATTTAACAGTATTGTTATTGATTTTTATTATAATAACAGAATGAAAATGCCCGTGTATTAGACATTCAAACCCTTAAGTAACCTAACATAACAAAACTAAAAAGTTTCTAACTAAAACTAAAAAGTTCATAACAAAATTAAAAAGGGCGACATTGGGGGAAAACAAAAAGAAACGGCAGTTAATTAAAGTAGCATTTTATATGCATTGATTAACGGTTTAGCACTTGAATTCTATTAATTTCGGACATGGATTTTCGTCTACTTAAAAAACATACGCTTTTAATATGTAGCACTTTAGGGCCTAGTTCAAATATAAAACTGTTTCAGATTTTCTCTTTTTTTCCTTCTTTCTTCTCTTTTTTAGCGTAATTTCGATTGTGAGATGGTTAAAAGAGTATATCACGAACATTATCCACGAAAACGAAGGAATTAAGTATGACACCGAAATGAAGGAGTGAAATATAACATTACATGATGTGGAAATTGCACTATGCGTTTGCGGCGATGAGATATGCAAATGATTAACATTGCATTGCAGTTACACATCACGGGCGCCTTTTTCGTCATCTGCAAGTGTTATATAAAGGGAAAAAAGAAAGAGTTTGGAAGCATTGGAATGGCTTTTTTGACGCGTTTCTTTTGCGTAAGCAGCTTCAATATGCCTCGTAGAAGAAAACGAGCCTCTTTCGGGTACGTTTCGGAGTTCAATCGAGGAAGATTAGTGGTCTATAGTGATTGCGGATTATCCTTCAAAGAAATTGGAGATTGTATTTAATGGAACGAAGCAACTGTGATACAGATCGGTAATCGCTGGATGTAGGAGGGAACGTCGGACCGTCTTGGCCGATTGCACCCACCTTGTTACACCACTACAGGCATACTGTGAGCATGTCAGTGATGGATTGTTCTGCCATATCACGAACCATTTCACAACAAATTCGGTCCTTTGCGCAACAATCGGTCTCCGCATTTGTCATTCGATTTCATTTGCAGCAGAATGGAATGTCCGCAAGGTGTCCATTGCTACGTTTACCTTTGAGTCAAAACCACGGGCGTTTGCGGTGACAATGGTGTGGTAAACGACAAACGTGGACAACCAAATAGGGAACGACTTTGTTTTTGCTGAAGGATCCAGCTTTTGGCTGCAACAGCACGATGGTCGGATCTGAGTCTTAAGACACCGTGGTGAGAGACTGCTGAACTCTTTTCCTTATACATCGTCATACTCGTCCTGCACCCGGTGTCATGGCTTTAAGTGGTACTGGTATGGATATCACTCCCACACTCCCCTAATTTGTATTAGCAGTACACTGACCAGCCAGCGCTATATCTCTGACATGTTAGGCCCATTGTCCTCCCGTGCCTTCAACCTTACAAGCAGCCATATTCCAACAGGATAATGTGCGACAATATAAGGCACGCAATGTTCAAGACTTGCTTTTTCCCTTCAGACAGCATTGTTGCCTTGGCCTCCTTGTTCCCCCGATCTATAGCGAATCGAAAACGCCTGGTCAATGGTTTCAGAATGACTTTTCCCGGGATACAGCCCCGCTGCTGCAACAAAACAGCTCCGTCAATATGTACAAGCAACATGGAATGCTATACCCCAACAACACATCCAAAGCCTCTTTGATTCAATACCGAGCCGTATAACAGCGGTTATAGCCAGCAATGGCGGCAACACTCAGTACTGATTTCAACATCTGCCTCGCTTCACAAGCGGCTGTATTTTCAATCACTTTATCTTTCTACAACTTGTTACCTCTCAAATAAATTTTACTGTAATATCTCTTGTCCTTCTTGGTGTTATATTTTGAATGGCCAGCACTGTATAATACCCTACAAATAAGGTTTTAAATTTTACTAATTTTTAAAGTTTTAACTGACTATGGTAATTTTCCACTTCTTTATAGTGAATTTGAAACATCAGAGTTTCATATATCAACCAGTTATTATATGCAAGTGATTAGTAAAGTATTTAGCAATTACTTGAAATTTAGTGAGAGAATCGAACATATTTTAGAATGATTTAAGTTTTATGCTACTTTCAATTATCATTGACAGATAGAGTTAAAACGGGTGAGTATTTTCAGTTTACTCAGAACTCTTAAAAATAATGAAAATTTTAAATGTGAACTTCTATTATTCGTGTTTTCTTCAAAGGTTACTTATATATTCAAAACGTTTTGCCCAGCCGTCTGAATAACGTTACATTAGCTTTAAAACGTTTCATATAAAAATACATACATCTTGAAACAATATAGTATTTTTTATTCTCTGAAATTCCCAGCTCCTAAAGGATATGAATAATCGAATAACAATTAAGTTAAAACGTCGTTGAAAAATATATGCTTGAAAATTTTTAGTTATCTAAATGTTAAGCGTACAGCTCTAAATTTGATTATATCAGTAGTTCTAAATTTTAGATGATTTAAAGTTCTCACGTTTGAGTTAGGTTTAATTTTGTAAATGGGATTTCTGCAACTTAATTGAATTATTTTTGGTATATCACTGGATAATGTCTCAGTTAAATTAGATGAAACATAATGTTGTTTATTCGCAACAAATAATATGCAAAATAAGGGCCAGGGAAATTTTGGATGGATGATAATTAGGTTAATTTTATTAAATGCAGCATGCACGCTACATTCCACTCAGGTGAAGTGAATAATTTCATAAATTATATTGATTCATGGCTGTGTAAAGCACATGCAATTTACGTTCGGATATCATTTTTTGGTTCGATAACTTAGCTATTTATCTACAGCTAAACATTTATTTATTGTGTTATTAAATTCAAACGAAACGAGTATGATTTTTTTAAAGAAAACTAACTTCAAATTACTTCACAATAACGTAAACTTATTTCCATTCTAAATTAGTAAGGTTTAGCGAAATCTCGCCGAATAGCATTTTCATATCACCAAGTTGAGTTCAGTCTTGAGGCCTTATTTTTTTTTACGCCAAAATTAGCGATAAATAGGCAAAAGTGGCAAACTTTGGCGACTTTTGACCTATCACGGTACCGGCAAACCTTTCTAAGTCATACCATTATTCCCATTGAAAATAGTAAGGTTTGGCAAATTCTCGGCAAATATAGACGATATCACAAAGCTTGAGTTCAGTTTGGGGAACTTATTTTTTTACACAAAAATTAATGATAAATCACCAAAAGTTGCCTACCTTGGCGACTTCTGACATTAAGACCAGTGCCGTTACTGGCAACCCTTTAAGCAATCGTTTAGAAAGACTTTTTTTCCGATTTTCGGAATGATAATATCATCAAAACGTGACCAAATTAATATGGGATCACCACTGAGCTATCCCTTTTTCACAAAAAAAGAATTTTTGAAATTGGTCTTAGGGGGGAAAAAATTACCGCTGCACATACATAAAAACATATGCATATACGCGCTGAACATAGTACCTCCTCCTTTTTAGAAGTTGGCAAAAAATTTAGTGATATCTTTTATATAAGAGCAGCTACGCATATATGAAGAGCTTGAATCTTTTTAGATGTCAGTCAATTTCATAGTGGATATGAATATAGTCAGGGTGTGTATCGCACTCTCGTTATGAGAAATAAGTAGAATCTCAATTATCCGATGCCCACTTATCCGATATTCCGCGTTATCCGAGATACTAAACTTAAACGAGATATCCGTTTTAACGGAGGCGCCACCTCGAATATTAAGGATTACCTTAAATACAAACTCGAACCAATTCGAACTAGTCAAATCATGAAGTTAGATTATAACAAGTCATTACTGTCGTGTTCCTAATTCAATTATTTAAACTAGTTTGGGTTTCTTATTACAAATGTTTAAAATTTTATTTAATCACAATAATGTACTTATGTTAAAATATGTATTATTTGACATTAATAAATTTGTCAAAAAGTGGATATTATAGAGGTATATAACAAAATACTGTGTTTAATGTTTGTCCTTGTTGGCCGAGATTTCAGTTACCCGAGTTAAACTTGGTCTTCACAAAACTGGTGTTCTATTATACTATGATGTACTATGATGATGATGTTACCAAGATAGAAAATTTTAGCTTTATTCTCAATGTATAGTTGATAAGTTTCAAGATTTAATATTGGGCTTCAAGGGCAAGTCTTTTCTATTAAACAATCTAGTAATGCAATAAATTATAAGAGGTCTAAGTTAGCATATAATACAGAATTTGAACAAAAATTCACTCAGTAATTTAGTAATTAACTAAACTATAAAACTAATAAATTGGTTTTTAACTAATTAGTTATTCCTGACTATAGATTAGTATACGAATTGTGAGGGGAAAGGGGGAAGTTGGTACTAAATTTGTGATATATATAATTCATTAGATTTTTTTTCTTTTGGTGGTAAGGTTAATAAAAGTCATTCTTTGAGGCTCAATCCTGGAACCATGTAACTCTTTGGCTAACAGATATGCCAACACCAATGAAGCAGTGTGTGAGGCTTTCAAGACATTATATAATCCTAAAATAGTTTAAACACTGACTATAACAATACAATTATCTT
The DNA here is from genome assembly GCA_038373885.1 of Cheiracanthium punctorium. Classification (NCBI taxonomy): domain Eukaryota; kingdom Metazoa; phylum Arthropoda; class Arachnida; order Araneae; family Cheiracanthiidae; genus Cheiracanthium; species Cheiracanthium punctorium. The sequence continues at coordinate 2,415,657 of JAWZYV010002197.1, forward strand.
TATCGGTAAATAAAGCTAACAAACATTAGGAAATTTTTACCAAGAACTGTTATACGCAGCTGCGTGACAACTCCAGTTTTACTTCACCTCTAACATTTTTCTCTACCGTGTTTTTAAAATTGCGCACGCTCATAAAATTAAATGCATTGGCATAGTTCCAGTCCTACACTTTCCTAAGATAAAATCTGTTCAAACCAAAAGATCTGATAGCTACGCCACTGAATGGCTGGTGATTATCAAATTGCTAACCCAATTAGCACTCAAGCGAAACTTGGTAATACAAAAATCTCTGCAAACACAGCACACAGTACTCTTTTAACCCTACATTTATTTGTTTTATGTTTTTTTTTAACTTTAATTTTTATTTTTATCTGTAAGCCTAGCTAAATATAAGATTTTTTGTTCGAAAATGAGGTCGTAACAAAAAATTGGAGAATGGGTGAGTTTCCGGATTTTTGAAAAAACTAACATTTTATTTTTCTGTATGTTTCTGCATAGATATTCAAAATCTTAAAGCAATTGGCCTGTGTCGGAGATATTTTCTTTCACTGCTGAAAATTGCCAAAAAGATGGGAAAAAAACAAAAAAACTGATGGACTTCCGAATTTTTTAAAATCGGTAAACATGCGTCTGCAAAATTCACAACCGAGTGATGTAATGGTGAGAAAGAATCCTTTCAAAGTCGAAAATTACGCAAAATACAGTAAATTTTTATATTTTTAAAATAGCTTACGGACGCGACAATTTTTAGATGGATGGACGCGAGATAATTTTTCGCGAGACGAGACAGAGATTTACAGCGAGATTTTGCGAGACGAGACAAGAGACGAGTAAGATTTTAGGCTGTTTTGCGAGACTCGAGACGCCAACTCTCCGTTTCGCGTCCATCCCTATTACCCACCCCCTAAAATAAATTTAAAAAAACAGTCATTTTACATATATCAGCAAAGTTTCTAATTTTTTATTACAACTCAAAAAAAGTAAATATATATGCATATTTTTATAAAGTATCCTATTATGTAATTTGATAATTATGCGACAACGATGATGCCCCTCAAAATCGCGTCTGATGTAGCCAAGCTTGAAGCTATTTTAGGAAATATCCCCGAATTGGCGTCGAAAATAAGCCCCCAAAACTGTACCCAGCTTAGTAAATCTGCTATGTTTGGCAAGAAATCACCTAATTAATCTAATGGGATTATTAAGGATACATAACTCGAGCTCTCAAGTTACATGAAGCAATATGTTAACTTAGTCTGTAGCATACTGAAGCTTTATTGAAGTGTTTGTGAAACAATTCCAAATTAAATGTTTTCCAGACAATCTTTATTAATAACTAGCTGCGTGCCCGTTCTTCGCACGGTAGGAAACGAAAATTTTCCTTAAATGTGTAATTCAAATTTATTCGTGATGTGGAATTTAAAAAAAAAGAGCAAAATTGTTTGACTCTTGATGTACAGTTTGCGTCATGAGTATTAACCTGGCATCATTGCAGTATAATGACTCAAAAAACTACGTCAGTGTCATTCACTATCAAAAAAGTGGAAAGCTTAATGGTTTGCAGAGAACTCCTGGCTTTCAAAATGTCTTATTTCTACATCATATGTTTTTTAGGCTCAAGTTGTAGTATGATGTACATGAAATGGACAACCATTTATTTCTTTCCGAACATGTACCATATAAGGAAAGTATTGTAATCACGAAAAAATTCGACTTCGAGATTTTGGTGTATTTACACGTTTTGAGGTCTTCTGAATTCATTTATGCTATTTTCAAGAGATGTTTTTAAAATAGCTGCGCACTCGCTCTTCATACGAGAAGAAGCGAATATTTTACTACTAAAATCATATCTGCATGTGACAAAACAGAATTTCATTTTTTTTAAAGTTCAAGTAATCTCCTCTGTTGAAATTACTGCGGGATATATAAACGCAAATTAGAATTACTTTTCGTTTTAGTTGAAAAGGATAACCACTTTTAATTTCATGAAATATTTATTAACGTGGTATATTGTGATTTATTCATATTATCCTTACAAATCTAATAATACTACCTATTACGTACATTAATACTATCTATCTTCGCTTCTCCCTCTTCAAGACTCCCTTAAAAGAAACAGATTAGATTATTTGGCCCCAATTGGATCTTTTGATTCTATGGCGATTCTTTGCAATTTACGCATTAGCATAAATAATAATCATTTCACATAATGGTTGCCATTAAGGAAACTCTCTATATATATTTAATTTATACATAGTTTTATAAGATTGGCGTATTTATTTATGGCAAACCATTTCATCTTACTGTGGGGAGAAAATATTCAAGGGGTGCCATTTTAAATATCCATGTATCTAATATAGCGATATCTTTTATATCCTCCATAGTCCTGTCTCCTGAAAAACATCAAACTGTGTAATCTCGAGGAGCAACTTATTTCCCGCTTTAATTGTGACAGGGCGCAGAGTTGCAGAGTTTACAAATTTCACGCATTTTTTTTTAATTTATGACGTCACTGTTTGACTGCCGCAAAGGATACCCCAGTTGGTTGAGGGAATTAATTTCGATATTTCGCATAGTAGTTTTCAAACGGTATCATTAAAACTTTGCGTTATGTAGGACCTTTATGGAGGAACGTAATTCAACGTTAAAATAAAACTATACTCGCAACCTGCATGCATATATGTGAGGCAACGCCTGCGCCATAATTAAATGCCAAAAAATAAAAATAGTAAATAGAAAAATTTTAATATATCGCGCTTTAAACGAACTTCGTAACTTTTAAAATGGACATTTTCAGTACCGTGACGACATTTCAATTTTTAAATAAGCACCGGATTAAAATACCACTTCTAATAATAATAATCGTGAATTTCTTATAGTTTATTTCTACAGTAAATTTTAATCAAAATATCGTCTCCCAGTGTTGAAAATAGAGCTGGAATAAATGAGTTAAAATTATGGCGTAATTTTTGCGTAAAGCATTTGACGTCATAGATCCTCACTTGCGAATTGAAATTCCGATACCCCATTTAAAAACTCGATTGGTTGAAAAAACCCTTTTTTCTAATCCTTTCTGTGGCAACAACCGAACATAAATTCTCGAAACCGTGATCGCAATAAAATGAATGGCGTAAGATCACGTTGATCTATTAAATTCTAAACATTAGGCTGCATTAAAATTCGTAAAAAATCATCTAATTTACATAATTGTTTCGTTTTTATTTTAAAAGAGGGAGAAAAGAATGTTTCACGACTTGTCAAAATATCAAAAAGTTATGACGGATAGAATTCAAGATGCGAGAGTTTTAAAATTATTTTACGAAAAAATTCGCCGAAGCAGATGCTTAGTAAAAAAAAATCCTAAAAATCGGTAAATCATGTTACGTATTCAGAACAAACTGTTTTTAAAAGAAAATTTTCTCCTCTATCCGATGATATAAATGCCGTTTTGCTGCGAGCGCAATTTCCGCCGTTATTACGAATTAGATGAGAAAAAATTCCAAAAATCGCATAAAACATAAAATAAAAAAAATTCTAGGTCCAATTTTGAAAAAATCGCTTTGAGGTGCACAACTACATATTTACATCTTCCCGAGTACCAAATTTGGTGTTTCTAGGTGTAGCCGTTTGTCCGTAACGCTGCCGACAGACACACACACACACAGACACCTTCTTTTATAATAAGTACAGAAGAGATGACCAGAGAAGAAACATTCCATTCTCTGACTGCTGGATTTTTGTGCCAACTATTAAAAAAGTATCAAAAGTTTTATTAGAACTAGAGTACTATTTCGTTCACTCCGGTATTTTCCATCGACATAAGAGTAGCTAAAGTTTACGATTTTTGATAATTTATTGCCAAAAAATAAGTCCCCAAAACTGAAGTTAGCTTACCGATGTCTTCCATATTTGGCTAGAAATTGGCAAACTCTACAGTTTCTTACAAAAGAGTAGTTATAATATGCCTGACGAAGATTGTAAAACAGTTTTAGCAGGCGATTTGAATTTAAATTTCAATTCCAAATAAGTTTTTTATGGAACAAGAAAGAAAAATGCGGAACACTCATGAATTATGATAGACTTTTAAACTCAATGGAATAAGGAATGAAAATAGGGACGAAGTATGGATTATGGGGCTTCCAAACAGTATATAAAGGCGAATATGCTTGGCGAAGATTGCAAAACAATTTTAGTAGGCGGTTTTAATATAGATTTCGATTCCAAAGAAGTGTTTTATGGAACAAGGAAGAAAAATGCTCCATACTCATGAGTAATGATTAAAACCCGTATTTTGATGACATTTGCATTTTATGGCATTTTTTAGCTTTTTTTTCTGTTTTAAGGAATTATTTAAGGTTTTTTAGGGAATTTTTTTATTTGGGAACATTATTTTGCATTTTATGATACTTTTATTAATTTGAGCTCATTTTTTAAAGAAATGTAAAATTTTTCTTATAGTTTTTCATTTTATTTAGAGATTTTCAATATATCCTGCAAACTATTTCCCATTAAAATTATGTGAATAATTATTAATTATTTAAACAAAGAGTAGTGAAATTGAAATAATATTGCAATTGTTCGTATTGCGAGGTATTTTTATTAATAAATTATCTGTTTAGATTGAAATTTTTGTTTAAATATTAGCGAATGTTTTTCAATTTAAGGGTATTTATGCTTTTAAGGGCATTTTTAAGAATTTTTGGGTCATCAAAACCGGGCTTTAGTAATGATACTCTTTTCAACATAATGGAAAAAGGAATAAAAATAGGGACGACGTATGGATAATGATATGCTTTTAATACACTGCATTTTAGTGCATATTTAAAATGAAAGTGTTTCAGATTTATCATTATTAACATTAGTATAATTATTTTATGCTTGCATTATTCTGATAGTCATTCAAAAATAAAGCGATTTCAAAAAATTTTGAATACAGCAACTTAAAAATATCGATTAATACTCCAGATATGTAGGTGTAAAATTAGGCTTATATATCTCGTTTATTATACGGCCAAAATGAATTGCTTGGGTGTTATTTATTTCTAAGCTCCCGACATGAGCGTACGAGCAGCACACACGCACACTGGGGAGAGAGTGTGTGCTTCAAAAAGAACAGTTTTATACATTTCGTCGAAATGACGTGTTTCCTCTCCAAAACGTTACACGGAGGAAACTTGTATTTTGCATTCACTGGCACATGCAAAGGTGAGTAGAACGAAACCTGGCAAAAAAAGGAGAGAATGCAGAAAGAAGAATAAAACAACTTTCCTCGTGCGTAAGGATGCGAAATTTGAATATTGTATAAATGTCTGCGGCCTAAGTTTGAATTCTCCGGTGGTATTTTTCCTGTTCGTGTCTTTTAAACGTATACGAAGGAGGAAATATCCGATACGGTGCTACTTAAACATATGGGATAGCAAAAATAGATTTGGAACTATAAACGTTTGTTTTAAATGCTTTAAAAATAAATAAGCTGTTGGGTTTGTTTCTTTTTTGTTTGTTTGGTTGGTTGGTTTTTTTTTTTTTTTTTTTTTTGTATTTACTGTGAAATGAACCGTATTACTGATATATGATGCACTCCGTTAAAATACACATGATTAAGTTTTCGTTCAGTGACATTTTCGTTCAATTACTTTAAACACTAATTCATTAATTACTTGTTCGGAGAATAGCGTAGTTAGAACAAAGTAAAGTCAGCCCTCGGTACAGTGAGCCCGTATATAGTTAACGTTGTCTGATGCAGGTTACAAATAATTTAATTTTTGTGAATTTTTGGTGTCAGTTCTCATATTCATAAATTAAATAGAATTAAAATTAGATAAAAATTACATTTATTTCACCTGATACATTAAGTCACTACTGGAAATTTAATAGACCAAAATTTAACTAAATTTATATACAAAAATGAGGAGTTCATGTCTACAGATTTTATTATAAAATATAAAAAAATGTAAGTATGATGCACATTAATGATGATACGTTAGTTCGATTTACTCATAAGCATTACATAAAACCATTCTTTAAAATATGAAGAAAGTACTTAATTCTGACTTCATATGACAATACTACGCAACACATTTCAGTAAAATTAGTGCAAATCATCAGTAGTGACCTGCATAAATTGGAAATATTAATATTTATTATTTTCAACTATGGTTGGTCATGGTCTTCGTTTATACAGGATTGGTCAAGTTATAATATTTTTTTTAATTATTTAAGGACACGTGGAACATCTCGACGAGAAAAAAGAGGCAGTTTTTGCAAAAGATTTAACATAATGTATTTTATTTAAAAATAGAGAGAGAGAGAGGTGAAGTTTTTTCTCCAATGTACAGGGTGGCCATAATTAAACTGCAAGTGTTCAAGGGGTGCTGGAGAGAAAACTACCGAGAATATTCCAGTGAAATTTGGTATCTACACGTTTCAGAACATGCGCAAGTCAAATATGCAATTAAAAAAATCGTCATTTTCACCCGATAGATGGCGCTGACCGTATTTCAAAGCTCACCGGTGGCATATACAATTTCCAAAACCGATAGACAGAGCATAGTGACATTCTAAGAGGAATATAAACAATATAAAACATCATTTACAGTTTATCAAAATTCCATACAATTCGCTTCCGTAATTAAGTTTTTGCAGTAACATGTAATCAAAAATTAACGTAAATTAAGATCACAAATTAAACGATTCATAAAGACACTTTGGAAAACAATTAAACCATTATTTATTCCCATTGATACTCATTGGACCTCTTCTTAATCGTTTCATACGCCGGTATTCTTTCAGAGTAGCTGAACAATTGCTACCATTCTGATAGAATATCTTCACTAACTATGCACGTTCCTTCTTATTCAGAGTCATGATTGACCATTACTCAATGTGGTCTTGTTTTTACACTGTTCGATGGGCTTAAAATTTGCGTATATGACGTCCATAAGCATTGAAACACGATATAGCGCCATCTATCGGGTGAAAATGGCGATATTTTTATTGCATATTTGACTTGCGCATGTTCTGAAACGTGTAGATACCAAGTTTCAGTGAAATATTCCTGGTAGTTTTCTTTCCAGCACCCCTTGAACACTTGCAGTTTAATTATGGCCACCCTGTACATACGCATTATAGTCTATATATAAAATAAAAATAACTAATTTGGTTTAAAAATTAGTTTTTAAGAATTAATTAACTTTTTACGTATCTCTGTGAAATTTTTTTGAACACTTTTCTAAATAACTATTGAGTTTATCCCTTTAAAATTTGGCAAAGTATCAGAAAAGATACTATCTGAGAATAATAAGGAGCGATTTCCATTTTGGCTAAACAATAAATTAAATTAAAAATACTTTACTATAAAAGTTTAGATTAAGAGTCCTAAAAGTTAAAACTCCTAAAAGAAGCAAAAAAAAATCATTATTTTCGAAATTTTTTCACTCATATATCTAATGTTAGGTATTTTTAAAGAAACAAGTTAGTTAAACAATTTTGGAAACTTTCAACTGTTTACCTGAAACAGATTTTTGGAAAAGTGTACCAAATCATCAAAAAAACACCTTTTTAGAAAAAGCCAAAAAACTAAAGCTTTATTGTAGCCAAACCATGTTACTTTACTTTTTTAAAGCCATATTTTGAGTGTTTATATATTATAAACAGGCATAAAGTACATTATAAACAGAAGGTTGGCATAAATGTGTTAAATTGACCGAGGTATGTCTAGAAACTGTGTGCTTGCCAAGCATGAGATACATTCTTCGAAATTCGCAAATTAAAATAGTGTCAGAAGTACCAAGCATTATCATTAGACAAGTTCATCGGCAAATTAATATAATATTTTGTATTGTATTGTAGATAGATTTTTCAATGAATCTTATAAAAATCTCATGAAAAAATATAATTTAATATACATTCACCTTAATGCTCATATTCTTTAAATGTTTCGAATAACAAATGTAAGCACGTCCTTTTCCGGGGGCTAATTTAGTCATGCAAAATAAGTCATGCCCTGTTCATTAAGACGTAAATCATTTACAAAGCTGTTGATCAAAAATGTCATTTACTTGGCCAATATATCAGTATAGATGAATCTGCATTAATTTTGGAAAACATTGCAGACTGAGTACAATAGTCTCGTGCCAACGCGATCTGTCTTACGCAAATGGGATATTACGCGAGTTTTTCACGACTAACAGGAGTAACGCAGACTTCTTGTCCGCAAAACGAGATTTTTCGCCCACAGTAAGAAGCGCCAACTTGGGTGCGCAGTGTGAGGGGTAAGTATGGTGTTCATGATTAGTCACTCAAGAAGAGAGCCAATCAGCGAACATTTATTTCATTCCTCGAAGCATCACTAAAGGCGGAAGTACCCAAAATGTTCCCCTTTAACCCTTCCGTAGGCATTGGGAAGATTACTTCCCACCTGCATTATGTTAGAGATATACCTGCGGGAATCAGAAAAGCCACTAAAATGTATTGGTCTTGCTTTTATAACGTTGGAAAAACAACTCTCAAAGCTGTTTGGTACTGCCATGTTTGTTCAAGCGATTCAAACAGAATTAACCGATTTGTTTTCAAAATTCGAAAGCGTTTATTAGACATGAGGTTCTGAGGTTTGAGTTGTATCTTTGATGTAATGTGTGTACTGCTCAGCAATTCTACATCATTACAACATCAGAAGAATTTAAAGTATATAGAGGTATGCGTAGACTCATGGATATACATAAACTGGAGTAAAAAACTACTGGAGATACTTCTCATCCCCAGAATTAAAATGTAAACATAAAATTTGGCAGAATAAAATATATTTTCTTATGCTTATTGTTCAATTGATAGTAACCACCTCCCAAAACGTGAGAAATTGAAAAGATAAATAAATGGCCCGCGAAAGGGTTAAACCTGGCTTTATTTATTTGTTTATGTAATAAATAGTAATATATAGTTAGAGAATGGTTTAAAAGGGTTTGTGTTTGTTTAAAGTAACTTTAAAAAAATCGTATATATACACTATTTCACAATGCGAAATTTTCACTTACGCAAGAGGTTTTGGAACTCATCCCTCGCGTAAGTCAAGACTGTATATGTGAAATTATGTGGACTGATTTTAGTTTTGAACCTTAAAATAATGACAGAGGATTCGCAATCAGTGCCGCCTGATGTTGGTCAAAACCATGATGTCTCGCTACTATAAAATTATGCATCTTCAGTAGTTAAGCCTTTGGTTAAGTCACTAGGGTTAACAGGCAAAAAGAAGGTTTCGTGTGTCTTTCTTGCAAATGAAATCATTGAGTCTGCGAATTAAAAAAAAAAGAAGAAAAAAAAGGAAAGAAAAAGAAAAGGAAACCATTTCGGAAAAGTAATAAAAAAATATACATATTTTGAAAATTGGTTATAACCATCTGACGAGAACAAGCAGCACTGCATTTAAAACACTTAAAAATAATCCGATTGTTACAGAAATGCGAAAGATAAAGGTCTGCATGACAATCTTGTATTGCCACATACATTAGAATGAAACGAAACATCACGAAATACCTGTAAAATTACAGGAGTGATTCCATTTGCTTCACTCTATGTATTTAACACGATCGTAATGTCAATACGAAATGATTAATTAAATATTAACATATCGCATCACTTTAAAGCGAGAGGATCACAGTCATATCTCTCTAATAAATTAAATATTATCTCTTCGCCGTTATTTACGCGGAAATGTTACACACGTGCTCAATATATTTTCCGAAATTAAAGATTGACCAGCATCGTTATGACGATGCGTTATGACCTGCGTGGCTCACGCAGGACTTTCATATTTTTGAAACAACAGAGTTTAAAATATGAATTAATAACTGCATCCGATATTCATGTGGGCGTGGAACAAGCAGGGTTAATGCAATCTCTGCTTTGGACTCCAGAATTAAATTCAGATATGCTCACGCACAGTCGCACACTTCAGACAGGAATTGAAACTATCAAACTAGTTCTAAGTTTTCGCATGTTTTCATTTATTCTTGATACTGCCCAAAGGACAGTTGATATAGCGAGTGGAAAATTGTGTGTTGTTCAATACGGATCACACTGTCTGTTCAGTCGGTCCATTCAAACGTCCTTATATCTGTTGGACTGATTTGAAAGTTATACTGGTGGCCAAAATTACGGTCACAAAATCTGTGATAACTGAAAAAATAGTCGGTTTATTGTAACAAATTTTGGCGCAGAAGATATATTATGTACCATAGCAGAAAGCATATAGCAACACAGTATCAAAAAGAAATGCGCTGTTACTTAATTTACAGATTGTGTCAAAAACGTTCAAATCATGATCCACCATACCTCTGAAAAGGTCCATCCTATATGGAGTGTGGCCACTATGCACTTCTATACAAGCCTCACAATGAGCTGCTATACCGTTAATGCAGACGACGAGAAAAGCTTGTTGCAATAAATCCCATTTTTTCAAGATCGAGGCTTTTAACACCTATAGGGTCCTGAAAGGGACGTGAATGTCGAGCAATAGATTTCCTCGACATCCCAAACATGTTCTGTAGGAGTGAGATCTGTAGACTTTGCATGTCAGTTCATGCAGCAAACATTCTCCGTTGGTAGACTTGAAGTTGGTCAGATACAAGGGGAGGTGGCACATTTGTTACAAGTGCTTCTGAAATTGGTTTCCAGGTAGGGGAATCAATTCAAAACAAGTGACACCGTCATCAAGAAGTCCAAATCACGAGCAAATCAATTTAGTAATTTTTTCAATTTCAGGTAGCTTGGAACAGCTCTTTCAGATTACGAAGACTCATCTTTTTGTGAAATCAAAATAAATAAATGTTAAGTATTTCGTTTATGTTTTTTTCTGCACTAACCATGAGTATAGAAATTACTAGACTGAGCACTTTTGTTTGTTTTAAAAGCTATAATTCAATTTAAATTGCAAATAACATTATAATAGTGTTTTACGTCTCAGTTTTAAATTCGCTGTATTCTATTGTTTTGTAATTCATTAAACATTAACATGGCACGCTAATTCTAAGAGTTATCTCTAAATGTTAAAATCTTGTGATAATAAGGCATTTTGAAGCATTATAAAAACAGAAAGCGAAGAATTGCGTAAAAGCTTTCCGTTATTGGTTCTAAATACCATCCTATGAAGAGGAAAAATTATAAGCCAAAATGTTCGACGTATTAATGCGTAAATACCACAATTTTTCGTCTGTAATGTGTAAATTCTAGATTGCTCGTCAGGCAAACTACTACAACAAAGTTCTGTAAAACAAAAATAAGTTTAATCTTTTTAACTTTAGATTATCCACTGTGATGCGTATGTTGTATTATGGGCGAAATAATTTGGAAGTTTTGAAAATTCTAGTCCAATCGAGTTAACAGAAATTACGTGTGTTAGAAAAAATGTCTGCTTCCTTCGGTTCAAAGATCGGGTATCGAACTAATCCAATGTATAAATGCAAAAGTTTAATTGTCCTTTTGCTTGTAATTTGTTCATTTGTTACGGAATTCAAATTTACACCGTTTGATCGATCGGCTTCAAATTTTGAACAGATGTATAAAACGGCACAGAAAGATAGTGGACGACTTACACATTCTCCGACTTTTAACGAGTTTTCAAAATTTTTAACTTCAAAAGGTTTTCCTAGTATCCAATAAAATGGAAAAGTGAGCAGTGTGAGATTTTTTTCCCTCCAATAATTCAAGCTTGATACTGAAAGTAAAACTGACGGTATTATGATGTCATGAGATTAAAAGCGCATTAGAAATCCAATTACATTAACAGGCTTGAACGTAAAAACTACATTACAGGTGAAATAATTCCTATTTGTTAGAAATACACTGTACCCCAAAATATTTTTTACTTCCTTGTACGTAGTATAAGGAAGTAATGTGATCCCGAAAAATTTTGGGGGCCAAATTTCGACAAAAAAAAACGATTTTGACTACATCTAAATTTAATTAAAAATTTTTTTTCGATGCATCTCATCGTAGGCTAGCATGCACGATCATATTAACGCGTCTGCAACTCATTTTGACCAGCGGCGAGACTACTGTGGCCAGTTTTTCCATGCTGTCTGTACGTACGTACGTATGTATGTAACTCGCATATCTCAAAAACTATTGGTCGTAGAATGTTGAGATTTGATATTTAGGATTGTTCTATGATCTAGTTGTGCACCTCCCCTTTTGGTGGCAATCGAATGGATAGTTTATGTACAGGACCGCCCAAAAGATTCGAAATACATTACTCTCTATGGGCCGAAATTCATTAAACTCGCCTAACTCAAAAGCTATTAGGCGTAGAAGGTCGAAACTTCATATTTTGGATAGTTGTAACATCTAGTTGTGCACCTCCCCTTTTGGTGGCAATCGAATGGATAGTTTATGTACAGGACCGCCCAAAAGATTCGAAATACATTACGCTCTATGGGCCGAAATTCATCAAAGCGTTTTTTAGAGATATTGGGCTATTTCAAACGACTCAGAAGTGATATATGCTGTAAAGAGTTAGAAAATGAATTTCTCCATTAAAAAAAGTGTCTTTATCATTTATAGTTCTGCTACAGGAACACTCAAAATATTTCCAATACATTACGGTCAATGGCAATTTTAGGGGCATTAATCCATTTCAAGCACAATACCGTCCTACCACATAAGTTAGGTAATGGTCCGACCACGGTCACGTGCCTCCCTCAAGAACTATGCCAAAAGTCGCCAAGCTCGGCGACTTTTGGTGTACGTGTGTGCATATTTAACTCTCAAATCTCAAAAACTATTATGAAATTTCATATATAAGAATGTTGTAACATCTAGTTGTGCATCTCGATTTTTGGTTCCAATCTACTGGAGATTTTATTTACAGGTCCACCGAAAAGAATTTCAGTACTTTAATGTCTATGGACATCTTCAATATAATACAACTGTAGACAGTCATTGTTTGGTACATTCCCAAAATCTGGCCGTCTGTCCTCGACCTTGGCGAGTTTTGGCGAAATATCGCCAAATTTGGCGATAGTCAGTCATTTGGTCCATGCCCAAAGTAACGCCATTTGTCATCGTTCTTGGCGAGTTTTGGCGAAATATCGCCAAATTTGGCGATAATCTGTCATTGTTTGGTTCATGCTTAAAATCTCGCCAAATGTCGTCGAAATTGACGAGTTTCGCCGAAATATCGCCAAATTTGGCGCCAAAAATTATTTCGTATTTTGTATAACTCTAAAACTTTAACCCGTAGATTTTTTAACTTTTGTATTTAGAATTATTGTAATATCTAACTGTTTTCAATATCTTTTTTTGACAGCAATCGACTGAGAATTTATTTACAGGGTGAGCCAAATGACTTTAAATACATTGAGGTGTATGGATGCATTCAATTCAATGAAAGTCTGTGTGTGGTCAATGACTACTTTGGCTATCCCCAAAATCTCGCAGACTATCTCAAGTTTGTCGGCTTTTGGTGAAATATCTCCAAATAAAGTGTCAGAAAGAAATCTTTCAAATTGAACTCAGCTTGGCGATATCGAAATATTTGGCTAGAAATCGCTAAACCTTACTATTATTGATATTTTATCTCTTTCAAACAAATAAGTTTAGAGGAAGTGCGTCGAAAATATTTTTGATCTAATAGACGTGCAAGGAAGTCATGTGTTGGACACATCAGATTTTTTCCTACATAAATCATGAATATAAGAATTACTAGATCTAGATTTAGCATCAATTTTACTTAGAATAGTAAGTAAACTGTTACTATTCTAAGTTACTATGGATAATAAACAGTTACTATAGATAAGTAAACAGTTTCGTCTATAGTACAAGGAACTCTAAGCAGTTCGAGAAACAAACAATTAAAAACTTTTACAAAGCAAAAAATGAATTTATTCTTTTTATGTTGATTTAAATTTTACGTTATGAGTGTAAAAATTTGGGAACCTCATTATCGTGTGTTAGAAAAATATCTGCTTCCTCTCATACGGAGTACGGATATTTACAGTTAGTACAATATAAATTCTATTTCTCACGACCTGAGTGTTTTTGAAACGCTAATTAGTTATTCTCAAACCTATAATAGGAAATTGAGTTTACATTCAGATATTTTTTGTAGGTGTAGATACAAAATAATTTCCATATATAAGTGATAAATTTTAAAACTGCATTTTGATGCTTCATAGTTACTGCATTTGTTTTTATTTTCATGAATTTGGCTTTATCTGTCTTTGATGCTTTTTAAAGGGACATATTTTTTAATTTCCTCGTACATTTTATCTAAAAATAACTTCATTATAGAGTACAAATGAATGTGTTATTTTGCAACTCTTTTATTTTAATACTCTTAAATTTTTCAATGTTTGCTTAAAAAAGATTAATACATTAGAACGAAGTGCTTCACTCTGAAATAAATTTACATTTGAAATAATTCAAGCCAATATGCAAATTTGATTAAACGTCTATGTTCATTTGTCATTGATGTAAACCTTGTTTTTGTTCGATTGGTGTAAAATAACACTCGTTAAGGAATATTTTTTAACTTTTTATTCTCACGCCATCCACATTAAATCAGGACCTGTTTATCGGCAAGAAAACCCGGACACTTATCCTGGGCCCACCGATTTGAAGGGTCCAAAAATTTTGTATTTTATAACAAATTTTTATTTGCTAAAAAAAATTACGTTCTTAAAAAAAACTTGGTATCAAAATTTTAACTGCCATTTTCTCGAAAATACTCAAGAGTTGGCAGCTAATTCTCTGGCATTTTACCCCACTAAAGGTCCTTTAAAACAAATCAACATTTGGTCAAAATCCGTGAGCCCAACGCCTGAGCCTCTTTCTTCTAAGATTTATTATAAAAAATATCGCATCGGTTTTAAGATACGTACAGTACAATAAGTTTTGCAATTCTTTTCATTTATACTTTAAAGAAGTTTATTTGTGTAATTTGTATATAGATATTTGTTATTTGTGAAAATATATGTTATTCATGCTTATAAAAATCCTTTATTTTTTACTGCAGTATATTTACATATTTAGTATTTAACTTAGTATTTAATGTACTTAAAATTTAATATGTTTCTGTAGCTTTATGGGTCCTAAACAACTTAAATTGGCAATATGCAATTTCCCGTAAGGACAAAGTAGTCATGTGCCATTCGAATGAATTTCAAAATCGATTAATCTATTTCGAAAACTATTAATAATTGACTAACCGAATAGTGAGTATTCGCGATTAATCATTTTACTATTGAATGTTCGAATATCGTGTACTATTCGAATGCTGTGTGCTGCTGAATGGAGAAAATTTATCGAATGTATTCGAAGGATATTTCGAATGGATTTTTTCAAAATCTATTGTCGCGAATGGATTTAATAATCAATTATTCAAACAGTTTCATTCATTCATGCCCATCACTAATACAAAGGCCCAAAAATTTGTATTTTTCCTGGGCCCAACATTGTGATGATCGCACCCCGCATTAAATGAAAAACATATTTACCCTACACTGCGCTCACTTCTAAACTGTCTCAAAACAGAGGGCCTATGTTTTCGGAACTTCTTTCTTGGAATGGATTGAAACAGGGCTTACAAGTTTAGAGTAAACTTATGGATCAAGGTGAAAGAAGCAAGGGTGTGAAAGGCAATAGGATTACACGGAAGGAACTTTTGTTTAGTTAGAACTTGAATTCCGTCTTCAAACTTTGTTTCAGACTTAAATTTGTTTTATTTTCTTATTACGAGAAGGCTTATTAAGAGGGGTAGGTGAAAAAAAAGCATGAGAAAGTAGGGATTAATTAGTTAAAATCCTAACATTGTTAAACTACTTTAAATTATTTGGATAAATCGAAGAAGATATTTTTGATATAAGCAAATCCTTATTATTAGTTCTTTGTTCACAGGTTTTCTTTAAGTTGACATTAAAATAATTTAAAATTCCATTTTGTTCTGCTCATTAGATCTACTTTTTCGTTTGGGGATTATCAAATATTTACCTCTAGATAATTATTAATTCGACATTAGGTATGCTTACTATAAAGTTTTTTTTTTCTCGTATTGTTTCTCGTCTTGTACTAAGATTTTGGACACATATTTAGAAAAATAAAGCTTATAGATTAAACTATAATATTAGAGATTTGTTAACGAATCCTACACAAAGAGCTCGGGCTCAGCTGTCTGTTGAGAATTTTAAGCATCATGTCGTCTCGATTGAGGAAAAGAAGGAAATAGGAAAAAGTGGATTCAATGTGGTTAAGAAGCCTTTTAAAAATGAAAAAAAAAAATTGTTTGACCAAATATTTTTGTTCTTCAGATAACGATCGCAGTAGATTTTCTTTTATATCCCCATGACCCTAAGCATAAAAATAAATTCCAGATCTTCAACTTTAAAAAGTATCTGACTCTGACGGCACACTTTTCATAAGTCTCTATATTGTTACGAATTTTCGGGACAACTCTCTGCTCTGGGGCTTAAAATGGTTTAAAATTCGTATTCTACGCTTCAAATAGATAAATTTTGCTTTTTGTTGCATCAAAATCGGCCAATTAGAACCGGAGATACGGAGGTTTTGGTTTCCCATTCAAATATATACGGTTTCTAGAAAACTCGCGAAATATTGGTCCTAGGGCTTAGATCTCTTCACTTTTGGGAACTTATTTTTGGCGCCAAATTTGGCGATATTTCGCCAAAAGTCGCCAAGCTTGGCGACTCTTGGCATTTGGGTCATTTGGCGGTCATTTTGGTCATTTGGCGCGATTTTCCCTATGGGGCCTGTAAAGCTGCTTTTGCTGCATTAAAAACACTTAATACCTGACATTTCTCTTCTATGACGTAATCAAAATTCTCGCTTTATGTAGAATATTCGAGAAATAGACTTCTGGAAGCTGCTCGCAGCTTCTGCCTCCTCTATAAATTCCACCAGCGCGCTGCTCCGAGAGTTCAGTGTTGATCAAGCTTTGAGAGAGTGAGTACGCTTGCTTTGTGATAGAAGCTGTGTTTCGCGCTGTTTGGGAAGCTTTGAATTTAAGTGCTGTGTGTACATTTTTCATCGCTGAGTCTTGAGAGACTGTTAGTGTTATTTCTCGTATATTTTCACAATTTTTGCCAGTGAAAGTGTTCTATTTTGTGTGAGAAATACAGCATTTGTGAGAGCTTCTGATCTAAGGGAACTGTTAAAAGCACATTACTGTTTAATTGTGCTTGTGAATTTTGTACAGCTGATTGTTCCACGAAGTTCTAGAAGCAATAAAGTTGTATTCCATCCTGACCCGTGGACTTTTTACTGGAACTTCCTACACCAACTGGACTTTAGAACGACGAACCCCGGAAACAAGCACAGTATTCTGCAACAATACTTAACTGGATGAGGTTTGGGGACATTTCTTGACAAGAAGCTATACCCCTAGATGTAGCAATCCCCTATTCTTACAATAAAAAATATAGTTTTTCGAGAAAGATCTGCATTCTAAAATGGAAAGGGTGAATGACTACTCTCAAGAAAGGAAATATCAGCCAAAACTTCAAACATCTAAAGGTATAAACTGTATTAAGTTCCTGAAAATATGAATAGCCTGTCCTTTTAACATTCGCGATAAAATATTTAGGCAGTTTAAAATAATTTTCGCAAAATCTCGAAATCTAATCAATTTTTTTAAAAAATTCGAAACTTGTAGTTTAAGTTGAGTGATTGCCTATCATTCCGCCAAATTTCTCTTCATTCGCTTTACTCGTTATTATGTGATGCGCAAATAAAAAACTTACGCAGTTTGAAACAATTTTTGCAAAATCTCAAAATGAAGTTTTATAAAAATTCTATAATTTAAGTTGAGAGACCACCTATCATATCACAAAATTTCGTTTCATTCACGTCTGTCACTTTTACTTGATGCACGAACAATAAAAGTGTCACTGACAGAATGACAGACACGAGACACACAAACTTCTTTTAATGGTTGTACTGGATTCCAAGGTGTTTGAAACAGATAGATATTGCAAAATTTTTTAATTCCATTCAATGTACAGTCTAATTTTATTTACATAGATTTCTTTTCCTAAGCATAATAAACTTATTATAGTCGAAACTTTATTTCCCAACATCAAGAACCACATTTACTTCATACTATAAGGCGCATGACGGGAAGCATGTGTACATGCATGTGTATTTGTAAAACGAGCGCTTCTACATCATAGCGAGTACATGGTACCTGCTACACGAACGTGAAATCGTGATATACACATGTGCGGACTTTGTTCACGCAAGACCTTTGCTGTATGAATCAACAATCGATCCAATTACCTCCTTCGTTATCTCCCTTTTACAGAATGCACGGTATCGTTAGTTGATGAATTATTTCGCTGGCAAATGCTGGTGCTTGTAATCCTTCACGTTTAGAATGACAGTTGGAATGATTTCTCTGTTGACGCTGGCTGTGAAATCTATGCGTTGGTCTACGTACTCATGAAGGAAGGAAAGCAATCATTCTAGTATAAGCGTGCTTTTTCTTTACTTCCTTGTACGAAGTAAAAGGAAGTAAAGTGATCGCGAAAAATTTCGGTATGGAGATTTCGATAAGAAAATCAATTTGAGTATTTCTAAATTTACTTCGAAGAATTTCTGCGAGACGTCTCAACGTGTGCATGTCTGTATGCTCGTATATATGCATGTACGATCCATTTTGTCCAACCGCAAATCCATTTTGAGACTTTTTTCTGGCGTCTGTACGTACGTACGTATGCATGCATGTGCGTATATACGTAACTCGCATATCACAAAATTTATAAGTCGTAGAATGTTGAAATTTTATATTTAGGATTGTTGCAACATCTAGTTGTGCACCTCTCTTTTTGGTTCCAATCTAGAGGATCGTTTATTTGTAGAGCCACCCTAAAGAATTTCAATACATTACGCTCTATGAACAGAAGTTCTTTAAAGCGTATTTTAGAGGTATTAAGCTTTTTCAAACAAACAATATTGATATATGTTATTAAGGATTACAAAATGAAACTCTCCATCGAAAATAGTGTCTTATCCCTTATAGTTCTACAAGAGCACTCAAAAGAATGCGAATATTTTACGGTTAATGGCAGTTTTAGAGGCATTCATCCATTTCAAGTACAAAACCATTATATCATATAGTTAGCTAAGGGCCTACGACGGCCGTGTGCCTCCCTCAGAAATCACGCCAAAAGTAGGCAAGCACTTTTGGCATACGTATGTTTGTACATACATAACTCGCATGTCTCAAGAACTATTAGTTGTAGAATGTTGAAATTTTACATTTAAGATTGTTGTAACATCAAGTTGTGCACTACTCTTTTTGGTTTCAATCTACTGGATAGTTTATTTTCACAACCACCCAAAATAATTTCAATACATTGAAGTCTATAGATATCTTCGATGTATTATATCTGAAGTCAATCGCTGTTTGGGCGATTTATTAGACGTACAAGGGAGTCATGTGGTGTCCACATCAGATTTTAAAATAATTTTTCGAAATGTAATAAATATATTTTGTGTAGGGAAAAGCTGCTTGAAGTTATGAAATACTGAATTTCGTACAGAAAACACAGGTAAAAATTTTATATACCATTTGTCATGTAACATTCTACATGACATCATTTATAATTTTCACGGTAACTCGGAAGGGATGATGGCCAATAGCATCACAGTAATGGATCTTTGAGGCTTTCGAAATCAAGCGAGAGGAAAGCCATATTTCTTACAAGGCCACCTTAGCCCTGCAAAATTTTAAGCGCGGCTATTTTTTTCAATCGCAAGCAGCGTGCAGTAGATGCAGACCACTTCTTTTCCCGTCCATACTAAAAAGTATTTACCCATGAATACATTCATTTCGCCGAAACTGGTCACTTGCTGTGTCTTAAGTCATTTCCCAGAGTGAATGACAATTGGTGTCACCCCTGCAAAATAGCATGAAGATAAATTATTGGGTTGGCAACAAAGTAATTGCGTTTTCTTGTATAAAATTCAAGCAAATAAGTTTTCAACAAGTTTTTAATTACACGTAAGCTGTGCCTGAACATACGATTCATATTTGTTACATTTTAAAGTAAGAATTTCACTGGCAGTATTTTTTTTCGTCCATAAAATATGGCCACCTTCCCCCTTTTTTCGCTTCTATCCTCCTTAGAGGACAATATTAAAAATGTCCTGAAATTAATTTTTAGGTAATCGTGACTGCTGTATTTTACAGAAAGAATTTCACGGATATCTCTATTTTTATTTGAGATCACGCGGGATATGTGAAAAGAACTTTTTGGCCCTTTACCCCCCTAAGATTACGAATTTTGGAAAATGCTCTCTGATCTAGCACTTATGTTGAAGAACTCACGTACGTGGCAAATTTTGCATAATTAACTTCAGTAGTTTTGGCCAGGCGAAATATTGACATACGGAAAAACGCAATTACTTTGTTGCCAACCCAATATATGCGCTCAAAATCCTACCACTTAGAATCGTTAAACCAACTTCCGAAAAAAATTCTTGCGTATGGCTATTTCAGTTTAAGTCAATAATTTCCTCTTGACTAAATTTTGTAAAATGACAACGCACTAACAGTATGCACGGAGTATGAAGATATAAAGGGAATGTGTTAGTTGCACGGAGCGGAGGGAGAAAAGGGCGAATTGCACCGCTGATAAGTTTAATCCACGGGCGAGTTGCAATGGCGAAATGAAGAGGAGAGGGACAATCATAGAGGAACTATAAGGTCTCGCAAAGGTCCAGCGATAGAATATTTTCGAGAGGCCCCTTAAATCGATAGCCGGATCCAGTGATGTTTTTTTGGAGGGGGTGGGGTCTCGCAAACGGCCAGCGGTAGCATGTTTTCGAGGGGGGAGCAAGAGAAGGATTCCAGTGCAACTCGGCCCACGATTTGATTGATAGTGCAACTGACCCTCGTCCGATATAAAAGTAAAAGGAGCATGTTATGTGCGGCAGATTTTAAATTTGCCTATGGGTGGCATAGATTTAAATGCGGTCCTGGCGAGCCGATAAGATGAGGGGAAGGGTAACGTTAAGAAGTATGAGCTATACGTACGGAGCCATTCTTTAATGTAGTGTAATGTAATGGTTATTG
The DNA here is from genome assembly GCA_038373885.1 of Cheiracanthium punctorium. Taxonomy (NCBI): domain Eukaryota; kingdom Metazoa; phylum Arthropoda; class Arachnida; order Araneae; family Cheiracanthiidae; genus Cheiracanthium; species Cheiracanthium punctorium. Next base: position 2,436,736 of record JAWZYV010002197.1, read on the forward strand.
TTAAATTTCCCCTATAAACAATATTTTGTTGATGAAACGGGTGCGCAGATTGCTTCTGGACTTTTACACGTAAAGGAAATTTTGTAAAAAATTTAGTTCCAAAAATATCTATTAGATGGCGCTGGGCATGGGAGCTCAAGGAATGACTCAAATTAGTTAATAAATGTCCAAAAACTATAAATTAAATGTTGAAACTGTTTGTACTTATAGAGTTAGTCATTTCTATTGTTAAATTTGCTGTTTTTCCATGCGCAGCACCAGTTAGTGGACCATTTTCTAAATTAAAATGTTGTTTTTTTTCGAAATTTTTTGACCACATCACATATATCAACCACAACCTCTTATGCGCAACCACAACCTCTCATGCGCAACCACAACATCTCTGCGACAAGCACATCATTTACACATGAAGTCACAAAGTCACAGTGTGATCAGTATGCATACGTACGACTCAAATACACTGTAGCGCATGTAAATTCGGTAATTTTTACCCATAAAGCATTGTGACATCACAATAATCCGTATGCAATATATACGGCCGCCTGGGACAGTTTTTGTGTCGTTACATGGTGACACCATGGACGTCACTTTGTAAGAAATTACACTGACACGTAAGACGCCACTCTGCAACGTCACACGTTTAACACGAAGGGACGTCACATTGTCGATAATTATCAATCACACTGCAACTTCACTCTGCAACGTCACATATTTGGCACAAAGGGACGTCACAGAAGGTGTGCAATTACATCACATTTGCAATGCCATGAAATGTAACGTCGCCGAAACTTGACTGCCAACATGATTGCTATAAAGATAGTTGTTTATATTTACCCTGTACCCAATCATCTATTCAGTGCTTAACATTCGAACAGCTGCGTACACTTTTACGTAAATACATTTCTTAGTCTATTCTACTTATTTTGAAAAGCCAGAACTTCAAGAATGCTTTACCATCTTTTTTAACAATGCATTTGTAACGAAATTTTTCTCCTTTCTACTATAAGCTTAAAGTAATTTAAAATTATTTGCAATATTTATACTCATTTTTAGAGAAAGAAAAACGCTGGTACAGAAGTTAAGAAAGAGGTAGATTTTAAAAGCAAACGTTTCTGCATGTTAAAATTTTTTTTTGTTTTTTAAGAAGTTGGAGGAAAACTTCAAAACAACACAAACTTCATTTCCATTCAAAATTTTACATGCAATGCAATTTTCTGAAATATTTAAAGGGAATTCTGTTTTTTTTTTTTTTTTTTTTTTTAATGCCACAGTTTTATTTTTAATGTTCCTCTTTTTACACGTTGAAAATGTAGCAAAATAAAAATTGTAGAAACTATATTCGCTTATATTTATTTGTATATGTTATATTTTGCATAGGTATTTTGCGTTGCTCTTCTAGCATTTTCCCATCTTTTTCTCTTAGTACTTGTAAACCATTGCAACGTGTATTTGTTGTAGATAGAAAAAATTACTTAAGGAATACTTTGGCTATGAACTATGAACGTATGGTAATGCAAAGTTAGTGCAACCATCACTCACCAAATGAAATAAAAACATAGAAACACGCTAGTTTACTGATTTAACATATTTTCGAAATATTTTCAGCAGTTAATATCACACACAAAAAAAAAGTTTTAAAGGAAATCAGGTGAAATAAGTAAAAAAGGTTGTACAAAAAACACTATTTTAATCTGCTTCGGTGTTATTTTCAAAAGCGATCAATTTTTCCTTTTCTTAATGTTTAACATGCATTTGCTGTTAGCGTTTGATGATCACATAAATTGTCTATTATCACGCATCTAAAGTATTTTCATATCCATAGGTGGTCTAAGACAATTTTAACATTTTTCCCGTGCTTTTCTTGTCCATTTTACCAGACTTATATACATGTTCGACAGTTGTAACAGAATAGATCCATGTTAGTTAGCGATGGGGAATGATTCAATTCTTCATGATGATCCAGCAATGCTGTCGAATTTGTCTTTCAATTTACACAAAATTTTCACGAATATTATTATACGTGAATTAATTAGATTTTTTCGTTTTGCACTAATAAAATGAATGAAAATATTCCAACTCAATTTAGAATATTTTCATTCTGGCTGCTTAACTGTTAGCTCCATAGCCGATTTCCTCACAGAAATAATGACATATTTTAAATGGTTTCTTTTTCTCCAACAAATCATAAAAGGAGAAAAGAATAATTCAATCTAACCAATCATCGACTGCAATCATTATTCAAAGATTTAAACTCATTCATTTCCCAGCGACATGGTTGCAAGGAAAAACAGCATTATCGCTCTCCGTGTTAAGAGAAAAGATCAAGTGTAAATGTGAAAAGAAGGTTTTCGGTCCTTTTTTCCTAATGATCAGATTTTCGATTTCAATAGCTTCGAACCTTCTGCTAACAACAGGGATTATTTTGTAAAAATCTGTTCTTAAAATATTTGCGTGCGTGCGTGCGCGTTGCTTTATTTTCAAGAAACCATGAAAGAAAAGAAGAATTCATTCTAGCCACAAATATATATCTTAATTACATTTTACACTCCAACTTTCTCTGGCGAACGTTATAAACAAATACCAGAGCCTAAAGAAAAGAACAACAACAAAAAAAAAAGCCTGCTAGTTTTCAATCTAGTTTTTTCTTTTTCCAAGGGAACCATCATGCGGTTGCTACAGAATCAAAGCAGAATTTTTTTTCTCTCTTTCCCTATTTCTGAAGGCGCAGTCATAAACGAGAATCTTTATCTCGTAAACAACGATAAAAAGCCAAGTGAATGCCACGGTTGCAGTTGAAAACCTCGTGTGAAACTGTTTAATTATGCATAAAACAGACCCGCGGAGAGAGCCATTTTATCAAAGGTATAACTCCGCCTGAAAACCGGGAGAGCACTGTTTACGATGAAAGGCTTAGAATATTAGATAAGGTAATTTTATTTCGGGGTGCTGAAAATATCGTACACCAACCCGCCAACCGACGTTACAGCTTCAGAATATCAACCGGATGAAGTTTAATATTCATCCGGATATTTTAAAATGTGTTTTGAAATTAATAGAGAAAGGGGAAAAAATGAGGGACGCGTTAATTGCTTTCAGATGCAGTGTTGTTAAGGTAATGCGAATATCCCCTCCCATTACTGGATTAATAAACATCAATTGGAGATTTTTTTGTTGTTATTGAAAAAATTAACAAATAAATGGTTAGGGAAAAAGCTTTAAATGTTTGTTAATACTGCGTTGTTTCTTATCAATCGTATTTTTTTTAAATAAACATATTCTCATGAAGTAGTTCTTAACTCATTTCAGCTGCACCACAACCTTTTAGAAACACCAGTCTTTCCTTTTTTTTCTCTCTTTTTTTTAGGCATTTAACTGGGCTTCGTCATGCAAGTTGAGTGAAAGCACAAATTTTTAAACAGCGCACTTAGTTTTAAAATGTTTTACGAAACGAAATTTTGCAAATGTGCATAAGCTTTGTGGACTTTTTTAAGTTATTTATTTTAACAAGGAAATATTTCTTTAAAAAATTGAAGGCACCAAATGGCGTTTTGAATTATGCTCTTTTGTAATATTTCTTTAACCAAAAAATCTTAGTATATGACACTTTTTCGAAAGATATAATATTTAAATTTTTTATAGCCTGATCATGTGTCTTTGAGTTCATTTTACTAATATCTATTTCTAATTAAAATATGTGCAATTTGAAGAAATTTAATAATTTTGTTTAACTCTTAATATATCGCTATTAAAAAAAAAAAAAATACGAGAAATTATAGATAAACGCTTTTACTTCTGGGTGGGATTTAAAATTTGACGTTTGAAACCGTATGTTATTTATTTCATTTTAAATTGTATGTAGCGCATTTTAAAACTCTCGAAATGAAGTGCTGATCCAGTGTTTGTCAGACTGCTTTTTAACACTTTCCAACAAAATTTTACAATTTACCCCGAAAGGTGAAAAGCATTTAAGTTTCCTCATTGTCTGTCCGTCTGTTTTCTAACTGTCGTAAATATGCATCGACTGGTGTGGAATTTATATTTTAGTACAGGTATAGGCAACCTTTGGAAAGTTGCGGGCCAAAATTTAGCGAAGCCGCGAGCCGTATAAGTGGGATTTATATGGTATTTTGATTTGGTTTATTTGTATTGTATATGGAAATGGAAATTTGAAATGTTTCGCGGGCAGGATCAAAAGCCTTGGTGGGCCACATCCGGCCGGGGATTGCCCATGTGTGTTTTAGTGCTTTGTCGGGTGTTGCAATTGGCTTGATGAAAGGGATTATATTTAAATTAACTGTTCTTTTAACTGTTAAGTACTGTTCTTTTTAACTTAAAAATAACAGTATACTTCCAATTATAAGAAGTTTTCTAATGTTTAATCCGTTATTTTTTATTCCAGGGGAGTAGTGAAGGATAGGATACCACCAATTATGTAAAGGAAGCATTGTTTTTAATTTCTTATTTTTCCGTCAGGTTTAGTAGTCAATAGCATCTTAGTTACTGTTATAAATCATATCAATTACAAATTTCTGTGAGTTTATGTAACAAAAAAGCTGTTTTCCTACACCAAAAATAAATAAATTCTTATACTTTGGATGTAAGAGATTTCAGTCTCGTTTATTATAACTAAAAAAATTCTTCTTAATGATTTGTAGACCTATGAACACAACTTTTATAATTTAACAGTTTAGTAACGACTAGCACGAGCAAATTTTTGGGAGTAGATCATTTTATTGAGACGCTGTGTAAAGGGAAGGATAGGGCACATAGAGAAGAAAAACGATGCAAAAAAATTAAATTCCGTCTTCCCACAAAAAGTGACTTCCATCATTGATAAAGAATATATTGCCGCAAAACTGCATTCACCAAGGACGGTTGGCGTAGCTAGTCGTGCACAGGCATATTTTTCATTCGATTTGGACAATATGTTAGATAAATACAGCCTAAAATAAGCCTTGGGAGCATAAATTATACACTGTCATTCTCATTTTTTTTTCTGAATATATTTATGAAGCTTCTACTTAAATTTCAACTTTTTAAAAGATGTCCCATCCCTAAAATTGACGTGACATCCGTAAAATTAACTCCCTTACGTGAGGAAGGGATAGGACATTTTCCTTACAATTTTAGTTCGCCTATCTAACTAATACTTTAATAACTACCATCAAATTTGTATTTTTTAAATATATTAAACTCTTTCAAGATGTTATTTTGAAACTTTCAAATTTGTTCAAGGAGAAAGTAATTTGTAAGAAATATTTTGGTTAAAAATGTCTCTCTCTCCCTACTCTCCCTATACTTTTATAAAAGAATGTATATTTTTAAAAATCCGAAAAAAAGGGTATGATGTACATGTGTGCAAAAACTTAAAATTAGAAAAATGAAAGTCTATTTTCCAAAAATTATTTACATAAGACTCCACACACGCACATGCAATATTCACTAAGTTGTTGAACTTAAGAATTTTGAGAAATCATTTCCCATGAATGAGCGATTCTTAAGTAATGTAGAAAGAAACTTATTTCCAACATTCCGGTCATTTTCTTTCTTGCACTAGTGCACTGTGTACGTCGAATTTCTTCGAACAGCTGTGGTATCGTTTTCTTTTCACCGACGTTTTTCATATTCGAATTCGAACCTGTAGAAAACATACCAATTCAATGTAAGTAAGGAAAAAAAAAACAATTTGAATGAAATTCTTACGTTCCACAAAATCAGCAATTTTTACAAAATGTTCATTTTTAATCTTCGGTATATTAAATATTAATCTTTAAAAAATAGAATGCTTTGTAAACGACCCTTCAAAAGATGGGACTTCATTTTACTAATTTTAATTTTGTTTTTGTTTACTAAAAAAACGATGTCAAGCACAACAATAGCTACAAAAACATTTATTTCACAACATGATTGCCATTTTAATATGCAATACAATACAATATAGTTTACAATACGCACAATATGGTCAAAAATAATTATAGCAAATTTTAAAAATCATTTATTAAGGTACAGTCGCCAAACTGTACCTTAAAGAACTTAAATTCGTCCCCGTCGGTATATCTTTTCCTAAATAACGCCATGTAATTTTAATACGTCAAATCTATAGTTATGTCAGTCGGCCATTGTGAAAATTTGACGGTGGAACGTAGCTCCTTGCGCAAGATATTTAAAAAAAGAAAAAACTGACCAAGGTGAGTTATTAATTAAAATACTATGAGTACTGTTTAAATATGGATGTATTTGAGTTATTATATGAAATGTTGGACAAAATTTGTTGTTATTTCTTAGATTTAAATTGATTGACATTTTATTTAGGTTATGACATGTGCTTTTGGTTGAATGGATGATATCCACAAGCTTGACAAATTCTTAATATCGTCCCCTCACATGAGCCTAATATCGCCCCGGGACGGTATTTAGGTCACTTCATCTGAACCAAGAACACCAAGGGCATCCCTGTTTATAGTTCCAGTTGACATACAACCTGCTCCAGTTGTTGAGCCACCTTCAACGTCACCTAGGCGAGGCAAAGCCATGGTAGTTACGGCACGGCTTCACCGCTTAACCAAGAAATAATAGACGCAGGAAAGAAAAAAAAAAGAAAAAGATGAAAGAAAAACAGGAAAAGAAAAGGTTAGAAATTTAAAGAAAAATACGACAGGAAACAACAAAAAGGAAACCAAAAAGCGACGTAAGAATCAATCTTCTGGCGAGGACACATATGATGAAGACCCAATTTTAGTTCCTACTGACGAAGAAGATAGTGACAACGATGACACTGAATGCCCAGTATGTCAGAAAAGGTTTTCTCACGATACAAAGGGAGAGAAATGGACAAGATGCAAAAAATGTTTCCAATGGATGCATGAGGATTGTGTTGAAAATCCAGGAGTAAATATTATTTGTGCAATCTGTTTTGAGAATTAAAATTACTTAAACTATACCAATGGTTAATTAAAGTCTGATTAGATAGAATAATTATGATTATTAATAATTACTTTCAAGGATAAAACTTAAGTTTACATATTGATTATTGTGATCTGAATATCGTCCCCGGGACGTAATTAGGCGTCTAAAAAAATATTCTCAGAATTTCTAGTTTTTTGTTAAAGCTATCTCTCTATTCTAAAAAAAAGTAAAGGCCGCTGTCAAAAGCTTGTCAGCGTATCTCCTCCTAAACCGTGGTGATTTGAGTTTCGACTAAGGTGCCCACAGATTCGAAAAATTCCGAGGAACCTGCTAAGCTGATTTAAATTTCGAAAATCGAATTATTTTAGAAGATATTAATAAAAAACTGAAAAAATAAACCGAATGGTTGCCAGATTTGGCATAAAATCATTCATTCCTTTGCAACAAAGCGTTCTAAGTATCTAGAATCGCGTGAAATGTACAAACATGAGTTAGAATTACGCCAAAATAAAAACTATATGAAATAAGTAACTCAAAATGTGTTACACAAAGTTGACAATTTTCAAATAGTAAGTTCGCTTAGACAACAGGAGTTTAGAATTAGCGATTATTCGTTTTTCCAAAACAGAATAACTAATATCTTGAAAATGAAAAATAATTAAAATGCAGATTATTTTAAAGCCGGTTCTCGTCCAGCTGGATTATTTGCTACCAGTAGAAATATTTGGCGGCGTTAACTATGCCATTATAGCAGTTACGGTACACTTTGGATATTTGCTAGCGCGACGAGATGGTATAATTCGTGGTGCTAAGTACGCCAATCTGCAAACGATTATGTAAATGAAAATATGGATAACGGTTTTCCGGTAACCTTACATGAACAGAGATTATAGGTTGTGAGCATGTGTAAATCGCCAAATAATAAAAAGTCGCCATTGGTGGCAAGCTATCCTATCTGTTCCGTAGCTTTTATTAACTTTACATGTACGCAAGTCGCCAAATAATGAAAAATCGCAATGGGTGGCAAATTCAAAGGGTGTCCAATAGGTTTTACATTATTAAAAATACAGCTGAAACAGATGTTCTGATTTTATTATGCTTTAGCTCCTAATTAATATAACTTTTGAATGGCAACATTGAAAATCATTGTGTTTCTGAAGAGTGCAAATAATTTTTCCAGCGATTATAAGCGGAGTCCGCACTCCAGGTGGAGTATAGCTCAGGACCCGTACAACACGGATTCCCATAACAAAATATCTTCCGTGTTATGAGGGGGAGGGGGTCTACTGTAGTGTGAAGTTTAAATTGTTATGTACCAATGAACATGCAAGAACCAAGCAATGCGTAGCTCAGTAACATTCTATCTGATCCAATCTTCGGGTTTTGTCTGTTGAAATTATGTCTTTTTTACGAATAAGCCTGATTAGGGGCCGAATGCCTCATACGAAAAGCGAGCGTAGCGATTCTGGTGGCCTTGGCCCCTAGTTTTTGTAAAAAAAGGTAACAAAGAAGTTTTTGACTGTTCAAAATAATAAAGAAATGTTTCAACTTAACTCTGATGTTTTATTTATTACTTCACTTCGTATATTATTTTAAAAATTTGTTTTTACAAAAAGGGGACGTTATTTAACGGCTGTACCTTATGATTATTTTATGTCACCCCTTTATCGGTATTTTTTTCTTTTTTACACGAGGATTTCAATGTTATGTGATCCACGGCAAATCTTGTTCAAGGTTTGCCCCGCCACTGCAAAAGTACAAAATTCATTTGTTGCAGCATTCATATATCGATGACATTCCCTGCGTAAGTCACATCGCGAACTGTACCGACTAAACATGACTTGAATACCGCGTTCTATGGAGAATTTTTTCCTCTTATGCCTACTACCACTCCTTTGTATTTTTCGCCTCTTAAAAACAATGTTACAACATATATTGAACTTCCACCGTATTCTAACTATTTTCATATTTTTCACCAGCTAAACGTATCTTACGATAAGATGTTCTATTGCGATTTCTATTGTTCTTAGTGCTTACTATTCCTCTGAAGTCAGCTCTTCAAGGAAACACTCTATTATGCAACTTGGCAGATAATCAGAAGAATAGAGACGCCATAACATGACGTGGTACGAATAAGTAAAGCGTTCGTTGGCGGAAAAAAAAATCGTCAGAACTCAAAAAGATCAATTTTTGAGAAAACTTTTGAAAAAACGTCTTTGATTAATGCCAACAACTTTAGACGAAGTTTAGACTTTTGGAGAAGAAACTTAAGTATTATATCATCTTTTAACAACATAATATTTGAGTGTTTTTCGTTAGAATTTTAAGTACTTATATAAAAGCTTAAGACTTAAACATACATTTTACTAGTCTTCAACACCACCATTAAAAATATACCACTTTTGTAAAGGTTAAAAGAAGGGAAACATGGTGTTTAAGTTATGATAGTTTTCTTCCAAATGAGCAATAAACGGGACTCGAAATTAACGGTGATCCACTGTTAGGAGACCACGAAAATATATAGCGGACAGTAGAATATAAAATTTGCTGGTCCGTCGGACCTGTAACGTTTTATTTACATTTTTTTCTAGCTAACTTTCCTCGTTTAGTCCCACAATACATGTCATCAAATTTTATCAATACGTGTCGTATAATTTAATCTATTTCATAGTTTTATAATCCTAACTAATATTATAAATGCGAAAGTGAGTTTGTTTGTTTGTTTCTTTGTTTATGACGCTTTCACGCCTAAACCGCTGAATAAATTTTGATGAATTTTGGTTTTAGATATAGATGAGACCCTGGAGAAGGTTATAGGCTACTTAGAATTTTAGATTTTTAATTACTTCTTTAATTATTAATTAAAAACCGTTTTTACGTTGCCATGCTTGGCGAGTTTCGCCCGTATCAAGTGATTCATGTTTTGAGCTAACAAGAATGCTATTACTTCAATGAAGAAGCACGCGCATCTGAAAAACATTAAATAATACGGAAATTATGCCAGCTTTATGCCAAATCTATCTATCTCTAATAGTAAAAATGAATGTTCTCCAGACAAATCTACAGAAAGCTTTGAAAATTTGAGCATGACTGGGCCCATGACTTCGGTAAAGTGTACCTGAGGCTCAGAATTTTAAAATTTAAGTACTTTTCTAATTATTAATTAAAAACCGTTTTATCGCCCGCACAAAATGATTTATGCTTTTAAAATAAAGCAGAAATTCTTTTGCAAAAATCACATGCATTTGGAAAACATAAATTGGTATGGAAGTTATGTTGATTTTACGCCAAATTAAAAAGCATAAATAAAGAAAAGTGCCCGTATTATCCCGGCGGTCCGCCAAGACGAGCGATTTTTTGCCGAGATAAATGCCGGGCACATGAAATTATTAATGGTTTTGAATACGATTGGCAACAGTTTGGCAACTCATTTGACGAAAAAACAGTTTGGCGGGAATGACCGCCGGGGAATAATTCCGTAAGCGGGGGGCAGGTCGCCAAGCCAGATGTCGCCAAAGCTTTTTCGCGTTGCTAAATACGCCAATCTGTAAGGATTGTGCTTAGAATATATGGAGAACTGTTTTAATGGCAACCTTAATGGGTTAGACGTTGGCAACAAAAAAAGTGGCCAACTAAACCTGCCCCCGCTTACGGAATTATTCCCGACCGCCGGGATAATACGTAAGTACCAAGAAAGTCCAGATGTATTTCTTAAAGTTCATAAATTTCCAAATCCTACCAATAATATAAATGTGTACGTTTATGTGTTTGGATGTTTTTGACTGAATCACACAAAAATGGTTGGAAAAATTTGTAATGAAGATAGCTTATGCCCTGGATTAACATACAGTCAACCTTTCAAGCATATAGCATAAATAATTCTTTAACAAATACACTCAAAATAATTCTAATGCATTACGCTCTATGGAAATTTTGTAGCTACTAAACCGATTTTAAAGCTTTTTTCACTGATTGAAAGTCCTAGGCCTATATGGTCCTAGGCCTATAGGGTCCTAGGCCCATATGGGGAATTCCTCTGTGTGGAATTTTCTAAGGGATCCTAGCCCGTATTTTCGCGAGGTTTTGGAAAAAAACACGGAAATCTGCGAGCAACTAGGTCGACAGGCGCGACCGGGGTTTGAACCTGGGTCCTCCCGCCTTCCAGTTTTGAGTGCAGAACCTCTTAGACACTGGGGGGACCCTGAGTGTCATAGGCTATCTTTTATGCATATATGACACATAGTTCTTTTACAGGGATACTCATAAGAATTACATTACGCTCTATGTGTATCTGTAAGTACTGAACCGATCGGTTCAGTTCTGTAAGTACTGAACCGATTCCAAAATTTTTTTCACTGATAGTAAGCTACACTATTCTTGAGTATTATAGGCTAAAATTCATGCATGTAGCGCTAATAGTTCCTTTACAGGAACACTCAAAATAATTCTAATACATTAAGCTCTATGGGCATCTCTTTAACTACAGAACCGATTCTAATACTTTTTCGCTAATAGAAAGCTGCACTATTCCTGATTGACATAGGCTAAAATTCATGCATATAGCATAAATATTTCTTTTACAAGAACACTCAAAACAGTTCTCAAATACTGTCGTAACTGTCTCTATTCGCCAAATGCCTGAAAAAAATCTAAATTTAGTAATTCTGCATACTCCTATCATTAAATGAAGTATACTACCATGCATTATACGTCCTTTAAAATAAGTAAAAAGCAAATAATATTTAAATGCAGTTTCTTTAGTCGCAAACATATTTGTTATTCACACATGCTTCGTTTCTCTCGGGACCTAATTCTAAAGCCGACGCGGACGAAGTCGCGGGTAGCCGCTAGTAGATATTTATATTTCTTAATTCATCACTTAATGGGAAATCAATATATATTGCTCGTGTAATTTCTTTTGAACATTTTTTTTAATCATGTATACGGACCAATGTTAAATTTTACGCAACAGGGAAGTCGTGAAGTCACTGGTACAAAGGACCAGTGGCTAAATATTCTAATTTCTATCCCTGGCAATATAGCCAGAACATTTTTTACAACAAACGTAGGATTACTTTTCTCCATAGCGGTTCTACGTAAAAAAATTTTCGACATCTTTGTAAGTGTTTCCGTGTTAATTGTTTAGAGAACTATCTGGGTGAACTTTAACTGAGTGAACTACCCGAGTTCTTTTATTGTGTCTGTTCAAAAACTTGTCATATTTGCAACTAATTCGATTCAAAATAGCTCCTCGATACTGCATAGTTTGGCATTTTTCATGAGTTTAAAATAAATAAATTGTTTTCTTCTGCTGAACCATGGAGGATTTAAGTCCTTGAATTGAACATTCCGCATGAATTGTTTCATTTTTAGAGATTGGCGCTCATTTTGTAACGGACGCCTTACAACTAACTAAACGATAAGTAAATCCTACATTAACAGATATATCTCTTGGTAGTTTCAATAGAAGAGGTTTCATGAACCTTTTTTAATTTCCTTCAAAATAAGCTCTGAGAAAGAAAACGTACTTCCTGTCTTATTAATTGCAGCAATTTGCATTTACATTCGTTTCTATTCTTTAATCTTAAAAAATGTACTCTGCAAAATACACAGATAGTTCTTGTTTTACTATAGTGGAAAGTTTAAAAAATATTTTTTTAAACTTACACTGTAATTTTATATTCAGCTCTTAAGAATACAAATTTTATTTACACCTGTAAATTTACATAGAACTTCGTTTCTCTCGCAAAAATTTCTCTACAAATCTATCATTTCCCTAGATAAAACTTTTTTGCTGATTTTCATCGCCTCTTTATTATATATAGAAACAGAATAACACGATAAAGTGGCAGTATTTTTCCAACCTTGAAGTGCGTGGGGAAGAATGTTTGTATACGCCTACTAAAATTGTTCTCTTTATTTCTTTGGGACATAGAAGGAGTACTCACAAAACTGTTTAGCATTTTATCCGTTTGTAGTTTTTCTTTCCCTTGTAAAACTTTGCATAGTATCTCAACTCTTACTTCAAAACCTTTAAATAAATTTAAGTCTTCCTTGAAGTAATCAATAGCACTCCATTTTCGAAGTAGAGAATATGCAATACCAAGTGTAAATTGCAAAATTCAATGGGGGAATATAAAGAATTTGCTTTTAAAAAATCTATTGTAAATAACCAAAAAATTTAGACTCAAATTTAAATTAAAGCCATATACAACGAATAATATACTTTTAATTTATTTATCTAGTCATTACTCTGAAACAACCGTACCAAGAGTAAATTTCAAAAGTCATTGGGAAAATATAAAGAGTTTTCTTTATGAAAAAAGAAAGAAAGAAAGAAAGAAAAAGAAATTACTAACTATGACTTTGACTGCAAAACCGAAATGGGACATATCTTACATTTTTATTGAGTTCAAAATGTTTCGTTGTATTTTTGTTCCGTCTGTTTGTTTCCTGTTGAAAATTTACATCTCACATTTTTTATGTAATCAAAGCTCATTCATGTAGTACGATAAACTAATTTGGAATGCCTTTACGTCAAAACAAGTTATTTGGGGCTCAACAAAATGTTACAATACCACTCCAACATGTCCCGCAGTAATTGGACACTTAAACTAGATGCCAGAACCGTTTATCTGGGTTTTAAAAACCCCAAATCAGGAATTTAAAACCAGATCACTGATTAACATTAACTCAATTCACTTTAAATTTATCTAGTCACCGTTTAACAGAAGTCTGCAAATCTCTATCATGATTCATGATAATTGCAATCAATATTCATTAATATCGCGCAGCAGTAATTATGCATTTTGATTAATCGCGCTTCTAAACAACTGTTCGAAATGGCTCGACGAGGTTACTCGCTGTTTGCTTATTTAATCATTACTCCGAAATGGTCAGGAGCGATCATACATGCTTAACGCAACAATCTCATCTAAAAGTTAAACATTCACACAGTAAACTGAATATAATTCAGATCTCTCTGATTTCGCGGGGAAAATGCATTCGAGGCGAGACTGGTTTTCTGTAAAGCGTTTTATAAAATCCTACTAATATTATTAATGTCAATGTTTGTATGTATGTTTGTGACTCTTTCATGCTGAAACGGTTTGACGGATTTGGATGAAATTTGGAATAAACACAGTTAAAGCCCTGGATTAACAAGCAGGCTACTTTTTATCGCACGAAAAAAACACTGTTCCTATAATATACAAAAAAAACTATCTTTTGTCCAAAAAGAAAAGAATACAATTGAGCTTTTTTTTACGAAGCCGTCGGCAGATGGCGCAAACTTAAAAATAAGCAGTTTTTAATGCATAAAATCACCAGAATATGTTTTTCCTTCTGATGTGGATTTATAAGCGGACTACGGGCCAAGCACACAAATCCGAAATACATGTTACACGAACAAACAAACAAAAAATAAGTTTTTGAAACTTTCATTCACTTCGAATTATGCACTTTTCTGCGCGTCTTTTTCCCTTTTATTTCTAATGTATCCTAGAGAAACGATGATACATTCAGAAAATTTCTATTGATGTTAGAAATATCAATTTTAATTTTATTTAATCACACTCGTGAATAATGATACACTTTCCAGCTTAATTGAATAAGGAAAGAAAATAGGGAAAACGCTTGGGTATGATACGCTTTTAATATATAGGACTTTAGAGCGTATTTAAAATCTGAAAGTGTTTCAGATTTTCTTACTTTTTTCTTTTCCTTTCCTTTTTTGATAACGGCAGATATATATAGAAGCTCTTCAGAATTAGTATAGGACTAAAATAATGTGTACCTTTTTGTAGGTTTTTACCATTAAACCATCTTATTTTTGTAACCAGGGGCGGCCCGACACGGCAAGCAAGGTATCCATCGCATCGAAACGAGAAATAAGGATTTGAGAAGATTCCGGGGAGGAAAAGGATTAGAAAAAAGTCGAAAAAGTACGAGGGAAACTTGTTCCACACCCTCCTTTATTCATCTGACCCATACATTTCAACTTTGGCAATGAAGTATGGTGATGCTCTGTTATTTTCTACATTAAAAAAAATAAATATTTCACTGATGAATTGTTAGATCTACTATCAGAGCTATGATTCTTAAAAGTATCTTGAAACGGAAGAATAAAATAGGTAGTACCAACAATTTTATTCTTTTCCAATTTCAGTTTTAAATTTATAGGTTACAATTATTCTTTGTAAATAAATAACATAAAAATAAACAAAATACTCTATGTCGTAATAATCTATATTGTTGTTTAATCAGAACATGTTAATTTCGTAAATAAACCAAATATTCTTTGTTATTCGATTTTCGTCGTTGAGTCGTTCTTATATAATTGTAACGACTCAATAAATTAAATGAATTAAAACTTAATCAATTAATTCAATAAACTAAAACGTAATATTAAATATCTTAGCCGTACGGGTTTGGACGATTGTAGTTATTTTTAAGATTATGAACCCACTGAACGTCTTGTTATTGGCAAATATGAGAAGTTTTCACGGTGCAATTGTCATGCAGCTTTATAATGATAAAAATGAAAGAAATTTTGGTAGAAAGATTTGTAATTAGAAAAAATAAACTATTAATCTTATTACAAGCTTTAAAATTAAAATATATTTTATAATACCTGTTTGTTTTTAATAATATAAATTGTAGGTGCATTGCAGGGAAAACTGGAATTGAGTAAACGGAATTTTACGTCACAGCCGCTTGAAGAGTTAAGGATTATCGGTAGAGCTTTAAAAGTAGTTTCATTCTACTCCATGTATGGAAAAACCACACAAACCATATTAAACACGCAATGTCTTTAGTGAGTATGTGACGCAGTCGCAAGGTGGTCATTGCGACTGGTCGCACCAGCAACTGCGTCATATCCGATCAGTACCGCAGCTTATCCAAATATCTTTAAGGATCTTATAAAGATACTCACAAAATTTCGCGATTTTGACTTTTTTTTTTTTTTTTTTTTTTTTTTTTTTTTGAAGTTAGAGCAATGTCCACCTAGACTGGCTGTTTTTCCCACTGTGGTGCCGATCCGTGGACCAGTTGTGGGAAACACTGCCTTAGAACGTAAACCATTCCAAGTTAACTGATGAGCTCCCCTCTATTGGCTGATCAATGATCATCCATTCTTTCTAAAGAATGTTTCTCATTGATAAGCCTGTGGTTTTTAATTCCCTAACTACGGCCTACTAGAGCTGGACGATTTTAGAATTTCAGAAATTGATACCTTGTCCAACTTATATCACGTTATTATAATTAATCAATATTTTTTCAAATTTCATTTCAAAAACATGACACTCTGAAATGTTTAATCCTTATAATCATAAAATTTTTAAAGCAATCCTCTCACGGATAATTAATTTATCTTATGTTTTACAAAGTAAAGATTTGTGCTCAATTTTGACTTTTGGTGATTCTAGACTTCTGTGAAAGTTCGTTTAAAAAACATCACATAGAGGCACGATGCTCGAGCAAAGCTCATTTCAAAAAAGCATTCTCTGCTCTTTTTGAGTTCAATTTGCCTCCATTTATGACATGAGATACAGCTTTAGCCATGGTCTCTTCACAAATCATTAAACAATTAGGTTGTTTTTTTTTTTTTACTTCCTCGTAGTAACTGCAAAGAAATAGAAATAACAAATAATGGTGCAGCCTCGCCTACGTGATGCATTGATGTGGCGGGGAGATGTTTAAAAAGAATGAAGACTCAAGAAAAAAAGATTTTAACCGCAAACTACAAGGTGATCAATTCAAAAGAGTATCCGATGGTTTTTCTTATAACCCTTAAATCTGATGGATATGGCAACTATTCTACACTGAAATATATTTGTTTGAACCTTGAGTGCGAGACCATTTGCAGCACTGTTGGACTGTTACAACTTTATTACTTCCTTGTACGGAGTATAAAGAAGTAATGTGATCCCGAAAAATTTCGGGGGCCAAATTTCGCCGAAAAGACCGATTTTGACTAACTCTAAATTTAATTTTAAGAAATTTTTCGATGCATCTCATCGTCCGGTAGCATGCACGATCATATAAATGCGCCTGCAATCCATTTTGAAAAATGGCGAGTCTATTTTGATCAGTTTTTCCATGCCGTCTGTACGTACATACGTACGTAAGTATGTATCTATGTATGTATGTAACTCGCATATATCAAAAACTATTGGTGGTAGAATGTTGAAATTTTATATTTAGGATTGTTGTCATATCTAATTGTGCACCTCCTCTTTTGGTACTAATCTGCTGGATAGTTTATCTACAGGACCGCCGAAAAGATTCGAAATAGATTACGCTCAAGAATTACGCCAAAAGTCGCCAAGCTTGACGACTTTTGGCGTACGTGTGTACATATTTAACTCTCAAATCTCAAAAACTATTAGTCGTAGAATGTTGAAATTTCATAAATAAGATTGCTGTAACATCTAGTTGTGCATGTGGATTTTTGATTCCAATGTACTGGAGAGTTTATTTACAAGACCACCCAAAAGAATTCCAATACATTAACGCCCATAGACATCTTCAATATATTACATCTGCTGTCAGTTATTGTTTGGTCCATGCCCGAAATCTCGCCATTTGTCGTCGAACCTGGCGAGTTTTACCGAAATATCGCCAAATTTGGCGATAGTCAGTCATTTGGTCCATGTCCAAAATATCGCCATTTGTCATCGGCCTTGGCGAGTATCGGCGAAATATCGTTAAATTTGGCGATAGTTAATCATTGTTTGGTTCATGCTTAAAATCTCGCCATATTTCGTCGACCTTGACGAGTTTCGCCGAAATACCGCCAAATTTGGCCCCAAAAATTATTTCGCATTTTGCATAACTCTAAAACTTTCACCCGTAGAATTTTGAACTTTTGTATTTAGAACTATTGTAATATCTAACTGTTTTCATTATCTTTTTTACTGCAATCGACTCGGTAATTTATTTACAGGGTCAGCCAAATGACTTTAAATACATTAAGGTGTATGAATGCATTCAAATCATTGAAAGTCTGTGGTCAATGACTACTTTCGCTATCTCCAAAATCTCGCAAACTATCTCAAGCTTGTCGACTTTTGGTGAAATATCGCCAAATAAAGTGTCAGAAGGAAATCTTTCAGCTTGAACTCAGCTTGGCGATATCGAAACATTTGGCAAGAAATCGCTAAACCTTAGTATCACTGCAATATTTAATCGCTTTCAAACAAAATAAGTTTAGATGAAGTGCGCCGAAAATATTTTTGATTTAATAGACGTGCAAGGAAATGATGTGTTGTCCACATCAGATTTTTTGTGATTTAAAACAGAAATGGAGATGCACAAATTTACTTAACCCTGTGATAATTTTATTTTAAAAAAAAAGCATGATTTAATTCAAATTTTTAACATTATCATTCCTTACAGCAAATGTTGAAAATGTTCACCATCATTTTGAGTGAAAACAAGAACACGTCGAACAACTTTTCTGACACTCTTCTCAACATTGTTGGTGTTATTGACGAGATTTTTACAGTTATTGTTCGTTTTAATTCATTGATGCATGCTTGCAGGACTTCTCTGGAAAATATCAATTGTTTTTATGTTTGCATTCAAAATGGTGGCAAACATTTTCTCTAAGGAGTGATAATGGGAATTAAATTATAATTTTCAAAAATAAAATGATCGTAGGAAAGTAATATTGTACGTCTCCATTTCTGTTTTACCTTACAAATAAAGTTGTAACAGTCAAACAGTGTTGGGTATTGTCTCCCGCACTTAAAGAAGGTTCAGACAATTATACTTGTAAAATAAATAAAAACTTTGTGGAAAAAAAACACACATAAAATGTTGCCTATGAGATGTTACGATCGTTTCGACCAGAAAATTCTTTCGGTCTTTATCAGACTCTCTGCTCAGTGAGTCGAAGGGCTTGTCTGATGAAGACCGAAAGAATTTTTTGGTCGAAATGATCGTAACATCTTATAAGTAACATTTTATGTGTGCTTTTTTCACAAAGTTTTTATTTATTTTATCATTTAACACCAGTATTTTGAGTGTTTTTTTTCGTAGTTATACACTTGTTAGAATAGTTGCCACATCCACCACATTTAACCCTTTTCCAATGCTGAAAAAAGGGCAGCCGTTGCAATCGCTCGACTTAACTACCAGCAAGATGGCGGACGATCGAAATGTTCATCGCGTGCCACAGATCTAGAGACCCTCTTTTGACGCAGCTGGCTGTCCGCTTTAGAACCCCTTAGAAAGTCTTCCGACAAGGACGCCACCTATCCTGGGGAGATGGCCCATTCGTGACTTTGCCATGGCAACACAAACGAACAGAATAGGCTAGGTTGTCTCACTTTTCGTATGTTAAATAATTACTCGTGACAATACTATTTACGTAAATAAAATTTGTAGCCTATAAAGTGGTCATATTTTGTCTTCTATTCACGTTAACATGAAAAACCAGGAAACCTTTTTCCTGCTGGAAACACGTGCCTGCTATTAAAAATCAGCGCTTTTTTTTCTTCCCTTCTTCTTCTTTTGCGAAATGTCAGTCATCTGTTATCGTTCATGATGAATTTAATAAATAAATTTTAACTGTACATAAAATACCTAAGAATTAACAACTGTTTTAAACCCCTGGTTGTAAATGCCATTCAGTCATCGAGTAGATAGGCAACTTGTTCAAAATATTGTTTGAAAAAATTGAAAGGATATATAAAAATCTGCTATTAAAAAAGCTAAAATTGAGACAAATTGAATTGGTATTTTGTTTTGGGGGTCCCCAACATTCAGAGGCCCCAGGCCCGAGCCTAATGGAAAATCAGCATCTGCTAGGCAGAGATGTCACTGGTGCGGCACATATCCAGAAAAACAATTTGGGGGGAGGGGGGGGCAAACAGTAAAAAAGGCTGAATTTTTCACAAAAAGACTACGTCATTATCATTTTAGTAACAAAAATGAAAATTTCGGGGGGGAGGGCTCCGGACCCCCCCTTAAATGGCCTTCGGTTTGAGTGCCACAACGCAAAACTGAAACTGTTTGTATAATAATTTTTGAAATTCGAAATCGTAATGCTTAATTAATAAGTCATGTCACTAAAGAAAGAATTGAGTAGCTTTAAATGTAATAAAATGTAATATGACAAATTTTTGTTAATAGTTTTAATCTGCGGAGCGAGGATTAGCCTGTATTACCATATTCTTTAATTCTGCGTATATTTTTATGGTGCTGCTATCTGTTGGTAAATACGTTAACAAGGGTGTAGAAAGCTTTTAGCTATAAACAAAACTACTAGATGGTAGCACTAAAATAATTTGCAAAACTAGTGCCATTCAGAATTTTTTACAGGAAGTGAAAAAAAAACTTCTGTAAATTTATTTTTCATACTGACTGCTTGAAATTCGACATTTTAGTGCAAAATGTCGTTCTGAATCCGATTTTATCAGTGCTTTTCCTGAATTTGGTGTAGCTTTAATGTTATTTAACTAATTGATTTGGATTTACAGGATTTTGCTGCTGTATGAAGAATTTATCAAGTTTTGAAACAGTCTGAATTCATTTATTTCAACCCCCACAGTCATCACATACCAGACGAACAGTAGAAATTTGGTTTAAGTCAATTTTGTACAAGCAATCGTACAGAGCTGATGCTATCTCAATTGATCATTTCAGATGTATAGTGCCAGACGGGGGGAAAATCATTATTTTTTTTTTTTTTTTAAGATCCTAAAATCAAGCTGTTAAATTTATGTTAATTAAATCGTCGATGTATATTACGTACATTGGACTTATATAGATTGAACGTATAGCATTATTTTTTAATATCGAAAAACTTTTTTACGGTGTCATTTTTAGTTAGGCAAGTATTGATATCCCCATTTTCCACCACCATGGGGGAAAATGGGGGTAGTACAAAAGTAGCTATATATTTTCAATAAAAATCACGTTATTGCTATGAATGAACGAAAAAGCACTCAATTCAATGCATTTTTAATATATCAACGCTACGCTAGGGCGATCTGCCAATGATGGGGGATGCCTTGATAGAAGGACTTTTTAAGGGGGTTCTAACGCATATTCACGTTACATCTTGTGAAAACCTACCAAAACTCCAGATAATTAGACCCAACAGCCGCGATATGAGACCCAAACCCGATACCTTCACACTTCGGCCATCAGCCATTTTCAGTGAATATACTTTAAGAAAAAGAGTTTCCCAAAATATTTAACTAAAGAAATAATGTCCACGATCATCAAATTCAGATTCACTCAGTATATAGCAAATGTTACTTGGTTCCACACAGAGGTGTAGGCAGGGGATGGCCGATGGAGCTGTAGCCCACCCCCGAATGAAAAAGATGTATTTGTGGATAAATTTGAAAGTTCCCCTTGAAGTTTTTGAGGTTCAGCTACGAATCTAAGCCAAATTTAATATTTTCTCTAATGTATGTTTCTCAAACTGCAAAGATTTGAAATTCGATTTATAATTTTTTATTTTTATTTTTGTTACATCATTTTTACATGCGAACACTTGTTGCTAAAGTAAAGAGATTCCATACCCTCAAAAAAAAAAAAAAAAAAAAAAAAAAAAAAACCATTTAAATCGATTTTTATACACTACATTCCAGTTTTTTGAGTTTTCAGTCACCTCCAAAATAAATTCTTAGCTATGTACTGCTTCTACAAAATTACTTTCTACAATAAACAGTTAATTAAAATGTCTATATCATTTATTACAGCTGTTGCTTCAGGAATATTTAAGTAAAGGAAAAAACGAAATGTCAATATCATATAGAACTTTGCTAAGTCTCACTATACCCCCCCCCCCCTCATTCCCACCAAAGAAGAAAAAAATTAAATAATACAAATTATAATTTTATTCTTAATTTTTTTATATAATACAATTCTTTTGAGAGAGGTCTATCTACTAATATGTATCAAAATATAAATGATTTATTTAATTATAAGGAATCTAGAAGAAAGTTTTTCAATATCACTTGTCAACAGACTGTATGTTCAGAGAAAAAATGAGAAGTTTTGCATACATTAATATTATTGAAATATTCTAAAACTTCATAGAAGTACTCTTGTTACGTTGCTAAAATTTATTTTTAAAAAAATATTAAAACAATGAAATTTTTATGATGGAAAAACGTTTCTTTCAATATACCCCCATTTACCCCCACATGCCCCTATTTTCTGTCCATGCATAGCAAAAAGTGTTTTCTTTGGTAGTTGGACTTCAGAATGTCCAACACAGATTGTAAAATTGGAGATGTAAGTTTGTCGTGAATAACCTGCCTGATACGGAATCTTGGGGAGAGGCTTTTTACAGCAATTGAATGATAAAATTATTAAAAAGGAAAATTATGTTTAAAAAACAACTAAAATACAAAAAAAACTGACCTAATTGCAGAAAAATGCACAAAAAGCACAAAATGTGTGAAAAATAGTAATACGACGGAAATAATGAAAAGAACAATGGAGGAAAAAAGTCTGGAATTTAACGAGTTTTGCAAATAAAGAACATGCACAGAGCACAATATTGAGTTCCGACAACTCAAATTTTTTGCAGAAAGAACTTGTGTTTATACATTATTTAAAAATTATTTTTTTCTTTCTTAAAACAAAAATATTTCTGTAAATATCAATATACATCAATTAGTATTATGGTAAATATGCATGGATACAGTGGCAAGTATTGTTTCTATTTGGATTTTTTCTTCCGTGCCGAGGGGGGGGGGCATGGAAGGAAGGGGGACATTAATATCTTCGCAATAAATGCACTTAAAAAATTCTCATATTCTCTGGAATGCTTCAAGGCTTTCCAGATGTTTTCTTTAAATACTGAATATAACCTTTATACCTTTTTTATGTTTTCATTATATACTGAATATCATATTTTGACAGTTTATTTTATGAATTAAGGGGAGGGAATTGTGGTTTATTTTATTTAAAACAGAGAAAAAACTGCTACTTGTGTAATTTCTAGTTTTGAAAAGAAAAATTGCAACCTGGTGATTTTTCAGTAATAGGTTGCTTTCAGCTAATTGGTAGCATCACAACTGCCAAGTGCTCCTATTTAACCAGAGTTCCTCCAATATTTTTAATTTGCTCCAGAAATTCTATAGCTAACGAAATACTCTGATTTTTCGGTCTTCAAAATTTTTTCACTGAGGCCGAGAGAAATATCAATCTTTTCACATCCTTCTTGTAAATAACTATTGTTTCCTTAGCATTACTTTACTGAAGTTATCAATACCAAAGAATTAAAAATTAATCCTTATTTTACATTTTTATAATTTTATAAATTATTGTTATTTAAATTCGCCGGCAATGTTTTTTCCCCATTTTTCAACTAGTTTTTATGGTTGAATCTATTTAAAAAATCCACTTTACAAATGTATCATGAAAACATTTATGAAAATTTAACATACTATTTCTTCAATTTAAAATACTTGTTGGTTACTGCATACATGTATCACTCCATATTGGTTTTTATACTGTGAAAGTATTAAGCACATTTGGGTATCAGTAGCTATGCAGCACCAACAATAAGTATAATACTGTTTAATTGAACTTTACCCAGTTTTCAAAGTGCCAAGAGAAAAAAGACAATTGGAGACATCTCTCACCTGAGTTTTTGCAGGAGGTTTGCGTCCACAGAAAATGCTAACTGAAGGTTTACTTGGTAGCCATTTCAAAAATCAAGGATTTTTCAAGGAAACATTAAAATTTAACTTTTCAGGATAACAATTTTTATAAATGAAATTCAAAATTTTTCAAGAACTGTAGATGCCCTGATTTATATTTTCTCTTATTATTGAGCCAATGATCAACTGTTACAGATGTTTATACAAATTTATTTAGCTAGTCCCTCGAAAACTGATAGCTACTGCCAAGGAGTTTTGGAAATGCAAACTTTGTCTACAAATCCACAGTGATCTTCAATGGCAGGCAATGTTGCATGCACTCTAGGAATAAAAGTGGTTGAAACTGAAAGCTAAAAATGTTTTTGAATCCAGACAAAAATAAATAACTAATAGTTCCAATATGGCATATAGGACATAAATTTGACTCAATGTTGCCTTTTAAGAGACTAATTTCAGAGTAGTATTTACCCACTTAGTTAACAAAATAATATTGATTAAATTTTTAATAATTCTATGTAATCAACATAAGCAGATTTAAGAGTTTATTGATGCTCTGAATCTGGTTTAAAATTATCTTTATGAAGAAAAATATTTTACAATCATAAAAAAAATATGCATAGCAGACATTTTTGTGGTATAGATTGAAAATAGTTTAAACTTATATAGCTAGAAAAGCAAAAGGTAGCTTTTATGAAATTTTATCACTGATCAGATTCTTCAAAAATGGCCACAGCTAAGTGACTAAATTAACAACCATTAAGATAGGTCAAGGACTGAACTCAAAATGTGAGGTTACCTTTAATACTGGACTAACATGGCTCTACATTCTCAAAATAATTCAATTGTAGGATGCAACATATCAATTGATCTGTCTGCCAAGTACTTTAATTTGGCAAATCAAAATACAACTTTCACAGTAACAAGCCAACTTAAAAAAGATTACAACAAAGTGAAGCAAACAAGTTGGTCAATTTGCGAAAAATAAATAATTATGCAGTCATTAATAAAATGCTGCTGATAAATTCCAGCACATGCATCTGAGGAGGTAATGCATCCTGCAAAAAGATGATAAACTAATTTGCTAGATTATTAAGCAAGCTTAAAAAGCTGTGACAGACACCTTCTGACAGTTTAGGCTTATACCTCCTTTAGCAACCTTTTGTACTCAGCATGTCACATACAGAAATTTAATTTTAACAAGAGAAAATATATAAAAAGGGTAGATAAGACAAATATTTTGTGATGCAATTTTTGTCATCCTCAACTGGTCTATAAACGATTAATACATATTACCCAAAATAGATTTGTATATCATATATGCTTGCCATTACTAGCCTATACCATAATAATGAGCACATACCTTATTAACTAGAAGAATACTATGGTGAGATTTAACATGCAGAATAATTTTCAATAAAACAAAATATAAGTTTGGGATTTTTTTTTTTTCAGTTAAAAATTAATTTTCATATATCCCTTTTTATCCTTGTCTCAAAACACACATTTCTGGAAAGCCTACAAAAAGTTTCACTGTATACTTTATAAACAATTTTATAAATGAGGTTTACTAATTTATTTTTTGTATCATTAAATACATTAAATTTTAAAAAATTGATTATAAACAAAAACTTTTTATGTGTATTGTACTTATATAATTATAGCACAGCTAATTGTACATGTATAATTATATCAAAATTATAAGTGTTGAGTAATACATAATAAGTAATGCTGATAAATTCAAAACGTTTTATTTCAAATATATATATATTAAAAATAAAACTCTGGATTATTCAACTTATAAATGCTTATTAAAAATACAATCAACAGTCTACAAATAAAACGTTTTTAAAATACAATACATCATTCCTTTAGAATAACAAAATAAAACTAGAATACATTTTTGCTTAACATGCCTTAAAAAATTTGCAAAAAATTGAGGTATAAATATTAGCAAAATATTTGTTTCAAAGTTAACATTTATAAAATATGAAATGTATAATATTTACAAAAACATTTATGTAATTAATATATATATATATAATTACAAAATAATTTTATGGATGTGGGTTTCAAGTAACTTCACACAAATAGATATTGATGTTTTAAAAAATAGCTCCTTAAGGTTCAATAAAATTATTTTTCATACTTTATTTGCTTTTAAATTGCAATATATAACAATCAATCATTTATTTATTTCTTCATAACAACAAGCAAAGTATGATGAATACATTATATACTGATATTTTTCCCAATTAAAGGTAATATAGTCAATGAATAAATTGTATTTAAAAAAATTGCTTTTTATAAATGCCAATGAAATCCTTATTTTATTACTATAAATGCAAATGACTGACTATATGGCCTGAAAATGCATTTTTATAAGCTGAAAATTTTTGGGAAATATTAGATAAGCTCAAAAACATCTTAAATACTCAAAAGTACCTCACAAAACAGAGTGGCTGTTCTATTTATCAAGATGGGTAGTAATTTTAGGCCTAGTTATATTTTTTTTAAAAATATATAGTGCTAATTCTACAGCTAAGAGCAAAAGTAGGTGCTAGCATTGTTCGATATTTTTATGCAGACGCAAAACTCCTCCAGAGTTCAATACCTTCTTTATTGTGAAACATAATTTTTTAGGTCGACTAAATTTTGAAAAGGAAGCTTTATCGTTATTTATTTAGCACAGTTCCTACTGTGCTAAATCAATGGATTTTTAGCAACAAAAATTGGGGTGGAAAATTCTGAATTGTGTTTTATCCTCAGATACCATAGAAAAATCAATAAAATTACTTTTCAAATTACCTTGCACACTAGATTTCAAAAATTATAAAACAATTTTTTTCTTGATTTATTTAGTCATCTTAATAACAAATTAATCTCCTCGTAACTAAGCATTACAATCTGAGACACTTATACATTTTACTTCCACAAAAAGCAAAATTTGTACAATTTTTAACTCTTTTTCTTCATCAGAGGAATGTGTCATGTCTTGCTTGATGGCTGAACAAGACAGCAAAGATTATAAAAGAATCTCTTATTTGCTAGAACAAGCTCCCTTAGTAATAGCAAAAGAGGGAAAAGATCCTAAAAATATTATCAGAAAAGATGGTACTAGTAGTAGAACTAAAGCTTTCAAAACGCCATTCTTGTATAAATGCTGTACTACATGGTCTTCAAGACATTTGTGGAATTATACTTTAAAATTCAGAGGACCATATGTTCAAAAATAACAGAGGATTTATGATAGTGGTACACATAAACAGGGAGTCTACCAGGTTTCACAAACTGAATTTCATGACTTAATTATTTTCATGACCTTGATTAACTGTAAGAATTGTTGTTGCATGTCATTGTGATGTAGAATTTCGTATAATTAACAAATACATATACTAATGCTAACATTTATTTCATCTAAAAGGGTTCAAACACTTCAGGAAGAAAAAATTCAAGTGTTAACCAGGCTCTTCTTGATTAATAGTAATACTAACAAAAATAAAATAAAACGTGCTTCTAGCCAAACATCATGCAAAATTTCATTTTAATTTGCAATTTGTGAAATTTGTGATTTTATTTCATTAGTTTTTTGATTATCTTCTTTTTTCTTCCCTTTTAAAGCTTCTTCAGTCTGGATGTATTTTTAACTGACACGATCATTAATTTATTGATGGTTTTTTCTTCCCTTTTAAAGCTTCTTTACGTGTGGATGATGAATTTTTAACAGACACGATCATTGATTCATTGATGGCTACATTTTGCACGCCTCCACATGTGGAAATTGCAGACATATTCTCAATCAAACATTCTATTTATGGAGAAACCTCTTTCTACTGCTGCATTCCCATGAAACGCACAAAAAACTTTTTGGTAAAAAATGATTTGTGCTAATATCCGTGACATTAGAGCAAGTCTCATTTACAGCATTTACTAAAAAAGCATCTAGTCTATGCTGATTCCAGACAAAAGGCTTTACCTTTTCTTTAACATGTGGATTTTCACAAATTATGAAGTATGTTATTTTAATACTGTCTGCTTCAGCACAAGTAATATAATTTTTTATAGCAAACTCCTCCAATGTGAGCATGATACAATCGAACTTAATGGTACTTTCTAAAATTATTGAAGGAAACAAGCAGGATACTCCCTTGACAATACGGTTACATAATGGCAATTTGTTTAGCATTTTTAAATATAATTTTAGCAAACATTTTTTGCATTCATAATGAAAAGCAAGCACGAATGATTCTTTATAGAGCTGTAGCAAACCGTATGTATTCATTACTGAGATGCGGATAATCACTCAGACTCGAAGTAACAAATTGCTAATTTACGGTTGATATCGTTACTGCGTTCGGATCGAGCAGCTTCGAACTTCGAATACAAGGGGCAAAACGAGTTCCGGTAATCGGGTACTAATATCTTCTGTTATTTGTTACTGGATATCGGATCGCAGTTTGAAGGAAAAAATCAGTCTTGGTATTTGAGTAGCAGTAGCAATATGTTCCGCTTTGTTACGACTACTAAGGGGTTGCATTTCGCATGTGCCGAATCGTCTCGTTTGGATGAGGTTTGAAACATCCGTATGTTTTGTTTTCGTTACTGATGATGCAATATCAGACAGATACAGTATCTGCTGCTCTATTATGATATGGAATTAGACATGGCGTCTGTTTTATACAATGCGGGGATGTACGATATATATGTTATGCGTGTGTGCCAATATCAGATTTTGGGGGGGGGGCGTGGGGGGAGAAAGGGGTGTTCTTGCAATTGTAGAGCAATATCTATAAGAATAGAAGCACGTTAGTAAGGGGGTGCTTTTGCTTTCGGACATTTTAGTACTAAATAGTGGTGTAATCAGGATTATTTTTCAGGGTGGTCCCGAAGGACTGAGAACTTATTTTTTTTAAATGCTTGAGCTAAAACAGAAATATGAGTAATAAATAAAAAGTTATTTCAATAAGAATTTTTTAAAAAAATTAAAAAGTAAATGAATTAACGCATTTTTATTCTTTAAAATATTATTTGCAAAAACAAAATAAATATATATATATATATTAGGCATGTAAACTTAAGACACATTTTTTTAAAGTTATCATTTTGTTTTAAAGAAAAATTTTGAGAGAGAACCAGGATTTCTATGCCCATTCCTGGGTACGCCACTGGTATTAAAATAATTCATAAGAGTTCAGTATATTTTGAAAATGTTGACGTCTAAGGGGGAGGGGGGTGACTTGACCCCCATCTTTCAAGAATATGCGCTCAGAAGCCATACTAGGCACAAGATTTATGTTATACTTTTTAAGATGAGAATGAACAGGTTAAACCAGTGTTCAGAATTTAAAAAGGGAAAGGGAGACTATGGGAGGTACAGCATGTTTTTGGAAGATTTCTATGGGTGCTATCTGAGTTATTAGAGTAATTTAACATTGTATAAAACAATATATTTGTATAAAAACATCTATTAATCAGAGAAAATAAGCTCTAAATACAACTCTTACGCTTTAAAGTCAAAAAATAATGTACGATATTTTTATTTGTTTTTAAACTAAAAAAATGTAACTGCATGTAGCATTTTAAACATTCGTAATCGAACGTAATGCTATGTACAGTGGGGTAGCCAGGATTTTATTTCAGGAGGGGTGTGTGTGTGTGTCAAATTGATAACTAAGTATCAGTTGTAAATAAATATCACATTGTAAGCTAAGTAAAGGGTCAGATTTAGGAAAGGAGGGCTGCAGCACCCCCCTCCCCTAGATATGTGCTATAAGACTTGTTTCTCACATTCGAACCAGTAACGAAAGTAACAAATAATGAATACTCAGTAACCGGTAATAAGTTTAGAGTAATGAATACATAGAGGTATTAATATTTTGGTTGCTTTTACAGCACTAATTCTATAACACTTTTGTAGACTGCTGCAACATCAAAACCAATATTTACTGCCTTAAGCTGATTTTTGCCATCCTCCACATTTAATGTAATTAGCTGACTAACATTTTTCACAGATTTCAGAACATCTTTTAACAGAAAACGGCTAGCTATGAAGTGCATCATTGTTTAGCATTCTCCAGACAGAAAAAGCAGAAATGGTTGATCACTCTGGAATTTCTTCAGAAATGGCTCTACTTCTATGACAACTGATTGTAAGAACAATTTTGCAAGCAAGAGTTAATCTTTGAAAAATGCTAGAACAACTTAAAAATTGTTCTAATCAGGTGGTTTTAACTTGAGTGTTTCAACATACCTTCAAGAAAATGGAATAATCTTGATAGCTCTTTCAAGATTACTTTATAATTTTCTATCCATCTTACTGAGCATAGCTTTAGTGGGAATAATGTTGAACCAGAATGGCATGTTAAACTGCTCTTCGGGAAGGAAAGTCTTTGAAAAGAAAATACAGACAACGTAAAAAAGAACTGAAGTCCCATCCAGCTTCTTGCAAGGCAGTTTTGTAAGCTCCATGGACAATATGTAAGCAACATGAAAATACATCAATCAATTTTTCCTCTACTGAATCTCGTTCAGACTTCAGTAAAGACTGAAATTCACATAAGAATGCCCAGTTGAGGTTTGGGCCATCAGTTGAAAGCTATAGTATTTTCCTTATAGACAAACCTAATCTAGACATAGTATGAGTAAATGCAGTTAGTAGATCAACAGCAGTGGGGTGGCCCAAAAACGTATAAGTGAAGGTCCTGGGGAGGAAGGCTTTTTTTTTTTTTCAAAACAGAAAAATTCGTGACTTTTTTGTGACTTTCATGACTGGTAGACACCCTGAAAGAAGGAGATTGCATGGGAGCAGTTTTAGGAGAAACGACATAAATTATTTTTATACATTACCAAAAAAAGTTTGATTCACATTTCAAAGGATATGAATCACAGTACTTTAAAATTTATAAAATGCACAAAGTATGTAACAACAAACAGATTATAAAATATTTTTTTTAACAATAACAAAATTTATCAAAAATTCATGAACTTAGGAAGAACATCTGAATCATAACAAGTCTATATAATGTTCCAAATGAATATTTTTTAGCTTTTGTAAATAAATCACTATGTTTCTTTAATTAAGACTTTCTTACATTGGGTCACATTTTCACTTATTTTATTTTATTGCCAGAGACAGCTAAGCAGTACTGGGCTGGGCTACTTTAATGCAACAGAAAGAGTTAAAAATTTCAGATCTGCTTTCAAGTTTTTATATGCATATAAATTCAATCTTAAGGTAGCACTTTGCTATGCCTGACAAATATTTTCGATATATTAAACCACTAATAAAATGTAATATTTCCTCTGACTTTATATTCTTTTTAATAACTGAACATAACTTTTAAAACCCAATTTTATAGTTCTGAAATTTCACTTTTTAAACCAATCTGATTCTTTACACTGGTCAGGGCTTATAGGTACCTACTCAGCCGATTGGATACTGAGGTCCTGAAAATGATTCAAAAGTCACAGCGTAGTATCATTAGTAAAATTATCATTTTCATAGCTTTTCAAATCATTGCATGACTGGCTGTGGAATCCAGATGTCGCTCCAGATGGAAATGATACTGAAGACGAAGAAGAATGGGCCGAATGTCCCTTCCTTTTCAAAAGCGACTTAATGAAGTGAAATGGTTTGGTGGAAGGACTTAACTTGGTTGAGTTTGTAGTCGATTCTTTCATTTCAGTGGGTGACAGTGACTCTTTGACTTCACTATCAGTAATATCTTCAGCAGACGTAATGGCCAGACTTGCTGGAGAAGTTTCAATTGAGAGTGGAAGATGCTTTGCAGTTTGAGGGAAAGTTATTACAGGCATGCTGCTGGATGGAGATCTTGAGCTAGTAATCATGTTTCTGTTCCTCATAGGGCTTCTTGACAGTGAAGAGAGAAACATGGCCATGTTGTCCTCGGGCATCAGAGAAGTAATCAGCTTCTCCCACATCCAATCCTGAATGTGGTCTTTTGTGAAATCGATCTTGGACACACTGTTCAGAATGAGAGGAATTTCACAAGAAGCTAAAATGACTGGGATTAATATCCTTTGTTTCTGCTCTGAAATTGAAAAGAACAATGAATAGGGTACTTAAAAAAAAAATTAATAAATTTTAAGGTACAATTCCATTTGTAAAATGGAGTTTTTAGTCTAACAGAAAACTGATACATTATCTTGGTTTTAAATAGCATGCATTTTTAAAAAATAAGTGTTGGAGTAAAAATCTAGCTTCCTCACCCCCCCTCCTCTTTAACCTAACCCAGCCAAATCACTTCATGCTTTACCTTTTTATGTTTATCCATCTGAAACAGTAGTAATACATAGTGTGAAGCAGATAATGGTGATACACTAAATGTATTAACGTATTTCCCTCGTATAAGTCATGAAATTTTGGACTCAAAAAAAGGCTTTGAAGTGGTGGGGTCGACTTATGGCAGGGTACTTATTAGCACTTGAGAGTGCCATTTCTTTCAATCACGGGTTTTTTGTCTATGCGAGTTTTTCTATGCGCCATATCCCTTTTCAATTTTATTGTAACAGCATGAATAAAGAAGGTTTCAGTAAAGTTCCGTTAACATTAGGAACGGATTATGAAATTTTTGAATGAACCCACAAAATCCCATGGTGATGAACTAACGAACTCAAGAAAACCCATGGTAGTAAACCTGTGGAAATTTTGATCGAGTTGAAGAAGAAAACATGTACTGGAGAATGAGAAATGTGAGAGCACATTCTAACAGTGAAGCAAGAATTAATACACTTAAGGAAAGATCCGTTGGTACCTGTGTATAGATTTCTACATCAAAGAGATGATTATGCAGGTAACCAATTTATGTGTCACAACATACAGTCCATTCATGCCCATTACGAAGATTTAATAGCCGATCCGTGTTTTATGCAAAGTGATTTAATACTTTTAGCAGAAACTTGGACACTTCCATCCCATAATTACCAAATTCCTGGGTTTGTTTTAGTTTATTAGACAGTGGTTTGCGAAAGAGAAAAACATCAGGGGTTATGGTCTTTATGAGAGAAAACTCTTTCTTGTAATGTTATCCAACATTACAAGAAATCATTCCAGTCATGCTACTGCAGTGTGCAAGTGGCTGTTACATACGTTCAAGATAAAGTGAGGTTTGCAGTCGTGTATGCCAGTCCCCAATTAAGTTATGAGGAAAAATTGAATGGCATATTTGAATGTTTGCTAGATGATGATGGTTGTAAAACAGTTTTAGTGGGTGATTTTAATATAGATTTCAATTCCAAAGAAGGAAAAAATTTTATAACGGGACTTCAAACGTTGAATCTTGATCTGAGAACCAATCCAAAACATTACACGACCAGGGGATCCACTGCAATCGATGCCATATTCTCGAATCAAAGTATGAAAACGGGTGTATATATGAGCACCTATAGTTATCATCTGTCTTTATATGGACGAATAGGTTAAATTTAAAAAAAAATTGCATTTAATAATAAGTGTAGCTCTCAAGTGCGTAAATAAAATCTGGAAGAATTTCAGATTTTTCTTTTATATATATATATATATTCATCAGAAGTCAAAATGGCCTTCTAAAGGACAACTGTTCTCTGCCCGCATTCCATAACACAGTGATGTCGTTTGCAGTCCATAAAAGAAGGAATTGTTTTTCGTTATCAGCTCTGGGATGGGGGTTTAGAGGCTGGGTGATGGGTTTGGTCCAGGCGATGGATGTATGGCTACCACCCTTCGATACCAAATCGGATCTTGAATTAGTTTAACTTTGTATATAACTACTTTACCAGATCATACTATCAATAGTGTCATATTGTTATTATTCATTATTATCAGTTTAATTTTGTATGCTACTTTTGTACATTATTATCTTTATTATTGTATAATTAGTACTTTTTTTCAGATGATTTTGAATAAATGTATTTTTTTTTATTCAAATATCTTGATCTGGAAAGTGCGGGGTCGACTTAACAAGTGAGATTTTTTAAAAATCAAATTTCTTAGTCGGGTAAGTGGGGGGGGGGGGGTCAACTTATATGCAGGATCGACATATACGTGGGTAAATATGGTATTTAACTTTCACATATTTCTATTTTTACTATAATGTAAATTAGGAAAAACTACATAGTCTAAGAAGTAGCTGAATTAATGGCCAGCCTTTTAACAAACAGCAAAACAAATGCAAAAACATTCTTGCACAAAAATGGACAGAGGAAGTCAAAATATAATGGATAAGGACCTGAGACGAGCACAAAAAAAAAAAAAAAAAAAAAAAAAGCACAATACACACTTTTATTCAGAAATAGAATATGCATATACAATTCTAAGCTTAAGAATTTGAATAAGGGCTATTGAATTTAGTTGCATTTACTACACACATTTCTTTTGATTAAAACAAAAAGAAATAGTTAACAAAGTTTTTTACTTAAATAGCAAATTATGATGTTTTTCAGGAATAAAAAGTACTTACCTATAGCAAGACTACCAGCAAAACTCACTTGGAATTCTAATGCAGGACTTTTAATAAAGTTAGGTGTCAAAAGTATCAACATATGCCGACATCTACAAAAGTGAAAATAAATAGAATGTAAATCATCTATGCTGACTATATTACACAATTTGTGCTTGTATGTTTTTTCAATTAAGATGACAAATTTAAACTTTCACCAGATAAGTTGAAAAATGATTCTTAATAAATGTAAAAATTTCAAACTAAGTGATGCCAAAATATCAAACACTAGCAAAATGAAAGTGCTACTCTTAAAAATGTGTGCTTATTAAAACTGTAAAATAACACACATAAAAGGTACTTATATGTATGTCATTTTACAAAGTTTTGATTATTTAATCTTTTTTAAACACCAGTTTGTTTTGAGTGCTTTTTGTTGCTGTATGCTTATGCTTGATAGGGTTGTAAAATTTGTCAAAGGTAAGCAAAGAAACCAAATTTAACTAATTAATCATAGTTTATCAAATGGATGCAATAATGCACAGGCATAATCTAACTTTACTGATATAATACAGATGGATTTACTAATATCTGTATGAGACTTGAAGAATTCCAAAAACTGCAACAAGATATTTAAGATATAAAATTTAAATAAACCTGCTGTGGTGTTTTCTCAAAATATTTTTTATAAATGAAAGTTTTTTTTTTCCCCTTTTAGAAGTGTGATAAAGGAAGGTATCAAAGCTAGTAATAGCATCAACCTCGAACAGTTTTACAAACATTTAGAAATTAATCATAAGCACTTTTAATTTGATTTTAAAAAGCTTGAATCAACAAAAACCTTTCTTATATCATAAATTAATTGAATTTCCAAATATCTTTGTAAGCAATCAAATTAATTTAAAAATATAGTTTTAAATGCAATAGATATTGCCATATTCAGAAGCATATTGAGGGTAATTAAAGAATTTATTTTAAATACTAGTCTTACAAGCACAACTAAATCTTCAAATGAACCATCATGTTATTGATTATTCAAACCTTCAATATGTAAATGAACCATCGAACATTTTTGCTGTGCTATTTGAGATGGGGGGGGGGGGGGAGAGACAGAGATAAAATTTTGAACTTTTTTTTATTATTTTTATCTTAAACCCATACCAGACCCCATTTAGGTTAATCATCACCAAACATAGCAACCATCACATCAGAGTGTGGTGGTTGCTATAATCAGTGAAAGGTTTGTTTGCATGACATAAACAAACCTCTGTTTATGTCATCTTATCTGCCATTATGTTATTATCTTATCAATTATTGAGGTTTCTTAGAAGCATGGATATTTTTAAACAACTGGAGAAATCTTTACCAAAACAGGATGTGCAATTATTAAGAAAAGAAACAGATTACTATATTTACAAGAATCAAGTAATCAATTTCTGATTTTAAAAAAGTTCATGTTCTAGATGATTATTAGTTAGCAACAATTTACAAAATGAACCTTAAACCTAATTCAAAGTATACATATTTTTAAATTGATCCCCAAACATGAAAGATTAAATTTGCAAGTGGAGAATAATTTTTTTAATATGGATCCTTCCTGCCATGCATTTCAAACAATTCTTGAAAAAGATTAAACATCTTGAACAAGAACATTTAAAGAAATAATAATTGGAGTCAGGAAGATTTCTATTCCCAACAATTTCACTTTTCATGATTTACAGCACATGTGAATATTAAAATATGCAGTGTAACTTTTTCAGAAAGAGAAAATAATATTTCAAAACCTGTTTTTAATTAATTCAACATTAGTATCCAGTTCAGCACAGCCAGCAAGCATGTCTCTTCCACGAATAAACAACTTAAGTCCAACACTAGGAGACTCCAGGAAATCAGCAAATTCTGCAACAATATTACTGTCTTCATCAGCGTATGACACATAGGCATCGTATATTGTACACTCTGAAAAAAATATTGGTAGCCAATTAATAAAATTGTACAAGAATTACAAAATAGCATAAATTTCCAGAGATAAAATTTATATACTTTTCAGTGTAATTTGTTTTAAATAGAATAGTAAAAGACTAAACAAAGTGAAGAATCTGTTTAACATAATATACTAATGGGTTCCAACCATAGAATTAAAGTGAGATATAAAATTCGTGTCAAAGCTAACTCTTTATAGGGTACCCTGTTTGCTTATGAAATTAAAGCTACTACCTTAAGCAAAGGTTTGTTTTATAACAGGCAAACAAATATTTTATTGAACATAGTAACTCCACATCCCCCTGTGATGGTTGCTATGTTTCGTGATGGGATCCCCTAACAAGTGTAGCACCATACCTGCTAACAAATAAAAGCATTTATCAGGAGCAACTTGTGAAAATATCTGGAGTTTTGAAAAGTCATTAGGAGTAGTTCATCGAAAATTTTAAAAAGGTTATAACTTATTCACGATAAACGGTATTTAAAAATTAACCAAATAAGCATCAATAACTAATTAATATCAAAATAATTAGCATAAAAATATTAATCATTAATTGCAAGATATATTTACACTAGATCGTTAAAAATGGAGTTCAATTGATCTTATATATTTCAAACATTAAAAAAAAAAAAATAGATCAATATAATTACTATAAAGTAAATATGAGTACTGAAGTCACACTCCTACTTTTAAACCTGTACGGCAATGGATCTTTTTTCCTTTCTTTCTTTTTCCCCTTACGATAAACATGTGTTTTGAGGAGTGTCTCAGGAATAGTAACAGATTTAAGGAGTTGCTCCAGAAGAACCGGAGCAGTTGGCAGGTATGCAACACAAATGGAAATGAAAATGCAGGTTATGGCCAATTACCTATGCGAAGGATCTAGGCCAGGGTTGGGACTTTCTAAAGGGTCCTAACCCATATATACGTGAAGTTTTGAAAACCATGGAAAACTCCAAATGGTTAGATCGGCAGATGTGACTTGGTTCTTAACCAGGCACCTTCTGTCTCCCAGTTCAAAGCACTAGCACTATGTCACTGGTGGAGCAACTAGTGCAACACATAGGCACTAGAATATACAAAGTGCCTAAAGTTGTGCAAACTTTAGGCACAATGTATCATGCTCTAAGCTCCAACAAGTACAACATGACATTCAAGCAAGGATCCAAATGTGCATTGCAATTGAAGGTGACATATTTGAACATCTCAAATGAAAGTATAGTAATGTTATAACTAGTTATTTCTTTTTTTCTCAGGTTGTCTTGTCATGTCACAGCGTAGGAAATCCCAAAAAAGCAAATGTACATTTTAACCATTCTGGTCTGTCTATTAATGCCCAATAGGTATCCTTTCGTACTAAATCAATGATGCTCTACAACTTTATAAATATTTTTTTTTTTTTCCCCTATCTCTTTCCGTTTGTGAGATAGGAATGCTAACTCTGCAGTTTTCCACCAGGTGGCGTCATAGGCAGTTTCCCACAGAAGCACATGGCTAAGATACTATACCTAGCCTATCACTTATGAATATAGCAGCAACCATCTTTAAAGTTAAGAGGGTGACAAGGGACACGCAGGGTTTAATGCAAATACTGCACATGGAACATTTGGCTAGCAGAGGTAGTTTTGATACAGAATGAGTTTTTTAGAAGAAAGAAAAAGTGTTCAAGGGAAAAATTCCCAATTTCAAATTGGGCTTTATTCATTTCAAGAAAGAAGCACAAAAAATTGAATATCACTTACCTCCACTTCTCAAATCATCACGTGTCAAAGCATTTCTTTCTGAATGTAAATTCATAGGACCGGGTGTAACTAAAAGAAGAAATAGCATATTGCAATTACTTACATTAAGAGCAAAGGTGACATAAAAGTAATTTTAAGGCAGGTTTTTTTTTTTTTTTTTTTTTTTTTTTAAGAATCATGCAATTTATGAACAATTTCAATAAATAAAGAAACTAATGAGAATTCAATCTATGTTTCTCCATGAGTTGTATTATGCACTTTTACAAACAGCAAATACATGAGAATTAAGAAACATTCAGAAATTCTTTAGTCTATTCTACTATACTAAATGAGTGGTGATTCAGTACATTTTGGTAAATGATTTTGCATTTACATTTTCTTTTTTCCCCTAGAATTTTTATCATGCCACGTAAGTTTACTAAAGTACATAATGAACAAATGTACCTCTGAAAATCACAATCATCTGAAGAAACATTTCATTTATTTATTTATTTCGTCTCTGATGTAATTTGTTTCGGTGTTAGAAAAATTACTAAAGAATATATATATATATATATATATTCTATGTAGGTGGGGGGAGGGAGAAAGAAAAACAATCCTGGGTAGTTAGATAAAAAACACAGTAATCAAAATTTGTAAGAAAGATATTACTTTATGCAACTTTAAGGTTCATAAAAATGATTTTCTGTTTTTTAATATGCAAGAGATAGTAAGAATTTTATATACTATGAAAGAACGTCGACCAAGACGATGACAGAGTAGATTACAGATTATACAAGTTAATACATTAAAAGAAATATTTTAGGCACAATGAATGGAAAACTAAGGCCTTCACAAATTGAAGAATACTCTGATAGTCAGAAAACAAAACATTTAAGACTAAACCAGCTAATGTGTCCTCACCTCTCCCCTACCCCAAAATTGGTGAGCACTTGCGGATGAAGAATTCACCACAACAAAGGGCCCAGGTAGTGGGCATATTATTATTTTATTATAGGGGCAGCCAATATTACTTCCTATGAAGGGACAGACAAGTTAACACAAAACCCAAGTTTTTCTGTTTTTTTTTTTTTTTTTTTTTTTTTTTTAAGTTATAAATTCATGCACTCTATTTCAGAACCAAAGAACCTCACATCTGTAATTAATTACCTTTTCAGACCCATGCACTTGCAAGTTAAAATTTACACTTAGTCCAGAAAATAATTTAGCAGAAACAAGATTTTTTACCCCTTTTTTAGAAATATACCATTGTAAAGAGTCCTTTTGTTTTGCTGTTTAGATTTTCAGGGGTAATGTGGCAAAAGCAGGTCATCTATAGCCTTCCTATGCTTCCCCCTCCAACAAACAAAAGGTTACTCGTGGTGAGGTAAACCTTCACAAAAGGACACCTGTTTTGAATGTCAGGAATGGGGCTAAAGAATTCCTGGGACAGCTGCAGTCTCAAGAGACAGCTTATGGTTGGAAATACTTAGTGGGATAGCAGTTGTCTCGCTCGAGAAGGTTCATTTTAATGCATCTTCATAAAATCACGAATA
The DNA here is from genome assembly GCA_038373885.1 of Cheiracanthium punctorium. Classification (NCBI taxonomy): domain Eukaryota; kingdom Metazoa; phylum Arthropoda; class Arachnida; order Araneae; family Cheiracanthiidae; genus Cheiracanthium; species Cheiracanthium punctorium. The sequence goes on from JAWZYV010002197.1 coordinate 2,475,970, forward strand.
TTTCAATGAAGTTCTACAATTTGTTTTTACAGGATGCCAAGCATATTTAAGAAAGATGACTTGACTTCTTAATGATTCTCTTAAAATATCTGTTTGCAACGTGATAAAAATTTAGTTTTTAGCACATATGAACACTATATTTCTGTATTTCGATAACATTTAAAAGAATCAAACAGCGAATTACATACAATTTAAAAATGTATTGTTAATAGCATTTCATAAACAAAAAGTCATAATAAGTTAACAAACAACCAATTAGAACTTCAATTTATACTTAAAATATAAAACTATTTTTACAAAAGCAGCACATAAAATAATTTACAATTTCAAAACTTAAAACAATAGTTTTAGAGTTTTTTTTTTTTACCTTCTGCAACTTGTATTGGACTTTCTAGTGATTTCTGATATTGCAGAAAGGTTTCCACATTTTTCTCTGAGAAAGAAAAAATATGATTACAGATAATGCACATAAAATTACACAATAAAAATTAAAATCTACACTGAAAGAATATTTTAAGCAAGAATTTTACCTAGCATAATTTGCAAGAGCTTTACAATTTTAAATCAAAATGATGATTTTTTTTTTTTTTTTTTTTTTTTATTCTTGCATTTTAATACACTTGTGGTTGTTACTTTTCATTAATACAACAAAAAATAATTTAATAGGAACCTATGAAAGGAACTAGCAATAGTTTGCAAATCAATAAAAACAATTTCTTGAAAATTAAAAAATCAAGGATTGCACTATTATAGTGCATATTTTATGCATTTTAAAAAAAGAAAAAGGAAAAATTTACAAACCATTCGGTTAACTACTAAGTTTTCAGGTCAAAATTTAACTATTTTAAAGCAGTGAAGGTGTTACACCAATAATATTTTTTGAATTCTTCCTTTTTTTTAATTTCATGGAGAAAAAAAACAAAAAAACACTCTAGTTACAATAATACGAGCAAATGAAAAGATGTACTGACATGCTGGATAGCCAACAAACAGATTGCAGTGCAATGGGGATGCATCACATTTTTTTAGATTAAACATTGCAGCACTATTACACTGCATAGTGGAAAATGAAATCAGAGATTTTCATGAGAATTTTGTTTTTTAATCTATGTGGGGATGGAACACCAATAACCAATGTAATAATAACTGAACTTATAAAAATATTAATGAAGTATAAAATATTATCATGCTACATAAAATTACTAGTACCAATAACTCAAATTTCCCCCCCCCCCATAAAATCACTCTCCAGCACTGACTGTGACGTAAAATTTATCGATAAATTGTTCTCCATACTTCTTCTCCCCCTTTCTCACCTACCCAACCACCAATGAAACTCGGACAACAGTCGGTTACATGTCAAAAGCAACAAGCTTCAAAGTCATGTCACTAGAATTTCTTGTTTTAAATTGTGATCAGAGCATAATACATTTTAAACTTGACTGACTACATGAGTCATTCGAAGAAATTTTTCTGAAATTCAATTGCTGGTTGTTAGCGTACAAGGATTTCATTTTTTGTTGTGAAATTCAAAACATTTTTAATCAATTTCAAGAAAAAAGAGTAAAAAGACATATAATCAGAAGTTTAAAAGAGGAGCTGACTTTTAGGAGAACAATTCAAAAGTAAGTGTCCCCCCCCCCAATATCTATATTTATATACGATTTTTAACATTTGGGGGATAACTTGGTCATGTTTAGAAAGAAATGTCTCAGAAAATCTAGCAACACTGGGTCTAGATCCAGTTATTATGATACTTCATCCGGTTCTGCGATGAAAAAGTCTTCGGGTCCTTTTGAATAAACCCATTCCCTACGATTAACCAGACCAGTTGCCAACTTCAGGGTGAAAACTGGACATGATTATCTCAGGAAGAATTTTCATAGATTTAGGGCCGGATTCAAACGAAACAGAGTTCTATCGTTTTCCGTTGCGATCGCGGAAATTTTCGACTGATTCCTATGTTTCCTATTCAAGTGAAACCTGTCTATCGCTTTTGGATCACGTGACACTGCGATTGGTGTTTTGCTATCGTTTTTCCAAAAGCGATCGTTTTCTCGAACATGGCGGATCGATCGGCGGATGGTTGATGAGAAGATTACAACAACAATGAAGACACGTTATTTAAAATTACGAAGCAATCCGTTGGAATTATCAGACAGGGAATTCTGCAAAAGATTTAGGCCTGCGGAAAGCTGAATTTTCTCGCAGAACAGAATATCTGTAGGGTTTATTTTCTGTCGGCCTTTGAGTTCTACTCTAGCAGACACTACGATGCAGGCGCCATCTGTAGTCCTTTTTTTAAATCGTTTATTGCTCGATAAATGTTTGATATTTGAAACAGCGCGAAAAAATACATTAACGAATAATTTCTCGCTAAAATAAGCATCCTAGCAACCCTCCTAAACAAATACAAATATTCATATCATTATATTAAGGATGTCTTTGATTGTTAATTATATATCAGAACATGAAATATATAGTAATTCTACCCCTCCATTATAATTATAAACAGCTTCTCTGCTACAGAAAAATAAAATATAGTAGGCAAACTAGAGAACAATTATTCGATAATTCGAACAATTCGACATGATAATTATGACGAACTATACTATTATCAATAATTTTCTAAAAAAAAAATCTTCATAAATTAAAAATGCGTTTCCATGATTATAAACATACAAAAAATATTAACCTAAACCAGTTAAAATTTTAAAACATTAACCTACAATACTGTTGGGGAAAAAGCTCAAACATAAATAAATAAACAGTTAGTCGTCGCCATTAAGTTAAAAAAAATTTCCAGAGAAAGATGCGATTTTTTTATAGGTTAACAGCGACTTTCTACGTCACCGGAAGTTGCGTTTTCACTCTGTGGCGATAAAGTTTCGATCGCCTATTTTGTTTCACTTTGAATACACTTTTGCGATCGCTTGTAAAAGCGATCGAACTTCCAGAGAGAAAACGATCGTTTTGGAGACGACCGATCGCGTTTCGTTTGAATCGGGCCCTGAGAATGGCCCGATTGGTTATGATATGAGTGGTGAGCACTTGAATAGCTGTCCTGGTCTTTGTGACACTGCAGCTAAAAATGCTGCAAAACATTTTAGTCATTTTGTGTATGTTTCTGAGCTGTATTGGGCTGCCCATAATAGACTGTTTGTGGTCATGCTTAGGTCTGACATAGGATTTAAAAAAAAAAAAAAAAATTGCTTAATCTGTAAATTTAATGCACACAAAATGCTTTTTTCGTTAAAAATTTATATGCAAGGTATGAAAGCTAGATAAAACTTATTATATAAATTCTTGTTATTAATAATAATTAGTTTTTAATTAATATTATATAATTATGAAATTTAATAAAAAGTTGGAAATGGAAAATTAATTTTTTATATTAATTTAAATTTAGCATGCTTTTACAGCACAGCAAGTTGAAATAACTCTGACAAGTATTTTAAGAACTTAAACAAAATATAAAACAAAAAAAAAATACTGCACCAACTGCCTATGTGGAGAGTTAACACATTTTACAAAATGGTCAATCCCTGTTATAATTAGTTTATTTGTACATATGTACGAAAATCACATGATTTTTTTTTAAGTATAGCTTTCTAAAATTTAAACTTAAAGCTGTATGAAAAATAAATAGCAGACATATGAACTATTACTACAGATTACAAACCTAATGAAGGAGTTAGTTCATTAATCACATCATGTCTATCCATTTCTTCTAAAAACCCAATGAGCTTTTCCAGTGTTGCATCTGGACGAGTTTCCCATGATTCGATTATCTTCATAGTAGGACTTTCTGACTCTCCAAACCTCTTAATAATATTGTACTGGAAGCCCATGAGTTCAGCAAGTCCTCGGTAATCACGAGCAAAGCCATTTCTAGAAGGCAATGCTTGCTTGCAGTCTAAATTGTGAGATAGAATCAAGCGGCTTGATACATTTAAGGCCTTGACGGAAACTGGAGCAAGTGAAGCTTTCAATGAAGAATAAGTAGGATCTTCCATGGTGTAAATTCATTAGATCTGTCAAATAAAAGATGAAAATGTTACTTAAGTGATTCTAGATTAATAATTAAGAGATGCAATGAACATTTGATCAAGATTCAGTATTTGAACCTCCTTGGCATGGTTCTTTAAATTGAAGTTATTCTTCAATATCTTTTCTTTGGATCTTTTGCTAAATATTTGGTCAAGCCAAACTATTTTGTGGCTGAATATTGCTGCATATTCATTCAAATAATTTTTAACAACTACAGTGGTGGCTTTTCAGGTGAAGTAGCTCAGGTCAGGCTCTTCTTCATTTGGTGGGATTCATACCGTAAGCAGGTGCCGGTCGCCAAGATGAATATGTCGCCAAAGCTTACGATAAGTAAACAGACTTGCCATTAAAGTAATTAAAAAACTTTGTAAAAAACACACAGATGTTATAGGTATACCTATAACATCTTATGTGTGTTTTTTACAAAGTTTTTTAATTACTTTATCGTTTAACACCAGTATTTTGAGTGTTTTTTCCGTAGACTTGCCATTGTTGCTAGTCGTGTTGAGTTATTTAGCAGCCCTTTTGCAAAGTTGTGTTGTTGCTGCTTCTGTCATCAGGAAATTATGTGATTGGTCAAAGAATTTAACTGTCATTAGAACTATGTGTACTTGACTGCCTGCCTCGCCCTGCTCAGCGATTCATTTAATTCGAAGTCGTGTGTGTTTGTTTTTGTTTTATACTGGCTGAAGTTTTTGAATGTTGGTTATTTTTGAGAAGTAAAATTTCTGGTTGTTTTTATATTAAATGTAGAAAAGTTGTGTAGAGCTGTAATGAAATCAGTTTAGTTCACAGTGTGTTCTTTGTTAATTCTGAACCAAGTGAATTTGGAAAATGTTTGTTATGAAGACTGATTATCGAGCCTGTATTAGGCTGAAGTTATTTTGTTTACTTGAATGTTGCTTACTGGATTTATTTTGTGATAAAGGCATGTTGTTGATGAATAAACATACATTTAGGCTATTAACTAGCGAATTGAATGAAAAATGTGAGGTATGTGCTTTTGTTTATTTAAATATTTATTCCTTGCTTTACGGTATATTGGTTTATAGTTTAGATATTTTATTGTTGCATGATCACATAATTATATAAAGATTTTTAGTATGCTGTGTTATTTTTTGTGAATTAGCAAGAAAAAATTGTAATTTTTAAGGTTTTAAGAAATATGGTTACTTTTATTCATTATATGGGTTTTTTACTGATATGCAGAATTCTTGTACAAAGTTCAATATGAATAAATAGATAAGGAATTTTGAGTTGTTTGTCATGAGATTTGATTTTACTAGTGTAAATTTTGTGCATTTTGAAGGTACTAAAATTACAAAAATCTCGTGGGGGGAGGTGGTAGCTTGTTTATTCCAGTGTTTTTCTATAATTTTTAAACTGTGCTTTTAACATTTTATGAGAAAGTTTGATGTATATTTTTCTGCACACATTATTTTAGTATTTTATATCTTTTCAAGGTATGATTTTCCTAACGTACATATAGCCCTCGAGCTATTAAAAAAATATATGCGTCGACTTGAAACCCTCCTCCTTCGTCGGTTAACTAAACAAAAGAAAGCTTGTTAGTTTTACGTTATAAGCCAGTGGGTGTTAGGGACATTTCTGAGCGGTTAATTTAAAAAAATAAAAGTAAGTGCTTTTTCTTTTTTACAAATCTTTGGAATGTTTAAGGTTTTTAATGTGAATTTCAAACTGATATTTGATGTTTTTAAGTTTTCGTAAGTGCTATTTACGTGCTACTCTAATCATACTGACTTTATATGAGGTGTACAACTAGGTTGTTCAATCCACCGATGTTTTTTTTAGTTGAAAACGGGCCTGCGTTGGTCCAGTTTGCATTAGCTGTACAACTAGGTTGCTTAATCCACTGCAGTTTTCTTAGTTAAAAACGGTCCACTCTTTGCTCATTTTAAATTGCCTGTTACTGAATTTGCAGAAGTATTTTAGGTTAAATATGGACGGTGTATTTTGTTTTAATGTTTTTGTTAGTGGATTAGGTACTTGCATATAATCCCGGTGGTCTGCCAAGACGAGCGAATTTTCACCAAGATAAAATGCCGGACACATGAAATTATTGATGCTTTGCAATACGATTGGGAACAGTTTGCCAGCACATTTGGCAGTAAAATAGTTTGGCAAGAATGACCGCCGGGATAATACGCAAGTACCATGGAATATATGTGCAATTTTAATGTGTTAAAATACTTTGACTTTGCTGATCGCGCAAAATGGTTGGCGACAGTTGCTGTGGTGTACCTCAAATTTAGCAGTCGCCAGTTGGCAAATGCGACCATTTAAAACTTTTTGGCGACCATTATTTTAGTGGCGATTGCTACTGTGACGACCAAAAATTTTCAGCGTATTCTCCAAAATTAAACATTAACGGGATATTTTCTCATAATCCCGATTGATTGGGCAATAAATCTTCGTAACTTTGTGAATGTACTATCTTTTACCACGTGATGGGGCACCATCACAGGTGGCGCGTTTCGAGCGAACCGAGACCCGTTCGGGCCAAAACACTCTAATCTAATCACATTGGTAAGTGGTCTCTATCCGTCCACATCAAGTTTTGATAGGTCAAAACATTTGTGTGAAATGGCCAGGAATTCTGAAGTTGGACACAGGGTCTAATCTAAGACTCCGTGTTCTAAGAGAACCATGAGATCAGGGACATTTTGCTGGAAAGTGTCATCCAAAGCATTCTTGCTTTCGATGACTCGCTTCGATTTTTTGCAGTTTTATAGGGTTATCACACTAGCTTAAAATCCGAGCAACTTTCTGGCCGAACAATTTTTTGACTGATTTTCTCTAATGGAGATGACACGTGTCATCAAAATTTTAACAATGCAATTAATTTGTGGTGTAAGAGCTCAACAGACTTTGGACGTTCCAGGGGGCAAGATAGTTGATTGTAATGTTTTCATTTTTTTTTCAAATATTAAAGTTTTTTTTTATATTTCTAAGTGTTTACTCTTTTCGGTACTTACGTATTATCCCGGCAGTCATTCCCGCCATACAATTTTTTCGTCAAATGTGCTGGTAAACTGTTGCCAATCGTATTCCAAACCATTAATAATTTCTTGTGTCTGGCATTTATCTTGGCGAAAAATCGCTCGTCTTGACGGACCGCCAGGATAATACGTAAGTACCCTCTTTTCTCTTAAGCTTTTCCATTTATATATATTAGTTGCTAAAAGTAAAGATATGTATGTAAATAAGTACTGAGCATAATTTAATCATTTTAGGTAAAGTAATTACATAATCTAGAATATTAGCAAATGGCTACCATTTTTTGAAATATGGCTACCATTTGCCATTGCTCTTGGTAGCCATTTGCTACCATTAGAAAATTTTAATTTTGGCCTATACGCTGGGGCTTGGCAAACGCCAAGCTCCTGATATACCTTGATACTTGACCTTGAATATTAAAAATAAATAAAAATAATAATAAAGTGAGTAAACAATAGAGAACAATTTAATAGTTATTTTAAGAAAGGGCAGTTTTAGTAAAACTGAATTTCGTGAAGGGTCCACTTTCGGACATTATTTCAATATGGAGTCCAGTCCAGTTTTAAGTTTATGTAAACATTGTGAGACAGTATTAAAAAATTCTCAACATTTATTAAATTTTAAATCGAATTAGACATCTTCAAAAATGTATTTAAAGGTAATATATTTAACGAAATACAAAAAAAAAAAAAAAAAAAAAAAATGTTGCTGGATACATTTGTTGCACATGTATATGCTTTCAATACGAAATGCGTATCAAACTACTTGAACAGAGGACCATCTTTTAATCTACTAACTTCAGTACTACACTTCCAAACTTAGAGATGTCTTCTTCATAATTTTACCAAAGCTTATAAACTGATCATTAGGATACAATACAGGGAACTTTAAATTAATTGTTTAAATTAATACAAACAAAATAAAAATTTAGAATGAAACATCTGTTTTTCTTTTGCAACGAGTTAAAGAAGTTTAACTACATCTGAACTTACTTCATTTAGGTGTTTTGCACAGTTGAGTTTCATTGTAAGAGAAAGCAGGCTTAAATATCATAAATAAATTATGTCATTATGACTACTAAGAAATACAGAGAAATGAAACTAAACTAGAAAAGGATAAGTGCAAAATGTAATAAAACAACATATCGGCAAAAGCTAAGTTTTGAATTGCACCAATCAGTTTCTGAAATTCATTCAGTAGATTCAGTTGTCTGAAAGATTTCTAAAGATAAGTACAATCAGTAGTATATTTGAAAGTCTTGGTGTTCATAAGTTGTCAATTGGGAACAAACCAGCAATGTCCCCACTTCGATGAGTCATATCCCTGCTCTTTTTTTAACACAAGGAGCGGGGCCTTCGCAATTAGTAACGGCCCTGCGCGTGTATTTTGATGAGCCATCCAAAGAGGCCTACGGATGCTCGAGTCTTCACGTATACAACAGGCATTTCTCAAGCTTCCCAGCGCTTTCAAACGTTATTTAATGTAGTTTTAAGTAGTAATTGTGTTACTAATTCAAGTACGAACTCATGATTAATTTGTTTGCTATGATACATATTGAGATAAAGAAAATAGATGCATATAATTTGAAGGAAAAACAAAGTAGCACTTACTCTCATGATTCACGATTGCTTATTTTAGTTTCACAAGTGGATATTTAGTATGCTTTAAAATAACTAAATACACAAGACATTTTATAATGAATATTTCATGAACGTAGTCGTATTTCCTACGTTATTTTAAACAATTCAACATTAATCTTTAACAAATGATGTATTAAAACGCATTTCAGTGTTTTCGGGATATCCTGTATATTGGAGAAAATTGATAAAATACGCTCTATAGCGCGATCCCTGAATTTATTATTCTTTAATAAAGACATTTTATGTAGTATATATTATTCTTTTATCGCTTTCTCAATCGAACTTAGGAATTGAGCAAGCATAATGAACGCTTGTACAAAATATTAACTACGTTTGAAGTTTCTGTATAAACGGGCAAAAATCAATAATTTATAATTTACTGTATTTCTGCACTGTACCAGATGTAAGTCTTAATCACATAATCAAGGCATATATAACTGATAAATAACATTTTCAACTGGCAAAATTAAATTGTCTAAATAGTATCACAACGTCATGCTTATTTACAAGAATAAAAACTACTCAAGTAATACGATTTCTGATTAAAATAATTTATTTATAAATAGCACATGAGTAATTTCTCACTAAACATAATTTACATACATATTTTTAGAATTTCTAAATGCATTATAACAGGGCCGATTTGAGGCGTAGGCGACGTAGGCGGTCGCCTACGCTTGAGTTTCAATCGAGGGGCGCCAAATTTCACTTTTTTTCGTGTTTCCAAACATTTTCCTTTTTTTTTTTTTTGGGTTATTGAGGTGGGCGCACTGACTGTTTTCATAATATTATCAAGCTTTTAAACAGTATTACTGTCACAAATACTTTTAAACACTTCTAAAGTTGTCGCTGTGTATTGTCAGGAAGCGTTCTTTGATCGCTTCTTTTTTCATTCATGGGAAACAGATGTCCACTCAGTGTCCAGGCCTCCACCTCCAGGGTATGCTAAATTGCCCTCTTCCGCAGATGGACTTCCGAAGGGGTGGTCTTTGAACCTGTTGATTCATTACCTTCTATAATTATTTTGAGCTTATCTTATCCGGATGTTTAAAGAAATGGTTTCTCAAGTTACCTTCCTTTCTGATATACTTCAAAAGAAATGCCGCAAAAAAATATAAAAGGACAAGCTATAATAAATTTTGAACAAAGCCAGATAAAATCTAGTTTTGTTTTTGTTTTGTTTTTTAAATCAAGTTAGCGGAAAAAGAAAATGAACGTGATTTTGACGCCCCTCTTTACAAAAGTATTATTTTTAGCTACTCCTGCGCTCCGGTGAATTAAAGTTCTGCGATACTTCCTAAGGTTTTTCAGCTTCTAGAATCGGTTCTCCAAACAGGGCCGTAACAGTAATAGGGCACAAACAGAAGAGGGGGCGCAAAATCCGAAGGATCACATAGGTTTATATAGTTTTTTCTTATTAGTGTTTCTCTTTTCAATACAGCACATCTGTAGAGGCAAGGAAAGGACAGGATTTTATTAGTATAATGATTCTGGGCAAGTGCGGATAATAGGGAGCGCAGTCGCACCCCCCCCCAAATAAAAAAAAACATTTTATTTATTTCACATTCTGGATTTTAGTACATCAAATCTTGCACCCCTAAATGAAAAATTGAAATGCCGCCTCTGATTCCCGGGGCTGAAAAATTATGAAGTCGTCATTAAAGCAGCAAAAAAGGGTGGGGGAGCAAAATTTGGACGGTTCTGATAGATCGGGCTATACTCCTGTTTCCAAATGAAACAGATATATCACTCCAGGAGGAACAGATTTTTCAGAGCGCAAATAAACGAAATAACAGTAATAAACAGTATAAAATTTCAAAAGATCATGCTAAAAAAAGTTTCAAAGGAAGATGCCGTGTTTACTCGTGTAATAGCCTCCCTCGCATAATAGTCGCACCCCCGTTTTGAAGCAGAAAAAATAACTTTATAGTTACAATATTATGTAGTAGATTTTCCCCGCATAATAGTCGCACCTACATTTTCACATGAAAAATTGACAAAAATGGACGACTATTACTCGAGTAAACACGGTATATTTCAGTTTTCACTCCCTTAGTACGCCGTGATTCATCAGAATTTATTCTAGAGTGAGGGAGACAAAGAAATCGTCTAAGCCATTTGACAAGAACTGAAAAATAAATTAAAAAGCACATTTTTGCAGCTGTGGGATATTTCAGCCATAAGTGTTTTATATCGCGTTGGCAAAAGGGAAATGTGACAGATTTTGACGCCTCTTATTAAACAAAATTTTTTCCTTTCGCCACTTTTGCGCCCTTGTGACAACTCAAGAATGCTTCAGTTTCCTGAGTTCGAAGCTCCTGCAATCGGTTTTTTAAGCAGAGTCGCAGCGAGGGTGTTGCGGGGATAGCCCTTTCTAGGGGCGCAAGCAGAAGAGGGGGGCGTAAAATCAACTTTATCGCAGGATGTTTAAATAGAGTTTTTCTAATATGTTAGAGGACAAAACATAAATGTGTCCATAGAACAGCAAGAGTCCATTTACTGGGAACTGAGCTCAGGAGCGCAGATAGAAAATTTTAACGGGGAGATATGAGAGACATTTTAAAGATGATAAATAAACCAAATTCCTTCACGCTATGAAATTCCGAAAGATCATGCTAAAAGTTACAGAGTAAGATTCCACTCCATTAGTGCACCTATGATCAATCGGAATGTACTGTAGGGCGACAAAGAATCGTTTAAGTCATTTGATCAGAAATGAGTAAAAAATTACTTTCAGGAAGTTTATATCGCCTTGGTAAAAAGGGAAATGCGTTTGATTTTGGCGCCCTCCTTTAACAAAAATGTTTAATTTAGCCACTTCTGCGCCCCTATGAATTACAGCTGTGGGATGCTTCGGGCTTAAGTTTTTTGTATCGCTCCAGTTTCCTGAGTTCGCAGCTCTGGCAATCGGTTTTTTAAGCAATAAAGTCGCAGCGAGTGTGTTACGGGGATAGCCCTTTCGAAGGGCGCAAGCAGAAGAGGGGGAGTAAAATCAGCTTTATCACAGAATGTTTAAATAGAGTTTTTCTAGTGATATCCCAGTGGTTAAGGCGTTGGACTCGTAACCGGAAGGTTGTGGGTTCGATACCGGCGTACCACAAAAGACCGCGCGCCGTACGTGCACGTTAAATCCGTAGTTCCGAAAGTCCTCTCGGCAGTCTGTAGTAGTTTCCAAGGTGTGCCAATATTCAGAAGTCCCCCACTTTCTGATGAGGCTCCAAATTGAGGGGGGTCTTATATTCTTAATCTTATACCGCTGCATGTTCTATAGCTAACGTGGCCATTTATTTTTTCCTTCAAAACGGGACATCATCTACTTTTTGGCAATAGTGTATATATTTTCTTCCTCAAAACGGGACATCTGCTGTTTTTAAGGTAATAGTGTAGAGAGACTGAATTTCAGTCTGGGTATCTTTTAGTTGTTAAGAGAACGTGCACAAAAGCTTGTGCTGATGTTAATTTCAAAATAAAATATAAAAGAAATCTTTGCTTAAACACGTATATACTATAAAAAATAGTGCAAGACTTACGTTTACGGGTGGTACAAGGGGTAGGCCCTTCTTCGACTTCAAATACACCATGCGACACAAGGCAGGAAGGTAAGAAAGTGAGAAATGTAAACAAAAGGACACACGGAAAAAAGGAAGTTGTCATTCGGAAGGGAAAAAAAAAATCTTAGAGAACCTGAGTGAAAGTGTAGAATAAAGTGGAGATGGGGGGGGCGGAAAAAGCAATAGAGGAACATGACTTTAAAAAAAAGAAATAAAAATTAAATAAATTGAAATAGTTGACAAAAAAAGAACAAACACTAATGCATCCCCCATTGTTTTCTTTGCGTCTCGAGAGGGGAGGGAGGGAGGTTAGTTTTTTTTTTTTTTTTTTTTTTTTTTTTTTTTTTTTTTTTTTTTTACAGACACTGCCGTCGGATGATTTTAGATTTTTAGCGGCCTTTATTGAAATCGTTACCGCAGGTTGCTCTCTTTCTAAAAACGGGACATTACGGAGTCCCGAAGCTGTGCTTGAGGACAACGGGACAAGCCACCTAAAAACGGGACGTGTGGTCACCTTATCTATAGCCAGTAATTTTGACAACTGCCTTTTTTGCCTATAGATCATGTACTAGTATTAATAGAATATGTCTCTGGCATGACATTAAAGATTTAATTGAAATAGTAAATTAAGCATTTAGCTTATTCTAAAGAATATTTAAGATAACAGTTTACATTTACCAGGACAAGGACAGAAAGTTTTTTGGCAGAAAGACCACCCGCGGAGAAAGAGGTTAGGGCAGCACATGCGTAGACTAGAAATCGGAAACAGATACTTTCCATTAGTTTACTATCAACAAATGACAAATGACAGAAGTCCAGTTGTGCGGAGAGGGACATAGTTTACCCAATCAGGTATTCTCAGTTCTCAGGGTTTACTCAGTTGTCATGTCAGTATAGCACTTGGTTACCTGCTCGGTCGTCTGGATATCTTTTGCACGTGAGATTGCGGGGAATACTCGTTCTTTCTGTTTCAAAGGGGATACTTTGTTAACGATGTTCATCTTTAAACATGAATAGAAAACGTCCATCCGGAGCTTATTTCAGAAAGCAAAAGAAAGTTAGAGAAAAAAATGAGGGAAAGCGTGAGTAAATTTTTAAAACAAAATTATAATGAAGATAACCACTGTGAATCGGAGACTCCAGATGCTAGCAGCCAGACATTTGGTACGTTCAAAGTTCAAATACTGTACTGTTTTTAAATCTTTAATTGTGCAATTAAATTTTCATGAGCAATGAAGTATCGATTAAAAAGTTTTATTTTCAGTTCTTATTTATTATTATAATTGATTAAATGATTTTACTTGCATTATTACGACTTATTTGAAAGATTACCTTTTTTGTCGCCAAGTCGAATGTATTTTAAAAACTAAGACTGTTATAATGTAAACACAGTTTAAAAGGTGATTGAAGTTCATAATCATACATTTTTTTTAATGTTTTGAGGTTATTTATTTATATTTTATAAAAAATACCCAAATTTGCGTTATCACATGACCTACTTTTTTAATGAATGAGTAACTGTAGAATATTGTATTTGAAACACTTAAAACAGAGAGAAGAGGTTGCGATCAATATACACACATTGTACATTCCTGTAAACATACAAGTACAACAGCATCTAATTTCATAAAGCTTCAAACATTTCAATAATACATAAATATTGTCTATTTAATAATCTAAAACACATTTAAAACAAATATTCACTAAAGATTTTTCATAAAGGTATATTTTTGGTAATAAGAAATGATGGCAAAGCAATATCTACTTGGTGTATTACTACTCTAGGAAAATTATTTTTAAACAAATGAAAATTCTATTAAGAAAGATGAAATGAATAATGTTCAAACGATGATTCCTGAGACTAGCAACAAGATATGTTTGTTTGTATGTGGATTAAGTCCGATTGACTGCACTAGGGTCCTTGGCCTATAGGAGGGATGCTCACCGTGGGAACTTTCTAAGGGATTCTAGCCCGTATTCAAGCGAGGTTGCAAGCGAGCGAAAACCATGCAAGGGGTAAGTTCAAAGACTAAGCGTGTACATGTACAATTGTTCAATTACATTTCTATAACCATTACAGCATAGCATGAATTTTTACTTTAAATTCTTATAATTTTTTAATTTAATAAATGGATTTTATTTGCATTATTATGAGTCATTTGTATTTATTTTTTAAATATTTACTACATGTTAAATGCACCAATGTAAATTGTTATGACGCTAACTTCGTTTAAAAACTGATTTCATTTGAATTTATTTACTTACACTTTATTAAAATTATTTTTTTTCAGAGAATATTTCTTTATTTTTTATTCATTGTTTTATTCATGTTGTAAATAATGTATGCATATGTCTTTGAAAACTCAAGTGGAATAGTATATAATGTCATAACGATTCAAACATCTCAATATCATGTAAATATAGTCTAATTAATAACCTAATATAAGTGGAATGGAAAATTAATATTCAGTAAAACAATATCAAACGAGTAGATTTCATTTTTTCTTCGATAACGAAAGTAAAGCTACTGTATCTACTTATTACTGTAGGAAACTTTTTGAATGAAAATTGTAATAAGAAAAGTGAAATAAACCATTTTCATTTAGCGATTCCCGAGACTAGCAGCCAAACATTTGGTAAGTTCAAAGATTACATGTTTACATCTAAAATTTTGCCATTAAATTTCAATGACTAATAAAGCATACCATGAATTTTAATATTTAATTGTGAAAATCATTTTACTCTAGTAGTGTGGATTTTATTTTCATTATTATGAGTCATCTCAAAAATTATATTAATTGCATAATTATATCAATTAATAATTTTCAAATAGATTCATGATTCTTAATATTGAGAGAAAATAATAAGGACGCTTTATCTTTTAATATTTTGCAAACTTTTAACAGTACATAAATTTCATAAAATTTAAAAATATATACTTCAATTTTATTAAATTACTTTTAGCGCTTTTCTGATCACGGGGCAGGGAAGTGGTAAGGGAAGCAGTTGAAAGAAGGGGTGGGGGTGGGGTGGGTGTAAAACATCTCACATATGAAGGGGCGTAAAACTATCTGTCATATGAAGGGGCGTGAAATCAGTTCTCGCCTACGCCTGTAAAATGCCTAAAACCGGCCCTGCATTATAAGCGTTCACTTACCTTTACATTCAGAGCAAAATGTTCGAATTTTAGGATAAATTTTCATGAAAGAAAATGGCGCAAGATTCACAAAACGATTACCTACATCTAAAGTTCTTAAGTACGACAAAAGTATAAAAAAATTGTTTTAAAATAATAAAATAATTTAACATTTATAATACTTAGAATAATAAAATAGAATACTGTGACTGGGGAAAACAGGTCTCAATGATAAACTCATTTTTAGCGATGGCAACTCATAAGCAGGCCCGTTGCTTAGCGATGGCCCTGCTGGTATGCCACTTCTTGCTCTGATTGGCTCTTCGCGTCAAGTGACTTCTGTAGAGCTCTGATTGGTGCTCTCCCTGCCAGGGCCGGCCCAAGGGGGGTGCGAATGTAGGCGATCGCCTATGGCCCCGAGCTTATAGAGGCCCCGCTCCTGGGCCATTTTATTGCTATCTCATAAGACATGATAGAGAAGAGGCCCCGCTCTTGCGCTTCGACTGGGCCCCGCACGCCCCTCGGGCCGTCTCTGTCCCTGCTGCCTGAATTTACTGCTTGAGGAGTGTATTTCAGAATCGGAGGAAGGAAGGAACGTTTCAGATATATTTGGCAATTTATTGCGCGTTGCAATGTGCGTTTTTATGTGCGTTTTCAGTTTATAAAATATGTTATTACTTCATATTTATTCGCAGAACATTATTATTTTTTTATTTATAAAAGTTCTTATCTGATCAGTGCAGTATCTAAGTAGGGGAGAGGGGGTATAGGGGACGAACCCCCCCCCCCCAAAAAAAAAAAAAAATATACAAAAATTAATGTTTGTTAGTTTCAAAAAATTCTTTTCTTAGTACTGCTTTTTTTCTCAACTCTTCTTTTAACTGTAACAGACAAATTAACTGGATTAATGAGTTTAAATGTGTAATTAAATTAATTAATTACATAATGAAGTTAATAAATATGTAATTAAGTTATTTATGATTTTAAACTGATTGTATGTCATATTTCAATGATTCATTATGTGAAATAAAACCAATACACAAATTAATAACAGCATTAATGATTGCTAATGAACAAAAAAATTTCAATAATGACTGTTAATTACAAAGCTATAATTATTATTTGCTTATGAATTTTGATTGATCTCATTAAAGGTGATATTTGCACATGATTTAATTACTAGTTAATTAAATAATATATTAAATTAATTAATAATGTACAGATAATTAATTATATGTATTAGAGTGTAAGACAAATTTTCTAAGTAGGTTTGTATATCACTAATAAGTTTTTCGAAAAACACACAATTCAGTAGAAATATGAGAAGTATAGTTATAGACTCTATGATTTGCTGTAAAAATCCTTTTTGCAAACATTGCACTATTGCACTCGAAAATTTCGCTCATTTTTGTATCGAAAAATTCACGGAAAACACCACAGCTATTAACAACGTTTGACAACAATTTAAGCCCGCCGATAATTATAGCTATGCAATTAACAGTCATTATTGAATTTTTTTTGTTCATTAGCAATCATTAATGCTGTTATTAATTTGTGTATTGGTTTTATTTCACATAATGAATCATTGAAATATGACATACAATCAGTTTTAAATCATAAATAACTTAATTACATATTTATTAACTTCATTATGTAATCAATTAATTTAATTACACATTTAAACTCATTAAACCAGTTAATTCGTCTGTTACAGTTAAAAGAAGAATTGAGAAAAAAAGCAGTACTAAGAAAAGAATTTTTTGAAACTAATACACATTAATTTTTTTTTTGGGGGGGGGGTCGTCCCCTATACCTCCTCTCCCCAACTTAGATATGGCACTGATCAGATAAGAACTTTTATAAATAAAAGAAATAATAATAATGTTCTGCGAATCAATATTGTTACGAATTTTCGGGGCAACCCGCTGCTCTGTGGCTTAAAATGGTTTAAAATTCGTATTCTACGCTTCAAATAGATAAATTTTGCTTCTTGTTGCATCAAAATCGGCCAATTAGAACCGGAGATATGGAGGTTTCGGTTTGCCATTGTTTTTCTATGGAGGTTCTAGAAATCTCGAGAAATATTAGTCCTAGAGCTTAGATCTCTTCACTTTTGAGGACTTATTTTTGGCGTCAACTTTGGCGATATTTCGCCAAAAGTCGCCAAGCTGGGCGACTTTTGGGTCATTTGGCGCGTTTTTCCCAATGGGGCCTGGAAGTTGTTTTTCCTGCATTAAAAACGCATAATAACCTAACATTTATCTTCTATGACATAATCAAAATTCACGCTTTATGTAGAATCCTCGAGAAATTGACTTCTGGAAGCTGCTCGCAGCTTCTGCCTCGGATATATATAGAACCGCGCATGGCCCCGAAAGTTCAGTGCGAGTTGAACGCTCAATGTGTGAAGAGCTGTCAGTCAGAGTACGCTAGCTTTGTTAATTGATAGTGCTATAGAAGCCGTGTTTTAGCTTGCTTTACGAAGCTGTTTTCAAAGTGCTGTGTGTAAATTCTTCATTGCTGTGTCTTAAGAGATTGTGTACGATATCTCTTGAATATTTTCACTGAATTTTTGCCTGTGAAAGTGACTTATTTCGTGTAAGAAATACAGCATTTGTGAGAGCTTCTGATCTAAGAGAGCTGTTAAAAGCACATTACTGTTTAATTGTGCTTGTGAATTTTGTACAGCTGATTGTTCCACGGAGTTCTAGAAGCAATAAGGCTTGTGTTCCATCCTGACAAGAGACTTTTTACTTGAACTTTTTACACCAACTGGACTTTAGAACGACGAACCCCAGGAGTAGCAGCGTAATTCCGCAACATTTGGTGTCAGAAGTGGGATTCTGAAGGAGGACTTTAATTTTCCAGTTTATGGTTTTGACTAGACAAAAAATGGAAGAACAACTTCAAAAGCTCATGAATATGATGCAGGAAATGAAATCCGGACAAAATGAGATAAAAAAAGAGATGAAAGCCGGACAAGCTGATTTGGAAATGAAAATTGAAGCCGGACAAGACGAGATGGAAACCGGACAAACCGATTTAGAGAAGAAATTGAAGAAGGATTGGTCGGACTAGAGAAGAAATTGGAAGATGGACAACGAATAATAGAAACCGGATTAGATGAGTTAAAAACCGCCCACGAAGAGATGAAAGCCGGTTTAGAGGAAGTGGAGAAAAGAGTATCACTCCTGGAAGAAAGTCAAGCGAAATACGAGGAAAGAATTGAGGAAAAGATCGATCACAAGTTAGAAGAAAAACTGGACAGTTTGGTTAAGCTGGGAAAGGTACCAGAAAATATCAGGTTGCCGTCACGCCACTCAGCAGTGAAACTAATGCCTTATGACGGAAAGACTCCCTGGGAAGCTTACAAGACCCAATTTTCGATCGTCGCCAGAGCCAATGGTTGGAGCGAGTCCGAGAAAGCGAACCAACTGGTCGCTTCCCTTAGCGGAGATGCAATTAATGTATTGCAAACTATCGGAGCGACGAAGAAAGGAGATTTTAACGCCCTTGCCAGTGCCTTGGAGATGAAATTCGGAGAGATGTGCCAGAAAGAATATAGTAGAATCCAACTTAAGTCAAGGATGCAGAGATCTGGCGAGACCCTTCAAGAGCTGGCTTCGGACATAGATAGGCTGTGTCATCTAGCCTACATGGACCACCTTGATAATGTCCGAGAAGAAATGGCGGTGCGTCATTTTATTGAAGCCATCCGTGATCCAGAAACCCAAAAGTCACTTATGTTGGAGGATTATCAGGATTTGAAATCTGCTCTCGTCTTCGCAATGAAGCTAGAAGCAGCTCAGCGGGCCGTCAGGAAAGATCGGCATGCTGTTAGAGCTGTCACGGTCCAAGAGGGAGCTGACAAAAGACACAGAGAGCGTCGAGAACAGGTTAAAGAGAATTGAAGATCTCATAGAACGAAAATTAAGATCCGATAGAACGAGAGATGGCCCAAAGAAAGTGAAATGCTGGAAGTGTGGCGTCGAAGGCCATGTACAAAAGTATTGTGGTCGAAAGTCTCATGACCAGCAAGAGAACTCTAAGAACATGAAGGAGGGAAACTAGGAGGTGGCCATCTCGCGGGGCGGAGGTTGCCAGATAGTCAAAAGCCCCACCTAAAAGTCTTGCAGATTTCATCAGTGAATGGCGGCAGTAATTGACTCTTCGTGCTGGGATACGTTAATGGTTCCCCATGCCACATGGTGATTGATACTGGAGCGAACGTAACCATCATAAGGACGGATCTGGCCAAGAAATTAAATTTGAAGATTATCTGGACTCCGCCCTCGCTGACCCTCCAGACTGTGACAGGTGACAAGATCGAAGTGGGCGGAAAAGCGCAAGTAGAAATCACGTTTGGAAATGCCAGATACGACCATGTGGTATATGTCGCCAATATTACAGACCCTTTTATTCTCGGACTGGACTTTTTAAAATCGCACAAATTTAACTTGGACTTTAAGAATAATGAGCTTCGTTCAGACTCAGAAGAAATAGCTGCATTCGATATTAAAAATGAAACTATTTTACCTGTTCAGCAAATAATAGCCCAGACTGATATCATTCTACCTCCCATCACTGATTCAATAATTTCTGGAACAGTAAAAGAAAGCAATAAGTTCCGTTTTGGATTAATCGAACACCCAAACAATAGCGATTCCGTCAGAGGAGTACTTGTGGGAGCAACACTTGTGGACTTGTCGAGAACAGAAATTCCAGTTAGAGTAGCAAATGTGACGGACAAGTCGAAGGTGATAAAGAAAAATGAAGTGTTGACGACATGCACTCCTGTTACCTGCATTAATAAGAACATCAGCCAAACGACAGCTAAATCTTCCGAGTGCCTGACAAAGGAATTAATACAATACGTGGAGTTAACGGCAGAACAGAGAAGCGCTGCAGAGAAAGTAATAGCTGAATTTGAAGACCTCTTCTCCCGTACTTCCGGTGACTTTGGCCGTACGAGGTTAACGCAACATAGAATAGACACAAGCAGCCATTCTCCCATCAAGCAACATCCTAGGCGGCTGCCGTTTGCAAAGCAAGAAGAGGTGAACAGACTTTTAGAGGAGATGCAGCGTGATGACGTCATCGAGCCATCGACTAGTCCGTGGGCCTCGCGGATTGTTTTGGTCCGAAAGAAAGATGGTTCCACCCGGTTCTGCGTTGACTACAGACGTCTGAATGACATTACCAAGAAAGACAGCTACCCTCTTCCCAGGATAGACGACACATTGGACACTTTGTCGGGAAATGAATGGTTCTCCACTCTGGATCTCAAGAGTGGCTACTGGCAAGTAGAAATCCATCCCGATGACCGTGAAAAGTCTGCGTTCACCTCGGGACAAGGATTGTGGCAGTTCAAAGTTATGCCTTTTAAACTCTGCAACGCACCGGCTACATTCAAGCGTCTAATGGAGACAGTGTTGAGAGGACTCTCCTACGAAGCATGTCTCGTCTATTTGGACGATATCATCATCGTCGGAAGGACTTTCGAAGAGCATCTCGAGAACATTCGAAAGGTACTGCAGAAATTAAAAGAGGCAAACTTGAAACTATGTCCATCGAAGTGCAACTTGTTCCGTCGAGAAGTACGTTACCTCGGGCACATAATATCCGCCACGGAGACCGAACCGATCCCGAAAAGACGTCCGCAGTCAAGAACTGGAGTCGTCCGTAGAGTATCCATGACTTAAGAAGTTTTCTCGATCTGTATACTTACTATCGAAAATTCGTGAAGGGCTTTTCTCAAATTGCAAGACCTCTTCACAAACTGACCGAGACTGGACAGAAATTTCTATGGACTGAGGAATGTGAGGACTCATTCAACATCTTCGCCGATCCTGTCGTATCCTCACCCTGACAAGCCATTTATCCTGGACACAGACGCAAGTAAGGAGAGTGTTGGAGCAGTTTTGTCCCAGGAGATAGATGGCCAAGAACACGTCATTGCTTACTGGAGCAAATGCCTTTCAAAGGCAGAACGTAACTATTGTGTTACGAGAAAGGAACTTGTTGCTATCATTAAGCCGTGGAGCACTTCCATCATTACCTGTACGGCCGAAAGTTCCTGCTCCGAACGGACCATCCCTCTTTAACCTGGCTTCTAAATTTCAAGAATCCAGAGGGCCAAATAGCCAGGTGGATACAGCGATTACAAGAATATGACATCGAGATACGTCATCGGAAAGGGTCATCTCATGGAAATGCAGATGCTTTGTCGAGAATGCCCTGCATAGACTGTTGTCGCTATTGCTCCAGGGCAGAGAAAAATTACCATCTGAAACATCCCGTTGTCCGCCAAGTTACATCATCGGCACCATCTCAAGATCCCTGGAGTGACGAAAATGTTCGGGCGGACCAATTAGGAGACAGCGACATCAAACCTATTGTGGAATTTATGGAAAAATCCAGCGCTAAGCCCAGTTGGCAAGAAATGTCATCTTACAGTCCGGCAATAAAACAGTACTGGGCTTTATGGGATTCGCTTCGCCTGAGGAATGCAGTCCTGTATCGTAAATGGGAGTCGGACGACGGCAAGATGCTTCGATGGCAGTTAGTACTCCCTCGTTCGAGGATTCCGAAGGTTCTAGAAGAACTTCATAATGGCTACACTGGAGGCCATTTTGGCATAATGAAGACCCTGCAGAAAGTTCGCGAGCGCTTCTACTGGGCTAGGGCTCGAGG
The DNA here is from genome assembly GCA_038373885.1 of Cheiracanthium punctorium. Lineage (NCBI taxonomy): Eukaryota > Metazoa > Arthropoda > Arachnida > Araneae > Cheiracanthiidae > Cheiracanthium > Cheiracanthium punctorium. The sequence continues at coordinate 2,498,058 of JAWZYV010002197.1, forward strand.
TGATGTCGGAAAGTGGTGTCAAGCTTGTGACGCCTGTGCTGCCCGTAAAGGCCCGAGGAAACGAAGCCGTGGAAAACTACATCGTTACAATGTAGGAGCGCCTTTTGAGAGGATTGCCCTCGACATCCTGGGACCTCTTCCGCGAACTTCGGATGGCAACAAATACATCCTAGTTGTCATTGACTACTTCTCTAAATGGCCCAAAGCGTTTCCTACTCCCGATCAAGAAGCTACGACCGTAGCAGAGGTACTGGTGCAAGAATGGATTTCCATGTATGGAACCCCTCTGCCAATTCATTCCGACCAAGGAACGAACTTTACCTCTGCAGTCTTTAAAGGACTATGTCAACTTCTCGGAATGGACAAAACCCAGACTACGCCTTTACACCCACAATCCGACGGCATGGTGGAGAGGTTCAATCGCACAATTTTAAACAACCTCTCGCTTCTGGTATCTAGGAATCAAGAGGACTGGGACAAGAAACTCCCCCTCTTCCTGCTGGCCTATACGAGCGCCGTCCATGAGACTACCGGCATCACACCTTCCCAGATGCTGTTCGGCAGAGATCTTCGTCTTCCCGCCTATCTAGTGTTCGGCCGCCTTCCAGATGCGCCTTCATCGCCAGAGGAGTACGTGGAAAACCTTCGGGCACGGTTTGAAGATGTGCATCATTTTGCTCGGGAGCGGATCAACCTGAACACGGAAAAGATGAAGACTCGCTACGACACGAGGGCTAAGGGACACGAGTTCAACGCAGGTTGCAAAGTTTGGCTATGGAATCCTACTCGACGGAAAGGCCTGTCTTCCAAGCTGCAATCGCCTTGAGACGGTCCTTTCACAGTCCTAAACCGGCTGAAAAACGTCATCGTACGGATTCGTAAGTCACCAAATTCGAAGCCAAGAGTTGTACATTACGATCGGCTAGCCATCTATCGCGGTTGTAATTAGCTCAGACCATGGTCACTATGGCGTAATTCCTCTTTTCTTTCATCTCTCATTTCTTTCCTGTCTTTCCCTTCTCTTCCTCTTTCTTCAACTCTCTTTCACTCACTACTTACGCCATGTTTAATGTACATATTTGTAATATATTAGTTTTCATTAATGCGTATTTGTTTATTATGTTTATGATTTATTACAGTGTAATTATTTATTATGTTGATTATTTATTTATTAATGTGTATTTGCTTATTGTGCTATTGATTACTTGCTTGAATTATGTTTTTAAGATCTTGTTAAGTGTTATACAGTGTAGGTACTTGTGTGACCTCCTAACTAGGGATTGTACTGCCCGGGACGTGCAGTCCTTGGGAAGGGGGAAATGTTACGAATTTTCGGGGCAACCCGCTGCTCTGTGGCTTAAAATGGTTTAAAATTCGTATTCTACGCTTCAAATAGATAAATTTTGCTGTTTGTTGCATCAAAATCGGCCAATTAGAACCGGAGATATGGAGGTTCTAGAAATCTCGAGAAATATTAGTCCTAGAGCTTAGATCTCTTCACTTTTGAGAACTTTCACTTCACTTCGAAAGTGACTTATTTTTGGCGCCAAATTTGGCGATATTTCGCCAAAAGTCGCCAAGCTTGGCGACTTTTTGGTCATTTGGCGCGTTTTTCCCAATGGGGCCTGGAAGTTGTTTTTCCTGCATTAAAAACGCATAATAACCTAACATTTATCTTCTATGACATAATCAAAATTCACGCTTTATGTAGAATCCTCGAGAAATTGACTTCTGGAAGCTGCTCGCAGCTTCTGCCTCGGATATATATAGAACCGCGCATTGCCCTGAAAGTTCAGTGCGAGTTGAACGCTCAATGTGTGAAGAGCTGTCAGTCAGAGTACGCTAGCTTTGTTAATTGATAGTGCTATAGAAGCCGTGTTTTAGCTTGCTTTACGAAGCTGTTTTCAAAGTGCTGTGTGTAAATTCTTCATTGCTGTGTCTTAAGAGATTGTGTACGATATCTCTTGAATATTTTCACTGAATTTTTGCCTGCGAAAGTGACTTATTTTGTGTGAGAAATACAGCATTTGTGAGAGCTTCCGATCTAAGAGAACTGTTAAAAGCACATTACTGTTTAATTGTGCTTGTGAATTTTGTACAGCTGATTGTTCCACGGAGTTCTAGAAGCAATAAAGCTTGTGTTCCATCCTGACAAGTGACTTTTTACTTGAACTTTTTACACCAACTGGACTTTAGAGCGACGAACCCCAGGAGTAGCAGAGTAATTCCGCAACAATATGAAGTAATAACATATTTTATAGACTGAAAACGCACGTAAAAACGCACATTGCAAAGCGCAATAAATTGCCAAATATATCTGAAACGTTCCTTCCTTCCTCCGATTCTGAAATACGCTCCTCAAGCAGTAAATTCAGGCAGCAGGGAGAGCACCAATCAGAGCTCTACAGAAGTCACTTACCGCGAAGAGCCAATCAGAGCAAGAAGTGGCATACCAGGCTCCAGGCGCCTGTCAAAATATGTATTTAAATATCTCGTTTTGCCGATGGCAACTAGTTGTAAAATTTTGTACTCTCTGAGGAGTTTGTGAAGATTTCCGTGGGGAAATAACTTTTGAATTAAATTGTTTTTAAGAGGTCTAACGTTTATTTTCTTGATTGTGTATTGTTAGATTGTGGCTAGTACTTATTTTCAGACATAGAATTATTACTGCCGTCGTGGTATTTGATGAACTACAAATGCCAAACGCGTTTTAAAATAAACGACTTGGTGCAGTGATTAATATTTGGCGTCCGCTTAGAAAGCTGGGTTAGTATTTTGATTAACTCTTGATACGACATTCATCGTGTAAAAATACGTGGAACCTGTTAGGGAAAGAAACGGCGATTTCTCGACGTTTCTTTGAGACATCAATCTTTATTCATATATCAATAAGCGTTTTGACGGTACATCCAACATAATATTTTACATGTAATCCCAACCTCACAGGAGGTTGTCGATAATCCTTATTTTTAGATGAGTAATATACAAGGTTTTGGAAAAACACAAAGAAATGGAACCTATCTGTAATCGAGCCGGAAAGTAGTTGGAAACGTCAGTTTAAGAACACTTTTCCTGGATTCTAACCCAACTTCAAGACAGAACAACGGTTTAAGAACAAGGAGATGGATCACCACACTTAAAGGGAGAGTGGCTGCAAATGTACCTAAACAGCAGAGGGAAATTTTCGTTTAAGAACGTTTCGTTTTTTCGTTGTTGGAGGATCATACTTCGATCCCACGAAGCAAGGACGTACCCAGAAAAAAATTTCGGAGGGGGTCCAAACGGTGAAAAAGGCAGAATTTTTCACAAAAAGACGTCATCATTCTTATTTTGTTAACAAAAACTGAAAATTCGGGGGGTCCGGACCCCCTGGACCACCCCCCTGGGTACGTCCTTGCCACGAAGGTAAATTTATAGGAGGGGACACTTCGCTTAGAAAGTTAGATAAGGCCATTGTTGCAAACAGATGGCGCTACGCACACTGGGTAACTGCTGCAACTCAGGTTGTTTATATTTCCATCGAGGCGAAGTAAATGGAGAGACTTGAATTATCAAAACTTCAAAAAATTAAATACATAGACTTATGAGCGTGATATATAGTAATTACTGGTTTCAGATGTGTTTTAATTACATAATTGTCTTATAATACTATTTCGTAGTGAATACAGGCAATAGTTTCGAAGTTAAGTGATATTATTATTTGTCAAATACCAGTTGCATTGGCCGTTAGGCCATTAAACTCCTAATTATTATGTATGTCGTGTCTGTTATTATTTTGCCCAAAAGATGTATTTTAAGAAATGTTAGTGCATAAGAAACGGACCCTGGCTCCAATCAATCCCAAACAATGGACAGAACCTGCAGTTAAAAAACATGGATACAGAATAATAATTCGAAACCTACTAGCAGACGAAATCAACGCTTAAGAGCACTGTGATCGAAAAACACAACAAAAATTACACTACCTGCATTCGAACCCCACAAACATCAATTAAAGAACACAGTTAAAGTATAATACTAGACTACGGACATCCCCCCCCCCATTCATACTCAACCTCCAGACGGAACAATGGTAAAGAATAATACTACAACATGGACACTTCCTGGATTCTAAGTAATTATCATGAAGGACCGATGATTCTTACTGGAGATTTTAATGTTAATATTCGCTCTCAAGAATCTCAGTCGTTAGTTGATTTTTTAAAAGAAAATTTGGATCTAACTATGAATACTTCTCGACTTCAATCAACAACGCGTTTCGGTACAACGATAGATGCTGTATTTTCAAGAAAATTAGCAAATTTAGAGAGTTAAATTTTTGTTTCACATTATAATTACCACAAACCTATAATCTCATACATAAAAAATTATGATGACATCCAAGTACCTATTTTCAATGAATAATATGAATATAACATTTATATAATCTTTGTAAAGTACATGAATAATAAATATAATTAAATTATAATATGATATTTATTTTAAGTTTAATCTTATAAATAAAAATGAAATTCTGTTTGTTTGTTTGTTTGTTTGTGGATTTGAGTTGTATACAAATCCACAAAAATGGACCTATCAGCCTGAAATTTTGCACAGATATGTAAAATAATACAGAATAAATCATAGTCCACTTTAAAACTTTGAAAGTCCACCCGTTCCCGGAATTTAAGAGATTTTTTATGTTCTCCGTGCAAAAACCTTTCCGTAATTGTAACCCCTGTAGTGAAAAAAGTGTGAAATAAGGATCGTGGTTGCCATGTGTGGCGATTTTGCCGAATAAGATGTTTTAAATTCTCAAAGTAAAAATAAAAGAATAATAATGATTTTTTTTTTTGTTAGTTTATATTTGTAAGATTATTAATTTTTTATTATAATATCGTGTGCATGGGAAATCGGAGCAGGAATGAAATGTTTTATACGCAAAACAATAAGAATTGAAGATTTCCGAGGCTAATATGTAATCTTTGTTTTAGTTTGGCAAAAAAATAAAATGGCTCAAATGCTGATTTTGAGAAAGTGAGTTCTAGCGGTTTGCACTGTTTCCGGCTTGGAATTTACTGAGAGCTTAAGGAAACGGATTTTTGAAAACAAGTGTAAAGGTTTTATTAGAATACAGCATTAAATTTTAATGATCCGTGAAGAAATAATGCAGTTATTAAGGGATTTCAAGCGATCTAACTTCAGAATTCTCGCCAATTGAGTCCATTGATTTAAGTTGGGGGAATTCCGCCAAATTTCAGAAAATTGAAATCTTCTCATTTAGTACATCGGTGTAACGATGAATAAAACACATTATAGCTGATAATTTTAAAAAATTCGGCTGTATTAAGGGATTCCATTTTACAAATAAATACTCTTTGGTGGCCGAACCATTTCCCATATTGATTGCTGCTAAGTCAATGCTTCGAATGATTTCCTGAAAAAACTCTTGCAAAATGGCATATGTTGGCACTTTGGCGAGGCTTAGATTTGAAACTGGATTTTATTTGAGACTGGGATATCGAAGACTGGGATTTCGAAACTCAATCAGAATAACGGAGTCACAAGCAAAACATACGGCACGTACGAAATAATTACATTTTTTATATTACGTTGCCAGAAAAAGAATTGAATGCTGTTTTTACATCAATGAATTACCCAGCATTATTTTCCATTGAGTTTCTAAACGGGACAGTTTTCGAATCGCAAGAAATATTTTGCAGTGCTAAATACGTCAATCTGACAAGAATTATGCATAAAAATGTATGGAGAGCTGTTTTAGTGACAACGATAAAGTGAAGCGATTAATGTTTTTGCTAATGCGTAAATTGCAAAGAATCGTCAAACAATAAAAGACTACATTCGTAGCAAATATCTAAACCGTTTCTTTAAATTAAGCATTAAAGATGGAAAAACGAAAATGTATTGGTATCAGTAAAAGATGGTATAATTAATAGTTAGTAGATATTACGACAATACTAATCAAAGCACAATATACTGCATTAATAAATACTTCGTGAAACTATTCGTTTCCATTCGTTTTTCAACAGCCGTTTTACATCACAGCTAACTATACATTAAATGATTTTAAGTCGCGTTAATATATCCCCCGGTAGTTTCCACAGAAAAGACTGTACCTGAACTTTTTTTTTTCTTGGAGAATCTGTTTTGTCACAAGTAGTTATGATCACATTTTAGGAAAATTTTCTCTTCTTGCCTTGCGAATAGCGGGTACACAGCTTTTTAATTATAAAATAAAACGGTTCTCCACATCATGTTGTATCTAAGGTATTAACGCCATAACTTAAACCTAAAAAAGAGTATGATGTAGGAATGTGACATTTTGAAAGTTAGAAATTTTTAGGAACCGTCAAGCTTTTCTTTTTCTGATCGCGAATGACACCAACATAGTTTTTTGTGTCATAATATTACAATGGTCTCAGGTCAGTACTTATACTAACTTTACCAATAACTAATGAGTAACAGCCATGAGTCTAATTATTTTGCTTATTTTTAGATTCCATATCACTGGAATCAATTCGAATTATACATGTAAGAAAAATTTTCGTTCGTACCGTGCGGAGAACGGGTACGCAGCTAGTTTCAATGATATGTGTCGTAAACGTCAAAGAAGTTTTACTTCAATCACGCGTAAAGATTACACGCATACACTTTTTTTTGGTTGTTTTCGAGTTTGCTCTTTAAAAAAATATCTCTGTCGAAATTCAGACAGAGTGTTTTAGATGAGATCGTTAAAGAATATCCGTATTGCGTCGTTGATGATGGAAAATCTAACGACGAAATCGTTGTTTTACGGCTACCGCTGAAAGATGAATCTGAAGCTTTCAAAGATTCTCTTTCCAACATTATGAAATTAGAATGGATTGTTTATTACAGTAAACCACAATTTGAAAAGTATAAATAAACTTTATTTTCGTAAATCGTCTAGAGAGAAAAAAATAAAAGTGCAGCCAACATCTATAGCAACACGTCGTCCTGGTTTAACAAGAACCAGTACAAGATTTCCACATCAGGACGACCTCTAAAACAACTACAAAATAAAAGCGTTAAACGCAAAAGAAGTATTACTGAAAGTGCTTCCAAAAACAGGCCCAACGCAAAATCCCATGGAACAAACCATTGAGGATTTTATTAGTAGTTTGATTATTTTGTTTTTTAATAATTGTATTTTCACTGGGAAGACTTACAAGCATAGAGTTTATTCAGCCTTTAAAATAACCAATTTTATACAAGTAGAATAAATTAAGATTTATGATTTTTTATATTAAAAAAGTTGAAATATTTGATACTTAAATTTTTGCGTAAGCCACGCTTTCTCTGTTTTTATTGCTATTTCGTGTTTCTTGATTATTTTAAGCTATCATTATTAAACTAATTAAATACTTAACAAGGTCCAAAAAAGTAAATAATTTAATATATTGAATTTTTAATTGTTGAGTTCCAAAATTGTTCTTATATAGTATAAATAATTATATATATAGAGGGTGTCCAGTGCTAACGCTGTCCAATGGCTATTTCCTAAACCGTTAGTCAGAGTCACATGGTTCCAATTGCAAAAATGCTTTAAATTGTATAGTCTATTATATGAGAAACAATCAAAGTCAATAAATCAATTTCTATAAAAATTAAGAAATTTAAATTTTTATACGGTCCCCCGGTCCTATCGGTTATATTTAGAAAGATTTTCTTTATGCAGTTTCATGCACAATAAAAAAAAAATTCGTCCGTCTACGACCAAAATTCATCGATTTACGAAGCAGCAAACATTGTGACTTAAGTCACTTTCCACGTTTAAAAATGTCCCGTTATGGTAAACCGTTAAGGGACCATATAAATACTGAAATTTTAAATTATAGGTTTTAATTTCATTTTCTGGTGTAATGCGGAAAAAGAAGCAAAACTAATTTTAGAGCACTGGTCTTCAAGCAGGCAGGGCCTTATTATCGCATGGGCAAATCGGGACTTTGCCCAGGGCCCCCCAATTTCAAATGTTGTTCCGAAATATTCTTTTTTACATCAAAATTTTATAAAAAATGAAACAAATTTCATAGATCAGGGTCCCCAAATCTATCAATCCCCGGGGGCCCCTGTTGGTCATAATCGGTCCCTGCAAGCAGAGGGGTATAGTCAAGCTCTATTAAAATCTATCTGAGGTCAGACTTACTAAATCGTATTTAGTGTTACGAATTTTCGGGGCAACCCACTGTTCTGGGGCTTAAAATAGTTCAAAATTCGTATTTTACGCTTCAAACAGATAAAGTTTGCTTTTTGTTGCATCAAAATCCGTCAACTAGAACCGGAGATACCTAGGTTTCGGTTTCCCATTCAAATATATGGGGTTTCTAGAAATCTCGAGAAATATGGGTCCTAGGCCTTCGATCTCTTCACTTTTGGGGACTTATTTTTGGCGCCAAATTTGGCGATATTTTGCCAAAAATCACCAAGCTCGGCGACATTTTGGTCATTTGGCGCGATTTTCCTTATGGGGTCTGTAAAGTTGCTTTTGCTGCATTAAAAACGCATAATAACCTATCATTTCTCTTCTATGACGTAATCAAAATTACCGCTCTATGTGGAATCCTCGAGAAATAGACTTTTCTGGAAGCTTCTTGTACCTTCTGCGTCGGCTATAAATTGAAGCGCTTCGGAAGCCCCAGTTCAGTGCGAGTTGAACGCCCAGTGTGTGAAGAGCTCTCTCAGTGTGAGTATGCTTGATAGAAGCGGTGTTTCGCGCTTCTTTTCGAAGCTGTTTTTAAAGTGCTTCACTGTTGAGTCTTGAGGGATTATTAGTGTTATCCCTCGTATATTTCCACTGAATTTTACCTGTGGAAGTGTTTTATTTTGTGTGAGAATGACAGCCTTTGTGAGAGCTTCTGATCTAAGCGGACTCTTAATAGCACATTACTGATTAAGTGTGCTTGTGAATTTTGTACAGCTGATTGTTCAACTAAGTTCTAGAAGCTATAAAGTTTCTGTTTCATCCTGACAAGTACTTTTTACTAGAATTTTCTACACCAACTGGACTTTAGAACGACGAACCCAGGAAACAAGCAGAAGATAGGTAGCACGTGCCAAAGGTAGCATGAAGATGTGTAACATAAGAGTGTGCTACGAAAAGTAAGGAAGAGTTTTCTGTACGAGTGCATATTCAGATTGCAGTCGAAGGAAGTTATTAATGCCAGTTCATTTAAAAAACCTGTTTAAAAAATTCTACTTTCAGCATAAGCTATATTTTTATGTTCCTTTATTGGATACACATTGTTAAACGTTAATCTTCTTTATTGCAATCTATATTCATAAAATAGTTAATGAAATTGCTAATAAATATTACAAAGCTCAAACCATGTACATTAATTTTTTCTCAAATTCATTTTGTATACAACCCCTATTTCACAGCTCGAAAAGTGCTCTAACTTTAAACAGCTGTAACTCCGTGAATTTTGGTCGTAGAAGGACGAATTTTTTTTTATTGTGCATGAAATTGCAAAAAGAAAATCTTTCTAAATATAACCGATAGGACCGGGGGACCGTATAAAAATTTAAATTTCTTAATTTTTATAGAAATTGATTTATTGACTTTGATTGTTTCTGACATAATAGATTACACAATTTAAAGCATTTTTGCAATTGGAATTATGTGTCTCTGACTAACGGTTTAGGAAATAGCCATTGGACAGCGTTAGCACTGGACACCCTGTATACATACATTATAATTATTATATAAATTATATATTAATAATATATTGTTGCGAAATAATAACTTAATTTGCTCTCGTATTGAATGCGCCGCCGTGAAACTAGTTAATAGCGAAGTCATCAGGTAAATGGTAAACCTGTGGAAGTAACCCTGTAGCCTTGGCGACAAACTTGGCGATCGTCTTGGCGACGGATTTGGCGACCTTGGCGACAAATGGTGGCTTCTAGAAAATTCATGTCTCGAGACCATATTTCAATTTGATAAGATTGTTCCAGAAATTTCTCGGCAATTCTGGTGACGTCATCATCTCTATAAAAGCGCTAGGATCTCTCTAAGGGGAGTGCAGTTGAGTGATAGACTTTGAAGCGCACGGTTGATTCTGTGAAAAGAATAACGTTATTGTTGTGCTTATTTATGAATTTTGTTAGCGCATTTTAAAGTTTCTTGTATTATTTTGAGCTATTGAGCTGCGAGCCGTGAATAAAGTGTTATTTTTTTTGTTTACTGTGCTGATTGGACTGTTTCAAAATACACCCACTTGGCGATTTTCGTAACATTGGTGTCAGAAAGTGGGGTCTGGATCTGTTTCAATGCCATTAACCAGAGCAGCAGCCATGGAAGATAAAATGGAAAAACTGTTTGCTATGATTCTAGATATACGTTCCGGTCAAGACAGTCTGAAAGAAGATATGTCAAAGATGTCTTTGGGACAAGAGAGTCTGAAAGAAAATATGGCAAAGATGTCTTTGGGACTAGAGAGTCTGCAAGAGAAAATGCGTTCAGTACAAGAAGAAATGAAGACTCAAATACAATCTGTGCATGAAAGAGTCGAGGGAGTACGAAGCGAAGTGCAAGGACAGATCAGCGACGTACAAGAAAAAATCGAGGGAGTACGAAGCAATGTGCAAGAACAAATCAGCGATTTTGAAAAGAGACTTTCTGATCTTGAGAGGAAGCCAAGCAATATTTTGGCAAGTGGAGAAATTATTAATTCTAGACCGACTGTAAAGCATTTAACATTTGACGGCCAAACAACTTGGACTGTTTTTAAGACTCAGTTTGACGTCGTGAGCTCTACAAACGGATGGACGGATAGCTTCAAGGCCAGTCAACTTGTGGCCTCTCTACAAGGATCAGCTGCGGAGATTCTCCTTGGAATACCGAATGACAAGTTGAACAACCTACCGACCGTCGAAAAGGCTCTCGAATTTCGATTTGGAAATAGCCATCTTACCCAGTTTTATAGGACTGAATTGAAAGCAAGGCGACAAAGGCCTGGAGAAAGTCTACAGGTATTAGCCGCCGATGTTGAGCGATTAATGAGCCTAGCTTACGCGGAATGTCCCCTAGATGTTCGAGAAAGTTTAGCAGCCCGGTACTTCGTCGACGCTATCAGGGACGAAGATACACAACATTCAACGAGACTGGTAGACCCGAAAGATTTGAAGGCAGCTCTGGCGTATAGCATGAAATATGAAGCAGCGAGAACCGTTTCGAAAACACCCAGGTATGTAAAGTCTGTGGATATAGAGGGAAACGCCGCCAAGGAAAAGGATGATAAACTGGATTCTGTACTCAAGGCACTCCAGGAATTATCGGATAGTCTCGCTGTTGGGAAAAGGGGCTCTCCCCGAAGGAATCCGAACGTGACCTGTTGGAGATGTCACAAAAGGGGACACGTGCAAAGAGAATGCGACGTGACTTCTCCCAAACAGGAAAACTAGGTCTTGGGCGTCTTGCGGGGCGGAGGCTGCCTTTTCTGAATAAAGCCCCTGAAGAGAAATTGGAAGTTTCCGCACTTAGCGGAGGAGAAACTGGACTTTATGTTGAAGGAACTATTTGTGGCATCCCTTGTTTGATGCTAGTGGATACGGGTGCGAATGTCACTCTTTTAAAATCGGACTTCGCCATGAAACTGAAGGAACAATTGCTCTACACGTCTCCAAACGTCTCTATTAAGACAGCTACCGGTGAAAAGACAGAGATACAAGGAAAACTGGATGTATCCATTGAATGTGGATCCAAGAAATTCCGGCACAGGGTCTACGTGGCTAACATCACTGACCCTTGTATCCTTGGACTGGATTTCCTTCAAAAATTTAACTTTACCGTAGACTTAGAGAAGAACGAGATACGGACAGGAGGGGAGGAAATTCCCTTGTTTTCAGGAAGCGAGCAGTGTTCGAAATCATATTCTATATTCGCGAAAGAGAAGACGACTATACCAGCGAGATCTGAATTTCTTATCCAAGGGGTTCCTGAAGTCTCTGGACATTGCCGGTATGTCGTAACGAACTTTCCTAGCCAGTTCTCCTTAAAAGGGGTCTTGGTGGCAGCCGCACTCGTGGATTTAAGAGGGGAAGCTATACCTATTCGAGTGTTGAATTTGGACGATAAACCCAAGACTGTAGAAAAAGGGGCCGTTATTGCGACGTGTGAACCAGTGGTGGATATCGTCGCCCGTCCTCAAGGATATTCTAATAGTCATCATTTTCAACTAATGCTGGAGAATCTTGAAGGACTTAGTAAGGAGCAGCGAATAGCAGTGCAAAAATTACTCCAGGAATTCCAAAACTTATTCTCTACCGGTGACGCTGATGTGGGCCACTGTAATGTGACACAACATAAAATTAATACAGGTGATCATCCACCAATCAAGCAGTATCCAAGGCGTTTGCCTCTTGCAAAGAAAGAGGAAGCTGAACGCCTGATTAAAGAAATGGTGGACGGTGGCATAATAGAGGAATCGTCGGGGCCTTGGGCCTCACCTATCGTTCTTGTTAAAAAGAAGGACGGATCGACACGTTTCTGTGTCGACTATCGGAAACTGAACGATATTACGAGGAAAGACTGCTATCCCCTCCCGCGAATAGATGACACTTTAGATGCTTTGAATGGAAGCCAGTGGTTCTCTACGTTGGACTTAAAGAGCGGGTATTGGCAAGTCGAAATCCGACCTGAAGATAAAGAAAAGACAGCTTTTACCACCGGACAAGGACTCTGGCACTTTAAGGTAATGCCTTTCGGTCTTTGCAATGCCCCCGCTACTTTTGAAAGACTAATGGAAACTGTATTACGTGGACTTTCGTCTGAGGCCTGCTTAGTATATTTAGATGACATTATTATAGTGGGAAAAACGTTTGAAGAACATTTAAATAATATTCGTAAAGTGTTTCTTAGATTACAAAATGCTAACCTTAAACTAAACCCGAAGAAATGCAAATTTTTACGTAAGGAAGTTACTTATCTTGGTCACGTTATTTCTGCAGACGGAGTTAAGACTGATCCACAAAAAGTTAAAGCGGTTGTCGATTGGCCTCGTCCGGAAACGGTACATGAACTGCGAAGTTTTCTCGGACTGTGCACCTATTATCGCCGTTTTGTAAGAAATTTCTCAACAATAGCGAGACCTTTACATAAATTGACTGAAGCCCAAGCAAGTTTTAATTGGACAGAGGAATGCGAGAAATCGTTCATTAGTTTAAAGCAGGCGTTAACGACGTCTCCTATTTTGACATATCCCCGGACTGACAAAGAATTTATCTTGGATACAGATGCCAGTAATGAAGGGATAGGAGCCGTGCTTTCGCAGAGAACAGAAAATGGTGAAAGTGTCATAGCTTACTTCAGCAAGAGCTTGGGTAAGCCGGAGAGGAATTATTGTGTCACTCGTAAGGAATTACTGGCTATTGTTAAATCTATTGAGCATTTCCATCACTACCTCTATGGACGGAAATTTCTTCTCCGGACTGATCATGCTTCCTTGAGATGGCTTTTGAATTTTAAAGAACCTGAGGGTCAGATAGCTCGCTGGATCCAAAGGCTGCAGGAGTATGAGTTCGAAATCGAACATCGCAAAGGAACTTCGCACGGAAATGCAGACGCTCTCTCCAGACGACCTTGTAAAGAGGACTGTAAACACTGCGTGAACGCCGAGAAGAAGTACGGGACGGAGACGGGTACTTTCGTGAAGGTTTTGACTGCAACGACTGTGGATCGGTGGGCTTCGAGTGAAGTACAGAGAGCACAGTTAGAAGATTCCAATATCAGGCCAATTTTGGAGAAGAAACTAAATTCCGCGGATCGACCGTCTTGGCAAGAGATCGCGCCAGAGAGTCCCGCCACAAAGCGATACTGGGCTCTTTGGGATTCTTTACATCTTAAGGACGGTGTTTTATATCGGAAATGGGAGAGCGATGACGGAAGATCAAGCCGATGGCAATTAATTCTCCCACGTAGTAGAATTCCAGAGGTTCTGCGGGAGATTCATGATAGCGCAAGTGGAGGGCATTTTGGAGTGATGAAGACGTTAAATAAAACCAGGGAGCGATTTTATTGGGATCGACTTCGAGCCGATGTTGAAAAATGGTGTAGAGAATGCCACGATTGCGGTGCCCGGAAAGGACCTAAAATAAAAACCAAGGGTCGTTTGCAGCGCTATAACGTTGGCGCGCCTTTCGAAAGAGTGGCTTTAGATATCCTAGGACCCCTGCCTACAACATCGAAGGGCAATCGATATGTCTTAGTCCTGATGGATTATTTTACCAAATGGCCAGAAGCAATTGCCATCCCGAATCAGGAAGCTTCAACTGTAGCTGAAGAGCTCGTTCGAAACTGGATCTCTTATTACGGAGTGCCTATGATGTTACATTCGGATCAAGGTACAAATTTTAATTCAGCACTATTTTCGGAACTCTGCGAATATTTGGGAATCGCCAAGACTCGAACAACACCGTTACATCCCGAGTCCGATGGCATGGTCGAGAGGCACAATCGAACAATTTTGAATCATCTTTCGATATTTGTTCCGAAGAATCAAACCGACTGGGATACATATTTGCCACTGTTCCTCCTGGCTTACAGAAGTGCGGTTCATGAGACGACCGGATATTCTCCATCGGAGATGTTGTTCGGCCGTCCTCTTCGATTACCCAGTGATATTGTTTTTGAGCGACCATGTGATACGCCCTCCTCACGGAATGATTACATGAGTAATTTAGAAGCACGATTAGAAAGAGTTCATTCGTTTGCCAGAGAGCGAATAAATTTGGTGAGTGACCGAATGAAGACTCGTTACGACGCCAAAGCAACGAATCACCAATTTAAGGAGGGTGATCAAGTTTGGCTGTATAACCCGAAACGAAGGAGAGGTCTGAGTCCTAAGTTGCAACAGAACTGGGAAGGACCTTATACAGTTGTCAAGAAATTGAACGATGTTATCTACAGAGTCCAGAAGTCGCCCAATTCAAAACCGAAAGTCATCCACATTAATCGTTTAGCTCCATATGGTGCTACTGATCATGATGTTGTGTGATTAGACTGCCGGGTCGTCAGTTTTTAAAGAGGGGAGCAGTGTTGCGAAATAATAACTTAATTTGCTCTCGTATTGAATGCGCCGCCGTGAAACTAGTTAATAGCGAAGTCATCAGGTAAATGGTAAACCTGTGGAAGTAACCCTGTAGCCTTGGCGACAAACTTGGCGATCGTCTTGGCGACTTTGGCGAGCCTTGGCGACAAATGGTGGCTTCTAGAAAATTCATGTCTCGAGACCATATTTCAATTTGATAAGATTGTTCCAGAAATTTCTCGGCAATTCTGGTGACGTCATCATCTCTATAAAAGCGCTAGGATCTCTCTCCGGGGAGTTCAGTTGAGTGATAGACTTTGAAGCGCACGGTTGATTCTGTGAAAAGAATAACGTTATTGTTGTGCTTATTTATGAATTTTGTTAGCGCATTTTAAAGTTTCTTGTATTATTTTGAGCTATTGAGCTGCGAGCCGTGAATAAAGTGTTATTTTTTTTGTTTACTGTGCTGATTGGACTGTTTCAAAATACACCCACTTGGCGATTTTCGTAACAATATTAACCATCCTTATCTCCTAAAACACATTAACCTGAGAAATAAAGTTTCAGCGAAATAGATAAAATGTGGAATCACCACAGTAAAATTTCTCAATATTGTTACGAATTTTCGGGGCAACCCGCTGCTCTGTGGCTTAAAATGGTTTAAAATTCGTTTTCTACGCTTCAAATAAATAAATTTTGCTTTTTGTTGCATCAAAATCGGCCAATTAGAACCGGAGATATGGAGGTTTCGGTTTGCCATTGTTTTTCAATGGAGGTTCTAGAAAACTCGAGAAATATTGGTCCTAGAGCTTAGATCTCTTCACATTTGGGGACTTATTTTTGGCGCCAAATATGGCGATATTTCGCCAAAAGTCGCCAAGCTTGGCGACTTTTTGGTCATTTGGCGTGATTTTTCCAATGGGGCCTGGAAGTTGTTTTTCCTGCATTAAAAATGCATAATAACCTAACATTTCTCTTCTATGACGTAATCAAAATTCACGCTTTATGTAGAACCCTCGAGAAATTGACTTTTCTGGAAACTTCTTGTACCTCCTGCGTCGGCTATTTATAGAAGCGCGCGTCGTCCCGAAAGTTCAGTGCGAGTTGAACGCTCAATGTGTGAAGAGCTGTCAGTGAGAGTGCGCTTGCTTTGTGAAGAAAGCTGTGTTTCGCGCTGTTCGTGAAGCTTTGAATTTAAGTGCTGTGTGTACATTTTTCATCGCTGAGTCTTGAGAGACTGTTAGTGCTATTTCTCGTATATTTTCACTGAATTTTTGCCTGTGAAAGTGACTTATTTTGTGTGAGAAATACAGCATTTGTGAGAGCTTCTGACCCAAGCGGATTGTTAAAAGCACGTTACTGCTAGATTGTGCTTGTGAATTGTGTACAGCTGATTGTTCTACGAAGTTCTAGAAGCAATAAAGTTTGTGTTCCATCCTGACAAGAGATTTTTCAACTGAACTTTATACACCAACTGGACTTTAGAACGACGAACCCCAGGAGTAGCAGAGTAATTCCGCAACATTTGGTGTCAGAAGTGGGGTTCTAAAGAAAGACTTTAATTTTCCAGTTTATGGTTTTGACTAGACGAAAAATGGAAGAACAACTTCAAAAGCTCATGAATATGATGCAGGAAATGAAATCCGGACAAGACGAGATGAAAGCCGGACAAGTCGAGATGAAAGCCGGACAAGAACAGATGATGGCGGATTTAGAGAAGAAAATGGAAGCCGGACAAACCGATTTAGAAAAGAAAATTGTAGCCGGACAAGTCGAGACGAAAACCGGATTGGACGAATTAAAAGCTGCACACAATGAAATGAAAACCGGATTGGAGGAGTTAAGAGCCGCACACGACAGTAGTGGTAAAAGGACAGTTCACCTCAGGGGCAGCCCATGTTAATTGTGGGCAGCCCTGGGCAACTGTATAACTGCGTTCCCTGGGTCGAGCGGGAAGGGGGCGTGGTCGGACCGGATGTGGGGAGAGGAAGTTGACCGGATGTTCGAAGGGTTGATAAGAATTTTTTTTCCTTTTTTTTCAAATAAGGGGACTTGTAATTTTTTCAGATTTAACATATTTTTGAAATAAGGAGACTTGTAATTTTTTTCAGATTTTCACATATTTTACAAATAAGGGGACTTGTAATTTTTTCAGACTTTAAGATATTTCTCAAATAAGAGGACTTGGGAAAAATTTTCAGATTGCGATGCATTCTCTCATGAAAAATAAGGGACTTTAACATTTAGTATCAAAATAAGAGACTTTGACATAATTTTAAATAAGCTACTTTATGAATTAAACCTGAAATAAAAAATATTATTATAAAATGAGGACCCACCAGCCGCCCGGTAGAACTCGTCTACCGCCTCATTTCAAATAAAAATTTTTACTATGCTTTTCCACGTCACGCTAGCCTCGCATGAATGGAGACAGGGCGTAGCACAGCAGACGCGTTGTTGTTTTTGTTTCTTTAAATAATAATTAACTATGTGGAGCAAAGAAATGAACAACATCCCCAGGAGGATTTAGTTTTCTTTACCATTTAGTAATAGAACCAATGCAAATTGAATAAATGCTGCTTAATACATACTTCTAATTTTTGTATACTGATTATAGCATATATTTAATAAGTAACAGTTTACTAGAATATTAAAGTAGGGTTTAGGATACCCATACATTTTCTACAAATTTCTTCTACTGTTAGGGAAGTGAGAAAATTATACCATAGAACGATTTTAGTACCTATAGTTTTTACAAATAATGATTTAGATAGTGTATGAACTTTTTTATCTAAACATTTTTTTTTTAAGAGATTTTTACCAAGTTTTAATTTTAAGTTAAATAAGTAATTTTACAACAAATATTTTTTAACCAACAGTTTTAATTTTAAGTTAAATAATTTTACAACAAATATTTTTTTAAATTAATTTTACAACAAAATTTTTTTTAATCAAGAGTTAATTTATTTTTTAACCAAGTTTTAATTTTAAGTTAAATAATTTTACAACAAATACATTTCTAAATTTATTTTTTTTTAAACCAAGTTTTAATTTTAAGTTACATAATTTTACAACAAATTTTTTTAATCAAATGTTTTTAATTTATCAAGAAAAAAAATTTAATCAAGTGTTTTTAATTTATGAAGAAAAAAAAATTTAATCAAGAGTTTTAATTTTTTGTACATCCTATTTTTGTTAAGTAGCCGTTTAACATTAAAGTAAGGTTTAGGATACCCATACATTTTCTACAAATTTAATCTACTGTTAGGGAAGTGAGAAAATTATACCATAGAAAGATTTTTACAAATAATGATATAGTCTTATATTCTATTGCGAGAAAACCACTTTAGCCATATATCCCCCAAAACTCAAGTTTTTGTATACGAAATGTATGAATACGCGTTAGATCCCCTTAGAAAGTCCTCCTACCAAGGCACCCCTCATCCTAAGCAGATACCCCCGCGTGCAGGTTTGCCTTAAAACACAAACAAACAAAGTATTTATCTAAACATTTTTTCTTACCCACACATTTTTGATAAATTTTAGACAGCGATTATACTAGTTTATATTTTCTATAGATCAATTAGAGAAAAAATTGCATTTTTAGTAATCCTACAAAACATTTTTACTGTATATCCCAAGTAGAGTAACTTGATTTATAGAATTTCAATACGATACGAGTTAGATTGTTTATGTGCAACACTCATTTCAGTTTGACTATGAAAGCATAATTTTATACATGAATCAACCTTTTTAGAGGTCTTTTATGATGCACTTAGCATATTTTATAGAAAGGTGAGCATAACTAGCACAAACTTTTAGACTAGATAGTACTATTGTTAGAAAGTTGAACTATTGGAAATAAAAATTGAAGATCCGTTTTAGCACAGTTGTATACTGCATGTACATAAATATCTTTCAATACTTAGATAGTTTAAATCGCAAATCATTACTTAAACTAAAAAATACAAGGTTTTTACTTACGTGAAGCCACATCTTGCGAAATCTTCTAGTCTCTGGACAAAGTACCAACATCTATACGGCTAGCAAGTACGGAAAATAGAGTAATGATTTAAAATACATTAACTCTAAGTTCCGTCCCAGCTGACCATATCAAGACATTATTTTTAGCATCATATGCTGAAAAGAGTAGACATAATATTTTGACACTAAAAACAAAAACACATTTGAAGATATTAAACGCTTTAAAAGTAATTTTTTTTCTTATAACAATTTACCAGATTCACAATGCTATTTTATGTAGGATAAAATTAGTTAGCAAGCGAAAATGTAATCTTAATTAGAATTTACTGAAATACAAATACCATGCATGCCTTATTTTCTATTAGGAGAAAGCCCTCAAACCCCAGTTTTTGTATACAAACTGCATAAAGTACTTCTACCGATAATGCCTATTGCTATTAATTACACTGGATTACCCACTTAAAATTTCGCAAAACACCAAAATACAGAAAAACATGCATTAACAAAAAAATCACACTTAAAAGTACAACACATCAAAAGTGCAACTATAAGAACCACATAATTATTTTCAATTAGAATTACGGTATCAACTTATATGTAAGTAAAATAATAGAAAATATTACACTTACCCTGTACTTGTACACGCGAGAGGCGAAAATAATAATAATACTTAAATAATTCGCAAATAATACAGCACACAAATCGCACAGCATAAAAACAACCACGTGCACGCCATATTGCTGAACAGAAATTGAGATAAGAAAGTGCCTTGAGGCCCTACAGAGTCGGCTAAATAACAGTAGGCCAGTTTGACGATAAGATAAAACCAGGGAGGCTGTTAGGGGAATACCGAATTGTGGGGACACGTGTTTCATTCTACGTTCAAAAATGGGGACTTATGGATTAAGATGTTTACTACTTAAAAACATGATCTAATTTTTACAAACGCATTGGAACTTTGTATAGGATATCTATTGAACACGTATTAAATACATTATGATTATTCTTCTGATCGACATTATATCCTAAATTAAAATATCAAAGTTAAGCTACAACGATTAATATATTTTACGTAGTTTAGGAAAATAATGAATCATTAAATTAATTTCTGTGAAACAATGAGCAAAGATCATTGTACTAAAGCAAATTATTTTTGTTAAGTTTTGATAAATAACAGTAATAAATTATAGGCATTGCAGATGAATGAGTATTCACGTATAAAATAGGTATTAAAATTATTGTTTAAAACAATTTTTAGAATAATAAACTAAAATTTTTATTTAATAAAGTCATAAACTAAAATTATTAATTAAAACTTGTTAATAAATTAAACATATCAAAATTTTTACACTCAATTTTTTTATAGACTTAAATTTTACATAGACATCCTTTTAATAAATGCATAAACTAAAACAATTTTTTACAATAATAAACTAAAATTTTTATTTAATAAATTCATAAACTAAAACAATTTTTACAATAATAAACTAAAATATTTATTTAATAAATTCATAAACTGAAATTATTAATGAAAACCTGTTAATAAATTAAACTGATTACTCTAAAAGATAGCTAATCACAACATATATCAGAAAAAATATAAGCAATTATAATACCTGAAAAATACCGGACAACACTCTTGTTGCATGCGGACAAAACATCTGTTTGCACGGCTAAAGAATTCTTAGGTATCCGTTGCAGGAGACCTTACCTACGCCCAACCTACAAACTCTACAAATTTAACGGCAACTGGTTTTCTCTTATCAGGTATCACAGATCAGATAAGAGATAAGGAAGTGACATGCGCAGAAGACACGTGATAGTGACGTGTGCAAATCTGTGTTGATTTAATATCCGCTAGGTTCGTTGGCAGGATGTACATTGAGTGGCAACTCTCTGTAACAGGCTAAGACAAGTTAGATGATGCAATATCTACTGGGTTGAGGAAGGTAGAGGGCGCTTGGGTAATCACGTGATTTTTTAAAGAACCAGTATAGAGACATTTTAGTTAGATAAAGTGGTCAGGTGTGTGTTGCGAGACTCCCTTTACACTGTGTACGCCTATACTTAAGACGTGTGTTTTAATTGATTTTTCGCCGAGTTTCAAAAATGTCTTTGCTTGAATCGATCGAAAATAACTTTAACATTGAATACACTCCCGAGTTTTATACTCAAAGTGATGCTGATGTGTTGCTGCAAGAAATAATACAATTGCCTTTAGATGTAAAGCCTCTGCAAAGTATTGAAAAGAAAATTTCCCCCGAGTTTTATACTGAAAGTGATGTTGATGTGCTACAGCAAGAATTGTTTCAATTACCCCTGCAAAGTAGTGAAAAGAAAATTTCCTCGACCCGTAAAGTAATTACTTTTGCTGATGAAGGAATCAATTACAGTTTACCTGGAGCAACAGTCTCTGTTTACTCTTGGATACCCATTTTGCAAAAAATACGTGAAGATCTACAGAAAGTGACAAATTATGAATTTAATATGGTGCAAGTGAACTTTGGCTCTGAAGAACAACCTAAAATTGAAGACGGTAACTACGAAGATTTTAATCTAGACCTATCATCAGGTGTATGCATTCTAAGTTTTGGATCTAAACGAACTTTGGATTTTAAACCAGCGAACTGTGAAACCGCTACCATTAAATTAGAACATGGTTCAATGTGTAAGATATATCCCCCAACCAACAAACTTTTAACGCATGGTATTCCTTCTGAACCTTATGTGACAGACCCGCACATTAACCTTACATTTGCCAAAATGTACATTTATGAGCCTTCCCCGAAAAGGGCAAAGTTGGACAATTGGACGGATGATCTTTACCATAGCTTATATGCTTCTGTAAATAGTACATGGCACTTGGAAAGACTTATCTACGTTTCACTTCACGATGAAAGAACTGACTTGAAGATCCATATTAGACAATTTATTCAGAATGCCCAATTAGACTATATACCAACCGGTCAGGGAGTCGTGATGAACCCTTCCACATGGATCGAATTTATTGTAAAACTATTAGATTTTAATATAGGTCATAACAATAGCTCTTTTATTTGTAATAATCAATTATCTGTATTTAATGACGATGGAAAATGTATCTTACAACAAATTTACAAAACCGGAGATTCATTCACGTTAAATCCAATTTCCTTAACACTTTTAAATGATCA
The DNA here is from genome assembly GCA_038373885.1 of Cheiracanthium punctorium. Taxonomy (NCBI): domain Eukaryota; kingdom Metazoa; phylum Arthropoda; class Arachnida; order Araneae; family Cheiracanthiidae; genus Cheiracanthium; species Cheiracanthium punctorium. Next base: position 2,520,259 of record JAWZYV010002197.1, read on the forward strand.
AGTAAAAAAACTTTGCGAAATGAGAAATGAAATATTGGAATGCATTTTAAAAACGCTATATACGACGACCCTACCCCATTTAATTTTAAAATTAAAGCCGCAAAAATGTAACCGCGAACCCCATTGTAATTATGATGAGGCTAAACAACAATTAATGGATATAGTACATCAGGAAATTTTTAAAAACATACGCCGGGTTCAGGATCATCCTTCGCAAAGGATACATGCTTGCTCGAATAGAACACATGTTGATGAGCGAGAGGGTCTTATAAGTAGTAAAGCATGGTTTACGGTTGACATGCCATATATTGCAAGAGAGATATGCGAGAACAAATGTACTTGTCATTATGACGGAGAATTTTTTTCAAACATTTTCATTGAAGACTATATGAAGTATCTTCAAAATGTGCTATTTAATACATTTTTTCAACCGTTTTCAGATTTTGCTAATTCCAAGGATGACAAAACATGTGTAATTATGTGATGTTATTGGTGTATAACTAGTATTGCGATTGTAAAAAATATATTAAAACCATTGTGATTATGTAGAAAAGGTATGCTTGCTTCTACAACAGTAAGATTTTACTGACTTATGCATGCTTAGTTATAGAATACTCATTGAAAAGTTATTATTTTCTTAATTGTGTAAATAGTTTGTGTAATTTAAAATATATTTTTGTAAATAAATAAGTTTAAATATGAAAACTTTTCTGTGTTTTCTTTATGTGTATGTGTGTGTTGATTACTTGCAAAATAAAAATCTATGAAATTTTACTGCACAAAAAGTGATAAAGTTAGCATACTTGGTCACGATTTAAGGTTCTCGTTTTATACTTATCTTTTATACACTACAAGGTAGAAAGTTAGAAATTTAACAAAATTTATTGAAGCATGTACTATGGAAACATTAATCTACTACATAGAAATAAAATGTTTTGATTAAAATCATAAACTTAAGTGTGATAGGTAAATTGTGTTACATGAGAATTCCCAAAGTACTAATTTTTTATAAAATGAACTTAGCTAAAAAAGTTAGTTTCCATAATTTTATAACTTAATCGATTTTACAGGTTTTTCAAAAATAAAGTTAAGTGAGATAAAGAAACTTAGTATTTTTAAATAAAGATTTTTTAGGTGTTCTTTAATGTAAAGATCTTACCATATTTTACTTGAAGTAACAGAATATTTTAAATCAGACACTATGTTTTTAAAACATTAGAGTATTAACTTAGCATATTTTTATAATTTTTATTAAGTAATGGGCTTGAATATTTTTATGAGAAATATCAACTAAGTGCACATGTTACACATTTTAGTGATTGAGATGGTTATGCTTACAAATTTTAAATAAATATGCTCTTACTTTTATACATGTTACTTGTTCAAACTAAGTATACTTTTGATTTGTATACGTTTATGAGTTCTCATAAGTTATGAAATTATTTCTCGAAAGGAACTTAGCTAATAGAACTTTGTAAATTTCGTAGAAGTAGTATGCTTAACATGTTTTTGATGAAATGGATTTAAATGTGGTATAGAAATAATCCGTTATTTTCGCATAGATGTATAAACTTATCTTTATGTAAACCATAACTAATTAAAAGTAATATAATTTATGTCTATACAAAGTGAGGGACTTAGACTATTTTTCAGAATTTTCAAGTAAAGGGTTTTACAAAATACTTAGTAAACTGCATTAATAGATTGTAAGTTGTAATTTTTTCTTTTAGAAGTTTTGCACATTGGTATATTTTATGTTCTGATAAGTCGTTGAATATGTTCTTGAAATAAACTAACATATCTGTACTTTGAAAATTTTATAGAAGTGACGAACTTTGGTATTTTTAGAATGTTACGAACTTGATACATTTTTTCTGAAGTGCTAGATATGTGAAATTGTCTTTTTAGAAACATTGAATTATTCAACTTAGTGCATTTCAGCTACTCTTTCAAGATAACGGACTTAGAATTTTTTACAAATAGCAAGCTAGTAACTTGCTAAACATGCTTCTTGCAAATATTTTTAAATACCGTTCTTAAAAATTATCAAGTTGTAACTACTTAAAAGAATAAACAATTAATTTATTAATTAGTAGTTACAACTTTGATAATTTTTAAGAACGGTATTTAAAAATATTTGCAAGAAGCATGTTTAGCAAGTTACTAGCTTGCTATTTGTAAAAAATTCTAAGTCCGTTATCTTGAAAGAGTAACTGAAATGCACTAAGTTGAATAATTCAATGTTTCTAAAAAGACAATTTCACATATCTAGCACTTCAGAAAAAATGTATCAAGTTCGTAACATTCTAAAAATACCAAAGTTCGTCACTTCTATAAAATTTTCAAAGTACAGATATGTTAGTTTATTTCAAGAACATATTCAACGACTTATCAGAACATAAAATATACCAATGTGCAAAACTTCTAAAAGAAAAAATTACAACTTACAATCTATTAATGCAGTTTACTAAGTATTTTGTAAAACCCTTTACTTGAAAATTCTGAAAAATAGTCTAAGTCCCTCACTTTGTATAGACATAAATTATATTACTTTTAATTAGTTATGGTTTACATAAAGATAAGTTTATACATCTATGCGAAAATAACGGATTATTTCTGTACCACATTTAAATCCATTTCATCAAAAACATGTTAAGCATACTACTTCTACGAAATTTACAAAGTTCTATTAGCTAAGTTCCTTTCGAGAAATAATTTCATAACTTATGAGAACTCATAAACGTATACAAATCAAAAGTATACTTAGTTTGAACAAGTAACATGTATAAAAGTAAGAGCATATTTATTTAAAATTTGTAAGCATAACCATCTCAATCACTAAAATGTGTAACATGTGCACTTAGTTGATATTTCTCATAAAAATATTCAAGCCCATTGCTTAATAAAAATTATAAAAATATGCTAAGTTAATACTCTAATGTTTTAAAAACATAGTGTCTGATTTAAAATATTCTGTTACTTCAAGTAAAATATGGTAAGATCTTTACATTAAAGAACACCTAAAAAATCTTTATTTAAAAATACTAAGTTTCTTTATCTCACTTAACTTTATTTTTGAAAAACCTGTAAAATCGATTAAGTTATAAAATTATGGAAACTAACTTTTTTAGCTAAGTTCATTTTATAAAAAATTAGTACTTTGGGAATTCTCATGTAACACAATTTACCTATCACACTTAAGTTTATGATTTTAATCAAAACATTTTATTTCTATGTAGTAGATTAATGTTTCCATAGTACATGCTTCAATAAATTTTGTTAAATTTCTAACTTTCTACCTTGTAGTGTATAAAAGATAAGTATAAAACGAGAACCTTAAATCGTGACCAGGTATGTTAACTTTACCACTTTTTGCTGCAGTAAAATTTCATAGATTTTTATTTTGCAAGTAATCAACACACACATACACATAAAGAAAACACAGAAAAGTTTTCATATTTAAACTTATTTATTTACAAAAATATATTTTAAATTACACAAACTATTTACACAATTAAGAAAATAATAACTTTTCAATGAGTATTCTATAACTAAGCATGCATAAGTCAGTAAAATCTTACTGTTGTAGAAGCAAGCATACCTTTTCTACATAATCACAATGGTTTTAATATATTTTTTACAATCGCAATACTAGTTATACACCAATAACATCACATAATTACACATGTTTTGTCATCCTTGGAATTAGCAAAATCTGAAAACGGTTGAAAAAATGTATTAAATAGCACATTTTGAAGATACTTCATATAGTCTTCAATGAAAATGTTTGAAAAAAATTCTCCGTCATAATGACAAGTACATTTGTTCTCGCATATCTCTCTTGCAATATATGGCATGTCAACCGTAAACCATGCTTTACTACTTATAAGACCCTCTCTCTCATCAACATGTGTTCTATTCGAGCAAGCATGTATCCTTTGCGAAGGATGATCCTGAACCCGGCCTATGTTTTTAAAAATTTCCTGATGTACTATATCCATTAATTGTTGTTTAGCCTCATCATAATTACAATGGGGTTCGCGGTTACATTTTTGCGGCTTTAATTTTAAAATTAAATGGGGTAGGGTCGTCGTATATAGCGTTTTTAAAATGCATTCCAATATTTCATTTCTCATTTCGCAAAGTTTTTTTACTTGATCATTTAAAAGTGTTAAGGAAATTGGATTTAACGTGAATGAATCTCCGGTTTTGTAAATTTGTTGTAAGATACATTTTCCATCGTCATTAAATACAGATAATTGATTATTACAAATAAAAGAGCTATTGTTATGACCTATATTAAAATCTAATAGTTTTACAATAAATTCGATCCATGTGGAAGGGTTCATCACGACTCCCTGACCGGTTGGTATATAGTCTAATTGGGCATTCTGAATAAATTGTCTAATATGGATCTTCAAGTCAGTTCTTTCATCGTGAAGTGAAACGTAGATAAGTCTTTCCAAGTGCCATGTACTATTTACAGAAGCATATAAGCTATGGTAAAGATCGTCCGTCCAATTGTCCAACTTTGCCCTTTTCGGGGAAGGCTCATAAATGTACATTTTGGCAAATGTAAGGTTAATGTGCGGGTCTGTCACATAAGGTTCAGAAGGAATACCATGCGTTAAAAGTTTGTTGGTTGGGGGATATATCTTACACATTGAACCATGTTCTAATTTAATGGTAGCGGTTTCACAGTTCGCTGGTTTAAAATCCAAAGTTCGTTTAGATCCAAAACTTAGAATGCATACACCTGATGATAGGTCTAGATTAAAATCTTCGTAGTTACCGTCTTCAATTTTAGGTTGTTCTTCAGAGCCAAAGTTCACTTGCACCATATTAAATTCATAATTTGTCACTTTCTGTAGATCTTCACGTATTTTTTGCAAAATGGGTATCCAAGAGTAAACAGAGACTGTTGCTCCAGGTAAACTGTAATTGATTCCTTCATCAGCAAAAGTAATTACTTTACGGGTCGAGGAAATTTTCTTTTCACTACTTTGCAGGGGTAATTGAAACAATTCTTGCTGTAGCACATCAACATCACTTTCAGTATAAAACTCGGGGGAAATTTTCTTTTCAATACTTTGCAGAGGCTTTACATCTAAAGGCAATTGTATTATTTCTTGCAGCAACACATCCGCATCACTTTGAGTATAAAACTCGGGAGTGTATTCAATGTTAAAGTTATTTTCGATCGATTCAAGCAAAGACATTTTTGAAACTCGGCGAAAAATCAATTAAAACACACGTCTTAAGTATAGGCGCACACAGTGTAAAGGGAGTCTCGCAACACACACCTGACCACTTTATCTAACTAAAATGTCTCTATACTGGTTCTTTAAAAAAATCACGTGATTACCCAAGCGCCCTCTACCTTCCTCAACCCTGTAGATATTGCATCATCTAACTTGTCTTAGCCTGTTACAGAGAGTTGCCACTCAATGTACATCCTGCCAACGAACCTAGCGGATATTAAATCAACACAGATTTGCACACGTCACTATCACGTGTCTTCTGCGCATGTCACTTCCTTATCTCTTATCTGATCTGTGATACCTGATAAGAGAAAACCAGTTGCCGTTAAATTTGTAGAGTTTGTAGGTTGGGCGTAGGTAAGGTCTCCTGCAACGGATACCTAAGAATTCTTTAGCCGTGCAAACAGATGTTTTGTCCGCATGCAACAAGAGTGTTGTCCGGTATTTTTCAGGTATTATAATTGCTTATATTTTTTCTGATATATGTTGTGATTAGCTATCTTTTAGAGTAATCAGTTTAATTTATTAACAGGTTTTCATTAATAATTTCAGTTTATGACTTTATTAAATAAATATTTTAGTTTATTATTGTAAAAATTGTTTTAGTTTATGAATTTATTAATAAAAATTTTAGTTTATTATTGTAAAAATTGTTTTAAACAATAAGTTTAGTTTATGCATTTATTAAAAGGATGTCTATGTAAAATTTAAGTCTATAAAAAAATGAGTGTAAAAATTTTGATATGTTTAATTTATTAACAAGTTTTCATTAATAATTTTAGTTTATGACTTTATTAAATAAAAATTTTAGTTTATTATTCTAAAAATTGTTTTAAACAATAATTTTAATACCTATTTTATACGTGAATACTCATTCATCTGCAATGCCTATAATTTATTACTGTTATTTATCAAAACTTAACAAAAATAATTTGCTTTAGTACAATGATCTTTGCTAATTGTTTCACAGAAATTAATTTAATGATTCATTATTTTCCTAAACTACGTAAAATATATTAATCGTTGTAGCTTAACTTTGATATTTTAATTTAGGATATAATGTCGATCAGAAGAATAATCATAATGTATTTAATACGTGTTCAATAGATATCCTTTACAAAGTTCCAATGCGTTTGTAAAAATTAGATTATGTTTTTAAGTAGTAAACATCTTAATCCATAAGTCCCCATTTTTGAACGTAGAATGAAACACGTGTCCCCACAATTCGGTATTCCCCTAACAGCCTCCCTGGTTTTATCTTATCGTCAAACTGGCCTATTGTTATTTAGCCGACTCTGTAGGGCCTCAAGGCACTTTCTTATCTCAATTTCTGTTCAGCAATATGGCGTGCACGTGGTTGTTTTTATGCTGTGCGATTTGTGTGCTGTATTATTTGCGAATTATTTAAGTATTATTATTATTTTCGCCTCTCGCGTGTACAAGTACAGGGTAAGTGTAATATTTTCTATTATTTTACTTACATATAAGTTGATACCGTAATTCTAATTGAAAATAATTATGTGGTTCTTATAGTTGCACTTTTGATGTGTTGTACTTTTAAGTGTGATTTTTTTGTTAATGCATGTTTTTCTGTATTTTGGTGTTTTGCGAAATTTTAAGTGGGTAATCCAGTGTAATTAATAGCAATAGGCATTATCGGTAGAAGTACTTTATGCAGTTTGTATACAAAAACTGGGGTTTGAGGGCTTTCTCCTAATAGAAAATAAGGCATGCATGGTATTTGTATTTCAGTAAATTCTAATTAAGATTACATTTTCGCTTGCTAACTAATTTTATCCTACATAAAATAGCATTGTGAATCTGGTAAATTGTTATAAGAAAAAAAATTTACTTTTAAAGCGTTTAATATCTTCAAATGTGTTTTTGTTTTTAGTGTCAAAATAATATACCTATTTTCAGCATATGATGACTAAAAATAATGTCTTGATATCGGTCAGCTGGGACGGAACTTAGAGTTAATGTATTTTAAATCATTACTCTATTTTACGTACTTGCTAGCCGTATAGATGTTGGTACTTTGTCCAGAGACTAGAAGATTTCGCAAGATGTGGCTTCACGTAAGTAAAAACCTTGTATTTTTTAGTTTAAGTAATGATTTGCGATTTAAACTATCTAAGTATTGAAAGATATTTATGTACATGCAGTATACAATTGTGCTAAAACGGATCTTCAATTTTTATTTCCAATAGTTCAACTTTCTAACAATAGTACTATCTAGTCTAAAAGTTTGTGCTAGTTATGCTCACCTTTCTATAAAATATGCTAAGTGCATCAATAAAAGACCCCTCAAAAGGTTGATTCATGTATAAAATTATGCTTTCATAGTCAAACTGAAATGAGTGTTGCACATAAACAATCTAACTCGTATCGTATTGAAATTCTATAAATCAAGTTACTCTACTTGGGATATACAGTAAAAATGTTTTGTAGGATTACTAAAAATGCAATTTTTTCTCTAATTGATCTATAGAAAATATAAACTAGTATAATCGCTGTCTAAAATCTATCAGAAATGTGTGGGTAAGAAAAAATGTTTAGATAAATACTTTGTTTGTTTGTGTTTTAAGGCAAACCTGCACGCGGGGGTATCTGCTTAGGATGAGGGGTGCCTTGGTAGGAGGACTTTCTAAGGGGATCTAACGCGTATTCCATACATTTCGTATATACAAAAACTTGAGTTTTGGGGGATATATGGCTAAAGTGGTTTTCTCGCAATAAAATATAAGACTATATCATTATTTGTAAAAATCTTTCTAT